>CM060932.1:341576054-344568554 GCA_030765085.1 Allium cepa | reverse complement strand
AGGCAAGAGGAAATGATGTAGGCACTTTTCAGACAATTTGGGCAAGCAGGAATAGCAGGAGCTCCAAGAGCTCAGATCCATGGAGCTGGATCAGGAGGACTCGACAGGCAAGCGGATGGAGTGGTTCGGCAGGAGGCAGACCCCAATCAGCGAATTGTTATCAATCTGGATGGACCTAAACTTGAGGGAACAGCACCAAGAAATGCTAGACCAATCCATGAAGGGATACTAGATGATGCTGCACAACCCGACACCAACAGGAATACAGGAGTACGTGACGAGAAGTATGTACCGAAATGCCCTCGAGGACTTGGAGGGAAGTTAGGAAATGTAAATGGGGCAAGCCTTGGTAGATAACGCTGGATTGGCTAACATCATCAGGTGAACCATTCGTGGAGGTCTGACAAACAGGGATTTGGAGGGAGTCAACAAAAGTCTGTTTACCCAGAACATCATGATAGCTAGGAATCCACCCGATTTCAAGCTAACCACTCTAGAAGTATACAACGGTAAGACGGATCAGACTAACCACTTGATAAGGCACACAAGGAATTTGGAAGTGCTGGGGGCATCATAGAAGTTCATGGCCCGATGTTTCCCTTTATACTTGACCGATATAGCTGCTATGTGGTTTAGACAGCTGGAAGATGGATCCATTGAAACATGGATAGAACTGATAGATAAGTTCTTAAGTCAGTTTCGAGTTCACATAAAGAGGCCAAAGAATGCAATGATGCTGATGTTAGTTAAGCAGAGGGCGGATGAATCACTCAAGACTTTCTTAACTCGGTTTAATGCAGCAGTTGCTTCGGTGGATCGACCGGATCCATCAATGGTCCTGATGGCGGCAGTGTGATGATTCAGATTTCAAAGTATCATTGATACGGGATCCAACACTGAATCTCGGGGAATTCTTTCACGAAGCTAAGAGATTTCTTCGACAAGAGGATGCATGTTTGGATATGAAGTCAAAGGAAGTAAACATGGTTAAGGATGGAGGACTGTGCTCGGGTAAAGATAAAGGGAAGAGAAAGCGCTAGGGAGAACCAAAATTCTCCACTTACACATGACTGAATACAACATTGGAGCGAATATTTTTGGATACTCGGAATCGCCTCCCTTATCGAAGCCGACGAGGAGGGAACCCTCAAAACGCGAAAGGGCATCTAGAAGGCACTGTCTCTTTCATGACCTGGACAAGCATGATACTAACAGCTGCCGACATATGAAGGATATAATCGAGGATCACGTAAGGAATGGTTAATTGCGACAATATGTCGAAACTCAAAATGCAGTGGTGGAACAGGAGCAGCCACCGCCTACCTTGAACGAGGATGGCACGAGGCCAAGGAATGGTGGCCGGTTGGTCATCAACTAATCGTGATGGTTTGGAACAAGTAACAAACTCCGGGCAAATGGCTAAATCACTTACTCATGTATGGGATCAGAGATAACCCTTAGGCATGCTCTGAGATGATGGTTTACCGAGGCGCTCCGGTTTGTGAAATCTGTTTTTTTTCCTTTTGACTTGGACATTTGTTTTTTCTGCTTTGGTATTGAAGTTCGGTTTGAACTCCCAATTTTGTTGGTTTCTTGGTTTGAATTTTGGTTGGATGCTTGATTTTTGATTTGGATTTTGATTTGGACTTTTGATATGGATTTTTGGTTTTATAGTTTGAATCTGGGTTTCAGATTCAATTTTGGTTGACTTTTATCTAGGTTTTGGCTAAAAGATCATCAAGTATGGACTATGCTCGACAAGGGCCCGGAGAGACCAGGATTCGGCCTAGGACTTAGTTCCCATATTATCTATCGGTTACTATTTTAGATCGTCGAGTGTGGACTATGCTCGGCAAGGGTCCGGAGCGACCAGGATTCGGCTTAGGACTTAAGCCTCGGCATTACTCAACGTTCAGGGACACTGAACCAGGAACACCATGGCATTACTTGACATAGGTCGTCAGGTGCAGGTTGCGCTTGGCAAGAAACCGAAGAGGTTATGGATTTGGATATTGGCTATGAACAGCTAGGGATTTGGGCATAGACCCAGAACGACATTGGATTTAGATATCGACCCAGTGAGGTCTCGGATATGGATTTTAGGTCCAGTAAGGTCCCGACTTAGGATTTGGACCCAGAGAGGTCCTAGACTCGGATAAAATGATCCAGAGAGATCGTGGATTCGGGTAATTGATTTCGGATGGATGTGGGATTAGATGAGGATTTGGTTACTGGATAGGAATTGGATATCGACTCAGAGCAGTCATAGATTCGGATAAGGATACAGCAATGGAACTTGGATAAAATGGACTGGATTTGAATTAGAAAGTATGGCTATGGATAACATATAGACTTTGGATGTCGGATTTGTGGCTATTCAAAACACACCTTCCAATAGCAAGGCATGTTTTGGAGGCAAATGTTAACCCGCATTTTGGTAAGGCCATGGATAGGTGGATTTAACTAAATCGACTACTCATCTGTCGAGATAGGGATACGATGGATTTGAGTCAACTGGATGGATAGACGATCAATCACGGATGATATATATATGATTACAGAGCTGAGGTTCAGCCACGTGGTTCAACCGTTCAATCATACATGGCTCGGTCGAGGAGTGGAGACCATGCATGGTTCGCCTTAGAAGGCATGTCGTTCGGCCAGATATGGTTTAGTTTTGGAAGGGTCGACATTAGTGGATTGGTTATGTGTGGATCAGCCAGGGTAGTTAGGCTGAGGTGGTTCGAGATGTTGAGGTGGATCGATCTCGGTGATGTGGATTGGTTGGCTAAAGTGGGTTGGCATTAGATTGTAAGAATTTGGGTTCAGCATTCCTGGATCAGTCCAAGCGAGAAGGTCGGCATCGTCACACGACTAGGTCGGCAGCATGGGTGGTTTTGAATCACAAGTGATTTGGCGTTTCGAGTGGTCCGACATGACGAAGTGGCTCGGCAGGATGGTGTGGCTCAGTCGATTGAAGTGGATCGGGTGGAGTGGTTCGCCGTCGAAGTGGCTCGGTCAAGGTCGGTTGGCATACATCGGTCGGCTAAAATGGTTCGGCGTTGGAGTGGTTCAGTCTTGGTGTGGTTCGGTCAAGGTGGTTCGGCATAGGCCGATCGGCATGTGTCAGTCGGCATAGGTCAATCGGCATAGGCTGGTCGACATGTGTGGGTCGGCTACCCGGAGTCAGTCTTTGGGTCGGCATGTGTTAGTCTTCGGATAGGCATGAGTGGATGGGATCGGTTTATGGAGAGCTTGGGATCGGTTGGGATGAAGAGTATAGTTCGGCGATGGTCCTAATGGGCCCGAACTACTCTGGAAGCCCAGTAACTCGGGATTTTCCTATAAATACAACATGTGAGGCTTTAGAAAAGGGATCCTCATTCTGCTTCCCTTCTTCTTCCCTACTAAGGCCGCTCTACCATTGTTGTTCTAAAAACTCTGGATTGTAACTGTAGTTGATTCTAACATCAATAAAAAGGAAATTCCTGGAGTGGACGTAGGCCGGAGTCAGCCAAACCACTATAAATCCTGTGTTATTACTGCTTTCTTTTTAATTTTTACTGTTCATCATATTTATAATCTCTACATACATTCTATCTGTGATCTGTGACTGTGATTTGGTGCTTTCGTCTAGACTTGGGTGTTAGTGACCAATTTTGGCGCCAACAATGATAACTATCATATATTCCGTCAGTGCTTGTCAAAGTTACTCGATGGGTATTATCATCATGTAAAATAGATGCTACCAGGCGATGGGTGTTATTTTGCATTCTAGTGGTTTCTACCGTTTTTGTATGGTAGGTGTTATCATATAATAAGATGGTTACCTTTTTCCTTTCGATGTGTGCTTCAGTGGGTACTATTTCTCTCATGCCACTAGTGTTATCGTTATGTAAGATGGTGCTAGCGCTTTTGCAGTTGGTTTTTACCCTTATGTGCCGATGGGTGCTCTAACTTATATGCTATGGGTCTTATCGTATTACACGATAGATGCTAACCTTCTGTAGTTAGGTGCTTACTCCCTTTACTTGATGTGTACTATACCATTGAATGGGTGCTATCCCTCTTCTAGTAGATGGATACAATAATAGAATCCGATGGGTACATTTTTGTAACTATCGGTTTCAGCAAAGGGGTTAACTTCGGCATCAACTATGAGTGTCAACCTGTATGTTAAATGACTATAGAAGCAACTATCGGGTTTTATAATAGGTGTAGCTATCGAATTCAATGATAGGCATATATTGGCAATTTAGTAAATTAATGTTAAACTAATTCTTTTACCAAACAAAGCGATCTCTTTTGCATTAACTTCTACATGTGTCATATTCTTATTTTTTTGTTTTAAATTTGAAATAGAAAAGCTTACCATTCAATGAATTTCTCCAACATCTCTCACCTTAATTAGTTACTTTCCTAATAAGGTTATGCATCTCTTTACTGTTTAATATCAATTACGAGATAAATGGAAAAATTCCTAGAAATTCATAGTAATTCAAAAACACATTTTTCTTCCTACATTTTAAATTTGGGATTAAAATATTAATTTTTATAATCAATAACAATATTTTACCCTCAAAATTACTCTATTTTCATCGACGATCATAAAACTTAATTTATTTATGGTGAAATCACAAACTAAATTTTTTTTAAACATAATCTGGAACGTTGAACGATAAGACAATATTGGACTTTGAAAATATGAAGAAATGCATAAAGAATTCAAGGATAGTCAAGTACGTGAGAAAGGAAACATGAAATGATGAAAGGATACGGAAAAATGATTAAGTATTAAAAGCCAACGACCAGCAACGATAGATAAGCATTGATCGATGCTGATCAATGCATTCAAGGATTTTAGCAATCAATGGTTGGAATAGTTTTAAAGTTAAATAAAGAGAATTCTCATAAAGAAACATTGCTGAAAAGATCAAATCATTTTGGTGAAGGCATTGATTTTGATTAAATCATGGATGGATCAGTATTGATTAATAAGCTATAAGAATTTGGATTGCAAAACATTTTCGCAAAGCAAAGAAAATTGATTTGCAAAGTTTATGAAACTTTGATGTTAGAGTTGATCAATCGGTACCAATCGACAGACATTGGTCAATAATGACCGATAAGAACTCAACTATGTCGGATGGGTCAATATTTACCTATTCTTCAGTTGGGGTTACTGGATCTGACCCAGTGTTTTTCTATTGAATATTTGGAGATATTCCATATGGTTTAGGGTTCCTAACAACCTCACGTACACCTACAACTAGAAGCCTTACACCACTAAAATGGCGATCGTTTCTCATTTCACTATGAGGACACTCTATCGAATTTGTAACCCGAACTCCTATGAAATTTTGGGCAAAACACTCGTCATATCTTTAGAATCTAGTGAAATCAACAATAGCAATCTTTAAAGTGGACATAGGCATAGTCGAACCACCACGCGTTGTTTTCATTTTTTTCTTTTCTTTTGGCTAATTTTTATACATTTTGATCTAAGATCGAATAGCTAGAACCCTAAACAAACGAATCAGAGGTCATAATCAACACACAAACTTAAATAAGTGATTTGGATTATTAGTTCTTCTTGAACTCTATGGGGTGTTAGGAAAATTTTCATCCTAACATTTTTTTGTATTTCCACTAAGAACGTATAGTTCTTCGGCAAGATCTCTCTAGATATTTGGATTTTATTGATATCCTATGGGAGATCAAATCAATGGGTAATAATTAAATAATCTCGCTATGTTAGGAGTAGCATCACAAATCATAGTAATAATAGTGGATCCCACATTCATCACCATCGGATGTTGTCACTAGAGAAGAGATATAGAGAAATGTCACTTGAATGAATGATACCCATGGCATATTCAGAAACACTACAGAGGAGATAAGGCACTAATTTTAATTACTTAGGAAATCCACTTAAGGAGAAAATCATGTAGAAGGATCTTATGGTCTAGATCGAGATGAAAGAAGGAATTCACTGGCTCAATTTGGAGAAAGTAGCTTTGGTGCATGTAGAAGTACAAAGAAAAACAAATATGGAGAGATGAATAGGAGAAGGAATAATATGGTAGCAAGTATCACCCCAGGGACATCAATCAACATCGACCGATAAATAATTGGTTGGTATCAACCGACCCCGCTACAATATGGTCAAAGTTAGGAACATAGTAGGTAAGGAAAGCAACATGGGGATTTATCTTTAAAATTTCATGAAAGGAATTATGCTAAGGGTGATGCTTGTGAATAAGAGCACCTATATAGATGTATCCATGAAAGAAAACATGAAAGGAAAAGAAGATATATGTGAGTGGACTTCCTAGAGATAAGGAGACCTAGGCATTATGCCATGGCTATGAACATTCGAGCAACAATCATCATGGCTAATAACTAGGCCAAGCACACGATCAATATGCAACTACCAACTGCTACCATCAAGGTTGCAAAGAAAGTATGATGAAATGTTAAGTGATATGATAAGATAGTTTTTTTTAAAGAGAACCATGATGATGATTGGAAGACTATTGCAATTCATAATCCATTTCTATTGAGATAGAGGAGAAAGGTACCTACATAGGTTTGCAATGTCAATAATGACATTATTATCTTAGTGATGGATCTAATGCAACATATATTATGGCAAGATTGACACATGGATTGCGCCCGTACTTCAGGGCACGTCAAATATCGATGTTTTCTAGTTTTTTGGAAGGATTTGAGATGATGTGATTCTAAGGGATTGAGAAGGAATTCATAAGTTATTATGATTGATTTGTGAATAAATTCTTAATTCAATTTAAGGTGCACGCCTTACAACCCGAAGATGCCATTTCATTGGCTAATGCAAAGCAACGAAGATGGGTTAATTTAAAAGTTTTTTTAAAGAGGGTTAATGCTATTATTATGAAGAAGAATCTTAATGATAACCTGGTGTTGGTGGCCATGGCCAGAGGAGTCGATAAGGGTACCTGGTTGTGGAATGGTTGAAAATGAAGAAGCCAAAAACCATTAGAAATTTCTATCATATGAAAAATAAGTTTATGGGATTGGTAGAGAAAGAAGATAAAGAAGATCCGAATACTGGTTTGAGGATTGAAAAGTCATATGATTCTACTAGTAGAAGGTAGGAACAAAAGCAATGGAAAAAACAACAACAACAATAATAATTAATTCTATACGAAATTAATTGGAAGACTGTTGCGGTTCATAATCCCTTTCTATTGAGATAGAGGGGAAAAAACAAAAGTGATGATTTAAGGAAAAGGTTCCTGGCAACACAAAGTGGGAAATATAAGAAATTAATTAATTCTATAGAAAATATTTACCTGGCCATCTGAAACACGAAAAGGCATTGGAAGGCATCCTATGGCAAGAGAATAAGGAAGAGAGAAGGTATGGAAAATATTGTTGCTTACATGAAACGTATGGGAACAATACCAATGATTGTTGATCTCTGAAAGACATTGTTGTAGGAATAAAGAATAAGCAATTGTTATAGTATGTCTAGAACGCACAAGGAGGTGAATGGTGAAGTAATCAACCACTAAGGTAACCATAATGGGGTAGTGGGGAAGAGAGGAGTGGCGTCAGTTTGCATACTCGAAAAAATGACGATTAATACCCTTTTTGGAAGTTTTCATCCTATGGAAAAAAGATGGAATACCATGGAGATGAATGAATATTTTTGAAGCATGCACTGCCGGTAATGTGCTATGCAGTAGGGGAAGGTTAATTGGCTATACAGTCTTGTAAGTTGGACTATGAGATTATTTTTAGGGATATAGATGCCTATAGGATTGAGAGACCAAAATTTGACCTAATGGTTATATTAGTTAGGATTTGGCCAACTAGTCGTCATGAAGTGTTTGACATTGGGAGCTCAATTTAAACATGCTTTGATAAGAAGTGGGTGAATACAAAATATATGGTGTTGTGCTCATCCTAACTTTAAGAATTTAATTAGGAGGAAACATCTCTTTGGGACATATAAATCTAACAATTCATATGGTAAAGAACCTCCGCAAGCAATGTAGGTAGAGAAATTTGTTGTGATAAATGGATACTCCATGTACAACACATTTTTAAGCTATTAGGCCCTTGTTAATTTTAGGATTGCCTTAGTTCCATGATGGTTGATTATGAGTCTTATAAAAAATTATAGATTTGGAGTGGTGAAAGACAATCAATGAGTGTTTTATGGCAGATCTCAAAGAATGTCACCATAGAGAGAAATTTGTAAATGTAGAGAAGGCTCTCTACATTGATTCTTAAGACATATAGCAAATACAGTTCGAGTTGCATCTTGGATCCACCAGCGAAGCGCATGATGATGTGGATCTAAGGAAAGAGATGGAAGGATGAAGGGTTTAGCTAGTTGAGTTGATGATACCATACATACAAACAAAGACAACCCTTCGAAGGTAGTCAAAATTAGGACATGGTTTAGTTTTAGGATAATGCCGAAGCTTTCTGGGTTTTTGAGAGAAAATCATGACGTATCTACTTGGACTCATTCCAAAATGTATGAGATTTCGCTTGAGTTGTGTACCATGCATTAAATATCAACCTGAGCGCACTCCTTGTGGTATAGAAGTGACATAGCATGTATCCAAAGTGATCCACCAAGATGAATGAAGAAGTGGATAAGCTATTGCAAACAAACTTATTGGTGAATCTTCTTATCCAAACATGATAGTAAGTCTCATGTAGGTTAGGAAGTCTAATGGAAACTTGAATGATGCATGTCTGAAGGATTGCTTTCCTCTTTTGTAAATTAACCAACTCATGGACGAACTACTATACATGAACTGGTTTCATTCATGGTTGCTTACTCTTTCTATAGTCAAATTGCAATGCATATCCCTGAGCTAGAGCATAAGAGATTTCTTACTTACCCGGTACCATATATCTACAAAGTAAAACTATTTGGTTTAAATAATGCTAGACCTATTTACTAGTGATAGATCAATAAAATGTTTGTAGACATACTAGACGGACAATAAAAGTTTACATGGATGATATTTTTGTGAAATCAAAGAAATCAGTGGACTATATTGCACAGCTGATAGAAAATTTTAAGATATTATTGAACATGGAATGAAGCTGAAATCTTTGAATTATTCATTCTAAGTTTGGGTTCACCATGAGCTTGAAAGGCATCAAGACCAACGAGCAAACTGAATCCTTAAGGCACCAAGGACAAGAAGGGGAATGAAGAGTTTGAATGGTAATGTTATTGCTTTATTTAGGTCCATATTGAAAGCAACTGATAAGTCTATCTCTTTAATTCCCCTAAGAAGGAAGAAATGAAATCATTATGGACAAACAAATGTGATGTTTACAATTGTTGGAACATTCAAAAAAGCCTATATTGTAAAAGCCATCAGAGGGATAAGACTTGTACATTTAACTTGTAGCATTGACTCTTGCATTAAGTGCAACGTTTGTGCATGAGTAGGAAAAGATCTAGTGAACAATATACCATATTAGCACGATCTATAGATGAGAGAAACAATATCCTAAACAGATAAGTTGGCTTATTGCTTATAGATGGCTTTGGGGAAGTTAAGACCGTACTTCTAGGCTCAACTAATCAAGATGTTGACATACCAACCCCTAAGGAAGGTCTTGCATATTGTGAGACATCGAGATGATTATTGAAGTGGAGAATTAAGGAAAACTAATATGAATTACTTATCATCCATGGAAGGCTAATAAAAAGTAGGAATTGGAAGATTTCATCACCAAATTTACTATCGAGGACAATAGATGGATGACAAAATAAGAGAACCATCAAAATAACAATTGTGTGTTGATGATGCATCCAATAACCATGATTGTAGAGTGGGGTTAGTAATTAAAACTCCAAAGGTTGGAGAATACATTATTGTTTGCATAAAAAATGACCAAACAGCAAGGAAAAGACATTTGGTAGAAATCATGAGTGTGGTCATAGTGCTTGTTTTTAGGAGGTTAGATATTTGGTTGTCAAATATGTTAAGTTCCTACTCTAATGAAAACTGCAAATTATCGACATATATGCTAAAAAGCAAGGAGTAAATGCAGAAAAATTGAAGACACACGGTGATTTTGTAGCGGTTCAGTAATCGCTAGCCTACGTCCACTTTGTTTCTTTATAATGATTCTCTGATTTATAATTGTTATAATGCTTGCTGCACCTCTATAGATCAGTTACAACAATTATGGATTTTTAGATTTGCATTTGGCAAAATTCTAATGTTGTAGATCTTGAGGTCAATCCACTACAACTCGATGTTGGATGATGGATTAGATGATTGAAGGTGACTGGATAAGGTCTAGATGATTCCTTTATGTCCAAAAGTGCAACTGCAATCCTGTTCGACTAAAAAGGTTCGGTAGCCTAATTCTTCGAACATGTCCATTGTTATTGTTCCAAGCTTAGGTGTTTATAGGAGTGAAGCTATATAGGAGGCTAGGCCCATTGTCCCATCAAAATAGGTTATTTCCGTATATAACTAGTTTGGTGGTCTATAGAGTGGTTTGGCAGAGTTGGTTAGGTGAAGTTGGTTAGGTGAAGTTGGTTAGGTGAAGTTGGTTTGATCTTCAATATAGTTGGTTCAGAAACGGACTACCAAACAAGAGTTTGTGTTGGATAGTCGACCACCAAGAAATATATTCCGTTCGACACAACTCCTTACCAGGCCGTTTCTTTATGGACCGTTATTGATGTCCTATTCCGAACTGATCTTCTTTACGTTATAACTTCTTCATCTTAAGTTAAAATTGAGTGAAACTTAGACCAACTATTGTCGAGTACAAGACTCCAATGCCTTTGGATATTTATTTTGAGTGGAGTAGATAATTGCTTTCCAAGATAGGGCTAAAATTCATAAAGTAGTGGATCTTCTTTGATGTCCATATCTTTCAATTTGCCATATCTATTAATCTGTAGCTCACAATGAGATGTAATTACCGAAATTCTTGTTCTAATCTTAAGCATATTTTTCAAATTATTTGAGCATATTTTGAGATCGTGTCAAAAAATTTCCTAATATTTTGTCCCCATAAAATAGCTTTGTGGATACAATGCGACATTTACCTCAAGATCCAAACATAATTGAGGAATGGTGTATTGAGGGAGGACTATATAGCCGATGAAAAATTCCACAATGCTCAGGTATGGCTATTCATTAAGCCTACAAATTAAAAGGTCTATCTAATCGTAGTGGTTACAAACGTCTATTCTTGCCAGTCATAAGTCTTTTCTCCTACCCTCATGGGTTTCACATATACAAGTGGCAAGGTATTGTTATCCCCTCAAGTATTTCAACTAAATACCAATCAAAATTTATTCATAAAAGTAAGTCATACCTTTGCATTGTGGTCCTTATATTCTATGTGGGGACTCAGTATCTGGAGCATTGTACTTTATGTTTAGATGAATTCGACCTTGTCTCTAGGGCTTTTTGACAAGATTACATTCCGTTGTCTTTAGCAAAGTCCAGTTTGTCACTAGGACTAGCTAGAATCATACTCTACTATCTCTAGAGGAGTAAAGTCTAGTCTCCGAGGCTAAATGACTAGATACTTCATTGTCTTAAGTGAAGTTATACCTTATCTCCTAGGTTAAGAAACAATATACTCCATTGTCTCCAGTGAATTTGCATCCTATCTCCGAGGCTCGAAATTATACACCCCATCATCTCTGGCAAAATTAGGTTAGTATATAACCCGCTACCTTCAGTGGAGTGGATTGATTTTATACTCCATTATCTTTAGCATAGTTGTTTTAGTTTATAGTACATTGCATCGAGCAGAGTTGTTTTAGTTTATACTTCACTATCTTTGGTAGAGTAGAATGTGTTTGTAATCCTTTATCTCCCACAAAGGAGTGTGTTTACACTCTACTATCTCTGATAGAGTTAGGGAACAATGGAATTGTCATTTCAAGCAGTCGGTGGCGAAAGAGGTTCACGGCTTTTAGGTTAGAAAGCATCAAACAAGTTTAGTCATTTGCTCATTAACAAAATGGACTTGCTTCTTTAAGATCGAGAGGCATTCGACAAATCCATCTCGTCACACGTCAAATGGAAAGGAGCTATAGATATTTTGGTTTTGCAATCCATATGTGCATTTGTCTCTGGATGCCTAGTAGGTGGGGGACATGTTCTTATGTGTATATGGGATTCAACAATGTGTCACTAAGCGTGGTATGTATTCTTCCTCTACAAGGACTCAGTTACATCAAAGGCTTGTCGATTAGAGTTCATGGCAATATCACTGGAGTTACCTACAAAGGGAAAAATTAAGCCCAACAATTCATGCATTAATTCCATAATGTTTTACTACTAAGAAAAACATGGTACTATCAGTTCATATTACATAGAACATAGTTCGGTTAGTTCATACATCAATCACATGACACTATTTTATCTGTCTATGAAAATTAAATTCATAACTAAGCGGTTCAACCAAAATTTATGAAGTGTAGAAATCAAATCAAATCCGAAGATTTAGGTCAAAATATGCCATGGGTTTCATCCCGAGCATGCCTCCGAAATCTATCTATAGATCTCACACAGTTATAGGCATACCAAGCTACACTCTTGAACTTTCTTTCAATAAGAAATAAACAAACAAAAGTCTAAAAATCATCCCTTAGTGCCTTTAAGGAACGACCATATGCTCGAGAGAACCACTCGAGCTACCACCGGTAATCCCTACTTGGTTCGTTGGCTATTAAGATTGTCGCCCGGTTAAGACTTTACCATATTCCGGTGGCTCTTAACATACTGCAAAAAACCTTTTTTCTCTATTATGCTTCTCGATGGTATCTCTGGGGTGAGATGTTTGCAATCATTAGTGTCAAGGCCGTAGGTCTCATGAAAGATGTAATATTTTCTAGTTCCCATCTCTATTATAGTCGACTCTCTAGTCCTCAATTAACTGTAATCTACGGTCTCCCTAGTTGTGAGATATATTCTTTTTGGAGTTTCCATAATGAAATTCAGTTTGAACACAATTACCCGATTTGGACTCCTGAATAAAATCATTTTCGATAATGGAACTCTATTAAAAAGCGAAGAATTAACTCACTTCTATGAAAAAATAGCGTAATAAAGAATTTTTCATTGGTGGCACATCCAAAGGTCAATGGGGTGGTAGAAGCAGCAAATAAAACCAATAAGAACATCTTAAAGAAATGGTTAGGCATGATAAAAGGAAACTGATATAAGAACATCCTATTGTTTTATGGTCATATAGGACTTTTGCAAAGATGGATATTGGACACACCCCATATTATTTGACACATGGATTTGAAATAACGCTGGCAGTAGAGGTTAAATTCCCATCATATCAAAGAATTGCGTATATTTGCGAATAAAACCAAGAATTGAAGAAAAAATCTCAAGACTTAATTAATGAGCTAAGGGATTAGGCTATATTACGGACACAAAAATACCAACAAAGAATTTTCAAATATTATAATTTAAAAGTAAGAGAAAGAGCACTTCAAATAGGATATATCGTACTTAGGAGGGTAATGGAAAATACCAAGAACCCATCGGACAGTCCGTTAGGGCCAAATTAGAATGAACCCGTAGTTATCCATGAAATAATACCTCCATGAACTTACTGACTGAGTAGACCTGATAGAATTGTTATTGCAGGAATGTTGAATGCTAAACTTTTAAGATCATATTTCGTTACATTGGATGAGTAAAGATGGATTGCTAGAGATTCACTCCTAGATAAATATTTACAAAAAATATATATAAATTTTTTAGAAAATATAAATTTCCACAATGAATAATTATTCTAGAAAGAGAATTTTTAAAGACCTTCAAAAATAGTTTAAGAAAATATTTTGCATAACGTTTTGATTCCCGGACTAAGGTTCATTATGTTCTATGCAACCCATAACCTAATGAAATCAGTGAAATCCGTTGAGAAGAAGCATAAATCATACCCGACAGAGGATAAAAAGCATTTGGTCTCACCTTCGAGCCTGGCCAAAGCAACCAACCAAGGACAGTGGTCAATTAAGCCTTTGTCCTACCTCTAAACGTGTCTAAAGCAACCACCCAAAGAGTGTTGGTCAAATTAAACCTTTGTTTCTACCTTCGAGCTTGACTAAAGCAACTACCCATGGGTGATGGTCGATTAAGCCTTTAGCCTCGCCTCTAAGCTTGGCTAAACCAACCACCTAAAGAATGGTGGTCAAATTAAGCATTTGGTCCCACCTTCGAGCCTGCAACCATCCAATAATGATGGTCATTAAGCCTTTAGTCCGGCCTCTGCACCTGGCTAAGGCAACCACCAAAGAGAGGTGGTCAAATTAAGCCTTTGCTTCCACCTCTGAGCGTGGCCAAAACGACCATCTAAGGGTGATAGTCGATTAATCCTTTAGTCACAGCTTTAAGCCTGACTAGTGCAACCATCCAAAGAGTGGTGGTTAAATTAAGCCTTTGGTTCTGCCTTCGAGCACCACTAAAGCAACATCCAAAGGCGATGGTCGATCCAGCCTTTAGTCCTCCCTCTAAGTCTAGATAAAGAAACCATCCAAAGAGTGGTAGTCAAATTAGGCCTTTGTTCCCGCCTTTGACCTTAGCAAAAGCAACCATCCAAGAGATGATAGTTAAATAAGCACTTATCCAAGAGAAAAAAGTAGCAGAGCTTTCAAAAGCCATACCCATAATAGAAAGAACTTGGAAAGCCAACTTAAGATAGAAAATTACTAAAGCTAAAGAATAAGTAAACTTCTACTGAGGAGGGGCAAGTGTTACATCCTAAAGTTTGTCAAAAACTGGGTAGGAATGTTGTTATCAACTACCAAAAGCTGTCACATATTGGTAGAATAAAGATATCACATATAAGGAGACAAAGCTATCACAGGTTGAGAAGCCATCGCATGATGATGTATAATAAAGCTATCGCATATTGAGAAAATAAAATTATCGCATATTGAGGTGATAAAGCTATTGCATGTTGAAGATAAGGGCTATCACAGGTTGAGAAGCTACCGCATGATGATGTATGACAAACTATCACATAATTGAGAAAATAAAGCCATCACATATTGAGATGACAAAGCTATCACATGTTGATGATAAGGGCTATCGCAGGTTGAGGCTATCATATGTTGAAGTCAAGCTATCATATATTGAAGCTATCGCATAATGAGATGATTAAGCTATCGCAAGTTGAGAATGTCAAAGATATCGCGTGATGAGATGGTCAAGCCATCGGAAGTTGAGGCATTCGAGCTATCGTAAGTTGAGAATAACAAACCATCGCATGGTGAAGAAAGTGCTATTACATGTTGAGAAAACTTCCAAAAAATAACAATCTAATTAGTAATTTAGCAATTTTTAGGAGGTCCAGCCGTGTCGTTTCATTACGAAGAGATCAAAAATGAGTTATGCTATCAACCGTCATCTCCTATGAGTTCCACATGTCAAAGATCTAAAGGCACATATTCTCTATAAATAGGCATGTACCCCTAGTAAGAAGGAGCGAATTCCGAACTAGTCTTCTTTCTCATTTTCATTTTGTAGTGTCTAAATTAATCAAGCTTAATTTTGGATCATTAATGGCCGCCTAGGTCAAATTTCAATGGGACTTTGTAATCAAGGACTTGGACATTTGACTATTTGCACATTTACTTACTCGAATATTAAACTATAGACATGCCTGGCCAAGGACTAGCTCCCCTGTCGAAGCTCTTTTGAACTTTTTAACCAGCGTATGACTTAAATATAAGTTATTACCAATTTATGGACTAGTATTTATAGTGCTTTCACTGAGAATTGCACTCAGGAAAATTACCTATTTACCCTCGTATTTTAGTGAAAGATGGGAAGGGCAATAATAAAAAGTTAACATCCAAGAACAAGAAGCCTTACATCATAACAATCTTAAGAAGAATGTAAATCCTTAGTTTAACATGGAGAACATTGAGACACGACAAGCTTCAATACTTACGATAACAACAAATAAAGAATTCAATATCAAAGCCATGTAAAAAAAGCTCAAAACTATACATGAGCTAATCAAAATGCTCGTCTCTCAAAAATCATCAAGGACAACCCGAAGGACAAAGCGTGATGATGGGGGGGAGGTTGAGTCTCCAAAAAGGGATTTTGTCTCATCCCTCTTGTGAAGTAGAAATATCGAGAAAAGTACTTTAGAACACAAGAAGAAGGATGGAGTTGGAGCAACCAAATTAACTAAAACTCCTATTAAATATTACTTGGATTTTGGAAAAGAAGGTGAGGCCAACAATTTCCCAACTCAAATGGTAATCAAAGAGCCAAAATCTCCACTTGTGCAGTCCGCTACTTCAATTTCTAAGAAAGAATACAAACCAAAACAGAAGGACTATAGGGATGATAAAACATACTTAAGGCATTAATGAATAAAATGTTCAAGGATTTGTTAGACTTAAAAGGAAAAAAGAATAATGGATCTTAAAGTAAATAAAAACTTTAAGAGGGCTCCATTTACTAAGGAAATTATGACGGTCCTATTACCTTCCATGTCAAAATTCCTTCAACATAACATGACAATCGACCGATCTAGATGAATATTTATTGGCTTTTGAGAGCAAATGGACATTTACGATGCCTCGAGAGTAGTAAGATGCATACTGTTCCCCACTACTTTCTTTGGTGCAATTATGAAAGGGTATCACCACTATCGTGAAAAGACCATTTACTCATGGGAACAATTTTCTTATGAATTTTTATCATAATTTTGTACCTCCAAGGAGCCAACTATAGATGAAGGCATCTTAGCCAATATAAAAAAAAGGCTAGTGGAGTTGTTAACAGAATATCTAAAGAGATTCAAGGTTGTGGCCAACAAGGCTGAGAAGATGGGTGATAAGGAGAAGCTAATGGCTATAAAATATCGGCTGATGGAAAACACCCCATTTTGGAAGGAGCTCTATATTCATGAGTGTAAGGACTTACAAGATTTTTATTTTCAGGCAAATAAATTCATTTGAATGGATGAAATCTTTTAAGGAAAGAAGAAATTCTTCTCAACAAAGAGAATAGGGTGTTTTTTGGCCTTAGATAAAAAAGAAATATGGGAAGAAGCATCAAGAGAAATTTATGTTGATTTGAATCAAGTTATTTTATATGTTTATGCCATAACTAAGGACGAAACAGAATATCATGCATCGCTTGAATCTAAGATGAACCTAGAATCCAGAAAAAAGAGGGGATTATAGTGCTTACCATAAGGCGAATGGCCACAAAATGGATGACTGCCATGTTTTAGCAAGAATTATTCAAAACATGATTAGAAGGAGAGCACTCAAAGTGATCGGAAATTCTTTAATGCAACAGTAATGAAAACCCCCCCAAATAATAATGCTAACTTATTGAAAAATAAGCCCATGTAAGTTTTTCAACCATGGGTCAACTATATTAATGCAATTCATGGTGGTCTGTACATCGTAGGAATGAGCAAAGGTGTAAGGAACATGCACATATGAGAAGCAAAAAAGGAATTATTCAGTATGAAAGGAGCCTTCGGTGAAAGGCTACAAAAGTGTTATCCAAATTCCAGATTTAATAATAACTCCAAAAGAACTGGGAGGAGTTAGGCATCCTTAGATGATCTGCTAATGATTATGGTTTAAATTAGACTTTCTTTGGTGTAATATTGGTGGATGCTGGAAGCGTAGTGAATGTTATCTTTAAAAATGCCTTTGATCAGGTGGATATCTTTACGGAGAAGCTTGAGCCCAGTTTGGAGCCCATATTTAGGTTCAATAATAAAGGCTCTATACAAAAACAAGTTACATATTTAAATGAGCCTTCCACCTTAATCTAGTATTTTAGAGACCTTGTTTGTAGTGATGGAACAACCTTCTTACTACAATGCCTTTTTTTGGAAGACCCGCTTTGGATGAAATAGACACATTTGTTTCCTTCAAACACTTATTGGTTAAATTTCTTTCTAATGCTAGATGGGGTACAGTGTGAGGATAATTGTTTAGTTGTAGGGAAATGTGAAATGCAATAAAGAAGGTGATTCTTATTATGGACTTATGTTAAACAAATTAAATAAAACTAAAATTCCCAAGGCCATTTATATCACTCATCGAAAATGATATTTAAGACTAACAAACAGAGTGTATCGATGGTAAAAAGGTCAAATTATCATATAGGAAAAGAAAATATATGGAGCTAAATCAGGTAAAACAAAGTGTAAATTATGATGAAGTACTAGAAGAAATAGTGCCAGGAATGGATTTTAGAGACAATGAAGAAAGTATAATATCTGCAAAATACTTGGAGGAGGTAAACTTTGATCCACAAGATTCCAATAGTATAGATATGAAAAGGGTTAGAAAGAATACAAGGGAAAAGCTAACCTTATTTCTTTAATCATGTAAGGATGTGAAGACCACCTTATACGACTGGTGCGTAAGGTACGTGTATAGTATGTTGTGGAGGCACTCAACCGATGCAAGACAATAACCAAGGGTGTAAAGTAAAGAAAATCCTAACACAGAACCCGTAGAACATCTCACAGCATATAGACAAAATATAATAATCAAATAGATGTGAAACATGTAAGATTAAATATAACTAAGTGAACCAGATCAATCAAAGTACATCGATTCGTTACAATTATAAAAAATGAAATAATAGAGTTTATACATCCCAATCTCCAAAATAAACTTTATAACCATCTCTAAGTAATACAAGTACTAGCAATTCTCCACAACACTACACAGTGGAATATAAGAGATAATAAACTCTAAAGTATGATACATGAACACGTAGCCTCCTACTCGCACTCTATACATCTACATACGCTATACAAACCTGTTATCCCTAATCTACTCAACAAACGTACCAAAGATAATAAGAAGTGAAACATAAAACCCTTGGTCAGATAATAGTCCGGTATGAGTGATATATCAACTCAAGATACTATAAAAATTGTATATAGTTAATAAGGCATAGAGTTTGAATAGCCATAACTGATCCGTCCTTGCATCCAAGAGCTAGAACGTAAATAAAATATATGCTAAACTATTATCACAAGTGGAAGATATAGGGTAACGGGGTATCACATAGCATATCAAGCGCACATCAAATATAATATCCATCATATAGCCTTGTATCTCTCACTCAAATGCTTTGGAAAGATGCTCAACTCATTGCCCACATAAATGGCTAGGGAGCGAACACATGCAGATGTCCAATAATATAGGTGACAGACTATGCCATCCCACTAATGAGCATAACAACCGCAGAGTTATCCTTCAATCCCTTAGCATATGTACTAATTGTAGAACTACTTTGCATATGCATAACTAATGCCCACACAAATAGTTGGGGACTGGACACACACAGTCGTCCAATAATATGGATACATACAGATTGCCCTGTCTCGCTAACGAGCATCACAATCTCATGTTCTACTCCATGAACAATCACGTAGAACTTGTCCTCTCGGCCCATCACCAGATGCCATAGTCGCTCGCCACATCGAGTCATCATCTTTGGAATGCCTCTAGAAACCCATCGCAAGTCATCATACCAATGTTGCCATCATCATCTCAAAGCACTACACTATTGCTTTTTCAAGTTGCCACATGAAATCCAAGGTCACCCCGGGTCATTTGGAGTTGTCTACTTCCCTTCACATCACCCATTAGACTCTAGAATAAGTCATGGAGAAATCCTAACGTATTGCCTCGCCACGACCATAAATTCCCTAACTTCACGCTTCTTGTCTAGCATCCCTATAGCCGACTTAAAGAAACACTAGAAGAAACCTGAATCAATCTTCCTCATGACTCAAAGCATGCCTAAAGCACCAAACCGCAAACTTTGTTCGAGCGCTAACCGAAGTGACCCACAAACCCTCGAGCGTGACTCGTTATAATCGTTGAACTGCATATTTTGATCGACTACCGAACACAACGTCATCAGATAACATTTGTTGACCATCCTCCTCCACATTGACTCGAAGCCAAACTCAAGCGAACCACCCCACCAAACCAAAGCATACCATGAGCACCACTAGGAAGAAATGATATAATAACCTAAATTTCAAATTTTGCACCGATTCATCACTACACTCCCTTCTTTGACCCGTATGCATTCCAAATGCATTGATGCAACTCCTGACATCCTAAGGTATATTCGATGAGCCCCACCACCAGCAGCCACAACAGGAGCAACTTGGACATTTTGAACTATGTTTCGCACCATCTCTACAAACATGTTTTGCAAGCTGGGGTTAGCAATTCTCAATCCCGCCCCTTTCTCAAATCTAGAAATGGAGTTCCTAGCAGCATTCCTCATTACCTGGCTCATTCTCACAAGTTATAATAAGAATGACCAGTCTTTATAAAACAAATAAATGGTGCCCATGAATGCAATGCTACATATATAATATACTACTATATGGTTTTGAAAATCAAAATATAACGAGTATGCTATCTCTTATATCGCTCAATCCATTCTAAGTCGGTAACTCCATCCTTATCTCTAATAGATCCAAGTACAACTTAGGTCATTTATGCAACCTAAGCTCTGATACAAAATGTGACGACCGCCCTACAACACCGACACCCAATATACCTATGTAGTGCTCTATGGAGGTACCAAGCAGATGCAAGATGGCAGCCAAGGGTGTAAAGTAAAGAAAATCTAAACATAGAACCTATAGAACATCTCACAGCACATACACAAAATATAATATTCAAATGGATGTAAAATAGACAAGAAAAAATATAAATAAGTAAACCAAAATAATCATAGTACATAGGTTCATCATAGTTGTACAAAACAAACTAACAGAGTTTATACATTCTAATTTCCAAATAAACTTTATAAATGTTTATAGGAAATATAAGCATTGCAAAGCTCTATATTACTTCACAGCGGAACAAAAGCGATGGTAAGCTTGAAAGTATGATATAAGAAAACATGGCCTTCTGCTTGCACTCCGTGCTGCTCCATGCATCATCCATACTTATTATCTCTTATCTTCTCATATAAACGTACCAGAGATAAAAGAAGAAAAATATAAAATCTTGGGTCAGAAAACAATCTGGTTTAAGTGGTTTATCATGTCATACCTTACTCTATATATATATATACATATATATAGGTTTTAACATGTTTTAGATTCATTTTTTAAGTTAAAATTAAGTTTATAGCCATTTTAGAAACATACACATAGTAAAAAGTGAATAAAGTACTTATGGTATTCTAAACATATTTTTTGGATGTATGATTGCCTTGATATATGGCTATGTTGTAGGCACATCGAATGATGATTGCTATGTTTTGCTATACGATTTGCATGTTTGAATGTTGTTTGTTGCATATGTGGTGTATGTGTGAATGCTCGAATGGTTGAAAACATTTATTAAAATGAATTAGAGGTAAGAACCGTGAAACCGAAGCAAGGATTTGAGATAATAAGTTCAACATGCTTTTTTGGAAGTTTTTTAATTTGAGACAATAGGATATGTCTATGTCGGAGAGTACATAGCCGAGTTCAACATGCTGTTGAAATAAGGTTTTTTATCAATAGTTCGCTCAAGAAGAACAAGAAGATTATTATGGGTATGGACGATTATCTTGGACAGTTTTGAGAGGCTAGAGGAGAAGGCTTTTCAACATGAGTCTATAACCTAAGCCTAAGTCGGATGTTACCCCCATGGATGAGCCAAAGCCACAAGATGAGTGGGGTGACAACAACAAGAAGCAACTTCAGAAGGCTGGAGAAAAGAAGGGAAAGTGGGAGCCTACTTGTCATAACCATGGACAAAGGGGTCATCTCAACAAAGGTTGTAAAAACAAGAAGAAAGGATGTTTTAACTGCAATTAGCCAAGACATATGAAGAAGGATTATCCAAAGCCACTGAGGGACAAGTAGGTTATGTATGTTCATGCTTTAAATGCTGTTCCAACTTCGTCGAGTGCTCTATCAGTGAAGCAGAAGGGAAACAGTGTCGTCATACGGTGTATGCTCTATATTTTTGATGCATATATACAAGTTTTTTTTGATACCAGGGATTCAAATTCCTTCATATCCAAAGATTTGGTAGATAGATTGGGATTGAAACTTGAGATAAATGACCGACCTTTGATTGTTACGAACCCTATTGGAGGATCGACTAGCCTTTGCATGGTTTGTCGAAACTTAGCCTTATTGAGTCATGGTTGTTTATTTGCTTGTAATTGCTTTATTTTGGGTTTCATGGGGTTTGGTATTATTTTGGGGATGGACTGACAAAAAGTACAAAGTAATGGAAGATTGTGAGAGGACGTTGGTGATGATAGGGATAAATGATTGGCGTTGGTTGGAGATAGGCTGCCTATTCGACGAAGAGACGATAGTTAGTTTTCCATACTCACTCGAGGTCTTACGACAAGTTGTCATCTGTGCCTACGGAGAGGGAGTATCTAGACCTATTTGAGGAGCTTATCGGGTTACCACCACATAAGGAGATAGAATTTCATATAAATTTGGTGAAGGATTCCGGATCGATTGTTATACCATTGAGGCATATTGCACCGAAAGAGAAGATGGAACTAGAAGTGCAAGTGAATTACCTATTGCGATTAGTATTTATTCGATGGAGTATATCTAAGTGGAAGCACCTATAGTGTTCACCACTAAGGCGGATGACTCTTTGAGATTACGTGTTAATTACTATGAGCTAAATAAGGTGACAAGGAAGAACAAGTATCCACTCCCATGCTTTGATGACTTGTTCGATCAGCTCCATGGTGCTATTGTATTCTTTAAGTTGGACCTAGGGGTTTCATCAACTGAAAGTGGCGAATGAGAGTGTGCCAATCATATTGTTTCATGCACCATCTAGATTTTATGAGTGGCTGATTATGTTGTTCGAGCTAATCAATTCACCGACATACTTTATTGATCTTATGAACCATGTTTTCAAGGATTGACTACATATGTTTGTACTAGTGTTTGTGGAGGATATCCTTATTTATTTGAGGATGGAGAAAGAACACAATAGCATTTGCGGATTGTGCTCGAGGTGTTTAAGAGGCACCGATTGAAGGAAAAGTTTTTGACCTGCCACTTCTGGAGGAGGAAAGTGCGATTTTTGGGTCACGTTATTTCTGAGTAGGGTATTGCTACAGATCCTATGAAGGTAGCTGTAGTACAAGACTTGGATCAACCCAAGACTACCAAAAACATGATAAATTTTCTTTGATTGGTGGGATATTATATATCAAAGACTTTGCTAAGGTAGTAGCACCATTAACCAACTTATCAAAAAAGAATCGGACTTTTCTTTGGGATGCAAGGTGCAAGAATGTGTTCATGAGTCTGAAGGGGAGGTTGATGAGTGCACCAGTGTTAGCCATTCCGAGCCGAAATGTAGGGCTAACAGTATACATAGATGCCTGTGATTTTGGATTAGGTGAGGTGCTGATGAAGAGAGGAAAAGTTATCGTCGACGCTAGTCGACATCTGAAATCACACAAAAGGAAGTACCCGACTCATGATTTGGAGTTGGTAGCAATAGTTTTTTCTTTAAAGAATTGAATGCATTATTTGCTTGAGGAGAGAATTGATTTGTGTACGGACCACAAATCGCTGAAGTATCTTTTTTCTTAGAAGGATCTTAAACTTTGCCCACAACGATGGTTAGAGTTTCTATCCTTATATGATTTTGACATTTCTTATACACTAGGTAAGAGAAATGCAGTTATTGATGATTCGAGTAGGAGATATGAAAACTTAGTGACGTTTCTAGAGTGGAAGCAATTGGATTTTATCGCTCTTTATGATTTTAGGCCTTGATGTGAGCTAGATCCAAAAGTGTTGGCTAGTTTGACGACCAGACCTACTCATATTGCAAATCGGTCTAGTTAGAGGAGAGATGCTAGACTACTAGAGATCATGGAAATGGCAGAGGAAGTAGTAGAGTTCAAGGAAATGAAGTAATGCAGGCTCGATCATGATGGGTGGCTCTTTAAGGATAAGAGGTTATTTGTTCTTGAAGTTGATGGGTTAAGGGAAGAGCTGGTATGAAAGTGCCATCATTTGAGATTGACCATACATCCTAACGACAATGAAATGTATCATGATATAAGACAAATATTTTGTTAAGAAGGGATGAAGAAGGACTTTGGGGGCATTCATCTCGAAGTGCATGAACTTTCAGTTGGTAAAGGTAGAGTAGAAAATGCCGAGTTGTTTACTATAATCGGTCGAGATTCCTAAGTGGCAATGGGACAAGTTTTGATGGACTTCATTGATGGATTACCGAGGACTAGAGGAGGGCATGATAGCATTTGGGTCATAGTGGATAGATTAATGACGTGTGCCTAATTTATACCTGTCAAGTATAGTAGAACGACATCCAAATTAGCCGAGTTGTATGTGAAGTGGGTCGTGCGATTTCATGGCGTGCCAAAGAGCATTGTGAGCGATGAGACCTTTTGTTCACTAGCGGGTTTTGGAAGAGATAACAAGAGCATTGGGGATATGGTTGCATCTTAGTACAGCTTAACACCCACAAACTGATAGGTAGACCAAGAGGATGAACTATATATTCGAGGATATCTTGCGAGCTTGCGTTCTCAATTTTGGTGGCTCATGGAACAATTATTTGCATTTTGTAGAGCTCGCATGCAACAACGGCTATAAATATAGGATTAGTATGGCACCATTTGAGATGTTATATGGCTGACCATGGAACACTTCTTCATATCGATAGGAAGTGGGTGAGAAACATATAGTTGGGCCATATATGATTAGAGAGACATCGGAGAAGATCGAGGTCATTCAACGACGAAAGCCAACTGCTTAGGATAGACAAAAGAGATAGACTTATAGAAGGAGACCTAATTTAGAGTTCTTTTTTGAAGATATGTTGTTTGTCTAAATCTCTCCATTCAAGAATGTTGTTCGATTTGGAACTAAAGGAAAGTTAGTGCTGAGATTCGTTGGTCCTTTTTCGATACTTGAAAGGATTGGAAATCTTGCTTATAGAGTAGACTTGCCTCAAAAGATAGCGGGCGTACACAACTTGTTCCACGTCTCTCATTTGCGAAAGTTTGTGTATGGCTCAGGCATGACGATTGAACTAGATCAGTTTGGTGATATCAAGATTGAACCAAAAACATCAAGACCTCGTTGGCCTATTTGTATCGTCGAACATGATATGAAGCAACTTAGGAGGAAGACAGTAGAACTGGTGAAGGTTCAGTGAAGTGGGACCGAAGGTGATTGTAATTGAGAGATCGAGGAAAGCATGAGGACCATTTATCCGAAGCTCTTTACTTAGTGAGACTTTCTTTTTATCGTATTTAATTTCAGTTTCGATGTCAAATGTGGAAGTTTACTATTCTGCACGCAAGGGTAGGCATAGATATCATTTTCTGCTTTTATGTGCATGTTTGATGTTTGATATGTTTGCTCGTGGATGTTAGGCATGCGGGGTAGCTATGCTTGATTTAACCTTTTTTATGTTAGGGATTTCGGGGACGAAATTCCTAATAGGAGAGGGGGAGTGTAACAACTCAGATTTTACGTATCAGATGGTCGTAAAATATTTTTTTAAAAAATTCATATTGGGTCGTGCGACATTATAACTTTGGGGGATGTTGAGTAGTGACAGTTTTTTAGCTCAAAAAATTTTATCGAGTGATTTTACCCTTGAAACTTGTAGTGGCTCTTACTCTTGATGTAAGCCGAATTAGCGTTCGAGACCACTTCATCAGTATATGATGGTTTCCCTTTTCATAGAGTGGTCATAATAACAATTTGGACTCGTTTGAAGTTTGACAGTTTTTGAAGTAGCTTAATGGTTAATTGGTAAACTTAGGGAGAGGCCAAATGATCCATTTCAAGTTTAAGGGTTAGATTGGCTGAAATAAACATCCCTAAAATATTTCTAGTATCTCCCAAACAAAGCTAAGCATCCAATAGCCCATTCTTCATCCAAAGCCATCTCTTTTCTCTCCTCTAGATCAAGTCTAAACCATAGATTAATTGTAGATTGGCAAGGGGATTAATTATCGCTCTTCAAATGCATATTTTTGGAAAGGAAGTGATAGGCCTTTGCTATTCATTTTTGGATTTGCCTCGATTTACATGAAAACTTGAATTTTGAAGGTTTGATTAGTTATTTATCATCCCACACCTTATTATATATGCATCTATAGGTTTTAACGTGTTTTGGATCCATTTTTAAAGTTAAAATTATATAATTGTTGTTGCTTTAAAACCCTATCCATAGTAAAAACGTGAATAAATGAATTTTGTGTTCTAAACATGTTATATGGATGTGTGATTGCCTTGACATATGTTAAATATGTTATGGACATATTGTACGATGATTATAATGATTTGTTGTGTGATGTGCATGCTTATATGTTGTTTGGTGCACATATGGTGTTTGTCTATATGCTTGAATGGTTAAAAACATTCTTTGGAGTGAGTCAGAGGTAGGAACTATGAAATCAGACTTCAACAGATAGGTCCTAGGATGTTGGGAGTTGCATCGATATGTAGGGAATGTATACGAGTCGAACAACGAAGCGAAGTGGTGAAATCAACAGAAATTGGAATTTGGGTTAATATAGCATTTCTTCTTAATAGTACTCGTGGCGTGCCTTGATCCGGTATTGGGGTTCTCTCGAGCTTGCCTTTGGGTTCGCGTGGAGGAGGAAGGGACAATAAATGCTATCTGGCGATGTTTTGGAACGACCGCCCTATAAGACCAGCACCCGATGTAAATGTATAGTCTGCTGCAATAATGCCTAACCAATGTAGGATGATAGTGAAGGTCATAGTAAAGTGAATCAATCATCACATGACCTATCATATAACTCACAACTCATCGAATAAAATATAATAGTAAATATTTCAAATATAAAACAGGCAAGACAGTAATAATTGGGTGAATCACAAAAATCAATGTACTTGGATCTATATAATATACAATATAAGTGATAGTGTAATGCATTAAATAATGACTCATAAATAGATTGTCTCTAGTAAAGGCACTAGAAAGCCGCGTAATGCTATGCAGCGGAATAGTAAATCATAATAAGTAAATGCAGTAATACGAGAGTGTGATTTCCTACCGTCCTCTATCCAGGTCCACGTGCACACCAATATCCCTAATCTACTTGTTCAAGAGTACCTAGAATAATAGAAAGCAAATCATAAAACCTCGAGCTAAACAACAGTTTGGTGTAAGTGGTAGAAAATTTCAAATACTATAAAGTCAATATACTAGGACAAATAGTATGAGAAATCATACCTGGCCTGTCCCTGCATATATAGAGTTGGACATAACGTCAAATATATGCCACCTCACATTATGATCATCATAGTGTATTATACATCAAAATACTAAGGGGTGTCTAAGTATCTACATCAATAATATCTACATCATGTGGCATTACTAGGGTGATAAGCAACCAAGCAAAAATAACATCCATCATCCATCCTCACATTCCCACACACAGTGCATTGGATATTTGATAACTCGTTTAAGGCAACATGCTCGATGACTTAACTACACGTAATACCCCATAAAATTAGTGGTAATTAATAAATAATTATTAAGGCTAAAAAATAGATTTGGTCAAATGTCGGAATTTTGCCACGAAACTTGCACCATTGTGTTCGTTTCGATTTTGTTAGCAACTTTTGAAGTTTTGCGATAGGGGTTTAAACGAAGAAGTTACCCGTGTTTGAATTTTTCGAGACGAAAATAATTAAATAGGAAAACTAATAAATGAATGATAATAAATGCAGGACCCCACTAGTCGACCTCCTTACTTGGGCCAGTCAACTGCTTATGGGGAGTGGTTGATTGGTTGTAAGGTGGTGGCTAGGTTAAATTTTGGTCGAATGGGCTGGATTTAATTATTTCAAACTAATGAATATGATCTATTCGAGCGCTTCTAAATACAAGCCTAACCTTTCATTTTTCTTCTCATATTTTCTAATTAGAGTAGCGAAGCTCTGCCATTTTCCATTCTCTCCTATTTCTAAAAATTATAAAATATTTAATATATATTCAAATTGGAAAAGGGTAGAGAATAAAAGAGAGGAAGAGAAAAAGCAAATCAATGCCGCGAAAGAAAAAGGTAAAGTTCATAATTATAAATCTATATTCTCCTTAATCTCAAATCTCTTCTTAGATATGTAATTCTAATAAAAAGTATATATATTGTTGTACATATTTTATAATCAGATTCGGGAGATTCAAAAAACTTGAAAGGTAAGTGAGAAATTATATAATTTTTTTATAACATTGGAATTTATATCGTTGGGTTTCATTTAATTATTATGCCTATGCAAGATCTGTAGAGTTATAGGCTTAGGAAGATGGAACCTCGCCTACATATTTTGTAGATTAGGTATTTGGAATAGAAATGGTATTTACACCATAATATATAAATTTGGAAATTAGTCCCAAGATTTGTTAAAGTGGAAATGTTGATAAGATTACATGATTCATTCCAAATTTATGATAACTGGGTCATATGTTGGTGTAAATTTAGATCAACCTAATTTGAATTGAAATGTGAATTTTATGTTTTAATTTATCAGCAGCGTTGTGGGTAAAATTCAGTTGTATCTATTTTCATGCAATTTCCATAAATTACATAATTCCAAAACTATTAATAAAAAGCGCATCGTATGAAATAGTAAGGAATATACAAAAAAACAAAGAGATGTGTAAAGCATTTTCCATAAATGAAAAGAGCTAATTCCTTGTTATTTCAAATAAAGCAAAGTCTCACTTTTAGGTAATTATGGAAGTTATTACAGTAATCCTTTTTTGGAAGATAAATCTAATAAATTAAAATGTGGAAATTAATGTTATGGAATTCCTAAGCATAGGAATTAATGTGTTAGGAATTGGAATATATATACATACACATACATATATATACGTATAAGCGCACCTATCGGTTAAAAATATAAATATATATAGCGTAACATACATCGATATACAAATGTTATTATTAGGATGACTAGGTATTTATAGCATATTAATTATAAGATTAGGAGGTGTAGATGGAAAACAGATAGTAACTTCAAAATTAGTAGGGCAATAAATGTGCAGTTAATAGGGAGTTATAAGAATTAAATTGGGATATAAATGCATTTAATGAGATCGATTAAGGAAATTAAAAAGGCATTTACGGGAAAACTAAATAAGAATAATAAGTTAAAATGAATAAATAAAATATCATTAGTAACTGTTCAATTAAAATAATGACGATAATTTATTACGAACAATTAACATCTATGAAACATAGTAAATAAGCATATAAGATAGAAGTTAAATGCTGGAAGGCAGTATAATTTTCATTATGGGAAATTATATAGCCTTAATTATACATTTATAATGAGCATGAATTAGTGGGCCTAGCCTAATATTTAGGCCTAGTTTAGAATGGGTTGGGATGCGAGGTCAATAGAGTTGCACTATAGAAGTCTGCCATTCACCTACAGGCTACCAGTAGTTGTGTATACTATCTATTGAGGTGGAACATCTCAGGTCATAAAACCCATGGGAAAGGGATATGCATTTTCATATTGGTAGGGTAAAATATACTATGGGTTCGTATCGGATTTGAAGTATTAAATGGCCTAAAACTTTTTAGGGAAATGGGATCTGCTTTTGATAAGAGGTATTAAGCAACTAGAATGGACATATTCCTTGACTTACATTAGGTTAGTTTAAATGGTATTTTGGTCGTGGATAGTCGACAAGCTATATCAGTATTGCTACCGAATTGGTATTTAGTAGTAGGGCTAATATATAGGGAATGGCCACCAGTAGTCCTGATCGGTCGATATCAAATATTTGGGTTAAGCCCTGACGGATTTCGCTTCCCATTAGTGTAGAATTTGTATGGGATATGCCCAGACCTTAAATTTTAATTAATTAGTTGTTTGTTTGTTGGAGGTGAACTAGTTAACCCTTAGATGAGTCTTTGAGATGGGTTAGTAGTACGATAATTAAATCATAAAACCGTATCTGGGGGTTAACAGTCTTTGTAGCTAGATCCGGTTGACTAGTAATTATGTTATGGAGGGTCCGCTTCTGGGATGGGGTAATAAATGGTCATTGGGATTGTCTCCTCCATATTTAAGACAAATTAAGTGGATGGGTTTTCCTTTGGGTAGTACATTGTTTGGATATATATGTATATATGCACACACACACACACACACTCACACACACAAACCTTAAAGAAGGTTGGACGTATTGTATGCACACATAAGATTGAAGGATAGTTGTGTATAATAGACATGACACTTAAATGGAAATCAGTTGGTATAAATTAGTGTTATAGGTTAAGTATGTAATTTTTCAATCACTAGAATGTTATTCTGACTCCTCCCCATTACAACCCACATAATAGATTTTTAGGGACAAGCTACTAGAGGAAGATGGGAACGCTGGATAGAGAAGTCTTCTTATTCATGCCCGTTGCTGACAAGAAAATTAGATATCCAAGGAATACTGTTGATTCCAAGGTTTTAGCATCACAATATTTATGTTATATTATATTTTTCTATTCCACCGTGAGTTTATATTAGTCATTCTCTGATATGCTTATGTTTATTACTGGTTGCCAAAACCAACGATCAATGCCCCAATTTGAGTTTCAATATAGTCAAAATTAGGGCGCATTAAGGCTTTGGGTTGTTACATCTGGTATCAGAGCTTAGGTTTGTCGATCATAAGAATTAGGATATGCTAAGAGAACGTATTTGTATTTTTATATATAACTATCTATGTTATACAAAAAACTCTATGAATTATGACTATAGAAGTAGTTATGACCATATCCTGAAAAGATAGATGAGGCAACTATGAGTTGAAAAAAATGAATAGAGTAAATTTGTACACCTACCTCAATTACCGCATGGAATATAGGCCATACCATAAGGCATTGACCAAGAAAAGAGTGAGCATGACGTATAGAAGGACCCCGAAAACTGAATGGTACTTAACTCCTTTGTTGGGCCTAAGCTGCCATATGATAGTGGATTTTAATGGATTGTCGATTGAAGATGTATATTTCATCCAAACATATGGGAAGTAGGAATTTATATATTGCAAGCACCCAAAAGTAAGATGCAAAAAGGTTTGAGCAAGTTCCCATAGAAGGTTTTGATTAATCACCACAATATGATAGCCGAATTTTTAGTATATACTCTTAAAAAGAAGAGGTTAAGAGTAAAGGGAAGAAGGAAAGTCCAAAAGAAAGTACAATTAAAGTCCATTTCTGAGTCCGACCCAATATGAAAGAATTTTGCAGATTTTTTTTATATTCCTTGGGACGTTTTGAATGGGTTTTTAAAAGGATTTATTGGGAAGTTGTCGTTTTGCAAAAGCCAGGAAATTTAAATTTTCTTAGTTTAAAATTTGGTGGGTCAAAAGTTTTTAATTTAAAGATTTTTGGTAAAGGGGTTTTTTATTTTTGAAAGGAATGGAAAAGAGGGTGTATGTTTGACTTGATGGTTTTTTTTTCTATTTTTGAAGTTTCTTTTTAAAATTCTCTCTAAGAGGTGGGTACGTGGAAATAGTACTTAATTAAAATGGGGTAAAGAGAATAGAAGGGTAAAAATGCTCGATGACTAATGCGGTCGGCAAACGTATTGCAATGAGTCAACAAGAAAAACAATAAAAGAGGAAAAGAGCCGTGTAATTAAAAATCATTTAGGTATGATTGAGAAATATAGACAGTAATGATGCTAATGTTAGGAATTTATATTAGAATAGTATTACTAATCTAATTAGGAGTGACGCAGAAAGTTAGAGGCAAAACATAGGAAAAATGGATAAATTCCATAAATATGTGCAATAATTGCACATATCTTTTAGAATTCTTTTATGTTCTATTAGAATCTTTGGTAAGGTTAAAAGTGGAAATGGCATAAATAGTAGAAAAATAGTAAGATTGGAGTTATTTCATTTTTTTTTAAAGTAATAAGAAGATGTTTGTGAAAAAAAATGGTTTGCTATGGCAATTGATTTTTTGAGTTAAAATATACTTTTAATGTTAGGAATTGATTTTCTAAGTTTAAATTTTCAAAGCTAAAAGTTTAGGATAAGAACTTTATGGATGTGATATTTTTATTTTTATAAAGAGTCGTGAAAATCAAACCAGTTTTTGATATATACTAGATTGAGATGACTGCCTATGTGCCTAGGTAAGACGGTTATAGGTCAAGGCTATGAATAAAATGGCTACAACTGCTAGTAGGGTAGCAACAAGGAATCTCCGTTTAATATAAGGAATATTCGTACATAGGAATGTTTAAATAACATATGTGGAAGCCATAAAAAGAACCCTAAAGGAATGGGGAATTGTATGAAAGTGCACTTTTATGAGTTTTAGGGTGTAATCGCATGAAAAATCAAGGGTAAAGTAAATGAACAACAAAGTTTGAGAATACTATCAAGAGATTTTAATTGAGAGAAGATAGTAGTATGACCGGAGAAGGAAGCAATAATAAGGCAAGCACACATAAAGAATGTTGGTTGACTCGAGTTAAAAAAGGCAAGATAGGTAATAGGAATGTTATTCCATAAGCCAATATTCTGAAGAGTATTTCTAAGTGTGCAAAGATTATATTACTTACCCACTACAGTGTAGGAATGCACAATTTATCCCATAATCGGGTGTAAGGATTGAAATAATAAATGAATTTTATTTATTAGAAACTAAGAGGATGAGTTAATATATGTGTCTTATAGTAGAATGGCATACTAGAAATGTCCATCTTATTCGAGAAAGATGTGATTAGGCCACAAAATCATCTAGACAAGTTGATGATGAAAGGCAACTTCTGGAAATTGTTTCTTTTTTGTTTTTGGGTTGTAATCTTTAGTTGTCTCCTTTCAGTTATTGGAAAAGTGTATGATATGATACAATATATATTCTTATTTTTATTACTGCATTGATTTTCTAGGCGGCTTTTGATTGCTTTACACACACATTGGGAAAGAGTGTAAATAAGGAAATCTAATAAGGATGATTAACTAGCAATAAAATGCAGGTAAGCTGGAATTTTATAAAATAAATTAGGAAATTGAGTTAACAACTAAAAATAAAGAATGCCCTAATCCTAAAAAATATAGAAATTTCGGAAAAGATAAATAAATTTTAGCATGTGGGGAGCAAGGGAAAGTAGTTGCAAAATCAAGGATCATTATCCATGTACCTTAAAAGCTAAAATTTATAAATATGCTTATGTGTTATTTATTGTTTCCAGTGAAAGGATTCCGTAAATCTAGGATTAACTACACAATGATAGAATTAATTATATTCATTAACTCATTGATTGAGTTCCAATCACGTTAAAATGCGACTTGATTTATTTTTAAGGATGGAGCGAAAAATACTTTGAAAAATAGTATTTGAATGCTTTTAGAAAAATTTGTTTAAATGCTTTTGAGAAGTTGGGTTCAAATGCTTTTGAAATTTTTTGTTCAAGTGCTTTTGAAAATAAAATGTTCAAATGCTTTTGGGAATTTGATTTTCTTTTGAACTATTTTTCGTGTTTGATTGAAAGAGGGAAAAAGATTGTTTTTTAACGGAAAATGAGAAAATTTCTGATTTTTGAATGCCGAATGTTTAGCGTAGGGAGGGTCCATGTATCGGTGAATAGGAATTTTACTGTTTGACAAGGATGACTATATATATAACATAGGGAATAAGAAGGGAAAAATCTTTTTAGCTTTGAAATTTATATTTCCATATTTTGTTGACAGCGAGTGAAACTTGCATTTAGAATAATTCCGTTTTAACATCCAAAAATAAACCTCTTTATGAAAATTGTACTTGGAAAAGTTGAAAAAGATTTTAAGGCAAAAGAGAAGGTTTCAAAGTATGATGAAACAGGTATCCATAAGAATGTGGAAATGTAAATTTTTTATTTAAATTTTCTTCCGGCATAGGAGTATTGACTTAGGGAAATTAGATATTAAAATTTTTGGATGTTAGAAATTGCGTGTTAGGTATTGGATGGTAGGGATTGGATGTAAAATTGATTGAATCATACTCCTACTCGTAGGAATGCGGAAATTGTTGTGTGAAATAGGATTCCGATTTTTGAAAATTTGCATATATATAGAACTGCCAGTATATATAGGTTGTTTGCATTATATTTTAAAAAATGTTTTTTAAATAATGCATTCATAGGTGCTAATTTAGAATTATTGAGCAAGCATGTCATATATGTTGTGATACACCATGCACCTGTACACGTTGGCTGCAAAATTGATTGCACACTAATTGGTTGGATAGAATGGTTATGCGCTATGTTACATAATCAACCCTTGAGGAATTTAGGGAATGAAATTATTTTATGGGGGGATGTAACACCCGGTAAAATTAACGGTAATTGATAAATGATTATTAAGGGTAAAAAAGAAATTAAGCAAATTGAAATTTAGCCGTAAAACTTGCACCATTGTGTCCATGTCAATTTTCGAAATCACTTTCATATTTAAAGTTTTGCAATCGAAGTTCAAATGAATAAGTTATCAATGTTTACGTTTTCAGAATCAAAATAATTAAAAAGAAAAAATAGGAAATAAATACTAATAAATGCAGAACCCCATCGGTCGAACCCCTTATTAGGGCCGATCGACCACTAGCGGTGGATGACTTATGATGGGTGATCGACTTGTTGTGAAGCTGGCAATTATGGTTGACTTGGCCAAACGGGGCGGGTTTAATTATTTAAATCTAAAGGATACAATCTATTCGAGCGCCTACAAATACAAGTCTAGCTCTTGACTTTTATTCTCATATTTCTAATCAAAGCAACGATGCTATGGCATTTTCCATTCTCCACTATTTCTAAAAGTTATAAAATATTTAATATATATTCAACTTGGAGAAGGGCAGAAAACAAAAGACAAGAAAAAAAGAAGCGAATCAACATCGTGAAAGAAAAAGGTAAATTTCATAATTATAAATATATATTCCCTTTAACCCCGAACTTCTTCTCAGATCAGTAATTCTTATAGTATGTGTATGTGTGTGTATAACTTATTATACATATTCTTTTGGATTAGAATGGAAAAGGAGTTGATTAAAGGGATGAGTTTCGATTTGGGAAGCTTGAAAGGTGAGAGAACATTACATGATTTATTCATAACATTGAAGTTTATATTGTTGTGTTCTATGTAATTACTATGCCTATACAAGATTTGTAGAGTTGTAAGCTTAGGAAGATGGAATCTTGCCTACTTATGCTGTAAGATAGGTAATTGGAATAGAAATTGTATTTACACCATGATTTGAAAATCAGTCTTTAGATTATTTAAAGTAGAAAGTTGATAAGATTGCAAGAATTATTCCAAATATATGCTAATAAGGTTGTAAATTATTAGTATAAATTTAGGTTGACTAATTTGACTTGGAATGTGAATTTCTATGTTTTAATTATTGGAAGCATTGTAGGTACAATTTAGTTGCATCCATTTTCTTATAATTTCCATAATTGATCTAATTCCACCACTATGTATAGAAGTGCGTAATTTGAAATAACTAGGAATATACAAAAAGGAAAGAGATGGATAAAGTATAGATGTTCTCCTTTGTAGTTTGCACTGTCTATTTCAGTTAAAAAAAGAGATAATTCCTTATAATTTCAAATGAAGCAAAAGTCTCACTTGGGTAATTTATGGAAGTTACAATAGTAATCCTTCTTGGGAAGGATAGCTCTAATAAATTAAATGTGAAAATTGATGTTTTGGAATTCCTAAACATAGGAATTAATGTGTTAAGAATATGTATATGTGTGTGTGTGTTGCTGATGTATGTATGTATGTATGTACATATAACCATGCATACCAATTAAAAATATAAATATACATAGCGTGATATATGTCGATATTCATATTAGTTATTATTATTAGGATGAATAGTTATTAATAGCATATTAATTATAGGACTAGAGGGTATAGATGGAAAAGAGACAATAAATCCAAAATTAGTAGGGCGATAAATATGCAGTTAATATGGAGTTACATGAATTAAATGGGTGCATAAATGCATTTAATGGGACTGATTAAGGAGTTTAATATGCCATTTATAGGAAAATAAAATAGTCATAATAGGTTAGAATGAATAAATAAATATCATTAGCGATTGTCCAATTAGATTAATATTGAACCATTTATTATGACAGTTAACATTTATGGGGCATAGTAAATAAATGTATAAGATAGGAATTAAATGCTAGAAGGAAGTATAATTTTCATAGTGGGAAATTACATAGCCTTAATGATACGTTTAGAACGAGCGTTAATTAGTGGCCTAACCCAATATTTTGGCCTAGGATAGTTGGTTTGGTTTAGAATGGTTATGGTGCGAGGTCAATAGAGTTACACAACATAAGTCTACCCTTAATCTAAAGGTACTACCAGTTGTGTATACTTACTAATAATGTGGGACATGTCCAACTATAGCACCCGTGGGGAAGGGATATGCGTTTGCATATAGATAGAAGAAAATATATCAAGGGTATGCCTCGAATTTGAAGTATTAAATGGCCTAGAACTTGTTAGGAAAATAAGGTCTGCTTTATTTTGATACGTGACATTAAGTAACTCAAATGGGCATTTTCCTTGACTTATATTTGGTTTGTCTAAACGGGATTTCGACTGTGGAAGGTCAGTGGGTTATGTTAGTATTGCTCTTGAATCGATATGTAGTAGTAGGGCTGGATATAGGCTATGACCTCCATCGATCCCTAGCGGTCGATCACAAAGACTCGGGTTATGCCCTGATGGATTTTGTTTCCTACTGGTATAGAATCCGTATGGGATACATGCAGACCTTAAAGTTTAATTATTCAGTTGTTTATTTGTCAGAGGTGGGCTAGTTAACCCCTAGATGATTATTTTAAGATATGTTAGTAGTACGCTTGTCAAATCATAAAACCGTGTCTAGGGGTCAAACGTCTCTATAGCTAGAGCCGATTAACTACGGATTACATTACAGATTGCTCGCTTTGGGGTTGGGGTGTTAAATGGCTTTGGGTCCGTCTCCTCCCTATTTAAGAAGTATTAAGTGACCAGGGTTTTCCTTTGGTAGTATATCATATATATATATATACATATATACATACACACATGCACACATGCACATTGGAGAAGGTTGGACATACCATACATGCACATATGATTGAACAATAGCCGTGAACGATAGACATAACATTTAAATGGAAACTAATTGGCATATATTAGTGTTATGGGTAAAGTGTATAATTTTCTAATCACCAGAACATTATTCTTACCCCTGCCTCATTACAACCCATCTAATAGATTTTGAGGGATAGACCACTGGAGCAAGACGGGAACGGTGGATGGAGAAGTCTACTTATTCATTCTCGGTACTGACAAGGCAACCAGATATCATAGGAATATGATTGATTCCAAGGTGGTAGCCTCAGTCAGTATTTATGTTCTATACATTTTCTATTCCACGGTGAGTTTATATTGATCATTCTTTGATATGCTTACGTTTATTACAGTTTACCAAAACCAATGATTCATGTCCTAATGGACTTTGGTTTCTATTTAATTGAAATTCGGGTCCGTTAAGATACGTTTGTTAAACTACCCATCATGATAGTCGTCGTCCTAGTTTCACGGCACACAAATCCATGCCACTCAGTAGGCCAGGAACTAGACTAACCATCATGTTAGTCTGGGGCAAACAATCCTCTCATCTGAAAATAACGAGCCATCATGCCCTAAGTGCATACCCCGTTTTATATGAGTACTCTAGATAGCCTCGAGTATCAACTATCCTTTTGCACACGTCATCCATAGTAGAGCTCATCCTAGAACTATCCCTACAACTCCGATATGAAGTCGGGGCGGTTGGGATTATTCTCAATATCCCTCATTAGTTGTAGAATGTCATCATTTTCCCCGTAGCCCTCCTTCAACAGTTACTTTAATCCAACTCAATGTCCTCTACTCTGCATCTCAAGTACAAATGTCCATCGTCAAAGCCATCGCTTCCTATCTAGAATCATCATCATTGAATCATGCATCATTGTCATCGAAAATTGCCATCGAAGCTTATGGTTCGGTGCAAACCCTACCCTTAGCCCAAAGTACAAGTACTCAAGTCTCGAAGTAGGTTTAAACGTGAAGGCACGAAGCACTAGTTCCTGGGACTCGAAGCAAGCATGTAGATGAATCGAAGCCACCTCATAGATCTTTATCACTAATCCATCACCACCAAACTATGAAGCCTAGTAGATAGCCATTGATCCGTCGTATCACCAACCCCATACTTCAACACTACTGGAGCATGCTTCGCCACCTAAAACCCTCCTTCATCGAACCATCACCTTAACTGATCGACAACCCAATGATGGATACCGATCCATGGCTACTGATCCATGCCATAGCTAACTTTCTCCTTCTTTTGCTCTGTTGGTCTATGCTCGAATAGGCACTCATGACTCGAAGCAAACCTCGAACCATTCCCTATGCAACTTGAAGCATGACTCGAGTAACTCTGTACCAATCCCATACTTCAGTCTCTCTGCATCCATACCTTGTAATCCATGAACTTACACAAGCAACCCAAAGTAGACCCCTCCAAGACTCAAAGCAAACCATCCCAATACACGAGCATGCACCAAAGAAAGCTTCCACTGATCCATCATCTCGAAATCATCACTGGTTCATCTTCAATCGGCCATAACTCGAACAAACAAACTCCCAACGACTTGAAAATTGAAGCGTAGCTTTGAGGGGCCCTCCTTGACCTACCCTATGGATCACATGTCGATTGGACAATTTGACCTTCATGGGTTATCATCAATCCATCAATACTGATCCATTACTTGTTCCTAGAAGTGAACCCCTATTCGAATGGCGTTTTCAACCATTAAAACATCATACATACAAAAATACACTACACACAATATATCCCTATAAGCATACATTGTCATACTCCATTTTATAACATAAATCAAAATAAGAAGATCCATAAGAACAAGGAGATCCATACAAATATGAATTTCACAAATCTTTTCCTAATCGTTTAAAATTTACATATGTAGTTAAAGAGGGTTTAAAAATATATTTTGAGTTTGGAAATTGTTTTAAAACATCATTTTAAGGTGTATAATGGCTAATTAGTAACTTAAGGTCCTAACTACTCATCTAAATCCGAAGTAAATCCAAATAGGCACGAATCCCAAGATAAACAGCAGCTCTAACTGATCTCCGACAGAAAATATCTAAGTACCGATCACGCTAATCTCTTTCTAATGATAAGATTTTAACTAATTAAAGTAGTGTTTAGGGTAATATTTTGGCTATGAAGTGGTTAATGATAGTTTGCCCTCTATTTTCAGGAAGTGCGTAATGGTGGAGAGAAGTCCCATCAGCCTCAACATGATGCTAATTCCAAAATGGGCTTTGGGCATAAATATTAACTCACTAATTACCCATTAACCTATTCAAAATCAAGTGAAACTTCAAACAATCATAACTCCTAAATGGTAAGTCCATTTTCCTATCATGACCAATCTATAAAAAGAGAAACCATCATTCTGGTCTAATGGAAGTGGTTCAGACCTAAAGCGACTCATATCAAAAGTTATAGGTCATACAAGATTTTTAGGATCAAAATCATCCGACAAAAATCCTAAGCATGGAAAATGTTTCTAGTAGTCACTTTCTGAGGTTACAGAATCATACGACCTTAAATAAAAATTATATTAATATTTTACAATCTTTCGATATGTAAAGTATGAGCTATTACACTCTTCCCTCTTTAGGAATTTCGCCCCTGAATTCCCAAAAAAATAAAAATGGTTATCCCACATGCCTAACAACCATATACATGCATAGGTAACCATCACACATCAAATGTAATTGCAGTGCAACAAATGAAAAGGTAACATCCAAGCCTATCATGGTATATAGAATACTGCAGTACAGTATACTACATGGGGATGAGCTTTTGGTTGGTTTGGTTTATCCGATGATGAAAATTGTTAAACCGAGCCAATTAAAATGAAAATCAAATCAAACCAACCAAATTAAGTTTGGTTGGGTTGGTTGGTTATCCGATTTAACTAAACTAAAAATGGTCCATATTTTATGTTCGGAATATTCATTATAATTTGAAACAAAAACCTAAATATATGATTGAAGTATTCTTACTTAGCATTCTTATGCTTTCTAATAGTAATTTTTACATATATATGGTAAATAATATTTATTTAGATCAAAACTAGTCTAATCATTTTATTATAATGTTAGTAATTTTTGAAATATATAAAGTTTGGTTAATTTTGGTAAATCGATAGCCAAACTAAAATTTTTTTATGGGTCGATTATAAACCAATTTAGTTTCAAAACCAAACTAAACCATCTAAAATAAAATAGTTTGGTTGGTTTATTTGTTTTAACCGAGATTGTTCACTCCTAATACTTCATGATATCGCAAGTGAAAGTAAAAGCGATAAACAGAAAATCTTATCAAGTAGAGAGATTTGGATAAGTTATTCACACGCTGTCCTCGGCCTCCCAAGTGCAAATGCCTTCGCTTTAACTCTACTAAACCTTCATCATCTTCCTCATCTTCCTTCTAAGCTGTTGCATATCACATCCGACGATATGAATAAGCCTATGAGATCTTGAAGCCTCTAGTTCAGTCTCGATATTATCTAGTTGATTCAATGTGATAATTATGCCAAAGTCATGCACAAACTTCTATAAGTGAGAAACGCGTAACATATTGTGCACTTTCACCATTCTTTGAGGTAAGTCGGCTCTATAAGAAAAGTTCCTAATCCTCTATAGTATCGAAAAAAGACCAACGAATCTTGATGCCAACTTTCCTTTACTAACGAATCGAAATGCACTCTTCAATGAAGAGATCTTGACAAATACCATATCGTCGACAGAGAACTATAGATCTCTTCGTCTCTTATCATCATAGCTCTTATGTCTGTCTTGAGTAACTTTCATCCATTTTTGAATGATCTCGATCTTCTCTAATCATATTTGAACCAAGTATAAGTTTTTCTCTAGTATCCCACCAACATGAAGTAGTGTTGCACTAATAGCCATATAATACCTCGCATGGATCAAGAGATCCTTTAAGACATAATTCACTCTTTCAGTTTGGCCATCAGTTTGAAGGCGTTAAGCCGTACTCAAATGCAACTCTGTCCCTAACGTCTCTTATAAGCTCTTACAAAACCCACTATCGAATAATGGCTCTCGGTCACTCATAATACTCTTTGGTACATCATGGAACTGTACTATCCACTTAACATACAAGTTGTCTAGTTCGAATGCAGTTCTACTTGATTTGATAGGTACAAATCTAGCGCTCTTGGTCAGTCGATCAACTATGACCCAAATGTCGTCGTATCGTGCTCTAGTCCTCGGTAGACCATCGATGAAATCCATCGAAACTTGTTCCATTTCCACTGAGGAACTTCTGGCTATTACATCAAACCATTAGGCTTCTTCTGCTCTACCTTAACAAATTGGAAGTACATGCACTTCAAGATGAATGTTCTTATGGCTTTCTTCATCCCTTCTTAATAATAGGTCTGCTTCATATCTTGGTACATCTTATTACCGAAGGAATGGATAGTCAATCTCGAAAAATGACATTCTCGTAGCACCTCATCCCTCAACCCATTACCATTAGGAACAAACAATATCCCATCTTTACGGAGCCAACCATCTCGATCAATTTCGTACTATCTCATCTCTTCATACCCTACTCCAACTTCAATCTTAGTAATGATCTTAGCTAATCTGGTATCACGCCTCTGACTCATACCATTCTTCTCAATTAAAGTAAGTCGATAGTCAAGTTCGCCAATATATCTGGCTCTAGCTCGCATCTTGGTTAGACATCATAACTAGTAATTACTGTAACTGCGTCCACTCTAGAAATATAGATCCTAAGGTGTAACGACCCTGTATTTTCTGATTATTTTAATTGTATATTTTAATTATTTTAAATTGAATCCTGATTTTAAAAATTTATTTTATTTATTAAAATGAATAATTTTGTTATTTTAAATATTAATTTTGATTTGTATGTGAATTATAATTTCAAACCTGAATATGTTGAATATTTTCAGAAAATGTGAATTTTGGTCAATCTGGTCAAACTTTGGCTTTTAAATTTAAATTTTAAATATTTGAAAATTTTAATTTTATCTTTTATTATGAAAATAAATTTAATTTCAAGAATACTGTTTTTCGTTTCGTTGAAATCCGATTTATATCGTGAAAGTTATGTTTTTTACAATATTGTGTGTAAAATTGATTTATTTATCAAAGAGGATTTTAGGCTCAAGGAAAAGGTTGCAGAAAAATTTAGTTTCAGGGACAAGAAGTTTGCTTTTTAGGCTGAATGACACTTTTTAGTGTAAATCACAGAATGATAGTTGTAACTATCATTTTCTGTTTACACTAACAAATGTCCTTCAGACTAAAAAACAAACCTGTTGTCCCTAAGACTAAATTTTTTCGCAACTTCTTCCTTGCGCCTATTTTCCTGTTTATCAAAATTATTTATTTTAATTTATATAAATAATATTTTTTTATCATATCTTGTGTATATATGTGTTATATGACATGTTATGTAATTATTTTATTTTAAAACATTTTTATAAGTGCGGTTATAATTTTCCAATGTTAAGTGTACATTGTTTATATTTTTAAATGCTAGTTTCAAAATATTAGCTATTTTCTTATTTATTTTATATTTTTCCTTAAATTATTTTCTTTTTCATTTTATTTTATTCAGTATTTCATTTTACTTTCTAAATTATATTTATTTTATTTTAATTTAAAAGAAATTGAAAATCAAAGAGTCAAAGTCCTTTCATTTCCAATGACTTTTCAATTGACCTTGTCTCTTCATTTTCTTATTGCCTTTTCATTTTTCCTTGTAGCCATCCATTTTTTGCTGTAGCAGTGTATTCCTCATCTTTATTCACGTGAAAAAAATCCTTCCCACCTAAAACTCACGGCTATGGAAAAAAAAGGGAAATGGCTTCTTCCCTTATCACTTTTCTCTTATTCTTTTCACTATTTTTCAATGTTTTGCCTTGCCTCTTCTTCTAGTTTGCTCGGCTAGCCTCTACCTCCATCAGCTCTACCATCATCTCCACCATCTACAGTAGCTCCTCCTCTCCCTCCTCTGACTTTAACCACGCCGTGCCCATTCATGGAGGTTAACATCACAAAATTTGCACCAAACCCTTCCAAATTGCCTAACCAAGCTACATACTTCACCATTCCCCTTTCTATTCACTTTGACCACCCTTTAGCCACCATCACCAGCGCTACTTCACCTCTGGCCACCTCTGACCATCAGCTTCATATATGACCTGACCTATATATGACATGGCCGAGCCTTGTTCTGCTAAAAAAACTCCAGCTTTTGCACTAGACCCTTTGTATTTCTTATGTTGTATCTCCTACCATCATCATCTCCATGTTGTTGTGCATATATGATGCATACCCAAGCCGATAACATGGTCATGGCTGAGCCATGTTGACACCTAGGCCGAGCCTAGTGTGGTGCATTCAAGACCATTTGATCAAGTGTCAAGCCATGTTGTCATCGTCAAGCAATTTATGTTAAAGCTGGGTAATGTTCTTTGTTGATTCAAAATTTCCATTTCGTTTCAATTTATATTTGTATTGTGTATATATATTTATATTGCCTTGTTTATTTGTTGTATACAAGATCAATATCAAGGCTCTCCATTCATTCAAATCAAATCGTGCTTGTCATGCCCTTGGAATTGTGCTTGTGTGTTGTTTTGGTCTCTAACTTTGTAAAAGGTAAGTCTTTCTCACTCCGACATTTCTACTTATGAAATAGTAAATGGATGACAAGTGTTTAGTAATTAAAATATTATGCAAGTTAGTGATGATTATATGTTATGTTATTCCATGTTAACTCTGATAATTATTATCTGACATCTGATATTTGACATTATATTGTGACATTGACATTGTTTATATTGTTTATGCATATATTCACACTGCAAGTTCCCTGTTAGAATAGAATCACTATGGGTTGAAATGATACATACCCGAACGGACATTAGAATAGGGAAAAACTATTATAGGCTGAAATGATAGGCCTGAGTGATTTTTATTGCATTTTATTTTACTTGGGATTGCGGGTTTGAAATGATAGAACCCGGATTTTCTTTTTAAATTGCGGATTGAAATGATATATATCCGTATCACTTGATCTAGGTTAGAAAATTTTATACAGACCCCGTGGTATATTTTTAAATGATTTTTATTAAAATATGTATTTTTAAAAGTATGAATTTTGATTTAAAATATATATTTCATGGTTTTAAGGAAGTTAAATATTAAGTTTTCAATTTGTGAATTTAAGTATGTAAATTTGAAGTAAATGTGATTTTTGAATTTAAATTTTATTTTAAAAACGTAAGTAAATAATGGAAATTAAATTTAAAGTTTTGAAATGATATTTGAAGAAAAATGTTAAGTTTTGTTGAAATTTATAAGTTAAGAAACAGTGAAATTTTGACTTAACGAATGAAAGTGGGTTTTAATTGGATATTTAAAATTTTGTTGCGGTAAATAATATGTTAAGTTGATTTAAATACGAAATTTTAAAGTCTAGAAATATGATTTAAAAATTTAAAATAGAATTTTTTTGAAGTTTAACGTTTCTGAAGTTATAATAAAATCTGGAATTTTATTAATAGCATTTCTAAAATGCTGTAGTTTATGACATCACTTTAAAATGCCGTTGTTTTGGACTTAATTATGTCGAAATAACTAAATATCTATTACAGCATTTATAAATACCGTTATTCCTGAACTAAACTATTTTGAAACTATAAGCTACGATGGCATTTTTTAATGCCGTCGTTGCTATAATTTGTCAATGTTTTGAAATGTTATAGATTTTAACACTATTTGGGTTATATTTTAAAGTATTAAATGATTTAACTTTTGAAATTGATTATTTGTGAAATTTTAGGAGTTTTGAATATATTTTAATATTTAAATTTGAATTTTTAAGGAATTTAAATTAAATTTGAATTTAAATAAGGTTTACTTGGTTATGTGTTAAATGGAATGAAATGTAATGAGATAATGAAGGTCTGAATGGAATTTTGAAATGTATTTTTGTAAGGATATTTGAAATAATAAATGAATGACATATTTGATCGTAAAATGATATTTAAATTTGAATATTTGAAATTGAATTCAAATAATGATTTGATAATGAGGTTTTGAAAGATATGATATTTTAATGATTTCGAAATGGTTTTGATGATATAATCTTTATTTTGATAAAGAATGTGAATTTGGAATGATACATGATTTTGATAAATGAAAATATTGAAGTTTATATTTGTATGAAAAGATATTTGGTTTAATTGTAATTTAAGTTTATTTAAATAATATTGGATTTATGAAATGAATATTTCAAAACTAAATAATAATGAAATTTGATTTGAGATATGAATATATGAAATTATAATGTTTAGTTTTGAAATGTGGGATATTAAATTTTGGAAATATGTTAAAATTTTATGGTTTATTTTGTAGATCAAATCTATATTTGAAATTTATAAGATTTGAAAAGTTTTGTAAGGAAACTGAATTGAATTGAAACTGATGATTTGATTTGAATTAAATTGGAAATTTGAAATTTTGGGATTAATTGAATGAAATGTAAAGTGTAAATAATTAATGGAATGTTTCATGATTTCAAATGTATGATTTTGAAATGTTATGATTTTCAAAGTGTAATTGTTTCAAGTATTTTTGGTTTCGAAAGAGTTATACTTTGAAAGTATTATGATTTTGAAATGAATAAATGTTTGAAATATTTTGGTTTTGAAGTATAAACTATTTTGATTGAATAAATAGTTTTGAAATAAAAATGATTTTGGTTTCGAAGTATAAACTATTTTGATTGAATAAATAGTTTTGAAATAAAAATGGTTTTGGTTTTGAAGTATAAACTATTTTGAAAGGAATATAGTTTGAAATGAAAGGATTTGATCTTTTTGAAGTATAAACTATTTTGAAATGGCCACGGCGTTATAATAACGTTTAGTTGTTAAAGAGACCGGGATCGGAAGTTGTCATACTCTCTGCCAACTCCGAAAACCACTTTAACAACCGTATACGCGGTGGAGATTCCAGAATGAAGTAGGATGGTGGCGACGTTCTTAAGGTATATTACGTGGACCCAACTCCCGTGAGTTGGCATAAGGTGGCTAAAACAGGAGCGATCTCTGGCCAAGTGAGGTCATTCCTCCGATCGGACACATTCCTTCGATACTATACTCTTACTTGTGATTGATTAGATGGCCATCCTCTGATTTTGATTGTAAGTGTGTTCCTAGGTGGGCGTATGTGGCTTCTGCGTTACCACCAGCACGTTTGCGTAATTGGTATATCTACCCTGGCATTGCCTTATGTGCCGTGTCACCTACCATACCGAGCCTTTACTATGGGTTTGTTTTTCTCCCATAGCCCATGTGGTATCCTTTGATAGTTTCCCAATTTGGAGATATCATGATATTGGATGGACTACTGGGACTATTATGTGTGAAGGGTGATATGGGTAAGCCCGTAATGCTATTTTAAAGTAAGTTTATTTTACTGTAGACATTATTATAATAGCGCAATATTACTACATAGTAAATAGTTTGACGGGTCCTTAGAGGATGGGCGATCCCAAGAATCCTTTAAGTTACTGATGCATTTTGTTACTGTTCACTTGAGTTGATTTACAATTCATAAGTATTTATGTCCTGACTCGAGTGTTTTGTGTTTTTCTTTACGCTTGAGTCATATTGAGTGATTCAACATTCAAGGCTCACCTTCAGAGTTGGAGCTTTTCTTGAAGATCCAGCCATATATTCTGGTTTCAGTATTCAGTGATTTCAGTGATGCATTCTGATTTGTACCCGATGTATCTTGTTACTCTTCTGTTGTATTTTGTGTAACTCTGATGTATCTTATTTTTATATAGTAGCTTCATGAACTACTATCTCTTTTAATTCCGCTGCATTATTATTCACTCTGTGTCTATGATTTGTGACTATTTATCTACTGTATATTCTGAGATTTGCCAAATTTTATTTACAACGCGGTATTTTGAGCAATTCAAGTCCGACATGTGCGGATGCAAATGGTTGAAAATATCGGGTTGTCACATAAGGTGGCATGTCTCATATTCAATGCATCAACAACTGCATTCCCTTTCCCTAGTGTATATGTAATATCAAAGTCATAAGAGGCTAGGAACTCTAACCATTGCCGCCAACAAAGGTTTAAATCCTTTTGCGGAAAGATGTACTTCAATGATTTATGGTCCACGAATAGCTCGAACCTTTCTTCGAAAAGATAGTGCCTCCAAATCTTCAGCACAAACACAATCGTTGCTAACTTCAAATCTTGAGTCATGTATTTCTTCTCATGTTGCTTTAGTTGTCGACTAGCATATGCAACAACACTGCCTCTCTGCATCAATACCATACTCAATCTGGTACCATAAGCATTTATGTATACCGTCATCTTTTCATTCTCGCTTGAAATGGTTAATGCTAGTGCACTCATCAACTTCAATTTTAGACTCTCGAATGCATGTCCACATCTCACATCCCAAGTGTAAGTCTGATTCTTTTTCGTCAACCGAGTTAGTAGTGCAGCTACTTTGGAGAAGTCCTCAATGAATTGTCTATAATATCCTGTTAACCCAATGAAACTACTCATATCCGTAGCATTTTTGTGCCAAGTCCAATCTTGAATTGTCGTGAATTTTGTAGGGTCCACGACAATGCCCTGTTTAGGAACAACGTGACCTAAGAATCGCACTTCCCTATACCAATAGTGACACTTTGAAAACTTTGCTTTCTATTGGTCCTCTTTCAACACCTCAAGCACAATCCTTAAATGAGTCTTGTGTTCCTCCTTTTTCCGTGAGTAGACGAGAATATCATTGATGAACACAGGCACGAATTTATTTAGCTGACCCTTAAAACATGGTTCATGAGATCAATGAAGTATGCCGAATGCATTAGTTAGCCCGAAAGTGATAACAAACCACTCATATAAACCTAACGACATATGAAATAATGTAATCGAAAATCTTCTTTGCTACTCTCAATTAGTGAAATCCCGTTACGAGACCCAACTGTGAAAACACTCTAATGCCATGAAGCTGATCAAACAAGTCATCAATACGTGGGAGTGGATACTTGTTCTTCCTTGTCATTTATTTATCCTATAATAATCAACACACAATTGAAGGGAACTTCCACCTTTTGTAGTGAATACTATGGGTTCTACCCACTTAGAAATACTTCTATGAATAAAACCTTGCTATAATAGGTCAGCACTTGCACCTCGAGCTCCCACTGCTCCCAAATTGTCATCCTCCTCAAAGGCATCACTATTGGCTTGGAATCTTTAACGAAAATGAATATGGAACTTGATCTCTCTATGTGGCGAAGGTCTAGTCACCTCCTCAAGTATGTCAGGATACTCCATAGAAATAAGCACCAAGGGCAGCTCATTTTGTGAGATGTCGAGCGAATATAAAAAGCTGACCATCACTTCATCATCTGGTAGGCAACCAAACATACCACCCGGTCATCATCTTTCCCTTTGTGACCAATGATTTCTCACAATCCATCATCAGTCTCTATCTAGGAAGCTAGTCCACACCAAAAATAATACCAAACCTCACAAAACTAAAAAAAGCAATCACAATTAAGAGAACATCCATGACTCGATAAAACTAAACCATATTAAACTATACACAGACTAGTGGAGCCTCCAATCGAGTTTGTCACAATCAAAGGCAGGCCAACAATTTTGGGTCTCAATCCCAATCTATCTACCAAATCACTAGATATAAAGGAAAGTGAAGTCCTGATATCGAACAAAACACGTATGGGACCATCATAAATGGAAAGCATACATTGAATAACGATGCTATTCCCTTCTCTTTCTCCAATGGAGCACTACACGAAGTTGGGGTAACGTTGAGAGCATATGCTTTCACCATATGCTTTTGCTTCAATGGCTCCAGGAAATCCTTCTTAATAAGCCCAAGCTTGTTGTAAATGTAGCATTTTTTCCCCATGGCTTTGCAATCTCTACTATAATGACCCTTATCGCCACACAACTAGTGAACTACCACAACCTTGCACTTCTTTATGCCATCCTTACCTTGAAATCGCTTCCTCTTCTTGTTATTCCACTTCTTCTTGCCTTCCCCGCCCAATTGTGGCTTCGACTCTTCTTTATGAATAGCGTAGTCTTCGACTTCAAGTAAAAAATCTCATGCCTCAGAGCCTTCTTGACTATCATCTCAAAAGTCTTATCAATGTGACCTTTGAGCTACTCTCACAAGTAATCACCCAAGCCAATGATGAACTTCTCGTTCTTCTTTTGTGGAGTGTCCATGAAGGACATCCCATACTATGATAAGGCATCGAACTCAGCAAACATACTCAAAGATAGACAAGTCCCCTTGCTTCAAGTCCACAAACATATGGGACAAGACTGACCTTTGAGCTGCAATAATAACCTTTCGTCGAATCTGGCTTTGAGCTGGTCTCATGTGAATTGATCTTTAGGAATAGTCACCTTAATAGTGTTCCACTAGTTCATGGCTCGCCTTCGAAGATGTCGAGAAGCCAATCACCTTTTCATAGCATCATTTAGCTCTAAGTCATTGAAAATCCTTTCATAGCTATCAAGCCAATCCTATACTTCCATCGTTATAAACTAGCACAGTCTTCATTCAGCTAAGCGAAATCGACTTTGGGTTACTTGAGACCACCATCAACAACAACATTTGAAGTGGCTACTTGAGCATTCTGCAGCATGTTTCGCAACATGGTATTGAACATCATCTGCCAGTCGGGACTAGCAGCTCTCGAGCTAGCTCCTTCCTCGAATCCAGAGATGGAGTTCCTAGCAGCATTCCTTGTTTGACGGCTCATCCTTCAAGCTGTAATAAGGACAATCGGTCTCTTTAAAAGAAATTCTATTTGAGTAGTACTCATGCATGAAGTACGACTTATGTACTATATACACACACACACTAATAAATAGTTTTGAAAACTAAAATATGTAACAAGTACGCGCTATCGTTTATATATACATGCACAGTTGATCCAGTCTAAGTTGAGAATCCCTCCCTACCTTATCTATCCCAAGTAACGGTAACCCTTAGGTTAAACTACGCAACTTAAGCTATGATACTAAATGTAAAGACCGCCCTACACCACTGGCACCCAATATACTTGTATAGTAAGCTGCAACGATGCCCAACCGATGTAGGATGATAGTCAAGGTTATAGTAAAGTAAATTAATCACCATAGAACATGTCGTCTTATATTTATTTAAAATTACGAATTTGCATCCTTTAAAATTTATTATTTAACTTCGATAAAGTATGGGCTATTACTCATAGCACATTGAATAAAATATATAATAACATCTCAGATATAAAACAGGTGAGATAGTAATAACTGGATGAATCAGAAAATTCAAAGCACTTGGATCCATACATCATACGACATACGTGATAGAGTTATATATCAAACAATAACCCATAAATAGACCATCTCCATAAGTGATAGAGTTATACATCAAATAATAACTCATAAATAGGCCATCACCAGATAACAAGGGCACTAGCATACTCCATAGTGTTGTGCAACAGAATAGCAAATCATAATAAGTAAATGTAGTAATGCAAGAGTATGATCTCCTTCCCGTTCACTGTCTAGCTTCATGTGCTCACCATACCCGACATTCCTAATCTACTCATTTAAGAGTACCAAGAGTAATAGGAAGCAAAGCATAAAGTACGGGGTCGGACAACAGTGGTGTGAGTGGTAGAAAATCTCAAATGCTATAAAGTCAGTATACCAGGACAAATAGTATGTAAAATTATACCTGACCTACCTCTGCATCCCCAGAGCTGGCACATAACATCAAATATATGCTACCCTACATCATGATCAATGTGGTGTACTATACATCAAAGTACTAAGGGTTTTCTAAGTTTCTATATAAATAACATCTGCATCATGTGGCATCCCTAGTGTGATAAGCAACCAAGCAAACATAGCATCCATCATCCGTTCCACATTCACTCACTCAGTGCGTTGGATATTTGATAACCCGTTTGAGCCATCATGCTCGAGGACCTGACTACCCATCATAATAGGCAACATCCTGCTTTCATGGTACTCAAATCCATGCCGCTTAACAGGCCATGAACTGGACTAATCATCATGTTAGTCCAAGGTAATCAAATCTCTCAATTCAGAACAAGAAGCCATCATGCTATAAGAGCCATCACGCCCGAAGTGCTTACCCCGCTTTACGATTACTCTAGAAACCCTAGAGTATCAACAATCCCGTTGCACACATCATCTATAGTCTCTTATCCTAGAACTATCCCTACAACTCCTATCTAAAGTCGTCATTGTTGGAACTATTCTCGCAACCACTGTTAGTCTTAGAATGTCATCGCTTATCCTACAGCCTCCTCCAATTGCTCCTTCAATCTAACTTATAGTCCCCTACATTGCATCTTAAAGTACAACTATCCATCATCGAAGCAATCACTGTGTAGTTAATGCCCCGCTATTACCCCGCTACAACCCCGCTATATCTTATAGCGGATTTTTACCGCTATGATTTTTCCATATAGCCCCACAATATAGCCTTTCCGCTTTAATCCCCTCTATTTCCGCTATATCCCGTTATTTCCGCTATATTCCGCTATTCCCGCTATATCTTTTTTAATAAAATGAATTGAAAAATTGCATTTATACATATAAAATTATGAAACTAATTTATTTGATTTAATTTTTAATATATTTTTAGAAACGGAAATACTATAATATTCTACCAAACTCAATTATGTTATATAGCAGTTTTTCGTTTATTTAAAGTATATTCGCACATGTTTTTATTTAAAATTATTTATGTATTATTTGTAATTCAATTGAATGATACTTTTTCATTTAATTACCATTTATATATTTGTAAAAACATTAAGTACGAGTTTTATATGCTATTTTAGAGCCATCCGCTATATCCTCGCTGTATCCCCGCTATGACTTTTTGCACCTCCACCGATTTGAATCTACCAAGCGCATTAACTGCACAGAGCAATCGCTTATCATGATGGAATCATTATCACAGAATCGTTCATCATTGTCATCGAAAATCACCACTAAACCTTATAGCTCGGTGCCGATCCTACCCTTATCTTGAAGTAGAAGTACTTAGGGTTCAAAGTAGGTATAAACATGAAGGCTTTAAGCACTAGTTCTTTTGACTCAAAGCAAGCATGTGGATAACTCAAAACCACCTCACATATATCCATTACCAATCCATCACCACAAAACCATGAAGCAGGATCCATCATTACCGATCCATCCCATCACTTACCCCATACTTCAACATAACTAGACAATGCTTTACCACTTGAAACCTTCCTTCGCCGAACCATCACCATTATCTATCGGTACAGCATGAATTGGTACAATCATGCCTTAGCTAAATTTGTCCTTCTTTTGCTCCATAGGCCTATGCTTCCAAGCAAGCACTCATGACTCAAAGAAAATCCCAAACCATCCCCACGTGAGCCGTAGCATGACTAGGGTAAGTCTATATCGATCCCACATTTCAATCTCTCCCAATCTATCCCTCGCGGTCCATCCACTTATAGAAGTGACCCAAAGTAGACCCCTCCAAGACTCAAGCGAACCATCCCAAGACATGGAACACCTCGAAGTAAGCTTTACTGATCCGTCGTCCCCAAATCACCACCGACCCATCTTCAATCGAATATAACTCGAACAAACAAACATCGAATGACTTGAAACTTGATCGAGGATGCAAATATGTCATTACACACTTCCATTAGATCGAGATGATTGCTTTAAAGATTTTTATCAAACTCTGTACCATAGCATCAATATAGAGAGAGAACAAGCAAAGTGTCAAAATCGAAAATAGTTTTTATCAAATCCATCATCATGTTTGAAAGTTTTTATCAAATCTTTATGTTTTATGTTTTCAAAATAATATCTGAAAGATAGATAGGTCCATCGTCCCCAAATCACCATCGATCCAATATTTTATGTTTTATGCCCTAAAAACAATCATCTTTTATTGTTGAAAAATAATTCCCAAACTCCGAACCATCCTATTTTTATCAAATAGTTTTAACTTTGAAAAATGTAAAACTGTTTGATAAAAATTCTAAGAATAGAAAATGTCTCTAGTAGTCATTTTTCAAAGTTAAATAATCATATCCTAAATAAAAATAATATTAACATTTTTCAATTTTTGTAAAATACAGGTCATTATGCATTGTGTTCGGTAGCCGATCAAAATATGTAGTTCGACAATTGCTTTAAGTCATGATCAAGGATTTGGGAGGGTGGCAGCTTTAGTTGGCACCCAAGAAATTTTTTCGATCCAATGTTTTAGGTGTGCTACGAGTCATGTGGAAAATTGTTTCAGGCTTCTTCTAGTGTTGCTTTATGTCGGCATGGGCATGCCCAAGCAAAAATGTGAAGTTGGGGAATTTTTTTGTCATGGAGAGGCAGCATTTTGGGATTCTTCATGACTTGTTTCGAGGGTCTAGTGGGTGATGTGGAGGGAAGTAGATGACTTCGAATGACCCACGATGACCTTGGATTTGACGTTGTGACTAGTGAAGCAATGACATAGCGCTTTAACACAGCAACAGCAACTTTGAAACTTCTGCGTGATGACCTATGACTTGCGATGGGTGTCTAGAGGCATTTTGAAGAAGACAACTCGATGTGGTGAGTGACTTTAGCATCTAGTAATGCACCAAGAGGATGAGTTCTATATGATAGCTCGTAGAGCAAAACATGAGACTGTGATGCTCGTTAGTGGGATATGGTAGAGTGTGTACCTAGGGTAGTCTGTATGTACCTATATTGTTGGACATTTACGTTTGTCTAGTCCCCAGCCATCTATGTGAGCATGAGTTGAGAACCTACGTGGTAGTTCTACTATAGGTATGTATACTAAGGGATTGACAGATAACTTTAAGGTTATGATGCTCTTTCATGGGATGGGGTAGTCTGTGTGTACCTAGAGTAATCTGTGTATACTCGTATTGTTAGATGACTACATGTCCAATACTAACCATTTGTGCAGGCAATGAGTTGAGAATCTGTAAGAATTATCATATATCTGAAGCACTTGAGTGAGAGATGCAAGGTTGTGTGATGGATGTTATGTTTATTGCATGCTTGATATGCCGTGTGATATCCCTATACCCTATATTTTCCACTTGTGATAGTTGTTTAGCATATATTGTGTTTATGTGCTAACTCTTTGGATGCAAGGACATGTCAGGTATGGTTATTCATACCCTATGCCCTATTTACTATATGTGATTTTTATAGAATTTTGAGACAATGGATCGCTTACAGCACACTATTGTTTGGACTTAGGTTTTATGCATTTCTTCTTATTATCTCGGGTATTCTTAAATGGGCAGGTTAGAGATAACATGTCTAGATAGTGCATGGAAATATATGGGGTGCGAGCAGGAGGCTATGCTTTCATATATTATACTCTAGAGCTTACTATCGCTTATATTCCTCTGTGTAGTACCATGGAGCTTTATCGATACTGGTACTGCTTAAAGATAGTTATAGAGTTTATTTTGGAGATTGGGATGTATAAACTCTATAATTTGGTTTTGTATAATTGTGATGAAAAAATGTACACTGATTGTTCTGGTTCAGTTAGTTATATTCTGTGTTTCCCATTTTATAGCTATTTGATTATGATATTTTTTCTATGCGTGTGAGATGTTCTACAGGTTCTGTATTTGGATTTTTCTTCCATTACACCCTATGCTACTGTCTTGCATTGGCTAGGTACCTCTATACACGATACATGTATATCGGGTACTCTGGTGTAGGGTAGTCATCACAAAGGATGTTTTTGCATGGACCCATGATGATATGGTTGGGATCAACCCTATAGTGATGTATTATGCACTAAACATAGACCTAAATTTTACTCCTATAAGGAAAAAGAAAAGACGTTTCGACAAAGTCTGAATTGTTACATTCCAAAAGGAAACAAGGAGACTAGTAGAAAATGGTTCATTGGAGGAGTGTTTTATCCAAAGTGATTGGCAAACCCAGTATTAGCTAAGTGCTCTAATGGAAAGTGGAGGACATGAGTCGATTATATAGATCTAAATAAAGCATGCTTAAAGGATTGTAATCCTCATCAAAGAATTGATCAACTAGTTAATGCCACTGCAAACCTTCAACCAACAAACAACTCACTCCCTATCAACCTCTACATCCACTACCACCACCTAACTCATCATCATCATTGCGATCTCATCAGCAAAACAATAACCTCATCATTGCTCATAAGCGTAACTACTTTTTTAAACTCCACCTGAACGACAACCATCTCCCTGCTGACCCCCTATTTCTAAAATCACTACACTACTACAACCCATTACCTTGTACATTTCCTCCCCCAAGTCGTCCAATCACTTGCGATGAATTTGCAACCCAAACACAAAACCCAAAATGCAGCCACCCTCAACCAAATTCTATCTCTACAGCCAAACCATTCAATACCCTTGCCTACCCACAACAGCTGCTAAATCAAAACCCTTACCATAGCAAGAACCACACTTCCTCAACAACTGTTAATCATCCTCCACCAAAGCTCAAGAAATCACCTTGCTGCATAAATTTGCATGAACTCTCCAAACCCCATCCGCAACCACAAACAACCCCGGCCTCTTTCACAAATACAATACACGCACCTCTCTGCATCATGAACAAGCCACTCCAACTACAATCTTCTTCAACCTATCACTGCAACTACACCCTCCTCTTACATCATAACCTCAACTTGTTACCAACCGCGACACCAATTCACCCAATCACAAGAACCAACCTCAACTGACTCAAAATCGTCCCTCCCATAGAACAACCTACCACTTCAATCTCAAACGACCATCGCAAACCGACGCCTCAACCACATGATTTGATTTGTGAATTATTATTTGGAATTTGTGTATGGTTGAATTTTTGTTGAGGATTGAAAAAGAAAAAAAAATAGACTATTCTGTTTTGCTTTTGTTTGAACTAAAAAAAGGGTTGTTAGTCTTCTTTTATTTATTTAAGAGAATAGGTTTACGTTTGCTTTGGGTAGGGAGCCTGTTTGGGCTAGTTTTTTTTTCCATCCCTTTCACATGCGAGTTGAATTTTCTTTAGTTTGGCTTTGTTTATATAAAAAAATTTGTTTTTTTCCTTTCATTTTCATTTGGGTAAATGATAAAGTTTTTGAGTTTGTTTTCATTAAATCCTTATATATATATATATAATATGTTCGATTTCAACTTTTCAGGTTGCGAATTACAGGTTGCAAAAAGTAAATGATTGATAAATAACTGCTTTGCCTGCTTGCTTATATAAAAATATTGTGCTTTAAAATAAAATTACCAATAATTTTACACACCCTGTATCGTGCTCTTGACTCTTGTTTTTTATTTTGTGCATTGTTGCTTGCTTACATTTTATGAATAGAAAAACAAAATCAAATCTCATTCATTGTTGCATTTAATACAGGTAAAATTTATATTTTGCATTCATTTCATCTAATTTTCTTTTCTAAGGGAAACACCCAAATCCACATAAGATGGGGTTCTCATCACCCATTCAATAGCCCACAAATTGCATTTCATCTTAGAATTTGATTAATAGTAATGGTTAGAAGTTGGACTTAAGGGTGTCATGAGCTCATCTAGGGCTTAATTATATCTTGACAAATTGTCTTCTTTCAACAGTCTAATTTTTTGGGGTCTAGGCTATGGAAGAGCAATAATCATTCATAAATATTACGGTGATTCGTAAAATATTATAGTGATTATTGATCTGAAGGTACTTCTACCTTCGGCTGCATTGCTACGGCGATTCATGACGCATTGATAACTCCTATCCGTTACCCGACTTAGAACTATTTTTTTGGTTAAGTCAAAGTGTGATTATATAATTTTGGGTTAAGAGCTACTAAGGACAGAAAATTTGTAATTAAGTCCTTACATTCATTTAGTTGCATTAGTTCATGCATATATAAAAAAACAAAATCCAAAAGCAAACTTTTTTTTATTTAACTTAGTTCTTAAACAAAAATCCAAAAAGAAGAAAAATCTTTTCAATTCTTTTCCTTTGCCAAAAAAATCAAAGAAAATCAAAAATACAAAAAACAAGCATTTTACTTAATTTATTTTTTTACAAAAACCCAAAAGAAAAAAATCAAAAAAAGTTCTTTTCAAAAACAACAACAAAAACTAAACAAAAGACATTTAAAAAAAAGACAAAAAAAATTAAATCCAGAAAAAAAACAAAAATCAAATCTCCCTTTTGAAAAGTAAACACTTTTTGGTAAATATTTTTCCATTAAAAACAAAAGAAAAGAATTTTTTCACTTCATTTCATTCTCTAAACCTTGTTTCATTTCCCTAACACTAATTTTCAAGTCCTTTTCTCCTTGATCTTTTCACTTGTGCATAAGTACCTAAACTCGTGACACATCAATGAATCATTTAACCTAAATGAATGATCTTCCCACAGTGGCTAATGAAAACGCCCCTCGAACTCTCATGAATAGAATCTTTCCCGATCAAGTTTTTATTCCTTCTTGTATCACATTACCACCCCAAGGGGTAATCACTTCAAAATTCATTCATATCATATTGCCGCACTTTCAAAATTTGGCAATTTTGAACCTGATGACCCATACATCTTCTTAACGAAATTCGAACAAGTATATGCAACCATTAAAATCCAACAATTATGTGATGATGGAATCAAACTTCGATTAATTCCATTCACCCTCATCGATTATGCTAAAAAATGGTTGTACAGCTTACCATCAAGCTCAATCAAAACTTGGGACGAATTCGTTAAAGTTTTCTTAGAAAAATTCTACCCCTCGGAAAAAACGACTAAAATCCGAAATAAGATTGTGAATTTTCATCAATTCAGATGTGAAACATTCGAAAAATGCTTTGAAATATTTAAAGATCCATAAATAAATGTCCACGTTATAATTTTAGAAAATGGACTCTTTGCCAAATCTTATACGATGGACTTAAAAATAGTTCACGAACCATGCTTGAATCGATGTGCCAAGACAATTTTCTCACCCAACGTCATGACGATGCTTGGCAATTCCATGAAAACTTGGCCAAAAATCATCCCAATGGGAACATTCTAACGAAAAATCCATTTTTCCACAATCGAGCGCATATTTGATAAAATCATCGTTAGCTTTGAAAGCCAAAATTGATGCAATGATTAATAAATTCGAAAATGTTTTCTCATCCAATCAAATGAACCAAGCTTCCTAACCATTGTGCTATAAATGCAACGATCCAAATCACATCGTCATTCGGTGCCCTCATTCAATAAAAGAATTTAATGCTTTTAATAAGGTTAAGAATGATCCATTTTCTCCAACGTACAATCCCGGTTGGAGAAACCATCCTAACTTTGTATGGAACCAAACTAATTCAGACACAAATTCTGTAACGACCCTGAATTTTTACCCTGTTTATTTTAATAAATATTTAAATCTGATTTAGTAAAATATGAACTAATTATTTTAAAATGAATATAATTTTGGGATAATTGCCAATTGTTTATATAAATTTGTATTTTAAAAGGGAATTTGATCTTGGAAATTTAAATAGAACCTTTTAATAATATTGACCTTATAAATTAAAATACTATACTTTGTTTACATTTGGAAATATATTATGGATGATAATACTTAAAATTTAAAATCTAATTCTAACAAAATAAAATATAAATGTAGAACATAAATCAAATATGTGTTTATAATTTAATTTAAATAAGTGATAGCAAAGTACAAATGAAAATGAATGCAAATATAAGTAAGAAAATTTATTTTGAAATATAACTTGAATATTGACAGTTAAATATAAATTACTAATGTAAAATTTAAAGTAAGGATTAATCAGTTAAGACTTTATACAACATAACTTAATAATCTAAAATAAGAACAAAAGTATAAGATTCAAAGTAAAGTAAAATAAAATCAAATACAATGTAAAACCAAACTTTAACTATCATGTATAACTTATATAAATTAGAAGTTAACTAAACAAAATATTTTCATATACAAATTGACAACAACTATATTGTATATTAATTATTCAAGTTAGAAACAATAAAACAATTTATTGTTACAAGCAAACCAAAGTAAATATACATCTGACCCAAACATAATTATTTTTCAAGTAAGCAATTCATAAAACAAGAATAAGTTTTACACCATATCTTCACATATAAATTTAAACATAGAATATACAATAATAAAACAAATGTGGAAAGGAAATGTTCATCATTCACAAGTGTCAGTAAGTATGAAGAAACCTGACACATATTGTTTAAACAAATATCTGCAAACATGAAAAAAAGAAAGAAACTTGACTAACTAAGGAAGATTGATATAAACATTTATAATAACTTACCTTTTGATGCAAGCTACCTACTGAAGAATATAGCTCATATAAATGCATACAGTTAGTTCACGGTACAACATAATCTTAATTATGTAAATAAGTTAAACAACAATAGTACTGCTCTTCTGTTCTAGCACATTTTTGTGTCTATTTAAAGCATGCAAATCTTTATTTTGCAGTGAAATCTAATCAACATAATGGTATAGCAGTGAGTTAATTATATATAAACAATATATGTAACAGGCTTGAATATATATAGAACCTGCCAATGATTATGTTAAGCTAGCTATAAAAAAATCTGTATATTAATAAGGTTATGTGTAGACAATAGTACATAGCATTTAATGACTTAGCATCTCATCCGAATTCAAGATCATAAAAAAAAAAAGAGCTTGCCTGATAAAACAAAGTTGAAACAGTGTACTTGTAGATAATACCTGACTTGGTTAAAACTTTTCCATACATACATAACTTCCTATCTCCTATATATCTATGTGTGTATGCATCCTTTATTTAGTTGTAACATAAGTATAACTGAAAGAAAAAGAAAAAAAATGTAAGCAAACTCAGTTTTTGTTCAAAACCTCAAGCTGCAAACAAACTCAACATCAAACACAGAGAGTTTCCAGGGATTCAACTATAGATTCTAGAACCTCAGAGTGCTCTGTTCAACAGTTGTTTTTGGTGAGTAAACAATCTATTTTCAAAATTTAATTTGTGAATTTTCTTTTTGGATGTTATGTGTTTGTTATAGTTTAAGCAAACTTCTCTGTGAATATTTCTGTGCACTGGAAATTTATATGATTTGTTCTTCGGTGTTTCTAATTTCAGAACAAAGTAAAAGCAGGGACAAGTTTAAATACTTCTTCTTCATACAAATATTTGATACTTAAGAATATAAATTAAACACTTGTTAACTGTAATCATGAACTGGAAGAATTGATGAAGGTGGTTAGTGAAAACTGAGACACTGCAAACTCAAGTATCAGTAAATGGAAATCAATATGTTCAAAATTCAAATATTTAATTTTGTTAATCTGATTTCATATCTTGATTCAACAAACAAAGTTAGGATTTTTAGTATAAAAATAATGATTTTTAGATAAGAATTCGAGGTGCAGTTTAAAAGGGGACTGAATTTGATTTTTGTAAATAACTGTTGATTCAATCAATTCTTATGTTTAAAATTTTAGTTGAAGCAAGCTCAAAGATGAATTAACATAAGAAAAATGCCAAATATTTTTTTTAATGCAAGAAATTCTTGGATGAAGCAAGTATAGGGTTTGAAACGTGTTTTGTTGTACACTGTTAAAATTTTGGTTTCGGCCTCAATAAACGATCGAGCCGTACGAACTCTTGGAGAATGACGTTATAGCACGTTGTTGTAGTGTGGGCGAAGTGTCAGCAACTCCGGTGGTCACGGCGGTGATTGCGAGGCGTTTATATGGATGGTTGGGTTTCCAGTTTTTCAACTCAATGGCAAGTTTTTGATTTCGATTTTTATATGGTAATTGGAGATTCGATTTTGTGTCATTGGGTGAATCGTGGTTTGCCGAGAGGGTAGGGGTTCGCCGCAGCGTGGCTGAGGAGTTGTGCACGTGCACGACGTGGGGGTGGATGGCGGCATCGTGTCAGAGAGTTTGTCTCGAGTCGTACGCGAGCTTCTTGAATGATTTCTTCGAGTTAGTGATGAGTGGGTAGGTGCGTGAGTTAAGTTCCTAGAGCTGTAGCTTTTAGTGTAGTTTAAACTCTTAAAAAAAAAAAAGAAGAAGAAGAAAGGGTTTGTATAGGGGAGTCTCGGGGAAACATGGTGAAGACTCGAAGTGCACGCGGGATTTTAAAAGGGGGGACTCGGGTACCTTCCAACAACAGTATTTTATAAAATATAAATCTTAACTTAAAAGGATTTTAACAGTTTTTAGTTAAAACTTAGATACAAGGTTTAGATATTTAGTTAGTACTTAACAAATGTGATTAACACTTGATTATTATTTTTCTTAATTAAGCAATTGATGTAAGTTAAGAATAAAGTTAATCAACATTTAAGAATTCAAACTTAAGAAAATTCCTTCAAATGTTAATTAAAACCAATTGTAATTTACTATCAATTTTAGGAATAATTAAAAATGATTACTTTATAATTTTATTTAAAGATCGAATAATAATTAAGAAACAAGTTAATTTGTAATTAACTACTTAGGTAAATTAATGTACAATTAATAGTTAATTAATCAAGAAATTTAAATAAGAATTAAGAAATAATCAATGAAGCAATCAACAATTAAAAACTTGTTAATCAAGTTATTTGATTTATAATTAAGGTTTTCAACAAATGATTTAGGAAAAGCTAATTAAGTAATTAAGGTTAAACAAATTGATTTAAGTGGATTACTTGAGTAATTAAGGAATTAATTACTTATTGTAATTAATGAAGTTTAAAATGAATTGTTTAAGTTAATTAATCAAGTTTAATTGATTTAAATGATTATTTGATGATATGATGAATATAATTACTTGGAGAAGTAATTAATGATAATGACTAGAAGAAGTTGATTAAGAATGATAATGGAAGTAATTTGAGTATAATTACTTTGTGCAAATTTAATCAAGGGATTGATTAAAGAAAATCAGTTGAGGGGTAATTTGTGATGTGATAAGAGTAATTAAGGTGATTGATTACTAAATAGTATTAATCAGGGGTGATTAATAAATATAGTTTAATTGAAGATTTAATTACTTAAGGTAATTAATTTAACACAAGATAATGAAATGAAATGTAATTAGCAATCATTAAATAATGAAGTGAATAATGAAAGATTAAAGAATAATTAATTGGTGAAATTTAGAAGCAATGTAATGTATGTAATTAAAGGTTAATTTCTAAATTTGGATAAGATAAATAATTTGGAAATAATTAAGAATGATTACTTGAATTTAATGTTAATTAATCAAAGTATGATTAAGTGAAATGGATTTATAAATTAATTGATAATTGGTTAATAGTTATATAAGCAAGAATTATAATAGTTAAGTAATTAATTTAATTTACTTTAAATTAATAGAGATGCAAGTAATTAATTTAATTCATTTTAAATTAATTATAGCTGATATGATTGCTTATATATGGATGGATGATATTGTTTACTCTGAATGGTTTGAAATTCCTAGCATGAGATAAATGATGCTGTGTGAAATGTATGCTTGATTGTAGTATGATAATAATATGGATTATCTGTTATGATTGCTTATCTGTTATGGTGATAATGTTGATTATCTATTGTGATACTATGAATTATCTATCTGTGTGTATATGGATAATTGAGATTGAATTGTTTTAAACTTTAAAACAACTTGGCCCTAAAAGACACATTTTGGATTTCGATGAGACCGGGATCGGGTTTCCACATTTGGAATATCCGAAAACCACATCGATCCAAATTAACGTTAGGTCGTTAATCTAAAGTGAAGATGAAGATTCAGAATGCAAGGGTTGTCGTCGTTAACTCTGAGGGTGATTCCAAAATGAGTGTAACGAGATAATGCCTTCGGTTTCGTTCGAACCCGGAACGAACTTGTATGGATTGAATGCTTTCAACACATCGTCAGGCGGGCGATGAGTATTCTATGAAATTTGTTCTCTAAAGGTAATCGTAGCCTCAAGCCTCATCAACCGGGAATGGCTAAAACAGGGGAGATGCAGCAAGGTTAGGTGGGTCATGCCCAAGCAGGACAAGATATTTCCCCTGTCTAGATGTCCCTTTTTATTCGGCTTAGTGGGTGGTTGGGCGCGCCAACCACGGGGTTTATCTTGTTCGGGACTGTTCAGTAAGGAATGGTTCCGGCCTTGTGTTGCAGGGGATGAAGGGAGTAATCCTCGGTACGGTGATCTAGGCCCCGTACTGTGACGGGCGGTACCCCAGTAGCCCTGCCATTGTATGGAATCCATTTTCCAATAAGTGCCCACGGTTTTGATTGTATTACCCACTTTTGTGGCTAGTAGCTGGAATTTAATCATGTAACAATTTCGGTTATTTTCTATTTACTTGAAAACCCTAGACACTATTATAATATCACAGAATTTCCTATGAAATGATTTGGTTAGCGTAAGGTAAAAACTTACCCATATTTATTTGTGGGGAGTCTTACGTGATACCTTTATTTTCAAATGTTTTCGAAGTTAAACAACTTTAACCGTTTACTCATACCAGACCCATGTCTGACCCGGAGTTTATTTTTGTTTTTCATAAACTCTCGGGTACCCAAATTTTTACGGGTAGTCAAGGGATTCAGGTAAGCTTGGACGAATTCTGGAGGAGCAATGGAGCAGGAGGCTTCAGCGTCGTAGATATTTATCTAGTTCCGCTATGTTAGTTAGAGTATGTTGTATATTTTGATGTATGTAGTGACTGATGTATATAAAAAGTTGTCAAGTGTATAATATTGTATAACTCTGATATATGTAAACTATGTAATTGTTATGTGATGTATTATATTTTATTCCATTCCGCTATGAGATTTTCGTGTTTGTTGTTCTTTCTTTCTCTTTCTTTTCTATTTCTATCCCTTTCTTTCTTAATGATGATACGTCTTTCTGGTGATAGAAGGACGGGTCGTCACAGTTGGTATCAGAGCTGAAAGGTTAAGCGAGAACCTTGGCTCTGGTGGAGATTTCTCATTAGAGATAGAATCGGTAGTACTCTAGAATGAGTCCGAGCGTAAAAATAGATATGAGTGCGTACTTGTTAGTGAATATAAAATGATTTTATATTATGTTGATTGATTTATTGAGTGGTATATGAACCTTCGTCGGTGCGGTCTGTACAACTGTACCGAAGGGGTTTCTAGACACTTGAATAGATCAATTCGACATGATATTGTTTTCAAAAGTGGGTGAATTAAATAATTTCATCCAAAATCTATTTTGATATATATATATATATATAATAAAAAGAAAAAAAAGTTTTGTTTTTGTGAATTAACATATATATAATTATAGTATTTGGATGATAGTGTTAATAGACAAATAGGATTATAAAGATTTACAATGGCTTATATAACCAAGGAAGTAAGACATTTAATTTGGAATCAAAATTTATAAAAAAAAAATGAAGTTGAAAATGAGGATTTATTTTGAATTAAGTTGGAAGTTTAATTTAATTTTTAGAATTAAACTAATGATTAAAAACATAATAATAATAAGGATGTAAATAAATTGAGATATGGGTAAATGAAATTAAGATCTTATTTAATCAAATCCAAGTGGGTTGGTAGATTAAAGAGGATAGTATGGTGCTTAATTTAGGAGAAGTTAAGAACAAATTGAATTGAAATAGAATTCAGTTGGGATATAGATGGTGTTAAATAAATTAAATTCTTACTTAAATAAATAAAGGTAAGTTGAAATGGAATTGAATTGGAATAAATAGGTTCCGGTAACTTGTAAAAGAAATTAGCAACATTGATTAGGAATATTTTTGGCTATGGATAAGTGTTCAATCTTGAGTTAAAATGAAATAAAAATCCAAAATTGAATTATAAAATAAAATTGAACACTGATAAAATAATAAGATGATTTTTAGAAGATAAAATCTAATTCAAGTATGGATGGAATAAACATGGCCTTGAAATTAATCAAAATAAAATAAATGCAAGTGAACTAATTTGGAATAAATTGGTTAATTGAATAGGTTAATGGGATTTAATTTGGTTAAATAGAAGTTTGATTATGAGATAATAAAAGGAATTTGATCTTGTGAGTACCAAATAAGCTGGAAATAATTTAAGTATGAAATTAAACAAGTAAATTAACCAAAGATTAAACTTTATAGAAGCATAGCCTCAAAGGAAGTGAGAGTTTATTTAGTGAAAGCTTGATTGATGATTTAAGTTGAATGAAATAAAATCTTTATTCAAAAAGAATAGTTGGATAAAAATTAAAATTGGATAAATAAACTCTGATGGCTTATCAAAAAGGGAATTTAAATATTGGAAATAAAAGGTATACTTGTTTGATACAGATCTGAAATTTAAAGTGGAAATGAATATGTTTAAGAATAAATGGATGTGAGTGTGGAGAATAAATGAAATTGAGGCTCATAAAGTTAAGAGTGGAATTATAAGCCAAAATAAAATTATTTTATACTTAGGAAATGAAATAGACATCCAAATCAGAATTACAAACTAGAAATAAACTCTAGAACTATAATGAAGTGATTTTTTTCCAGATAAAATCAAATATTGAATTGGAAGTGGAAATAAACTAAGATGAAATAAAATGGGCAAATTAAGTATGTAAATGAAATTAGAATTGGTCAAATAAAGTTGGATGGAGAATTAATAAATTTGTTTGTGAATTAAAATGAATGGGAGGCTGAGACCTTGAGTTATTTATATATAAAATTCAACTTGGATTGAAGTTGTATCTTATAGGATTAAATTGCCAGAATCTATGTCTGGAATTCATAATGTATCCCATGCATCTCATCTTGGAATTTTGTTAAAGATCCATCATTAGTGGTAGAACTAGTAGTTCAGGGAGATTTGGGAAGTCAAGCGGAGTTTGACTGTAGTCAGGAATCCTGTTCGGATTGTTGATCGGGATGGGAGGCAACTCGGGAGTAAGTAGTGAAGCTTGTTGAGTGCAGTAGAGCGAGAATCTCAGTGATTTCATCTGGGAGACTCTGGATTATTCTAGGGAAGTTTATCCGAATTTGTGTTCGGATAGCTAGTGTTGCTTGTTAGGATAAACTGTTTGATTGTTTGCTATTGTATGAATGATATATATGTGTGAATGGTTGGTATAACAGCTTTTAAATTATCTTTGTTTTAAATTTCGGGGACGAAATTCTTTTAAGGGGGAAGGAATGTAACGACCCTGAATTTTTACCCTGTTTATTTTAATAAATATTTAAATCTGATTTAGTAAAATATGAACTAATTATTTTAAAATGAATATGATTTTGGGATAATTGCCAATTGTTTATATAAATTTGTATTTTAAAAGGGAATTTGATCTTGGAAATTTAAATAGAACCTTTTAATAATATTGACCTTATAAATTAAAATACTATACTTTGTTTACATTTGGAAATATATTATGGATGATAGTACTTAAAATTTAAAATCTAATTCTAACAAAATAAAATATAAATGTAGAACATAAATCAAATATGTGTTTATAATTTAATTTAAATAAGTGATAGCAAAGTACAAATGAAAATGAATGCAAATATAAGTAAGAAAATTTATTTCGAAATATAACTTGAATATTGACAGTTAAATATAAATTACTAATGTAAAATTTAAAATAAGGATTAATCAGTTAAGACTTTATACAACATAACTTAATAATCTAAAATAAGAACAAAAGTATAAGATTCAAAGTAAAGTAAAATAAAATCAAATACAATGTAAAACCAAACTTTAACTATCATGTATAACTTATATAAATTAGAAGTTAACTAAACAAAATATTTTCATATACAAATTGACAACAACTATATTGTATATTAATTATTCAAGTTAGAAACAATAAAACAATTTATTGTTACAAGCAAACCAAAGTAAATATACATCTGACCCAAACATAATTATTTTTCAAGTAAGCAATTCATAAAACAAGAATAAGTTTTACACCATATCTTCACATATAAATTTAAACATAGAATATACAATAATAAAACAAATGTGCAAAGGAAATGTTCATCATTCACAAGTGTCAGTAAGTATGAAGAAACCTGACACATATTGTTTAAACAAATATCTGCAAACATGAAAAAAAAAAGAAACTTGACTAACTAAGGAAGATTGAAATATAAACATTTATAATAACTTACCTTTTGATGCAAGCTACCTACTGAAGAATATAGCTCATATAAATGCATACAGTTAGTTCACAGTACAACATAATCTTAATTATGTAAATAAGTTAAACAACAATAGTACTGCTCTTCCGTTCTAGCACATTTTTGTGTCTATTTAAAGCATGCAAATCTTTATTTTGCAGTGAAATCTAATCAACATAATGGTATAGCAGTGAGTTAATTATATATAAACAATATATGTAACAGGCTTGAATATATATAGAACCTGCCAATGATTATGTTAAGCAAGCTATAAAAAAATCTGTATATTAATAAGGTTATGTGTAGACAATAGTACATAGCATTTAATGACTTAGCATCTCAGCCGAATTCAAGATCATAACAAAAAAAAGAGCTTGCCTGATAAAACAAAGTTGAAACAGTGTACTTGTAGATAATACCTGACTTGGTTAAAACTTTTCCATACATACATAACTTCCTATCTCCTATATATCTATGTGTGTATGCATCCTTTATTTAGTTGTAACGTAAGTATAACTGAAAGAAAAAGAAAAAAAAATGTAAGCAAACTCAGTTTTTGTTCAAAACCTCAAGCTGCAAACAAACTCAACATCAAACACAGAGAGTTTCCAGGGATTCAACTATAGATTCTAGAACCTCAGAGTGCTCTGTTCAACAGTTGTTTTTGGTGAGTAAACAATCTATTTTCAAAATTTAATTTGTGAATTTTCTTTTTGGATGTTATGTGTTTGTTATAGTTTAAGCAAACTTCTCTGTGAATATTTCTGTGCACTGGAAATTTATATGATTTGTTCTTCAGTGTTTCTAATTTCAGAACAAAGTAAAAGCAGGGACAAGTTTAAATACTTCTTCTTCATACAAATATTTGATACTTAAGAATATAAATTAAACACTTGTTAAACTGTAATCATGAACTGGAAGAATTGATGAAGGTGGTTAGTGAAAACTGAGACACTGCAAACTCAAGTATCAGTAAATGGAAATCAATATGTTCAAAATTCAAATATAATTTTGTTAATCTGATTTCATATCTTGATTCAACAAACAAAGTTAGGATTTTTAGTATAAAAATAATGATTTTTAGATAATAATTCAAGGTGCAGTTTAAAAGGGGACTGAATTTGATTTTTGTAAATAACTGTTGATTCAATCAATTCTTATGTTTAAAATTTTAGTTGAAGCAAGCTCAAAGATGAATTAACATAAGAAAAATGCCAAATATTTTTTTTAATGCAAGAAATTCTTGGATGAAGCAAGTATAGGGTTTGAAACGTGTTTTGTTGTACACTGTTAAAATTTTGGTTTCGGCCTCAATAGACGATCGAGCCGTACGAACTCTTGGAGAATGACGTTATAGCACGTTGTTGTAGTGTGGGCGAAGTGTCGGCAACTCCGGTGGTCACGGCGGCGATTGCGAGGCGTTTATATGGATGGTTGGGTTTCCAGTTTTTCAACTCAATGGCAAGTTTTTGATTTCGATTTTTATATGGTAATTGGAGATTCGATTTTGTGTCATTGGGTGAATCGTGGTTTGCCGAGAGGGTAGGGGTTCGCCGCAGCGTGGCTGAGGAGTTGTGCACGTGCACGACGTGGGGGTGGATGGCGGCATCGTGTCAGAGAGTTTGTCTCGAGTCGTGCGCGAGCTTCTTGAACGATTTCTTCGGGTTAGTGATGAGTGGGTAGGTGCGTGAGTTAAGTTCCTAGAGCTGTAGCTTTTAGTGTAGTTTAAACTCTTAAAAAAAAAAGAAGAAGAAGAAGAAAGGGTTTGTACAGGGGAGTCTCGGGGAAACATGGTGAAGACTCGAAGTGCACGCGGGATTTTAAAAGGGGGGACTCGAGTACCTTCCAACAACAGTATTTTATAAAATATAAATCTTAACTTAAAAGGATTTTAACAGTTTTTAGTTAAAACTTAGATACAAGGTTTAGATATTTAGTTAGTACTTAACAAATGTGATTAACACTTGATTATTATTTTTCTTAATTAAGAAATTGATGTAAGTTAAGAATAAAGTTAATCAACATTTAAGAATTCAAACTTAAGAAAATTCTTTCAAATGTTAATTAAAACCAATTGTAATTTACTATCAATTTTAGGAATAATTAAAAATGATTACTTTATAATTTTATTTAAAGATCGAATAATAATTAAGAAACAAGTTAATTTGTAATTAACTACTTAGGTAAATTAATGTACAATTAATAGTTAATTAATCAAGAAATTTAAATAAGAATTAAGAAATAATCAATGAAGCAATCAACAATTAAAAACTTGTTAATCAAGTTATTTGATTTATAATTAAGGTTTTCAAAAAATGATTTAGGAAAAGCTAATTAAGTAATTAAGGTTAAACAAATTGATTTAAGTTTATTACTTGAGTAATTAAGGAATTAATTACTTATTGTAATTAATGAAGTTTAAAATGAACTGTTTAAGTTAATTAATCAAGTTTAATTGATTTAAATGATTATTTGATGATATGATGAATATAATTACTTGGAGAAGTAATTAATGATAATGACTAGAAGAAGTTGATTAAGAATGATAATGGAAGTAATTTGAGTATAATTACTTTGTGCAAATTTAATCAAGGGATTGATTAAAGGAAATCAGTTGAGGGGTAATTAGTGATGTGATAAAAGTAATTAAGGTGATTGATTACTAAATAGTATTAATCAGGGGTGATTAATAAATATAGTTTAATTGAATATTTAATTACTTAAGGTAATTAATTTAACACAAGATAATGAAATGAAATGTAATTAGCAATCATTAAATAATGAAATGAATAATGAAAGATTAAAGAATAATTAATTGGTGAAATTTAGAAGTAATGTAATGTATGTAATTAAAGGTTAATTTCTAAATTTGGATACGATAAATAATTTGGAAATAATTAAGAATGATTACTTGAATTTAATGTTAATTAATCAAAGTATGATTAAGTGAAATGGATTTATAAATTGATTGATAATTGGTTAATAGTTATATAAGCAAGAATTATAATGGTTAAGTAATTAATTTAATTTACTTTAAATTAATTAGAGATGCAAGTAATTAATTTAATTCATTTTAAATTAATTATAGCTGATATGATTGCTTATATATGGATGGATGATATTGTTTACTCTGAATGGTTTGAAATTCCTAGCATGATATAAATGATGCTGTGTGAAATGTATGCTTGATTGTAGTATGATAATAATATGGATTATCTGTTATGATTGCTTATCTGTTATGGTGATAATGTTGATTATCTATTGTGATACTATGAATTATCTATCTGTGTGTATATGGATAATTGAGATTGAATTGTTTTAAACTTTAAAACAACTTGGCCCTAAAAGACACGTTTTGGATTTCGATGAGACCGGGATCGGGTTTCCACATTTGGAATATCCGAAAACCACATCGATCCAAATTAACGTTAGGTCGTTAATCTAAAGTGAAGATGAAGATTCAGAATGCAAGGGTTGTCGTCGTTAACTCTGAGGGTGATTCCAAAATGAGTGTAACGAGATAATGCCTTCGGTTTCGTTCGAACCCGGAACGAACTTGTATGGATTGAATGCTTTCAACACATCGTCAGGCGGGCGATGAGTATTCTATGAAATTTGTTCTCTAAAGGTAATCGTAGCCTCAAGCCTCATCAACCGGGAATGGCTAAAACAGGGGAGATGCAGCAAGGTTAGGTGGGTCATGCCCAAGCAGGACAAGATATTTCCCCTGTCTAGATGTCCCTTTTTATTCGGCTTAGTGGGTGGTTGGGCGCGCCAACCACGGGGTTTATCTTGTTCGGGACTATTCATTAAGGAATGGTTCCGGCCTTGTGTTGCAGGGGATGAAGGGAGTAATCCTCGGTACGGTGATCTAGGCCCCGTACTGTGACGGGCGGTACCCCAGTAGCCCTGCCATTGTATGGAATCCATTTTCCAATAAGTGCCCACGGTTTTGATTGTATTACCCACTTTTGTGGCTAGTAGCTGGAATTTAATCATGTAACAATTTCGGCTATTTTCTATTTACTTGAAAACCCTAGACACTATTATAATATCACAGAATTTCCTATGAAATGATTTGGTTAGCGTAAGGTAAAAACTTACCCATATTTATTTGTGGGGAGTCTTACGTGATACCTTTATTTTCAAATGTTTTCGAAGTTAAACAACTTTAACCGTTTACTCATACCAGACCCATGTCTGACCCGGAGTTTATTTTTGTTTTTCATAAACTCTCGGGTACCCAAATTTTTACGGGTAGTCAAGGGATTCAGGTTAGCTTTGACAAATTCTGGAGGAGCAATGGAGCAGGAGGCTTCAGCGTCGTAGATATTTATCTAGTTCCGCTATGTTAGTTAGAGTATGTTGTATATTGTGATGTATGTAGTGACTGATGTATATAAAAGTTGTCAAGTGTATAATATTGTATAACTCTGATATATGTAAACTATGTAATTGTTATGTGATGTATTATATTTTATTCCATTCCGCTATGAGATTTTCGTGTTTGTTGTTCTTTCTTTCTCTTTCTTTTCTATTTCTATCCCTTTCTTTCTTAATGATGATACATCTTTCTGGTGATAGAAGGACGGGTCGTCACAAATTCAGTTCATCCCAATTTTCAAGCATTTTTGAACAATGCTTCGAATTCTTCTTTTTAGCCCAACCAATTTCAACAAAATTTTTGCCTCCGTCCCAAAATCAGCCGCAACAATCTTTGCTCCCTAAGACGATAAATGATTGATTTCACTTAAGAAAAGTCTTGAAACTTTGGCTAAAGTAACCACTCAAAAACTCCAATCAAATAGAAATTTGCAAAAAAAAATTAACCTTTTATTTATAGAATACGAGTCAGTCAATTGCTAAACCTTAAATGCAAATGAGTCAATTAGCCACTTCTGTGAATGAATGTGAACAAGGCATATTCCCAAGTCAGCCAGTTTCGAATCTTAGAAACCAAAACACGAACTCGAATCAAGCCCATGTTGTTCAAGATAGCAATGTGAACCAAATGAATGTTATAACGGCTTTGCGTTCTAGTAAACAAATCGATAACCCGGTTGTTAATCCAAACGATTTACTGGAAGCTCCTCTTGACACTTCGAAAACGACAAGCGATTTTAAACAAAACATCAAGCCAAATATCGATTCAAATTCCAATCCATATCTTCTTCTACTAAAATAGACCGACCTACTAAGTATCGAATTCCATTTCCACATCAACTTTGAACTAAGAAGAATTCCGATCAAATGGAAAAGATGTTGGAATTCTAAGAAAAGTCAAAATGAACATCCTTCTTCTTGATATTGTTCAACAAGTCCCAATCTACACTAAGTTTCTAAAGGACTTGTGTACTCAAAAATGACATACGCATGCACCCAAGAAAGTTTTCTTAGTGAATAGTTTCAATGAAGTTTTGTCTCAATCAATCCCCATAAAATTCAAAGATCCTAGATGTTCGACGATCTCGTGTACGATAGGAGACAAGACGATTAATAAGTGACTAGGCTTAGATGCAAGTGTCACTTTGATTCCTTATTCTGTTCACCACAACTTGGTTTGATTGAACTACAACGAACAAAAGTAACTCATCAATTTGCCTATCGTTCGATAAAGTAACCTACATGAAAAATTGAGGATGTACTCATCAAAATCGGTCAATTTATATTCGCAGTCGATTTCATCATCCTAGAGACACAACTGGTGAATGACCCGACGAGTCAAATTCCATTGGTTTTAGGACAACTTTTCTTGACCACTTCAAATGCCCTAATCAATTATCAAAATGGTTCGAAAATTTCTTTTGGAAACATGACTTTGGATCTTAACATCTACAATCTCCAAAATAAATTGAAAGAACCACTTGACCAGTCATTTGAAGTTAGCTCCATTCAAGAAAATTTTGACAATGAAACAGTTGACTTTAACCACGAATGCGAGACCGAATATGAACAACTTGTTTCAAGATGAGCCTAAGGAAATTGAAAATGAGCTTCCTTTTGAACCCCTCACCGTTGAGTCAAGACTTCTATTGAATTCTTTAATTACGCAACCTATTAGGTTGGAACTCAAACCTCTTACCGATCACCTAAAGTAGCATACCGACATGACAATGAAACGTTTCCTATCATAATCTCTTTAAATCTTTCTCTTGAACATGAAGCTTCTTTTCTTTCAATTCTATCGAAAAACAAAGAAGCAATTGGATGGTCGATTACTGATATAAAGGGAATTAGTCTCGCTCTTGTCCAACATCGTACCCACTTAGTTGACGAAGCCAAGCCTGTTCGTGACGCGCAACATAGGCTTAACCCAAAAATGAAAGATACGGTTCGAGATGAAATTCTTAAACTCCTCGATAACAGAATCTATGCCAATTTATGATTGGTCATGGGTTAGCCCAATTCATGTCGTGCTTAAAAAGTTTGGACATACCGTTATCACGAATGATGCTAACGAACTCATTCCAACTCGTACTCAAATGGGTTGGCGTTTTTGCATTGGTTATCGAAAATTAAATGCTGCAACATGAAAAGATGACTTTCCTCTTCTTTCATCGACCAAATGCTTAAACGATTAATCGGTCACGAATTCTATTGCTTTCTTAATGGTTATTCCGTTTATAGCCAAATTCCGATCACTCCTGAAGATAAAGAGAAAACGACTTTCATGTGTCTCTTTGGCACCTTTGCGTATCGACATATGCCATTTTTCCTTATAACGCTTCTGCTACTTTTCAAAGATGCATGTTCAGCATTTTTTTGACATGGTCGAACGCTTTCTGGAAGTGTTTATGGACGATTTTTCCATCTTTGGAAACTCTTTTTCCAAGTGCCAACACTATCTTGAGATGGTTCTGAATCAATGCAAAGACAAATACTTAACGTTAAATTGGAAAAAATGCCTTTTTATGGTCAAACTTAGCATTGTTCTTGGGCATGTCATTTCAAATAAAGTCATTAAGGTAGATAAAGCAAAAGTTGACGTAATTGTGAATCGATCCATTCCCAAATCTATTAAGGACATTCATTTATTTCTAGGACACGCTGGTTTTATTAATGCACAGCTTCTAGCGGTAGTCTTTGCACTCGAAAAGTTTCGACCTTATTTGATTGGCTCACATTAACGATTTACACTGACCACTCTGCTCTTAGGTACTTTTTCACTAAAAAGGATGCAAAGTCACATTTGATCCGTTGAATTCTATTACTCTAAGAATTTGACCTTATGATTAAAGGCAAAAAAGGATCCAACAATGCCATTGCTGATCATCTGTCACGTCTTCCGAACGCACCACCTTCTTTATCCGATCAATGAGAATTTCCTGATGAGCAACTCCTTTTTATTTCCCTCAATCCATGGTATGCCGATATAGTGAACAATTTAGTCACTAAGGAAACTCCTTTATTTTGGTCGAAAAAAGATAAATATAAATTCCTTTCCCAAGTCAAGTACTTCTATTGGGATGATCCATACTTGTTTAAGTATTATTCCAACCAAATCATTTGACATTGCATCCTGGATTGTGAATTTAAGAATGTTCTTTCGTTTTATCATGACCAAGCTTGTGGTGGTCACTTCGGTCCTAAGAAAACAGCAGAAAAGGTGCTTCAATGTGGTTTTTACTGGCCTACACTTTTCAAAGATGCATTTGAGTTTTGTAAAACTTGTGATCGCTACCAAATGTTAGGAAGAATCTCTCGATGAAACATGATGCCTTTGAACCCCATTCTTACGATTGACATCTTTGACGTTTTGGATATTGACTTTATGAGACCATTTTTCAACTCCTTTAGAAACCTTTACATTCTTCTTGCTGTTGATTACGTCTCTAAATGGGTTAAATCCATTCCATGTAAAAACATGACCAAAAAGTCATTGTGAAATAATTAAAAAACATCTTTTCAAGGTTTGGAACACCTAGCATAATAATAAGCGAAAATGGAACTCATTTTCGTAATTGATCATTTGAATCTCTAATGAAGAAATACTCGATAACCCACAATTTATCCACTCCTTATCATCCACAAACTTATGGCCAAGTTGAAGTTTCAAATCATCTAATCAAGAAATTTTTGGAGAAAACAGTAAATATAAATCGAAAAAATTGGTCACAAAAATTGACAGATGCACTTCGGGCTTAAATAACTACATATAAAACTAATCTTGGGATGTCTCATTTTAGGCTAGTATATGGCAAAGTGTGCAATTTACCCATCGAACTTGAACAAAGCATTATGGGCGATTAAGAGCATAAATTTTGATCTTGAAAAAGCTAGCGAAAATGGTAAATTGCAATTTAATGAATTAAAGGAGATTAGGAATGACGTCTATGAAAATAAAAAAATTTACAAAGAAAGAACAGGTGTGTTTCATGACAAGTCAATCCTAAGTAAAACATTTTCGCCAAATCAAAAAGTTCTTTTGTATGACTCTTGACTTCATTTATTCCTTGGGAAATTAAAATCAAGATGGACAAAATCATATATGGTACGTGCCGTTTTCCCGCATGGTGCTATAGAAATAGAAAACTCTAGGGATGGATCAATTTTTAAACTCAATGTTTCTTCATTTAAAACCTTACTTGGAGTCGTCAAGTGATCGACAGGAGGATATTATGGTTCTTCATGAGCCACACTACATCTAGTAAGAAATTTTAACCCTCTCTTATAAATATGTACATATCTTTCTCCGTCATACATTGACCATGGGGATATAGTCAAAATTAAGTGTGTAGAAGAGGGTGGGGAGTCTCATTTTTATTTTGATTTTTCGTGGTTTATTTTTGCATTTTCTTTCCAAAAACAAAAACATAAAAAAAATCCTCAAATAAAATTTTCTTCTTAGCATATTGATTTACTTTTGAAGAAACACGATATGATAATCGTTTTTCATTATTAAATTGAAATTTTTGAAAATTTACCCGTCTTAACAAAAATAAAAACAAAAGTTTGATTACAAGTAGCTATGGTGTAACTACTATATAGGAAGGTTCATAGGTGATAAGTATGAAGTATATCCTAATTGTAATCTTTGTTTAAAAGTGTGGTTGATTTAAAGTAAAGGCGATAAAATTTTTGATCTTCTAAGTTAAGTGGTGCTAAGAAGATTTTGCATAACTATCTCTTTTCAAAAAAATTCATAAAAATAAGAAACATCTAAAGTCATGTGATTACACATAAGTACACTCGCCACGCTCTATACTCTTCTCACGTAAGCCCAAAAGGCAGTGCATGATCGGTATATTTAGCCTCAGTTTATCCGAGTTAGGTGTGTGAAAATAATACTAAAATAATAATAGTAAACACCTAGACTCATGTGTTCATACACAAGTGTGTACACTCACCACGCTCTATACTCTTCTCACGTAGACCCGAATGGTAGTGCATGATCGGTAAATCCGGCCTTGGATTATCTGAGTTAGGTGTGTAAATAAAAATAATGTTAATATTGTTCAAAATAGAGAGAGAAAGCAATTGAAACTCAAGCACTATCTTCACGTATTTGCTTTTTCTTGTTATTCAAAAGAAATAAAAATGCCACTTTGCAAAACTTGGATAATCAACTAAAGGATTCATTTCATAGTTGCATTGTGTTATTAACCAAAATAACTAACCAAAGTAAAGTCTAATTGTGATGAGAACTTAATTTTTGTTGGATGTTTTGATGAGTAAAAAGGCTATTTTTTTTATAATGACCAAAACTTATATTTAACTTACTCGTTTCAAGTTAAAAGTAAATTGTTCATTTGTAAATATTTTTGAAAACTTGCATCATGTAGTCACATTAGAATTTGCATATCGCATTTGGATTTTGTGGGTAGTATCCGCTAAAAACCCTCACGCGACAACACTCGTCCTACTAGGGACACCTAGAGGTTTAACGACTTATTGCATACTCCTAATGCAATGGTGTTTCCTACGAAAACAAATTTACCCTAGTTTTAGTTTATTCGAGGACGAATAAATAGATAAGTGTGAGGGTATTTGATGTGCATATAAAAGTGTATATTTTGCCTCCCATATTTAATCTTCCTTTAGTAAAATAAATGAGAATTTTACGGTATTTTACATTTTTTAACCAAAATCTAAATTGTTTTTAAATCATCATTCATTCATTTTCATTTGAGGGCAAAATGGTAATTTTATGTGTGACTTAATTTTCAAAACACTTATTTGCACATTTTTATTTTTATTTGTAGGAAGCAGAGTGCAAATTAGATGGAGCTTCATGGATTTATGCAAGCACAAGTGTTCAAGGCCAAGAGAATGTAGAAAATAAAAGAATTCGTGCAACAAGGAGAAGCCCACATGCCCACTAACAAATGGTCCATAGTTAAAATCACTTGCACATGTTGATGTAGACTTAAAGGCATGATAGTAGGGATTAATTAATTCCCTAATGATCACTTGGAGGTTACACTATCTCATGGGCATTTTTGGTAGTTCCCTAAAAAAGAATTTGGGATTTAAACATGTGCAAATACCCCTTATGTTTCGTATAACCATATTCCTCCCTTTTATGCAAAGTTGTGGCATAAAATTAATGATAAATAAATATATCTTTATTGGCTTCTTAACCTTGTTCTTTACTTTCATGCAATTTTTATTTCATACTTTCTTTTATTGCTATTTCATTTTATGCTAACTTATCTAGTTTATGCTCTCTTATTTCATGTTAGTAGCATAGATTTAATTCTTGCAGGTAGTATAGTTTTATTTCATGCAAGTAGTTAGCTCTCTTTTCTTCTAATTATCTTTCATTTTCCTTGTTTTTAATGTTGAAATCACTTTATTAAGATGTATTCAATTATGAGAAGTTAACCCCCTTCAATTTAAGGGTAATGAATCTCTCATAAAACATATTAAATTAACATAATAATTCATTTATGATTCTCCTTTATGCTTGATGGAAATTATGAATGATGGTAGTTTATGTTTCTTTTTTATTGAATTTGATAGTCTATGTTTGACGTCTCAAATAGGCTATGGTTAATGCAATATAAATATAAACTATTTGATCATTTGCCTAAGTGATTTTAATGATGAAAGTCAAGCTAGAATCAAAATTTGATGACCGATGTTACTAGTTCATAGTAAATAAATCATGCTTGAAATATATTTTATTTTTAGTTTCATGTCATTTTCATGAGAATTTATAAGTTGGTCTGAACGATGTTATAGAGTTTGATAGAAGTGGATTTGTCTCTAAATTGCTCCTTAATCTCATAGTTTTATTCACTTTTGCTCTAATTTATTTTTCATAATTTTCTTAGTTTAAATAAACTTCAAAACTTTGGGATAATTTTATTGATATTAGAATTTAATTCTTTTCCTGTGGACCGGCCTGTACTCGCATACTTACTACGATTGTACGCCATGCGCTTGCGATTTTTATAACGATTATATTTTTGGCAGTTTTCTAATCGATAGAAAATCCATCATTGAACGAATGCCACGAGTGGATATAAGTTGTAATCATTTATGAATGAAAATGTAAGGTATAACTAGATTTCCATGTTCAAGCCTGATGAGGAACATACATGCTTTGTGACTGATTAGGGAAAATAATATTAAAAAGTGATGCAAATCGACTGAAAAATGCTGGAGCCACAAATCAACAATAAGTGAATATGATGTATATAAATTAGGTAAGGAAAAACATGAAAGTATATGTTTATGATATGTTAGTGAAGTCCAAGAAGGAAACCGACTACAAGAGACTTAAATTAAATGTTTCGGGTGCTACGAAAGTACAAAATGAAGTTGAACCCATAAAGTGTTCTTTTGGGATCTAATCTAGAAAGTTCTTAGGATACATTATAAACGCTCAAGGAATAAAAGCTAATCCTAATCAAATAAGATCAATTCACGATATGGTAGAACCCAAATAGGCAAAGATGCTATGGGACAAAATGGTTGAGTTGCTGCACTTAACCGATTTATGTCTAAAGCAATTGACAAATAATTCTATTCTTTGACATAATCAAGAAACAAATAACTTTTTAATGGATGAAAGAATGTCAAAAGACCTTCTAAGAATTAAAGAATCATTTGGGTAAACAACAAATACTTTACGCAGACGGAGCAAAACATAGGTCAATATCCTCCATAGTTGAATTCACAATCCTCTAACCTGTTTGAAAAATCACCTAATCCAAGAGATGAATTGCATTGAAAAGTGAAAGTGAGAGGAAAGACCGAATCAACCAATAAAGTGTGAAAAGAAAGCGCCAATAAATTAATTTGCTTAGCTTGACCAGGAATTGCTTTTCAATTAGTAGCAAAGGCTCAACAGGCTGCCCGCGTCCCTGAAAAAAAAACACTGTGATGATGTAACCTTCTAGACTTCTTTCTAAAGCATTAGAATTTTATCTGAGTTAGCATTCTCTTTATGGGTCGGGATTTGTACAATCTGATATATCAATCGTCGAAATGGATCAGTGAGCAGACCCAGGTCTTACCTTTAAGGAGAAAGAAGTTGCTTCTCCGAAGAGGGATCTAGAGGGGAATTATTTCTATATATGGCGGTATCAGAACATGTACTCATTTCATTTCTTATAAGAAGAAAATGAAATCCAACAACCAGTGTATAAAAGGCTAAAAGATGCTAAGATTAGGTATCCAGCTATAGAAAAGCTACCCTATTGCATAGTACTATCAGCATGAAAATTAAGGTCTTATTTTCAAGAACATCTAATCAAGGATTTAACCAATAAGAAAATCTTCAGTAGCCCGAAACATCTAGAAGGTTGAGGAAATGAGGGATGAAATTAAGTCAATATGATATTAAATGTTTATCCCTAGCATCAATAAGGGGACAAACCTTGGCTGATTTTGTAACCGAATGCTAAGGGTTTGTTAAATAGAAGTTGGAAAACAAAAGGAAACTTAAACCTAGATGGTAGTTATTCATACATGGTGCTTCAATCAAATAAGGAGCCAGAGCTGGATATGTCATTTTTATAAATGATGGACATAGATTGCATTACACTATGAAGCTAAGATTCTCTGCGAACAATAATGTGGCCAACTATAAATTCATGGTAATTGGATCAACTTTGGATTGGCAACTAAAAATCCCAAGAATCATGTGTTTAGTGATTAGCTATTAATATTAAACCAATTAAACAAGACATATCAAACAAAAAATTCCTGATTAACTAATGTAGTAAAAGATACCATGAGATGTTGGCTAAGTTTGAATACTTTTCAATCCATCAAGTACCGATAGAAAAGAATGCATAAACAGATATGCCAACAAAACTGATACATTCACATGGAGTGCTAGAATTAAATTTTATTCTTGTTGAATTTCAAACGAACCCAAGTACTGAGTTTAAAAGGAAAGGATCAAGTATTGAGGCTTTAACTTGCTTGCAATCCCGACAACCTTAAAATAGTAAGGAGAACTCTCAAGAAGATACTAATCATGAGGAAACCTTTAAAGGAATAGAGATGAATAGTCACAAAAATCAAATATGCGAATAATTGGATGATGCCTATAGATCAATACTTAGGAAAGGGAACATTGCCAAGAAATAAGAATGAGTTAAAGAAATTGAGATACCAAGCTTCTTCTTATACCATGATCGATGAGATATTATATAAAAAGTGATATTCGGCTCCTTATTCAGATGCATAACTCCAAAGAAAGAAATAAAGCTATCAAAGGAAACTCGTGAAGGGTTCTGCGGAGGTCACAACAATAGAGTATAGTTGGAGATTGAAATAATGAGACAAGGCTACTATTGACCCCACATGATTGAAGATGCTTTAGCTTATATGAAAAATAGCGATAAATGTCAAACATTCTCTAGAATTCAACAACTACCCCTAGTGAGTTAGCTTCCATCATAATTCCTTGGCACTTTGACATGTGGAAAATTAACAGGACCCCTTCATGTCGCAAAAGGAGATGCGAAATTTGCAATAATAGCAATTGGCTATTTTACTAAGTAGGTGAAAGATGATCCACTATCCAACATTACCGTGGAAAATGTTTTATAGCTTGTTATCAAGAACATTGTTACTAGATTTGGACTATCGAATAAAATCATATTCGATGGTGGAACTCAATTTGTAACAGAAGAATTCACTTTCTTTTATGAGAAAAATGGGATAGTAAAGAGTTTCTTGTCCGTGGCACATCCAAAGGCCAATGATGTAGTAGAAGCAGCAAATAAAACTACTAAGAACATCTAAAAGAAAAGATTAGGCAAGGCGAAAGGAAATTAGGTAGAACTTCCTCTTGCTTTATAATCATATTGGACTTCCACAAAGATGACTACTAGACACACCCAATATTATTTGACATATGAATTTGATGAAATGCTACCTGTAGAGGATGAAGTTGTAACGACTCGTAAATTTTAACGGTTTTAATAACGTAATTAAATTGAAATTTTGTGAAATTTTAAATAATTGAATTTGGAATTAAAAATTTGATATTTGGAATACGTCTATTAAACATAGCAAATGGTAAATTTTCATCAGATAATATGGAAGTTTATTTTGTTGTGTAATTCTATTTAAAATTAAATCAGTTAATACTTGGTGATAATAAAATATTTTTCAAACCCGAATATTTTTATATAATAAAAATGTTTATCATCTTCTGAGTGAGACATCATATTTCGTTTCACCAAATTTGGACTGCTAATTCTCCATTTATCTTATTTTCGGCATTTTAGCAGCATTACCGAATATCGACTTTTGATAGTTCGGTCGTATCACTGATATAGTGCACCGTTTTGATCGTCTTGTCATGCTGATCTCCGCATTATATTCGTTTGTTTATTTCGAAGTTCGGTATCCATAAGACAATTAATCATACCGGTAACCAATTTCAACCTTTTGGGTTTCATGCTCTTTCATATGTCTAAGTGTTGAAATCAAACACCCTTTTATTATTCCTAGAAATTCAAACCGTAACTATTAGTATTCCCACTGTTCGCTTTATAACATTATTGCTTCGTTCATTTTAGAGGCTTTACTTTCTGGTTCATGCATTTATAAAAATAAAAAATATATTGTGTCAAAGCTTCTGTATTTGTGGCCAGCTCATCTTTCTCCTCCCGTCTTCATTTTTTGCTTGCACTATTTCCCGATGTCGACACAACCTGCTCCATCCCATCCCAAGACATCGGCCTTCATTCCCTTTAGCCGCCGCCGCCTTATCCACATCACCAACCCACTCCACCATCTATCCTCCGACCACCCAAGCACCTAACCCCAGGTCGACAGCCTTTGCTCATCTCCTCTACATCCGCAACCTCTCCACTACACAACCCCTTACCCACGCCATAGCCACCTTCGTCCATTGAGCCTGCTACCAAACTCCTCACTTCGCCTTTGACCTCACGAGCCTCGACCTCCGCCTCCATGTGAACCAGTCTGGCCTCTTCGCCACCTTCCACCGATTCGAGTATGCAGCAGACCTTCCTTCGCCTTATTCCCTATGCAAACCTACTCAGCCTCTGTCTTTTGATTCATAGGTATATTTATAGGTAACAGTATATATATAAGTTATATAACCCATTATTGTATATATATAAGTGTACATATATATGTGTATAATAGTTTGTATGTTATATTTATCAATTCATTTTGCTTTATTTTGGTCTGAGTATATGATTTTTCTTTTACCAAATATATATAAAATGAATATATAAAGTTGTTCCACTGTATGAGTTATATATATATATATATATATATATATATATATATATATATATATATATATATATATATATTTACAATGTTATCTATGTTTACACTAGTGTATATGTTTATAAGTATTTTGTTTTAGATCTTTTATACGTATATATGGTTATAGCTTGCGTATATCAGTTTACATATGTAGTTTATATCAATTTTATATATGTTAGTTTACCTATATCAGTTATATATGTTGTTTATGAAATTTGTATATGTAGGCCAGTTTATATGTATAAGTTAAGTAAGTTATAATAGCTGTATATATACATAAAGTTTTATAAACTATAATTTGTTGTTGCTTTTCAATATATATATATATATATATATATATATATATATATATATGAAGTTATAATATATATGTTATATATATAAAAGGTTGTACCAGAGAATTTGTCTACATGTGATTGTTTATATATATATATATGTCTGCATATTTTATACATATTAAGTTTGTTCACATATATTTTCTTTTTATTTTATTAACAGTTTTACGTTAACACGTCTTTACTTGTATGTGTTTTATAAATACCAGTATGTATGGAACGTCCGTTGGACGTGTGCAAAGAAAAGTGCATGTTAGCCTACTTTTAGTGCAAAGAAATATGTGACAGTTATATTTAAACTAAAAAAGGTTATCATGCATATAAATGTGATAGCTACTTAAGAAAATCAAAATTATTTAGTTAGCATATAAATATAGTTATCATGCAAAATAAAAAAAACGACAGGGAAGAAGACATTCGTTTTAGTGCCATAATATATCAACCACATTCTACTATAATATATTATGCACACATGTATGTATGTATGTAAAGTATGGTTATGATACTTCATTACACTAAAAAGAATGTAACTCACGTTTTTTACACACTACAACGGACGTATAGGTAATGAACAACGTAATATGATGTATTATAGTTAGAATTTATATAATTTTTAAAGTTAGAATTCATATTATGCGATAAATTTTCAACTATAATATTAATCTAGTTAAACATGTTAGTTACAATTTTTAAGGTTAATTATATTCATTGATAATATTGTTATTATGTTTCATGAATACCAATATTGGTGAAGCTAGTACAGTATAAACTCACTTGAGCAAATATTTTCCTATTATTATTGTGTTGCTCATGATACATTAAGTGCAAGTTTCATAAATTATTATGCATAATTAAGTTTGGAACTTACATGCCATCCAACTTGTAATTCATTGTAATTTCTTAGTGAACTATCTAGTACATTTGCAATAGTTATAGAAGTTTTGCTCATTTGATGTGCGCCTGCTTCAGGCAATCTGTATACATTCAGTGTTGCCTTCAAACCATGGTAATTGGTAGTTTTCGTTGAGTGATACCCAAGCGGCTTGTTGTGTGTTAAGTAAATAAGGAGCAACATAATGATATCCAACATCATCTGTAAGTTTGTTCTTTTCATATGAAACAACATAACAACATATAAATGTATTCTGTTTATCAAAATGATCTGATCAATGAGTCATATGGAATCACAATTTTAATAGCATATAATATTCATTTGCCTATATCAACTCACACTTTTAATCGATTTGCTTCATTATATAATCTTTATAAAACTCCCAACTCTTTGAATAATGAATTACTGTAAATTAATGATCTGAATAAAACTTTTAGCTACTCATTGTAACTCAAAATTTTGAACAAAATTGAAAAAATAAAAAATATTTTCTATTTTTGTGCAATGATCTTGGTGATTTGAAGATCACATCGATTGAAAATTGGTTAAATAAAAGAAATCTATCGACGCAAAAGGTGATTAAGAAATCTTGAAAGATCAGAGAAGGATGTGAAGACTCACGTACACATACACACCCAAATAAACACTTATAATGTATATAGTCTTACATGAGATACAATATCTTTATTGGTTTCATTTAATTGGTTTGAGATCGAGCCATTCAAATATGATTTTCTAAGTCATACTCCCCATTAGTTTTACTTTCATGTGCACTTGTAGAAACATTAATATTTGGTCTAACTAAATCGACTTGAATAGTCATAATATGAAGGATATTATTCATAGATAAGATTTAGTGTACAATGGATCAAAGGTAGAAAACTTACTACATGATTTTATCGTATGTGAATAGCTTATACCAATAATATATTGGTTCGTCTTCATTTAAAAAAAGGAAAGCAGTAATGTTAGAATACATTTGCATCAATCTTAAAATTCATATCAGATTGCCAAATTGCAGTAGCTATCAACATGCAAAGTAATATGATAGCCATTTGATTTAGACTAAACATGTTGGAAAAATAAAGGTTATTGACATGCAAGGTATTCACTTTCTAATATAACACACAAGCGTGTATTATAGAATTTCATATTGTTGAAAAGAAGTTTTCAAATTAACTATTTAGTTCGACCTCTAGTTGATGTCCAAAATAATAAACCTTATCTATTGATTCAATTAATTAACTATGCATTTTTTAAATATCTTTGGATTTTCTTCACTATCAGATCCTCTTTAAATTTCTAAGATTTTGCAATGCACATGCATATTAAAAAAATATTCATCTAATTTTTCCTTTTAAAAAGGGGTTTTGTTAAAAAATAATGAAATTTGTATGAACACAATTCTAGCCATGTGTAAAATATTTTCAAATCCAAGCGTAGGCTAGCTAGCTTGAAATTCAGATTCTATTTTCAACAAATCCAGCAATAACAAAAGGAAAGAAAAAGATCTCACCTTTTTAATCATATGCGTTGAATGCAAGAAGCCATTTACACATTAATACAAATTACCTTTTAATTGTTTGCCTTTGTCTTTATTCTCCATCCTTCTTCGCTTCCAGTTTGTCAAAAATAAAAGTGTTAACCAAATTTGAGAGTAAGAATACCTTGTTTGTTCATAGGGAAAAATAAAGCAGAAAAATTATGTACGTGCTGTTAGTGGGGATGATAATGATGGGAGCAGAAATGGTCTCAGCAAAGGTATACTTGTAGACGTGGCTAAAGAAATGACAAAACTACCCGCTAGTTGTTATCATTTTCGTAAGGTTATTTTGGTATTTTCAAAGCTTCAAATCAAAGTATTCTCATTATATATAGATTATAAAGCTTATCAAGTTTGGTTTTATTATAATGTACAGATATTTTGATATGTGTATTTGTCCAACTGGTTGTTATAAATATATATACATTATATGTAAGTTTATAAAACTGTATATATATATATATGATTGTTTGAGTTTATACATATATTTAGTAATGTAAGTTGATATTGACTTTTACGATATATATATATATATATATATATATATTGTTAAAAAAATATAACACATATGTAAGTATGTATATATGTTTATATACATTAGTTTATATGTAAATATATGTGAATTTGGTTTTTCAAATATATAGATATTTTTATTGCGTTGCAATTAAATATTTATTTGAATATATATATATATATATATATATATATATATATGTATGTATGTATGTATGTATTTTAAATTGATTTTTGAAATTTATATATATGTAATATATCTTGTTTCATTGTTCTCCTACCCATCTTGAATTACATTTTCAATATTGAATTTGTCGCAACAGTTCTGTAACCTTATCGCTTATCTATGTGTGTGTCCGTGTCATCTTCTGATTTCCCCACCCTCGAAAGGTGAGAAATCACTCACGATTAACATTCTTATAGTTAGTAAATTTGATTTCACTTGAAACGAAAATTGAAATATGCTGTTAAATTTGAACTGCTAGTTATTTAATTGTTAAATATGACATGCCATTATCTGCAATTGTTCACCTATGATATATGACACCATATCTTGTTGTATATATTTTATTTTATTTATTACTGATGATATATGTCTGTTGTTGATATGTTATATTTTATCATATTTGTTCTCACTCTGCAAGTTCCCTGTTAATTTAGAATTCCCTATGGGTTGAAATGATACATACCCGAACGATTTTGTAGAATAGGGGAAAATTGTTGTGGGTTGAAATGATAAACCCAAATGATTTTCGTTGATTTAAAATTTTGGGATTGCGGGTTGAAATGGTATATACCCATACATATTTAAATTGCGGATTGAAATGATAAATATCTGGATCACTTGACCATAGGATAGAAAATTATATACGGACAGCGTTGGTCTAACTTTTGAAAAGTAATTTCCAAAGTTTTGAAAGGAAATATATTTTGAAAGGTATTAATTCTTTAATATAATATATATATGCTATTTATATATATATAATCTAGATTTTTAAAATTATATCTTTTGGAAATTGTAAATTTATAAGTTAGTTTTGAAAAATATAATTTTTAAGATATAAAATAAGATTTAATGCAAATTTCATTTGATAACAGGATTTAATTTAATAAAAATTTAGCTTAATTGGTTTATAATATGTTTAAATATTTATTTAAATTTATATTAATATTTTAAAAATGGATTTATAACTTTAATAATAAAGGTTGGGAATATAAATTAATGTTGACTTGGAATTTAAATTGGTTAACAATTGAATTTAAGTAAGAATTTATTTGAACTTATTGACTTTTAGATGTTGAAAATATGATTTATAACTTGATTTGATAAAAAGTGATTAAATGAATATTCTCAATTTTAAATAAAATTGAGATCGAATATTTAAGAGTGATTAAATTTATAAATTGGGATTTTTAATAAATTGTTATTGAAAAGATTAAGTGAATACTTTCTAATTTGAATAAATTTAAAATTAAATGTTGAAGTATAAATGGAATTTATATTGTAAATGTTTGAGTATTTAACCTTGAATCTTTGAACTTTAAATTGAAATGGTTAAACTGGAATTGATTCAAATTGAAATTTTTGGAATTTAAGATGATTTGAATCGATTTGCGAAATTTGAGGAAACTATTTTTATTATATAAAGTATTTTTGAATATATAACATATTTTAATATATAAGTTATATTATTATATAAACTATTTTAATTTATAAATATTTTAATATATATACACTTTTTTTAATATCTAAATAGTTTAAGTTCGAAAGTGCTATGATTTCAAAAACATTATGATTTCGGAAGTGTTAAAATTTTCAAAAGTATTACGATTCTGGAAATGGATATTATTTAAAGTGAATAATGATATCAAACTGATATGATTTTAAATGAATATGATATTTTGATATGTAGAATGAACTATTTGAAAAATGACCATGGTGTGAAATAAGCATTTGGTTGTTAAAGAGGCAGGGATCAGATATTGTCATAATCTCTACTAATACCCAAAACCACTTTACCAACTATGTACGTGGTGGAGATTCCAGAATGAAGTAGGATGGTTTGGTGACGATTCTATGATAATTACATAGCCCTGACTTACGTGAGTTAGCTTGGTGTGGCTAAAACAGTCGCCATGTCGGGCCAAGCGAGGTCATTCCTCCTATCAGACACATTTCTTCGATACCATTCTATTGCTTTTGTGATTTGATTGGGTGCACCTTTGATTTGAAGTGTGTCACGAGGTGGGCCGTAGAAGCTGCTATGGATTACCACTAGTCTATATCCGCAAATGTTATATCTACCCTGGCATTGCCTCGAGTGCCTTATCGCGCCTTCTACGATTTTGTTTGTACCATACCTATGTGGTGTCCTCTGGGTAAACCTCTAGTTTACGAAGGAGCGTACGTCATTGTATAGACTACGGGAATGTATAAAATGTGTTAAGGGGGATATGGGTAATGCCTTAACACTATTTTAATACTTTACTGTACTATAAACATATTATAATAGCATATATTACTACATAGTAGATAGTTCCACGGATTCTTAGAGGATGGAAATCCCAAACATCCTTTAAGTTACTTGTATTTTAGTTGACATTTCATTTGATTTGAATTAACTCTATAAGAATGTTAATCTTGACTCGAGTGTTTTGTGCTTTTCTTTATGCTTGGGTCAGACTGAGTGTCACAACATTTGAGACATACCTTTGGAGCTTTGCTTGAAGATCCATATATGTCTATTCAGCTATCCAGTTGTTTCGTTCAGACTTGTCATCTGTTTTTATTTGAGACTGCATCATATTGGATGTATTCTGTTGTATTTTATTTCAAACTCTATTGGTTTTTTTATATAGTAGCTTCATAAACTACTATTTATCTATTCCGCTGCTTATTATTGTAATACTCTGTATTTGTGATTCTGTGATTGATTTATTTATTGTATATGCTGAGTTTTGCCAAATATAAATTAACAATCTGATATTTTGAGCAATTCAAGTTCGACATGTGCGGATACAAATGGTTTAAAATAGAAGGTCATTACAAAAGTCCTATCATTAAAGAATTACATACGTCTACGAATCAAACCAAGAATTAAAGAAAGAATCTCTAAACCTAATCAATGAGAAAAGCGATTAGGCTGCATTATGAAACAACAGAATATCAATGAATTTTTTTTTAAATATCATAATTTTAAAATAAAAGAAAATGCATTTCAAAATGGATATTCGGTATTTTAGAGGGTAATGGCAAATACCAAGAACTTAAATGGCAGCCCACTGGGGCCAAATTGGAAGGAACCCTGGTCAACCATGAAGTAATACTTTTAGGAACTTAACGACTGAGTGGACAAGATGGAAATGTTACAGAAAGAAGTGGAATGTTGAACATTTAAGACCATATTCCACTATCTTGAATGAATAAAGATGGATTACTAAAGATTCATTCTTTGAAAAATATGTGCAAAAAACATTATAAAATTGTAATGAAAAATAAATGTCCAATAACATTTTTGGAAAGGGATTTTCTAAAGATCTTCAAAAATGGTTTGTGAAGTGATTTTGCATAAGTTTTTAACCTTTGTACAGAGATGCATTATGTTCAACTCGGCTCGTTACTTGACAAGGTCAGTGAGATTCTTTTGAAGAAGCACACATCATACATGGCAAAGGACAAAAGGCCTTTGGTCCCACATTCGAGACTGCCAAAGAAACCATCCAAGGGTGATGGTCAATTAAGCCATTAGTCCAGCCTTTGAGTCTAGGTAAAGCAACCATCCAAGGGGTGGTGTTTAAACTAAGCCTTTGGTCCGGTCTTCTAGTTTAACCAAAGCAATCATTCAAGGGCGATGATCAATCCAGTCTTTAGTCCCACCTCCAAACCTGGTTAAAGCTACCACCCAAAGAGTAGTAGTTCAATTAGCCTATGGTAACATCCTTAAGCGTAGCCAAAGCAACCATCCAAGGGGGATGGTCGATTAAGCCTTTAGTCTGCCTCTGAGCTTGGCTAAAGCAATCACCCAAGAAGTAGTCAAATTAAGCCGTTGGTCCTACCTCTAAGCCTAGACAAAGCAACCATCCGAGGTGATGGTCGATAAAGCCTTTAGTCTTGCCTTTGATCTTGGCTAATGCAACCACCTAAAGAATGATGGTCAAAGGAAGCCTTTGGTCCTCCCTTCGAGCTTGGGTAAGAAACCATCACAATACCAGAAATAGCTTTCCACAGCATTCAAAAAACAACGTAATAGGATTTGATAGAGTTATAAGGAACGCTGTATAACGACATGCTATTATAGATGCAGAACTTGTAATAGCAAATGAAAAACGCTATTAAACATTCAATTTAATAACGTTTATATTGGAATATTAATAGTCTTCTATAGCGTCTACTGTCTTACTATTTTAAAATTATTACAACATTTACATATTGCAATCAAAAGTGTTTGCATTTGTTTTTTACATTTCACTCCGTCAAACATCCGAATTTGCACAGAACCAATGCCTTCCAACTTAGAATAGCACCATTACCCATAACAATTGAATTTCCTTCTTTTTTGACATAAGAAGAAAAACAATTCCTAATCGGCATCATATGATAAGATGCCCCTGAATCGAGCACCCATTCTCTCCCGAAACATCTGATGCTACTGTCGTCAACACATCTGTGTCTCTCTCACCATCTCCGCTCTCTACCACTACATATGAAGATGCTACTTCCTTCTTTATCTTCTCTTTGTCTGGACACTCATTCTTCTAATGACTTGGCTTTTTACAAATATAGCACTTGCTCTTTCTTTCCTTAGACTTTCCTCTCCAACCGAGGTTCCATTATTTAGAATGCCCATGGTTCCTTCTTTGCATATCTCTCCTTCTCCAGAAAAAACCTTGACCATTACTAGCACCACTACTTCCATCAACCAACCCCTTCATTTAATTATGTAACTTCTCGCTAAGAAGCCTGTTTTGACATCATCTAGCGTTAAAATATCCCGGCTATAGATCAAACTATTTGAGAATCCCGTATAACAGCCCGACGACAAACACAACAATTACTTCGCCTTTTGCTCTTTCTCAGTTTTCAAATCCACCGCTTTCATCTGCATTAGCAAATCATCAAAGGTATTTAAGTGCACCTTTAGCGAAGTACCTTCCTTCATCTTATAGGTGAAGAACGTTCACTACAAGATCACATCTTATAGGTGAAGAACGCTCACAACAAGATCAAACGATTAGTTAGTGACTTCTTTATATACAAATCCTTCAACTTGTCCCAAATACCCTTAGCGGTAGTCTCACCACTAATTTTGGAGATAACATTCTCTTCCATAGAAAGTTGAAGTGTAGTGAATGTTCACTTTTCCATTTCCTCTCTCTCTCTCTCTCTCTCAACATCCGAGATGTCTGCCGGCATCAAATGTGTGTCAAACACTACATGATGCACCTACTTCCTCCTTAGAACTGCTCTCAGCTTCCATTGCCACTTTTCAAAATCATTATCGCCATTCCACTTGTCTATAACCAATTGTGGTCCTGAAGCCACGTACGATCCACGTACATAAGGCGCTACTCCACTTGGATTAACCATTAAGGAACTATCTGAGTTATTGTCTGATTTTGGCATTTTCACAACCACCTACCAACGCCAAAGCTCTAATACCATATGTTGTGGAAATTCCAACTCGAAACCACTCAAATCAAAACTCCAATGCACGGTGGAAAACGAGATCGTTGTAAGAAGTGTGAAAATAACCAATCAATTTCTCAATCCAAAACTCGATCCAATTCAAAACCAATCACAATCTTTCAACAAGCAATAGATAATTAAAACAATAATGATAAAATAAATCATACACCGATTTATAGTGGTTCCACTAACGCCTTATTAGTGTACATCCACTGTGAAAGAGAGCCTTTATTAATACCAATGAGAAGAGTACAAGATATTGATTACGATTATCAAAATTCTAATGGAATTGATTCGTGGAAAGGAGAATTGAAGAAAATTAGGTTTAGATAAAACCCTAGATTAAACCCTTAATCTCATGCCGTCTCGTAGTCTCTAATGCTGAAATAGCATATATAGTGAACCATCCTTCAATGACAAATATCTGATTTTCCCCTTGAAGCCCTACAAACGAATACACAAATTCTAGGTGGAAAAAAACAAAATTGCACTACGACAGACATCTGTCACAACCTCTCAGACATTTATCGCAAATTTCGGGCTGTAGTAAGACCAGTGAAAGACATCTGTCACAACATGAGAAATGTATGTCACAACTCTCGGGTTACCAAATCCTTGAGCTCAGACGTTTGTCCCTTTGTGACAGACATCTGTCACCTGTTGCTCCAGCAGCACATCGACCTTCTTCGCCATATCTTTTCCTCCGAGCTTCGATTTGCGAACTATTTTCACCGTTCTAAAGCTACTTTCGACTCTTCAATTCTCCATATAATGCTGCAAAAATTCAATAGTTACTCCATGGTTTTGTGACAAAGAAATTAACATTTATAATATTTTCTTTCCTTCCCAGATTCTATTCCACTCAAATCTTCATTAGTGTCTTTATAGCTCCCTTAAATCTGCGTTAAAACATATCATCTTGTTTTGTTTTTCTTCCGCACCATTATGCACCCAGATTTTAAATCCTAGAATACAATCATTTTATATCTCATTCATGTTATAATAAAAAAATTAGTAATTTTTACCTAAAGTGGTAAAAAAGTTTTTGACATACTTGGTTTACATATAAAAAGAGTTCTGCTATTTCACAAAGAAGAATGGTTTTCCTTCTTTCGAAGAATTGTGATAGCTTGACTTTTTGGTTATTTGAAGACTGATAATAAATAAATGACCAAAGTCATTCATGCTCATCCAATTTTAAAAAAGAATATGGCTCATACATAGCAATTGTGTTGAGTATTTTCATTTGAACACTCACAAAAGGTGGAGAGAACTATTAAAGTAAAATGAAAAGACCAATTGAGCTGAGGTCTTGAACCGAGATCTCAACAAAGATTGTGGATGATAATTTGATATTAAACATCAAACGACATATGAACAATATGTTTAATACTTCATCTCATCCAATGTGAAAATGAGATCCAAAGTGAGATGATACATAACACCATTTTATACAATAATTTTTTAACATTACCACTTATTCTTCAAGCTCATTATTTAAAAAACCAAAAAGGATGAAATGTAAATCCTCAGACTACACAATTAACCCAAACTTTTCATAGCAGAGATGGATATGAGATGAAAATTATCATACAATAAATCTTCCTCAAGCTCTTATTAGACCCAACTCAAAAATTCCACAACTTTATATTTGCTATAAATAAAATCAATATATCCATGATAATTCACATCTACATGCAATTTAGATATTTAAGTAACAATTTAGATCCAAAAATAGTAACAATCTAAACTATAAAAGTTGTCAAACAATTCACGAGGATGTTCTGGCAACTCAGGAAAAATACATAATGTACAAAACCATTCAACTTTCATTGAATTGATCAAATTATAAGCAATAACTAGTGTATGGAAATATCTCCAAATGCAATTTATTTTGAAAATGACATATAATTATAACTTCATACAACCGTCCACCCAAAGTTCAAACATTGCCAAAGGATTACAACAAGGACTAAGCGATCATACTTCTGAGACCATCAAACACAATTTCTACACTAAAAAAGAGATAAAATCAAATGGAAATAATTAAAGGAAGAAAAATCAATATAATAAGTAAGGCATTTGAGTTTTCCATTATTTGCAAATTTTACTGTGAAAGATTTGACCCAATATAGGGTATATATAAGTAAATAAAAGGAGATGCATAGACTGGATTTATTGGAAATTGGAATTGCAAGTCGAAAAACCCATTAAACTTAACAAAGATGAATTAGGGTAATTCATTGACTAAGGAGTACCTAAGGTGTTACAAGGAGATCAGGGTAGTGACAATCAAAAAAATCGAAGAATAAGTGAAATCCAAGGGAAACGAAAATGAGGTAAAATGAAATAAAGGAGATATGAAGGAGAGGCAGTTGGAGAGATTAGGGAAATGATATTTTTGGGAACTATAGCAAAAGAGGCACCAATAATTTGATAGTGGAAATTAGAACCCTAGTACCATTCTCAACTTTCGGATGCAAATACTTTTCATTTTAGGATAAAATTTACGACACTTATGTTTTGAACGTTGAGAATAAATGCAATCAAAGTTAGGATTTCTTATACTGCATCCAAGGATGATGGTCGATTAATCCTTTAGCCTCCCTATAAGCCTGACTAAAGTAACCACCAAAAGAGCGATTCTCAAATTAAGCTTCTGTTCTCACCTCTAAGCCTGTCCAAAGCAACCATTTAAGAGATAATATTTAAAGGAGCAATTTTCCTAAGGAAAAGATGTAATCATTTAAGAGCAATCAAAAGCCACATACATAGAAGAAACAACTTGAAAAGCAACTTAACATTGAAGCATACTTGAGCTAAAACATAAGTAAACTTCTATAGAGGGGTATGAGCAAGTGTTCCATCCCAAAAAATTTCAAAAACTATATATAAAAGCTATCTAGGAAACAAAGCTATCATGATGTTAAAGATAAGGGCTATCATGGGTTGAGAAGCTATCACATGATGATGTGCAACAAAGCTCTCGCATATTGAGAATTTAAATCTACTGCAGATTGAGTTGACAAAGTAATTGTATTTTGAAGATTAAGGTTATCATCGTTTGAGAAGCTATCACATGATGATGTATGACAAACTTATCACATAATTGAGAAAATAAAGCTATCACATATAGAGATGACAAATCCATCACATGTTGAATAAAAGGGCTATCATAGGTTGAGGCTATCACATACCGAAGTCAAGCTATCATAAATTGAAACTACCACATAACAAGATCGTTAAGCTATTACAAGTTGAGAATATCAAAACTATTGCATGATGAGATGATCAAGCTTTCGCAAGTTGAGATGATCAAGCCATCATAAGTTGAGAATACTAGAGTCATTTCCTGCTAAAAGCTATCACATAGCAAACAAAGTGCTATCGCAATTGAGAAAACTGCGATAAACAATATTCTAATTAGCCACGTGGCAATTTCTAATTGGTTCAGTCGTGTCATGTTATCATAAAGAGATCAAGAATGGGTTATGCCACATGTCAAATCAGTAATTTGCCATGTTCATAAAATCTCAATTGTTCATTTCCTATAAGTGTCACATGTCAAATATCTAAAGGCACAATTTCTCCATTAATAGGCACGTACCCTATACTAAGAAGGGGAATTCTGAACTAGTCTTCTTTCTCATTTTCATTTTGTAGTCTCTAAATTAATAAAACATGATTTTAGGACACCAATGACCGCCTAGGTCAAATTGTAATTGGGGATTTGTAATCGAAGACATGGACATGTACCTATTTGCACATTTACTTACTTGGCTATTGAACCATGCACATGCTTTCCCAAGTACTTTGAACTTTCTAACTTTTACATGACTTGAATATAAGCCGGGACAAATTTTTGCTCTAATAATTGTTGTAACATTAAACTATGCAAGATAGCTCCATTAGGTTTCCACATCATTTTGCTTGATGTTTGTAAAGCACGTCTCATTTTAGGTTGAAGACGTAAATCCTAAATCGTTCATGAACTTTTCCTTAAACACTACCCAAGTGCTAATGGATCCATGCTTCAAACGACTAAACCATATTATTGCTAATTCTGATAAGAATGGACCAAAGCAACGACACACTACTTCTTCCAACTCCAACTGCTACTATATGCTGAAACCTCAAATATGCTGTAGGATTGGTTTTTCCAACATATGGTTCCATAACTAGCATCGTAAAATCTAGGGGGTTGACTCTAATGTTCGAAATGAATGAACTCTGGTTCATCTCATCAACACCTAGTCCCCTACTCTACTTTCCCAACAAACGATGTATTAGCATAGTGACTCACTCCTCCTCCACTGGAATACTCACTCGGGTTGCTTTGTAGGTCACACCATTACCCTTGCATAATGGATCAATCACATGTGAACCCATCGGTATTAATTTAGGTGGCCCATCTCAACATCCATATGTGTAGTTCCAACGTCAGCATTGACTTCGAAAGGTACATTCTTCCTTAGTCTAGCATAGGCTATTGTTCGGTCTAACACTGATTGGTTCAGTACCAAGCCAAGTCAATTTGAGACCTATTCGGCTTGGTTGAGTTGAAGTTTGTACTGCCATAACTTCTCCCTACCTTAGTTGCTCCATTGTGTCCATTTCTAAAGTTTTGAGAAAAAAATTCCCGAGCCGGTTCCTATGGACCTGTGTTGGTGCTGCTTGATCCAAGCATCTAAGGAATACGTCCATCTTCTCCTGTTTCTTAGCGAAGAAGGAAGGTTCCATATTTGCCATCATCATCTGCACCTTTAGTAAGGTAGATGACCAGTTGACTCGAAATAGATGTTACTTCCTAACCGCCCCCATGGGTAGACAACTCTCCATCCAACATTTGTCCTCTTTGATAGTTCTTTCTAGCCAATGGCTTCATGATCTGCATTAAGCTCTCAATGAAAATACCAAAATATTTGCATCAAAAATGACCAAATATTCGAGTAAAAAGATCTGGTAGAGCGTAAGGTCCTGAATCTGATTCTTGTTCTAGTTTTTATGAGGTTAGATCTTTGATCATCAAATATGTTAAGTTCATACTTTGATCTGGTCCACAAATCACATGCATATATGCTAGAAAGAAAAAATTAACTATAGAAGAAAAGATGCACATAATTTTTATAATGGTTCAACCATTATTGGCCCACGTCCATTTTGTTTCTTTTATTACGATTCTCTGATTTACAATTATTATAACGCTTGCTTGACCTCTCTGAATAAGCTACACCAAATGTGGGTTGCTAAATCTATTTTAGAAAAGTTAAGTTGTCATAGATCTTGAGGTTGTTCGACCATAACTCGATGTTGGATGATGGATTGTGTAACACCCTATAAAGTTATTGGTAATTAATAAATAATTATTAAGGCTTAAAAATTTAATTTGAGAAAATGTCAGAATTTGGCCATGAGACTTGCACCATTGCGTTCTTGGTATTTTTCAAGAAACTTTCATATTTGGATTTTTGCGATCAAAGCACAAATGAAGAAGTTATTAGCGTTTGAAGTTTGTGGAATGGAAGTAATCAAAAATAAAAAAGTAGGACATAAAAAATATTAAATGCGGAACCCCATCAGTCGACCCCTTACTTGGGTCGGTCGACCGCTAACGGTGGACTGCCTATAAAGGAGCAGTCGATCGATCATATAGTGGTAGCTAGGGTTTGATCCTTGGTCGAATGGTCCGAATTTTTTGATTTTAATCTAACGGGTACGGTTGATTTGAGCGCCTATAAATACAAACATAACCTCTCAATTCTCCTCTCATATTTTCTGATCAAAGCAGCAAAGCTCTACTATTTTCCCTTCTCCACCATTATAAAAATTATAAAATATATTATATTTATACAAATCGTATATGGGTGGAAAATAAAAGAGAAGAAGAGAATCAATCTTGCGAAAGAAAAAGGTAGATTTCTATGGTTATAAATCTATACTCCCCTTAACCCCAGATCTCTTCTTAGTTCTATAATTCTAATAGTTTATATATACCTCGTTATACATATTCTTTTGGATTAAAAAGGAGAAGGAGTCCAATCAAAGGAATGGATTCAGATTTGGAAGATTTGAAAAGCTTGAAAAGTGAGTTGGAAGTCGTATAATTTATTTGTAACATTGAAATTTATATCGTTGATTTTTCTAAATTATTATGCATATGTTACATCTGTTGAGTTGTAAGCTTAAATGCACATATTTATTTGAAACCCTGCCTATATACTCCATAAGTTAGGAAATTGGAATATTATGTATAACCCAATCTAGAAATTTGAAACCAATCCCAAATATTTATTATTGTACAACGTTCGTAAAGTTTTAAAGTTCATTTTAGATTTATAATTGGATTGTAAATTAGGCTGCCTTCATTGACTTGGAATGTGAATTTTTTAGTTTTAATTTATTCGAAGCGAGGTATAATTTAGTTGTATCTATTTCCATGTAATATCCGTGAATTATCCATACCATAAAATTTGTAAAATGTACATGGTTGAATAATAAGGAATATGCTAAAAAATGTAAGAGATGTGTAAAGTATAGAGGTTTTTCTCCATAGTTTACACTGTTAGTTTTAATAAAGGAAGGAAAAAAGATAATTCCTTGTATTTCTAAACAGAGTTAGTCACATTTAGGTAATTTGGAAAGTTATAATGGTAATCTTTTTTGGGAGGATAGTTCTAATAAATTAAAATAAAGGAATTTTTGTTTTCACGGAATATACATGCAAATGCATATTCTAGAATTCCTAAGGATGTGAATTAATATGTTAGGAATAGGAACATATTCGTGTGTGTATACACGTATAACCATGTCTTTTGATTAGTACGTAAATATTTATAGCGTAGTTAATAATATGCATAGTTATCCATATTAGTTATAATTAGGAAGACTAGTCATTAATAACATAGTAATTATAGGATTATGAGGTAGAAAAAGGAAGGAACGGTAATTCCAAAATTATGGACAACAACTACAAATTTAATGGACCATAAATTTATAGTTAATAGGAAGTTATATGAATTAAATAAGGATATAAATGTGTTTAATGATACTGGTTAATGGATTTAATGTGGCATTTATAGCGAAATGAAATAGGCATAATAGGATTGAATTAGAACAAATATATAAATATCGTAGGGATTGTCCAATTTTGATATTAATGACCATTTATTATGGATAGCTAACAATTATTAGGTATAAGATAGAAATGAGGAATGTAGGGAATAAGCGTATAAACTAGGAATAATTATGTGGTGAACAAGTGAGTGTTAATACTAGTGAATACACGTAGAAGTCAATATGATTTTCATAGTAGGAAATCATATAGCTTTAATTATATGTTTGCAACAAACATTAATTAAACATTTAGTGGTAGCGATGTGAGGTCGGTAGAGTTACACAACAGAAGTCCTCCCTTCACCTAGAGGCTACTAGGAGTTTCGTATACTTACTGTTGATTTGGAACATCTCTAACCATAGGACCCATGAGGAAGGGATATATGTTTGCGTATAGGTAAGGAAAAATATACCAAGGGTTTTCCTCGGATTTGATGTATTAAATGGCTTATACATTTAGGGATATCAATGGGTTGACTTTTGGGTTGAGGAACTAAATGGCCGTTGGGTCTATCTCCTCGCTATATGAAGTTACCTAAATGGAAAACAGGGCATACTTCATTTCTAACAATAGTTATTAAGTAACTAGGATGGGTATTTTTCCATGACTTACATTAGGTTAGTCTAAAGGAATTTCAACCTTGCGGGGCCGGTAGGCTATGTCAGTGTTGTTGTTGGACGTGTATTTAGTAGTAGGGCTGGCATATAGGCTTTGACCACCAGAGGCCCTGCATAGTCATTCGCAAAGACTCGGGTAATGGCCTTACGGGTTTTGCTTCCTACTAGCGTAGAATTGGTATGGGATACGCAAAGACCTTAAAGTTTTATCTAATTGTCTGTTTGTTGTTTATTTGGTGGAGGTAGGCCAGTTAGGACTGATTGTCTAGCATTTACGTTGCGGAGGGCCCCGTTTAGGGTTGAGGTATCAAGTGGCTGTTGGGTCCGCCTCCTCCATATTTAAGAAGTGATAACTGGTCGAGGTTTTTAGGCAGTACAATGTTTATATATATATACATATATATATATATATATAAGTATGTATGTATGTATGTATGTAGGCATATATATAGTTATACCTTGGAGGAGGTTAGACATAGTGTATGGCCATAGAGGATTGAACAGATTAGCCATGAATAATAGGCATAACACTTAAATGGAAATCAATCGGCATAAATTAGTGTTATGGGTAAAGTATGTAATTTTCGGGCCATTAAAACATTGTTCTGACCCCCTCCTCCTCTTTACAACTCATATGATAGGTTTGAGGAACACGCTACTGGTGCAAGGCGGGAACGATAGATGGTGAAGTCTCCTCATTCATGCTCGGCCTTGCAAGGAAAACAAACACTTAAGGAATAATACTGATAGTCTGATTCCAAGGTAATAGCCTTAGTCAGTGCGTATATTCTATTATATTTTTCTACTCTGCTATGAGTTTATATTGATCACTCTCTGATATACTTATGTTTATTACTGGTTACCAAAGCCGACAATCCATACCTTAATGGACTTGGTCTTTGTTTTAGTCGAAATTCAGATCCATTAAGGTTTGGCTTGTTACATTTAGTATTAAAGCCTAGGTTAGTCGATCGTAGGAATTAAAATACACCGAAAGAATGTATTTTTATTTTTACCAATAATTACGTGTATATATATATATATATCATGCAATAAACTCTATAAATTTTGACTATAGAAGTAGTTGCGACCATATTTCGAAAGATGGACAAGGCAACTATGAGTTGGGCCAATAAATAGAGATACATTTATACACATACCCCATTACCCCATGGAGTGTTGGCTATGCTGTAAGGAATTGACCAAGAAGAGCATGAGAACGAAATATAGAATTATCCCGGAGGCTGGATGGTACTTGACTCTTTTGTTGGGTCTAGGCTGCCTTATACTATGGAGTTCGACAGATTGCTAATTGAAGCTATACATTTCATCCAGATAAATGGGAAGAGTGAGCCTATATGTTGCAAGCATCCAAAAGAAAGATGTAAAGGAGGAGTGGAGCAATTTTCCATAAGAAGGTGAATATTAATCACCACAAGATGATAAATGATATTTTTTTGAAAGTGGGAAGAAGAAGAGAAAGTCCATTTCTGAGTCCAATCCCTTGTGAAAGAATTTGATAAAATACTTCGAAAATTTCTTGAAATATTTTGAAGAGGGTTTTCAAATGATTTATTAGAAAGTTTTTTCATGTAAAAGTGAGTAAAATTATTAATTCTTAGTTTAAAATTAGTTGAGTAAAAAAGATTTGATTTAAAGAATAAAGGGATTTTTCATTTTTGAAATGAATGGAAAAGAGAGCATTTGTTTGGTTCGATGATATTTTCTATTTTGTAAATTTAGACATTCCTTTTTAAAAATTTATTCTAAGGGTGGATAAATGGAAATGGTACTTGATCAAAATGGGGTGAAGAGAATATAAGGGAAAGAATTCTCGATGTTGAAGATATGAGGAATATTCTCGTGTAAGGAAATACAGAGTATAACAGCTGAAATAGATTTATATATATCTCTTTCCTTGTTAATAAAGAAAATCCAATGACTAAAGCAGTATGTGAATGCATTACAGTGAGTCAATGGGGAAAACAATAACAAAGGAAAAGAGCTATGTAAGAAGAAGCACTTAAAGGAAATTTAGTAGGAGAAATTAATAGTAGCAGTACTAGGAAATTTGAATAGAAATAGCATTAGTAATCTACATTAAAAAATATGATTAGTAATATAGTTAGAAGTAGTACATGAGAAAAATAATATGATAGAAAGAAGGGATAAATTCCATAGATATGTGTAGTAATTGCGCATATATATTAGATAGGTGCTAAGGTAGATGTTGCAATTACACATATTTTTTAGATGTCCCTATCATTTTTATTAAAAGCTCCTCTAAGTTTGAAAGCGGAAATAACATGAGCAGTAGGAAAACAATAGAATGGAAGTTATCAATGTTTACTCTAGTTTTCATTGTTTAAAGTTGTAAAGAATATTTTTGGAAAAATGGTTTAGTTTGATAATTAAGTTTTTGAATGTTTTGATATCCCTACTTTTAGAAAGTAAATCTCTATTGTTGAAGTTCTTTGAAAAGGAAAATTTTTCTTGGCTTCTTTTTGGAAATCAAACAATTTTTAAATTTGATAAAAAGGTTTCTAAGTCTATACTTTCGAGATAAAAGTTTTGGATTAGGTACTTTATGATTGTGATGTTTTAGTTTTATAAAGAGTGGTGAAACCCAAACCAATTTTTGATATAGAGTAAATAGGGAGACGTCTAGGTAAGATGGTTTAAAGGTTTAGGCTATGAATAAAATAGTCATGGATACTTGTAGGGTACCAACGAGGAATCCCATTAAATATAAGTAATATCGGTGTAAACCTAAGAATGTTTTATTAGAGATGTGTGGAATTCATAAGAAGAACCCTAAAAATAATGGGGAATGGTATAAAGTACAATTTTGCGAGTTTTATGAGTACACTTGCATGAAAAATCAATGAAAAGGAAAGTTAATGCCAAAGTTTGATAATACTATCAAGAGATTTGATTGAGAGAAGATAGTAGTATGATTGGAGAAGAGAGTAATAAGACAGCAAACACACATAAAGGATGTCGATTGAATCGAGGTTATAGAAGGTAAAATAGGTGGTAGGAAAGTATATCCACTAAACCAATTTTCCGATGAGTTATTCTAAATGTGCAGAGTTCATATTTCTTAATCAACTATAGTGTGGGAATGCACAATTTATTTCACAATCGGGTGTGCTGATTGAAGTAACGGATGAACTTTAATTTATTGGAAGCAAAGGAGGTGAGATAAGACATATGGATTATGGTTCAAATGTCATACTAGACACATCCATCTTAATTGAGTAAGAAGTGATAGTGCTATAACATCATTAACACCGGTTTATGATGAAGGGTAGCTTCCAGCAATTATTCCTTTTGAGTTTTTAGGCTGTAATCGCTAGTTATCTCTCTTCGGATATTGAAAAGCACACGGTTTGATACGAGAAATGTTCCAATTTATTTACTGCGGTGATTTTTTGTATGAGCTTTGACCGCTATACATATATTAGATACCAATGTAACAAGAGAATCACATAAGAACACTTAACTTGCGATAAATGTATTGAATTTGGAAGTTAATTAAAAATTAGGTTAACTAATGCTTAGCTCCCAAAAACTTTAGAAATTTGGGAAAAATAAATTTTAGCAAGCGAAGGATATGGAAAGGTTATTGCAAAATCATAGGTCACTATTCCTATGCCTTAAAAGCTAAAATTTATAAATTGGCTTGTGTGTCTTTGTTTAGGAGTAGAAGGAGTGGTTCCCCAAATATAGGATTAATGGCACAATGCTAGGGTCAATCATACGCATTAACTCATTGAATGAGTCTCGATTATGCTAAGATATGGTTTGATTTGTTTTTAAGGATGGAGCAACAAATGTTTTGAAATTTTTTGAAAGGAAAATGGTGTTTAAATGTTTTTTAAGAAGTTGGGTTCAAATGCTTTTGGAAAATTTTATTCAAGTGCTTTTGAGGAAAAGTTGGTGCTTTGATGCATTTGGGAATTCTATTTTTCAAACTATTTAGAAAGTTGATTGTAAGGGGGAAAAGATTTTTGGTGAAAAATGAAAATTTCTGAATTTCAAAGGCCACATGCTTAGAATAGGAAGATTGACACATTAATTAATATAAATTTTACCATCCCACAAGAGTGACGGTATACTAAACATGGATAATAATAAGGGAAAAGGCTATTTAGCTTTGGAATTTCTATATCCATACCTTGTTTACAGTGAAGCGAAACTAGCATTTATGATAATTACATTTTAACATCCAAAAATAAAACTCCTTATTCAAATTATATTTGGAAAGGTTGGAAAAGGTTTTGGGGGCAAAAAAGAAGGTTCTAAAGTACAATGGTGTAGGTATCCAAAAGAAGGGTGGAAAAGAGAAATTTTCCGTCTAAATTCCCTTTTTGGCATAGGAGTATAGATTTAGAAAATCTGAATTTTCAAAATTTATAAATAATGGTGTTCTTGGTTTCGGATGGTACGGATTGGATACAAAATTAGTTGAATCGTACTCCTACTCGTAGGAGTGTGGAAATCATTGTGTGAAAAAGGGTTTTTGATTTTCAAAAACTTGCATACATATAGAACTGCTAGTATATATAGGCTGTTTGTATCATATTTTTAAAATGTTCTTAAAAGAATGCATTCATATAGGAAGCACCGATTTAGAATTATTTTGCACACATAACATATATATTGTAATACACCATGCGGTTGTATATGGTGAGCTGCAAAATTGGTTGTACACTAATGATTGGATAGTTTAGAATGATTGCACGCTTGTTATGTTACATGATTCACACCTTGAGGAATTTCAAAGATGAAATTATTTGAGGGGGGGGGGGGAGGATGTAACACAACATAAAATTAATGGTAATTAATAATAGTTATTAAGGCTAAAAAAAATTTTGATCAACCATCAGAATTAGGCACAAAACTTGCACGATTGCGTTCATGATGATTTTTTGAGCAATTTTCATATTCGAAGTTTTGTGATTGAAGTTCAAATGAAGATGTTTATTAACATTAGAAGTTTGCAAAACGGAAATAGCTAAAAATGGAAAAAAAGGAGATAAACAATATTAAATTCATACCCTACCGGTTGACCCCCTCCTCCATCGACCGTCTATAAGGGAGCGGTCGACCAATTATATAACGACGACTAGTGTTTAAACCTTGCCCAACCGGCACGAATTTAATTATATTAATCAAACTAGTACAATTGATTCGAGCACCTATAAATACAGGTCTAACCACTCACTTTTCTTCTCATATTATCTTATCAAAGCAGCAAAGCTCTACCATTTTCCATTCTCCATCATTTCTGGAAATTATAAAACATTTTATATTTATACAAATCAGAAAAGAGCCAAAAATAAAAGAGAAGAAGCGAATTGATGCCGCGAAAGAAAACGGTAAATTTCTATAGTTATAAATCTATATTCCTTTTGACCTAAAATCTCTTCTTAGATATGTAATTCTAATAGTATGTATATTGTTTTACATATTCTTTTGGATTGGAAATGAGAAGAAGTCAAATCAAAGGAAAGGATTTAGATATGGGAGATTTAGAAAGCTTGAAAGGAGAGTGAGCATTTATATAATTTATTTATAATATTGAAATTTATACCATTATGTTTTTTCTAATTATTATGCCTATGTTAGATCTGTTGAGTTGCAGGCTTAAACGAAGGTACTTAGTTGAAACCCTACCAACATCTTCGTAAGTTAGGAAATTGGAATAGCATGTATAACCTAATTTGAAAATATGAAACCAGTCTCAAATATATATTATTGTAGAATGTTTGTAAAGTTGTAGAGTTCATTTTAGATTTATAATTGTGTTGTAACTTAGGTTGCCTTAGTTGACTTGGAATGTGAATTTTTACGTTTTAATTTATTGGGAGCGAGATACAATCCAGTTGTATGTATTTCCATGTAATCTCCATGAATTCTCCAACTCCATTAAATTTTTGAAAATTATATGTTTGAAATAATAAGAAATATGCTGAAAAAATGAAAAAGATATGTAAAGTACAGAGGTTCTTCTCTATATTTTACACTGTCTATTTCAATAAAAAAGAGGATAATTCCTTATAATTTTAAACGGAGTCAGTCTTATTTTTGGTAATTTATGAAAAGTTCTAATGGTAATCTTTTTGAGAGGATAGCTGTAATAAATTAAAATGTAGGAATTTATGTTCTTCACAAAATGTAGATGCGAATGTATGTTCTAAAATTCCTGAGTATGATAATTACTATATTAGGAATAAGAACACATACATATAACCGCCTCTTTCGATTAGTACGTAAATATTTATAATGTAATTAATAATATGCGTAGGTATTCGTATTAGTTACAATTAGGTCAACTAGTTACTAATGGCATAGTAATTATAGGACTAGGAGGTTGAAAAAGGAAGAAATGTAATTCCAAAATTTATGGACAATAACTACAAATTTATTGCAATAAAGTTATAATTAACAGGGAGTTACAGAAATTAAATAGGAACACAAATGTGTTTAATGAGACTGGTTAAAGGATTTAATGTTTTATGGGAAAATGAAATAGGCATAATAGGATTGAATTAGAATGGTAAATCAATGTCATTAGAAATTGTCAAATTTTGATATTAATGACCATTTATTTCGGACAATTGACATTCATTGGATATAAAATGGGAATGAGTAACATAGGGAATAAGCATATAAAATAGGAATAATTATGCAAAGAACAAGTGAGTGTTAATACTAGTGAATAAATGTAGAAGGCAATATAATTTTCATATTAGGAATTATATAGCATTAATTATACATTTAGAATAAACGTGAATTAGTGGGCCTTGCCCAACATTTAGGCTTGGGATAAATGGTTTGGTTTAGTGGGTAGGGGTGTGAGATCAGTAGAGTTACACACAGAAGTCAGCCCTTCACCTAAAAGCTACCAGCAATTGTGTGTACTTACTATTAATGTGGGACATCTCCAACCATAGGACCCATGGTCGGAAGGATATACATTTGCATATGTTATGAAAATAGCAGCGCTTTGCGAAAGCTTTTATCAACAGATCTTTGTCACCTAAATCACAAAGAGATAACTTGGATTGAAAACAAGACGAAATTGAAATCAAAATGCAATAACACAAAATATTTCACCCAACCATCCACATTATTGATTCACCAAAATTTTGTTTACGTTTAATAGAACAAAGCTAAAGTAAACAAAATATCATTGAATCAATAACCAAATTGAGAAAGAGAGCAAATATCTATATGGCTAAAATTGTTGGAGAAAAAGAACAAAGATGAAGAAGGGAAAACTAGCAAATAGATTTTCCACCACACTTTTACCCTCTCTTCTAGTCTCTATTCATATAATCAATTACTTAATGCCCAAGTTAACATTAGATGGCACAAACTAATTTGATTAGCCAATTAGAGAGAGAAATAAACATGCTCAAATATGCCTATTAATTATAGGAAACAAAATTTTCTCTTTCTTTCTTTTGCATATTTATTTTCCTCTATTTGTGATTTTGTATCACCAAAATTTAACACTCCACCTTGATGCAAAATCACATATCTCCAACATATCAAGCATGTCATATCTATATCTATCACAAATCCTCATATCTCAACCACACTAAGTTACAAACCTCAACCACCGTCTACAAGTGACGCATCTCCCACATGAGGTGCACCACACAAATCCGGTCTCAAAAACGTTTGTAATACCACAAAGATCTATGTCTTGTCTTTGCGGATTTTGCAATTTGACACCCATCTATCACTCGATCTGAGCTCATTACCTGATCACTGTCAATCCCTCGAGCATCATCAACATGAAGACCTCTGTCTAAAATATGATCCTCAATGCTAGAATCATAAGCAGTGACCACATTAACCTCTCCACCTTGATGTGGACTAGGTCCTTCAACCGTCACTTGCTTTCCACTGTCGACGAACCAACCAAGATATAAAGGTTTCCTTCTTCCAATACTTCTCTCATCCTTACACGACCATCTTTCTTCACTCTTCACTCTCAAAACTCCACCTTGAGTCTCATAAGTGCAACCATGGCGATCCAACTGACCGAGAGAAATAAGATTATGCGAACAAGTGGGTACATGTCTCACTCCAAAGACTTCTCTAACCAACCATCATGCATACGAAATTAGAAAGATCCAATACCAAAAATTGGTAGCTCTTCTCCATTGGCTGTCCTAATCATGCTGACCTCTTATCGTAAGAAGAAAAACAATTTACGTCTCTACAAATGTGAAAACTGGCTCCCGAATCCATCTTCCAAGGTTTATTTTCACTAAAAGGGACATCACAAGAAGCATCACTATTGGTACCTTCAAAAAAACCTACATGTGCATCACTACTAGTACACCATGCATAGCTTTTTTCTGATCTCTTTTATAAGCATAACACTTACTGCGTATGTGACCTTTCTTATTACAATAATGACAGGTGATAACACCTTTCCCATTAGCGTCCTTCTTCTTTCAAATTGTATCCTTCTTCGAATCCCTTACCACCATAGCCTCACTTTGAATTGATTTCATACCTGTCCCTTTTCTTTTAAGCTCCTCATTCAAAAGACTGCTTCGAATAGTTTCCAGAGATAGTTCCATTAGCATTGGAATTACTCAGTGAAACAACCAAAGTTTCCCAACTTTCTAAGCTCCTCATTCAAAAGACTACTTCGAACAGTTTCCAGAGAGATAATTCCATTAGCATTGGAATTACTCATTAATAAAAAAGCCTGTAACTCGTCATCAAAATTGACCTTCATATTTGCCAATTGATTTATTACATGTTGAAGTTCATTCAAATGTTCTACAACAGACTTCTTTTCATCTAATCTGAGTTGTACCAACTTTCGAACCAGAAAAGCCTTACTGGTAGCACTCTTTGACTCGTATAAAGATACCAACGTGTCCCACAAAGCCTTCACGGATTCACAACTAGCTACGTCGTGATGGAAAACTGAATCATCAAGATACCGACGAATCAAAGCAATCGCCTTCTTATCCATCTTATTTCATTTTCCCTCATCTACATCAAAGGGCTTCTTTCCATCTCCATCAATCGAATCATGAAGATCATTAAGGTACAGAAAATCCTCCATCTTAGGCTTTCAAATACCCCAATTTTTGTCATCCAAGATAGCCATCTTTGAAAATAAAATCATGTCCTACATCAATAATTTTTCAAACCAAAATTACTCTAAGCTTTGCGATGATCTGTGCTCCGATACCAAATTGTTAAGAAAATAGTAGTGCTTATATCAATGGATTTTTGTCACTCAAATCACAAAGAGATAATTTGGATTGAGAACAAGACGGAATTGAAATCAAAACGCAATAATACAAAATATTCCACCCAACCACCCACTTTATTGATTCACCAAAATTTTGTTTAGAATTAATAGAATAAAGCTAAGGTAAACAAAATATCATTGAATCAATAACCAAATTGAGGAAGGGAGCAAATATCCATATGGCTAAAATTATTGGAGAAAAAGAAAAAAGACGAAGAAGAGAAAATTAGCAAATAGAATTTCCACCACACTTTTACCCTCTCTTCTAGTCTCTTTAATATAATCAATTACTTAATGCCCAAGTTAACATTAGATGACAAAAAATAATTTGATTAGCCAATTAGAGAGAGAAATAAACATACTAAAATATGTCTATTAATTAGAGGAAACAAAATCTTCTTTTTCTTTCTTTTGCATATTTATTTCCCTCTATTTGTGATTTTGTATCACCAAAATTTAACAACGTATAGGTAGGGGAAAATATACAAAATGTTTGCCTTGGATTTGAAGTATTAAATGGCTCAGTACATTTACAAATACCAAGATGTTTACTTCTGAGTTGAGGTATTAAATGGTCGTTGGGTCAGTCTCCTCCTTATATGAAGTCTAAAATAACATACGACGGTACCTATAGGAAAATTGGGTCTGCTTCATTTCTAACAAGAGGTATTAAGTAACTAGGGTGGGTATTTTTCCTTGACTTATATTAGGTTATTCTCAATGGGATTTGGGCTATGGAAGGCCGACAGGCTATGTTAATGTTGTTGTTGGACCGGTATTTTGTATTAGTGCTGACATATAGGCTTTGACTACTAGCGGTCATGGGTGGTCATTAGAAAAGACTTGGGTTATCCCCGGATGGATTTCGCTTTCTACTAGTATAGAATTTGTATGGGATATGGAAAGACCTCAAAGTTTTATTTAATTGTTTTGTTGTTTGTTTGGCGGAGGTGGGCCAGTTAACCCTTAGATGAGTCTTCGAGATGCATTTATAATATGGAAACTATATTGTAAAGGAATATCTAGGGGTCATCGGTCTCTCAACCAGGACCGATGACCATCTTTTATGTTGGGGAGAGCCTGTCTCAGGATTGAGGTATTAAATGACTACTGGGTCTGCCTTTTCCTATTTAAGAAGTATTAAGTGGCCGAGCTTTTGAGAAGTACAACATATATATATATATATATATATATATATATGTATGTATGTATGTATGTATATGTATAGTTATACTTCGAAGGAGGTTAAGCATATCGTACACATATGTAGAATTGAACGGGTTAGCCATGAATAATAGACATAACACTTTAATGGAAATCAACTGACATAAATTAGTGTTATGGATAAAGTATATAATTTTCCAATCACCGGTACATTGTTTTGACCCCCTCCTCCTCGTTACAACCCATAAGATAGGTTTAAAGAGACATGCTACTGGTGCAAGGTGAGAATGGTAGATGGTGAATTCTTCTCATTCATGCTCGACACTGGCAAGGCAAATAGACACCTAAGGAATAATACTAATTCTAAGTTAGTAGCCTTAGTCGGTATGTATGTTTTATTATATTTTTCTATACCATTGTGAGTTTATATCGATCGCTCTCTGATATATTTATGTTTATTATAGATTGCCAAAACCAATGACCCATATCATAATGGACTTGGGTTTCGATTTAGTCAAAATTCGGACACATAAAGGTTTGGGTTGTTGCAGATTGGATGATTGAAGGTGATTGGATGATTGAAGGTGATTGGATAAGGTCTATAAGATTCTTTGATGATCAAAAGTGCTCCTACAACTATATTTGGCTAGAACGATTAGGTAGTCTAGTGCCGTCGACTTGTCCACCATTATTGTTCCACTCTTAACACTCAATAAATTTTAGAGTACATCCAGTGGTCAACACTTAAATAACGTTTGTATTTAATTGCAAAATTCGACCGTTGAAGTCACTTGGTTTAGTATGATAATATTAATTGATTAACTATATTGCTTTAACCAAATAATCATCACTGTGTCGAATTTCAATTATGATTATTCTAACCATTTGTATTAAAAGAGATGGATTCTCCCTTGGATAGTATTTCAATTCATGAGCGTCAACTTAGATCCAACTATGATCTTTTATCACATGATTGTCCATAATCACAATGTGGTCTTAACACATAAGATCCATGGTCATCTCAAGTCAAAAGACTACTACACACCATCATGTTAGATCTTCTAACTAACTTAGATAGAATAACTTATAAAAGACCCTCGGTGAGTCATTCTTTAGTTATTTTATAACAACTACATGTATGTAACCTCTTAATTCCCTTAACGGTCATGAATAAATCAACATCTAGGTCATGAATAAATCAACATCTATCATATAGAGAGCACTATGTACACAAATCTTACTGGTGTATTGATATCCTATTCTCAAAACACCAGTGACCTAGAATATTTGAGGATAAGTGGTTATTCATATGATCATATTCTCATGATTATGAACATTCTATAATTATGATTGACTAAAAACCATATCTTATGGATCTCTACTTGTATGTTATTAATATGCTTTCAAAATATTATACATATACATGCAACATAAATATACCAAAATGAATACTTTTGTTTTGAACAATATTAACTGTATGAGTAAATTATATAAAAAACCTATATAATTGCCTTTATGGAACCTCTTAACTCTATTAATCCCTCAATTGCACTTGGGCCAATTATTGGTGTCTCATTCCTGTATATTTGTTCATTTTTACTGGATCAAACCGAGAAAGGGATTTATTGAATAGATCTACAATATTTTATTTGTATCTACTTAAAATATTTAATATTTGTGGGAAATTTGTTGAAGTATAGTAGTAGTCGTGACTCGCAAGGTCGGATTCTCACCGATTATCTAGGTTAAGTCTTACTTCATAATCATCAAATTGCACATCAAATAATATTTATCGATTAACCATATTACTTTGGCCAACGACCAATGACTTTATGCCAAATTCTAATTACAGCTGACATTAACCTTCTCTATTGAAGGAGATGAATACTCACTTGAATAGTGTTTCACTTCATGAGTATTGACACATACCTGACTATACACATAACACAAGATATTGTCGTGTAATTGTCGATAATCATAGCATGACCCTAACACATCAGATTCATGGTACTCACATATCAAAAGACTTTGTACATGTGAGATCTTCTATTTGACTTAGATACAATAACTTATAGAAGATTCTCGATGAGTCATTCTATAGTTATTCCTATCACAAGAATATAATCTATTCCCCTTGGTGATCATGAGTAAATCACCATCCAGCATATGGAGAGCATTGAATACACTAATCTTACTAGTATGTCGATATTCCATTCTCGAATCACTTATGATTAGGAATGCTAAGAATAAGTGTTTATTCATAGATTACCATGCACTCTTTCATAACTTCAATCAATTAAATACTTTCTCCTAGGTTTCTACTTGTGTGCTATAAAATTCTCCCAAAACATTTTATATTCATGTAATAGAAATAAAGCCAAATAACATAATTTTATTTTCAACAAGATTCATTGCAAGAGTAAAATTATATAACCAAACTACGTAATTTCCCAAAGGTCTTGCCTTTAACTCTATCATTAGAAATACTTGTATTTATTACATTTATCGATCATATATCATTCGTAAAAGAAAAGGTACAATGATACTTGATTCTGGCTAGAACCAATCTAATAATTTTTTTGAGATAAACCTCATATTCATCAAGAATTATATTGTTTCATAGCTTGACTTTACTTTAGTATCATAGGATTCAATCTCAAGATTATTTTCATAATTGAACAATGAAGCGTATAAGAAAATAATGAATAAATTCAAAGAAAATAAAATTAACTGGCAATAACCGAAATAAATTCAGATAAAATAGACCAACTTCATTTTCTACAACCTGTACGAACTACAAGATCTCCTAATGATGCCTTGGGACCCATGGAATCAATTCCATATTCAATAAGTGCATCACATTAGTTATCAGCTACTCATTAAGCATTAAAGGTCAAAGAGCAATCGTTCCGTCTTGAATTATATATATCTTTTGTAATGTTGTAATTTTAACAATTTTCGCTATAATAACCGAAACGAATAAGAAAACAATCTGACATACGAACACCGAAAAGACATATAATATCATTAAGTTGGTTATGTAAAAGAATAGAGAATGTGGATTGCAAGTTTATATTATTGTAACCAAAGTAACCAAAACATACTTACTATACAATTTTCTATAAATCAAGTACATTCGGTTCAAATCCTTCGCAATCCATTGTTATTATTCACAACTGATTTAATTTCAATTTTGAAAATTTAGAAAATGCCGGATTGGAAGACCATTTCCACCTTTAAACCATGATATTTATGATTTTTCTAATGGAGTCATTAGACATATGTAAAAGTTCAAATTTTAAATTTTCAGAATTTGATAATTTTTGATATAGTATCGTACCCAAAATCTCCTTCATACAAACATATAATTCAATATTTCTTAAATTACAAATATATTATAGAAATTCATGAAATTATTAGAAAAATGATTGTATAATAGTTATGCACCGTATATTTACCTGTATTTGAAGTAGAAATGTGACGAGTAATGCGTACAACAGTTGCTCCTAAGCGATTATTCTCGTTTGCCAGTTCATTGGCTAAAGGCAGTGGACCCAGCCTTTTCTATTAACTTTTTACTTGCGTGTGGATCTCACCACAATTGCAGCAGCCAATCAGAAAGGCGAAAGGAATGGACAATCGCTTTAACGCGAGTGGCCCTACCATTCATGATGCGGAGGAATGCTTACAACAATCGCTCTTTTCGCTACTATTCCCGTACTTACTATCTTATTAGTTAACTACCGCGGATCCAACTTTTTCTACTAAATTTTTACTTGTGGGTGGATCCCACCACAATTACAGCAGCCAATCAAAAAGGCGAATGCGATAAACAATCGCTTCAATGCGAGTGCCCCTAGCACTCGTGATGGGACAATTGCTACATTTGTCGATGAATTAACTAGCTGCATCTACGAGATGTAGCAATAATTGCATTTGCTAGATATAACAACCGCCCTTACCTACTCGATGTAGCTATTGCTGCTTGAACCGATGCAATTAGAAATATTTAGATGCGGTTATATAATTTAAAATATAAATGGTAGCAACAACTTATATCATGGAAAAAATAGTTTTATCGATTTCACGGTGAAATTGAATTTTAAATTCTACTCTTTTATAAAAAATTATTAAGTTTCGAAGATTTAAAAGTACATGGACTATATGGAATGAGTTTAAATGAAGTTGACTTACCTAAATTATTATTCAGATTCAACCCTTTACAATATAATTAGCAAATGGGGATCCAAGAGTAATTTGGAGCTAAAAATAATATTAAGCAGGGAAGATGCCTAGGAATAATAGGGGTAATGATTCCTTGCAAGCGACAGGCATCAATCTGGTAGGCTTTTGCGTGCACTTCGACTGGCAGTAAATTACGTCGCTTAGTAAACAAACAATTTAAATCATACGTTAAAGAATCATTTAACAATGCGACGGTAGGCGGTGCCATGTTTGCTTTTGTTGCTATTATTCTCTAACTGATGGTCCTTCTGCTTCCACCGTCTTTCGCAAACTTTAACCTAATTTGACCAATTAATATCCAGTTGACTCAGCAATAAATTCTTCGCACAATTGAAAGTTTGATGATTTTTAGGCACCGTGCTTGGTTATATGACACATTTATTGGTAGCGTTATGTGCGTAAACTCAATAACAGTTTGATATTGCTATAATTATTATCTATGCTCCATTGAAAGTAGGTCTGAGACTGATTCGGTCTGGGTATCCTAAAAATGGGGATCCGAACCCGATTACGATAATAAAAAATCGAGTCCGGTTCTAATCCGTAGGATATTTCAAGATCAATATTCGAGTTTGACCCGTCGAGCTTTTTAGGTCCGTTGTTAACACCCGTATATTTAATTCATAATTTTTATGTTAAAATCATCTTTTAAACCTGCGATTTTTATAAAATTTATACGCAAACAATGTTAACGTATAAATTGAACGGCGATGTAGCCATGTTCACAACAAAATTATGTAAGTACATTTATATGCAAACAAACAAAATGATGAATAGATAACATACACTATGTTTTGATACGACGGAAAACTAATAATTGGATCGGCCCTTAACCGGTTTGGATTTTGATAAAACCGTATCCGATCTTAATAACAACTGGATCGGATCTGGTTAGAGCCTAGGTAGTTGGTACAATATTCATACTCGCATTAATAAAACGGGTTCGGATTGGACTTGGATCAAAATTCATACCATTGATAGGCCTAATTAGGAGGATGCAAGCATGCATCTCATCAAAAGGTTTCAACATCCAATTGTGCATTGACCTGTTTGCTCGTCTCCAAAAAGGTTTGGGAATAGGACGGTCAATGGATAACCGAAAAATTCAAAATTCATCCGCATCCGCATCCTAAAAGCGGATAAATATTCGATAATCGAAAAAAGGATGTGGATACGAAGATATGCGTGTTCGAAAATTATTCATCCAGCTTTAATCGAGATTATAGTTCAAGTTATATTTAATTTAGTGTAGTGAAATATATTCGTTTATTATTTTACAAAGTTAATAGTTTATATTATATGCACTAAATGCTTATTAACTGTTCAAAACTATACATTATCATCCTATTTTTTAATTTTTAATACTTTTATAATCAATAAGATTGAAAAGTATTTATATTAAGCTAGAATTTTCTTTTCATAATTTTTGATCTATCGATCGTTAGCGGATAGGATAATTATTCGATATCCGTCCGTATCCGCAAATGCGGATATCCGATATCTGAAAATGATTTCGAACGAGGATACAGATGTGACAATATATGCATCCAAAGCTATCCGTTGTCTATTTGGGAATTTCTAACTCTCAGGCCCTTCCCGAGTCCCGACAGAGATGAGTCACCTGTGCGAGTTAATAAACCTGATTTTGATCTAGTTCCTGACAAGCAAAACGACATTCGATCGCCAATCTTATTCCTACTTATATTTAAAAGTATAGTTGATCTCTACACTGAACAAGAAATTTCTTGTACTTTTGTGTAAAAATTATAAACTTGTACATACTATGGAAAATTGTAAAAAAAAAAAAAAAAAGATTATTGTAGAATTTTGATGACAAAGTTAGAGACATGAGCCATGATTTTATTTATTTATTTTTCGATTAAATATTTTTTTATTTTTCAAAAATTACAACATAACTATTTCTTTTTTACTGCAACATCTTTAGCAAATAATCACACTAATTTATAATTCATTTGCAATCTAAATTCAATTATTAACATTAAATTTAATTGCAGTCAAAATAAAAAAAAAACTATAATAATAACTACCAATAACAAAACAATTAACATACTCCTTTCAAATACACTATTAAAACCCTTTTTTTTTTGTTTTTTTTTTTGTTTTCTTTTCGATATACTCATCTGTAAACTCAATTGCCTGCTCCTAAAATCATCTTAAATATCTTTAAAAGTACCCATGCCAAGAGGATAAAGTACAAGTCAATTTCTTTACTCTATGAACAACCATATTTTCGAACTTCATTTCATAACAATAAATTCTAAACTTTGCATAAATAAACAAACTGTATATATAACTACATGAAGCCTGTTAATAGCTTTTTACGACCACCGCAAAATGACCAATGAAATGCAAATATGTACGCAACACAAATTTGCTTTCTCAAAACAAGTTCAACAGAATTCTACACTGAATTCCTAGCCACACCTATCATTAAACTTTCAATCAAATGCATAAAAGCTCTAAAAATATACTCGTGCACTTGTGCATCGTTCAAATCCAAAAAATAAGCCAACAACTCCTCCAGAAAATTCCAATCCAATATCCCAAATTCATCAACATATCGATGAGCATCCACCATCTCCTGCATTGACTGTCGAAAAGCAATGTACGGATCCTCTGATTCGGTCACCTTTATCCTCGCATCAGACACCTTCGACACTGGCCTCATCACTGTCTCTTCTCTCTTACATTTATCTGCTGGTGATCTCGGTATCTTTGTATAGAATTTATTTGACAGTGCTGGATCCATGTTTTGTTCCTTTAAGCTGTTATTTTCTCTTCCTTGTTTCTTGGGCTTCAAAATGGAAAAACATTGTCGGATGTATTTTATAAATGTCATTTTTCTAATTTAATGATTTTGAAGTAGTATTACTGCATGTTTATACTATATATCTCAACTATTACGCATGAACAGAATTTGCACGATGTCTTTTTGAAATTTTGAATATACCCTTCTCTCCGTCAATAGGATTTCACCAATGATTTGCAAACTTAACAACCATTCCTTTTTCGATCAGCCAACATAATTTACTATTAATTTATATCCAACACCATCAACATAGGCTTGAAATAAAAACGTTCTGACCCCAAAGCTTTTGCGTTTATAGCACACACCAGTCCATTAATTATTTTATCGAATAAAAGAAGTATATTAGTCTAGCTATTAGATGCACGTACTTGTAATTTATACTAGTAGTGAGAGATATGATACTTTGAAGAGAGAAGAGAAACATATATTTGATAAGATTTTTTTTGCTGCCCACAATGTATAGTAATGCACCCACTGTCAAATGCAAAATATGAATCTGTACAAGGATATTTTCTAGTTTGGTAGTCAGATTTTTTAAGTTAAAAATATGTTTGGAATCAGATGGTGATATTTTCTTTTATACGCTTGATTTTATCGTAATAATTATGGATTTGATTAACTAATTTATATTTTACTCTGTGAATCGGAATTGTGGCTGAGAGAGAATAAGATGATTAATATTATCCGAATTACTTTAATATTTCAAATAGCTGTGAAGGTTGGGAATTAATTAACTTGAACATAAAAAAAAGTCCATTATTTTAATGAGAAGGCCAAACTGTATTATTTTCAGGATCGTTGTTTGTTTTGTACAGTTTAAACTACGGAAAATAGCATTCTATTATTCAATAAACAGTGGGCAGGTCTGGAAATTATCACCATATACTTTTTTCTAATATCAAGAAAATGTGTTTTATCACCTTTTCCATTCAACCGTTCTTAGTTCTTAATAGATACCTATTATCCGAAAAGCCGTCGGAAAACAATGTTGATACAAATGCATGCATCCGAAAATTATTCATCGCGTTTTTGTTAAAATTATAGTTTATATCATGCGTACTTTAATATAATAAAACATATATATTTAATGTATTGCTAAGAGCATCTTAATTTGTTCTTCCTAATACCACTCAAAGTGTAACTAAAATTTAATATAATTGTGCCCTTCGTAATACCATAATTTAGCTCGGTACTCAACATTTAATCATTGGACGATAAAAAGATTCGTAATCAAAATCAATAAGCTATCTTTCAAAATTATTTTCTAAAATAACTACAAATTTCAAAAAACATCATTTTAAATTCAAAAATATTGAAGGAAAAACTTTTTCTTTCACAAAATGCATACGTTGATTTAGTGGGTTGGTTGAAGCACAATTTTAAATTCAAAAAGAAGGAAGGAAATACTTCATGATATTGGCTTAATTTGGCTTAGTTAATAGCGCTTGAGTGGACCGATCGAATTTACGACAAATTATTTATGTTTTTTGTGAATATTTATGTGTTTTTTGATAAATTTCGATAAGTAATGGTAGCCCTAAATTATTTTTGGTATTATACAGCATAATAGAGAAATTTAGTGGTATTTTTTAGAATAGTATGGGCCCGTGCTTCGCACTCGGGCTGTTTGTGTTATTGTATACGTTGATATTTTGTTTGAGCGTAAATATGTAAACGGAAAGCAAAAGCATTTTTGGAATTTCAAAAGAACACCGAGTAAATTAGTTTAACGAATTTTCTTTATTAGCAGTAAAGATATGATATTAGAAAGAACAAATCAAGATGCTATTAACAATACACAATATTTATAATTTTATTAAGTTAATAGTTAATTATATAAGAATTTAATGCATATTAAGTGATTGAAACTATTTATTGTCGTCGTATTTATTTATTTTTCGTACTTTTATGATAAATGAGACTGGAGAAAGTTTTTTATGTCAAACCAAAATTTTATATGCCTAATGATAAAGCTACAGGTCGAAATGGATTTTCTATTTTATTTTATGAAACTTTTGGAATGTGTTAAAAGAAGATATATTAAAAATGTTCAATGAATTTCGTAAAGGTTCGTTATAATTTGGTAGATTTAATTTCGCAAATGTAGCCCTATCACATTAAGAAACTAGATGCTAATCAATTAAAAGATTTAGACCTATTTCGTTACTAAATCATTATTATTTTTAAATCATTAAACTAATAGATTAAGTACTAAAATGAATGCGTTAATAGATAACATTCAAATTGCCTACATAAAGGGTAGGAACATTACAGATGGTGTAGTAGTAGTTCAAGAATATATTAACTACTGTTGCAAAAATAATATAATGTGTGCACTTTTAAAACTTGATTTTGCTAAAGTCTTTGACTCAATAGATGTGATTTTTCTGAAAGATGTATTAATGGCCAGGGGATTTAGTGTCAGATGGGTACGATGGACTATGTCATTGCTTAAAACAGGTAATTCTTGTATTATGGTTAATAGTATATTAGAAAATAAAATTCAATCAAAATGTGAACTTAAACAAGGGGATCCACTGTCACGTTTATTATTAAATTAGTTGATGATGTTTTTTTCTAGAATTATCAAATTAACTACTAGTAATATGATATTTGAAAATATAGGCAATGAGATCATTAGTAATGGTCTTTCTGTTTTATAATTTGTAGATTACACTATGATTTCTACATCCCATTTGCCTAAACATATTATTGCACTTAAATTTATTTTATATAGTTTTGAACTTCTATCTGGTTTATGGATTAATTTTGATAAAAATACGGTTTTAGTATTAAATGATACAAACAATATTGAAAATCAATTTGCACGCATATTAAATTGCAAAACAATGAAATTTCCTACAGAATATTTAGGTTTCATAATTAGGCCACGAAAGCTTAAACATGATGATTGGTATGTCATTATAAATAAAATTAATATAGGATTGTCCAAATGGAATGATAGATTTTTATCGAGAGAAGGCATGATTGTTATTATTAATGCGATTTTATCAGTATTACACATTTGTTGGATGTCGTTTTATCGCTTCCCTAAATGGATAATAGATAAAATTGTTAAAATTAGGAGGGATTTTTTATGGAATGGAGGCATTCATAATAGTAGTTTTTTTTTAAACCCTACTCCGGAGAGTAGAGCTAGGGGATACAGCTGTCCGCCACACTGACCCCCCTTTTAAGCCAGCCCGACCAAGAGCATTAATCCTCACGCGTTTCAGCTTTTCAGAGGATAGACCGCTCAAGGCCAATGGGAAACAAATCTCAACTGCGGGACTCGAACCCGTAACCTCCAGGAACTTTGTTCCATGGTAGCAATAGTAGTTCTAAATATCTTATAAATTGGGAAACGGTTTGCATGTCTAAAAATGAGGGAGGTTTAGGAGTTATAAATTTTTTACAAGTCTAAAAATGAGGGAGGTTTAGGAATTATAAATTTACATAATTTAAATATTTCTCTTATAGGAAAATAGATATGGAAATTTAATGACAGTAACGAACAGTTGTTATGGAAAGATTTAATTTCGAACCAATGGTATAGTGGCCTTTTTAATTTATATCATTCATTTACTAATAATACAAATAACATATCTTATTTCTGGAGATCAATAATTTTAAAATTTGATATATATAATCTAAGAATTAACAATATTGTACATTCCGGAAATAATACCTTTTTTTTGGCATGATTGCTGGTTATCAGTTATTCCACTCAAAGTGGAATTTAAAGAGTTATAGGAAATTTGCAATTTTAAAAATGTTCTAATTTCATATATTTATAGGCTCAATTTAAACTTTCCTTGGGAATTTAGTTTTAATCGTACATTAACAGGTAATACTTTTACACTATTTGCTTTATTGTATGCTAAATTAGAATTATATGCTATCGATAATGAAACAGATATTAAAATATTGTGTTGGGAAAATAGTAAGAAATACACATCTCGCTTATTTTATAAATCCATAAATTTTTCGGGAATTAATTTGAAAATATTAAAATATATGTGGAAATTAAGTGCTCCGCCTAATGCTAAGTAAAACTCAGCTTGAATTCTTATTAATCACCAACATCCATATTTATAATTCATACACAAGACTCCATCTTATGGTAACTTTAGAATTGCGGAAACAGTAAGAAATCTTCCGAAGATATATCCCCTATTACATACCACTCATAACATCTAATCATACATTGCAGAAACAGTAGGAAATCTTTCGAAGATTTATCCTCTATTACATACCTCTCATAACATCTAATCATATATTCTAAATATATTATAATATCTTAATCATATATCCTAAATACATCATAATATCTAATCATATATTCTAAATATATCTCAATACCCCCCTCAAGTTGGAGCACGAGATTCAAAAATGCCCAACTTGGAGAGAAAAATCAAAGTGAGCCTTGCCGAGAGCCTTTGTAAATATGTCCGCCAACTGTGACGATGTCGATACATGAGTAGGAGATATCGAACCTTCGTTGATCGCATCACGAACAAAGTGACAATCAATCTCGATGTGTTTCGTCCGCTCATGAAAAACAGGATTCTTTGCTATATGTAATGCCGATTCACTATCACAAAATAATTTAATAGCTTTAGGATGATGCACACCCAAACTCAACAACAACTCTTTTAGCCACTTCAATTCGCAGGTAATTGCAGCCATAGATCTATATTCAGCTTCCGCGGAAGACCGAGATACCATATATTGTTTCTTTATCTTCCAAGAAATAGGAGATTGACCAAGAAACACAATCCAACCTGTCAACGAGCGATGAGTAAGAGGACAAGCCACCTAATCCGAATCACACCATCCTTCCAAGGTTAACTCACTGTCAGCATGGAGCCAAATACACTGACCCGGAGTCCCTTTCAAATAACGCACAACCGGGAGAGCCGCTTTCTAATATTCAATTCAAGGTGCTTGCATAAATTGAGACAAAATATGAACTGAATAAGCCAGGTCCGGTCGAGTAACCGCAAGATAAATCAAACGACCCACAAGTCGTCGGTATGATTCAGGATCTGTTAGAAACTCTCCAATTGCAAGACCTAGCTTATGATTTTGTTCTATAGGAAACCCAATCGGTTTTGCCCCCAATAAGCCTGCTTCAGAAATAATATCTAAAGTATATTTGCGCTGACATAAAAAAAAACCTGATGAACTATGGACGACCTCAATTCCCAAAAAAATATTTGAGATTTCCAAGATCTTTCATTTTAAAACAATCACTAAGATAAGCTTTGAATATGGTAAGCGCAGTGGAATCATTCCTAGAAATAACAAGTTCATCAACATAAACTAAGACATTAATGTGAACACCGTCTTTAGTGAATGTAAAAAGAGAATAATCTGAACAAGACTAAAAAAAGCCATAGCCTTTCAAAGCCGACACCAATTTTGCAAACCAACATCTTGGAGCTTGCTTTAAGCCATACAATGGCTTTCATAACCGACAAACCAAAGTTGGATCCGAACTCTCAAACCCGGAAGGTAATTTCATGTGTACCTCCTCATCAAGATCACCATGTAGGAATGCATTCTGAACATCCATTTGATGTAATTCCCAATTCTTGGATGCCGCTATGGCTAGTAAAGCACGAACCGTAGTCATCTTGGCAACAGGAGCAAAAATTTCATTGTAGTTAATTCCTTCTTGTTGGTGATTACCCAACACTACTAATCTGGATTTGAGGCGCTCAACATTTCCATTTGACAAATATTTGGTCTTGTACACCCATTGACTAACAAGAGCACGTTTCCCCGGAGAAAGATGCTCTAAGGTCCATGTGACGTTGTCTTCTAGAGCCCGTATCTCATCCTTCATGGAACGGCGCTACTCATTGGATTTCATGGCTTCTTTAAATGATTTAGGATCTTTACCCTTAATTATAGCTGCAAGAAATCTTCGATAATTTATAGAAAAATTGTCACAATTTATGTAATGTGCTAGAGGATAAGGAGTACCTGAGGAGTGATTGGAAGGAGGAGAATCAGAAGATGGACCATTAGCAAAAACCATATGTGTGACAAAATCTCGATACAAAACATTTGGGAACTTTTCCCGAAGACCACGACCCATTTCCTATAGACTAGTAGACTGATCCGAAGCAGAACCATGCGCCAACCCAGTAGACCCATCTAAAGACTGATCATCAATATGCATAGTGGGTCGCTGTTCCGGCCCATGGCCCAGCGTTCGCTGGTTCTGGAACAATGACCCGTGCGTCAATTTGAACTTCGTCCATGTGATTTTGAGCATTATACCCATTATTATTAATTAAAAGATCGACATCCTCATCTTCATAAATTATTTCAGCAAAATCTTGATGAATATCATTATTCTCACTAGATATTATATTAACATCTTCCGAACACCTAAACGGGAACATCTCCTCTACAAATTTCACATCTCTATACACGAAAAATTCCTTTGTATCAAGATCAAATAATTTCCACCCCTTCTTACCGAACGGGTAACCCAAAAAAATACACCTTCGACTCCGACTTGCAAATTTATCTCCTTTAGTCTTTTGATTATGAGCAAAGCACAAGCACCCAACGGTTCGAATAGCACCAAAAGAGGGTGATTTACCAAAAAATATCTCAAAAGGTGTTTTATTTTGTAACATGGAAGGTGGTGTACGATTAATTAAATGAGCGGCAGCAAGAACACATTCACCTCGAAAATAAATAGGCAAGTTTGCTTGAAAGCGTAATGCCCTACCCACATTCAAAATATGTCTATATTTCCTTTCAACTCTCCCATTTTGTTGTGGAGTACCCACACACGAAGTTTGAAACAAGATTCCAGTTGCATTAAAATAATCAATCAAACAATTAAACTCAGTTCGATTATCACTTTGAACGACCTTAATTGTTTGAGAAAATTACCTATCGACCATAGCAACAAAGGACATAAACATTTGAAACACCTCTAGTTTGTCAACCAACAAATAAATCCAAACTGCTCTCGAAAAATCATCAACTATTGTCAAAAATAACGGGCCCCACACGACGAAATGTGTCGATATGGACCCCACAAATCACAATGTATTTTCTTAAAAATTCTATAAGCTTTATTATCACTTAAAGAAAACTTGTCTCTAGGATGTTTAGCACGCATACATACTTCACACCCTTTATCTAAACTATCTTTATTATTTTTGACGTGAGGAATTAACTTAACTATTTTTTCGGAAGGATGTCCGAGCCGATGATGCCACAACTCCAAATTTGATGTTGCTTCAATTGTTGACACAAATTCCGGTTTGCTAAAGTAGTACAGTCCATCTCTCCTAACTCCCGTTCCAATCAGCTTCTTCGTTTGGTCCTGTATAGCACAAATATGAGAATCAAATTGGACAATAGTTCGTAAATCATCAATAAGTTGAGAAACAGAAATTAAATTGCAACTCAAATTTGGAACATAAAGTACTCCAGTGAGGGTAATTTTTTCCGACACACATACGGATCCCACCAAAGTAGCAATCACTTTTTCACCATTCAACAAACCAATAGAACACTCAAGATTTTGTGTATCAAATAACCATGAACGTTGCAGTGTAACATGATGGTTTGCTCCGGTATCGATAATCCATGAAGTTATCAAACTTACCATTTAATCGATTTTCAGAAATTTTACTATTACCAGTCACGCCTAAAATAGCTTTCCACTGCTTACTTGTGAATAATTGATCTTCACCACCAGCCATGACAAATTATTCTTGAAGAAAAAAATTAACCTCGCTCTGATACCATGTTGAGATTAGTCCCACATCGGGGAATTTACAATATGAATTCTGCATAAATACTAAGAGACTTTCCATCACATTAGCCAATTGGTTTTATGATAATATGAGGTTTTCTAACATGGTATCGGAGCGAGTTTAATTGTGTCACACGTCACCCTCAATGAATGTCCATGTGTTTGGATGATCATACCTAACACATGCGGGGGCGTGTTGAAATTAGTCCCACATTGGGGAATTTACAATATGAATTCTGTATAAATACTAAGAGACTTTCCATCACATTAACCAATTAGTTTTGTGATAATATGAGGTTCTCTAACAAATGCATATGTGGTTAATTTTACACGAAAAGTTGAATACTATAGAATTTTTAAAAAAGAAAAAAATAGTCAACGATGAAAAATGTTATTTTTGTAATAATAAAATGAAAGGTATTATGCATTTATATTTTTAATGTAATATCACTAGAATCATCCTTGTAAAAAAATCTAAATTTATATGATTTTAATATAAATTATACACATATATTAACAGTGAGTTATGTTGAAATAATATTAGATTTTATTCTAAGGGTCATAATAGCTTTTTACTAGATACTATATACATAATTATATGTTGGTATATTTGGTTTTAAAGGAATCAATGAGTTTTAATAATATTAATTTAGGTTAGGATAACTTAATATATGTTATTTCTTTATTTTTTCTAATTGGATTTCATAGTCTAGTTATAAATTAAATAAACATTTAAATTTAAAGAGTTTCTTAAAAAAACAAAATCTCATATCAATTTATTTAAGATTATAAATCGTCCAAATAATCTCTACTACTAATAATGTAAATTCATTGAACTAATTTCAATCGCGTCTTTTTGAAATACCCGAAATACCCTTTCATTTCTTATCCACCCACACACGTAACTCCCACTGCTCCCCCTTTCATTCTCGATTAAAACCTAATTTTTCTCCTAAAATCATCCCCATTACTAAATTCAATTCCTCAAAACCCTGATTCCATTCATCGGCATCGTCAGATCCTAAAAAATTAGTTCTCTTACTTGCGAATCAACACGGCAGCGTCACTACAGATGTATCGTCCATAAAGGCTATTCGATGGGTGGCCAAATCATGCATGCTATCAACTTCTTCTTTTCCTTGAAGGTCATATCAAATCCCAAAAATTTGGTTCCCTTACTTGCGAATCAACAAAGCAGCATCACCATAGACGTATCGTCCACAACAGGCCATTGGATGGGTGGCCAGGAATAGCTCACGCGTTCTGTTAACTTCTGCTTTTCCTCGAAGGTATTATCAGATCCCAAAAATTTAGCCTCTTATTTGCAAAATTGGTGGCCAGCAGCTTTGTCTTGCTAAACGTAATAAGATTGAGTATTGTTATTATACTGATTTCTTCTACTATATTGCATCAATTTAACAACTTGAGTCTAAATTTATTTGACTATGAGAGAAGTCCTTCAATTTTGAAACATAAGGTTGAAAGAATTGATGCTCCCCCTTTCGTTAGTCGACCTTTTTTTCAGTCATTAATTAGCCGCCATAACTGCTAAACATATCTTCAACCAGTTTGCTGCTAAATTTAGATGATTGGATTGATGAAATTTTTAATAAATAGTTGAAATTATACTTTAACTAATTTGATTAATATGCATAGTTCGTACCTGAGTAAGTGCTAATCTCATTTTACCAAATATTTGTTTTGGTTTTGGTTCCACAAAAATGAATTTTAGGCTCATGATGGATTTAGAGAAAATGGTGATAAGTAAAGGATAGTTCTACATATTAGTGTAGGTAATTTAGTTTTTGGATTTCATATTCTATTTTTGCTCACGTTAGAAGCCAAAACTAGCTTCTTTTATTCAGGTGTCACTATTTTCTTATTATGCAGAAATTTATCGCTTATTAACATATACACTCGTATTATTTTTCATTAATAATGGTCGATACTACATAACTTTCTTACTTCTATTTTTTTTTTATAGAAATGATACCTATCCTCCCTTGCACTAACTATTAACTACCATTTTTTCAATTCCTAATTATAAAATGGTTATTCTGTATGAAGAAGCTTTGAACAAATCTCAATCTCATATATATATATATAATATTTTCCTATTTTAACGTAGGAATAGTTTACGATAGGTCAAACTTTTTTTTGTATTTGGGCAGAGCGAAACCACATACTGTAATATTGTATAGGAAACAAAACTTGAAGTCACGCCATTGGCATGGGCTTCATAGTATTACTCCTCAACATCTTCAAATACAGATTGTAAATATAACCATGCTTCCTTTTTTGATAGTATTTGAACTATTTTTTTTCATTTTATATTTGAGATTCTAAATACATGGTCGTTTATATTGAATTTAATTGTGGGTTTGTTTCTTGGATTGGATGATGGGAAAGTTTGGACTTGGATTAAGATCTTACGACATATAAAAGAAATGAATGAATTTCTTTCATTACTACACGTGTAAGAATATATAATCGCCTTTATGATGTGGTAAAACGAACCTCATAGGTTTAGAGAAATAACTAAAAAGTTTGTCAAGGATGGGTATTTATTTAGTTTAGTAATCTATGCACGCTATTAAAATTGAAATTATAATTATGTAAGGCAATAAAAACTCTCTACTTGCTAAATGGTGGAAATCAAAGCATGAAAATTGGTTTCCTCTTATAGTAAATTTGTAGTTTAGTTATTTCCTAGCCAACTTTGGTACATATGGCTAAAAAAGATTAAAGACGCAAAATGACACTTAGATTGCAGTTAGGGAAATATAACAATATTTCTTACCAACAAACATAATTGATAACATCATTGTTTTGACCTTTTATTGCATTAATTTTTTCATGCAATAATTTTGATATAACTTGGTTAATACTTTTTCTATGCAGATTTATTGTTTTCTACATTATTTATAATCTTTTCTATTAGATGCGTGGTCCACTTAGGATTGTTTTTCTCATTAAATGGACGGTTTTTATCAGTATAAGTAGGCAGAATGTTTTCTTATTACTTGATGAAACATTTAAATTATATGTTCAAATGTTCAAATGCAATGGTATAATATGGTTTGAATATATAATACCTTTGGGAATATATGTTTTGTATAATTTTTGATTTGGGTTAATAAATATTGAAGGTAAGACAATATGTAACATATTTTCTTATGAATAGTTTGCAAAAATTAGTTTGGCCGTAACTTTTGTTTCATAATTAGTATCGTATATATGCATATTTTAATTAGCATAGTGTGTCCTAGATGTTAACCAAATGTATTTATGTAATTGAAAGGTAATAAAAGTATTTTATAATTATTAGTTGGGTATTTGGTTTAAATAAATTTTAGATATGAATTGTTAGTTGATAATCCTGGTGGAAATTGATTTGATTTTATATAATTACTTACATGAATTAACTTTTTTTTGACCCATACTTTGCTGATTACTTTTGAGACTAAATGAGTTTATAATATTTATTTTTCTTAATAATAGTATGCTAATTAATTAAGTTGCCAAACAAGCCTTTTCTATATTAAATTCATGGTCCCACACAAAAGGATTGCTTTCCTAAATTAAATGGACAATGATTTTCTTTCGTTACCTTCTTTATTTTCTTTTTCCAATTTTTCATTTTATAAGGCTTTATGTTTAACTAACATCCAACAGTTTTACCACCTTTAAGGAACAACACAAATAAAGGGAGAATGTGTAAATTAGATGAATGTACGTTTGATTATTAAATGCTAGCTTTTGTTAGCTATGGATATGATTTTTCCCATTTAAATATTATCAAAATTTTAGCAATATTGTACACTTACCAAGGTTTGCTGTCTGTTTAAATGTGGCAACATTTTTTTGGTCAACGATCACTACGTTCAGTTTTATTTTATAAATGGTCATAAATTTAGCATAAAAGATTCATGCTTTCATTTTTTAATGTATGCTAATATATTAAAACCAGATGTAAGGTTGTGGATTCAACTTCATTTTTATACTCACTCATCCAACTGGCCATACTCATCTCCATCTACAATTTTTGGCAAAAATGAAATCAACACTCATCACGGGGACTTGCTATTGCAAGCTGTTTCAATAAACAAATACTGCTATTTTTCCGATACACAGTTAGAAATCAATTTATTTTGGGTAATCTATTTCACTCTATGTTCTATTCTTGCATTATAATGGACAATCTTCAATTTGAAATAAGGTTTTATGAAATGATTTCATCGATGGTTTGTTATGTTAGTGAAATAAGAATGTGTTAGAAGAGAGATATTCATTAAAAAAAAATTAAGTACTAAACCGAGGAAGTTATATGTCCTAGATTTAATTATGTTATGCCTTTTCAGTTTATTCAAAAACGTTTTGTTCTAATTTTAATTTCTGTCACGAATACATTTTTACAAGTTCACTGCCTATCTCACTAAGACTATACTTGACATTTTGCAATATACGCATGTAAACTATGCTTTTCTAGTTCATTTTAAATTTAAAAAAATAGTGGTTATGTTTTAGGCTATTTATTTAATTGAAACATTAACAAAATTAGTGATACTCAATTTCGATTCAAAAATTATCCCTAGAAGCTTTATGGTTTCTCCAAAAGTTGGATTGTACCACATGAAAATGCATGTTCTTAGGTCAGAATCTTGCAAGTAAATTGGTTCCTAAATGACCGATATTTTAGGTATTTTCATGTTTAAACTGCTCCTAATTTATAAGACTATTCCCTTAAATAAATTTCTTATAATTAGCAAATGTATGTGATTTTCAAATGACCAAACATGTATTGAAAAAATATATTGGTTGCAGTAATAGTATTAGCTGGAGAAATGCGAAGTAAAAGGCTATCAAACAATCAAGTGTAAAATGAAGTTATTATAGATTGTCGAATGTTTTGATTTAAACCCTGACACTTGCAAATTATTTGGTTGATATTTTTACAACGTATGTTATATTTTTGAGTACATCAAAGATGAATTGGTATGTTAGAAGGCAGGGAAGGAGTTGGAAAATATAGTCGGTCAGGACTACATGGCCTTCAATTCAGTATAATGCACTGAATCTTCCTAAAGCATAGGGGAAAAAAAGGGTATGTAGCTTGCATTCTTTTTTTAGTTGAAAATATAATCATGTTTTGAACTGAATGCATATGTTCACATTTACTAATGCATTGTCATTTTTCTTTCTATAGTTAATCTAGCCGATTAATTTTACTACAATAGTTTGTTCACAAACGAATGTGGCAACCATTACAGAGGGTTTGTTGTACCTTAAGTTTGTTGTACTTTAAAGTTTAGAAATTTTTATTTGAAAGTGCTCAAGGAATATCGTCATAACTTTTGATTATTTTGTCAGATTTTAATAAATCTTCTTTCATTTCAAAGAAATTTTAACACGGAACGATTCTCATATTTGTCACTTTTCAAAATTTTGATGTTTAAAAGTGTTTAACATTGTTTAAAATAATTGTCACTATATTTTGATCCTTCTTAAGCTATAATACATCATTACTTTGATTAACTGCTATATATGTGTGTATGTGTGTGTGTGTGAGAGAGAGTGTGTAACTGTTCATAGATTCAATATACAATTGTTCATTCCATGATAACTTGATTTCATTGCTAACCTCATTTTTTGCACACATCCATATTAAGGTTATTTTAAGCGGAAAGCTACTAGGAAGAACAACTACTATTGCTCCGTACTTACCAAGGCATGGTTGATGAAGATTATTGTAGATGTTAAATAAATGTGAATTTAGTGTTGAGATATTCATCTATATTATATGTTTCTACTTTTTAGTTAATTTTGTTACTATTCTAAGAAGCCAAATCTTTGCATGGTAAATGAGAAGAGTTGCAAATGTGTATTTTTTTTCTTATTAAGCAAATATATTATGGTTAAGACTTGCGAATGCTTATCAGTACTTTTATTGCACCGCATTAATTTGCTGCTGGACATTAAATTCAACATCAAATACATCAGGATTAGCTTTACATTTATGAAGTCAACTATGCTTCATCATCTTTAGAATTTTTCAGTATGCTACGAGTCTAAGTCATGTTGAGGTAAAATTTGTGAAAATATGATAAAGTTGATAATGAATGAAACAACCTGGTTAGAATGGAAGCTTTATATATTCCATAAGAAATATCAAAAGGTACATAACTATTTTAGAAGGTATAATTATTGATAAGTTTACATGATAAGCATTTAGAGCACTTTCTTACAAAACTAGAACAAATCTAAGATAACTCAATCTGATGGTGGACATTACTAAAGAGCTATCTAATTAAATAACAAGTTTTTGCATATTATTTTGTACATAACAAAATCGAGTATATCATGTAAAATATTATAGGATGTGAAATTTTTTCCTCAGATAATACGTTGCATGATGGAAATGATGTGAAAAAAGGTGACCTGATAAATTACCACCATATTCTATAGGTAGAATGAAATTTTCATAGGGTGAAGATGCCAAACTTTATCATCCTGAAAGATGTTTAAATAATGAAGGGGTTTTTGAACAACAAATCCCACTTAAATCCACTGCTTTGCAGGTAGTACAAATCAATGATATACTACAAAATTATAAAGAAACTAATATCAGAAGGGTTTTAGTCATTTTTTTCCTTTTTATTTTTACCTCAAAAAATAGTTGTTATATGCATTAAAAGCATTATCCAGTTACTAATATTTGCATTATGCGAGATTAATTAATGTAATGAAAATTATTAGGTTAGATCATGTATCTGCCTAGAAAAGAGTGCTTATATGCAGATGAAAATATCATAAGCTACACTCCAATATTTTTTAAAATTCAAGTTGTGGGATGAAAAGATGCCTATGATAGCACTTCAAGTTGATGGCGGATTCTTCCTTTATCTTTACTACTAATAAAGAGAATTCATTGAATAAATTTACTATGTATCTTTTTGAAATTCCAAATATACCCTTTTACATCTCATACAGAAATAATATTGAAACATGGGGATATAACCTGTTATTTTCTAAGTACAACTGTTAGTCGCTATAGAGAATTACAATGTACATTCACAAGATGAAGTATTCGAGTGTACCATATTGTTCATAATTTAGGTGGGAGTTCATCGGTCGAAGTTTTTCCTAATTCTGAGTTAGTATGAAGAAGTTATTGTAGTCTGCAAAAAAATGCGGCTTTTGCCTAAGCAATTTCAAATATGAGAATGTAGCCTGTTATTGTCTAAGAACAACTATTAGTCACCACAGAGAACTACAGCGAGCGTTGAAGTGAGGATATAACATGTTATTTTCTAAGTACAACGGTTAGTCACCAAGAGAACTAGGGTATACATTCATAAGCTGAAGTATCTGAGTGTTCTATATTTTCCGTAATTTGGGTGGGAGTTCATTGGTCGTAATTTCACCATATTCTGAGTTACTATGAAGAAGTTATTATAGTATGAATAAAAAAAATAGCGGATTCTGCCTAGGCGGAGTTCAAATAGAGGGATGTAGCATGTTATTTTCTAAGTATAATCGTTAGTCACCATGGAGAACTACGGTATACATTCACAAAATGAAGTATCTAAGTGTTCCTTATTGTTTGTAATTTAGATGGGAGTTCGTTCGTCGAAGTCTCGCCTGATTCCGAGTTATTATGAAAAAGTTATTGCAGTCTGAACAAAAAAATAGCGGCTTCTTCCTAGGAGAGTTCAAATATGGGGATGCTACTATCAAATCTACTGCCATGGGTACAACTAAAAATGCATGCACGTTGTGATTAAATGCAGGCCCACCTGGACGTGCATATGTACTCGTAGGAATAATAGTAGAAACCTAAGTTTAGCTCGCTTGGATAATCAATATATGGTTCAAATTAGTGCTTTGTTTTTATTAGATTATTAGTCTTGTAGTTAATTTCTTAGGTAATTTTCTTATACCATGTTGGATACCTACTCTCTCGTAAGGTATTTGTTTTTATTAGATTTTTTATTATATATGTTTGATTTTCAACCATTATGATACCATACAGACTCTTTATGCTACCTTAAAATTCTTTAATTTTATCATAAAACTGTAAGTTGGAACAAAATTAGTTATGATAATTTTTCATAGTCACCTCGTTTTCAGAAATATACAAGAATATGGATAATGGTTGTTATCTTCAGTTAGTGTACCATTAGTAGTTAGTTAGGCAGTATTTTTCTAGATTCATTCAATCACGTACGCATACCTACTTTAATGATTAACTTAGATTAGTTAAGCATTAACCCTTGCCTTGCCTTGTTTGTATGTGTTTTCCTTAATTATTCAGGTACTAAACATGATGTTTCAAACATTTAGATTTTTGGCACCAATTACAGTTTCTTGCACTGAGGTTCATTATTAACAATTTTACATTTCCTTGCTATTCCAAATAGCGTAATTCTAATACGTAAATAGGATAGGAGGTAATAAAACATCACATTATAAAATTGCCAATGCTACTGAGTTATCATAGATTTCAGTTGCCTACCACTCACTCCTAAAAAATAGGTTGCCAAGTTCATCTAGAAACACTGTTAATGTAATCAAGCAAAAGCTGAAAGGAAATTGACCTTACTATATTTAATTTAGTAATTAGCATTGTTTGTTTTGATTGAGTATCGGTGCATGATTTTTTTTGATAGGTGTAACACCTCTAATTTTAAATAACAACATTCAGGAGATTAAATTATATAAGTTATATAGAATAATGCAAAAATTAGAGTGATAAGAGGATTGAGATTTAAAAATTTATTAGACATCGTGATTAACTAAATACAAATTTAAAAGAATGAGTTTATGGAAATGGTTTTATAAGTAAGGCAAGGGTATTATGGGGAATAGCCGTCCACCATAACCCTCAACCCCTAAACCCTTATTCCCATTTTTATTTCACAAGTTTGTAATTTTAAACACAAACCAAAGAGCTCAAGCTGGCCAAAACCTAATGGTAAAAGAGGAAAAAAATCAATTAAAAGCTAAGGAGTAAAGCCAGGAGAATTAAGCAAGATCAAATCTCAAGTTTCTTATCCGAAGCAAGGTGAATAATAATTAGAACATCTCATTTTCGTTTTTAAGAGCAATTGATTTCAGGTTTTAAGTTTAAAACCTTTATGTTGGGTTTAATGATGATATGCTTGGATTACATGATATGTTTGATTCAGACAAGTATGTTTGATAAATGTTTTATTTGATTTAAGGCTCAACTAGTATATATTGGGTTTCAAATGCCATGATGATTTAATATGTTATACAAACCATTATTTTGGAAATGGGTTGAAATTTTCATAATTATCCAAGCCATGGACAATTTATTATGAATTTTTGAAGGAAGGAAATAAATAATTGGGCTTAAAATTTATTTTGGCTATTATATAAAGGATTTTGGGTCTAAAATTTATATATGTTAAATAATATATTAAAAGTGAATTTTGATGAATTTTGGGTATTTTTCCTTAGTGATTTACTATGGAAATTAAACTAATTAAGTTGGAGTACTTAAATGTCTTAATTGTTTTACTAAAGGGAAGGGATTCTTCGCTAAATATTTTTAGTTAATTCTAGATGAATTCGGCAATCTTTTAAAAAAGATTTTTGTAAAGGTTATGGCAACCAATTATTTTTTACAAATATGCAAGTTAGCTGAAAAGTATTTACTTAAAAAGGTAACAAAACAGGTTTGTACAGATTTATTGTTGCGCCACTTCCAGTTGCAACCTTTCGACCCCATGCCTTTACCTCCAACCAAGTCGAACCAATACACATGGTATTAATGCTTTGGTACGTAGTGGATTGGACAAAAGTGGAAGGTATAGAGTCGTAATCATGCTTCCGAATGAGTCGATGCCATTTTAAATAGCTTTCGAAGGACTTTGTTTGCTTTCGAAGGGGGTTGAATATAGCTTTCGAAGGGGTTGATGCCTTTTGTTTTAAAAGGGTAGCTCTCGAATGAGTTTCCGCGTTTTATGTTTTAAAATAGGAGCTTTCGAATGGGTAGTTTTGAACCTAGTCGAAACATTGTTGCCGTCTTCATACCTTTCGAATAGGTTGAAAGTTTTTGATGAGTTCGAAAGACAAGCTTTTGTTTTATAAATATAACAAGTCTCTTTCCAATGCTTTCGAAATGGATCTAGTAGCCATATAAACTAAAGGTTTCGAAGGCAGTGGCTTCGAAAGGTGTTGTAAAGTCATCCTTCTAATTGTTTTAGTTCAAAGATTAAATTTTTTCGAAAGGGTGGTTTCGAAGTCACCATTTTCCCCAAATTCTTTTATTTGAAAGTTAATAGTTTCGAAAGGGTTACTTTTACTTATGTTCACTTTGACCTAAAAGTTATATTTAAGATTAAACCCAATGGTTTCGAAAGAAGTACCTTCGAATGGTTTCGACGCTATGCTTCTATAAGTTGAAAAGAAATGCTTTAATACTTTTGAAAGGAATGTTTAGATGATTTTGAAAGGAAGGTTTTGATGCTTTCGAAATAGATATTTTAAGTGTTTCAGAAGGCATATGTTAAAGTGTTTTGAAAAGAAAGTTTGAATGCTTTCGAAAGATATATTCTAACGGTTTCGAAAGTAAAGGTCTAAGGTTTCAAAGGCCTTAGTTTTCAAAACAAAGAACCAAATCTCATTTTTAAAAGGAAAACCCATGGCAATACCAAAGAGTTTTGAAATGGCTTTTAATTTTAGAGTTTTTGGAGAAGCTTTCCTTGAAAAAAATAATGGGTTAAAGGTATTAACCATGTTTCATGTGGAAATGATTTCAAGGATATCAAACCATAAATATTAGTATTGTTATGTTATTGTGTGTGCTTCTTCTATAAAAGTATTCACTGTATAATGAACCCATAATTGTATTTTAAGGAGCAAGGGCAGAATAACTAGCTAGGTTGACCCAGTAGTGAACATAAATTGAGTTAACTCCTGAATGAGTAGAGTTGCATCTAGGAAGTCAGGTAGACTAGAACATAAGATGACCAAAGAATGATCAAAGAAGTTGTCAGTTTAGACAGGTTCACAGTAAACCCATGAAAATTATGTTTAAAGAGAGTTATGGTGGAGGCCAATAAATTCATAGTGATCCGATGAAAACTATATCCGGATAAGGTTATTGACAGAAGTCAATATGTTCATAGTCAACCAATGAAAACTATGATATAAGATAAGTTACTGGAGATACTAATAGGTTCAGGGAAAACCCATGAAATAATTGGATGAAGTTATTGGCAGAAGCCAATATGTTCTTAGTGATCGCATGAAAACTATATGACCGGACAGATTGTCTGATGTGCACGTAAAAGTGTATATTTATAGCCACATATTTAATCTTGTTTTAATTAAATAATGATCATATTAGGTTGTTTTTACATGTTTTTACCAAAATCCAAATGTCGTCAAATTATCATTCATTCATCTTCATTTAGGGGCAAAATGGTAATTTTGTACATGTATTAATTTTAAGGACATTTATTTGCACATTTTAGTTTTATTTGTAAGAATTTGAAAGGAAAATGGAAGAGGATTCATGTGTATATGCATGCATAAGAGAAGGAAGATAAATAAAAGATGAAAATAAATGAATTCACGTAATAATGGAGGAGCCCACCTACCCACTAACTTATAGACCACAATTAAATGCTAATGGAGATTAAAAGCACATGACATGTTCATGAAGGTTTAAAGGCATATTAGTGGGGACTAATTACATGTCAATGATAACTTGGAGGCCACACTTTTTAAAGGACATTTTGGACAGTCTCCTAAAATATGGATTAGGGTTTAGACATGCATAAATACCCCTTATGTTTCATGTAGAGAGCTCTGACCACCTTCCTTTTAGTTTAGTTGTAGTCACAAATGTAAACATAAAACTTTCTTTCTTTTTAATGGCTTCTTAGCCTTTTACTCTTATGTAATTTATTTACACGTAATTTTAATTCATGCACTTTTAATTCATGCTCTTTTCTTTTTTTGTTTATTCTTATGTTAGTAGTTTAGATTTCTTTCTTTATGCAAGTAGATTAAATTTTAGTTTATTTCAGCTAGCTCTCTTCTTTCATGTTAAAATCATTTTACGTTACGATGAATTCAAATATGAGAAGCTAATCCCCTCCAATTTAGGGGTGATGAAGCTCTCATGAATCACACAAAATTAATATAGTGATTTCATTTGATCTCTTTTTGTGCTTAATGGAAATTTTTGATGTGGTAAAATTTTGTTGACTTTAATTTTGATTACCTATGTTGCTACACCAAATAGGCTATGCTTAAACAAACATAAACACAAATTACCTCTTCATCTACATACGATGTTAGTAATGAAGTGGATTTTAAAATCAAAATTTGATGGTCTATATTACAAATCAATAGTAAATAAATCTTGCTTAGAATACATTTTATTTTTTATTTCATTATCATTTTCATGAGAGTTAACAAGTGGTTTGGATGGTGTGTTAAAGTTTAATGGTTTATGTTAGGCTAATTAATAGCACAGATAAACTATACTTAGGATAAACATATCAACTAAATTCAAAAATGACCAAAAAGAGAGATCATAATTTCATTGTGTTGATTTGTGTGGTCATGAGAAGAGAAGTTTTGATTTAGGTTTACTCTTCGAGTTATTTTTATTTGATTTTATAGTGTTTTCATTTTGTGTGTTGAGTGCATTTAAAAAAAAAATTGTTGTTTGCTTGTTTAATTTTTTGTTTTCATTTTGTGTGTGTATTTGTTGCTTTTCTAGTTGCTTTTGCATTTCTTTATATATATATATATATATATATATATATATATATATATATATATATATATATATATATATATATATAAAACAAACTTTGCATTTCATTTCATCAAATAGCATTTACATTCACTGTTTTTCTCTACAAACATTTCTACTTCCTTCACTGTGCAAACTGTTTTGCATTTACATTCACTGTTTTCTTCTCTGTTCTCAAGCATTTACATTCACTGTTTTGCATTAACATTAATCATGCACACCTCTGTTCAAACCTATCTCAGTGCACTTCAAAGTTCTGCTACCTTATACATCAACAGTCATTATACATCAAATATCAATGCACTTCATTGCCTCAACATCTCCCATGTCAAACTGCTTCACTGTAACCAAACTTCACCTTTCTTCACTGACCACCATCTTCAAGCTTCATCATTCCCTGCCTCACAAAAAAAAAACTGCCGAACATCAACTATTCTCACCATACATTCAACCACACCCAGCAACACCGCACACAACAACATCATTTCTAATCATAACAACCTGACCATCATCAATTTCACTATCCTTCCATTCACTGCCAATACTTGCACTGCAAACCACTTCAACTAACCATGTCCGTCACCACTACCACAACCATTTCAACTAACGACTGCAAACTACCCTCTTAAACAACCTGTCCCTCAAAGTTCAAAACCACCAACACCTCCTTCAAAACCACCAACACTTCATCAGCAACATTCCTCTTCCTCCACACCATCATACAAAACTGCTACTCGTCATATAATACCTCCACCTGATCACTTTTGGCATCAACAGCCACCAGCATCAAACTATGCACATACAACCATTAACCTTCACAAAACTCCAACAAACACCTCTGCGCACCACACCTTCACAACCAACTGCCACACTGCATTCCACCATAACTGTCAACAAGCACATCAATCTCAAGCACTCCAACATACAAACACTTCTGCTTCACCTCTGACCATCTAATTCACTTCAGCAAAGAATTCCCTCTCCACCACTTCAATTGCCTAATTACCATCCACCAGTTCATCAGCAAACACCACAACCAAGCAAAGACAACATCATCACACTAATCCCTTGCTTCATCACCTGCAACCATAGCACTGTAACCATCCCTTCCTCTACTACTTCACTGAACTCCAGCACCCAAAATACATCAACCACCTCTGTCATCAATACTTCTCCCACCACCTACCTGCATAACCACATCAACTTCTTCCATCAAACAACACCTCCTCACATTCATCAGACAAGCAACCACCATCTCACTTCATCAGACTTGACATCTTCCTCATTCTCCAATACCCTGCCTCAACCATCCAAACTGATCACCTAAAACCATCCATAACTTCAACCCAAAATACAACTCCATCCAGCTTCAATCAATCGCTAGAACGCTCAGAACGACCTCGCAAGCAGCCTTGACCAACTCACCAATCACCACAACCATCAACCGCCACCAAATCTTCACCCTATCATCCACAAAAACCCATCTCAGAATCGCCTCCACATACCCTAATCCAACTCCAATCGCCACGAATTCGAATCAACACTCGAACACTCGTATACCCGTAATGCCTCCAGAACTACACTAGCGAATTCCATTTATATTTTGATTACACGTTTTTCATTTATTTTTTCAGGAAAAAGAGTTGAATTTGATCACACGATAAAAAGGTTGAATTTTTGGAAAACTAGATTAGCGGTTTGTGTTTATTAGAGAAAAACCTAATTGGGCTTGTGGGTTACTTTGCTTGTTGGTCTGGAGTAAGGATATGTTAAAAAAAAATTATTTGTAAAAGGAGTATATTTGTAAAAGTTTATTCTTTTTTAAAAAACAAAAATAATAATTAAACATGCAATTATTGTCAAGGACAAAATTTTACAGCTTTTTAGCTTCAAGACAGACCATCAATATTTTATCCCGTAGGACAACTTTCTGTAGGTATCAGTTTTTAGTTATTGATAGCAGTTTTTAGGTATCAGTTTGTAGTTATCGGTAGCAGTTTTTAAATATCAGTTTTTAGCTTGGTATCAGTTTTATTCTCCTTATGAATAATTTTGAAAAATGTTTGTCCTTATGAATAATTTTTAAAAGAATGTTTGTCCTTGTGGTCAATATATTGAGATCGTGTCCTTGAGGCAAAAAATATACAAATTTTTGTTCTTTAAATTAATTCCCCCATAATTTAAAGGGTTAAATTTGGCTTTTGTTTTTGTTTGATACTTATAAACAAATTATTTTCAATAATTTTTCAAGTTGCAAAAGCAGAAGAAAATGAACAGCTTGCTAAAAGAAATTCGCTGCTTTAAAATAATTGCTAATAATTCTGCACGCTTTGTTATCGTGCTCTCATCCCTTATTTTTATTTGCTTTGCATCGTAGGTTGCCTATATTTGAAAAAAAAAAAATTAAAAAAACAAAACAATTCATAGTTGTATTGTTAATTTATGATTAGTTTTTGTTTTGCATTCATACCATTTTATTTTCTTTTTAAGGGCAATATCTAAATCCACATAAGGTGGAGGATTTCATCACCCTTTCCTTGGCCCATAAATTGCATTTCATCTTAGAACTTGACTAATAATAACAGTTAGATATTTGACTTAAGGGAGTCACGAGCTCACTTAGGGCTTAGTTATATCTTGACAAGTTGTCTTTTTTGAATTATTTTCTTGATGTGTAGGATACCTTAGAGCAATAATCATATATAAATATTACGGTGATTCACAAATATTATAGTGATTGTTTCTCTGAATGTACTTAAACCTTCTGTTATATTGTTATGGTAATTCGTTGTGCATCGATAACTCCTGTCCGTTACCTGGCTAAGAACTATTTTGTTGGATTAAGACAAAGTGTGATTATACAATTTTGGGCTAGGAGCTATTAAGGACATCAAATTTGTAATTAAGTCTTTACACTCATTTAGTTGTATTAGTTCAAACATTATTAAAAAAAAAATCAAAAATCCAAAAACAATTAATTTTTTTAACAAAACAAACAAATCCAAGAAAAACAAACATTTTTGAAAATGTTTGAATTTTCCTATTCACAAGAATTTTACAATAGTTGTAAAAATCAATATAATTCATATAGTTTCACATCAAACTCTTATGGAATTTTAATTACAACTCTTCTACAAACAATTCGAATTTTGCACCAGAAAGTTTTCAAAATGACAACCAACCCTCAAATCTTGAAAAGAGCATTGAAATGATTTAGTCTTTACTTGAAAAACAAAATCAAATGATAAATAATTTGAGTAATCTATGCAATAACTCAAGTCAAGGATTTCAAAATAACCAGAATTTGAATTCACTTCAAAATTCAAATGATTTCGATTATAACTCATGCCAATACAACTTCGAACTCCAAAATGAATTTCAAAGTCAAAATGGAAATGTGAACTACTTTTTAAATTATTTTGGCAATGAGAATAATTTCAATTATGGTGCAATGGACAATTTTTGTTCTCAATAATTTCAAATTGAAAATTCTCAATCAGTAATTATAAATTTGATTTTGTTGAGAAAATGGAAGAAATTCACAAAAATCACACAAATTTGGTGTTTGAAACATGTATGAAACAACGTGAGAAACAAAATCAAATACCAACGTGTAACGAGTCAAGTGATAATCTTTTACCAAAAATGATGGTTTTCAAATAATAATTTTTGAAATTGAAAACGACAATCTTAATGAAGTTGCTGAAAGTGCTGAATTGATTTGGATTTCACTTCTTTTGAGGGTGAAAAACTCGATTTTGAATTCAGTATTCCTTTTTTTGACAAATGAATTTCAAACAACTTTACATCTTGAAAACGATGAAGTTGTGAATAATTCAACAAAGGAAAATGAATTTAGTGAACACAAATCCTTTAGACTTTTCGAAAATGAGTTATTGAATTCTGAAGGGGTAGATTTAAACCACCGTTTTGATTTAAAAATCGATAATTTTGAAAAATTTGTCAATGATGAGTTTAAATTTAATGAAAATAAACTTGAACTTCAGTCAATTGTTCTATCTACTCCAAAATCATTGAAAATAACAAAACTCATATGATTTTTAATAAAACGATATTTGTATTTCCAAATCAACATTCAACTTTGAAATTTTTATTGTTTGGTTTTCTGTCCTTTAGCTATGTCTCTTATACTTGACGAGAAAAATAATTTGGTATTTAAAAGACTAATTCATTTACTCTTTAACGGTATATTTTCTGATGTCGTATGATAATCGTTTCGTTTACATGCAAATATAGGTCATTTTATTATTTTATTTTTCTCATTTCACTTCGGTTGACGATGGGGACACAGTCAAATCAAGCGTGGGAAGGGAGTCCCATGCTTATTTTATTTTTTTTCATGGTTTATTTTTTTGCATTGTCTTCCCAAAAAAAAAAGAAACAAAAATCCTAAAACAAATTTTATTTTTAGCATATTGATCTCCTTTTAAAGAAACACTATAGGAAAGTATATGTTTTTGGTTATTGAATTGAAATTTTCGAAAATTTATTTGTCTCAACAAAAATAAAAATAAGTTTGATTACAAGTAACTATGGTTTAAGTAGTATATAGAAAGATTCATGTTTGATAATTATGAAGTATATCCTAATTGAAATCTTTGTTTAAAAAAGTGGTTGATTTAAAGTAAAGGCGAAAATAATTTTCACCTTCTAAGTTAAGTGATGCTTGGATGATTTTGCAGAACTCTCTCTTCAAAAAAAGGAAAAAAAGCTTTTATAAAAATAAAAACATCTAAAGTTAGGTGTCCATATGCAAGTATGTACACTCGCCATACTCTATACCCTTCTCACGTAAGTCCGAGAGGCAGTGCACGATCGGTATATCTGGCCTCAGTTTGTCCGAATTAGGTGTATTTAATGAATTTTTAATAAGAATAAACATCCAGAGTCATGTGTTCATACGCAAATGTGTACACTTGCCATGCTCTGTACCCTTCCCACGTAAGTCCGAAAGGCATTGCAAGATCGGTACACCTGGCCTCAGTTTATCTGAGATAGGTGTGTAAATAATAATATGTTAATACTTTTTCAAAATAATAGAGAGAGAAAGCAATTGAAATCCAAGCACTATTTTCACTTAGTTGATTTGACTTGTTATTCAAAAGAAATAAAAATACCACTTTGCAAAACTTTGATAATCAATTAAGGTTCCATTTCATAGTTACACTATGTTATCAATGAAAAAAACTGCCAAACTAGAGTCTAACTGTGATGATAACTTAATTTTTGTTGAAATTTTTAACAAATAAAGGGACATAAATATCTTGATAATGACCAGAACTTATTTTTAACTTATTTGTGTCAATTTAAAAGTAAATTCTTCATTTGTAAATAGTTTCAAAAAACTTGCATTCATATCTTCATAAATTAATCTTGCATTTAGGAATTTTGCATGTTGCATTTGGGTTTTGTACGTTGTATCCGTTGAAAACCCTCATGAGACAACACTCGTCCTACTAGGGACACCTAAAGGTTTAGCGGCTTATTGCATACGCTCAATGCAATTGTGCTCCCTACGAAAGTGGATTTATCTTAGTTTTTCTTTATTCGAGGATGAATAAAGAGATAAGTGCGGGGTATTTGATGTGCACGTAAAAGTGTATATTTATACTCACATATGTAATCACGTTTTAATTAAATAATGAACATATTCGGGTATTTTTACATGTGTAACACCTATATTTTTATAACATTATTTAGGATATTTAATTAGTTAAATAAAATAAAATAATGTGAAGAGTGATAGGTTGAGACTTGATTTAACTAAAGGTAGTCGTGCCATGTTAAAATGGAAATCAAAATGAAACAACATGAACTAATGTGGTAGGAAATAAGGAAGGGCAAAATGAGAAATAGGAAAGGCTTATACCCCAAACCCTTGGGAAATGAAACTCATGTTTATTTCATTTTATCAAACTAAAATATATCAAGGTCGGCCACCATGTCCATTCTCAGGAGAAGATAAAGTTAGGATTCAAGAGAAAAAAGTTAATCAACTTATTTAATATCAAATCTCACATCTTTTAATCTCAAAGCTAGGGTAAATAATTACTACATCCAATTTTCTTATGGTTTTCGGTTTCAAGATAGATTCGAAATGTTTCTGCAAGTTTATGTCATGTTTCAATGATTAAAGTTTATATACATATACATGCTTGTTGATGAATTATATATGTTTATGTTAGTTTTCATGATACTTTTGACATGAAAACCATATTTGATGACATCCAAATGCCTTGAAAATTTAAATATAGGTCATAAATGATATATTTTTTAGATAATTTTCAATTTTCATAATTTTCTGAATTAATGTAGATTTTATATTAATTTTCTAGCCGAGAAAATGATTTATTGGGTTATAAATTATCTACAGCTAAAATAATAATTGTTTGGGTGTGAAACTTTTATGTGTTGGAAAACATATTAAAATAGATTATCTGGAATTTTATCATATTTTTCCTAAGTGTTTTGATGAATATAAAAAATTATTTAAGGTATGAGACTTAAATGTTTTATATATTTAATTAAGGAGAAGGGGCGTTTTTATAAAATAAAATCTTTATTATTTCTGAAATTATTGGCAGCACTTTTCTGAAAAGAATTTATTAACCAATGAGAATTTGATAAACAAAGGCAGATTAGTTGAAAAATTATCCCTTTTAAGTTAAAAACAAGATAACTTAGCATGTTTCAGCCATTTTCGGCATCAAACCTTCCGACCCAGATCTTTCAACAAAGTTAAAAGGTATTATGGCTTTCGAAAAGGTCAAAAACCAATGTGAATGTTATCAAGCAATTTGATACGTAATAAATTGGACAAGGTCGAAGGATACTTGGTCGAAGCCTTAGTTGTCGAAAGGTTGGAGTATGTTTGTTTTATAAACCAAAATTAATGCCTACTTTGCTTTTGAAAAGAGCTTTCAACTTGGTTGCTTTCGACCAGGTAAACTATTTAAAATAAAGTTTTAAACCTTTCGACAAGGTCGAAATGTTAACAAGCTTTCGAAGGGGTCAAAATCCCCTAGCTACCGCCTTTCAACCTTTCGTAGTCATGCTTTCGACAAGGTCAAAAGCTATACTTGTCTTTTAAAAACTAGCCGCTTATCCCATGCTTTCAAAAGGAATCTTTCGACTTAGATGGTTTATCCTTTTTGTTCCAATTGAAGTATAACCCAAGCTTTCGAAGGAGGTGTTTAGAGTATTAAAAGGTTGGAGCCTATAATTTTAAAAAGAAACGTTTTGAAGCTTTCGAAGGGGGGCTTTCGAAGGTTTCGGAAGCTAAGCGTTCAACAAAGTCGAAAGGTTGCTTTCGACGAAGTCGAAATGTTTTAAAAGAGGATTTTCCACATGTTTTTAAATTGAACCCAAAGAGCTTTCGAAAGGTTAATGTTTTAAAGGTTTAATGCTTTCGAAAAGTATTATTTTCCAAATGGTTTCGAAGGGGTCAAAAGCAAAACATTCGTTAGAGTCGAAGGTAGCTTTCGAAGGGATCGAAACTTCCGACAAGGTCAAAAGGTCCTATTTTCTGAACAGTTTTGAAAGGTTTGAAATGGAAGGTTTTCTAAGGCAATGTTTTAAAGTGTTTTAAAAAAAGATGTCTAAAGTTTTGTTGCTTTCGAAAGGAAATATTTCAATGTTTTCGAAAGGTTTGAATTAAGGTTTCAAAAGGTAAGGTTTTGGCCTCTTGGCCTAGATAATTGAAGGGTTTTACTTGGTTTAGAAAGAGATGCTTTCAAAGGTTTAGGAAGAGGTGCTTTCAATGAAATCGAAAGGGGTACTTTCAAATGCTAAAATGTTTTCATCAACTAAAGTTTGAGTAAAGAATATACACAGATATATATATGTATAACATGGCAAAATGATTTTGATTAAAGAATAAGGATTATATATATATATATATATTCCTTTTGTAAGTTTGATTTAAAGGTTATAAATCATTTTAAAAAGGTTTACAAGGAAAAATATAGGAGGGGATCCCTAAGTGAAAATGACTCGGATATTAGAGTACTAGATAGGATTGGTATAGGGCCGCGCCCTATACATTAACTATTGGCTCCAGCAATTGTTGTCCAAAATTCCAGTGTGTAGGGCTTGGTCACAGATAGACTAAAATTATGATTACACACCGAATGGAATATATGTTATGTACAAATAGGTTATCGATGAGCCAGAAAAACTATTAGAATCAGGAAGACCTGAAAGATGATTAAGTTAAGGATAGACCATCCACAAGAGAAGTATTTAACAGATAGTTGTGGACAGACCATCCAAATGAGGAGTATCAACAGATTTTATATTAATTTTATTATATTGTCTGGTAGGCTCGAGTCAGCCAAAGGTTAAAAGTTAGCAAACCAAGCTTATAAGTTTGAAAAGATATTTCTTATTACCTGATATATATGTATGTTTACATAATGATGATTTACAGTATTTAACTAGTTTGGTTGTGGGAAAAGGTTTTGCAGAAGATATGTTTTAAAAGGACGTTAGTGAGGTGAAACTCATTCCTCTAAGTGGTGTGGTCTCAGTTAACATATTAAATCGAGATGTATAGTATTGTTCACACCAGGTTTTATGTTTGACTCGAAGTTTATGTTTTTCCCTTAAACTCTTGGGTGCTCAAAATTGATTTGAGTAGGCTGCAGGGTTAAGGTCTTTTTTACGTTTTAGAAGGATGGCGAATAAGGCTACCAAAGGCATGCAGGTGGAAAATAGATAGCTATTTAGGAGTTATAGTTTATGTTTTGTTGTATTTCCATTGTGTTTGTATTAAGTCAGTTATGACTATATGACTCTAATGGGGTATCTTCATATACCGCTCTTGGCGTATTTTGTAATAAGTATATTTTATCTATGCCTGGGAATGTATAGGGATTATTTATTAAGAATATGGAACATCTGTTTTGCAAATTAATAAAGAAAAAGTTGTTTTGAAATTTGTGGTTTGTTTCATATTTAAGTGTGTCTGATATTAAAGATCCACTAACTTAGCCATATTTAGTCGCCGGAAGCTAATACTATAGATGACTGTAGCATTGTAGCGCTTAGTTTTAGGTCTCTAGATAGAGGATGCTACAGCCTGGTATCGGAGCATGGTTTATGAAATACTTTAACTAAAAATGGTTCTTGAAAACATATTCCTTAGGAATTAGAGTTAAGATCAAGGTATGGGATAATGCCATGGTAACGTACTTGTATTTGCTATATATAAGTATAACTATATCTCTAGACTTTTATCTTAGTTAGGCTATTCATCTGTATCTCATGAGGCTTGAATACAAATATGGTAGGAAGAAAAGGCAGAGTAAACCTCGGAGGGGAGAGCACCACCACTAATGGAAATGCCCGACCAAATGCTAGAAGAGGTCTAGGTCAGGCTCAAGCTAAAAATGTTGGTGCTGGGGTTCCCCAAGTGGACATGGGAGTCATGTATCAGCTTTTTGTAAACATGATGCATGTTGGATTGTAGCTGGAGTTGTCGGAGGGAACACTAATGGAGGAGGAATTCAGGAAGCTCAGATAGTCAACCTCTATGCTAATCTGAGCAAAGACTATATTGGGCTTTGGAGGGAAGCCGTTCATTGGAACTGACATGCAATTGAGATAGAAAACTGACTATTGCACTGTGAGAGGATTTTTGGTGACTTAGGATTGAATGATGAACAGAAAAGGAGATTAGCTTCAAGAAAGCTTCAGGAAGATGCTCTATTCTGGTGGAATAATGTTGTAGCTGGTGTTGATGTGGAAACCATGACTTGGGTAGAGTTTAAGAGAAGGTTTCAAGAAAGATTTATGTCAGTGATGGTGTGGTTGGTATTGGTTAGTAAGTTCGCCGAACTGGAGCAAGGAGAAACGTATGTTCTAAAGTATGCAAGAAGATTTGAAGAGTTAGCCCGGTACGGGTATGCCATGGTTGATACGGCGATAAAAAGAAATGAGAAATTTATAAGAGGCTTGAAGTCAGAGTTGGAAAGAGCCACCTTACCGCACTTAAGAGATTCATGCGATGTAGTGGTAGAAATAGCGCTAAGGCAGGAAAAGGCATTAGCTTGTTTGGAGAAGAAGAATGAGAAGGAAGTCCAGGTGGGACAATGACAGAAAAGAAATTTTTTCCATAAGAAGAATGCTCAAAAAGGAGGAGCACAAAATAAAGGAAAATTTGAGGTGGTTTGTTATAAATGTGATAAGAAAGGGCATGTAACGACCTAGATTTTAATTTAATTTAAATTGATAATTAAAAGAAATTTTGAATAAAGATTATAAAATTAAATATAAATGGAAGCGAGTTTCCTCGATTCAAATAGAAAATATATATATAGTCATATGGATTTGAAATTTTGTATATATGTGAATATGTATGTATATGTTGGATTTTAAATAAATCAGAATTAGATAATGAATTCATAAGTAATTAATTAAATTTGAAATAGCTTGTATAAATTTGGATTAAACGATTTATTAATCCTGTTTATGAACGATTATCAAATGTTTGACCTTACTTATGAATGATTGTATTGTATGAGATGCCTTGAATTGACTGTCCTATCTGATCTGTGATATTTTGTTCTGTAGTTTGTGGTATGTAAAATTTACTCATTTATGGATGATACATCTGTATATTATCTGTTAATCTGTGATGATTGAATGTTGTTGCACTATTGTGTGTTAAAACCTTGGACCACACCATACACACACAAATATGGATTTCACGAGGAAATCGATTAAGTCGCAGATTTTTGAAATAGTTAAATTTGAATCTTTAAATTCAAATGTTTTGGAAATGGAATCGGAATAAATGTGAAAAGCTTTTGGAATGGAATTTCAAAATAAAATTTATTATTTTTAAATTACTTAATTAAGTTTTGGAATTTAAATAATTTGATTTAAATTTAAATTCAATACTTGAAATTGAATTCTATGATTTGAAATTAGGATTAAAGATGTTATATTGGTTATATAGGGATTAAACCACTTTTAAGTATTGTTTTTGGGAATTTGAATTTAACCCAAGGATTTAAACTCGTATAAATGAACCAGATTTCCAAAATAAAAACTGTTGTTTTCAAATGATAAACACTTTTAGATAAGAACTGAGATTCCAGTTAATTAGGGGAATTTCAAGATTGAATAGAGAAATGGTTTTCCTAAGTTATGAATGAATTCTTTTTGAAAGCTATGAATTAAATCTGTTTATTTTTATCAGATTTAAATTGATGATTTGTTTAAATCAAATTGAAATGAAATTGTTTTGAAGGCTATAAGTTAAATCTTTGATTTAAAGATTTAACGAGTTAATCAAATTGAAATGAAAATTGATTTGGAAAATCTGTGAATGAATCTTTTGTTTAAAAGATTAAAATGTGAAAACTGTTTAAACCGTTAATGGTTGTGAAAATGAATCTTTTTGTTTAAAGATTGAAATGGTAATTGGATTAAACCATTTGAAATAAAGTTTTGAATTATTAAGTTGTGACCTAATTGAAATCCCATTATCCATTTGTTTTTGAAATATCATGCTCACTATTCGGTTTAGCCAGGAAAGGACCTTTGTGTCGTATAACCCATTCCGAATATGTGATTCGACGTTATGGATAGCATTTGAAGACCGGTGATGAAGACCGGGTATTTGCGAAAGCGATAGGATGACCTATCGATTGTTTCTGCACCGAGTCGCGCCGGTATAGAAACTCCCTAAGTGATGGGAAATCCGATCGGGATTATGAATATCCAGATTGCAAGGACTTCTTTGTAAGTGCATTCGGTTCTGTTCGAACCCAGAACAGACTTGTATGGATTGTATGCCTGACATTACAAGTTGAGATGTAAAGCCGATTTCTTTCAAATATATTTCTGTTGGTGGCGGAGAATTTATTCTCTTAGCTTAACACCCTTCTCTGAGACGTACGAACTCAGAGGTTATGTAGTTGAATGTTATCAGCGATATATTCCCAATTTGGTAATGTGACATACTGAGTGCTGCTGTGAAATGATCATTGTGTTGATTATTTGTGATAGGATCATTTATTTGATCGTCTATCTTTGTGATCATTTCTATGATCATTTGTTGACCCAAAGCATGGCTTTTGTATAAAGTATGTTTTTGTGGACGTGACTTCATCGAGCCTCACACCTCGTGAATGGTCAAAACAGGAAAGAAGCAGCAAGGTTATGAGGGGTAGCGCCCTTTAGGATATGTGCATTTCCTTCTGGAAAAGGGTGGTATCATGGTATGGAGCCCAGATACTTACTCATGTTGAAAACACTTTGTTATGATTGTGTGAATTGATTAGAGAGCTCTCGGATAAAGGTCCCAAAGGACCGGGGGATGGCATATTCGGTCAGTTGTTACTCAGTTAGGGGTAACCCGGCCTTGTGTTGGTAGAGATCCGGTTTGGTTCCCGGGGATGTCCATCCAGAGGCATTCTCATGTGGCAATGGGAAGTTCCTTGGCCTGATCATTCGTTGGAAATCCAAAGAAACAATACGAAACTTGTACGGTATTAGTTGTAGAACCTATCATTCACTTATGGTGTCGCAACACTGTTTGGATGGTAGCTATAGTAGGCATAGTTTGAAATGTCTATGTTGGCTAAGATTTATATCTTTACTTTCGAAATGAATTTTTCCTACACTATGCACTAGTAATAATATCAAATGTTTCTTTTTAATGCGTATCAAGCATCTTTGACTATCATAAGGAGAAATCTCCTCCGATTCTGCGTTTGCATTGTGTGTGTGTGCGGGAGGCCTTATGGTAGTCTCATTTTTAAAAAGCATTGCGAATTGAATTTAAAAATATTCCTCTATTTTGATTTTAAAGTTACGTAAACTGTTTTGAGTTCTCACACCAGTCACATGACTGACTCGGAGTTTATTGTTTTCCTTCCTAAACTCTGGGTGCTCATTATATTTCTACACGAGCAGTCTAGAGTTGGGTTTTACAGATAGTTAGATATAGTGGATTATCTGGAGTTAGTTCAGTCTTTGGATCGCACCAGTCTTGCTTAGCTTGATGCATCGTTATTGGGAGTTCGAGCTATTACTGGATGGATTCCCGGAAATGGAGTTGCAGTTCTGGAGTTCTTCCTTGAAGACTATCTTAGAGTTATTTGTTCCGCTGTTAGGTGTTATCTATTTTCTTTCCGCTGCTATTTTATTATATCATATCTCTGATGTATATTGATATCTATTGGATTATCTGTTGTATCAGATATCGTATCAAAGCTGTGTATCAATGTATTATTCTTTTATTCCGCTGTGTTGTTTACTTAATGATTGTTATAAGCTCCGACGAATCGGATTTGAACGGTCGAATCTATGACATTCGAGTACGATTTGAAGTATGGATGTCGATTTTCGAGCGGGCAAAATCCGAGTCGTTACAGGGCACTATGCTCATGAGTGTCGTGTGGGAAAAGGAAAAGGGAAAGAAGCAGTTGGAAAGAAGAACATCCGATGCTTTAATTGTGATCAGATCGGCCATTATAAGAACAAATTCCTAGAGCCTGTTAGAGAAGGAAAAGGACAGATGTATGCATTGGAGCCCGCATCTTCAAGGGCAGTTGTGCAGGAGAAAGGGAAGGTTGTTCTAGGAGGCTCGCTAAATATTTACGATATGTCTATTAGCGTTTTGTTTGATACTAGTGTGTCGCATTCTTTTATATCTCGACGTTTGATAGATAAAATTAACCTAGAATCCTCATATTTAGTTACTTCCTTAAGGGTTGCAAATATGATAGGAGGGTATACAACACTTGGGATGAGATGTGACCACTTAGAGTTTAATTTGCTAGGTTACACCTTTTCTTGCAGTTTGCATGTATTTGACTTTGTAGGGTTCAGAAATATATTGGATATGAATTGGTTGAGTGAGTATGATGCGAGGATATTTTTTCATGATAGGAAGATATCACTTAGACACCCGAACTGTAGTGATCGGATAGTCTATACTGTAGAAAACCCTATTTGTGAGGTGAAAGCTTTATTGGGTATCATGGAGAGGTAGGATGAGTTGCATCGAGTCTTTGTGGTTAGAAAATTTGCTGATGTGTTTGAGCCGGTAGTTGGGTTGACACTGAAACAAGCCATTGAGTTTCGAATTGATTTGGTGCCTGAAGCAGAATCGATGAGTAAGCCGTCAAGCAGAACGACACCTACAGAGAAGAAACAATTGAACGTGCAGTTGCTGGAGTTGGAAGGCAAGAGTTTTATTCGACCAAATAGTTCACCTTGGGGTGCTGCCGCAGTGTATGCTGAAAAGCTGGGCAGATCGTTGAGGTTATGTATCGATTGTCGTAAGTTGAATGAGAAGATGATAAAGAATCGATATCCATTGCCAAGAAATGACGATTTGTTCGATCAGTTAAGTAGAGCTAAGGTATGCTCTCAGCTGGATTTGACGATGGGATTTCATCTTCTTAGAGTGGCAGAGGATAGTATTCCTTTGACGGAGTTTAGGATAAGGTACGGATCGTATGAATGGTTAGTTATGCCATTCAGACTAACAAATGCACTGACATTCTTTATGGACTTGATGAACTGAATCTTCCGAGAGCACTTGGATAGATTTGTATTAGTCTTCATAGATGATATTATGGTATACTCTAAGGATGAGAGGATGAAGTTCATCCTTGAGTTGTGCTTAAGACGTCGAGGGAGCATCAGTTGAAGGCTAAGTTTTCGAAGTATCATTTTTGGATGAAGGTAGTGAAGTTCTTCGGTTATGTAGTCTTAGAAAAAAGGTTTTCTGTAGATCCAACTACAATCGAGGCGGTGAATAATTAGAAGAGGCACAAGACGATGACCGAGATAAAGAGCTTTCTAGGATTGGCTGGGTATTACCAAAGGTTTATAAATGATTTTTCATGGATAGCTGCACTGATGACTAAGCTTATCAGAAAAGATGTGAAGTTTGTATGGATTGATAAGTATGAGGAAGCATTCCTCTTCTTGAAACACTTATTGACCCACACACCGGTGTTGGTGATTTCGGAGGAGAATCAGGATTTAGTTGTTTATACTGATGCATGTGAAACTGGATTAGGAGCTGTGTTGGTGCAAATAGGTGAAGTGATTGCTTATGCTTCTAGACAGCTTAGACCACATAAAGTTGGTATCCAACGCATGATTTGGAATTAGCTGCCATTATATTTGGTTTGAAGGTGCGGAGGAATTATTTTTTGGGAGAGCGATTTGATATTTATATGGATCATAGGTCATTAAAGTATTTATTCTCTCAAAAAGAGCTGAACATGAGATGGCAAATGTGGTTGGAGTTTATGGTTGCTTATGATTTTGGATTTGAGTACACACCCTGAAATGGAAACAAGTTAGCAGATGCACTTACCAGGAAACATCAAAATGTAGTATTGGCTATGATTGCTGAGTGGAAAGACTTGGAAGCATTGTCATCGTGTAGAGTGCAGTAAAGATCCGAGTTAAGTTCTAGTGCAGAAAGTGCTGTATTGTCTTGTTAGAAGTTTGACCAATAATGGTGGAGAAGATAGCTTCTAAACAAGAGAAGGATCCAATTTTGGATGAGCAGATTAGAAAGTTAAAGGAAGCAATAGAGAGCGATGACTTAAAGGATTTAAGTCTTGATCATAAGGGGTGGTTGAGGAAGAAAGGAAGGTTGTGTGTTCTGAGTGGAGGGGACATAAGAAAGGAAGTTTTGAAGGAATGCCATCATTCGAAGTTCACTATCCATCCAGGAAGAATGAAGATGTATCAAGATATGAAGAGAAGTTTCTTCTAGGAAGGTATGAAATGGTACATTGGTTTATGTGTTAAGCAGTGCTTGAATTTCCATCTAGCAAAGGCTGAACATCGAAAGCCAAGTGGATTGCTTTAACCGTTGGATGTTCCAACGGGGAAGTGGGATTCTATCTCAATGGATTTCATTGATGGGTTGCTAAGGTCTAGTGGAGGAAATGAAAGGATATGGGTCGTAGTAGATAGATTGACTAAGAGTGCCCATTTCATTTTGGTAAAGTCAAATAAGATGGCACCTGTGTTTGCAAATTTATTTATGAAGAATGTAGTTAGACCGCATGGGATTCCTAGTAGTATTATAAATGATAGAGATTCTTTATTTACTAGTGAGTTTTGGAGGAGTCTATAGGAAGCTTTAGGAACCAAGCTCAACATGAGTACCGCTTACCTCCACAGACTAATGGGCAAACGGAAAGAGTTAACAAAGTCTTGATGGAGTTGTTAAAAGTTTGTGTGTTGGATTTCAAGGGATCGTGGGAAGACCATCTCTATTTAGTCGAGTTTTCGTACAACAATAGTTATCAGACTAGCACCGGAATAGCATCCTTTGAAGCGTTGTATGGAAGACCATGCAAATCTTCCGTATATTTGTTAGAGACATGGGATAAATTAGTTCTTGGTCTGGATTTGGTAAAAGAAGCCACAGAGAAGATTGAGTTGATCCGAGCTAGGATGAAAGAAGCTCAGTCTAGGCAGAAAAGTTATGCAGATAGAAGATGAAAGACTTGGAATTCTTTATTGGAGACTATGTGTTTATTAAGGTTTCATCGATGAAAGGTGTGATTAGATTTGGAAAGTCAAGAAAGTTAGCGCCTAGATTCATTAGATCTTTCCGTGTTGTTGAGAGGTTCCGGAAACTCGCTTATAGAGTAGAGTTAGCGAATAGTTTGAAAGGAATCCATGATGTTTGTCATAATTAGAAAATGTGTTAGAGACTAGGAGACTACTATAGCACCTACAGTGTTAGAGGATTTAGTAGTAGAACCGGATTTGTCCATTACTAGGAAGCCTATATGGATTATCCAGAGAGATGAGAAGAAGTTGAGGAACAAGACAGTCAGATTAGTAAAGGTCCAGTGGAGTGACGATGCTAGAGACTGTACTTGGGAGACTGAGAGCAGGATTAGATGCTCTTATTTTGATTTGTTTGATGGTATGTTTTACCTTTTATTGTTTTGTTATGTACCTTATCATAATTTCGAGGACGAAATTCTTTAGGGAGGGGAGTCTGTAACATCCCATTATTTTTATAACATCATTTAAGATATTTAATTAGTTGTATAACATTATTTAACATTCTTTAAGGAGGGGATCCCTAAGTGAAAATGACTCAAACATTAGAATACTATATGGGACTGGTATAGTGTCACGCCTTATACATTAGCTATTGGCCCCAGCTAATTGTTGTCCAAAATTCCAGCGTGTAGGGCTTGTTCACATGTAAACTAAAATTATGATTACACACTGAATAGAATATATATTGTATACAGATAGGTTATTGGTGAGCCCAAAAAACCATTAGGATCAGGAAAACTTGGGAGATGATTAAGTTAGAGACAGACCGTCCGGAAGAGAAGTATTTAACAGATAGTTATGGACAGACCGTCCAGACAAGGAGTATCTAATAGATGTTAGAATAATTTTTTTATATTGTTTGGTAGAACCGAGTCAGCCAAAGGTTAAAAGTTAGCCAAACAAAACTTATGTGTCTGAATGGATAGTTCATTAATACCTGATATTTATGTAAGTTTACATGATGATGCTTTACAACATTTAACCAGTTTGGTTGCAGGAATAGGTTTTGCAAAAGATATGTTTTAAACTGATTTTAGTGAGGGGAATCATGTTCCGCTAAGTGGCGTGGTCTCACTTAACATGTTAAACTAGGATGTATATTATTATTATCATCAGGCTTTATGTCAAACTCGAAGTTTATGTTTTCCCCTTAAACTCTAGGGTGCTCAAAAACTGATTTGAGTAGGCTGAGAGGTTAAAATCATTTTCAAGTTTTAGTAGGATGACGAATAAAGCTACCGGAGGCATGCGGGAGGCAAATGGATAGTGTTACTGGGTACTTCGGTCCGACTACATGGTGATAGTCATAGAGCCTATTTTTAAACCTGGACGAGCTATGAAAGGGGTGGAAGTATGATGGACAGGTGAAACTTAAGTCTGGATTGTCCTGTACACCTAGGTCGAAGTGTTTGTCGTTAGCTCGGCCGGAGTAGTTCGGTGTTGAAATATGGTCAAAATGGCTTGGCCATGGCGGGTCAGCATTGGAATGTAGACATACTGGTTCGGTCAAAATACCCAAGGAAGATGGGATCAGCATTTTGTGGATCGACCTCAGAGAGTTTTGTTTCAAGTGGTTCGGCTATGACGGTTCAGCCTTGGCGGGTCGGCCTAGGTGCATGAAGACAAAGTGGTTAGGCCAATATGGATGAGACAAAGCGGTTCGGTCTAGATGGTTCAGCGTATGTCGTTCGACCTAGATGAGTTGGGAGATATCGTTCGGTCAGGAGTAGTTCGGCACGTGTGGGTCGGTGGACCTGGGTCGGTGCACAATGAGGGAGTTAGCATATTCTTGGACTCAACAGCGAAGTGAGGAGATTGGCAATGATTTACTTCAAGATCCATCACAAGTTACTCTGAATCCCTTAAGGGCTTGCTTTGAGTCATTTGCTATAAGACCACAGATCTGCTATACTGATTCGACAATTCCTGGTTTGGCCATATTGTTTCGGCATTGCTTGGGTTGGTCAGTTTGAACTGACACTAGTGGGCCGAGCTATATTGGTTGTGGGTTTGCACAAGGGAACCAGCTTATCTTCATCTATAAATTGAGGGGCAAGGGTATAGTTTGAGGGACCCTTTTTGGGGAATTCCAGAGAGACCCTTCCATTTTTACACTCGCTTTCTTTGAGCTTGTACTTGTATTGAATTTATTTGTCTACGGATTGTATCTGTATTCAAGTATTTGAAAAAAGCAATAAAAATCACGTTGAAAGTGGACGTAGGGAGTTACGCCGGACCATTATAATTCTGATGTTCTCGTTTCTGCTATTAGTTTTGCATGTTTTCCTCTGTTTTAATTTAGTGCCTTCATTAATCTCTCGATGCAAATCTATTCTTAGGTGTTAGTGACCAATTCTGGTGCTAACAGATAGCTATTTAGGAGTTACAGTTTTATGTTTTGTTGTATTTCCGCTGTGTTTTTATCAAGTCGGTTATGACTATATGATTCTGATCATCCAAGGGGGTATCTTCATATACCGCTCTTGGCGTATTTGGTAATAAGTATATTTTATCCGTGCCTCGAAACGTATTAGGATTATGTATTAAGAATATGGAACATCTGTTTTGAAAATTAATGAAGAAAAGATTGTTTTGAAATCTGTGATTTGTCAAGTGTGTCTGATATTAAAGAAAAAGGAGGCACCATCCGGAATAGTCATGCAGGACGGAGTCCAACTTGCCACCTCCCATCCAAACCCCAGACTTATCAGCTATGGTCAGACAAATGATGAGTGAAAATCAAGGCTTATCCAACGACGATAGGGGAACATCTAGGAGCCACACTCCGTTCACGGATGATATCCTACAAGCTGAGTACCTCCGGAAGTTCAACATGCCGACTATTCCAGCCTATGAAGGGAAGACTGACGCCCGACAGCATGTAATGAGATACGAATGGATGATGGACTCAGCTAGGGAAAATGATGCAACCAAACGTAGATGTTTCCGAATAACCTTATTCGAAATCGCCATCATATGGTTCCCTAAACTTCCTCCGAAATCGATCTCCAGGTTTGATGAGTTAGCAACGAAATTTGTGGAGCAGTTTATGATCCATACCACTCGTCCAAAGGATGTGATGTCTTTATTCGGTGTAATTTAGGCTCCAGGGAAGCCGTTAAAAGAATATTTGCTAATATTTCATGTTGCTGCAACCGAAATTAGCAACCCAAATGACCATGCTAATCTTATGGCCGTGAAGCGAGGAGTATATCTGGATTCGGAGTTTGGTGATTGGCTGGTAGGAAAAGATCCGGCTACCCTGGAAAGTTTTTATTCAAAGGCGCACCAATTCATGAGAAGGGAGGAAGCCAGGTGGACGAGGTGAGGCAGTGCGCCAGGGTCTGGCAAGGAGACGACGCAAAGCAACATTGCGGTAAAACAAGCTGGCGACAACTCTGGAAAGGTCCAGTCAATGTTCAAAACATAGCCGAGCTATTTAAAGGATCCGGAGGAGGAAATTCCAAAAGGAAGAGGGAATAAGGAAAGTGGAAACCGATGATCCTAACTTACAGCGAATACACTCCTCTGAACACGTCTCTAGAGAATATTTATTAATCAACTTGTAATACATTCCAATACCAAAAGTCACGCCCAAAGGAATACACTGAGGAACAAAAATAACTGGAAAGTACTGCCGGTTTTATGAGACCTACGGGCACAACGCCGAGGAATGTAGACACCTCCATGATGCTATAGAAAAACTGATTCGGCAAAAGAAGTTACAGCAGTTTGTTAAGAATCCGCAGGAAGGCAGACATGAGATATCGACCATAGTCGTGGGCATGCTCTACATTAACCTAAGGAACCTGCTTAGACCGTAGGTGGACTGATCATAAACATGATAGTCAGTGGGACTCATCCAGCAGACAAGAGTTGGCAAGAAATGGAACGCTATGCTAATTCCCTAAGGCATGTGGATTTTGAATGCTGCTCGAACTCGGAAGATGGAACTCGAGCGAAAGAGCAGCGAATGATGATGGATGATATAGTATTCAGAAGTAAGGATGCCGACTGGGTGGAGGCACCGACCATCGACCCAATGGTCAGTTTGGCCACGATTGGACCAATGTTTGTGAGAAGGATACCGATTGATTGTGGGAGTTCGGTTAATATTATTTTCAAATAGGCGTATGACCAAATGAAGATGGAGGCGAAGGATCTAAAATCTTCTAAAGCATGCGTTCACGGTTTTGATGGTGCAGCCACTGATGCGATTGGTTTTGTAGAGTTGCCAATTGAGTTAGGAGAAGATGAACGTAAGAGGGTACGGTTCCTTCCGTTCATTGTTTTGGATGTTTATTCCCTGTATAATGTGTTTTTGGGCCGAACGGCCCAGGCGGAGTTTACGGCAGCTTTGGCCCTATGGTATCTAACCTTGAAATTTTCAACGATAGAGGAGTTGGTGTTGTGCATGGCGATCAAGTGACTGGTCGTGCATGTTAGGTGGCTGAGCTGAAAGAAGCCCAACGAAGAGAGAAGGGTAAGGTTGTAGACAACTCTTTCCACATCCATGTTGCTGAAAATTGACTAGTAATCCCCGAGCCTTGGCTGGGCAGCAGGGTCCGATCTACATAGACATAGATCCAAGAGACGATGATGAAGAACCCAAGGAGTCTAAAACAGCACTGGTTGAACTGACGATTGGCATTCCATTCAGCCACGATGACCCATCACAGGTGCTTAAGATTGGATCACAGCTCACCCCCTCGATGACTGAGGATCTTACTGATTTCCTCTGAGCGAACCAAGATATTTTCACTTGGACCCACTTTGATATGTGTGGGATTTCTCCTGCCATCGCAAGTCATATGTTGAACATTGACCCAAAGTATGTGCCAGTGAAACCAAAAAGGAAAGGTATGAACCCGGAGAGGTCTGCTGCTCTCATAGAGGAGGTGGACAAACTCAAAGCCAATGGGTTCGTCCGTAATGCCCTCTACCCTGAATGGGTATCTAACCCCGTACTAGTGAGAAAAGTGAATGGGAAATGGAAGACCTATGTTGATTACTCGTACCTGAACAAGGCGTGCCCTAAGTATAGTTTCCCTTTACCTAGAATTGATCAGTTGGTCGACTCAATAGCAGGACATGAATTATTGTCATTCATGGATGCGTATTTGGGGTACAATTAAATCCGATGCACATTTCAGATCAGAAACACACTAGTTTTGTCACGGATGCTGGATTGTACTTTTATGTAGTGATGCCCTTTGGGTTGAAGAACGCAGGAGCGACTTATCAACGTTTGGTAAATTGGATGTTTAAAGACCAAATTGGTAGAACAATGGAAGTCTATGTGGATGATATGCTCATGAAGTCATGGAAGTCAAACGACCACATTCAAAACTTAGCAGAGATGTATGATATACTCAGATATTATGAAATGAAAATCAATCCCCTGAAGTGTTCCTTTGGTGTTGCATCGGGAAATTTTTTAGGTTTTATTGTCAATGCGCGGGGAATCAAAGCTGACCCAGAAAAGTTTCAGGCTATCCGAGACATACAAGTGCTCAGAATTATAAAGCAAGTACAAAGCCTGAATGGAAAAGTTGCCACATTGATTTGATTTATATCTAGAGCAACCGACAAATGCATTCCTTTCTTCGATGTGATGGGGAAAGGGAAAAGAAATTTTGAATGGACACCGGACTATGAGGATGCATTCCGAGCTCTGGTGAGAGACTTGGAGAGTCCCCCGGTTCTGTCAAAGTCTGTAGACCATGAAGAGTTATATGTTTACTTGGCTGTGTCCCAGCATGCATCAGTATAGCCTTGGCTTGTGAGAAGGATCGGAAAGAAATTATCCTAAGATTGAAAAGCTAGCCTACTGCTTGGTGATTGCATCATGCAAGCTCCGTCCGTACTTTCAGGCATACCCGATCAGTTTTTATACTGATCAACCTTTGCGACAGGTGCTCCAACGACCAAAAACCTCTGGGAGGTTACTCAAGTGGAACATTGAATTAAGTCAATTCGATATCACTTACCTGCCTCGAAGCTCAAGGGCAAGCGCTAGTAGACTTCATTGCAGAATTCACCATATCAGACGAGCCAAGTGCTAATGATGTAATCTCCCCACTCAATGGAAGCTATACACCAATGGGGCATCTAACGACCGTTGTTATGACGCTGGTGTTATTCTTGTAACTCCCGAAAGATGATCAATTTGTTATGCTTTAAAACTCGACTTCCCAGCTACCAATAACGACTATATGATTCAGGTTTATTCGGACTGAATGAGGCATGGCCAGATCGCTATCTTTTTGATTTTTTCTCCTTCTTCGATTTCTCCGAAGGGTCCTTACCCGAGCATTTTCTCTTGGACCCCTAGGTTCCAAATTAGGTGGTATCCGAGAAAGGAAGATGGACCTTTAGAGGTGTGGTTCCACCATGGAGAATAATCTCCAGGGGCCTATTAAGAGGATTATCAAATTCCACCACCCGAGGCTCATTCTTAACTTCAGCTTTGTTTTTCTCCTTTTCCGCAATTCGCTCCTCCATACTAAGTTTTGAAGTAGGGCCGGAGATTCTTATGATTTCAACCTCGTCATGTTCGTCTACAGGCAAGGGATTCTCAGGCTTGTCCTCATCGAGCGCCCCGATTACTTGAGCATCGGGTCCAGGAGTATCCCTAGTTGAAGTTCTTTCGCTATTTTGTCTTCCTTCTCCGTGGTAACATTGCTCCTTAAAGGTGGTTCGGGATCAAAACGGCCTACATGAAGTCATAAAAGATGAATGTTAGAGTACATCTATTACCCATCAAAAGTGATGGTTCTTTGGACCCTAGAAGGAAAAATTACATACCGGCTTCCAGCTGACTCTCAGCTGTTTTGAGAGTCTCACCCTCTGGAATAGGGGATAGAACATGAACATCAAGCCCAGTTTCTCTGGGTCATAGCCAACATGCTGCTCGAAAGGATCGAGTGCTGAGCAACCAGTCGGTTGGGCGGAAGGAGGGACTGGAAACTTAGTTCCAGATAGGCCAGCAATGTCGTCCTTCCCCTTCGATGAGGAGGATCTCTTCCGAAGAGGGATTTTGTTGCAGATAAGTCAAAAGGCTCGTTCCCTCGGAGAACTTCCTTCACAGGAGTTTCTTCATCAACCTCTTTGGTGCACATCTCAACTCTTCTAAATTTTTTTTAAAGTATCCCATGCTTCGGCCAATGATTCGAGGTAACCCTTACCTAGAAAAGATAGATCTCAATGTATGAGAACTCGAGCATTATATTCAGCAATAAGCGGATCAAATAAGCATTTAATGTCTTCTCTGCCAACTTAAGCAGATGCCTCGAGGTGAGAATCGATTTCTATCAGCGCCATTCTTTTACCCTCCTCATGGGCTGCATCCTTTAACGTTTCAACTTTAGAAAGTTCCTCGTCAAGCTTCGTCTTTAAGAGTAGTGCTACAATAATTTCATCGCAATATCGTTGTGACTCTTCCTGTGCAGCAGTTTTCTCTTCTTTCTCTTGAAGGAGCAACTCCTCCAGTTCTTTAACTCATCGAGTGAGGATATCTTTTTCTTTCTGAATGGAGTCTTTCTCCAAGGCTAGAGCACCACTATGTTAGGTTGCCTCATCAAGTTTCTTTTTGTGAGTGGCCTCCAAACGACTAACTGCCTTGGTTGTATCCTTGGCGTTTTTCTATGCGACCTCAAGTTGAGATTTGTACGAGGATAGTTCTTCATCCTGGACCTTAATAATATCTTTGTTGTAAATGGCTTCAAGTTTCAGGCGATCGATTTCGTATTGACGTTCCATAGAAACCTCTGAAACTTTCTTCGCCAAATGAAAAAACACGTCATGTTGGACATAGACATCATTATTGCAGGCGATGGCACTCTGTTTGACATGTTATAGAATAGGGTGAATCATAGGAAGAAACTTTAATCCATCGAAGCATATCTTTGGAAATTTGGCCTTAAGCTCGGCTAATTTCTCTACTGTCCACGGATCATGTATAGAGACTATGGGAGTTTGCTTAGCTAAAATCACAGACCTTTTATGGGGCTCACGAGATTTCTTAGTGAAAGACGAGCCAGAATGTTGATCGTGGGGAGCTTCGAATTGGGATTCCTTCTAAGCAGATTTTTCCCTACTGTGCTCTGAATAAGGGGGAGGGTCGTTTGGATATGAGGATTGACTTTAAGCTTTTCTCCAAGATGACTACGAATCTCTAGTACGATAGTCTCTAGCGCCCTATCATTCCTATCTCGGCGTCTACCTGATCTCGAATCCCGATTGGAGGGGTGGAAGATAGAGGACCCGCAAAGGCGGTCGAAGCCGTTTGTGCGCCCCATATCACTTGCATTGAAACTAAGTGAGGACGAGTTAGCGAGAATCATATGGTGGATAAAATTCATGTGTAGGCTGAAGTGTAAGTGTTTGTGTACATCCTAGTGCTTAACCTCGACGGACCAGTGTTTTTTTGCTTTACTTATTGGAGTTTTATCTCCTTGATGATGAGATTGATCGCCTTCACCGCTTTTTGCAGGCGAATTGAGTCCTATATCCCTTAGGTCATTGAAGCGGTAATTCAGTAAGTTGTCAGGGATGGTCAAGCCTGATAGACCTTTTAATGAACCCTCTAAATTTTCGAGAGACGGCTCCTTTTCGACCGAAGTAATCGTAACTTTAGAAGTTCTGCCTATTGTTTTCTTTTTCAACTTGTATGCTAGGCTCGTTATTCTCTTCGAAGCAGGAGGCGGTCTGTTAATGCAGGTGCGCCAGTTGCTGCTGCAAATTAGAACCTATGATTGCTTCTGGCGTCTCGGCCCCTTTGATTTCACCTTCCTCGGATGTATCGGGAGCCTCTTCTGTCGGGGGCACCGAAGACCCGGCCTGCTCTTTGCCTTTTTCCACAGCAGATCCTGTTGTAGTGGCGCTAGTTACGAGGCTAGTTCAACGAACCTCCACCAGTAATCCAAACTTTGAAAGCAGTTCGTTGAACATAACGAACTTAATCTCCCGATCTCTCACGGGGATGGCTTGAATGGCCTCGATGGCCTCAGAAAACCTAGCGTCGTCAGGTCATGGGCAGATACCTATAAAAATCGAAGGAAGTTTAGAAAGGATGCACTTCGAGCCTTAGAAAAATATTAGTCTAGAAATGAAACTTACTCCCATCCAGCCATCTTCTCGCAAAGCAAGGGGCAGCGTATGTTAAACCACTCCTTCTTATACTGGAAAAATTTACTCCATGCCTCCATTAGGATTTGACATTTGGAATGTATCTAAAGAAATATAAAGGATGGACTGTCGGACCATCTTTTGAAGCGGTAGATATAGAGGATATCCTCGAGAGTAAGGAGTCCGAATAAGGTGCTCATGAAGAGAATACAAGTGCACTGAATAAACGCGTGACTGTTGGTTTGTAGCTGTGACGGAGCAATCTCGATATACTGTAACACATCACGGATAAATGAATCGAAAGGTGGCATGCTTCCAACCCAGCACATAAATTTGTTGCATGTTGTATACCCGGCTGGGGGCAGATGAGGTCGATCTTGTCTTGACGGAACTGAGACATCGTCGTAAGGAATTCCGTGAATTGAGCACAACTGACGAAGAGCGGTTTCGCTAATTTTTGAAGCTTGTGAATCAGTGGGATTATCCATGATAACTACTCTGTCTATAACATCAGGAGCCAGCCTATAATAGTAGCGGATGGATCCGGAATACCCCGTGTAGAAGTTGTCGGTGGATTCGAAGTTCCTACTACCTCCTGCCAAGAACTTGGTTCAGGCTTTTCAGAAACTGTACCAGAGCTGGACCTTTTGGACATCTTCAATAAGCATTTAATATGAGTAGATACATGTTTTTGCTATACTTGAATGACGACAATAATATATACCCCCCATGTTGTGTGTGAACTAGTACGATGACTTCAACATGAGTGTAGAAGAAACTAAAGTTTTAAGCACAAGTGTGGGGTGATAGAACTTTAAGTTATTCTCGAAGACCGTCATCACTGACCGTCTCCTGCAGTTTATCATATGATTGGCAGTAGAAGTCTTGGAATTGAACACTGGCATCATAGAATGTGAAGGTTGTTGTTCGCATGTGTTGAGTTAAATTTGTATTTAAAATTGTTCAAGCTATGGGGAGTTAGTTCAGATTGAGTCCTCGAGCTTATGTGTTTTATTGCTTGTTATTGTCCGATATGCTATGGTTGATTGTGGAGGTAATTATCAAAATGTGCATTGTGTTCAAGTTAAGACAGTCCTGATTTTTCAATACCGACCCCAGCACTCAATGCCGACCCAAGCGATAAACTATCTATACCAAACGACCTTCTGAACATAGATAGCCGACCCACTCTCTTGTGGACTGCCAACCACCTAGTGCTTCTCTAAACAAAAATGACCGACCCACACTCATTCCCCTATCACCGAACGGCCTCACCATGACTTGTACCGAGGCACTTCTTCTTAGAATATCAACTCGCTCTACTACCCTAGACTCTTGCCGAACCATAACCACTCCCTTAATACCGAGCGACACATACCCTCTCTCTCCTTTTCTCAGAAACAAATGACACTCTCTCTCAGAGTGCTGAGTCTCTCTATAACATAACCTCAACCAAAACCGCACCGCTCTCATACAAAATATTGACTCACACTTTCTCTGGTAACTGACCTTGTCCCACCAAAGATCTACAGACCGAGTTTCACTCCAAAAGTTCACCGACTCCGCTTCCTTGTTCTCCACATCAGTGACCTTGAAATTAATACCGTACTACTTCATTTAGTGATCTTAAAAACCACGTTCCTATATCCCCTTCGACTCACTCCTCCCCGCCATCTCCTATCGAATCTATGTACTCGGATTTCGAACGAGACTCTGAACTTAGCAGGGTGGATTGAATGAGGAATCCATACTTATAAGAGAAGTTAGAAGCTTTTGAGAATTATAGAACTGCAAGCTAAGGATTGCTCAGATTTGATGATATATGGAGTTATGGGGTAGGAGGTTTGAGTCTAAAAGGAGGAAGGATGAGTGTAATGATAAACAAGAGTTGGAGAAAGATGAGTTAGTAGGCTTGTAAAAATGAAAGTGAGAATAAAAAACAGGAGTTTGGGCCTTTATATGTGGGAAAGGGGAGGAAAACGGGCCTTAACCGGTAGAACCGGTCTGAGTGCCTCAGTGGGTCGGTGAACAAGCATACTGAGTGAAACTAAGTAAACTGTACGAGTGGTTTGACGTTCATACGTCGATCGACCTGCGGTAGAATATGATACAATAAAAAAACAATGAGTAAACGAAAATGATGTTAAAATGAAGTGTGAGTGTGTATATGCATGTAACAATAATTAAAGATGATAGTGAAACGGAAAGTCAAATTTCACCTAATAGATGGAAAAGCATAGTTTTGAGAAACCCAATGTGATTCAACCTTCGAAAGGTTATATACATTCAGCTTCAAGAAAGTTAAAACAGGATTTAAATGACAGATGATTGTCATTCTAGATGGGAAAACTTTTGAACAAGGTTTTAAATACCGGATTTCGGTCATGTTTCATCTCAGATTTTTACACAAGTTATCTCGTATTGGGAGAGATCTCGGACGAGATGAGTACATATCATGTGTACATCTCGGATTGACATCTCGGGTCTTATGATGCATCTCGGGAATATCTCGATGTACTTATGTGTCTAAAATTGACGTGTCAAAAGTTTATTTAATAGTTATAACTTTCTTAGTAAAAATAAAAATGGTAACATACTTCATTTACATGGAAAAAGGAATATTTTTAGAAGAGTAGTAGTTTGATTAGCTTAATTGATTTGGTAATAATTGAATAATATCCTTTTATTTGAACATAATAAAGAAGTGAAATCTTTCTCTATGACTCATTAGGATAAAAAGTAACGAATATGTTCAAGATGTTGGTAAATTATAATTGGATCAAGTAGTTTCTTTTGAAGCAATATGAAAATAAAAATATTATGCAAAATAATAAAATTGTATAATTTCAGGTGAGATCTCGGATTAAGATTTTGATCCATATTTCGGGTGAGATTTGAATATCTCGAACGAGATGAGTGTCGAAGGAGATATGGAGGAGATTTGATATCTCGTCTCGTTTAAGTCTGAAAAGGAGATCTCGGACGAGATCTTGGGTGATATATAGGAGATTTAAAACCATGCTTTTGAAAGCAAGGATAGATTGTTAATTCAAAGCTTGTCGTTTTGATTCACACGACGCGCTTTGGGGGCCAATTTTACCCGGCACTTTGGCCCGGCTACATGGCGATAGTCACAGAGCCTATTTTTGAACCTGGACGGTATTCAAGCTAGGAAAGGGGTGGAAGTATGATGGACCGGTGAAACTTAAGTCTGTATCGTCCTATACACCTAGGTTGAAGTGTTTGTCGCTAGCTCGGCCGGAGTAGTTCGGTGTTGAAATATGGTCAATATGGCCCAGCCAAGGCAGGTCGGCATTGGAATGTAATCGTACTGGTTCGGTCAAAATACTCAAGGAAGATGGGCTCGGCATTTTGTGGATCAGCCTCGGAGAGTTTTATTTCGAGTGGTTCGGCTATAACGGTTCGGCCTTGGCGGGTCGGCCAAGATGCATGAAGACAAAGTGGTTCGGCCAATATAGGTGACACTAAGCGGTTCGGTCTAGATGGTTCAGCATATGTCATTCGGCCTAGATAAGTTAGCAGATATCGTTCGGTCGGGAGTAGTTCGGCACATATGGGTCGGTGGATCTGGATCGGTGCACAATGAGGGAGTTAGCATATTCTTGGGCTCAACAGCGAAGTGAGGAGATCGACATTGCTTTACTTCGAGATCCATCACGAGTTACTCCGAATCCCTTGAGGGATTGCTTCGAGTCATTTGTTGGACGACCATAGATCAGCCATACTGGTTCGGCGATGCCTGGTTCGGCCATATTGGTTCGGCATTGCCTTGGTCGGCCAGTTTGAACTAACACTAGTGGGCTGAGCTATATTGGTCGTGGGCTTGCACAGGGGAACCAACCTATCTTCATCTACAAATAGAGGGGCAGGGGTACAGTTGGAGGGACCTTTTTTGAAGAACTCCAGAGAGACCCTACCATTTTTTGCACTTGCTTTCTTTGAGCTTGGACTTGTATTGAAGTTGTTTGTTTACAGATTGTATCTGTATCCAAGTATTTGAAAAAAGCAATAAAGTTCACGTTGAAAGTGGACGTAGGCAGTTACGCCGAACCACTATAATTTTGGTGTTCTCATCTCTGCTATTAGTTTTGCATATTTTCCTCTGTTTTAATTTACTGTCTTCATTAATCTCTCTGCACAAATCTATTGCTAGGTATTAGTGACTAATTCTGGTGCTAACAGATAGCTATTTAGGAGTTGCAGTTTTATGTTTTGTTGTATTTCCGTTATGTTTTTATTAAGTCGGTTATGACTATATGATTCTGATCATCCAATGGGGTATCTTCATATACCACTCTTGGCATATTTTGTAATTAGTATATTTTATATGTGCCTCGGAATGTATTAGGAATATATATTAAGAATATGGAACATCTGTTTTGAAAATTAATATAGAAAAAGTTGTTTTGAAATCTGTGATTTGTTTCGTATTCAAGTGTTTCTGATATTAAAGGTACCATTAACATAGCCGTATTTAGTCGCCGGAAGCTAATACTGTGGATGACTACAACATCTGTAGCGCTTAGTTTGGGCCTCTAAATAGGGGATGTTACGACATATTTTTACAAAAATCCAAATGTCATCAAATCATCATTCATTCAACTTCATTTAGGGGTAAAATGGTAATTTTGCGAATGTATTAATTTTGAGAATATTTATTTGCATATTATTTTAGTTTTATTTGTCGGAATTTGGATGGAAAATGGAAGAGGCTTCATGTGTGTATGCATGCACAAGAGTAGGAAGACAAAAGAAAGATGGAAATAAATGAATTCATGTAGTAATGGAGGATCCCACCTAACCACTAACCCATGGACCACAATTAAATGCTAATGGAGATTAAAAGCACATGCACATGTTCATGAAGGTTTAAAGGCATGTTTGTAGGGATTAATTACATGATAATGATCATGGTTTTAAATCTCCTATATATCATCCGAGATCTCCTCCAAGATCGCATTTTATACTGAAACGAGACGAGACATCAAATCTCCTCCATATCTTCCACGACACTCATCTCATCCGATATATTGAAATCTCACTCGAAATATGGATCAAAATCTTAATCCGAGATCTCATCTGAAATTATACATTTTTCTTATTTTGCATAATATTTTTTATTTTAACATTGATTCAAAAGAAACTACTCATTCCAATTATAATTTACCAACTTCTTGAACATATTCTTTATGTTTCATCTTATTGAGTCATAGCGAAAGGTTTCACTTCTTTATTATGTTCAAATAGAAGGATGTTATTCAATCATTACCAAATCAATTAGCTAATCAAGCTACCACTCTTCTAAAAATATTCCTTTTTCCATGTAAATCAAGTATGTTACCATTTTTATTTTTTCTAAGAAAGTTATAACCGTTAAATAAAATTTTGACACATCAATTTTAAACACATAAGTACATCCGAAATATTCTCGAGGTGCACTATAAGATCCGAGATGTCAATCAGAGATGTACACCCGATATGTACTCATCTCGTCCGAGATCTTCCCCGATACGAGATAACTTGTGTGAAAATTCTAAGACGAAACATGGCCGAAAACCGATATTTAAAACTTTGATAATGATAACTTGGAGGCCATACTTCCTTAAGGGCATTTTGAGTAGTCCCATAAAATATGGATTAGGGTTTTAGGCATGTACAAATACTGTTATGTTTCATGTAGAAAGCTTTGACTACCTTCTCTTTAGTTTAATTGTAGCCACAAATGTAAACATAAAACTTTCTTTCTTTTTAATAACTTCTCAGCCTTTTACTCTTATGTAATTTATTTACATGCAATTTTAATTCATGCACTTTTAATTCATGATCTTTTTTTGTTTCTCCTTATGTTAATAGTTTAGATTTCTTTCTTTTATGCAAGTAGATTAGCTTTTAGTTTATTTCAATTAGCTCTCTTCTTTCATGTTGAAATCACTTTATGTTATGATGAATTCAAATATGAAAAGCTAAGCCCCTTCAATTTATGGGTGATGAAGCACTCATGAATTATGTAAGTTCAACATATTATATTGTTTATGATATTTTTTTAATGCTCCGTGAAGAGTTGGATTATGATGTAAATTTATTAGGGAATTTGATAACCCGTGTTGTAATCACAAATGGGCTATGCTTAATCCAACATGAACACGATTTACATCATCATCTAACTAAGTGATTTTAATTATGGAATTAAAATAGAAACAAAATTTAATGATCTATATTACTAATCAAAAATAGTAGATAGATCATGCTTAAAATAGATTTTGTTTTAGTTTCATGTTCATTTTCATTAGAGTTGACAAGTGGTTTTAGTTGTTATATTATAGTATGATGGTTTAAGCTATGTTAATTAATAACATAAATAGAATATACATATGATAAATACATCAATAATTCTACTTAGATCGAAGTAGAAAGATCATAGATTGTTTTTGTGTTGATTTATGTAAAAATATGAGAGTAGATTTGCCTCTAAATTCTCTTCTAATCTCATAATTTTAATCACTTTTGTTCTAGTTTATCTTTTGCTATTTTTCTTAGTTTAAACAAACTAGAAAGTTTGGGTTAATTTGATTGAGTAGAATTTAAATTCAACTCATTTTCCTACAGATCAACCCATACTCGGCACATACTAAAACTGTACGTCATGCACTTGCGGTTATTTTACTAAATTTTTCGTCCATTTTTCTAACTGATAGAAGATTCATCTTCAAAAATAGTCCGTAAGTTTTAAACGGGTTATTGATCGGCCCATGAAAATAAATAGGTTAATAGTGACCCTAGAAATGAGACAGATAGTCAAATGAATGAGTATGGGAAATCCAGGATATTTTTCTTGTTTGCATATCATTATGATATTTTTAAATTGCTATGTTTTAACCATTGTGGATGTAGGAGCACATGGTTATTATAAATGTTTGGGCAAGATACTAGTGATGGGAAAATCCGTTTCGCCAAGCGGCATGGTCTGATTAGATATCTAAAGGGTTTTAGATGGTAGGTTATTATTCATAATAGGCTTTATGTTTGACTCAAAGTTTATATTTTCCTCTTAAACTCTTGGGTACTTAATTGATTTTGAGTAGTTTGAGAGTTGAGGATTTTCAGGTTCTTCTTTAGATAGATAAGCTTCCTGCTGGAGTCAAGATAGCTAGTAGGAGTTCTTTTCTATTTGATTCCGCCGTATTTCGATGTAAAGGCAAAGTTGTTTAATTGCTTGTGTTTAGACTCAGATTATCCAAGGGGGCATCTGTTGGAAACTGGGTGGCTACAACACAATGTTGGATCTTAAGGCTATTCAAACACTAGAAGTGGTGAGATGTGTATTAACTAATTACTTATGAATGTAAAACTGTATTTACTCAAATTGCAAACAGAAAGAAGTAATCAGAGAATAAGTAAGTAATAAAGTAAAATGCAGTAATGTAAATAACACCCGGATTTTTATACTGGTTCGATTAACCAATCGTACATCTAGTCATGCACTCTATCATGCAGAATTCCACTATAATCGCTTGCTTTCCATGAGTGGCAAGAACACCTTAACAATCTTGGTTTCACGGGCTACAAGACACACCCTCTTGATTTTACAGGCTACTAGAACACCTTCTCCTTATCACCAACAATAAACTATGGAAAGTAGTAGTATCTTCAATACAGATTCTTGCAAATTCGGTACAATGATCCTAAAGACCTCCAATGGAAATATATCTTTGAATATTTGAGAAATATGATGAAATCAGAGAGAGAATAATGTGCATTAAAGTACAACTTTCTGATATTGTGTGGTTTGCAAATCAGTGAAGAATTGGAGTGAAACAGTATTGATTTGCGAGGAGATTGAAAGAGTATGCAATGGATTTCTTTTGCAAATGTTTGGAGAAGAAGGAGTAAGAGAAAATAAGATTTTTTGATGTTAGAATTTGTTTTCAGATGCCTTTATATAGTGGTTGAAGAGACGTGTCTTTTGGTGTAGAGGTATAGGGAAAATGTCTCTTCATTTAAAATTTGAAATTCTGAAAAACGGCTAGCATGTCGACAACCCCCTACCCCCCTTGTCGACAAGGGTGTGTTGCAGAACGACCAGCAACACTAATAAGTGTTGCAAATTTTCGGCATTTCAAATTACCTTATATTTATGGATTTTTGTGATTCGGTGGAGGTCAATGGTTGATGATCTTCAAGTGTAATTGCCATGAGATCTTTAACAAGATATTCTAAAGTTCAACCAACTCCTCATTACTTCAAACACCTTTATCCTTCAGCATTTTTCTCTAATTAGGTTTTGTTCTTCAATTGCTCTGATTAACATTCTTCTATAATTCATCTGCTTCCACTGTATTCTTGCTAATCTCTGTAAATGTATCCATAATATATCCGATATGACTGCATAACTCGAAGATATGTTAGTAGTAATATTTACGTGGTTGTTGTCATCAAAATCAATACCTAGGGTATTAACAATCTTCCCCTTTTTGACGAACCATACAAATATTTGAGAGATAAAATATAATACTTTATATTTGACCCCCCTAACTCTATGCACTCCCCCTATCATTTTGCCTAGTATATTTATACATTTTCTCCCCCTTTGTCATCAACAAAAAGGATGAAAAAGAGTCGCTTAAATCATTGCTAGACAATATGTAGAGTTTGTATATAGAGATAAAATGCTTATAAACAAAACACTTAAGGGGAAACCATATCAATTCAAAACATGAAATAAACTTATCAAATAATAAGATGAGTTTTAGAGTTACCGACTTTGTCGATGCCAATAACAAATCCTTTTCGTATTTATCCAATGTTCAATATATTTCTCGTCATATGTTTTGAGCATCTGCTATCTGATATACATTGTTTGGTACCTGAAAAATTATAAAATATGCACACTGGTATCCTTTTTATTCTGTGGTCCATAGGGTTATGTTTTGGGATGCCAAACCCAAGAAGAGTTTGAATGTCCTTTCAAAATATAATTATTAGATGAATGAGCCTTATTAATAAAATTATCAATATATTTTTCTTTTTCAATAGCATATAACCTTTTTGAAACCCATAAATTAATGTATCTATTTGGAGGTTTTAACTTTATTTTCCTAGTTTTTGGTTTGAACTTGGTAGTCTTAACAAACTTAGTATTTTTAATACTATTTTTCTTTGATTTAACCTTAGGGGTGTATCCAAGTCCATGTTTATTCCAAGTTTGTTTAGATCTAGATAATAATTTTTCTAGATTATCCTTCCCTTTGTTAAATTTATGAATATCAGTTTTCATTTTATCAAAACCCTTATTACGGTTAAAAATAAGATGTTATTTTGTCATTCAGATCAGTGATCTGTGACTTCATTGAAAGATTTTCTGATTTTAAAGATTCATTTTCACTTTTTAGTTTTTCAAAACTTCTTAGTGTAAAATCCTTTTCATCATTATACCCATTAAGTCTTTCAATTTCATCTTTTAGACATTGTTTTTCTTTAGTTAACTTTCAATAAATATTTTTAATCTATCTTTGCCAAACTATTGTTGTACTCTTTCCTAAGTATTTTATATCCCTCACATGTTGGCATTTTCTGTTTCTGAATCACTATCACTTGTTGATGTATCTGAATCGTTCCATTTTGCATCGAATGCCTGTTTCCTCTCCTTATTGAAAGTATTTGACTTTGATTTCTTCAGTTGTTTGGGAAAGTCTCTTTTCAAATGACCGGGTTTATCACATTCGAAACACTTAACAACATTTTCATTTCTAGAATTGTTGTTATTAGTTTTTCGAAGTTTGTTTGTTATCCAATACTTCAAAAATTTCTTGAACTTCTTGGTCATAAACTCGATATCATCATCAATAGCATCATCATCTGGTTCATCTTTGTCAATCATAGCATTGAGTGCTAGTGATTTCTTCTCATTTGCCTGATTCTCTTTTCTAATCCGAAACTTTACTTCAAAGGACATTTGATTACCAGTTAAATATTCTAATTTCATAATATTAATATCATTGGCTTCTTCAATTGTCAGAGTCTTCTAATCCCATTCACTAGGAAGTGAATTCAAGATCTTTCTGACTTGGTCTTCTTCGGTAATTTTCTTTTCTAATGATATTAAAGCATGTACTATATCTTGAAATCTAGAATACATACCAGAAATAGACTCATTTGGTTTCATTTGAAAGAGTTGAAATTTGTTTGTTAGCATAGATATCTTTGTTTGTTTTACTTTACTGGTGCCTTCATATGTGACTTGCAGTGTTCTCCAAATTTCATATGCAGAATTACAAAGAAACACTCGATTAAATTCATTTCTATCTAAAGATCAACATAAAATGTTCATGGCCTTAGAGTTATTTAGTGCTTGTGTCTTTTGGTATAGTGTCCATTTTGAATATTCAGTTTGAGGCTCTATGTATTCTAGTTGGGCAATGTTTCAAATATCCAAACCATTAGACTGCAAATAACATTTCATCCTACAAGCCCAATATGCATAACTACTGCCATCAAATAAAGGTGGTCTAGTGGTAGATTGCCCTTCTTCAAAAGTGTTAAAAAATGTGTTACTAGTATCATTAGCCATTCATACTTTTCAAAAACCAAGTTATGAATTTTCGAAAACCAAGGCTCTGATACCAAATGTTGGAAACTGGGGTGGCTACAACACAATGTTGGATCTTAAGGATATTCAAACACTAGAAGTGGTGAAATGTGTATTAACTACTTAATTATGAATGTAAAACTGTATTTAATCAAATTGCAAACATAAAGAAGTAATCAAAGAATAAGTAAGTAATAAAGTAAAATGCAGTAATATAAATAACACCCGGATTTTTGTACTGGTTCAGATTAACCAATCATACATCCAGTCCTGCACTCTATCGTGCAGAACTCCCCTATAATCGCTTGCTTTCCACTTGTGGCAAGAATACCTTTACAATCTTACTTTCACGGGCTACAAGACATGCCCTCTTGATTTTAAAGGCTACAAGAACACCTTCTCCTTATCACCAACAACAAACTATGGCAAGTAATAGTATCTTCAATATAGATTCTTGCAGGTTCGGTACAATGATCCTAAAGACCTCAAATGACAATATATCTTTGAATTCTTTGAGGAATAGGATGAAATCAGAGAGAGAATGATGTGAATTAAAGTACAACTTTCTGATATTGTGTGGTTTGCAAATCAGCGAAGAGTTGGAGTGAAACAGTATTGATTTGCAAGGAGATTGAAAGAGTATGCAATGTATTTCTTTTGCAAATGTTTGGAGAAGAAGGAGTAAGAGAAAATAAGAATTCTTGATGTTAAAATTCATTTTCAGATGCCTTTATATAGTGGTTGAAGAGACGTGTCTTTTGGTGAAGAGGTGTAGGAAAAATGTCTCTTCATTTAAAATTTGAAATTCTGAAAAACGGCTAGCATGTCCACAACCCCCTATCCCCCTTTGTCGACAAGAGTGTGTTGCAAAATGAACAACAACACTAATAAGTGTTGCGAATTTTCAGCATTTCAAATTACCTTATATTTATGGATTTTTGTGATTCGGTTGAGGTCAATGGTTGATGACCTTCAAGTATAATTGCCATGAGATCTTTAACAGGATATTCTAAGGTTCAACCAACTTCTTATTACTTCAAACACGTTTATCTTTCAGCATTCTTCTCTAATTGGGTTTTGTTCTTCAATTGCTTTGTTTAACATTCTTCCATTATTCATCTGCTTCCACTGTATTCTTGTTAATCGCTGTAAATGTCTCCATAATATATCTGATATGACTGCATAAGTAGAAGATACGTTAGGAGTAATATTTATGTGGTTGTTGTCATCAAAATCAATACCTAGGGTATTAACAGCATCTTCATATGTCGCTTTTGGCGTATTTTGTAATAATTGTGTTTTTATGAACGTCGTTCTCAAATTTAGGATTATGTAATGAATTTGAAATATGATTGAAATGGAACGAGAAATTTGTTCAACGGTTTTAAAATTTTTTATATCCATGTGTTTTTGTTACATCAATGTGTCTAACATTACCACGTGGTCATCGAGAATTAATAACTATGGATGACTGCAGCATCCATAGCCTTTAGTTTCGGGTCTCCAAGTGGAGGATATTACAAGTTGGTACCAGAGCAAGGTTAACGGTAACTTAAAAGAAATTTCAAATTTAAAAAAAAAAATTCAAAACATAATCCAATGAATCAGAAAATAAGATCGGGTTTGGGTTAACGCTATAGTAACGTACTAGTATTTGATATATATATATATATATATATATACACACACACACACACACACACACACAGGTACACACACACACACACATATATATAAAGTACGTATTCCCTCTCTCTTAGACCATTCTTTTGTATCTTACTAAGGCTCATATTCAGATTTATGAGGAAGGAAGATATGGAGGCAAAACGAAAGAGGAAATCTCGATGGAGGAAGCGCCACAACAAATGGAAATGCTCGAAACAGGAGAAATCATGGTCGATAGGCAAATGCTAATCCAAATGCAAATGCAATGTAGGTGCTGGAAACTCGCCAGTAGATATAGGGATGATGTATCAGTTCTTCGTCAATCTGGTGCAAGCAGGAGCTACCATGAGAGTAGTTGGGGGTAATGCTGGGAATGTTGGAGGAGCTAATCCTGTGGCCCCAGTCGGAAACAACTATGCTAAGCTGAGCAGGGATTATACCAGTCTTGGTGGGAAGCCGCTTTGGGAATGGAGGATGCTATAGAAGTTGAGAATTGGCTTTTGCATTGCGAGAGAATCTTCACCAACTTAGGGTTGAATGATGAGCAATAAAGGAGGCTTGCTTCTAGATAGTTGCGGGAAGTAGCGCTTCATTGGTGGAATAGTTTTGCTATCGGAGTTCCCGAGGAAGAGTTGACTTAGGTGGAATATCGTTCTAGGAGAGGTTTTTTGTCTGAAGTTGCCAAGTCGGCTAGGGGTGGGCACGGTCGGTTAACCGAACCTATCGGTTAATTTGAACGGTTAACCTATAAAAAGCAATGGTTCGGTTAACCGTTCCATCGATTAAAAATTGTTGCACGAACCGACCGAACCGGTTAAATTTAACCGTGGGTAACCGGTTAAATTTAACGGTTCGGTTAACGGTTAACCGTTGCAAGTTAACCGTTTAAGGCAAACGGTTAACCGTTGCACAGCAATACAATATCTTGACTGATGGCATACAATATCAATATATAATTATATATCAGGGATGGTATACGGCAACATTGCTCATTAGCACGACTGATGGCATACAATGTCAGGCCACATACGAAACAATCCAATTAGCACAGCAAAGATCATCACATAATTCACAATCCAATGACACACTACAGTCCACAACAATACAGTCCTCACTCCTCAGTTCTTCAATTCATAGTTAATTCAATTGTACAATACTACAAGCCAACAGTACTACATAGTCTAAAATACTACAGAATGCAATGAAAATAGTAAATACAATATAGATACTTTAAAGATTGAGCCTGAGATAGCGAGCTTCAGCCTTCAACTCTATATTTCCATCCATTTTATTTAACAATAGCACAAACACCTGATTAGATATAGATAAATATGTAGAGTGATATGTACAAGTAGCAGGTTTATATATATGTAAACTATAAACAAGTAACATGTGTTAAACATTGCACTAGAACTGACTGTACTTTATAAGATGGATAATAAGTACAAGTAACAGGTTTATATATATGTAAACTGACTGAATATAGAGTTATACTGACTGTAATTATATATACTGACTGTAATTATAGATACTGACTGAATATATACTATAACAGTCAGTTCTAATGCAAGTAACATGTAAACTTCTAGAAACCTGTTACTTGTACTTACTGATACTCATAGATATGAACCATTATATAAGAAGTAACAGGTTTATACTATAAAGAAGAACTGACTGAATAGTCTTCAAGTAACATGTAAACTATAAAGAAGTAATGGGTGTTAAACTATAAACAAGTAACAGGTTTATATGTAATGACTGTAATAGTGTAATTTACAAATAACAGGTTTATATAAGGTGTTTCTACTTGAAGTCTTGAACTGTGTAATGACTGTAATTTACAAGTAACTGTGTAATGACTGTAATTTACAAGTAACTGTTTATATGAGGTTTATATGAACTGTGTAATGACTGTAATTTACAAGTAACAGGTTTATATGAGGTTTATATGTAATGACTGTAATTTACAAGTGACTGTGTAACTGGTATACAATATGAGGTGTTTCTACTTGAACTATTAACTAAAAATAAAATACTGATACGTTTACTAATACATTTACACTGACTAAACTGGTATACACTAAAATGTAACTGGTATTCACCTGAAACTGGTATTCACCTGAAACCGTGTAACTGGTATTCACCTGAAATTGGTATTCACCTGAAACCGTGTAACTGGTATTCACCTGAAATCAAACAGTCAAACAATCCAATTAGTGAATAAATAAAAATCGAACATCATTGAATGTTACAATATCAAATACACCATTACTATATCCGTGGAATTATTAACTGTCATTATAAAGTTATATGATTGTATATGAAGAAAGTATATGATTGTTTTGAAAGTATATTATTGTTTTGAAAGTGTAAACACTAAACTATATGAACATTTCTACCAAATGAAACTAACCGCGGTGAAGGTGAATACAACGATGACGAACATGGACCATCCATGGTGAACATAAAATTTGATGGCGACTCACGTTCACATCCATGTACAAAATTTATATGGCAAACAAGTTAATTAGAGCATTGTATTTCAAATCCAACAAATGAAGAACTATATTATTTTACAAATGCAAATATCACCTGATAGGAGTTCATCATAATAAGAAACATCATCAATAGGAACCTCAATGCGATGATCGACAAAAATTGGTTTGGACCTTAACCAATTCTGAGTACAAACCAATGCCTCAACCATCCGTGGACTCAAAGTACTACGAAAAGGATCTATAATTCTTCCTCCGGTGCTAAAAGCGGATTCGGAAGCAACTGTGGATACCGGAATAGCGAGAAGATCTCGAGCGACTAAAGATAAAACATGATATTTGGAACTATTTACCTTCCACCATAGTAAAACATCAAAATTATTTGGTGTACCCTCAATTGGTGCATTTAAATACTTTTCTAGTTCGTTTCCTTCGTTATCGTGTTGTTGAACTTGTCTTAGAAAAGTGTTCATTCTTCTAGAAAGAACATCACTAACATCCTCAACACGTTCACTAGCAACGGGCGTACTAGGTTCTGGCTCCTCACACGTTTGTGTTCCAAATGTAGAATCGTTAACATAAAAGTCAAACAACCTTAGCAAAATATTCTTCACACTTATTAATATGTTTTCCGCAATATTTTTTTCATACATGTCTTCAACACATAACTTCAAAAATTGGAATTTATACCTTGGGTCAAGCACACACGTAACAAATAAAATTTTGTTCATATGACTTTCGCTTCCCCAATATTTATCAAACTTCATTTTCATACTATATGCCATTTTAGCAAGATAAGGATTCAATTTATCAACCAATACTTTAAGTTCTTCTTGAATTCCACTAAGCTCGGCAAAACAAACATTAGCGGTAATGGACAAAGTTTTGCTAAATTTTAAAGTAACATCATAAAAATACTTTAAGAATTTAACAAATAATTCAGCACTTTTCCAGTCCACACTTGTCGGGGGATGAATTTCATCATCAAAGTAAGCAACAAAAATACCATCGTTTTCTCTCATATCATCAAAAACTTTTTTGTACTTTAAAGCCGCTTCCAACATCAAATACGTTGAATTCCATCTAGTCGGTACATCTAAAATAAGCATTGATTTATTCTCAATTCTCAAACTTAAGCATAACTCTCTAAATTTACTCAATCGTGATGGAGATGATCTCACAAATCTGACTGCAGTACGAATTCCAGCTATAGTACTACTAATTTCTTTTAGCCCGCCATTGACGATTAAATTGGTTATATGAGCACAACAACGAATATGCATGAAATCACCATTCAAAACACAACCACCATTATAATCATTTAATTTGCTTTTGACATAATTAATTGCCACTTCATTTGCACTAGCATTATCGACTGTGATAGACACTATTCTTTTGAGTTCCCATTTTTTGATACAGTGGACAATAACTTTTTCAATATTTTCTCCTTTATGACTAGTAATCACACAAAAATTTATAATCCTTTTATGTAGCTTCCAATCTCAATCGATAAAGTGTGCAGTTAAAACCATATAATTCACATTCTGAATAGATGTCCATGTATCAGTAGTTAGACAAACACCATGCAATGATTTTGAGAACAATTTTTTAAGAGACTCTAACGAATCCCAATATAACTGAAGCACATCCCTACAAATTGTTCTACGTGAAGGAACTTCAAAACTAGGACACAATTCCCGACAAAATTGAACAAAACCTTCACCCTCCACAAAACTAAAAGGTAGTTCATCAATAACTAGCATTCGAGCTAATGATTTTCTACATTGCTCTTTATTGAATGACCATGCGATAAGATTGCAACTACCTTCAGTATCGCTATTTGTTCCAAAAGCTAATGTTTTTTGTCTCTTATCACTCTCACGTGGAATGGACTTACATGAATGTTTTATATGGTAATTTAAATGTGTAGTGCCATTTGATTTAGAATCACATGCAAATTGTTGACCACAATAGTTGCATATACATTTCTGAAAATTGAAATTACCGTCTTTAGTAAAATGTTCCCATACCGGAGAAGGCTTTCTAGAAGAAGGCTTGCGCACCGGGTGTAGAGGAGGCTTTCTAACATTGATGCCATCTTCGCCAGTTTCCTCATCATCCGCTTCTCCCGCAAACTCATCATCATCTATTGTTTCTCTAGCACTACCTATTTGTACCTGTTATAGTGCATGAAAACAAAAATACATTTTAGATTAGAAATATATGGTTCATATCTACGTGTATCAGTTGCAGTTGCAATTGCAATCACTGTAAAATTATTGAATAACTAACAGCCTTTAATTAACTACAAATGTAAATAACATTATACAGTTTATTAAATTCAGGTTAATTATCTACGTGTATCAGTTGCAGTTGCAGTTGCAATTGCAATCAGCCAGTCTCTGTAAAACTATTGATTAACTGACACCCTTTAATTAACTACAAATGTAAACAACATTATACAATTTTAAAATGTAAACAACACTTAAACAGTTTATTAAATTCAGGTTAATTCAAGCATATACATTATACAGTCAAGTTAAAATGAGTCACATACTATAGCAAGAAGAGTAAAACAAACATTATATTGACATGGAACATGAATACAAATAGGGGCAGAGCATTTCTATTTTACAGTGCATAAATTAAGCTTTGGAACATCTCTACTATTATTGATCAATATATAGTTTACATATAAATTGATTAAAGATTTACTAACAGTCAGGTTAATCTACGAATTACATTTACACAGTTTAAATTTACACAGTTTAATTATTCAATATTCATTTCAGCGGCTAAGTATTACATTTACACAGTTTAATCCAGCGGCAAAACAATTCATCCAACAGCTATCAAATGAATAATACAAGCTTACAAGCTAAATAAAACATATAAAAACTAAAAAGTAAATCGATAGTTGCATATATATTTCTGAAAATCTACGAATTATACAGTCCATACAACCTAAATAAAACATATAAAAACTAAAAATAAACATAATCAAATGAATAATATAAGCTTACGTTTTTTCTTTTCCTGCCATTCACCATATCTGAATTTGTAAATCAGTAGATCTGAATTTGTGTTGATCGGCGATTCGCTACTTAATTGATGGGTGGAGAGGCTTTTTGTGATCTGGGTTTTGCAAGAACGATCAGGGATTGAAGACGATAGGCTTTCGCTGAAGCTCCGTAGCGTAGCCCTTGGTTTGTAGAACGAACGAATTGTGAAAGCGGCGGCCACTCGATAGTCACTAGGGTTTCTAATTTTCTATTATTTACGCGATATTAATGATGGGCCGGGTGCGGGTGCTTGGCTTCGTAGTTTGTAGGTCACCATTCCAAAATATTTTCGGTTAACGGTTAACCGTTAACTAACATTTGGTTAACCGTTAACCGAACCGAATTTTATCGGTTAACGTCGACCGGTTAACCGAATGTTTGGTTAACCGAATTTATCGGTTAATGCGGTTCGGTTATGGTCGGTTGGATCGGTTAAGTCGGTTAGGTCGGTTAAATGCCCACCCCTAAAGTCGGCAGTTTTGAGGAAGTTTATGGACTTGGTGCAAAGTGAGATATCGGTGATTGAGTATGCCATGAAATTTGATAAGTTATCCAGATATGAACATACTACCATAGACACCGTCGTCAAGAGGAATGAGAATTTTATTCAGGGATTGAGACCCAAGATTGCTAGGGCGACCCTGTCACATCTTCGTGATCCTTGTAATATTGTTGTGGAAATGGCAATCCGACATGAGGAGATGCTTGCTACTTATAGAAAGGAGAAACAGGTTTAAACCCAGAGTTCTCTTGGCAAGAAGAGGAAGTTCTTCAAGAAGAAGGTAAACTAGAAGGGAGAAGCTACCAAGAAGGCAAATGCTAATCTCTTCACTTTAAGTGTGATAAGAAGGGTCATTATGCTCATTAATGCTGAACTGGCAAGGGGAAGAAGGCCGCATACAAGAAGGGTGTGAAGTGCTTTAACTACGACCAGGTTGGGCATTACAAGAATCGGTGTCCAGAATCAGTCGAAGCGGACAAGAGAAAAGACTTTGCTGTTGGACCATCGTCTGCAGGCCAACTGCTGTTGGGAAAGGAAAGATTGTGATGGAAGGCACGCTTTTGATTCAAAGTACACCAGTTAGAGTACTATTTGATACCGGTGCGTTGCCCATTTATATCTCAATGTTTGGTTGATAGGTTATGTTTAGAACCCACATACTTTGTTACTTCCTTAAGGGCTGTGAATCCGATAAGAGATATGCAACTTTGGGAATAAGATGCGACCGGTAAGATCTTGATTTGTTAGGTCATAAGTTTGCATGCAGTTTGTATCTTTATGATTTCGTAGATTTCAGAATCATTTTAGGTATGGATTGGTTGGGTAAATACGAGGCTTGGATATTTTGCCAGGATAGGGAAATATCGTTTAAACACCCTGATAGTCATAACTGAATTATATACTCAGTGGAGGATTCTGACCGAAATGTTTGTACTCTGTTGAGTACTATGGAAGCAGAAGAAGAGTTAAGTCAGGTTCGAGTAGTAAGAGAATTTGCATATGTTTTTGAGCCAGTTACAGGATTACCACCGAAACGAGCCATTGAGTTGCGGATAGATTTTGTGCCAGGAGCAAAACCTGTAAGTAAAACACCTAGTAGGATGACACCGACCGAAATAAAAGAATTGAAGGTGCAGCTAGTGGATCTAAAAGAGAGAAATTTTATTAGATCGAGCAGTTCGCCTTGGGGTGTGGTTGTGGTGTTCGTGAAGAAACCAGATGGGTCGTTGAGGCTGTGCATCGACTATCATAAGTTGAATGAGAAGACGATCAAGAATAAGTATTCTTTGTCAAGAGCCAGAGTATCTTCCCAATTGAATTTGGCGATAGATTTCTATCAGTTAAGAGCGGTTGAAGACAATATTCCGTTGACAACGTTTCAAACTAGGTATGGTTCATACGAGTGGTTAGTAACGTCATTCGGGTTAACGAATGCACCAGCTTTCTTCGTGGATTTGAAGAACTGAGTTTTCTAAGGGTACTTGGATAGGTTCGTATTGGTATTTATAGACGATATTTTAGTGTACTCTAAGGATTAAAGAGAGCATGAAAATCATCTAAAAGTAGCGCTTGAGACGCTGAGGCGGCATCAGCTGAAAGCGAAAATTTTCAAGTGTTATTTCTGCAAGCAAGAGGTTAAGTTTCTTAGTCATGTGGTTTCAGAGATGGGTTTTTCAGTTGATTCAAATAAAATTGTAAGTTGTTAATAACTGGAAGAGACCAGAGACACTGACTAAGATTATAAGTTTTCTTGGACTTGTTGGCTATTACCGGAGATTCATTAAGGATTTCTCACGGATAGCCACGACTTTGACTAAGTTAACCAGGAAGGATGTGAAGTTTATTTGGTTTAACAAAAAAACATTCCTTAAGTTAAAGCATTTGTTGCCAACGCGCCTATGTTAGTGGTTCTAGAAGGAAACCAAGGGTTGGTGATGTATATCGATGCATGTGGAACTGTATTAAGGGATGTGTTGGTGCAGAAAGGTAAAGATATTGCTTATGCTTCACGACATCTTAGACCGCATGAGGTGAAATATTCTACTCATGATTTGGAGCTAGCTGCGGTGATCTTCGCATAGAAGTGACAAAGACATTATCTCTGGGGGGTGGGAGATTTGAGTTATACACAGATCATAAGTTCTTAAGATATTTATTCTCTTAGTAGGATTTGAATATGAGACAATAGAGGTGATTAGAGTTTTTAGCAGCTTATGATTTTGGTATAGAGTACACACCCGGAAAAGGAAATAACGTAGCCGATGCTCTTAGCAGAAAACAGCAGAATGTGCTGTTAGCTATATTGATAGAATGGAAAGATTTAGAGGGTTTGACTGCTTGTAGTATGCAGTTAAGATCGACTGCTAGTTCTAGTCAGAGCACCAGCCATATTCTCATGTTTGGAAGTTCAAATAGTATTGATCGAAAAAGTTGCTTCGAACCAAAAAGAGGATCCATCATTAGCCAAGAAGATTAGAAGACTTGAGCTTGGATCGAAGATCGATGATCTAAATAACTTTAATCTTGACCATAAGGGATGGTTGACCAGAGGGGGTGATCTAAATGACTTTAGTCTCGGCCATGTGCGGAGCTAGACATTGTTCTTTATGTAAAAGATATGAGCCTTACAATACACAAATGACTTACAAATGACTTATCTTGTACCCTTTTACGTAAAGTTTCAGATGAACTATTTTAAGGCATACAAGTTTCCTCCTTTTTGTGTATCATAGTTCATATTTCGTTACCTTAGCATTGGTCCACAAATAAAAATTGAGGTCTTGAGTTGGGGGTTATTGTAGATATGGTTATGCATGATGATTTTTATTAACACATTGAATTCTGTACTAGCTAGATATCACACACTTATCACTATTCACTACGTTTTCAACAACATGATAACATTGTGTATGCTATAACTTCAAATTCACTTAAGAATGAATTTTTTTCTGCTATTATTTTATCAATGTATCCACACTTATATCATCGTGTATACAATTAACATCGTGTCTACCATAACATCGAGTGATAACGGTACCTATTATTATATCTACATTTTCAATTTTTTAATAATTTTTGGGTACGAATTAGCAGTATATTATTATCATTATAGTACTTTATGCGGATGCTAGATGTTAGACGGGCAAGTACTTGGGTCCGAATGGCAATGGGGCGGGTTGGGCCAGGTTTTAGTTCCCCATACCCATCTCGGATTTTTTAGACCTCGCTACAGACCAGTCCCGTAGACCCGGTGCGGGTCTGGAATTTTGTCCCTTCGGGTCAGTAGACCTCACCCGGCACAAGACCCGATTAATCTCATGCATTGATTTAAAATTGTGTACCAACTTACATATATTTGTTTATACTCGTTATCATCAAATAATACATGAAATACAAATAACAACGTGTCTAAGAAAAGTTAGTAAAAATGACGTGTACAATAACAATTCAGAAAATATATACATATGTTATTGTACAATTATCAATGACGCAATTTAATACTCTAATTTTTTATATAGATTATTTATTGGAAAATTTTTAATAACCATGCTAGAATCATTTATATCTAGAAAGATTAATAAATCATTATAGTAATAAAGCAGTTTCATAAGACATTAGTAGTGCGGGTCAGGTTGGGCCGGGTCAACCGAATTCGATCCAACCCTAGACCTGGAACACTCAAGAACGGGTCACGGGTCTATCCGCCCCAATGACCCAATGGGATGGGTCTGCACGGGACAAAACAAGGACGGGTCGACCGGGTTTGGACTCTAGACCCGTCCCATTGCAATCCCTTGGGTAAGGCAAGTAAAGGAATGGCCAAACACAATGATCAATGTTACGTCTGCAACAATGTGTCTCAGAGTATTTTTCACATTGCCAATTAAATGGCCAGATAATAAGCAATGAGACATCGCATCACTTAAAATGGTATCAGTTTCTTGTCAAATAAATAAATAATTAGTATGAATATTGCCGATACTATTTTCACATGTTTTAATTAATCTATCATGTGGACATGTCTTGGCTTATGTGTAATTAATTCATTATGTTAACACGTAGTATCTTCTCTATACTTTCTTTGTATGCCATGCTTGCTGCCAAGGTTATCAAAATGAGATTCAAATCGTAAAGTTTAAATTTTAAATCGAAACAGAATTTAAATCGTAAATAATAGATTTAAAAAGATCCATATTTTTTATGTTTGAACTTTTACATCTAATCTTAAAACTCAATTTTTTATTTTATTCCATTTTTATTTTGCTTAAAAAGCTTAGAATTGAAGTTGTTAGACTCAAATTAGTATAGTGAATATTTCAATACGTAAATCGGAATGTAAATCGAATCGTAGATGGAGAGATTCGATCTGAAACAGAATTTAAATCATAGGATTTTAAGAGTATTTGACAACAATGTTTGCTGATATTACATTGTGATTAAAGAAACATTTAAAAAGAAGGACATATTTTCAGTGTAAATAAAATAGAACGAGCTCTCATTTCTAAGATCCGGAAGTACGTAAGAAGAAAAGAGTACTCAATGTGATTGACCTCACAAGGCGACTACGTGCTATGTTTCAGATATATTTGAATTAAATAAGATTAAGAGCGCACATGTAGTGTTTTCTAATAAAATTTAACCTAAATAACCAATTTGAGGACATATATGCACGCATTATTAGAGCATTAAATGTCGTACAGGTTGCATGTCCAAATTGATATTCGGTTCATTTCTTTTACCATTATTTATCTTCATTTATAATTCAGTATAATAATACTGATAAGGATTACAATAACCATAATTTATTGCAATTGGTTTGAAATAAAACCAAATCAAATCAATTATTTATGTTATTAATTATCATTATAGAAAATGGTAAAATTAACAAAAAATTATGTTCAAATACTTATCCATATGCATAAATTAGGATGCAAGTAAAAAAAAATTTAGAAAATTACTGTCGAGGACAAAATTTCACAGCATTTTAGCCTCAAGGACAAACCTTCAATATTTTATCCTGAAGGACAACTTTCTGTAGGTATCAGCTTTTAGTTATTGATAGCAGTTTTTAGGTATCAGTTTGTAATTATCGGTAACAATTTTTAGGTATCAGTTTTTAGCTCAGTAGCAGTTTTGTTGTCCTTATGAATAATTTTAAAAAATGTTTGTACTTATGAATAATTTTTAGAAGAATGTTTGTCTTTGTGGTAAAATTATTGAGATCGTGTTCTTGAGACAAAAAATATACAAATTTTTGTTCTTTAAATTAATTTCTCCAAAAAATTTAACATGCTATTAATTTATGTTCTGACCTAATTTATTTAATTGTTGAAGATATTTTTTGTAATTCAAATTGTTTATGTTCCACGTTTGTACAAATTTTACAACCAATAATTTTCTTACGTACAAAATGGGAGAAAAATCATAAAAAAACCTTGACACTTGAGTCTACTTGGTTTTTGAGTTCACATAGATTTAACAAACAAAGTTTACATGTACTTTGGAACACAATCATATTAAATGCTACTTAATGCTTGTCTATTTTTGGACGTGTACATATATTTCAAGTTAAGATACGTATAATAATAAATAGCCCACGATCTCTTATATATCAAATACAGGGTATGCCATGATAATATTTAATATCGGTCATTCCATTTTTGGACTTTTTAAGATTAGATTTAGAGTGATGATATTCATTTGCAATGATATTTGATATGGTCACTTGGTTATATTTATTTCATTCTTGTCATGGTTGAAGGACTTGTATTGTTGTTATTGAGGTAGTCTTTGTTTTGCAATTAGATTATCCAACAGACCGAAGGAAGATCTCTGTTGTTATAACCTCCAATAAAGATTTTTGTCTATCCGAGGCTTTTGGATACTTCCATCGTCAAATAATCCATGAATTGGTTCCCATGCTATCAAAACTTTGATTAGACAATCCATTCAAAAAATAAAAAAACTTTGATTAGACAAATTCAAGTGAGAAAATTTGATGTTGATGATAACAAATTAAGAGTGGAGTAGTTACCGACAAAGATGTTGATGAAAGGTATCAGTTGATCGTTGTTTTTTCATTTTAAACTTTGAATTAATGCATATGGTGTATTATATAACTATGCTTTTATTGACATAATTGTAGTTTTTACATTTAACATGCTATATCGTTGTGGCATGAAATGAATCTACGAAACCAACAAACATAAAAGAGAATAAAACAAAATGAAAAGATACCCATCATTACCTGTTTTCATTTACCGGTATGTCCAATTTGAACTTTGATATTTTCCATTTTACTCTTATTACATGGATTTGTCTAGTAAATACCTCTTTAAAAAATCATGTGTATGTATATAAATAAAACTACCATTTCCTTGTATTATAATGACATTATATTAATGATTTATAAATGCAATGTGTCATACAACGGTTGTTGCTCCTTTATGTGCCTAAAGGATACTCTTAATAATATTTAGTTGCGCCATTTATCAACTTGATTTTAACTTTTTTGACATGAAATAATTGTAGAAAAGATTGGTTCAAAACAGAACGCAACAGTCAACGTGCGTTACGAATGCACGCAATGTAACCGTACTATATGTTACAACCAACAAGAGCAACACTTTAAAGCGTTGCAAAATCAGAAAGCAAACAACAGCGGTAAACCGTTACTAATTTGTGCGTGACAGAACTTAAAGTAAGAGGAATACCAAAGTTCGTCGGAGGCTTGTCGTGACAATCGCCTTAAGACTTTAGTCGAAGTCTCTCAGGGTACAACCGACGAAACTGCGCGAGACCGTAAAGAGCACGTCAGTCTGAGACGACGAAGGCAACAGAAACGAATTTGGCTGAAGAGAATTTCGGGGAAGAAGAAGAACAGTTAAATCAGTGAGTGATTTGATCAGAATCCGTCACTGATTTATAGTTGCTGAACGGTCACGGTTGTGTCCGTTCAAAATATGTCTGTTCCGAAAAACTGCGTCCCTTCATTCTTCCAACGGGTCGCACCCGTATTCAATTCAAATTCAAACGGGCCGCGCCCGTATCTATTTGTTACTGTAGCCAAATAAAAACCCGCCGAAAATTGTAGTGTTTTCTGTAGCAAAAATAAGATTTCATAGTAGACCCGAGCCCGGCCCGGCCCGGAACGGGACGGGCGGCGCGCGCGCGTGTGTTCATCAGATTTGGGTCCTCCCTCTCGCACAAAATTACCTGACCCTAAGGGCCAATATAGGGAGGGAGGATCCTACATATATACACAATTTTATCTTTCATTTTGCCAATTTGGGACTAAAGTATATTGCATTCATTTCTTTATAATTGTCAACAATCCCCCACATGAATGACAATATAATTTTCCCCCACACAAAGTGGAATATCTCAGACTACGTATGGAATAATGCTTTTTGAAGGATAAGTAGATGTTTCACTTTGAACTTTCCCTTGTTAACACTCATCGGATATACTTGGCTAATCGGTGAATTATTTCATCTTGAACCGTCTGCCGTTATTGTATAACCAGACAATAAGGTTAACAAAGCATTGTTTCCCTTCTCATCCAATCTCTTAGTTGTGTTCATTTCGGTCCTGAACAGATTTGGTTCTGCGAGTGTATTTAGAGAATTTAAGCCTTTAATATTCTCATAGAGCCGACCCAGCTCACACTAACATAGATGATCGCAACCATAAGGAGTATCCTACATATACCCCACTTGTTATTTTTCAAGGTATGGTCATCATTAAAAAGCATAGCTTTAACCTTTTAATACTTCTGTAGGCATGCATTTATGTTTTGCACCATAGGAATGGAATGGACTATGTCCAGAAAAATGCGTTACGTCTTGAGTTATTCAAAACTGGTTTGCCTATTGATCCTAGTCCATGGGATCTCTAGTTGCCAGGATAGGTTTCCGTATAAGATAACTCTTGTTGGTTTAGGCTTTTAAACCCATTCCCCTCGATGCGCAGTCTATTTTCTCTCTTGATAACCCTTTTGTAAATGGATCCGCTAGGTTATCATTTGTTCTTACATAATCAATGGAGATAGTTCCATTAGAGAGTAACTGCCTAACTGTGTTATGGCGCCGACGAATGTGTCGTGATTTGCCATTATACACAAAGTTTTTCGCTCTACTTAGCGCAGCTTGATTGTCGCAGTGAATACATATGGCCGTTACAGGTTTAGGCCATAAAGGAATATTTTCTAAGAAATGACGAAGCCATTCTGCTTCTTCTCCTGCTTTGTCTAATGCAATGAACTCTGATTCCATAGTGGATCGAGCTATGCATGTTTGCTTCGTTGATTTCCATGACACTGCTGCTCCTGCAAGAGTGAAGACATAACCACTTGTGGATTTTGGTTCCTCTGGATCTGCAATCCAGTTTGCATCACTGTATCCTTCTAGAACAGCTGGATATTTTCCGTAATGCAAGGAATAGTTTGTGGTATTCTTCAAGTATCCAAGCACTGTCATTAGTGCTTTCCAGTGTTCCTTCCCTGAATTACTTGTATACCTGCTTAGTCGACTTACTGCATAAGCTATATCTGGTCTCGAGCAATTCATGAGATACATTAAGCATCCTATTACACGGGAATATTCCAGTTGCATTGCACTCTCATTAGTGTTTTTGTGCAGTACTTCTGATGGATTAAAAGGTGTTCTTACTCCTTTAATTCCATAATGTTGGAATTTCTCAATTATTTTGTCTACATAATGTGACTGAGATAATTGTATTCCATTAGGCGTTCTTATTATTTTGATTCCCAAAATAATGTCAGCAACTCCTAAATCTTTCATATCAAAATTATTGATAAGCATTTTCTTTATGGTCTCTATAACTTTAATGTTAGGACCAAAGATTAGCATATCGTCCACATATAAACAAACAAACACGTATGATTGTCCAACTTGTTTACAATAAATACATTTGTCACACTCATTTATACGAAAACCATTTCTTATCATGACACTGTCAAACTTTGTGTGCCATTGTTTTGGAGCTTGTTTGAGTCCGTATAGTGATTTTACCAATTTACAGACTTTGTTTTCATTCCCCTTGGATACAAATCCTTCGGGTTGCTCCATGTAGATTTCCTCATCGAGATCTTCATTTAAGAATGCTGTCTTTACATTCATTTGATGAATTTCTAGATTGTAGATGGATGCAATTGCTATTAGCATTCTTATTGAGGTTATTCGTGTAACTGGTGAATATGTGTCAAAAAAGTCTATAGCTTCTTTTTGACGATATCCTTTGGCTACTAATCTGGCTTTATATTTATCAATAGAGCCATCTGATTTCATTTTCTTCTTAAAAATCCATTTGCAGCCAATAGGTTTTATTGCAGGTGGAATATCAACAATTTCCCAAATTTTATTACTTAGGATCGAATCGATCTCACTTTGTATTGCTTCTTTCCAACATGAAGACTTAGAAGATGACATTGCTTCCTTGTATGGTTGAGGTTCGTGTTCTAACACATATGTGAAAAAATCCGAACCATATGATTTGGAAGTTCTAGCCCTTACACTTCTTCTTGGTTCTACTTCATTACTTTTACGATGAGTTTCATGTGGGCTATTTGATTCTTCAAGTGTCCTTTTATTCCCTTCATTCTTTTTGTGTGGAAACACTTCTTCAAAGAATGAGGCATCTCTTGATTCCATGATTGTATTTACATGAATATCAGGTATATCAGACTTGAATACCAAAAATCTATATGCACTACTATTTTGGGCTGGTCCTAAATAGTAACAATCTACAGTTTTTGGTCCAAGTTTGACCTTCTTTGGAGGCGGGATATGAACTTTTGCCAAACACCCCCACACTTTGAGGTATTTGAAGCTTGGTAGATATCCTTTCCATAATTTATATGGAATATTTCCCGTTTTACTATGAGGAACCTTATTTAATATGTGATTAGACATATTTAAAGCTTCCCCCCACAAGTTTGTTGGTAGGCCAGAGGTTAAGAGCATGACATTAATCATATCTTTTAATGTTCTATTCTTTCTCTCGGCTATACCATTTTGTTGTGGTGAATATGGTGCTGTTGTTTGATGAATTATTCCATTTTCTGCACAGAATTGTTCAAACGGCGACTCAAATTCTCCACCTCGATCAGATCTCAATATCTTGATCTTTTTATTTAGCTGATTTTCTACTTCAGCCTTATATTTTATAAACGATGTAATTGCTTCATCTTTACTATTGAGAAGATATACGTAGCAATATCGTGTATAATCATCAATAAATGTGATAAAATACTTTTTTCCACCTCTTGTAGGTATGTTTTTGAAATCACATAAGTCAGTATGAATCATTTGTAATGGTTCAGTACTTCTGTCAACAGTATGAAATGGTTTCTTAACCATTTTTGCTTCTACACATGTCTCACATTTGTATTTTTATCTACTTGAAATTTTGGAATTAAATCCAGATTTGCTAGTTTTTTCATCTTTTGAAAGTTTATATGTCCTAATCTTTCATGCCATAATAGAGCATCATACTCGACAACATAAGAAACTTCTTTTTTATTCATTTCTGAATTACAATATACATTATTATTGCCAATTACAGCCACATTAGCCTTAAATAGGCCATCACACAAGTATCCTCTCCCTATATAGATTCCAGCCTTAGACAGAACAACTTTATCTGATTCGAAGACCATTCGGAAACCTTTCTTCGAGAGTACTGGTCCAGAGATCAAGTTCTTGCGAATGTCTGGAACATGAAGCACATCATTCAGCGTAATAGTCTTACCAGATGTGAACTTGAGAATCGTTGCTGTTGTTGGTTGTAACATATAGTACGGTTACATTGCGTGCATTAGTAACGCACGTTGACTGTTGCGTTATGTTTTGAACCAATCTTATCTACATCTTAAGACTTTAGTCGAAGTCTCTCAGGGTACAACCGACGAAACTGCGCGAGACCGTAAAGAGCACGTCAGTCTGAGACGACGAAGGCAACAAAAACGAATTTGGCTGAAGAGAATTTCGGGGAAGAAGAAGAACAGTTAAATCAGTGAGTGATTTGATCTGGATCCGTCACTGATTTATAGTTGCTGAACGGTCACGGTTGTGTCCGTTCAAAATATGTCTGTTCCGAAAAACTGCGTCCCTTCATTCTTCCAACGGGTCGCACCCGTATTCAATTCAAATTCAAACGGGTCGCGCCCGTATCTATTTGTTACTGTAGCCAAATAAAAACCCGCCGAAAATTGCAGTGTTTTCTGTAGCAAAAATAAGATTTCATAGTAGACCCGAACCCGAGCCCGGCACGGCCCGGGATGGGACGGGCGGGCGGCGCGCGCGCGTGTGTTCATCAGATTTGGGTCCTCCCTCTCGCACAAAATTACCTGACCCTAAGGGCCAATATAGGGAGGGAGGATCCTACATATATACACAATTTTATCTTTCATTTTTCCAATGTGGGACTAAAGTATATTGCATTCATTTCTTTAGAATTGTCAACAATAATTTATCAACATGCGATGCGTTAACGGTAAGGACCCGATTTTCGGACCTGTCAAAATCGTTGAAAACCAATTCATTCTAAACTACTAATGAAAACTAAATACAAAATATCATTTGATAAAAATATAAATCACTAAATGTATATGATACAAATTTTAATAATAAAACTTACCAGAGTAATCATTTATTCTACTTGGTATGCTTTAATACAAAGAAAAACTCAAATACAATAAATAATCACGACACAACTCTGATGAGAGAGACAACAATGGTCATTAATGCAAACTAATAAACAAGTCAAGGCGGAGTAAATGATAACCAGGAAAGATATAACAACACATGATAATTAGCAAATAATAAATAAATAAAAAATTATTATTGGAGCTATGTCACTACCACTCGTGGCTGCCTACGTACTCATATCTAATTGGATACCCAATTAGATACATGACCATGCCAACGTAATTCACCTATCATAAATAGGACTTAAGAAGCCTACGATGCACAAACAAATATGAAACTCCCAAGCTACCCACGTAGGCTCAATATTCACATTTATATTTATGAAATCTAATTAACTTTATTATATTCAAAATATAATCTTTTCGAAAATAATCTCTTCGAACTAAATTCCTAGTTTCATTTCAAACCCTTTTAAATAATAATATATCTTTTGTAGCAAATCACACTTTCGAGTTTAAAACTCGAAATCAAAACCTATAATTTGTATAAACCAAGTTCTCAAATATTCTTGTATCAAAATACATATATAAAAGTGTATCAAAATAGATTGGGAAATACCACTCAAGGTAAATGCCGCCAAAGGAAAATGCTCACTAAAATAATAAATGTCCCTTACGACAATACTCCTCTCGGATATATAATCATGGCATTGCCAATCGCTGCATGAAAGCAGAAAAATCACAGATACCAACTGACGACAGATCCTATTGAATGGACAGTACCTAAAAATCCAAAATGAATAAATATGAATATACTTTCACTAACAAATTCATATTTCACAATAGTAATATCTCACAAATACTTTCGATCATACTATCATTATTCTTCCCAAAATGTTTCTGAAATCAATTTCAAAACCACTGGGATTTAAGTTCTTGAAATTCTCTTTATTTATAAAACACATTTTATAATCCATTTCTATATAAATCTCTTTTATATAAAATCAATTTAAAAATATTTATTTCTAAATATTATATAAACACATTTATATAATTTGCTTTCAAAAATATTCATTTCCAAATATTTCTATTTCTTTTTGGCAAACATTTCGTTCTAAAGATAAATATCTTTTCCTTTTAAAATTATAATAAACCCCTTTTACTATAATTAATTCCTTAACTAATATTAAAATGAACATCTTATTGTCAAATTGTGAGATTCTATTCACAAGATGTTCATTCTTAATTCATAGGTAATTATGGTCTTCTCAACCCATGCATGTAAAAAATAACTACTCATAAACTGGTTAAGCAAAATCAACAATTAATACACAATAATAAATGCTCATAAAATGGTTGAGCACAATTCAAACAACCAAACAAACAATAATAGCAACACATTATTCTTAACAATTGTAAATGAACAAGAACACATCAATCGAAATTAACTAGCATACAAATAAATGTTCAAGTTAATATCATAGCAGAACGATGATTTATTCTACTAACGGATGTCCAAATAAAGTATAATTATTTTAATTACGTTACATGTAGTTAAATTTAATCCATAATATTTTATCAATATTTTATACTTCACCAAATGTGTCAATACCTCATGCTAATGTATTCTATCAGTCTATACGAATCTAGTGTCGAAGACCGCAAGTTAAACGAACTTCGTATGTGGAAACTATTCATTTTTTATGTTTGAATCTTTTAGACTTAACTATTTAACAACTAATTATTTAACTAGATTTTAAACCAATTTACTCTCACCCACACTAAAAGGCACGGCCCAATAACTGTTCTTACAGTTTCTCATTTTTCCCAAATTCATATTTACAGTTAAACACTTAAACTAACAAACTAAATTAACTAATTATATTAATAACTAAATAAATTACTGACTTGTAAATAAAACCTCACCCCAAACGCACTAAGGCCCAAAAACGCAAGCAACCTGCACCCGTCCACTTCCACATTCCCACTTTCATTCATGCGCCTCTACACTTTCATCTTCTATCCCATGCATGCAAATGACCACATTATATAGGACTAATTTGCAAATTCCTTGTAATGAACAGTAGCAAAAATCTCCCCTTTCCTGTATATTTTCTTTCATGCGCCTGTACCACATCACCTCTCCACCACGCAACTCCTTCCCTCTTTTATTTTTACACATGCTCAAATTACTCAGCCATGCACACTACTGCCTACCAGAGCCGTGCTCATGGGCTAGCCCATCAGACGCTGGCCTGGGGCAACCCCCTTAGACGAGCAAACCCAAAAAAAAAAACTACTTCAAAATCGTGACTCAAAGAAAAATTAAGAACGATTCAGAAACAAAATCATCACTCAGAAACGTAAAATTAAATAAAAATAAACCAAACCCTAGAACAGAATCGGCGCCAGCATAGCACAGCTCACAGCTGCACAAACTGTCAAGCACAAGGCGGCTCTGCCTATCATAATTTTGCTGGATCGGCATCGGCTCTACATAAGGTAAATGTTGTTCTTTTAATTTTGGTTGATCGATGATCTTACAATTAATTGTGAATTGATTTCATAATGAAATTGCTAAAGGGGGACCTAATTTAAAGGACAAAGATTTGTATATTTTTTGACTCAAGGACACGACCTCAATATTTTCGCTACAAGGACAAACATTCTTCTAAAAATTACTTATAAGGACAAACATTTTCCAAAATTATTCATAAGGACAACAAAACTGCTACCGAGCTAAAAACTGATACCTAAAAACTGCTACTGATAATTACAAACTGATACATAAAAAATGCTCAATAACTAAAAACTGATACTTACAGAATGTTGTCCTTCAGGATAAAATATTGAAAGTCTGTCCTTGAGGCTAAAAAACTGTGAAATTTGTCCTTGACAGTAATTTCCTGATTGCTAAAAGCATGAAACAAGCCATGTTTTGCAACTTGCAGACTTGCAGTTTTGCAATTTTATGCAGTTTGAGTTTGCAGTTTTTATTTTTCTGCAATTATAAACAAGTCATATAATTGTTTGAATTTTGTAAAACTGCAACTACCACAAGCCAGTTTTCAATTCATAATTTTTTTTAAATTCTGAGTTTGAGTTTGCAGTTTTGCAATTTTATGCAGTTTGAGTTTGCAGTTTTTTAATTCTGAGTTTGCAGTTTTTTTTTTTAATTTCAACTGCTACAAGTCATAGAATTTTTTAATTCAAAGAAAATATGAATGAATTTAGTATGCCTTAACTTTGAAATCAGCTAGTGAATTGATGGATACCTCTATTGATTTTAAGCTTTTCTGTATTATTAATTTGGAAATGCGTAGGAAAAATGACGAAGAACGAAGATGATAAAAATCGAATTAGATTTCGAAAGCAAAATTCCAGAGCTCATAATAGAAGAGTTAAAGGAAAAAAGAGGAACTAGAAAAATTACTTATTGGCTCAATTTTTAATTTGTTTCAAGCAAAAATACAAAAATCTCAATGTTCGATGTGATGACCCAGAATTTTGAACATTTGAAAATAAAATATTTAATTGATTTTAAATATTTTAAAGCTAGTTTAACTTGAATTTCAAAACTAACTATAAAATTGGCAATTTAATTATTGAATTTAATTTATTGAAGTTGGATAAAAATTAGAATCTTCAGTTTTAAGCTGTTTAAAAATATTTCAAAGGCTTAGAAAATTTATATTGATAATATTGGAGATAATGGAAGCTTCAGAATTGGATTTGAAATGTTTTGTTAAGTTTTGAAAAGATATCATTTAAATTGATATTTAAAAATAGCCTTCCAAGGCACAGTCTCGGAATTCGACGAAATCAGTTACATTGGATCCGTAATATTGTATTATTATCGGATTTCAATTTTTGTATTGATCGAAGTTGTTGTGTGAGCGTACAATAAGTAAACGCGTTGAAAATTAAATCGAAATTTAATTTGATAACTGGATCCAAAAGCTAACTTATCCATACGATCGAATTAGGACTCGAAACCTTTTCCATTGCGTTCGGAATGGAGGTATAGCATTAGAAACGCCTAGCGGCATGCCTCGATAGGAATTCGAAATTGTAAGTTGCATTTTCGAGACAATTCGAATTCGAATCGAAAATTTAAAAATAAGTAAATACTGTACTTGACTAGTCGAATTTGTTCCACATCAGAGTTTTTCCAGTCCTTTCCAAAGCACGCTACCCTTATCTTCAATCTCACGCTTCCCATTTCTTTTTTAATTTATCTGTTCCCTCTTCACTTCGCTTCCCAGGTTCGAATTTAGATCGAAAAAGAAAATAAAAACAATGGCCGCGAATTATAAAATCGAAGTCTTAAAGAATCAAAAGATAAATGGCGACCACTGTTCAATTTCAACTCCCTCTCCAGTTCGTTTTCTTCCCCAATTCAATTCGAATCCAAGTCGAAATCATTCGTATAAATGGGAAAAAAAATCGAACTCCGAATAAAAATCAAAACAATTCGATCGTTCGATCGAAAGGACGAAGCGCGGCTTGAACCAAAATCGACGAAGAAGCTAGGGTTCTCGCCATTTTGCTGCGGCGAATCTGGGAGGGAACTCGAAGCCGTGGAGATGCTCGTGGTCGTGTGCGGCACTTCGAGTCTAGGCGGCGACACTTTGGATCGAAAGCGAGTGCGAAGCAATTTGGTCAGGATGACGCAGTGGATCGATGTGATGGTGAATTGGTCTCGACCGATGGCATGGTGATGGTGAGGTGAGCGTGGGGATGTCGATTCGTTCAAGTGGAGGCGCGTGCATCGAAGCCGAGTCAGGCAGTTAAGGTATAATTTTGTGATTTATTTAATTACTAAATTTGGGTTGTTAAAAGAATTTTTTTAGTAAGGTTTATGATACAATTTTGTTTTAAAATCTATATACATAAGGTAAGATTTTTAAATCCGCGGTACGATATAAAATTGTTATTTTCAATTCAAGTACATATATATATATATTGGTAGTTTCAAATGGGAAAAAGTTTAATAAATGGATTCAAATAATAATATTCAAAAGGTGTGGAATTTATTTAAAAGAAAGAATATGATCTTTAAATAATGTGGAAAGGATAAAAGAATTTATTTTAAAAATAAATTCGAAAATTGATTTGGTGTTAAAAGAATAAAACCCTTGGGAAATCAATATGAAAGTTGATTTGCTGATTGAAATAAATTTAGAAAACAATTTGGAATTGGATTTGGTAATTGAAATAATTTGGAAATCAATTTGAGATATAAAGCACATTATTTAAAGAAAATGTAAATATTGAAGGATTTATACAAAATTTGATTTTTGAATCTATGTAGATGTTTTTAAAAATATATATATGTAGTTTTAAAAGAAATAATAAATTTTAGTGGTTAATTTATTTATTTAAGCTATTTAATTTTTGTTACTAAAGAGTGTTATTTAAAAAGGAAAATTATTAGTTTAAAATAAATTATTAGTCGAATTAAAATTACAAAATGGCAAATTGCATTGTTCGATTTATTTCGTATATTAATAAACTGTATAAAATTGTTTATACAAGTTCAAAATTATGGAGAAAATGGTCTGGAATGGAATGAGTTGCAAATTAAAGGTGAGATCTTCTCACTCAATCAATATTGTTCTGATTTAAATTTTGAATAGTTAGATTTAAAATTGATTGACTGTGTGCTTGGATGATTGAATTATAATAATTATTCACTGGATGATATTATATATAGTAGTATATAGTATATATTGGGTGATTGATTTCCCGCATTATATGGCGGATGAGACCCTATTGCGCCGCATAATAGCTGATGATATTTTATAAATCCCATATATCGCGATATTACACCTCGAAATGGAATTGGTATTTAATTGTTGTGCTAACATCTGTGGATGCAGGGAAAACATGTTGGAGGGATCCAACTGGATTCCTCAAATAATTGAATTTATTTCAACATTGTGTGTTGATCATTTTTAATCTGTGTGTGACTATTTGTGATCGAAACTGTTGAAGGCTATAATTTAGCTGAATATATTTTTAGTATCGTAGGATACCAAAAATAATAAAATTTGATTTTTGATATTTAGTAGAAAATTTATAGTAAATTTATTTTAGAAAATTGAATAGATTTAAAAGAAGGAATTTGTTTCAAAAGATAATAAATTTGGTGTTGAAATAAATTTAGAAATCAATTTTGGAAAATTGATTTGGTATTTGTAAATGAATTTGGAAATCAATTTAGAATTTATTTCGGTGTTGAAAATGAATATTTGGAAATCGATTTAAAAATCGTATATCAATGGATATTTAGAAGTTAAATTCACAATGGGAATTTATAAACGAAAGGGAAATTTGTTTTAAAAATAAACATTGGGTTATTTTTAAAGTGTGAAAGAAATTTACGGATTCGAAACATAAATTTAAAATATATCAAGAAAGATTTATTAATTGATTTGAATGAACCATTTTGAAATGAAAAATGTATTTGTAGGATCTAGATTAACCCTATAGGGGGGGTGAATAGGGTTATAGCAAATTTTCTCGAATTAGTAAAGTAAATATGCTGAAAACAAATCACACACAAAATTTACCCAGCTTCGGCATACCCTGCCTACTGCTGCATTCCTAGATTTCTATTAGAATTAAACAGTCTCTCGCTTACAAACACTCTAACAGACTCGCAAACCCTGCTACCGCCTATAGAGTTTTGCAAACTCGCAACCCCTGCTTACTGAACTAATTCTAACTAGACAATCAGACACAACCTAAAACCTAGGTGGTGATTTACCAAGATTTGATTCACAATGAAAATATAAAAGACAATAATTTAAACAAAACAAAAACAACTCAAAACCCTAATTTAATTAATAAACTAAACACCCTTAAAACAAATACCGGCCCAAAGAAAAAAGGTATTTTTTATTCCCTTTTTTTTTTTAACTCTTCGGCCCGTTCCTTTTTCTTTTTCTGTTGATAATGGTGGCCGTTTGTTCTTCTCGTTTCTCCTGATTAAAATTAGGGCTTTCGTCCTTGCGCTTTCTGTTCCAAATTAGGGCTTTTGCGAAGCTCCGATACTAGATCGATCGTTGTTGATTGTGCGTGATTTAACCTGGCTCGATCGATTTCGTGTTGCTTTCTTCGGTTGCTTCGGTGAGTTCGATTATTGCTTCGGTAACAATTTTTTTCTCTGATACTTGTATTCGAACTCTTGTATATTGCCGATGATGTTGAATGGTTTATATAGGATTCGAAATCCTATTTTTGCGTTCATATAAATTTTGTTTGAATTCGTCTTCACTGTGCTTTGGCCGCTTGATAATGTTTTGATGCTTGAGATGATTTCGACTTGTTCAAAAAGCGTATATTATCATAACTTGATGGTCACGACTTTGAATTGTGGCTTTGAATTGCTGTGCTCATCACGGTGTTGATTTTTGACTTCGTCAATTCTTCTTACTCACTTGAGTTTTTATCACCGCGTTGATTTGCTTTGACCACGTTGATTTCGTGAATTTTTTTTTACTGCTGCGAGTTTATTCATATTGTGTGGCTTCATATAATAACCTGGACTGGTGCATACTGTTGCGGCCTGTACTTGTTGTTATTTGCATCATTTTGATACTCCATTTCTTGACTGTCTCATTTCAGTTGTGTTTGCATTGTCACTGTTTCCTTGAACTTGATTTTTCTGATGTTGTTTATTACTGCAATACTTGTTGCACTTTGGTTGTCTGCACTGCTTGTTTTGAGTCACTTCTAAATGGTGCATTGCCACTGTGCTGCATTGTTATTGCTACAAGGTTGTTCTGTGCTTTGGTAGCTCTGGCTTGTTTATCTGAACTTGTTGCATATATCACTGAGTTGCCATTTCATATGCTTGCATTTTTCATGTATATGCTGGCTTGTTCTTGCATTAACATGTTGTGGCCTGTACTGTGACTCGAGTTTTCACTGTCATGTTGCTGCTACTTGTCTCCTGTTCACCTGTATCATGCTTGTGCATTTCTCTGCCTGGTCGACACTTGATGTTTGTAACTTGTGGTTTCATGCTTCATGCATGTTCTCTGTTCATATGTTCTTGGTGGCATTTCTTTGGTCTGCACTGCTTGTTGATGTTGCTTGTGCACTGCCACATTGAACTACTTTGTCTTGCATTTGTGTACTGTGTCTTTGATTGGTCATTGGGCATTGCATTACTTCTGCATCATGCTTGGCTTTGTGGTCTTCGCATTGCATATGAACTTGGTCTACTTGATGCTGCAGCTTTCAAGTATATGTGCATCACTTGACTTCTTATATTGCCTCTGATCTGTTCACCTGTAGTCTTCATTTGCATACTGATGTTGTCTCTGACTTGAACTGTCCACTGCATTTACTCTGGTTTCTGTAGTTGTAATTGGTTTGGTCGAGACTTGTTGTTTGTTGGCACTGGACCTGATCTGCATACATGATTGTTGCAGTCCATTTTGCTGTTGGTCTTCGTTGCATTCATGTCATGTCGCATTGTGTTGAATCCAGTTTCAAAACTCGGGTTTGACCTTGTGCTCGTGTCGTGATTTTCAATATATTGCATGTGAGTTGAACCCGGCTTTTTATTTGGGTCTGACCTGTGCTCACCTGTCCCTGTAAATCAATCAAGTGTATATCGGTGTGCACGGCCTTGTGGCATATACAGTAATACACTGTGTATGTCACAAGTTGTTCGTGTGTGATGAATTCAAATTTAAATTATGACGAACAACCCTAATAAAGATGCAAATCATATTTTCAAAATTATCTTTTATTTTTGAATTGCAAAAATATTTCTTTTTCAATTTTACTGCGTTTGAAAATATTTTTGCAGATTATTCAGATGCTGGATTCAAAATGGAATGCAGTTGAAGATAAATACGAGTGTGAGTGATATGTAGTGAGGTGAACTGTAAATATGAAATGTGATGTAACTGTAATCAAAGTTGTATAGTTATAGTGAGAGCTTGAAATTGTACTATTCAAAAATGTAATAAATATTTATTTGAATAAAATATCTGTTTGAATTCAAATTCCGTGTAACTTGTTTTGTTTGAATTCAAATTCTGTGTAATTTGTTTTATTCAACAAATATTTATTTAATCTATGAAAAACAAAATAGTACATTACCAAATACATTTAAATGAATATATATATGTTTATTATCATCAAACATAAACATATAAGCGCATATTCAACAATCTTCCCCTTTTGATGATAGCAAACATATATTTAAGATTTGACTGTGTTAAATGTATTTGATCAATGATATACTCTAATTGCTCCCCCTATTTAAATGCTTCCTCTCTACATGATGCTCCCCCTACATATATGCATACAAATAAAAATATTCAAATAAGCCTAGATGCAAATGGAAAATTATTTGACCTTTGCTTGATTCTATTTGACAAAATCTTAACTTTTCTCTCCCCCTTTTGTTATCAGCAAAAGAATAATAGTGTTATAAAAATAGAGATGAAGTGACAGACATGAACCAAACATTTAACTCGATTGAATATAAATATCAAATTTCAATAAAAATCAAACAAAAATCATAATTACCTTTGTCAGGCGCATATTCCACTTTCAGAAGTATGGGGATAAAATCATCAAAAAAAATAGTTCCGTCTATTTGTGGTATATTTATTTCAGGAAATTTGAATATCTACTAATCATGCACCGTTAGGACTTTTAAATGAGATTAGCAGTATTCCAATTTAATTTTAAAAATGTAATCAAGTATCTTCTAATCACGCATGACCGTGAGGACTTTTAAATGGGATTAGAATCAACTTGTCTATTTAAATCAGTTAATTTTGATATGCGTTCCATGCATGCATAACCGTGAGGACTTTTAAATGAGCATGGAAGCACAAAATCAAAAATCCAGTAATTCACCCATGCATAACCGTGAGGACTTTTAAATGAGAGTGAATACTTTGGATATTTATTTTTATTGAAGAATATAATAAATTGCAGCATAGATAATTTAATAATTAATTGAAGAACGAATAATTTCCTTTGTAAACTACCACAAATTTACATACTATATATGATTTTGATGAGTGATGGTCGATAGAAAGATGATAGAGATAGAAATGACCATGGAATTTTTACCAACAAAAAGTTTTATAATTCTTGTTTAAATTTCTAAAGAAATTTACTAATTATACCGTCTCGAGTCATAATATATGATAAATACCAACACTCATCTTATTTTCAATCACTATATATCTTTTCAGATAATCATCAGGGAGCCAGATTAGTCGCTTTCTATAATCCCTAAATCCAAACGTAGTCTGGAAAATCTGTCTTCGGGGAGGGGTTTTGTGAAAATATCAGCAAGTTGAGCCTTAGTTGAAATATGTTCAATGCAAATGTCTTTCTTAGCAATGTGATCTCTAAGAAAGTGGTGTCTCACATCAATGTGTTTTGTACGTGAATGATGAACAGGATTATTTGACAAGTCTATTGCACTTTTACTATCACATTTTAATGGAACTTGTTTATAAGCTAAGCCTAAATCAGAAAGAGTTTGCATCATCCATAAAATTTGAGCACAACAACTTCCTAAAGCAATATATTCTGCTTCAGTGGTGGATAATGCAACACAATTCTGTTTTCGACTTGACCATGAAACTAATGATTGTCCTAGCATGAAACATGTCCCACTAGTGCTTTTTCTGTCAACCAATGAACCAGCATAATCAGCATCAGAATAACCAACTAAATCAAAATTTTCGCAAGAAGGGTACCATAATCCATATTTGTGTGTGTGAGAGAGATATCTTAAAATTCGTTTAGTGGCTTTCAAATGAGATTCTTTAGGATTAGATTGAAAACGTGCACACAAACACACAGAAAACATAATATCAGGTCTACAAGCAGTAAGATAGAGAAGTGAACCGATTATTCCTCGATATTTCTTCTGATCAACAGCAATTCCTTTCTCGTCTTTGTCCAACTTTGTTGATGGACTCATAGGAGTTCTCAATGGTTTGGAGTTCTCAACTCCAAATTTCTTCAATAGTTCCAACACATACTTGGATTGCGAAATGAATATACCATCACTGCTTTGCTTGATTTGAAATCCCAACCAAGCTCATCTCGAATTTAGCCTGCATGACTTGTTCAAATTTCTCGCACAAGAGTTCATTAGTAGCACCATAAATGATATCATCCACATAAATTTGAACAATCAAAAAATCACTTCCTTTATGTAGTAGAAATAGTGTCGTGTCAGCACTCCCCTTTTTAAAACCGTTTTCCAAAAGATATGTACAAAGGCAGTCATACCAAGCTCTAGGAGCTTGCTTAAGACCATATACTAGTTTATACACATGTTTTGGAAAATCATGATTTTCAAAATCGGGGGGTTGTTCAACAAAAACTTCTTCTTTCAAAGCACCATTTAGCAAGGCAATTTTTACATCCATTTGTTTAAGTTTGAAACCCTTATAACATGCAAAACTTAGCAAAATCCTAATGGCTTCTAACCTAGCAACTGGAGCAAATGTTTCATCAAAATCTATGCCTTCTATTTGGTTATATCCTTTTGCGACCAACCTAGCTTTGTTTCTAATTACATTTCCTGATTCATCAAATTTATTTTTGAATACCCATTTAGTTCCAACAATTGGATATTCATTTGGCCTAGGAACTAATTTCCAAACTTTATTTCTCCCAAATTGATTAAGTTCATCTTGCATTGCTAAAAACCAACTTTCATCATTAAGAGCTATTTCAACAGAATCGGGTTCAATTTCAGAAATAAAACCACTGTCACAGCAAAATGCACACAAGTTTGTATCAAATGAAGAGCGAGTGCGTATACCTTCCGTCGGATCACCTATAACCAATTCAGGAGGATAATTGGATTTGAACTTTAATCTATCAGTATCAACCGTCCTACTTTCAGCTTTCTCACTAGATGTCCCTTCTTCAATGCCTTCATGATCTATCCCATCGTTAATCGTTTTTTCAGTCGTCCTTTCCAGATCAGATTCATCAAATTTCACATTAATTGATTCAACAATTGTCTTTGTTCGTTTGTTGTATATCGTGTAAGCCTTACTCCTTGTTGAATAGCCCATGAAAATTCCCTCATCGGCCTTTGATTCAAATTTTCCAAGTTGATCACCTGTGTTAAGAATGAAACAAGGACATCCAAATATACGAAAATAAGAAATGTTAGGTTTCCTTTCATGCCATAATTCATAAGACGTTTTGCCAAGTATTGGTCTAATCATTACTCTATTCATTACATAGCACGAAGTATTCACTGCCTCTGCCCAAAAGATTAGAGGTAGCTTATACTCACTCAACATGGATCTAGCCAATTCCTGTAATGTACGATTTTTCTGTTCAACCATCCCATTTTGTTGAGGTGTTCGTGGAGCAGAAAATTCATGTTTTAAACCATTTTCTTCACAAAAACTTTCAAATTCCAAATTTTCAAATTCGCCTCCATGATCACTTCTCAAGGTTTTAATTGTAACTCCTTTTATATTTTGAACAAGTTTTGCAAATTTTGAAAAATAGTCAAAAGATTCAGACTTTTTGGCTAAGAAATAAACCCATGTAAATCTAGAATAATCATCAATCAATACATAACAATAACGTTTTTCATTCAAGCTTGAAATTTCATTTGGTCCAAATAAGTCCATGTGAATTAGTTCAAGGACCCTTGATGTGCTAACAATGTTTTTAGGGCGAAATGATGATCGACTAAGCTTGCCCAAGGAACATGCTTTACCCATTTTATTATTTTTAAATTTCTGATGTGGTAACCCTCTGACTAATTCTTTCGATTCAAGTTTTTCTAAGAGACTCATGCTAGCATGTCCAAGTCTTCTATGCCATAAATATGCCTCTTCGTCAGTGGCTACCAAACATCTAGAAAGATTTAGATTATCAAATGAAAGCGAGTAAACATTCCCTTTTCTTTTGCCCATAAAAACAATGTTATTAGAAGATTTATCAATAATTTTGCAAGTATCACTATCAAAGATCACGTTCATACCTTTGTCACATAGTTGGCTGATAGAAATGAGATTGTGATGCAAATTATCAACGTATAAAACATTAGTCAAGGAAAAAATACCGTTACCAACTTCACCTTTACCAATAATCTTACACCTGCTATTGTCTCCCATGATCACATTTCCACCTTTAAAATTCTCTAGGCTAAGGAACTTCGATTTGTCACCTGTCATATGTCTAGAACAACCTGAATCTAGAAACCATTCTTGTTGTTCCTTAGCCCGCCAACAGACCTACATAAAAAGAGAGGAGGATGACCTAGAGAAACTCTTAGGTCCAATGATATTAGTGATAGAAGCATTGTGAATAAACAATCCCTTTGGAACCCATACTTGTTTAGTCCTTTTATTTTTATTCCAATAGACATGAAATTTGTTTGTAGAATTCTTAGGAACCCAAACTTGTATAAATTTTGTGTTCTTGTTCCTATGACTACAATTTTCAGCACGATGTCTAAATATTTCACATCTACCAAAGACATTCTTATATTTTGCATTATCATCAACTTGTGTTTTCCCAAAACCTAGTCCTTTTCCGTTGTTAGCAAAAATTTGATTTCTCAATAACATGTTGAATGATTTTTCTCCTCTTGAAAAATTATTCAGAAATTTCTCAAGATTTTGGACTTTGGTTTTTGGTGTTGTGTTTTCAGTTGCAAGTGAGGTGCATCTATTTATAAAATCCTTTTTCCTAGTGTCAAGGTTTTCCTTAAGACTTAAATTTCCTTTTTCAAGATTTACAAAGCTATTCCTAAGTCTTGATAATTCTGAATCTAAAGTTTTACATTTTTTACAGTCTAGGTTTTGAATATTTTCAAGTTTAGTTTCTAACCTAGAATTTTCATGGACAAGTTCTCTCCTATCAGATTTTAGTTTTTCAATTTTAGATTCAAGAGTATCAATCGTTTTAGTAAGATCACAACACATCGAAACAAGTTCTTTATAAGAATAGTCACTTACCTCACTAGATTCCTCTGAGCTTGCTTCTGAAACCGATTTTGACATAAGACACAAGTTAGCCTCCTCTGAGCTATTATTCGAAACTTCCTCTCCTTCTTCATCATCCCAAGTTGCTGCAAAGGCCTTTCTTTTCTTTTTCTTTCCTTTGTTGTTTTTGAGAAGTGGACATTTTTGTTTGAAGTGGCCAGGCTTCTTGCATTTATAGCACGTTAATTCATTATCGGAATCGTCGGAATTCTTTGACCTATTACCACTTATTTTCTTCTTTCGTGACTTGAATCTTAACCATTTTTTAAGATTATTGACAGCCATTGCAAGCTCTTCAATTGGATCTTCTTCTTCTTCATCCCTCTCTTCTTTGCTCTTTAAGGCAATCGTCTTCTTCTTTGGTTCAAAGTTGTTGCGTTCTTTCTTTGCTTTTAGCTCAAGCTCATATGTCATCAAGTTGCCAATCAACTCCTCCATGCTTAGCTTACTCAGATCTTTCGATTCTTGTATTACCGTGACTTTTGCCTCAAAGTTCATCGGTAGGACTCGTAGTATCTTCCTCACAAGCTCTACCTCAGTGAATACCTTCCCAAGCGCTCTAGCGTTGTATATCAAGGTTGAAAAGCATCCAAACATATCCTTTATGCTCTCGCCTTTGTCCATCACAAAGTTTTCGTATTCATTGCTGAATAGGGCTAGACGAGACTCCTTGACTTGAGAAGTTCCTTCGTGTGTCACCTCCAAAGTGTGCCAAATTTCCTGTGCTGTTGTACAATGAGAAATTCTATTAAATTCATTTTTATCAAAAGCACATATCAAAGCATTCATGGCTTTAGCATTTGTCGTTTTCAATCTCTTATCGTTAGCATCCCACCTATCCTTAGGTTTAGGAATCTCAGTATCACCAACGATTATAGTGGGAGGTTTATAGCCAGTTTCAATAATATCCCAAACATCATAATCAACAGAACTAAGATAGATACCCATCCGAACTTTCCAATAAGCATAATCGTTCCCGTTAAACATGGGTGGCCTAGCAATAGATTGCCCCTCAGAAAAAGCATTATTTGGTGAATTCATGACTCTAGAGTTAAAAACAAAATACCGGACTCTGATACCACTTGTAGGATCTAGATTAACCCTATAGGGGGGGGGATTGAATAGGGTTATAGCAAATTTTCTCGAATTAGTAAAGTAAATATGCTGAAAACAAATCACACACAAAATTTACCCAGCTTCGGCATACCCTGCCTACTGCTGCATTCCTAGATTTCTATTAGAATTAAACAGTCTCTCGCTTACAAACACTCTAACAGACTCGCAAACCCTGCTACCGCCTATAGAGTTTTGCAAACTCGCAACCCCTGCTTACTGAACTAATTCTAACTAGACAATCAGACACAACCTAAAACCTAGGTAGTGATTTACCAAGATTTGATTCACAATGAAAATATAAAAGACAATAATTTAAACAAAACAAAAACAACTCAAAACCCTAATTTAATTAATAAACTAAACACCCTTAAAACAAATACCGGCCCAAAGAAAAAAGGTATTTTTTATTCCCTTTTTTTTTTAACTCTTCGGCCCGTTCCTTTTTCTTTTTCTCTTGATAATGGCGGCCGTTTGTTCTTCTCGTTTCTCCTGATTAAAATTAGGGCTTTCGTCCTTGCGCTTTTTGTTCCAAATTAGGGATTTTGCGAAGCTCCGATACTAGATCGATCGTTGTTGATTGTGCGTGATTTAACCTGGCTCGATCGATTTCGTGTTGCTTTCTTCGGTTGCTTCGATGAGTTCGATTATTGCTTCGGTAACAATTTTTTTCTCTGATACTTGTGTTCAAACTCTTGTATATTGCCGATGATGTTGAATGGTTTATATAGGATTCGAAATCCTATTTTTGCATTCATATAAGTTTTGTTTGAATTCGTCTTCACTGTGCTTTGGCCGCTTGATAATGTTTTGATGCTTGAGATGATTTCGACTTGTTCAAAAAGCGTATATTATCATAACTTGATGGTCACGACTTTGAATTGTGGCTTTGAATTGCCGTGCTCATCACGGTTTTGATTTTTGACTTCGTCAATTCTTCTTGCTCACTTGAGTTTTTATCACCGCGTTGATTTGCTTTGACCACGTTGATTTCGTGAATTTTTTTTTACTGCTGCGAGTTCATTCATATTGTGTGGCTTCATCTAATAGCCTGGACTGGTGCATACTGTTGTGGCCTGTACTTGTTGTTATTTGCAACATTTTGATACTCCATTTCTTGACTGTCTCATTTCAGTTGTGTTTGCATTGTCACTGTTGCCTTGAACTTGATTTTTCTGATGTTGTTTATTACTGCAATACTTGTTGCACTTTGGTTGTCTGCACTGCTTCTTTTGAGTCACTTCTAAATGGTGCATTGCCACTGTGCTGCATTGTTATTGATACAAGGTTGTTCTGTGCTTTGGTGGCTCTGGCTTGTTTATCTGAACTTGTTGCATATATCACTGAGTTGCCATTTCATATGCTTGCATTTTTCATGTATCTGCTGGCTTGTTCTTGCATTAACATGTTGTGGCCTGTACTGTGACTCGAGTTTTCACTGTCAAGTTGCTGCTACTTGTCTCATGTTCACCTGTATCATGCTTGTGCATTTCTCTGCCTGGTCGACACTTGATGTTTGTAACTTGTGGTTTCATGCTTCATGCATGTTCTCTGTTCATATGTTCTTGGTGGCATTTCTTTGGTCTGCACTGCTTGTTGATGTTGCTTGTGCACTGCCACACTGAACTACTCTGTCTTGCATTTGTGTACTGTGTCTTTGATTGGTCATTGGGCATTGCATTACTTCTGCATCATGCTTGGCTTTGTGGTCTTCGCATTGCATATGAACTTGGTCTACTTGATGCTGTAGCTTTCAAGTATTTGTGCATCACTTGACTTCTTATATTGCCTCTGATCTGTTCACCTGTAGTCTTCATTTGCATACTAATGTTGTCTCTGACTTGAACTGTCCACTGCATTTACTCTGGTTTCTGTAGTTGTAATTGGTTTGGTCGAGACTTGTTGTTTGTTTGCACTGGACCTGATCTGCATACATGATTGTTGCAGTCCATTTTGTTGTTGGTCTTCGTTGCATTCATGTCATGTCGCCAGTTTCAAAACTCGGGTTTGACCTTGTGCTCGTGTCGTGATTTTCAATATATTGCATGTGAGTTGAACCCGGCTTTTTATTTGGGTCTGACCTGTGCTCACCTGTCCCTGTAAATCAATCAAGTGTATATCGGTGTGCACGGCCTTGTAGCATATACAGTAATACACTGTGTATGTCACAAGTTGTTCGTGTGTGATGAATTCAAATTTAAATTATGACGAACAACCCAAATAATAGATGCAAATCATATTTTCAAAATTATCTTTTATTTTTGAATTGCAAAAATATTTCTTTTTCAATTTTACTGCGTTTGAAAATATTTTTGCAGATTATTCAGATGCTGGATTCAAACTGGAATGCAGTTGAAGATAAATACGAGTGTGAGTGATATGTAGTAAGGTGAACTGTAAATATAAAATGTGATGTAACTGTAATCAAAGTTGTATAGTTATAGTGAGAGCTTGAAATTGTACTATTCAAAAATGTAATAAATATTTATTTGAATAAAATATCTGTTTGAATTCAAATTCCGTGTAACTTGTTTTGTTTGAATTCAAATTCTGTGTAATTTGTTTTATTCAACAAATATTTATTTAATCTATGAAAATCAAAATAGTACATTACCAAATACATTTAAATGAATATATATGTTTATTATCATCAAACAAAAACATATAAGCGCATATTCAACAGTATTTTTCTTAGAAAGCTGAGTATGATTTCAAAGTAGCCTATAAATATAGACTGAAAATTTTTAAGGATGGTTTTAGAAATGATACTTTGGATAAATTATTTTCTTAACTGGTTTCAAATCTTTAAAGTATGGATTTATTTAATTACTTATAGAAGGGATTATTTTAAAGATTAAAATTGATATTTGTTTTAAGAAACGGTTATTTAAATAGTTATACCTTATTTACTAATTTTATTTTAAAATTAGTTGGGACTTAATATCGTTTATGTGATAATTAGTGTAATGTTTTCATAACTAATATTTTAAGTAAGTATTCAAGATGGTTTTATTTTAAATGTTCCAAAAGTATTTTGGATAAGTGCTTTGAATTTTTTCTTTTTACTCGACAGATTTCCGGTGGAAATGAATAAATATTTGGAAATGTATTCCGCGTAAGGAAAAGTGATTTGAAATTTGTTTTCAAGGTATTGAAATATGGAAAAGTGATTTGAAATTTGTTTTCAAAGGATTGGAAGGTGAACATTAATTTGAAATTTGTTTTCAAATGGTTGAAATGTTAAAAATATACCTTGCGGAAATATTTTGGAAATAAATATTTTGGGAAATTTAATTAAATCCGGCAATTGTTGTGGATGTTGATTGATAGTTAAATAACCGACTATCAATATTGACCTTTTTAATTGCATTTGAATTTCGATGAGACCGGGGGTCGGATTCCAAGTGGATATCCGAAAACGACATCGAACCCTTATACTTGTGATGGATCTTTTATTTAAAAGATCAAAGTGGAAATTTTGTTGTAATTTGTTGAAATCTGATTGAACACTTATATTTTAAAATAAGCGCTCATTATTCGGATTAACCGGAGAGGACCTTGTGTCATAAAACCCATTCCGAATAATGATATGACGAAATGGGATTGCATTTGAAGACGGTGTTGAAGACCGGGTATTTTCGAAAACGAAAGGATTACCTATCGAATGTCTCTGCACCGGGTTGCTCTGGTAAAGAGATTTTATCAACCTTTGTGATGGGAATTCCGAATGTGATTAGTGAAGATCCGGATTTGCAAGGGCTTCTTTTGAAGTGCCTTCGGTTTCGTTCGATCTCGGAACGGACTTGTATGGATGTGTGTCTGACGTTACACTTTGAGATGTAAAGCTGGTTTCTATCAAATTCATTTCTGTTGGTGGCGGAGAATTTATTCTCTTAGCTTGACACCCTTCTCTGAGACGTACGAGCTCAGAGGTTATGCAGTTGATGGTTACTAGTGATACATTCCCAATTTGGTAACGTGACATACGAAGTGCTGCTGATCATTTGTTGATCAAATCATGACTTTGTGAAAAGTGTAGCTTTGTGGACGAGACCTTATCGGACCTCACACCTCGGAAATGGTCGAAACAGGAAAGATGCGGCAAGGTTATGAGGGTCGCGCCCTTTAGGTATGTCATTTCCTTCTGGAAAAGGGTGGTATCATGGTATGGAGCCCAGATACTTAACCTATGTTGTTGTCGTAAATATTTTATATATACTTTGTGGTTGTTTCTTTGTGGTTGAGGATCCTCGGATAAAGGTCCCAAAGGACCGGGGGATGGCATACTCGAGTAGTAGTTACCTAGTTACAGAGGTAACCTGGCCTTGTGTTGGCAGAGATCCGGGTAGGTTCTCGGGACGTTCCTCTGGAGGCATACCCATGTGGCAGTAGAAAGTTCCATAGCCTGACCATTTGTTGGAAATCCAAAGAAACAATACGCGCCTTGTACGATTTTAGTTGTATAACCTGCCATTTACTTATGGTGGTCACCACTGTTTAGATGGTAGCTATAGTAGGCATAGTTCGGAATGTCTATGCTGGCTAAGATTAATATTATACTTTTGAAATGTTTTCTGCACTATGCACTAATAATCATAATATCAAAAGATTTTGCGTACTAAGCATGTTTGACTATCATAAGGAAAAATCTCCTCCAATTCTGCGTTTGCATGTGTGTGTGGTGGGGGGCCTTATGGTAGTTTCATTTTCCAAAAGCATAGCGATTTCTTTTTATTTTCTTTGTGAAAATAACTGTTTTTAAGATCTCACACCAGTCCCACGACTGACCTGATGTTTATTGTTCCCTTTCTAAACTCTGGATGCCTATAATTTTCCACATGGGCAGCCTAGAATCAAAGTTATCATTATTCGGGAGCAAAGTCAAGAAGTTGCTGTGGAGATCAGAGTTGGAGCTGGATGGCGAGGCGTATCACTTATATATGTAATATTTCTTTTTCGCTGTTTGTTGTTGTACACTTTGATAATGTAATGTGATGTAATGTAATAACTGATATAGTGATTCTGTTTAAAGATATTTATTTATTTATTATATTTGTTCTGCTGCGATATGTGAGGTTCTGTTATTGTTCTATTTTCTTCTTCTTCTTCTTCTACCTCTTTCTTCTTTAACCCTAAAGACTCGTACATTTGTTCCTCTTTGGACTGAATTGTTGTGTAATTTTGCCAACTAAAAAGGAGTACGGATTTGTGGGCCTTTACAAGTGGTATCAGAGCATTTGGTTAAGCGGCAATCTTAGCTCTGTTGGGTGTTACTCATTAGAGATAGAGTCAGTAGTACTCTAGAATGAGTTTGAGTGTAATAATAGATATGAGCGCATATTTGTTAGTGAATACAAAAAATTGTTTTATATTGTGGTGATTGGTTTGTTGAGTGGTATATGGATTCTGGTCGATATAGTCTGTACAGCTCCATCGATGGGGATCTCTAAACACTCGTACAGAACAATTCCACACAATATTGTTTTAAAATAAGGTGAATGAAATAATTTTACCCAAAACTATTTTTTAGATAAAAGGAATTAATTTTTGTAAATTATTATAGTATTTGGTTGTTTGGATGTTAGGAATTGATAATATTAAATTATTATTATTGATTATTGAATAGGAAATTGAAATCGTAACTCCAAAGTTAAGAAATAAAATCACATACAAATGAAATTTGAGAATGTAAATTGTAAATGTGATTTGTAATTTGAAATGGAATTCCAGAGAAATGTTTTGAAAAGGATTGAAAGGGTTTGAAAAGTTTTGAAATTTCGAGTTTAGAAATGATATTCAAGGGTTTTGAAAAATGTTTTGGAGGGTAGAAGCTCTAAACTCTTTTCGATCGTTGGAAAATAATTCTGATGATCATCGAGACATCATCAGTGTTCATTTTCGAGTTTCCAAGAGAGGAATTGCTGCCAAATTGTTTTAAATGGAAGTTGTTTGGAAAATTTGGGTTTGATTTTGAAATTCAAAGGATAATTTGAAGTGTTTTGAATAATGGTTTTGGAAAAGGTGGAAAGACTCTGCAATTTTATTAAAAATAGTTATGGAATAATAAGTTTGAAAACTTAGGAAATTCAGATTTAAACTGAAATTAACTTGAGTTAATTTGAATAAAAGTGAATTTTAGAAGTCTAATAGACTAAAATGATTGGAATAAAATTATTAAGATGGAAAATAAGTTGTGAATGAATGAATAAATTTGTAATTGCAAAAAAATGAAGTTGTAAAATTGATTCGAAGTGAACTAATGACAAAAAGGTGGAAATATGAAAAAATGGTTTGAGATTACATAAATTGGAATTTGTAATGAATTAGTAAATGAAACTAATTTAAAATAGGCAGTCGTGAATGAATAATTGATAAAATTCAATATTCAGAAGTTAAACAGAATCCAAATAAATTGAAATTGTAAATTGAATTCAAATAAAATTGAAAATGTAAGATTGAATGAAAATGGATATATAACTTCAATAGTGAAGTAAAAATGGTATAAGAAGTATATAATGAAATTCCGTAAAGGAATGTGCAAAAATGATATTTGAATGTTGTAATTGGATATTATGGCTAGCAGGATATACAAGTGTATTAAAGGAAATGGAATTGGGATTTTGATTTCGAAGATAAATTTGAATTGCTCGACAAAAAGGTATGTATTTAAATTTCTATATGAAATTTGGTAATTTTCTTATCTGGCCACTTGGCCTTTTGTTTTATTTTGAAATCTGGGGGCCGTGGTACCATTTTTGTAGTCGTACCGAGCTAGCCGCGTAAAGGAGACGCTGGCGAACTTTTTTGGAAATTTAGGGAGTTAGAAAAATTTTGAGAAAATTTTAAAATTTGAAAATTTAATTTTGAATTATTGGGAAAACAATATTGTTTGGAACTTATAATTGAAGTTGGGAAGTTAGTTGAATTAATGATGGGTCTTAAATAAAAAGATTTGTTTTGGAAAGTTGAAATTGTTTGGTTTTGGAAAATATTAAACGGGCTAAAGATCATTCTTCTTAACTAGTAATTTCGGGACGAAATTCTTTTAGGGGGGAAGGATGTGACGACCCAGAATTTTGAACATTTGAAAATGAAATATTTAGTTGATTTTAAATATTTGAAATCTAGTTTAACTTGAATTTCAAAATTAACTATGAATTTTGCAATTTAATTATTGAATTTAATTTATTGAAGTTGGATAAAAATTTGAATCTTCAGTTTTAAGCTGTTTAAAAATATTTCAAAGGCTTAAAAAATTTATATTGATAATACTAAAGATAATGGAAGCTTCAGAATTGGATTCGGAAATGTTTTGTTAAGTTTTGAAAAGATATCGTTTAAATTGATATTTAAAAATAGCCTTCCAAGGCACAGTTTCGAAATTCGACGAAATCAGTTCCATTAGATCCGTAATATTGTATTATTATCGGATTTCAAATTTCGTATTGACTGGAGTTGTTGTGTGAGCGTACGATAAGTAAACGCGTTGAAAATTAAATCGAAATTTAATTTGATAACTGGATCCAAAAGCTATCTTCTCCATACGATAGAATTAGGACTCGAAACCTTTTCCATTGCGTTCGGAATAGAGGTATGAAATTAGGAATGCCTAGCGGCACGCCTCAATGGGAATTCGAAATTGTAAGTTGCATTTTCGAGACAATTCGAATTTGAATTGAAAATTTAAAAATAAGTAAATACTGTACTTGACTAGTCAAATTTATTTCACATCAGAGTTTTTCCAGTCCTTTCCAAATCATGCTACCCTTACCTTCCCCATTTCTATTTTAATTTATCAGTTCCTTCTTCACTTCGCTTCCCAGGTTCGAATTCAGATCGAATAAGAAAATAAAAACAATGGCAGCGAATTATAAAATCGAAGTCTTAAAGAATCAAAAGAAAAATGGCGACCTCTGTTCAATTTCAACCCCGTCTCCAGTTCTTTTTCTTCCCCAACTCAATTCGAATCCAAGTCAAAATCATTCGTATAAAAGGGAAAAAAAAATCGAACTCCGAAGAAAAATCAAAACGATTCGATCGTTCGATCGAAAGGATGAAGCACGGCTTGAACCGAAGTCGACGAAAAAGCAAGGGTTCTCGCCATTTTGCTGCAGCGAATCTGGGAGGGAACTCAAAGTCGTGGCGATGCTCGTGGTCGCGTGCGGCACTTTGAGTCTGGGCGGCGACACTTTGGGTCGAAGGCGCGTGCGAAGCAATTTGGTCAGGACGACGCAGTGGATCGATGTGATGGTGAATAGGTCTCGACCGATGGCATGATGATGGTGAGGTGAGCGTGGGGATGTCGAGTCGTTCTAGTGGAGGCACGTGCATCGAGGCCGAGTCGGGAAGTTAAGGTATAATTTTGTGATTTATTTAATTACTAAATTTGGGTTGTTAAAAGAATTTTTTTTAGTAAGGTTTATGATACAATTTTGTTTAAAAATCTATATACATAAGGTAAGATTTTTAAATCCGCAGTATGATATAAAATTGTTATTTTCAATTCAAATACATATATATATATATATATTGGTAGTTTCAAATGGGAAAAAGTTTAATAAATGGATTTCAAGTAATAATATTCAAAATGTGAGGAATTTATTTAAAGAAAAGAATATGATCTTTAAATAATGCGGAAAGGATAAAGGAATTTATTTTAAAAATAAATTCGAAAATTGATTTGGTGTTAAAAGAATAAAACCCTTGGGAAATCAATATGAAAATTGATTTGTTGATTGAAATAAATTTAGAAAACAATTTGGAATTAGATTTGGTAATTGAAATAATTTGGAAATCAATTTGAGATATAAAGCAGATTATTTAAAGAAATTGTAAATATTGAAGGATTTATCAAAATTTGATTTTTGAATCTATGTAGACATTTAAAAAAATAAATATATGTAGTTTTAAAAGAAATAATAAATTTTAGTGGCTAATTTATTTAGTTAACCTATTAAATTTTTTTTACTAAAGAATGTTATTTTAAAAGGAAAATTATTAGTTTAAAATAAATTACTAGTTGAATTAAAATTACAAAATGGCAAATTGCATTGTTCGATTTATTTCGAATATTAATAAACTGTATAAAATTGTTTATACAAGGTCAAAATAATGGAGAAAATAGTCTGGAATGGAATGGATTGCAATTTAAAGATGAGATCTTCTCACTCAATCAATATTGTTCTGATTTAAATTTTGAATAGTTAGATTTAAAATTGATTGACTGTGTGCTTGGATGATTGAATTACAATAATTATTCACTGGATGATAGTATATAGTATATATTGGGTGTGTGATGCCCCACCTCTATGCTCACAATAACAAAGGTTATTATAGGGAATAACGTCTGCTATTGCGAAGAATAAGGCTTGTTAGAAGCGACCATCCGTAAGTTGTGCCTTAGACGAGTATTGATTACATCGATAGGAGTTGTGTAAATTACTTCCAAAGGTATATATATTCAATCCAAATCTAAAATGAAACTACGGTGGTTTAAGAAAAATTCAGAACAACTCATAATAACAACAACACTGATAAGTATAATCACATCAGAACAGAAATATCAGATATATATAGTGGAAGACAAGTCTGGATACATGTTACAACGATCGATAGTTCACATGAACCAAATATACATATACATGTCATCAACATATATGAGACGAGAGTTAATGCATCAAAAAAAAGAAACACCTCGAAGCTAGACAAAATTTGATGTGAAATCCCAAAAGCTGAAGCAGCAACTGAATCAGAGATAGTGATTATACTGAAATAATTCGGTCTGACCCGAGTATTATTTAAAAGAAAATAATAAACGGATCAGTCTAATTTAAACTTCAGAAATAAGTGTACGATAAACAACACATAAGTAAATAATCGTAATCTCGAATGAGATTATACAACATAGATAATCAACATAGTTCAAATAAAGAAATCTCAATTTAAACTCCATCGAAATCAGCTTTTAACTTCCCAATTGAATCCAAAACAGCAATACGCAAATTTATAATCTCGGACGAGTCTATACACAGAATTATAATCTCGGATGAGACTATACACAAAATTATAATCTCGGGTGAGACTATACAACATAGTAATCAACATTGTTTACAGGAAGAAATCTCATTAAACATCATAACTTCCAAATTCACAATTGAATTCAAAACAGCAATACGCAGAATCTAGAAATCAAAATAAGATAACTAGAAAATCAACATAAATGATGGATCGATCCCAGCAGATGACGAGTTTTAGCTACGCCGCACGTGCATCTCATATGGCCGAAGCCTACAAAGTACTATAATTTTTGGCGCCCAACAAATGACCCGAAGGTCTAGTATTGGTAATTGACCCGAAGGTCCAACAAAGTGACTCGAAAGCCCAACAAAACCATCAACATCATCAAACAGCAGATATTTCAATTAACGAGTCCGAAATTAACCGAGATAGTAAAAGTGTGGTTTCATACTCCGTACTTTTGCTAAATCATTTAAATCTCTTCATCATTTCCTTAAAAGTGCAAACTTGTGTAATTTATATAAATAACATTTTACGTTCTGAAACGGACAAGTCCGGAATTAACCGAATCAGTAAAAGTAAGGGTTCATAGTCCTTTATTTTGCTGAAACGTTTAAATCACTTCCTCATTCTTTTGAAAGCGTAAACTATAAAATTTTTGGAAACATTTTTATTTTAAAATGATTTTTAAAACAGGTGATTAAAACAGCAACATCTGTAGCAATTTCGACAAGGAAATTGCGCTTCACAAAACACCGTAAAAATCGATATCAAATCAGCGTTGCGGGATAGCCGCTTAAAATTCACTTTAAAATTGACGGTTACTGAAGTAAAAAATAACAGTAATTTTTGTTCGTCAAAAACTGTCATCAAAACAACACACTTCAAAAATATAGCACCGGAGTAAAAATCCCGTTATAAAAATAACGGCGCAAAAATACGTTTTAAAACGTAACACCGGTTCAACGTAAATTAAATAGTGGACTGCACCACTATATTTTCATAAAAAATATTGCACTTTTACAAAACATTTGTCGAATGATTTCATGCTTTATGTGTAGAAAGATGGCCAGGCACGAACGCACATTTCAAAACTTGAACACATGCACCCTACTTGCAGTTGAAAATTATTCACGCTAAAAATGAACGAAAAAAATATAAAACACTTGTCTGGACATGAATGTATACAATATACTACACAACACACTTGCATCTGCACGCAAATAGTTTTTGCTTGGAAAATATAGACAAAATGACATGTAACTTGGTTATATATGCACGCATAAATTGGAATTCAAAACTAAAATGACCTGATACATATTTGCACATCTTTAGTGAATGCACTACTGACCCGGGCTATTTTTTTTTATACTACACTACGCACGCAAAAATGAAGTTTACAAAATAGGCGATGGCCATAATTTTCAAAGTAATCAACAAACTTGCACGAACAATGATATATGCATAATACAACTATGAAATGGTCTGGACCTAGTTTAATGCACACGCGTAGCATGATAGCCCTATTTCGCCTGTCAAGATATAATGCATGCACTTGATGAAACTGCTAGATATCTGGGTACCTAAATTTTCTTTCCGTGTGTACCTGAATACAGGTAAGCCATTTCAACAATTATAAATTTTGTGAATGCAACCACACAACACACTTGAAAATATTATAACATGCAAGTATGATATTTTAAAACCTTGGCACGCAACATAAACACGTTTTTGTTCGCTTTCGTTTTCAAGTAAAATGAAGTAATCAAACAAAGTTAACACATACTTTCAATTTGTGCACACATTCACTTATGCGCGTGCACAGTAAATGACCTGGGCATATCTAATTTATACTTCAACTTGCATAACATAACACAAAGTTTTTTTTTAAAACTTCCTTTCAAAATGAAATAGTCAAAAGTATAAAGAAACTTGGACATTCAACTTCAACGTTTACGTGCATAAAACAACACCTGACTATGTATAGCATGCACGAAACAAAAGTGTAGCTGCATGAAATCGATTAAGGGTCTGGGCAAAAATTTTAATGCACACAAAATAGTCAGAGCAAATGTAATATTGCCCATACTTGTATGTACAGATGAAACAAAGGATAAATTAGAGAATGTGAGTGTTGAACTCACCATAGTTTGGTTCAGATCAGTAAGCACAAGGAACGGTGTGGAGAAAAGTTTTTGAAACTGCCATTATTAAGTTTGCAGAGCTAAAAATGAGCAATAGACTGTGACAGAGGCTACTGGAATAAAATGATGAAACACAAAGATGCTGGCCTCTTTCTTTTTAAAAAAAAAAATTGTGTTTAAGTTAAAAATAATAATATTGGCAGAAGTTTGTGGTACACTAGCATTGAAGAGGAGATGTGCATAAAGAAAAGAAAGTACACACGCATTAATTGATAACAGCAATTGTTCAATATTTGCTTTCAAATAAAAGTGACAGCAACCCAAAATGATCCACTTTGCTGTAGACTTAGACTTGTGCAATTTGTATAAATGAACCAATTTGTTGTTACACGTGAAGGTCAAAAATAATACAACATAGCTTAGTTAAATTTTACAACTGATTTTGCAAATGAATTTGCATCATTATTATAAAAAATTTCTTTTCTTTCAAAACTCAATTTAAAATTTCTAGTTTAAATATTTATTTCGACGGTAATAAAATCACGTTCTTTACAAACTCCCCTTTATAAAAATTGCGTCTCCGCTATTTTCATACTAGAAGTTGTTTATAACACTAACTATTTATCACAATAAAGGTTAAAATAAAAAAGAAGAATCAAGAATGCTCAACCCCACCCGAAGAGGAGAGAAAACCGGGATAAGAACGCTTGATGAATTCTTTGGTTTCCCAAGTGCAATCTTTGGGGTTTGCGGACCATTTAATTTTCACAAGCGGGACTTCTTTATTACGAAGGCGTTTAACCTCCGAATCTAGCACACGAATAGGATTTTGTACCATAGACAAGTCGGGTGAGATCTCAAGATCTTGCAACACAGGAGGATCAATAATAGAATCCAAATCTCGAAGGCATCGACGAAGCTGTGATACATGAAATACGTCATGAATTCCTGCAAACTAGATAGGTAGCGATACATGACGAGCAATAGGGCCAATGCATTCCGTAATAGGAACCGGTCCAATATATCGAGGAGCCAATTTCCCGGAGCTACTAAAACGCACCACACCCTTCATCGGAGAAACACGAATGAATACGCGATCGCCAACAGAAAATTCCAAAGGCTTCCTACGATGATTGGCATAAGATTTGTGCCTATTCTGAGCCTCTTTCATACTCTGTCTGATAATATCAATCTTTTCAGAAGATTCACGAATATGATCGGGGCCGAGAACTGATTTTTCCCCGGATTCCAACCAACAAGATGGTGATCGACATGATCTTCTGTAAAGGGATTCGAAAGGAGCCATACCGATACTGGATTGAAAACTGTTGTTATAAGAAATTTCAACAAGAGATAGGTAGTCTTCCCAACTACCACCAAAATTAAGAAGCAGTCCGATTGGACTTGATAGGAATAAAATGGCTGATTCGGTCAAACGATCAACAATTACCCAAACACTAGCATGGCCTAACCTCGAACGAGGTAGACCCTCAATGAAGTCCATAGAAACTTGATCCCATCTCCATAATGGAATCACAAGAGGCTGCAAAAGACCACTAGGACGATGGTGTTCTGCTTTAATCAGTTGACAAGTCATGCAACGACTCACATAACTTGCAACATCACGCTTCATACCCTCCCAAAAGTATAAGCGTTTTATATCAACATACATCTTACTACTACCCGAATGGATAATATACTTAGAACGATGACAGTCCTTAAGAATGTCATCTCTAAGATTAGGAACATTAGGCACAATCAACCTCCCTTCTTCCGAAAACAACTAGGAATATCGAAATCCTTTAGGTCACCACTTCAGGATTCCGATTTACAACTCTGAATAAAATAAGAGATATCTGGATCTTATTTCTGGGCTTCGGCAATACGATCCAACAAACTAAGACGAGCTTCCATGCTAAATAAAAGGACCGGAGAATCGAAAACTGAAGGACGGTCTCTTATATCACAATGAGATAAAGCTTCCAAAATATTCCACTCTGCAAGCATCATGGAAACAACAACTTGCTGGATGCGACTAAGTGCATCAGCAACTCGATTACCATTACCAGGGGTATACTGAATATAGAAATCATATGAAGCAATAAATTCGAGCCAACACTGTTGCATCATATTAAGTTCCTTCTGAGTGAATAGATACTTTAGAGATCTGTGATCAGTGAAGAGAACAAAACACTCGTCCAATAAATAATGTCGCCAAATCTTTAGAGCAAAGACTATAGCGGCTAACTCCAAATCATGGGTAATATAACGAATCTCGTTCGGCTTTAGTTGTCTAGGAGCATAGGCAACTACTTTATCCTTTTTGCATGAGAACAGCACCAAAACTAATACGGCTAGTATTGGTACAAATAATGAAGTCTTGGTTCCCTTCGGGAACCACAAGGATAAGAGTATCGGAAAAGAGTTCTTTCAAATAATCTTCTTTCCTGAAAAGCTAAAACTTCTAAAATTACAATTATCTTTATGAAATCATTTTCTAGAAAAAATTACTTTTTATAGGTCAATTTATTGTTTTAAATTGTCTCATCAAAGTTTTTAGGAGATTCCTATCGATAACGTTGATCAAGCGCATCGACCAGAATTCTTAAGCACTCAATAGGCAATACAATCACAAAATCATCTTCTATATGATAAACACAAATCCAATTATACTTGTAAATAAATCTTATGAAAAAGATTTTCAAAATTTTAATTTGTTGTTTTCATCCAAAATCAATAAATACACAAATGGAGTCATCGAGATATTCGTAGAATACTCGACTCATAAAATGGATGAAATAAGCTGGGCAAACTGAGTGACATAATAAGTCATTCATAAGAATCATAACGAGTACGGAATGCGGTAAGAGGAATGCTATCTTCCGCAACTCGTAACTGATGAAAACCGGTAGCAAGATCGAGTTGGAAGAAGAGTTAGCGCCACTTAATTGATCGAACATGCCATCGATCCTAGGTAATGGATACCTATTTTTGATAGTGAGCTCGTTAAGCTTGCGATAGTCAATGCAAAGCCAAAAAGTACCATCTGGCTTCTTAACAAAGACAAGGGCGGCGCCCCAAGGAGAAGAGCTAGAACGAATAAATCGCTTGGCTTCCAATTCAGATAATTGTTGCTTGAGTTCCTCATTCTCCTTAGCAGACATCCTCGTGGAAGGACGACTGACAGGATGAGCACCAGAGACAAGATCAATATGGAACTCAATTTCCCTCTTCGGCGGCAAACACGAAATAGGCTCAAAGACATTAGAAAAATTACAAACAACTGGAATATTAGCTATGATATCCTCCGATTCGATGGAAGAATTGAAAGCATTTGAAGTATAATCCATGCTTTGAAATATAATAGATAACTGCTCGATAGTATCGAGATGCTTGAGATATAAAGTTCTTTTGGGACATAGGATTTGAAATTCATAACGAACGAGCCAATCTATACCCAAAATCATATCAAAACCAAGATGATCCATAACATGCAGATTGGCATGAAAGGAAAAACCACACAATCTTAACACCAACACACAACAAACCAAGAGTAGCGGATCCACCAATAGGATTCACAATCCTCGCAGGGTCGTAAAGACTAACAACATCCAAAGGAATAACATCAACGAGCTCCTTTGATACGAATGAATGTGATGCACCCGTATCGAAAAGAACTCTAATAGAACGACCATGAACTAAAATAAATCCTTCTAAAACTGAAGAATTAAAACCTTTGGGCTGAGAAGAATCACCAGAAGCTTAAGCAACATCAAGCTTCCCACCTTTGAAACCCTTAGGAGTAGTAGTACAATCAGAAACAGAGGACTTTCCTTGTTTTAACTCAAGGAAACTACGAGCAAGATTGATAAGGAATTTAACAAATGGAATACTATGGAAATATAAGATATATTCCCAGACACATTCCAACTTGTTAAAGAGGATAAAAGTTTGAGAACAACGAAGGGATAGACTAGAAAGGCACGAATAAAACCCTCAAATAGTTGTTACACATGTTCCATTTTACACCCGTTCCGTGTTTATTTTAATTTGTTCTGCATCTCAGCTCTGATACCAAGCTGTGACGCCCCACCTCTATGCTCACAATAACAAAGATTGTTATAAGAATAACATCTGCTATTGCGAAGAATAAGGCTTGTTAGAAGTGACCATCCGTAAGTTATGCCTTCGACGAGTATTGATTACATCGATAGAAGTTGTGTAAATTACTCCCAAAGATATATATTCAATCCAAATCTAAAACGAAACTAAGGTGGCTTAAGAAAAATTTAGAACAACTCATAATAACAACAACATTAATAAGTATAATCACATCAGAACAGAAATATTAGATATATAGCGAAAGACAAATCTGGATACATGCTACAACGATCGATTGTTCACATGAACCGAATATACATATACATGTCATCAACATACATGAGATGAGAGTTAATGCACCCAAAAAAAAGAAACATCTCGAAGCTAGACAAAAGATGATATGAAATCCCAAAAGCTGAAGCAGCAACTGAATCAGAGATAGCGATTATCCTGAAATAACTCGGTCTGACCCGTGTATTATTTAAAAGAAAATAATAAATGGATCAGTCTAATTTAAACTTCAGAAATAAGTGTATGATAAACAACACTTAAGTAAATAATCATAATCTCCAATGAGATTATACAACATAGATAATCAACATAGTTCAAATAAAGAAATCTCAATTTAAACTCCATCAAAATCAGCTTTTAAATTCCCAATTGAATTCAAAACAGCAATACGCAAATTTATAATCTCGGACGAGACTATACACAGAATTATAATCTCGAATGAGACAATACACAAAATTATAATCTCGGGTGAGACAATACAACATAGTAATCAGCATTGTTTAAAGGAAGAAATCCCATTAAACATCATCAAAATTAACTTCCAAATTCATAATTGAATTCAAAACAGCAATACGCAGAAACTAGAAATCAAAATAAGATAACTAGAAAATCAACATAAAAGATGGATCGATCCCAGTAGGTGGCGAGTTTTAGCTACGCCGCATGTGCATCTCATATGGCCGAAGCTTACCAAGTACTATAATTTTTGGCGCCCAACAAATGACCCGAAGGTCCAACAAATTACCCGAAAGTTCAATAGATGACCCGAAGGTCTAGTACTGGTAATTGACCCGAAGGTCCATCATATGACCCGAAGGTCCAACAAAGTGGCTCGAAAGACCAACAAAATCATCAAAACCATGAAACAACAAATATTTCAATTAACGAGTCCGGAATTAACCGAGATAGTAAAAGTGTGGTTCCATTCTCCGCACTTTTGCTAAATCGTTTAAATCTCTTCATCGTTTTCTTGAAAGTGCAAAATTGTGTAATTTATATTAATAACATTTTACGTACTCAAACGGACAAATCCGAAATCAACCGAATCAGTAAAAGTAAGGGTTCATAGTCCTTAATTTTGCTGAAACGTTTAAATTGCTTCCTCATTCTTTTGAAAGCGTAAACTATAAAAATTTTGGAAACAATTTTATTTTAAAACGAGTTTTAAAACGCGTGATTAAAACAGCAACATCTGTAGCAATTTCGACAAGTAAATTGCGCTTCATAAAACACTGTAAAAACGGATATCAAATCAGCGTTGCGGGATAGCCACTTAAAATTCACTTTAAAATTGACGGTTACTAAAGTAAAAAATAACCGTAATTTTTATTCGTCAAAAAATATCATCAAAACAACACGCTTCAAAAATATAGCACCGGAGTAAAAATTCCGTTATAGAAATAACGGCGCAAAAATACGGACGTAACACCGGTTCAACGTAAATTAAATAGTGGACTGCACCACTATATTTTCATCAAAAATACTGTTTCAAAATATTTTGTCCAATGATTTCATGCTTTACGTGTAAAAAGATGGCTAGGCACGAACACACATTTCAAAACTTGAACACATACACGCTACTTGCAGTTTGAAAATTATTCACGCTAAAAATGAATGGAAAAAATATAAAACACTTTCCTGGACATGAATGTATACAATATACTACACAACACACTTGCATCTACACGCAAATAGTTTTTGCTTGGAAAATATAGACAAAATGACCTGTAACTTGGTTATATATGCATGCATAAATTGGAATTCAAAACTAAAATGACCTGATACATATTTGCACATCTTTAGTGAATGCACTACTGACCTGGGCTATATTTTTTTTTCATACTACACTGCGCATGCAAAAATGAAGTTTACAAAATAGGCGATGGCCATAATTTTCATAGTAATCAACAAACTTGCACACACAATGATATATGCATAATTCAACTATGAAATGGTCTGGACCTAGTTTACATGCACACGCGTAACATGATAGCCCTATTTCGCCTTTCAAGATATAATGCACGCACTTGATGAAACTACTAGATATATGGGTACCTAAATTTTCTTTCCGTGTGTACATGAATACAGGTAAGCCATTTCAACAATTATAAATTTTGTGAATGCAACCACACAACACACTTGAAAACATTATAACATGCAAGTATGATATTTTAAAACCTTTGCACGCAACATGAGCACATTTTTTTTCACTTTCATTTTCAAGCAAAATGAAGTAATCAAACAAAGTTAAAACATACTTTCAATTTGTGCACACATTCATTTGTGCGCGTGCACAGTAAATGACCTGGGCACATCTAATTTATACTTCAACTTGCATAACATAACACAAAGTTTTTTTCTAAAAACTTCCTTTCAAAATGAAATAGTCAAAAGTATAAAGAAACTTGGACATTCAACTTCAACGTTTACGTGCATAAAACAACACCTGACTATGTATAGCATGCGCGAAATAAAAGTGTAGCTGCATGAAATCGATTAAGGGTTTGGGCAAAAAATTTAATGCACGCAAAAATAGTCAGAGAAAATATAATATTGCCCATACTTGTATGTACAGATGAAATAAAGGATAATTATATAATGTGAGTGTTGAACTCACCATAGTTTGGTTCAGATCAGTAAGCACAAAGAACGTTGTGGAGCAAAGTTTTTGAAACTGCCATTATTAAGTTTGTAGACCTAAAAATGAGCAAAATACCGTGACAGAGGCTACTGGAATAAAATGATGAAACACAAAGATGTTGGCCTCTTTTTTTTTTCTTTTTAATTTGTGTATAAGTCAAAAAAATAATATTGGCAGAAGTTTGTGGTACACTAGCATTGAAGAGGAGATGTGCATAAAGAAAAGAATGTACACACACATTAATTGATGACAACAATTGTTCAATATTTGCTTTCAAATAAAAGTGACAGCAACCCAAAATGGTCCACTTTGCTTTAGACTTAGACTTGTGCAATTTGCATAAATGAACCAATTTGTTGTTACACCTGAAGGTCAAAAATAATACAATATTTTTTACAACTGATTTTGCAAATGAATTTGCATCATTATTATAATATATATTTTTTCCTTTCAAAACTCAACTTAAAATTTCTAATTTAAATATTTATTTCAACGGTAATAAAATCACGGTCGTTATAGGATGATTGATTTCCCGCATTATATAGCGGATGAGACCCTATTGCGCCGCATAATAGCGGATGATATTTTATAAATCTCATATACCGCGATATTCCACCTCGAAGTGGAATTGGTATTTAATTGTTGTGCTAACATCTGTGGATGCAGGGAAAACAGGTTGGAGGGATCCAACTGGATTTCTTAAATAATTGAATTTATTTCAATATTGTGTGCTGATCATTTATAATCTGTGTGTGACTATTTGTGATTGAAACTGTTGAAGGCTATAATTTAGCCGAATATATTTTTGGTATCGTAGGATACCAGAAATAAATAAAATTTGATTTTTGAAATTTAGTAGAAAATTTATAGTAAATTAATTTTAGAAAATTGAATAGATTTAAAAGAAGGAATTTGTTTCAAAAGATAATAAATTTCGTGTTGAAATAAATTTAGAAATAAATTTTGGAAAATTGATTTGGTATTTGTAAATGAATTTGGAAATAAATTTAGAATTTAATTCGGTGCAGAAAATGAATATTTGATAATCGATTTAAAAATCGTATATCAATGGATATCTAGAAGTTAAATTCACAATGGGAATTTATAAAGGAAAGGGAAATTTGTTTTAAAAATAAACATTTGGTGATTTTTAAAGTATGAAACGAATTTACGGATTCGAAACGTAAATATAAAATAAATCAAGAAAGATTTATTAATTGATTTGAATGAACCATTTTGAAATGAAAAATGTATTTTCCCTGGAAAGCTGAGTATGATTTCAAAGTAGCCTATAAATATAAACTAAAAATTTTTAAGGATGGTTTTAGAAAGGATACTTTGGATAAATTATTTTCTTAACTGGTTTCAAATCTTTAAAGTATGGATATATTTAATTACTTATAGAAGGGATTATTTTAAAGATTAAAATTGATATTTGTTTTAAGAAACGATTATCTAAATAGTTATACCTTATTTACTAATTTTATTTTAAAATTAGCTGGGACTTAAAATCTTATATGTGATTATTAGTGTAATGTTTTCATAACTTATATTTTAAGTAAGTATTCAAGATGGTTTTATTTTAAATGTTCAAAAGTATTTTGGATAAGTGATTTGATTTTTTTTTTACTCGGCAGATTTCCAGTGGAAATGAATAAATATTTGGAAATGTATTCCGCGTAAGGAAAAGTGATTTGAAATTTGTTTTCAAGGTATTGAAATGTGAAAAAGTGATTTGAAATTTGTTTTCAAAGGATTGGAAGGTGAACATTAATTTGAAATTTGTTTTCAAATGGTTGAAGTGATAAAAAATATATCTTGCGGAAATATTTTGAAAATAAATAATTTGGGAAATTTAATTAAATCCGGCAATTGTTGTGGATGTTGATTGATAGTTAAATAACCGACTATCAATATTGGCCTTTTTAATGGCATTTGAGTTTCGATGCGACCGGGGTCGGATTCCAAGTGGATATCCGAAAACCACATCGAAACCTTATGATTGTGATGGATCTTTTATTTAAAAGATCAAAGTGGAAATTTTGTTGTAATTTGTTGAAATCTGATTGAACACTTATATTTTAAAATAAGCGCTCATTATTCAGATTAGCCGAGAGAGGACCTTGTGTCTTAAAACCCATTCCGAATAATGATACGACGAAATGGGATTGCATTTGAAGACGGTGTTGAAGACCGGTTATTTTCGAAAACGAAAGGATTACCTGTCGAATGTCTCTGCACCGGGTTGTTCCGGTATAGAGATTTTATCACCCATTGTGATGGGGATTCCGGACGTGATTAGTGAAGATCCGGATTTGCAAGGGCTTCTTTTGAAGTGCCTTCGGTTTCGTTCGATCCCGGAACGGACTTGCATGGATGTATGTCTGACGTTACACTTTGAGATGTAAAGATGGTTTCTATCAAATTCGTTTCTGTTGGTGGCGAAGAATTTATTCTCTTAACTTAACACCATTCTCTGAGACGTTCAAGCTCAGAGGTTATGTAGTTGATGGTTAATAGTGATACATTCCCAATTTGGTAACGTGGCATACGAAGTGCTGCTGATCATTTGTTGATCAAAGCATGACTTTGCGAAAAGTGTAGCTTTGTGGACGAGACCTCCTCGGACCTCACACCCCGTAAATGGTCGAAACAGGAAAGATGCAGCAAGGTTATGAGGGTCGCGCCCTTTAAGGTATGTCATTTCCTTCTGGAAAAGGGTGGTATCATGGTATGGAGCCCAAATACTTAACCTATGTTGTTGCCGCAAACATTTTATATGTACTTTGTGGTTGAGGATCCTCGGATAAAGGTCCCAAAGGACCGGGGGATGGCATACTCGAGTAGTTGTTACCTAGTTACAGAGGTAACCCGGCTTTGTGTTGGCAGAGATCCGGCTAGGTTCTCGGGATGTCCCTCTAAAGGCGTACCCATGTGGCAGTAGGAAGTTCCTTAGCCTGACCATTTGTTGAAAATCCATAGAAACAATACGCGCATTATACGGTTTTAGTTGTATAACCTGCCATTTACTTATGGTGGTCACCAATGTTTAGATGGTAGCTATAGTACGCATAGTTCATGATGTCTATGCTGGCTAAGGTTAATATTATACTTTCGAAATATTTTCTGCACTATGCACTAATAATCATAATATCAAAAGATTTTGCGTACTAATCATGTTTGACTATCATAAGGAGAAATCTCCTCCAATTCTGCGTTTGCATTGTGTGTCTGGCGGGAGGCCTTATGGTAGTTTCATTTTCCAAAAGCATAGCGGATTTCTTTTTATTTTCTTTGTGAAAATAACCGTTTTTAAGATCTCACACCAGTCCCACGACTGACCTGGAGTTTATTGTTCCCTTTTTAAACTCTGGGTTCCCATAATTTTCCACTCGGGCAGCCTAGAATAGGTTATCATTATTCGGGAGCAAAGTCAAGAAGTTGCTGTGGAGATCAGGAGTTGGAGATGGATGGCGAGGCGTATCACTTATATATGTAATATTTCTTTTCCGCTGTTTGTTGTTGTACACTCTGATAATGTAATGTGATGTAATGTAATAACTGATATCGTGATTCTGTTTAAAGTTATTTATTTATCTATTATATTTGTTCCGCTGCGATATGTGAGGTTCCGTTATTGTTCTATTTTCTTCTTCTTCTTCTACCTCTTTCTTCTTTAACCCTAAAGACTCGTACATTTGTTCCTCTTTGGGCTGAATTGTTGTGGAATTTTTCCAGCTAAAAAGGGGTACGGATTTGCGGGCCTTTACATTCGACTTCAAATATTATTGAAGAAAGTAGTCATGATTATGATGAGAACGTCGAAATCAATGAAGCAATTGATGAAAATGAAAATGTTGAAGCTAACATTGATGAAGATTTTATTGGTAATAGAGATGATAACGTGAATGAAGAAGACATAAATATTAATCGAAATAATATGGATGAAGGTGATGAGCTAATTGGCTTGATCTTGAGAGAGATGTCGACTTCAACTATGATCCCGGTTTGTGGAGAAGGATAACCATACTAAAAGAATAATGTTAGTTAAACGAGGCCCTATCAAAATTTCGAAAGAAAACGATAAATTTTCCAAAAATGAAGACGATAGACATTTTCCTTCCAACTATGAAAGAAAGTGGTTAGTTTATTCAAATGAAGTGAACAAGGTATTTTGTTTTTGTTGCAAGTTATTTAGAAGTACACAAAAGACATCCAAATTGGGAAATGTAGGAGTAAATGATTGGCATTACATTTTGGCGATGTTACGGGAGCATGAAAATAATCCAGAGCATATTTCAAGTCTTATTAGGTGGGTGGATTTGCACAAAGGCCTTCAACAAAAGGCAACAATTGACAAGAGAGTAGAATCACTAATCGAGCAAGAGAGACAACGTTGGAAGAAGGTGCTAGTGCATATAATCGGTGTCGTAAAAACTCTTTCTCAAAATAACTTCCCATTTCGTGGTTCAAATGAAAAGTTTTATGAAAAAGACAATGGACTTTTTTGTCAACTTGTAGAATATGTTGCCAAATTTGATCCGATCGTGGAGGATCATCTTAGACGTGTGGTAAATAATGAAATAAACAATCATTATCTTAGTCATAGTATTCAAAATGAACTTATACTCTTCTTGGCTAAGAAGATCAAAGAAGCAATGCTTGTAAAAGTTTTAAAAGCAAAATACTACTCAATCATTCTTGATTGTACTCCGAATTTGAGTCATAAAGAACAAATGTCAATTATAATAAGATGTGTGGATGTTGAAGATGATATCAAAGTAGAGGAGTTTTTTCTCGGTTTTATAGAGGTTGACGATACATCGGGACTTGGCCTTTTTAAAAAGCTTGAAAGTGTACTAAATGATCTTAAGCTAAACATTAATGATGTGAGAGGCCAAAGCTATGACAATGGATCAAATATGAAAGGTACGATATTTCCAATAAGAATAGATAAATTCATATTAATTATGTTATTTAATTTTATCTAACATAACTTGAATTAAATATATAGGTAAGCACCAAGGTGTACAAAAGAGACTTCTCGACATAAATCCAAGAGCAATTTATATTTCATGTGGATGTCATAGCTTAATCTTGCTTTATGTGATATGGCAAAATCAAGTGTGAAAGCTAGAAGCCTTTTTGCATATGTTCAAAAGATTTATGCATTGTTTTCCGGCTCAACCCATTGATGGGAAATACTTAGAAAATATGTTGATGGTTTAACTCCAAAAGCATTATCGGCAACTCGTTGGGAAAGTCATATCGAAAGTGTAAGAGCTATAAGAACTCAACCATCGGAGCTAAGAGATGCATTGATCGATGTTGAAAATAATTACAATGATGATATGGCAAGAGTAGAAGCTAAAGGTCTTTGTCAAAATGCTTTAGAGGATTTTGCATTCTTAATTAGTTTATGTGTTTGGTACACTATTTTGGATAGTATTAATAGGGTTAGAAAAATACTTCAAAGGGAGGAAATGGACACTGAAGATGCAATTATTAAAATAAAAGAACTCATTGCATTTTTTGAAAGTTTTAGAGAAAAAGGATATGAAAGTATGATAAATGAAGCAAGAGAACTTGCAGATGAAGTTGGCATTGAACCCAAGTTTGCAAAAAAAAAAGAGTTGTTCGTAGAAAGAAACAATTTAACGATGATGTAGATGTTGATGCTAATGAAACTCATCGTTGGAAGAAAATTTTAGAATTACATAATTTCTTTATATAATAGACCAAGCTCTTACTTCGCTTATCAGTTTGAACAATTTGAGCTTTATGAAGGAATTTATGGATTTTTGTTGAATGCAAAATTCAAAACCATTGACGATAAACAATTTGAAACTAGATATTTTTTAAAACACAACGAAGAGAGTGATATTTGTGGGAAAGGATTGTATTTTGAACTTAATCAGCTAAGAAGAATCTTGCCATCGGAAATAACCAAATCAACAAGCATTCTTGATTTCCTAAGATCTTATCATGATATGAGTGGATTTATAAATGTGTGGATTGTATTCCGAATTATTTTAACTATTTCGGCTACAGTGGCGTCGGCAAAAAGAAGTTATTCTAAGTTGAAGCTAATGAAAACTTATCTTCGAACCACTATGTCACAAGAAAGATTAAGTGGGTTGGCGATGATTTCCACTTAAAAAGATTATTTGGATATGTTAGAATATGATGATATAATTGACGAGTTCGCTTCTAGAAACTCGAGAACGAGTTGCTTTCGTTGAATGTACTATTGTCAAAGATGTGTGTGACATGTTTACATTTTTCTTGAATACATTATATATTTTGGGCGTTTTGTAATGAAATTGTGTAAAAAAAATATGTTGTTGGTTTTTTTTCTTCTTCTCCTTGTAAATGCCAACAAAAATATTTCTTGCCTAGGGCAACCCAATGATCCGAACCGGCCCTGCTGCCTACTCCTCATGCGAAGCTCACCCAAGCACTCATGCAAACCCCTTCACTCACACATATACACACATGTAGTAAGAAAAGGAAACGTTTGTTTATGTACAGACAGAGGATGAATGAATGTTATAAATGAATGCGTGCTCTCCCTCTCTCATGCATGCTCTCCTCTCTTTTTTATTTTCTTCCGTGTGTTTTCCTTTTGCATTGAAAAAAAAGAATGTTAAATGTGAAAGTGAAAGTCTAAAAATTTGTTAATGCATGTCCTTCTCTTTATAAATGTGTACGTATGAGTATATTTATAAATAAACTTACTTAAGAGCTAAGGATCAAAAGCAAATGCAAGGACAAACGGAAATGGTGAACATGTGTGGCAAGGTATGGGAAAAAGGTACGTATGTGCGTTTATTTTCGTAAACGTTAGTTTTAAAAAATTTTAGGGTACAACACTATACAATATCACGTTCGCGTTTGAACCGCAAACGACGGAAATAAAAAGACGGTCATGGACAATAATTTGACATGATCAAAAAACAGTAATAAATTAAACACATAGTTTAATTTATTTTATGAAGTTTCAAAATACCAATTTTGCCGTAAAATACGTCAAATGAAAATTTAATTATTTTTCAAATTAAAAATTATGCAAATATCTTATAAACTAAATAAAAAATAGGTCATTAAAAATCATGTCTAAACTTGAAATATAGATTTTATTATAATTAAATTCAAATTTGAATATTTAAACAAATTGAATATTCAAATTTCGAAGACTCAAAAATTACGGGTCATTGCATTTACCCATCCATGCATTTATTATTAGAAATATTTGTTGATCAATGGTTATTTATGGCCAAGTTTTTTCTCATATATGAAATATTTAATCAATGATAAATGTTCAATATGTAGAGACTTGGCCATAAATAACTATTAGTCACTTATAAGAATGACAAAATATAGGGATATGGCTTAAAAAGCGGGGACATATTTATGCAGGAGAGATAGACATGATGAGAAGGTGGTAGAGATGGGACAGGAGAAATGGTCAAGTGTAGTGGTGGGGTGAGTGGGGGGGTTTGGGGGTGGGGGAGGGGGTAGAGGAGGCCAAGTAAGTGAAAAAAGAGATATTTAGAGAGGGAAACTAGGGTCCCCCATCTTGTACATACGAGAAAAGTATAATTTGCCCTTTTTTATTTTTGCATTATTGTGTGTACAATATGTAATTTAAATTACACATTTTTTTTTGATAATTTTCATATTTACGTAATCATGTTTAAATATTTTTAGAAAGAGAAAAAACATTGTACTTTCAAAAAAACATGCGCATTATTTTCCATAAATGTATCTATCATGTAAAATACACAATAAGGTTCCAAAATATTTTTCCACGAACTCTAACATCTTTACGATTCATGCATGTACTTTGAGAATCTTTTGTATATGAGGTCAATGTCTACATAAACGATCTCCTATCGACTCTTGCATGCACACATTTTTTCAGCATGTACAGTGTAACTTTATGATTTAGATCATAATGGATTTTGAATATCCTTTTCATCCTTTTTACATAGATATAATAACCTACGGGTTATGTTTCGAGAGAAAAATACATCACGGATTATTTTTATCCATACCTAATTATTTTAGTTCATATAGCAATAAATAAACATGCAAGAGCCATATATATGAAATATTATGGGTACAATAAGTAATTTATTTGCATATAGTAACATACTTATATGTTGTTAAAAAACTTACAAACGAATTTAATATAGGTTGATATATGTTAGGAGGACATAAAGTTGTAACGAAAATACAAAAACAACCGACAGTGACGTTGATGAAAAATTGCGATCCTAAGTGAACAAACGAAGTCCCCGTGAATTCCGGCATTTACTTCCAAAAAATTCTCTGCTCGAATAATTTCGTCCTTCTTTTCACCGATTGATCTAATAAAGTCCCGTTTGTAAACATCTTTATGAAATCATTTGGAATAGGATTACATGGGATAAAAGTTTTCATAACTCACCATAAATATATCCAATAAGAAATCTTGGTTCTACAAACAAATTTCATTCTAGGATATCTCATATGGAAGAACATTGGACATGCTTCTCAATACATATAGTAATTATTTATGTAACGCCCCACGTCTATACATATATTAACAAATACTATGATATAGTAATAACTTCCGCTAACATGGAAAATAAGGCTGGTTAGAAGCAACCAATCGTGAATATTACATTCAGCGAGTTTGGACAAGTCTATTCATTTAATATTATTTTCTCACCACTTGCGTCTATCTTTAGTTTATAACTAAGTGTGCATACATGGTATGTATATACATGTTCCATGGGATGAAATCAGCTTCTTTTCCCTCCTGTGTTGTGTTATGCTTCTTCCTATTACTTCTTGTGTGTTATTTTGCTACTTTTAATCCCTGTTTGCGTGATTTTGAATTGATATTTTTAGGGCTTTGAAATCTCTATGGTATCAAAAGCAAAACAAAAAGGGAATTAAAAGCCTTAAAAATATCAATTCAAAATCACGCAAACATGGATTAAAAGTAGGAAAATAACACATAAGAAGCAATAGGAAGAAGCATAACACGACACAGGAGGGAAAAGAAGCTACTTGGAGCTCACGCCTCAAGGTATGACCGGTCGACTAGTCACTGAGCACCGGTCGGCTAGTGTTGTTTCACGAAGTGTGCATGTTCCAAACAGTAGTCTGATCGTTCATTATTTTTCCTTTCGGAAACTCGAGCTTGCAACTACGAACCATTATTTGTTTATGCGTTCACATGAAAACCATAGTACGAAAACATACTAGAGAAGAGATACAAATTGAGAATTACAGTGACTAAGTTCTGGAGAATTTACTAATAAGGTTTCATAGCATAGTTTACAGTCAAGTAAGCAGTCAGAGATAATCCAAAATTTCACCAACAATTTAAGCATCAACATGCAAATCTAATAGAACTAGATGTGAGAATAACTTACCGTAAACATCCTAAAACTCCAAATCTCATGCATCAATTTCAAGCCAAATCAACTATAACAATCATGAATTTTTTCCTCAGTGCTATGGGGATTTAACATAGGAATCTAGAAATTTTTCCATGAAATTTTAAAAGAAGGTGTATTTATAAGTAATAAACTACATACCAGATTTTTATGATTTTCCTAAATTACTTATGATTTTTTTTTACTACCTAGCGTTTTCAATTTCAAAATTTTTACCCTTCCACCTTTGCTATTCAATTAATTCCAAACCTCCCACAATGGCTAAAGCTCTCTCTCTTCAGGCCTATAAGGTGGGGAAGGTTGAAGAGAAAATAGAATTTGAATTTCATATTTTATGACATTTTATTTGACATAATTTGGAAAGATAGGAGACTTGTTTTCTAGGTTTTCAAAAAGGGTAAAGTTTTAGTAATTTTGTTTTCTTCTTTACCAGAAGTATGAAAGAACGTATAGTATTTGTCTAATGAGGATTTCCTCTTAGAATAAATTATTTTGGACTTTGGTTTTTAACTTACTACCGAATATGAAAATAAAGCATTCCCATTTTAATTTATTACTCTAAATGAGCTAACATTAATTTACTAATTTAGGCCAAGAATAAAAAACTGAATTACACTTTTAATTCAAGAAACACTTAAATTTACTATTTTTATTTCTCACTAAATTTGGTCTTTATTTTTAGAATAAGAGATTAAATCTAATTAATATTTATATTCCTTATAATTCACTCATCCAAATCTTTTAAATATCAACTCCACCTTAATTTCATTCTATAAAAGGCTACAAGTTATCATTTTGCATAAGCTCTATATTCTTTTCCCAAAAGAATGCCAAAAATCCCAATTTCATATTAATTTGAAAAAGAATGAAATAAAATCCCAATTCCTAATATTAACTATTTTTAGAATTCTCATTCTTAAAGAAATTCGTTTCTCTTTATCAAACAAAATTCTAATTTTCTCCATATTTCAATATTTGAAAATTCAATTTCTCATTTAAGTCTTCAATTTAAGTCATTGCTTATTTTATTAAAGTAATCAATTATTAAAGACTCCACCTTAAAGAAATTACATTCCTGCAATTCTACTACAAAGAAAAGACACACACACACACACACACACACACACACACACATATATATAAACACACAATACATACCCAACAATCAACCATTTAAAATAATCTCATAATAAAATCATTCCCATCCATAGCCTAGAAATCTCCACGTCTTCTATTATTATCACTCTTACAATTCAAAGGAAACACTTTATTAAAGTTGGAAATAATTCACTTTTTAAATTATCTCCTTCCAAACCATAAAACCTTTTACTTAATTAGCTAACGAAAGTTTTGTAACTCTCAAAGTTTGGAAAATTTTTAGCAACTTCCTTTGCTTGGCTCATACTGGGAAAATTTTCAAAACCCAAAATTGACAATAACTACGATCAACATGATTGGAATCACAAAAATTTCAATCTAAAAATATACCCCACATGAGTATAATATAATATTTTTTAGCAGTATATGAAAAACACACCCATAGCAAGATTTTAGTTAGCTTGCTTAAGCAAACGGCGCAAAAAACGAGTGAGCATACAAAAAGCAACGATATGCCTTTCTTTACTTGAACTCATCTTTAATATACATATTAGTACAAAAGATAGAGCATGAACAAAAAAACAACATATAAATTCCTTTATAGAACTGCAAATTTATAACTCTTAAAATAGCTCATGTTCCGACCAACAAAAACACGTCAACTTGATAAATTTGAAATGGACTTAAACAAATAAATTACAAAGCATGTGAATAGCTTGTCAAAATATTTTTTGAAATACTTTTTGGATACTAAAATAGATTGCACATCAAAAATTATTGTTATTATACTACATAACAGAAAATCTAAGTTCTCAAAATCTCAAACAAAATTTGACCTGCATTGAAACAAATTTTTTCAATAGCTAGCTCAAAAGCAATGAAAGTGTTTTATACAAAAGTTACTCCTTATCATCCTAGCTTTCCAGCGAATGTAATTTCGTCGAATACGGATAAGAGGTTTAGAAGTTTTGACTGAAACAACAACAGGCACATGCTCGGGTTTCGCAAAAAGCCGGCTAGAATTTAACCTTGATTGAATCAGGTTTTCAAATTAGTAAAACTCAAAATTTCAAAAAGTGTATTGCATAAAAGTTGTTATTTATCAAATTAGCTTTCTGAAAAGTGCAAAAACTTGAAAATCGAAGTTGGAACGAACGGGATATGATCAAAATACTAAGGTACTCCGGCTTAGATTTTCCATGTGCAGGACAGAGCTTAACTAAGCTTTCAAGTGAGTTTTCAAGATTGTAAATTTTAAAATTTTCAAATATGTTCAAAATCAAAGTTGTTCATTATCATATTATCTTTCCAAAAAGTTTAAAAATGAAAAAATAGGACCTGAAATAAAGATGATATGATCCAAAACTATAATGGTTTTGACTGGAGTTTTAAATAAAAAATTTGATAAAACAATTCATCCACGTTGCAAAATACTTTCTTGAGCGTTAAAATCCACTATTTGGTAAAGCAATACATACATGATGTAAATCATCAAATCTTTGTTTCAGAAGACCAGAAATTTCTTAAAATGGATAATTACACAATAATTTGATTATTTATTTCTAACCATCCACCAATCAAAGGGATTTTCGCTCAAAAGGCTTCTTTGTGCAGGGTAATAAGTTTTAAGGACACCACTTCTGAAAAATTAGTTTTAGGGACAATTTTCAAATAAAAGATAAATAAATTTATCATTTCTAGTTATACAAAATTAATGATAAATGAATTTATCATATTCCTACATAATTTAAAAAGATAAATGAATTTGTCATTTTTCTATAAATTGTCCTTAAAACTAATTATTCATAAATATTGTCCTTGAAACTTATTACCCTGGAATGAGTAGCCCTTCAACCTAATTTCCACTACCAATCAATGTATCAAACAATTTACAATACAAAACTATAATTATACATACATAAAATAATTCCAGTTTTTCAAAAAAATATACGAGGCTTTGGACCAAAGGTCCCTATTCTCAATGCCCATGCACATAAAGTCCTTACTAATAAACTAATGCAAATTAGGTCCCTATTTTGTTATTTTTTTACCAAATTGTCCCATTCTAGAAAATGGGTTCAGCATTGAAATCAGGGGTAAAAGTGTCATAAATTAGTCTAAAAACTAAAAATAGGGACCAAATTTTCATAACTTTTCAAGAGGGACTTTTCTTCTATCATCTTCTACTTCTAGGTACTTGGCAGGCGTTCCTTGAAAATATATTATATCGTGCTATAATGATTTTATCAATTCATATATAGTGGTTTTTTACTTGTTCGCAAGAATAAACATCAATGATTTACTGTGTAAAAAGTTACATGCAATGACTATGTGTGAATGAATGAATAAAAATAATTCGACTTCAATCCCATTTTGATTTAACAAAAATGTTTATTTTGTTATGTAAAATCATAAACTTTAATGCAACTCTTAAGTCCAATTTCTAGATACCCTTTGAATTTGATTATTAACAAAATAATCATTTTCTTGGATTCACGTCACTTCATAAATCGTCCTTTATAATAGCTTTCTCATAAATGTGTGCTTTGAAAAGGTCTTTCAATATGGAATTTCAATGTTTAGTTTCCCATTCTTCTTTACATATTCATTTCTGAAATTTTATTATTAGATTGTTCTCTATTCTTCATTTTTAAAAAAATCCATTATTATAAAACATTCTTTCAAAATTAGCATGTCAATTCACAAAAATCACCGTATTATTTTTCCTTATTTTATAATTTGAAAATAAATTTACAAAACCTTTTTTTCCAACCTATCGTTTTTTAGTGTTAGATATTAAATATTTTCTAGAATTTTTAAGACGTTCAACTTAGCTAAACTTTTGAAATAAGGGTGTGAATCAATTTAAGGATTTTTCCTAAAAATACTATAACACTTTATGGTTCAAAAAGTTTGATACAAAATTTCATCTCTTTAAAAGGGGTTACTTATCTACTTACTTGAGAAATCATGACTAATTTATCCTTAATTATTCTCAATCAAATTTCTACTTTTGAAATTAAAAAATAAAAAGTTACTAATCCTCTAGGATTAAGTTGTGTTTATAAAAACCACATTCACACAACATGTTTCTCATTCACAAAGTAGATTACCCAAAATTTCATCATCTCAAATTAAATAAATAAAGGGATTATGGTTTTACTTTAACTTCCTTTAAATTAGCTTTCATACATAAAATTTTAACATGCATTTCACCATATTCCTTATAATTAAACTTACACAAATTTTCATATACTAAATAATACAGTGAGGTTGCTTTGCCATCCATTTATAGTGAATTTCTTCATCAATTGGCTACAATGTTGATTGTGAATCACCTCACCACTAACCTCGACTATCCAATACTTGGGAGTCGCACTCATCAACTGATATATTAATACATATAATGTTTCTTTATTGTTTTCAATATGATTACTTTTAACTACCAAATTTTAAAACATACACAGATACATATACTTATATATTACTATTTTTAGAATTAATTTTTTTTCTTTCATTTTGTCCTCAACTTTATTTACTAAAGTATCTTTCTAAATAATATTCTATGTTTTCAAATAGTATTATTCAATCTCTTATCCCTTAATATTATTACTGATACTCATACAATATTAGTTTTTCAAAAATAAAATATATAGCCTATAATCTCTTCTTTAAAATTTTATTTATCTTCAAGACATTTTCTCTCAAAAAACATTGTATATGTATATATATGTTTCCTAACATCATTTCACGTTTTGAGTATTTCCTACTTCAACATTTATTTCCCTTTAAATATTGTTTATAATATTTTCATAAGCATTTATGCATCTTTCAAAATATTATAACTCAAAGTACTGTGTGTGACTGTCTCGTCCAAGTGTTTTGAAATTTCTATCGACAATGTTAACCAAATGCTTCGATCAGAATTCTTAAAGCAACCAACGGGCAATCCTACATAAGTTATATTTTCAAATTCTCTTTAAATATGACAAATAGTCTTACTTTTACAAAGTATTAACTTGCTTATGTTAACATAATAAAATACCCAAGATAGGCATATTCCATATTAAAGAGGTTTTTAATTTGAGAAGATATTTGTTTTTATTAAACCTCCTTCAAATAGATACTTATAGTTCATATAAGTGATAACTTACTAATTACAATTTAAGAACACAACCATTCATCCATAAATACATCAAACAACTGTCAAATTTTAAATTTATTTTAGTATTTAATTAGTCATATATAAGATTTATCTTTTATTTTATAAAATTTTCAATATCCCCTATGGTGATTACTCCTTAAGAGACACTGCAAGGTCTAATTATTAATATCGAGTAGGTATTAAACTCTCAAGTGATGATCCCTACTTAAATTAAATTTAAATTGTTACTAAATTTTTTCTAAGCAAATACGTATCCAATAACCATTCAATTGTTTACGTATAAGAACAAACTAGTTTGCTCAGCGAAAAGCAGTTCATCTGCTTTTGCTGTGCAACTCTGATCACTAAGGGATTAAGACACAGCAATTCAATCCTAAGCCATTTAAGGTCTAACTTACACAATCCATTTATAATTTATACATTGATATAAAATTTTACAAATACTCCTCGACTATTATTCCCTATTAATCATATATATTCCTATCTTGATTAGGAAATAAATTCTAAATCTCTATCCAACACCCCAAGGGACCAGACTCCAAGTCTGTCTAGGCCAAGATTCGTGTCTTAAATATTGTGTATTGTTCTGAACATAGCTCTGATATCAATCGATAACGCCCCATCTCTATACCCACATTAACAAAGGCTAATATATAGTAATAGCGTCTGCTAATGCAGAGAATAAGGCTAGTTAGGAGCGACCAACCGTGAATCATACTTTAAGCGAGTTACCACACGTCTATTCATATTAAAAAATTCTCAGCTTGAATCTATCTTGACAAGCATGGTATAGGAACAAAGCAATATCACATTGGCTTATTAGGCTTAGAACAATATACAAAATCATATAACACAAAAGTGCAAAGTACAATAGTGAACATACAATACGCAAGTACATGAGAATATGTATACATCACAGTTCTACAAAAGGTGGTTATACTAGATCCACATAATAGACATAGTAGAGTACAAGTCTAAATCCGAAAGAATATACATCCTGAGTGTCAATAGATCAACAAAAGCTATACTTGATCCAAAGGACTGGGCAAAAGATATAGATATCATATATGTACAATTGTCTCCACGCTAAGCTAATCTAAAAGTCAGTGGGTAGTGGTAGTAGAAATGTAACATTCCCGGATTTTAGCCAGAATAAATTTGACAATTTAATTTAATTTTTTGAATTAAATTATGGATTTATTTGAGTTTTCCCAAATAAAATAAGATGTTTGGTTGTTTGTTTAAATGTTTATAAAGAGATTTCAAATAGAATCTTAGTTTTGTAATTCAAAAGAAAATAAATATTTTAAATAAAATTGGGTTTGAAAGAAAAAAACTCTATCTTTTAAATGTATAGAGATTTGTTTTCAAATATATAACATACATATGTAATATGTATTTTGAAAGTATATTTGAATTTAATATGGTAAATTTCTAAATGCTATTTAAAAAAAACCCAATATATATGTATACATATTTATTTATTTATGTATATGGATGAATACTTGTTTAAATGTATAATAGTTTGAAATATAAATAATTAAAGGATTTAAAATACAAAAGTGTAAATTTATTAACACAAGGGTTTGAAAACAAAATGTATAAATTAATTTAAAGTAAGGGTTTAAAACTAAATTTTAAAAGTTAATTGAACTAAAGGACTTAAACGTAAATTTCTTTGTTTTAAACAAATGTAAGCATCTTGTTATGAAAATTAAGCAAGTGTGATGAATCAACATGGAAAAATTTACAAGTGGCAAAGGAATTAATTTTTTCTTTTGAAAATTTAATTACACAAACAATATGTAGGAAAGAAAATTAGCAAACCAGGAAATCAAAATTTAGCATTCTCAAAACCAGATGAAAACAAAAGCTAAAAACAATCAAAACCAGATTCAAAAGTAAATTCAACAGGAAAATTTAAACAAGAACAGATCAAAGAAAGCATTGAAAACCTGAAGCAAGCTTCAATCTGGTCAAGCTAGCATCTTCAAATCAGGTTCAAGCAAGAATTTAAAACCTGATTCATAAGCAACTCAAAGATCAAGCAACCACTGTTCTCTACTTATTCCCATCAGGTGAGCAAAACTTCTAAAACTAAAAGCTTGAATCTGTTTTGATGATGGTTGAAATGAAGTTATTGTGATATGTTTGAGTGTTTTCTGGAATATGATTGAATAGCTTTGGGTATATGAACGTAGATGTATGTATGTGAATATACCTTGTCCCTGTTATAACTACAGTTCAAAAACAACAAACAAAAAAAATCCATATCTCTCAAACTATGGTTTCTGAAGAGAAATTGCTTGAAACAAGGCAACATTAATTTTTAAAATGATGTCAAGATTTTAAATTCAGTGATTATGTCAAAAATAGTAAATTACGGTAAGAAATCGATTTGAGTCCAAATTTGATGATCACGATTTCAATTTTAGATCGTATCATTAGATTTGTAATGGGAAAATATGAATTTTGATAATAAAATCAAAATTTTAAAAATTGTGATAAAGGTGTAGTTTCGGGTTGAATGGAATTGTGAAAAACATCAATTTCTCTCGATCAAATAAAAATCAAGCTTTGAGTTTGAATCTGGAGGAGGACAAGGTGATGTAGATTTCAGGAAAAATGATCGAGAAATTTCTCGATCATTATAATAACGGTAAGGCATGAATCTCGGGTTCAAAGCCAAATTTTGTTAGCATCAGGAAATTGATCGCCGCGTCACCAGTATCGTATCGGACTGCATCTCATGTGGGGGAAGGTTTTGAGAGTTCGAGGTGCGTCTACGGTCATGGTGGCAGGCCCTCTGGTGATGATGTTCACCGACGGCAGAGATTTCTTCAATCGAGTCTTCGTTTTATGTTGAAGTGCTGAGCCTTTTTTCGATTCGAGGGTAATTTCGTCAATCTGGGGGAACGAAATGGTCGTTGGGGTCAGGGACGACTTGTGGAGCATCGGGGTGATGGTCGCCGTCGGTCAGGTACAACATGCATGTGCACGGCGTTCGTCCTGTGCATCTGGAATTTGGGCTTGTGGAAGATGATTGTTGGCTGAGTTTTCCTCGTGTTTGCCTCGCGTGCGACTCGAAGTCGTTTTGAAGGATGGTCGAGTGTGCGTGGATGTTGCTGTTGTAGTTTGCTAAAAGGTTCAAATTAAACAAAGAAAAAAAAGGGGTTTTGTCTCGAGGACAAGGGGTAGATAGCTTAGGTTAGACTCATGGAGAAAGAGCCTTGGCTCGGGGAATTTGGAAATTGGTTTGATAAGGTATAGTTACTACAGATTTTTCAGTTTCAAGTTTAAACCTGTTTCAATTTTAAGGAATGAGTTCTCAAACTTTAAAGTTAGGGTTTAATCAAGCTTAAATAGTTATTTAACTACCACTCTTAAGAAATCAATGTTAATTTAAGTTGTAAGTTATTGATGGTTTGAAAGTAAAAAAATATTTTTTTCCAAGAGTATTTCAATAAGCCTAACCTTAATTTAAGAGTTTGTTTTAAATAAACTAAATTAAGATAATTAAGGAGTAAATTAAGAAGATTTGATGTCTTAAAGAATTAATTAACCTAAAGACTTAAAATTAATTGGTAAATGATAATAAATTCTAAGCCGTTTCAAAGAATTTAATAATGATAAGCGATTAAGATAAGTGGGTTATTTTGATAAGGTTTTAGGCAATTTAAAATTAATTAATTAAGTAGTAATTAAAAGGGTAATTTATTAATTAATGGTTAATCAATTTTTTTTGTAATTAAGTAAGGATAACAAATTACAAGGTTATAAATCTAATGATAATTAAAGGGTAATAAATTAATGTAATGGATAATTAAAGGTTAATTAAGTATTAATTTAAAAGTTAATTAAATTATAATTGAAGGGCAATTAATTTGTATTAGTTATTGATTTATTCATTCATGTCATTAATTTAAAAATAATTAAGGGCAATAGATTTAAAGATAAATTTATTTATGAAAGTAAATAAAAGATAATTACTTGGTGTGATTAAATGAAACTAATTACTTAGTGAAACTAATAAAGAATAATTAATTAAGGACTAATTTATAAATTGAGATAATTAATTAAAGGAAAAATTAAATAATTAAATGATAATTTTTTATAATTAAAGGTTGATAAATTAAAATTAAAGTTTAATTTATTTATTTATTTGATGATTAATTAATAAATGATTAAAGAATAATCGATCAAAATGATTTGTAATTTACTAACTAAGATTAGTAATTCAAAAATAATTAATCTGATTTGAATTAATCAGATAATTAACCGACCTTACTTATGGATGTTTGTATTCGATTGGATGATTGAATTGTTTGATATCCCTAATTATGATGCTCTGTTTTAATCTGAGTTATGTTTACTGTAATTTATTATCTGTGATATATACTTGTGATCTGTGAATGAAAGATAAGCGTTACAATTGGTTTATACCGCTTATCAAATATAAGCGTTATAGTTTATACCGCTTACCAATTATATTGCTATATTTAAATCTGTGCTGACTGATGATGTTGCACTTTTATTGTGTAAAACCCCTGGACCACACTTATACACGCACAAATATGGATTGCACGTGAAAATGGGTTAAGTCACAGATTTTTGAAATTATTTTAAAATTGAATTTTTGAATCCAAAATAGTTTTGGAATTGAATGCTTTTGAAAATGAATTTCAAAGATAAAGGCTATTTTGAATAACTTGATTGAGTTTTGAAATTTAAACATTTTAATTTAAATTTGAATTCAATATTTAAGATTGAATTTTATGATTTGGGAACTATGGTTTAAAAAGGGTATTCAACTTATAAATGTGTTTATATGGGGTTTTAAACCATTTTAAAAAGTGTTGTTTTGGGAATCTCAATTTAACCCAAGATTTTTAACTTGTATAATTGGATTTTTTCGAAACGAAACCTATGTGTTTTCTGATAACAAAAGCTTTCACATAAGAAATGAACTTCCAATTTGTGTTAAAAAGATTTAAAATTTGAAATTGAATGGTTTTGAAAGCTATAATTGAATCTTGTGAAAGATAGTTGAACCCTATTTTGAAATTGAAGAGGATTTTTTTAATGGGGTATCTTTTATATATATAAAAAATTTGAAACGGGAATTGTTTTGAAAGTTATGAATGAATCTTCGAAGATTGTTTTGAAAGCTATGAATTGAGTTTTGATTTAATAATTGGATAAGTTAATCCAATTTGAAAAGGAAATGGTTTTGAAAGCCGTGAATGAATCTTTGTGAAACTGAGTAAACTTTATGGAATAAATCTTTTTTGTTTAAAGATTCGTAAATGGTAATTGTTTTAAACCATTTGAAAGGAAAGTTTTGGATTTTAAAAGTTGTGACTTAACTGAAATCCCATATCGATATGGTTTTTAAATATTGCGCTCACTATTCGGTTTAGCCGGGAGAGGACTTTTGTGTCATATAACCCATTCCGAATATGTGATATGTCATAAATGGATAGCAATTGAAGACGGTGGTGAAGACCGGGTGTCTTTGAGACCGATAGGGTAACCTGTCGAATGACTCTGCACCGAGTTGCTCCGGTATAGAGATCTCCATATGTGATGGGGAGTCCGATCGGGACTGAGGATTCCCGGATTGCAAGGACTTCTTTGGAAGTGCCTTCGATTCTGTTCGAACCCGGAATAGACTTGTATGGACGTGTGTCTGACATTACACTTTGAGATGCGAAACCGGTTTCTATCAAATACATTTCTGTTTAGTGGCGGAGATTTATTCTCTTAGCTTAACACCCTTCTCTGAGACGTACGAGCTCAGAGGTTATGTAATTGATGGTTACCAGTGATACATTCCCAATTTGGTAATGTGGCATATGAAGTGCTGCTGATCAATTGTTGATCGAAGCATGACTTTTGTGAAAAGCATAGCTTTGTGGACGAGATTTCTTCGAACCTCACAACTCGGTTATGGTCGAAATAGGAATCGTAGCCGCAAGGTTATTTGAGGGTAGCGCCCTCTGAGGGCATGTCCATTTCCTTCTGGATTATAGGTGGTATCATGGTATGGAGCCCAGATACTTACTTTGTGGTTGCTGCAAACTTATTGCTTTGTGGTTGTTGGTTGAGAGGCACCTCGGATAAAGGTCGCAAACGACTGGGGGACGACATGCTCGTGTCAGTAGTTACCTAGTTACAAAAGTAACCCGGCCTTGTCTAGCAGAGTCCGGTTAGGTTCTCGGTGGCGTCCCTCCAGAGGCGTTCCATTTTACTTGGGAAGTTTCTTTGCCCGACCATTTGTTGGAAACCCAAACAAAACAATATGCGCCCTGTACGGTTTTAGTTGTATAACCTGCCATGGAATGTGGCGGTAACCTGCTATTGAACATGGTAGCTATAGTGGGCATACGACGAAATGTGGTATGCTGGCTAAGATTAATATTATACTTTCGAAATGTTTTCCACTATGCACTTATAGTAATAATATCAAAGGATTTCACGTATCAACCATTTTTGACTATCATGAGAAGAAATCACCTCCAAGTCTGCGTTTGCATTGTGTGTGTGGTGGGAGGTCTTGTGGTAGTTTCATTTTCTTAAAAGCATTGGGGATTTAAATTTTAAAATCTTATGTTTGTTTTAAAGGTAAACTGTTTTTGTTTGCTCATACCAGTCCCACGACTGACCTGGAATTTATTGTTCCTTTCCTAAACTCTGGGTGCCCACTATTTTCCACACGGGCAGTCTAGAGTTGGGTTTTTCAGATAGTAGATATCAATTCGATAGCTTTCAGCTTGCTCTTTGAATTCTTTGGAGATTTTGGGTATTGAAGTATTTTGTTAGCACGACTGACCTTGCTTAGCTTGGTACAACTTGATGCTGGTTCTCGCTTATTGGATTGGAGATCTTTGGAGTTTTGAGCCATTACATTTGGAGATGGGATACTGTTGCAGTTTGATATTGGAGTTATATCTTTTACTATTCGTTTTCCGCTGTTGGTTATTGTCTCTGATATTCTTGTATCATATTCATATCATTGTTGTATCATTGGATATTGTATTCATTGGAGTTATATATGATATTCATTTCTTTTTCTTCCGCTGTGTTGTTATACTTGATGCGTTATAAGCTCCAGCAAACCAGATTCGACGTTTGGATCTGCGGCATTAGAATACAAGTGTCATATTCGGTGCCGATTTTCGAAGGTCGAGTCAGGGTCGCTACATGAAATGTCATGGTCTGACCTGAGTATTGTAAAAATAATAATTGGGTCAGTTTAGTTCCAATCCAAATTAGTGAGGTGGTAAATAACAAGATATGTGAATTACATGCATTATGATCAAGGTTTAACTTAATTTAATTACATCAAATATAGTGAAATTGCAAAACCAAAATGGTATAGTCACAATATGAAAATAAACCATAAATAAAGTAAATGGCATTGTCAACACAAAATCACCTTGTCATAAAAACTCAGATTGCCGTTCATTGGCAAACACAGAAATATGGCGATTCATATATTAGTAATCAAAACAAAAGGTTTCAATAAATAAAACACAAAAATTCACCGAACTAGAGACGAGCATAAAGGCTACGCTTATAAAGAGTTGAACATGAAAGTTACAACTATCAACAGACGAACCCGAAGGTTGCACGTACTAAGAGACGAGCCCAAAGATTAGCTTATCAAGGGACGAGCATGAAGGCTATACCTTACAAGGGATGAATATGAAAATTACGCATACCAAGAGATGAATACGAAGGTAATGCCTAGCAAGAGATGAGCCCGAAGACTACGCCTATCAAGAAACGAGCATGAAGGCTAGCATATTAAGAAAGTGTAATATACTTTCAACTAATAATTAAAAGAGTGTCATGTGATTTCCAATAACCACTTTGCGGTACTCAATTATTTACTAAATGATTGTAAATCTCACTTTAATAAAAATATTCAATCAAACGAGTCCAAGAACCAACCAATAAAGTAATATAAATGTTCCATACCACTTGTTTTACTAAATAGTTTAATTAGATTTATCATTTGAGTGAAGTAATAGTTTTTATATTAGAAAATACTTCTTTTGAAATCATTTGAAACATTGGTCTAATGACTATAAAAATTTATAATTGGAAATATGATTCTCTTTATATTATTTAAACTCGTTCTTTTGGAAGTAGATTTGAAACCATATTTACTTTACGAAATTGATTTGCAAACTATTCTTTTTGTATAAATTATTTTCAAGAATTTCTCCTTTATAACACTTTTAAAATTTAGTGTGTGTATATATATATTATGTATATAAATGTTCCATGGATGAAATCTCCATGGTATCAAAAGCAAAACAAAAAGGGAATTCAAAGCCCTAAAAATATGGAGCCAGAATCACAGCAAACAGTGCTTAAAAGTAGTAAAATAGCACATAAGAAGCAATAGGAAGAAGTAGAAAAAAACACAAGAGGGAAAAGAGGCTGCTTGGAGCTCACTCCCTCGGGTATGACCGGCCGACTAGTCATTGGGCAGTGGTCGGCCAGTGATGTTGCTTGAAGCATGCATGTTCCAGGCAGCGGTCTGATGCTTCATTATTTTGCCTTCCGACAACTCGAGCTTGCAACTACGAACCATTATTTGTTTATGCATGGACTTAAAAACCATAATATAGCAACATATTAGATAAGAGATATAAACTAAGAATTACAGTAACCGATTTTTGGATAATTTACTAATAGGATTTTACAACATAGTTTACAGTCAAGTAAGCAGTCAGAGATCATCCTAATGTTCACCAATAATTTAACCATCAACATGCAAATCAAATAGAACTAGATGTGAGAATAACTCACCTTAAACATCCTAAAATCTCCAAATCGCATGCATCAATCTCAATCCAAATCAGCTAAAAGAACCTGAATTTGGTCTTTAGTGCTTTGGGGATTTAGCATAGCAAATATAAATAGTTTTTGATGAAATTTTAACTAACAGTGTATAAATGAATTATGAGCAACGTACCAAAATTTTATATTTTCAGATTTGTTTTATAATTACTTATGGTTTTTCTACTGCCCAGCATTTTCAACTTTAGATTTTCACCCTTCCACCTTGCTATTTAACTAATTCTGACCTCCAATTATAGCTAAAAATCTCTCTCTCTCTCTTTAGGTATATAAGGTGGAGAAGGTTGAGGAGAAGCTATATTTTAATTTAGAAATTTATGACATCTTATTTGATATAATTTAGAGAGATATGAGACTTGTTTTCTTGGGTTTAAAAGAAGGTAAATCTTTAGTAATTTTGTTTTCTTCTTTATTGCAATTATGAAAGAAAGAATATGCAGTATTTTCCTAGAATGGATTTATTCTTAGGATAAATTAATTTGGGCTTTGGATTTTAACTTATAACCCAACAAGAAAATGAACCATTCCTATTTTAATTTATTACTCTAAATGGGCTATGCTAATTTACTAATTTAATGCCCAAAAATCAACAACCCAATTACATTTTTAATTAAAGAAACGCTTAGTCTTAGCATTTCTTTTCCTCACTAAATATGGCCTTTATTTTAATAAATGATTAAATCTAATTAATATTCTATCCCTTTTAATTCATTTATCCAAATCTTTTAAATATTTACTTTTCCTTAATTTTGTTCTATAAAAATCTACAAGTTATCATCTTAGATAAGCACTATTATCTTTTCCCAAAAGAATACCAAAAATCCCAATTTCTTATTAATTTGAAAATGAATGAAATAAAATCCCAATTCCTGATATTAACCATTTTTAGAATTCTCATTCTTAAAGAATTTATTTTCTCTTTATCAAACAAAATTCTAATTTTCTCTATATTTCAATACTTGAAAATTCAATTTCACATTTTAAGTCTCTAATTTAATTCATTACTTATTTTATTAAAGTAATTCAAAAACTAGGTTTGCTACAATTTATATGCATATATAACAGTTTTAACTGTAGACAATAACTATCTATTTGACAATATCTTTGGTATTACTTTTGTAGTCTCAATGTATATAGTAACAATTGATGATAAACAATATTCATAGGAAACTCTAAAATTGTATTGAACGAGATTGCATGGGGTCTTAGTTCATTTTTTAAGTTTCCCATTGTAAATCATGTCAGAAATTCTTTATTGGTTATAGGATAAATGATTTGAAAGAAATATTTAATAACAACTTTTAGTTACTAGAAAAATATGATCAAATATATACCTTTCAATCTTAGATATCACATATAGGGCTGGCCCAAACATACTTAATGCCTTAGTCCAATAAAAAATTGTACTTTTGTTGCCTTATTTACTAAACAATGATGCATTTATATATAAAAACAAACTGCAAAATTTATTATAATAATTAACGTTGCGTAAAACATAGCGGTGAACTAAATCATTTAGATTTATGTAGCATATAACACATTTCAAAAAAAAGTAGCATATAAAAAATTATTAAGAAGCTAATTAACAACCAATTATGAAGTAGCTAGTTAATATTTAAATTAGTAATAAAATTGCAGAAATGACATAGTTTAGGGGTTCAAATAAATCAGTAAATTATTCATGATTAATTATACTATCTTGAAATTAAGTTAAAAATACTGTAATTATACACAAATTAGTAAGATATTATAACAATAAACAATGGTGAAATTTTCATAAACATGATTTCAATGTTCAGTACTACAAACTACAGTTCCTCTATATTGTAAAAGAGAAAACGGGAAATCTTAGGTCATAAAATAAGACCTCGACCAGTTTTTAATTCACATCTCAATCAAAATGTGTTAAAAATGTGTTAATGGCTGTTTTAATAAACATAATTTAATTATACTCTTACCATTCACAAATAAAACAATCAGTATTAAATAAAAAATTGGTTTGAAGTAAGGTTGAACACTCACATAATTTTAGATGTTAGGACTGGAAAACTCAAATTAGGGCAAAGACAGCCAACAACGGTTGGATTTCGTGATAGGTGGCAAATACCGTGGCGGCTAGCGATGTAAGCGGGTAGTGGATTGGCGATGATTGGTGAAACCATGAAGAACTTCGGATAATCTTGCTATCCCAACTCTCGACCACGGTGAAGAAATGAATTTTTTTGTTGCTCTCTTTCCTCTTTTTGCTCTAGGCAACGACCTTAGTTTCCAACGCCTTGGGCCGAGCCTGATCACATTAAAGGAATATTGTACATGATTATATGTGCCATATGTTTGTAAGATATGCAACAACTATAAGTGCTTAACAAACAAATAAATTAATAGTACATATTAAACCACGCATCGGCTGAGGTATGACACATTTTAATGAAGAAATTTAATGAATCCAAACAATCTCATTACAAAGAATCACCTTTGTGAAAAGCATTGGCTTGAAAGGCGATTGTACCTTTACTGGATATCATATTAGTGTGATACGTAAATAATTTTAACAACCCGATGTTGAGAAGCAATTAATGAACAATTAATGATTGAGATTTAATTAACTAGGTTTTAAATGCTAAAATGAGAATGGTTTGTAAGTTAGATTATAATATTGGAGTTTTATGATAATCTTTATATATGTAATTTATTTAGGGTTTAAATGATAAAATTTTTGTGAAGTTAACAATTTTGATAAAACAATATTTATTGTTGTGATTTGATAAAAGGATAATTAAATAGGAGATATTTCTTAAGGAATCATTTGTTAAAGAGATTAACAAATAAAGCAATAAATATTTAAGAAAATATGGAAGGGTATTTTCGAATTCAAAATTGTTAGGTTGGAAAGAATTATTCAAAGAAAATTATGATTATAATATTCACGAGCACTAATAAAGATTTTTCATTAAAAATGATGAATTGATGTGGTTTGTGTAAAATGAGTTTCATAAGTTTTTATATTGTTTATTTGCTCACATTGATAATAGTTTCTTTTTAAAGTGGTGTATTTTTGAATCCTTTACGTAATTTTATTTGTGAAAAATTAAAATTATGAATTAAAGGAATGTTTTGGTCATTTTTGAAAAATTGATCAGCTTGTTTAAATTAAAGGATTATATTGAGGTTTAGTAAAAAAAATTGATATGAAGTGAATATTTTGGGAAGGAAAAAAAAATGATTTTTCTTAAAAGAGATTCATCCATGATGAAGCGTTTTGAATCGTAGAAATCATATTGAAAATTTGTTTTGTAAGGAAGATCTTTTTATTTAAAGTTTTTGCAAATTTTTGGAGTTTACTATATGGAACTGAAGTTTTAAAGAAGAAGGCCTATTTTTGAGAAAGTATATAAGTTTTAAAAATTGAAGCATTGAGATTATGATTATATTTAAGGTTATCTGTATTTTAAAAGTATTAGAGAAGTTTTGGTAAGGAACAAGATTTATGAATTATTTACATTTTCATCTTTGAAAAGGAAGAAATGTGCTAAATGTTTTAACAACTTGAAATTAATTAAGGAATCTTGTATTTTTAAATGAAGAGGTGTTTGTTTTATGAATGAATGTTATGGATTTGTGTATAGTATGTTTGTATAATATGATTTGCATGTGTGGATTTTTGGAATACACTTCTTGCCATAAAGATTTTCCAGAAGTTTTTCAAAAATTTCGACATCCTAAATGTATTTTGATTATGGTAGCTTTATGTGGTATGATTGTGATTTGTATTATTGATTTTATGTTATGTTTTGTGTTTAATTATAGATAGGTGTAGAAAAGCTAATAGTTTCCTAAGTGAACTTACAAGGACGCAATTTTCTTAAGTGAGGAAGTCTGTGAAAACCTGATAAGAAATTAATTAACAATTAACGTTATAGATTTAATCAACTGGGTTTTTAAATGCTAATTGAGAAATGTTTAGGATTTAAATTATAGTATTGGATATTTATGATAATTTGAAATATATAATTTATTTGGGATTTAAATGGTGAAATATTTTGTGAAGTTCAGAATTTTGATAATACAAAAAATTATTGTTGTAATTTAACAAAAAGATAATGGGGATATATTTATTTGCAGTGGAATGAATTATTTATTAAAGAGATTAATAAATGAAGTATTTTGATATTGAATACTTTGTAGCTATGTATTATTAATAAATGAAAATTTTGATTATTTAGAAGTAATACTGATGTTTTAAGCTTGAAATGATTCTTAAAATATATTAAAACCAGTTCAATAATTTTATAAAGCTAAATAACGATAAATAAAACGAGTTGAATAATTTATTTTCATAAGAGGTTAATTTTTATTGTATTTATGTTTAGAATTGGGAATTTATTATAAAAGGGCATAATAGTGCAATTATAAGATAATTAATCTAATATGAATTAAATTATGTAAAAATAATGTTTGTGAAAATATATGAAATTTCTTGCATACAAGTTGAAGATAAATATGATTTTTAAGTAGGATTTGAAATTGTCTTGAGTTAGGTATAAAATAGTTTGGAAAGAAAGAAATGAAACGGATTAGTAAAGTAATTTTAGGCCCTACTAGCCCAAGAACCTTAACTAAAAATAAGATCTAGCTCTTTTCGTTCTCTTGAGAATTCTAGAGCATTCTTTCCTTGTCTCATAATTTATCCCTAGCTCGGTACGTTCTCCTATAACTTAATTTTTCACTTTCTAGAAAATGAAAATAAACCATAACCTCTTGTAAAAATTCATATCAAATAAAGTAAAGTTTTAAAAATCATGGTATTTAACCATATGTTTCTTAACACACAGCTACACCCTAGGTGCAATCAAAACGAAATTTTGAGTAAGTTTGAAGTCAAATTTCAGTTTACAGTGAATGGAAGTGGCAAATACTGGAGGAGCTGTGAAGTGCAAAGGAAGGATTGGTTCTGTTGCTATTGCTAAGGTAAGTGATTTTTCACTAATGAAATCAATGTTCGAAATGTAGTTTCTTTGCTTCGTATTTATTCTTTATGCACAAAGCCCATTACCGTGAATCACCATTGAATTGATACGTTGGATTTAGATGCTAATTTGTTGATATTATGTGCTCGAATTTGCTTGAATGGGGAAAAGTGCAAGGAATTGATCCGGGGAAGAGGTTCGAAAGAGCTCTAATGGGTTCTTGGCCTAGGGGTTTACCATCTAGGCCGACATAACCAGTCAACAGCTCTAGAGAGGGTGGTCGACCAATGGGTCATGGCCTAGAGCAGTAAAGCTTCGGACATCATGTCAATAAATATTCTTTCCTCTGATTTCAATGGAAATTTGACATCTCAAAGTAGAAATTAGACGAACTCCAAACATGAAATTAGTTTTGTGAATTTTTATTTTTAATTAAATATTATTTATTTAATTAATTATGTTTTAAAGATATCTAGAAATAGTTTTGGGTCGTAAATAGTTATTTAAAAATCCTATTTGAATTAAAAAAATATATGGAATGATTCCCATATGCTATTACTTGATTTTAAAAGAGGTTTCGATGATTTTTTTAGTATAAAGAAGAGATTTTAAAACATATTCTATGGTTTAAAGTAAATTGATTAATTTATAAGGCTTATAAATTCATCTAAAAATTATTTAATTATAGAAAACTATGATATTTTTTGTATAAATGATAATTGATTGTAAAGGAGTTTTCTATGACTTAAAATATGGAAAAGGGTTTTATGAAGACATTAAAAGGTTTAAAATCCTTATTTTTGGTTTTAAATAAATGAGGAAAATGGTGTCTAAAGAATATAAGGGCTTTTAGAAGTTTTAATATACTTTACAAATGAAATCTCTTTTAAAAATGAATGATGCTTTGTTTGATTATATTTGATGTGTACGAGAATATTGAATAAACAGAGTAATAATATCGTCTAGTATGAGACTTTCGATAATATTTCCCCAGATATTTTTAGGCTTATTATATAGAATATTGTTGTATAGAGCGAATAACACCAAGTGGCATGAGATGCTGGAGCTGATATTTGCTCGATTACTTATTACGAGTATATGTCACTTATATGGGGTTATATTATATAGGGTATTTTATGTATGGTGTTGCGAACTGAGAGGAAGCGGGTAAAGAGCAATAAGTGCACCTATTTATTTGAGTGTGTATTATTATTTCGATGAAGAAATCAAACTAGGCTAGTATCTATCATAGCAGCATGATTGTGGGGTCATGCCCTAAATTTATGGCATACCTTTTTGATGTGTATGGCAGAGAGCCACTACCCACATGTCACATAGGCCAACAGACTTTTACCATTTGGGGCACTTGCCGGGTCATGACCAGTGCATATTGTCGACTTATAGTTGATGGACTTGGATCACGGTAGCCATCAAGGTAACTAAAGAATGTAGCAATAGCACTGAGAGCATGTAAGGAAGGATCTAGAAGCAAGTTGAGAGCTGTCAGTATCCTCTCTAGTTATTAATGAGATGCTACAGACACATACTTATTCACCTTTATGAGATTATTGAGTATGCAACTGAGAGCCACCGTGATCATCTAGTATGAATGAAGCTAAAGTAGTTATTCACAAGACTAAGAGCCTACACCATTACTTATAGGATCGAGAGTCCAGAGGGTTATCTAAGTTACTGAGAGCCGATTGGATTATTAAAGGGTTGATTGCCTATATGGTTACACATAAGGCTAAGAGCCAAGATGACTAACTATATGGTTGATACTCTAGATGATCAGTTAGCTGATTGTGGATTACTTGAGACCATGCACATGAAGTAGTTTGACCTAATGCACATATATTATGCGGCTATCGATGATAGCTATGGATGCTGAGAACAAGGAGTTAGACCCCATACTTATCTTCTATATGGTTATCTGAGAAATAACCTTGGACTCCAAGTGTATGCCATGTTTATGGTTTATGTTGGATGGGTTTAGATGTTTGTATGTGTATTTTTTTATATGTTGGGTATGACGGACCCTGCATATGTCTACTTTATGCTATCTAACATATTATCTTAGTGTTGTTGAGTGCATGCTATGAGGTACTTGATGATACTTATATGTTGATATGATCGGACGTGTGTTGCTATGTATGGATGTGTGTGATGACCCACCTTTTGGGATGGTTTAAATCGACAATAAACCACACATGTCTGACACAAACCATTCAAATGTGAGGTCAATGGGGGTAAATAAGAAAATAAGAGAAAAAAAAGGAAAAAAAACACAGAATCTCACAGCGGAGTGATAAAATATAATAATAAAAAAACAGTTCATGAAACTGTTTTACAACATACATTTGATTACCTAACTTTTACAATATAATTAGAGTACAACCAATAAACATACCAAGATAATGCAGTGGAATAATACTAATAATATAATATATGAAACTTCGCCGCCGTCCTTCAAAAATATTATCTTCAAAACTGAAAATCTCAGACCGACCTGAGCATAATCAAAAGACAAAACACTCGAGTCAGAACTAAAAGTTCTTATATAAGTTAAATCAACAACAAGTAAATATGAGTGTAATAGCTTTAGATATGTTTACGTGATTTTACATCTCTAATCCAGTGTATAAAGTGCATGCAATAATTTAGAGCTGTTATGGGATTTTCCATCTTCTAAGGACCTGTTGAACTATCTATATGTGGTAAGATACACTATATATTTAGTATCTAATCAATAAAATAAATACTTTTCCTAGCATCAAGGCTTTACATTAATCCCTCTTAACATATTTTTAAGCATTGTCCTACAATTTGTCTTTGACACCACCAGTAGCGTTTGTAGCCAGGGAGGCCCCGTGATAAGACAACGCTAAAACAAAATCGGTGTTTGCACCGAAATTGGTCACAACACTCTTCGGGAGTCGTTGAAGAGATAATAGTGAAGAATGTTAATTCAAAACAGATATTATCTAACAAAAACTCCAATCAACAGTAAAGTAAATGCGTAGACAAGCGATTTATAGTGGTTCGGCGTGTTGCCTACGTCCACTGTGAAGTTTTTTGATGTTTTATTGATTCTCTTTCAATGATTACAAGTTGTTACAGCGATCAACAGCAGGTTACAACTGAAAATTCGAAATCAACAGCTAGTATACGATGTAGAGTGATGAAGATCTTGGTCCGGCAGAGTCTGGGTGCTTGAGAGTCGAAAGATCCCTTTTCTGCTGGCTCTGGGGCTCTATTTATAGGTGTAGGCTGCTGATATTTCGCTGACAACTCGGGAGATCACTTCTGGCACGTGAGGGGGCCCACATGCCCGGTGTTAGGAAGTTTGGGGCCACTTTGGCATCGGTTCGAACTCCATTCGAATCGATCAAGACTTCATCCAATCGAGATGAAATTTGGCGTGGACACTCTTCGACATGAATGCAAGCTTCTATGAAAATTTCGTGGCATTTGGATCAGTGGATTGAGAGATATGATGGATTCGAGATGGGGTTCATTGCGTGGCTGTTTGGTTCGAAACCATCCATTCAAACCGATGGTTTCGAACCGATGGTGGCACGCGCCTTCGTGGTGACATGGAGCGCAAACTTCGAACCGATCCGGTCTTCACTCCGAGTTGACCGCTTCGACTCCATATATCTCGGTGCATTCGAACCGATGAAAGACACGTCATCATGGTTAGTTGACCCAGTGGGTTCGAACGAAGCTTCACAGGTGGGTTCGAACAAGGCTTCTGTGATGGGTTCGAACAACTGATGCTCGGTGGATTCGAACAAGGATTTTTTGGATGGACACGAGCTTTGTAACCCCTCCATGGACACGAGGTCCACCGATACAAACTAGATGGGTTCGAGGTGGAAGGATTCGAACCGAGGCACTCCGATGGGTTCGAAGTCCATCGATTCGAAGGTGATCGGTTCGAATGGTGTTTGACGATGGGTTCGAAGACACCTACCTCGATGGGTTCGAAACCAGTGCTTTCCCCTTCAAGTTGAATCGATCATAACTTGAGCGTATGAACTCGGATTGACTCCAAATTTGAGATGAAGGCTTTTATGGTCTTTCTTATCTTGTCCTATCAATTGTAGCACAATTCAGACTTGGAGAAAATTCAGTGATATCCATAGCGAAACGAAGTGTGACCGATCTCTGAGATGAACTGTTCTCCATTTCTGATCGATCTTTTGGTATCGCGGCTTTGCCAAAAAGCGGGATAACATTTTGCCCCCCAAAGTATGTCTTGTGGGAACATGACGTGCTTTGAATAGCTGCAATTTCTCTCTGAACAATCGTTGCTCTCTTTTTGTTGAGATTTGTACCCTGTATTGTTGCAACCTTGCGTTGATATGGTTGATTGTTGTATGCTAGCGCTTAGCCGTTGGCTGTTGCACTTGTGGCAAGGTGAGTACTCGATCCCTGTAAACGTTTAAAATTGAATGTTAGTTCGACATAAATGCACATATGTGCGTTCGACTGTTGTTAACATCGTGCGTCCATGAGTCGTTGTCAGTTTGATTTGCTATTGAATTTCGTATCGATTCTCTCCTGAACCGATTTGGAAATTCAATTTGAGATAGCGCTTAATGGTTGTTTTGAAAAGTCCCTTCGTATCGATCCTCTTCTGAACCGATATAGAAGGTCGAAGGAAAGGACTTTGGGTTGCGTGAATGTAATGCTTCGAACCGATGTATTGGAGCATTGATGGGTTCGAAATCTGCATTCGTATGGATGGAGTATACTCATGCTATGATGGGAACGAAACTGACATTCGAACCGATGTGAAAGGACGGTTACGAAATAGTAGTTCGTATCGATAGGAATTGATGGATACGAAATTCGTCGTTCGCATCGGTAGGTTGTGGATGGAGTTGTGAACAGGGGCTTCGAACTGATGTGCCCACTGTGCGTTTCGCATCGATGTGACTCGATGTTTTGCCGTGTGCTTCGTATCGATGAAATGCGAAGGTAACTGCGAATCGATAGGGTCTTAGACCGATGGGTTCGAAGATTGACCTCGAATCGATATGATGATGAACCGGTTGTGATCGGTTGGGTTAACTGGGATGCGAAACGGCCCGGTCACTTCCTAGGACTCATATAAATAGAAGGGGGGCCTCACTTTTTCACTTTTTACTCTCGCCCTGCTTTTACTGTGTTTCGCATCGTTTCGAAGTTTCTGAGAAGACAACACCGTGCTACGTATTCAAACCATTCAAGATCTAAGACTTTAACTTCTCGAACCCATCACTCAAATTAGGTAATTAGCCTCGAATCCAAACGGCAAAGTTATTTCGAACCTATCTCTTCTTCATCGATTGCTCAGTCTCGAGATTGGCAAAACCAGATCTGGTTTGGGAAGGCTTCGAACCGATGCGTGGATTCGAGTTCGAATCGATGATGGCGGCGTCATTCTTCGTTGGATTTCGCATCGATCCCTGGAATGACTCTATGAGGGTGACATAGTTCGCACCGATTGACCATCTTTGATGGGTCCATTCAAATCGATGGATTCGAATCCATCAGCTATCGGTTCGAAGTTCTCAACTTTGCATCGATACAGAGGGTATCGATTCGAATGTGGTTGATGTTAAGTTGAGGGTGTCCTTATCGGTTCGAACTAGCTAACCAAGGATCGATTCGAAGTCATCCTTCACTGACCGATTCGAACTTGACACCTGATCATCGATTCGAAGCGTGCCTTTCTGCATCGATTCGAAGTGACGTTAGGATGGGTTCGAATGAGTTCCTTCTGATCGGTTCGAACCCTCTATGATGGATACCAAAGTTTGACATTTTCTAAGCATAATTCCGACGAGCTTCATCCTTGCGTATTTGGCATGTTAGTCACACTGCATACTTGACCACCTTTCGAAGCTCGTCGATGGAACCATAACAACTTCTATCCAAATCAAATTCCATCATACAAACGGTTCAGTGATGACGGTCAGCGATGACGGTCATTATAACTGGGGAAATTAGCTTTGTCGTTTGCATATTTCCTTTAACTCTGTGACACTTATTCAAGTTATGCATGGCACTGTACAACATACATTCATACACTTTACACTAGGGAACGCACGGGTCCTTTGTCGTCTAACGATGGTTTCTCATGAGTTAGCTAGTTATGGAACCTTCGAGTTCACAGCAGTAGGGGACTCAAAGTACAGTCACCCCAAGACTAGAGGTTCCATGCATTGAACCCGAGATCATCGGTCCAGCTCCGGGCGAACTTCCCAATGCGTCTTTCATTGCCAATCCGTCTGATTCCGTTCAATCCAATATTTCTGAAGATATGTTAGGGAGAATATGCTTGAGGCACGGTCTGTCACTGGATGACGTGTTATTGCCAGGGTCGAATGATAGAGCACACAACCCGCCGGAGGGATATACAACATTTAATCGCCGCGCGTGCACGACTGGGACGCTTCCTCCGTTCAACGAGTACAAAAGGGAAGTGTTGTCTTTTTTGAGGATCGCTCCATCCCAACTACACCCAAACGGATATGCCTCCGTGAATAGTTTATTCATCGTCTTCATGGAGTACCTTCATAGACTACCGATCCCGACCGAGATCAGATATCTATTTAATTTCAGAACTCGAGGTGATCACCCTTCCTTCACATTTCTGGAAGCGGTGAGGAACTGCCAAGTGGTCACTGGGTCCTGGACCAGGTTGAGCTATTACAGGACGGAATGGTTCTATGTCAGGTGTCCTCCGGGGTTTGCCCAGCGATGGTTATTCAGACGTGAGTGTAGCCGAGTTTTCAAGTAATTACTAAGGCAATGGCGGTCAAAGTGAAACTTATGTTTTTTCTTTTTACAGCAACGATTCAACGGCCTGAAGGTGAACGATTTAGGGAGGTAGTAAGAATACTCCGGGGAGTCCCGAGTGAAGATAGGGATATCGAGCTTCTCTTGACGGATAGGAATCTCCGGACTTACGGGTTGATTGAACGAGGGCAGAGCATTCGGTTTGAAGGGGAATTAAGGACTGTCTCGAAAAACCGAGCCAAGCACAAGAAGCCCAAAGTTATCATAGCCGAAGAGGCTGATTCTGAAAGAACCCGTACCGACGATGAGCCGCTGACCGAGCCTACGGATGTAGTTCATGATGTTGCGGAGCAGATAAAAGGCAAGGCAGCCGCCGTTACGTCAACTAAGAAGGGGAGATGGAAATCGGTTGTCACGGCCCGATCCTCTCCCGGAGTTAGAATCTCGGAGATGTCTCCTCCGAGAACAGAAAATCTTTATGAAGGGCTCGTCGATATTCCAATTCCGGACGATGTGTCCCTACAGCACGATGCCGGATTGGAAGTGCTTTCAGAAACTCTAGTTTTGAGCGAGTCTTTTCCCACTGGTGTGGCGGACACATCCGGTTGGTCGGGGGGTTGCACATTCATACATATTTCACAACACTGCATAATCTTTGATAATAAACTACATGTGTCGAAGGGTGATTAATCCTGCTTTATTTTGCTCTGCAGATACTATGTCTATGCGAGGTTCAATGCTAGGAAGTCTCCGACATGCCCGCAAGTCTTCGTATTATGATCCGCGCAGACGAGAAGGGGATAGAGATTATGACCAAGGACGCTCTGGGTATTCTAGTCAAGAGAGATATGATACAGACAGAGGTTATAAGCGTCGATCTCGATCGCGTACTCCTCCTCCTCCCAGAGATCCCATTCAACCTCCTTCTCATGTCTCTCGTCCCTCTGAATCTTCACACCACATGTCTGCCTCTCAATCTTCTAGGCATGAATCCCGCCATTCTAGGAGCGAAACGATGACTGCAGCCATTACAGAACAGCCCCCCGTGGAAATTTCAGGGGAAGGAGAAATCAGGCTTGCTCAGCTGAAAAAGATTTCCCAAACATTTGCTTCGACAACTATATCTTTCCTCCATATTTAAAGAAAATCCCGGAGGAAGCTGAGCAATTGGTACATGATTACGTACACGATTTTTACGCTCTGTACAAAGCATGGTCGAAAGCAGGTGACAAAGCGTCGGCACTGGCCTTTGAGCGCGGGGCCACCATCGAGAGATTGCAGGCCGAGCTTGCTCAAAAGAGCCGTATTATTGGGGTGCTAAACACTGAGGCTGAATCTTCTCGGAAATCTGAAATGGAGGCTATCAAAAAAGCCGACGAAGCCCAAGCAACGATGGACAAGATGAAACGTGAGCATTATGCCACGGTAGAGGATATGGGCCATCGTAACACCCTGGTCACTGCCGAGAGGGACGCAACCCTAAAGGAGTTGAACGAGCTTAAGTCTAAATTTGCCGAAATCGCCAAGGATAGGGATGATGCGAATAACGCAGCCCAGGAGGCGTGTGAACAAGCCGTGATTCTCCGGACTGAGCGGGATGCGGCAGTAGCCAAGGTCCAGGCGGTAGAGACGGAGGTTGAGGAAAAAGTTCGACAAGCGGAGGCCAGGCTGGAGGCCGATATTGAAGATTTGCTCATCACTTACAATGCCAATGTGTTGAGACACAGAAATTTGGCCTGGCTCCAGGATTACCCCGTACACCTCTGCAGCGCTTGGGGTCGATTGGTTGAGGAAGAGGAGGAAGCGCATCCGGATGAATCGGTCGACCGATTCAAACTCGAAAATCGGTTGCTAACAGATGACGAGAAGAAGATCCTCCATGACGCTATTATTTCTCATGAGAAGGAGATGATTGGTGGCCGATCTCTGGAAGTTGGAGAGGGATCAGGTGTTGAGCATCATTCTACTGTTTTTGAATTCACCGCTCCACCTCCGTTAGAGCCTGTATCTGTGATCGGTTCACAATCTGTTCCTGCTTAGGACCCAGAACAGCCGCGATTATCTCCCATTCGGGAGCACGTCTCCGAGGCCGTCCAACCGTCAACGAGTCAAACTGAGTAAGGTACTTGAACATATCTCAAGTGTTTTCCGAATAGAAAGTTAGTTCGGAAGCAGTTGCTAATAACTTCTTCTTATCTTTGCTTGGCAACCGAGACTACTCCGGCATCTTCGGCTCAAGAGTCTATTCAAGGGCAAAAGGCCATCACCACCGAAACGACTGTCGTGACGACGGCAGTGTCTACTGAGATGGCGCAGGGGAGATCCTTATCTCTCGACGAACAAATGGTGAGCGAGCTGCTTGGCCAACAGGGTGACCCTTTTACAGACTTGCCATTCATTATTAGTGACCTCCCGCCAACCTCTAGCTCTTCAATGCAGATTGCGGATGCCCCCAGCCAAGCCCAAACGATTCGTGATGAAGAGATCTTGGCCGAGATTCATGCAGAATTAGAAGCTGCGGGGCAAAGTAGTAGTGTTGGCGGCAGTACGGCGGCGCATAGCCCAACGCCTTTAAGGACAACAACATCAGGTGGCACTATCCCATCTTCCATCGCGGGTCCGGTCCCTCCTACTCCTCCGACAGGGAGCCTTCATTTAGATTCGAGCTCTCAGGAGTACATTGACATTATGCCCCCTGCCGAAGAGCAGCCACCGGAGAGGAGGCCGTCCAAACGAAGGATTTCCGTTCCTAGTGATTCTGATGACGAACCGCTGATAAGGAAGCCAAGAAAGAAGGAACAGATCGGCCTCCCAAACAGATTTTTTGGTAGATAGGAACTTGTTTTCATTTTTTGTTAGTAGACCGTGCATAGATGCAGGTTCGGCCCCTGCTAGTAGGGATTCTTTTTTGGGAGAACTTATTTGCATGTAAGTCCTTGTCTTCAGTTAGTTGAAATAAAGTTTAGTTTCTTTGTTTCAACTCTCATTTCTTTCGTGCTTAAGTGTTTGTAGTGTTTTGTTTTCAGTCCGGTGCACTTGTGGTGTTTTTACCGTCAAGTAGAATTCGTTTTTATTCGCCAAGTCTAAGAATCTTGGTCGCAAGTTGTGATTGATGAATAATCGAACTTCGGACATTGTATCACTTTGGTTAGCGATTAACACTTAGCTTTTTTGCCCCCTTGTCTCGGGGAATAACATTTGTGTTTCGGTGGTTGACTGCGTTTATTGAAAACCTTAGGCACATGTCCACATTCTGGGGACTTAAGATAATTTGAGATCGATAATCCGGTTCGCACTCCGAGAATTCGAAAGTTATCGATGTTTGTAACACGGTTCGCGCTCCGCGAACTTTGACTTGGTATTCGTGCTCCAATTCACACTCCGGGAACTTGGAGAAAACATGTATGTTTGGGTTCGCACTTCAGGAACCTGGAATTGATGTTTGTACTCCGACTCGCGCTTCGAGAATCTGGAGTTAGCCGCTGGATGGTCGGTTACATCTATTTGGGCTTTTTAGGAGTCCGTTCACACTTTGGGAACGATAGATTTAACATTTATACTCCAATTCACGCTCTGCGAAGTTGGGGTCCGTTCGCACTCCGGAAACGAATTGTTGAATGTTTATACTTCAATTCACACTCTGGGAAGTTGGAGTTCGTTCGCGCTCCGGGAACGAATTATTGATTGTTTATACTCCAATTCACGTTCTGGGAAGTTGGAGTCCGTTCACACTCCGGGAATGAATTATTGAATGTTTACACTCCAATTCACGCTCTGGGAAGTTGGAGTCCGTTCACGCTCTGGGAACGAATTGTTGAATGTTTATACTCCAATTCACACTCTGGGAAGTTGGAGTCCGTTCGCACTCCGGGAACGAATTATTGAATATTTATACTCCAATTCACACTCTGGGAAGTTGGAGTCCGTTCACGCTCTGGGAACGAGTTATGGAATGTTTATACTCCAATTCACGCTCTGGGAAGTTGGAGTCCGTTCACGCTCCGGGAACGAGTTATTGAATGTTTATACTCCAATTCACGCTCTGGGAAGTTGGAGTCCGTTCGCGCTCTGGGAACGAATTGTTTAATGTTTATACTCCAATTCACGCTCTGGGAAGTTGGAGCCCGTTCGCACTCCGGGAACGAATTATTGAATGTTTATACTCCAATTCATGCTCTGGGAAGTTGGAGTCCGTTCGCGCTCTGGGAATGAATTGTTTAATGTTTATACTCCAATTCACGCTCTGGGAAGTTGGAGTCCGTTCACGCTCTGGGAACGAATTGTTGAATGTTTATACTCTAATTCACGCTCTGGGAAGTTGGAGTCTGTTCACGCTCTGGGAACGAATTGTTGAATGCACTGTCGTGTCTTGGTCCAATTCAGCCTTTGTCGTGATAGCTTGCCCCCGAGCTGGGGTTTCACTTAGTGAGTGGCCGGTCGTATCACAGTCACTCGCTATTTGAATAAATTCCATTGTTTGATGGAACTTAGCTCTTCGTGTGTCGTGATTGTTGAACGTTATATTCGGTGAACCACCGCTCTAGCTTGAAGAGATAGTATTTTATTGCTGAAATAAGAAAATATGGCAAAGTCAGTGCCTTATTACAAATTCAAATTTCAGAATGCAAAGGAAACTGCAAAGTATTCATAGATTGAAGGAGCCTGTCATGTGTGACAGTGACGAGGATCTTCATCGTTCCAGGCTCCTGAGTAAGTAGGTCCGCCACTGATGGCGTTTATCACCAATCTTCCACGAGGACTAGTCGAGTCCTCCTGTCTCGGTCGATTGGGCCATTGTTTGGATTTGATGGGCCCAACTCACTGGGATGCGGTGTCCGCACAAACTGTTCCAGCTTCCTTTCTCTGATCAGTTTTTCAACAAGATCCTGTAAGTGACGACACTCGTTCGTATTGTGCCCGTAGCTTTCATGGAACCTGCAAAACTTTCCCGTCTCGATTTGTCTCTCTGACGACGGTCTTGGTGTAGGTTTTTGATATTGAATTGTGCCACAGGTTCGTAAGTATAGGTCCTCTAGTGATGTATTCAGAGGAGTGTAACTGTCAAACATTGGATTCTTACGCTGCGGGCCACGATTTTGATCTTGTTTTTTAGTTTGATTCACGCTCTCTCTTCGCCGAGCTTGTTTATTTTTAATGTTCAACTGAACTTCCGGAGCTTTCACCGGATTATTTGATCGCTACATTGCTTTGGATCCCTTCCGCATTTGGTCCTGCGTCAGTTTGCTTCCTAGACTGTTTTGCGTCTTCCCGTCTCAGGAATTGAGCTGCTTTGGCGTGGAAACGGTCGCATGATGCAGGTGGTTTTCCAGCTAGCCAATTGCCAAATTCAGAATCGGGGTCGATCCTCTTAGTCAACGCCATAAGGATGGAGTTATCGTTTGGATTACTAATCTCCGCACATGCAGTATGGAATCTCTCTAAGTAACGCCTGAGCGTTTCCCCAGGAGCTTGAGTGACGCTAAATAGAGTGTTGACATCTTTTGGCCTTGCGACGTGCATGCGGAATTGCTCAACGAATTTTGTGGCCAGCTGATCGAATGAAGAGATGGATCGAGGTGGCAATCGAGTGAACCACATAGTAGCGATGCCCCCCAAGGATATGGGGAAACTACGACACTTCACTACATCGTCGGCTCTGGCAGCGATCATTGACCATTCATATTTGAGAATATGTTGGTTGGGGTCGGAGTTCCCTTCCTACATGGGTAGAGTTGGCATCCTGAATCGCCGTGGGGGTTCAACAGTAAGAATATCGTCCGTAAAGGGAGTGTGACTTCGGGAAACTCCCCAATCGTCGTTTGTGAATCCCTGACTCTCACGGATCATCTGACGTATCATAGATGATAGATCCGGCATTTGCGTGTTTTGTGCGGCCTGCACCGGAGTATGATTACGTTCCATTCTTCGAGGTTGGACCGGACGTTGTCGACGGTCCAAGTCTTTCCTTCTTGGCTCATAGTCTTCTAAGACGTACGGTTCAGGTGTACGCCCGCTATGACGACGGTCCAGGTCCGACTGATCTTGGGCGTCGACCCCCGGTTTAGCCGCAACGTTAGTGGTGCGGTATTCTACGGTGTGGTGAAGAACGACACCTCCTCGGGAGGAGGGTCCGGTTCAAACTGGCTGGTGGACCAACTCTAAGTTGTCCAACGGTCAGTGTCGGTTGATTTCCAACGGGTGGCATATGCCATCTAGCCGGGGTCGTGGAGGCCGGTTATGATAATCAGAGGATGAAGAATTTTCGCTGGATGAGCGAGAAGCATGGTCTCTCGTGGATCTCTTTCGTTTCTGGCGATCCAGCTTGTTGATTAGCTCAGCGTTAGCGCGTAGCTGTTCTTCTAGCTGCTGCAACTCTTGTCGTGTAACCGGACCGGACAGATCAGAGTGCCCAGTAGCATTCTGATTAGATGGAGGTGGAGGCACAGGATTCTGTCTATCCTGTTCTTCTTGATTGACAGCGTTTGAGGTGGTTCTTGTGCTAACCATCTTGAGAGTTGAATTCCTTTCCTAGACTTTATGCAAATCTGAATAGAAGGGAAGGAAGTTGGATTTAGTGATCTGGATCTCTCTCTTAGATTTATTCAATCCGGTATCGATGACAGATCCAACGAGCAGGAGAAAATCTGGGTTTTCTCAGTGAAAGCACCAAAGTGTTTGCACCGAAATTGGTCACAACACTCTTCGGGAGTCGTTGAAGAGATAATAGTGAATAATGTTAATTCAAAATAGATATTATCTAACAAAAACTCCAATCAACAGTAAAGTAAATGCGTAGACAGGCGATTCATAGTGGTTCGGCATGTTGCCTACGTCCACTGTGAAGTTTTTTGATGTTTTGTTGATTCTCTTTCAATGATTACAAGTTGTTACAGCGATCAACATCAGGTTACAACTGAAAATTCGAAATCAACAGCTAGTATACGATGCAGAGTGATGAAGATCTCGGTCCGGCAGAGTCTGGGCGCTTGAGATTCGAAAGATCCCTTTCTGCTGGCTCTGGGGCTCTATTTATAGGTGTAGGCTGCTGATATTTCGCTGAAAACTCGGGAGATCACTTCTGGCACGTGAGGGGGCCCACATGCCCGGTCTTAGGAAGTTTGGGGCCACTTTGGCATCGGTTCGAACTCCATTCGAATCGATCAAGAATTCATCCAATCGAGATGAAATTTGGCGTGGACACTCTTCGACATGAATGCAAGCTTCTGTGAAAATTTCGTGGCATTTGGATCAGTGGATTGAGAGATATGATGGATTCGAGATGGGGTTCATTGCGTGGCTGTTTGGTTCGAAACCATCCATTCGAACCGATGGTGGCACGCGCCTTCGTGGTGACATGGAGCGCAAACTTCGAACCGATCAGGTCTTCACTCCGAGTTGACCGCTTCGACTGCATATATCTCGGCGCATTCGAACCGATGAAAGACACGTCATCATGGTTAGTTGACCCAGTGGGTTCGAACGAAGCTTCACAGGTGGGTTTGAACAAGGCTTCTGTGATGGGTTCGAACAACTGATGCTCGGTGGATTCGAACAAGGATTCTTTGGATGGACACGAGCTTTGCAACCCCTCCATGGACACGAGGTCCATCGATACGAACTAGATGGGTTCGAGGTTGATGGATTCGAACCGAGGCACTCCGATGGGTTCAAAGTCCATCGATTCGAAGGTGATCGGTTCGAATGGTGTTTGACGATGGGTTCGAAGACACCTACCTCGATGGGTTCGAAACCAGTGCTTTCCCCTTCAATTTGAATCGATCATAACTTGAGCATATGAACTCGGATTGACTCGAAATTTGAGATGAAGGCTTTTATGGTCTTTCTTATCTTGTCCTATCAATTGTAGCACAATTCGGACTCGGACAAAATTCAGTGATATCCATAGCGAAACGAAGTATGACCGATCTCTAAGACGAACTGTTCTCCATTTCTGATCGATCTTTTGGTATCGCGGCTTTGCCAAAAAGCGGGATAACAATCGGTGTGGTCACGTATAAAGATAAAAGTATGACAAGGCACGTGAGGCAATGCCCAAGGTAGGATTCTACCAGTTTACCCTTTCTAGCTGGCGGTAACGCATCATAGCTACGACCGCCTACCGAGTCCACCACCCCAAAATCTATATAATAATATGATGGGGTGATGGCCACTAAAGGTTGCGAACCCCTTGGTCAGACATAGGCTCCTGTTTTAGTCATTTTCAATTGACACAAGTGTCATAGTCATCCATCCTCGTTCACTTTCTTCAAATCCAGCAATGCCTCCAATTCAACCACTTCTGTAACGACGCAGAATTTTAGTTATTGAAGTTAGAATATTTAATTAATATTAAATATTGAAAAGTTAATTTTATTGGTTAAATAACTTTAATTTCAAATATAGCGATTTATGGGATAATTTAATTGTTGAATTTAATAATCGAAAATTGTTTAAATAATTGAACCTTTGATTTTAAGTGGATAAAAATAATTTCAAAGCTTATTTAAAACTCTATTTAATAAGAATGAAGGTAATAAAACATTTAAAATTGGATTTAAAGTGATTTAACTGATTTAGAAATTTATTCATTTTAATAACATATAAAAATAACCTTCTGGGACACTGTCTCGGATGTTGACGAAATTAGTGTCATTGGCTCCGTAATAATAAATTATAATACATCTTAAAATTTCGTAGCAATCGGATACACTGTTTAGTCGTACTGGATAGTAACGCGTTGAAATTAATATTAAAAATTTAATAAAATAATTAGGTTCAAAAAGCTATCTTCTCCATACGATCGAATTGGAGATCAAGATTAGTCCCATTTCATTTGGAATAGCAGTATAACATTAGAAACCCCAGGTGGTACGCCTCGATCAGGGTTCGGGATTAAATATCTGGATATTTTGATTTTAAATAATATATTTTTATTGATTTGACTTTGCGTACCCTAACCTTTCTTATCAACCACCCTACCTATCTATGATCGTACCCACCTTCCATTTTAAAAGCAGCCTTCTCCCTATCTCATTTAATTTATTCCAACCAGTGAAGAAGAAAAAAGAAAAAAAGAGAAACTTGGCGGTTACTCAACTATAAATCACGTTCTCGGGTTCTTTTAACTCGTTTTTACAAGAGCTTCCCATTTTTAGCCTCGTTCTGGTGTTTCGCATTATCTCAGAGGATACGTGGCTCGATAGTGGTGGGTTAGAGCAAAAAGGCAAACTAGGGTTGGGTTTATTTGGATTTCGAGTGGGAATTTGGAGGCTAGGTTAGAGTTAGAGAGATCGAGTGGCAGGTCGTGGAAGAAGATGAGGGGTGTGGTAGCCTGAGAAGGGTCATGACATTCATTGTAGCGAGGAAAATGGGCATCGGTTATGAATTTATAAAGGGCGCTAGACTTGAATTCTTTAGGTGGAGAAGGAAGTACTCGGGAAGAGGGGCACGTCGAAGCTTGTTTGAGGTGATTCCGTAGAGAATTGAGCATGGGAGAGGAAGGAGAAGCTACGGCCATGGTGGTGTTTGGTTCTGGATAGAGCAACAATTGTGAAATGAGGAAGGAAGATTAGGGTATGGGATTAAGTGTTAATGAGTGTGATTATCAAACAAATATATTATTTAATTCTTAAAGTTCATAAACTGTATAACTTTATCATACTAGGTCGAAATTAAACGCGATTAGTCACGTTAGGATCGTGTTGAAAACATTACGACATGGGATTGGATTGGCGGTGATTGGATCTAGTGGGATTTTATGCTATGTTCGAACGTCATACAAATTTAGACAAATCCAGAACGTCCCAGCAACGACTGAAATAATGGTGAGTTAATATCATCTTTTTGGTTAATCGGAATTTTTTTATAGTCAATAAATATTATTTATTGGATGTTTGAATATTTATTTCTAATCGTTATTGATTGTTGGATAATATATTGAATTATATTATTAGTTGGATATATTCCTGCCTATTGGAGCGGATGAGACCTTATTACGTTCCCGTGTAAGAGTAAATGATCCTCGTATGCGAATCCCACCTTGAAGCGGTTATGATTATTTAACGTATTTAAAGCAGGAAACAAGTTGGAAGGATCCAACCGGATTCCTCAAAAAAAATTATTGATATATAGTGATATATGATGTGTTTTGAAAAATATGTTATAGATTATGATGTGATTTGAATTTATTGGATGCTATAGTAGAAAATGCTTTAATTTTGATATTATAAATACCATAGATAATATTTTTGGAATTTGAAAAGGAAATTCAAAGGTGATTTTGGAAATGAAAATATTTATATTGAATTTTGGAATTATTTAAAAAGGAATTGATTTGGATAAAAAAATGTTTGGATTTTGGATATTTATTTAGCTATTTTGTAAAATGGTTTCAAATAGAGAATTTTAAATTGAGGATTTTTTAACAATGGATTTTTAAATGAGATTCTTAAAATACGAAATGGAAGTCGAAATCGAGATTTGAATGGCTTTGGAATATAGTTTGGATTACTTAAGAAATAGATTTATAAATGAAATTTTAATTAGAAATCGATTTATAAATGGATTTTAGTAATGTAAACATGTTATAAACTGGAAATGAGTTTATAAAATTTATAAACAATAAAGTGAAATGATTATCATTCGATAAATTGGAAATATAAATTCAAAGTGAGAATTTATAGTGAGATGTGGAAATCGGTTTAGAAAGAAATAGTGGATTCTATTTTGAAATTTGGAAAAGGTTATGAAATTAGAAACATAAATCGATTTGTGATAAATCGAGAGAGATTTATAAGTTTAAAATTGGTTATATTGGAATTTAAAAATATATTTTTATCAAGAAGTTAAGTTTGTTTTAAAAAGGGATTTTTATTTATTAAGCTATGTAGTTCAAAAATTGTTATCTGTATCAAAATATTTCGGAAAGATGGTTTTCCAAATATTTAATATTAGTGGAAATGAATTTTAATTTTTATAATAAGCTTTGTATATTGATTAATTTTATATAATAATGAATTGGAAATGAGTTATTGTCGATTATTTAAAAGGGTTTTGATATTTTAAATAATTACTTAAATGTGTTTTGAAAATAAATTACTATTCTTTAAAAATATTTATTATTTTATATAGAATTTAAAGTAAGCAATTGGAATTTATTTATAAATACTTTCGAGATTTGTAAACCGGATTTTATTAAATGAATGTGATTCTATAAGAAAAACCTTATAATGGGATTTCTAGAAACTTAGGAAAATTTCCAAAATATTTACACTCAGAAATTTCAGAAATGACTTGAATTCATAAAAGAAGTTATAAATTGAAAATTTCCAAAATATCTAAGTACTGATACGATTTGAAAAGATCCTATTATGGATATAAGTATTTGAAATTGATTTTAAAATATTGAAATATTGAAAGAGATTTGAATATATATCTTTATAAAGAAATTTAGAAATAAATGTTTGAAAGATTTATAATATAGGCCTAGTGATTGCTTATGTGTGTATTTTGATAGTTAAATAACCGACTATCAAATCTGGTCAAATTCGTGATCGTTTCGAAGAGACCGGGCTAAGAATTAATTATCTGAAAACCACTTCGAACTGATTTGAGCATTACGAATTGTGAAATCTTAAAGATAATGAAGATGGTGATATTTGAAAAGATTGGTTTGTTCAGACCCAGAACAACTTGTATGGATGAAGGCTAACATTGCATTGTTGCCTGAAAGATAGTGTTAGCATTCCAAGTAAGATTGTTGTTCAAAAGGTAATACGTAGCCTCAAACCTCATCAACCGAGAAATGACTAAAACAGGGCATGCAACAGGGCTAAGTGGGTAGCTCCCATTAGGTATGTCATCATCTTTCTCAATTACCCTATTTTGATGGATTTGGTTATGCATGAGAGATCTCTATTAAGGTTGGAAGACTGGGATGATGACATATCGGTACTACTCGTCAAGTGGTAAGCCAGTTCTGTATGGCAGGGTACAAGATGTTCTTGTCAGACCCGGATGCGTTGATCTAGAGATGCACCCATCGGAGGTAGTTCCTTACCTAGTCATAATATGGAATCCATTCTCCAATACGTGCCTTTACGGTTTTGATTGTAAAGCCTAGTATGCCGGAATTTAATTAATGTAACAATTTCAGCTATTTTAATTAGTATTTGAACTTAGACACTGTAGGATCCATTTCACCCTAGAGGGGGGTGAATAGGGTGATGATGTTAATTACAAAAATTATTGCGGAAGTTTATAAAATTATTTCAACACAGATATATCAAAATTATAGCAGTACAGATAATAGCAGAATAATAAATGCAGAAATAGAACGACGTAGAATTTACCCAGCTTCGGCAAAACCCTGCCTACGTGCTGCCCCCAAGGTTTCTACTAGAAATTAAGTAGTCACACGCTTACACACGTAAACTCGCGACACCCGCTACTGAATAACCTAACTCTACGTTCAAAACCCTGCCACAACTCAGCCACTGAGTTTCGAATTCTCAAACAACGCCACATAGTTTATCCTCTAGTCACACGACTAGTAATTACAATGGTTTAAAGGAGAAAATGCAAAAATAACAGTTCAAAAAATAATTAAACACCAAATATTAAAGCCCTATTAAAAAATTGGCCCAAAATAATTTGTCACTAAAATGTGGCCTCCTTTATCACTTTTATCAATGTCGGCTCATTATCTTTATCAATTTTTCTCTGAGAAAAAAAAAATGTCGGCCTCCGTTCCTTCTTTAGTTTGTTCCTTTTAGCTCTGAAATTAGGGCTTTGTGAAGTCGCCGCTTAATTGATGGTTGATGCTTTGATTGCTTACTTCCATTTAATTGCTCGCGGCTTCTCCTCCTTGTTCAAGTTCGGCTTTGATTTGGTATGTAAATTTTTCTTTTGCTTCTACTGATCTGATTTCTTGACTCGATGTCAATTGCCGATGATGTTTACTTGTTTATATAGGATTCGAGATCCTTGATTTTCGTTCATATACATTTGTTTGAATTCGTCTTCGGCCATTTGATTTTGTTTTAATGCTTGAGATTTATTTTTGACTTTTTCAATTCACTTGAATAACACGGTTTTGAATTCTGACTTGGTTCGATTCCTTGATTGCCAAGGCGTTGATTTCGTTCGTTCTCGTTCTTGTTGTCTTGGGCTTTGACTTGATTTTGACGATGTTGATCTTGTTCGACTTTTTCTATACTGTTCACTGACTCTGGTAGCACTTTCGACCTTGTTTGATTTTGCTTGCTGTTTCATGACTCCTGGCATTTTGTCTTTGACTGTTGTATCACTTTGATGATGCTTAAGATTGTTCGACTTTGGCCATTTGTGTTTATTGCCTTTGGTCATTTGCAACCTATAGCATACTTGACTTGTTTGTGAATTTTCATTGTGCATTCATGTCAACTTCATTCACTTGATGGTTACTGTATGGATGCTGTGCTCATTCCTGCTGTTGCAGTTCCATCTGGTTCATTGTAGTTTGATTTGAGTTGTTGTGCCATTTACTGGTTATCTTGAACTTCATATAGAGGCTGCATTGTGTATGTACATTTGGATTTTGGTTATGCAGTTTTGGGTTCTATTTCTCTACTGTTGTCATCTGTGTATATATGTTGTAGTGTTCATTGTGTGGTTGTTTTGAACATAGCCATTTCATTGTTGAGGCTACGTCACTGACTTGAGTTTGAGCATTGTTCATGTCTTCACTGATCTGATCATGCTTGCATATCACGGCTGGTTTGAGTTTTGCTTGTATCAGTCATTGTTGTAGCATTGTGTACATGTGTCCTCATTGATGTATATGCATTTTTCACTGTTTGTTCGCTTTGATTCTGCTGTGTTATGTAGTAGCCTAGTTTGCTGGTGCATACGTTTCATTTGTTGCCAGACCTTCATGTATTTTGTTCCACTGTTTCTATTTGAGCTTGCACCGTGTATTAGTTCATTTGAAGTTCTGGTAGCACTCGAGTCTTGCTATACATATATATGTACACTGTGTATATACATATGCACTTCGTTGTCACAGCTCTGACTTTTGATTCTTCGATCACTTTCCTTGACTCTCTGCATATTGAAGTCTTCTTGCTTCACCTTGGTATTTGCAGTTTCACTATTGCCTCTTTAACTTGAACTGGTCTGGTTGTATTGAGTCACTACTTGTATGTATACATGTGCATATACATATGTATATATATTTGTGCATTATTAAATGATGCATCGCTTGGCTATATGTATTTGATCGCAGTTTTGCCCCTGTTTAGTTTGTGTTGTACTGATTTGGTATTTGCTTCAATTTAGTTTGATTCACTTTGAACTTCATGTTGATTTTTGAAATCACACCTGAGTTGAATCCAGCTTAAAGGTCGGGTTTGACCTTGTGCTGATATTGTGACATTATTTTTATTGCACTTGAGTTGAACCCGGCGTTTTGGGTTTGACCCGTGCTCACCTGTCCCTGTAATTTTATCAGGTGTATATATCGGTGTGTACGGCCTTGTGGCATATACAGTGATACACTGTGTATGTCACAAGCTGTTCATGTATGATGAATTCAAAATTAAATGACGAACAACCCAAATAACTGAGGCAAATATTATTTTCAAAATCAACATTTTATTTTATACTGCAAAAATATTTTATTTTCAATTTTACTGCGTCAATGTATATCTCTACAGATTGCTCAGATGCTGGATTCACATTGGAATGAAGTTGAAGATCAGTACGAGTTGAGTGAATGAGTGATATGTAGTGAGGTGCAATGTAAATGTGAATTGCAATTTAATAAAATTTGTGTTGTAATTGAAATTGTATATACATATACATATACATATATATATATATATATAGTGAGAGCTTGAAATTTGTACTATTCAAAAATTGTAACAAATATTTGTTTGAATAAAATTTCCGTTCGAATTCAAATTCTGTGTTATTTATTTTATTCAGCAAATATTTATTTAATCTATGAAAATAAAATAGTATATTAACAAATACATTTAAATGAATATATATATATATATATATATGTTTATTATCATCAAACAAAAGTCATATAATTGCATATTCAAAAATCTCCCCTTTTGATGATAACAAACATATATTTAAGATTTTGAATATGTTGAATGTATTTGATTATTCAATTTGCTCCACCTATTTGAATGCTTCCTCTCTACACAAAGCTCCCCCTTCATATATGCATATAATTAAAAATATGCAAATGAGCCTAGATGCAAATAGAAAATATTTGACCTTTGCTTGATTTTATTTAACAAAATCTCAACTTTTCTCTCCCCCTTTTGTTATCAGCAAAAGAGTAATAATATTAGAGAAAATAGAGATAAAGTGATCGATATTAATACAATATTAAAACTCAATCGAATATAAATATTAAATTTCAATAAAAAATCAAACAAAAATCATAAATACTTTGTTAGGCGCATATTCCACTTTTAGAATGATGGGAATGATATCATCATATAAAATCATACGGTTGTGTCTATTTGTGGTATATTTATATCAGGACTTTGAATGCCTACCAACCATGCATAACCATTAGGACTTTTAAATGAGATTAGTAGTATTCCAATTTTGTTTTAATAAAAATGAATTCAAGTATCTTCTAACCATGCATAACCGTGAGGACTTTTAAATGGGATTAGAATCTACTTGTTTATTAAAAAAAAAATCAGCGTTCCATACATGCATAACCATGAGGACTTTTAAATGAGGATGGAAGCACATAACAAATTCCAAGTAATTCAACCATGCATAATCGTGAGGACTTTTAAATGAGAGTGAATACTTTGGATTTTATTTTATTATTATTATTATTAAAAAAAATGTAAAATGAAAAAATGAATGATTCCTGTTTAAAGTACCACATATTGACAAACTATATCGAATTTTGATGAGTGATGGTCGTTAAAAATATGATAGAAATAGACATGGTCATGGAATTTTTTACCAACAAAAAGTTTTATAACTCTTGTTTAAATTTCTAAAGAAATTTACTAGTTACACCGTCTCGAGTCATAATCTATGATAAATATCAACACTCATCACTTTTTTCAATCACTATTTATCTTTTTGATAATTAGTAGGGAGTCAGATTAGTCAATGTTATAATTTAAAAATCCAAAAATAATTATAAAATCTTTTTTTCTAAAAATGACCAATCTGAAAACAAGGTCAAAGATGATTTTCTAGAAGGGGTTTTATGAGAAAAATTTATGCTATTTGAAAAATTATAAAATGAAAAATATGCGGATATTTTCTTTGAAAAATGATGCAGTTACTAAATGTGTCAACAAATCACGTTCCACTAGTAATTTTTCTATCAACTAGATTGTCAGTGTAATCTGCATCTGAATTTCTCTTTCACTCAAAATTATCATTATTTGAATTTGATAGACCAGACCATGAAGTATGCAACAAAATATCTCAAAATCAATTTTAATAGCTTTTTAAATGACATTCTCTTGAATTTGAATTGAAATCGTGTAAATAATCAAAAACCTTGAATATAGAGTCAGCCGTAAAATAACCAAATGTACTATCATCCAATAAAACACTATTATTAATCCAAACTAATATACATTCAAAGACTCTACAGATTTTTATAGTGTTCTTGGCATAAGAACATAATTGGCCAATAATTTTGAATAAGTCAGAATCAAAATCATCATTATTTCATCATCACATTATTGGCTGATTTAACTCAGATTACAGTGCAGGTTATCACATTTAATATATCGTTCAAATAAATATACCATTACCTGTTTTACCTTTACGATATTTTTCGTCGTTGTCCATTGTGATTCTATCACCTTTGTACTAGGCTAAGGAACTTTGCTTTGTCGCCCGTTGTGTTTCTGGAACAGCCAGAATCTAGATAACACTGTTGTTGTTCCTTAGCCTGCCACCACTCCTACACGATAAAAGTTTTTTGTGGCCTATTTGTTTTTATAGGTCCATGATTGTTAGTGACAGAATATTTTGAAAAATAATTTTGTGGAGACCCAAAACTATTTATATACGTTCCTTTCGGCACCCAGATTTGTTTAACTTTGAGAGATTTTATATTTGTGCCTTTTGGAACCCAAATTGGTACAGTTTTCACGTGTTTGGGTCTATACCAACAATTATTGTGATTGTGTCCATATTTTCTACAAATTGTGCACATAGAATTGACTTGATTAATTTTGCTTTTAACATTTTCAGATTAATTATATCCAAGTCCTTGTCTAACTATATTAACAGTTTGCTTTCCCAATAGCATATTCAGTGATTTTTCACTTTTTGAAAATTTATCTAAAGTTGTTGACAATTTTTGGACTTGTGTTTTGACAAATTCATTTTCGTTCAATAATTGTGTGCACTTTTTAATAGAGTTTTCTCTCCTAGTATTTTCACTCTCTTTCAAAATCAGAATTTCGTTTTCAAGTGATTTTATATTAATTTTTGATTTTTTAATTTCTTCTTCAAATGTTGGACACTTATCACACTTAAGGATCCTACTTTGATAGGTTTTAACTAATTGGTCAAGTTGTTTATTTAAATCTATCAAAGTATCCTTTTGTGTTTCAAATTTGGCATACTTCTCCTTAAGTCGTTTAAAACAACCATTTACTTCGTGGAAATATATAAGTAATTCTGAGTGAGTGAGTTTTGATACCTCGCTTGATTCGTCATCGTCGCTATCAGTTATATTACCTTGAATGCACATATTTGCTCTCTCACTCTCACTGCTAGTACTTGATTATCTTCATCACTTGTATTCTACGTGGCTGCACAACTTCTTCCTTTTGATTTCTTTTCAAAGTCGCGTCTATTTTAAGGACAATTGGGCTTGATGTGTCCGGGTTGGTTGCACTTATGACAGATAATCTTCTGTTCATTTGAGTTGTCTAGTGCTTTGTCTATTCTGCTTTTCAATTTTCAATTTAGAGCTGGATTTCCGTGTTTGTAATTCCACCTTTTAAATTTCTTTATTATCAGCTCCAATTCTGCTGCTTCATCATCATCGTCACCATCACTTTCTGTAGTTCCTTTAAGAGCTATTGATTTATTTCGAGTGCCTCCTCCTTCACACTCTTCCTTGAATTTCATTTCTAGCTCATAAGTGGTGAGATTTCCGATGGGTTCTTCAACTTTCATTTGTTTTAAATCTTTCGATTCATGAATGGCAGTCACTTTTGCTTCAAATCTTCATGGAAGGACTCTGAGGATTTTTCAGACTATCTCCAACTCGGTATATGATTTTCCGAGAGCTTTTGATTTGTATATGATATTGGAAAGTTGTCCATACATCTCTTTGACATTTTCTTCTCCATTGTGAAGTTCTCGTATTCACTGCTTAGCATGGCAAGGAGAGATTCTTTGAGTTGAGATGTTCCTTCGTGAGTCACTTCTAGTGTGTGCCATATTTCCTGCACAGTTAGACAATGTGAGACCCGATTAAATTAAAATTGATCCAATGAACAAATAATAGAATTCATAGCTTTAGCATTAGCATTTTGTAATTTATTTTCTAGTTCTGTCCATTGATCCTTTGGTTTATCTATTTCCTGATTATCTACAATTATAGTTGGTGCTCTATAACCTGTCTCAACAATATTCCAAGCGTCAATGATTTTTAGAAAAAGTTTCATTCTATTTTTCCACTAGGCGTATTCACCATTGAACATTGGTGGTCTAACTATGGATTGACCCTCAGCAAAAGCAGTATTAAAAGAATCCATTTTAAAAATTCAACTTTTTAAAACAAAAATTGATTTTTGAAAAAAAATCAATTTTTTTATAAAAAAACTGACTTCTATTCCTAGCTCTGATACCACTTGTAGGATCGGTAATATTTAAAAAATTCAGTTATACTAAATCATGTAAGGACTTTCCGAAAGCACGGTAGTAGAAACAAGTTCAATTGCTTGTAGATTATTTAGGCAAAATACAACTTCTTACCTTTTAAAGTGACACCTTTAAGCAATGATATACTGTGCATGTTCTCTTCATTATAAATATATCACTTAGATATCTAGAGTTTGGTTGGTTTTTGAAACTCAAATTATACCCGTATTTGATTGCAAAGTCCAAGATTAATGCCCATGTTTCAACCGAATAACAATTATTGATTAACCGATTTTATTTGGACGAATTTTTTTAAATTTAAGTTGACTAACCTTCTATCAAAGAAGATGAGTCCTCTTTCAAATAATTTTTTTGTAACGGCGTGGAATTTTCGACATTCGAAAATCGACATCAATACGTCCACTGTATTACGTGCCGAACAATCGAATGCCTAAAATACCAAACCTAAGGGAAAGAAGAAAGACGTAGAAGAAGAAAATAGAAAACAACATTAGGATCTCACAATCGCACCGGAACAAAATATAATAGATAACAATTTATTTTTTTGTGCAGAAAGAGCTGTTACTGTTTTATACATTACATCGTCGGAGTATAACACAAAACAATAGCAAAATACTGGACAGTTATAATAACTTGCCCTCACAAAGCTCACTATACAGCTTACAATGCGGAGCGGAATATACACCTAGTACGTGTGATACGTCTCGACATTCAACTCGTCTCTTCGGCTCCATAGCATCCTATCCTAAATCTGTACTACTCCGTCTGACCCGAACATTATACTTAAAATAACACCCGAGTCAGTCTGGAAAACTAGCGTGAGAAAACACATTCAACTGAATTATTAAAGTTTTCAGAATCGTTTGAAAATCAAAGGTATCTTGTAAGACCATGTCACAAATAAATATGCCGGGTTTTTACCTTACAATAACCAAAACATTTTACATCAAGACCCTCTGATATTATAATAGTGTCTAAGTACAAATACTTATTCAAATAGCTGAGATGCTTGCATCTCACGTTCCAGCATAGTTGGGCACAATGAAAACCTTACGGCGCTTATTGGAGATTGGGTTACATACAATGGCAAGCCTATTGGGATACCGCCCATCACAGTATCTGGTCTAGATCAGCATACCGAGGACCACTCTCGATCCCTGTAACACAAGAGCAGAGCTACCCCTAACCTGGATAGTCTGGATTAGATCACCTCGCGGTTGGGATCAGCAACCGCCACACAACCGAAATAAAGGGACTCTAGACAGGGGAAATCTTATCATACTAGAGTGCTACCCACTTAGCCTTGCTGCATCTCCCTTATTTTAACCATTCCCGGTTGATGAGGCTTGAGGCTAAAATTACCTTTTTAGCACATGTTCACTTAGAATGCTCACCGTCATCCAATGACGATGGTCTTATAGCATTCGTCCATACAAGTCCGTTCCCGATCCGAACGGAACCGAAGACACTATTTCTACTACATCCATTTTGGAATCACCCTCAGGATTAGTAGCGATTAGCCCTTGCACTTCACTGCTCCATCTTCGACTCCAAGCTCTTTTCTTCTTTCCGAAAAAGTACTCGCTGGATTGAAGAGGTTTTCAGATCACAAATCCGATCCTAGTCTCTTCGAAACAACGTTCGTTATTCCCGGTAAACTCAACCTCAGTTCTCTAGGAATAAGTAGACGAAAATAAGATCGGGATCATCTCCTAACTATTGATGGAGTCATTTCCTTATAAATGTCCTAGAAGAGCGAACGAGTTTATATGTACAGTATAGCACCTCGAGCGGTAACGGTACCAAATAATTCCCGTGTTTCCTCTAGATATTTCCAAAGTTATTTTTGGGTCCAGATTTGATAGTCGATTATTTAACTGTCAAATAAACAATCATTCAACCAAATATTTTATTTCCACTAAAAACACCCAGTCTTATAAATTTAATTTTTAAATAAATTAAATCACTTTATCCAAAACTATACACTTAAATATTTAAAATAAAACTTGTAAGAGTCTCATTTTTCAACGCCCAAAAGTCGACATGAATACGTCCACTGTATCGAATGCCGAACAATCGAATGCCAGAAAAACTGAACCATTAGGGTTAAGAAGAAAGAGGTAGAAGAAGAAGAAAAGAAAACATAACAGAATCTCACATATCACAGCGGAACAAATATAATAGACAAATGAATATCTTTAAAACAAGAACTATATCAGTTGTTACATTACATCACATTACATTATTGGAGTTTATAACAACAAACAACGGAAAAGAAATATTACATATATAAGTGATACACTTCGCCATCCAGCTTGCTTCCAGATCTCCATAGCAACTTCTTGACTTCGCTCCCGAATAACTGATAACCTGACTCTAGGCTACCCGTGTGGAAAATTATGGGCACCCAGAGTTTAGTAAGGGAACAATAAACTCCAGGTCAGTCATGGGACTGGTGTAAGATTTTAAAATCAGTTATTTTCATAAAGAAAATAAAAGAAATCCGCTATGCCTTTTGGAAAATGAAACTACCATAAGGCCTCCCGGCACACAGACAATGCAATCGTAGACTTGGAGGAGATTTCTTCTTATGATAGTCAAACATGCTTGATACGCAAAATCCTTTTTAATATTATCATTAGTGCATAGTGTGGAAAACATTTCGAAAGTATAATATTAATCTTAGCCAACATAGGTACCATTATGTTATGCCTGCTATAGCTACCTCCTGAGGAGGCAGGTTATACAACTGCAATCGTAAAGGGCTCGTATTGTTTCTTTGGATTTCCAACAAATAATCAGGCTAAGAAACTTCCTACTGCCACATGGGTACGCCTCAGGAGGGACGTCCCGAGAACCTACCTAGATCTCTGCCAACGCAAGGCCGGTTACCCCCTTCCCGGGAAGTAAAACCTAAAATACGCCACCCCCGGTCGTTTGCGACCTTTATCTGAGGATCCTCAACCACAAAGAAAAGTATTTGCAGTAACCACAAAGGTTAAATATTAGGGCTCCATATCTGACACCACCCTTTTCTGGAAGGAATGGACATACCCTAGGGAAGCTACCCCTAAAACCTTGCCGCATTTTTCCTGTTTCGACCATTACCGGTTTGTGAGGCTCGATGTGGTTTCGTCCATAAAGCCACACTTTTCACAAAGTCATGCTTTGATCAACAAATGATCAACAACACTTCGTATGCCACATTACCAAATTGGGAATGTATCACTAGTAACCATCAACCACATAACCTCTGAGCTCGTACGTTTCAGAGAAGGGTGTTAATCTAAGAGAATAAATTATCCGCCACCAACAGAAATGTATTTGATAGAAACCAGCTTTACATCTCAAAGTGTAACGTCAGACACACATCCATACAAGTCCGTTCCGGTATCGAACGGAACCGCAGGCACTTCCAAAGAATCCCTTGCAAATCCGGATATTCACTAATCACGTCCAGAATCCCCATCACAAAGGGTGATCAAATCTCTATACCGGAGCAACCCGGTGCAGAGACATTCGACAGGTAATCCTTTCATTTTTGAGAATACCCGGTCTTCAACACCGTCTTCAAATGCAATCCCATTTCGTCGTATCGTTATTCAGAATGATTTTATGACACAAGGTCCTCTCCCGGCTAATCCGAATAACGAGCGCTTAGTTTTTTATTTAAAATAAGTGTTACATTCAGATTTCAACAAATTACAACAATTTTCACTTTGATCTTTTAAACAAAAGATCAACCACAATCACAAAGGTTCGATGTGGTTTTCGAATATCCACTTGGAATCCGACCCCCGGTCGCATCGAAATTCAAATGTCATTTAAAGGTCAATATTGATAGTCGGTTATTTAACTATCAATCAACATTCACAACAATCACTGGATTTCAAATAATTTTTTTTCCAATTATTAATTACAAAATATCTTTGCAACATACCATTTTAACACTTCAACTAATTGAAAACAAATTCGAAATCACCTTTCACCTTTCAATCTTTTGGAAACAAATTTCAAATCTATTTTCACTCGCGGGATAAGATTCCCGATATTATTTATTTCCACTTAAAGTTTGTCGAGTTCAAATACTTTAAAAAACCCCAAATCACTTATCCAAAATATATACTTAGAAACATTTAAATAAAACTATTTTTAAACATTTATTTAAATATTAGTTATGAAAATATTATATAAATGTCTCATATAAAAACTTTAAAATAAAATTTGTAGATAGGGTATAAATATTTAGATAACCAATTTCTAAATCAAATTTTAATTAAATCTATAAAATAATCATTTCTATAATTAACTAAATAAATCTTTACTTTAAAGATTTAAACATTTGCCAAATAATTTCTCTAACAATAATTTTCAAAACAATTTCTAAAACTTTTAATTTATACTTTAAAAGTTACTTTGAAAATATATTCGGCTTTTTAGGAAGCAATTTTCTTTCCATTTATGTCAACTAATAAATCTTCTCGATTTATTTTAATTTACACTCTAAATCTATAAATTTCTTTCACACCTTTAAAAATAAAACAATATTTATTTTTAAAACAAAATTCCCTTAGATTTCCAAATATCCACTATCAACACCAAATCAATTTTGAAATTAATTTCCAAATTTTATTTTAAACACCAAATCAAATTCCAAATTGATTTCTGAATTTATTTCAACACCAATTCGATTTTAAATCAAACACCAAATCAATTTCCTATGGTTTTCCCAAAGATTTATTCTTTTAACACCAAATCAATTTTCGAATTTATATTTAAAAAAATCCTTTATCTCTTCCAAAATTATTTAAAAACCATATTTTTTTAAAATAAGTTCTTCACCTTTTGAATATTATTGCTTGGAATCCATTTATTAAACATTTTCACCATATTTTGGAATTTTATTCAATAGGATTTCACTATAGATTTTCTACTTAAATTTAAAAATCTAATTTATTTTTATTTCTGGTATCTTACGACACCAAAAATATATTCGGTTAAATTTTAGCCTTCAACGATTTCAATTACAGTATAATCACACACAGATTATAAATAAACAAACACACAACATATGAAACAAAAACGAATGTTTTGAGGAATCCAGATGGATCCCTCCAACCTGTTTCCCTACATCCACAGATGGTAGCAAAACAATTAAATACCAATTCCACTTCGAGGTGGAATATCGCGGTATATGGGATTTATAAAATATCATCCGCTATTATGCGGCGCATAGGGTCTCATCCGCTATATAATGCGGGAAATCAATCACCCAATATATACTATATACTACTATATATGTATTATCATCCAGTGAATAATTATTATAAATCAATCACCCAATATATACTATATACTACTATATATGTATTATCATCCAGTGAATAATTATTATAAATCAATCATTTAAGCACACAGTCAATCAATTTTAAATCTAACTAGTCAAAATTTAAATCAAAACAATATTGATTGAGTGAGAAGATCTCACCTTTGCTTTTCATTTGGCAATCCATTTCTATTTTCGGCTTGATTCCTTTCAGATTTTAGACCTTGTATGGATAAGTTATCACATTTATGAGCATTTTATTTTTAAAAATAAAATTAACTAAATTAAATTACATAAACTAAATAAGTAATTACCGTTAATAAACCTCTTCTTAACCTCGTTGTTAGTGCTAACCTGCTTTCCTAAAATTCTTGAAGACCAGATCGCGTTCACTTCACCTCGTCCTTCACACCCCTGAACATTACCGCCCTAATAGGCCACCGGACAACTACCGCCTATAGCCTATAGCCCCAATCTCTATTCTTCACCTTCGCAACGCCTACAGCCTGCGTTTCCCCCACCCACGACAAAACACAATGCCTCAACAGCCACCAAACCAATCAAACGTAACATAAACTCCAAGCCCGAACCCTAAATCGCGACTCACGTCAACGCACGACCGATTGAGGCTATCGAAATCCTCAGTCGAGCTCATCACCACCGAAGCCTCCATCCCACCACCATTGATGAAGACGCGTTGCCAGCCATCTATTCAGACCCAATGGTGGCTCCACGTTGAAACCTTTCATCCTCATACGCTCCCCTCTCTACCGCGAACCACCACGCCATCGAACTTCTCTATGAATCACCTTACGACTGCCATCACGAGTTCGCAAGAGTGACACGACCTGACTCGCGAAACCCTAGCCGAGTCGCTGATCCTTCGCCACTAATTTCAATTCGATTTGCTATATTTTTCTTATTTGAGATGAATAAAAGCTGCCCTTTTTTTGAGTTTTCGTTCGACGAAAACTATGAAGCAGGACTCCATTTTTTTCCTTTTGAGATTGTTTTTTTCTTTGGTTTGCTTGGCTAAGAGATTTAAACGAAGAAGGAAGCAAAAGCTATCTGGCGCAATAAAGAAGGAATGAGGAAACACTGTACAGGCAACTACAGTGACTTCGAAATGAAAGAAAAGAAAGCTACGATGTGAAATAATTGCGGCTGCAGAGTATGTTTAATAAGAAATATTTTTATTTAAATTCCAAACGTCTCGATAAATGCAACTTAAAATTTCGAATTCCTATCGAGGCATGCCGCTAGGCGTTTATAGTGTTATACCCCTATTCCGAACGCATTGGAAAAGGTTTCGAGTCCAAATTCGATCATATGGAGAAGATAGCTTTTGAACCAGTTATTATTTCAAATTTGGATTAAATTTTCAGCGCGTTTAAATATCGTATGTTCACACAACAACTCCAATCACTATGAAATTTGAAATCCAATAATAATACAACATTACGGATTCAACGGAACTAGTTTCGTCGAATTCTGAGACTATGCCTCAGAAGGCTATTTTTAAATATCGATTTAAACAGTAAAATTCCAAAACTGAACAAAACGTTTTCAAATTCAATTCTGAAGCTTCCAATATCTTCAGCATTATCAATATAAATTTTCTAAGCCATCAAATTATTTTTACCAAGCTTAAAATTGAAGATTCAAATTTTTACCCATCATTAATAAATTAAATTCAATAATTTAATTGCCAAATTCATATTTATATTCGAAATTCAAGTTCAACTAACCTTCAAATATTTAAAATCGATTAAATATTTCATGTTCAAATGTTAAAAATTTCCGGGTCGTCACAAAACTACTTAAATTCTTTCTACAAAATAATACTTATGAAATTCTATAATAATTCTCCTTATAAAAACTTTAGCCAAAAATTACTTTCGAAATAAAACTATTATATAGAGTATAAATATTTAATAATTATCCTTTTGAATCATAATACTAATTTAACCTTTAAAATAGTTAAATTCTAAAATTAACTTAATTATTATTTACTTCAACCATTTTAAAACAATTAAATAATAAATTATTCTAAAAAAAATCTTTTAAAACATCTTTAAAACTTCTAATTTATACTTAAAAATCTTTCCTTTAAAATATACTTAACTTTCTCGAAAAATACATTTCCACTTCAATAAAACCGCTCTTGTCATTTATAAATCCTCCTTGATATATCTCCATTTTAAATTTACATTCCAACTTCGTAAATTTCCTTTCTCACATTCTAAAAATAAAACCACTATTTATTTTTAAAACAAATTACCATTTCCTTATAAATTTCCACTATGAATTTATAAATCCAAATTATCCACTAACAAATATTCAATTTATTTATAAACCTAGTTTAATGATTCCATTGTCTCATTTTCCTTTTATAATTATCACAAAACACTTAAGCGATTTTAAATCTACTTTCAAGATTAAACTCCATTTTTAAATAAATCTCCTAATACATTCCAAAATCCACTAATTCTCGATCTTACTTCCTTTTATGATGTAAAAAGCTTTATTTAAATCTGAATCATTAATTCCATATTTTATTTTTCCCAAATTCGCTTTTTAATTCTCTCAAATCTATTTTAAAACCACGGGTTCTAAAATAAATACTTTTATACTTGAACAATCGCTTAAGCACATTATTAAATACTTTTATTCAAATATTCCAAAATCTCTGCCTTTCCGTATTTAGAAATTATCAAGTACAATTTTAAAAATCAAACCATTCATTTTTCTAAAATTCATTACTTTTAAATTCATCCAACTTTACCATAAATTTACTGCTTTAAAATTCCCCTTTTTAGCATCCAATAAATTAATATATTTTTTCCAATATAATTTATCACATATTTTTCAACATTTCATACATCACTAAAATGAAAATAAATTCAGCATTTTTGAGGAATCCAGTTGAATTTCTCCAACCTGTTCCCTACATCCGTATATGTTAGCACAGTATAAAAATACCAATCCTACTTGATATCGCGGTATATAGGGTCATCCGCTATTATGCGGGACACATAGGGTCTCATCCGCTATATAATGTAGGAATATCAATCACTCCAGACATACATATATACTATTATATATATGCACATTCAACAGATAATAATTATCATAATTCAACCAAGCACATCCAATAATTTAAATTTAAACATTCAAATTAAATTATGGAAATCCAAATCAGTGAGAACATTATCACCTTTGATTTTTAATTTTCAATTTGATCCATCTCGACTTGTTTTCCTCATGATTTTTGACCTTGTATAAACATTATATGGTTATTAATATTTGAAATAATCCAAAAATAAATTACCATTTAATAAATTTAATTAACTAATTTTAAATTATAGTTAAACTAACCTAATTTACATTTTCTTTTCTTTTTTTACCAAACTATAAATTTTATAACAGGGTGTATCTATATCCTAATTACCCTTTACATCTTTCAAAATTAAACAGTAAGTCGATGTGTTTGTGTGTGTGTTTATATATATATATATATATATTCTTAGTAGATAACATAAATAGTAATTTACTTTACTGTAATTTTTTTTTGATAAATGCGATAAAAAAATCAACAAATTAAATTCCAAGCTTTAAACTTATGTAACATTAAATTAAAATGTTTAAAATCAAGTTAACTAACTCGTATAGGCAAACAACATCATCGAGCTCCTGCCCGATATCCAAATCGCGCCTTTGTCCCCCCACCAGGTCGTCTTCCACCCTGCCTTGATACTCAGTTCCAACACCCTTCTTCGTGTGTCTTCTTGCGACCTCCCCAGTTGACATTTAAGCACGCGCTCGAGCCACCATATCGCGACTCCTCCTCCCTATCCCCTTCACGATACCATCTCGTGCTCGCCCACGCATACACGTCGTTCTTCCTGCCTCATGATGTAATTATGATTTGCGTATTTTTTTGTTAAACAAATTCGATTTCGAGAAACAAATGAAGAGGGAGAAAGGAAACGCGACCCTTGATTTGTTTTCCAAACTGAAATCGCAAAACAATGGATTTATTCCAACTGGGAAAAAGAGGAAAATGAGGAGGGCCGACGACTTCGTTGCAGGCATATATCATATATATTTCAAAAAGTTTTTATTTCTTTGTTTTTTAAATGATATGATTGCATGAGTTTATAAAACGGGAATGAGGGGGAACAAGATGAGATGTTAGCGTGTGATGCCCCACCTCTATGCTCACAATAACAAAGAGTATTAAATGAAATACTGTCTGTTATCACGAAGAATAAGGCTGGATAGGAGTGGCCATCCGTAGTTAAGCCTTACATTAGCATTGGTTATTTCGATAGGAGTTGTATATATTTTTATTTTTCATCTCTTATTTATTTACTCCCATCGACATACCCAATTCCAGTATAAAACGAACTACGATGGTTCATAATAGTTTAGGACAATAAATATAATAATAGCACAGATAATATAAATGCGGAACACAGATAAAACAAAAAGTCTCATATATATAATAACTGATGTCAGTTACAATCCATGTGATACAGTACATATGATACAACTACAACTATCGACACGGGAAGTTATATACACATGTACATTAACGTGATTAATATAGATGAATACATAACATCCTATACAAATACACTAACTACTAAAATGACAACGACTACTCCAAACGATATGAAGAGACTTCACAGCTTTAACAGCAACGCAAAGCAAGATATCTACAACCTGTAATAACTCGGTCTGACCCGAGTATTACATTCAAAAGAAAATAATACACGGGTCAGTCTAATTCAAACTCAGTTATTAATGCGCAGAAGCAATAATAATTAAATAACCAAATAGACGACAGTCACAATAAATTTACCTATCCGATTCTTAGATAAAGAAATCGGATAACGGTAAATATAACACATAACGGTGTTAAACAACAAATTAACCAATTCAAATTATTGAGTTGGACACACGAAACAATTCAAATAATTGAAACATCAATTAAAAGGCCAACACGGGTAGGGCTGCAGTACACGCACATGTGTACTGCCTCGCCACTACAACATGCATTACACAAAAGATCAACGCATCAAAAGCAAAAGAAATACCAATAAAATCAATACCGTGTGGTTGCAGTTCACGCTTGCGTGCACTGCCTTGCCACTACAGTGATGATGTACACAAAAGCTCAATGAATCAAAAGAAAATGGCACCAACTCAAATCAAAATGAACCATCAAATGAAGAAAGTGCACATGAAGGCACAATGAAAACTCACAAACGAGCACAAGGTCAAACCCGAAATACCGGATTCAACTCAAGCGCAATAAAATAATGTCACACTTTCAGCACAAGGTCAAATCCGAACTACAAGATGGGTTCAACTCAAGTGAATTAGAGAAACAAATCCAAATGTAATCAAGTGGTCAAGACAACTAATTCATATGCAAGCTGCATCAACATAACTGTAAATCAACTCAAGTACAAAATAAGTACACCAACAAGACCACACAAAAGTCAAGTTCAAGACTGATCCATAAAGTGTCCAGACCAGATTTAGTGCAACACTTCAAATATCAATGCCACTACCTCAGCAGTCAAAATATCAAATGAACATGAATCAAGACAGTGAACTGAAGGCATGAACTGCAACTAAAAGAGCAGACATGGCTCAAATTCACAGCCTACCCCAAAACCTTCAAAATTTAGAGGAACTCAAACAAATAAAGACTGCAAATGATATTACAGGAACCAATGTCCTAGGTTACAACTTCAAATGAATCAGTATGCAAATAAAGATAGAGGTCAAGGCTCGGACTGAAGCAACACAGACCTGCACAATGCAAATGAACTCCACCAAGTACAAAACGTACAAATCACTAAAGCACAAACAAGTGAACTGGCCGAGACAGCTATAGGTTAATGACATGGACAATGCACAAAGGTTACACTTCAAATGAACTAATGTACAGTGAAGTACACATCAAAACCAAATGCAAATGAATAATGCAATGTATCAGTATCCAACAAGTGACCAAGTGCAAATGCAATATGAACCTGACCGTACGCAAGTGAAACTATCTCGAGGTAAATAGACTCAAAAAAACTCAATAAAGCCTGGTAAGGACCAAACTATAATAAACAAGTTTGTAAACTGTCTCAATTGGTCGAGACTGCTATACTGAATGATTAAATTCGAAAAATACTTCAACTACAATTGCACAGCAAGTGCGCATGAAAAGCGAGTGTGTACTATGCATGACTACAAGAACCAGTACAGGGGAGCTCAGATGGAAACATATATATATGGGATGCAACAGTGAAACTAGGCAATGCAAGAATCAGACTCGAGTACAATGACATAGCAAATAACATATATACAAGGTAGTGACACCAGAATACAAGACAGCTAAATGAACTCATGTGGATAGTGCAGCCAAGATCTTGCATGGTACAACGAGTATAAGTATATATACAAGCAGAGGGATGCCGTGTTCAAGGTTGCGCTAAAATCAAGCAAAGTAGCAGTTTAAAGCAAGTCAAAATATCATCGCCAATTATCAACTGGCCAAAGTCAGGTAACAGTTTCAAACTAATAAAATCAGCAAGTTCGAACAAATTCAGATCAAAGCCATAATTGTCAAAGGATTCGAATCAAGCCAAAATACACCCATATTCAAATGTCATGGAACGACAATCGAACAATCAAAAATCACTAGAATTCAAAGCAGAAGTAGCCAAAAATCAAACAACGAAATTCACGAATAAACGAGAATAAATTAGATGTGAATGATGAATATCACTCACCTTTTATCGACGAGCACAATCCATCGATCGGCAAGCAAAGACGAATGAAATCAAGCGGCCGAAGTCATCAAGAGGCGAGCAACTAAAAAGCAAGGCAATCGACTTTGACTCGAGCCATTGAAATCGACACCAACGAATTTCTCGAAACCCTAATTTTTGATTCGAACGATGAAAAAGATCGAGCCGCCACCATTTATTTTCTTTCGTGCTTTATAGGGTTGTGAAATGAAAATGGGTAGAGGAGTGGGTATCGGCCTTGGGTAATAATCACGACTTCAAAATATAGGTGGCTGAGATTCAAATTTGCAAAGCTACTAAATTCCTTAATCAAATTATTAAAGAGTCACAACCAAATTTAAAAGCTTCAAACAACAGTTAGCTATCAGTTTAATCGTCATTTGACAATAATTAATTTTCACAAAACTCCGGGTTGTTACAGACTCCCCTCCTTATAAAAATTGCGTCCCCGTAATTTTCATAATTAAAGTCGTACATAACAATTATTTTTCTAACATAAACTAGTTAAGCTAGAAAAATGAAAGTCGGGAACACAAATGCCAAATAAATCTTTTAATTCCAATAAAAGAGATTCACACAGTCTCAACAAAATCTAACTATCAAATAGATAATCAGAAAACAAAAAAACTGAATAAATGCAATTATCAGCAATATTCAATTATCAAAAAAAATAATTAAATCTCAAATCAACAAACATTTAATTATCTCAAGCGATAATCAAATCTCAAATCAAAAAATATTTAATTATGCCAAGCGATAATCAAATTTCAAATCGACAAATAATTATCAAAAACGATAATCAAATCTCAAATCAACAAATATCCGATAATCAAAAACGATAATCAGAAACAACAAATATTCGATTATCAAAAAAACGATAATAAAAAATCTCAAATATCTAATTATCACAAGCGATAATCAGAAACAACAAATATCTAATTATCAAAAACGATAATCAGAACTCATATCAACAAATATCCAATTATCAAAAACGATAATCAGAAACAACAAATATTCGATTATCAAAAACAATAATCAAATCTCAAATCAACAAATATTTTATTATCCCAAGCGATAATCAAATTTCAAATCAAAAAATATTTAATTATCAAAAACGATAATCAAATCTAAAACAACAAATATCCAATTATCAAAAACGATAATCAGAAACAAAAAATATTCGATTATCAAAAACGATAATCAAATCTCAAATCAACAAATATTCGATTATCAAAAACGATAATCTAATCTCAAATCAACAAATATTCGATTACCAAAAACGATAATCAAATCTTAAATGAACAAATATTCAATTATCAAAAACGATAATCAAATCTCAGATCAACAAATATTCGATTATCAAAAACGATAATCAAATAAACAAATATTCAATTATCAAAAATGATAATCAAATCTCAAATCAACAAATATTCGATTATCAAAAACGATAATCAAATCAACAAATATTCGATTATCAAAAACGATAATCAAATCTCAAATCAACAAATATTCGATTATCAAAAACGATAATCAGAAACAACAAATATTCGATTATCAAAAACGATAATCAAATCTCAAATCAACAAATATTCGATTATCAAAAACGATAATCAAATCTCAAATCAACAAATATTCGATTATCGAAAATGATAATCAAATCTCAAATCAACAAATATTCGATTATCAAAAACGATAATCAAATCAATAAATATTCGATTATCAAAAACGATAATCAAATCTCAAATCTGCAAATATTCGATTATCAAAAACGGTAATCTGAACTCATAACATCAAATATCTAATTACCTGCAGATAATTAGATTCAACAAATATTTAGAAATCAATTAAGATACTCTAGAAAATCAACATAAAAGGTTGGATCGATCCCATCATATGGCGAGTTTTAGCTACGCCGCACGTGCCTCTCATATGGCCGAAGCCTACCAAGTACCGTCATCATAATTTTGGCGCCCATCGTATGACCCGAAGGTCCAACATATGACCCGAAGGTCTGGTACTGGTATTTGACCCGAAGGTCCTCATATGACCCGAAGGTCCATCATAGTGGCTCGAAAGCACACGAAAATCATCAAATATTTCAATTAACGAGTCCAGAATTAACCAAAATAGCAAACGCACATGTCCCATAACCACGAGTTTTACTAAATTGTTTAATTCTCTTCTTCGTTTCCTTGAAAGTGAAAAATTGTGTATTCCAAAAATAACATTTCACATTCTCAAACGGACAAGTCCGGAATTAAGCGAATCAGTAAAAGAAAGGGGTCATAATCCTCGATTTTGCTGAAACGTTTAAATCGCTTCCTCATTTTTTTGAAAGCGCAAACTGCAAAACTTCTGAAAATAATTTCATTTATTTTATAAAAGTAATAATTTACATTCTCAAACGAACAAGTTCGGAATTAAGCGAATCAATAAAAGAAAGGGGTCATAGTTCTCGATTTTGCTGAATCGTTTAAATCGCTTCCTTATTCTTTTGAAAGCGTAAACTATAAAAATTTTGGAAAACAATTTTATTTTTAAAACGATTTGCAAATCTGTGATAAAAACAGCAATATTAGTGACAATTTCGACAAGGAAATTGCACTTCTCAAAACACCGTAAAACGGATCTCAAAATCAGCATTGCGGGATAACCGCTTGAAAATCCACTTTAAAATTTGACGGTTACTGAAGTCAAAGCGACAGTAATTTTTTTCTAAACGTCAAAATCTCATCAAAATGATTCGCATCAAAATATAATACCAGTGAATTTTCATTCATTAAAAATGTCAACAAAACACCGTGCTTCAAAAATTTAGCATCGATGTAAAAATCTCGTTATAAAAATAACGGCAACCAAATATGTCCAGAACCAAACATCGATTCAACGTAAAAATAATGCGGTAACGTGCAACATAAATTTGCACGTATATAACAAAGAAATCATTCAAATATATCTTCATCGAAGATAATTTAAAACAACAAAAATCTCAACAAATTCACATAACGGCAATCGCTTCGAATCCTCAAATCAGATTCGAAATTTTCAAAGAAAACAAAATGAACACAGCTATGTAAACAACAAATGAAATTTATTTCAATTTCATAATTTGATTTTTAAATCAAAAAGGTTATCAACTGTACTCAGCGAAGTTAGTCCCACTGTTTCCGCTGCCCACTCTGATAAATAGATACAAATCAATTAATCATCCAAACACAATTTCACTTTTATTTTTAAATAAAGATATTTAAAAATTTCATCAAAATTTCAAAACTTTAGTTTTGACTCAAAGCACAAATAAAACATCGACTAATAGTTGTAACACATGTTCCATCTAAGTTATGTTTATATTATGTCCATAAACCCCAAGCTCTGATACCAACTATGACGCCCCACCTCTATGCTCACAATAACAAAGAGTATTAAAGGAAATACTGTCTGTTATCACGAAGAATAAGGCTGGATAGGAGCGGCCATCCATAGTTAAGCCTTACATTAGCATTGGTTATTTCGATAGGAGTGGTATATATTTTTATTTTTCATCTCTTATTTATTTACTCCCATCGACATACCCAATTGCAGTATAAAACGAACTACGATGGTTCGTAGTAGTTTAGGAAAATAAATATAATAATAACACAGATAATATAAATGCGGAACACAAATAAAACAAAAAGTCTCATATATATATAATAACTGATGTCAGTTACAATACATGTGATACAATACATATGATTCAACTGCAACCGTCGACACTGGAAGTTATATACACAAGTACATTAACGTAATTAATATACACGAATACATAACATCCTATACAAATACACTAACTACTAAAATGAAAACGACTACTCCAAACGATATGAAGAGACTTCATAGCTCTAACAGCAACCCAAAGCAAGATATCTACAACATGTAATAACTCGGTCTGACCCGAGTATTACATTCAAAAGAAAATAATACACGGGTCAGTCTAATTCAAACTCATTTATTAATGCACAAAAGCAATAATAATTAAATAACCAAATAGACGACAGTCACAATAAATTTACCTATCCGATTCTTAAATAAAAAATCGAATAACGGTAAATATAACACATAACGGTGTTAAACAACAAATTAACCAATTCAAATTATTGAATTGGACACACGAAACAATTCAAACAATTGAAACATCAATTAAAAGGCCAACACGGGTAGGGCTGCAGTACACGCACATGTGTACTGCCTCGCCACTACAACATGCATTACATAAAAGATCAACGCATCAAAAGCAAAAGAAATACCAATAAAATCAATACCGTGTGGCTGCAGTTCACGCTTGCGTGCACTGCCTTGCCACTACAGTGATGATGTACACAAAAGCTCAATGAATCAAAAGAAAATGGCACCAGCTCAAATCAAAATGAACCATCAAATGAAGAAAGTGCACATGAAGGCACAATGAAAACTCACAAACAAGCACAAGGTCAAACCTGAAATACCGGATTCAACTCAAGCGCAATAAAATAATATCACACTTTCAACACAAGGTCAAATCCGAACTACAAGATGGATTCAACTCAAGTGAATTAGAGAAACAAATCCAAATGTAATCAAGTGCTCAAGACAACTAATTCATATGCAAGCTGCCTCAACATAACTGTAAATCAACTCAAGTACAAAATAAGTACACCAACAAGACCACACAAAAGTCAAGTTCAAGACTGATCCATAAAGTGTCCAGACCAGATTTAGTGAACACTTCAAATATCAATGCCACTGCCTCAGCAGTCAAAATATCAAATGAACATGAATTAAGATAGTGAACTGAAGGCATGAACTGCAACTCAAAAGAGCAGACATGGCTCAAATTCACAGCCTACCCCAAAACCTTCAAAATTTAGAGAAACTCAAACTAATAAAGATTGCAAATGATATTACAGGAACCAATGTCCTAGGTTACAACTTCAAATGAATCAGTATGCAAGTAAAGATAGAGGTCAAGGCTCGGACTGAAGCAACACAGACCTGCACAATGCAAATGAACTCCACCAAGTACAAAACGTACAAATCACTAAAGCACAAACAAGTGAACTGGCCGAGACAGCTACAGGTTAATGACATAGAAAATGCACAAAGGTTACACTTCAAATGAACTAATGTACAGTGAAGTACACATCAAAACCAAATGCAAATGAATAATGCAATGTATCAGTATCCAACAAGTGACCAAGTGCAAATGCAATATGAACCTGACCGTACGCAAGTGAAACTGTCTCGAGGTAAATAGCCTCAAAAAAACTCAATAAAGCCTGGTAAGGACCAAACTATAATAAACAAGTTTGTAAACTGTCTCAATTGGTCGAGACTGCTATACTGAATGATTAAATTCGAAAAATACTTCAACTACAATTGCACAGCAAGTGCACATGAAAAGCGAGTGTGTACTTTGCATGACTACAAGAACCAGTACAGGGGAGCTCAGATGGAAACATATATATATATGGGATGCAACAGTGAAACTGGGCAATGCAAGAATCAGACTCTAGTACAATGGCATAGAAAATAACAGATATACAAGGCAGTGACACCAGAATACAAGACAGCTAAATGAACTCATGTGGATAGTGCAGCCAAGATCTAGCATGGTACAACGAGTATAAGTAGATATACAAGCAGAGGGATGACGTGTTCAAGGTTGCGCTAAAATCAAGCAAAGTAGCAGTTTAAAGCAAGTCAAAATATCATCACCAATTATCAACTGGCCAAAGTCAGGTAACAGTTTCAAACTAAAATCAGCAAGTTCGAACAAATTCAGATCAAAGCCATAATTGTCAAAGGATTAGAATCAAGCCAAAATACACCCATATTCAAATGTCATGGAACGGCAATCGAACAATCAGAAATCACTAGAATTCAAAGCAGAAGTAGCCAAAAATCAAACAACGAAATTCACGAATAAACGAGAATAAATTAGATGTGAATGATGAATATCACTCACCTTTTATCGACGAGCACAATCCATCGATCGGCAAGCAAAGACGAATGAAATCAAGCGGCCGAAGTCATCAAGAGGTGAGCAACTAAAAAGCAAGGCAATCGACTTTGACTCGAGCCATTGAAACCGGCACCAACGAATTTATCGAAACCCTAATTTTTGATTCGAACGATGAAAAAGATCGAGCCGCCACCATTTATTTTCTTTCGTGCTTTTTAGGGTTGTGAAATGAAAATGGGTAGAGGAGTGTGTGTCGGCCTTGGGTAATAATCACGGCATCAAAATATAGGTGGCTGAGATTCAAATTTGCAAAGCTACTAAATTCCTTAATCAAATTATTAAAGAGTCACAACTAAATTTAAAAACTTCAAACAACAATTAGCTATCAATTTAATCGTCATTTGACAATAATTAATTTTCACAAAACTCCGGGTTGTTACATAGCGTGTCTGAGTCAATTTGCTACAGTAATTTGAAGTGGAAAGGAAAATGGTTTGATGTGAATATAAAGTCAATCAGAATAATATATATATATATATATATATATTTATTTAACCGTCTCGCTTCCGTAACTTAAAATCTCGACCTTATATAGAGGCGTGCCGCTAGACGTTTATAATGTTGTGCCCCTATTTCGAACACAATAGAAAGGTTTCGAGTCCTAATTTGATCATATGGAGAAGATAGCTTTTTGGACCCAACTACTATATTGGTTTTCGATATAAATTTCAATGTTTTTATATATCGTACGACCACGCATTCTCTCCAAATGCTACAAAATTTGAAATTCGATTATAATACTCTATTATGGATCCAATGGAACTCGTTTCATCGAATTACGTGACTGTGCCATACAAGGCTATTTTTAAACGTCAATTCAAATGATATAATTTTAAAACTGAACAAATCACTTTTAAATTCAATTTTAAAACTTTTTTGTCTTCAGTATCATCAATATCAGTCGAAATTTACCTTTTAAATATTTAAAATCGATTAAATATTCCAATTTCAAATATCCAAAATTTTAGGTCATTACATTCCTCCCACCTTATAAGAATTTCGTCCTCGAAATTGCCAGGTAAGAGAATGGTCCAATACCTGTTTCCTATTTTCCCAAAACCACACAATTTCAACAACTTTCCAAAACAATCTTTCTATTAAAGATACACTATCACCCATACTAACTTCCCAATCCCATCCAAAGCTCCCAATCGACATTATTTACTCTACCATTTCAAACTATAATTTAAATCCAAATTTAAATTATCATAGTTTCTTCAAAAAAATTCTCACTCCTTAAATTTTAAATTTTTTTTTGCCAGCGTCTCTTTCGTGCGGCTAGATCGGAACAACTACAAAACACCTCTACGGGCCCCAAATTTTCAAAAAAAACAAAAGCCAAGTGTCTAGATCAGAAAATCATCAAATTTCATACGACAGTTTAAGTACACACCTTTTTTTTGAACACTTCAAATTTATCTTCTGAAATCAAGGAAACCAATTTTCTTTTGCTTTTAAATACATGTATCCTACTTAGCAATAATATCCAATCACAGACTTCAAAATCATTTTATTTATCTCTTTTCAAAATTTTCAGTATTTGCTTTACTTAAGTCGTACGGTATACATATATCATCCTTACGCAAAATCAAACACAATCTCTCACTCGATCACACAATTTCACTTTCGAACTAGTATCATCAACACGATTCCCTAGTGCGGAATCAGATTTGGCTTCTTGATAAGAAATCGTCATTCTCCTTGCATAGCCATATACCATGATAGAGAATTTTAGAATCAATCAAAAATCCATATCCAGGGCATGCTGTTGAAAATTGAGTGAAAAATCCCAACTTGGATTGATATAACTATCTCGAAATTCTATGCTCGAATCTGGATCAATTCATTATGTGAATAAGGTGATATATGTACACTTACGTATAAATTTCCAATTGATTATTATTTATATCAATTTCTTTCTATTCACATTTATTTCAATCCCCATTCTCTTATTCACCATTTTCCTCTTACCTAACTTTCATTAAATCTTCACTCACATACTTCCAATATTTTTCCCCAATATCAAATTCACTTAAGAATTTCTTCCTCAATTTCCTTAAGCTTGTTGTAAACATTTTGTACAACTTCCTATATTAGTTTTCTACTTCACCAGTGAAGTTTATATCCATTTTTATTCAATCTACACTTTCAATTCCTTTTGACTCAGTTTATCTCCCATCTATAAATTTATTTTATATCTCAATGAATTTTTATTTCCAAGTTTTATTTCATTTGGTCCACTCTAATTAATTTCCAATTTCATTTATCATGCCTCAAGTTAATATCTTTCCAATTTCATTTCTTTTTTACTTACAAATTAAATCAATTTGTTCCCCCACTAATTTATTTCCAACTTAATAAATTTTATTTCAATGACCATTTCATTTAGACTACTTGGACTTATTTCCTAAAAATTCACCTTTATTTGACTTAATTCAAGTTAAATCTCACTTCACAGTTCGAATTCCAAAATTTCTTAAGTTATCAGACTTACCAATATTTATTCACCAATTTTCTTTAATTCACTTCATTTAATTGGCTTATCTTTACAACTTATTTCATTTTCACGCTTACTTTAATTTAACACTTCTTCAAGTTAATTTTATTCTAACAAAATTTAAATTTTATAAGTTCCCAAACTCATTTATATTCCATAAACATTTTTAAATAAGGTTCTAGAGTTTTTAAACAATTACTCAACATTTCAATATCACCTTTGAAATAAACTATATCCAAAATCCTATGGTATATCAAATTATTCTTTGAATTTCATATCAAATCAGTTTTGCACATAAATTTCAAATCAAAACTTTCCAGTAGCAATTCCTCTCTAGGAAACTCGAAAATGAACACCAACGATGTCGCGATCAACATCAGAATTATTTTCTAGTGACCGAAGTGAGTCCAGTGCTTTTATTTCTTTTGAAAACATTTCAAATATTTTTAAATTCCAAATCTCACCAGATTTCATATCCAATTCAAAAATATTTTCGGATAATATCACTATTATTCCTCCAAAGTCTTTAAAAATCATTTTCAAGCTCAAAGGGAATTAAATTTCCCAAACTTTCGAATATGAAATCATTTCAATCTATATTCAAATATAACTCTATAATTTTATCCTATTTCAAATTATAAATCACTATTGTAATCTCATATATGCAAACTCATTTTTCCACATGGGTTAATTTCTTAACTTTTGGTTGTAATATCAATTTCTTATTCAATTCCCACAACAACAATGATAATAATTTAATATTTTCATTTCCTATCAACCATGCAAACCATATTTAACTATAATCATTTACAAAAATTATTTATTTTCATATATAAAAATAATTTCGGTAAAAGTATTTCATTTATCCTATTTAAACAATACTATGTCGAATTGTTCTATTCAAGTGTTTAGAGATCCCCATCAATAAAGTTAATTACTCGTATTGACCAAAATTCATAAATCGCTCAACAAACCAATCAACACAATATAAATTTTTTTATATTCATTAAAAAATACATGCTCGTGTCTATTAATACACTCAAACTCATTCCAGGGCGCTACTGACCCTATCTCTAATGAGAAATTCCCACCAGAGCCAAGGTTCTCCCTTAACCTTCGGCTCTGATACCAAGTGCATCAGCCTAGAATTTTTGACGTCCAAAAATCGACATCAATACGTCCACTGTATTACATGTCGAACAATCGAATCCCAGAAATACTAGACCGTAAGGGAAAGAAGAAAGAGGTAGAAAAGGAAAATAGAAAACAACATCAAAATCTCACAATCACAGCGGAACGATATATAATAGATAACAATTTATTTTTTATACAAAAAGAACTATTGCTGTTTTATACATTACACCATCAAAGTACAACACAAAAAATAGCACGATACTGGAAAATTATAATAACTTGTCCTTACAAAGCTGACTATACAGCTTACAATGCATAGGGGAATATACACCAAGTACGTGTGATACGTCTCAACATCCAGCTCGTCTCCTGAGCACCATAGCATCTTATCTTGAATCTGTAATACTCGATCTGACCCGAACATTATAATTAAAATAACTCCCGAGTCAGTTTGGAAAACTAGCGTGAGAAAACACACTCAATTGAATTATTAAAGTTTTCAGAATTCTTTGAAAACCAGAGGCATCTCGTTAGACCACGTCATAATAAACATGCCAGGTTTTTACCTTACGATAACCAAAACATTTTATTTCAAAATCCTCTGATATTATAATATTGTCCATGTAAAAATACTTATTCAAATAGCTGAAATGTTTGCATCTCACGTTCCAGCATAGTTGGGCACAATCAAAACCTTACGGCACTTATTACAGGTTGGGTTCCATCCAATGATAGGGCTACTGGGATACTGCCCGTCATAGTACATTGTCTAGATCAGCGTACCGAGGACAACTCTTGATCCCCTACAACAAAAGATCGGAGCTACCCCTAACCTAGATAGTCCGAATAAGATCACTCCGCAGTTGGGATCATCAACTGCCACACAACCGAAATAATGGGACACTAGACAAGGGAAATATTACCCTACTTGGGTGCTACCCACTTAGCCTTGCCGCACCTCCCCTGTTTTAGCCATTCCTAGTTGATGAGGCTTGAAGCTACGATTACCTTTTTAGCACACATTCACTTAGAACATTCACCGTCCTCTAATGACGATGGTCTGATAGCATTCGTTCATACAAGTCCGTTCCGGGTCCAAATGGAACCGAAGGCACTATTCCTACTACACCCATTTTGGAATCACCCTATGGATTAGTAGCGATTAGCCTTTGCACTTCACTGCTCCATCTCCGACTCCAAGCTCTTGTCTTCCTTCCAAAAACATACTCGTTGGATCGAAGTGGTTTTCGGATCACAAATCCGATCCCGGTCTCTTCGAAACAACATTCTCTATTCCCGGTGAACCCAACCCCAGTTCTCTAGGAAATAAACTGACGAAAATAAGATCGGAGATCACCTCCTAACCATTGGTGGATGCATTTCCTTATAAATGTCCTATAAGAAAAAACGAGTTTATACGTACAGTATAGCACCTTGAGCGGTAACTATACCAAATAATTCCTGTGTTTCCTCTAGATACTTCCAAAGTTATGTTCGGGTCCAGATTTGATAGTCGATTATTTAACTGTCAAATAAACAATCATTCAACCAAATATTTTATTTACACTAAAAACGCCCAGTCTTATTAAATTTAGTTTTTAAATAAATTAAATCACTTTATCCAAAACTATATAATTAAATATTTAAAATAAAACTACTCAAATTCTTTCTTCAAAATAATACTTATGAAATTCTATAATAATTATCCTAGTAAAAACTTTAGCCAAAAATTACTTTTAAAATAAAACTATTATATAGAGTATAAATATTTAATAATTATCCTTTTGAATCATAATACTAATTTAACCTTTAAAATAATTAACATCTAAAATTAACTTAATTAATATTTACTTTACCATTTTAAAACAATTAAATAATAAATTTTTCAAAAAAACATTCTTTTAAAACATCTTTAAAACTTCTAATTTATACTTAAAAATCTTTCTTTTAAAATATACTTAACTTTCTCGAAAAATACATTTCCACTTCAATAAAACCGGTCTTGTCATTTGTAAATCCTCCTTGATTTATCTTCAGTTTAAATTTACGTTCCAACTCCGTAAATTTCATTCCTCACATTTTAAAAATAAAACCACTATTTACTTTAAAACAAATTACCATCTCCTTATAAATTTCTACCTTGAATTTATAAATCCAAATTATGCACTGACAAATATTCACTTTATTTATAAACCCAGTTTATAAATTCCATAGTCTCATTTTCCTTTCATAACTGTCATAAAATACTTAAGTCGATTTTAAATCAACTTCCAAGATTAAACTCCTTTTTTTAATAAATCTCCCAATACATTCCAAAATCCACTAATTCCCGATCTTACTTCCTTTTTATGATTTAAAAAGCTTAATATAAATCTGAAATATTAATTCCACATTTTATTTTTCCCAAATTCCTTCTTTACTTCTCTCAAATCTATTTTAAACCTCGGGTTCTAAAATAAATACTTTTATACTTGAACAATTGCTTAAGCCCATTATTAAATACTTTTATTCAAATATTCCAAAATCTTTATCTTTCCGTATTTAGAAATTGTCAAGTACAATTTTAAAATCAAACCTTTCATTTTTCTCAAATCTATTACTTTTAAATTTATCCAACTTTACTATAAATCTACTACTTTAAAATTTGCCTTTTTATTTCTCTTTAAAAACTCAATATTTAAAATTTAAAATTGCCACAACATATCCAACAATATTTTAGCATCCAATAAATTAATTTTTTCCAACATAATCTATCATAGGTTTTTTAACATTTCATACATCACTAAAATGAAAATAAATTCAACATTTTTGACGAATCCAGTTGGATCCCTCTAACCTGTTTTCCTACATCCACATATGTTTGCACAATGTAAAAATATCAATTCCACTTCGAGGGGGATATCTCGATATATAGGGTCATCCACTATTATGCGGGGCGCATAGTGTCTCATCCGCTGTATAATGCGGGAATATCTGTCACTCTATATATATGTATATATATATATGTGTACACACATTCAACAGATAATAATTATCATAATTTAACCAAGCACATCCAATAATTTAAATTTAAACATTCAAATTAAATTATGGAAATCCAAACGAGTGAGAAAATTCCCACCTTTTATTTTTAATTTGCAATTCGATCCATCTCGACTTGTTTTCCTCATGATTTTTGACCTTGTATAAACATTATATGGTTTATTAACATTTGAAATAATCCAAAAATAAATTACCGTTTAATAAATTTAATTAACTAATTTTAAATGATAGTTAAACTAACCTAGTTTATATTTTCTTTTCTGACCAAATTATAAATTTTGTAACAGGATGTATCTATATCCTAATTACCCTTGTACATCTTTTAAAATTAAAGAGTAAGTTGATGCATATATATGTATATATATTCTCAGTAGATAACATAAATAGCAATTTACTTTACTGTAAAATTTTCTGATAAATGAGATAAGAAAAGCAACAAATTAAACTCCAAGCTTTAAACTTATGTAACATTATATTAAAAATGTTTAAAATCAAGTTACCTAACTCGAATAGGAAAACAACATCATCGAGCTCCTGCCCGATATCCAAATAGCGCCTTCATCCCCTCCACCTGGTCGTCTTCCACCCTGCCTTGATACTCGATTCCAATACCCTTCTTCGCCGCGCCTCCTTGCGACCTCCCAGTCACCATTCACACAAGCGCTCGAGCCACCCTATCGCGACTCCTCCAACCTATCCCCTTCGCGATACCATCCCGTGCTCTCCCACGCATACACGCCATTCTTCCTGCCTCGCAATGTAATTGTGATTTGAGTATTTTTTGTTAAAAAAATTCGATTTCGAGAATCGAATAAAGAGGGAGAAAGGAAACGCGCCCCTTGATTTTTTTTCCAAACTGAAATCACAAGGCCATGGATTTATTCCAACTGGGAAGAAGAGGAAAATGAGGAGGGCCGATGACTTCGTTGCAGGCATATATCATATATATATTTCAAAATGTTTTTATTTCTTTGATTTTGAAATGATCTGATTGCGTGAGTTTATAAAACGGGAATGAAGGGGGACGGGATGAGATGTTAGCGTGCCCGAGTCAATTTGCTACAGTGATTTGAAGTGGAATAGAAAAAGGTTTGATATGAATATAAATGTCAATCAATATATATATATATATATATATATATATATATATATATATATATATATATTTAAATTTAAAACCGTCTCGATTCAGTAACTTAAAATCTCGACCTTCTATCGAGGCGTACAACTAGACATTTATAATGTTATACCTCTATTTCGAACGCAATGGAAAAGGTTTCGAGTCCTGATTCAATCGTATGGAGAAGATAGCTTTTTGGACCCAACTATCATATTGGTTTTCAATATAAATTTCAGTGCGTTTATATATCGTACGACCACACGTTCTCTCCATATCCTATGAAATTTGAAATCTGTAATAATACACTATTATGGATCTAATGGAATTGGTTTCGTCGAACTCCAAGACAGTGCCACATAAGGCTATTTTTAAATGTTAATTTAAATGATATATTTTAAAAACTGGACAAATCACTTTTAAATTCAATTTTAAAACTTTTATTATCTTCAGTATCATCAATACAAATTTTACAAGCCTTTAAATTATTTTTAACAATCTTAAAATTTCAGATCCACTATTTTACTCAAATTTCGATTATTAAGTTCAATAATTAAATTATCCAATAAACAGTTATATTTGAAACTCAAGTCAAAATTTACCTTTTAAATATTTAAAATCGATAAAATATTCCAATTTCAATATTCCAAATTATGGGTCGTTACAGTTTCACTTCAACTAGTTCGACTTGTACATAACTATGACGTTAACATGATCATCGTTGTTGTATAATTGACCATAATTAAAGTACATTTTAGACACTTAATATTCATAGTATTCTCAAGTCAAAAAACTACTACACATCATCACATGAGATCTTCTAGTTGACTTCTAACTATAAAAGACTCTTGGTGAGTTATTCCATAATTATTCCACCCAACCACACTTACATAACCCCTTGGTTGATAGAGTTAAGGTGTGTTATAGGGGAAATTTTGTAATTTATTATATAACCCTTTTATAAAAATATTTTTCGAAATAAAGTACACTTTTAATTTTTTTCTCTATTATATTTTTTTATATCGTGATATAAATAGTGATACAAATACATTAAAGTACATAAGTAGAAAATCCTTAGATTAATTAGTTTACAAATTACTATTGTGAATGTGATTATAACCATACGTTCTAAATCAAATATTCAAAATTCTTATCCTTAAATTTTCTTGTCAAGATGTATTTAGAAAATGATATCAATACAACCATTGAGACTCGTTTACATAATGCTCTCCATCTGATGCACAATGCATTTCTCATTATCGCTAAGGGCACCAAAGGATTGCATACTTGTTTTTTTGGAATAATCATTGTATGACTCAATGAGATTCTTCTACCAATTAATCCTACTAATTGAAAATAGAATATCTCATGTAGCAATGTGCAATAGTCTTCGAACTCAAGAGTACTATTAGTCTTAAGTAGCTAGATTGTCCTTATATGATGGTCAATCACATGACATTATGACCGTGTTACGATCGACCCTACTCAAGAGAGGATTTGTCTCCTTCGTTTTAGAAGATTGGCATCACCATAATTGGAAGTCAAGTAAAAGTTAAAATGATATTATTAGATTGAAACGTGGATATTATAGATTGAACTAGAGATATTAAAGTGATAGACTAAAGATTATAAAATGGTCTATGCAATTAATGGTGGATACTATTAAAGTTTTTGACCGTTAACCAAACTTTAGATAACGTAGTGACATAGTGATGATGAAAAGTACACATTCATTAAATATCATTACAAATGCATGGCTTAATAAAGATTATAAATTGTATTTCACCTAAATGATCTACAAGCAACTGAACTTGTGTCTGATAATGTAATTTAGAAAAGTACATACATGCTTTAGTATTTACATTGTTTAAATATTATTGAGGACCAAGCTCACACTTGGTAATTGTAACGACCCGGAATTTTGGGTCGCTAAATTTGAACATTTAATTCATTTTAAATGTTAATATGGATTATAAATTCGAATTATGATATAAAAGATTTGGTTACATTAATAAACTTGATTAAGACTTTATATACGATAATCTAATTGAAATTTGAATAATGGGAAAATAATAATTTAAATATTCGGAATTGGAATAAAAGTAAATCTGGATGCAAATAGTGATAAATATGGTTTTAAAAATTTATTTTGGGTTATTAGAGTGTGAATAGTATGATGGAAATTTTAGATAAATTTTTAAGTCGATAAGTTAATATTTGGGATTTTATATTAATTTAATAATGAATTTAATATTATTAAAATGCAATTTAATCAGATTTTGGTACGGAATGAGCCAGAATGATTTTTATTTGTGTTTATAAATTTTATATGATTTATTGTTAAGTTAATAAAATTTTAGAAGGCAAATTTTAAGTGCTTTCGTTAATTTTGAGAAATCGCTTGATTTAATCGACGAGTAAAATAGCCTTCTGGGGCACAGTCTCGGAATTCGACGAAACCAGTATCATTGGCACCGTAACAGTTAGTTATTATCGGATTTCAGTTTTCGTAGCAATCGGAATTGTCGTTTGACCGTAGCAGCTCGAAACGCGTAGAAATCGACTTAACCGATTTAATTTTAAATTGATCATTTAATTTCATAACTCACGCATACGATCAAATTAGCTTATAAAACCTATTCCATTGTGTCCGGAATGCGGAAAAACCCTAGGATAGCCTATCAGAACGCGAGAATTGGAGTTCGTTTGCATAGATTGTTAAAATGACAATTTTATTAATAAAATAATATTAAACAATATTATATATATATATATATATTTATCGTTCAAAACCCTAGCATTATCGAGGCTGTCGTTCTATTAGTAACCAATTGCCGAAACGCATCCGTCTTCTCCACTCGATCTCTCCTTATTCACGCATTAATGTCGAGAACTCCCAACTGGAAGCTCGAAGATCGTGATGTGAGCTTCACATCCGTACGGCTGAGCTATGGGTTAGTCGACCAGAGAGGCCACACGGAGGCCGCGTTCATCATAGGCTCGGGCACATTTTCACGGTGGAGGAGGGCACCGAGCTCGACGCGAGGCTTGGTGGCTGCGCATGGTGGCAAGGGCGACTCGATGGTGGCTGGCGATCGAAGCGCAGGTGATCGTGGGAGGAGGGAGGCGAAGCCCTAGGCGGTGGCATGTGGGTTCATTGAACCCTGTAGACGCGCGATGTAGAAGAAAAGGCGAGCGGCTCTGATGCGTTTGTGGATTGAACGGCAGAGATTGGATGGTATTTTTTTATATTTTGTTTAAAAAGAAATTGTTTTAAAATTTAATCAAACTTTAAAATTTAATATCTCGCTCGTACGTGATCAGTTTTCGACGAAATTTACGACGCCGGGATTGCAGCGACGAGCACTACGCAGTGGTACAGTTCGGAAATCATTCCAGGCGAGTAGAAATTTGAGTTAAATCGAACGTCGTTCGGTTTAATTTGAATTTCGAACGCTCGCCGAAACTCAAGGTGAGTTAATCTCACTCACATCTGGAATGTTAGCTGATTTAAGTAGTTAATATTTAAATATCTGTGTGATTAGTTGAAATGTTTATTTATATCAGCCTGGATTGATATATTTATAGTGTTGTGCTAATATTTGTGGATGCAGGAAAAACAGGTTGGAGGGATCCAACTGGATTCCTCACAATGTAGTAATTATTTTTATAATTGATGATGATGCCTGTTATATATTGTGATTGATAAATTTGGGATTAAATTGTATTGTGAAATTGTGGGATAAACTATAAGCCCAGAATGTTAAATTATGAAGAAATTTGGAGTTTTAATTATAAAGAAATTAAATTTGGGTTTTCAAAAGGAATTAAGAAATTAATAAATAACGGAATATAAAAATTAGAATCTGCTTGGATGGAAAACTGAAATAAAATTGTATTGGAATATTGCTGGGTAAATTATAAATCCATAATTAATTATAAATGGATAAGTTGAATTTTAGAGAAATAAAAGATATTGTTAAATAATGAATTTAAAGGAGTTAAAATTTGAAATCTATTTGGGAATGAAAATTGAAATTTGGTAAATCTGGAATGATAAACAAAGAGAAATGTTATCAGTTGATAAATGTGAAAGTAAATTTATGTTATTAAACTTAAACCTGAATCTAAATAAATTGACAGAATTTATAAGAAGGATTTTTGGAATATTTGAGTAGGAATGAGTTTCCTTGGGAAACACCAAGTTTGAGTTTTAAACAGATTTTATTAAAAGTGACTTTAAGTTTAAACTTGTTATAGATAAGTGTTTGGAAAATTATTGTTTAAAAGCTAATTAATAAGGTAACAATAGTGGTTATTTTCGATTACATTAGTAATTAATTTTATAAATGGATTGTTTTAAAAAGGCTAGTTTTGACCTAAGTTATTTGGAATTAGTATAAACCTTTTACAATTCTATTTTTAAATTTAGTTTAACTAAAACCTTATTTTTAAATCAAGTTATATCTTATAAAATAGTTTTACTTTAAATATTCCGAAATTATATTTTGATTAAATAATTAGAAGTAAATTTGCATATTTTAAAGTATCTATCAGTATAAAATATTTTAACTGTTTTAAATTTAAATTGTTTTGAACTTGGTTATTTCCAATGGGAATTAATGGTAAAGGATTTATTCTGTAAAAAGGAAGTTAGTTCGGAAACTGTTTTCAAAGGATTGAAAATAGAAATATATCTTGTAAAGATATTTTTGAGGTTAATAAATAATTTGGAAAATTATTTATTGTTGGATGGTTGTTTGTGAAGATTAATTGATAGTTAAATAACCGACTATCAATATTGGACAAATGCGTGATCGTTTCGAAGAGACCGGGATCGAGATTTATTTCTCGAAAACCACTTCGATTCGGTTTGTACGTTTCGTGCGAAAAACGCGTTCGGATTCGAAGATGGAGGAGTGAAGTGCAAGGGCTAGTCGCTACTAATCCTGAGGATATTTCCAAAATGGATGTAGTAGGAGTAGTGCCTTCGGTTCCGTTCGAACCCGGGACGGACTTGTATGGACGAATGCTTGCGAAACATCGTTAGGTGGACGATGGGCATTCTAAGTGAAAACGTTCTAAAGGTAACGTGTAACCTCAAGCCTCATCAACCGGGAATGACTGAAAATCAGGGGATATGCAGCAAGGTTAGGTGGGTCATGCCCAAGCAGGACAAGATATTTCCCCTGTCTAGATGTCCCTTATATATTTCGGCTTAGTGGGTGGTTGGTCGCGCCAACCACGGGGTTTATCTTGTTCGGGACTGTTCAGTAAGGAATGGTTCCAGCCTTGTGTTGCAGGGGATGAAGGGAGTAATCCTCGGTACGGTGATCTAGGCCCCGTACTGTGACATGTGGTACCCCAGTGCCTAGTCATTGTTGGAAATCCATTCTCCCTACGAGCCTTGTACGAGTTTTGTTTGCATTACCCACTTTTGTGGATAGTAGCTGGAATTTAATAGATGTAACAATTTCGGCTATTTTATAAGTATTTGTAAATAGACCCTATTATAATATTAGAGGATTTCTATAAAAAGTGATTTAACTATCGTAAGGTAAAAACCCGACATGTTTATTTGTGGCGTGGTCTTACGAGATGCTTTTGTTTTCAAAGGATTTTTGAAACTTTAATAATCAAGTTGGATGCATATTTAGTATCAGCTGGTATTCCAGACTGACTCGGGTGTTATTTCATTATAATGCTCGGATCAGACCGAGTATTATATGTATAGGACATGATGCTTTGGAGCAGCAGGGGAGCTGGAGTCCGAGATGTATTATATGTACCTATATATATATATATATATCCGATGCTGTGATTGTTTGGTAGGTCTGATTTGTGATTGTTGATGTATGAGATACTCTGATGATATGATGTATAAAATAGTAATGGATTTCATTTTGTGTAAAGTTCTATATTTACTATTATATTTTATTCCGCTGCGACTGTGAGATTCTGATATGGTTTACTTTCTTCTTCTTCTATCTCTTCTTTTTTAACCCTAATGGTTCGTAATTCTATGCCACTTGAGTTAATAGAGGTAGAATAGTGTTGATTCAAGGGGTACGGATTTGCGGGCTCTCACACTTGGTATCAGAGCTTAGGTTGGCGACAACCTAGGCTATGGTGGGGGAAATTACTCATTAACTAGAGTCGATAATACTCTATAATGAGTTGAGCGTATTAATAGATATGAGAGCATACTTGTTAGTGATTATTAAATTGTTTTTATACTGTGCTGACTTATCGGTTGAGTGTTTATGAATTCTGGTCGGTACGGGAAGTACAACCGTATCGATAGGGGTTTCTAAACTCTTGAACAAGATAAACCGACATAGTATTTTGTTTAAAGGGGGTAAATGAAATAATTTTACCCAAAATTATATTTTGATATAAAAGAAATAATTTTCCGAAATTATTATATATATATATATTTTTGGTTGATTTGGTGTTAATACAATAAGTAAATTAGAATCTAAAGGTTAATCTAAAATGTGAAATGGATATAACCAAATAAATTCCATGAGCATAAAGTATACAAAAGAGAATAACTAATTTAAACCCAGCCAGAATTTAAATCCCGGAAGTTTTGGAAAGGATTTTAAATAAAATAAAAATAAAAGTTTGGAAATTTAAAATCCTGGGAAAGTTTGAAATGTTTGTTGAGATTTGAAGGTGTTTGAAAGCAATGTTGGAATATTGTTTCGGGAAATATTTTTAAATGGAAACTGTTTTGAAATGAATTTAGAAAAGTAAGAAGCATTGAACTCACTTCAGTCGCTGGAAAATAATCCTGATGATGCTGGCCACATCATTAGAATTCATTTTCGAGTTTCTAAAGTGATGGATTGCTTCCCTAATATTTGGTTATGGTATTGTTTGGACTATTTGGGTATAACAGTTGTTTTGGACATTCCAAAAATGGGGAAATTTGTTTTGGAAAAATCTGGAGATTTGATTGATATATCAAATAGGTATATATTTGATATATTTCAAAATGGTTTTGAAATAAAAAAAAAACCGGGTAAAATGAATTCTGGGAAAGTTCTAATTAAATAATGTGTAAAATTAAAATAAATTAACTATTGAACTTATTAAGTGAAATAGATATTAATAAGAAGGAAGAAATGAAAATTTTAATCTTGGAATTAAAAATTTAACTTGAGTAAATGAAAGTGAATAAAATATATTGAAGTAAGTAGAAAATTTGAATATAACTTGGATAAGTTAAATAAATTGGACTTAGAATTAAATTGATTTGGGTGAATTAAAATGTAAGTTGGCTTTGAAATTGTGGGTCATTGTGGAATGGATTGTACCCATAGGTTATTAAGTTGCATACTTATAATTTGAGATTGAGGATTTAATATTGTGTAAGAAGGTAAATGAAAGAAATTTGTATCCTTAAGAATTCAGTGATACACACATATATAATTTGAAATTGTGATTATATGCTGTAAATGGATTCAAATAAGCAATATGAGCTTTAAAATAAATAAGTTGGTGAACTTATATAAATAAGAATGAAATTATAATCACAATTGGGAAATAGTTGAATGGTATGGTGAGTCCAAACTTAATCTCAAATGAAATGTAAATTGAAATAAGGTAAAGTGAGATATAAAGGAAATGAATGAACTTAAATTAGTAAACAAGTTTTGAACTTGTATATGGAGAATTAAAATTGAGAATTTGAAATAGAATTAAATCTAAATGAATTAAAATTAGATTGAATTGGGTTTAATTTCAATCGAATGGAATTGAGATGGAATTAGATTTAATTAAAAACAAGATTCAATTGTGTTGTGAATAAATATGAATGGAATTAAATCCTTATTTAAGATAGTAAGGGAAAACGAAATGAATTCAAGATGGCTAAGTAAATTTAGTTAAAACTTGAATCTAATTTTGGAAAGACTTGAATAGGAAGAAATCTAATTGTGCTGAAAGGATATTATGTGAATAAAAGTTTGACTCAACTAAATTCAAAGGGATTATTTGAGAATGAATTTAGCATACGCTGAATTAAATAAAGAGAAGCTTGAAGATGAATTTAGTATAAGCTTAATTAAATAAAGGTAGTGCTGGAATGGGTATAGTTTTGGAAGCTTGTTAATAAGTGAAGGGTAAATGGAACCTAGTTCTTGTTTAGAACATTTGAAAATGGTCGTATTGTAAATAAGTTCAGTATGAATTGAGGAAGTGAATTAGAACCTAATATGGATTAAGTTAGAGACTAATTGAATTACAATTAAATGAAATTTGTTTATTGTAATGAATAGAATTTTGATAATTGATCAAAATTTGGAAAGTAAATAGAAATCCAACTGTAGCATGGTATTTAAATTGGTGATAACAATTAATGAAGTGTGAATGAAAAATGGAATTAAATTATAATAATGATGGTTTGAATTGTAAATAAATTCAAACGAGTGAACTAATTTAAAGTGGTTTCTTTGAAATAGGCAAAGTGCATTAAAGTTTGTTAATGAATTGGAATTTGATTTGGATGAGAATCAAATGAAAATAAAAATTCGATTTATAAGAAGATAATGGAGATATTAAAGAAAGCTTAAGCAAATTAAATAATTGTGGTTAAGCTGAATGTTTAAGCTAGTGGGATTAAAATTTGTAAATGGTTTGATTTGGTAAGAATCAATTAAAATGGAAACAAATTGAGATATTATGGAATTGAAATCATTTAAGAAAGATGATGAGATGGTTATTTTTAAGCTTATGAAATAGTTTTAAATGAAATTTGTTTGGACAATAAAATTTTGAATGCAAGCAAATGACTTTTAAGATAGTTATTGTGATGAAGAAAGAATATATGAGTTGTAAATAAGAATGGAATGACTTATATAACTATGAAAAATATATATAATAATAGTAGTAATAATAATAATATAATAAACATAAACTTAAAATGATTAATAAATTTGAAAAGTGAGAATAAGGATTAATTTAATAATTGCAATGTGATAAGAATGCTTGGATTGTGAACCATGCAGAATTGAATAAAATTAATATAAATCTAAGTGGAAATTAATTTTAAATGGTTATAAGATGTAGTGATGGTCACTTGCTTGGATAACCTTAATTTGCATAAGAATTGGTTATATTGTTATATTCGGAATTGAGTTGGTTTTAAAAAAAAGCAAATGGGATTGGTTTTGAATTAATTAGAATGGATTGAAATTTTATTAAGTGATTTTGCATATGAATGGAAATGGATCATGAAAGAAATGCAAATGTTTCAAGTTTAAAATAAAATTTGATTGTAAATAAAATTGGGAATGTAAGTTAGTAAGGCATATGGTAAACTTGAATGTAAATCATTTAAGTGAAGTAAAATGAAGTTTGGTTGGATGAAAGTAGAATGGGCTAAAATCTTAATAAATGGGTTTGAGTATAAATATAAGTGAATCATAATAGAAAGGCGAATGTTGCAAATTGAAATAAAACTTGCTTGGTGAATCAATTCAAATTTTTTATAAAGTATGAATTGGAATGGCGAAGCTTGTTTGTAAATCTTTTGTGTGCAATAAAATGGAATTTGGAATTAGAAAGGAAGCTTTATGCATGCTATAAAATATGGTTTACTTATGAAACCATGCAAATTATTGTTTGGATTATGAAATGGATATGTTGGCTTACATTTAGATTGGAAATGTTGATTAAAATGCTCATATCTTTGAAAACTGATAAGTTGTTTGAGTTTAGTACAGGTACATAAGACGTTTGAGAGAGTTGGAGCGAGTATATGCGGTATATTAGCTACTTGCTATTAAAATTTGCTAAAAAGGTACGCCTATGCAAATATAATTAGGAAAATGATATATTTGTTGTGATATATTTTGATTTCCGACCGTGTGGGTCGATGTATATATATTTGTGTGTATCACGATATCGCGAAAGCTCCTCCGTGCAGGGGAGACTCTGCCAAAATTTTTCGGAAATTTTGGGAGAGAAAGTTTTTGGGATTTTGGAAAAATTTTGCTAACTTGGAAAGTTATTTTTGAAAGCAAATATTAAAATACGAACTTTTGAGTGGATAAAGAAAATGGTTTTGAAATGAAATTGAAACTTTTTGGGAAAGTAAATATAAGCTTTTAACTAAGCAAATTGGGTAAGTAAATGGGTTGAAGGGTATTTTCTACCCTAGCAAATTTCGAGGACGAAATTTTTATAAGGGGGGAGGAACGTAACGACCCGGAATTTTGGGTCGCTAAATTTGAACATTTAATTCATTTTAAATGTTAATATGGATTATAAATTCGAATTATGATATAAAAGATTTGGTTACATTAATAAACTTGATTAAGACTTTACATACGATAATCTAATTGAAATTTGAATAATGGGAAAATAATAATTTAAATATTCAGAATTGAAATAAAAGTAAATCTGGAAGTTAATAGTGATAAATATGGTTTTAAAAATTTATTTTGAGTTATTAGAGTGTGAATAGTATGATGGAAATTTTAGATAAATTTTTAAGTCGATAAGTTAATATTTGGGATTTTATATTAATTTAAAAATGAATTTAATATTATTAAAATGCAATTTAATCAGATTTTGGTCCGGAATGAGCCAGAATGATTTTTATTTGTGTTTATAAATTTTATATGATTTATTGTTAAGTTAATAAAATTTTAGAAGGGAAATTTTAAGTGCTTTCGTTAATTTTGAGAAATCGCTTGAATTAATTGACGAGTAAAATAGACTTCTGGGGCACAGTCTCGGAATTCGACGAAACCAGTGTCATTGGATCCGTAATAGTTAGTTATTATCGGATTTTAATTTCGTAGCAATCGGAGTTGTCGTTTGACCGTAGCAGCTCGAAACGCATAGAAATCGATTCAACCGATTTAATTTTAAATTGATCGTTTAATTTCATAACTCGTGCATACGATCAAATTAGCTTATAAAACCTGTTCCATTGTGTCCGAAACGTGGAAAAACCCTAGGATAGCCTGTCAGAACGCGAGAATTGGAGTTCGTTTGCATAGATTGTTAAATTGACAATTTTATTAATAAAATAATATTAAACAATATTATATATATACATTCATCGTTCAAAACCCTAGCATTATCGAGGCCGCCGTTCTATTAGTAACCAATGGCTGAAACACGTCCGTCTTCTCCACTCGATCTCTCCTTATTCACGCATTAATGTCAAGAACTCCCAACTGGAAGCTCGAAGATCGTGATGTGAGCTTCACATCCGTACGGCTGAGCTATGGGTTAGTCGACCAGAGAGGCCACATGGAGGCCGCGTTCATCATAGGCTCGGGCACGTTTTCACGATGGAGGAGGGCACCGAGCTCGATGCGAGGCTTAGTGGGGGTGCGTGGTGGCAAGGGCGACTCGATGGTGGCTGGCGATCGAAGCACAGGTGATCGTGGGAGGAGGGAGGCGAAGCCCTAGGCGGTGGCATGTGGGTTCATTGAACCCTGTAGACGCGCGATGTAGAAGAAAAGTGGAGCGGCTCTGATGCGTTTGTGGATTGAACGGTAGAGACTGGAAGGTATTTTTTTTATATTTTGTTTAAAAAGAAATTGTTTTAAAATTTAATCAAACTTTAAAATTGAATATCTCGCTCGTACGTGATCAGTTTTCGACGAAATTTGCGACGCCGGGATCGCAGCGACGAGCACTACGCAGTGGTACAGTTCGAAAATCATTTCGGGCAAGTAGAAATTTGAGTTAAATCGAACGTCGTTCGGTTTAATTTGAATTTCGAACGCTCGCCGAAACTCAAGGTGAGTTAATCTCACTCACATCTGGAATGTTAGCTGATTTAAGTGTTAATATTTAAATATCTGTGTGATTGGTTGGAATGTTTATTTATATCAGCCTAGATTGATATATTTATAGTGTTGTGCTAATATTAATGGATGCAGGAAAAACAGGTCGGAGGGATCCAACTGGATTCCTCACAATGTAGTAATTATTTTTATAATTGATGATGATGCCTGTTATATTTTGTGATTGATAAATTTGGGATTAAATTGTATTGTGAAATTGTGGGATAAACTATAAGCCCAGAATGTAAATTATAAAGAAATTTGGATTTTTAATTATAAAGAAATTAAATTTGGGTTTTTAAAAGGAATTAAGAAATTAATAAATAACGGAATATAAAAATTAGAATCTGCTTGGATGGAAAACTGAAATAAAATTGTATTGGAATATTGCTGGGTAAATTATAAATCCATAATTAATTATAAATGGATAAGTTGAATTTTAGAGAAATAAAAGATATTATTAAATAATGAATTTAAAGGAGTTAAAATTTGAAATCTATTTAGGAATGAAAATTGAAATTTGGTAAATCTGGAATGATAAACAAAGAGAAACGTTATCAGTTGATAAATGTGAAAGTAAATTTATGTTATTAAACTTAAACCTGAATCTAAATAAATTGACAGAATTTATAAGAAGGATTTTTGGAATATTTGAGTAGGAATGAGTTTCCCTGGGAAACACCAAGTTTGAGTTTTAAACAGATTTTATTAAAAGTGACTTTAAGTTTAAACTTGTTATAGATGAGTGTTTGGAAAATTTTTGTTTTAAAATCTAATTAATAAGGTAACAATAATGGTTATTTTCGATTACATTAGTAATTAATGTTATAAATGGATTGTTTTAAAAAGGCTAGTTTTGACCTAAGTTATTTGGAATTAGTATAAACCTTTTACAATTCTATTTTTAAATTTAGTTTAACTTAAACCTTATTTTTAAATCAAGTTATATCTTATAAAATAGTTTTACTTTAAATATTCCGAAATTATATTTTGAGTAAATAACTAGAAGTAAATTTGCATATTTTAAAGTATCTGTCAGTATAAAATATTTTAACTGTTTTAAATTTAAATTGTTTTGAACTTGGTTATTTCCAATGGGAATTAATGGTAAAGGATTTATTCTGTAAAAAGGAAGTTAGTTTGGAAACTGTTTTCAAAGGATTGAAAATAGAAATATATCTTGTAAAGATATTTTTGAGGTTAATAAATAATTTGGGAAATTATTTATTGTTGGATGGTTGTTTGTGAAGATTAATTGATAGTTAAATAACCGACTATCAATATTGGACAAATGAGTGATCGTTTCGAAGAGACCGGGATCGAGATTTATTTCTCGATAACCACTTCGATTCGGTTTGTACGTTTCGTGCGAAAAACGTGTTCGGAGTCGAAGATGGAGCAGTGAAGTGCAAGGGCTAGTCGCTACTAATCCTGAGGATATTTCCAAAATGGATGTAGTAGAAGTAGTGCCTTCGGTTCCGTTCGAACCCGGGACGGACTTGTATGGACGAATGCTTGCGAAACATCGTCAGGTGGACGATGGGCATTCTAAGTGAAAACGTTCTAAAGGTAACGTGTGACCTCAAGCCTCATCAACCGGGAATGACTGAAAATCAGGGGATATGCAGCAAGGTTAGGTGGGTCATGCCCAAGCAGGACAAGGTATTTCCCCTGTCTAGATGTCCCTTATATATTTTGGCTTAGTGGGTGGTTGGTCGCGCCAACCACGGGGTTTATCTTGTTCGGGACTGTTCAGTAAGGAATGGTTCCGGCCTTGTGTTGCAGGGGATGAAGGGAGTAATCCTCGGTACGGTGATCTAGGCCCCGTACTGTGACAGGTGGTACCCTAGTGCGTAGTCATTGTTGGAAATCCATTCTCCCTACGAGCCTTGTACGAGTTTTGTTTGTATTACCCACTTTTGTGGATAGTAGCTGGAATTTAATAGATGTAACAATTTCGGCTATTTTATAAGTATTTGTAAATAGACCCTATTATAATATCAGAGGATTTCTATAAAAAGTGATTTAGCTATCATAATGTAAAAACCCGACATGTTTATTTGTGGCGTGGTCTTACGAGATGCTTTTGTTTTCAAAGGATTTTTGAAACTTTAATAATCAAGTTGGATGCATATTTAGTATCAGCTAGTATTCCAGACTGACTCGGGTGTTATTTCATTATAATGCTCGGGTCAGACCGAGTATTATATGTACAGGACATGATGCTTTGGAGCAGCAGAGGAGCTGGAGTCCGAGACGTATTATTGTACCTATATATATATATATCCGCTGCTGTGATTGCTTGGTAGGTCTGATTTGTGATTGTTGATGTATGAGATACTCTGATGGTATGATGTATAAAACAGTAATAGATTTCATTTTGTGTAAAGTTCTATATTTACTATTATATTTTATTCCGCTGCGACTGTGAGATTCTGATATGGTTTAGTTTCTTCTTCTTCTATCTCTTCTTCTTTAACCCTAATGGTTCGTAATTCTGTGCCACTTGAGTTAATAGAGGTAGAATAGTGTTGATTCAAGGGGTACGGATTTGCAGGCTGTCACAGTAATCAACAAAACCATGTTGTTGGATAATTTCCTAGTTCAGCTAATTTAAATTAAGTTACACCGTTAAAATTAACAATAAAATTTAATACAAATGTTGTATTGAATTTTTATGGCATTTATTTATTTATTTGAGGCCTTAAAATTAACTAGAATAGTATATAATTATTATGCATTGGTTTACTTGAATGTATGTGCTTCATTAATTTATTCGTTAGTTAATATATGGTATAATAATTAGGCATAATATTATGGAAGACTTGCAGTTGCGTTTGCCCAAACAAAGAAGGAAAAGGAGAGTTTTGAATTGGTCTAGATTAGATCTAGGTTAAGAGGGGAAAAGGTGTGGATATTACATTTTCTCGTGGCTATTAATAGCTCAAACTTCTCTTATTCCAAACATGTAAATATTCTATAACCCTAGACCATTAGAATTGGTTGAACCTTCGAAGCTAGGATTTGCATACCAAGTTCGAGAAGAAGGAACATGGTTCAAGAAGGAATAACTAGTAACAACTTGTCGACAATGGATATATAAATATATAAGGTATGCATTTCTTTTAAAAATATTAATTTTTTTAGATATATACCATGTTTAATTTTCAGCAAAAAATATATATATTCGAAAATAAAATAACAATTATATATTTATACATATAAACTTGAATATATACATATACATATACATATACATATACATATACATATACATATACATATACATATACATATACATATATATATATATATATATATATATTGAAACTTGGTTAATTTTATTGCAACCTTAAATGGGCAGTGTGGCACAAAGCAAGTACAACCAAAAGTACAACCAAATAAATATAAATGCTAACTTTAAAACTTTAAATTTAAGTTATACTTAACTCAAACATTCCTTTTTTAGGGTTCGGAGAATCAGTTATGGCAGCTTCTAATTCTTTGGTTGATCTTCTCCACTCGCTGACATCCAGCTCATGCTCTCCAGTGCTTGTGCTTCTTGTACTGTTAAGCTGGTAAATTTTCTTCTTGAGATTCTACAAATTATGATACTGATGTCTCGACTAATTTAAGTGGTAAGAGTTAACACTTCTTTCGTCTTATTGTTAAAAGTCCTGTCATTTAGCTCTCTCCGAAGGTACCAAACGGTGTCCGTGAGGCCAATTTTGATCAATTCTTACATCAAGTTCGACATGTGACACCGCTTGTTCAGTTAATTCACCTCCTCCTTTAAAGAATTAACGTTGTTAGTTTAAATACACCTGAATTTTTGGATTCTCCAGATTCTCTTACTAAAAGGGCAGTCGAAAAATAAGTGTTCATGAGTTTCTATTCCCCTATTACATAAGTTACAAGTCATGTCTTCTGGTATCCCCGAATTGTGAAGACGGTCTTTAGTAGGTAGTTTATTCATTAGTGCTTTATAGAGGGTATGAGCCATATAAGGATTGTTTGATCTACTCCATACCAGTTTGTGCCAAGGTACAGTTGGGTATTTACCCCTAGTGTCTTCCCATGCTTTGTTTGGTTTAAATTGACCATTTACAGTACCTTCCAAGTCCATGAGTCTTCAGTTTTGTCCCTATATAGGGGATCCCTGCATTTCCAGCTTGATATTCCTTGTGAGAAGCTGCTTTTCACAATCCCTTCTGCTCCATTAATGATACTCGCTACCTTGCAAGTTGGAGTTCCATAAGCAGAAAACTCTTCCCATTCCATTCTATCTACAAAGCTTTCATTATTGAGCCATAGGTCCTTCCACAGATCAGTATTTTCACCATTAGCAATATGTCTGTCAATTAGAAGTTTCAACTCGCCCCTAAGCTTCAAAATGTTCTTCCAAGTTACAAAAGCATTATTATCAATTTCATTGGTCTAGAATTTGTCTTTAAGATACCTGATGCTCATCCATTTTGCCATAGGTTGTTTGAGACCAAAATTTTCTAGGCCAATTTAAGACCATAAACTTTTTTCAGTTCAAATAGATTTTTGAGGCCTGCACCTCCTTTTTTCTTTGGTTTACAAAGGTCTTTATAACTAACTTTATGTAATCCATCTCTCCAAATGAAATTTGCACAAACTGCATTGATTTAATCTAAAATTTGAAGTATCTACAGCCAAAATCTAACTTTCAAGGTAATAACTATGGGAACTAGCTCAATCATTCCAGCAATAGACAGAAATTTTGACCTCCATCCTGTAGCTTCTCTCTTATGTTATCCACCAATTTCCCACATTTAGCATTGGTGATGGTATTGTTTGATAGAGGAGCACTCAAATATTTGATAGGAAAAAAACCTTCTGCAACTCCAATTCTTCTTAGAAGATTGAGCTTTTTTTTAAAAACTTGTTGTAGAAACATTTAGTTTTAAGCACATTAAGCTTCAACCCAGCCGCCTTTTCCAGATCTTTAAATGTTTATTTGATTTTATCAATAGTAGTTAGACTGGCTTTAGTCACAATGATGAGATCATCAGCATATATAAGGTGGGAAACCATAGGTTATAGATTACAGACTGGATTGGCTCATTATGTAAACATGCTAGTTCCATCTGAAAGGAGAACAACTCCATAGAAATAGCAAATAGATAGGGGGGAGGGGGTAAAGGGTCACCCTGTCTAATCCCTTTATTACTTTGAATGTAAACTTTAGGAATTCCATTAATAAGAAAATAATACATAGGAGTATTGAGATAGTGAGCAACTAGCTTTAGGAGTTTATTTGGAACCCCGATAGATTTTAGCATATGAATAATAAATTATCTATTAACTTTATCATACGCTTTATGTAAATCTACATTTAAGCATAATTTATCAGCTCTGTGTTTATTGAAGTCTCCGATTAACTAATGAGCCATAAGTGAGTTTTCTAAAATAAATCGACCCATAATGAAAGCACTTTAACATTGGGAGATCAAATCTGGAAGTACTTTCTTCAGTCTCGTGTACATAATTTTGCTAAGAATTTTATAAGTGACATTACAACAAGTAGTAGCCTAGTACTCTTCTATTCTATCTAGGTTTTTAACCTTAGGGACGTGTGATATAAAAGTGTGATTAATTTCTTGAATGAACTCACCGTAATCAAACACATCTTAGTAAGCCTTTAACATCTAATCTTTTTGGTGTATCTAATTCACTTTGAAGATGGCTGCCCCCATTCCATCGGGGAGTGGACTAGAATCATTGTGAATGGAAAAGGTAGCTCTCTTCATTTCCCTTTCCAAAACTGGAGCTATCAGCATGGCACAACCCTCTTTGGAATTCTTTGTCTACCTGTACATTTGGTAAGTTTCGCTCGTAATTCCTATTGTATAGTTCCGAAAAGTAAGCAATTGCTTTGTCCTCAATTTCTCTAATTTTTTTTGAAGAGTTTTCGTGTTTATTAGGACAATTAAGAAAATTATTATGCTGCCGCCTTTGTCACATTTTAGTATAAAAAAATTACTGCACTCATCTCCCTGTTAAAGCCATTTTTCTTTAACTTTTTGTTTAAGGTCAAAAACTTGCTTTTTAAGTTCATCATTAAGTTTCCTTCGAAGAGAGTAGAAATCAACATTACATCCTTCATGTAGATGGTCATCATCCAGTTGTAATTGAATATCTTCTAGTTTGCTTTGAATATATGTTATCTCATCCTTATGCTTTTGTCTTCTTCGGTTCCACTCTTTCAGTCCACTCTTCATCATTGTTACCAACATAACATATTGTTACATTTGGGTTCCTTAAAGAATGTGAACTGCATTGAAATATACTGCTTCATTATAACCCTTTATTAGATTCTAATGATTAGCATATCTAAATGGTTTGCCCTTTAGATTATTAGCATCATTATTAAATTGAATAAGAAGGGGACAACGATCATTGGTAGAGCTAGGTAGTACAGTAATTTTTACATTAGGAACCTTGTAAGATAATTCTGCATTCCCTAAAGCCCTATCCAATCTTGAAATAATCTTTTTAGCCTCAACACTCCTCTATGTATTTCAGGTCAGAATGGAATGCCTCCACAGGATCATTTGCAAGCATACAATTGTTGAATTTAGCGACCTAGGAGAGCTTCAATGTAAGACCTCCTTTCTTTTCACTAGTACAAAAGACTGCATTAAAATCCTCAGTAGTCAAACAAGTTGAGTAATAGCAACACCCCTAATTTTTAATAACATTATTCAGAAGATGTAATTAGAAAATTTTAATAGAATAATGTAAATGTTAGAGTGATAAGGGGACTGAGATTTGAAAACTTAACTAGAGGTCGTGCTTAACTAAAATTAAAGAACGAGTTTATGGAAGTGGTTTATTAGAGAACTAATAAGAAAACAAAACATAGGCCTTATGGGTAATAGCCGTACCCATAACCTTATTATCCTTAAAACCTTATTTCCATTTCTTTACACGTTCATTTTGCAAAATTCATAAATGTAAAACAAAAGCTCAAAGTCGGCCATTACCTAGGGAAGAAGAAAAGGGGAAAATCAAGTTTAAGCTAAGCAATCAAGCAAGTGGAATTAATCAAGAATCAAATCTCAAATTCCTTATTCTAATCAAGGTGAATAATATAAAAAAATCTCTATTTTGTTTTAGTGATCATTTTACTTTTGGGTTTATGTTTAAATCCATCATAATGATTTTTGATAATGGTATGCGTGGATTTCATGATACGATGTATTCAAACAAGTTTGTTTGATAATTGTTTACACGGTTTTAAGCCTAAAATCATTTATTTTGAATTTCAAATGCCATAAGGAATTTATATGCTTTGAAGACATTATTCTAGAGATGGGTTTTAATTTTTGTAATTTTCCAAATTATGAAAATTTTACTATGAATTTTTGAAGGAAGATATGAATAATTGGCTTTAGATATTAATTTCGGCTATATTATGAAGAATTTGGGTCTAAAATTTATGTATGCTAGGTAACATATTAAAAGTGAATTTCTATGATTTTTGGGGATTTTCCTAAGTAATTTACTAAGGAAATTAAATTATTTTAGATGGAGGACATAAATGATTTAATTATTTTTCTTAATGGAAGGGCTTATTTGCTAGATTAATTTTGGTTTAGATCTAAAATAATTGTGGTAGTTTTTAAGAAAGAAATTGAAAAGTTTATAGCAACTAGTTAAATGTTTACAAATAGGCAGGTTTGTTAAAAAGCAATTGCTTAAAAAGGCATTAAAATAGTCTTTACCTAGAAATTATGTTCTACCTCTTTCAGAAGCAACCTTTCGACCCTATGCTTCCGCCTCAACCAAGCCGAAACCAACCAAGCCGAACCTAATACACAAATATCAATATGTTGGTACGTAGTGGATTAGAGAAAGGCGGAAGGCATGGTGTTGAAATCAATGCTTTTGAAGCGGTCGAAGCCTTTATTTTACTCTCAAAAGATATGTGCTTGCCTTGCTTTCAAAAGAATGCTTTCGAAGAGGTCGAAACCCTTTCAATGTAGCTCTCGAAGAAGTTGCTTTTGAATATATTGCCGCCTTTTGTTTAAAGTGAAGCTTTCGAAAGAGTTGCCTTATTTTTAAATCAAAACTTTTGAAAGAGCGGTTTTAACCCAATCGAAACCCTGCTGCCGACCTTATACCTTTCAAATGTATTGAAGTCATCAGTGCTTTCGAATTGTATTAGGTCGACAGTAGGATTTCGATGTAAGGCAACTCTTTAGGAAGCTTCACTTTAGAAAAAGGCAGCAACATATTTGAAAGAAACTTCTTTGAAAGCTACATGGAAGGGGTTTCGAAACCCTGCTGTCGACCTTATACCTTTTGAAAGATTTAAAGTTATCAATGCTTTCGAAAGGTAGCTTTTATTATTTAAATATATTAATCACCTTCCTATAGCTTTTGAAAGAGTTAATGGTTTTGAAGGTGTAACAACCCGTAAATTTTAATGATTTTTATAACATAATTAACTAAATCTTTGAAAATTAAACAACAAAATTTTGCAGTGAAAAATTGATATTTGAAATAGTTTATTTAAATGTAACAAGTGTCAGATTTTTATCGAAAAATTTGTAAGTTAGTTCTGTTGTGTAATTTTCAATTTTCAATATAAATCAGTTAAAATTTGATGTTAGAAAAAGGTTTTTGAAATCTACATATTTTTATATAATAAAAATGTAAATCATTTTCTAATTGAGATGTCATATTTTGTTTTGTCAATTTTGGACTATAGCCCTATTTATCTTATTCTCGACGAATTAGCAGTAGTTTGGCAGCGAATATCGACTTTGGATAGGATGATCATATCGTTGATATCTGTATACCATTCTGTCCATCTCGTCATGTTGATTTCTATGGTATATTCATTTGTGCATTTCGGCGTCCGATGCATGGCGAAATCGACGAAACGATTAGCCGTATCGGTTCCGCATTTGGGCCTTTTAGGCTTTCTGTGTCTATTTAATTTCCTATCGGTAGAATCTAATAGCCATTTTTTTATATTCCAGAAAATATAAGTCTTGGCTGTTGTTATTCCTACATTTTCATTAAATTCGTTGTTTTTCCAGCACTGGCTCATTCCCCTCGTACCCTCTTTTTTTCTTTCGTCTTCTTTGAGAGAAAAATATAATAATATAAAGCTAATATTATATGAAACATGTAGCAACCTTTTTTCAGCCTTTTGCAAACACAGCATAACCGTCTCCTCCCTACCTGTTCCTTCTATATTCTTCACCGACGCTTCCTATCCCATGCTTGATCTTATCTCTGCCATTTTCCCTTCCACCATCTGTCATGCGCCTGTTCCTACCCACATCCGAACCCATTTCCGTTCAGCATTCCTCCCTTAAATGCACAGCAAAACCCTGACCGAGCGACACACCCATGCCAAAACCCACTTCACCACTGGATACTGCCTCTTTCCCTTTGTTCCACCGTTTCGCACGCCATCGATAGTTGCCACCCTCCTTTTCTCAAGCTTGAACCCAATCACCATTGTCGCCCCTCCTTTCCCACCACTGCCTCACTCAAACCCGATCCAAATTCCTAATGGCAGGCACCACCTTTGACTTCCACGTCTATGACGCCCCACCTCTATACTCATGCTAGCCAAGGGCACCACTGGGTAGTGTTGTCGACTAGCATGAAGAATAAGGCTGTTGAGGAGTGACCATCCATTTAATGGCTTTGTGCGAGTATCGATATGTCAAATGGTATTGTCATGCATATCATTTCAAGAGGAAATCTGACATATCAAATACAAACTCAAAGCTACTACATAGTGGCTATGTGGTCTTCGGAAACAAATATAGAAATAAGCGTAACATAAATCAGTCACAGATATCCATATCACAAAGGCAGAAACAGATATGAATATAACATATAGAAGTGTACATCAAAGTAGTGGCATACAAGATCCGTTACATCACAAAAGAATAGATACAAGTGCTAGACAAAAGAATATGTATATATCAAGGTGTCTCTATCTCGAATGTATAACAATAAAAACTAGCAATCTAAAGTAGTAGACAAAAGTAAGATGATTGTCCCGGATAAGGAGTTAAGCAGAAGCACCTGTAACATCTCGGTCTGAACCGAGTATTATTTAAGAAGAAAATAATAAACGGATCAGTCTAGCTATAATTATCATATAAAATGAGATAAAATAAGAGATATGACAAAAATGTATGATAACAATAATGCCATATTGTGACAAGTATACATTTAACAACAACTAAAATCATACAATATCTCAAGAATCTTCAAAATAAAAAAGAATGTCATATTCTTTATTTTATTCACCAAACCTCAAATATTGGCAAATATATCAATGCCAGTCGAAAAATTGATGAAACAAAAATTCTAGAAATCCTCAATTAGAAATCTAGAAATCACAAAGAGGGAGGCCTATCACAAATGGGAGCATGAAAACTCACCAACACGTGCATCACAAACGGGTCGCTAACCCATGGTCGCTAACCATAGAGCCGGTGCAACGATGTAGTACAATAATGGTACATCCGAGTAACCAGAAACTCGAATAATTCGGAACAACGACATAGTACAATAACGGTACATCCAATGAGCCGAACTCCATAAAATAACATGGGTCGCTAGCCTATAAAAATGAGTCAAAACTCCAAAGAACCAATAGGTCGTTAGCCTATAAAAGAAATGAGACGAAACTGAATAAAATGAGGTACAGTCCCCTACGTGGACAAAGAGACATCACATAACGCTAGTCTAAACCATAAAATGATCATCATCGATCAACAAGAAGTGTCGATTACATTAAGAAAGTAAATAAATGAGTTTATCTTTATGTCCCATAACCACTTGATTAACTCAAATATTTACGAACGAATTGTAGATTTCCACTCGAAAATTGTCACAAGAGTTTCAATCGAATGAGTATAAGAATTAACCGACAAAGTAACCGTAAGCGTTTCATACCGCTTGTTTTGCTAAGTCGTTTAATTAGATTTCTCGAAAGAACGAGGAAAAGGTTTGTATATACTAATAGATTGGAAATCGATTTTATAAATGAGCTTTGTATTAAAATAGAGTTGAAATCATCTTTATGAAAGAATATGAATATTTACTACTAGTAAAGAAACCTTTGTATTTCAAAGTGACAAATCACAAAAATGATTGTAAAAACAATCAATCACCAAAAACATACGAAGACGTGAATCAAATCCATCGAAACCGATTTCAAATTCATCAAAATGAATATTCCTAAAAACCCCGAAAAAGAAATTATCAAAGTCAACAAAAGTGATAACAACTCGGATCCACTATAATCGACTTAAAACTGGAAATCCACATAAAAAGGCAAAATTGGCTGAGTGAAGCAGATTTAGTCGACTGAAATCAGTGGTCAGTCGACTGATTGTATACCTGGAAACTTTTGGTTTCAAGATTCAATCGATTGAACACAGAGGTCAGTCGACTGATACATGGACAGGAATTTTCTGTCTCCAGGTTCAGTCGGCTGAACTTAGAGGTCAGTCGACTAATACAGGGACATAAATTTTCTTCCTCCAGATTCAGTCGACTGAACTGTGATTTACAGTATTTCAGCCTAGCACCAAGAAGGGTAAAAATCCTAACCGAGAGCGATCGGACAAGCAATGAAGACTAGAGATTTATGCCAAGCGACAACCCAGCCTTATAGGCTCTTCGACACGCCCCAAAAACATGTTCAAACATTGAAGCTAGGATTTTCAAAGATTTGACTTCAAAACACCAAAAATTAGAATATTCATAAAACCAATTCAATCCAAAGGCAAATGGACAAGGAATAGATGTTAGGAATTACTACCAAACAACTATCAAAAATATAGACATAGATGTGAGTTCAAAAACTACATTTAAACCCAAAAACAATGAAGGAGAAGCCTTTAAAACAAGGCAAGATCAATTCCTCTTCACTACTGTAACGGCCCGCTATTTTGGACTATTCGCATCCGCACATGTCGAACTTGAATAATTCAATATAACGAATTATTAATTTAAATTTTGCAAAACTCAGATATACAGTAAATAAATAATCACAGAATTACAGACACGGAGCAATAATATGCAGCAGAAGTAAAAGAGATAGTAGTTCATAAAGCAACTATATATATAATAGAGTTAAATAAGGTACAACAGATGTCTCGAACACAAAAGTCAAATACAATATCAGAATACATCACTGAAATCAACCGAATAACTGAAAGCTGGATAGATAGCCGGATCTCCAAGCGAAGCTCCAACTCCAAGGTGAGTTTTGAAAGCTGAACCACTCAGTCTGACCCGAGCGTAAAACAAAACACAAAACACTCGAGTCAGGATTAACATTCTTATATCAATAAGTCCAACTCAAGTGAAATAACAATTGAAATACAAGTAACTCAAAGGATGTTGGAATCACCATCCTTTAAGGATCCGTTAAACTATCTACTATGTAGTAGTGCACGCTAAATAGATAATGTCTATCAGTAATATAAAGTATCAAAATAGTGTTAAGGCATTACCATTATCCCCCGTAACACATTTTATATAAGCGTTATAGTCTATATAGCACTGTAAACTCCACCGTAAACTAGTGGGATATTAGGGAGTACTCCATAGGTATAACACAAAACAAATTCGTAGTGGTCGCGTACATAGGGATACAAGTATGACAAGGCACATGAGGCAATAACCAAGGTAGTGAAACTACCATTTGCCTGATCTGGACTGGTGAAAACGCATCGCCGCAACGATCGCAACACCGCGAAACAACACTCCCAAAATACGAGGGTGCACCAATCAATAACAAGTAATGTGTATTTTACGAAGAAGTGTGTTCGCTCGAGGTGGCTAACCTCATTTGGCCCGGCACGGCTCCTATTTTAGTCATTTCCAATTTGACACAAGTGTCAAGGTTATCCATTATTATTCTCTTTCTTCAGACATCACGCACATCATTCCAACCACTTCATTCTGGACCATCCCTCCGCGTATAGTTATTAAAGTGGTTTTCGGTTTAGATAGAGAGTATATTCATAACCGATTTCGGTTTCTTTAATAACCTTCGTAATTATTTCACCGATTGGTCGTTTATAAATATATCAAACCAAATCAAATTCACTTTCAATTTCAATTCATAAACCAAAATTTCATTTGTCTTTATAAGTCAATTTCCAAAATTTACGTTTCAAAACTTCCAAATTACTATTTCAAAATCTTATAATTCAATTTCAATTTTTATTTAAACAATTCAAATATTGATTCAAGTTCGTATATAAATTTCATTTCGAATACATTTAAATTAACATTCAAATCAATTTAAATTCATTCATCGACTTCATTCAATATTCGTTAAGTTAAATTTATCATTCCAAACAATTTCTATTTAAATACCAATTCATTAAATCAATACTTAAGTTCAATTCCGTTGTCTCAAAACCTACAAATTGAATTAAATTAAATTCGTCAAATCAAATTCTTTAAAATCACAAGTCCTACGTTAATTTCAATAAATCACATTTTATTTCTTGTTAAAGAAATTCAATTTCACTTATTCATTAAATTAGTTACAAATTTCAAAACTCGATTAATAAAGAACTAAATTTATATATTCAAGAAGTTCAATTTCACTTATTAACTTACTTAAACAATTTTCCCAAAATTTAATAAATAAAGAAACCCAATTTCATTTATTAACGAAGTTCAAATTCTCTTATTAAAAAGTTCAATTTCTTTTATCAAAGAATTCAAATTTCATTTAATTATTAAATAATTCAATTTTAATTAATTATTAAATCATTTCAAAACTTAATTAATAATTCAAAATTTAATTATCAATTAAATTCCAAAACCTAATTATAAAAAATTCCAATCTTAATCATTAAATAATTCTAAACTTAATTATTAAATAATTTCAAAGCTTAATTATTAAAAAAATTCAAAGCTTAATTAAATCATTTCTTAAAATAAACTACGTTCTTTCATAAATTACTTTATTAATATTTTGTTCAGATTATTAAATATTAACATTTTCCTTTCATTAAAATTCAGATTCCAACTTCATTTCAAACCTTATTCTTTATTCAAATAAAATCATTATTTTATTTTTAAATCAATTTTGACCAATCAGGTTTTATTTAATTCTCTATCCTAGGTCAAGTTCATTTGGGTATTTATCATTTCAACCCGATTCCGTTTAATTCAAATTAAAATCAAAGCATAGCAATGGGAACTTGCAGTGTGATAACTGGGATGGTGTCAAAGTAAATAAACAAGCAATAGCAAACATCCATAACAATCCAATAATTTATTTGAATAATCCCGAAACAATCGTATTAATTTACATTTGTTGTTAATGCAAATTAACGTAATTATTTCTATAATCTACACTATCATTTCATGTAGATTAAAGATTATTACACTTATTATTCTATGTAATTTTACACTTGACATCAATTATTCAATTTCGTACATCATCAATTAATAAAATATAAATTCAAATGATTCAAGGGAAATTAACTATTTTCTACGTGTTAATTAATTTAAACATTTAAAAGGGTCATATTAAACAAATTTATCTAATTAAATTAAACACATATGTCAATTTCAATTTGTTAACTCCTACGTCAAATTTAATTGTAAATTATTTATCACTTCATACATTAACACTTTAACGTCCAATATCAACATCAAACAATCAATCATCTATCAACCAAACTGAATTATCATTGTACAATAACAGATAAAGGTGTCAGATGTTACAGGTGGACTGATATGGGTAATAACATAAATAACAGTGTAAATAACTAACAGCAACGTATTTCAATTGTCGTTTCTATTGAAATCAAATTTAATTAATAAAAGATCATTAATCGTGAATGATTGCTCACCTTGCGAGGCTGGAGAGTACAGAAGATGCCACAGATACGCACACTGATACAGACACTGAAATTTGAATGACGAATCGAATCGAAGCAAATCGGCATGAATTCAACGATCAAAGCTGAATAATAAGAATATATAAAAAAACTAATCAGAACTGGATCGATGAAGAAAATTGATATAAGTGAACTTATATAACTATATATAACTGTACCTATATCATATTCGAATTTTAAACACATTTTAAATTTAAATATATATATATATATATATATATATATATTTCAAAACCATTATTTAAATTATAAAATAAAACATATGTACATATAACTGTTTGAAACCAAATGATATATAATAGTTTTGTAAATTATATTCAAACCACGGATATCACAAAATAATAACTTATGTCATATATAAGTATACTTCCATGATGTAATTGTTTATTTATATTACTAACAGTATGCTATATTATAAACAAAAATACAGACCCACTTTCATAACAAGACTAGTATAACTACAAATCCATTTACCGTAAACCGTGCGTATATGCAAAGATATCTTTATATATCTCGAAAGCGAAACACATACTAACTTATGAAATACCCTATATATGTAACAATGAATATATACGCTGAGACAAATGTGCAAACACCATAAAAAAATGAAAAATGTGCAAACACCATAAAAAAAATATCAAACAAAGCTTTCATATATAAAACACTCAATTTATTTAACTTATTCAACTTTTATACGGTAAGCCTCCTATATTTATATACTCAAACACATGCACACTACAAATGTATACATACTTATGTCAAACCTATGTAATAGATTTTAAAAAATGAACTAGCTGAAACAAAACAAGAAATACCAGTATAGTATAAAATAGTATAATATATGAACCTATGCTGTAAACTAATATAAACAATATACTTTACTATAATATACAGTACGTATAACACGTATATTATATAACACACAGACATAATATGAAAGTGATAGATTGAAAATCAATTAAATATAATGTTATATAATATAAATATAGAATATACCTATTCAAACATAGAAGACGGAGGCTAGGGAACTGAGTAATGCAGCGGCGAGGAGAAGGAAGATGGGCGGTGAAGTCGATCTGTGGTGCGGCAAGTTGGGCCGCGGAAGCTGGGCGAGGCCATGGTCAGGGGAAAATGAATGGTGGATGCTCGTGCAGTGGGGTGGCTCGCATGGTGGGGAGAGAGGAAGTCGGAGCGGGGTAGATCAGGTCAGAGTGAAGGTGGAGGGCGGTTGTTTTATGGTGAGCTTGGTTTGCTGTGGCGGTGCTCGACAGGGGAAGAAGGAGCGATGGAGGCAGAGGTGATTGGCGCTGATGGGTTAGTGTTAGCGTGTGGTTGTGGTTGACGTGGCCGTGTGGTCGAGCAGCAGATGGTGGACGGTCAGGTGGAGGACGCATGCAACATTTCCTTTTTTTTAAATTCAGCCATGGGTTATCAAAGGAAGGAAGGAGGAAGAACAACGCACAGGCCAAAAAAAAAGAGTAAGAGCAGAGAAGAGAGAAGAGAATATGAAGTGAACCAAGATAAAATGAAATAGTGGAAAATAAAAGTTAAGGAGGGACGTATATAGAGGATGTGAATATGAAAAGCAAGATGACTGTTGGAGAAAAATAAATGTGAACAGCCAACGTTTGAATCCCAGAGAATGGTAAAGGTCGTAACCAAGATTTTATTTATTTGTTAAATTTGAAAAACAAAAGCAACGGTGAGTGGAACAATTGAACGGACTAAAATAAATATTTTTCGAAGCTGAAGGATAAGGAAGGCCAGCTACCGGTAACAAAATTTAAAGCAAATTATTAGATTGCTTGGGCTGCACGTTCAAATTTGAAAAGCAAACGAAAGATAACGGTCACAATTTATGATACCGATACGACGTACCGTTTTATCGTTTCCATCGCGTACCGGATCTCAAAATACAGAAATAAATATACCGTGGAGATCAGCACAACGAGACGATCAAAACAGTATACAAATATCAGTGATTCGATTGAATTATAAAAATCTGAATTTTTATACTAGCGGAAAATGCATGAAAAACACAGAAAAATAAGATCGACGGAGCTAAAGAACTCCGAATTTGAAAAAACAAAAAATATCGTCTTGCTCAGAAGATGTTTCAGAATTTTTCTATGTAAAAATATTTAGGTTTCGAAAACGTTTTATTTTCATCGCTTTTTAACTGATTAAATTGAAGTAAATTTACGCACGAAATAAACTTTCATATTTTCGGACGAAAATATGAAAGTTGCTATGTTTAACTAGACGCATTCCAAATATCAAATTTATATTTTGAAATTTTATCGTTTAAAATTTCATAAAATTTAAATTAAATAAATTACTAAAACCGTTAAAATTTATGGGTCGTTACACTCTCCCCCACTCAAAACTTTTCGTCCTCGGAAAAGAAGGAGGTAGGAGAATAGAAACAACTAGAAAGATAATGGAAAAACAAAATAAAACAATAATTTTTAAACATATAAACTTCAATTTAAATAAATATATATTCAACTATTTGTTTTTAAATTCAAGGTTTCATTAAATTGATTTGATTTCACGTCTAAAATGTTAGGTACAAAAGGTTTCTTTCAAATGAAATTCAATTTAAATTCAATTAATTCAAGATATCTCATTAAGTTGATTTAATTTTAATTTATTAACTTTCAAAACAAATTTTCTTGTATTAATCACACCTATTATTTATTTAACTTATTATTCTATTTATCTCCATAAACATTTTATAATTAAAATTTAACTGAATAACATTTATTATACGCACTCACATTTTATTTATAAAGATAATTTATTGTATATTATCCAATCTTCTTAAATTGACAATTTCAAAGGTCCTAGTCATTTATTATAATCATACTTTATTCGATAAATTTAATTCTTCTTTATTTCGAATTATTATTAAATTTATTCCACTAAATACATCTTATCTCATATTAGGAATATTTTCACTTATTCTAACTACTCAAGTTTATTCAAAAATTCCTTTGATATCATTTTATATTGTACAATATTCAACTACATAGTTAACTTTTGAAAATTTAGGTAAGTTATATATAATGCAATTGAGTATTATCCAAATAAAATTCCTAATTCAATTCTCTCAATTTTAAATACTAATTCAAAATTTTGGTTTCATTTGTAATTGAAATCATCTTTTACCCAATTTTTATGAATTGAATTTCCGATTAACTTCAACCGTTTTAGAGAATAAAAATAAATATATACATATATATATATATATATATATATATATATTCATAATATATCAAATCAAATTAAAAACCTTTAGTACATATTATAAATCAAGTCATGTTTAGAATTTCAAATCAATTTATTTTTCAAAATAAACCGTAGCAAAGCTACAGAATAGTCTCTCCACTTCGAAACTCGAAAATGAATGTCGATGATGCGGCCGTCATCACCGAAATTATTTTCCAGTGACAAGATAGGAGAGCATTGATTTAAACATAATTTGAATTGATTTATATTTGAAAATATTTAAAAACTATACACTTTAAAACTTTCAAATCAAAGTTTGAGATCACCGGAAATTAAATTCTTGATTTAAATTCATTACAAACTCCAAATCAATTTATAACCAATTTTATAAATTCATTTATTTATATTATGAAATAGTCAATGGTTTATAAAACAATAAATGAAAATTAAATATTATCATTTTAGACAACAAATTCATTACCAATTTAATTTCAGAAGAATTTATACTTGTATAATCATACAAAATTATTTTATTTACCAAATTTGAAAATACTATTGTGTCAGTTTGCTCTGTTCAAGTATTTTGGAAATCCTATCGATAGCGTTGATCAGACGAATCGATCGAAAACCCAAATCAACTTTAACAACTCAAACAACACAATATATAAACATTTTTAATATTAGTATTAATTTACAAATACACTCCCTCGCTCAACGATACAATAATAGATTTCAAAGCAAGGATAGAGATTCAATTTTGATGGACTCAAATCAAAGAGAATTTTGATTCGAAAATAAGTTCGTAGCAGAAGATAAGATAATTCAATTAATAGAATTGTGAGATGGATAAGCTTATTTAATTCATGAGCAACCTTAACCGGGTCGACCGTTACTTCAAGAATAAGATTGATGCTGAATTTCGAGGTAAATCAACATTCGATCTTAAGAGATAGAATTCAGGTATAGCAGGGAATAGATAGCATCGTAAACTGAGGATACAGAAATATTCGGTAATTCAATGCCTATTATGAAGGAGTTTCACCCCTTTACAAAATTATTCGAAGTTTGGCGAGACCGCCGATTCATTATAAAAATCATTCGAAGTGGAGTTATGGGATGCTCCGGAATCAAAAGAAGACGAATAGTGAGGGACAAGAATGAATTTTGGAACCGAGGGACGTTCCAAAAATTCAAAGGAATCGAGTCAAAAGGAAGAGATTGAAACTCGAATGACATTGATTCTATAAATACATTTACCCTATATGCTGAATTTTTCCTAGAGCTACCAAAGCTCTGATACCAACTGTAACGGCCCGCTATTTTTAACTATTCGCATCCGCACATGTCAGACTTGAATAATTCAAAATACCGAATTGTTAATCTAAATTTGGCAAAACTCAGATATACAGTAAATAAATAATCACAGAATCACAGACACAGAGTAATAATATGCAGCGGAAGTAACAGAGATAGTAGTTCATGAAGCTACTATATATATAATAGAGTTAAATAAGGTACAACAGATGTCTCGAATACAAAAGTCAAATACAATATCAGAATACATCACTGAAACCAATCGAATATCTGAAAGCTGGATAGATAGCCGGATCTCCAAGCAAAGCTCCAACTCCAAGGTGAGTCTCGAAAGCTGAACCACTCAGTCTGACCCGAGCATAAAGCAAAACACAAAACACTCGAGTCAGGATTAACATTCTTATGTCAATAAATCCAACTCAAGTGAAATAACAATTGAAATACAAGTAACTCAAAGGATGTTGGAATCACCATCCTTTAAGGATCCGTTAAACTATCTACTATGTAGTAGTGTACGCTAAATAGATAATGTCTATCAGTAATATAAAGTATCAAAATAGTGTTAAGGCGTTACCATTATCCCCCTTAACACATTTTATATAAGCGTTATAGTCTATACAGCACTGTAAACTCCACCGTAAACTAGTGGGATATCAGGGAGTACTCCATAGGTATAACACAAAACAAATTCGTAGTGGTCACGTATATAGGGATACAAGTATGACAAGGCACATGAGGCAATACCCAAGGTAGTGAAACTACCATTTGCCTGATCCGGACTGGTGAAAACGCACCGTCGCAACGATCGCGACACCGCGAAACAACACTTCCAAAATACGAGGGTGCACCAATCAATAACAAGTAATGAGTAGTTTACGAAGAAGTGTGTTCGCTCAAGGTGGCTAACCTCATTTGGCCCGGCACGGCTCCTGTTTTAGTCATTTCCAATTTGACACAAGTGTCAAGGTTATCTATTATCGTTCTCTTTCTTCAGTCATCGCGTACATCATTCCAACCACTTCATTCTGGATCATCGCTCCGCGTATAGTTGTTAAAGTGGTTTTCGGTTTAGATAGAGAGTATATCCATAACCGATTCTGGTTTCTTTAATAACCTTAGTAACTATTTCACCGATTGGTCGTTTACCAATATATCAAACCAAATCAAATTCACTTTCAATTTCAATTCTTTAACCAACATTTCATTTGTCTTTATAAGTCAAATTCCAAAATTTACGTTTCAAAACTTCCAAATTACTATTTCAAAATCTTATAATTCAATTTCAATTTTTGTTTAAACAATTCAAATAATGATTCAAGTTTGTATATAAATTTAATTTCGAAAACATTTAAATTAACATTCAAATCAATTTAAATTCATTCATCGACTTCATTGAATATTCGTTAAGTTAAATTTATCATTCCAAACAATTTCTATTTAAATTCCAATTCATTAAATCAATTACTTAAGTTTAATTCCATTATCTCAAAACCTACAAATTGAATTAAATTAAATTCGTCAAATCAAATTCTTTAAAATCACAAGTCTTACGTTAATTTCAATAAATCACATTTTATTTCTTGTTAAAGAAATTCAATTTCACTTATTCATTAAATTAGTTACAAATTTCAAAACTCGATTAATAAAGAACTAAATTTACATATTCAAGAAGTTCAATTTCACTTATTAACTTACTTAAATAATTTTCCCAAAATTTAACAAATAAAGAAACCCAATTTCATTTATTAATGAAGTTCAAATTCACTTATTCAAAAGTTCAATTTCTTTTATCAAAGAATTCAAATTTTATTTAATTATCAAATAATTCAATTTTATTTAATTATCAAATAATTTCAAAACTTAATTAGGTTTTGGAATTTAATTATCAATTAAATTCCAAAACCTAATTATAAAAAATTCCAATCTTAATTATTAAATAATTCCAAACTTAATTATTAAATAATTTCAAAGCTTAATTATTAAAAAAATTCAAATCTTAATTCAATCATTTCTTAAATTAAACTGCGTTCTTTCATAAATTACTTTATTAATATTTTGTTCAGATTATTAAATATTAACATTTTCCTTTCATTAAAATCCAGATTCCAACTTCGTTTCAAACCTTCTTCTTTATTCAAATAAAATCATTATTTTATTTTTAAATAAATTTTGACCAATCGGGTTTTATTTAATTCTCTATCCTAGGTCAAGTTCATTTGGGTATTTATCATTTCAACCCGATTCCATTTCAATTCAAATAAAAGTCAAAGCATAGCAAAGGAAACTTGCAGTGTGATAACTGGGATGGTGTCAAAGTAAATAAAAAAGCAATAGCAAACATCCATAACAATCCAATAATTTATTTGAATAATCCCGAAACAATCGTATTAATTTACATTTGTTGTTAATGCAAATTAACGTAATTATTTCTAGAATCTGCACTATCATTTCATGTAGATTAAAGATTATTACGCTTATTATTCTATGCAATTTTACACTTGACATCAATTATTCAATTTCATACATCATCAATTAATACAATATAAATTCAAGGGTAATTAACTATTTTCTATGAGTCAATTAATTTAAACATTTAAAAGGGTCATATTAAACAAATTTATCTAATTAAATTAAACACATATATCAATTTCAATTTGTTAACTCCTACGTCAACTTTAATTGTAAATTATTTATCACTTCATACATTAACACTTTAACGTCCAATATCAACATCAAACAATCTATCATCTATCAACCAAACTGAATTATCATTGTACAATAATAGATAAAGGTGTCAGATGTTACAGGTGGACTGATATGGGTAATAACATAAATAACAGTGTAAATAACTAACAGCAGCGTATTTCAATTGTCGTTTGTATTGAAATCAAATTTAATAAATAAAAGAACATTAATCGTGAGTGATTTCTCACCTTTTAAGGCTAGAGAGTACAGAAGATGACACGGATACGCATACTGATACAGACACTGAAATTTGAATGACGAATCGAAGCAAAGAAAAATCGGCACGAATTCAACGATCAAAGCTGAATAATAAGAATATAAAAAAAACTAAATAGAACTGGATCAATGAAGAAAATTGATATAAGTGAACTTATATAGCTATATATAACTGTACCTATATCATATTCGAATTTTAAACACATTTTAAATTTAAATATATATATATATATATATATATATTTCAAAACCATTGTTTAAATTATAAAATCAAACATATGTATATATAACTGTTTGAAACCAAATGATATATAATACTTTTGTAAATTATATTCAAACCACGGATATCACAAAATAATAACTTATGTAATATATATAAGTATACTTCCATGATGTAATTATTTATTTATATAACTAACAGTATGCTATATCATAAACAAAAATACATACCCACTTTCATAACAAGACTAGTATAACTATACCGTAAACCGTGCGTACATGCAAAGATATCTTTATATATCTCGAAAGCAAACCTCATACTAACTTATGAAATACCCTATATACGAACAATGAATATATACGCTGAGACAATTGTGCAGACACCATGAAAAAATGACAAATGTGCAGATACCATAAAAAAATATATCAAACAAAGCTTATATATATATAAAACACTCAATTTATTTAACTTATTCAACTTTTATACGGTAAGCCTCCTATATTTATATACTCAAACACATGCACACTACAAATATATACATACTTATGTCAAACCTATATAATAAATTTAAAAAAAATGAACTAGCTGAAACAAAACAAGAAATATCAGTATAGTATAAAATAGTATAATATATGAACCTATGCTGTAAACTAATATAAACAATATACTTTACTATAATATACAGTACGTATAACACGTATATTATATAACACACAGACACAATATGAAAGTGATAGCTTGAAAATCAATTAAATATAATGTTATATAATATAAATATAGAATATACCTATTCAAACAGAGAAGATGGAGGCTAGGGAACTGAGTAGTGCAGCGGCGAGGAGAAGGAAGACGGGCGATGAAGTCGATCTGTGGTGCGGCAAGTTGGGCCGCGGAAGCTGGCGAGGCAATGGTCAGGGGAAAATGAATGGTGGCTGCTCGTGCAGTGGGGTAGCTCGCGTGGTGGGGAGAGAGGAAGTCGAGGCGGGGTGGATCAGGTCAGAGTGAAGGCGGAGGTCGGTTGTTTTGTGGTGAGCTTGGTTTGCTATGGCAGTGCTTGAAGAGAAAGAAGGAGAGATGGAGGCAGAGGTGATTGGCGTTGATGGGTTAGTGTTGGCATGTGGTTGTGGCTGACGTGGCCGTGAGGTCGAGCAGCAGATGGTGGACGGCCAGGTGGAGCACGCATGCAACATTTCCTCTCTTTTTTTTGAATTCGACCATGGGTTATCAAAGGAAGGAAGGAGGAAGAACAACGCACAGGAAAAAAAAAAGAGTAAGAGTAGAGAAGAGAGAAGAGAATATGAAGTGAACGAGGATAAAATGAAATAGTGGAAAATAAAAGTTAGGGAGGGACGTGAATATAGAGGATGTGAATATGAAAAGCAAGATGACTGTTGGAGAAAAAATATATGTGAACAGCCAACGTTTGAATCCCAGAGAATGGTAAACGTCGTAACCAAGATTTTATTTATTTGTTAAATTTGAAAAACAAAAGCAACGGTGAGTGGAAAAATTGAACGGACTAAAATAAACATTTTTCAAAGCTAAAGGATAAGGAAGGCCAGCTACATGTAACAAAATTTAAAGCAAATTAATAGATTGCTTGGGCTGCACATTCAAATTTGAAAAGCAAACGAAAGATAACGGTCACAATTTTGGTACCGATACGACGTACTATTTTATCGTTTCCATCGCGTACCGGATCTCAAAATACAGAAATAAATATACCGTGGAGATCAGCGCAATGAGACGATCAAAACGGTATACAGATATCAATGATTCGATTAAATTATAAAAATTTGAATTTTTATACTAGCGGAAAATGCATGAAAAACACAGAAAAATAAGATCGACGGAGCTAAAGAAATCCGAATTTATAAAAACGAAAAACGGCGTCTTGCTCAGAAGATGTTTTATAATTTTTCTATGTAAAAATATTTAGCTTTCGAAAGCAATTTATTTTCATCGCTTTTTAAGTGATTAAATTAAAGTAAATTTACGCACGAAATATACTATCATATTTTCGGACGAAAATTTATCAGTTGCTATGTTTAACTAGACGCATTCCAAATATCAAATTTATATTTCAAAATTTTATCGTTTAAAATTTAACAAAATTTCAATTAAATACGTTACTAAAACCGTTAAAATTTATGGGTCGTTACAACTACACCTCTAGAATCTTCAATCTATTACCATGGTGAAGTTTTTCCTAAGTTAGGTTATAGGAATTTCTGAAATTTGAAGTGGGATTGAGATGGAGAAGATGAAGAGGATGCTTACCTAAGCTTCTCTTAGATTTTGGACTTGAATTTGAATTTCATAAGAAAATTAGGGCTTAGGAATTTCTAATTTCCAATCTTTTCCCCCATTTTTCTCTTGAGCTTGAGTGTTAGGAAATGAGGAATGAAGTGAATAAAGAGGAGTTGGGCTAGAGTGTTTGATAAAGGAGTTGAGTTCTCATATTGGGTTAGTGGGCTGAAATCCGAACCCAAAACCCTAAATGAAAATATCAAAATTCTAATCAACTCCAAACATATCGATGTTTATACCCAAAAAGGTCGCAAACGTCATTTTGAACTCAATGGAAGTAGTCTGGAGTCCCAATTCGACTGTTTGCAAAAAGTAGCATTTCGGACTTAAATCCGACTAACAATGATATGTTGAAATAAAATATATAAATATACAATCGTAAAATACGCGGGTTGTTACAGACTCCCCTCCTTAAAGAAATTGCGTCCTCGCAATACTTAAGAAGAAAACAAAGAGTAACAACCATAAAAGCATATCAATACAAAAGAAAATTTGAAATAAAAAGTTTACCTTTAAGGAGCAAGAGCAAGTAAGTCCAGGTGCGTTTGCTCGATGAATTCTTTGGATTCCCAAGAGCAATCCTTAGGATTTGAGAACCATTGAACTTTCACAAGCGGAACATCTTTATTTCGAAGGCGTTTAATCCAATGGCAATGATACGAATAGAACGTTGCTCACAAGTTAAATTAGGCGACACTTCAATTTCTTCAATAACACCGGGCTCAAGAATGAAATCGGAATCTTTAAGGCATTTCTGTAGTTGAGAAACGTGAAACACGTCATGAATAGCAGAAAATTGAGCCGGTAATAAAAGGCGATAAGCCACGGAACCAATACGTTCGGTGATGGAAAATGGACCAATATATCGAGGCGCTAATTTTTCCAATCGACTGAAACACACAACACCCTTCATAGGTGAAACACGAATAAAGATAAAATCTCCCACAGAAAATGCTAATTTCCTTATTTGGTTATCAACATAGGATTTTTGTCTGCTTTGAGCTTCTTTCATCCTATGACGAATAAGGTCAATCTTTTCTGTAGAATCATGAAGAAAATCTGGACCTAAAATCAGCTTCTCACCGACCTCAAGCCAACAAGAAGGAGATCGGCATGGCCTTCCATAGAGTGCCTCGAAAGGTGCCATACCAATACTATATTGGAAGCTATTATTATAGGAAAACTCAACAAGAGAAATATGATCTTCCCAACTTCCACCAAAATCATGAACACGTGCACGAAGAAGATCTTCAAGAGTTTGATTCACACGCTCGGTTTGTCCATCAGACTGAGGATGATAAGCAGTGCTAAAATTAAGCTTCGTTCCCGAAGCTTTTTGAAGACTCTTCCAAAATCCACTAGTAAACAATGGATCATGATCGCTAACAATAGAAGTAGGAACTCCATGCAATTTAACAATTCCTTTAACATAAAGTTCGGCCAAAAGAAGCACGGTCCGATTAGACCGAACGAGAATAAAATTGGCGGATTTTGTAATTCTGTAAACTATCACCCATAAACTGTCATGGCCTGAACGAGAACGGGGAAGTCCGTCAATAAAGTCCATGGAGACTTGATCCCATTTCCAAATTGGAATGACTATAGGTTGCAACAACCCACCTGGCCTTTGATGCTCGGCCTTTATGTATTGGCAAGTTATGCAACGGTTAATGAAGTTAGCAATATTAGATTTCATTCCATCCTAATAATAAAGTTGTTTCATATCCGCGTACATTTTACTACTACCGGGATGAATGGTAAATTTAGAACGATGAGAATCTTCTAAAATGTATTTACGAAGATCACTAATATTTGGCATGATAAATCTACCAAATTTTCGAATGTCGCCACGAGCGTCGATTTCAAAGTCTTTCAAACCATCAATATTACTATCCCGACAACTTTGGCTAAAGAGAACCAATTCGGGATCATGCTTTTGAGCATCAAGAATGTGGTCTAAAAGAGATGGATGAGCCTCAAGGCTACATAAAACAAGATATGAACATGAATCGGATTCACGATCTCGAATCTCACAAGTGGACAAAGTCTCGAGATCATTCCAGTCGGATATTATCAAAGAAACAACCGCATATTGCTTACGACTAAGGCATTTGCAACATGATTTTCCTTTCTAGGAGTATAAAGGATATTAAGATCATAAGATGAAAGGAACTCGAGCCAATATTGTTGATGCAAATTAAGTTCCTTTTAAGAAAATAAATACTTCAAATATTTATGATCGGTATGGAGAAAATTTTCTCTCCCAAATGATAATGACGTCAAATTCTATGGGCGAAAACAGTAGCCACGAGTTCTAAATCATGAGTGGCATACCTAGTCTCAGCAGGCTTTAATTGCCTAGAAACATAAGCAATAACACATTCCCTTTGCATGAGAATGGCTCCCAAACCAACACGACTAGCATCGGTATAAACAATAAAGTCTTGGTTCCCTTTGGGAATCACAAGAAAAGAAGCATCGAAAAGGAGTCTTTTAATCTTTGAAAAGAAGCTTCACATTTGCATGACCAAATGTACTTAACTCCCTTCTTTTTCAAACTAGTAAGAGGCATGAAAATTTTAGAAAAGTCTTTTATGAATCGACGGTAATAGCCTGCCAATCCAAGAAAACTATGAATTTTCGTCACACTCTCTAGTCTCTTCCAATTTTGAATCACTTCAATCTTTGAAGGATCCACGGAAATTCCGGATTAAGAAATAATATGTCCAAGAAATTTCACATGAGATTGCGAAAAGTGGCACGTAGAAAATTTTTCTTTCAACTGATTTCTCCTAAGAGTTTCCAACATAATCCGAAGATGCTTTTTATGCTCTTCCTTGGTTTTAGAATAAACAAGAATATCATCTATAAAGATGAGAACAAATCGATGGAGGAAGTCTTTTAAAACTCGATTCATAAGGTCAATGAAATAAGGTGGAGCATTCGTTAAACCAAACGGCATAACAAGCCATTCATAAGATCCATAAAGAGTACGGAACGATGTCAAAGGAATGCTATCCTCTGCAATACGAAGCTGATAAAAACTGGTAGCTAAGTCTAACTATGAAAAAAATCTAGCACTGCTAAGTTGGTCAAATAAATCATCAATCCAAGGTAAGGGATATTTATTCTTGATAATGAGATCGTTAAGATTGCGGTAGTCAATGCAAAGCCTAAGTGTTCCATCGGATTTCTTCTCAAAAATAGCTGAAGCTCCCCGAGCAGAGGAACTAGAATGAATAAACTGCTTCGCTTCCAATTCGGATAATTGTTTACGCATCTCCTTATTTTCTTTAGTAGACATACGATAAGGAGGACGAGTTACAGGTACAACTCAGGGATTAAATTAATTCTAAACTCAATTGTTCGCTTAGAGGATGATCCTAAGACGGGCTCAAATATGTCGGGAAATTCATGAACAACGTGAATGAGGGAAATAACATCTTCCTCATCATCATTATCGTCATCATGAGGGTTTAGAGAATATAAGGATGTTGCCAATTTGGAATCCGAATCTTTAAGAATAATAGAAATCTGCTTAACAGATTGAGGATGTCGAAGATGAATAGTCCTCTAAAGACATTGGATGTAGGCTTCATAACGGTTAAGCCAATCCATTCCCAAAATCATTACGAAACCTAAGTAGCGCATGACATGCAAATCGGATCGGAAAGAATAATCACATAAAATAATCTTGACATCTTCACAAAGCAAATTGAGTGTTGCAGATCCACCAACCGAATTCGCAATTCTCAGCGAAGTCATCAAAGCCATAACACTTAAAGAAAAAATATCAACAAGCTCTTTTGATATAAAAGAATGGGATGCACCCGTATCAAAAAGAACTCGAATAGGATGATCGCGAAACATAATAATGCCATCAAGGATAGAATGAGAAATACCTTGACCATGAGAAGTGTTACTAGGGGCTTATACAACATTTATCTTTCCCTCGTTCTTGCTTTGAAGTTTGGGACATGAAGATAAAAGATTACCCGAACTTTTGTAATAACGACAAAAGAGAGGTTTCGGATATCTATTAGCATAATGGTCCTTAGAACCATAATTGTAGCATTGCCCACGACTAGAGGTAGAAGTCTTTGCTACCGGAGTTGCTTGCTTCCCTTTCTTGTTGGGTAAGGACCTTTGAACTTAATAGGCCTCTTCTTGTTGTTGTTGAAGTTCGGTTTGGCGTCCACAACTTCAACATCACTTTCTTTATCGGCCTCTTCGAGTCGAAGAGCGATATCAACAAGATGATCGAAAGAAAATTCTAACTTCAGAAGTAATGGCTTTTGAGATTCTTGTTCAAGCCATAGACGAAAACTCTGATTTTTCTTCAATGGGGTATTAATGTACTCGATCTCATATTTAGAGAGAGATTCAAAAGATGCGACGTAATCCGTCATAGAAGATTCACCTTGAACAAGGTCAATAAAGCGCCGAGCTAAAGTTACTTTTTCAGCTTCCGGCACAAAATTTAATTCGAATCATTCCCGAAATTGCTCCCAAGTAAGATCTGCTTCAATAATTTCCAAAATTATAAGCTCATACCAATCTAATGCTCTCTCTTGGAGCATACTAGAAGCAACTTGGACACGATGTAGATCAATAAGATTCATGCGAGAAAAGATGCGATTGCATGTTCTAATCCAAGCTTGGACTTCAATGACGCTTTCGGAACCCTTGAATGGCTTCCTACCCAAGTTGGTATAATCACTGCACAAGCGTGCAACCCAGATTTAGGGCGAGTTGGCTCTGGGATGGGTCCGACAGCTTGATCATTCTTTACAAGATCTAAAACTATTGTCCAGACATAAATACTCCATCCTGAGGGGTGGCACTGGATTGACCGGCCCTAGGATGGTTTGGTCTAACCATTTCTCTTCTTTAAGAAAGAAAGAAAGAAGAAGAAAAAGATTATTCTCAGAATGAATATCAAACAATCACAATTGATAAAACAAGGCATCATAAAAGAAAATAAGATACAACAGGTCTTAAGACTCGGATAAATCCTAAGGCACGTTTCCTAAGAAGGACTTAGGACAATGATCCATATTAGACTATTCTACATTGTTTCGAAGTTTGGCTTTGATACCAAGCTGTGATGCCCCACCTCTATACTTACGCTAGCCAAGGACACCACTGGATAATGCCGTCGACTAGCATGAAGAATAAGGTTGTTGAGGAGCGACCATCCATGTGATGGATTTGTGCAAGTATCGATATGTCAGATGGTATTGTCACGCATTTAATTTCAAGAGGAAATCCGATATATCAAATAAAAATTCAAAGCTACTACATAGTGGCTATGTGGTCTTCGAAAACAAATATAGAAATAAGCATAACACAAATCAGTAACAGATATCTATATCACAAAGACAGAAACAGATATGAATGTAACATATAGAAGTGTACATAAAAGTAGTGGTCATACAATATCCGCTATATCACAAAAGAATAAATACAAGTGCTAGACAAAAGAATATGTAGACGTCAAGGAGTCTCTTTCTCGAATGTATAACAACAAAAACTACCAATCTAAAGTAGTAGACAAAAGTCAGATGATGGTCCAAGATAAGGAGTCAAGCAGAAGAACTTGTAACATCTCGGTCTTACCCGAGTATTATTTAAGAAGAAAATAATAAACGGATCAGTCTAGCTATAATTATCATATAAAATGAGATAAAATAAGAGATATTAAAAAAACGTATGATAACATTAATGCCATACTGTGACAAGTATACATTTAACAACAACTAAAATCATACAATATCTCAAGTATGTCCGAAATAAAAAAGAATGTCATATTCTTTATCTTATTCACCAAACCACAAATTTTGGCAAATATATCGATGCCAATCGTAAAATTGGTGAAACGCAAATTCTAGATATCCTCAATTAGAAATCCAGAAATCACAAAGGGCGAGGCCTATCACAAACGGGAGCATGAAAACTCACCAACACGTGCATCACAAACGGGTCGCTAACCCATGGTCGCTAACCATAGAGGCGGTACAACGACGTAGTAAAATAACGGTACGTCCAAGGAGCCTGAAACTCGAATAATTTGGAGCAACGACGTAATACAATAATGGTATGTCCGATGAGCCGAACTCCATAAAAGAATATGGGTCGCTAGCCCATAAAAATGAGTCGAAACTCCAAAGAACCCATAGGTCATTAGCCTATACAAGAAATGAGACGAAACTCAATAAAACGAGGTACAGTCCCTTACGCGGACAAAGAGACATTGCATAACGCTAGTCTAAACCATAAAATGATCATCATCGATCAACAAGAAGTGTCGATTACATTAAACTAGTAAAAAATGAGTTTATCTTCATGCCTCATAACCACTTGCTTAACTTAAATATTTACGAACGAATTGTAGATTTCCACTTGAAAATTATCACAAGAGTTTCAATCGAATGAATCAAAGAATTAACTGACAAAGTAACCGCAAGCGCTTCATACATCTTGTTTTGCTAAGTCGTTTAATTGGATTTCTCGAACGAATAAGGAAAAGGTTTGTATATACTAATAGATTGGAAATTGATTTTATAAATGAGCTTTGTATTAAAATAGAGTTGAAATCATCTTTATGAAAAGAGTTTGAATATTTACTACTAGTATAGAAACCTTTGTATTTCAAAGTGACAAATCACAAAAATGATTGTAAAAACAATCAATCGCCAAAAATTCACATACGAAGACGTGAATCAAATCCATTGAAACCGATTCTGAATCCATCAAAATGGATATGCCCAAAAATCCACAAAAAGAAATTATCAAAGTCAACAAAAGTGATAAAAACTATTCGGATCCACTAGAAGCGATTTAAAATTGGAAATCCACACAAAAAGGCGAAATTGGCTGAGTGAAGTAGGTTCAGTCGGCTGAACTCAATGGTCAGTCGACTGATTCTATACCTGGAAACTTTTGGTTTCCAGGTTCAGTCAACTGAACACAGAGGTCAGTCGACTGATATAGGGATAGGAATTTTCTGTCCCCAGATTCAGTCGGTTGAACTCAAAGGTCAGTCGACTGATACAGGGACGCAAATTTTCTTCCCCCAGATTCAGTCGACTGAACCTATAGTTCAGTCGACTGAACTGTGATTTGCAGTATTCTCAGCCTAGCCCCAAGAAGGGCAAAAATCCTAACCGGGAGCGATCAGACGAGCAACGGAGACTAGGGATTTATGCCAAGCGACAACTCAGCCTTATAGGCTCTTCGACACACCAAAAAAACATGTTCAAACATTGAAGCTAGGATTTTCAAAGATTTGACTTCAAAACACCAAAAATTGGAATATTCATAAAACCAATTCAATCCAAAGGCAAATGGACAAGGAATAGATGTTAGGAATTACTACCTAACAACTATCAAAGATATAGACATAGATGTGAGTTCAAAAACTCACCTTTAAACCCAAAAACAATGAAGGAGAAGCTTTTAAAATAACGCAAGATCAATTCCTCTTCACTACACCTCTAGAATCTTCAATCTATTACCAAGGTGAAGTTTTTCCTAAGTTAGGTTATATGAATTTCTGAAATTTGAAGAGGGATTGAGATGGAGAAGATGAAGAGGATGCTTACCTAAGCTTCTCTTGGATTTTGGACTTGAATTTGAATTTCCTAGGAAAACTAGGGCTTAGGAATTTCTAATTTCCAATCTTTTTTCCCATTTTTCTCTTGAGCTTGAGTGTTAGGAAATGAGGAATGAAATTAATAAAGAGGAGTTGGGCTAGAGTGTTTGATAAAGGAGTTGGGTTCTCATATTGGGTTAGTAGGCTGAAACCCAAACCCAAAGCCCTAAATGAAAATATCAAAATTCTACTCAACTCTAAACATATCGATGTTTATACTCAGAAAGGTCGCAAATGCCATTTTGAACTCAATGGAAGTAGTCATGAGTCCCAATTCGACTATTTGCAAAAACTAGCATATCGAACTTAAATGCGACTAACGATGATATATTTAAATGAAATATTTAAATATACAATCGTAAAATACGCGGGTTTTTACAACGTCCAAACAACCCCTCCACATCGTACTTTCACACCACCACCACATCGCTCAACCACTATCTCCACGTCATACCTCCGAACACCCTGTTGAACTGCTGCTGCCCACGTACTTCTAGTTCCACCCTTGGCAGTTAGCCTGCAGCCCAGTCACTTCCATAAACCGAGCCCACTTCTTCCTTCTCCAGCGTGACAATACTTAACAACCTCCCATTGGTCGAGGAAACCCCACATCGCCCTATAGCCTGTGCCTTTCAGCTTCATCACCATGCCAAGAACTTCCACAGCCTCACTTCAGCAAGAAGATCTGATTATACGTAGCCTATCCCTCCTCTTCATGTGTGAGTGTGTCTGTCTATATATATATATAATATGCTTATATTGATATTTTTAAAATAAAATATATATGTAATATGTCTATGTTAGTATTTTGAAATGTGTATATATATATATAAATATATAGTTGTTTACAAGGTATATGTTATTTTAGTTATATATCTGATATGTATATATGTTTATATAAGAAATACAATCTGTTTATTTATATAAGTTATATATAAGTTGTTTGTTCGTATATATAAATTTGCATAAGTTTATATATGATCCGTTTGAGTTTATATACATATTATAATATAGTGAGTTTATATTGATTTTTATAATAAATATTGATTTTAAAATATAATATGTATGTAAGTTTATATATATATATATATATATTTCTATATTAGTTTATATATAAGTATATATGAGTTTGGTTTTCAAATATGTATATGGAGATTTTATTTAATATGTGTTTGAATTAAATATTGATTAGAAAATATACGTTTTGAATTGATTTTAAAAACAAATATATATATAACACATATATTTTGTTTTATCGATCGCTAGTCCATCTTGATTTACTTTCTCAATATCAAATTTGTCGCAGCAATTCCCAGCTTGTCGTTGTCCCGCTAGTTAGTGCCCGTATACATGTGTGTCCATGTCATCTTCTTGTTTCTCTAACCTTGAAAGGTGAGCAATCACTCACGATTAACATTCTTATATTTAGTAAATTTAATTCAAATGAAATGACGATTGAAATATGCTGTTTAATTTGAATTGTTAAGTTATTTAATTGTTAAATATGATATGCCACTATCTGAAATTGTTTACTTATGACATATGACACCATAACATGTTGTATATATAATATTTAAATTTGTTACTGATGATATATGTCTGTTGTTGATATGTTATATTATTATCATATTTGTTCTCATTTTGTAGGTTCCCTATTAGTTTAGAATTCCCTATGGGTTAAAATGATACATATCCGAATGATTTTGTAGATTAGAGGAAAATCCTTATGGGTTAAATGATAAACCCAAGCGATTTTCATTGATTTTGAAATTTTGAGATTGTGGGTTGAAATGATATATACCCGTAAATATTAAATTTAAATTGCAAATTGAAATGATAAATATCGATATCACTTGATCATAAGATAGAAAACTATATACAGACACCATTGGTCTATTTTTTTTTGAAAATGATTTTCATGGTTTTGAAAGGTAATATATGGTTTTTAATAAATATTGATTTTTTAAAATATCATTTATAGACATTTTTGTGCATGTGAAAACTTTAAATTTTTAAAATTATATATATGAAAACTTTCAATTATAAGTTAGTTTTGAAAATATAAAGTTTAAGATTTTACTTATAATTTTATTATTTTTAAATGTATAATAAGATTTAATGTAAAATAAATTTAATAATAAGATTTAATTTAACAAATTTTAATTTAATTATATATATATAATATGTTTAATTATTTATATAAAATTTTATTAATATTTCAAAAATATATTTTGTAATAAATTTAATAAAGTATGGTTGTGTTAGTCCCTAAGGAGATGGTTTTGATGACAACAACCGTAGAATAAGATTATAAAATAAATACCAACATTATAGTTTAGGTATATATGTATATGTAGGATTTAACCATGCAGGTACCAATAGAGATTCAAGACTGAAGATATCAAGATTGAAGACTCATCAGTATCAAGATTATCAAGAGTTCAAGATTCAAATAATAAATAATTTAATTAGGAATTTTGTTAAAATTCATAGAAAAGCACTGGCATCTTAAAATCCAATTTATTCGTGGAATATAATCCACTTCGAGCCCGTTAAAGGGATGAAACCCTAAGTAGAATGGAACCTACGAAAAATCTAGTGGAACATTGTTTTGCATCCACTAACTTTTATTCAAATGTTTTACAAAATTATATCTTGTTTTCAAAATGAATTCAAAATCTTCCTTTTAAAAGAATCAAAAAAAATCTATCCTGGTTTTTAATACTTTTAGCTTCGAAATGATCTTTATCTTCAAAATCAAATTATCCTTGGTTTTGAACTATCTTTTAATTATAATATATTTAACTTATAATATTCATACTTAGATTTAAATATATAGTAAAATTTTATATATACCAAAATATTATTCTCTATACTTATTTATCCATTTTAACTATAGTTAAGTATATTAATAAAGTTTAAAAATAGTTTTAATACAAGATGAAAGTTATTTTTAAAGAAAAACAAATTATCAAAAATTACAAAGGCCTGTCGACAACCCCAATCTGCCCTTGTCGACAAGGTGGCAGTTGATTTCAAAATTTTGAATTTCAAAGGAAGTGTCTATTCGTCATATCCTTTCACGAATGGACATGGATGTTGTTCTACTATAAATAGGGGCAGTTTTAAACGAATTTATATACATTTTTTCTCTGATTTCACTCCTCTTCTTCCACATTTCTTTACATATATTTTTACCATTACTCTGCCAAAATCACCATTGAATCTAACTAGATCATCTCTGGTTTGATTCTCTATCACTATCTAACAAGATCCCAGTGCTATTCAGAGATATAGGCTTTTTTGTAATAAATTGAGTGATAAAAGATGTGATTATAGCCTATGAAATCAATCAAGCGAGAAAAGGTGTGATTGTAGCCTGTGAAATCAATTGGGTGAACTTGTTGCCTGTAAAATCAAGTATCTCTACCCAGAGGATTGTGAATCTGGAGTGGTATACCTCGTGGCCTTGAAATCGAGGGTGTAATTGTAAAAATTGATTTTGAAAGGAAATCCGTATTTATATGTGGAACTGGATGTGGAGTAACTCCGAACCAGTATAAAATCCGGTATGTTCTTTCCTTTATTGCTTTTACTTTATTTCTGCATCCGTGTTTGATTCTGTGATCATATCTGTGTTTGAATATTGCATACATTTTTGTTCAAATTAATATAAACTCAAAAAGATTTAGTAATTCCTTAAAACACTATTCACACCCCTCTAGTGTTAATTCTAGCCTTAAGATCCGTAATCCGCATTTCTCATATTTGGTATCAGAGCAAGGTTATCAAAGTTTCATAATATGATTTTTGAAAAAGCTTTTAAAATGGCTATTTTTAAAAAACTTGTTAATATTAGTTTAGAAATATTCAGATCATCATTGTCTCTTGAGTCTGCATGTAATCAATATTCAAATTCAAGTTGTCTACCAAAATTGTACGATGTACAGGAAACATGCTTTATGGGTGTTGAGGAATCAATCCACAATGGACAAATTCTGCAGATCAAAAAGAATGAATGGATACTCGATAGTGGATGCTCTAGACACATGACTGGTAATCCAGATATGCTGAATGATATAATATACAAAGGCGGAGGACTGGTTAACTTTGGAGACAACTCAAAAGGAAATGTGATTGGCATCGACAAAGTCTATAACTCTGAAACTCCTATTATTGCTAATGTTTTGCTAGTTAAAAACCTGAAACATAATCTTCTAAGTATTAGTCAACTTTGTGATAGATGATATAAAATTAAATTTGAAAAAGATACGTGTCACATTGAAGATAACAACTCAACCATAATATTTGAGGGAATTGGGAAAAAGAATATTTATATTCTTAGTATGAAAATTTCAAATGATAACCTGTGTCTTTTGGCAAATACAAGTGACCCTTGGATTTGGCATAAGAGATTTGGGCATTTGAATTTCAAACTCTTATCCAGACTGTCAAAACATGATCTAGTAAGAGGTCACCCTAAAATGAACTTTAAAATAGATAGTTTATGTGATGCATGTCAATTATGAAAACTTAGAAAAAGTTCCTTTAAATTAAAAGATATGATTTTAACTTCAAAACCCCTTGAATTACTTCATCTTGATTTATTTGGTCCATCTCAAATTCTATCAATAAATCATAGTAAATATGTTTTTGTAATTGTAGATGATTATTCTAGATTTACATGGATAATATTATTGAAACATAAAAGTGATACTTTTGAATGTTTTAAGAACTTTACTAAAAGGATTCGAAATCAACTTTCTCTGAAAATTATAACCATCCGTAGTGATCGTGGTGGTGAATTTAAAAATGAAAAGTTTGAGGAATTCTACAATAAAAAGGGAATAACTCACAATTTTTCATTTCCATGAACTCCACAACAAAAGGAGTAGTAGAACGTAAAAATAGGACGTGCAAGAGTGTGCGAGAACTATGCTTTCAGATAGTAAATTACCAAAGTATTTTTGGGCAGAAGCAGTTACTACCGCCTGTTATATTTTAAATAGAATTTTAATTAGACCTTTAACTGATAAGACATCTTATGAACTTCTTCACTCAAAGAAACCTAATATCTTATTTTAGAATTTTTGAAAGTAAATGTTTTTTTTAAATACAAAAGATAATTTAGATAAATTTGATCCTAAATTCAACAAAGGTATCTTTATTGGATATTCTAATAAAAGTAAATCGTACAGAGTGTTTAACTTTAAGAACTAATACCATCGAACAAACAATGCATGTTTCATTCGATGAAAGTCTCAAAAATTTTGAAGATACAAATGATGAAGAGGATTTAACCACTCAAAATCAAGAGTCAACTGAAACTAATAATGAAATTAATCATACTAATAAAAAGATTAAAACTTTTTAAAGATCATCCTGTAGAAAATATACTAGGAGATATGCAATCTGTTGTTAAAACTAGAAATCAACTAAGTAAAATGAGCAATATAGCCTTTATATCAACTACTGAACCCAAAAATCAAAAAGAAGCATCAACTGATGATTCATGGATTTTGGCTATGCAAGAAGAACTAAATCAGTTCAACAGAAATGATGTTTGGAAACTTGTTCCTAGACCTGAAAATAAAATTATAATTGGAACTAAATGGGTTTATAAAAATAAAATGATTGAACAAGGAGAGGTTGTTAGAAATAAATCTCGGTTAGTCGCTCAAGGTTATTATCAAGAAGAAGGAATATATTTTGATGAAACCTTTGCTTCCTTAGCAAGATTAGAATCCACTAGGATTCTACTTGCTTTCGCAAATCATAATAATTTCAAATTATATCAAATGGATGTTAAAAGTGCCTTTTTAAATGGTTTTGTAAAAGAGGAAGTATATGTTGAACAACCACCACTTTTTGGATCAACTAATATTGAAATGAATAAAGAATTTTCTGAAATAATGACAAAAGAGTTTGAGATGAGTCATATGGGTGAATTAAACTTCTTTCTAGGATTGCAAATAAAACAATTAGATAATGGTATCTTTATAAGCCAATAAAAATATGCTAAAGACCTAGTTAGTAAATTTGGTTTGACTACAGCAAGTGGAAAACCCACTCCCATGGCAGCCAATGAGTACCTAAGTAAAGAAGATCTCTCGAAAGATGTAGATCAAAAATTATATAGAGGAATGATTGGATCACTACTCTATATCACTGCTAGTAGACCTGATATCATGCATAGTGTTTGTCTCTGTGCAAGATATCAATCCCAACCTAAAGAGACCCACTTAAAAGTTGTAAAACGTATCATAAGATATGCAAGTGTTTGAATTAATATCTTACTGTGATGCTGACTATGGTGGTTGTAAATCAGACAGAAAAGGTACAAGTGGAACTTGTCACTTTTTGGGGTATTCTATGATTTTCTGGTTTAGTAAAAAGCAAAACACGGTTTCTTTACCAACAACCGAAGCAGAGTATATTTCTGCTGCTTTGGCTTGTTCTCAAGTAATATATATGCAACAAACTTTAAAATATTTTCGTTTAAATATCTCAAAATCAGTAATTTATTATGATAGTACTAGTGCAATAAATTTATCCAAAAATACTACTCATCATGCTCGAACTAAACATATGAATATCTAATATCATTTTCTCAAAGATAATATAAGTAAGGAAGAAATTACTCCCGATTATATCAATTTCGAGAACCAAATTGCTGATATCTTAACAAAACCCATAAATGAATCTATATTTACTAAATTAAGAAGAGAATTAGGTATTTGTTCAATAACTAAAATATAGAATATAAATACAACGTATAATTAAAAATTAAATTAAAATAAATAAAATAATAAAAATATAGGTACCATGTCGACAACCCCCTCTTACCCAAGTCGACATGTAACGATTTTTTTTATTTTTGAAATTTTCCCACCAAAATTCAAATAAGTGGTTATATATTCTTCTTATTTCGAAACTTTTTTCATTCTTTCTATCCTTTCTCTGATCGATCTTCTGAAAACAATTAAACAATTGCCTCCTCTTCCAAATCAAAAAAAATTTCAATCTTTTCGTTCCCTTCTCCTTCTACTGGACCATTTCAACGAACTATGCTCGCACGAGTTATGAAAATGGAGGATTCCTTAAAGGATGCACTACAACTAATGACTGAAATTCAAGTAGTGCAACTTAGAGTGGCAAAGAACAAGACCGACAAGGCAAAATCCTTAGAAATTTGCAAAAGTTTCTAATGGACAATCACGCTAATCCGATCTTGATTGATGAAGAATCTTTAGGAGATCAAGTGCAAGAGGATAGCGGGGAAGAAGAAGAAGCTTTCATGGAAGAAGAGCATGCTGAAGTTGACGACAAAGTCGTTTGAGTTGGCGAAGTGTGCTTTGACAAGGACGGAAATCTAGTCGAACAACGTGGAAATTTTTTTTTTCACTACCCAAATTGTTAGGTTCATAGATCTCCCATTTTCAAAGACACAAATTAGTTTCTCTCTTTCTTATTTTTATATGTTCTTACTTTCGTCTTCGATGCAAATGTAAATATAACAATAAATAATTAATAAAAGATTTCTGTTATTCTATTTGAATTATCACTATTATAAGTATTATCATATATGGATTCTTAGTTCGGATAGTTAGTTATGAAGGACTAATTTTTAGTTTCAGAATTAAGTGACGATTATTTATGATAACACTATCATTATAATCACGTCTTATAGTATTAGAATAAGGGGTAGTTATATAGTTTGGAGTTAGTTTTTGTTGATGACAAAGGGGGAGAAGTATAAAATAGGATAGTTAGGCATAGATTAAGGGGGAGTTATTAGTTTTAGTGGGAGTTATTAGGATAGAAGTAATATTTTATAAACAAAGGTTGTCATCATCAAAAAGGGGAGATTGTTAGTCCCTGAGGAGATGGTTTTGATGACAACAACCTTAGAATAAGATTATAAAATAAATACTAACATTATAGTTTAGATATATATGTATATGCAGGATTTAACCATGCAGGTACCAAGAATGAAGACTGTACAGTATAGAGATTCAAGTCAGAAGATATCAAGATTGAAGACTCATGAGTATCAAGATTATTAAGAGTTCAAAATGTCAATGATAAATAATTTAATTAGGAATTTTGTTAAAACTCCTAGAAAAGCACTGGCATCTTAGAATCCAATTTATTCGTGGAACGAAATCCACTTCGAGCCCGTTAAAGGGATGGAACCCTAAATAGGATGGAGCCTACGAAAAATCTAGTGAACTTTATTTTGCATCCACTAACTTTTATTCAAATGTTTTACAAAATTATATCTTGTTTTCAAAATGATTTTAAAATCTTCCATTTAAAAGAATAAAAAACATCTATCCTGGTTTTTAATACTTTTAGCCTCAAAATGATCTTTATCTTCAAAATCAAATTATCCTTGGTTTTAAACTATTTTTAATTATAATATATTTAACTTTTAATATTCATACTTAGATTTAAATATATAGTAAAATTTTATATATACCAAAATATTATTCTCTATACTTATTTATGTATTTAACTATAGTTAAGTATATTTATAAAGTTTAAAAATTGTTTTAATACAAGTTGAAAGTTATTTCTAAAGAAAAACAAATTATCAAAAATTACAAAGGCATGTCGACAACCCCAATCTACCCTTGTCGACAAGGTGGCAGTTGGTTTCAAAAGTTTGAATTTCAAAGGAAGTGTCTATTCGTCATATCCATCCACGAATGGACATGGCTGTTGTTCTACTATAAATAGGGGCAGTTTTAAACGAATTTGTATACAATTTTTCTCTGATTTCACTTCTCTTCTTCTTTCATATTTCTTTACATATATTTTTACCATTACTCTGCCGTAATCACCATTGAATCTAACTAGATCATCTCTGGTTTGATTCTCTATCGCTATCTCAACAAGATCTCAGTGGTATTTAAAGTTATAGGCTTCTTTGTAATAAATTGAGTGAGAAAGGTGTGATTGTAGCCTGTGAAATCAATCAAGCGAGAAAAGGTGTGATTTTAGCCTGTGGAATCAATTGGGTGAACTTATTGCCCGTAAAATCAAGTATCTCTACCAAGAGGATTGTGAATCTGGAGTGGGGTACCTCGTGGCCTTGAAATCAAGGATGTAATTATAAAAATTGATTTTGAAAGGAAATCCATACTTGTGTGCAGGACTATATGTAGGGTAACTCTAAACTAGTACAAAATCCGGTGTGTTCTTTTCTTTATTGCTTTTACTTTATTTCTGCATCCGTGTTTGATTCTGTGATCATATCTGTGTCTGAATATTGCATACATTTGTGTTCAAATTAATATAAACTCAAAAAGATTTAGTAATTCCTTAAAACATTATTCACCCCTCACCCCCACTAGTGTTAATTCTAGCCTTAAGATTCGTAATCCACATTTCTCACAGGTTGGAAGATAAATTTATATTGATTTGAAATATTATTTTAAATTACATATAAATAAGCATTGATTTGAACTTATTGCTTATGAGATTTTAAAGATATGATTTTATAGTTTGAAAAAGGGATTTTGATTAAAGATGATTGAATGAGTTTTTTCAAATTTAAATAAACAGAAATTGAATATTTAAATTTGATTTAAATGTGTGAATTGAGATTTTGTTTAAATGTTTATAAAAGTGATTAAGTGAATATTTTAGAATTAAATTGAAGTCAGGTATTTGATTTTAGATTTTATTTAAATTGGTAATTTTGAGATTTATTTATACGTTTTTAGAAATGATTAAGTGAATATTTTCCAGTTTAAATAAATTTAGGATTGAATTTTTGGAAATATAAAAATGAAATAATCAAAGTGAGTTATTGTAAATAGTTTGAATATTTAAACTTTGAAACCTATTGAATTGAAGTTCAAACCTTTATTTTAAATCAATATAAATTAAATGGTTTGATGAGAATTTGAATTGTTTTGTGAAATTAGAAGAAACAATTATAATTATATACTATTTATAGTATATAAACTCCTTTTTTTATATATAAACTATTTTAATTTATAACTTAATTTTAAATATCTAAACTATGTTTAATTTATAACTATTTCAATATATATAAACTATTTTCAATATTTAAACTGTTTAAGTTGGAATTGTTATAATTTAAATTTAAGGATCTAAATGCGAATATTTTGATAAGATGGTTTAACCTACTTTGTGGTTAGGATTTTGGAAATAAATATGATTTTAAAGTGAACAGTGTTTTTGAAAGTGATATGATTTTGAAATAGATATGATATTTTGATATGAAGTATGAACTATTTGAAATGAAAATGACCACGGTGTGAAATAAACGTTTGGTTATTAAAGAGACCGGGATTGGATATTGTCACACTCTCTGCCAATACCGAAAACCACTTTAACAACTGTATACGTGGTGAAGATTCCAGAATGAAGTAAGATTGTTTGGCGACGATTCTATATGAGGTATAAACGCAGCCCTGAGTCCCGTGAGTCAGCTTGATATGACTAAAACAGAAGCTATACCGAGCCAAGTGGGGTTTCTCTCCCTATCGGACACATTTCTTCGATACCATTCTATTGCTTTTGTGATTCTATTGGGTGCACCTTTGATTTGGGAGTGTGTCTCGAGGTGGGCAGTAGTAGCTTCTATGCATTACCACTAGTCTGGGAGTGCAAATGATAGAATCCTACCCAGGCATTGTCTCGCGTGCCTTTTCACATGCCTTATTACGCCTTCTATGAGTTTGTTTTGTGCCATAACTATAGAGTGCCGTCTGGATAAACCACCGATTTGGTGGAGCTTACGGTACTGTATAGACAACGGGATATGTAAAGTGTGTTAAGAGAGGTATGGGTAACGCCTTAATGCAATTTTAATACTTTACTTTACTCATAGACATATTATAATAGCGTATATTACTACATAGTAGATAGTTCCACGGATCCTTTGAGGATAGAAATCCCAAACAGCCTTTCAGTTTTCAGTCATTTCAGTTGTAATATCCAAACTTGTTATCTGCTTATTTATTAAAGACTACTTTGTATTTGAGATTTCTGTTGTATTTTGTTTCGGACTCCGATGTTTATATAGTAGCTTCATGAACTACTATTTATCTAATCTGTTGCTTATTATTATATTTACTCCGTGCCTATGATTTTGTGATTGATCTATTTACTATATATGCTGAGTTTTTCCAAATATAAAATAAGAATCTATTGTTTTGAGCAATCTAAGTCTGACATGAGTGGATGATTGTCGATTCAAAAGGTTCGAAATACCAGGTCTTTACCGAAGGCAATGGCTTTGGAAGGGGTTTCGAAGCTAACCTTCAAATGTTTTACTTAAGTGATAAATTCTTTTGAAAGGATGGTTTCGAAGCCATCATATTTTCCCCAATCATTTTTATTTAAGGGTTAATATTCGAAAGGAGTACTTTCATTTATATTCAATTTGACGCAAAAGATATTTTCAGAATAAACCCAATGGGTTTGAAAGGGATGCTTTCAACGTTTTCGAGCTATGCTTCTAAGAGTTAATAAGTAATGCTTTAATGTTTTTGAAAGATACGTTTTGATGGTTTCGAAAGTAATAATGTAAAGTGTTTTGAAAGGCATGTGCAAGTGATTTGAAAAGAAAATTTAAATGCTTTCGAAGAAGATAATCCAATGGTTTCGAAAGTAAAAGTTTAAGGTTTCGAAAGCCTTAGTTTTGAAAACAAGTAACCCAATCTTATTTTTAAAGGAAAACCATGGCATAAATAAGGAGTTATAAAATGGCTTTTAAGTACGAAATTTTTGAAGATGCTTTCCGTGATAAAATAATAGGTCAAAAGGATTAACCTTGTTTCATAAGAAAATGATTTCAACGATATTAAACCACAGGTGTTGATGTTATTATGTTATTATGTTTGCTTCTTATATTATACATATTCATTGTAAAGTGGACCCATTACTGTATTTGGGGAAAAGGACAGAATAACCAACTAAGTTGACCCAGTAGTGAATATAAATTGAGTTAACTCCAGAATGAGCGGAATTACATTTAGGAGGTCAGGAAGACCATAACATCGGATGCCTAAACACTGATTAAAGAAGTTATCAAATAGATATTCATAGTAAACCCCTTAAAACTATGATTAGAAAGAGTTATTGGCATGAGCTAATAGGTTTGTCGTGAACCAATGAAAACTATATCCGGATTAAGTTATTGAAAGAAGTCAATAGGTTCATAATAAACCCATGAAAACTATGATAAGAGGGAAGTTATTGGAGATACCAATTGGTTCAGGGAGAACCCAGGAAAGAACGAAGTTACTGGCAGGGACCGACAGGTTCTTAGTGATCCCATGAAAACTATAAAACCGGACAGGGAGTTTATAAACTTTAAACAGGTTGTTAGTAATCCCATCAAAACTAATAGATTAATAGTGACCCTAGAAACTATAACAGAGACATAGACTAATTTAATGAGGATGGGAAATCAAGAAATTGATTTACTTATTTGCGTATCATCGTAATATTTTGAATTGTTATGTTTTATCCATTGCGGATGCAAGAGCACAATGTATGGTTTTTATAAAGTTTTGGATAAGATATTAGTAAGGGGAAAACCCGTTTTGCTAAGCGTGTGGTCTCACTAGATGTCCAAATAGTTTTAGATTGTAGGTTATTATTCATACCAGGCTTTATGTTTGACTCGATTGATTTAGAGTAGTTTGAGAGTTCAGGTTTTCAGGTACCTCATTAGACGAATAAGCTTCCGAAGATGTGCAGGAGGCAAGAGAGTTCTTTTCTATTTTGATTCCGCTGTGTTTTGTTGTAAAGGCAAAGTTGTTTAATTTCCTAGTTATATATACTCTGATCATCCAAGGGGACATCTTCATGTGTCACTCTTGGCGTATGTTGTAATAATTATATTTTCTCTAAACGCGGTTTTCAAATATGAGATTACGTAATAAATGTTGAAATAATTTAAAATGAAATGTGAAAGTTGTTTTAATGATTTTATATCCATGTGTTTTTGTTATATCAATGCATCTAACATTATCGTATTTGGTCGCCAATGATTAAAAACTATGGATGATTGCAGCATCCATAGCCGTTTGTTTTGGACCTCCAAGTGGGATATGTTACAAGTTGGTATCGGAGCATAGGTTTATGAAACTTAAAGAAATTTAAAGCTAAAAGATTTTTCAAAACATAATCTAATGAATCATAAAATAAGATCGGGGTTTGGGATAACACTATAATAACATACTTGTATTTGATATAGATATTAATATAAGTACATATTCTTCTCTCCCTCTTAGACCATTCTTCTATATCTTACTAAGGCTCGTATGCAGATTTATGAGAAAGAAGATATGGAGGCAGAAAATGGAAGAGGAAATCTCGGTCGAGGAAGCACCACAACCAACAGAAATGCTTGACCCACCAGGAGGAACCCTGGCCAACAGGCAAATGCTAATCAATATGAAGACGCCAATGTAGGTGTTGGAAACCCACCAGTAGATATGGGGAAGATGTATCAGTTTTTTGTCAATGTGATGCAAGCAGGAGTTGATGTTGGAGTTGCTGGGAATGTTGGAGGAGCTAATCCTATGGCTCCAATTGGGAATAATTATGCTAAGTTGAGCAGGGATTACACCAGTCTTGGTGCGAAGCTGTTTGTAGGAACTGAGGATGCTATAGAAGTTGAGAATTGGCTATTGCATTGCTAGAGAATCTTCGCTGATTTTGGTTTAGATGATGAGCAGAAGAGGAGGCCGGCCTCTAAGCAGTTGCAAGGGGCAATACTACATTGGCGGAATAGTGTTACTACCAGAGTTCCTGAGGAAGAGTTGACTTGGGCAGAATTTAGAAGGAGATTCAAACAGAGGTTTTTGTTTGAAGTTTCCAAGTTGGCATTGTTGAGGAAGTTTATGGATTTGGTGCAGGGAGATGTGTCGGTTATTGAGTATGCCACTAAGTTTAATGAATTGTCTCGTTATGGATATGTTACCATAGATACCGTCATCGGAAGGAATGAGAAGTTCATTAAAGGACCGAGGCCTGAGATTACTAAGGCAACCCTGCCACATCTCCATGATCCTTGTAATGTAGTAGTGGAGATGGAAATCCACCGTGAGGAGGTGCTTGTTATTTGTGCTAGAGAGAAGCCAGTTGAAACCCAAGGTACTCAGGAAAAAAAGAGAAAGTTATTTAAGAAGAAAGGAACATAGAAAGTAGATGCTACCAAGATGGAAGGTAAGCTTTTGATTGGGAGTATACCAGATAAGGAATTATTTGATACTAGTGCGCCACATTCATTTATATCTCAGTGTTTGGTTGATAGGTTATGCTTAGAACCCACATACCTTGTTACTTCCTTAAGGGTTGTGAATCCAATGGAGGGTATGCAACTCTAGAGATGAGATGTGACCAGTTAGAACTTGATTTGTTAGGTCATAAATTTGCATGCAGTCTGTATGTTTTTGATTTCGTAGATTTCGGGGTTCACCTTGGGTATGGATTGGTTGGGTAATTATGAGGCTAGGATATACTGCCAAGATAGGGAAATATGATTGAGACACCCAAATAGTCATAATCAAATCATATTCTCAGTGGAGAATTCTGAATGGAGAGTTTGTACTTTAGTAAGTGCTATGGAAGTGGGAGGAGAGTTAAGTCAGGTTCGACTAGCAAGAGATTTTGCAGATGTTTTTGTGCCGATTACAAGACTACCATCAAAACAAGCTATTGAGTTTTGGATAGATCTTGTGCCAGGAGCTAAACCTGTTAATAGATCACCTCGCAAGATGACACCGACTAAGATAAAGGAATTGAAGGTGCATATAGTGGATCTAGAAGGAAGGAATTTCATTAGACCAAGCAGTTCGCCATGGGTAGTGGTCGGGGTGTTCGTGAAGAAACCAGATGGGTCGTTGAGGATGTGTATCGACTATCATAAGTTGAATGAGAGGACGATTAAGAATTAGTATCCTTTACCAAGAATTGACAATCTATTTGATCAGTTGAGTGGTGCCAGTATTTTCCCAGTTGGATTCGGTGACAACTTTCCATTAGTTAAGAGTGGTAGAGGATGGTATTCCATTAATGGCATTTCGGACTAGGTATGGTTCGTATGAGTGGTTAGTAATGCTATTTGGGCTAAAGAACGCACCTATAAATGATTTACTTAAATGATAAATGCTTTTGAAAGGATGATTCTGAACCCATCGGATTTTCCCCAATCATTTTTATTTAAAGGTTAATGATATTGAAAGAGGTACTTTCATTTATATTTAATTTGACCCAGAAGATATTTTTAGAATAACCCAATGGTTTTCAAAGGGGTACTTTCAATGGTCTCGAAGCTATGCTTCTAAGAGTTAATAAGTAATTTTTTAATGCGTTCGAAAGATACGTTCTGATGGTTTCGAATGTAATGATTTAAAGTGTTTTGAAAGGCATATGCTAGTGTTTTGAAAAGAAGTTTTGAATGTTTTCGAAGGAGGTTATCCAATGGTCTCAAAAGTAAAGGTTTAAGGTTTCGAAAGCCTTAGTTTTCAAACAAAAAACCCAATCTCATTTTCAACGGAAAACCATGGAATAAATAAGGAGCTTTAAAATGGCTTTTAAGTATGAAGTTTTTGAAGAAGCTTTCCTAGATAAAATAATAAGTTAAAGGGATTAACCATGTTTCATATGAAAATGATTTCAAGGATATTAAACCACAGGTGTTGGTGTTATTATGCTATTATGTTATTATGTTTGCTTCTTTTAATATACAAATTCATTCAAAAATGGACTCATTACTGTATTTTGGGGAAAAGGGGTAGAATAACTAGCTAGGTTGACCTAGTAGCGAATATAAATTGAGTTAACTCCAGAATAAGTAGAATTGCATCCAAGGGGTCAGGAAGACCAGAACATAGGATGCCTAAACACTGATTAAAGAAGTTGTTAGATAGATGGGTTCATAGTAAACTTATGAAAACTATGATTAGAAAGAGTTATTGGCAGGGACCAATTGGTTCGTAGTGAACCTATGAAAACTATATCTGGATTATGTTATTGACAGAAGTCAATTGATTCATAGTCAACCCATGAAAACTATGATGAAAGGGAAGTTATAGGAGATACCAATAGGTTTAGGGAGAACCCATGAATGAATGAAGTTATTGGCAGGGACCAATAGGTTCTTGATGATACCATGAAAACTATGAAACCGGACAGGGAGTCCATAACTTTAAACAAGTTGCTAGTAAACCCATGTAAACTAATAGGTTAATAGTGATCTTAGAAACTATAACAGATACAGATAGTCTAATTTAATGGGAATGGGAAATCCACTAATTAATTTGTTTTCATATCATCATTATATTTCAATTGTTATGTTTTAACCATTATGGATGCAGGAGCACAATAAGTTTTGGATAAGATACTAGTGAGGGGAATACACGTTCCACTAAGCGGCGTAGTCTCTCTAGATATCTAAATGATTTGAGATGGTAGGTTATTATTCATATCAGGCATTATGTCTGACTAGAAATTTATGTTTTCCTCTTAATCTCTTTGGTGCTCAATTGATTTTAATTAGTTTGAGAATTGAGGTTTTTAGGTACCTCATTAGACGAATAAGCTTCCAAAGACGTGTAGAAGGCAAGCTAGATAATAAGAGTTCATTTCTATTTTGATTCCGTTGTGTTCAGTTGTAAAGACAATCTTGTTTGCCTGGTTATATACTCTGATCATCCAAGAGAGCATCTTCATATGTCACTCTTGGCGTAGGTTATAATAATTATATTTTCTCTGACATGGTTTTCGAATATGGTATTATGTAATGAATGTTGAAATGATTTGAAATGGAATGTGAAAGTTGTTTTAATGGCTTTAAAATTTTTCTATATCCATATGATTCTGTTTTATCAATGTATCTAACATTACTGTATCTAGTCGTCGAAAATTAATTACTATAGATGACTACAACATCCGTAGCTTTTAATTTTGGGCCTCCAAGTGTGGGATGTTACAGTGATGATTTTTGAGTTTGTTATTAGGTTGGTTCATTCTGAAGTAAGATTTCTAGCATAAACAAAAGTGACGATGATATCTAACCCACCTACATTTTTAAAATGCATTGAATTTTGTTGATAATCCTTATTAACAACTGTACCAGCCTATATATTATTTTCCTAGAGAATCAAAATTCTACCCTTTATTTGACTACTACTATTATGAATTAAGCTCCAATGATCCCCCTTGTGACTTTTAAACGTTTCAATATTCTCTTCAGTGAATTTATTTTCCAAACAACTAAGATAGAAGGCCTAAACTTTGCCTTGATATTGTGGAGTCTAACTAACATGTGTCATTATTTAGACCTCGCACATTCCAGCAGATGATAGACATTAATGCTTGATAGATTTTCTCCTAGTCATAGGAGCAGAACCTATCATTACTGATTTATCAGTAGATTTCCCTTTTTTGATGCCAATTGTTTATCGTAGTCTACATTATCTTACGCGTAAACACTAATGTTTTCTTCCTCTTCATCTGCCTCTTCTTCAGAAGATTCCAGGTGTATATTCAACTGATGAATTTCCTTTAGAGATTCGGGACACCTCCTCCTCCTTCACTAAATTTCCATCAGATGATTTGGCTAAGAAATGTTTGGGAGACTGATCTACCTCAGAAGGGCTCTCCTCTGCTATTTGATCCTGAGTTGGAGGAACTATTGGCTCTAATCTGTAGGCCAACTCATTAACTGTAGGTTGTTTAAAGGGTAGGTGGGTATCACTAACTATAACATCTTGTGTGTTATTTTTTGTTACTGCCTAGTCTCAGGTTGATTGTTTGTAGTTGTTTTTAGGTTGATATTTTTTGTCTATTCCACCCAAATCTGCATTGGTTTATCTGTGTTAACGTTGCAATGTTGGTTACTATGACCAAAACATTTGCACTCACTACATCAAGAAGGCATAAATTCATACTCCACTTTCTGCATATAAACATTCCACTATTTATCAATGGCTTCAAATGTTTTAGGGAGATCTAAATTTGCATTAATTTCCACTAATACATGCGCATATTTGATAGGTTTCACTAGTCTGGTATTTTCATTTATATCCAGAGGCTTAACCACCAAAATTGTGAGTTTAATACTACATCTCATGTTCCATAAGGCTAAGTTCAAATTATTGAATTTAATCTAAACTTGATAACATATTAGCATAGCACGTTCAAAAGTGAAATCTGCTTCTCAGTTACGCGTGAATATCAATTTGTCATCCATGAACCATGGCCCCCCTTTGATAATCCTATAATAACCATCTTACCATTCAAACTTGATCAAGTAGAATCCGTTATCTCTTGGAAAGATATAGTAATAACCCGCACCTTTCGATAAAAATCAAAATCCAAGTCCATCAAAGCACAGATTGTTGGATTTAATACATGCAAATAAGCATGAGAATTATTAGAGATTGATAGAAATCTAAACTCATAGCGGAAACTGTAATAGGATAAGAATACCGACTATGATTACTACCTAGGAACTAAGGGTATTCCTTGGATTGCAGATTTTCACATCAACATTGAGCATAAGAGAAAGAAGACTCTCTAACAACAAAACACATCCAGCTCCAGTGACCTGTTCCTCTAAATCTATCATATAGGCTGTAATGAGGAAGGGGTCAGAACAACATCTGGTGACTGGAAAAATATAAATTACGCATAACATAAACATGTACCGATATGTTTCCATTTAATTGTTATGTTCATTAAAGTTAGCAATTTTAATCTAACTTTACATTGCACACACGATTACATACTTACCCCTTCTCAAGGTACGAAATATTAATGAAGCCATATCGACCGTACAATACTTCCAAATCCATTAGCCACTTAATACTTCTAAACATGAAGCGAGCTTCTATAATATTTTTTAGAAGATAAATTGGTAGACTTTGTCATTTAATCTTAATGGAGGTGGCCCCCATCATTCAACACCTATTCGCAAAGTAGTTTCCTAACAATGTTGTCAATCGTTAGTGGGTCTTAGCCATAAGACCTCTAACCACAATTTAAGGCTTTTGAAAACCATTGTCCAAATACTACCGCATTTATCGCCAATAAAATCGTAGTCATATAATAAATAGTACCTAAGCCACTTAATACCTTATTTTAGAAAATAGGTAGACTCTGGTCATTTAAGACCTTAACTAAGGTAGACCACCCCATTATTTATGACCTATCCCCAAGGCATATTCCTAAATGGTACTATTATTATTTTAGCTTTAGTAGTGTAAGAGACTTTACCTAAGCCACTTAATACTTTCTAGTGGGAAATAGGTAGACCCCATCATTGAATACAAAATTCCAGAAGTGTGCTCCTCAACGGTGCTATCTAGCTGTCATTGCTTGGAAATCTAATTGGGCTACTTGATACTTCTTTTGTAGGAAAGAGGAGGACTTTATAGTCACTTAAGACCCTAAAGCAGAAGCGAACCCTTCCTGAGATACTCGCTCTCACACTTTAATAATTAATATGGTATCTCATTAGGTTACTTCTTTAGGTAGGAAGACAGATCCTTCAGCCACTTAAGACTTCAACACTTTAATAAACCCTTTTTAGAGACATCCTTATTTATTTAGAATCTCACTAGGTTACTTAATACTTCCATTTAGAAGAGAGGCAGCCACTGAAGACCTCAATCCAGAAGCGAACCCAATGGAGATATCCCTCATCATTCCTAATTCCAAAGTTGGACACATTTAATACTTTCCAATTAATAAAGCAAGCCCAATCTCTCACATCGTCACAGATCGTTGAATTAGTGACATCTCACATCAGTAGTAAGTAAACTTGATTATTCATAGCCTTAAAGTGAAGGGAAGTCTTCTGTTGAGTGACTCTACTGAATTTGCATCACTAGCCCACTAAGTCAAATTAACCATCTTTAGTCTTTATTTATATTAGCTTAGGTAGACACTGTACTTAGCTTGCTAGTTCTCTTTTTATTTAAGGTAATAAGATTGACCATAAATATTTATCTACCCATAAATCCACGTTTAATGATCATAAATGTCAATTTGTCTATAAAATTATAAAGGACATTTCCTAAGATATTTATGTATGATTACTAATTTCAATTTAGTAACCTGTTATATCTATTCCATTTTTATTAGTCTAGTTAATCCATTTACCCTATTAATTTATTGCAACTTCCACATTTATTACCATTTATTGGAGTTACAACCTTTTAAGTTCTTTTCTCATTAGTTAGTTATCCTAAACGTGAATATTACGTCCAAGCGTCGTTATTAGATTTTTATTTGATTATTATAAGCGTAGTAATCATGCACAAATCTTTATTTTTATTAAATATGTTCTAGTTATATCTTTACTAAAATATAATTTTCTAAGTTAAATTATTGGAATCATATCTGAAAATATTATCCGCTATAATTTCCATAAATTAGTCTAAAATAAAATATTCAACTTTAATATATAAAGATTACATCATTTGAAATTACAAGGAATAATCGTTCCTTTTTATTACTGAAATAGATACTGTGACATACAATGAATTCGTACATTACATATCTCTTTCTCTTTCTATTTTCAAATATTCCTTAATAGATCAGACGTTGTATCTTTCTAAAAGGAAAAAAAATCAAACTAATTTATAAATATTAAATGGGTCTAAATTCAAGCAATTTCAAATATAGAAAAGTATATATTCCAACAAATTTAGAGTAATAATCCAAATTTATAACATTCTTATGCAACCTATTTCAGATCCGGAATAAATTTCATTTAAATCAATATTCTAAATTCACACTTTAGGACTCATTTCCAGATTAGGTTGTATATAATTCTAAATCAATTTATAAATAAGAATATGTAGGCGATATTTATTATATTCAGATTGTATTCAATTCATTGCCTCAAACTCATATACGGTTATCCAATTAGGCACAAAAATAAAATAAACACCAACGAGATAATTTTTATATTATAACAATCTATAAAATTCCCACTCACATTTTAAAAGCAATCCAAATCTCAAGATCCGAAGTCGAATCTTTGATTCATCTCCAAATTCTTTTTAATCCAAGTGATATGTATAAAAGAGTATACACATATAGTAGTTTTACAAATCTGAGAAGAGATTTAGGATAAGGGAAGAAAATAGATACTAATATATAAATTACCTCAAATAGCATATGGTTGATTCTCTTCTCCTTTTTATTAGATTTTCACTCTTATCTGATTTGTATGAATATAGATATAAATATCTTATTTTAACAATTTAGAAAGAAAGTGGAGGAACAAACAGCAGAGGTTCGCTACTACTTTCAGTAAAATATGAGAAGGGAAGGGAGGGTTGGGCATGAATTTATAGGCGTTAGAATCAGCCAGAACCATTTGATGGAAATATATTAAATCCGGGTTGTTGTGGCCTAGGTTTACTAGAGCCACCAGGTCGCCACCGGTCAACCGTCCTTAGGTGATCGGTCGACCGTAGGGGTTCTCCGTCCCAAATGATGGGTCGGCTTATGGGCCCAGGTAGTTAATATAAAAACGTTAATTATTTCTTATTTAATTACTTTCATTTCCAATTTGTTTTCGTCTATAATTTCTTCATTTGGACTTCGATGGAAAAACTCAAAATATGAAGTAGCTCAAAATTTCACCATGAACACAATGGTGCAAGTTCCATGGTCAAATTCCATCGTTTGCATAAATTTCATTTTTGAAGCCTAATTAATTAACTAACTAACTAATAGAATAACTAGCGCCAAATTACAGGATGTTATATTCTTCCCCCCTTAAAAAGAATTTCATCCTCGAAATTTCACCAATGACTAAGTCAAGGTTTTGGCGTCTAATTATCTTAAACTGCAGAACTAATGAAAATCCAACCAATTTTGTTACCAAACATGCATAAATGCATAGTGTATTACTATATCACCGCACAGAAAATATGTATGTAGAACGATTCTAAATCAGATGCTCCTACATGAATGCATTTCTTTTGAAATTATTTTTGAAAAATATGATGCAAACAAGCTACATATATACTGGAAGTTCTACATGTATGCAGCGTTTTTTTAAATCTTTCCAACCGAAACCCCCATACTCCTATAAATAAAAGTATGAGGCGACTAATTTTGCATCCACTTCCTATCATCTAATAATCTAACACATCGAAAATCGATTCCTAAATTTTACTCCTATGCTGGAAAAAGAAATTAGACGGAGAATATAACGATCTTACAAACAATAGTTTTCCTATTCCCATCTATTTTCTTATTCATATAGCATAGTGGAAATTTCTTCGATGTGCCGAATTTACTTTAATTTTGCCATGCACAAAATGCATAAGGAGGCATATTCCAAAGTTGTGCACGTCGTCAACAAGGTGTGGAAATAACAATTCCAAAGTTAAAATAGTTTTTCCCTTCTTATTGCTCGCATTTATTGCATCGTCGACCCTAATGCACCGCTAAATTCGTAAAATCTAACTCTATTTGCCTTCCCTACGCCTAAAATATAGCCTTCAAAATCACAATTTTCACAAAAAATCTTTCTCGCTTTTCAAATTTGCTTGCCATTTGGAAAATAAAACCCCAAAATATTTAGATATGTGCTTTTCCTTGAAATAAAATTTTGAACAAAAATTCTAAAAATAATTTAAGAATGAAAAATAAATAAATTCAAAAAAAATTCTTACTCTTTTTTTCTCAAAAGGAAACTTTTCAAGTCAAGGGGAAATTTTCTAAAATATTTTCCTTCTAAAAAATTTTGATAAATCAAGCCATACTTGTAGCGTAGTCGAAAGTCAATTATGTGCTAAACACACAAACCAAATTTCAAAATTCTAAAACTAACCTTTACCCTAAAATTTGATATTTCATTTAAAAATTTCAACACATCTAGTATTCAAAAATTTAGCTTTTAATGAGCAATGACCCATGATATCAAAACAACCTTATCATGTCATTCGCTAAAATTTTCAACTATTCAAAATTTTTAGTCTTATATTGCATTTACTATTAGTTAAACGTCTTTATGAGACATATTTATATTGTTTCTCTACTATGCATATATATATATATATATATATATATATATATATCTGTGTGTGTGAGCGGTTCACATATCCAGAAACAATAAGACAAAAAATGAATAGAAACTTATAGTACCATATGTGCCTTTTATAAGAGACAACTAACTGTTTTACAACCCAACAAAGCAAAAGAAAGGAACAAAAATAATACACCACCTAAGAACGGTGAGATGGTCTCACTCTGTGGTTGGAGCTCGAGCTATTGCCATGACTGCGGAATGGTTGTAGCACAGCGACTATGCACCCAAACTCACATCCTTGGCTCTGCTACTTCGTCTCAATCTGTAGCAGCTCTACCCGAACCTGATGAATAGCAGCAAGCTTAAGACTCGTGTATCACTTGGTGCCCTGCGCCATCCCCTGCTGCTGGTGTTGCGGTTTTGGTGGTAGTACAGGTATCGTGGCAAGTAGTAACGGAATATTCATCTTCTTTATGGTGGTTCGGTCGATGGCAGGAGAGACCTTCCTCACTACTGGATCTCCGCTCAAATTTATCCCCAAGTGGCAATATGGGAAGTGAGTCCTTAGGTTACCAACTTCCTGATCGAAAATATGGAGTATCAAGATACGAGCCCAATTGACTGTTACACCACATATTACAGCATAGGCGTCCTTTCGCACTGAGATGTAGATCTGGTCAAGGCTCACCATCTTTGGAATAATGTTATGTTGAATGGTGTGCATGATGAGATGGGAAAATGGTCGCTAATTAGCGGTCCTTCAATCATCGACATTTCTAGAAAATATCCACTGAAGAATCTCATGGTTAGTCATCTCAATGTCATCTAAACCTATGCCTACTACAGATATCTCCAAAATTCCAGCAAAAACATCATTTGACATCTCAATCCGGGCTCCCTTCACCTCAAACTCAATATAGTTATTGCCATCATTGAAATTTTGCGCCATGTGTGCATCGAAAAGACAGACGCAGCATAGGTAATACTCTCACTCATAAGCCTTAAAGAGAAGGATCGATGCAAATCCTACTACGACGTAAAGCTCTTCAAGCCCGAGAGTGGTGAAATCTCCTAAAGTCACCGGTCGTCCATGGAGGAAATCAAAGTATACCATTCCAAGATAGGTGGTGGTCTTCTGGTCGCTCCGGTCAAGCCAAGTGACTTCTTGTAGAGTGAGGCCGGAATGACGAGAGGAAGAGCCGCCTATACGTGGTGGTGTTATGGGCTTAGAGGCGGTTGGAAAACGGAGAAAAGGGTTTAGATCCAGCGTAGTAGTGGGAAAGATCTGACGCTCAAGGATTTCGACGTCGGTTGGTAGAGGAATGGAGGAGAGAGGCCTTGGTTAAGCGGAGGAAGGGGGAGGTGGAATTGAGTTCGGCTGAAATTGAAGAGGAGGAAGAAAGTGTGAGGGTGCGGCGGTTGAAGGTTTGGACGCGACTTATAGTCGCGTTCCAGATTTGAGTTTATCCTGAATCCACCTAGCTGTCAACTGCTATTAGACCACTACGATTGACCGTCTGGTCGACCGCTAGACCAGATTTGGGCACGGCCTAAACCTAGACCCAATAGGACCGGTTAAATTAGTTAATATTCTAATAACTATTCCGCACACCACAACTTAGCCTATGCATAAAAATTCTACCTTCCACATGACGGTATCCACTTTACTGCTTAGACCCTTCCGTGGTAAGATTTTGATAGCCTCCCCAAAACCGTTGTGATCAATAACACTTCCAAAAACCCAAAAATATTCCAGCTGTTATTTTCTACCTTCTTCGCATGGAAATATTTCTTTGAATAGCTGGTGGTTTACCAACACTTCAGACTACATACCTTAATAAATTTGAATGTCATTCCTATTTTATCCATATCTTAAAGAGAGAAAATATAAAAGCCTTGATTTTATAAACCAAAAAATCACTGAGAAAATATATGGTCCTTTGTATTTGTTTCTAAATAACAGAAACCACTACATACCAAAAATTCCCTCAAAATTCAAACTTATATATTTCAGGGTTTCCAAATACCTCCTTAAAACACAAAGTTCCCAAATAGAAAAACAATTTCTTACCAAAAATCAATATCAAGCCTTTACTGGTATATACATCTACATATTTAAGGATTTAAAGAATTAATCTTTTATAGACTAAAAATTTCTTAACAAGACCAATTTAGTCGTATACGTGTTTTTTTGAGAATTAAAATTTGAAAAATTCCACAAAACAAAATTTCCAAAATAAATCTTTGGGAAAAGAAATCCTTTAAAAACTCCTATTTAAAAAATCTAAGGCATTTCCAAAATATACTTTATAAAAATTCTCTCATAGGTTTTAGACTAAGGAATTGACATTAATTATTTAAATAAAAATCTGATTTTCCATTAAAGAGGTGATCAATGAATGCACCCCGTAAAGACATACTTCCAAACAATTGCAACATATAGAATCTAATTTATCATCCATTTGGAATAATTGTTTGTCTCCGACTAGAAATCAAAATCCAAAATCACAAGGATGCTAGATTCTCAATCGTCAAGTCGAATACCTCCAGTCTCTTGGATTCATCCATATATCGTACTCATGCTCTTCGTCAACAGCGCTTTATGCATCGCCGACATTCTGTGGGATACTTCTTATTCGGCATGAAAACCTTAGCTCTAAAATATTTTCAACTCATAATTGCTTTTCCCATTCCTTCGAAGTGGAACTACAGCCACTTCTATAATCGAAACTCTTAAAATCTAACGTAAAATTATAATATTACTGGATAGGAAAGTACGAATACGTTCTCTCAATTTATCCAAATCCCTCTGATCTATCAACCTAGGCTTTGATACCAAATGTAACAATCTGCACCTTAATGGGCCCAAATTTTGACAAAAATCAAAATCCAAGTCCATCAAAGCACAAATTGTTGAATTTGGTACCTGCAAATAAACGTGAACATTATCGGGGATTGATAGAAATCTAAACTCACATCAGAAAAAAATAATATGATAAGAATATTGACTATAACTACTAACTTGGAACCAAGGGTATTCCTTGGATAATAGATTTTCACATCAGCATCAATCATGAGAGAAAGAAGGTTTTCCAACAACAAAGCACATCCAGCTCCAATGACCTGTTTCTCTATATCTATCATGTGGGTTGTAATGAGGAGGCGACCAGAACAACGTTCTGGTGATTGGAAAAATATAAATTGTGCATAACATAAACTTATACCTATATGTTTTCATTTAATTGTTATGTCCATCAAAGTTAGCAATTCTAATCTAACATTGCATTGCACACACGATTACATACTTACCCCATCCCAAGATATGAAATACTAATGAAGCCATATCAACCACCAAATACTTCCAAACCCATTAGCCACTTAATGCTTCTAAATATAAAGCAGGCTTCTATAATACTTTTTAAAAGAGAAAAAGGCAGACTATCATTTACGACCTTAATTGAGGCAGACCTCGTCATTTAAGGGCTATTTCCAAGATGATTTCCTTAAAATGTTGTCAACGATCCGTGGGTCCTAACTACAAGACCTCTAACCATTATTTAAGGCTTCTGACATTTAATGTCCAACTACTACCGCATTTATCGCCGATTAATTGACAGTCATATAATAAACAACACCCAAGACACTTAATACCCTTTATTAGAAAATAGGTAGACTCTGGTCATTTAAGACCTTTACTAAGGTAGACCCCATCATTTAAGACTTATCCCCAAGGCGCGCTCTTAAATGGAACTATTATTATTTTGGCTTTAGTAATGAAGAGATTATGCCTAAGTCACTTAATACTTCCTAGTGGAAAATAGGCAGACCGCGTTATTTAAGACCAAATTTCAGAAGCATGCATCTCAATGGTGCTATATAGCTGTCATCGCTTGAAAATCTCCTTAGGCTTCTTAACACTTCTTTTTAGGAAGAGGACTCTATAGTCGCTTGACCCCAAATCTGAAGCGAACCCTTCCCGAGATATTCAATCTCACTCTTTAATTATAAATATAGCATCTCATTAGGTTACTTCTTTCGGTGGGGAGGTGAACCCTTCACCACTTAAGCCTCAACGCTAAAGTAAACCCTTTTTAGGGACTTTATTTACTTAGTTGGAATCTCACTAGGTCACTTATTACCTCCATTTAGGAGAGAGGTAGACCCTTCAGCCACTTAAGACCTCAAACCAGAAGCAAACTCCTGTGGAAATATCCATCACCTTTCCTAATTCCAAATTTGAACCATTTAATACTTTCTTATTAAGAAAGAAGCCTCATCTCTCACTTCATCATGGGTTGTTGGATTAGTGAATTCTTACATCAGTAGTAAGTACACCCTACTATTGGTAGCCTCAAAGTGAAGGGTAGTCTTCCATCGAGTGACTCTACTGGCCTCATATCACTGACCCACTAAGTCCAATTAACCATCCCAAGTCTTTATTTATATAAGCTTAGGTAGACATTGGATTCATCTTCATAATTCCCTTTTTATTTAAGGCAATAAGATTTACTTTAAATATTTATCTTCCTACAAATCCCCATTTAATGCTCATAAATGTCAATTTGTCTATAAAATCCTAACGGACATTTTCCAAGACATTTATATATGATTACTAATTTTAAATTAGTAACCATTTATATCTATTCCATTTTTATCAATCCCATTAATTCATTTTCCCTATTAATTTACTGCAACTTCATATTTATTATCATTTATTATAGTTACAAACTTTTAAGTCCTTTTCTCATTAGTTAATTATCCTAAGTGCGAATATTATGCTCGAGTATTATTATTAGCTTTTTATTTAATTATTATAAGTGCAATAATTACTTATAAATATTTATTTTTATTAAATATTTTCTAGTTATATTTTTTACTATAATATACTTTTCCATGCTAAATTATTGAAATCATATCTGAAGAGATTATCCGCTATAATTTCTATAAATAGTCCAAAATAAAAGATTTAACTTTAAAATATAAAAGATTACATCGTTTGAAACTACAAGGAATAATAATTTCTTCTTATTACTAAAATAGATAGTGTAAAATACAATAAAATTATACTTTACACATCTCTTTCTCTTTCTATTTGCATCTATTCCTTATCAGATCAAATGCTATATCTTTCTAAAAGTGAAAGAAAACAAACTAATTTAGAAATATTAAAAGGATCTAAATTCCAGCAAATCTAGATACAATTTTTTTTTACATTCTAACAAGATTAGGGTAATAATCCAAATTTATAACATTCTTGTACAGCCTATTTCAGATCTGGAATAAATTTCAGTTAAATCGATATTCTATATTCATGCTTTTGGGACTTATTTCCTGATCAGGTTATATAAATGCTAAATCAATTTATAAGCAAGAATATGTAGGCGATATGTATTATATTCAGATCATATTCAATTCATTGCCCACAACTCATATACCGTTATCCTTTTAGGCATAAAAATCAAATAAACACCAACGGGATAATTTTCATATTATAACAATATAAAATTTCCCCCTCACCTTTTAAAAGCGATCCAAATCTCCAAATCTGAAGTAAAACCTTTGATTCGCCTCTAAATCCTTTTTAATTCAAGAGATATATATAAAAGGGTATATATAAATTGGAGTTATGGATCTGAGAAGAGATTTGGGATAGGGAGAGAAAATGGATACAAATTACCTCAAAACACATATGGTTGATTCTCTTCACTTCTCCTTTTTATTATTTTTCTACTCTTCTTCGATTTATATGAATATAGATACAAATATATTATCTTAAAATTTTAGAAAGAAAGTGGAGAAGAAGAAATAGTAGAGCTTTGTGACTGCTTTGAAAAAAATACGAGAAGAGAAGGGAGGGCTAGGCCTAAATTAATAGGTGCAAGAATCAACCAGAACCGTTCGATGGAAATATATTAAATCCGGGTCGTTGAGGCCTAGGTTTACAAGAGCCACCAGGTAGCCATCGGTCAACCGCCTTTGGGTGACCGGTCGACCGTCCCTAATGATGGGTCGACCTGTCGGTCCATGTAATTGATATAAAAACGTTAATTATTTTTTATTTAATTATTTTCGTTTCGAATTCGTTTTACGTCTGTACCTGCTTCGTTTGGACTCCTATTGCAAAACTCCAAATATGAATGTTGCTCAGAATTTCACCACGAATGCAATGGTGCAAGTTCCATGGCCAAATTTCATCATCTGCACGTATTCCATTTTGAAGCATAATTAATTAACTAACTAACTAACAATAACTAGCTCTTAATTACGGGGTGTTATAGATATCCCGTGAACCTTTAGGGTTCCAAAGCTTTTCGATGTAAGCATTAAAATAGACAAAACATGGTCTTTTACCTACCATGTAAACATAAAATCGAGTTTTTCTACATGCTTTTGGATTATGCATACTCCTCATCATCAATTAGTTGATATGATTCTTTGCCATCCGATTGAGGTTTAGACAAATTAACTTTGCCTTTCATCTCGATTTTGTTCCCCAATGCTTCTACCTATGATTTAGGGTTATGGATAGATTGTCTAGGGTTTTTCTTAAGTGCACTTACAAATGTTTTTTCTCTCTTTCTCCTTCCTCTCCACCTCCTTCCATTCACCACCATCATCCTCTTTAAGTTCGAGAGCAATGGTTTCAGGAATGCTTGATGTGGTTGCCATTCTTAAATTTAACTTACACACACACACATATGTATAGAAAAGCTAGTAAGGTATTATACTAGCCCTTCCAGTTTTATAAACACATAAATATGGAAAAAGGATTATAAACAAGCTTATAATCCCAAATAGAAACAAAGAAAAAAAAACTTGCATACATATACTTACAAGTAAGCAATATTTTTTATATTCATACATTTTAAAAAATCTCACGGCCCTTCATTTTTTTTTAAATTTGGTTAATTTCCTTGATGAAACTTAAATGACCCTAAATGGTCCCTAAATGAAATCAACAGGTCGGATGAAGCCCACACAAATTCAAAGGAAAACTACTCTACCTGACTCAACTAGAGTACTATAAAAGGCACGTGTCAATAATAAATGCTTCTGCACATTATCCCATCTTTCCACTCCCTTTGCACTCTATTTCTTTTCCTTTTCTTCGAGTTCCTTCTATATTCCAACATATAGTGGTCGATACTCGAACATACCTAATCATGTAATAATTTTCTCATCCTGCCTCCCACCACTAGTGAGCAACTTCGACTTAATACTCTTACTTATAATTCTTACATCTAATTCAATTAGTTTACTAATATGTTCTTCCTTTCTTGCTTTGTTATGGAATACTCTAAAATTTCCTTCTTTCTACAAATAATGCACTGAAGTTGTCATTGTTATTTACTTTACTTTTTGGCTCAGCTCGACCTCCAAGGTTGCTAAGGTACAAAATCTCCTTTTTTACACTTTTAACTACATGCATGACTTTATTTTTAGCTTTCATTGCATGTATAACTTTCTTAATATAATGACAATTAAAGAAAAAATGATTATGTGATTCATTTTCTATGAGACATAGTTTGCATGCTAGATTTGGTAGAGTTAGGGATGTGTCCTGGGGAAATTATGTAATTTGATACATATATCTAACTCAGTGACCAATCTTGTTCAAAGTAAAAGTGTTTTCCTAATATTTTATACTTGTTATATAGTGATATAATTAATTTATAGTATATTAAATAGAAAACCCTTAAATGATATGTTATGTGTTACTAATTACAATGTGTTGTCATTATAAGAAATTTATCACATTAAAATTTACACATTATTTTAAATATTCCTAGTCATGATGTTTTGAGATGGAATATTGATACATCCGTTGAGACTATAGTGCATAATATTATCCAAATGTTGGTCAGTGTTTTATTCATATCTATTGCAGGCACCAAGGGGTTACGTACTAATAGTTATTGGATAACTATGATAGATTCACTCGAGAGTTCTCTATTGGTTAATATAACTATGGTCAAACGGATAATCTCGAAGTAACGATATTACACAATTCCCTTGAATTGATAATACCATTGAACTTCAATATGAAAACGTCACTTTGATTATAATTTTTTTTAGCAAATCTAGCCGGCTTTAAAATGGGTCGTGCCACTATATATATAATGGGAAAATAGGTGTTCTGCACATGCACAGAATTGCTAAAAGGAAAAGGCCCAGACAAACAAAGAAAAATATAGCATAGGGCATAGGCAAAAAAGCCTATACTACTAACCAAAAAGTACTACGAGCCCTCATAGGAGGAACTGCTACTGACAACATCATACGATAGGAAAATAACATTCAGAACCAGAGAAAAAGCAGGCAGATTCGAGTCATAACCTTCAAATAAGGAGAGTAAATATATTTCCTATCCCAACAAATGTCATAAAACTTACTTTTATTTTCCTTACCTATCTCACCAACCCTAGTAAGGGAGAGACCATCACCGTCTGTTTGGTAAATAAGACAACGATTCTCACCCAATACATCACTAATAAAGGCAAAATAAGTGTCAATCTCAGGAGATTACCGCATTATCGAAGGAACATGAATCCATTCCCGCTCCTCAAAATTCCAAGAAATTGAATTAGTTAACTTCGCACTCTCAGGCTTGGCTGGACTAACAGGTGCAACAACAAAAGAAGGAACTGTAGAAGTAGAAAATTCCGGATGGGCCTGACAGACAGGAGCATGAACAGAATGGGAAATCTCAGGGTGGGCCTGACAAACTGGAGCATCTACAGAAGGAGCAACACCAGTAGAAGCATCATATAGAGGGGAATCGGAAGGGGGAGGAGCAACCTTTGGGACCTATTTCTTGATAGGAAGTCGAGGTAGAGGAACCCGTTTAGATAAAAGCACTAGAGAGGTAGAACTAAGACAGCATCAGAATGGTGCCCAAAGGACTGACAGGTGATGTAGATCTTCGATTTCCAACTATAGCGAAGCCTGACCTCGGCAAAAAAGCCTTCAGCAAGTTTGACTTTCAACACAAAAGGTAAAAGTTTGGTAGGTGTTATTTCGATCAGGGCCTTGGCATAAACTAATCTTTTCTTGGCTATAGTATTAGCATTATAACATATCACCTTTCCAACAAGGCCTACTAGACAACCAATCCCAATCAGAGGTTAAAGAACAGAAGGAATATGAGAAAAATAGGCTCATACAGGAATAGATAACACCTAATCCTTAGCCCGATCAACAAACAGACTCCAGGTAGTAATAATAAAAGGTTTCCCATCAATGATAATTGGATCGAACTCAAGAATATGCTGTCTTTTGTCACATGCTGTCTTTTTCCACTACGTGAGAATTTAAAGTAGAACATTGCATTATCATAATGAACACTTAAACCACCTTTAACCTTCCATAACAGGTTGCATCGCGCCTTAATTCCAATTTTGGTTATAGTTAAACTGTGGAATAGGGTCCATTGAACGACTATATTAGGATCTGAGTTAAAGCATTGGAAGTGAAACACCATTCAATAGAGAATTCATCCACTTTGTTATATGAGGTTAGTATCACTGTCAGTTGTAGTCAACGCAAAGTCAAATGCTCTAGCCGAAGCATTACGATTAATAATAATTGTTATTACGGAATCAAGGATTTTATGTTTAAAATTATAAAGTTGTATATGGACGATGTTGGAATTTTGGTTAAAGCCAAATTCCATAAGTCCTAATATGATGTAGGTTTGATGAAGAGAATTGATGTAAATAATCGAAACTATTAGGTTCCACTTGTAATAGGTAAAATTAGATTTTACGAGAAAGTACAAACAACATATTAAATGAAAATGTCATACCACTAGCTAAGGTGACATATAAACGTTAGTATTTGAATTATTCGATATTAGTTGCTAACTTAATTTGCACCTTTAAGTCGCATAATCGAAATGATGAATACTCCGAATGAACTATAGATTTAATTAATTGATAATTATTGTAAATTAATTAAATTAATTAATATTTATGAAATATTAGTTAAAATTTTTGATTTAACTTGTTGAAATATCACTGGTATTTAATAAAGTGCGTATATAAAAGTTATAAACGTGGATACTGTCATGCGATGCCGGCAGAATGTTTAAATTGGATTTAAATATAATAAATACTAAATTGGTTTTTAATACATTAAACTAAATAATATTTGTGAAATATTAATTATCAAATTTTATTTAATGTTTGAATATGTTAGCATTTAATAAAGTGTGTATATAAAAGTTACAAAAGTGCACATCGATATACGATATTAGTGGAACATTTAAATTGGATTTAAATGGGATAAAATGCTAATGGAATTTTATAGGCCCATGTAGTACCATCTATGGCTATCCATGCATGTAAATAATTAAGAGGATTTTATTGAGATTTATAAAAATTAAAGGAAGAAGGTTTTAAGAAGGAATATGAATTGTTTCTATCATTCCCTTAAAACAAATCTCCTTTCATTTCATTCGTTCACTCATTTTCTTTCCTGATAAAATTATTCCTCTTCCTCTCCTATCAACTCTAGCCAAAATTTTCATGGCTTCTAAGTCCTAGAGTTCCAAAATAAAATATCAAATAAAATTAATAACAAAAGGTGATTCTCATCTCTTGATTCTTACAAAATCGAAAGATCGATCAACAAAATCTATGAGCTTTTGATTCATTGTTCAAGGTGTAATATGTTGGTGTAACACTCCATATTTTTAATAACATTATTTAGAATACTTAATTAGGTAAATTAAATGAAATAATGTAATTTGTTAAGAGAGTGAGATTTGTGATTCATAAAGGGGTAGTCGTGCCAATGTAAATTAATGAACTAAGTAGAATTAAAATGAATTAAGTTAGGGTGAGTAAACAAGGGAAAAATAGGCAGAAGCAATAACTTTATAGCCTAAACTTTCACTACATTCATTTCATACATTCATTACAAAATTTACCAAAAACTCAAAAACTTAGAGGCCGACCACCGCTAAGAAGAAAAGAGGGGAAATTAAGCTAAATCAAGAGGAAGAACCTAATTAACTTAAATCAAAGATCAAATCTCATCTCCTTAACATCAAAGAAAAGGTGAATAATGACTACATCTCAATTTTTTTAATGGTTTTCGATTTTAGTGTGAAATCTGAGCTATTTACAAATATTTACCATGTTTTGAATGATAAAATGTATATCTATATGTTAACCCTACTAAAATGTAGTTAACCCCAAGAAAATTGACTCAGATATAGAAGACCAGATGAAACTGGTATAGGATCGCGCCCTATACATTAGCTTTAGCCCTAAGCTAATTTTAGTCCAAATTCCAGTGTGCAAGGCTTAGTCATAGGTAGACTTAAATGATGGTTACACACCCTAGGAGATGTAAATTAGGGACAGACCATCCAGAAGACTTATCTAACAGTTGTTAGATCATATTTATTATTTTGTTTGGTAGGCACGAGTCAGCTAATGGTTCGTAGCCAACCATACAAAACTACATTTGTTTCGGACAGCTAGTCCAGTAAATTACCTGTTTTTAACATAAAGGACATTGTTATTTTGATATAATCAGTTTGATTAACCAGTTTGGTTGCAGGATGCAAAAGATATGTTTTTAAAGAGATATTAGTGAGGGAAAACTTGTTTCGCTAAGCGGCGTGGTCTCACTCAATATCATATATAACCAAGATCTATAGTATTATTCATACCAGGCTTTATGTTTGACTCGAAGTTTATGTTTTTCCCTTAAACTCTTGGATGCTCAAAATTGATTTGAGTAGACTGAGGGTTGAAGGTTTTCAGGTTTAGTAGTGGGCGAATAAAGCTTACGAAGACGTGCAGGACGAAACTTTAGTTATATATAGACTTTTTTTTTAAATTCCGCTATGTTATTAAGACAGTTACTCTAGTATTTCTCTGATCATCCAAGGATACATCTTCATATGTCACTCTTGGCGTATTTGTAATAATTATATTTGATCAATGCCTCGGAATGTGATGGGATTATGTAAATGGATATGAAACATGTTTTGTGAAATATAGTGAGGAAAGCTATTTTTTGAAATCTGTGATTTTGTTTCTTATTCTTGTGATTTTGATATTATGAATACCATTAACATTACCGTATTTGGTCACCAGAAGTTAATACTATGGGTGACTGTAGCATTTGTAGCGCTTAGCTTCGGGCCTCCTGATAGGGAATGTTACAACTTAGTATCAAAGCATAGTTTATGAAAAACTTTAACTTAAATAAAATGATTTTGGAAAACATAATCTTTAGGAAGTAATAGAAAAGATCGAGGAATGGGAAATGTACTTGTATTTGGTATATATATGTATATGTTGTATCTCTTGTCTCCTATCTTTATTAGGCTATTCTTTTGAATTTCACAAGGCTCGAATGCAAATATGGATGCTAGAAGAGTTAACATTGGTGGGGTAAACACCACGATGAACAGAAATGCCAAATCAAGTACTAGGAGAAACCCAGGTCGGGCACAAGTAGAGAATGCGGGCACTTTAGTCGCGTAAACGGATATAGAAGCAATGTATCAGTTCTTCGCAAACATGGTACAAACGGGAAGTGATGCTGGAGTTGTTGGGGATAATGCTGTAGGAAGGAATTAGGAAGTTACAATAGTGACCAACTATGCCATGCTGAATAGAGATTATAACCGGCTAGGAGGAAGCCATTCATTGGCACTGAAGATGCAATTGAAGTAGAGAACTGGTTACTGTATTGTGAAAGGATCTTTGTAGATATGAACCTCAATGATGAGCAAAAAAAGGCTTGCTTCAAGATAATTGCAAGAAGCAGCACTGCATTAGTGGAACAACATTACAGTCGGAGTTAATGAAGAAGATTTGACATAGGATGAATTCAAGAGGAGATTTTACGGAAGGTTCATGTCCGAAGCTACAAAGTCTACCTTGCTAAGAAGGTTTGCTGAGTTGGAGCAGGGAGAGATGATTGTTCTGGAATATGCTAGGAGGTTTGAGGAGCTAGTAAGGTATGGTTTGCTACAGTAGACACTGTGATGAAAAGGAACGAGAAGTTCATAAGAGGTCTGAATCCTGAGCTTGCTGGAGTTATGTTGACACACATCAGAGATCCTAATGATGTGTTTGTAGAAATGGCTTGAAGACAAAAGGAGATGCGGGCTTTGCTGGAAAAGAATAAGGCCAAGGAAGCTCGAGGAAGGCAAGGTCAGAAAAGAAAGATCTTCCACAAGAAAGGAGCTTAGACAGAAGGAACTCCTAAGAAAGGGAAGTCTGAAGTGGTCTATTATAAGTGTGACAAGAAAGGCCCCTATGCTCATAAGTGTCGGATAGGCAAAGGAAAGAAGGTAGCTGAGAAGAAAGGAGTTAGATGTATTAATTGTGATCAAGTTGGGCACTACAAGAACCAGTGCAAAGAGCCAGCTAAGGATGGGAGAGGCTAAGTATTTGCATTGGAACCAGGTATGTATCAGTTGTCGTAAGTTGAATGAGAGGACGATAAAGAATCGATATCCGTTGCCTAGAATTGATGAATTTTTCAACCAATTGTGCAGAGCCAAAGTGTTTTATCGGTTGGATTTGGCGACTAGATTCCATCAGCTTAGGGTAGCTAAAAAGAGTATTCTTTAGACAGTGTTTAGGACCAGATATGGATCATATGAATGGTTAATGATACCATTCGAAATGACTAATGTGCCAGCTTTCTTTGTAGATTTGATGAACCGATTTTTCTGAGAGCACTTGGATAGGTTCGTATTGGTGTTCATAGATGATATTTTGATATACTCTAAGGATGAGAGAGAGCATGAAGTTAATTTTAGAGTGGTGCTTGATACTTTGAAAGAACACCAACTGAAGGCGAAGTTTTCACAGTGTCATATTTGGAAGAGAGAAGCGTAGTTTCTTGGCCATATAGTTTCGGAGAATGGGTTATCATTGGATCCAGCTTAGATCGAGGCAGTGAATAGTTAGAAGATACCCAAAATGGTGATTGAGATAAGAATGTTTCTGGGATTAGCTGGATAATATCGGATATTTATTAAGGATTTTTCATGGATAGTAGCACCGATGACTAAGCAAACTCAAAAGGATGTAAAGTTTGTCTTGATAGATAAGTGTGGGGATGCATTCCAAAAGCTGAAACACTTATTGACGAATGCGCCTATGTTAGTTGTCCTAAAGGGGAATCAAAACTTAGTGGTATACACATATGCCTGTGGGTAGGATTTGGAGCTGTCTAATGCAAAAAGGTAAAATGATTGCCTATGTTTCTAGATAGCTTAGACCTCATAAGGTTAGATATCTGACCTATGACTTGGAATTAATAGTGGTGATATTTTCTTTAAAGGTGTGGAGATATTACCTTTTGGGAGAGAAATTTAAGTTATATATGGATCACAAGTTGCAGATGCACTCAGTAGGAAGCATCAGAATGCAGTGTTGGCGACGATAGCTGAGCGGAAAGATTTAGAAGCGTTGACTGCATGCAGTGTACTTCGGAGATCAAAGAGTAGTTCAAGTACATAGAGTGCTATGTTGTCATGTTTAGAAGTTCGACCGGTTATGATCGAAAGAATTGCTTCTAAGAAAGGAGAAGATCCAGTGTTGGTTGAACTGATCAGGAAATTAAGGATGGAACCGAGAGCGATGAATTGAATGATTTCTGTCTTGATCAGAGTGGGTGGTTGAGAAAGAAGGGAAGATTATGCGTTCCGAATGTGGAAAGCATTAGGAAAGATATTCTTGAATAATGCCATCGTTCAAAGTTTGTCATTCATCCAGGAGGAACGAAAATGTATGAGGATATAACGAGAAGTTTCTTCTAGGAAGGTATGAAGAGGGATGTCATCTTGTGGGTTAGGTAGTGTGTAAATTTTCAACAAGTGAAGGTCGAACATTAGGAGCCAAGTGGACTGCTTCAGCCTTTATAGATTCAAGTTTTGAAGTGGGATTCTATATCTATGGATTTTATAAACGGGTTGCCAAGGTTAAATAAAGAAAATGAAAGTATATGGTTGTAGTGGACAGATTGACTAGGAGTTCCCATTTCATTCCAGTTAAGTCAACCACGATGGCACCTGGTTTGGCTAAGTTGTTCATGAGGAATATAATTAGACTTCATGGAATTTCTTGTAGTAGTGTAAGCGATAGAAATTCCTTATTTACAAGTGATTTCTGGAAAAGTCCACAGAAGACTTTAGGTACCAAGCTCAAGATGAGTACCACTTACCATCTACAGAAAGATTGAAAAATAGAAAGAGTTAATAAACTCTTAGAAGATTTGTTACGAGCTTGCGTATTAGATTTTAGGGGATCGCGGGAAGACCATCTACACTTAGTCGAATTTTCGTATAACAACAGTTATCATATTAGTATAGGGATGACACCACTTGAAGCTTTGTATTAAAGGCCGTGCAAATCTCCTGTTTTTGCATTAGAGACCAGGGATAGGTTGATGCTTGGTCCAGATTTGGTAAGAGAAGCCGTAGAGAAGATTGAGTTGATTCGACCGAGAATGAAGGAAGTTCAATCTAGACAGAAAATTTATGCTGATAAAAGACAAAATGACTTGGAGTTCTCAGTTAGAGATCATGTTTTCGTTAAAGTATCACCGATGAAAGTTGATATTAGGTTCTGTAAGACAGGAAAGTTAGCACCGATATTCATTGGACCGTTTCCTATTTTTGAGAGGATCGGAAAATCGCATATAGAGTAGAGTTACCGAATAGTTTAGCAGGAGTCCACAATGTTTTTCATGTTATTCATCCAAGGAAGTATATTCGGGATCCAGAGACTACTATTGCACCGACATTGTTAGATGATTTAGTACTGCAGCCGAATTTGACTATAGTTAGAAAGCATGTTCGTATAGTCACAAGAGATGAGAAGAAGTTAAGAACTGAGACAGTCAGGTTAGTCAGAGTTCAGTGGATTGACGACGAGAGAGACTATACTTGGGAAACTGAGAGCAAGATTCGAGATACTTATCCTGACTTGTTTCATGGTATGTTTTACCTTTTTGATTGATTGATGAGTGCCTTATCATTATTTCGAGGACGAAATTATCTAAGGAGGTGAGTTTGTATCACCCCATATTTTTAGTAACATTATTTAGAACATTTAATTAGGTAAATTAAATGAAATAATGTAATTTGTTAAGAGAGTGAGATTTTTGACTTATAAAAGGGAATCCGTGCCTTTGTAATTAATGACTAAGTAGAATTAAAATGAATTAAGTTAGGGTGAGTAGACAAGGGAAAAATAAGTAGAAGCAATAACCTTATACCCTTAACCTTCACTACATTCATTTCATACATTCATTCCAAAATTTACCAAAAACTCAAAAACTTATAGGCCGGCAACCATTAAGAAGAAAAGAGGGGAAATCAAGCTAAGTCAAGAGGAAGAAGTTATTTAACTTAAATCAAAGATCTCCTTTACATTAAAGAAAAGGTGAAAAATGACTACGTCTCAAGTTTTTAATGGTTTTTGGTTTTAGCACGAAATATGAGCTATTTGCAAATATTTTGCCATTTTTTGAATGATAAAATGTATATCTATATGTTATTAATGATTTTTGATAATTCATATAGCTTTTGTGACATGCTTTGATGTGAATTAATGTGAATTTTATATGAATTATCTAGTGAAGAAAATGCTATTTTGGGTTTAAAATTAATTACGGCCAAATTATATTGGCTTAGGGTCTGAAATTTATATATATTGAAAAATATATTGGAAATGATTTACATGAATTTTTGTAGTATTTTCCTAACTCTTTTAATGGATATATAAAATTATTTAAGGTATGGGATTTAAATGTTTTATATATTAATAAAAAGGAGAAGGGGTATTTTGTAAATAATTCAAATTATTATTTTTGAAAATTGGCAGTACTTCTAGAAAAGAAAACATGCAATCAATCATAATTTGACAAATAAGGCAGGTTAGGAAAAAAGAATTAATTTTTAAAGTCAAATCAACATGCTTTTTCTTGTTTCAATGCTTTCGGCACCAGGCTTTCGACTCCTTACCTCTATCTCTGACTCCATCAAAACCAATACACATGGTATCAAACTCCTGGTACGTAGTGAATTGGATGTGGATGAAAGATATGAAGTCGAAATAAGGGATTTCGATGAGATTGAAGCGCTACTCTGCTTTTAAATAAGACCGTGCCTGCTTTGCTTTCGATTGTAATGCTTTCGACTTGGTTGGCTTCTAAATGGGTCAAATTGTTTAAAGGAATGGTTTGGAAAGAGTTTGCGTCGTTTGTTTTTAGTAAATGATTTCAAAGGGTCCAAAACCCCTAACTGCCGCCGTTTTACCTTTCGACCCAGATTGGTTTCGAAAGGGATACCTTGTTTTAAAACTTTGCCACTTCTTCAATGCTTTCGAAGGGATAGGTTTCGACACCATCCACTTCTTTTACTTAAAAATTGCTTATGAAAGAGTTGCTTTCGACTTGATTGTTTATGGTCCTTTTTTATATTTGAAAATTTAACCCAAAGGTTTCGAAAGGAATGATTTTCAAAGATTTCAAAGGGTTTTCCATAAGCTTTTACTTGAACCAAATGCTTTCGAAAGATTTGTTTTTAGCAGCATGCTTTAATGCTTTTGAAAGGTAACTGATGTAGGTTTCAAAGGGGAGGTTCCCTAATATTTTTGAAAGGTTTAAACTATGGTTTCAAAGCCGAGGTTCTCCAGTGGTTTTGAAAGGTATTTAAAGCATTTTTAATGAAGGTTTCCAATTGCTTTCGAAAGGCAAGTTATATGTTTTGAAAAGGATGTCTAAGGTTTTAAGGCTTTCAAAAGAGAAGAATTCAATGTTTTTGAAAGGGCTTTTGTAAATAGTTTCGAAAGCTATGTTTTGGCTTTTCAGCCTATGGTTATAAAGTAAAGTAGATTACTTATATCTAAGGGTACTTTCAATGATTTTGAAAGGGGTACTTTCAATAGTTACGAAAGGTGTACTTTTAATGATTTTGAAAGGGGTGCTTTCAATGGTTTCGAAAGGGTTGTTTAAAGATTTTAAACAAAGGTTCGAGTGAATTGCTTTTGACAATATAGCCTAAGTGTTTTAAGTTAAAAAGGGTTTTAACTTATTTTGAAGGGATGTGAAATCTTAATATATTTCATCAATGTTATTTTGAGTAAAGTATATAACATGGAAAATAGCTTAGAATAAAGCAAAGAGTATACTTTCCTTGTATATGTATGATTTAAAGGTTTAAATCATTTTGAAAAGGTTGTCAAGGAAAATTTAAAGGGTAGTTAACCCTAAAATAAATGACTCGGATATAGAAAACCAGATGAGACTGGTGTAGAGTCGCGCCCTATACATTAGCTTTAGCACCAAGCTAATTTTAGTCCAAATTCCGGTGTGTAGGGCTTAGTCACAAGTAGACTTAAATGATGGTTACACACTGAAATGGAATATATGTTAAGAGTAAAAGGTTATCGGTGAGCCCACAAAACCACTAGGACCAGGAGACCCTGGGAGATGTAAGTTAGGGATAGACCATCTAGAAGACTTATCTAGCAGTTGTTAGATTATATTTACTATTTTCTTTGGTAGGCCCGAGTTAGCCAAAGTTTGGTAGTCAGCCAAACAAAATTGCATTTGTTTCGTACAGCTGGTCCAGCAATTTACCTGTTTCTAGCATAAAGGATATTACTATTTTGATGTAATCAGTTTGGTTATAGGATTATGATATGCAAAAGATATTTTTTGAAAGAGATATTAGTGAGGGGAAACCCGTTCCGCTAAGCGGCGTGGTCTCACTCAGTATCAAATATAATTGAGATGTGTGGTATTATTCGCACCAAACTTAATGTCTAACTCGAAGTTTATGTTTTCCCTTTAAACTCTCGGGTGCTCAGAATTGATTTGAGTAGACTGAGGGTTGAAATTTTTCAGGTTTAGTAGGTGAGCAAATAAAGCTTCCGAAGACGTGTAGGAGGCAACTTTAGTTATATAAAGACATTTTTTTTAAATTTCGCTATGGGTATTAAGACAGTTAGTCTAGTATTTCTTTGATCATCCAAGGGGAGTATATCGCTCTTGGCATATTTGTAATAATTATATTTGATCAATGCGGGGAACGTGATGGGATTATGTAAATAGATATGAAACATGTTTTGTGAAATATAATGAGGAAAGCTGTTTTGTTTTTTTTGAAATCTGTGATTTGTTTCATATTCTTATGATTCCGATATTATGAATACCATTAATATTGCCATATTTGGTCACTGGAAGTTAACAATGGATGATTGCAGCATCGTAGCGCTTAGCTTTAGGCCTCCAAATAGGTGATGTCACAACTGGCAACATCTCAAGGTAAATTTCTAGTTTATTCATTTATTTGTTTATATATTCATATGCATGGATTTGTATGATTCATTATACATTTAAATTGACTATCTTATAACATGTGAATTAATAGCCTCTTTCTTGATTAAATATGTGTCCATTATGTTAAATTCATTTAGATCAACATATATTATCTATTCCCTAACAGTGCTTGTTCATCTCAATTAACATGTTTTAGATCCATTATTAACCTTGTTTATTTATTGATGTTCTATGTATCTCTTTGATTTTATTGTCAACAGGTTGATCTTCCCTACTTTAAAAGCCACCCCAAAGCAATAACACTCCTTTTCTCAACAAATAGCACAAGTGATTGAGTTATACATCAGATAATAACTCATAATGTTGTGTAGCAGAATAACACATGAATTTATATAATAATACGACAATAGCCTCCTGCTCGCCACCTGTCAAGCACCACATGCTCACCAGATCTGATATCCTTAATCTACTCATTTAAGACTACCCGGAGTAATAGGAAACAAAGCATAAAACTCCAGGTCAGACAAGTCTAGTTTAAGCAATTGAAATATCAAATACTATAAATGCGATAAACTAGGGCAAATGGTATGGAAAATCATACCTGACATGTCCCTGCATTCACAGAGTTAGCACATATAAAGGTATACACTGCTATATGATAATCATCATGGGTGTACTGTGTATCAAGGTACTAAGGGTGTCTAGATGTCTACATGGGTAATATCTACATAGTGTGACATCCCAAAGGTAGTAGCATAATCAAACAAACATAGCATCCATCAATCCATCCTCGCATTCAATCACTCGGTGTATTGGATATATGATACTCATAAGAACCAATCATATAGTTTAGGACTACTCAACATTTTAGTTTCTCGGTACTCGAATCCATGCCATTCAAAAGGTCGGGAACAAGATTGCATATGACATAACAGCCCTGGTTACATTTATCGGGTCATCATTTGATATAGGACACACGACATAGCCCAAGTGCGCATCCTCACATATCCCTGCTTTAAGAGTACATTTTGAAACCTACGGATATCAACCATCATTTGAACATGTCATCCAAAATAGAGCTCATCTCATAATTATCCATACAACTCCTGTCTGAAGTCATCGCGATTGGGAACTACTGTGGACAATCATCATAAATCAAAGAGTGTCATCATGCATCCCGTAACCGACCTCCAACAGTCCCTTCTATCCAATTACTCTACATCCGTAGTGTAGCTATCCATAATCGAAGCCATCACTCTCCATCACTTAAACGTCATCTAGCCAAGCTAACCTCGAGCCATGATCACCACCGATCTAACCTACCCTCGAGCCATGATCACCATCGATCCAAGCTACCTCGAGCCATGATCACCACCGATCCAAGCTACCTCCGGGCCATGATCATCAACTATCCAAGCGACCCCCGAACTAGGAACAACACCTTCCCAAGCTACCCTCAAGTGATGGTCATTTGCATCAATTTGTATGGATCGGTACCAAACCAAGAGTATGGGTCGGTACCGACCACAAAGTTTTTTGACTTCCCAAGCTACCACTGAACTAGGTACTCCACCGATCCACGATACTGTCGTACTAGAAACTTCACTGATCTAAGTTATCTTAAAACTAGGAACTTCACCTATCAAAGCTACCACCAAACTAGGAACTTCATCGATCCAAGCTACCAGTGCAGATCGCATGTTGATAGGGTCAACCCCTATAGATCGGTACCGATCTAAGGGGACCGATCCTACACTAAGCCAAATTCATACGATTTAGGCTTCACTTCATTCCTACTACTCTCTCTGCCCTAATCCATAGTTTGCATCCCAATCCCATACTCCAAACTTCCATGCTTTGGTTCTGTCCACCGATCCAAATCTTGGATTTATAGCGATCCAAGAGACAACTTGTGCTTTAATGCACATATCTCAACCGTGTGAAATCCAAATGACCTAAAACTTAGTGTGCAACCTTATGAGGCCTTCCTTGTTGCCTCATATCGATCGCATCCCCAACCGACAATTTTGAATTTTTAGATCGTCGATGATCTTAGAGCCAATCCTAAGTCTAAATCGCCATCCGATCAGTGTTTTCAACCATTAAACAATAGAGAAGCATACAAATGTCATATAGAAACCAAAACATCCGCCAAACATCAAAATATATCCATTCTGAAGAAACCTAAATCTAAGTTGAAGGTTAGGGATCCACAAGAATACATTTTTGTAAATCAAGTCCAAACCATCTTAAATTCACATATATGGTTTAATATGGCCTAAAAACATTTTAGTATATCTAAATAATTTTTAAAACATCATTTAGGTTGTTTAATGCACTAAATAGTAAGAGTGAGATCTAATCACTCACCTTAATCCAAATCAAAGCCCAAATCCCTCAATGAACAGTAAAAGGCACAAAATCCAATGCTCCTCTAACAGTAAATCTCGAATGTTAGTACCTGAGATATAGGTTTTGATGAAAACAACTTTAGGAAATCATATAAAATATAAATATAAATGTTTTATCAAGGTATACAGTATATAGTGCAGGATATTAGACAGGTGATGATTTAATCAGTTGTACAGTATTAAGTAAAGATTAAAGAAATTCAAGATGTTGATATAGAGACACAAGAGCATGAAGACTTATGAGTATTGAAGAGTTTAAGATTTTATGATATTCCAGATAAGTTAGAGTTATAGATTTATGTTAAAATCCTAATAGCACTTGATCTCTTTCTCATCTCTCTATTTTTAAATAAGTTTTTAAATATTCTTTTCTAAACAACTTCTAAAAAGTTTTCAATTTTTGTACTTATAAATATTATTTTAAGTTTTGGATATTTTACTAAGTTGTTGTTTTTATTAAATTTTAATTTATATTGGTTTTTTTTAAAATATTATCATATAATTTTACTCAAGTTTTAATATGATTTAAAGGTGTATAAATTATATTTAAGCATATTTACAAAGTATCATATTATTTTACAAAGCAATACATTTTCAAAATAATATTCTAAAGTTTTTTTCAAAAAATAAAGAGAGTATGTCGACAACTAGCTGTTAATTTAAAAAGTCAAATTTCAAAAGAAGTGTCTATTCATCGTATCTCTTCACGAACGAACATGATCGTTATTTCTCTATAAATACCTGTCTTCCCATTGAAATTTAAAATCATTTTTCATTCTTCTTCTCTCTTTCTTATCCTCTTTCATTTTCTAAACAAAATATAACCATACTTTGTCGAATTTCAATCAGAATCAAACTCAATCACCATTAGTTTGATTCTCTATCACTTGCTCTTTGATTTCTATCATCTCTCTCATTCTACTCAAGATCGAAGTGTTATTCTAGAGTTATAGGATCATTGTTAATCAAGATTGAAGATCTGAGCCTGTAAAACCCTATGAAATCAAATCGTTATACTTGTGGGTGAGATTGTAGCCCGTAAAAAATAAGGTGAGCTTAGTAGCCCATAAATCTAGTGGGTGTTCTTATGGTCCAGAAATCAAATGGCTCTACCTAGAGGTCAGGATTATAGAGAGTGTGCCTCATAGCCTTGGAATTGAGATTGTATTTGCATTTACTGGTTGAAAAGAAATCCGTACAAGGAATTGTGCGATACTGGATGTAGGATAACTTCGAACCGGTATAAAATCCTAGTGTGTTGTTTCCATTTTCTTTTACTACATCTACTTTTATCTTTGTTTTGATTCTGTGATTGTTTCTGTGATTAATAATTGCGCAATTCTAAGTATAATTTTAAAATGTTTCAAAAAGATTCATATTAATTAAAAAACATGATCACCCCTCTCTAATGTTGATTTAGCATTAAGATCCCTATTCTACAATCTTACATTTGGTATCAGAGCATTTGTTTCCAAAGTGTTCATAATCTGATTTTTGAAAATTTTAAATAGCTACCAACACAAGTAATAGTACTGTTAGTAAGACGGTTAATACACTTGTTAGTAATCCATTTGTTGAGGACAATATACTACTAGATCACCACTTTTTAAGGGTAGTAACTACGCATACTGGTCTTGTAGATGAATATCTATTTACAATCAATTGGATTAGACACTAGGAATATCTCACAAACCGAGTACACTGAACCCGAGACTAATTTTGCACAATGGACTTCTGAATAGATGGGAGTTGCACAAAGTAACTCTAAGGTCATGAATATACTATTATGTTCACCAGAAAGAAATGAATTTAATAGAGTATCCATATGTAAGTCTGCATTTGAAATTTGGAAAACTTTGCAAGTTACATATAAAGGCACAAGTATGGTTAAACAGACCCAGATTTCCATCTTAACAAACCAGTTTCAATTATTTAAATTGAGTTCAAATGAGTCCATACTTATATGTATAGCAGATTTCAAGATATAGTACACTCACTTATTGCATTGGGAAAAAGTTTTTCTAAGGAGGATCAAGTTAGAAAAATACACAATTCACTTACTCTTGAATGGGACCAAAAGACTATTGTAATCGAAGAGGCTAATGATATTAACAAACTAAAGATTAAAGAGTTGATTGACAATCTAATGTCTTTTGAGGCACAAATGCAGTGCAGAAGAGAAAACAAAGCAATAGAGAAGAAATCCATGGCATTCAATGCAATGATGAATAATCTGGATTCAGATAGTGATAATGATGAAGAAATTGCTTTCATTACAAGGAACTTCAAAAAACTACTGAAATATATAAAGATAGACAATTTTAAAATAAATGACACCAAAAATCCTGGAAACGGAAGTGGAAGCGAAAATTGCATCAGATGTCATAAATACGATGAACCTGGTCACTTAAAACGAGACCATCTGCATCCTGAGAAACTGAAAACCACACCAAACACTGATTCATCTGGAAAGTAGAGAAGTGCCTATACTGCAACACTAGATGACTCGGACACATCATCAAGTGAAAATGAATCAGACGAGGAAATATGCAAGCTTTATAGCAATACATAATTCAGATATAATTGGGGAAATAGGATCAGAAAAAGGTATGCATTTAATATATTAAAAGCTTTATATCATTTGAATTTTTGATTGTCTGATTGTTAGGAATATCCAATAGATTAAATAATGATATGGTTGAATATTGTGTGATTTTTATATCTACATATATTTTTATAATATAATAATAATAATATAAAATATATTTAAAATAATTTTTAGCTATTTTTAATATATTTTTCTATAAATAGAATAACTATAAATAGTCATATGTAAAATAAAATATGATATAATTAAAAAATAAATCACTTTTGAAAAATTCAATGCATATGTCGACATACACCACTATCATTTGTCGACATAGATGTGCCAAATTTGAATTTGAAATTCAAATTCAAAGTTTGATTTTTTTTCCTCCACCTTTTCACCTACCCCAATGTTATGAAAAGGTGTCTCTTGACCAGAGAACATGTCATTTGATTCTCTATTTATTATTTCCATCTCTTTTTATTCAATTCACCTTTTATTTCAAAATTCAAACCTTCATCAATTCTCTTGCCTCCTCAAAACATTGATGAATGGCTTCCTCAAGCACCCCAACCTCCATTAGACTCTCTAAAACTACTCTTCCGTGATCAAGAAACTATGAAAGCTTATAGTAGCTATATGTATTATGGAAAAGTTTCTACTAGAAAGTTTGTTATTTTTAATGATTTTTCTACTTATGAAATTAATGCTCTTTGTTCTCCAATGGAATTCTTAGTTTCATTGATGCTTCTCAAAATGATTTTGTTTGCTATGCACACTTGGTCAAAATGTTTTATGCAAATTTGAAAGGGAAATTTCATGTAAGTGGAGAAGAGAAGTGTGGAGTAGTGTTAAAGGAACTTTAATCATTTTAAATTGCGAATTTTTGGGTACCATTCTTGGATGCAAATCTACTGGAATGGACCTTACTTCTTTCGAAATTGATTAGCACGATCATGAAATTTTTCATAAAATTTTCTTAGGTGATGATAATTTTGAGTTTAAAAACTGAATTTCCATCCAAAAGCTAGAATTCTTAATCTTTTTTTGCAACATACTATCACTCCTTGCTTGGGAAATTTTAATAAACCTACCATGAATGTTTTTAAAGCTCATTTTGCCATTTATGGTTGATTTGACATAAATTGGGCATAACTTATTTTGGATGAATTTTATCCCAAAAATCTTCCCAACCATGAAAATACATTACTTCATGGTATTTATTTCACCCTTATTTTCAACTACTTTGGTGTTGACTTTAAAGGAGAGGAATTTGTCCATCGTAAAGTGTGTAATCAAGAAAATATAGCTCTTATGAAAATTCCATCATTTTTCGAGCCATATGAAACACTTACGAAGAAAGAAGAGAGGTTAGCACACGAAGAGGAGGAAGAAATGCAAGAAGAAGAGGAAGAGGAAGAAGGGGAAGAAATGGATATCGAAAAAGAAGAGGAGGAGGAGGAAACCTCCTTAGAAAGCATTGAATATATACTCCGTCCAAATAACCAAGACCTTCTCAATAATTAGAAGAAGATTGTTGAAAACCAAAAGATTCTTAAACGTTCTATGAGTAAGAAGTTAAACGCTATTTCCAACAAAATGGACAAATTCTTTGGAAAAGTGAAACGCAAGCGTGGAATCTCTTCATCGTCCTCTTCTTCCACTTCCTTTTAGTTAATATGTAGTTGTTTCAGTGTGTTACATTTGGTTGTTTTAGTTTAAATGTAGTTTGAATCTATGTATCTTTTCATTTTCTTATATTCTGTGTATTCTCTTCCATAATATTAATGAAAAATATATTTCCTTATTGTCATACATTGATTATCATCTCTGGAAATCATAACTATTATAATAGTACAAGTTAAATACATTAGAATATTAAAAACAGTTTTGAAAATTTGTATGTATATGTCGACGTGCCCAAGGTATGTATGTCATCATACACTGGTAAGTTTCTAAAAAAAAAAAATTCAAAATTGAATAGACAGCAAATGTCTATTTCATTCCAATGACTTTCTACCCCTTTAAATTCACATTCAAAATAGAAATAACCCATTTTCCACTCTTTTTCTTCTTCATTTACGTTCCTAAACTCCAAATCATAAATAATAGCTTCTCCAATTCAAAAATTAACCGAAAATCTCAAAAAAAAGCTTGAATCTTTCAAAAACATTCTCTCTTTCATCCTACTAAACCGGAGACATTTAAAATTGAATCATATGCAGATGATCAAGGAGCAAGAAAGGAATTTCGATGTGATTCGATGGATGATCTTAGCCCTAAAAAAAGAAAAACCAACCACTAATCCAAAGTGAACTGTCAACAAAGACGATGAAGATTGGGTGACTATTAAAGCAGATCTCATCTTTAGCGTCGATGGATGGGTTGAATTCCTACGAAATGACTAGTTTAAAAATAGGTTTGGTTGTACATATATAAATAATTTGATTGGGTTAATTTGTTTGGTTTGTTTGGATTTGATTAGTCTTGAATTTGTTTGAATTTGAATATTGTTTGGTATGTGACATTATGTATGCTTGGAATTAATTGAAATATTGAATAATGTTATCTCATTTTACATATCATATTTCTTATATATCATTTTTGTCATTTTTTATTTCATGATCATATCACTTATCACTTTTATGTATATATTTATATCACTTTGAGTATATAGTGTTTTATTTAGGGGGAGTTAGAATTAATATTAAGAGATAGAGGTATAATTGTAGTTATGATTAGTTGTTTTGATTGATGATAAAAGGGAAGAAATAAATAAATACTAGGCATATATTAAGGAGGAGTTATATTATACTTTATATATAAAGTTGTCTTATCAAAAATGAAGATATTGTTAGTACCTGAGATATCGGTTTTGATGTCAACAACTTTAGGAAATCATATAAAATATAAATACTAAAGTTTTATCATGGTATATAGTGTATAGTGCAGGATATTAGACAGGTAATGATTTAAGAAGATTGTATAGTATCAATTAAAGATTGAAGAGATACAAGATGTTTATACAGAGACTTAAGAGCTAGAGAATAAAGACCCATGGATATTAAAGAGTTCAAGATTTCAAGGTATTCCAGATAAGTTATAGAGTCTTAGATTTGTGTTAAATTCCAAGAGCACTGATCTCTCTCCCATCTCTCTCGTTCTCTATTTTTAAATAAGTTTTTAAATATTCTTTTCAAAACAACTTTAAAATGGTTTTGAATTTCTTATACTTATAAATATTATTTCAAGTTTTTGATATTTTGCCAAGTTATAGTTTTATAAATTTTGATCTATATTGTTTTATTTCTAAAAAATCTTATCATATAATTTTACTCAAGCTTTATTATGATTTAAAAGCGTACAAATTATATTTTAGCATGTTTACAAAGTGTTAAATTATTTTACAAAGTAATACAATTTCAAAATAATATTTTAAAGTGTTTTTCAAAATTACATATTCCAACCCTATATGTCGACATACTCCACCCCTATATGTCGACAAAACAGCCATGATTTTCAAAAACCAAATTTCAAAAGAAGTGTTTATTCGTTGTATCTCTTCACGAACGAATATGACTGTTATTCCTCTTTAATACCTGTCTTCCCAATGAATTTTATGATCATTATTCTTCCTTATTCTCTCCTCCTTATCCTCTTTCGTTTTCTAAACAAAAATTTAACCATACTCTACCAAATTTCAACTAGAATCTAACTCAATCACCATTAATTTTATTTTCTATCATTTTCTCTCTGATTTCTATCATCCCTCTCACTCCAATCATGACCAAAATGTTATTTAAGAGTTATAGGATCATTTGTAATCAAGACTGAAGATCTGATTCTGTAAAACCCTATCAAATAAAATCGCTATACTTGTGGGGGAGATTGTAGCCCATAAATCAATTGGGTGTGCTAAGTAGCCTATAAATCTAGTAGATGTGCTTGTGGTCCAGAAATCAAGTGGCTTCACCCAAAGGTCGAGATTCTAGAGGGGGTGTCTTGTAGCCTTAAAATCGAGATCGTATTTGCATTTACTAGTTGAAAATAAATCCATACAAGGCATTATGTGGGACTGGATGTAAGATAACTCTGAACCAGTATAGAATCCCGATGTGTTCGTTTCTTTTACTTTTACTGCATTTACTTTTATTTTTGTTTTGATTCTATGATTAACAATTGCATAATTCTAAGTATAACTTCAAAAGATTTAAAAATGATTCATATAAATTAGAAAAAACTATTCACCCATCCTTTAGTGTTAATTTAGCCTTAAGACCCCTACTTCGCAATCTTACATCTAATCCCAAGTGCTAATTATGCTAATCTCTTTTTAATGGTGTAATTTGACTTACTAAAGGATGTTTTAGGGTTGCTATTTTGCAAATGAGAGTTAATAGAGGCTTCCACATATTTTTGGGAACAGTGGAGTGATGGGAACAAGGTCCCATCAACCCCCATGTACTCCAATTTCCAAAATGGGTCATGGATCTTAACACTAATGACCCCAATTACCCACTCAAACTACTCAAAGTTGAATAAAAATTCAAACAGCCACAACACTCAAACGTTAAGTCCGTTTCCTTAATTTGACCATTCTAAGGAAAGGCAAACCATCATCCAGATCCATTGGAAGTGGTTTCAGACCCTAACTTGGTCCTATCAAAAGTTATAGTCTATACAAGATTGGTAGGGTCAAAATGATCACATAGAAATTCACCAAAAATCATGTATGTGGGAAATGTCCCTAAGATTTGTTTCCTTAATATTAGAACCATACAACCTCATATGAAAATTATATAAATATTTTATAATCCTCTAATACTAAGAATATCGGTTGTTACGTTCTCCCGTCCTCAGGAATTTCACCGTCGAAATTCCATAATCAAGTCAATAGGGTCATTCCGCATGCCTAACAATCATATATAAGCATAGGCAACCATCATACATCAAACATGCACAGAGCAATACGTGAAAAATAGAAAAGCTTTTCCTAGCATGTTGTATACCATGACATGGAATGTTTTATGATACCATAAGTGAAAGTAAAGCGATAAAAAAGAAAACTCACCAAGTAATTAGATCTAGATATGTTGTCCTCACGGTCTCCTCGGTCTCCTAGGTGCAATCGCCTTCACTATCACTCCACTGAACCCTTACCAACTTTACCATCTTCCTCCTAAGCTGCTTCGTATCCGTTAGTCCGTAAGATGATGGTTTTGATGACAACAACCTTAGAATAGATTATAAAATATAAATACTAACATTATAAGTTTAAATATATATGTATATGCAGGTTTAACCATGCAGGTACTAAGAAAGAAGACTGTACAGTATAGAGATTCAAGATATCAAGATAGAAGACTCATGAGTATCAAGATTATCAAGAGTTCAAGATTTCAAAGTTAAGTATTTTTTATTATTAGGAATTTTGTTAAAACTCATAGAAAAGCACTGGCATCTTAAAATCCAATTTATTCGTGGAATGGAATCCACTTCGAGCCTGTTAAAGGGATGGAACCTTAAGTAGGATGGAACCTATGAAAAATCTAGTGGAACATTGTTTTGTATCCGCTAACTTTTTATTCAAAATGATTTTTCAAAATTATATCCTGTTTTCAAAATGTTTTCAAAACTTTCCTTTTAAAATATTCAAAACCCTCTATCCTGATTTTAAATAATTTTAGCCTAAAAATTATCTTTAATTTCAAAGTCAAATTACTCCTGATTTTAAAATATCTTTTAATATAATATATTTAACTTTGAAATATTTATACTTAGATTTAAATATAAAATTATAGTTAAATTCTATATATATTATTCTCTACATTTACTTATGAATTTTAACTATAGTCAAGTATATTTATAAAGTTTAAATTAGTTTTAATATAAGATAAAGGTTATTTTCAAAGAAAATCGAAACATCAAAAAATGCTTTGGGATGTCGACATGCCTATATACCCCATGTCGACTGGTGACAGTTGAGTTCAAAATTTAAATTTCAAAAGAAGTGTCTATTCGCCATAACTCTTCACGAATGGACATGGCTGTTGTTCTTCTATAAATAGGGGTTAGTTTCAACGAATTTCATATCAGATTTTCTGGTTTTTTACTCCTCTTCTTCTTCCACATTTAATAATACATATTCTTATCATTACTCTGCCGAAATCAACATTGACTCGAACTCGATTACTACTAGTTTGATTCTCTATCACTATCTCTACAAGGTTCTCAGTGCTATTCAGAGTTATAGACTTCTTTGTAATCTATTAAGCGAGAAAAGGTGTGATTGTAGCCTTGGAAATCAATAAAAAGAGAAAAGGTGTGATTGTAGCCTTGGTAAATCAATTGGGTAAGCTTGTGGCCTGGAAATCAAGTATCTCTACCCAGAGGATAAAAATTCTGGAGGGTGTACCTCGTAGCCTTGAAACCGAGGGTGTAATTGTACAATTGCTTTTGAAAGGAAATTTGTACTTGTGTTGCCGGACTGGATGTAGGGTAACTCTGAACCAGTATAAAATCCGGTGTGTTCTTTCCTTTACTGCTTTTATTTTATTTCTGCATCTGTGTTTGTTTTTGTGATCATATCTGTGTCTGTATATTGAATACATCAGTGTCTAAATTAACATGAATCGAAAAGATTTAGTAATTCTTGATTAACACTATTCACACCCCCTAGTGTTAATCCTAGCCTTAAGATCCGTAATCCGCATTTCTCACAATTGGTATCAGAGCAAGGTTTTCAAAGTTTTCATAATCTGAATTTTGAAAAGTTTTTAAAATGGCTATTTTTGGGGATTTTATTAACACTATTTTCATATGAATATGTCACATAATCATCATGAAATTTTTGTTTAAAACTATATTTAGTTATTTTGAAAAGTCACTTGATTCTTTAAAAGGTTATTTTGTTTTGCAGGAGAAGAATTATGTCTAATGACTATTGGTTAAAAGATATCAGATAATCATTTATCGATCGAGAAGTACAAGTGGATATACATTGGAAATCGACAAAGAAATGGGTACAAGATCAATACAAAACTTTTGATTCTCATCTACAACATCATTTGATACTGTACTTCTCTCCATCTGGTTTGCAATGCCACTGGTTTCATGTGAATCCGTCAAGAAATGACCAAGTTGTGGTCAAATGAAGTTTTGGTGAACAAAGAGAAAAAGAAGACAAAACTGTCAAAGGTATTCTTCAAATTTCATCCATAGATTTGATTATTTTGTTCCCACTCCTTTTCTAGATTTTAGTTCTTGTTCTCGCGGTCGTTTCGATGGGTGGATCATCAAATTCCGATCTAAAATGAGTGAAATATGACAGTTTGAAGTTGGCTATCCAAAACTGTGTACGGGATCTTCTACATTTCTTCAACTGTTCGGCTTGTTGCATCACAATACCATTCAAATTTGACACCAAGCTATTACTAGATCGTAGCCCTTGCCTTCCACTTCGATTTGCTGCTGGTTTCATCCAATTCCGTTAAGAAATGAATGAGATATGCCCTTTAGAAGTTTGATAGTATATAGAAAAATGGGAAGAAGAAGAAGAGCAATTAAAATGAAAAAGGTGACCGTTGGGCCTATTTATAGTGGTTGAAGTGTCCATTCTTTCAAAATTCAAATTCAAAGTTTTGGTGCCAAGTTAGTCGATCTGCTAAATCATCTGTATCTTTCTCATACGGTCTTCAAATTCAGCAAATGAATATAGTACGATGATCAGAAAAACGAGCCCGTCGCAATAGAACAGATCTCATCGTTAAATTCTAAAAGATATAAATGTATGGTTCACGACAATGGAAGAGCAACAAAGTTAGAAAGATGGAGTGCAAAAATTGGTACGCTTTACTATTATTTCATTTTTATTGTTGCATCTTGGAATACATACTTATGCATTTTGTTAGATATAGAAATTTATCTTTTTATAAGTTATGATATTTTTGGTCCACATATCAACACACCATAGTATAAATAACGATATATAAGTCTAATTTTTTTTTGAAAAAAAAGTCTTTAAAATGTGTTTTCTTTCAAACAAAATCTACAACTAATTTATTACAACTATACTAAGTAGAAAAGCATACCTTCATTTATGATTTCAACTTTTCTAATGTTATTTTTACTTCTCATACTCTATTTCTTTTAAGATACTAGTTTTATATTTTTTAAGAAATTAATAGAATGAATTTAGAATGTTAGAATAAGGTTCTATTTATATATTTCTTCAACTAATAAGATTACACCACATCACATGTAACAACCCGTATATTTGGACCATTTAAATTGACAATAATCCTCACATGTCAACTTAAATAATACAAAACACGAATCATTATGGGATTATAAATACATAAATGTAAATGAGAATCAATACAACATCACAGTCACAGAACAGTCACAGAATAATGCAGCGGAAATACATCGTCATAATAGCAGTTCATGAAGCTACTACATATAATACAACAATGTCTAAACAAAAGGTGACTGAAAGGAAATACATAAATGTCCAACAGACACGGACATCAAAATAGACTGATAAAGATAAATGCTAAGTCCTCAGCATCTTCAACCAACCTTGATCAGCAAACTGGATAGCTTCAGACTGACCCGAGCATATACAAAAAGAAACGCTCGAGTCAGGACTCAAAATCTTATACAGGATAATCAAGTGCAGGAAATAAAGTTCATAACTCAAAGATGAATAAAACATCTCTAAGGATCCGGTAAACTATCTATATGTACAATAGGGTACGGTATGTAGATAATGTCTAATCAGTAAAGTACAATATGAAAATAGCGTTAAGGCGTTACCATAATTCCCCTTAACACATTTTATATTCCCAAAAGCATATACAAGACCGTAGTTTCCCCAAAACCGAAAGTCACCAGAGGGCAATCCATATACTCAAGGTACAAATCAAAACATAGTGGTCGCGAATAGGATAATCGGTATGATAAGGTACATGAGGCAATACCAACTAGGATACTAGTAGTTGCATGATCCGGACTGATGTTGAGCGTAGTAGCTACTATCTCAGCACTGCGAAACAACACTCCCAAATCAAGGGTGCACCCAAATCGAATCACAAAAGTAATAGATATGGTATCGAAGAAGCGTGTCCGCTAGAGGTGGCGATTCTCAATGGCCCGGCGCGGCTCCTGTTTTAGTCATGTCAGGGGTTATCCAATATCGTTCTCTTTCTTCAGTCAACGCGTTCACCAAAACATCCACTTCATTCTGGATCAACACTTCGCGCATAATAGTTATTAAAGTGGTTTTCGGTATCGACAGAGAGTATGTCCATTCCCGATCCCGGTCTCTTTAATAACTACGTATTTATTACCCGATGGTCGGTTAAATTACGTTTAAACAAATCAAAGTCCAAAAGTCAAGGTGCAAATTTGACTTCCACAATTTGACATTTCACGATTCAATTTATTTCAGATATTTTACAACATATTTTCGAATGCAAAATTTTTTTAGATCAAACACTTGAGTTACAATTTAAAATTTAGTATTCAAGTTCGATTTAATTAGGTCTAAAAGTCGCTTATTAGATTTAGTTCATAATCAATGAATTCAATTTAGTGCTAAACTTAGTTTAAATTATTAAATCAAATTTTATTCATTTCACTTCATGTTTACATCCACTGTTATCATAAATTCGATTAAATCAATTCCATTAACTAAATTCCCCTTTTATCCAACTTCATTTGATTTATTTACCAATTCAATTAAATTTCTAAACAAAATTCCATTTCCATTTACAATGTCCTGATTTGATTAATTCGTTAAATTTAAAATCATTTTAAGTTTAAATAATCACTAAGTTATATCCATAAACTTTGGTTAGTTTTTGTGTTCCTCCTAAGTCAAATTTTCTAAATTTCCAAGTAAAATTTACAACATATTCCAAATCTATTTAATTAAAACCGAGTTTTAATCTAAACCTAACCAATTTAATAAATTTTTAAGTTATCAAATTCTAAACTTACTTGTTTCTACATCTCATTTCAATAAATTTGCCAATTCATTTTTATTTAATTACATAGGTTTATTAATCCGTTTCAATTTAATCCGTTAATTTTACTTCAATCTAATCCATAAAATTTATCTCGATTAAATCCGTGAAATTTATTTCAATTACATCCATTAAAACCGTTACCAAATTTCCAACCAAATTGTTAAGTTCATTTCTTAATTTAAAAATATTTTTCAATTTCGAAAGTGGTTTGTTGACCAATCAGGTTTCTTATTTTATTTTCTATCCTAGGCCAAGTTGTTTAAATGGGGTATTTATCATTTCAACCCAATATCATTCAATATAAAACAAAGCATAGCAAAGGGAACTTGCAGTGTGATAACTGGGATGGTGTAAAAGTAAATAAACAAGCAATAACAACCATACATAACAATTCAACAATTTATTAAATAATCCCAAAATAATCGTATTAACTTACATTTGTTAATTATGCAAATTAATATAATTACTCCTAGAATCCACACTATCATTTCATGTAGATTAAAGATTATTACATTATGGTTTCACTTGGTGTCTATTATCTCATTACTACATCAATCATACAAACAATGGTTCAAAGTGTAGTCAACGCTATTTCTACACGACGGTTAATTTAACAGTTAAAGGGGTCAAGTTTAACATATATAGTCCATTTTAAATTTTTCGACTATCCTATATCAATTTCAAATTCAATATTAAAATTTACTTATATTAACAATCAAATTCAACATCACGTAACAAATTTTAGTGTCACACTTGTTTGTCGTAAACTAACAATATTCAATTTTTAACTTGCATAGTGATTTACAGTTTTTTTATTTCAACAATTCTAAAAATCAACAATTTAACATTCAAATTAATATAAACGACAATTTATCACTTGATTATCATATCATAATAGATTTTGAGTCGTGAATGAAATATTCACCTTGCGTGGTTAGAGAAGATGACGAAGCACAAAGACGACTAGATAAAAGGCACGAACAAGCACGATGCAAAACGACACAAACGAACAACGAAGCACGACAGATTTCGACAAGCTGAATGGAAGCCTATGCTTGAGATTCCGGATCCGCAGCTGTCAAGCAAGTAAAACCACCTCTGAGATCTTGTAACCCAAATTCATATATATACTATATATTCGTAAAATTTAACATTACAATTTTTTATGTTATATATATATATATATATATTTTAAAAAAACAAAATATGACTTATACAAAATAGCTTATATATAAATGTTTCTTTTTTTCTAAAACCTGTAGCTTTGTACAGATAGTACTACTTTCAGATAATAATCAAACCCCTGTATACTGAACATATATTATGCATACTACAGAAGTGGGGTGATCGGGTCGGCTTGGGGGGCATCGACGCCGATGGGAACGTGGCCGCATGGAGGGGCTGATGGCTGCAGGGGTTTTGTAGTGGGGGGAGGCGGTTGCATGGGCCGTGAGGTGGCTGTTCGATGCACGGGTGGTCGCTGTCTGGACGGGAGAGTTGTAGGCGGGGTCGGTGGGTTGCGGTGGCGATGTGGCGGACTGGGCGAGTGGTGTGGTGCAGTGCGGCAGTGGGACACGGCGAAGTGCGGGTACGTGGGTGTGGTCTGGACGGCAGTGGAGGATGTGGCCGCGTGGGAAGGCGTAGGCGGGTAGGGGACAGGCGTGGGCAGCTGGTGTGGCCGTGAGCAGGGCGACGGGTGCGGAGGACGAGGAGAAGGCTGTAGGCTTGGGGAAAAACTGGCGGTGGCTGAGGTGCAGGTTGTGGTGGCTGTGGGGCTAGGCGTTTTGGAGGGGAGAGAGGCGGAGGGGAGGTGCAGGCGGCGGTTGCAGTGGAGTGGTGAGCCGTGTAGGGAAGAAGGCGGTGGTGGAAGGGGTGGCCGAGGGTGTATGTTTCATTTTTGAAGTAAAAAAAAATAAAAAAACATGGAGAGAAAAGAGAAGGGAATGCAGGAAGAAAAGAAAAGAGGGGAGGGAAACTGTATGCGGCAATTTCATGGGGTAGGGGAGACGTTGAAGAAGAAAGGAAAGAAAAAATAAAATAAAGAAAATAATAGCAGGCATAAAAGAAGTGAGTTATAACCTTTTCTTTGCAAAGTAATAAAAAAAATGAAGAAGAAGGAGTGGTTTGGTTCGGTTTACTGGAGAGTACATATAATAAAAAGAAAAAGAAAGATGGGGAGGGAGAAGGGAATAGAATACGCACAGGGGAAAACTGACCTATCACGAAGGACATGTGTGCAGAGCAATTAATGAAGCAGAATGAAGGCAGAGTTTCAGTGCACAGTTAATGCAATGATGTTTTCAAAAATGGGGGCTATTTGGGTTCCCAAGGTCAGCTGAAAGGCTCTAAATTTTAAATATTGAAATGTTGGGTACCGGTTTGTGCTGCGTAACGGACCGGTATGCGCTCCGTTAACCATTTATAGTTTGCAACGCCGAACTCCGATTGACACAAATAAATATACCGTTGTGATCAGCGCGTCGAGACGGACACAACGGTATAAAGATATTGATGGTTCGACACCGTTTGCAAAGTGGTAAATCTTATTGAACCATTTGCAGGAGCGAACATTTTAGCTAGCAATTAAAAGCGAAATTTGACGAAACGAAATGCGCCGTCCAGTTCAGAATATTTTTCTTATGCAACATCGGGAAAAGTATTTGAGTTCGGACGATAGAAAATTTTCGCATAAGATTTAAACTGAAATGTAAATGCGATGAGAGTAATTTCCTACAATATTTTTCAACGAAATTTGGCGCACGCCTATGTCTATCTAGACGCATTCCAAATGTGAAGTTTGGTTGGCAACGGAAGTTGTTTGTGAAAATTCGAATTTCTACATAAAATAAGCGATTTAAAAATTTTAAACTGGGTCTGAATTTCAGTGTCGTTACATCACATGACCGGAATTTTAGATAACATTTCTAAAATGCTTATTTTCGTCTGTAATGTTTTATAAGTACTGCAAATTCATTTTTATAGCATTTTTGTGCTTTGAAACGCTGTAGAGTTTCAGAAACTTTACACAGCATTTGGTAAAAGCTACAGTTTTAGTTTTATAAAGTTTCGGATATATTTTATTGCAAAAACTGTTTATAGCATTTTGTAAATGCTGTCTTTTCTGTTTGAGACTTTAGATTATGTAAAAATAATATTTAAATTATGTATTTTTCTCTATTCTTTTTAGAAATTATTTTCTAACTTATATTAAAGATTTTAATTTCATGTTTAAAATTTTTTTAGTAATTAATTAAATTTTTTAAATAAGAGGCCTTAATATAACACATGTTTATTTTAGTTTTTCAATCTTTATTATTTCATTTCATTATGATATTTTGTAAATTTAAAAGATGTTTAAATATGTTTCTAAATATTTAAACCAATAATAATTTATTTTATTTTAAAAAAAGGAATTAAATAAGGAGGATATTAATCTTTATGAAAATCGTATTTGATCATATATAGTATAAGTCCTTATTCCTTAGCATTTGATTTTAATATTAAGTCTGATTACTACCTTTCACAATTATGTTGTAGTTTTAATATCATTTATTACCTTCAGACTCTTACTTTACAACTCTTTCAGTCCCATTCATTAGTTTTCTTAACTTAAGTCTAGTAATTGGTGTGCTTTACCTTTTTATGGTTGAAGTATAATAAATAATTTGATATATGTATACATACATATATAGACACACACGCACAGATATATATATATATATATATATATATATATATGCTTGCCAATTAGATATTACTAATCACTCATGTTTATCTTATAGTCTGAATATCTCTTACCATAGTATATATATCATCATATCATTCTGCAAATTATTTTACTTCATTGTCATTTTATTACATATCATTATGCATCCTATTTCATATCACATTTCATTGCATATTACATCATAAATTACAATGCATATCATAATCATTTGCATCACAAGTTGCACTTTATTTTGCATATTATCTCATGCTACATTGCATATGTCATACATTTCATATTGCATTACATTAGTGTATTTTATTTAGGAGGAGTTTGTAGTATTGTCTTATAATATAGGATTATTAGCGTTGAATTGTTTTGTATGTTTTGATTGACTTTTTTGATTTGATTGACTTGATTAACTTGTTTGACTTGATTGACCTGTTTGATTTGATTAACTTGATTGACTTGATTGATTTGTTTGACTTGTCTGATATGATTGGTTTTGATGAGTGTGTTGAAATATACTTAATAAATAATTTATGTTCTTATATTTGATTTCTAACTATTATAAGTATTATCATAGATTCTTAGTTAGGATAGTTAGTAATTTAGGATTAAGTTTTATTTTTTAGGGTTAAGTGTTGATTATTTAAGTTTTAGTTTTTAGAGTTAAGTGTTGATTATTTAAGTTTTAGTTTTTAGAGTTAAGTGTTGATTATTTATGATAACACTATCATTATAATCACATGTCATATAGTATTAGATTAAGGGGGAGTTATATAGTTTGGAGTTAGTTTTTGTTGATGACAAAGGGGGAGAAATATAAAATAGGGTAATTGGGCATAGATTAAGGAGGAGTTATTAGTTTTAGGGGAGTTAATAGGATGGAAGTAAAATTTTATAAACAAAGGTTGTCATCATCAAAAAGGGGGAGATTGTTAGTCCGTAAGATGATGGTTTTGATGACAACAAACTTAGATATATATGTAGATGCAGGATTTAACCATGCAGGTACTAAGAAAGAAGACTGTACAGTATAGAGATTCAAGATATCAAGATAGAAGACTCATGAGTATCAAGATTATCAAGGGTTCAAGATTTCAAAGTTAAGTATTTTTTATTATTAGGAATTTTGTTAAAACTCATAGAAAAACACTGGCATCTTAAAATCTCGTGGAATGGAATCCTCTTCGAGCCTGTTAAAGAGATGGAACCCTAAGTAGGATGGAACCTATGAAAAATCTGGTGGAACATTGTTTTGTATCTGCTAATTTTTTATTCAAAATGATTTTTCAAAACTATATCCTGTTTTCAAAATGTTTTCAAAACTTTCCTTTTAAACATTCAAAACCCTCTATCCTGATTTTAAATAATTTTAGCCTCAAAATTATCTTTAATTTCAAAGTCAAATTACTCCTGATTTTAAAATATCTTTTAATATAATATATTTAACTTTTAAATATTTATACTTAGATTTAAATATAAAATTATAGTGAAATTCTATATATATTATTCTCTATATTTACTTATGAATTTTAACTATAGTCAAGTATATTTATAAAGTTTAAATTAGTTTTAATATAAGATAAAGGTTATTTTCAAAGAAAATGAAAACATCGAAAAATGCTTTGGGATGTCGACATGCCTATATACCCCATGTCGACATGGTGACAGTTGAGTTCAAAATTTAAATTTCAGAAGAAGTGTCTATTCTCCATTATTCTTCACGAATGGACATGGCTGTTGTTCTTCTATAAATAGGGGTTAGTTTCAACGAATTTCATATCAGATTTTCTGGTTTTTCACTCCTCTTCTTCTTCCACATTTCTTAATACATATTCTTACCATTACTCTGCCGAAACACATTGAATCGAACTCGATTACTTCTAGTTTGATTCTCTATCACTATCTCTACAAGGTTCTCAGTGCTATTCAGAGTTATAGACTTCTTTGTAATCTATTAAGCGAGAAAAGGTGTGATTGTAGCCTTGGAAATCAATCAAAAGAGAAAATGTGTGATTGTAGCCTTGGTAAATCAATTGGGTAAACTTGTGGCCCCGAAATCAAGTATCTCTACCCAGAGGATAGAAATTCTGGAGGGTGTACCTCGTAGCCTTGAAACCGAGGGTGTAATTGTACAATTGCTTTTGAAAGGAAATCTGTACTTGTGTTGCGGGACTGGATGTAGGGTAACTCCGAACCAGTATAAAATCTAGTGTGTTCTTTCCTTTACTGCTTTTATTTTATTTCTGAATCTGTGTTTGTTTCTGTGATCATATCTGTGTCTGTATATTGCATACATTGGTGTCTAAATTAACATAAATCGAAAAGATTTAGTAATTCTTGATTAACACTATTCACCCCCCCTCTAGTGTTAATCCTAGCCTTAAGATCCGTAATCCGCATTTCTCACAGTATCATGCCAAATGATACGAATTGGCCTACGAGGTCTCGAAGCCTCTCGTTCAATCTCGACACCATCAAGCTGATCCGGTGCAATAGTTATGCATGAGTCATGCACAAATTCCTGCAAGTGAGAAATGTGGAATACATTGTGCACCCCCGCCATTCTTTGAGGCAATTCAACTTTGTAGGCAAGGTTCCCAATCCTCTCAAATATTAAAATGGACCAACAAATCACAGTGCTAACTTCCCTCTACTACTAAATTGAATTACATTCTTCAATGGAGAAATCTTGACATATACATATTGTCGACAGAGAACTTTAAATCTCAACGTCTCCTATCAATGTAGCTTTTCTGTCTATCTTGGGAAGCTTTCATCCACTGCCGAATGATCTCGATCTCCTCCGATGTTTCTCTAACCATATCTAGCCTAAGTATCGGTTTCTCGCCCGCTTTCCACCAACATAAAGGAGCATTGCATGGCTGGCTATATAATGCCTCGAACGATTCCATATCGATGTTGGACTGATAATTATTGTTGTATGTGAATTCAATAACATGTAAATGATCATCCACGATCCTCCAAAGTCTAATATGCAAGCACACAAGATATCCTCTAAGATATGATTCACTCTCTTAGTCTGGCCGTCAGTTTGAGGGTGATAAGCTGTGCTGAGGCGCTGCTCTGTCCTTAACACTTCATGTAATCTCTTCAAAACCCACTAGTGAACAATGGGTCTTGGTCGTTCATAATGCTTTTTGGCACACTATGGAATCCTATAACCCATTTCACATATAATTCAACCAGTTTGGCTGTCATTCCACTTGACTTTGATGGGTATAAATCTAGCGCTCTTTGTCAATCGATCAACTAGGACACAAATGTTGTCATACCCTGCTGGAGTCCTCAGCGGTCCATCGATGAAATCCATCGATACTTGTTCCCATTTCTACTTAGGAACTTCTAGAGGTTACATCAGATCACTAGGCTTCTTCTACTTTGCCTTAACCAGCTGGTTGTTCATGTATTTTGAGCTGAATGTTCCGTCTTTTTTATCCCTTCCCAATATTAATAGTGGGTCTACCTCGTATCACGGTACATCTTATTACCATGAGGATAAATCATCAACCTCGAACGATGGCACTCTCTAAGCACCTCATCCCTCAACCCATCGACATCATGAACAAACAATCTCCCATCTTTATGAAGCCAACTATCTTGGTCGATTCTGTACTATCTCATGTCCTGGACTCTATTCCCGCCTCAATCTTAGAAATGATCTCGGCTAGTCAAGCTCGCCAACATATCTTGCTCTAGCTCGCATCTCAGTTGGAAATCATAACCAGCAATGCAATACACTCTAACTGTGTCCACTCTAGGAACATAGCCCCCAAGCCTCTTACTCAAGGCATCAACAATTACATTACCTTTCCTAGGTGTATATGCAATGCCAAAGTCATAGGAGGCCAGGAACTCTAACCATCGCTAATGGCGAAGGTTATGATGCTTCTGTGAAAGCGGTACTTCAACGATTTATAGTCAATGAATGGCTCAAACCTCTCTCCTGAAAGAAAGGGCATCCAAATCTTCAGTGCAAATATAATTTTTGCTGACTCTAAATCATGGGTTGGGTATTTCTTTCCATGTGGATTTAGGTGTGGACTAGCATATGCAACAACCTTGCCTCTTTACATGTGACAGCCCATAGTTTAAGATAGATATACATATATAATTTAAATACTCTGTAAAAGAAAGCTAGTTAGCTGAAAGCAAAAAAATTCTTTTCTCTGGAAAACATTTGGGTATGAATGAGAATGTATGCCCTTGTGCATATGTATGTTGTTCTAACATATTACCTGAGTAAGGTAATTTAGTAAGCAAAGGCATATGAGGTAAATTAGTACATGACTTGGTAAGTATGTGTACATTATAGCTTAAATACAATGCATAAGTAAAATAGGCAGCTTTAGTCTGAATTTCCCATAAAAATTAAACAGGAACATAGCTGTTTGAATAAGTAGAAGGAGCATGAATATAGGATAGGTAAAAATCATGCATATAGTGTGTAAAGAAATTTACTAAAAGTAACCAAGAAAAGGAAAAAGGTGGGGGGGATGGTAGGAAAGGAAAGTGGAGAGGGTGAACTGTTGGGTGAAACCAGAAATGGTGATGGATTTTCAGATGAAAATAAATTACTCAACTAACCTTAAAACCCTAGCAACTCCCCTATATACATTATTATCTCATACGGTTACACATAAGAAACAGAAAATAAAAATATAGGAAAGAAAAAGATGAAACAGGCAGTAGTTAGGAAATCAATGGCAGACTTAAATCAAGATTTGGGAAGGAGAACCTTGTTGAGTAAACCCTCACTTGGCAAGGCATTAAGACCTATGAAAGGCAGCCATTTAACCTCTAGTTTATTTTAATTATGTTTGAAGTTTTGCTTGCATATCTAGTCTAACCATTTTCTGCTGTTTCTGAAGATATGTGACTTGTATTGGTTGGTTGTCATTTAACTAATGAATGTTTACACATGATATATATTTAATGATAGGAAGATAATAACTGATTTATTTATATGATTATGAACCTGAGAAATGTTTTTGGTTAAAGCATAAATTAATAAGAAAAGTAAGGTGCAAGGTAGTAAGAGGAAGGGGTCCTCTGGCTTATGTCTTGCATCTGAAAGGATGGTTGAGATGCAGTGGAATTTCCATATGCTAAATCTTGATCCATCATTGAGTACTCTCTGGAAATAAGGTTGAGTAATAAGAAAATACACTATAATATGGGGGCTGATTGTAAGAACCTTATTACTAGAGAACCTTTTCACTTTGGAAATGCTCTGAGTTATGCTTCAACCAAAGGTATATCTCTGAATGGAATTAACTGGAAATGATTTTCAAGTGTGAGTGATTGTTGAATATATTAGTGGATGAATGTTTGATGGATGTATAAAAAAAACAGCTAGTATGCATTGGTTAGGGATACAACAATGTTGGGCATGACACTGCATAGATAACATAGGGTTATATGAAAGAATTTAGTAATTAAACTTAGGGCATGGGTCACCTCTATCAGGTTGGGTAAGAGGGAAGTGGGTATGGCATAGTGGTTGGCTTACATCAAGGTTGGGGTGTGAGTTTGCACATGGCATGGTTATGTCCAGAAAGCTTATAGTGCACTGGAATGCAAGTAGCAGTTCCAGGCAGTGTGCACCAATGCAACCATGACTGTGATACTGGACCCCTTAAAATGAATGACATGAAGTGAATACACATGCAAAAGTATAAATGCTAGAAGTATGTGGGAGTCTTGATATGCAGACTCAATACTGGTACTTTAGCTCAATGAGATGGATGTTGTTTGTTCATGTATATGTATGCCTGTATTAAATTATGATGGCTATTATGATTATTGAATAAAAGGCTTCTGTTGACCAATTAGCCTAAGAATGCATACATGATAATGTTAATAGTGCATAACACTTACCTCTGTTATAACATGTAGCAATTTGAGCATGAAAAGTAGTTTAATAACTTAAGTGAAACACTTAACCTCTGAAAACAGAAAGGTAATATGGAACCTGTTCTTTTAGTCTTTATGCATTGTCAAATGATTTTTCGCACACCAGACTTCAATCTGACCTGTTTGTTGCTTGCATCAAATGGGTGCTTCACTTGCATTGTGGAGCAGGTCATGAGATGGTTGCAGGAAAAGGAGATGCTAAGTAATAAGATGCAGATATATGATGCTAAGAAGAAATTGCAAACTAACTAAGCTAGGATTTTGTAGGAGAATGGCTCTTCTTTTTTATTTCAGTTGAAAGATTTAATGTAATGATGTTTGAATTGTGCAAAAAAAAACTTGATTGTGATGTAATGGATGGCTTGGAAAGATTATGTTGAGATGAAACCATTTTCAGTATAAAAAAACGATAAAGGTCTTTAGCTTTATATTGGAAGCTGTGAGCATACAAAATTTTTATGAACCAAAGTAATAAGTTTGGTAGTAGATCTGAAGCATAAGTGAACCTGTTATATATGTTTATGTACTAGAGTGTTTTAGAGACTAGAACCTATTTACTTAACCACTGCAGGTATAATAAGGTAAGGAAAAACCCATAGGCAGAAAAGAAAGAGAAACATAAGAGATATGAACCCAGATTTAAAAATGTATTTGATAATTACATGAGTAAGTGAAACTTGTAGATTATAACTAACTAATTCCGGAATCTTACCTAAACAAATTAGTCCACCTGAGGACTAAAGTGAAGCAAATTACAACTGTGTATGATTATGTGCACACAGGTGCAGAGAAGCATGCACAACCCCAGTTCAACTGTTTGAAAAGCAAACAGTGATGAATTTAAATGTTATGAGTTAGTTTATATATTTTATTAAATACACAAATGCTAAGCACAAGAAAACAAATAGGAATTGGGTAATTAAATTGCACAGAGATTCAAATAGAAAGGATCTTCTCAATTACTTTTACTGTGTATAACCTCAGTTTTTTTGTTTAAAATAGACTGAGTTATCCTTTGCCAAAAATACTCTGATAAAAAAAATGATCTGAATGTTTATATGAACATTCAAATAGTTTTTACAAAGAAGTATATCAATATTTTTATATTGATCAGATTGGATCTTGGGAAATAAAAACATAAATAAAAAGAAAAGAAGAAAATAGTTGGTCTGTGAAAGAGTGCAACCCTGAATTTAGCTCAGACTAAATTGAGTCATTCAAATAAAATGACAAGTTAGGGAGGGTTGTCTCAGTTGGTATCAGAGCTATGTTATTAAATACATAGCCAATACAAATACTTGCTTGAATTTGTGTGCATTGTTTGTTGTTTTCTTGAGTTGCTTTACTTATTAAGAATGAATGAGTTCACTGTTAGTTTTAAAAGTAAAAATAGAGCATAGGAATTAGAACTAACTACATTAGGAATGTTCAATAGAGATCCAGAGCAGTTAGAATCAATCCCTAGGCTACAGGAGAAAGGTGAAATGGTCAATCTTCTGATACTACTGAACAAGCAACTGGAATAGCTGCTGGTCCCCCAATGATTAACATGCAAGATTTTGTTCGAGTGCTGAGGGATGGAATGGCACCTAGGGTAGATAATCCACATGAGGAGCTGTCCAAATTGCTTAAAACATATACAAACCTAGGAGGCAGTAGCTTTGATGGCACAGAAAATGTCATGGGTGTCCAGGCATGGTTAAGAACAGTAGAGAGGATCTTTGTGGACATGCAAGTCAATGATCAAAGAAGAAGGCAAATAGCTTCAAGACAATTGAAAGGCATTGCTTTGGATTGGTGGGAAGTGGTTATTGCAGGCAGGCAAGAACAAGAAATCACATGGAATCAGTTCAAAGAAATGCTACAAGCCAGATTTGTCCCAGCATCAGCAAAACCTTCATTGCTTGAGGAGTTTATCAAATTAAGGCAAGGATCTATGAGTGTCACTGAATACACTCAGAAGTTTGAAGGGTTGTCCAAGTATGGTGCAGTATTAATCCCAAATGAAGTTGCAAGGAATGCTAGATACATTCAGGGGTTAAACGCTGGATTGAGTAGGGCCATGTTACCATACAAAGACAGAACATTTGACCAGGTTATGGACTTGACATTGTCATTTGAGCAGCATGATAATGCCAGAGAAAAGTTTAAGAATTTTAGCAATAACAAAAAGGGGAAGAATAGAGCACACCCACATGAGAAGAAGAAGGAAGAAGCAATGAACAAAGAAGGAAGTAAAGTGGCGAACCCTGACAACAAGAAAACTAAAGTTATCTGTTATAACTGTGGGAAGGAAGGCCATATAAAGACCAAATGCCAAGCACATCAAGTCAACTATTCTTAGGTGCTACAACTGTGGTAAAGAAGGGCACCTGAAGAGGCAGTGTCCAGAAATGGCAAGGGTGGTTGTTCTTGAAGGAAAAGGCAAAGCAATGAAAGCACCCAACCAAGTGGAAGGTATATTATTTATTAAAGGCATACCCATATCAGTTGTTTATGATACAGGAGCTACCCACTCTTTTATCTCATATGACATAGTTCAGAAACTAGGGTTGACATGTATTCTTGTTGATAAGCCATTGCATGTTGATAGTCCTGTAGGTAGTTCCTGCATTACAAATATGAAATGCATGCAAGTAGAAATATGTATAGGTGGTCACATCTTTATTTCAGAATTATATGTGTTAAATTATCCTAAGTTGGATATCATACTGGGAATGGATTGGTTAAAAAGTTTTTGTGCTATTATTAATTTAGAAAACTCTACAATCTCACTACAACTTCCTGATGGCAAAAGGGTTTTGGTCATGTTTGAGGTAGCCAAAGATAGGGGTATGGGCAGGATGTTCAACTTGAACAGTGGTGAAGTTGAATCAAGCCTAGAGAAGATACCCATAGTTAACCAATACACTGATGTGTTTGGTGAAGTGAATGGCATTCCTCATAATAGGCCAGTAGAATTTCAAATAAGACTTAAACCAGGAACAAGCCCTGTCATTAAGAAACCAAATAGAATGGATCCTAAGGAACTAATTGAGTTGAAGAAACAATTAGAAGAATTAGAACAAAAAGGCTTCATTAGGCCTAGTATTTCGAGTTGGGGATCACCAGTAGTATTTGTTAAGAAGCATGATGGTTCCTTGAGGATGTGCATAGACTATAGAGAACTAAACTCAGTCACCATCAAAAACAAATACCCTCTACCTAGAATTGATGATCTCTTTGATCAATTAAATGGTGCTAAAGTATTTTCTAGACTTGATTTAGCATCTGGTTTTCACCAAATGAAAGTGGAAGAAGAAAGTATCAAATATACAGCTTTCAACACCAGATATGGCTTGTATGAATACTTAGTAATGCCATTTGGTTTGACTAATGCACCATCCTATTTTATAGAATTAATGAATAGAATTTTCAGAGGTTACTTAGATAAATTTGTATTAATTTTTATTGATGATATACTAATATATTCTAAGTCAGATAGTGAACATGAAAAGCATTTGCATATGGTACTGAGTAGACTAAGGCAACAAGGCCTTAAAGCCAAGTTTGCAAAGTGTTCTTTCTGGAAGAATGAAATAAAATTCTTGGGCCACAAAATTTCTCAAGAAGGAATTTCAGTAGACTTTAGTAAGGTCATGGCAATGCAAGCATGGAAGAGCCCAGCAGTGTTACTGAGGTAAGATCATTCATGGGCATGGCTGGATACTACAGAATATTTATAAAAGATTTTGCTAAAAAAGCAATCCCACTAACCCAGTTAACAAGGAAAGACTAGCCTTTTATGTGGACTGAGAAATGTAAAGGAGCATTCAATCAATTGAAGAAGGCATTGATGGAAGCACCAGTGCGAAAAATTCCAGAAGGCAATGACAATTTAGTGGTATATACTGATGCATGTGGTTCAGGTATAGGAGCTGTTCTTATGCAAGATGGTAGAGTAATAACTTATGCATCAAGACAACTGAAACCAAGTGAGACCAAGTATGCAACACATGACTTGGAACTGCAACTGTAGTGTATGCATTAAAACTTTGGAGACACTACCTATTAGGAGCAAAGTTTGAGCTTTATACTGACCACAAAGCTTTGAAATACTTATTTTCTCAAAAAGATTTAAACACGAGACAAGATAGATGGGTGGAATTCCTTGCTGCCTATGATTTGGACATTATGTATACACCAGGGAAAACAAATAGAGTGGCAGATGCATTGAGTAGGCAACATGCCAAGCTAGCTACACTGATGATGGAGGAATATAAGATGTTATCAATACTAACTGATGTAGAAGTAGAAAACATGAGAGAGCAAACTATGAAGTGAAGGGAAGACATGAAGCACTATGGCAAGCTCGACCTCATCACAATAAAATCAGACCTAGTGGAAGAAGTGAACCAGTCAAAAGACATGGATGAATTTCTGAAGGAGAAAAAGGAATTGTTAAAGAATGATTCAAAGCTTGACAAATTTGAACTAGATGGAAAATGATGCTTAAAATATAAGGGAAGATTGTGTGTGCCTAGCATAGAAGCTCTGCAAATGGAGATCTTGGATGTCCATCACAAATCAAAGTACACCATTCATCCAGGGAGTACTAAAATGTATCATGACCTAAAAAGGAGTTATTGGTGGAAAGGAATGAAAAGAAGTGAATATGTGGCAAAATGTATGACTTGCCAACAAGTCAAGGCTGAGTATCAAAGACCCAGTGGACTGTTACAACCTCTAGAAGTCCCAAGGTGGAAATGGGAAAGCATATCAATGGATTTCATTGATGGCTTGCCAAGATCAAAGAAAGGTAATGACAGTATTTGGGTGGTAGTGGATAGGTTGACTAAATCATCACATTTCATACCAATAAAGAGTAATAGAAATGCACCAAAGATGGCACAAGTTTTCATGAAAGAAATAGTGAAACTACATGGAGTTCCTACCACTATCATTAGTGATAGAGACACCATATTCACATCAAAATTTTGGAATAGCTTTCAACAAGCAATGGGGGTTGAGTTGTGCTTGAGCACAGCCTACCATCCCCAAACAGATGGTCAGATAGAAGTGGTCAATAAATTCATAGAGGATCTACTTAGAGCTTGTGTACTTGATCATGGTGGCAATTGGGAAGACTACCTTCATTTAGCAGAATTTGCCTACAACAACAGCTACCAGAGCAGTATAGGAATGGCACCCTAAGAAGCTCTGTATGGGAGGCTTTGTTTGTCACCTGCTTGCTGGTTAGAGGTAGGTGATAAGGTAATGTTAGGACCAGATCATGTGAAAGAGACAAATGCTAAGATTACATTGATCAGACAGAGAATGAAGGCAGCGCAAGATAGAATGAAATCATATGCAGATAGGAGAAGGAAGCCACTTGAATTTGAAGTAGGAGATTATGTGTACTTGAAAGTTTCACCTATGAGGAAGGTATTGAAGTTTGGCAAGGCAAGAAAACTGACCCCAAGATATATAGGACCATATGAGATTATTGCAAGAATAGGAAAGATGGCTTACAAGCTGAAGTTGCCAGAAGAAATGAGTGGGATACACAATGTATTTCATGTATCACAATTGAGAAAATGTGTGCATGATGAAGCTTCAGTAGTTCAGTCACCAAAAAAGATGGAAGTTAGACCAAATCTGGTGTGTGAGAAGAAGCCAGTAGGCATTGTAGCCAAGGAAGATAATAAATTGAGGAACAAAATAATTAAACTGGTAAAGGTGCAGTGGAGTTTAGACCCTAATGATTTCACATGGGAGGTTGAGGACAAGATAAAAGTCCAATACCCTCAACTATTTGCAACTGATAGTTAAGGCAGAGATATTTTAATATTCATGCTTGAATTTACTTATTTGAACATGATATTCAAAGTTGAATGTGCTTGTTTGATATATGCTTTGGTTGAATTAAGAATGTGTATTCATGTTTGATTTTGACAATTGATTAACATGGTAAGAAGTGTTAAATTGTGGGACACAATTTCCTAAAGGAGGGGTGTATGTGACAACCCATAGTTTAAGATAGATACACATATATAATTTAAATACTCTGTAAAAGAAAGCTAGTTAGCTGAAAGCAAAAAATTTCTTTTCTCTGGAAAACATTTGGGTATGAATGAGAATGTATGCCCTTGTGCATATGTATGTTGTTCTAACATATTACCTGAGTAAGGTAATTTAGTAAGCGAAGGCATAGGAGGTAAATTAGTACATGACTTGGTAAGTATGTGTACATTATATCTTAAATACAATGTATAAGTAACATACGCAGCTTTAGTCCGAATTTCCCATAAAAATTAAACAGGAACATAGCTGTTTGAATAAGTAGAAGGAGCATGAATATAAGATAGGTAAAAATCATGCATATAGTGTGTAAAGAAATTTACTAGAAGTAACCAAGACAAGGAAAAAGGGGAGCAATGGTAGGAAAGGAAAGTGGAGAGGGTGAACTGTTGGGTGAAACCAGAAATGGTGATGGATTTTCAAATGAAAATAAATTACTCAACTAACCTTAAAACCCTAGCAACTCCCCTATATATATTATTATCTCCTACGGTTACACATGAGAAACAGAAAATAAAAATATAGGAAAGAAAAAGAGGAAACAGGAAGCAGTTAGGAAATCAATGGAAGACTTAAATCAAGATTTGGGAAGGAGAACCTTGGTGAGTAAACCCTTACTTGGCAAGGCATTAAGACCTATGAAAGGCAGCCATTTAACCTCTAGTTTATTTTAATTATGTTTGAAGTTTTGCTTGCATTTCTAGTCTAACCATTTTCTGCTGTTTCTGAAGATATGTGACTTGTATTGCTTGGTTGTCATTTAACCAATGATTGTTTACATATGATATATATTTAATGATAGGATGATAATAACTGATTTATTTATATGATTATGAATCTGAGAAATGTTTTTGGTTAAAGCATAAATTAATAAGAAAAGTAAGGTGCAAGGCAGTAAGAGGAAGGGGTCCTCTGGCTTATGTCTTGCATCTGAAAGGATGGTTGAGATGCAGTGGAATTTCCATATGCTAAATCTTGATCCATCATTGAGTACTCTCTGGAAATAAGGTTGAGTAAAAAGAAAATACACTATAATATGGGGGCTGATTGTAAGAAACCTTATTACTAGAGAACCTTAATAGCATGTCACTTTGGAAATGCTCTGAGTTATGCTTCAACCAAAGGTATATCTCTGAATGGAATTAACTGGAAATGATTTTCAAGTGTGAGTGATTGTTGAATATATTAGTGGATGAATGTTTGATGGATGTATAAAAAAAACTGCTAGTATGCATTGGTTAGGGATACAACAGTGTTGGGCATGACACTGCATAGATAATATGGGGTTATATGAAAGAATTTAGTAATTAAACTTAGGGCATGGGTCACCTCTATCAGGTTGGGTAAGAGGGAAGTGGGTATGGCATAGTGGTTGGCTTACATCAAGGTTGGGGTGTGAGTTTGCACATGGCATGGTTATGTCCAGAAAGCTTATAGTGCATTGGAATGCAAGTAGCAGTTCCAGGCAGTGTGCACCAATGCAACCATAACTGTGATATTGGACCCCTTAAAATGAATGACATGAAGTGAATACACATGCAAAAGTATAAATGCTAGAAGTATGTGGGAGTCTTGATATGCAGACTCAATATTGGTACTTTAGCTCAATGATATGGATGTTGTTTGTTCATGTATATGTATGCCTGTATTAAATTATGGTGGCTATTATGATTATTGAATAAAAGGCTTCTGTTGACCAATTAGCCTAAGAAAGCATACATGATAATGTTAATAGTGCATAACACTTACCTCTGATATAACATGTAGCAATTTGAGCATGAAAAGTAGTTTAATAACTTAAGTGAAACACTTAACCTTTGAAAACAGAAAGGTAATATGGAACCTATTCTTTTAGTCTTTATGCATTGTCAAATGATTTTTCTCACACCGGACTTCAATCTGACCTGTTTGTTGCTTGCATTAAATGAGTGCTTCACTTGCATTGTGGAGCAGGTCATGAGATGGTTGCAGGAAAAGGAGATGCTAAGTAATAAGATGCAGATATATGATGCTAAGAAGAGATTGCAAACTAACTAAGCTAGGATTTTGTAGGAGAATGGCTCTTCTGTTTTATTTCAGTTGAAAGATTTTATGTAATGATGTTTGAATTGTGCTAAAACAACTTGACTGTGATGTAATGGATGGCTTGGAAAGATTATGTTGAGATGAAACCATTTTCAGTAAAAAAAATGATAAAGGTCTTTAGCTTTATATTGGAAGCTGTGAGCATACAAAAATTTTATGAACCAAAGTAATAAGTTTGGTAGTAGATCTGAAGCATAAGTGAACCTGTTATATATGTTTATGTACTAGAGTGTTTTAGAGACTAGAACCTATTTACTTAACCACTGCAGGTATAATAAGGTAAGGAAAAATCCATAGGCAGAAAAGAAAGAGAAACATAAGAGATATGAACCCGGATTTAAAAATGTATTTGATAATTATATGAGTAAGTGAAACTTGTAGATTATAACTAACTAGTTCCGGAATCTTACCTAAACAAATTAGTCCACCTGAGGACTAAGGTGAAGCAAATTACAACTGTGTATGATTATGTGTACACAGGTGCACAGAAGCATGCACAACCCCAGTTCAACTGTTTGAAAAGAAAACTTTGACGAATTTAAATGTTATGAGTTAGTTCATATATTTTATTAGATACACAAATGCTAAGCACTAGAAAACAAATATGACTTGGGTAATTAAATTGCACAGAGATTCAAATAGAAAGGATCTTCTCAATTACTTTTACTGTGTATAACCTCAGTTTTTTTTGTTTAAAATAGATTGAGTTATCCTTTTCCAAAAATACTCTGATAAAAAAAAGATCTGAATGTTTATATGAACATTCAAATAGTTTTTACAAAGAAGTATATCAATATTTTTATATTGATCAGATTGGATCTTGGGAAATAAAAACATAAATAAAAAGAAAAGAAGAAAATAGTTGGTCTGTGAAAGAGTGCAACCCTGAATTTAGCTCAGACTAAATTGAGTCATTCAATTAAAATGACAAGTTAGGGAGGGTTGTCTCATTACATGAATATCGCACCCAATCTGGTACCATAAGAATCAATGTATATATCATCTCCTTGTTCCCGCTCGAAATAGTCAATATAGGTGCACTCTTTAACTTCTCCTTTAGACTCACAAATGCATGCTCACATCTTGCATCGTAAGTAAAAGTCGGATTCCTTTTCATCTAGTCAGTCAATGGTGTTGCTACCTTAGAGAAGTCCTGGATGAATCATTTGTAATATCCAGCTAACCCTAAGAAACTTCTCACATCTATAGCATTTTTGAGTTTAATCTGATCTTGGACCGCTGTAACTTTTGCAGGATCAATGGTAATGCCTTGCTTAGAAACAACATGACCCAAAATTCGCATTTCCTTCTTCCAAAAGTGACATTTAGAAAACTTTTTCTTCAATTGGTGCTTTCTCAACACCTCTAGCACGATCCTCAAATGTGTCATGTGATCTTTCTCTGCCCATGAATAGACAAGAATATCATCGATGGACATAAGCATAAATTTATTTAGTTAATCCCTAAAGACACTATTCATGAGATCAATAAAGTATGTCGGTGAATTTGTTAGCTTGAACAACATAACGAACTACTCATTGAAACCAAAGGACGTCCAAAACATGGTAATTGGCACATTCTCCTTCGCTACTCTAAATTAATCAAATATCGTCAGAAGATCCAACTAAGAAAATATTCTAGCACCATGAAGCTAATCGAACAAGTCATCAATACGTAGGAGTGGATACTTGGTCTTCTTCGTTTTATTCAGCTCACGGTAATCGATGCATAATATAAGGAAACCGTCCTCCTTTGTGGCAAATACTATTGGTTTCCCCCACTCAGATATACTCCTACGAATGAAACCTTTTCGCAAACGGTCATTCACTTGCACCTCAAGCTCTCTCTGCTCTTTAGGTTCCATCCTCCTCAGTGGCATCACTATTGGTATGACATCTTTAACTAAATCAATACGGAACTTGATCTATGTAAATGGCGAAAGTCCAGTCACTTCTTCAAATATGTCCGGATACTCCCTAGAAATAGGTACTGATGACAACTCTTCATGTGGGATATTAAGCGAATATGGAAAGCTAACCATCACATCATCATCTTGAAGGTAGCATAACAATACCATCTGCCCATCATCTACCCCTATCGTCACTAGCGACTTCTCACAGTCCACCATCACTCCGTATCTATGAAGCCAGTCCATCCCCAGAATAATACTAAACCCAATGAAACCCAAAATAAAACAATCACAATCAAAAGAACATCTATGACTCGATAAGACCAAACCACGACAAACCATACACGGCTAGTAGAGCCTCTAACAGGGTTCATCACAATTAAAGGTCGGTTAACTATTTCGGGTCTCAATCCTAATCTATCTATCAAATCACTAGATAAGAAGGAATGTGAAACCTTGATGTCAAATAAAATACATATCAGAACACCATAAGTGGAAAGCATACTCTATATAGTAATGCTCTTTCACTTCTCTTCCATCGATGGAGTTCTCGACGAAATCGGAATGACATTTAGTGCCTATTCTTCCACTATATGCCCCTATTTATCTGAGTTGGGATAATCCTTCAACACTGGGTATAGGCTCTCACATAATAAAGCCTTTTTGATCAACTTCTTGAAGCCCCCGTCAATATGACTAATCAATCGTTTCTCAAGATGATTGCTCATCCCAGTGGCAAATTCCTCATTCCTTTAAAGTGGAGTATCAATGAAAGATAGACCGTACTTTGATAAAACATCAAATTCAGCCATGTACCATAACATAGACATATTATCGTGCTTCAAGTCGGCGAACTTCCCAAGCAATTTCGACTTTTGAAAATTCAAGGTAAATTTCTCTTTGATGCAAACTGTGAACCAATCCCAAGTAAAATGATCCTCGGAATTCGTAGCTATAAGGGCACTCCACTAGCTCATTGTTCTTCCGTGGAGTCATTTAGAGGTCAATTTCTACCTCATAAATCATCTAACTCCATGTCATCGAAGATTCTTTTGAAAATATCCATCATGACTTACACTATAATAGCCGACTTCGTTTTGAGGAATGGTCTACCTTTTAGACTCATGTAGTCTATATACAGCTCAACAAAGTCGACATTAGGTGTTTTTCACTTAAGCACCATAACTATTTGGAGTGACTAGGACATTCCACAAAATTATTCGTACCATCTCTATAAACATATTCTATAAAGTGAGGTTCGATCTTCGATCATGCCCACTCTCTACTTTGGAGATGGAGTCAATAACAGTATCTCTTGTATGCCAGATCATTCCTAATCTATAATAAGAATGATCAGTATTTCAAAAAGGAAAATTGCATCAATATTGCTCATGTGTAGTACAAATTAAATATGGTATATACTACTTTATAGTTTTTAAAATTAAAATATATAACAAATGCACACTCCCTTGTATATCAGTATACTCTTGACTTAGTCTAAGGTGAGAACTCCTACTCCATCTTTACTGAATCATGATATCAACTCAGGTTAAGCAACGCAACCTTAGCTCTGATACCAAATGTGATGACCCCCTATACCGACGACACTTAATATACATGTATAGTGCACTATAGCGGTGCTCGGTCGATGCGGGGCAATCATCAGTGGTTGTAAAGTAGACAAACAATACAGAACCTATTGTGTGCCTCACAGCACATCGAATAAAATATAATAGCAAACATCTCATATATATAAAGAAAGATAGACAGTAAATAACTAAATGCATCACAGGATCAGAGTATATAGATCCATACAGTAAATAGCACAAGTGATAGAGTTATATATAGATAATAACTCATAAAATTTGTCTCTACATAGTAAGGCTTAGCAAGCTCCATAATGTTGTGTAGTGTAAAAGCAAATGAGTACATATAATAATACGAGAATAGCCGCCTTCTCGCCACCTATCCAGCTCAAAGAATAGCCACCTTCTCGCCACCTATCCAGCTCAACCCGCTCACCAGACCTGATATCCCTAATTTACTCATTTAAGAGTACCCAGAGTAATATAAAGTAAAACATAAGACTCTAGGTCAGACAATAGTCTAGTGTGAGCGACAGAAATCTCAAATACTATAAAGGCCATAAACTAGGACAGATAGTATTGAAAAATCATACCTGACCCGTCCTTGCATTCAAAAAGTTAGCACATATAAAGGAATATGCTACTCTATGATAATCATGGGTGTACTATGTATCAAGGTACTAAGGATGTTTAGATGCCTGCATCGATTATATCTACATCGTGTGGCATCCCTAAGGTTGTAGAACAATCAAATAGACATAACATCCATTAATCCATCCTCACATTCACTCACTTAGTGCATTAGATATATTATACTCGTAAAACCCCATCATATAGTCTAGGATTACTCAACATCCTAGTTTTGTGGTACTCGAATGCATGCCATTTAGAAGACCAGGAACTAGACTACACTCGACATAACAACCTAGGGTTGGATCGGGTCATCATTTGATCTAGGACACACGACATAGCCAAAGTAAGCATCCTCGCATACCCCTGCTTTATGAGTACACTTCAAAACCAACGAATATCAATGATCCCATTGGACACGTCATCCATAGCACTGCTTATCTTGGAGCAGTCCATACATCTCCCGTCTGAAGCCACCGTGGTTGGTAACCTGCTCTAGACAATCATCATAAGTCATATAATGTCATCTCGCCTCCCGTAATTGACCTTCAACAGTCCCCTCAATCTAGAATACTCTATATCTGAAGTATAGCTACCCATCATCAAATCCATCACTTCCCATCACGTAATCATCATCTACCCAAACTACCCCCGAGCTATGGTCACCACTGATCCAAGCTACCCCCAAGCCATAATCACCACCGATCCAAGCTACCCCGTGCTATGATCAGCAACTATCCAAGATATCCTCAAACTTGGAACAACACCTTCCCAAGCTACCTTCAAGTGATGGTCATCTGCATTCGCTACCATCAAACTAGGAACTCCATCGATCCAAGCTACCACCGTACTAGGAACTTCATTGATCTAAGCTATCTCCAACTTGGAACTTCAACAATCCAAGCACCACCAAACTAGGAACTTCACTGGTCCAAGCTACCATCGTGGATCACATGTTGATTGTGTCAACTTAATGCATCGGTACCGATCCAAGGTGACCGATGCCACACTTAGCCAAATTCATACGTTTTGGCTCCACTTTGTTCTTACTACTCTCTTTGCTTTAATCCATAGCTCACATTCCAATCCCATGCTCCAAACTTCCATGCTTTGGTTCTCCCCGCCAATCTAAATCCTGGATTTGTACCAATCAGGAGCCAACTTGTTCTTTAATGCCCATATCTCGACCATGCGAACTCCAAATGACCTGAAACTTGGTATGCAACCTTATGAGTCCTTCCCTATTGCACCATATCGATCGCACCCTGAACCAACAAATTTGAACTCCTGGAATGTCGATAATCCAAGAACCAATCCTAAGTCCAAATCGCTATCCGATCAACATTTTCAACCATTCAAACATTAGACAAGCATGCATACATCATATAGAAACCAAAACTCAGCCAAACATCCAAATATATTCATTTTAAAGAAACCTAAATCTAAGGTGAAGGTTAGGTATCCATTATAATTTTTTTTTGTCAATCGAGTCCAAATCATATCAAATTCACATATATGGTTGCCTAAAAACTATTTCTAGCATTTTTAAATAATTTCTAAAATATCATTTAGGGTGCTTAATGACTTAATTAGTAAGTGAGAGATCTAATCACTCACCTTAATCCAAATCAAAGCCCAAATCCTCCAACGAATAGAAGAAGGCACAAAATCCTATAATTCTCTAACAGCAAATCTCTAATGCCAAGTGCTAATTACGCTAATTTCCTCTTAATGGTGTAATTTGGCTAATTAAAGTACGTTTTAGGGTTGCCTTTTTCCTAATGGGAATTAATAGAGGTTTCCAACTATTTTGGAAATTGTGAAATGATAGGTATAAGGTCCCATCAACACCCACATACGCAAGTTTCCAAGATGGATCATGGGCCTTAGCACTAACGACCCTATTTACCCACTTAAGCAACTCAAAATCAAACAAAACTTCAAATAGCCATAACTTTCAAATGGTAAGTCCGTTTTCTTAATATAAGCACTCTAAGAAAATGGAAACCATCATCCGGATTCCATGGAAGTAGTTTCAGACCCGAACTCGACTTCTATCAAAAGTTATAGTCCATATAAGATTTATAGGGTCAAAATGGTCACATAGAAATTCACCAAAAATCACGAAAGTGGAAAGTGTCCCTAAGAGTCATTTGCTAAAATATTAAAACCATATGACCTCATTTGAAAATAATATAAATAATCTACAATCCTCCGATACGAAGAATACGGGTTGTTACAAGAGCGAAGAGCCAATTCTGCTTTATGAAGTGATATAAGAAATGAGAATTGTATAAAATACTAATAGGTACTTAATATGGGAGGAAAAATGTATTTTTATTCCAATTTTGTTTTTTATATAAAAAATTATTTTCTATGACAGTCATTTATACAAGATTAAGATATTTGATCGAAAACTCTTGATTGTAAACTAGTTATCGTAAACAATGTTTTCATAAATATACCAAATATTATTTATGAAAAAAATATTATTTTCAGTATTAACTGAAAGTTAATATATTTTTATTTATATCTACAATTGGACCTAAAAACAATAAGGAAGCGCGACAAGAAGATACTGGATTTTAACTATGCAAGAAGGATTAAACCAATTTGAACATAATAATATGTTGGAATTAGTCTCAAGACCTAATGATCAAGCTGTAATAGGAAAAAAATGGGTATATAAAAATAAAAGTGATGAAAATGGTGATATAGTTAGGAATTAGGCAAGTCTGGTTGCTCAAGCGTACAATCGAGAAAAAGGAATCGGACAAGACCTTTGCTTCTGTTGCACAACTCTAAGCAATTAAATACTACTAGCTTTTGCATGTCCTCACCATTTTAAGTTATAACAACTGGGTGTGAAAAGTTCTTTTCTAAATGTTTTTATAAAAAAAACGTTTATGTTGAACAACCACCCTTATTTAAACATGAAAAATACTCGAAACATGTTTATAAAGATAAGAAAGCTTTAGATGGCCTTAAAAATGCACCATGTGCTTGGTATGATAGATTAAAAATTATCTAATAAATTTTGGTTTTGAAATTAGAAAATTTGACTCAACACTGTTTATAAAATATGAAAATAATATTTTATTATTTGTTCAAATATACATTGATGATATAAATTTTGGTTCTACTAATGAAAAATTTTATACATATTTTTTAGAAATAATGAGAAAAGAATATGAAATGTCCCATACAAAAGAATCAAATTATTTTCTTAGATTACAAATTAAATAACTAGAAAATGGAATTTTATTTCACAAGAAAAATATTGTAAAGATCTTACTAAAAGATTTAGTATCAATAATATGAGTAGAAAGCCAACACCAATAAGCACAACTATTCACTGGATAAAGATGAAAATAGTAATGATGTCGGTTAGAAACTTTGTAGAAGTATGAATGGATCATTACTTTACTTAACTATGAGTCGCCTCGATATAATGATGGGTGTGTGTCTCTACTCCCATTTTCAAGCTATCCCAAGGAGTCGCACCAACGTGTTGTTAAAAGAATTTTATGATATATAACTGGAACTAAGGATTTTTGTCTTTTCTATCCTAGAAGTTGTCCACTCGAGTTAGTATCATACGGTGATGTCGATTTTGGTGGATATCATACCAATAGAAAAACAACTAGTGGTACTTGCCATTTCATAGGTCAATCCTAGTTTCTTGGTTTAGTAAGGAAAAAAATTGCATCTCTTTATATGTGTGAAGCAGAATATATTTTGGTTGCTTTAGAATGCACTCAAATAATTTATATGCAGCAAACTCCAAAAGAATATTGATGTAATCTTAACTAAATCACATATTTACTATGACAATATCAATGCTATTAATTTGGCAAAAAATCCTGTAAATCACTCTAGAACTAAGCATATTGAAATAGCTCACCATTTTTTAAAAGATCATTTTGAAAAAGGAAATTTTACTCTAGAAAAACATTAAAAATCAAATAGCAGATATACCTACAAAATCATTAAATGAAAATACATGTATTAGATTATGATGAGAATTAGGAATTTGTTCCATAAATGATATAGTTTAAAACCATTTTCCAGTAATTTATATAATGTATTTAAAATTTCTAAGTTTCATAACATACCTTATTGACATTAGATTTATTAATAAAATTAAAATTCTTAAAACACAATCTACTAAAATACTTAAGCAAGGTTATAAAATATTAGAAGGTACTTTTCAACATTCTTAAAATTAAAACTAATTTTGAAATCAGATATTCAAGTTTAGTGTCCAAAAAATTGTTTTTAAAACGAAGCTATAAGAATATAGTTCAAACTATTTTAATATACATACATTATACATTCCAAAAATAAATAATGTTATTCACATAGGAAACATAATAATTTTTCAATATCAAAATCTTAATACATGTGTAAAATACATTTGGTTAAACCAATATTAATCCGTTGTTACTACAATTATCTAACAAATACTATCTAACCAAACTTAATTATACTTTCTAAAAAAGGCTATTAGAGTGGTTATAAAAGATACACAAATATAATTAAAAAATGTGTTTATAAAATGCCAAAATCTGAAATAAAATACACTTACCAGTGCACCGGTCGTGTCAACCGGTGATGGTTAGCCCTATTTAAAACTTTTCCCTCTTTCCACTTTTCTTTTTCTCAAATCAAAACAAATTTTCAGGCCCTAGCCCCCATTTCCAGTTCCTAAATTTTTAAATAAAAATCAAATCTTTAGCCATGGTAAGAGGAAAAAGGAGTTCTCTTCAACTTATTTTGGTTCTATCAACGAATTACTCACAAATGAAGTTTGCAATTGGATGAAAAATAAGCAAGAGAACGTCAAAAAGTTTAAGGCTATGATGGCTAACAAGGATTTAGGCGGACGTCCAGTAAACTTAAACTCCCTAAACTTGTATGACATCAAGAATTTGTTTACCCATGCCAATTTACTAAATATTATTAGCTTGAATGTTTATGAGATTAACATACATCCTTGATGCATGGCAATTTTCTACGATAATGTTAAAGTTGGTAATGATGATAATGCTTTAATTCTATATTCTAGTGTCAAAGATGTAGAAATTGCTTTCATGGATTTGAATTAGGGGAAATATTAGGAATTTCATGGGAAGGAATGTCGTTAGATGAAATTATCTTTTATGAAGAGCCAATTATGCAACAAATACTTCATAACACTAGCTGAAATTGGACTACTTCAAACTTAACTTCTTTAGCTTGTATTATAATTCAGATTCTATAACATAACTTGATCCTGAAAACTAGTAGTTTTGATGAGATATAGCCATTAGTCTGTAACGCCACATATGCTATATTGGGAAATATTCCGGTGAATTGAATTGATGCAATTATGAACAACATGATGGAGTATAAATCGGGTGAAAGAGAAGGTATAATCCGTAAGGAAATTTAATTACAATAATTCTTTAATGATTTGGTTTGTATTAGATTATGAGACTCCTATTAGGCATCTGTATTCGAGTGTGTTTGATGACAAAGCTTTAAAAGCTATGAAAATTTTATCGAATCTAAATGAAATTACAATTGGAACTCATGTACACTAGTCGATTCAAGAAGACATTCCCTGTCCTTCCTCCCTGCATCACACTTCTCCTATGCATACATCTGCATCGAAAGATCATATTTTTTGCTACTCTTAAGAGGAAAGAGCAATTGATTCAAAAAATTCATGAAGATAAATTGGGGTAGGAGAAAGAGCTAAGAGTTATTAGATCACTTTAGACATGACTATGCAGATCAATATGGACTAGAAAGAGTGGAGCCGGTACTAGTAGTGAGGCTAGTGCAGCTGTTCGGCCCCTACTAATCACCCATCCTTTTGTGCATGATTTTCAAGAAGGACTTCATGTCTTTGGAGCAACAGGACTTTCATTTTAAGCACCTGGACCTACCACGATATGATTTAGAGGGAGAGGACCTAGATCACATATTGCTGCTACTCATGCTTCAGGATCTCCAGTTTATTCTCTAACATCAGGTAGGTAACATACGGGATTTTTGGAGTCGGATTCCACTATCCCTTCAGGGTACTATGCTTTCCCCTGATTTGCAGCTTCTCATGATGGTACACTTTATGTTCCATCATTTTCATTAGTTTGTACAAGTTTGCGTTTGCAGTCATTTGACATTTGTGCTTGCATCTCTTATCTTGCATTTAAATTGTTGACATGTGTTTTTTGATTAGTTTATTAGCATTCTGGAAATTGACATTATGACGTTTGTATTATTGGTCATTGTGATCATTTGTATATTTTGTGACTGTCACAATTTTGTGTTTTTGATATATTTTTTGTGGTCTATGATGTTCATTCTGCGATATCCACTATATTGTTTACCATTTTTCTCCTTTTCTAATGATAAAGGGTGAGAAAATCAGTCATGCATACATTCAAGCGGAGTATTAAAATACAAAAATATTTTCATACATATAAATAAGGGAGTATGGCATTCATATCATTAGTAATTAACATCTCTTTGAAATGCATATATAAGTTGTCATCATTAAAAAGGAGAAGAATGTTAGAACTACGGTTCTTATTTCTGATGACGATAACTCCATACTAGAGGTCAAAATTGTTGAAACTGGGCCAGCCCAATGCGGAAGTTATGACTGAATTTTAAGAAAAAAAATTCCTTATTGGATCTTTATTGGGCATATGAAGTCTAATTTATTCAGAATATTTTTTAATTTTATTTAAACATAATCTTTTATTTTATCTAAATTCATAAATTGATAAAGTTTTATTTAATTTATGTTATGATATATATATGTATGTATGTATATGTATATGTATATATATGCATGTATGTACGTAACACATACATAGGTGTATCATATACACATATATGTATGCACGTGTAGCGTATCAATCCATGCAAATTATAACATGCCTGTGTACAAATGAAGAGATTTACAGTGTAGGGGACACGTTAGCTCATCTAATATGCAAATATATTTTGTCCAAATATATGTATATACATATTATTATTATCATATATATATATATATATATATATATATATATATATATATATATAAATGTTTCGTACATACGTACATATATTTATTAAGTTTTGTTTAAATAATTTTGTATAAGTATCTAAGTATATAAGTGTGTGTGTGTATATATATATATATCTATATTTATGTGTGTTTGTATGTATGTGTGTGTATACATATTAGTGCGTGTATGTGTATATATTTATATATATATAATTATGTGGATAAAATATTAATATTATAAGCACATATTATATAATAGATTTATCTGAATATAAATGAATTATTTATAATATTAAATAAATAAATATATATATATATATATTATAAAACCGTAAGTAATACATATACATATTAATATATTAATATATTATTTTCAAATGTACATATGCGTAAATATATGCATAATGAAATATACATACATATATATATACATAAATTAATAAAATACTCAAAATATATTTTTTAATATAAAAGTCTAGGTCTAGTGTATAGCTCAGTATAATAATTTTTAAAATTTTAAAATACATTTTAATTAAATATTAACTCGAAAATTATTATAATATTAATTAAACTCAGTGAAATAGCGCCGTAAATGCTCGCTATTCCACGCCCTTGGGAGTGTGACGCCATCAACGATCGCTAGCTTGAAAGTTCCTTCTCTAAGCCTCTGTTCAATGACGCACAGTCCCTCCTAAGTAGGCTTCATGTGTGGGAGAAAATTCAATATTAATTTAAACGGTGATTAAATGCAATAAAAGTCCAATTTAACTAGAATGGCAAATTTAAATATACTAAACATCAATCAATCAATTTCTAATCATATTATAAATTTAATTGTAACTAAAATAAGATAATTTAAACTCAATAGGTAGGTTTCAAGTCCTAATTCCATCGTATGGAGAAGATAGCTTTTAAAATCAGCTTATTCCAAATTGATTTTAGTCGAATTTAATTGAATTGATTCCACGTGTTTCAAGCCCGTACGATCAAACGACAAGTCCGATCGCTGCAAAACTTAAAACCATACAATAATTCACCATTACGGATCTGATGAGACTTGTTCCATCGAAATCCATGAGAGTTTCTAAAATGGCTATTTTCACGTTATTACATAAATTATTATTAAATTGATTAAATCACATTTAAATTCCAATTTTAATAACTAACAAATTTTATCATTTTTTGGATTACTTAGACATTTACAATAATTTAAAACAAATTCACAATCAATTCAGTGTTAACCATTACACTAATTACAGTGTTCAATTTCAACTGTAATTAAATCCAATTAATTATAATTTAATTCCAATAAATTGATTTAATTTGATTTCAATCTTTTTATTCAATCAATCGTTACTCTATGGACATGGTTAACATTGGTTTATATTTTATTACATTAATATTCTCTAATTTCATCTTAATTCACATTAACGTAATATTTAATTACATTTAATTGAGGTCAATTTCAAATTTAATTCAACAGATTAAATAAATTGGTAAAAAATGACAATCGTTGCCTTTTCTTAATTTAATCACATTTATAAGTTTGTTATCTACACACAAATGTTATAACTACTCACAACACTAATTTTATCCAATTATAATTTATTACATATTATTTAATCAATTAATATAACATTTAATTTATTTTCTTATCTAAAATTAATAACCAATTATAACTTACAGTTACTATAATTACTTGAGATTGCATTCAAATAGTCATATATTACATTAATTTACATTATTAAACTTCATTCTAGTTAGTTTTCTCATTCCTACATCATAAATTTTGTTTCCTTGCAATATTAAATTACAAAATCTTATAAAATTCAATATTTTTAATTATCGAAAATTACGGGTCGTTACACTCTCCCCCCCTCAAAACTTTTCGTCCTCGAAAAGGGAAAGAAGGAATTAAGGAATTGATATATCTTATTCAAAATATTAAATTTATAAACAATCAATTTATATAAATAATTTAAATAAAATGTATTAATTTATAAACAATTAAATCCTTTTATATTTGGGTTAATAAAAGTTTGTAAACATTCACAAAATTTTCTAAGTTCAAAATTCACGGAAAATTTCGGTAGAGTCTCCTATATATGGAGAGGTTTGAAAGATATAATAATACCAATATATACCATATTTATTAAAATAATATATCCCAAACCATGGGAAAACGATATAATGCCGTTAGAAAACCGTAATCCAAAAACGTACCTATTTGTCGGGCAAACAACGCTTATTTATGAAACCAAAAGTAGTAGTTATTGCTTCCATAAACCTGTATTTCACTTATACAATCCAAAGAGTTTAATAATTATGTAAAAAAGAAATATTTAAGTTGTTTCAACTAATAACAACAAAACCATCAGAACATAATAATAATCATTCACAAACAAACAGTACAAACATCATTTTCAACAAAAAAAAACAATTATTCATCCATAGCAACCAAAACAAATGATTTGTTCGGGTTCAAAAACTTTTAATTGTGTAGAATGATAAACAAATTATTAAGTATACCATACACTCAACGGTCTTAGATAAAACTCAATAGATTATTTACACATCTTATATAGTTAGAAGTATCCTTCCCAATCACCCCATAAGCCAAAACAAACAAAAAGTTCAAATATCAATTAAGTTTATTCTTATAAATCCCATTTCATATTATTTACCGTTCTTCAGTTTCCTCCAATGTATATTCAATTAATTACATTCATCACCTACAAAAGTTCGTTTCCCATTCGTTTATACAATGTCATTTTCTCTTTCATTAGTTTGCATTCATTACTTACATAAGTTATTTCTATTTCAATTATTAGATTATCCATTATTATGTAAGTCTCTTTAAAATTTAATTAACCATTAATAGATTATTTCTTCACATTTATTTCTTCCATATATAGTATTATTGAATATTAAATCCATTTTTAAATCATTCAACATTTTTTAAAGTTATAATCATTCAATTTATATAGGATTCACCTTTTACTATTCAATCTGATAATAAATAGCTTGAAATGTTAAATTAAATTTATAATCATTTTTCTTACATTATTCACTTTTCTATTACATTTGATTAGTAACATTTCAAACTATTAACCTAAGTTTATAACAATTTATAATATCAAAATTCTTATTTATAAATGTAATTCTATTGAACACTTTCATTTACTAAAGTTTACTTCCACAATATTCTATTACATATCCTATTTAACATTTCAACTTATGATATTTTGGTAAGTTATATATATAAATGTCTTTTAGGATGCAATTGAATATTATACAAGTTCGTCTTATTTATTTAGTTAACAAAATGTTCAATAATTACAATTTCTTATTTTTCGTTTCCTTTTTATTTACAGTTTACAAGTTTTCAACTTCTTATATTTTCATCAATCATTTAGCGTCTAGTTTCTAATTACACATCTTAGAAGTTTCAAATTATTAAATAGTTAAGATTTCATTCATTACAACGATTGAAACTACTAATTTAAAGAAATTTAAGAACTAAATACCGAGTTCCATTTTCAAATCATTTTAAAATAATATATATATATATATATATATATATATATATATATGTGTGTGTGTGTGTGTGTATACTCATAAATTATATATCCAATCATATTTAGAAAAATTAAGATTTGTTATCAAAACAAATGTGTAGTAAAACTACTACAACAGCTTTCCCACTTTGAAACTCAAAAATGAACGTCGATGATGCGTGCACTCATCATCGAAATTATTTCCCAACGACAGAAAGGGGAGTACGAAATTTATTTACTTTTTTTAAAAAATTCTTTAAAACATTTCTCTCAAATTACATTTGAAAATATTTATATTCAAAAATACTTAAAAATAATACAAATATTATATTCCAAAATCCTTGAAAACAAATTTCAAAAATCCCAGAACTTAAGTCCTCAAAATTTCAATTTATATTTACTTCATTTGTAAATTTTATTTTACAACCAATATTTATAAAATTTCATTTATAACTATCATACGTATCACATACAACAATATACATTTATAAAGACTATTATTTTATATACAAAATATAATAGTATGTAAAATTATTTCATTTACCTATATTTCAGAACGATATTACGTCGGTCTGCCTTATCAAGTGTTTAGAAATCCCTATCAATGCCATAGCGCCCTATGTACCGATCAGAATTTATAAATACTAAATAGAACAAATTAACATAATATAAAAACATTTTATAACACTAACAAATACGTACTCTCATATATAAACTCAGATAAACTCGCTCTAGGGTATTATTGCCCTATATCTACTAAGTCAGGCCCCACAAAGTTAAGGTTATCGCTAAACCAAAGCTCTGATACCAACTGTAAAGACCTGCCTTTTTGGATGGTTTAAATCGACACACATGCCAACTCAAACCATTCAAAGGGAAAATTGTTATGGGGTAAATAAGAAAAAGAAGACAAAGAAATAAAACAAACATAGAATCTCATAGTGGAATGACAAAATTTTATACTCAAATAACAGTTCATGAAGATGTTTTACATATACATTTGATTATTCTTTTACAACACAAGATCAGAGTTACATATAACAGGAATAAATAAATAATAATAATACAAAATATTCGTCTTCATCCTCCGAAAAGCAGTCTTCGATAAACTGAAAAGCTCAGACTGGCCCAAACAAATTGAAAAGACAAAACACTCGAGTCAAAAATAAAAGATCTTATGTAAGATAAGTCAACAGTTAATAAATATGAGTGTGATGACATCGGAGATGTTTATGGGGTTTGACATCTCCTATCCAGTGTTAACGTGAGTGCAATAACTTAAGAGTTGTTCGGGATTTATATCTTCTAAGGATCCATTAAACTATCTACATACATAGTACAATACACTATTATAATAGTGTCTATGGTAAAGTAAAGTATTAAAATAGATTTAATGCGTTACCCATATCCCCCTTAACATATTTTATATATTCCTATAGTCTATACAGTACCGTAAGCTTCTCCGTAAACTAAGGTTTACCCAGAGAGCACTCCATAGGTATGGTACAAACTAAATTCGTAGAATGCGTGATACAGCATATGAACACGACACTCGAGGCAATGCTAGAGTAGGATTCTACCATTTGCACTCCCGGACTGGTAGTAACTCATATCGGCCACTACCGCCCACCTCGAAACACAATCCCATAATCAAAATCGAGAGGTGGCCACCAAACCAATCACAAAGTCATAATATGATATCGAAGAAATGTGCCCGATAGGAAGGACGACCTCATTTGGCCCCGTATAGCTCTTGTTTTAGTCACATCTAAGGTGACCCACGGGAGCCAGGGTTACGTAAATACTCATATAGAATCGTTCGCCAAACCGTCCTACTTCATTTCTGAAATCTCCACCACGTACACAGTAGTTAAAATGGTTTTCAATATTGGCAGAGAGTATGAAAATAACTGATCTCGGTCTCTTTAACGACCAAATGCTTATTTCACATCGGATGGTTCTTTTACATTTCAAAAGTCTATTCATAATTTATATCAAAATATCATATTCAATTCAAACCATATTACTTTTGAACTTAGATTCACTTTCAAAATCATACCGACCAAATAGGTTAAACCCTCATTTCATTACTTAATTATGTCATTTAAATCCAACTTTAGTTATAATATCATTTAACCTTATTTGTTCAATATAAATCATCCCATTTTATCCAATTTGAATTATTAAATAGGTTAAACTAGAAAAATATTTTAATAGTTTAAAAATAGATAAAAAAGGGTTGAAATGGATTTAAGATAGTTTTAAAATAGATTAAAATACTTAAATAGATTATAATAGATTAAAATGGATTAAAATACTTCAAATTGACTTAAAATAGGTTAAAATAGATAAAAATACTTAAATAGATTTAGAATTGAATAAAATTAATTAAAATACTTTAAATAGATTTAAAATAGGTTAATATAGATTTAAATACTTTAAATAATTAAAAGTGGATTAAAATGAATTAAAATACTTTATATAGATTTAAAATAGATTAAAATACTTTAAGTATATTAAATATAGATTAAAATGGATTAAAATACTTTACATAAATTTAAAATAGGTTAACATTCTTTAAATAGATTTAAATGGATTAAAATACTTATATGGATAAAAAATACTTTACATAAATTTAAAATAGACTAAAATAGATTAAAATGGTTTAAAATAATTAAAATAGATTAATTAAGTTTAAAAACGGAAAACTTAATAATTTGAATTTAAAAGGACATACTAAAGTTTAAATTAAGATAATGAATTTGAAATTAACATCAAATTTAACCATTTCTTCCATTTCAACAAATCTGAACCATATCCAGATTTCAAATCAAAACCCAATTTCGATGAATGTCATTTATGCTTTAATTTCAACTTTTAGATTTTAATTTAAACTAGTTTCTAATTCCAACATTTAAAGCTTGAGTTTTCAAAAATAATTCAATTTATATAAATCAAATTTTCTTACAAAATGTCATTTAATTGAATTTGCATTTTTAGGCTTTCAAATCATTTGATTTAACCAATCTGGTGTCCGCATATAATTTTCTACCATATAGTCAAGTGATACGAATATTTATCATTTCAATCCACAAAGATTTATATTTTACGGGTATATATCATTTCAACCCGCAATCCCGAATAAAATTCAAAATCCATAAAATCGCTCGGGCTTTATCATTTCAATCCATAACGATTTTTCCTAATCTATAGATCTTTCAGGTGTGTATCATTTCAACCCATAAGGAGCTTGCATTGTTAAAACTGTAGAAAAATATAACATCCAGTCATGCAATATCAACAATCAAACATACATCACAATCATCACCCAAATCAACTAATAAACATCAATAGATAGTTGATTATCATTAACAGGTATTAAATTGACAATTAAATTCAATATTAATTCAAACAATGATTAAATGCAATAAAAGTCCAATTTAACTAGAATGGTAAATTTAAATATACCAAATATCATTCAATCAATTTCTAATCACATCATAAATTTAATATAACTAACATAAGATAATTTAGTAATTGTGAGTGGGTTAAAAGACTCACCTTTGATTACAAATCGATTTGAAATTCAAAATAAGACTCAAAACTGAATAGTCTCCAAATTCGTCCAAACTAATTCCATAACGTTCAAAATTTCAATACGATCGCAACGAAGAAAACTGCGTGTTAATCCGAGCTCATATGCAAAAGATACGATAGTTAGAACATTTTAATTTAAATATAAAATAAATAAATAGATTAATAAAGTAAGTGGCCACGTCACCATTACAGGTTCATTACCATAAAATCGCGAGCATAAGAAAGTCGCGCTTGACGACCAACTACTGCCAATGACCATTGCGTGGCGCCCCTAGGGCCGATCGCGGCCACGAGCCTCTCCTCGAAACGAACCGCCGTCGCTGCTCAGCCCACACGACCACCAAAGATCAGCTCCGAACGGCCACGAAAGCCAACCGCCGCCTTGAATATTAAACCCTTATCGAATTTTGCCACTCGATCCACCCATTGAATCTCCAAACAAACACCGTTGATACACTTTACTCATCACTCTCCATACCCTGGTACCCTCCGATCAATGATCCGACGAAGTTGATCATGAATGACCGAGATTAATTCATCAAAATCTGGCCATACAGAAACCCAAATCGAAAAAAAAACTGCAGATTTGAATTGCGCTTGTCGAGAGATTCGAATCGGTATATAATATGATAGGGTTTTTAGAAGTTTGATTTTGAAATTGAATTTTGATTTGAAATTGAATTGGGAATTTAAGGAAAATAGAGTTTCTGCCATTGAGATGAGAGAAGCAGACAAAAGTTTATGTACGTACATAAATAAGAAAAATGACGGCTGGGGTTTGGAAAACAATAATATTTTTATTAATCAAGCCCGTTAAGAAAATGAACACATACCGAATCAGTACGAATGATAAATAACGACCCAAAAAGCTCGTTCTGACCCCGAAATGAAAATAGGACATCCCATTTATCAAAATAGATGTTTGTAGCATTTTAAAACTCAATGAAACAGGTTTCAAGTCCTAATTCCATCGTATAAAATAGATGTTTTCGATATTTTTAAACTCATGGAACATGTTTCAAGTCCTAATTCCATTGTATGGAGAAGTTAGCTTTTAAAATCAGCTTATTCCAAATTGGTTCCAATTGAATTTAATTAAATTGATTCTACGAATTTCAAGCCCGTACGATCAATTGACAAGTCTGATCGCTACAAAATTTGAAGCCTTATAAAAATTCACCATTACGGATCCGATGAAACTAGATTCGTCGAAATCTGAGATAGTTTCTAAAATGGCTATTTTCACGTTAATTAAATAAATTATTATTAAATTGATTAAATCACTTTTTAATTCCGCTTTTAATAACTAACGAATTTTATCATTTTTTTGACTACTTAGACATTTACAATAATTTAAAATAAGTTTACATATCAATTCTGTGTTGACTATTACACTAATTACAGTGTTCAATTTTAACTATAATTAAATCCAATTAATTATAATTTAATTCCAATAAATTGATTTAATTTGATTTCAATCTTTTTATTCAATCAATCGTTACTCTATAGGCATGGTTAACATTGTTTTATATTTTATTACATTAATATTCTCCAATTTCATCTTAATTTACATTAACATAATATTTAATTACGTTTAATTGCAGTTGATTTCAAATTTAATTCAATGGACTAAATAAATTGGTAACAAATGACAATCATTGCCTTTTCTTAATTTAATCACATTTATAAGTTTGTTATCTGCACACAAATGTTATACCTACTCACAACACTGATTTTATCCAGTATCAATTTATTACATATTATTTCATCAATTAATATAACATTTAATTTATTTCCTTATTTTAAATTTATAACCAATTATAACTTACAATTATTACAATTACTTGATATTACATTAAAATAGTCATATGTTACATTAATTTACATTATTAACTTCATTCTAGTTAGTTTTCTCATTCCTACATCATAAATTTTGTTTTCTTCCAACATTAAATTACAAAATCTTATTAAATTCAATATTTTTAATTTTCGAAAATTATGGGTCGTTACAGTGGTAGATCATTGGATGAGAAGGCACTTTGAGTTCAACATGAATGATGGTTTTGGATCCGTAAGCCAGGGCGAATGGAGTATGGCCAGTCGCGGACTGTAGGTGGTTCTATAAGCCCATAACGCTGTTGCGTGTTCATCCACCCACTTACCTCTAGCCTTTTCCAAACGTTTTTTCAAAATGGAATTTATGATTTTGTTCATGGATTCAACTTGTCCATTTGCTTGAGGGTGAGAAATTGCCGCAAATCTCTTTTTAATATGATATGGACGGCAGAAGTCTTTAAATTCGGGGCTATCAGATTAGTCTCCATATCAGTTACAATGGTTCATGGGAGGCCACAACGACAGATGTTGTTCTAGACAATGAAGTTAATCACTTTCTTCGTTTTGATTGTGGTTAAAGGTTCTACATTGGTCCATTTGGTGAAGTAATCAACTACTACGATGACGTACTTCGTACCACCTCTGAAGTTCAATAAGGAATCGATAATATCCATGCCCCATGTCGCAAACGTTCATGGACTAGCCATTGGTGTAATATCCTTTGGCGAAGCTCTTGCAATTTTGCATACATCTTGCAATTGTCGCATCACCTATGTAATCACCAGAATCTTGGTTGACAGTTGCCCAGTAATACCATAACATAGTATTTTCTTTGTTAGGGTTCATCCCTAATGTGATCGCCACATTCCCCTTCATGAACTTCCCATGGGACTTGTTTTGTTTCATCACGAGCGATACACCAAAGCAGAAGAACGAGAAACCCTTTCTATAAATGACTCCTTCCCGAATGATATATCGTGAAGCTTTGCGGATGATTTGTCAACTTTCATTCCTCCATTCAAGGACTCCCTGTAGCAAATAATCTTTAATCGGAGCCATCCATGATTCCTTCTCAGGCTCAATCTCTTGTACCCTATCGATTCCCGTCTAGTTTATGCTCGGAGCGTCTAGTATTTTGATTGGAACCAAACCCATTTTCTTTGCATCTCCGGTGCTAGAAAACTTTGTCAATGAGTCAGCCTCTTTGTTTTGATCCTGGGGAATTTGCATGATGTCATAATACTCAAAGTCGATCAATAGCTCTTGGACTCGAATAAGATACAAAGCAAGTCGTCGTCCTTTAGCCTGGTAATCTCCCCTGACTTGGTATGCCACCAACTGGGAATCGCAAAATATTTCAAGATATTTTATTCTCAGTTCTTTGGCAAGTTTGAGTTTAAAAATCAGAGCTTCATCCTTAGCTTCGTTGTTCATTATAGTGAAGTCAAGCTTCAAAGCGTAGAAAATTCATCGATCATCTGGTGTTACTAACTTGATTCCGGGTCTAGAATAACGATCATTGGATGCTCCATCCGTATACATTTTCCACTGAATTTAAAGGCTTCACTACTCTCTAGGAGATCATCCAGTGCAGTGCATTCTGCTATAAAGTCCACCAATGTCTGTCTATGGCTCTCCGAAGGAGATAAGTGATGTTGAATTGGCTCAGTTCGATGTTCCACTTTAGTAACCTTCCAAATATCTCAGGTCATTGTACGACCTATCGTAATGGCTAACCAGTGTAAACATTATTAGGATAAGCCTGAAAATAGGGGTGGAGCTTTCGTGAAGCAATCAATAAGCAATAGTCAATTTCTCTATCTTCTGTGATAATTCCTTCAGCTCCTATTAATCGCTTGCTAACATAATAGACCGGTCTCTGGATTCGATTCTCCTCGCAAAGTAGTGCAGCACTTATAGCGTGTACCAACATGACCAAGTAGATATACAAGTCTTTTTGATCCACCAGCTTTGACAAGATAGGAGGTCGCTCTAAGTGGTTCACCAAAGCTTGGAATGCGTCTTCACACTCATGTGTCCATTCAGAGTACCTCATCCCTCTTCTTATCAGGTTGAAGAAAGGAATAAATTTATCAGTAGCTTTGGAAATAAACCGGCTTAGGGCGGCGACCTTCCCATTTAGGCTCTGTACTTGTTTGATAGTCTTTGCGCTTGGATGTTGCAAATTGCTCGTATCTTCTCAAGATTAGCTTGGATTCCGTGAGCATTGACAATGAAACCCAAGAATTTTCCTTATGCAATGCCAAAAGGTTATTTTAGAGGATTGATCTTCATTTTTTAATATTGGAGGATATCGAATATTTTTGCTAAGTCTCTAATGTGGTTGCTTGATCATCGTGGCTTCATGAGCATATCATCCACGCATACCTCCATCGTCTTTCCAATATAATCTTTAAATATTCGATTGACCGGACGCTGATAAGTTGCTCTAGCATTTTTTAATCCAAATGGCACTAGCACATAGCAATACAACCCCACATCGGTAATAAAGCCGGTGTGCTCCTGACTGTGGATGTGCATCAGGATTTGATTATATCCTGAGTATGCATCCACGAAAGGCAGCAATTTGTATCCTACGGTTGAGTCCACCAGCTGGCCGATCCTTGGAATGGGAAACCTGTTTGCGCCAAAATTGACCACAAACACCCAATAGTCGTGAAAGCACCCGTTTATCAACACAGATCAGCAACAATCAATATAGAATTCCGATCTAAGCAACAACAATCACGATAATTCACAGATAACAATCACAAACACAGGATTTACAGTGGTTCGGCGATCTTGCCTACGTCCACTTTGAAGGTTCTCTCTTTATTGATTCACTTGATGATATTAATCGATTACAGTGGATTACAGTTGATGATAGCTTTGAAATCTGAATACAACGGCGATAATGAAGTATGGAATTCAATCCGGCAGAGTCTGGACGTTCAATGATGGAAGCTCCGAAAAATCCCCTTTTTCTGAAGGCTTCAGGGTGCTATTTATAGGCGTAGGAGGCCCATATTTCGCTCAAACTTCGGGAGACTTCTTCTGGCACGTGAGTGGGTCCACGTGACCGACCCCACCAAGTTTCGGCTCGATCTGACATCGATTCGAAGTGATTTCAAGCCCATCAAAAAATGGTCCAATCGAGCTGAAACTTGGCAGGAACAATCTTTACCTTGTATGAAAGCTACTGTGAAAATTTCGTTGTATTTGGATCAGTATTTTAGGAGATATGATCGATTCGAGTTGATGATTTTCGGTTGGCTGTTTTGTTCGAATCGATCACTTCGAACCCATGAGTTCGAACCGATGGATGCACGTGGTTCTGTAGTGACGTGGCGCGCGTCCTTCGTGTCGATCCGGTCTTCTCTCCGGGTTGAAAGCTCCGCATCCATGTTCTTTGCCTCGTTTGTATCAAGATACGTTGCATAGTTCGATTCGATAACAATTGTTTTGCACGCTTGTTCGTATCGATAGGAACACATTCGTTCGTATCGCTCAGAAGCTGATGGATACGAACTGACGAATTTCAATTAGATCGACACGCACAAGCGCGTCCCACTGATGGCTCCATTGATTCGAACTAATGCTTCCCAATGGGTACGAAGTCAAGCGTAGTGCCCAAAGATGGATTCGAGGATGATCGACACGAAGCAGCGCTGGGGTTCGAAACCGATCGGTTCGAAGCGTATGTAGGCCGATGGATTCGAACTTTGTTGAGGGGATGCCTATCTGATGGGTCCGATCCGATCGATTCGAAGTGATCAATATCATGCCTGATCGATTCGAACTCGATCGATTCGAAGTACATGGTGGCTGATGGATTCGAACTTGACAAGCAGTGATGGGTTCGAATCCTATGGGTTCGAAGTGAGCATCTCCTCCACCTTCGGATGGGTTCGAACGACATTCTTTAGTTGACTCGAATCGATCATATCTCGCTCATACGACCTCCGATTAACCTGAAATTTAGAACATTGACTTTAATGGCCTTGCTTGTCATGCCTTATCAATTGTAGCCTGATCCGGGCTCGGACAAAATTCATCGATATCCATAAGGAAGTGAAGTATAACCAATCTCCGAGACGAACTGTCTTTTGTTCTTGATCGATCTTTTGGTATCGCGGCTTTGTCAAAAAGCGGGATAACATTTGCCCCCCAAAACATGCCTTGCGGTAGGAAGGTGTGTTTTGTAATTCCTTGAGCTGGATGTTCATATCCTATCATCAACCTGTAAAGAACTTGATAGTTTCATATGTCCTTAAATAATGATCGTTCTGGATCGAGCTATTTGGGATGAATCGGGACCGTTTGCGGTCTGCGCTGTTCGCGGCAAAGGATGGAATAGGACCGTTCGCGGTCGATGCTGTTCATGGAAAAATATTGAATGGGACCGTTCGCGGTCGATGCCGTTCGCGGCAATTGAAGAGATGGGACCGTTCGCGGTCGTTAACGTTCGTGGCAAATGGTGATCGTTCGCGATCAGGTGCCGTTCAAGGCAAATGGTGACCGTTCGAGGTCGGATTTCATAATAAGTGAATCATGACCGTTGGCGGTCGGTGTCGTTCGAGGCGGATCGTGATCGTTCGCGATCAACTGTCATATAAGTGAATCGTGACCGTTCGCGGTCGGATGCCGTTCGAGGCGATTTGTGATCGTTCGCGATCGTTTGCCGTTCGAGGTGAATTATGTGTGCCCGGGGGGGACTTAATATTATCGATGCCGGAGTTCATGTTTGGGGGAGTTTCTGAGTCAAAGACTCTGACGGTTCATCGCCATGCAGAAGGTGCTCGTGGACCGTTCGCGATCCAACGGGCATGAAGATAAATTCTTTTATGGAATCGCAAATATAAAAGCATTGATTATACGAATCTCACAACAGAAATGTCCATACAAACAGAGTCTAAATGTTCAAATCAAAATCAAAGCAGAAAGCAAAGCAGGGATGTCAAAGTGTAAACTCTCAATACGATGCGGTTGGTAGTCATTCAGAGCATGCCTATGGATCGTGCGTGATCGCTCACATGTGTATTGATTTAACCGTATTAGTGAGAGGTTTACAACTTGTTCATCGTTATTTCAGTCAATCAATGGATAATCAAACGTTGTCCCGACTTAGGGCCACCTCTAGCTGAGGTAGACGGTGGGCGCTCTGGCTCCACTGCTGGAGTCCGTTTCCTTACATACTGAAGGAGCATACCGTTCCTGATATGCCCTTCCACCTCGTCCTTCAGATGCATGCAATCATTAGTGTTATGACCGTTTAGTTCATGAAATATGCATTACTTATCTGATTTCCTTTCGTCGGGAGTTGGGTCCCTTTGCATTGGTCTGCGATATGGGACCTGTTCTTTGGTATCCTGATAGATTCGCTCTAAATTCTCGTTCATCTCTGAGTATGTGGTAAATCTTGGTTCCTTTCGTGGTCGCATCGGCCTGTTATAACCACTCTCAGCCTTTCGCTTCCCCTTGCTAGTTCCTGTACCTTTCTCAGGAGGATTTCCATCTTTGACCGTGTAAACATTGAGCTCATCTCCTTCTTCTCTTTCTGCACTCGCATCTTCCAATCGCAAGAACTTTTCCGCCTCATGATAGAATTCTCCTAGATCCATGGGTGGATCTTTCGTCAATGAATTTTTGAAATCCGTGCCATCAGCTATTCCGGAAAAGGCTGCCATCATAACCATGGATGGATCTGGCCGATCCACCGATGCTGCTGCCACATTGAATCGCGTCAAAAAACTCCTCAAAGTCTCTCCAGTCTTCTGCTTCAAAATTGCTAAACTCATTACGTTCTTGGGTCTTGCAATGTGAACCCTAAATTGTCTCATGAATCTTTCCGTTAAGTCTGCCCATGTTCCTATGGAGCCGCTCTCTAGTTGTCTAAACCTTAATGCTGCGATATCTGTCAGATATAATGGGAAGCATCGGGCCATAACCTCTTGTGATGCCCCCAACACCTCCATATGCCTCATGTACCTCGTCAAATGGACCGCGGGATCCGTCCTCCCATCGTACAACTCTATTGATGGCAACTTAAACTCTGGTGGGTTCCTAGCCATCCTAATTGCAGGAGAAAAGGGGCTCCTGTTTACGTCTTCAAGATCTTTGTTCGTTAATCCGCCTCTCATGGCTCGTCTAACCATTTGGGCCAATTTATCTTCGTCTCCAAGATGCAATCCTCGTTCATTGCTCTCAACCTGCCCCCCGAGTTCATGAAGGAACTTTGGAATCTGCCCCCTCGACTGAGCATTCATTCCTCTGCTGTCTCCAGGTTACGCAGATACTCCTCTTTCTCTCTCCGAAATTGGATCAACGTTTCCCATGGGTGCGCCTCCTAATCCAGGTGCTATGCCGGATGGTCCTGCTCCATTCCGGACTCCATTGTCTTCTCTATTCTGTGCTCCAAGATGTCCTATCTGTTGAAATAAACTCTGGATCAATTCCTCTTGCTTCTTCATCATTGTCTCCATCTCGTCCCTAGTGATGAAGATCGACGCTTGATTCGCTCCTGAAGAAGCCTCTTGACTTCCTTGATGTTCACTTCTCTCTGGCCTTTGTTTCTTACTTGTTTGTCTCGTCATTGTTCTTAGATCTGAACTCCTAAGTCTCTAAATTCAACTTCTCCTGAATCAGCCTTCTCAGTGAAAGCACCAAAATATTTGCGCCAAAATTGACCACAAACACCCAATAGTCGTGAAAGCACCCGTTTATCAACACAGATCAGCAACAATCAATATAGAATTCCGATCTAAGCGACAACAATCACGATAATTCACAGATAACAATCACAAACACAGGATTTACAGTGGTTCGGCGATCTTGCCTACGTCCACTTTGAAGGTTCTCTCTTTATTGATTCACTTGATGATATTAATCGATTACAGTGGATTACAGTTGATGATAGCTTTGAAATCTGAATACAACGGCGATAATGAAGTATGGAATTCAATCCGGCAGAGTCTGGACGTTCAATGGTGGAAGCTCCGAAAAATCCCCTTTTTCTGAAGGCTTCAGGTGCTATTTATAGGCGTAAGAGGCCCAGATTTCGCTCAAACTTCGGGAGACTTCTTCTGGCACGTGAGTGGGCCCACACGACCGACCCCACCAAGTTTCGGCTCGATCTGACATCGATTCGAAGTGATTTCGAACCCATCAAAAAATGGTCCAATCGAGCTGAAACTTGGCAAGAACAATCTTTACCTTGTATGAAAGCTACTGTGAAAATTTCTTTGTATTTGGATCAGTGGTTTAGGAGATATGATCGATTCGAGTTGATGATTTTCGGTTGGCTGTTTTGTTCGAATCGATCACTTCGAACCCATGAGTTCGAACCGATGGATGCACGTGGTTCTGTAGTGACGTGGCGCGCGTCCTTCGTGTCAATCCGGTCTTCTCTCCGGGTTGAACGCTCCGCATCCATGTTCTTTGCCTCGTTTGTATCGAGATACGTTGCATAGTTCAATTCGATAACAATGGTTTTGCACGCTTGTTCGTATCGATAGGAACACGTTCGTTCGTATCGATCAGAAGCTGATGGATACGAACTGACGAACTTCAATTAGATCGACACGCACAAGCGCGTCCCACTGATGGCTCCATTGATTCGAACTAATGCTTCCCTATGGGTACGAAGGCAAGCGTAGTGCCCAAAGATGGATTCGAGGATGATCGACACGAAGCAGCGCTGGGGTTCGAAACCGATCGATTCGAAGCGTATGTAGGCCGATGGATTCGAACTTTGTTGAGGGGATGCCTATCTGATGGGTTCGATCCGATCGATTCGAAGTGATCAATATCATGCCTGATCGATTCGAACTCGATCGATTCGAAGTACATGGTGGCTGATGGATTCGAACTTGACAAGCAGTGATGGGTTCGAATCCTATGGGTTCGAAGTGAGCATCTCCTCCACCTTCGGATGGGTTCGAACGACATTCTTTAGTTGACTCGAATCGATCATATCTCGCTCATACGACCTCCGATTAACCTGAAATTTGGAATATTGACTTTAATGGCCTTGCTTGTCATGCCTTATCAATTATAGCCTAATCCGGGCTCGGACAAAATTCATCGATATCCATAAGGAAGTGAAGTACAACCAATCTCCGAGACGAACTACCTTTTGTTCTTGATCGATCTTTTGGTATCGCGGCTTTGCCAAAATGCGGTATAACAAAACCTATCTTTCAGGCACTCCTTATTTAAGTTTGAATGGTCAATGCATGTTCGCCACTTTCCGTACTCCTTTCTCACAAGTACGGGATTTGATACCCCGTCCAGGTAGAGGGCATCGTAAATAAACCTGTTGCATTTAAGCCTATCCACCTTCTTTTTAAGGGCCGCAAACTCTCTGGATCCATGCCACGCCTTTTCAAGTTCATCGAGACATGCCCCAGGTAGATATTTAATGTGTGGCTCGCAATGGCAGGCAAGATCCCATACATATCAAAATGATTCCAAGCGAATATAACAAGATTCGTTTGGAGAAATCCGACAAGTTCTTTCATCATCAGGGGCCTGAGTTGTGATCCGATCTTTAGGGACCTAATGGGTCATCGTGGGTTACTGTGATGTCAACCGTCAGCTCAACCGATGCAGCCTTGGTTTCTTTAGGATCCTTCTCATCATCCTTCGGATTTATACCTTTATAGAACCGACTATGGCACCTGAGCTAATCCCCAGGCGCTGGTTATCAATCTCAGTGGCTTGGATGCGAAGAGACTTATCCACACCCTTGCCTTTATCTTTTCGTTGAGCGTCCCTCAACTTAGCCATATATCAGGCACATCCGGTCGCCTGATCTCCATGCATAGCTCCCAAACCATTGTCAGTTGGGAATTTTAAGGTAAGACATCAAGGGGCAATGGCTGTCCAAAATTTAGCAAGGGCCAATCGGTCTAGAAAAGCATTGTATGGAGAATCAACATCCAAGACAACAATTGGCAACATCTGCACTCTACTGCGGTCACCTTCTCCCAACTCCATGGGCAATTCAACATGACCGATAGCTTTGGTTGTAGCACCGTTAAAGCTATAAATGTAGGCTTTAGATGGTTTAAGTCCTTGGCTTCCATCCTCATCTGATCGTAAGCCTTTTTGAAAATTATATTCATGGAACTAACATGGTTAATCAAGATCTTCCTCACTAAGGCAGGGCTACCATGGCTGAAACGACCATCGGGTCCATCGTCGGTGCCTCCACCTTATCTGCATCTCTCTTTTTAAATACAATAGAGTCTGTCATTATACGTTGTTGTTTGGCCGGAGCTCCATCTTCTGTATTTGAATAACATTGAAAATTCATATGCTTGATTACGCTAGCATAGCGCTCCATCTTATTCCATCTCTTATCAGCTTGAATTACTGTATTGATCATTAATCTTCCATCAGTCCACGTAGGCTCCTCAATCCTTTACGGCGCTTGTCCTCGGTTGGGGTTATATGTCTCCTACCCGCCATCCTGCGGGACTTTAACAAATTGCTACGGTTTTCTTTCCTAAATCAGTTTTTCGATAATATTCTGGAGATGCCTACTTTCATTCGTATTGTGACCAAGCATTCATGGAACTGGCAATACTTTTTAGTCTACTATTGTCCCTCCTTTAATTCTTTCAGAGGTGTCTTCCTATACTACATGGTATTGCATGTATACAAGTAGACGTTCTCTGGAGATTAATTCAGTGGTGTGCAGTTACCATACCATGGAATACTCGCTTTTTGCTTCCAGAATCCCTCTTTCGTTCACGGTTCCTATCACCGTCTTTCTTTTGCTGATTCGGTTTATTTTTGACATTTACTTGAACTTTTTCAAAACTCCTCTCGGACTGTTTCACTGCAATTACTACGCACTTCCCCTCCAATCGGTCCCATAACATTCGTCTTTATAGAGCATCTAGCTTCCTCTTTCCTCAAATGTTAAGCTTCTTTTGCATAGAAATGATCTAGGTAGTTTGTCATCTAACCAATCGCCAAAGTCAGAATTGAAAGGGAGTGTGGATTAAAGATCTTAAGGTTAATTTAACACTAGTGGGGGCAGTGCATAGTGTTTAATGGATTCTAAAACTTATATGGACTAATTTAAAATTTATGACATAAGCAAATGCAAAACTCAATCACAGAACAATCACAGAATCAAAAACAGATACAGAAAGTAAATAAAAATTAGTAAAAGAAAAGAACACACTGGATTTTATACTCGTTCGGAGTTACCCTACATCCAGTCCTGTACTAAGGCAAGCACCTCATACAGATTTTTATTATACCAATGTCGAGATTACAATCCTCAATTTCTAAAGTCCTTGAGGTAACCTCTTGTCTCTCGAGTCCAGGGCAAACTCTCTTGATTTACGCGACACAAGCTCACCCAATTGATTTCCAGGCACAACCACACCTTATAGAGAGACTCGATAAACTTTTGATTACAAATTGATCCCATAACTTTGAATGGCACTTTGATCTTTGAGAGATGATAAAAAATCAAACAAGAATGAGATTCTAATTTGATTCACTTAAGAATTCGACAGAATTTCGGCACGATCTTAAAAACATGAAAATTTTAGAATATGGATTTGTGGAGAAGGAGTGAAGAAAATAAGAAATTTGTTAGTTAAAAAAATTCATTTGTGAAGGTTATTTATAGACCACCAATAGTCATAACCATTCGTGAAGAGATTTAAACAAATAGACGGTTCTTTCGAAAATTCAAACTTTTGAATTAAACAGCCACCATGTTGACATGGGGTATCCCATAATGTCGACATCCTTGGTTAAAAAAACTATGTAAAATTTGTTTTGAAAATGGTATTTGAAAGGAAAATAAGATGAAATGATTCTGGAGTAAAATAAACTAATTTTCCTATGTTTTAAAATAAAGAAGAGTAGAAAAATATATTTTCAGAAAGTGTATATAAATTTGATTTTAAATCTCAAGTATATATATATATTATAAAGAATATTAAAAATCAGAAGATTGTTTTAAAAACAAATGAATTTAAAATAAGAGTTTATTTAAAAACAAAAATGAAGAATATTCTTAGGCTAAAACATCTTTTTGAAAATCATTTGAAAAGATAATTTTTAAGACTAAAATATTTTGAAAAGCAGTTTTGAAAATCATTTTGAAAAGCCATTTATAAGTAGTTTTGTAAGCTTCTTCATGCAGAATATCTCATCACATCAAGACTCGAGAACTTGTACAAAACCAGGATGTTCATGGGTTTGTAAACCACTTGTCGTAGGTTTGTGAGCTACTTGTCGTGGGTTTGTAAGCCACTAAGAAGGTAGAAATTGGTTCCATCCCAAATGAAATTTGAAACGAAGATTTCCATGCTCTTATGAAGTTTTAACAAAAACTAGACACTTATCTTGAAATCTTGATCTTGATACTCTAGAGTCTTCAATCTTGATATCTCCATTCTGAATCTTGAGTCTTGAGTCTCTATACTGAACATTTTTCAGTAATCAATGCCTGCATATATATAAACATATATCATGCATATACCTATCTATCTAGACAATAGTGTTAGTATATATTTTCTAATAATATAAGTTAAAATGGTTGTTGTCATCAAAACCAACATCTCAATTCCTAACAATCTCCCCCTTTTTGATGATGACAACCTGTATTCATAAGATATACTTACCATACCATAACTCCTATCATAATTCCCCCTTACTTCAATCATAACTCCATCTTACTCCAAGCCAACTACTATTTTATAACTTCTCTCCCTTTGTCATTAACAAAAACTTCTTACTAAAAAATTCCCTGAACTTGATGCAAGATGATCAACCATAACACAATAGAATAATCCATATATAAGTGTAATAAGTACTAAGTGTGATCGTAAGTATGAAATGTGATCATAAATGTGAAATGTGAGTGTGATCATAAGTGTAATTCATAAGTAAATCAATCATCGTTCAATCATATTTACAGTAATGATTCAATCCAATCATATATGCAAACCATACCAAATGTTTTAAATAAGTCAATTCAATCAAGTTTAAAACACACCAATCAAATTAAACAAATAACATACAGAATGACTAGACATTCCTAGGTACTTCCACCCATCCATCTTCTCCGAAGATAGGGTCTACTTTGATGGCATCCCATTCTTCTTTATCTTTGTTGAGAGTGAATGGTGGATTTCCTTCGAGATAGTCCTTGTTAAGAGCTGAGATCATCCAACGAAGGGCGTCGAAATGTCTCTCTTGCTCCTTGATCATCTGCATTTTACTCAATTCTAAGTGGCGCTGGTTATGAAGTTTGAATGTAAGGATATTCTTAAAGGAAGTGAGAGTTTCTTCAAGATTATCACTTAGATTTTTAATCGGAGAAGTCGTACTTCAAGAAATAGGAAGAAATATGAAAGGGAGTGATTAGAAATGAAGTTTGATAATTTATTCTGGAAGAAATAGGGGTAGAAATTCGATTAAAATGAATAGACACAAGTTAGTTACATGAAATTTAAATTTAAAAGTGTAACTACTTTTTGCCCGTTGCATGTCGACATGGGGGATGGTGGATGTCGACATGCCTCTCCCTAAAGTGACAATTTGCTTTGCTTTGAATATTATGAACAAATCCTGCAACTAAAATTTGTATAATATAAAAACAAGCAATTACAGAGATAAGTGAAGTTGAATAACAGGAAATAAAAGATTTCATTAATGATTCTAGTCAACATTACATAAAATAATATAATATTAACTAAAATAAAGGAAAATACATAGATAGAACTTGATGTAAACAAGATAACACGAACTAAAACTAATTAGATGAAGATGAAGAAGATGATAGTCCAAGCTTTCTACTAACTTTCCCGAAGAACTTTTCGATTTTAGTGGAAACCTTATCCATTTTCTTATTTATTGATCTTTTGAATGTCTTTTGATTTTCCACTATAATTCTTTGATTATTGAGAATGGTCTTATTGGATGGATTAGTAGGATTAGTAGGATATTCAATACTCTCTAAGGAAGTTTCTTGATCTTTCTTTTCCTCCTCTTCAATTTCCATCCCTTCCTCTTCCTCTTCCTTTTCTTCTTCTTCTTCTTCCTCCATTTCTTCCATCTCTTTGTGAGCAAGTCTTTCTTCCTTTTCCGTAAGTGTTTCATATGGTTGAAACACTAATGCAATTTGCATAAGGGAAATGTTTCCATGGTTGAACACTTTTCTAGTTATAAATTTTTCCCTTTTGAAATCCACTCCAAAGTAATTAAAAATCCGAGTGAGATAAACTCCATGATATAATATGTTTTCACCCATAGTAAAATTCTTGGGCCTTAGCTCATTCAAAATAACTTGAGCCCAATTAATATCATAATTTCCAAAAATTGAAAAAAGAGCTTTGCAAACTTTCAAAGTTGGGTTGTTGTAGTTTCCTGATCTTGGTATAAGGGTGTGTTGAATAAGAAGATTAACAATTCTTACTTTTGGACCAAAATAATGATTTTTGAATTCGAAATTGTCATCCCCTTCAAAGATGTGATGAAATGTCTCTCGATCATTTTCATTTATTTGAAGTTTCGAGAGATTCATTTAGGTAAACTTGCATCCCAAAATATTTCTTAAAATTTAACAATTTAAAATTTTTTGTGTTCCTTTAACACTACTCCAAATTTGTCCATCTTGCCCATCATAAAAATCATGATTCAAATTCGCATAAAACATCTTAACAAGATTTTGCTAACATACAAAATCATTTTGTTTGTTATCTACTACACTAAGAATAGAACATTGTTGAAAAAGATTTTCAATTTCATAAGAAGGAAAATCTTGAAAAATAGCAAATTTTCCCGTATGAATTTTACTAAAGTTTACATAGTTGATGTAAGCTTTGATAGCTTTCGGGTCATTAAAAATAAATTTTGGAATAGTTTTTGGAAGCTTAATGGTGTTAGAAGTGCTTGAAGAGGCCATTGAAGAAGTTCGAGAGGAGTTGAAGATAATGAAGATGAATTTGAAATTTGAAATAAAAGTGAAAAGTGATGATAAGGAGAGTGAATTAAATAGAGATTTTATAGACATGTTCTCTGGTCAAGAGGCATCTTTCTAGAGCATTGAAGTTGGTGAAAAGTTGAAGGAAAATTCAAAAGTTTGAATTCAAATTTTGAAATCAATTTCTAAGGGGCATGTCGACATGGGGATCCAGGTATGTCGACATATGCCTATTGAATCAAAGGACAAGTGTCTATTCCTAATTACTAATAAATGTATATATTATATCCTATATTCGAATTATATAATTCCTATGATAACATTAAATATAATAATACTTAAGTATTAATAATTTAATATTTAAAATATTATAAAAATAATATTTTTTTTGAATTTAAAATTCATATTTCAAGGGATAAATTTGAATTTAAAATTCAAGGAATTTAAAAAAAATCAAGCATCCATTCAAACAAGAAAAATTAAAAATAATGTAATTGCGTACCTATTTTTAGATCTATATTCCTATCACCGTCTAATTCTTGAATAACAGTGAAATACGGATTTGAATTATCCTTCTTCTTTTCATCATCACTGGATGATGAGTCTGAGTCATTAAGAGTTGCTGTGTATGCTTTCTTTCTTTTCTTTGATGAATCATTGTTTGAAGGGAACAATTATTTATTTGGATACAAACAGTCTTTCCTATGATGCCCGACTTTATTGCAATTGTAGCATCTATCATTATTGACGTTCTCCATATTATTTCTGGAATTCCTTTGATCATTTCTTTTGTAATTATTCATTTTTCTATATTTTAGGAATTTTCGTAAATTTCTTGTCATGAGAGAAATCTCCTAATTACTGTCTGGTTCTGAATCTTCAGTTGTTGCATTGAATGCTAATGATTTCTTTTCTGTAACCTTGTTTTCTCTTCTTCCTTGCAGTTGAACTTCATAAGACATCAAATACCTAATCAGTTCTTCTATTTTCATTAGACTGATATCATTTGCTTCTTCGATTGCAAGTGTCCTTTGATCACATTCTGGAGTAAGTGAATTTAGAATTTTTTTGACTTGGTCTTCCTCCAAAAAACTTTTTTCCAGTGCAATTAGTGAATGAACAATATCTTGAAATCGACAATACATGTCGGAAATGGACTCATTTGGATGCATTTTAAACAATTGAAACTGATTAATTAATATGGAAATTTTAGTCTGTTTAACTTTACTTGTTCCTTCATAGTAACTTGCAAAGTTTTCCAGATTTCAAATGCAGACTTACAAACAGACACTCTATTAAACTCATTCCTGTCTAGTGAACAAAATAATATATTCATGGCCTTTGTTATTTTGTGCAACACCCTTTTTCTCAGCAGTCCAATGGGCAAAATTGGTAGTTGGTTCAACATACTCAGTTTGTGTGATACTCCAAGTGTCTAATCCTACTGATTGTAAATAAATTTTCATTCTACATGCCCAATATGCATAATTACTGCCATTGAAAAATGGTGGTCTGACAGCAGACTGACCTTCTACAAATGAACTAGTGTTAGTGTTAACAGAACTAGTGCCAAAGTTGACATTACCAGTGTTGCTATCCATTAAAACAATTTTCAATTTTCAGATTATGAAAACTATGAAAACCTATGCTCCGATACCAATTGAAAGAGAGTGTGGATTAAGCATCTTAAGGCTAATTTAACACTAAAGTGGGGGATTGAATAGGGTTTAATGGATTCTAAGACATATATGGACCAATTTTAAAATTATGATACAAACAAATGCAACACTTAATCATAGAACAATCGCAGAATCAAACACAGATGCAGAAAGTAAATAAAAAGCAGTAAAAGGAAAGAACACACCAGATGTTATACTGGTTGAAAGTTACCCTACATCCTGTCCTGTACCAAGGCAAACACCTCATATGAAATTTTATTACACCAATGTTGAGATTGCAATCCTCAATTTCTAAAGGCCTTGAGTTACCCTACTGTCTCTCGAGTCCAAGGAAAACTCTCTTGATTTACGGGATACAAGATCACCCAATTGATTTCCAGGCACAACCACGCCTTATAGAGAGACTCGATAAACTTTTGATTATAAATTGATCATATAACTCTGAATAGCACTTTGATCTTCGAAAGAGGACAGAGAATCTAACAAGAATGAGATTCTAATTTGATTCACTTGAAAATTCGATAGAATTTCGGCACGATCTTAAAAATATGAAAATTTTAGAATATAGATTTGTGGAAAAGAAGGAGTGAAGAAAATAAGAAATTTGTTAGTTAAAAAAAATTCATTTGTGAAGGCTATTTATAGACCACCAATGGTCATAACCATTCGTGAAGAGATTTAAACGAATAGACACTTCTTTTGAAAATTGAAACTTTTAAATTCAACGGCCACCGTGTCAACACGGGGTATCCTATGATGTCGACAGCCTTAGTTAAAAAACTATGTAATTTTTTTTTGAAAATGGTATTTGAAAGGAAAACAAGATGAAATGATTCTGGAGTAAAATAAATTAATTTTTCTATGTTTTAAAATAAAGAAGAGTAGAAAAGTATATATTCAGAATGTGTATATAAATTTGATTTTAAATCTCAAGTATATGTGTATTATAAAGAATATTTAAAAACCAAAAGATAGTTTTAAAAACAAATTAAGTTTAAAACAAGAGTTTTTTAAAAAACAAAAACAAAGAATATTCTAAGGCTAAAACAACTTTTTGAAAATCATTTGAAAAGATAACTTTTAAGGCTAAAATATTTTGAAAAGCAGTTTTGTAAATCATTTTGAAAAATCATTTTGAAGTAGTTTTGCAAGCTTCTTCTTGCAGAATATCTCATCACATCAGGACACGAGAACTTGTACAAAACCAGGATGTTCGTGGGTTTGTAAGCCACTTGTCGTGGGTTTGTAAGCTACTTGTCGTGGGTTTGTAAGCCACTTTTCGTGGGTTTGTAAGCTACTTGTCGTGGGTTTGTAAGCCACTAAGAAGGTAGAAATGGGTTCCATCCCAAATGAAATTTGGAATGAAGATTTCCATGATATTATGAAGTTTTAACAAAAATTAGACACTTATCTTGAAATTTTTATCTTGATATTCTACAGTCTTCAATCTTGATATCTCCATTATGAATCTTGAGTCTTAAGTCTTTATACTGATCAGTCTTCAGTAATCAATACCTGCATATATATATATATATATATATATCCTACATATACATATCCATCTAGACAATAGTGTTAGTATATATTTTATAATAAGATAAGTTAAAAAGGTTGTTGTCATCAAAACCAACATCTCGGTTCCTAACAAGATTCTGGGTCAATCCCTTTATTATAGCCATCAAAATTGAATGGTCATTCAGATTACTGATTTCTTTGACATCTGTATGGAATCTCTTCAAATAGTCTTTCTACGATTTTGCGGGAGCCTAGATCACACTTGATAGGGACATTATATCTTTAGAGCGAGTTGCATGCATACAGAACTGCTCTACAAGTTTTGTTGCTAAATCGTCAAATCTAGATATTGACTTTGGGGGCAACATCATGAACCACATCATTGTTATGCCAGAAAGAATGATGAGAAAACATCTACATTTTATGGCATCATTTGTTCGTGCAGAGTCCATCAACCATTCATATATCATGATGTATTGCTTGAGGTCGGTTTTTTCCTTTTAGGCAGGCATCGATGGCATGTCAAATCCCATTAGATATTCCACATGTAAAGTATTATCTGTGTACGCTTCTTGAGATCCTCCAATAATCATTGGTTAAGTCTTGACTCTCCTTTACTAGCTGCTTAATCATGGCCGTTGTTACCCGGCACTTTGGCCCGGCTACATGGCGATAGTCACAGAGCCTATTTTTGAACCTGGACTGGACTCGAGCTTGGAAAGGGGTAGAAGTATGATGGACCGGTGAAACTTAAGTATGGATCGTCCTATACACATGGGTCGATGTGTTTGTCGCTAGCTCGGACGGAGTAGTTTGGTGTTGAAATATGGTCAAAATGGCCTGGCCAAGGCGGGTCGACATTGGAATATATACATACAGGTTCGGTCAAAATACTCAAGGAAGATCGGCTCGGTGTTACGTGGATCGGCCTCGGAGAGTTTTGTTTCGAGCGGATGGCTATAACGGTTCGGCCTTGGCGGGTCGGCCAAGGAGCATGAAGACATATTAGTTCGGACAATACGGGCGAGACAAAGCAGTTCCGTCTAAATGGTTCAGCGTATGTCATTCGGCCTAGATGAGTTTGCAAATATCGTTCGGTCAGGATTAGTTCGGCACATGTAGGTTAGCGGATCTAGGTCGGAGCACAATGCGGGAGGTAGCATATTCTTAGGCTCAATAGCGAAGTGAGGAGATTGGCATTGCTTTACTTCGAGATCCATCACGAGTTGCTCCGAATCCCTTGAGGGCTTGCTTCGAGTCATTTGCCAGACGACCACAGATCAGCCATACTGGTTCGGCGATGCCTGGTTCAGCGTTGCCTACGTCGGCTAATTTAAACTTCGGGAGCCCATTCTGCTGGGGACACAGAATGCCCGGCTAGCTCTTTGCCTTTTTCCACAGCGGATCCGGTTGTAGTGGAGCAAGTTGGGAAGCTAGTTCGATAGCCCTCCACCAATAATCCAAACTTTGAAAGCAATTCGTCGGAGATAACTGATTTAATCTCCCGATCTCTTACAGGGATGACTCGAATGGCCTCGATGGCCTCAGAAAACCCAACGCCTTTAGGTTGTGGGCGGATACCTATAAAAATCGATGGAAGTTTAAAAAGGATGCACTTCGAGCCTTAGAAAAATATTAGTCTAAAATGAAACTTACTCCCTTCCAACCATCTTCTCACAAAGCCAGGGGCAGGTACGTAAAACCACTCCTGCTTATACTGGAAAAATTTACTCCATGCCCCCGTCAGGATTTGACATTTGGAATGTGTCTTGAGAAATATGAAGGACGGACTGTCAGACCGTCTTTTGAAGCGGTAGATATAGTGGATATCCTCGAAAGTAGGGAGTCTGAATAAGGTGCTCATGAAGAGAATACAAGTGCCATGAATAAAAGCGTGACTATTAGGGTGTAGCTGTACCGGAGCAATTCCAATATACCGTAACACTTCACGGAGAAACGTCTTGAAAGGTAGCACGCTTTCAACCCAACACATAAATTTGTTGCCCGCTGTATACCCAGTTAGGGGTAGATGAGCTGATCTTGTCCTGACGAAACTAAGACATCGTCGAAAGGAATTCCGTGAATTAAGCACAACCGACGAAGAGCAGTTTTGTCGATTTTTGAAGCTCGTGAATCAATAGGATTATCCAGGATAACTACTTAGTCTATAACATCAGGAGCCGGGCCTATAAAAATAGCGGATGGATCCGAAATACCCAGTGTAGAAGTTGTCGGTGGATTCGAAGTTCCTACTACCTCCTGCCGATAACTTGGTTCAGGCTTATCAGAAACCATAGTAGAGCTGGACCTTTTAGACATCTTTGACAAGCGTTTAATATGAGTAGATACTTGTTTAAGCTATATTTAAAATAAAATTGATATCAGATATGATGACAATAATATATACCCCCATGTTATGTGTGAACTAGTGCAACGACTTCAATGTGAGTACAGAAAAAACTAAAGTTTTAAGCACAAGTGTGGGGTGATAGAACTTTAAGTTGTTGTTCTCGGAGACCGTCATCGTTGACCGTCTCCTATAGTTTATCATATGATTGGCAGTAGAAGTCTTGGAATTGAACATTGGCATCATAGAATGTGAAGGCTATTCTTCGCATGTGTTGAGTTAAATTTTCATTTAAAATTGTTCAAGCTATGGGGAGTTAGATCAGATTGAGTCCTTGAGATTATATGTTTCATTGCTTGTTATTGTCCGATATGATGTGGTTGATTATGGAGGTAAGTTATCAAAATGTGCATTGTGTTCAAGTTAAAATAGTCCTAATTTGCCAATACCGAACCCAGAACTCAATGCCGACCCAAGCGATAAACTATCTATACCAAACGACCTTCTGAACATAGATAGCCGACCCACTCTCCTACGGACTGCCAACCACCTAGTGCTTCTCTAGACAAAAATGACCGACCCACACTCATTCCCCTATCACCGGACGGCCTTACCATGACTTGTACTGAGCCGCTCCTTCTCAGAATATCGACTCACTCTACTACCCTAGACTTTGCCGAAGCATAACAACTCCCTTAATACCGAGCGACACACACTTTCTCTCTCCTTCTCTCAGAAACGAATGACACTCTCTCTCAGAGTACCGAGTCTCTCTATAACATAACCTCTAACTAAACCGCACTGCTCTCATATAAAATATTGACTCACACTTTCTCTAGTAACTAACCTGCTCCCACCAAAGATCTACAAATGCAGTTTCACTCCAAAATTTCGCCGACTCCGCTTCCTTGTTCTCTACGTCGCTGACCTTCAAATTAATACCACACTACTTCATCCAGTGATCCTAAAAACCACGTTCCTATATCCCTTACTCCTCACTAACATCTCATATCGAACCAATGTACTCGGATTTCGAACGAGACACCGAACTAAGGAGGATGGATTGAATAAGGAATCCATACCTATAAGAAAAGCTAGAAGCTTTTGAGAATTGTAGAACTATAAGCTGAGGATTGCTCAGTTCGATGATGTTTGGAGTTATGCGGCAGGAGTTTTGAGTTTAAAAGGAGGAAGGATGGGTGTGATGATAAACAAGAGTTGGAGGAAGACGAGTTAGTAGGACTGTAAAAATGGAAGTGAGAAGAAAAAATAAGAGTTTAGACCTTTATATGTAGGAAAGGGGAGGCAAATGGGCCATAACAGGTAGAACCGATTAGAGTACCTCGGTGGGTCAGCGAGCAAGCGTACCGAGCGATACTAAGTAAACCGAACGAGTGGTTCGGCGCTTGTACATCAATCGACCCACGGTAGAATATGATACAATAAAAAAATAATGAAATGAAAATGATGTTAAAATGAAGTGTAAGTGTGTATACGCATGTAACAATAATTAAAGATGATAGTGCAACAGAAAGTCAAATTTCACCTGATAGATGGAGTAGCATAGTTTTGAGAAACCCAGTGTGGTTCAACCTTCGAAAGGCTATATACATTCAGCTTCAGGAAAGTTAAAACCGGATTTAAAACGACAGATAATTGTCATTCTATATAGGATAACTTCTGAAAGCAAGGGCTGGTTGTTAATTCAAAGCACGTTGTGTTGATTCGGATGACATGCTTTGGGGGGTAAATGCTACCCGGCACTTTGGCCCGGCTACATGGTGATAGTCACAGGGCATAGTTTTGAACCTGGATGGGACTCAAGCTAGGAAAGGGGTGGAAGTATGATGGACCGGTGAAACTTAAGTCTGGATCATCCTATACACATGGGTCGAAGTGTTTTTCGCGAGCTCGGCCGGAGTTGTTCGATGTTGAAATATGGTCAAAATGGCCCAGCCAAGGCCTGTCGGTATTGGAATATAGACATATTGGTTCGGTCAAATACTCAAGGAAGATGGGCTCGACATTATGTTGATCGGCCTCGGAGAGTTTTGTTTCGATTGGTTCGGCTATAACGGTTCGACCTTGGCGGGTCGGCTAAGGAGCATGAAGACAAAATGGTTGGCCAATATGGGTGAGACAAGCGGTTCGATCTAGATGGTTCAGCGTATTTTGTTCGGCCTAGATGAGTTAGCAGATATTGTTCGGCCAGGAGTAGTTCAGCGCGTATTGGTTGGTGGATCTGGTTCGGTGCATAATAAGGGAGTTAGCACATTCTTGGGCTCAATAGTGAAGTGAGGAGATCGACATTTCTTTACTTCAAGATCCATCTTAAGTTACTTTGAATCCCATGAGGGCTTGCTTCGAGTCATTTGCTAAAGGATCACAGATCAGCCATACTATTTCGGCGATGCCTGGTTTGGCCATATTGGTTCAGCATTGTCTGGGTCGGTTGGTTTATACTGATACTAGTGGGCCGAGCTATATTGGTTGTGGGCTTGCATAGAGGAACCAGCCTATCTTCGTCTATAAAGAGAGGGGCAATGGTACAGTTGAAGGGACCTTTTTTGAGAGAACTGCAGAGAGACACTAACATTTTCTACGCATGCTTTCTTTGAGCTTGGAATTTTCTTGAAGTTGTTTGTTTACGGATTGTATCTGTATTCAAGTATTCGAAAAAAGCAATAAAGATCACGTTGAAAGTGGACATAGGCAGTTACGTCGAATCAATATAATTATGGTGTTCTCGTGTCTGCTATTAGGTTTGCATATTTTCTTCTATTTTGATTTACTGTCTTCATTAATCTCTCTACACACATCTATTCTTGGGTGTTAGTGACCAATTCTAGTGCTAACATTTAGGTACTTTCACTGAGATAAGCATTCTCAGGCTATCAGGATCTATTTCGTCGCTACTAGATTGAAGAAATCCCCTGGAAGGAGTTCCAAGCTTATTCTCAAGATTTCACGGATTCTATTTAGATTTCAGACGGATAACTCTAACATGGGAATATGACGTACTAGATCAGCCTTCCATAATTCGAATTTCAATGAGACAGCTAGTGTCTAGCAAGTGGGACCTAGCAACCAACAATCTAATCCCGGTATAGGTGTCGCCCCCGTCCTAAACCAATCATAAATTATCATTAGAGTAGAGTTCAATGAGCTGATGAGGGAACTCATGGAAAGCATGAGATAGCTTAATGAGCAAATTCAAGCCAATGCCAATCTCATGACCCAGATTACTCAACAATAGCATCAGAATGCAAGAGGAAGCCCTGCTTCCAACCCATCTTCCGACAGCTCCGCTTCGTCTGATGGGAATCACAAGCGTAGATGCCATAAAATTAAAACAGCGCAAACAGGCGTAGCAGATCAATCTAATAGGAATGGTCCAGGTTCCTTACCCGGATCCATGGCCCCTCACCTGCACATGGGAAATCACACTCAAATTGGAATGGGAAACTTAGGATCTGGAACATGAGTGGAAACTAACCGACCTGCTCACCAGGGACAATAAAGCAGGTCCCCAGGACATTCATTTGCAAGATCACCAATCAAGGAGGCACCAGCCGAAACAGTCAAGCAGGACGGCGTCCAATTTTCCACCTCTCATCCAGACCACGGATTTGTCAGCTGTGGTCAGACAGATGATGAAGGAAAATCAGGGCTTATCCAATGACGATTGGGGCACAGCTAGAAGTCGTACACTGTTCATGGATGCTATCCTACAAGCTAAGTACCCTCGGTAGTTCAGCATGCCGACTATTCCAGCCTACAAAGGGAAGACTGATCCTCGAAAGCATGTAATGAGACACGAATGGATGATGGACTCAGCTAGGGAAAATGATGCAACCAAATGTAGATGTTTCCCAATAACCTTATCCGGAATCGCCACCATGTGGTTCACTAGGCTTCCTCAGTGATCGATCTCCATGTTTGATGAGTTAGCAATTAAATTTATGGAGTAGTTTAGGATCCATACAACTCGCCCTAAGGACGTGATGTCTTTATCTAGTGTAATTCAGGCTCTAAGGGAGTCGTTAAAGGAATATTTGCAAAGATTTCATGTTGCTGCAACCGAAGTTGATCACGCTATTTTTATGGCCGTGATGCGAGGAGTAGATCTGGATTTGGAGTTTGGTGATTGGTTTGCAGAAAAACCTCCAGCTACCTTGGAACGTTTTTATTCAAAGGTGCACCAATTCATGAGAAGGGAGGAAGCCAGGTAGATGAGGCGAGGCAGTGCGCCAGGGCCTGGCAAGGAGATGGTATAAAGCAACATTGCGGTAAAACAAGCTGGTGACAAATCTAGAAAGGTCCAGGTCAATGTTCAAAACAAGCCCGAGCAGTCTAAAGGATCGGGAGGAGGAAATTCTAGAAGAAAGAGGGAAGCAGGAAAGTGGACACTGTGGATCCCAACCTATAACGAATACATTCCTCTGAACATGTCTCTAGAAAATATTTATTTATCAACATGTAATACATTCCAATACCGAAAGCTGTGCCCAAAGGAATCCGCCGAGGAACAAAAACAGACTAGGAAGTACTGCCGATTTCATGAGACCTACACGCACAACACTGAGGAATAACACCTCCATGATGGTATAGAAAAAATAAATCGAAAAAAGAAGTTATAGTAGTTTGTTAAGAATCCTCAGGAAGGTGGGCAGGGGACTGATCATAAACACGATAGTTGGTGGGCCTTGTTGGGTGAATTCTCACCCAGGAGATCTCGAGTCCAAGAAGCATCAGTTTCATTTGGGTTCGCCCACTCCATTCGTTCCATTCCATCCGGTACCTAAGCTCATCCGGTACACGTACCAAAGCCGAACCATGTTCCTTCGCTACCGAGCCAGCATGAGGAGGAGGCCACCGAACCATTCGGTACCGGACCATTGGTACCGGAACAACGTCCTACCAATCCAAAACACCACTGCCGAACCGGACCTCGCCTCGCTACATCCCGAATCAGACCCAAGGCACCACGTGACGAACCAGAGGCCTTTCCACCTCCCACCGAATCAACCTCCTTTCCATCCACTACCACGTAAACCACCGGACCAACACTCCACTCAACCTACCACCGGTCCAACCATCTCAACCACTACCAGACTAAGGCATTCCGAACCAACTCTGCCAGGCCAGATTTCTTCAGCCTAGGCCCACCAGCAGCTATATACATCCAAGACCCCTGCCTCCAGCCTCACTCTATAAATAGAGAGGCAGGGGTACAACAATGGCAGACAAGTTTGAGAGCTCAAGCACGGAAGGAACTTTCAAACAACTTTCATATATTTATATACAAAGCTTTGTACTTGTAATCTGAAAGAAAAAGGAGAATAACATATAAAGTGGACGTAGGCACGTTCTGGCCGAACCACTATAAATCTGTGTGTCTTTTACAGTTTAGTCCCTGCTTTTCCTATATTTGCGTAAATCACCCAAATCATTAGAAACAACATAAAATCAACTAATTCATACGACTTGGAGGTGTTTGCCCATTTTTTGTGCAAACATTTTTGGTGCTTTCACTGAGAACCGAGCTAGAAGCTACAGCTTCTCCTACTCAACCTTCTTCCTCACAGCATCGTTCCGCGCTACGACAACATGACTTACAGGCATATGAGAGATGTTAACAAAGGACAGAACGTCGCAACTAGCAGTATCTCAGATCCAGTGGCCCCGAATCAAGAGAATCATCCCATTTTAACAGCAATACCAGATGAAAATCAGGCAATTCCATCAGCATCTGCCGCGGAACAACCGATTACTAGGGCAGATCTAGACAGGGTTGTGGCTGAAGTAACTAACCGCTTCGCATCTCAACAAGAAGCCCTGGTGGACCAACTCATGTCACGCCTAAGGGATGCTAAAGAATCCAACCGCAACACTGAATCATGGGGTGAGTCCCAATCTGGAGGATCTGGGAGGCAACAAAGACCTTTCTTCTTCGAAGAAGTTAACAACAGAAATAGCCATGGTAGGAGCCGAGCCCGGACTCAGCCCGAATTCCAACCCGAGGAAACACTTGGAACCGAACCCGACGGGGGAGGTGCCAGGCAGGGGTCGGATGTAGCTGAGCCTGTCATGCTACCTAACCATGAAAACACCAGTAGACGGGGCCGAGCTGGAGTCCAGCCCGAAGTTGGACCCGAGGAAGCGCTGAGAACAGAACCCAGTAGGGGAAGATCGAGGCAAGGGCCAACTATGGCTGACCCCAGCATGCCCCCAGAAGAACAGAGGCAGTCTTTGGAGAATGTTAGGAGTGACAGACGATACCATCCCTACAAGTTGTCTGGACGGACTCAATCCCGCAGAGAAGAACCAAACTCATTTCTATCCGCTCCAAGTTCTGACGAGAGGATGGCGCGATTGTTCAGAGAGTGCGTCCAACGGGAGCAAAGGGATCGGGGAATAGGCGCTAGGGTAACCAGCCCCTTCACCCACAATATCGAAACTGCCATCAACCCCGGGAATGGAAAATGCCAACGATGGAACCTTACAAGGGAACCTCTGACCCCATCGTTCACTTACAGAGATACGCCCAGCATATTCTCATGAGCGGAGCAACAGAGGGAGTGTTATGTAAATGCTTCCCACTATTCTTGGCAGATCTAGCTACCTCTTGGTTCTGCCTCCTACCCCAAGGGTCCATCAGCTCATGGGAAATATTGAAAGAAAAGTTCATCAGTCAGTTCCGCATTCATGTGGAGCAACCCAAGGACGCTTATTCCTTATCTAATATCAAACAGAAACCCGGAGAGACATTGCAACAATATCTAAACCGATTCAACGCCGCGGCAACCGCAGTCCAAGATGCCGATGAGAAACTTATCCTAATGGCCCTCTGCAGTGGTATACATCCAGATACTAAATTTGCTAGAAGACTAACCAAAGAAAAACCAGCTACGTTACCTGATTTCTTCCATGAAGCTGGAAAGTATATGAGACTTGAGGACGCTGCCACTGAGAGGCAATCAGGGCAACGGGCTAAGACGACAACAGACAGGTTCCCTGCTGCAACAAAGGATGTTCGAAGTAATGACTCTAGAGACAATGTTGGGGGCAAAAAGGGAGAAAAGCGCTTATATCGACCAGGACCAAGATTTGACTCTTACACTCCTTTGAATGAAACGATCGAAAACATCTTCCTGGCCACTCAAGACGAAGTTAGATACAAGCGCCCCCCGCACAAGAAGGAGTCAGATAGCGCACTCAAATCTGGGAAGTTCTGTCGCTTACACGAATCCCACGGACATGATACCAATGAATGCCACCATCTCCGGGACTTGATTGAAGAACACATCAGAAGGAGGAGACTGGAGCGCTATGTAAAAGGCCATAACAGGACTTCGACTCCTGCCAATGAGAATCCTGGATTACCCCCTCAGAAGCAGGCAGGGGAAATCACAACACCAGCGGCTCTAGTCAAGAGAAGATAGTGGTCCACACCATATCAGGAGGACCGCACATAGCCGACAGAAGTTGGGCAGAGATGGAAAGATACGGTAAGTCACTGAGGAACGCTGAAGGCTGCGTTAATTCTGTTATGGAAGAACGCCACCCGAAACGGAAAGAGAATGACGACATCACATTCAGTAGGCGCGATCTAGAGGGAAGACAGTACCCGCACATGGATCCTATGGTCATCTCTTCTTGGTTCGGACCAGCCAAAGTTTTCTGAATTTTAATAGACACTGGAAGCTCGGTGAATATCTTATTCAAGCATGCTTTCGACAAAATGAAGCTATCAATGAAGGATGTGTCTCCCTACAACAAACCACTACATGGTTTCACTAGAGATGCGAAGATGCCCCTCGGGCAACTGGACCTTTTTGTTGAAATAGGAAGCCATCCTCGCTCCGCTGTGCGAAAACAAACGTTTGTGCTAATAGAAAGCCATTCGGCCTACAACGCCTTTTTGGGAAGACCAGCCTTGTCCGACTTCCAAATTTTCCTAGCCCCGTGGTGCCTGAAGATGAAATTTCCAACCGATAACGGAATAGGAGAAGTAGAGGGAGATCAAGATGCTGCTCGAGACTGCTATGTAACTGAACTTCGCAATAACCGCCGAAAAGATAAAGGGAAAAATACAGAGACTACTCTTTGCATGAAAAGCTTGGAAGCATAGCAACTAAAGAAAGCCCCTCCTCTTCGATATACCAGTGATCCTTTCAACGAGTTAGACCCCAGGGACAAAGAGGAGGAGGCCACCGCCGAGCCTACAGAGGCTATGGAATTCGTATCTGTAGACAAACACGACCCAAGTAGACTGCTAAGAATCGGGTCTCAGTTAAAAAGAGAATTAAAGAATCAACTCATTGATTTTCTTCGCCACAACATGGATGTATTTGCATGGACGTACGCTGACATGACGGGAATCTCCCCAGACATAGCATGCCACATGCTGAAGATAGATCCCACCAAAGCGCCAGTGAAGCCGATAAAGAGGAGCATGGGGGCAGAACGATCAGCAGCCCTCGAGGAAGAAGTAAAGAACTTACTTGCCAATGACTTCATATGTGAAGCCATCTACCCGGAATGGATCGCCAACCCGGTACTGGTAAAGAAAGCTAATGGGAAGTGGCGAACATGCATCGATTTCTCCAACTTAAATGACGCTTGCCCGAAAGACTGCTTCCCACTCCCCAGAATCGACCAACTCGTGGACAACACAACCAGACACGAACTCTTATCCTTTATGGACGCATACTCAGGATATAACCAGATCCCCATGCACGCCCCCGATCAAGACCACACTAGTTTCATCACTGACCGAGGATTATACTGCTACAAAGTAATGCCTTTTGGACTTAAAAACGCGGAGCTACTTATCAACGCCTTGTCAACAAAATGTTTGCGGAACTAATAGGACAAACTATGGAAGTTTATGTGGATGACATGCTGGTAAAATCGAGGAAGGCCAATGATCATATAAACCACTTGGATGAGATGTTTCAAGTACTTGCCAATATGGAATGAAACTGAACCCTCTAAAGTGCTCCTTCGGAGTATCATCGGGAAAGTTCTTGGGATTCATCGTTCATGCCAGGGGGATTGAAGCAAACCCCAAACAAGTTCGAGCTTTGCAAGATATCAAGATACCATCCACTTGAAGAGAGATGCAAAGCCTAAACGGAAAAGTGGCCGCCCTAAGTAGGTTCATCTCTAAGGCAACCGACAAATGCATCCCTTTCTTCGAAGCTCTAAAGAAAGACAAAGGAAAGTTCGAATGGACTGACGAATGCTCGACAGCCTTCCTTAACTTAATCGGACACCTCCAGAGACCACCGGTTCTCTCAACTCCGAATGAAGGCGAGGAACTATACCTATATCTTGATGTATCGTCCCATGCTTTGAGCGCCGCTTTGGTGAGAGAAGACAACCGCACGCAGCGACCCGTATACTTTGTAAGCAAGAGATTCATAGGGGCAGAAGCCAGATACCCTAAACTTGAAAAGCTAGCATACTGTTTGTTTATCACGTCACGGAAACTGCGACACTATTTCCAGTCTCATTCCATCAGAGTTTTAACCGATCAACCGCTAAGGCAAGTGCTCCATCGCCCCAACACTTCTGGATGATTACTTAAGTGGTGCATCGAACTAAGTCAATATGATATCACTTACCATCCTCGCACCGCTATCAAGGGGCAAGCCATAGCTGATTTCATTGCCGAATTCACTACTAATGAAGGTAAGGACCAATCTGAAATAGAAGAAGATATCAAGTGGAATCTCTTCGTAGATGGAGCGTTAAACGAACAAGGCTCGGGGGCAGGTGTTGTGATAATCACCCCCAGGGGAAGGAAGCTGCACTACGCCCTAAGGTTGGAATTCGCTGCCACCAACAATGACGCAGAATACGAAGCGGTGATAGATGGATTAGAACTGGCCTTGGAGATTGGAGTCAGCTCTTTATGTCTCCATAGTGATTCTCAACTCATTGTAAATCAAATACTGGGAGACTTCCAGACTCGAGGAGAACGACTTACAGCATATCTGAAAAAGACCAAACTGCTGCTCAATCAATTGAATCACTATCTAATCAAACCCATTCCTCGAGAAGAGAACCAAGAGGCCGACGAACTAGCAAAGCAAGCTAGTATGAAGAACATCACTATTTTAGGAGCATTAACCATCTCAAAACAGCTGGCACCAAGTTTCAAGCAAGTGAATCTGATAGTTGCGATCGACGAAGAAACTTGGATGACTCCTATCCGGAAATATTTACAAGATGGCACACTCCCCGACAAGCGTAACGAAATCAAGAAAATCTTAAGGAAAGCTTCCCACTATACATTACAAGAAGGCATCCTCTATCGGCGCGGCTTCTCTAATCCCTTATTAAGGTGTATCGCTGGAAGGGAAGCCAGGGAAGTTTTATCCAACATCCATCAAGCAAGTTGTGGAGATCACGCTGGAGGGCAGACTCTGGCAAAGAAGATACTCCGATATGGATATTACTGGCCCACCTTAAACAAAGATGCCTTGGACTTCGTCAAGAAATGCGACAGATGTCAGAAATTTGCCAAGATTCCTCGACTACCCACGAATGAGATTACTCAAATGACCAGCCCTTGGCCCTTTGCAGTATGGGGAATTGACTTAATTGGCGAACTGCCAGCAGGCCGAGGCGGAGCCAAATATGCTATAGTGGCGGTTGACTATTTCACCAAATGGGTGGAGGCGGAACCTTTAAATAAAATATCTTCGGCAAAAGTTATCAACTTCTTGATCAAAAATATTCTGTGCAGGTACGGAGTCCCACTCAAGATCATATCAGACAACAGACTTCAATTTGACAGCGAAGAATTCGCCGATTGGTGCCAAGAGCACGAAATTCACGAAAGCTTCTCATCTGTAGCTTATCCTCAAGCAAACGGACAAGTCGAAGTTGTCAACAAAATTCTCAAAACCTTAATCAAGAAGAAACTTGAAAGGTCGAAAGGCGCTTGGGTGGACGAACTTCCTACGGCACTTTGGGCCTATCGCACATCTTACAGAACTTCAACAGGGCATACCCCTTTCTCTTTGGCATACGGATCGGAAGCCATGCTCCCAGTTGAAACTATAGTGCCCTCTCACCGTAGGATCCACTATAACCCGGAAGAGAACGTAGAACTCCTCCTCATGTCTTTGGATCTAATTGAGGAGAGATGAAATGATGCAGCTCTCAAAGCAGCGGCTCATAAGCAAAAAGTTGCAGCGCAATACAACTCCAAAGTCAAACACCGCAGCTTACAGGAAGGAGATCTCGTCCTCAAGCGGATCTTCCCGCGCCCCGGAGCGCTAGATCCAATCTGGGATGGACCCTATGTAATCCATAAAGATCTCCACAACAGAGCTTATATTTTGTCAACAGTGGACGGAGAGGTGTTCCAGAGGGCATGGAACATCCAACACCTCCGTCGATACTTTTCTTAACTTGTACTGCACATATGAAGTGAATTAACAAAGAGAATCAGTGGACGTAGGCATTTTCGTGCCGAACCACTTTAAAAAAATCTTGTCTCTTTTTAACTTGTTCCTTTATAACTTAGCTACTTGTTAACTGTATCCTTTTCTATTGAACAAAATTCTGTGTAATGGCACCTCCATCCAAGCCACATCAGGGCACGGCCTCATCTGGACAAGGCCTAACAGGTACTATGCGATTCTATGCACTCGCCAATGAGACACTTTTGCTCCAGCATCCCTCTGCTGCGGGTTAACTCATTGCTCGCGACTGCCCTTAAAGCCAACTGTAATGAGCCGATTATAAGCCATCACGAAGGCCGACTATAGCCGATGGCAGCTCATTACGGCGTTCGGCTCGCCGGCAACTGTGAACCTACTTTAAGCCCCAACATAAGGTGTGGCCAGCCAGGGGTAGTTCACGGCTGACGATCGGCACCCACGCTAGCCGGCCACAGTAAATCGAATAATACCCACGATTACGGGCCATAATGGCTCGGGTAGTAACTGTGCGCGATCTCGGCTTCGATGGGTGACAAATGTCTCCAAGACCCACAGCTAGGGAAAGTGACTACAAAACCCGTTTGCCACGAACTTAAGCACATCGACAGCCTTCCGTGACTGGAAGTTTTACTTTTCCTATATTTCCATTGCATTTAAATACTTTTCTCCTATCCTGTGTAACGGTCCCTAAAGTACAGGACACCGACTAGGAGACATTCGCTCATAAGGATCGAAGCCCGCAAACTGGATAACAAGGCACTCAGCTGTATCCATGACCAGTTACACAAGACGCTCAAAGCTACCCCCTGCAACTAAAACATGAAGGGTGGTACTCTCTTCTCTTGTACATAAGCATGTAACTATAACTTATTCATACATCACACTAACATTGCAAAACATGAAATTATATTTCAAGCAAGAGCTTAGCATCAAACACAGCTAAATCACAGGCATATGCATAGTCATACTTCTTATGCAGCACATCAAAATAATAACAGCATTCAGAATATAACAGAATCAGCTTGTGTTATAAATTTACATAAAGTCGTTCAATGACATAATTACAGCTCGAAAGTACATTAATGTTTTGAACTAGCATATACAGGAATGTCAAGCAGACCAAATAAAATAACCAGCTGCATTAGTGCTAACCACTACACCTCAGAACCAGCCCTCCGAATCTACTTGGTTGCTGGATCGGAACTCCCAGCATGTTGACCAGAGGTCCCACCTGTCCAATTCAGGAGAAGAATCCATCAGATAAACAGTGAACGATCAAGTTATGAAAAGCTAAAAAGGGAAAACTCACCAACACCCGCTTCTTGGTCCTCATCCCCCAACTGCACACCAGCTTCCTCCGCAGCAAGTAGCCGCATCCCCTCCTTTACCGCTACCTTCTCCTTCTTTGAGAACTGGGCAGTAACCATATCCATCCTAAATGCCGCTCTACCTTCCTTATCCGCATCGGCCTTGGCCTCCTCCAAAGCCCGGAGATATATCCTAGCCATGATCCGGGGATAGCCATCCATCCAGGATAGATTGCCCTGCTTCCAAGTACGGAAGTACATATCCTGCAACATCTCATCCATCATCCCCTCATTCTCCTCAAACTCCCTCACCCGGGCCACGGAGGACAGCAACTTAGCAATGGCAGCATCCCTCTCCGATCGGTATCTCGAGCGGTTAGCCTGGAGAGACCTCCTCATTTCCTCCATCTCTTCCATTAGCCTGGCCTGAGCAAGCTCTGCGGCCTCAAGCCTCCCAGATAACTCCTCTACCTGCTCGAGATCCACCCTCCGAACCTCGTCCACCGTAGCAATGGCTATGTCAATCCGCTCCTTGCAGACGGCCTCCAACTTTCGCAACTCAGCCTTGCTAGCCTCCTCCATGGTTTTCTTTAGTCGTCGGGAGGCCGCCTCATGCTAAGATATCTGGATAGCCTGATCGGCAAGCTGTTTGGCCTGATCAGAAACCTGTAGCCTCAACCGGATGTTAGCACTTCCGATTTCCTCCCCAGCCCTGGCCAGTCGAGCGTGATGCTCCATTAGCCTCTTAGTTTCCTCAGCCACCCGATCGATGCTTGCCTTGGCCTCATTCCCCATGGTCATAATCCGAGTAGTAAGCAAATCGAGGTCTAACGACTTAGCCTCATCAAGCAACCGTACCATGGGATTACGGGGAAGAAGATGCTCACCCGTGACTTCGTCAAAAGAGATATCCTGAAAGCTCGGGTCCAGATCCGGGTGGCCGGCAAATGGGTTGCGATCCAAACCGGGACGGTCTATCGGAGTGACGGTCGGATTTTCGAACGGATGGGGGGAAGGCATAAACTTAGTTTCCTCCTCAGTAATATCGTGGATGGGCCGGACTGGAGGCTGAGGGCCAGGAGAAGGTTCAAACGAAGATCGGCCCCTCTTCCTCTTTTGCATATCTTCCTCAATGACTCCAAGAAGAGGGTGATATCTAACTACACCCCCAGAACGGCTAGTTAGCGACTTTGCTTTGGCAGAAGCTTTGAGTAGCTTATACCATTCGAGGCGGTGCCGAACATCTGATGACTTGGTCGCCTTACCTGCTCCTGGAATAAAAGCCAAGTGTTACGAACATACAATGATCCACAATTCAAGAAATATGTTAAGTTAAAAAGAATGAGAAGGCACGTCTGTTATACAAACCCTGCGGAGGAGTAGGATACTGCAATAAGTCCTGAATCTCATTCCAGGACGGAAGCGAACCATAAAATATTCCTAAGTCCCTATCGTAAATGGAGTCTGCAGAAGTCAAAAGTTTACCTTGAATCGCTGGAGTCGCCTTAGCTGAAGAACTCTTAGAGAATGAATCGGCGCCAGCCCTAGCCTTGTCAACCTCCTTTGCCTTCTCAACCAAAGCCGATCCTTCCTCCGACTCCCCAAAAGCTTGACGGAAAGCATCGTCCGTCCACTCATGAATCTCTCCCGCTTGCCCGGAGGTTAAGGCACCAACGCCACTACCGCTCTGTCCATCTCCTCCTTCACCCTCACCTCTATCTTCCTCCACATCTTCCTCTCCCGGAGCAATTAGGCAAGTGCTAGGAGAGGGACCATCAGACTTCTTAAGTTTCTTACCTCCAACAACGGGAAGCTTTGTAAAAGGTTCCCTCTTGCCACTCTTCACCGTGGCCCCTTCCTTGGCTTTGGCAGCCTTCTCCTCAGTCGTGTCACTCTGCTTAACCACGGACTGGTGTGGCAGGATCAAGTTGTGCTCCAGGAGAGTAGCATTCCTGATCAGGAAAGAAGCCGACCTGTCCCGTCCCGAAATGGCCTTTATTTCCGCAGCCATCTGGACCAGGGAATCACTCTCTACGACTGCAAAGACACCTGTTGCTAACAAGAAATAGAAGCATATCAGAAGAAGCACTGCAGTCGGAATAAGAAAATTGTAAATAAAGTTCAACTTACAGCCAGAAGTGAAGAGGCGGAAGGAGACAGAATCGTCCTTGATAAAAAAACCATTCTTTCTTAAACATGGTGAACTTTCAGTATAAGTTCAAGACCGGTTTGAAGGGCACGGCCGCTTCCAAACTAACATACGGGGACCCCTTCTTGTAGCCTCTCATATTATACAAGTATCGAATTTCCCGGTTAGAAGGAGGGCGCCCATACCTCCTCTGGAAGATAACGAATAAGCACACCAGAATAGCGTAGGAATTGGGCTGGAGCTGGAGAGGGGCCACCTTCAGATAGGTAATGAAGCTGACTATCCATGCATTGATCGGAGGAATGGCCCCACACATACAATGGTATCTGCTGTATGCAAAATATCCGTCAGGAGGGTCATATGGCATAACCCCCTCTCCCGGCAACAGCATACAAGCCCTGTCAATCCCAAAGGAGCGGGATATAACGTCAAGCTGCTCCTCTCTAAGAGAGCTAGGAAAGCAGTCAGGAGGAGAATTTAAGAGCTCCTGAGGACCGTATCCGTCCACTAATGACCTCGGGACAGGTCCCTGTCGTGCTGGTCCTGACTGGGCAGGGGGCACAACGGGAGTCTCACTTCGGTCCGTAGATTTTCTCTTTTCTGATCGAGTTTCCACTTTGCGAGACATTTTATCTGCATACACAAAAGCGAAAGACATGTTGTTAGAACAAGGAGTATGGAAATATAAGCAAGCAAGTGTATATAAGTCCGGGATTTCACTCATGATTCAAATACAAGTGTTCATTCGGCATTCCCAACACAACGGTTCATTCGGCATAGCTCATTCGGCATTCCAAACATAAGGGTTCATTCGGCATATCACATTCGGCATTCCCAATACAAGTGTTCATTCGGCATTCTCAGTATAAGGTCCACTCGGTAATAAATTTTTAAAACTCATTCGGTAAAACAAAGTGAAATAAAAAAAAATCATTCGGCGGAAAGGAAGGTCACCTGATTCGGTAAGAGCAAGATCCTGGATCGGCTAATGCGTTTGATTCGGCAAAGTTGATTCAGCGAAGTCAAGTGTTTGGAAAACCAAGAACTCTAGGCCCATATTTATAGGCAAAATGCATCGGCCGGACCAGCTGGTTCGGCACACCCGACCAGATGTGAAACCTCGAGCCAAAACAAAGCGCGGCATATGCCGGCATATGCCCCACTTTGGGGGGCAAATGTTGGGTGAATTCTCACCCAGGAGATCTCGAGTCCAAGAAGCATCAGTTTCATCTGGGTTCGCCCATTCCATTCGTTCCATTCCATCCAGTACCTAAGCTCATCCGGTACACATACCAAAGCCGAACCATGTTCCTTCGCTACCGAACCAGCATGAGGAGGAGGCCACCGAACCATTCGGTACCGGACCATTCGGTACCGGACCAACGTTCTACCAATCCAAAACACCACTACCGGACCTTGCCTCGCTACATCCCGAATCAGACCCAAGGCACCACATGCCGAACCAGAGGCCTTTCCACCTCCCACCGAATCAACCTCCTTTCCATCCACTACCACGTAAACCACCGGACCAACACTCCACTCAACCTACCACCGGTCCAACCATCTCAACCACTACCGGACTAAGGCATTCCGAACCAACTCTGCCAGGCCAGATTTCTTCAGCCCAGGCCCACCAGCAGCTATATACATCCAAGACCCATTCCTCCAGCCTCACTCTATAAATAGAGAGGCAGGGGTACAACAATGGCAGACAAGTTTGAGAGCTCAAGCACGGAAGGAACTTTCAAACAACTTTCATATATTTATATACAAAGCTTTGTACTTGTAATTTGAAAGAAAAAGGAGAATAACATATAAAGTGGACGTAGGCACGTTCTGGCCGAACCACTATAAATCTGTGTGTCTTTTACAGTTTAGTCCCTGCTTTTCCTATATTTGCGTAAAACACCCAAATCATTAGAAACAACATAAAATCAACTAATTCATACGACTTGGAGGTGTTTGCCCATTTTTTGTGCAAACAGGCCTCATCCAGTGGACAAGACTGGAAAGAAATGGAACGCTATGCTAATTCCCTAAAGCATGCGGATTTCGAATGCTACCGAACTTAGAAGACGGGACTCTAGAAAAACAGCAGCGAACGATGACGTACGGTATAGTATTCAGGAACAGGGATGCCGATCGGGTGGAGACACCAACCATCGACCCGATGGTCATTCCGACCATGATTGGACTGGCGTTTATGAGAAGGATACTAATTGATTGTAGGAGTTCTATTAATATTATTTTCAAAAAGGCGTATGACCAAATAAAGATGGAGGCGAAGGATCTAAAACCATCTAAAGCATGCATTCATGGTTTCGATGAAATGCAGCCACTGATGCGATTGGTTTTGTAGAGTTTCTAGTTGAGTTAAAAGAAGGTGAACGTAGGAGGGTACGGATCCTATCGTTCGTTGTTTTGGATGTTGATTCCCCGTATAATATGTTTTTGGGCCGACCTGCCATGGCGGAGTTTAAGGCAGCTTTGGCCCCGTGGTGTTTAACCTTGAAATTTGCGACGGATAGAGGAGTTGCTATTGCGCATGGCAATCAAGAGACTGGTCATGCATGTTATGTTGCTGAGCCGAGAGAGGTTCAGCGAAGAAAGAAGGGTAAGGTTATGGACAACTCTGTCTGCATCCATGTTGCTGAAAATTGACAAGTAATGCCCGAGCCTTGGCTCGAGAGGAGGGCCTGATCTACAGAGACATAGATCCAAGAGATGATGATGAAGAACCCAAGGAGTCTAAAGCATCACTGGTTGAACTAATGATTGACATTCTAGTCAGCCATGATGACCTATCACAGGTGCTTAAGATTGGATCACAACTCACCCCTTCGATGACTGAGGATCTTGCTGATTTCCTCTGAGCGAACCTAGATATTTTCGCTTGGACCCACTCTAATATGTGTGGGATTTCTCCTGCAATTGCAAGTCATATGTTGAACATTGACCCAAAGTATGTGCCGGCGAAACAAAAAACGAGAGGTATGGACCCGAAGAGGTCTGCTACTCTCAGAGAAGAGGTGGACAAATTCAAAGCCAATGGATTCATCCGCAATGCCCTTTACCATGAATGGGTATCTCACCCCGTACTAGTGAGAAAAGCGAATGGGAAGTGGAAAACCTATGTTGATTACTCAGACCTGAAAAAGGCATGCCCTAAGAATAGTATCCCTTTACCCAGAATTGATCAATTGGTTGACTCAACAGCAGGACACAAATTCTTATCATTCATGGATGCGTATTTGAGGTACAATTAAATCTCGATGCACATTCCAGATCAGGAACACGCTAGTTTTGTCATGGATGTTGGACTATACTATTATGTAGTGATGCCCTTTGGGTTGAAGAACGCAGGAGCGACTTATCAATGTTTGGTAAATCGAATGTTTAAAGACCAAATTGGCAGAACAATGGAAGTCTATGTGGATGACATGCTCGTGAAGTCACGACAATCAAACGACCACATTCATGACTTAGTGGAGATGTTTGATATACTCACATACTATGGAATGAAAATCAATCCATTGAAGCGTTCCTTTGGTGTTGCGTCGGGAAAATTTTTAGGTTTTATTGTCAATGCGCGGTGAATCGAAGCTAACCCAGAAAAGATCCAGACTATCCGAGACATACAAGTGTCCAAAACTACAAAGCAAGTACAAAGCATGAATGGAAAAGTCGCTGCATTGAGTCGATTCATAACTAGAGCAACCGAAAAATGCATTCTTTCTTCGATGTGATAAGGAAATGGAAGAGAAATTTTGAATGGACGCCGGACTATGAGGATGCGTTCCGAGCTCTGGTGAGACACTTGGATAGTCCCCTAATTCTGTCAAAGCCTATAGACCATGAAGAGTTATATGTTTAGTTGGTCGTGTCCCAGCATGCCATCAGTAAAACCTTGGTTTGTGAGGAGGATCGAATTCAAAAGCCAGTGTACTATGTCAGTAAACGTTTAAAGGGGGAAGAAAGAAATTATCCTAAGATTGAAAAGCTAGCCTACAGCTTAGTGATTGCATCATACAAGCTTCGTCCGTACTTTCAGGCACACCCGATTAGTGTTTAAACCGATCAACCTTTACGACAGGTGCTCCAACGACCAGAAACCTTTGGGAGGTTACTCAAGTGGAACATTGAGTTAAGTCAATTCGATATCACTTACCTGCCTCGAAAGGCTATTCAAGGGCAAGCGCTAGTAGACTTCATTGCATAATTCACCATATCAAACGAGCCAAGTGGTAATGATGTAATTCCCCCAACTCAATGGAAGATATACACCGACGGGGCATCTAACGGTCGTTGTTCTGGGACTGGTGTTATTCTTGTAACTCCCGAAAGCCGATCAATTTGTTATTCTTTGAAACTCGACTTCCCAGCTACAAATAACGAAGCCGAATATGAAGCACTGATTGCTGGCTTGAAACTTATCAGAAAACTCGGAGTAAAATCATTTGAAATCTTTTGTGACTCACAATTGGTGGTGTATCAAGTACGGGGAGACTATTAAGAAAAGGGGAAAAGACTTGCCCCATACCTTTCTCGGGTTCAAGAACTGTTGGCAGACTTTAAATATTATGAATTTCGCATATCCCACGTGGAAAAAATAGGGAAGCCAATCAAAATACGCAAGTACCGGTGATGCACAACAGATGGGCTTAGTCCCTGTCAAAACCTTGAATTCTCCAAGCATAAACGAAATGGAAGTAGATTATGTGTTAATGTCAGAAACTAAAAAGGAGTCGTGGATGATTCCGTTCAGAGAATACCTGTTACATGGGACTTTGCTTGAGAAAAGGAATGAATGGCGACAAGATATTCGCAAAGCCGCATGGTATATAATGCAGGAAAAAGTAATGTATTAGAAAGGATTCTCAGTTCCATTACTTCAGTGTATCACTCACGATGAGATAAAGCAGGTCTTGAAAGAATTTCATGAAGGAGAATGTAGCGACCATACTGGCGGGCAAACACTAGCAAAAAAGATCCTCTGCTATGTATACTATTGGCCAACCTTGAGTCGAGACAGCGTGGATTATGTAAGAAGATACGAAAAATGTCAAAAGTATGTGAAAATCTCGAGAGCTCCACCGATGGAACTCACACAAATGGTTAGTCTTTGGCCATTTGCAATATGGGGAATTGATATAATCGATTCCTTGCTAATCTCCAAAGGTGGTGCAAAATATGCAATTTTTGTGGTCGATTACTTTACCAAGTAGAAGAAAGCAGAGCCCTTGGCTACGATCACCACCAAAAATGTCATTAATTTCGTTATCTGAAACATCATATGCCGTTTTGGCCTTCCACGAACTATCATTACCGAAAATGGAACTCAATTTGAGAGTAGGGAGTTCAAAGAATTCTGCCAAAAATATTGCATTGAGAAAATTTTGGCGGAAATTACTCATCCCAAAGCCAATGGACAAGTCGAAGCCGTGAATAAAATAATTAAGTCCATATTGAAAAAACGTTTGGAGCAGGCTAGAGGCAAGTGGGTGGATGAGCTTCCGACAGCACTTTGGGTTTACAGAACCACCCATAAGTCTACGAATGGCCATACTCCATTCACCTTGGCATACGGCACTGAAGTTGTTACACCCATTGAACTTGAAGTTCCTTCTCACCGGGTGACTCGTTATGATCCTGAGATGAATCAGGATCTTTTACTGGAATCATTAGACTTTGTCGATGAGAAATGTGAGGAAGCTGATTTAAGGGCGACTGCGTATCGACACCGAGTCACTTGATATTATAATGAAAAAGTTCGATCGAGAATCTTTGATGTGCGTGATCTTGTTTTGAAGCGATTTTTTCAATCCCGTCACATATGAATCCTACATGGAAAGGCCTGTATGTCATCGAATGGAAGCTTAGGGAAGGAACCTTTAAGCTAACGACTATTGATGGCATGACACTCCCCAGAGCATGGAATAGCGAGCACTTGCGTCGTTATTACACTTAGTTTATTTTCTTTGCATTTTAGTTGCAGTTGTTTCCAGTGTATGTTTCCTTTGTTGTTCTTTATTTCCAACGTGTAATAAGACAATTCAGCTTGTCCCTATTTTTTATATAATAATCAATAAAGGCTTGAAGCCGTTTATTCTATAAACTATTGACGTCTTATATGTTACAATTCCATGATAAAAAATTAAATTGCATTATTCTTTCTGGCGTATGAACGCATATAGAAAATTAGAAGTCAATAAACGATTCAAAAATCTCTAAGTCCCTAGAGCGCGGACTAGAGTACTCTGAGCCCGTCGAGTGCGGACTAGAGTATAAATGATTCCAAAATCTCTAGGTTCTCGGAGCGCGGACTAGAGTACTCTGAATCCCTTGCGTGCAGACTAGAGTATAAACGATTCAAAAATCTCTAAATCTCTGAAGTTCGGACTAGAGTATTCTAAGTCCCAAGCGTGCGGACTAGAGTATAAACGATTCAAAAATTCTAAGTCACTGGAGCGTGGACTAGAGTAATATGAGTCCCAAAAGCGTGGACTAGAGTATAAACGATTCAAAATCTCTAAGTCCTCGGAGCGTGGACTAGAGAACTCTGAGTCCTCGGATTGCTGACTAGAGTATAAATGATTCAAAAGTCTCTTAATCCTTGGAGCGCGGAATAGAGTACTCTGAGTCCCCGGAGTACGGACTAGATTATAAATGATTCAAAAAATCTCTAATTCCCCAAAGCGTGGACTAGAGTACTATGAGTCCCCGGAGTGCAGGATAGAGTATAAACGATTCGAAAAATCTCTAAGTCCCTGAAGCATGGACTAGAGTACTCCGAGTTCCCAGAATGCGGGGTAGAGTATAAACGAATAAAAAAATCCCTAAGCCGCTGGAGTATGGAGTAGAGTACTCTGAGTCCCCGAAGCGTCGACTGGAGTATAAATAATTCAAAATTTTCCAAGTCATGTTGAAGCGGACCGAAGCTTATGTAACCCATAAGATTTTGAATTTGAACTACAAGTTGGACAATAAGCTAAACAATGAAGATCGTGGAAGACAAAGAAACAAAATTTTATTTCCTAATTCAAAAATTAAGTTCCATTACAACTTTTCTAGAGTTTGGAGCAAAATTCTATTCACAACGACTATAAAGGTAAATAGAAACAACTACATAATTCAAGTTTATTCAAACTGAATGAGGCATGGTCGGATCGCTACCTTTTTGATTTTTTCTCCTTCTTCGATTCTTCGAAGGCTCCTTACCCGATCGTTCTCTTGGACCCCTTGGTTCCCAGTTAGGTGGTATCCGAGGAAGGAAGATGGACCTTGAGAGGAGTGGTTCCACTGGGGAGAATAGCCTTCAGGGGCCTATTAAGAGGATCATCAAGTTCCACCACCCGAGGCTCATTCTTAACTTTAGCTTTCTTTTTCTCCTTTTTCGCAATTCGCTCCTCCATGCTAAGTTTTGAAGTAGGTCCGGAGGCGCCTGTGATTTCAACCGCATCGTGTTCGTCTATAGGCGAGGGATTCTCAAGCTTGTCCTCATCGAGCGCCCCGATTACTTGAGCATTGGGTCCAGGAGTATACCCAGTTGAAGTTCTTCTGCTATTTTGTCTTCCTTCTCCATGGCGACATCGCTCCTTGGAGGTGGTTCGGGATCAAAACGGCCTACATTAAGTCATAAAAGACGAATGTTAGAATACATATATTACCCATCAAAAGTGTGGACCCTAGAAGGAAAAATTACATACCGGCTTCCGACTGACTCTCAGCAGTTTTGGGAGTCTCACCTTTTGGAATAGGGGATAGAACCTGAACATCAAGCATGGTTTCTCTGGGTCATAGCCAACATGCTGCTCGAAAGGACCGAGTGTTGAGCAACTAGTCGGTTAGGCGAAAGGAGGGACTGGAGACTCAGTTCTGGATAGGCCAGCAATGTCGTCCTTCCCCTTCGATGAGGAGGATCTCTTTCGAAGAAGTTCATGAAGGAGAATGTAGCAACCATACTGGGGGGGCAAACACTAGCAAAAAAGATCCTCCGCTATAGATACTATTGGTTAACCGTGAATCGAGATGCCACGGATTATGTAAGAAAATGCGACAAATGTCAATAGTATGCGAAAATCCCGAGAGCTCCGCCGACACGACTCACACAAATGGTTAGTCCCTGGCCATTTACAATATGGGGAATTGATATAATCGAATCCTTTCTAATCTCCAAAGGTGGTGCAAAATATGCAATTGTTACGGTCGATTACTTTACCAAGTGGGCGGAAGCAGACCCCTTGGCTACGATCACCACCAAAAAGGTCATTAATTTCATTGTGCGAAACATCATATGCCATTTTGGCCTCCCACGAACTATCTTCATGGACAACGGGACTCAATTTGAAAGTATGGGAGTTCAAAGAATTCTGCCAAAAATATTGCATTGAGAAAAGATTTGAGGCAGTCGCTCATCCCAAAGCCAATAGACAAGTCGAAGCCGAAAATAATTAAGTCCAAATTGAAAAAACGTTTGGAGAAGGCTAGAGCCAAGTGGGTGAATGAGCTTCCGACAGAACTTCGGGCTTGCAGAACCACCCACAAGTTCACGACTGGCTATACTCCATTCACTTTGGCATATGGTATTGAAGCTGTTATACCCGTGGAACTTGAATTTCCTTCTCACCAGGTGACTCATTATGATCCTAAGACGAATTAGGATCTTTTACTGGAATCACTGGACTTTGTTGATGAGAAATGTGAGGAAGATGTTTAAGGGCGAACTGTGTATCGACACTGAGTCGCTTGATATTATAATGGAAAAGTTGGATCAAGAATCTTTGATGTGGGTGATCTTGTTTTGGAGAAAGTTTTTCCAATCCCATCACATATGAATCCTACATGGGGAGGCCCATACGTCATCGAACGAAAGCTTGGGGAAGGAACCTTCAAGCTAGTGACTGTCGATGGCATGACACTCCCTACATCATGGAATAGAGAGCTCTTGTGTCATTATTACACTTAGTTTATTTCTTTTGCATTTTAGTAGCAGTTGTTTCCAGTATTTGTTTCCTTTTGCTGTTCTTTATTTCCAACATGTAATAAGATAATTCATCTTGTCCCTATTTTTTATAATAATCAATAAAGGCTTGAAGCCGTTTTTTCTATGAACTATTTACGTCATATATGTTACAATTCCATGATAAAATTTAAATTGCATTATTCTTTCTGGCGTATGAACGTATATACAAAATTAGAAGTCGATAAAAGATTCAAAAATCTCGGAGTCCCTAGAGCGTGGACTAGAGTTCTTTGAGTCCCCGGAGTGCAGACTAGAGTATAAACGATTCAAAAATCTCTAAGTCCCTAGAGCATGGATTAGAGTATTCTGAGTCTCCAGAGTGTGGACTAAAGTACAAACGATTCAAAATCTATAAGTCTCTTAAGCGCGGACTAGAGTACTCTGAGTCCCCACAGTGCGGACTAGAGTAAAATGATTCAAAAATCTCTAAGTCCCCATAGGCGGACTAGAGTACCCTGAGTCCTCAGAATATGGAATAAAGTATAAGACGATTCAAAAATCTTTAAGTCCCTGGAGCGCGGAGGCTTGAAGCCATTTTTTCTGTGAACTATTTACGTCTTATATGTTACAATTCCATGCTAAAAAATTAAATTGCATTATTCTTTCTGTCGTATGAATGCATATACAAAATTAGAAATCGATAAAAGATTCAAAATCTCTAAGTCCTCGAAACGTGGACTAGAGTACTCTGAGTCCGCAGAGTGCGGACCAGAGTATAGACTATTCAAGCATTTGTAAGTCCCTGGAGTGCGGACTAGAGTACTTTGAGTCTTTGGAGTGCGGACTAGAGTATACAACGATTCAAAAATCTCTAACTTCCCGTAGCACGGACTAGAGTACTCTGAGTTCTTGGAGTGCGGACTAGAGTATAAATGATTCAAAAATCTCTAAGTCCCTGGAGCATGGACTAGAGTACTCTGGGTCCCAGAGTGCAGGCTAGAGTATAAACAATTCAAAAAAATCTCTAAGTCCCCGAAGCACGAACCAGAGTACTCTAAGTCCCCGGAGTGTAGGCTAGAGTATAAACAATTCAAAAAAAATTTAAGTCCCAGGAGCGCGGACTAGAGTACTCTGAGTCCCTGGAGTGCGGGCTAGAGTATAAACAATTCAAAAAATCTCTAAGCCCTCGAAGTGCGAACTAGAGTACTATGAGTCCCCGAAGTGCGGAATAAAGTATAAATAATTCAAAATTTTACAAGTCATGTTGAAGCGGATCGGAGCTTATGTAACCCACAAGATTTCGAATTTCAATTACAATTTAGACAATAAGCATTTAATTTCTTCTCTGCCGGCTTCAGCATCTGCCTCGAGGCGAGAATCGATTTCTGTCAATGTCATTCTTTTACCCTCCTCACGGGATACATCATCTAATGCTTCAGCTTTAGAAAGTTCCTCATCAAGCTTCGTCTTTAAAAATCGTGTTGCGGCGATTTCATCGCAATATCATTGTGACTCTTTCTATTCAGCAGTTTTCTCTTTTTTCTCTTTAAGAGCAGCTCCTTCAGGTCTTTAACTCGTCGAACAAGGATATCTTTTTCTTTCTAAATGGAGTCTTTCTCCAAGACTAGAGCACCACTACGTCGGATTGCCTCACCAAGTTTCCTTTTGTGAGTGGTCTCTAGACAACTAATTGCCTCGGCTGTATCCTTGGTTTTTTCTGAGTGGCCTCAAGGTCGGATTTGTACAAGGATAGTTCTTCATCATAGGCCTTAATGATATCTTTGTCGGGAATGGCTTCAAGTTTCAGGTAATCGATTTCGTATTGACGTTCCATAGAAACCTCTGAAACTTTCTCCGCTAAATGAACAAACGCATTATGTTGGACATAAACATCATTATTGCTGGCGATGGAACTCTGTTTAACATGCCCTGGAATAAGACGAATCACACGAAGAAACTTTAATCCATCGAAGCATATCTTTGGAAATGTGGTCTTAAGCTCGGCTAATTTTTCTGATGTCAATGGATCATGTGCAGAGACCGTGGGAGTTTGTTTAGCTGAAATCATAGACTTTTTATGGGGCTCATGAGATTGCTTAGTGCTAGACGAGCCAGAATGTTGATCGCGGGGAGCTTCGAATTGGGATCCCTTCTGAGCAGATTTTTCCTTATTGTGCTCTGACTAAGGGGGAGGGTCGTTTGGATATGAGGATTGATTGTAAGTTTTTCTTTGAGAAGACGTTGAATCCTTGGGATGGTAGTCTCTATCGCCACTGCCATCCCTGTCTCGGCGTCTACCTCCCGAATCTCGACTGGAGTGGTGGAAGATAGAGGACCCACGAAGGCGATCGAAGCCGTGTGCGCGCGCCATATCACTTGCATTGAAATCAAGTGAGGACGAGTTAGCGAGAATCGTATGATGATTAAAATTCAAGTGTAGGATGAAGTGTAAGTGTTTGTGTGCGTCCTAGTGCTTCCCCCGACGGATCAGTGTTTTTGCTTTACTTATTGGAGTTTTCTCTCCTTGATGATGAGATTGATCGCCTTTACCGTTTTTCGCGGGCGAATTGAGTCCCATGTCCCCGGGTCGTTGAAGCCATAATTCAGTAAGTCATCAGGGATGGTCAAGTTTGATATACATTTTAATGAACCCTTTAAATTTTGGAGAGACGGCTAATTTTCAACCAGAGTAATCATAACTTTAGAAGTTCTGCCTATTGTTTTCATCTTCAACTTGTAGGCTAGGCCCTTTATCCTCTTTGAAGGGGTAGGCGGTCTATCAATGCCAGGAGCATCAGTTGCTGGTGCAAAATCAGAACCTATGTTCTCATCAGTCACTTCTGGAACCTCAGCCCCTTTAATTTCACCTTCCTCAGATGTATGGGGAACCCCTTCTGCTAGAGGCAGAAAGGCCCGACCTGCTCTTTGCCTTTTCCGCACCGGATCCGGTTGTAGTGGCGCTAGGTTGGAGGCTAGTTCGACAACCCTCCGCCAATAATCCCAACTTTGAAAGCAATTCTTTGGAGATAATGAATTTAATCTCCCGATCTCGTACGAGGATGGCTCGAATGGCCTCGACAGCCTCAGAAAACCCAACGCCTTCAGGTCATGGGAAGATACCTATAAAAATCGAAGGAAGTTTAGAAAGGATGCACTTCAAGCCTTAGATAAATATTAGTCTAGAAATGAAACTTATTCCCTTCCAGCCATCTTCTAGCAAAGCCATGGGGCAACGTACGTACAACCACTCATGCTTATACTTGAAAATTTTACTCCAAGCCCCCGTAAGGATTTGGCATTTGGAATATGGCTCGAGAAATATAAAGGATGGGCTGTCAGACTGCTTTTTGAAGCGGTAGATATAGCGGATATCCTCGCAAGTAGGGAGTTTGAATAAGGTGCTCATGAAGTGAATAAAAGTGCCATGAATAAAGCGTGACTATTGGGGTGTAGCTGTGTCGGAGCAATCTCGATATACCGTAACACTTCACGAAGAAATGAATTGAAAGGTGGCATGCTTCCAACCCAACATATAAATTTTTTGCACGTTGCATACCCGGTTGGGGGCAAATGAAGCCGATCTTGTCCTGACGGAACTAAGACATCGTTGAAAGGAATTCCGTGAATTGAGTACAACCGACGAAGAGTTGTTTCGTCGATTTTTGAAGCTTTTGAATTAATAAGATTATCTAGGATAACTGCTCCATCTATAACATCGGAAGCCGGGCCTATAATAACAGCGGATGGATCCGGAATACCCTGTGTAGAAGTTGTCGGTGGATTCGAAGTTCCTACTACCTCCTGTCGAGATCTTGGTTCAGGCTTATCAGAAACTGTAGCGGAGCTGGACCTTTTGGACATCTTCTCCAAACATTTAATATGAGTAGATACCTATTTAAACTATACTTGAAAGACAATCGATATCAGATATAACGATAATAATATATACCCCCAGTGTTGTGTGTGAACTAGTGCAACGACTTCAACGTGAGTGCAGAAGAAGCTAAAGTTTTAAGCGCAAGTTTGGGGTGATAGAGCTTTAAGTGGTTGTTCTCGGAGACCGTCATCGCTGATCGTCTCCTACAGTTTATCATATGATTGGCAGTAGAAGTCCTAGAATCGAACATTGGCATCATAGAATGTGAAGGTTGTTGTTTGCATGTGTTAAGTTAAATTTGCATTTAAAATTGTTCAAGCTATGGGAGTTAGTTCAGATTGAGTCCTCGAGATTATATGTTTTATTGCTTGTTATTGTCCGATATGTTGTGGTTGATTGTGGAGGTAAGTTATTAAAATGTGCATTGTGTTCAAGTTAAAACTGTCCTGATTTGCAAATACCGACCCCAGCACTCAATGCAGACCCACACGATGAACTATCTATACTGAATGACCTTCTGAACATAGACAGCCGACCCACTCTCCTACGGACTGCCAACCACCTAGTGCTTCTCTAGACAAAAATGACCGACCCACACTCATTCCGCTGTCACCGAACAGTCTCACCATGACTTGTATCGAGCCGCTCCTTCTCAGAATATCGACTCACTCTACTACCCTGGACTTTTGCCGAAACATATCAACTCCCTCAATACCGAGCGACCCACACTCTCTCTCTCTTCTTCCCTTGGAAATGAATGACACTCTCTACAAGTTAAATATGGTCAAAATGGCCCAACCAAGGTGGGTCGGCATTGGAATATAGACGTACTGGTTCAATCAAAATACTCAAGGAAGATGGGCTCGGCATTATGTGGATCGGCGTTGGAGAGTTTTGTTTCGAGTGGTTCGGCTATAGCAGTTCGGCCTTGGCGGGTCGGCCAAGGTGCATGAAGAAAAAGTGGTTCGGGTTCCAATATGGGTGAGACAAAGCGGTTCGGTCTTGATGGTTCAGCGTATGTCATTCGACCTAGATGAGTTAGCAAGTTCAGTCAGAAGTAGTTCGGCACGTGTGGGTCGGTGGATCTGGGTCACGGCACAATGAGGGAGTTAGCATATTCTTGGGCTCAATAGCGAAGTGAGGAGATTGGCATTGCTTTACTTCGAGATCCATCACGAGTTACTCTGAATCCCTTGAGGGCTTGTTTCGAGTTATTTGCTAGACGACCACAGATCAGACATATTGGTTCGGCGACATCCAGGCCATATTGGTTCGGTATTGCCTGGGTCGGTCAGTTTAAACTGGCACTAGTGGGCCGAGCTATATCGGTTGTGAGCTTACACAGGAGAACCAACCTATCTTCTTCTATAAACATAGGGGCAAGGGTACAGTTGAAGGGAACTTTTTTGTAGAACTCCAGAAAAACCCTGCTATTTTCTGCACACGATTTCTTTGAGTTTGGACTTGTGTTAAAGTTATTTGTTTACAGATTGTATCTGTATTCAAGTATTTGAAAAAAAAAACAATAAAGATCACGTTGAAAGTGGACGTAGGCAGTTACACCGAACCACTATAATTTTGATGTTTTCGTTTCTGCTATTAGTTTTGCATATTTTCAACTGTTTTAATTTACCGTCTTCATTAATCTCTCTACACACATCTATTCTTATGTGTTAGTGACCAGTTCTGTTGCTAACAGCCATCAAATCCGGCGTTAAGATAGTTGAAGCCAAGTGGTGGTCATGCTTTGCCTCAAGTGAATGGTCTGATCAATGTCTCTGGGCTATTCCGCTTTCATGGCTCTACATCCTCTTGACGTGCGTTTACATCATCGTCACTCCAGAGAGATAACGGACCTCCATTAACTTGAACTCCAGCATCCAGAACTACCGCAGCGGCTCCAGTTCGAGTTCCTTCAGAAAAAGGTAAGGCTTCTTCCTTGGACGAGGGATCGGCCCCATCTCTATAAAGGACATAAACTTTTAAAAAAAAAACTGAAGAGCTCAGCATTAAAAATGGAAGAGGAATGTAGAGGAGGTAGATTTTGTCTAAGCTCTCCTCTGCATGCCCCTTCCATTATTAATGCTTTCTCAGATTTCGATGGATTGGCTTGTTAATCCCTGCGTCTTATCTTTATATTATTTATATACAATTTTATGTAAAGGACTAAATGGATGCGTAGTACTATCGGATAGTTGGGGTGCTAGTACCACTGTTAGCATCGTCCTGAATTGTCTGTTTGGTACTACACAACTACTTATTTGGAGGCCAGTAATGCATCTATTGTTGTACTACGCATTTCGTATTTGAGCAAGTATGGTCAAGCTTGTACTGCTAATGTTGTGGTGTATTTTTTTCCTTTCTTCTTTGTGACGTGTACATAATCAGAACACTGCAGACTCATGTGGTCGTATGTACATTACTTCCATGCATTCTATTGACTTGGTTGTAATAATAACGTCTAGAATTAGGCTTGCAAGACTGGGTGTGCCATTTGACATATTCGTTTTCATATTTGAGGATGATATAAATTTTATTAGTTATTACGCATAATATAAAAGGGAGTAGACAGCGTAGTTCAGTTTGATACGTGCTTATGTCAGGATAAACATGCAAATCTTAGGACAATATATTGATACATGTGTCTAACGTTTAGTGTACAATTGACAATTTTTTTGATTAATACTATGTTGTGTGCGTCTAATAGTACATGCAGCGGTTTTATTATAATAATATTGTTTTTTATTACGTGTGTAGCACAAGTGCAAGTTTTGGTGATCACATGCATCTTTATTTCAAACGGTTTTGTGGATGATGAATGTTGTAAATCGATGGTGAGATTTCAATGATAAGTGATCGGAAAGACGATGGCGACGTAGGTTACAAATCGATGTTGTAATTGCATTGATGAATAGTTAAAAAGATATACTATCTAGCGTATCTTTGGAATTTAAAAAAAAACACAATGAAAATTCTATTAATTGAATTTACATTATTAACCGTAAAGATATAAACCAAGATATAATAAAATCAAAGGGTTTATATGCTCTTTCTTTTTTCCTCCATTAAAATTTTCTTGTTTAAGCTATGTGGTGGTGGAGATTAAAATTTAATTTGAGTAGTTCCATAAGGTTGCTGTGACTTAACATCCATGTCGTTCTCACTTTTTTCCTAAGTTTTTTAATTTGAATTTAAACAATGTGTTGTTAAGGGCATTCGATTTTCTTCTTTCTAATACCGTAGAAAAAAAATAAACACAATAAAAAATTTATGGTTCCTAATGCTGATAACGTTGTTCTTAGAGTGTTTATCGTTTTATGTATGCTGCTGTGTTTTTGATAGAGTGATTTAGTTGCAACAGTGTAACGAATAGTCATTGTATGTGGCTAACTGTATTTAGCTTGGGCAACAAGTGTGTGTGCACTTTAGTCGTATTAGCCGTATGCGCGCTTTAGCCGTATGTGCGCTTTAGCCGTATGGTATTTTTCGCACATGTAATAAATTTATAAATGTGAATGGACCACTATAAAAAATGGTCTGTCTTGCAAAAAAAGATCATAGTGCACATAAAATAAATTTTTTTTTTTGAAATTTCTCCTTGGTGCCTTACGCTAATGGACTTTATCCAACATATTGGTATCACCAACGGTCATGAATAGTTCATCATCCATCACATAAATAGGGTTACATACAATAGTATCAATGGATATATTAATATCTCATCTCGATACAATTTGACCGACAGAGTCGGTCCTAAGAGTTTTTTTATCTAAAGCGAATTGCAAAACCAAGACTCTTATGCTATTATCGTTGATTAAATCACCAAAATAATTTTTATCGTTTATTACTATATTAATATCAAATAACATTGAATATTAATAATTATTAAAATAACAAAAAACACTTTAAATTATAAATATCTAATCAATTACTTATAATTTAGAAAAATTATTTCCCACGATAATTTGAAATAGAAGTTCTTTTTAACCAATCGATTCGACTAAAAAACATTAACTATAAATTCCTATAAAAACAAAATTAGTTATTTATCAATAAATCTTACATTAACTAGCCATTAAAAAAATTCACTAGCTATTACCAAATTAATCCTTAGTATACTGTTATTTCGAATAACAAATTAAATATAACAATCCTAATTTAATTCTTATTATACAAATTAATCTTTAATATACAATTAACTAACTTAAAATTAGAACATAGAGATCAAACTTGACACGGGAACATAATGCTATTTACAAATTACAAGCACAACAAACGTAAAATTAGATAATACAAACCAAAATGTTTCACATTTTTATACAAATATTAAAATTGCCACTTAATCTGATAGGATAATTTAACAAAGACGGAGATCAACATATCTATACACCAGCACTATAAGGAAAACAGTAATTTTCGACGGTTGAAAACTGTCGGCGGCCGTCGGAAAAAGCCATCGGAAAATAAGACGTCGGGGAGCAGTGTTTCCGATGGCTTCTGGCATAGGGCGCCGAACATTTTTCCGACGGATTCCGACACTTGTCGGAAACCGTCGGAAAAAATGTCCTACAGGCTGTCAAAAGCCGTTGGAAAATGCCTACCTGAAAGCCGTCGGAAGCCGTCGGAAATCTGCTGTATTTTTTTTGTATTCTTGCTGCAAATATAGCCTTCCATCCATATTTCTCTTCCAAACACTATTACACCAATACTGCTGAATCTAGTATACAATATTCCAACCAAATATCAAAACTCAAACTACACAAAATTCATCACACACAAATACATCAAATTACATCAAAATAAAATACATAATATACATAACCATTCCAACATTCACAACAACCCCAACAACAAGTGTTCCACCATGTCATACATACACAACATAACACAAAATCATCAACATGCACATCATCATACAACCACATAAACAAGTGTATCAAACATAATCATACAAAAATCAACAACTACCTCCACCGTCTACCAAATCATACAAAACTAAAAAAGCATACATGAAAAAGTAGGCAACCAATAAATCTCCTCCTGATCAGAGCCAACCGAGGAAGGGAAGCGGCCACCATACTGCTGCATGTACTCTAGCAACTGTGTGGTTTGCATGGCTTGTTGGCGCTTCTGCTCCTCCAGCTGGACCACTCTAGCCCGCAAATTTTCGATATCTGCTAGATCACTCTGAGCTCTATTCCGCCGACCCCGTCTCTGACTGCTGGCCTGCAATAAATATTTAATTTAGTTGTGTGATCTCTGTAAGTGTATGTGCATATCTTTGTAAGCTAGTAAGTAACATAACGTTCATATCTTCTGCCTTCTTGTGCTTTACTAGTGTGATAAAGTCATTTGGTTGGTTTGAATTCAAATTCAATATGGAGGATTTTTCAAGGTTCAAATATTTTTAAATAACGGAAAAATGAATAAAATTCAAGTTTATTGTTTTGAAAAGTTCCAGCATATTTGAAGTATTTTAAGATAAAATTATATATTCCAACATAAAATTATGACTTAAATATCAAATTAGCAGTAAAATAAACTATTTACTACTTGATTGTCAAATCCGTATCGTCTGACATGCTCTGTTGGATCCATAACGGACTCAAAAATAGCATTCCCCTCATCATTCGTCAGCTGTTCTCGACCCATATCAGCAAGGAGTTTCTGGCGCTGCTCCATAAACTTTTCCTGCATTAACAAATTAATAACATCATATCTTATTTCATTATAGTTTAATAAGCAGAACAATTGCTAACACTGCATAAAATGAAATATGCTTACATGACTCTTGCTGGATTTATCGTCCTGCCATGTATACGAAACAGTCCCGTCCGGATTTACATGCTCGACAGCATGCGTACGAGTGAACGCGTCCATATAGCCCACGGGACCATGCGCCTCAGCTTTCTGAAGTTGATTTTTACATACAATTATTATACATTTAAAATAATATAGCATAAACTATTTACAGTTATCATTCAGTAAATTTACCAACTCCTGCCGATACTGCTGAAATGACTTCGACCCTCCGCGATAAGTGACGGGATTTTTATTTTTGTTTGTAGAGTTTCTATCCGACTCTGCATGCACATTCAAAATTTGATACATTATTTTTCGATCACGTCAAATTAATAATTCAAAAAAAATTTAGTATACTTGCCTTCGCCTCGTCCGTTTTTCAGTATCCCAACCATGTTTGCCATACGCTCCCCCTCATCCACCGTGGTTTCTTACCAGATTTCTTAATTTCAGATATCGAGTCCCTATAGTTCTTGCGCATCTTCTTCATCCTGTATTCTCATGCCAGTAGCATATCGTTTGTCTGGACGTCTATCTCAGCTTGTATTTCACGATAAAAAGCAAAAAAAAAGGATTACACTGTAAACGATAAATAGTAGAAAAACGACAAAAACACATTAAAAATGGAAAACAGAAAAATATAAATACTAGGACATCCTGCCATATACACTCTATGATGTGAGGAGGGATGTTATCCGACTTCGGCCAGTGAGCACTCATCCTACTGCAATAAGAAGCTCTAGAGACATCCAACACAACCTTCGAGGGAAGTAGGTCGAACCCCCTGTTTTTAAATACGATACAGATAAGTACGTAAGTATATCATAAAAAAATAAGATGTTGAATAAAATTTAATTCTTACCCCTCTACTCTAGGGACTAACAAAACTACTGGACGCAGTGACTCTTGCGATGGGCCACTGCCATCGCCTCCTGATGATCGGGAAGAGCTCCTACCTCTATATGACATTATGATAAACCTGTGACATATACACACATCATTATATAAGAGAATAATAACATGATAATGAAATATATTTCATATGTAAATGACATCAACGGTATTGCTTAATTAATGACTGAAATGGAAATAGAAATGGAAGTGTGTTATACCCTATTCATAATGGGTGTACTGTTCCGACGATAAGCAGAGTTCATTGCATTTTTAATAAAAATTGCTAAATGAATGACAAATGAAAATGACATAAAACATGTAAACAATGGTAAACGGATTTGGTTTCATAGTCACATCAATTTCATAATACATCAAGAATTCAACATAGTTACATCAATTGCAAAAAAATTAGATTTACACTTATATCAGTCATCATCGTCTTCTGATTCAGATTCGGTCTCGTTTTCTACGATATTTTACTCTGCACTGTCAAACGCTTCTACCAAAATATTTGATTCATCGATCAAAGGACCAAAATTTGTATGATCGTCTGTAATTATTATTTCGTTATTTTGCTCAAGAACTGCCTGATAAGCTTGTTCGTCCGAAATATTCTTCCCAACGAATGTGAATCTGGCCTTTGTTTGAAAACTGCAGACCAATCTGCTTTATCTCTTTTTAGAGACGGATAAGGAGCGTAATAAACTTGCAATGCTTGTTTGGCTAGTACAAAAGGATCATACTTGTGATAGTGCGATGTATGCTTTATTTCGATAAGATTATAATACTTGTGCACATTAATTCCAGAACCTGGAACATTGTTAAACCAATTGCATCTAAATAGAAACACCTCCTCCACGGGTCGTGAGAAATATGTCAGTTGCAAAATTTATGTTAGAACCCCATAAAAATCATTTAAGTGATTTTCTGGATCGTCGCTACCTTTAACAAATACACCAGTATTATTTGTTAATTTTTCTGCACCGTATTATTTGGAGTTAAATTTATATCCATTGACGAAATATATTGGATATGTCTTGACCACTCTTTTTGGTCCCATCGTTAGATGTTTCTGAAAGTGTGTAGGATCGTGTAATATGGAATATACTTAAAACTAAATATGGAAACGGATGATAATAGCAAAGTAAATGGAAATAAGTAAAATAGAACAAGCACACCAGAAATTTTTATACTGGTTCGAACTTTCCGTTCTACGTCCAGTACCAGACTCCTTTTGGAACTTCAACTATAATAACCCTCACTTAACTCAGAGGAACAAATATATACAGTCTGAGCAGCAGAACGGACACCTGAGCAACTGAACAGGATTTTCGCCTCAGTAGTAGAAGGGTACTTCACTAATACAAAATAATATCTGACACTGTGTGTTCTTAATAACACTGATTTGTCACCGATAGTACAAACCTCCTATAATCAATCCTTAAGTATATGAAGTGTATGTGAAGTTATGAAGATAAAATAATGCTAAGAATCGAAGATTATGAAAGCTATTTGTAGATTCAAAGCAGTAAAAACGTATGTTCACTGTTTGAATGCAAATATTAAAGCGCAAGAACAGTATTAGAGAGTTAGAATGAAAATAGGCGAATGTGAAGTATTTGGGAGTATGTATATATAATAGTTGAAGAGTTACTGCCATTGGTGAAGGGTTCAGACGAATAGGAGCATCTATTTCCATTCAGAGAAGGGTTGCTTCCTTTCGCAGAAGAAGATCTCTTTTCGAAAATATGGCAATTGGTCTCGGGTCAGTCGACTGGTCGTTCTTGGTATGTCGACTGACTATGCAATAGATTTAAAAAATAAACAGTGCATATCGTATATGTACACAGTCAGTCGACTGGATGATCTTAGCCAGTCGACTAGCTGAGGTATATTTTGCATAGTATGCTTCTGTTTTGTTTAATTATGGGAAATATGAAGTGCGGACTACTTGAGGATAGATTTTAACAAATTTCTAAGACTCAATCATAAGTACTAGATAGTGAGAACATAGATTAAAAGTCTTGATATAGCCATAGTCCTTTGATTATCTCTTTTTGTCGTGAATTCTCTTTTTCTTCTAACTTGCTTTGTCATGAATCAAAACTAGTGATTCAACATTCTCCCCCTTTTTTATTGAGGACAAACCTGTATATAGAAGTCCTAGAGAACAAACATAAAAACTCCCCCTGAATATATGATACTTCTTGTACCTGCATAAAGATGATTAGAACAATTCTTCTCCCCCTTTGTCATCGAAAAAAAGGAGATATAGCAAAAATAATTTCAATATAAAGTGCAGAAATAAATATCAAAGTGAGACTATTTAGTACAAGTCTTAAAAGATAAATAATTAGCAAGTTTCAATATGTTTAAATTGACAATAAAGTTACAAATAAGCAAATAGTTCATACCATTCTCACCCACAAAAAAATATATTCATCAAGATCCCAAATGTACTCTCCCTCCGGTGCGGGCTCCTTTCCTGGTCTAGAAGCGCCTTGAGCACCACTACCTGCTCCACTAGTGTTGCTACTAGTATGCTTCTCTGATGTAGACCATGTAAATCGAGGTGCTGGATGTTTTCCTTGGGCAACAAAAGTTGCAGCAGTTGAAGAAGAATATGATAGTGCATCCCATAATGTAGAAAATAAGCCTTTGATTTTATCAAGCTTCTTATCCATTTTCTTGAGCTGAGAATCCAAAATAAGTTGATTACGGGAGAGAATTTATATGGATTCATGGGTGCTGGAGGAAGTAGCTAAGCGAATATCGCCATCTTCTTGTTGCGCTTTCGGTTCTCTAATTGTAGGACCTCTAGATTGTTGTTGTTGAGCCTGTTGATGCTTCCTATCTTTATATGATGTAATAGGTGGCGGTCGTGTAGGTAGCTTCATAAGACTGATGGTCCTTATATTTATCATTCTGATAGTAAAGAATTCGAAATCCGGTTGACGAACACCCGCATCTAGAAGAAATCTGATAATATATTCTCCAAAATAGATAACATGCATATTCCCATATGTGAAGGTGAGAAATTCATCCATAATATGACGCAACCAATTAACGCGTATATTTCCCCATATGGCATAAAGAGCTTTGAAATTTTCCGGATATATTAATTCATATAAGCCGGTTCAGGGGAGAATAGATCGCATAAGCGTCTTGTGCAAAATTCTTGCTTTAGGCCGAAGAAGTTTAGAGCGTAATTCAGTCGTATCGTCACTCATGAACATATGACTAATTCTATCTCTTTGTCTTGGATTGCATTTGACATCATTTAAATTTATACCTTCATTTGGAGATTGAAGGATATGTGTCATTCTATCAAAGGAAAAGAAAACTTGTTGTCCACATACCAAACTCCATACACAATTACTTGGATTCGATGGTTGTTGGTGGGCAAGATTTAAATTTGCAAAGAAAAGTTTTACCATAAGATGATTAATGTTGTGGCGATTTGCATTGTAGTCAAGGAGTGACTCTAATCCACATCTCCGCATTAATTCTTGAAGAGGGTAAGCACCAAAATTCGAATAAACCATGAACGAGCCTTCAAAAATTATAGAGTTTTTTATCTTCTCCCTTGCAGTAGTATCATATAGCCAATGAGCAACATGAGTATCAACAAAGGATGAAGAACCTTGTTTTGAGCGTTTTGGTCTTGGAGGGGCCATTAATTTGGTGTGTTTGAGGATTTTTTGAAAGAAAAATGGGGGCTAGGGTTTGTAGGAAGTAAAAAACGAAGAAGGTAAAGTGAATAGATGGTGTAAAAAGGGTTTAAAATGAAACGACAGTAGAATATTTTGTACAGCCAGTCGACTGGTCAGGGTAGGTCAGTCGACTGGTTGCTAACCGAGAATTTTTTACTCTGTAATCAGTCGACTGACCTATATGACTCAGTCGACTGGTTGACTACCCGAGAGGTCATTAGTTCAAGTCTCTCTAGAGTCATAATTTTTTACTCTGTAATCAGTCGACTGACCTAAAAAGGGTTTAAAATGAAACGATAGTAGCCTATCCAGTGTGATATTGAGCTAGTTCTTGTCTAGGGGTAGGAGTTGGCAAGGACGGAGTAGAGCTACTGGAAGAATGATAGCTACTAGAGGATGTTGGTGTAGCAAAAGATAATTTGGAGATAGAAGAGTTGTAGGAATCGTGAGAGGTCGTTGTTAGGTAATGAGGAACTTGAAGTTTAAATTTTTTTTAAGGATGATTGCAAAAATGAAAGGAATGCAGATTTATAGAGGGAATTGAGCCGTGTTTGTGAGGTTAGAAACAGCAAAAAGATAATGGCCAGAGAGAAAAAAGAATGGATGAGAAGTGTTTTTAAAAAGAATGGTATGAGCCCACGAAATAAAAGACTTGGTAGAAAATACCACATAGCACAACTGGTAAGACATTGAACTACCAGTTAGGAGACCCGAGTTTGAGCTCTAGCAGCTACACGTTTATTTATTTTGAACGAAAATTTCCAGAATAATTAGAATCAATCTTCTAGTTGAAACAAGAAACATACATACTCAACTGGCAAGAGACAACTATAATTCTACAACCTAGAGGTCATTAGTTCAAGTCTCTCTAGAATCATAATTTTTTTTTTGACAAAAATTTGAATGAAAGTTTTTATATATATTTTATCAAATTGTGTTATGAAAAACTACAAATACAAATAGTATAAATACATATATATAAAAATTTATAAATCTTTAAAAGAGACTATTCCAAGTTCTTGTCTTAAATTGATGAAAGTATTTTCATTTAAAGGTTTTGTAAAAATATCTGCCAATTGTTTATCAGAGGAAACAAATTCTGGATTTATCAAATCCTTTTCAATATTATCACGAAGAAAATGATGACGAATGTCAATGTGTTTTGTTCGTAAGTGATTGATAGGATTTTTTGATAAATTAATAGCACTAGAATTATCACAGTAAATAGTTGACTTAGACAAATTAAAGCCAAAATCTTGTAGTGTTTGTTGCATATAGATAACTTGAACACATGCCAAAGCTGCAGAAATGTATTCTGCTTCACATGTCGATAATGAAAAATAGTTTTGTTTCTTACTATAACCAGATACAAGAGATCGTCCAATGAAGTGACAAGTCCCACTTGTAATTTTTCTATCTGTCCGGCTTCCTCCAAAATCAGCGTCACTATAGGACACTAGTTCGAAATAATATCTGACACCGTGTGTTCTTAATAACACTGATTTGTTACTGATAGTACAAACCTTCTATAATCAAATCCTCAAGTATATGAAGTGTATGTGAAGATATGAAGAGAAGGCAATGCTAAGAATCGAAGATTATGAAAGTTATTTGTAGATTCAAAGCAGTAAAAACGTATGTTCGCTGTTTGAATGCAAATATTAAAGCACAAGAAGAGTATTAGAGAGTTAGAATGAAAATCGGAGAATGTGAAGTGTTTGGGAGTATGTATATATAGTAGTTGAAGTGTTACTGCCATTGGTGAAGGGTTCTGACGAAGAGGAGCTTCTATTTCCGTTCAGAGAAGGGTTGCTTCCTTTCACAGAAGAAGATGTCTTTTCGAAAATGTGGCAGTTGGTCTCGGGTCAGTCGACTGGTCGTTCTTGGTCATTCGACTGACTATGCAATAGATTTAAAACATAAACAGTGCATATCGTATACGTAGACAGTCAGTCGACTGGATGATCTTAGCCAGTCGACTGGCTGAGGTACTTTTTGCATATTATGCTTCTGTTTTGTTTAATTATGGGAAAAATGAAGTGCTGACTACTTGAGGATGGATTTTAACAAATTCCTAAGACTCGATTATAAGTACTAGACAGTGAGAACATAGATTAAAAGTCTTGTTATACCATAGTCCTTTGATTATCTCTTTTTGTCGTGAATTCTTTTTTCTTCTAACTTGCTTTGTCATGAATCAAAACTAGTGATTCAACAGTTTCAACCCTTCGTCAACAACACAATTTCTCGGCTCATAAACGTAATTTGAAAACCAACCGGAAAATTCTTTACTGAGATCTCTGTTTGGATGTTCACATTCATAAACACTATTTATATAAACAAATTATTACATTAGGTTATACATGCGCATGCATTACAGAAAAGAATAAAACACAAATTATTATTTCAGATTACCTAACAAATGGTGCAACCTCGACACAATTTAGAAGAATATAAGTATGTGCTAGCTACATGAAGATCTCTATCGTCTAGCCATATTTCTACACATTTTCTAGAAGGCCGACCATGTTGTCTAAAAATAGAAAGCATTGCTTGAGAGGGCTCTTGTTCGTCGCCTTCGTCATTACGAGGAATACTTTCAAATGAAATATTCACATGGTCACTGAAATAGTGAGAGAGAAAGAACGAAGCTTCTTCTTTGAAGTAAGATTTACATATCGAACCTTCAACTCCTGCTTTTTGCCTAACTTTTTTCTTCAGATGATTCAAATATCTGTGCAAAATTTATTTATATTAACTTCATCTTTCAAACGCAAATAAATTACATGATAACATATTACATACCTCTCAAATGGATATATCCATCCATATTGAACAGGACCTCAAAGTCGTGCTTTGGATGGGAGATGAACAGGTAAATGTTCCATTACATTAAAAAGACCTAGCGGAAATATTTTCTCGAATTTGCAAAGCAATTTAAGAATATCCACTTCAAGTTTACGTAAACGTTGCACTTTTAAAGTAGTCAAACAAAGCTTTTTGTAAAACATAATAAGCTCCGTTACTACCTTCCAAACTTTTAACGGCAGTAGTCCTTTAAACATAACAGGAAATAAATTTTCCATCATTATGTGACAATCGTAACTTTTCATTCCGCTCAATCTACCATTTTTAAAGTCAACACATCTATGAAGATTTGGTGATATCCCATCAGGAAATCTTAACCCTTCCACCCATTTTAACATAGCGTTAACTTGATTATTATCTGATTCGTAACATGCCTTGGGTTTTTTTACTGTCGTTTGGTTTCATATGAAGCTTAGGGCGTTTGCATATTTCTTCTATATCACGTCTTGATTTCAAATCATCCTTCGTCTTCCCTTTCACATTCAAAATTGTGTTAAAAACATTATCAAATACATTTTTCTCATTGTGCATCACATCTATATTATGACGAAGCAGAAGATATTTCCAATACAGCAACTCTAAAAAAATAGTTTGTTTGTACCAGTTATGAACAACTGATTTTCCTTCAATTTCTGTTTGCTCTTCAGTTTCATATATCTTTGGATAGTCCCTAACAAGTTCATATATGTTTTCGCTTGACCATATCGTCTGTGGTTGTCTGGTTTCTACTCTATTAGCTAAAAAGTTTTTCTTGTCTCCTCTAAAGGGATGATTTACATGGAGAAAATATCGATGACAGTCAAACCATGAAATTTTCTTACCATGAGGTAAAGAAAACGTTCATGTTTCATCCATGCAACATGGACATGCCAGACGACCGGCAATACTCCATCCTGAAAGCATTGCATAGGAAGGAAAATCATTTATAATCCCCAACAAAGAAGCAAACATACGAAATTTTTTCTTCTTGGACACATCGTATGTTTCTACTCCTTCGTTCCACGGTATTTTTAACTCCTCAATCAACGGTTGTAAATATACATCAATTCCTTGTGTCAGATTGTCGGGGCCAGGAACGACAACAGTAAGAAACATATATTGTGTTTTCATACACATCCATGGAGGTAAATTATACGGTGTGACGATAATGGGTCAGGATGAGTATTTAGAACCAAGTTGAGAAAATGGAGAAAACCCGTCCGTACATAATTCTAATCTAACATTTCGACTCTCTGCTGCAAAATTTGGATACGTTTTATCAAAATGCTTCCATGCTTCTCCATCGGCCGGATGTGTCAACGTACCCTCTTCCTCCGTTCTCACACTATGTCATCTCATATTAGATGCAGTTACAGAAGATGCATATAATCTTTGAAGCCTTGGAGTTATGGGTAAGTAATGCATACGCTTGTATAGAACTTCCTTCCCCTTCTTTTTTCTTGGTTTGTATCTCTCCTGGTTACAAATTTTACAATTTCTAAGGTTTGCGTCTTCTTTCCAAAACAACATGCAGCCTTTTAAACATGTATCTATTTTCTGATAAGGTAAATTAAAAGCCGACATAAGTTTTTTAACTTCATAGTGATTTTCACACATTAGATTATCGGGCGGCATATGTCTTTTTGCATCTTGTACAACAACTGTAAACCCATCTTCGGTGATGTTGTATTTTGACTTCATCGCAATGTATTCTGCGATTGGTGGCAGCTGAGTGCCGCTTTTACAGCCATCCCAAATAGGTTTATTAGCAGTATCTAGTAAATCATAAAAAAAAATTGCTTCAATATTTGGTTCTTTAACATTTCCATCATCGTCGTCAACTTCAACCATAGGAAACATTGATCGTGCTACATCTTCGACCATATTTTCTATACGGGTCGTCGTAACTATTTCGTTAACGACACTTTCAGACTCTACAGAAGTATTTTCTACAACTTCTCCATGCCGATCCCAAACATAATACTCGGGTACGAAACCGTTTTGACACAAATGAACTTTCACGATATCTGGTAACAAATACTTCAAATGTCTATACCTACAACACGGACAATGAATTTCTGCATCGTTTCCATTATTACTTAAAGCGAATTTAACAAATACATTTATACCATTATAAAAATATTCTTTTATTGAGCCCCTCAGTCCTTTTCTTTGGTACACCATCTCCTCCGATCAACAAAATAATCAATCATTTTTCCTATTTGAGAAAATGAAAAGTTCAAAATTTAATATTTATTTTCAAGAATACAAATTCGAAAAAGATTATTTTCATGGTCGTATAATATTTTAATTTGAAGAACTACTTCACAAATTTAAAAATATTTTCAAATAGGGCACATTTTATTTTTTAACGTATCGATACAAAAAAGTATACAAATTTTTTTTCCATGGTCAGGCATCCTACTTCCCATTACAAACACAGTAAGCATTTATATTTCGTACATTACTTCGTCTCAAACGATTCAACAAAATTTCGGCAGCATTTCCCTTTTGTTCCCTACATTGTACACAATGCCTGTACGCAGGAAACAAAAAAGAAAAGTTAGGCCGAAATTTTATGAACCGTTTGAGACGAAGTAGTATACAAAATGTAAATGCTTATTGTGTTCTTAATTTGTCTAATACAGGGACAAATCCAACAAACATTGTACCAGATGAATATAAATGGTCGTTTTTCGAAAAAAACGACTATTTATACAACGATCATGTACAACACTCGTCAGACGGGGCCAAAAACTCTCTAAGCGACATTTGTCAATTAGATGTGCGCATTTAACGAAAAAATAAAGTTGTACTAACTGTTCACATTTACAAAAATATTTTTTAATTTAACACATATGCGACGTATTACATCAACTTAAGGCTCGTTCGACGTATTTTTTGTTGTTGCATAAGTCAGTACGTACACAATATAATATTCCTATCTCGTGCATTCATTCTATCTTATTCCAACTAACACAATACAATGATAGCAGCTGTAACAACCCGAGATTTTGAAGATTACCATTAATATTAAAAAAAATTGGCAAGGCAGACCGGTTTTATAGTGGACCGTTCACTTTTTATTACAAACGTAATAAAACTTGAAATACAGGAGTAAGGTAAAGACACCTTAACTACTAAGATAAAGGAAAATAGAGCGCAGGAGTGTGACAGATATGCCACAGCCATAATAAATTTTTCCTAGACTAGGACTTCTCCGAAGAGGAAGAATCACCAACGTCCTCAAACACCTGGGAAGTAACCAAAGGGACATTCCCCACAAGACCGACAAAGGGGCGGAAAAGGATAGCAAGAGAAGGATCATAAATCACAGCATCAGAAGAGTAAATAAATGATCGATCCCAGGAAGTATCAGCAAGTATGACAGAATTTAACTCAGCATACATACCGTCCAAGTCGAGAACTAAGGAATCACCAGAAGGTCTATAATAAAGGCATCTAGGTCCAAATGATCATCAGAAACAAATCCAAAATAGGAATCATCCAAGGGGTTAAATCGCATATCAGATTGGTGATCAACCCAACATCATTCGGACTCAACCCAAACAACAGGCAAATGAGGCGGAGCAAGATCCAGAACAGCAATAGGAACCGCTGAACCAACACAAGGGACAACGGATGCAGAAGGGGATGCAAGCCGAGCATCAGAACATGAAGGCGGACCCGAGAAAGATGAAGGAACTGCGGGAGGAGGAGCAAACTGAGAGGAAGAAATCTGAGGAACCCATTTCTTGAGCGGAGGCCGGGGCAGAGGGATCTTAGGAGCAGCCGCGGAAACTGAAAGTGTACGTGCAGTACTAAGGATCGTGTAATATAATATATAAATGCGGAAACTAATAATAGCAGTAAAATAAAAATTAAAGTAAGTACACCAGGAATTTTTATACTGGTTCCAACTTCCCGTTCTACGTCCAGTCCCAGAATATCCTCTGGATTTAGACTAAACCCCTCACTTAACCCGGAAGAATAGGTATACGACACCTGAGCAGCCGAACAGGAATTTTTCTGCCTCAACAGTCGAAGAGGACTTTAACTTCAATACAAATAGTTTGTTGACGAATGTGTTCTGAATAACACTGATTGTCTTTTGATAGTACAACTTTCCTATAATCAAATCCTCAAGGGTATATATATGTGTGTGAAGATTTAGAAGGAAGATAATCACGTAGAATCGAAGTTTATGATTTAAATCAAGGATTCTAGTGATATTAAATAAGAATGAATGCTTTTATTTGCAGAACTAAATAGAGAATAGATTTTAGAAATATAAACAAGAATTGGTGATTGTATAAGTGATTTGAACATGTTTATATAGTTGTATAATAGTTACAATCTTTCATGAAGAGTTTCAATCAAAAGTTGTGTCTGTACCTCTTGGATTGAGGGACATTCCTCTTCATGAAACAATCGCAACTCTTCAGAAAACTAGCCGTTATGTTCAGGTCGGTCGACCGAAAAAACCGGCCGGTCAGCTGAGTTTAAAATCGTACACAAAACAGAGAGTATCTGTGCACTTGACACAGGGTCGGTCGACCGAAGTTTCTGGTCGGTCAGCCGACCTGTTGTTAAACAAAAACAGTAGTAGCACATTTGGTTAGAGTACTTGCCTTCCAAACTAGTGACCCAGGTTCGATCCCCGGTCCATGTAATTTTTGTAAACTTGATTTTGATTAAAATATGCAAGCAAGTTTATTTGAATGTGAATGATGATTCTTGAGGAAAGATTTTAACAAAGCACTAAACTAGACTCTATATACATATTTGATGACTCTTGTTAAAATATATAACTATACAAACCATTTATTGAGCCGATGAGTCTGGATGTTATCGTAGTCGTAGAATCGTGAATTGTTGTGTATTGTCAGCAATCAAAACCTATGATCCAAAATTCTCCCCCTTTTTGATGATGACAACTTCATTTGCTACGAACGAATCTTTAACAAGCTTTGTTGATCTTATCTCCCTCACTGAATATATTCCTGTAATTGTACTTTAGATTTCTTCCCTTGAATCTATGCTATATATTCCTGTAAATAATTAATCTTTTCTCTCCCTTAATCTGTGCTTGCATGGTTTATTCCTGCAAATAGTGTTAGAGCAATATCTTTCTCCCCCTTTGTCATCGACAAAAAAGAGAGTTTATATGATGATATAAATTATATTTCACATAAGTGTTAACATAGAACAATATAAAACAAAATAACTACTACTTATAATGTAAGGCATCAGAAAAATTAACATTTAAAGCATACGATACCCAGGCTTCTTATAATTTCCTAATTTTTAGGAAACATCCCCATTTGGGTGTGGTTGAACCATTATAAATATAATTTTCATTATTAACTATCATATTAAAATAATTATCAATGTATTTTTCTCTGTTTTTCCAATTAACAGGAACCCAAATACTTAGATAATTTACATTCATGTTTCCTGTTAGTGATTTTGTACTTCTAGTGAAATTATCAACATTATAGGTCATAGTAGTATTTGAATTTCTAAAAAAATTGGATTTAGGCTTTACTCGAAATTTAGTATTAGCACTATCATTTTTACTATACATGAAAGCATATCTAGTGCTATTTCTACGATCAATTTTATTATATCCTAAACCACTTTTATCATTGTGAGCTTTTGAATTCTTAACATAACCTAATCCCTTTTTATTTGAAGCAGGTTGAGAATTTTCAATAGTTCTGGATAAATTTTCTCTCCCTTTATTAAAATTGGAAATATTTTTAGTAATGTCATCAAGCTTAGTTTTGAGACTAATGTTATCTAACTCAACAATTTTAATTTTTGTTTTTAACTCATGATTTTCAAAAGCTAGAGCATTATTCTTTTCTTTTTGAGCTTCTATTTCTTGACTTAATAGAGCGAGTTGAGAATTGTCAAAGAGTGAATTTTGAATTTTCTCAAGTTCTTCTTCTAATATTTTCTTCTCGTCTTTAAGCATATCTCTTTCGAATTCTGCTTTCTTCTGATTTTCCAGAGCTTCCTTATATTTTCTTTTGAGACTTTTTAAAGTGTCTAGAAGTTATGAATTTATTTCTATCATATCATCAAAAGTTAGATCACTAACCTCATTATCTTTTGCCATGAAGCATTTGTTTGTTTGCTCCTTTAATTTTTCTTTATTGCTCTTCCTCTTCTTATTGCCTTGACTGGATCCTTTTGTAGCCATTTATTCTAGGATGTTGTTACGATCTCCATAATACCAGGTTCCGATACCAAATGAAAGTGTACGTGCAGTACTAAGGATCGTGTAATATAATATATAAATGTGGAAACTAATAATAGCAGTAAAATAAAAATTAAAGTAAGCACACCAGGAATTTTTATACTGGTTCGAACTTCCCGTTCTACGTCCAGTCCCAGAATATCCTCTGGATTTAGACTAAACCCCTCACTTAACCCGGAGGAATAGGTATACGACACCTGAGCAGCCGAACAGGAATTTTTCCGCCTCAACAGTCGAAGAGGACTTTAACTTCAATACAAATAGTTTGCTGACGAATGTGTTCTGAATAACACTGATTGTCTTTTGATAGTACAACTTTCCTATAATCAAATCCTCAAGAGTATATATATGTGTGTGAAGATTTAGAAGAAAGATAATCACGTAGAATCGAAGTTTATGATTTAAATCAAGGATTCTAGTGATATTAAATAAGAATGAATGCTTTTATTTGCAGAACTAAATAGAGAATAGATTTTAGAAATATAAACAAGAATTGGTGATTGTAGAAGTGATTTGAACATGTTTATATAGTTGTAGAATAGTTACAATCTTTCATGAAGAGTTTCAATCAAAAGTTGTGTCCGTACCTCTTGGATTGAGGGACATTCCTCTTCATGAAACAATCGTAACTCTTCAGAAAACTAGCCGTTATGTTCAGGTCGGTCGACCGAAAAAACTGGCCGGTCAGCTGAGTTTAAAATTGTACACAAAACAGAGAGTATCTGTGCACTTGACACAGGGTCGGTCGACCGAAGTTTCTGGTCGGTCAGCCGACCTGTTGTTAAACAAAAACAGTAGTAGCTCATTTGGTTAGAGTACTTAACTCGGAGGAATAGGTATACGACACCTGAGCAGCCGAATAGGAATTTTTCCGCCTCAACAGCCGAAGAGGACTTTAACTTCAATACAAATAGTTTTTTGACGAATGTGTTCTGAATAACACGTATTGTCTTTTGATAGTACAACTTTCCTATAATCAAATCCTCAAGAGTATATATGTGTGTGAAGATTTAGAAGGAAGATAATCACGTAGAATCTAAGTTTATGAATTAAATCAAGGATTCTAGTGATATTAAATAAGAATGAATGCTTTTATTTGCAGAAGTAAATAGAGAATAGATTTCAGAAATATAAACAAGAATTGTTAAATGTAGAAGTGATTTGAACATGTTTATATAGTTGTAGAATAGTTACAATCTTTCATGAAGAGTTTCAATCAGAAGTTGTGTCCGTACCTCTTGGATTGAGGGACATTCCTCTTCATGAAACAATCGCAACTCTTCCGAAAACTAGCCGTTATGTTCAGGTCGGTCGACCGAAAAAACTGGCCGGTCAGCTGAGTTTAAAATCGTACACAAAACAGAGAGTATCTGTGCACTTGACACAGGGTCGGTCGACCGAAGTTTCTGGTCGGTCAGCCGACCTGTTGTTAAACAAAAACAGTAGTAGCTCATTTGGTTAGAGTACTTGCCTTCTAAACTAGTGACCCAGGTTCGATCCCCGGTCCATGTAATTTTTGTAAACTTGATTTTGATTAAAATATGCAAGCAAGTTTATTTGAATGTGAATGATGATTCTTGAGGAAAGATTTTAACAAAGCACTAAACTAGACTCTATATACATATTTGATGACTCTTGTTAAAATATATAACTATACAAACCATATATTGAGCCGATGAGTCTGGATGTTATCGTAATCGTAGAATCGTGAATTGTTGTGTATTGTCAACAATCAAAACCTATGATCCAACAGAAACAACAGAATGCATGTAGCCAGAAGCTAGGTGGCCAAAGGAGTGACATAAGGAACAAATATCTGGAACCCTACCGTAACGAACACGGACTTCCACCACATGCCCAACAGCTAGCTGAACAGGAATAGAGGAAGGGAGAGGCTTAAAAGGGGAAATCTCAATCAGAGCCTTAGCGTACACCAGTTTTTCATGCGCAACCGTATTAGAGTCAAAACATTTCAATTTACCTACGTTGCAAGCAAGCCAATTCAAGCCAAGCAACGGTTGAAGAGCAGAAGGAATTTGCGAAAAATAAACCCAAGCGGGGATAGAAAGAACTTGTTCACGAGTACTAGCTACTGTTGGAGACCAAGAGTAATAATAAATGGTTTCCCATCAAAAAAGGAAGGCTCCGCCTCAAGAACGCGACTGCGATCCACAGAGGAGGAGAACAACAGGAAATACATGGAGTCAACCAGCTCAACATGAAGATCACCTTGAAGCTTCCAAGCCCTTCCACAAACTGAAGACGCATCATGCAGTCGATGATTTGGGTCCAAAAAGAAACCAACCAAATATCCTGACCAATAGTCCAAACCGGCTTGCATTACACTTGGAGGAGGGATCATCACTCCATTTTCCTCAACGATATCAAATTCAACGATTCGTAAACTCCCGCGTTACGGGGCAGAGATGTGAAAAGAGAAGACCATGATTTGGGACCGGCCAGGGTAGGAGCAGCAGGACAAAGGTTATGAATTGAAGGACCGGGATGCTCCACCACAATTGGATTACCAACAGAGGCCGCAAGGATTGAAACACCAGAACTTAATTCACAGTGATTGGGAACACCATTCTCAAAGGTATTAAGACGAACACTAGAGGTGCATCGATCAAAACTCGAATTGTCAGCTGCAGCAGAACGCAAATCATGTCCAGATATACTAATCTTCACACCAACAGCACCAGTGTCAATGACCTCGGTCACAAGCGAAGGCGCACAACCTAACTCAGATCGACAATCATCACTAACCAAGGAATTCAAAAACACGGGACGCGAGCTAGAGCGCTCGACGGCTGCTAGGGCAGAAGGCTTAACTGCGGGCAGAGGAGGAAACTCAGTGTCAGTAAGAATGGGAGGCATAGGACGTGAGGATGCAATATGCAGGTCCTAAAAATCCTACCAGATCTGGTGGAAGAGGGCGAAGGGGATGGAGCATAAGGGAGGAGGCGATGAAGAGGAGAGTTAGGCATAAGAAGTGGATGGAGTGGAGGGAAGAAGAGGAGGGAAGGAGAGGGCGAAACACGATTGGAAGCTAAAAGGATCTGGATGAACAAGACAAAGATGAAAGAATGGTCGCCATTAAAACAAACGAAAGGTCGCCATTTGAAAACTTGACGTTAATATTAAATGAGGGATATTAAATATCAATGCAAATTATAACGAAAGGTCGCCGTAAATATTAAATTATAATGCAAATTATAATTAGTATTGTGTTTAAAAATGAATTGGATAATAAAATGAGGGATTATATTATTTATTTTATATAAATAATATCTTGATGAATATAATTTGGGATTTGAAATTTAAATAAGTTATATTATTTTATTTGAAGCCTATTTCAACATTTGATGGTTAAAAAAAGTGTAAATGAATGAAATAAAGCTTGAAAAACTTTTTTTTTGGATTTGGATTGAAAATAGATAATTGTGATGGTTTAATTTTAGTTAATTAGTAATATTGGAAATTTATTCTAATGTTAGCCTTCTATTGTAAAATAAAAGGAATAATATGAAGAAAATAAAATTTAGAAGTGTAATTAGGCTTGGAATGATGTATTAATGTTATAAAAATGTTAAAACATTTTAATACACTTCATTCGACTTAAAAATAAATTTTATTTGGTTGAAATGGATGAAAATAGTGATTTTTCACTAAAAATGGGAATATTGGTAAATATTGTTAAAAAATTGTGTTATATGGGAAAAATAATATTTTTAATTGGAAAAAATATCTTGATGATTAAAAAGTGTTAGAATGATTTATTGCAATTTATTTGACACGAAAGAAATTTTTGTTTAAGTTATTGCATTAAAAATAGTGTTTTTGCACTGAAATTGTGTAATTTGTAAAATATTGTCAAAGATAGGGTTTTATTTATAGAAATAACTTTTTATTGCCGAAATAAATTTTATTTTTTTATACAATAACAATTTTATTGCAAACAATTTATTTTAGATATTTTATTTGGTTAAAAATGAGAAAACTAGTGTATAAATTGATTAAATAGGTTAAATATGTATATAACATAGGAATTTCTCCAAGTATATTAGTCTTGGGCTTATTTGGGTAAGATTTGAATCCATTAACTCTCTCTAGAACTATCTTGAAAAGAGGAAATAGGTGTACGTACTTTTTTTTCTCATCTTCCTTCCCAAAACAAAAAACATAGTAAATGGAGAGAAAAAAACAATGGCTTTCCCTAATTAAATCTCAATTACATTCAATTTCTCTCTTAATTCAAGAAGAACTTCACCAAAATAAGAATAGAGAAAGGATTTCACCTTCAAGCTCCAATCTTTCTTCACAAATTTGGGTGTTTGCTATCTAAAATCAAAGGTGAGTTTAAAACTCACATTTTCTAGCTTTGATTGAGATTTCAAGGCAAGAAATCTCAATTTTGTTTGTTGCATGTTTATTTATGAAATTTCCATCAGTAAATTAGGCATATCTCTTTCGTTTTAAGTCAAAATTTGATTATTTTAGATGTTCGGGAAAGCATAAACATATATCTACAAGTTTAATGTTTTGAGTTTTCTAAAATTTTGACGTTTCCTTGATCAAAATCATGCTTTTTTGTTGCTGTCCCAAGAGCAAATTGACAGCAGCAACAATCATAGGCCAGAGAAGTGTTTTAGCCATAAGTTTTTCGTTTCTTATACAATTTAGGTCAAAATTTTTTTACTGGAAAATATATTCAATAAGGAGTAATTTATTTCAGGTTTCATTTTGATATTTTACTATTTGTCTGACCTAAAACAGATTTGTAAGCAGAAGTATAGTTATGTCTTTGATAGAATTTCCTGAGTTTGAATCTGATATTGTTTAAGCTATAACTTTCTTGTTTTTGATCTGAATTCGATAATTTTTAATGTTTCAGAAAGCACAATTCATGTACTACAACTTTTATTCATTGATTTTTCTGTTAATTTGAGGTTAGCTATGTCAACATTGAATTTTTTTACTGCTATCCTGAGAGAAAAACTATTATTTGCTCTGTGTTTGAAACTGAAACGAAATTAGCTTTTAGTTCTTCGTTTCTCACCCGAATTTGATAATTTTGGATGTTCTGAAAATCTTAGGACATGTGTTACATGTTTCATTCATTATATTTTCTGGAATTTTGAAGTTTTCTTGGTCAAAATTATGGTTGTATGTTGCTGTCCTGAGAGCAAAATGACAGCAACAACAATTGTTGACCTTAGAATTGTATTAGCTCGTTTTTCTCTCATTCTCTTCGGTTTTGATGATGTTTTTGGGATATTTTGAGAGCTACGATGCCTATCAGTAGGCTAGCTATATATAGAGAATTTGAAATTCAAATTTTAATGGAATTTGAATTGATTTTGGGTTAAATTTGAATTGAATTCGTGTTGAATTCAAGTTATCGATTTTGAAATATCCCTCTTAGTTTCCGTTGCTTTCGAGAGCGGTTTCTCTAAACCATTTTTGTAATATATGGACATTTCAAATTATTATTACATAATATTTTTTAAAATTATTTTTCTAAATAAAGATAGATCTATTTTCTATAATAAAGGAATTTCAAATATTGGTTTTAGTAATCGTTTTCGAAAAATCGTATTAAATTTCTATTTTCTCTAATAAAATTATTTTATAAATAAAATTACTTATTTTTATGAATTTAAGATGTATAAGAAAGACAATTAAACGGTAAAGTACAACATGTGGTATGGGACACATGGATTTGCTTTATCGCTTAATATCGGACTTATACGATCGAAACCATTTCGATGAACTGTTTGAGATGATTTGAGATTTTATTAAATTTTGGGTAGATTATATGGTCTGAGAACTCCAATTTAGGAATACATTAGATGGAGGATCATTTTAAGATGTGTTTCTTAATCGGCGCTGAAATGAGGTGAATTAAGAGCTAGAAATTCCTAATTGGAATTATGGTTATGAATAACCATCTAGATATTATTTTTACTTGCCGATGAGATGATGTAAGCTTCTTTATGATGATTTTATGATGTTGAGATGTAAGATAATTTTTACTTGTCGATGAGATGAGACAAGTCACGATACCACTAGTACTCGTCAATGAGAAATGGTATTGTGTTTACTCGGCAATGAGATGAGGCTGAGTATATTTTCATGATGTTTATGATGTTTTAACAGTATGGTACCAACTAACGGCTAGTAAACCATTAGGTGCGAACGTATGGTATGTGACGTACGTTAACACCTATTGGGTTCCTATCCGAGAAGTTAAGACACATTCACGATGTTTACTAGCACTACAGACCACGAGTACTCAATTGAAGTCATCACGATGCAGTTGCTACTCCGATCATCATGATGTTATTAACTCGGGTCTTTGTGACTGGGATTCATTATGATGTTATAGACTATAGTTATTTATGATGTTCACGATGTAGCACGCGTAGCATTGCTTCGGCATGCAATCGAGGATCTGGCCAATCCGAGATTTCTTTGAGTTTTGATGTTTTAGACTTCACCGTCTTTAGATGATTATTACATTGATAGCCTAGTGCCAGAGGAGATATATACATAATGGTGAAATCATTTATGACGTTATTCTTTGATTAAGTTATTTGCATTATGGATTGATGATTTTATAGGCAACTTGATGTTAAGATGGAGTTGAGATGTATTTATAAATTTATACCAATGAGATGAGGTATAAATGATTATGAAGAATCTTTTATGATGAGTTTTAGTGATGGATTTGAGATGTATCTATATTCATACCGATGAGATGAGGTATGAATAAGTATAATGCTTCTTTTATGAGTGGGTTTTATATTTCCTTGAATGATCCTTAGGATGTGCCAATGAGATGAGGCACATCCATATGCGTTTTATTCTATGTATGAAGGATATGTACCTTTGATGTATTGTTATATTAACAACCACTTCTAAGAAGATAGTTGAAGCATTTAAAGTCATTATCTATACTCCTTTATACCGCCGATGATATGAGGCAAAAGCGATGTTTATTAAGTCTTATCTTTAAAACTTTGCTCGCCGATGTTCCATTTGCTTAAGTGTTAGTTATGCCACTTAAGTATGACTTTACCATCATTATCTCTTCTACTTGGCATGAAGAGATGTTGTCCTTTCTTATGATGTTGAAACCCTGTTTAGGTATGGTATCCTTTAAGAAAAAGGATACTATAGATTCCACCTACTTATCCTTATCGATTATTCTGTTTAACTGATGATTTTAGCTAGCCTGACCCGTGTGTTTTCACTCGGGGTCAAACCGAGTTGTTTCAGGTATCATCTATTGGGCTTAGCTTGAAGTTGATATTGTATATCAGTTTTTCTTTCCCTTGAGTAGTTTATGTTCTTTCGCATACTTTGATGTAGTTATATTTGATTCGATGTATATAATGTGGTCGAGTACCATCTTTATTGTATTCATATTGCATTGTACTAAACATGAATCAGTGTATATGTATATATATGATGTTGATTACTGTTCTGTGATGTGCTTTACATTTAGTTATTGTATTTTGTTCTGATAGATCCGTTAGCCATGTATAGTTTTGGATTAAGCATTTACTGGGTATGTTGATCTACTTTAGTTGAAAAGAAAAATTATATTGCATTTATCGACGTATTCGGTAGATGTTTAAGACAAAATTTTAGATGGTCGCCCTTAACCAGCCCTATTCTTCGCTTTAGTAGACGGAATTACTTGTTAGTTCTCTTTGCTAAGGTGGGTCTCGGGGTGGGGAGTTACAGCTTGGTATCAGAGCTGTGGTCAGAACAAAGTAGAATAAACACAGAACATTACGTATATCACGATACGTCGAAGTACAATACGAGTGGATCATTGTCCTTTATTCGAGCTTGTTTTGGGATATGTTGAGATGGAATATGTTTAGGAATATAAATTGTATTCCTTAATATTCCATAACTGAGTTTGATATTATCTTATCTTATGAATAATCTTATTTGGGATTATTCTATTCTTATTTTTTTCCGATGCAAGTGAGTTCGTGTCGATGAAGCTTATTGATTCCTTTGAGTATTCTTGTTATGTTCCTTTAAGAGTTGTGAATCGTATTGATGGATCCACAACGATTGGCTTGCTGTGAACATTCTGAGATTTTTATTTGATGTTGCTTTTGTGAGTATTTGTTTGTTACTCACAATCTTGAGATGCATTTGATTTGAGACGGATTGACTTATTTGATATTAAGTCCAATCCTTTGTTTTATAGATCCTATTGTATATTTAGGTTTCCTATTTTGATTGGTTTATTATTTCTATCACTTTGGAATGTTAATAATGATTCCAAAGTTTCTGGATTCACTCTTGAGTATCGAGATGTTGATGATATATCTCAAATTGCAGTCATGGTGACTTTGTTGAGTTTTTTTGGAGTCCGTTTGGATTTGACATCTAATCGGGCAATCGAGTGTTGAGGTAACCTTATTCCCGACTCTTAGCTCTTCGGTTGTCCTTCCACGAGATATCCACTGAGGAATGAGGTGAGTTTCTAGACTTTTCGAATTTGGTTGAGTTTATCATTCAGCTTTTTTTGAGTGTTCTTTTCAAATACTTAATCAATTTTATCCTTTGTAGCATGACATTGTTTGAAGTAGTGATTGGTGGATTGTGTGCTTCTTCTCCTTCGAGAAGAATATTTTTCTTATCCTGTATCTTGATGATATTTGGGAGTGGTTCGTGACATCGTAAGATTGACGAACACTCTATCTCCTCATGATGATTTTGAGAATCGAGTATTCTACGAATATCTCGATGCATTCTCTTAATGCTCTTTGGCTTGAGTTTTGAAGCTATATAAATATGAGTTTTAAAAAGAAATTTGAGCTTTGAGATATTTAAAAAAAATCAAAGAATATTTTGAGAATATACTTACGTGAATAGTATTTCTTTTATAGAAATAATTTGAGAGTGTTGGGTTGTCCATCGAGTAGTTAAGAGTTCTAGTCGATACGCATGATCAACGTTATCGGTAGGAATCTCCTAAATGCTATGATGAGGCAATCAGATACGACGGTTTATGTTTTAAAAATTGAGATTTTGAAAATAATAATTTGAGATTAAATATTAAATTTATTTTTGAATGGTAATTGCAGCCATTGATTTTAGAGACGAGTAATAGAGTGGCGAGGCAGTTTTGATCGTTTGGTCAACTCTGCAGCCAACAGAAATATTTATTTATTAGAGACTCAATGGCGAGGCAATGCATTTATTTATTTTTAAATTATAAAGATGAGAATATAAATGAAATTATTTTTAAGCTGTGCTTTATTGAAAGTATATTTTGAGATTTTAGAATCTATATTATATACATTGGATGTTTTAAGAGAAGAGATATAAGAGAATTTGAAGATTGTTTTTAAACTATTTAAGTGGTTTAATAAAAAGAGTAAAGAGAATTTAAACCCCTAATTTATTTTGAGGAATATTATTATGGATTTACAAATTTCTTTGGAAATTAATTTTGAAGTAAGAGAAGAAATTTGGACTTTTAATTTGAGTTTTAAATAACTTACTAAGTAATATAGTAAAAAGTTTGAAAATTTTCAAATGTTGAAAATTGAGATTTAAAATTTAAAAGATGTTGAGATTTAAAAATTCTAAATATCTTGGATTAAAAGATAATTTGAGTTTATATCCTTGTTCTTGAGTATATTCTATCTTTGAGCTATTATTAACGACGTGCATTTTTCACGGTCGTTCGAGTTGGTGGCCTTGTGAGAAGCCATCTTATGATTTATCAATCTTGTCTATTGTGTCTACTCTGTTGTGAGGATGTTCTTTCTGTATATTTATGCGGAAAATCTTATTAATGATCTTTTATTGCTTAGGGTTTGGGTTTAAGTGAGTTTGATCCCGACTCCATTCGTAGAGTTTTGTGAAATCAATCATTTTTGATTGATTAAATGTTAATTATCTTATTGTGTTTTGATTAGAAGACGGGATATCTTCGAAATTCTTTTGAGTTACTTGGAAAATTCGATGGTTTGTTAATCACTATATTAGCATTTGATGGGCCATTAGATTAACCAAGTGAATTTTTCCTTGTTTCTATCCACCATTCTATGTTGATAGTATGAATGGTTTGAGTTTCGAGCTTGTCTTTTATCCTTTGTCGATTGAATTTTTGTGTTGTTTACAGCCTTTTTCCACTAGAAATTGTGAGAATGCAATTTTGTTAAGGGGGGAGTCTGTAACAAGCCAGGATTTTGGAGATTACCTTTAATATTAAATTATAATGCAAATTATAATTAGTATTGTGTTAAAAAATGAATTGGATAATAAAATGAGGGATTATATTATTTATTTTATATAAATAATATCTTGATGAATATAATTTGGGATTTGAAATTTAAATAAGTCATATTATTTTATTTGAAGCCTATTTCAACATTTGATGGTTAAAAAAAGTGTAAATGAATGAAATAAAGCTTGAAAAACTTTTTTTTTGGATTTGGATTGAAAATTAATAATTGTGATGGTTTAATTTTAGTTAATTAGTAATATTGGAAATTTATTCTAATGTTAGCCTTCTATTGTAAAATAAAAGGAATAATATGAAGAAAATAAAATTTAGAAGTATAATTAGGCTTGGAATGATGTATTAATGTTATAAAAATGTTAAAACATTTTAATACACTTCATTAGACTTAACAATAAATTTTATTTGGTTGAAATGGATGAAAATAGTGATTTTTCACTAAAAATGGGAATATTGGTAAATATTGTTAAAAAATTGTGTTATATGGGAAAAATAATATTTTTAATTGGAAAAAAATATTTTGATGATTAAAAAGTGTTAGAATGATTTATTGCAATTTATTTGACACAAAAGAAATTTTTGTTTAAGTTATTGCATTAATAATAGTGTTTTTACACTAAAATGGTGTAATTTGTAAAATATTGTCAAAGATAGGGTTTCATTTATAAAAATTAAATTTTAATGTCGAAATAAATTTTATTTTTTATACAATAACAATTTTATTGCAAAAAATTTGTTGTAGATATTTTATTTGGTTAAAAATGAGAAAACTAGTGTATAAATTGATTAAATAGGTTAAATATGTATATAACATAGGAATTTCTCTAAGTATATTAGTCTTGGGCATATTTGGGTAAGGTTTAAATCCATTAACTCTCTCTAGAACTATCTAGAAAAGAGGAAATGAGTGTACGTACCTTTTTTTCTCATCTTCCTCCCCAAAACAAAAGACACGGTAAATGGAAAGAAAGAAAAACGGTGGCTTTCCCTAATTAAATCTCAATTCCACTCAATTTCGCTGTTAATTCAAGAAGAACTTCACCAAAATAAGAATAGAGAAAGGATTTCACCTTCAAGCTCCAATCTTTCTTCACAAATTTGGGTGTTTGCTATCTAAAATCAAAGATGAGTTTAAAACTCACATTTTCTAGCTTTGATTGAGATTTCAAGGTAAGAAATCTCAATTTTGTTTGTTGCATGTTTATCTGTGAAATTACCGTCAAGAAATTGGACATATCTTTTTCGTTTTAAGTCGGAATTTGATAATTTTAGATGTTATAGAAAGCATAGACATAGGTCTACAAGTTTCATGTTTTGAGTGTTCAAAATTTTTGACGTTTCCTTGATCAAAATCGTGCTTGTTTGTTGCTGTCCCGAGAGCAAATTGACAGCAGCAACAATCATAGGCCAGAGAAGTGTTTTAGCCATAAGTTTTTCTTTTCATATCCAATTTAGGTCAAATTTTCTTACTGGAAAATACATTCAATAAGGAGTAATTTATCTTCAGGTTTCATTTCGATATTTTACTATTTGTCTGACCTAAAACAGATTTGTAAGCAGAAGTATAGTTATGTCTTTGATAGAATTTCCTGAGTTTGAATCTGATATTGTTTAAGCTATAACTTTCACGTTTTTGATCGGAATTCGATAATTTTTAATGTTACGGAAATAATAATTCATGTACTACAACTTTTATTCATTGATTTTTCTGTAATTTTGAGGTTAGTTATGTCAAAATCGAATTTTTTTTACTGCTATCCCGACAGCAAAACTATTATTTGCTCTGTGTTTGAGACTAAAACGAAATTTGATGTTAATTTTTTCGTTTTCTCATCCGAATTTGATAATTTTGGATATTCCGGAAAGCTCAGGACATGTGTTACATGTTTCATTCATTATATTTTTTAGAATTTTGAAGTTTGCTTGGTCGAAATTATGGTTGTATGTTGCTGTCCTGAGAGCAAAATGACAGCAACAACAATTGTTGACCTTAGAATTGTATTAGCTCATTTTTGCTCTTATTCTCTTCGGTTTTGATGATGTTTTGGGGATATTTTGAAGGCTATGATGCATATCAGTAGGCTAGCTATATATGAAGATTTTGAAATTCAAATTTTAATGGAATTTGAATTGATTTTGGATTAAATTTTAAATTGAATTCGTATTGAATTCAAGTTATCGGTTTTGAAATATCCCTCTTAGTTTTCATTGCTTTCGAGAACGGTTTCACTAAACCATTTTTGAAATACATGGAAATTTCAAATTATTATTACATTGTATTTTTTAAAATTATTTTTCTAAATAAAGATAGATTAATTTCCTATAATAAAGGAATTTCAGATATTGGTTTTAATAATCGTTTTCAAAAAATCGTATTAAATTTCTATTTTCTCTAATAAAATTACCTTTTTTTATGAATTTCGGATGTATAAGAAAGATAATTAAACGGTAAAGTAAAACATGTGGTATGGGACACATGGATTTGCTTTATCGCTTAATATCGGACTTATACGATCGAAACCATTTCGATGAACTGTTTGAGATGATTTGAGATGTTATTAAATTTTGGATAGATTATATGGTCTGAGAACTCCAATTTAGTAGTACATTAGATGAAGGATCATTTTAAGATGTGTTTCTTAATCGGCGTTGAAATGGGGTGAATTAAGAGCTAGAAATTCCTAATTGGAATTATGGTTATGAATAACCATCTAGATGTTATTTTTACTTGCCGATGAGATGATGTAAGCTTCTTTATGATGATTTTATGATGTTGAGATGTATGATAATTTTTTACTTGTCGATAAGATGAGACAAGTCACGATGCCACTAGTACTCGTCAATGTGATAAGACGAGTATGGTATTGTATTTACTCGGCAATGAGACGAGGCTGAGTATATTTTCATGATGTTTATGATGTTTTACTAGTGTGGTACCAACTAAGGGCTAGTAAACCATTAGGTGCAAACGTATGGTATGAGACGTACGTTAACACCTATTGGCTACCTATCCGAGAAGTTGAGACACATTCACGATGTTTACTAGTACTACAGACCACGAGTACTCGATTGCAATCATCACGATGCAGTTGCTATGCCGATCATCACGATGTTATTAACTCGGGTCTTTGTGACTGAGAGTCATTATGATGTTATAGACTATAGCCATTCATGATGTTCATGATGTTAAGATGTTATTTGACTCCAATCATCACGATGTTCATGGTACCAAATAGTAGTACTAGTCACGATGTAGCGCGCGTAGCATTGCTTCGGCATGCAATCGAGGATCTGGCCAATCCGAGATTTCTTTGATTTTTGATGTTTTAGACTTCACCGTCTTTAGATGATTATTACATTGATAGCCTAGTGCCAAAGGAGATGTATACATAATGGTGAAATCATTTATGATGTTATTCTTTGATTGAGTTATTTGCATTATGGATTGATGATTTGATGATTTTATAGAGTACTTGATGTTAAGATGAAGTTGAGATGTATTTATAAATTTATACCGATGAGATGAGGTATAAATGATTATGAATAATCTTTTATGATGAGTTTCACCGATGGATTTGAGATGTATCTATATTCATACAGATGAGATGAGGTATGAATAAGTATAATGCTTCTTTTATGAGTGAGTTTTATATTTCCTTGAATGATCCTTAGGATGTGCCAATGAGATGAGGCACATCCATATGCGTTTTATTTTATGTATGAAGGATATATACCTTTGATGTATTGTTATATTGACAACCACTTCTAGAAGATAGTTGAATCATTTAAAGTCGTTATTCATATTCCTTTATACCGCCGATGATATGAGGCAAAAGCGATGTTTATTAAGTCTTATCTTTAAAACTTTGCTCGTCGATGTTCCATTTTCTCAAGTGTCAGTTATGCCACTTAAGTATGACTTTATCATCATTATCTCTTCTACTTGGCAAGAAGGGATGTTGTCGTTTCTTATGATGTTGAAATCATGTTTAGGGGATGGCATCCTTTAAGAAAAAGATACCGTCGCTTCAACCTACTTATCCTTATAGATTATTCTGTTTAACTGATGATTTTAGCTAGCCTGACCCGTGTGTTTTCACTCGGGTCAGACCGAGTTGTTTCAGGTATCATCTATTGGGCTTAGCTTGAAGTTGATCTTGGATATAAACTCTTCTTTCTCTTGAGTAGTTTATGTTCTATCGCATACTCTGATGTAGTTATATTTGATTCGATGTATATAGTGTGGTCGAGTACCATTTTTATTGTATTGTACTAAACATGTAACAGTGTATATGTATATATATGATGTTGATTACTGTTCTGTGATGTGCTTTTCATTTAGTTATTGTATTTTGTTCTGATAGATCCGTTAGCCATCTATAGTTTTGGATTAAGCATTTACTGGGTATGTTGATCAACTTTAGTTGAAAAGAAAAATTATATTGCATTTATCGACGTATCCGGTAGATGTTTAAGACAAAATTATAGATGGTCGCCCTTAACCAGCCCTATTCTCCGCTTTAGTAGACGGAATCCCTTGTTAATTCTCTTTGCTAAGGTGGGTCTCAGGGTGAGGCGTTACAGCAGCGCTACACACATATACAATCGTAGAATGAAGGCATACACAACGATTTACGTATACACGAACAACAATAAATTATACATGTTTTTAATAATTTCACGATAAAAGATGAAATAAGAATACAATGGAATGCTAGAAACTATTATAACACTCTTGAATTGCCCTAATTTATCAACTTATGCAAATCTAGAATTAGGATAAAAACTCAATTTTTCACAAACATAAGAGATTAACCTGAGCTGGAGAGCAAGAGGTGTTGAATTCACAGTGAGGGAAGGAAGAAAAATCACGAAATCAGCGATTGGAGGTGGAAAATGGTGATTTTGGGGGTTTTTCATTTTTTGATGTGGCTGGAAAATGAGAAAGAAAGGCTCGGCGAGCTGCTGTAATTCGCGATTTTCCGACGGCTTCTGACGGCCCGTCGGAAGCCGTCGAAAAATGGCCGTCGGAAGCTGTCGCTCCCCCGCCTCTATTTGACCATTTTCTAGTAGTGCAGACAATTTCTAAAACAGAGTTACGAATGGAAGAAACAACCAAGTATGGTAATTGATAAGTAATAAATTAAGTAGCTTTTCACTTTTCAGCAAACAAGCAGTCAAACATGAAGTAGCCAAAGTGACAACCAAAGATGGAAGAAGATTGCTTTGGAAGATGTCTGTGCGAATTTGCCCGAGCTATGCTGGAGGCTGGAGCTTGGAGTTGCCTATTGCTGTCGCAGTCGAATCATCGTCGATTGAAGTCGCCACCTAATCAATGTCGTTTGGAGTCATCATCGGCCATCGCTGTCGAGTATTGTCGAGTGAAATCGCGATAAATTTTTTCTTTTGCTTTGCTACGGGTAGAAATTGTATTTTTTTTTTCTCTTTTTGCTGCGCGTTTGGTAGTGAAGATGGTGCCCTAGAATTTTCGCGGCCCAAAGCCATGCTTTGCTAGCTTTACCCATAGACCGACCCTGTTGACTGGAAACGTTTTAAGACAAAAAATTGTTTTCTACGATTCAATACCCATGATTACGAATACACTCACACCTGTAACCAATTAAATACTTTTTCTTGATATTTTCAGCTTGTTTACATTTAATGTATTTAAAACAATTATTGTATCATAGTGCAACAATATATAAATTAGAAAATAGAAACAAAAGCTTATTTAATTTGAATAGGATTTGCTGTAAGAATCAAGTCATATGATCAATTTACATAATGCTGCTTTGGAATATCTTTAGATCTATCATCACCTATCATTTAGTGATGCCCCGCAAATGACTTCATGTTAAATTTTTTTTCTTTTTTCTGGATGGTCTAAATTAGTATATAATTCACTGTGGAAAGTATATTTCGTAGTACATAGTTTATGTCATATAATTTGTAGTATTTGGTTAACGATATATAACTTTAGTATATCATTTTATTCGTATGTAATTTACCATATACGCCATTCTTGCATTAATTTCGTACAAATAAATAAATATTATTTCAGTTTTGAAGTTGTATATAACTTACTGTATATGCACTATTAATGAATGAATATGATGCTAAACAAAACTATAATCAAGTATTAAAGCTGAGTATATTTTAGTATATAAAAAAAGAATTGTTCAGAAGAAAAAGGGTTTTCCAGCGCCTTTGTTAAGCCTCGTAGCGAAGGGTTCGCGAAACTTACAAATTATGATGCGAATGTTGACGCGAATTATAATATGGATCGTTGCAAAATCGTATGAATTAATTATGAAATGTGGACGCCATATACAAACTGCCAATGTCTGGCCAATGATGCGCTGACTGTGCGTCGACAATTTTGGTTTGAAATGAAACAATTTTCCAGCAGTGTAGTTGAACCATTGACGTCAAAACATCATGCAATTGTAAATAGTTTTTTTGATGTTGTTCTTCAATTATTATAGGTCACTCACTCACTACCTAATTTAATAATTTTTTAATTCAATTCTGTTAAAACCTTTTGGAAATGTTAAAATAACAATTAAAGACGATTTACGGATTTAATGAAACCATGCTAAAATCCGTCAATACTTTCTGACTTTATTTAACATTTATAAAGAGGATAAGACAAAATTATGTTCACTTTTGTTTTGTAGGCATTAATTCAAATTTTGCGCACAGCGGTTTAATTCAATGAATAAATACCTTCATGCATTTTGCTGTAACATATCCTACAAATGCTCTTCAAGAAGAAAACGATAGGATCAAAAAAAAAAAAAAAAAAAAAAAAAAAAAAAAAAGGAATTGAAATGAATGCTACTTTGATTTACTTTTCGAAACTTAAACGAAGATAGAATTGAAAACAAGATTTATATATTTTTCAAAAATACAAGAAAAACCTAAGTTCTTTTGTTAGCATTTGATCAGTTCAAGCCAGTCGACAATCTTAAGACAAGGATGAAATAAAGAAGAAACAAAAAAATACCAATACGACTGAACAAACCCACAAGTCTCATTTCGCCAAGCAACGCGGACAAAATTCTATGCTGAGTTTCTTCTAGCTGCACTTATCATCAAATTTTTAGTCAAATCCATAAAAGCCCTAAAAATACACTCATGCACTTCCGTATCGTTCAAATCCAAAAAGTGAACCAACAATTCCTCCAGAAAATCCCAATCCAATATCCCCAATTCATCCACGTGGTTCGCATCCGCCATCTCCTGCATCGACCTTCTGAAATCAACGTACGGATCCGCCGATTCGGTCACCACGGTTGTTGCATCCGACGCTCTTCTTGACGCCGAGCTCGTCCGCGTCTCACCCGCCACCGGAACGCTGTTTTCTGACAATGTTGGGCTAACGCTTTGCTTATTTCTTGCTTTTAGTCGTTGATTCGTCTTTGATTTCAATACTAGTTGCTTCATCAGCGACTTCAGAAGTGACATTTTATCGTTGTATTTTGATGATGTGAGCAAGTTTTGATTTTCGTGTTTATACAGAAGACATGGAAAAGTGATTTACATGGGTATGATATACTGTGACGCGCCTATAGTATTGTGATTTTTGTGATTTATATTAGTAAAATCCAGTGTACGGTTAATGTATGTAATATGTGTATATTTGGGATGTTTTTAATGTTTATATTTTATGATTATGTAATGACATGTAGTTGACTGTAACGCTATTGTTTGATGCACTTGGATTTGGCAATGAATAATACGTTTGATAGGATTAAGAATAAATGTAAACAGGTTAGTTAGTACTCAATACTGTGAACTGAATTTATTTAGATGAATGCATTGGTTCACGTACAATCAGCTTTGAACTAACGGGTTAATGGAGCTGTTTATGGGAAGAGCAGAATGGTAGAAATTCCAATCTGTCTGCATAACTTACGGAAAATCGAATTTCCGCACTTCGAACTGTTGGAAATGCTCTTAGCATATCATCACGCTTCAATATCTTATCGGTCAAAAGTTCATTTATTTGGATAACTAATACATGCACATCTATACCTCCATTGGCATCAGGCGCCTGCCTATTCAACAGGCGTCCATGTTTATAAAACAGACGTCTGGATGCGTGTTGTACAGGTGGCTGGATGTCAGGCGCCTGTTGAACAGGCGCCTCGTCGAATCACACATTCCCGCACCAAAGCCCCACCTTTCTGCACCATTGGGGATTCTCGTGCTCTGTTGGATTGCTTTTTGGGTGCAGATTCGAGAATATTAAATCTGTTGGAGTTGCTCTAATGCCAACTTGAATGTGGTATCAGGTATAAGGCAAAGAAAGAATATTTTAAGGGTAAAAGGCATGGAAATAAGATCTTGTGTACCCGAATGTACGAAATCAAACACTATTTAACATGGATTGACTACTACATGTCCTTTTCATGAATTAAATGGTAAAGTCATCAACAAATATTTTATCAAGCTATATTATTCTCAAAAACTTAAATGAAAACTCTATCGCCCTAAATGATCCATAATGACGACTTTCTTAATTTACTTCTAAAAGCCATGAATTAGTACGGAGAATACATGTTTTGTAAGTGCAACATAAAATAATTTATACAAATGGTAGATGATACAGTTAGCCTGGTAAACAAGAATCATTTCAAATATCTGTATCAGCATATGCAAACGGATATAGAATATGTTAGTTTTATTTATATAAAACTACATATAAAAAAGGATTTTATCTTAATACACTTACAATTAAATAATCAAACGAATCACTAACCCCTCTTCATGCTAGCTGTCGATTTAAAGCTTTGGAATGATGCTCTGCTTTCTCTTGAGAAACGGACAAGAATGATATATTTATAATTTCAGAATTGCTCTCCCTTACTAAAATAAATTGTATTACGATAATATCTATATAGGGAAGATATCTCTATTTATATAATCTTACCTAGCATATTAAATTCATAATAAATCATATTCATTTGAGAAAAATCTCAGAAATTCAGAGAAATTCGAGATTATCCTTCTCTCTATCATATAAAAATTTCAAGGCCAAAAGTCATATTTATTTATGTTAAATAATTAAAACCCAAAATTAAGCTACTTCCTTCTTAGGAAATTCATAAAATATTTAGTATAACTTGAAAAATTATGAAGTTAAAACCCATTTCCAAAATACTATTTTACACTTCATACCAAAAATTCGAACCATTTGAAGAATAAAAACTCAGGTTTTCCTGAAAACCCTTTCAATTAATTTCATAAAAGTTCTCATAAATCGTTATTCTATCCAAACAATAATTCTACAACCATATCTTGACAAAAACAATCAAATTAATTTGGATGCTACCCATAGCCTAATTCAAAACAAGAAAATTGAGATGAAACATTTATTATTCACCTTAAATTTGAATGTTGGGGTTGAGATTGGATTAGTGCTTTAGTTTTCCCTAAACTTGATTGAATTCCCTTTGATTTTTGTGCTTCTTTCTCCTAGTTTTATGGCTGGCCTCAAAATCTTCTTTTTTTGATTGTTTTGTGAACGAGTAAAGTGAGAATGAAATGAGATGGAGAGGGTTTAAGGAGTGAAAGTTGGATCTACCTAATTTGGCCCTCTCATATATTCTCTTATATGTTAACTTTATAACAATCTTTCTTAGTTTATTAATATTGGTTTGATCTTATAAATTTTCAAATCTCATTTTTGTTAACCATTTACATTATATTATTCTATTTAATCTATCCAATTAAATATTCTGAATAATGTTAAATTAAAATTAGGGGTGTTACATGCTCCTCTCCTAAAAGAATTTCGTCCTCGAAATTCAGTAAAGACTACTTAGCAAGCACACCAAACATGCAAACAATGCTAGTATATCCTACCAGCTACAAAATCTATATACAACAAATATAGAGCATGCCATCATAACAGCCCAGGATGAGTATCTCTAATCTTGTCCGCTATCTTTCGAACACAGTCTTTCTTATTGTCACTCCACTGGACTTTCACTAATCTGATATCTTGTTCCTTCACTTCTTCTCATCCTCGCTATAACTCGAACTGGTTGTCTTACAAAAGACGGATTTGGCTCTACTACTAAATCTTCCAATGCATTTGGAGTAGTAGCAGTCTCTGGATCATGCACATACTTCCTAAGATTAGAAACATGAAACACGTAATGGACACCTACCAAACTACTCGGTAATTCTATTTGGTACACGATTTTTCCGATCGTCTCTATAATAGGGAACAGTCCAACATATTTCAGTGCGAGTTTTCCTGACTTTCCAAATCATACTACACCCTTCATCGGTGATACCTTAATGAAATCACAATCTCTAACCGAAAATTCTAAATTTTTACGCCTTTTATATGTGTAACTTTTCTGCCTAGAGTGAGCTTCTCTCATCCTAACTCGGATTAATTTGATCTTTTCTCCAACGTCTCTTACTATATCTGGACCAAGGACCAATCAATCTTTGATCTCTAACCAACATGCTGGAGATTTACACCACCTTTCATACAAAGCTTTGAAAGGACCCTTTCCAATACTAGTCAAATAACTATTATTATAGGAAAACTCAACCCAGCGCAAATGGTCTTTCCACGACCCACCAAAATTTAGTACATAAGCCCTTAATAAATCTTCGAGTATATTATTGACTCTTTCTGTCTACCCATCTGTCTGTGAGTGATAAGCGATACTCATCTTAAGTTTGGTACCTAATATTTACTGTAGACTCTTGCAGAATTCACTATCAAACGATGCACTTTGTCACTAACTATACTATTAGGTATCCCACGCAGTCTAACAATGTTCTTTTCGTAAACAAATTGGCTAACATATGTGTCATCTAGTTGACTTGACGGGAATGAAATGTGCACTCTTGTTCAGTCTATCCACTATGACCCATACACTTTCATTTTCCCTATTTGACATTGACAATCCATCAATAAAATCCATGGATATCAAATCCCATTTCCTAACTGGTGTATCTAAAGGCTGAAGCAATCCACTTGGCTTCTGATGTTCAACTTTTAGTTACTGGCAGTTTGCACGTTGCTTCACCCATAAGCCTACATTCCTCTTAATACCTTCTCACAAGAAAGTTCTCTTCATATCCTGATACATCTTGGTTTCCCAAGGATGAATCGTAAACTTCGATCAATGACATTGCCTAAGAACTTCCCTCCTTAGGTATTCAACAACCAGAACACATAACCATCCCTTCTTCCTTAACCATCCTCTCTAATCAAGACTAAAATCCTTTAGATCATTGATCTTGGTTCCACCTTCCAATCTTCTAATCCTTTCGATTAGCAATGGATCATCTCTTTGCTTAGAAGCAATCGTTTCGATCAACATTGGTCGAACTTCCAAGCAAGATAACATGGTTATACTTTGAATAGAACTAGTAGTCGATCTTAACTGCACACTACAAGTAGTCTACACCTCTAAATCCTTCATTCAGTCAACATAGTTAACACCACATTCTAATGTTTTCTGCAAAGGGCATCCGCAACTTTGTTTCCTTTCCTTAGTGTATACTCAATAATGAAATCATAAGCTGCTAAATATTCCAGCCACATCCGTTGTCACATATTCAACTCTTTCTGAGAGAATAAATACCTCAAAGCCTTATGATCCATACAAAACTCGAATCGTTCTCCTAAGAGATAGCATTTCCCCACTTTCAATGAGAAATTACCGTTGCCAACTTCAAATCACGAGTCAGATATCTATCATGTAGTCCAAGCTACCGATAAGCGTAGGCAATTACTTTACCCCTCTACATCAATACAACTCCTAATCTCGTTCCACACACATCCCATTTGAAACAACTAACATGGGCTCATTGATCCAAGGAATGATTCCTCACACTTATCGGACCAATAAACCTCATGTTATTTTTTGTTAGTTTAGTCAGGGGTGTTGCTATCCATGAGAAATTTTTGATAAATATCCGTTAGCCAGTCAATCTAAGAAAACTTCTTATCTCGATCACCGTCTCGGGTCTTTTCCAACTATTAACAGCTTCGATCTTGGACAGATCGACTAATAGCCATTTTTTTAAAACTGCATGGCCAAGGAACTTCACTTCTCTTTTCTAAAAATGACATTTCAAAAAGTAGGCTTTTAGTTGATGCTGGCTCAGTGTCTCCAGCACTATCCTAAGGTGAATCTCATGATCTCTTTCATCCTTAGAATATATCAGAATGTCATCAATGAATACCAATACGAACCTATCTAAGTGCTCTCGGAAAATGCATTCCATCAAGTCTACGAAGAAAACTGGTGCATTAGTTAACCCGAATGATATTACTAACCATTCATACGAACCATACCTTGTTCGAAACGCCATCAAAGGAATACTATCCTCTTCCACCCTTTGTTGATGGAACCCTGTCGTCAAATCCAACTAAGAAAATACTTTGGCTTCACTCAACAGATCAAACAAATCATTGATTCTCGACAAAGAATACCTATTGTTTATCGTCTTCTCATTTAGCTTTTGACAATCAATACATAATCTCAACGACCCGTTTGGTTTCTTCACGAACACTATGGTTGCTTCCAAGGCGAACTGCTTAATAAATTATTTCCTTCTAAGTCTAATAGCTACACATTTAACTCTTTCATCTCGGTGGGTGTCATCCTACTAGGTGGTCTACTTAAAGGTTCAGCTCCAAGTACTAGATCTATTCAAAACTCAATAACTAATTCCGGTGGTAGTCCAGTAATTGTCTCAAAAACATCTACAAATTCACTTGCAACGAAAACCCGCTTCACTTCATCTTTTACTTCCATTACTCCCAACAACGTACAAATATCCACACTCGAGTTATCTACTAAGTATATAATTCGATCACTACTATCACGGTGTCTAACTGATATTTTCCTACTTCGACAAAATAACTTAGCACTATATTTGCTCAACCAATCCGTACCCAAAATAATCCCAAAACCTGCAAAGTCAAACACATACAAACTGCAGAAAATGTATAACCTAGCAACTAAAATTCTAGATAATCACATCTCATCCCATGAGTTGTGTACCCTCCTATTGGATTAGCTATCCTTAAGGAAGTAACAAGGTAAGATGGTTTAAACATAACTTATCTCCTAAATACTAAGATATAAATGAATGTGACGGACTGGTATCAAACAATACTCTAAATAGTATGTTATGAATCAAAAGCGTACCTTCCACCACAGACTTTCCTTTTTCAACTATTGTTGGTCTTGATGCAGATGGCTCCAAAGCAAATGCCTTTCCTTTATTAGCATTTCATTTTTGGACATTTGTTCTTATAATGCCCCACCTGGTCGTAGTTAAAGCACTTCACATTCCACTTCCTTACAACCACCTTGCCAGCACCAGATCGGCACTCGTTAGCATCGTGCCCCTTCTTGTCACACTAGTGACAAACTATATCAACGTCCCCCTTTTTGGAAACTTCACCTTTCTGAGCTCCATTCTTCTTAAAGAATTTCCTTTTCTTATTTTGAGAATTCGCGTTCTCCATCGACTTCTCTTTCCCAAAGTTGGAAATCATTTCTCCATTCCTGATAGTCATCTCCACCACTACATTCGATGGATCTCTAAGATGTGGCATGGCTGCCTTAACAATCTCCGGCCTCAACCCTTGGATAAATTTCTCGTTCCTCCTGATAATAGTGTAATAGAGGTATACCCATATCTGGACAGCTCATTAAACTTAGCATAATATTTCAACGCTAACATTTCCCCTTGCTCCAATTCCATGAACTTCCTGAGCAGGGCTGATTTAGCAACATCAGACAAAAATCTTTCCTTGAATATTCTTCGAAATTCTACCCAAGTCAACTCTCTTCTTGTACCCCATGATTACCCCATTCCACCAAAACAAAGCGGCTTACAGCTGTCTCGAAGCCAATCACCTTTTCTACTTGTCATTTAGACCAAATCAACAAAAATTCCTCTCATAGTGCAATAACTAATTCTCCACTTTAATTGAATCCTCAGTTCGAAGAAAGGGCTTTCCACTTAGACTGGTGTAATTTTGACTCTACTTAGTATAGTTATTACCAACTGGCGCTACAGGATTGACACCTCTCGCATTAGTAGCATTTCCTCCAACTACCCATGTAGTTGCTCCAGCTTGCATCAGATTGACGAATAACTGATAAATGGTCTCATTATTTACTAGTGGGTTCACAGCACCTATATTGGCATTTTCATTTTGATTAGCATTTTCCTGTTGACCTTGGTTCGTCATGGTGTTGGGCCGAACATTTCCATTGGTTGTGGTGCTCCCGCCACTTAGATTCACTCTTCCGTTTGCTGCTTCCATATCTTTCTTTCTCGCAAATCGGTATATGAGCCTTAGTAAGATACAGAAGAACGGTCTAAGAGAGAGGGGAGAATACATACTTATGTATATCAAATACAAGTACGTTACTATAGCATTATCCTAAGACCCTAATCTTATTCTCTAATTCATTAGGATTATAGTTCAAAAATCTTTTTAATTTTTTAAGTTTTACATAAACCTATTCTCTGATACCAACTTGTAACATTCCCATTCTAAGACCCAAAACTAACCGCTACGAAAGCTGCAATCATCCATAGTTATTAATTCCTAGTGATAAAATATGCTATGTTAATCATATCAATAATCAGAAGCACATGAATATGAAAAATATTCTAACGTAATTCAGTAACAACTTTTTCAATCCATTTCAAAATATGATTTCGTATTCATTACATAATCCCATTTGCAATTCCACGTTTAGAGAACATATAACTATTATAAAATACTCTAAGAGCGACATATGAAGATGTCCCTTAGTTCATCAGAGACTAATACTTGGTAATTATACAACTTTGTCACTGCATCCAAATAGACAAAACCAAACTACACAGTGGAAATAGATAAAGCTTCAAATAGCTAGATTGCCTCCTACACGTCTCCGAAAGCTTATTCGTCTAATTAGAAACTTAAAAACCCTTACTCCCGACCTACTCGAATGAGTACCTTGAGATTCTGAGGGGAAAAACAAAAACTTTGGGTCGGACAACAGTTTGGAGTGAATAATAACCTACCATCTCGATCCAAATAAATATCCAGTGAGACTACGCCACTGAGCGAAACGGGTTTTCCCATTATTTTATCTTAAACAAAACTAATCAACCGTATACATTTCTTCTATAACCACAATGGTTAGACATAAAAATAACATTTATAATTATAGAACATATACTGGATTACCCATTCCGATTTATTAAGTTACCCATCTTAATTTCAAATGACTATCCATCACAATTTAAACCGACTATCCGCCTTATTTTTATTTGACTACTAGTCTTATAATTATGTTGACTACCCATCTCACATATAAACATATTCAAAGTTATGTGGACTATCCTTCTCGCATGTAATTATTACTTAGATTACCCATCACCTACCATATTAACTATCCTCACATATGGTTTCATTATCTAAATTACATAGACTATACATCATATACATTCCATTTTATTTAAAACGATGTGGACTATCCATCACACATCCTATAGTTTTCCTAGGATGACTATGAACCCTTCCTTAAACTCATAGAGTCTATCCTTCTCTAGTATGATGTGGAATATCCTTCCCGCATCCTATAGTTTTCCTAGGATGACAATGAACTCATCATTTAACAATTTAATTCATATTGCCCACATATTGAAGCTACGTCTATTGGTGTCCCCAATTAGGTTATCTTCCCTTATAGTTATAACATTTGAAAGTAAAGTATATTGATATCCCCAATGATTAGTACCGAACTCATTTAAGGAAATACATTGTTGTCCCCGATGATCAAAGTCAAAATCTCAAAATGTAAGGCTCACCGCCTTTAATTTAGTTGATAAAAAATCTATGTCGACATCAATAACAACATCGACAAAGGAGCTTAAGGCTCTCCACCTTTAATAAAATAACATGTAAAACCCATGGAGTTACAACATCGTTGACCTCTATCCAAGGTCGAAGACCTCACTTAAATTCTTTTAAGTATTAAAACTTTATGTCGAGGATGACATCGATGGCATAGGTAAAATAAAGGTTACCCATCCTTTTCGAAACAAAGCTTAGCGTTTGTAAAAACAAGTATAACGTCACCGACACTGATGAATGACGACAACAATGTAAGCAGCGTTATTATAAAAACATACTTAGTTTACTTTGACTATTAAGCCACTTCGTATATAAAGTCGAAGACAAGGCATGCGTTGTCACCGCCCTTTCGTATAGATGACTTCAAAAGCACTTAAAGCAATAGTATGCGGCGTTATTTAAAACCATAGGCGAAGAGTTGCGGCTTCAACATAGATAAATCATGAGGTGTCGATGCCACTGATACTAAATTATCAACAAGGTTGACTTCGTCCTACTCGGAAGTATTTCATAGCTACTGAAGTAATTATCCTATGCTTCCTTTTACCTCGACTTCGAAACTTAAGGACGTAACACTTCTATAGGCACGGAGAGAATACATGTGGCATGGTGTTATCGTAATTGCCAGGAATCCCGATTTATTACAAATAAAAGTATATAATTTCTACCAAGCCCAAACTTTTATCAAATTTCTATTGGATAGAAACATCTTTTAGCCTTTCCTTTGCAGAAATATTACCACATACCATTTTCAAGTTCCCAAAACATTTATCAACTTTAATTAATTAATAACCTTAATTAATTATTAATTTAAATGCTTATCTAGCATATCAAATTCAAAATAAATCATATTCGCTTGGGAAAAATATCAGAAATTCAAAGAAATTCGAGGTTACACTTCTTTTTACCATATAAAAATTTCAAGGCCAAAAACCTACATGGTTATATTAAATAATTAAGACCCAAAAATAAGTAATTTCCTCCTTACGAAATTCATAAAATATTTAATATAACTTGAAAAATTATGAAGTTAGAGAGTCATATGGAGAATAAAAACTTAGGTTTTACCTAAAAACCCTTTCAGTTAATTTCATAAAATTCCCATAAATCATTATTTTATCCAAACAATAATTCTATAACCATGTCTTGACAAAAATAGTCAAATTAATTTAGATGCTACCCATAACCGAATTCAAAACAAGAAAATTGAGATTGAATATTTATTATTCACCTTAGATTTAAATGTTGGAGTTGAGATTGGATTAGTGCTTTAGTTTCCCCTTATCTGGCTTGAATCCCCTTTATTTTCATGTTTCTTTCTCATACGTTATGGTCGGCCTTAAAATCTTCTTTCTTTTATAATTTTGTGAATAAGTAAAGTGAGAATGAAATGAGGGAGAGAGGGTTTAAGGAGTGAAAGTTGGATCGACCTAATTTGGCCTCCTTATATATTCTCTTATATGTTAATTCTAAAATAATCTTTCTTAATTTATTAATACCGACTTGACCATATAAATTTTCAAATCTCATTTTTTTTAACCATTCACATTATTCTATTTAATCTATCCAATTAAATATTATGAATAATGCTAAATAAAAATTAGAGGTGTTACACATTTCCCACCATTTCACTTTCCAAACTCCATACAACTCCTATACTACTCCAATAGCTCGGATTAAGTTGTTTTCCTAGAGTATTGATGACTAATTCCACAGTTGATTAGAAGAAATCCAACAAAGTAAGGTAACTTAAGTGATAGAGGAAAGATTAATAGAATCAACCAAAAGTCAAAGAAAAAAGCTTGGAACCTATCAACTAGAAGATAGAAGAGCAGAGCAAGAGTTAGAGTTGGATTTGTACCAACATCTATAGATCAGGCCGGTCCAACCTATCTTATTAGGTCACGGTGTTCTAATTTCTCTTGTACAACATCGAGTCTTCACCTAGACTTCAGTGCAAGCGGGCTTCTTGCTTCATACACTTGTTTCCCTATAAAACATGCTTAGCTGCAACTAAAACAAGATCCGATTTCTCTGCTATTAGAGACTTCTTCACTCACATCATCTTTCTCTCAAATACTCTAGAAACTCCATTGTAAATCTAAGATCCACTAGATTGCGGTTAGATCTGATATAATCCGTTATAATCCAGAGAGAAGATAACGAGTAACAAACTATAAAGTGGATGTAGACAAGAGATTACTGAACCAATGTGTCCTTTTATTTTTTTGGTATCTTTACTTTCTTAATCTGGAATTTCTACTGCTTTTACATCTATTTTAAAAGAACTAGTATTTTCATTTGATATTTGGGTATCGATCCTTTTTTTGGGTTAATACAAGTCTTTCTTTATTTTAATGTATTGATAACTCAAAAACATTACAAGTGAATCTTTATTTCACAAACCATCACGTGAATCAAAATTTAGCCTAAAATACGTTATTAAATATTTATCATGCGCTCCAAGTAATAAATAAGACCACATAATGGTCTTCTATATATTAATCAGACCACATAAAGGGGAATAACATGGTGTGGAATTTCAAATTATTTGGAGAGTAATAAATATTTATATATAACTTTGGAAACTAAATAATTATTAATTAATTAATTTCCAACAGTTTCCCACTTGTCTTATAATTATATCAGGCATCCTTAATTGTCCAATATTTGATATTTGTGGTTTGTTTAAATTAATTGAATCACAAATGCGAGTCATGACAGTTTCACGCTATTTTAGAGTATGGTCCCTTACATGTACTACAACATCAATGTTAAATTCATCCAAGCCTTTAATATTGGGTATCTTAATTGCCTTATAATATCCCTTTTAATGTAGGACTATTTCTGTCAAAATAATAATTCATAATTATATGCATGCATTTCTTAAGAGATGGGAATGATAGCAGTAAGAAACACCTTCATTGGTATCAAAATAAGAATTGTCATACAACTAAACCAAATAGCAATCCTAATAAAATTATTTGAGACCATCTCTTTGACATGTCCTAAAAAGGTCTTCAGAGATAGTCCTTTCATAAGAGGATCTGCTATGTTATCGTTAATATTGATAATATCAATTGATACTTTATATTTATGAACTTCTTTCACTGATAGATATTTCATATCAATATGCTTTGCTACTTTAGTATACTTAAAGTTCAAAAATGACCGCTATAATATTGTCGCAATAAATTTTCAACGGCTTAGATATAGCGCCCATAATTCTAAGCGCTGAAATAAAATTACACTGTAGTAATCCGTGATTTTTAGCTTTGAAGCAGGCTATGAATTCAACCTCCATTGTGGTTGATGCAATTACGGTCTGTTTAGCACTTTTCCATGAGATAGCCCTTTCAGCAAGATGGAGAACATAACCCAAATGCACTTTCTACTGTCAGTGCATCCATCAAAATTCGAGTCTGAGTAACCAATTACCTCAAGGTGATCAGTTTTCCTAAATGTGAGCCTATAGTATTTAGTACCTTACAAATACCTCAGCATTTTCTTTAAAGCCTTCCAATGATAGTAACATGGATTACTTTGGTATCTATCTAACATTCTGATCATAAAACTAATGTCTAGTCTAGTACAAACTTGTGCGTACATCTACCACCCTATGAGCGAAGCGTAAGGTAAATTTTTCATTTTCCCCTTTCCAAATCACTTACAAGACATTAATTTAAACTGAACTTATTCCCGTTTTGAAGTGGAACATTAATGGAATTCCAGATTTTTCTAAAATCTTAGTGAAATAAGTTTTCTGAGACAATCCCAACGTTCCTCGTGATCTATTTTAGTCAAGAAGGATGCCTTATCTAAATCTTTCATCTTAAATTTTTTAGAAAGGTATTTCTTAGTTTCAGTTAGTAAACCAAGATCATTGCTGGCGATAAGCAAGTCATCAACATATAGTACTAAAAATATAAACTTTCTCCCACTGATCTTTAGGTATATGCACCAGTCAACGGTGTTTTATTTGAACCCAAATGAAGTAATGTTATTATTAAACTTAGTGTAACATTGCCAAGCAGCTTGTTTTAGGCCATATAATGATTTCTTTGACACACGGACCATATTTTCATTTCTTCTTTCAAACTTCCATTTGGAAAAGCTATATTCACATCCGTTTGGTGCAACTCTAAACCATAATGTGCTACCATAGCTAATATGATTCGTAATTAGTCTTTCTTTGATACAGGAGAGAAAGTCTCATTATAATCAATGACTTCTCTTTGATTAAAACCTTTTGCAACAAGTCTAGCTTTATGTCATTCAATATTGCCTTTTGAGTCAAGTTTAATCTTAAAGATCCACTTGCACCCAATTCCTTTTTGTCCTTCTAGCAATTCAAAAACTTCTAAACTTTATTGTCATTCATAGATTTTATTTCTTCTTTCATGGCATCAATCCATTTACAAAAATCAGTACTTTCTATAGTTTTCTTATAAGAAACTAGAAGTCAGGACCCAAATTTCAGCGTTCGAAAATCGACACCCATACTTCACTTGTACTCAAATGCCACATATTCAATCATTGAAATCCGACTCGTGCCGGAGCTTATAACACATTAAGTATAACAGCATAGCGGAAGGAAATGAATAATATCACATAACTCCAATGAATACAATATCCAAATATGATACTACACTGCCCAACAAATCTCAGGGATATGATACTACAAATCATAGCGGAATAATAACATAAACTTGAACTCCAAAGAAGGAACTCCAATATCGGCAATCTCCATCTCCAAAGCACCAGACCAGAAATAGCTCGAACTCCCAATCAAGTTGTACTAAGCAAGGCCAGTCATCAGAATCCAAAGACTGAACTAGCTCTAGATAATCTACTAAACCTGAATCTAGGCTGCCCGTGTGGGAAATTGTGGGCACCCAGAGTTTAGAAAGGGAATAATAGACTCCGGGTCAGTCATGGAACTGGCGGGAGCAAACAAAAACAGTTTATCTTTAAAACAAACAACAAAGGAATTTAAAATTGAAATCCGCAATGCTTTTGAAAAATGAAACTACCATAAGGCCTCCCGGCACACACACCATGCAATCGCACACATGGGGGAGATTTCTTCTTATGATAGTCAAACATGCTTGATACGCAAAATTATTTTGATATTATTATTAGTGCATAGTGGAAAACATTTGCAAGTATAATATTAATATTAGCAAGCATACGTACCATTATAGAATGCCTACTATAGCTACCATGTTAAATGGCAGGTTCTACAAATAAAACCGTACTGGGTGTGTATTAGAGATTGGATTTTCAACAAATGGTCGGGCTAAGGAACTTCCTATTGCCACACGGGTACGCCTCTGGAGGGACGCCCCGAAAACCTAACCAGATCTCTGCCAACATAAGGCTGGGTTACCTCTGTAACTCGGTAAATAATGACATGAGTATGTCATCCCCCGGTCGTAACCAACCTTTATTCGAGCGCTCGACACCAACAACCACGAAGCAATGTATTTGCAGTAATCACACAGGTTAAGTATCTAGGCTTCATACCATGATACCACATCTATCTAGAACGAAATGGACATACCCTCAGGGGGCGCTACCCACAAATAACCTTGTCGCATCTTTCCTGCTTTGACCATTCTGGGTTATGAGGTCCGACGAGGTCACATACACAAAGCTATGCTTTTCACAAAAGCCATGCTTCGATCAGCAAATGATCAGCAGCACTTCGTATGTCACATTATCAAATTGAGAATGTATCACTAGTAACCATCAACTACATAACCTCTGAGCTCATAGAAGGTAAGCTAAGAGAATAAATTTTTGGCCACCAAAAAGAAATGTATTTGTTAGAAACTAGCTTTATATCTCAAAGTGTAATGTCAGACACATATCCATACAAGTCTGTTCGGGGTTCGAACAGAACCGAAGGCACTTCAAAAGAATCCCTTGCAATCCGGGTATTCACAACCCGATCGAACTCCCCATCACATATGGAGATCTCTATACCGTAGCTACTCAGTGCAGAGTCATTCGACGGGTAATCTTTTCTTTCTCGAAAATACCCGGTCTTCATCACCGGTCTTCAAATGCAATCCATAATGTCGTATCATTATTCAGAATGAGTTATATGACATAAAGGTCCTTTCCCGGCTAAACCGAATAATGAGCGCAATAATTAAAAAAAATGGATATTGGGATCTCAGTTAAGTCACAACTTATTACATAAAACTTTTCTTTCAGATGGTTTAAACAAATTACCATTTTCAAATCTTTAAACAAAAAAAAATTTACTTCATAAAGTTCACCAATCTTTCACAAAGATTCAATCACAACATTTAAACAAAAGGTCTATTTTTAGATCCTATTTTGTTTGAAAACAAAGTTCACCAGATATTTCACAAAGATTCCTTCATAGCTTTCCAAACAATTCATTTTCAAATCTTTTACACAAAAGATATACCTTTAAGATTTTCTTCAGTTTCAAAACCAAGTTCAACAATTTTTCACAAAGATTAATTCACAGCTTTCCAAAGGATTTACGATTCAAATCTTTTAAGTAAAAGATCCATTTCAGTTCAACAACAAGATTTACCAAATCTTTAATAAAGATAGCTTTCAAAACTATTACCTTTAGGCAAAAATTGAAAATTCTTTCTTTTATATGAAAGCCATTATTATTTGAAAACAAATACTTTTCCATTTTCGAGAAAAATCCGATTACATTTGTACAAGTTAAAGCCCTTGGGTTAAATTCAAATTCCCAAAACAATACTTTTAAAATGGTTTAAAATCCATATAAACACATTTATAACTTGTATACCCTTTTTAAACCATAATTTTGAATTCAAATTTAAATCAAATTATTAAATTTCAAAATTTTATCAAGTTATTCAAAAGTTACTTTTACCTTTAAACTCCTTTTCAAAAGCTTTTCATATTTAAACCAGTTCCATTCCAAAACCATTTGGATTCAAAAATCAATTTTAAAAACATTTCAAAAATCTATGACTTAACCAATTTCCTCGTGCATTCCATATTTATGTGTGTAATGTAGTCTAGGGGTTTTACACAATAGTGCAACATCATCAAACATCACAGATTCAAGCACATCAATATCAATAAGCGGTATAATCCAATAACGCTTATCTCCATTCACAAATTCATAGATAAATAATGTAAATTTATCACACGTAAGTAAATTACATTCATCACGGATCACACCAAATCAATACAAAGCATAACATATCAGGAATATCAAACAATTCAACAATCAATAGAATTCAAACATCCATAAGTAAGATTGATAAATTCTTAATTAATTTAATTAATCTCTAATTAAATTAATTACTAATTTTTTTATTACTTGGATTACCTTAATCCTGCTTACTTAACATTAATTAATTACAAATTAATTAATTAATTATCTCTAATTGTCTACGTTAACAAATCTTCCTTGATTAATTATTCCTTAATTGCATTTAAATAATTATCCCTTAATTATTTATTCAATTAATTATTCTTTTAATAAATCACATTTAATAATTGATCTTTAATTAATCACATTCTTTAATCCTTGATTAATCTCATTCAGTAATTAATTGCCCTTAATTAATGATATTACTTAATTAACTTTATCAACTAATTTTAAAATTAATTACCCTAAGTAATTAATTCTTAATTACTTCCACTAGGCAATTATCTTCTTTATTAATTACACAAAGTAATTAAACCCAATACTACTTCCATTAATTTATTATCCTTTAATTAATTACATTTATTGATTACCCAATAATTACTTCACTAAGTAATTACACTATATAAATCACATTAAGTAATTATACTTAACGAATCATGAAGTGACCATTTTAATTAAACTAATTAATTAACTTAAAATAATTACATTAATTTAATTAATTACATTAAGTAATTAATCCCTTTAATTACTTTCATCAAGTAATTAAACTTAACCAATTCCACAAATAATTATCTTTAATTAATTTATCTAATCAATTAACTTAAATTAATCACATTTAATTAATCATATTATAATCCCTAGTTAATGATCTTACATTAACTATTCCTTAGTTACTTTTCTAAGTAATTAAACTTTAATTAACTATTATTAATTACAAATTAAATTAATTCTTAATCACTAATTCATTAACCTCTAATTACTTAATTAATTAAGTGCTTAATTATAACTTAATTAATCTTTAATTACTTGATAAATAAATTTCTAATTACAACTTAATTACTTAATTAATCAATGTCTAATCATTAATTAATAATCTTTTAATCATCTAATTAATGATCTTTAACTACAAAATAATTAACCTCTAATTAATTAATTTACAACCCTCAATTACTTATTTATTAATCCAAAATCATTAATTAATTAAATTAATTAATTACTCTTTAATTACCTTATTAATTAAATGAATCACAAATCATTAAATCTTAAGTAACTTAAGATAAAAACATTATCCTTATTAATGACTTAATTATCATTAAAACATTTTATCCTAATAATTAACCATACTTAATTAAATCATTAATTAATTTTTAAAATAAAGAAATCATTTAACTTTAAAAATTATCTTCCTTATTAAATCCTTTAAATTAAAAATAAGTAAAAAAAAATAACTTGACAAATTCAAGTTAAACACTTAGACAATTTTCTCAAACTAATTACTTAAAAACATTTATTTTCATAAAGAATAGATTTAAAAAAAAAACAAGATTCATTTCAAAATTTAAAACTTACTTTATTTAAATTTGAAAAGTTGTTTTTATAACAACCCTTTGAAAACTCAATCGTTAAAAACTTGATTAAATAAATTTCTTAATCACTTTATCACTTTTTTTAATAACTTTAAACTTGAAAAATACTTGTTTTTGATTTTCTTATAAACTTTGACTTGATTTCTTTTACAAAAATTTGAAACCAGATTCAAACAAAAATAAACCCGAGCCTCCCACGTCTAACACACGAGAAACCACACGAGACCTCCCCCTTCTACTCTACTTCGAGAAAAATACACATCAACGCGAGAACAATCTTGAGCATCCCCTTCTTCACAACCTTAATCATTACCAGATAATCAAAGGTGCACCGTGCACAAACACAACCACCCAAGCCTCCTCTGATCATCGCATACGGCCTTAAAGAATCACCCACGACCTCGATCATCCGCGCGACAACCTAGAAGCACGAATCAAAGGCTACAAAAAAAATTGACACTCGATCGAAAAACAGGAAAACCCACTCACGGAAAAAAGATAATCGCCGCCGATCTCGACCACGATGAATTCCATCATTCACACCGCAGACTCGCCTCGACTTCCAGAAACTATCCCCCAATCGCGAATGCCTCCGAACCATCCTAGACTTCGCCATTGCCCCGAGAACATCGACAGCCCAAACACCTCACAAAACCCTACTTCGCCTCCGATAGCCCACCACGACCACTAGAAAAATCCACCAATGTTTTTTCCCGTGTCCATCCACCTTCCAGCCACCTTCGACCACAAGCTCGACGCTGACCTCCACGTCGATCGCCAGAAATTTTCAAAAACCCCAAAATCCTCCAACCTGATTATCTCGGAGATTACCAAACTAAAATTTATGATTCTACTTCTAAAAATCAAGTTTTTGGTTGAGGATTCAGTTCATATTTTAGAAATAATAAATTAGTATGTTTGAGTTTTAAATTAACTTAAAACTTGCACTGTTCTTTTGTTATTCCAGAGAAATTTCAATTTTAATTCATATAAATAAAATTTTAAACTTTAATTCATGATTTAACAATCAGATTTTGTTTGAATCCTAAGTCCTAATAGAGATTGGTTCAAGAGATAATAAATTTTGTTCAAAACTTGAACTTGACAACTAAGAACAGAGATCTCAGATAACAACATGCACACACATCTATTCATTCATATATATATATGCAGAACTTCACCAATACATATTCACACAAAAACACATTCATTCCAGAACTTAACATGCAACTAGAATCAAATTAAAGCATTTTAGAAAAGATGTTACTCACCTGTACAAAATAAAGAACAGAGCACTTAATTTTGAAACAGCTGAAGATTGCTTCTTTGATTTGAAACTGTAATGATTGTTGTTGATACATTTTTACTGGAGTTTACATCCCATCTTTTCTTGCCTTGATTTATCTCAGATTTGAAGAAGGAGTTTAGGCATTGATTTTTATCTCAAGTTTTGAATCTTGAAAATGAGTTACATTTTATTGACTTGAAGAGGATTAATAGGTTTGATTCTAGATTGATGAAAGATGCAGGCTTTAAGTTTGATTTGCAAACTTTGATTACAGGTTGTTGAATTGATTTCTGGTTTGAGGAAGTATTGAGTTGCAGATTTGTTTTGAGAAATTTGATTGAGTTTATCTTGGTTTTTTTAGATAATAGAAAAGAAATTTAAGAGGAGGAAAGCAATGTTTATACAAGTTTATTTTGTGATTTAATAAAAATAAAAGAAAATGAAAATTATAAAGGACACTTGTTAAACATCTTAACATTTTTCATATGCAATAGTTTATTTACTAACACTTGTTATAATGTGTCTTAATGTATTAATACTTGTCATTTAAGTAATTTATATTTATTTTAAATGTTAATATAAAGTTTTATACTTAATTTACTATTTATAAATACTTATCTAAATGTATATATGTATATAAATTACTTTAAATAAAATATTATAAAACCAATCATATACAAAATAAAATCTTATTCATATATTTGAAACCCAAAACATTTTAAAATATCTACTTTTTTTTTGAATTTCAAATTTAAATCCAAATTCAAATTCAAAATAAATTTAAAAATCCAATTTAAAGTCAACTTAAGTATACATATATAATCAACACACATATGTATATTATAGAATTTAACTTTAAACAATTGTTTTGAAAATCTTTTGTATTTAATTCAAAATATAACTTTCAAATTATGTATATTAAAATTAGAAAAAAAAATTCTTATTAATTTTAAAATATATTTTTTAATTCAATTTATATTTCAACACATTTATATTTGAATTTCAAATCCAAATTTTATATTAAAAAATCAATTTATATACATATATAATAAATAAACAAATATCTTGTTTTATTTGGAAAAAAATCAAATAAATTAACAATTTAATCCAAAAATTATATTAATTACTAAATTAATTCAAATTTATCCCCAAAAATTTAAATAAATTACCATTCAAATTTAACTCAAAACCGAGGTCGATACAGATTCCCCCTTAAGAAAATTTCGTCCTCGAAATTTGAAAGTAGGGGACAATCCCAAAACTTAAGTTTTAATAAAGTATGCCTATCAACCATAGTATCCAAAGCAAACAATTCATCCAAACAAACAATTCCGACCTATCTGGAGTTTATATTCTATGCCAACTCATTCTTTGACTCAACCAAAATAATGATCTCTCTCCAAAGCTTCTTCCTGGAGCTTCTAGGAACTATCAAAGAATTGAAACTAGATGATGAACAAAAGAGTTTGATAGAGAAAGATTTTTCCTTGTTGTTATAGGGTATCGACCATTCGTAGTGGTATTCCCCTATCCCCAATCTCGTCCTCTTCTTGCACTCATACTCACTATCAGTGGATAGTAAGAGAATTTACCGAGGCATTCGGATGGATGTCTTAGGGATATACTCATTTTAGGGTATACTTCACCCTATCTCTAATGAGTTACCTAATGTGTTATAGTCCTGAGCTAAAGTTCAACCTTCAGTTCTGATGCCAAGAAGTCACGACCCGAATTTCAGCGTTCGAAAATCGACACCCCTACTTCACTTGTACTCGAATGCCGCAGATTCAATCGTTGAAATCCGACTCATGCCGAAACTTATAACACATTAAGTATACCACAGCAGAAGGAAATGAATAATATAATATAACTCCAATGAATACAATATCCAAATATGATACAACACTCCCCAACAAATCTCAAAGATATGATACTAAAAATCACAGTGGAATAATAATATAAACTTGAACTCCAAAGAAGGAACTCCAATATCAGCAATCTCAGTTAAGTTACAACTTTTAAACAAACATACGGATATTGGGATCTCAAAGAAGGAACTCCAAAGAAGGAACTCCAAAGAAGGTCCTCTTCCGGCTAAGCCGAGTAATGAGCGCAATATTAAAAAAACATACGGATATTGGGATCTCAGTTAAGTTACAACTTTTACCTAAAACTTTTCTTTCAAATGGTTTAAAAAAATTACCATTTTCAAATCTTTAAACAAAAAAAATTACTTCGCAAAGTTCACCAATCTATCACAAAGATTCATTGATAACATTTAAACAAAAGGTCTATTTTTGAGATCCTCTTTTGTTTGAAAACAAAGTTCACCGGATATTTCACAAAGATTCCTTCATAGCTTTCCAAACTATTCATTTTCAAAACTTTTATACAATATATATATCTTTAAGATTTTCTTCAGTTTCAAAACCAAGTTCAACAATTTTTCACAAAGATTAATTCACAGCTTTCCAAAGGATTTACGATTCAAAGCTTTTAAGTAAAAGATCCATTTCAGTTCAACAACAAGATTTACCAAATCTTTAATAAAGATAGCTTTCAAAACTATTTCCTTTCGACAAATTGGAAATTCTTTCTTTTATATGAAAGTCATTATTATTTGAAACAAATACTTTTTCGTTTTCGGGAAAAATCCGATTACATTTGTACAAGTTAAAGCCCTTCGGTTAAATTCAAATTCCCAAAACAATACTTTTAAAATGGTTTAAAACCCATATAAACACATTTATAACTTGTATACTGTGATGCCCCACCTCTATACCCACACTAGCCAAGGACACTACGGAGCAATGCCGTCAACTAGCGCGGAGAATAAGGCTGTTGAGGAGCGACCATCCGTGCAATTGCTTTGTGCGAGCACCGCTATGTCGGATAGTATAATGCATTTGATTTCGGGAGGAAATCCGACACACCGATACAATCTCAAAGCTACTTCACAGTGGCTATAATAATCTTTGGAAACAAATATAGAAATTAACATAACATAAATCAGTCACGGATAATTCATATCACAAAGGCGGAAGAAGATATGAATATATATAACTAACACATGAAAGTGTATATCAGAGTAGTGGTAAAAAAGATCCACAATAATACAAAAGAATAGCAACACGTGCTATACAAAAGAATACAACTGTGAGTCTATATCTCAAGTGTATACAACAAAAACTGCTACCTAAATAGTTAGCCAAAAGTCAGAGTAGCAAATCCCAGAAGAGAAGTCAAACAGAACCACCCGTAACATCTCGGTCTGACCCGAGTATTATTTATAAGAAAATAATAAATGGATCAGTCTATCTATAAATATCAGATGACATGATATAAAGTAAAAGATATGGCATAAACATATATCCATAATGGCATACTACTATAAGCATGCAATTGATGATCAACAAAAGATCGTTCAATACCACAAGAATCTTCACAAAGATCCAAAAAGGGTTTCATACCCAAAACTTGTATTCACAACAAGTCAATGACACACGAATTCAACAATGCACAAAAATTGATAAATCATATCAATGAAAATCACTAAAATTGGTGAAGCATAAATTCCAGAATTCAACACACGAAATCCAGAAATCATAAAAAGAGAAAGAGGCCTATCACATGACGGTCCGAAGACCATGGGGAGCTACCCCATATGTGTGAGTCGAAATCACACAGATGAGGTCTAGACTAACCTTGCAGACAAAGAGATATGTGTGAGTCGAAATCACACAAATGGTGCCTAGTCTAACCTCGCAGACAGAAAAGATACGTGTGAGTCGAAATCACACAAATGGTGTCTAGACTAACCTCGCAGATAAATAGGTGTGAGTCGAAATCACACAGATGATGCCTAGTCTAACCTTGCAGTCAAAGAGACATCGCACAATTGCTAGTCTAAATCATAAAAATGATCGTCATGATCACCGAGGAGTGTCAATTACACTAAGTTAGTAAATATAAAAGTCTAGCCTCATGTCCCATAACCACTTGCTTAACTTAAATATTTACGAACAAACTGTAAATCTTCACTAGGAAATTGTCACAAAAGATTCAATCGAACAAGTCCAAGAATTAAGCGACGAAGCAAACGCAAGCGTTTCATACCACTTGTTTTACTAAGTCGTTTAATTAGATTTCTCATCCGAGTGAGATAAAGGTTTGTATATACTAGTAGATTGGAAAACGGTTTAAGAAACGAGCTTTGTAATAAAATAGTGTTGAAATCATTTTGATGAAAGAGTTTTGATATTTACTACTAGTATTGAAACCTTTATATTTTTAAAGTGACAAATCATAGAAATGATTGTAGAAACAATCAATCATCAAAATTCACATTCGAAGATGTGAATAAAATCCAAAGAAATCGATTACGGAATCCATCGAAGTGGATATTCCCAAAAATGACGAAGAAAATGTCATCAAAGTCAATAATAAATGATAACAACAAAAAGGGAATCGTCACGAATCGATTAAAGTTGGAAATTCAAGCTAAATAGGCAATTAGGCAAAAGACTGCAGATTCAGACGTCTGAAATCAAGGATTCAGACGTCTAAATCTGGAAAACCAATAGTTTTCCAGAGTATATTTCAGACGTCTGAACCCTATATTTCAGACGTCTGAAATAGGCCATTTTTAGCCTATTTCCTTTCTGGTCCAAAACAAACTAATTCAGACGTCTGAAATATAGATTCAGACGTCTGAATCTGGAAATACAAATCTTCCCAGTATAATATTCAGACGTCTGAATCTAACGTTTCAGACGTCTGAAACTAGGGTTCAGGGCATTCCTTAAACCTAGACCAAAAATGGCCGAAATAAATACCAAAAGCGATCGGACGAGCAACGAAGACTAAGGATTTACGTCTAGCGACAACCCAGCCTTAACGGCTCTTCGATACGCCTCAAATATCAATGTCCAAATATCCATAAAAGGATTTTCATAGATTTTGATTTCAAAACATCAAAAATTGGAATATACACCAAATCAATCCAAACAAAAATCAATTGCACAAGAATAAGTGTTAGGAATTCATACCTAACAATCGAAGATAATTATAGACAAAGATGTGAGATAAAATCTCACCTTTGAACCCAAACAAATGAAGAAGAAGCTTGAAAGCAAAGGGAGAATCATCCACTCTTCAACACAACTCAAACGAGCTTGAATCTATGCTAAAAAAGAAGAACATTCCCAAAGTTAGGTTTATGAATTTCTGAAATTCAAGAGAGAAGGAGTTGGAGAAGATGAAGAGAAGGCTTACCAATGGGTTCTCCTATTAGTTTGGAGCTAGAGCTTGATTTGCAAAAGAATACTAGGGCTTGAGTTTCAATTTCCCATTCCACTCTCCATTGTTATAAAAGCTTGAGTATTAGGAAAATAGAAAGGAAGTAAATGAAGAGGAGAGGGTTGGGACTGAATACATAAGTGGAGTTATTGGGCTCAGCCCAAACCAAAGCCCTAAGTAAAAAGTGGCAAAATTCCTCTAACTCCAAACATATCAAAGTTTATACTCAAAAAGATCGCAAACGGCGTATTGAACTCAATGGAAGTGGACCCGAGTACTAATTCGACCGTATGCAAAAAGTAGCTTTTCGGACTAAATTCCGAGTATTGATAAAATATTTAAATAAAATATTTAAATATAAAATCGACAAATATGCGGGTTGTTACATATACCCTTTTTAAGCCATAATTTCCAAATATAGAATTCAATTTCAAATTTTGAGTTCAAATTTAAATCAAATTATTAAATTTCAAAATTTTATCAAGTTATTCAAAATTAACTTTTATCTTTAAAACTCCTTTTCAAAAGCTTTTCATATTTAAACCAATTCCATTCCAAAACCATTTGGATTCAAAATTCAATTTTAAAAACATTTCAAAAATCAACGACTTAACCAATTTCCTCGTGCAATCCATATTTGTGTGTGTAAGGTGTAGTCCAGGGGTTTTACATAATAGTGCCACGTCATCAAGCATCACATATTCAAGCACATCAATATCGATAAGCGGTATAATCCAATAACGCTTATCTCCATTCACAGATTCATCGATAAATATTGTAAATTTATCATAGACAAATAAATTACATTCATCACGGATCACACCAAAACAATACAAAGCATAACATATCAGGAATATCATACACTTCAACAATCAATTGATTTCAAACATCCATAAGTAAGATTGATAAATTCTTAATTAATTTAATTAATCTCTAATTAAATTAATTACTAATTTTTTTATTACTTGGATTACCTTAATCCTGCTTACTTAACACTAATTAGTTACAAATTGATTAATTAATTATCTATAATTATCTACTTTAACAAATCTTCCTCGATTAATTATTCTTTAATTACATTTAAGTAATTATCCCTTAATTATTTATTCAATTAATTATTCTTTTAATAAATCACATTTAATAATTGATCTTTAATTAATCACATTCTTTAATCCTTGATTAATCTCATTCAGTAATTAATTACCCTTAATTAATTATATTACTTAATTAACTTTATCAATTAATTCTTAAATTAATTACCCTAAGTAACTAATTCTTAATTACTTCCACTAGGTAATTATCCTTCTTTATTAATTACACAAAGTAACTAAACCCAAAACTACTTCCATTAATTAATTATCCTTTAATTGATTACATCTAGTAATTACCCAATAATTACTTCACTAAGTAATTACACTTTATAAATCATATTAAGTAATTATACTTAACAAATCATCAAGTGATCATTTTAATTAAACTAATTAATTAACTTAAACTAATCACATTATTTAATTAATTACATTAAGTAATTAATACCTTTAATTACTTTCATTAAGTAATTAAATTTAACCAATTCCACAAATGATTATCCTTAATTAATTTATCTAATTAATTAACTTAAATTAATCACATTGAATTAATCATATTATAATCCTTAGTTAATGATCTTACATTAACTATTCTTTAATTACTTTTCTAAGTAATTAAACATTAATTAACCATTATTAATTACAAATTAAATTAATTCTTAATCACTAATTCATTAACCTCTAATTACTTAATTAATTAAATGCTTAACTGTAATTAATTAATCTTTAATTCCTTGATAATTAAATTTCTAATTACAACTTAATTACTTAATTAATCAATCTCTGATCATTAATTAATAATCTTTTAATCATCTAATTATTGATCTTTAATTACAAATTAATTAACACCTAATTAATTAATTTACAACCCTTAATTACTTATTTGTTAATCTACAATCATTAATTAATTAAATTAATTAATTGCTCTTTAATTATATTATTAATTAAATGAATCACAAATCATTAAATCTTAATTAACTTAAGAAAAATCATTATCCTTATTAATGACTTAATCATCATTAAAACATTTTAACTTTTTTTTGGCAAGGCCGATGGTGTTGGATGGTCCCCACCATTTTATTGCAGCACCAAAAGGAACAAAACACAAACAACAACAGAGAGCAAAAGTTCAAAGAAAACAGAGGCTAACATGGTGCCACAAGCACAAAGGAAAACTAAAGGAAAGAAAGCTTGGAAACACAAATTTAAATCAATTGGAAGGACAAATATATTCCTGGGTCAAAGGATAAAGAAAGCATCCCCAACGAATATTTAATCTCATGAATTATCCATAGCTTGAACAAAGCATCAGTTTTCGCATTGTTGGCATTAAAAACTCTAGTATTACGTTCTCTCCAGACAGCATTGATGAAACTCTTCAACACACCACTAAAAACTCTCTTACCTTTTTGCTTGTTCCCTGTTTTTGCATGGATTGATCCCACTCGACCTGATTATCATGCGAGGGACAATTACTATGAAGCTTCGACATCACAACTGTCCACACATGCATTATAACTGAACACTCAAAGAATAAATGCTCAACTGTCTCAGGTTGCTCACAACAGAATGAACAGTGGACGTTTACACTCATGCCCATGCTAGCAAGTTTAGCTTTAGTCAGGATTGCACGGTTCAGCACTTTCCACAGCATTAAATTTTCTCTCAAACTACTGTCCATATTCCACGTTCGCTTCCACCATTTCCACGTTGGATTGGCACTGTTCTTCAACAAGAATTCATATGCATCACCTATTTTAAATTTTACCTTTTTCTCTCCCCATACTAGTTCATCAGTTGTGGTAGACAGCGGGGTAAACTTTTTAATCATATTCCATATGTTCTGAACTCTCTGATTGGAAGAGAAGGATCGTAAACCCTGAAAATTATTGAGTACATCCCTAACCTTAGTCGCCGAGTGTACTCCAGTTTGTTGAATCTCACTGTATGTTAGCTGTCTTCGAAGTATGAATCCCTTATCAAGCCAAGGATCATCCCAGAAGCTGACACTGTATATAGGGTTGGTGTTCATCTGAATTAGAGGGAGAAAAATTTCCTTTATCTTGAAAATACTTTGCCATGTCCAGCTAAAGTTTTGAGGCTTAATCATGTTCCATAAACTCCTACATCTTATCACATTTCTTTCAGACCATTCAGCCCAAAGGCTGTCAGGACAGTTAAAGAAGGTGTCAACATGTTTAGCAAAGGCCGCCTTATTCCATTGTTTTAAGTTTATAATACCAAGACCTCCCTTGTTCATAGGCTGCTCAACACTTCTAAACTTTATTGGAGCAATGTATCTGCCCATAGTCTTACCTATCCAAATAAATTTCATAAAGGCACTTCTAATCATGTTTATTAACTTAAAGGGTAGTACGAATGTTCTGGCCTAAATTTCATAAACGTACATCTGTTGGATTGAAGTTCAGAATGACTTACACGATGTGGAGGAAAGGATGGATTAATGATCAGTAAGCTCAGATTTGCTTTTGAGAGGTTGGAGAGTCTGTAATGGCGGATGCGGCTGTGAGATAAGAAGGGGGAGAGGAGAAACGACTCAAGCGTTTTTATACCTGGAGACATTGGAACTTGAATCGGCACGGGTTATGATGAGTCGAAGCGCACGACTTACGGCTTAAGACGTGTGCTTCGAGGGGCAAGTGTTAATCCCGTTTCACCAACGAGTTAAAGAGTCCACGAGATAAGAGCCCACAAGGTAAGATCTATGAGTTGAGGAACCTGCGACCTAAGAACTACGACTCAGGAAGCTTACGACCTACGACTTAAGGCAGCAAACAGTTCTAGAAGGACTTACGAGTTAAGCAGTCTCCGACTTAAGGCCTCCACGGTTTAAGGAACCTTACGAGTTAAGGATGGCACGACTTAAGGAAATGAACGACCTACGACCTAAAACATGTTGCGACCTAACAATGGCTACGGTTGAACGGCCTAGGAAAGCTATGCGACCTAAAGGAGTAACGACTCAAAACATTGGAAAGAAGGATCAACAACACATAAGTCATTGGCGACTTACGACTTATGATGAGTCGTGTACGACTCATGCTAGCACAAAGGAAGTCATGTTTGGTTAACTCGGGAACGACTTATCACTTGTATCGTTCATTCGAACAGGAGCATAACATTGGACCAAGCCAAGAGTCAAATCCAGTAGGTCGGCCGCGACCTACCATGAACCGCTAACAAGCCCGCGACTTATCATATGAGACAATTCACCATGACTCGTCCACGACCTAAGGTCACTAAGTCGTAGTCCACTGCTATGATGTCCATACTAAAAAAGGATGACTCGTGAACGGGTTAGAACTTGTGCTATATTCAGAAGACCGAAGGCGAGTGTGAGCTCAACATGATGAGTCGTCCACGACCCAACCTGACTCGGCCACGAGTAACCCATGAGTCGGGTACGACTCACGACTTAAGACCGAAAACCCCTATAAATACACGACCATTTCCAACATGAAGGGGACTTTTTGGTAGATTCTCGAAGCGCCAAAACTCTGCCATTTTCTCGACTCAAGCAACACTTTGAGCACTCCAAACATCGAAGACATTATATCAAAGTCCAAGAAAGAGAATCTACATCATTCATCATGAGTTTGAAAGATAATTCTCCGTCAAAGTTTGTACTAACAGACTAGAGTGGATTGTAATTGAAGAAAGTTGTATAAGTTGTACTTGTTTCAGCAATAAAGAGATCAAAGTGGACGTAGGCTCGATTTTAGGCCGAACCACTATAAAACTGTTGTCTTTTACTGCTTTTCTACAATTTCTCTACTTGTATCTTGTTCCCGTACCAACGGGTGGTGCTTTCACAACTACACATCACACACCGGGGTGTTAGCGTTCAAATTTTAGCGTTAACAAAAATCATCTGCAACAAGTCTAGGCAGGATATCAGTAGGGATCTCATCAATACTTGGTATGAAATTGTTTGCGTTGCCATACAAGGATGAGAAATGTTGTACAAAAGCTTCCTGAACTCCAACAGCTAAAGTTTGAAGAACACCATTCATATCATTGATAGTTGCTATATTTTCTCTACTTTGCTTATTCTTGAGACTTGCATGGAAGTATGCACTATTTCTATCTCCTTTTTCCCGCCATTTTATTCTCGACTTTTGCCTTATCATATCACTTTCTTTAGCTAATGCTTCATAGTATTGTTGAGACAATGTACTTTCAGTAGAAGACAGATTCATCGGTAACATTAGACATCATCGCGGTTTGTACATCAATAAGCTTTTCCAGAATAGATGAGCTCATTCTATCTCCTTTGCCAAATCTTTTAAATTCCCACAGTTTCAAGACATCTTTCATTTCTTTAATTTTTTCCTGCAAAACAAATAAATGAATACCATTCTTAGTTTTGTTCCATGCAGTTAAAACGGTAGATCTAAAGTCAGGCTCAAGAATCCAAGAATTAAAAAATTTAAAATTTGTTTTTCCTCTCTTGTCCACTCCACGAAGATGAATTATTTGAGGAGAGTGATCCGAAAGGAGAGGAGGAGGGAGATGGTTGAAGAGGAGAGGCCATTTGGTTAGGGCAGCTTGATTGGAGAAAGCATGGTCAATCCTAGAAAAGGTCCTACTACCATGCCTTCTTTTATTATTCCACGAGTATTGCATACCAACAGTTCTAACTGTAACAAGATCTGCATCATTAAGGGTATCAGCGAGTGGTTGAATTTCATTAAGGGACAGGGGATTTCCTCTAAATCTATCAGAGAGAGTATAACAACAGTTGAAGTCACCAAGTATTACCCATGGATGGGAGGACTGCCTCAGAGCTGGAATGACCGTAAATAATGAGGCTCTAGCAGCAGTTGAGTTGGATGCGTATGTAAAGGAGACATAGTAGGATGAATTATCAGAGGGATCTTGAGCGTGACAATGTATCAGTTGGGAGGTGGAGAGAATAGGAGTTAATTAGACATGAAGGGGATTGTATAGTATCATAATTCTACCATAAGGTGCTTCATTTAGATTGTGGATGCACTTCCATTCTGGTTTTATATATTCGGCTGCCTTGACTGTCAAGGGAAGATTTAATTTAGTTTCAAGTATCGCCAATATTGATAACTGGTGTGAACTGATAAGCAGTTTACATTGGTCAAGCTTGATGACATGGTGTCCCCCACGTATATTCCATGCTCCAATGTGTGACATCATTGGAGAACACGAGCATTGAGCATTTCTATCTTCATTCTCCTAGTTACTGCCTGCAAAGAGGACAAGTAGTTAGGAATCGTTGCTGAAAGGGGGCTAACTTCATTGATAGTTGTTCCATCAACCATAGGGGTGGAGGCCAGTTGAGCTTAAGAAGGTAAGGGTGGAGAGGAATGAGGAGAGGTTGAGGAAGAGACAGTAGATGATATGGGAGGAGGTTTATAGGCCGATGGAGGCTTGATATTGGAGTATATGTGCGGAGGAGATGTATTGAGAGATTTGTCAGCATCTGGGGGTTTGGTCAGATATGTTGTGCATGTTTTTTCATCCTTGTGTATGTCATTAATTCTAACAGCAGCATTTCTGAGATTTGAATTCTTGCTTTTATTCTTTCTATCTTTCCTACCACTTGAGCTTGGTCCTTCTACAATTTTACTCTCATTATTAGATCCACCTTCATTACTTCCAACATTGATTGCTATATTGTCTTTAATATTATTTCCTTTTTCCTGCAATTGTATTGAGTGAACTATCTTCACTTGTTTCAAGATGTTGTTGCTTATTTCCCTTTGCTTTAATTTATATTCAGCATCACTTGTTATATTAACCTTAATATTTCCAAGTGTTTCATCACGTTTTCCATATACTTTCACACTTTCATCATGCATATCACTTATATTCTCTGCGTCGTCCAGATCAAGGAGAGCATCATATCTATTAGATATTAAGAGATTTTATACTAAATCCTCAACAACAGTTTTTTCATCTTTTTTTGTTCTTTTGTCCTCGTCCACATCATCAGGAGAAGATTGAGAGTTGGCTGCTACACTTTCATAAATATATACACTATTGTCTTTTCCAGAATTGCATTGCCCATTTTCCTGCCCTATTCTATCACCATCCTCATTCTTCTTTTCATCATCAACATTGACTCTATCTATTTCATTCACCTCTACTTCATTGCTCCCTCCTGTTTGTTCCATATAAGTTTCCTCACAGCATTTTCTATCCTCTTTTTTTTTTCACGCGTTGCCATTTTCTGACAATCTGCATCTGGATAGGTTTGACCTTATATTAACTTGGACAATCTCTGTGGTATCTTCCTTGTTTTCCTTTCTAACATTCTTTCTTATTTCTATATCTTTGTCTGTTTTACTTTTCTCCTTATTATCACAACATTCAGTTGTATGTCCAATTTTTTTGCACATAACACATACATCCGTCCTCCATAGGTACTGAACATAGATTTTCTGATAGCCACCTTCCACCAGCTTTACCATAAACTCATCAGCTAGCTCCTTGTCCGGTTTCACCTCAATCAAGCATTTTGCGTAGCTCAACGTATCTTGCTTCTCCGTCATTTCATCCATACACAATAATTTACCCAGATGACTACTCAGCCAGTTGATCCCTAGAGGAGACCATGCATATATTGGGAGATTATACAAATGAACCCAAACTGGAACAGCGGTGGCAGAGCCAGTAACATTACTTACAGCAGCATCATATGGTTTTATTATGAACAATTTATTTTCATAATTATAGGGTCACTCTGAAGAATTTTATTTCTATCTTCAGCACATGAGAAGTTGAATAAGAAAATGATACCATCCGATTTAACTGTGACAGATCCTTTTAGTTTCCAGATATACTTAAGCTTTTGAATGACACCTGTGTACGATAACGGCTTGTCTAAGAAAAATCCAACTAATGTGTCATTCCATATCACAGCACCAACGTCAAGAACATCCTGCGGAGGCGCTAAAACATCTTCTTCATACACAGGAATTAGGTCAACGGGGATGTACTTCCCAGCATTCTTAGGTTTATGCTTAAATAGAGAAGTCCATTTCCGTTCACCTTGTGAGGGGGGAAGAGGAACTACGGGTTGAGGAGGAGGAGTTGAGTCAGGAGGTCTTGTAGGGAGAGGATCAGGGGGAACATGAGGGGGGATAACCGGAGGAATAGAAACTAGGTCATAAGTGATCGAAGGCGCAGTTGCTGTTAGACAGTTTGGAGAGGGTACCGAGGAGAAGGTAGGTAGAACTGGTTTGATGGGACGGGGGCGCGTAGGGTTAGATGGAATAAGGACAGAGTTGACGTTGGAGGAGTGGGGTGGTACGACAATGCTTACTTTGGAGGGGAAGGAAGGTACAACAGGGTTGACGTATCGGGTAAGGGGATGGACAACGGGAGCAGACATGAGAGGACTTGTTTTTTGTGTATGACATTTTATCTTGATAATCAACTTTACTTAATTAAATCATTAATTGAGTTTTAAAATTAAAAAATCATTTAACTTCAAAAATTATCTTCCTTATTAAATCCTTTAAATTAAAAATAAGTAAAAAATTAACTTGACAAATTCAAGTTAAACGCTTACACAATTTTCTCAAATTAATTACTTAAAAACATTTATTTTCATAAAGAATAGATTTAAAAAAACAAGATTCATTTCAAAATTTAAAACTTACTTTATTTAAATTTTAAAACTTGTTTTTATAACAACCCTTTGAAAAATCAATCATTAAAAACTTGATCAAATAAATTTCTTAATCACTTTATCACTTTTTTTTAATAAGTTTAAACTTGAAAAATACTTGTTTTTGATTTGCTTATAAACTTTGACTTGATTTCTTTTACAACAATTTGAAACTGGATTCAAACAAAAATAAATCCGAGCCTACCACGTCTAACACACGAGAAAACACACGAGACCTCCCCCCTCTACTCTACTTTGAGAAAAACACGCATCAACACGAGAACAATCTCGAGCATCCCTCTTCTTCCCAACCCTAATCATCACCAGATAACCGAAGGTGCACCGTGCACATGCACAACCACCCAAGCCTCCTCCGATCATCGCCTCCGGCCCCAAAGCATCACCCACGACCTCGATCATCCGCGTGACAACCCAGAAGTACGAATCGAAGGCCACAAAAAAATCGACACTCGATCGAAAAATGGAAAACCCACTCATCGAAAAAATGACCATCGCCACCGATCTCGACCACGATGAATTCCACCATTCATGCCGTAGACTCGCCTCGACTTCCAATAACTATCCCCCCCACCGCGAACGCCTCCGAACCATTTTAGACTTCGCCATTACCCCAAGAACATCGACGGCCCAAACACCTCACAAATCCCTACTTCGCCTCCGATAGCCCACCACGACCTCCAGAAAAATCCACCAATATTTTTCCCGGGTCCATCCACCTTCCAGCCTCCTTCGACCACAAGCTCAACGCCGACCACCACGTCGATCGCCAGAAATTGGAAAAAACCCCAAAATCCTCCAACTTCGATTATCTCAAAGATTACCAAACTAAAATTTATGATTCTACTTCCAAAAATCAAGTTTTTGGTTAAGGATTCAGTTCATATGTCTGAAGTAATGAATTAGTTCGTTTGATTAACATAACTTAAAACTGGCACTGTTCTTTTGTTATTCCAGAGAAATTTCAATTTTAATTCATATAAGTAAAAATTTAAATTTCATTCATGATTTAACAATCAGATTTTGTTTGAATCCTAAGTCCTAATAAGGATTGGTTCAAGAGATAATAAATTTTGATCAGAACTTGAACTTGACAACTAAGAACAGAGATCTCAGATAACAGCATGCACACACATCTATTCCTTCATATATATATATATATATATATATATATATATATATATATATATATGCAGAACTTCACCAATATATATATTCACACAAAAACACATTCATTCCAGAACTTAACGTGCAACCAGAATCAAATTAAAGCTTTTTAGAAAAGATGTTACTCACTTGTACAAAATAAAGAATAGAGCACTTAATTTTGAAACAGCTGAAGACTACTTCTTTGATTTGAAACTGTAATGCTTATTGTTGAAACATTTTTACTTGAGTTTAAATCCCATGTTTGCTTGCCTTGATTTATCTCAGATTTGAAGAATTTTAGGCTTTGATTTTTATCTCAGGTTTTGGTTTCGAATCTTGAAAATGAGTTACAATTTATTAACTTGAAGGATTAAAAGGTTTGATTCCAGATTGATGAAAGATGCAAGCTTTAAGTTTGATTTGCAAATTTTGATTACAGGTTGTTGAATTGATTTCTGGTTTGAGGAAGCATTGAGTTGCAGATTTGTTTTGAGAAATTTGATTGAGTTTATCTTGGTTTTTCAAAGAATAGAAAAGAAATTTAAGAGGAGGAAAGCAATGTTTATATAGTTTATTTTGTGATTTAATAAAAATAAAAGAAAATGAAAATTATAAAGGACACTTGTTAAACATCTTAACATTTGTCATATGCAATAGTTTATTTACTAACACTTGTTATAATGTGTCTTAATGTATTAACACTTGTCATTTAAGTAATTTATATTTATATTAAATGTTAATATAAAGTTTTATACTACTTATAAATACTTATCTAAATGTATATATGTATATAAATTACTTTAAAGAAAATATTATAAAACCAATTATATACAAAATAAAATCTTATTCATATATTTTAAAACCCAAAACATTTTAAAATATCTACTTTTTCCTTGAATTTCAAATTTAAATACAAATTCAAATTCAAATTAAATTTAAAAATCCAATTTAAAGTCCACTTAAATATACATATATAATCAACACACATATGTATATTGTAGAATTTAACTTTAAACAATTGTTTTGAAAATCATTTGTATTTAATTCAAAAAATAACTTTCAAATTATATGTATATTAAAATTAGAAAACAAATTCTTATCAATCTTAAAATATAGTTTTAAATCCAATTTATATTTCAACACATTTATATTTGAATTTCAAATCCAAATTCTATTTAAAAAATCAATTTATATACATACATAATAAATAAAAAAATATCTTGTTTTATTTGGAAAAAAATCAAATAAATTCACAATTTAATCCAAAAATTATATTAATTACTAATTTAATTCAAATTTATCCCCAAAAATTTAAATAAATTACCAATTCAAATTTAACTCAAAACGTGGTCGTTACACTAGATCATCAATGTTTCATGTGTTAACTTCATTCTCATGAAGGTATACCACATTATCATTAGGAATTACCAATCTCCTTCCTCTTTAAGACCTTGTTAATGGAATTTCTTGTGGTTCTTTAATAAATTCATTGGTTATAGTCCCGTTATATGGTTGTTCAGTCAGTGGATCTTTCATTTGATGTTCGTCATTATTGATTTTGTTAATGCTGGTTTAATGATTACATTAGGAACATGTTCAATATGAACTAGTGGTACAAGAATTTATACATGAACTTCTTGAATAATCACTTCCTTTTCTTTTACACTCCCACCAACTTCACCATCTTTAATAAATTTAACACTTCTAGTTTCTATTATTCTGGTTGTACGATTAGGACAGTAGAAAATATATCCCTTCGAACTTTGTGGATAACCAACAAAAAGATATGCTAATGTCATCAGGTCCAATTTCTTTTCATGAGGGTTGTAAAATCTAGCTTCCGTTGGGCATCCCCACACACTTAAATGTCTTAAACTAGGATTCCTTTCTATCCATAGTTCAAAAGGGGTTTTTGGAACTGACTTACTAGGAATTCGATTTAAGATGTGCACAACGATTTTCAAGGCATGTGCCATAAACATGTAGTTAGTGCAGTTCAACTAATCATACTTCTAACCATTTCTACAAGGATATGATTACGCCTTTCAGCTACACCATTCTGCTAAAGTGGTCCTAGAATTATGTACTGGGAGCATATACCAAATTTTTCAAGGAGTTTGGCAAAAGGACCACGGCAACATTACCCCAACTCATAATATCTTCCGTAATGTTCACCATCTTTATCTGATCTAATGATTTTCACCTTTTTTTAATTTCCTCTCAATTTCATTTATGTATATGTCAACGATATTTGCAAATTGAGATTTTTCATGCAATAAGTACAAAACATAGCAATAAAAATAATCGTCGACAAAGGAAATATAATATTTTTCACCATAAAATGAATGAAATATGAAAAGTTCTATAAATATCTGTATAAATAATTTCAAGTAGCTGGCTGCTTCACGTGGTTTCTTTCTTTGCTTGTTTGACTGTTAGCCTTTAATATAGTATATACAAACGTCATATCTAGCCTAATCTAGATTTATGGAGTATTCCATCTTTACAGGCGTTTCAATTCTTTGTCCTAGATATGTGCCCTAATCTTTTATGCCACAAGTAAACAGAATTACTTTCATTAAGTGTATGTTTCGTACCAATATTAGGATGCAAGGTAATACGGGTTTTATTTATAAAATACTTATCTATATTTAACTTGTACAAACCATCATAAAAAAATTCCAGAGCCAACATTAATAGAATACTTATATAAACCAAAACCATTGTTTTTAAATTCAACCAAAAAATCTTCAACAACAGGTTTGGAAATAGAAATTTAATTCCTAGAAACAGTAGGAACACGAAATATTTCTTTTAAATCTAAAATCACTCCAGAACTAAAAAGCGGGGGAAAGACTCTAATTCTTCCATTTTACCTTTTGCGTTATTTCCCATGCAGTGAAAATAATCATTTAGGTTCGTTTTGTGGGTCGTAATGAATCTCTGCATCGAATTCGAAACATGACACATAGAACCAGAATCAATCCACCAAGTACGAGAAGGAACATTTATAAGATTTGATTTGCAACAAACATTAATAAAAGGCTTATCCTTTTTCTCGAACCAAGCTTTTCTCTTATGATAATCCTCTTGGATGTGACCCTTCTTTTTACATAAAAAGCATTTATCATTCTTTTCCTTCTCTCTAGCAGATAATGATGGTTCTCCTTAAGGAGATGGTCCAGGACCTTTGTTAAGGCCCTTTCCAATCCGTCTTAAAACCAGCTCCTTTGGATGTCAGGTTTGCTACATGTCCTTTAGTGACATGGCCATCCTACTACTTAAGTCTTCCTTTTTCCTAAACTAACATGCTTTGCAAATTATTAACATTCCACTTATCTTTTAGTATTGTAATTGATTTGAAAAGGCCCATATTCAGAAGGAAGGGAGTTAAAGATGAATTGGACAAGAAAAGAGTCGTCTACAATCATATCTAGATGTTTAGGAGCCAGATTGGTCATATTAATTATGTACTCATTCAAGGTTCGAGTGTCATCAAACCTCACTGTGGTCAAATCTGCCATCGGTTTCCCAACAAGGGATTTATCAACAGAACAGAAGTGATCTTTGATGTTGTTCAGAAACACGTTCACTTTCATTATACCAGGTAGGGATGTCTTAGGTGTGACGCACATATGCATAAATATAAGTGCCAGTCTATTTGTGTAACGACCCAATTTTTCGACTCCCGAAAGTCGACATGAATATGTCCACTGTATTAAATGCCGAACAATCGAATGCCGGAAAACCGAATCGTTAGGGTTAAAGAAGAAGAAGATAGAAGAAGAAAATAGAAAAAATAACGGAATCTCACATTTGCAGCGGAACAATATATAATAGATGAATGAATAATCTATAAAACAAAGAACCATATCTGTAATTACAATACATCATCAGAGTTTACAACAACACAATACAACACTGGCAGTCATTATAACTTGCCCACTATGGGAATTGAATTTGCAGCAACCCCAAACGTAGCAGATACTATATAATATAAGTGATACGCCTCGCCATCCCGCTTGCTTCTAGATCTCCACAGCATACTTTACTGACTTCGCTCCAGAACAACTGCTAATCTGACACAAGGTTGCCCGTGTGGAAAATTATAGGCGTCCAGAGTTTAGAAAGGGAACAATAAACTCCAGGTCAGTCATGAGACTGGTGTGGGGTCTAAAAATAATTATTTTCACAAGGAAAAAAATCCGCTATGCTTTTGAAAAATGAAACTACCATAAGGCCTCCCCGCACACACACAATGCAAACGCATAATTGGAGGAGATTTCTCTTTATGATAGTCAAACATGCTTGATATGCAAAAATCTCTTTGATATTTATTATTATTAGTGCATAGTGTGGAAAACATTTCGAAAGTATAATATAAATCTTAGCCAGCATAGGAACCATTATATTATGCCGGCTATAGCTACCACCTGAGGTGGCAGGCTATACAATTGCAATCGTAAAGGGCTCCTATTGTTTTGTTTGGATTTCCAACAAATGGTCAGGCTAAGGAACTTCCTTACTGAATGGGAACGCCTCTGGAGGGATGCCCCGAGAACCTAACTGGATCTCTGCCAACACAAGGCTGGGTTACTTCTGTAACTAGGTAACTACTTACACGAGTATGCCACCTCCCAGTCTAGACCGACATTTATTCGAGGTGCCTCTCACCAACAACTACAAAGTAAATAATCTGGGCTCCATACCAGAATACCACTATTAAATCCACATAAGTTAAATATCTGGACTCCATACAAGATACCACTTTTTATCCAAAAGAAGATGTACATACCCAGAGGGGCGCGACCCCCATAAACTTGCCGCATCCTTCCTGTTTTGACCATTTCCGGGGTGTGAGGTCCGACGAAGTCTCGTCCACAAAGCTACACTTTTCACAAAAGTCATGCTTCGATCAACAAATGATCGGCAACACTTAGCATGCCACATTACCAAATTGGGAATATATCACTAGTAACAATCAACTACATAACCTCTGAGCTCGTACGTCTCAGAGAAGGGTGTTAAGCTAAGAGAATAAATTCTCTGCCACTAACAGAAATGTATTTGATAGAAACTAGCTTTATATCTCAAAGTGTAATGTCAGACACACATCCATACAAGTCTGTTCCGGGTTCGAACGGAACCGAAGGCACTTCAAAGAAGCCCTTGCAAATCCGGATATTCACTAATCACGTGTGGACTCCCCATCACAAAGGGTGATAAAATATCTATACCGGAGCAACTCAGTGCAGAGACATTCGATAGATAATCCTTTCGTTTTCGAAAATACCCGGTCTTCAACAGCATCTTCAAATGCAATCCTATTTCGTCGTATCATTATTCAAAATGGGTTTTATAACACAAAGTCCTCTCCCGGCTAATCCGAATAATGAGCGCTTATTTTTAAAAATAAGTGTTACATTCAGATTTCAAGTAAGTCACAATAAATTTCCACTTTGATCTTTATAACAAAAGATCCATCACAAAGATTCGATGTGGTTTTCGGATAACCGTTTGTTTCCACTTTGATACCCGGTTATTTAACTATCAATCAATATTCACAACAATCACCAGATTCTAAATAATTTTCCCCAATTATTTATTTTCAAAATATCATCGCAGAATATATTTTCACACTTCAACCCTTTGAAAACAAATTTCAAATCATTTTCCTCATGCGGAATAAATTTCCAAATATTTATTTGTTTCCACTGAAAATCTGCCGAGTTCGAATACTTCAAAATAATTTAAATCGCTAATCCAAAAATATATCTGGAAACACTTAAAATAAAAACTACTTTTAAACACTTTATTTAAAACATTGATTATGAGATTTTATACTAATATATCATATAAAATTAATCCCAAACAATTTTTAAAATAAGATTTTCAAATAAAGTGTAATTATTTAAATAACCATTTTCTAAATCAACATCAATTAAATCTTTAAAATAATCACTCCAATAATTAACTAAATAAATCTTTACTTTAAAGATCTAAAAAACAGCTTAAGAAAATAATTTCTCCAAATCATCCTTTTTAAAACCATCCTTAAAACTTTTAATTCATATTTATAAGCTACTTTAAAAACATATTCGGTTTTTCAGAAAAAATACACCTTCCATTAAAATGGTCCATTTAAATCAATTAATAAATCCTTCTCGATTTGTTTTAAATTACATTCCAAATCCATAAATTTCTTTCCACGCTTTAAAAAAACAAATATTTATTTTTAAAACAAATTTTCCTTTCCTTTATAAATTCACATTGTGAATTCAATTTTTCAAATATCCACTGAATATGATTTTCAAATCGATTTTCAAATATTCATTTTCAAACACAAATCAATTTTAAAATTGATTTCCTAAAGTTTTATTTTCGAACACAAAATCAAATTCCAAATTTATTTCAATTTTATTTCAAACACCAAATCAAATTCCAAATTGATTTCCAAATTTATTTCAAACACCAAATCAAATTCCAAATTGGTTTCCAAATTGGTTTCCAAATTTACTTCAAACACCAAATCAAATTCCAAATTGATTTCCAAATTTATTTCAAACACCAAATCAAATTCCAATTTATTACCTTTTTAAAATAGATTCCTTTATTCCTCCCAAACTATTTAAAATCCGAATTTTAAATAAATTCTCCAACTTTTAAACAATATTACTCGAATTTATAAAAAAATCTTTTCCCATATTTTGGAATTAATTCAATAGGATTACAAAGATCAACTTTTATACTTTTAAATTCCTTCTTTTAAATTTATCCCATTCTCAAAAATGATTTTACTTAAAATTCACCACTTTAGTTTCCAAAAATCTAATTTTATATTTTCTGGTATCCTACGATACCAAAAATATATTCGGCTAAACTATAGCCTTCAATAAATTTAAATTACCAATATAATCATTCACACCAATATAATCATTCACAGATTATCACATCACAACATATACAAATAATTCAACAATGTGAGGAATCCATTTGGATCCCTCCAACCTGTTTCCATGCATCCACAGATGTTAGCACAACAATTAAATATCAATTCCACTTCGAGGTGGAATATCACGGTATATGGGATTGTATCAAATCATCCGCTATTATGTGGCGCATAGGGTCTCATCCGCTATATAATGTGGGAAATCAACCACTCCAATATATATATATATATATATATATATATACATACTACTATATATACTATCACATCTAAACAATCAATCAATCAATTCGAATTCTATTAATTTAAATTTGAGTGAGAAGATCTCACCTTTACTTTTATTTTGCAATCCATTTCCAACCTCGACTCGGTTCCATGATTTTTGACCTTGTATAAACAATTCACGATTCATTACTATTTGAATTAACCAAACAATTAATCACTATTTTAATAAATTTAATCATAACTAATGATTTAATTTAAAACTAAATTTTCTTTAATAAATTATTTTTGGTAACTAGATAATTTGAATAAGTTTATTAACCACATTAGTCACTAATATACATTATTAAAATAAACTGGTTGATTTTCATTTCTAAATTGCATAAAAAAATAAATTTATATAGGCTTAAAAATCTAAATTTATATAAACTCCTTTATATTCTAAAATCTTATGCATGTATATTTTTCTGTTATATATATATATTATATCTGAATGATTTTAAACAAAACTGTTACGAACAAGAAATAACGACGAGTTTCCCCGCCCGACTACACTGCCAATCATCGAACCCCTAGCTTTGAATAGACCCTACCCAATGATTCGCAAACACCAACGACGACCAAGCACCACCACGACCTCGAGCTCGACTTTGATTTCGATCGGCCTCCACCGTCGTTGCTTCCAGTCGCTCGCGAGAATGCCTCCAGCCGCTATCCCAAATTGCGATTTTGAAATCACCTGTCGCTAACATGTCACGATGCCGATGTTGTCGCCCCAATGCTCGCTCAACGCGCTAACCTCATGAATCGAATCGCACGCGCATTCCTCAAGGCTTTGCCTTCGACTCTCAATATTCTCGAGATTGAATTCGAATTTGAAATGAGGAGTCGGAATTTAATTAAAGAGGGGCACTTGATTTTGTTCATCTACCATTCTCTTACCGAATCGATTTTGATTCGAATTGGAGAAAGAAAAGATGAAGGCTCGTATGAGCTTGTTTATTTTTTTTATTTTTTTCTCGAGATTACTTTTGATTTACGCGGCTTTTAATAATAAAAATAAAAAGAACAGAAGGGGATATTTGTACGAGATTGGAAGAGAAAGGAACACGTGTTGTTTAGGGGTGGACAGGTGGTGGATGTGTTAAGTGAATTTAAGGAAAAATTATATGTATGTTTTAAATTTAAATTTATATTCTCTCCAATTCGAAGCTCAAAATTTTCGAATTCCTATCAAGGCGTGCCGCTAGGCGTTCATAATATTAAATCCCTATTCTGGACGCAGTGGAAAAGGTTCCGAGGTCGAATTCGATCGTATGGAGAAGAAAGCTTTTTGGACCTTATTATTGAATTGAATTTCAATATAGATTTTCAACACGTTTATCTATCGTGCGGCCAAACGATCACTCCAAACACTACGAAAATTGAAATTCAATAATAATACACTATTACGGATCCAGTAGAACTAGTTTCATCGAATTCCGAGACTATGCATCGGAAGGCTATTTTTAAATATCGATTTAAACGATATAATTTCAAAACTGAACAGAACATTTTCAAATTCAATTCCGAAGCTTCCATTATCTTTAGTATTATCAATATAAATTTTCTAAGCCTAGAAAATATTTTTAACATGCCTAAAACCCGGGATTTAATATTTTACCCAAGTTCCAAAAACTAAATTCAGAAATTTCATTGCCAAATAACCAGATATTTTTGAAATTCAAGTTAAACCAACTTCCAAATATTTAAAATTAATTAAATATTTCAATTTCGAATGTTCCAAATTTCGAGTCGTCACAATTTGATTGTGACTATACGTTATGAAGAGCTATCTCATCCTCGTTGCTTGTGTAAGTACTAATAGTGGGTTTTTGCTCATGATAAACAGTCTAGGTCAAGAATTCCAAAGATGAACAATATTTACCCGATCTATTCAGAAAAGCTAGTGCCATCAAATTTGGCATAGGATTGAGCTTGTGATAACATGTTTATGGGAACTACAAATTTTTAACAATGTTCACAAAGTTAAATTTTTACACACCAGCATAACATTAAGGATCGATGATGAATTATTGATTAATTCATAATTGGCTAAATTTCTCAATGAGTACAAATGCTATTGAATCTTTGTTAATTGTCATATAATATTTTGACCCTAAAGAAATTTGTCCTTTAATTCATTTGTCATAGCTCAATAAGTTTACAAACTGTGTTTGTCGCTTAAACGTTAAATTCCATGACCAATCGAGTTCATATCAAGGTTTATAATATTTCTAATGTTAGTTTAATTTGAATATCTACATTTGTTGCTCTTCAACACAAATTACAACAGACATAGACTATAATTAATGTTAGTATATTATCTGCTTACGTAGTTGTAGCCTTTATTTGGCCTTTGACTTAAAGTGTAATGATAATTTCTTTCATTATATAACTTGATATAGTCAATCAAACATTAATATGAATAATTTATATGTAATTAACATATTTTCGACTATATCCAAACATCAAGAAATGGTCTTAAATCAAAACTGCATGGACATATATATTTTGAACACAAAATACACGAATTTTACCAAAAAAAATGAGTTTTCACCAGACAATGAAAGAGAATTATGCCATAAATTCAAAACCTTTGCGAAATCTTAATATAGTTGTCTTTAAAATTTACATGCCCTGACATTATTTCCTTGAATGAAAAAACCGAGAATTTGAGGGCTTAAACAAACTTGGACAGCCAAATAATAATAATTATTAACTACCAAAACAACAAAAATTTGGCAGAAAATATTTTTCTAGCATTCAGTTTCACAACGAAAGTATTCATTTATGGATAACATGAGAATGTTAGAACCTCGCTTTGATACCACATATTAGATTTATTTACATAAAACTACCTAAGAAAAAGGATTTTATTTTTATGCAATCATAATTAAATAGTTAAACGAACCACTAACATTTCTCCATGCTAGCGGCCGATTTGAAGCTTTGTAACGATGCTCTTCTTCCTCTTGAGAAATAGTCGAAAATGGGTGTTTTTATAATTTCGGAATTGACCTCCCTTGCTAAAATAAACCGTGTGTTATGAGTATATCTAAATGGTGAAGATATCACTATTTATATAGTGGTAAATGGCTGAAATCTTATGCACTGATGACTCAAAGACGTTACGAGTCTTTCTTTATTCCAATGCATTGATGACTCAAAGAAGCTACAAGTCAATCTTTATTTCACTAACCATCATTGAATCAAAATTTATCCCAAAATACGTTGTTAAATATTTATCATGCATCCCTATTAATTTATAACACCACATAATAGGAACTTACATTAATGTGAATTTCAAAAGATTTGGAGAGTAATAAAAATTAATTTATATAACTTCGAAAACTAAATAATTATTAATTAATTACCAGCAGGATATTTATCGGATATTTTTTGACCAATTCGAAACAAATAAATCTAAACAAAACATAAAATTTTGATTCATTATAAAATAATTTCAGTACTAAAAGCAATAAAAAATATGTTTAAAAATAATTTTAAATAGTAAATAATATTATTTTATATACGTATTAATGTTTTTACAAGATAAAATAATAAATGAAAATTATTTTATATAGTTAAATGCACAAAAAGTAACTATAATCTTGATAAAAATTGGGTGGATGACTATTAGATGCTGATATGGCCATATCCACATTTGTATCCTTTTTTCGAGTATCAGATAATTTTCCAAATTTTGGAAGCGGATACAGGCGGATTTCAGATTTCGGATTTTTTGGATACTCACTGACAGTTCTAGGAATATAGTTATAAAAGAAAAAATAAATTAGTATAAATAAATTGTACAAAAATGGCATATTATTAAACATAATTCACGAGCGAGAGACAAAAAATTACAATTTGAAATTTAAAAGGTGACGTCAAAACATTAATTTACTGCATGTAAAGTCCAATAATTTTAATATATAAGCATAACATGGTGACTCAATACATATTAAATATTGTTGTAGTGACTACTCTTTCTAGACGTAACACTAACATCAATAGCTTATGAACCAATGTATAACATAGTTGAAAATGTTATCTATGAATATTTTAACATAACTCTCAACCCTAATCAAATCAATATAGTGAATAGATATTGTTTATTTTATTAGACTTAGCTTCATAATTTGTTGTTATTTGCTAATTATTAAAACAAAAACTAATTTAATTGAAAATTATCCAAATGAGATCGAAATTAGTTCGATCCCCTGAGCTTTGCTTAATATTAAATATCGCTTTTTTTTGAAAAAAATGAGATTGAAATTTATGTCGGTATTTTCTATTAGGTTATGAGCAATTTGAAATGTATGTTGCATGTATGTATATTTAATCAAAATAACCAAACTTAAATGCAGTGTTAGTTAACAAAAATGAATTGGTCAAAAATATACGTAGTTTAAAATGATTTCAAAATGTTTGACTAAATATTTTAATTTTTTTGAAATTACAATCATATAATCTTTTTTTTATCATTAACAATTCTTTTAAGAATAATTTTTAAGCAAAATAAAAAATGGTATGTCATACAAAATACTATTTGGGAAGCTTAATTTTACTTATGATTAGACATATATCTTTTATTCTTAAATACCAAAATTGAGTCTTCTATTTCAAAAAGTGAAATAAATTTATAAATAAATCAATGTAGAGTTTTTAAGCGGCGTTACTCTGAAAATAAAATAGAATCGATAATCATTTATTGATGGTAAAAAGCAAATTTGTTATAAAAAAATCTAAAAATGAATAAATAAATAAATCATAATGGTAGGGGTGGGCATTTGACCGACTTAACCTACATCAACCGACCCGACTTAACTGATAAATTCGGTTAACCGACATAATGGTTAACCGACTGACCATAACCGAACATTTTCGGTTCGGTTAACGGTTATTGAAATTTGTTCGATCGGTTAACCGTTAACTGACCAAAAAAATTTATTTTTTTAAAATGAAATGGCAGCGCGGTACCAGCCCATCTGCAAACAATGCATACCCGAACCAGACTATTAGCGTGCCCTAGTATTCCTCTTCCAGATCTAATCCAATTCTCATTTTCCACTTTCTAGATAAAATAGAATAAACAAGAAAAACTCAAAATGTAGATCTAATATATTCGCTGATCTCGTCTGTTAAATGCCCATTTTAGTCGCGATGCTTCACGATGTTAGCAACGACCACCACCATCATCGAGTTGTTGCAGTAATTAATGGCGTCAATATGGTAATGAAAATCTCGAGTTTAGTTTTTTAGGCTTAATTCTTAAGTTCTAAATTGACTTATCAAATCCGAGTTTTAAATGAAAGATCATCTAATGTATCACGTCCTACTATCGGCCTGTTACATCTAGTTTGTTACTCACCGATTTCAGTTGTATGCTATGCTATGTATACTTTTCTGTATTTATTGCATTTGCACTTCAGTAATCATATACTAATTACTATACAAGTAAGCATATTTTTACAACTAATTTACAGTAATATGATTACAAAGCTATAATAACTTTATACTGAATTTACAGTAATTATAGTAATCATATACCCAATTAGTGTGTGGATGTGTTAGTCATGTGTAAATCATATATTAGCCGATATTTTGAACTTAGTGGATTTTTAACATATAGTTATAAACTGTTATTTGTTAATATATATATATGCAAACGTGTATACTCAGTTGTGAATGTATATAAGTTGTGAATGAAACTGAATATAGTTGATATATATCAGTTGTGTCAATGTAAATACTATATCAGTTGTGAATTAAAGTGAATAAGGTTGTGAATGTATATCAGTGAATATAGTTTTAGTTTAGAATATAGTTTTATAAAACATAAGTACTTTTTTGGAATTTTGATTCAAACTTAATACTCATTAAATATATCAAAATTTTACGCTCTCGAACCTTTCATTGCAATCAAACATTCACAATACATGAGAAATAGGAGACAATTAACTTTTGCTAGTAGCTGATATACAAAGCAAATAAAAGTTGTTAGTAGCATATGGATTGGATTACTGGGGTAAAATTATATTGGTTCAAGCATATGGATATATGGTTTGCAGATAAGAAAATATCCTTTTCATATATGGCTTCATGAGCTTTTAATGTGTTAACTGCACAAACAATTAAAAAAAATCCTTTTCATGATTTATTAAATATCTGTTCCTATTAACGCAGAATACGTCACTTTTCACTTTAAAATAGTTAAAAGATTTAAACTATTTTCGTCATAAGTGCTGTTTTTGATTGAGACTTCAAAGCTTTGAGTTGTTGACTTGCTATGGAGTGAGTGTCGATTGTTTGTAGTTTAGCTTATGAGTATTGATATATAATATCAGTTGTGACTATGTGAATATATCAGTTTCGTACCATATCAGTTTGAATACTCAATCCGTTCGTATATCATATATAATTATATAGTTGATACTAGATTATAGCTGTGTAGCTCATATATCTGTTATACTTTTAAACTATATAATATCAGTTGCATATATGAGTTGCACACATATATAGTTTTGTTTGTACTTCGTTATTACATATATACACTTCAGATTCACTTATTTGTTGTTCGGACAGACTTATATAAAACCTATATTGCATTTTCCATTTGTTTACCTTATATGTTTATAGCCATATATGTAATATCAGTTTAATATGAATGTGTATTAAACTGCATTATCTATTTGTTTACAAACTGTGTATTAAACTACATTATGCCATTATCTGTTTATTTAATTATATGCTTCAGTTCAATTCTTATTCTTCGATAGTTTATAGTTATATATGCTTACACATGCTTCAGTTACTAAATTATCCCGTTTACCATCATTCGGATAGATGTAGAGAATGGAAACTGAAGTTGAAGAAAGGTGGAGACTGAAGTTGGAGAATGGACTAAGAACTGAATTTCTAAATTATCTATTTGTTGAAATTGGACTGAATTACTAATGTAATGTAGTAACTGTAAATATTTAATGATGCTTGTAAGTTGTAACGTATAAACTAAGGACTGAAGTATGAAGTACGAATTGAAATCTTGTAATGTATGAACTAATGATGCTTGTAATGTATTGCATCAGGTATTAATGCATGCATAGAAGTATTAAGCATTATTAACGTATGAGTCGAATTATTGAAGTTTGAAACTGCATTTATTAGTGTGTATATATGTTGCAGTTTTATAACCATTTAACATAAATGGTTAACCGTTCAAGTTAATCGGTTAACCGATTAAATAAATCGGATAACTGCGGTTAATTTTGATCTGTTCGGTCGGTTAACTAATGCCATAATTAACCGAAGACCGGTTAACCGAACCGCCACAATTTTGTGGTTAGCCGAAAATATTAACTGATTGAATCGGTTAACCGACCGTACCCACCCTTAATAATTGGTACTCCAACCTTCTATTTCCATATTACTTAGAACATTCCAACCAAGAAACAAAATCAATTTTCACCATTAGATCATTATTATATAATAAGATTACTTTCGAACTTTACGAGTAGACCAAAAATTAGCGAAAATAATTCAATTTATTTTACTTACAAAAATTAGTTTCTTTTTGAAGTTTTATCAAAATTTAATTTTTGAACATTTTAAAATTGTGCATGCAGAAATATTATTGATCATCCTTACTAATTAAATCATAAATTAATGCCTAACTTTATCCAATGTATTTTTTACGTTTTCAAACTCTTTAAATATTAGGAAAATATGTTACTTTAATTTACAAATTTTCATGTGATTTTTGACTTTTCCATAATCTTTGTTACCAAATATCCTTAAAAAATGAACCCGAGATCTCACATAATTTCTCTAAACAAAATAAATGGTAGTTGAGTATCCGACACCGTAATAGTTGGAGAAACTCCAATCGCATATAGGTATCTTACTTGTGGTTGCTTATGTGACGACTAATATTTCATTAGCACTAAAATGTGAAAGTAAAGATTTATATTGATTATTGCGAAAAACCAAGATCTGCTCAATTAAACACCAACTAATACAATATACCTAACAACTAAGAAAATCCGAACAAACATATAAAAAATGGAAGATATAAGATTTAATGTGGTTTGTTAGATTAACTTACGTCCATGGAGACAACAAAAATTTGTAAAATCGTAAATATACTCTAACAGGAGATAAATAAGATATTAAAATATTTTGCTGATAAAAAGACAAAGTAAAGTGTGAAAACTTAAATTGCAAAATGTAAAGAGCATACAAACATGCCTAGCTTTGTCCACTACCTATAGAGCCTAATATTTCCCCCAGGATTGCTATTAGAATTAAATAATCGATAGCTTACAACAAGTAAATTTGCGAACCCTACTAAAAAAGACTAATCTAATCTTAGGTGTAGTAACTCTGCATGAACTCGATACGTTGAGACCAAAATCTTTGAACTTCAATCCTAAAAATCAAGTGTTCAAAAATGATGGTATAAAACAAAAATTATTTTCCCCTTAAAGCACAAAAATAATCCAAATGCAAATATGATAAGCAGAGGGCTTAAATGTAAATTTACTTCCCTTCTAAAATTCATGTGACTTCCTTTTTTACTAAGTCCATTCTCTTTCCTTCCAAAAATGGATCTAATTTCTCTTGAAAAATCGAATTTCTACTCCATTTTCAATAAACTATGACAACTTGTGTAGATGTTGCAAACTGTCCCTGAGATAGACGACGTCACTATTATCTAGTTTTTTCATGCACGCCTTTACCTGAGTGTTTCCCTATGCCCAAGATCTTTAGTCATTGGAGAGGTTATTGAGTTTGATATTGATATTTATCATCGAATGAAGGTGCTCGATTTCTAGTGGTTGCTCAATGTTTTTGGAGATGAGTGCGTCACTATTAAAGACTAACACCACCACAGCTTGAAAGCCTTTACCTCGCTTGAAATGAGTTGAGATGCTCCCTCTCTGTGACTACATGATAGAGTTAGTGGTATGTCCTAGGAAAAATTCTATAATTTATTATCAATTATTAAATATAAAATAATTTTTTGTTTGAAACATAAGAAGTTTTTCTTTTTATCATATACTTGTTATAATATGTCATATTAATTAATTATTTAATTTAAGTATATTTAATAGAAAAATCCAAAAATGATGTGCTTTGTAATAGTAATTACAATGTGTTGTATCATGAGTAATTTATCATAACATCATAACACATCGTTTTGAATATTCGTAGTCAAGGTGTATCAAGACTGTATATCGATATATCCGTTGAGACTAGAGTACGTAACGCCCCCAAATGGTTGGGCAATTTATTAATCGTGGTTGTTGGGGGCACCATGGGGTTACATGTTAACAGTTATTAGATAATTATGGAATGACTCATCCGATAATTTTCTATTGGTTAATATATAACTAAGATCAAACCGAAAATATCAATGTGATAATTTTGCACAATTCACTCGATTTGAGAATATTATTGAACTTAAATGTGGAAATCCGCTTTGATTATATTTAAATCGTGGGACGACGTCTATCGAAGGCTATAGTTGGGTCAGTTTGAAGCATTGGAAGTGAAACGCTATTCAATAGATAGTTCATCTTATCAGTTATATAATGTTAATATCACGATCAACTATAGTCAGCTCAAAGTCCAATTCTCTGGCCAAAGCAGTTTGGTTAATAATAATTATTATTATTGAATCAAGAACTTTTTGTTTGGACTATACAAGTTGAATGTGGATGATATTGGAATTTTGGCCACTATCAAATTTCATAAGTCCTAACATGATATATTTTTTATGAAGAGAATTGATAAAAACAATTATCACTAACATGGACCGCTTAAAATAAGAAAATTTTGATTTTACCAAAACTATATGTAACGACCCGTAAATTTTCGATAATTAAAATAGCTAATTTAATAAGATTTCATGATTTAATGTTAGAATTTTTTTTAATTCGTTTGGAATAATAATAACTGGAATGAATTGCAACAATAATTATCCAAGTAATTATTTATAAATTGAATGGAGTTCCAATCTAATTGAATTGACTCAAATGTTATAACTTGGTTATAAGGGAATATATGGAAAAACAAATGTAAATAAGTGAATAAGAATTGTGAATTATTTAGGTAGTAATACAAATTTTAATAGATTGGTTTCGAAGATTTGAATAGTAATAAGTATTGAAAAATAAATGCTACTTAGTGAATGCCTTTGCAATCAATAGTTGGATAGGATAATAAATGTTGAATTCATTGGGTATAATAGAGTAATTGATTGATAAGTAAAATCTATTTAAAATCAAATAATTGAATATTGAACAGGTAAATTGTTTAAAGTAAATATTTAAAACTTATTGAATAATTGAATAACTGTAATATGGAAATAGTGTCCTAAGATGTGAATTGGTTTTAAAAGTTGAATCTTATAAGTTCAATTTCAAATATTTCAAAGGATAATGAATTATTGGATAATCAAAAATTGTTTAAATTTAATATTTGGAATTTATTGAATAATTGAATAACGGGTTTAATATGATTAAAAATGATTTGTAAAATTTTATTTTATCATATTAAAGTTAGAATAACATTATAGAACTTTTAAAATTGAATTAAAAGTAAATTTGTGAAAAGTGAATATTTTAATATTTAATAGACGAGTTAAAATAGCCATTTTTCAAACAGTTTCGGATTTCGATGAAACCAGTTTCATCGGATCTGTAATGTTATATTATTGTAAGATCTCAATTTTCGTGTCAATCGGATTTATCGTTTGTCCGAGGCAAGCCAAAACGCATAGAAATTTGTTTAATCGGTTTAATTTAAATTTGATCGTTTATTTCCGTAACTCGCACATATGATCGAATTAGCCTTCGAAACACGTTCCATTGTGTTCGAAACATAGGGATAACCTTAGAAACACCTGCCAAAACGCTTCGTTTGGAGTTCGGAAAATTTTCGGTGAATAGTGTTTTTGCAATTTTCTATAAAAGGCCCTCCATTTCATAATTTGCAAACAAAGGCTAGGGTTTCTAGTGCAGCCGTCGTTCACCATTTCTATAGCCAGAAATTATTCACCTTTCTCCTCCAATATCTCACAATCCATCGATAATTAGCAAAAACCTCCAACTACAAAGTTGTAGATCTCGACGAGATCTACAAATCCAACGGTCATGATCTGAAATGGAGCTTCGGATCGACGGGAAATCGCATTCAAAGTCCTGTGTTTTTCATGTTTTTCGAGGCCAAAGGGGCAGCCGAGTTTCATGCTATTCACGGTGTAGGTAGAGTTCGCCGAGGGCTTCGCGCTGGAGGTGGCCGATCGTCTTCAAGTCGTGTATTTTGGTCGTGAAAATTCGTTGAAGCTTGACGGCTAATGGGTTTTGTTTTGTTCATGAATTACTGGAGGAAGAAGAAGCTACAACACATGGCCTGGATTCTAGGGCAGCGAAATCAATGGCTCAGATGCAGTAGGTTTAAAAATAAAAGCAAATGTTTGATTTATTTATATTGTAATTTGTATAAACTTCTAAATGCGATAACTTTTTCGTACGAGGTCGAAAACGCACGAAACGAATTGCGTTGGCTTCGTATTGACGAGCACTGCGCAATGGAGCTAGATTGGAATCGTTTGGAGCTAGTGAAAATTTTAGATAAAATTATACGCTCGTTTAATTTTATTCGAAATAAAACGCTGGAACTGCATTGAGATCAAGGTGAGTGTTTTATAACGCTCACAACGTACTGAATATCTTTATGGTAGTTAAATTTGATATTATGAAGTGATATGAATTTTATTTGTCGTTGTTTGAAAAATTTAATTATCATATAGATTGTCATTTGAATTCACCGTTGAAAATTAAATTGACAGTCAAATTGAAATTAAAATTGAATTGCGATTAAATTACCTGATATTGATAACTATGAAATTGCCGTGAATTGTATTGTCTATTGGATGTTTTATTTCGATGGATGCTATTGGTTGATATTTAAATGTTTGGATGTTTATTTGTTTATATATATCCTGTTATACATATATATGACATTATGATTTGATTTAAGTGATATATATTCATCTCTGACATTTAATTGAAATAACTAATCACTTGGCCATAGGATAGAAAATTATATACGGACACCGGATTGGTTAAATTAACATATTTTAAAATCGTTGATTTGAAATTCATTTAAATGTTTTAATTTAAAAGTTATAAATAAAATCAACTTATAGAAATCGAATTTATCGAGAATTTGAGTTTGGAATGTTGAAATAAATTTTGGTTAAAAGAGATTGTTAAATAATTTAAGTTGAGACTTTGAAATTTAAAATTTGGATATGATCGAATTTCGAAATTTATTTGTTTTAAAGATTGAACATTATTTCGAGCTTTGAGTATTACTAAGTAAAAGTGACATAAAAATGATATTTTGAAATTGAGCTTGAAATTGAATCATATTTGAAATTTGGATTTAAATTTGAATATTGAAGGAAATTTTTGTTAAGTGTTATAAATTGATATGTTGAAAGTCAAGCTCCAAATCGATATAAATTGAAATTGAAGTAATTGAAGGTGAATGTAGAATTGAATTAATTGAAATCAAAGTTGACATTGGTTTGAATTGAAATCGAAATTGAATCGGTAGAATGGAAATTGAAATTGTTTTGAATTGGGAAGTTATAATTGAATGGTTTGGTTTTGAAGCTGTTTCATTTTGTTTTCCAAACTACTCTGTTACATAAACCATCTTCAAATACTTAAACTATTTTAACCTATATTAATAATATTAAATTATTTTAACCCATCTTAAACCATGTTAACTTATTTTAATTATATTTCATCTATTTTAACCTATATTAACTATATTAAATTAATTTATCTATTTGAAATCCATTTAAAGATTTTAAGTATCTTTAACTATTTTAATTATTTAAAACTACTTTTAAACTACTTAAAACTATTTTCTAAAATTTCAAGCTGGTCAATAAGGTGAAATGTTTATGTTTAAATCTTGAATTTAAATACGAATTGGGTTAAATGAAGTTGCAACCTAAATTGAAGTTCGAAATGATTTTGAAATCGAAATGTGATATTGAGGCGAAAAATGATTTTGAAACGGAACCTTACATTTTGAATAGATATGATGATATTTGAAATGGATTTGATTTTTTTTTAAACGAATATGATATTTTGATATCAATTATGAATCGATTGAAATGTAAAAGAGCCACCGGTGTAATAATACGTAGTTATTAAAGAGACCGGGATCGGATATGGACATACTCTCTGTCGATACCGAAAACCACTTTAATAACTATTATACGCGGAGTGTTGATCCAGAATGAAGTGGATGGTTTGGTGAACGCGTTGACTGAAGAAAGAGAACGATATTGGATGACCTCTGACATGACTGAAACAGGAGCCGCGCCGGGCCATTGAGGATCGCCACCTCTAGCGGACACACTTCTTCGATACCATATCTATTACTTTTGTGATTCGATTTGGGTGCACCCCTTGATTTGGGAGTGTTGTTTCGCGGTGTTGAGGTAGCTACTGGCTATGCTCAACATCAGTCCGAATCATGCAACTACTAGTATCCTAGTTGGTATCGCCTCATGTACCTTGTCATACTGATTATCCTATTCGCGACCATTACGTTTTGTTTTGTGTTATACCTATGGGGTATCCTCTGATAACCACCAGTTTATGGTGGGGTTTACGGTGCTGTATAGACTATGGCATTATAAAAATGTGTTAAAGGGAATTATGGTAACGCCTTAACGCTATTTTAATACTTTACTTTACTGTAGACATGTTATAATAGCGTATTGTACTACATAGTAGATAGTTTAACGGATCCTTGAGAGACGGAAAATCCCGTAACATCTCTTAAGTTATTGCACGCATGTTGACACTGGATATGAGATGTCAAACCCCGTAAACATCTCTGACGCCGTTACACTCATATTTATTTACGATTGATTTAACTTACATGAGGATATTTTAGTCCTGACTCGAGTGTTTTGTCTTTTCATTACGCTCGGGTCAGACCTGAGTTTTTCAGCTTATTGAAGATCTTTTCTGGAGGACGAAGTCGAAGATTTTGTATACTGTTCTATTATTATCTTTGCATCATGTTGTCTGCTGCATTATTTTATTTGTTTTATTGTATATGTATAACTCTGATAAATGTTGTATAAATAATGATCAAAGTATTGTAAACAGCTTCATGAACTGTTTATTTGACTATTGTATTTTATCGTTCCGCTGCAAGATTCTGTGTTGTTTTATTTCCTTTATTTCCTTTTCTTTTCTTTTCATATTTACCCCAATAACCATCTTCCCTTTTGAATGGTTTGGAATCGGCATGTGTATTGGATCGTCGGTTTTAAACTGTCTAAAAAGGTGGGTCGTTACACTATATAAGCGATAAATTTGACTATAATGTCAAACCACTAGGTATGGTGACATGTGAATGTTATTATTCGAATTATTTGATATTAATCACTGACCAAACTTATACCTAAGAGTTGCACAACTGCAATGTCGAATACTCCGACTACTACCAGATTAATTAAATTATAATTGTTATAAATTAATTTATATATATATGCAATATTAATTATAAAATTTTATTTGACTTATGTTGATCAGTATTGAATAAAGTGCGTATATAAAAGTATACACACGTATCGATATACGAGATTGATGTACGTTTAAATTTAATTTAGATGTGATTTATTTGATTGGGCTTGAAGTGGAATGGAGGCCCATATGGGTCATGGTATCGACAACTAGACTTTAGGGGTGGGGGGTTGATTTTGATATTTGTGGTGTTTGAATTAGTAGAGGAAATTATGGATCCGGATCCACATTTTCTCTCTTCTTTCTCTATTATTTAAACTCCTTTACTCCTTACTTTTGTGATTTAGCTTATGCTTTATTCCTACCTCTAGACCTAGCCAAAAATCAATATACATCTCCACTCTATTATCTTTAAATTTAAACATAAATTCAAGTCGAATAGAGGAAGGATGCGTAGATCTTTTCATCCCATAATGCTTTTTGGAAGAGATTAGATTCAGATCCAAGCAGTTCAGTAGATTTAACATTCAAGATGATATTATTAGGCTACAGTCGAGGTAACTGTGACAACCCTGCTTTCTACGCCGTAAATTAAATAAATTTAATTAAAGTAATATTTTTTGAATTTGATATTTGATAATTATTATCTTGAAAGTAACTATTTATTTAATTAAATTCTATTTAATATAAGATTTGTTTTTATAACTTGAAATAAATTAATATATTCTTTTCAGATATATATTGAAATTAAATAGAACATTTTAATCAAATATAAAATAAAATAAACAAGTATTGAAATGAATGAAATTGGGTAATTATCAAAATATGATTTTCTAAAGAAAGTATAAACCAAATAAAAATTAAATTGAAATAAATTTGCAAATAAATTGAAAGAGTTTTTAAAAGAAAAATTATTGAGAAAAAATCAATTAGTTAAAGAAGCCCAAACCCCTTTCTTTCTCTTTTCTATTTTCAAAACCTATTTCCCAAATAATCAAGCCCATTCTTCCACCTCGTTTTCTATCATTTACCCTAACCTCCTCCCAGATCATTCCTCAAAATCTAATCACATAAATGTTTTTTTTTAAAAAGAAGAAATCGCACGAGACAGCTAGGCATGGTGGCTAAAGTCGACATTGGGGTAAGCTCGCGCTCGCGATAGAGGAGGAGCGACAACAGCTTGAAGATGCAACTCGGCAGAGGCCGACATTAGGAACAGTCACGCGTGAACTTCGAGGAAGGTTTGGCGTCTCAACCTAGGGATGCGCAATCTTTTGTGCGTTTTTGGTAGCAGCAACGGATGTCGACGTTCTGGTTCAAAGGCGGTAGTTTCAGCATCGTTTCTTCATCAATTTAGTATTCAAACATTGTTTGAAGTGAGTTTTACGCTCACATATCTGTATTTATATCCATTTGTGCGCGCGCGAGCACGTGTGTGTATCCCGATTATATTGCATTGATTGATTTAATTGATTGGTAATATTGAATGAATTGTTTGGATGAAATATTGTTTGGAATATTAGTTGAAAAGGTTTTTTCTATCAAATATGATATCGGATTTGATAATGAGATTTTGTGTATGTTTGACTGTTCAAAATGAAAAGGAGATGTTATCTGATTGTATTTTGATGTGCAATTTCTTTATATATTTTTAGGGCCATTCAATTGACAGTATTTCCCCTCATAAGAATTGTTGGTCGAGATGTATCATATAGTTTTTTTGTTGTGTGTGCATTTATCGAAAACCATAATGTGATGTAATTCTATTCTGGTCGAGCGATAAAATTTATATTGATGATTTATTATTTTATTTTGGAGTATTTTTCTCCATAATTTATATTCTAGACGATTTGTTGATTTTCCCGTTTTAAAAATATCTTTGGAAGACTTGGAAAATTGTTTACGGTGTTCTAAAATATATTTGAAGTATATTTAAAAATAAATAAAAGCGGTTGTGAAATAAATGAGTAGTTGGAAATTTTGGAAATAAAGATTTTAATAACATTTTCTAGAAAGGGGGATTCTTTTGTAAAGTGAATGTACAACAGTAAGGATTAAGAGAAAATTTTAAAAGTGGATTTTAAATTTTAATAATCTATTTTGAGAGTTTTAAAATATATTCCACTTTTTATTTATTTATTGTATCGGAATTGGTTTATTTGTCGATTTTATATAATTGAAAGGTTTTAATAATATTTTTGAAATGTGATTTTTGAGTATATGGACCTATCTACAAGATGAGCCAATTTTGAAATATTATTGAATGGTTTTAAGAGTATTATGATAAAAATCCCTTTCCATATATATATATATATATATATATTTGGTCATTTGAAAATAATTTATTTAATAGTATCAGAAATTTCATATGATAAGAAGATTTAATTTTATTTGATAAAAATGATTTAAGGAATATTTTTGGAAGGGATTTCTAAAATAAATAATCTATTTTGAACGTATATAAAATTATGAAATATTTAAATGGATTTGACAGCTTTGAGTTATAATTTTCTTTCATATATGGTTTGAATTAAAATGATTTATATTTATGATTCTTGATTTAATTCTATATAATGAGGATATTGAATAAACAGATTAGTAGTACCAGGTAGCATGGGACACTTAATATTTTTTTGGTTATTCTGTTAACTCGTATTATAGAATATTTATTATTTGATGAGTGTAGTTTACTAACTTCTAGTAAATGATCTAGTAATACTAAGTGGTATGAACGCTCAAGTAATACTTGTTCGATTGCTATTAGTGAGTAGATGTTACTTATATTCTGGAGATGGATTAGGAATTTTTGATATCGTCTAGAGGTAACTCCTTAGAGCTTAGTACTCAAGAGTTATATTACTCTCCAAGGGCAACAAGCTAGAGATATGTTGGGATTTACAGATTTATCGTCTTAGGACTAACTAGCCGAGTTATATTACATTTACTCTTAGGACTAGTAGTCAAGGAATTGTTATGCAGTACGCTCTCATTAGGACGTATGGAGTTGAGCATACTTATTATTATCACTCCCATTAGGACTCGTCTTGCCGAGCGTATATATTGTTACATCCCCTAAGGACTAATTAGTCAAGTATTATTATCTACTCTTAGGGCTAATAGTCGAGGACTTGTTATGTTAATACGCTTTCATCGGGGCTGATATAATCGAGAGTAGTTGTCACTCTCATCAGGACTCTTAGAGTCTAGAGTATTAGTTATTACTCCCATCATGACTTACATGTTCGAGAGTTTTTATTAGGAATCTTCATCATAGGGATCATGCCACTATGTAGAACGCATGAATTAGGCCCACCAAATAGGCTAATTATCCATCCTAAGGGTCCTGGTTGTGGGGTTATGCCCCGGATTCGTGATCTCACCTTGTTGAGCCATAGGATGAGAGTTATTTCTCTCATTAGAATCATTTCCCCAATGTCACTTAAGGACTAACGGTCCATTACTAAGGACAAGTAGGAATCATCGCTAATGCTCGTCGTATCCCTACAGCATGTTTATGACATACAATGGATACGAGTGTCGCGATTCAAGGAGTAGCTAAGGGACTGTAGGAAATGGGGTGCGGTCATTAGTGTTTCCTAGAGCAGTGTTGCAGCACGTCAGTCTCCCATCTGGATGACTTAGGTTGATCCACTATATTTGAGATATTTGATATTACCACCTCTTTAGAGATGATGATTGTTTGACATTAGCGGCTAGCTGCAAGTCTGTCTGTCATTTGAGAAATCCTAACCAAAGACGGCTGTGAGTTATCTATCTATGACAGTAAAGACTTATGGTGAGCTTGTTTGTCATTCTCTCATAAGAGCCTATGGGTGAGAGATCTTCTCCTTTTTGTATGTTTTGCTGTTTCTATCTCCTAGGACCATCCAGTTGAGAGTTCGCCTCTCTAAGGACTGGGAGTCAAGATATATGATTTTATTCATTGAGTATTTGGTTGGTTTTGATATTGATTTGAGTTTATGTTTCTGAATATCTCCAATGGCCTAACAGTCGGTAATTATGTTCTTCATTAGGGTCGTAGGTCGAGGTAGTTATTTGGATATTGTTTTTGATATTTTGCATGGATCATGTTTTATTTGGATTTGTGTTTCCGCCTATCTACAAGGACTATCGGTCAAAAGTATTTACTTCCATCAGGGCCATAAGTCGGGATAGTATTCTTAGACATCGATTCCTATATTCTGTATGGATTTCGTCCTATTTGGGTTCCATATTTCTTGATTTACCTTCTTTAGCTTAGCAGTCGGAAGATATTACTTCCATTGGGGCTGTAAGTCGAGTTTTGAAACTTTGATTATTTATTTAAGTTATGCCTTTGTTGATTTTTATTTTTGGGCTTGACAGCCAGAAGTCTACACTTCTATTAGAACGATAAGTTAAGATATTTTAGTTGTTGACCCTTGGATTTGGTTTGATTAGAGATTCTTTCCTTTATTATGGTTTTATGGATATGCCGCATGATAATCCATAGTATTTTGAGATTTTGATGAATTTGATTGTTATTACCCTATTTATCGATGTCATGATTTTACTTGCTTATATGTATTCCTTGGGTGATATTTTGGAATGTGTGGCATGCTATATTACTTCGACTTTTGTGATGGAAGTTGCCTTTTTTTGTATTTGTGCTTTGCTTATTATTACCATGCTTATTGTTATATATTACCCTTGAATTTAGATATAGTCTTGCCCATTTATTAATTATATAATACCCGATTCTGTTTGAGACTTTTTAGATACAGGGACAATAGCCATTTGTGTAACTGGGCTTTAGAGGAGATAGTATATATTACTTATATTATATTATGAGATGATGACTGTGTGTATATATATGATCTATTAGGTGTCTCCTTCTATTTATTTTAACGAGATGGCCAAGAGTTGTGTATGGTGAAAATGGCTTGATATTTATTATCATATTGAGACAAAAATCAGCAGGTATCAATTTGTATATATTATATTTTTCTGCTGCGATCTATGAATCTGCATTTATTCGTATATGTTGTATATTGTTCTGTCCTAGTGGGCCCATATGTTTATTTCTTTGTGATGACAGTTATGTATATTGTTGATATTTTTTGAGATGAGATACGTACCGGTGTTTACTCAAGGAATAGTCATGTGTGGTTGCTCCTAACAAGCCTCATTCTCCATATTACTAGACAGAGTTACCTAGTAATTCTCTTTGGTAGTATGGGTATAGAGGTGGGGCGTATAGTAACACTCTAATTTACATTTATACACACACACACACACACATATATTCATTATATATTTTGATATATGGTTAGATTAGATTTATATATCATGAGCCTTTATATATGTGTGTTATCAACCTAGAATACGTATATATACACATAAATATGTTATTGTTATAAGACTGTATGTGTGTATATGAATATATGTTTTCATCCAGAAATTTAAAATAAATATAAAAATTGAATTAAAAGTAATTTAAAAAGGGTTGTATAAAGAAAATTTTATATTTAAATTGTATAAATATATATGTATAAAATATGTAAAATTATTATTAAATTATATACATACAAATATTTTGAATTTATATATGTACATATAGACTAAAATCAGAATATATATACATTACTTTACAAATATAATATATATTAAATTAATTTTAGTGTATTATAAATACACATACATATATATATATATTAATATATAGAAAATTTATACACTTTGCAAAATTATTTCTCCATTTTTTTGTAATTTTTATGCCATAATTGATTTTCCAATTAATAAAAAATAAAAAAAATTGTGTGGATTTAATAAAAAAAATTGATATCATCAAAATAAATTTATCCATAATAATATACATACGTATGCACACACACATATATATTATTTATTCACATACTTGATTATATAACATCATTTTATACTATAAATGTTTTTAAATGTTAATTTCTAATATGTGTATATATATGTACATATATTTACGTATAATAAAAAAATATTTTCGTATATTAAAGTGTGTGCATATGTATATACCTAAGTGTAATTTATTTAAAAAAAATAAATTTCAAATTTTAAATTCATATATATTTTCATATCTGTATCTTGTTTTAAAATTTGAAGTTGAAATTATCTATATTTATATTTATAAATATTACTTTATGTGTGTGTGTATGTAAATAATACATTGTTTTATAATTATATGTTTGTGTGTACATATTCAAATATGAATACAATTTTACTATACATCGCATATGTGTGTGTGTAAATATATGTATATGTATATGTATATGTATATGTATATGTATATGTATTAATATATATATGAACACACACACATATATATAGTAGGCAACATATGTGTAAATAAAGGGGCTAACATGTTTATTGCGATATAAATTCTAACACTTAGATACGGACATGTTAAACCATGAACATTGTATATGTTAATCATGCACGTACACATGTATGTGCATATGATACAGATATACACATTATATAATATAAATATAATACGATACTAAACCTTTATTAATAAATAAAAATAATAATGATTTTGTATAAAATTAAGTTAGATCAGATCTAAATCAATTCAAACTTCAAAGATCCAATAAGATCTAAAGGTTAATTTTTTTTGAAATCCATCCATTTAACCTGCAACGTTGCGGGCTAGTTCCAATAATGGTATTAGAGGCCAATAGCCTATACGGTCTAAATTAGTCATTTTAAGGCTAACTAATTTAGCTTACCCATTTAGTGGGATGTCTAAAAAAGTACTGTATATGCTAGGATTGGGTAATCAAGTGCCCCGCCCTACTTCGCTACCGGCCTAGCCTGAAAGTTGAAGTGAATGTAAAAGTTGTCCACAATAGAGAAGTCCTAATTTGAATTTGGATATTGGCTAATTTTAAAAATTTGTTTTGAAAATTATAATAAACTTTCAAATTTAAATTAAGAAAACATTATAAATGCTATAATGTGATTTTTAAAATTGTTTTGAATTTTTTTAAAGAAATTTCAAAAATTTAAAACTATTAATTAGATTAATAAATTAAATAAATCAATTAAACAGTTAATTAATTAAATTATGCATAACATATATAATGATATATGCTATAGTATCTTGAATTGTGTAAAATGATGTAAGTATATAGAAAAAATTCGAAACTAATAATTAATTAAATAAATTAAATGTTAATTAATAAATAATAACATATATATATATATATAAATGTAAATGTTTATGCATATGCAATATAAAATGTTTAATCGAATAATATAAAATTAATTAAAATGTTACTTAATTAAATAATATTTAATGAAAAACATTAATACAATGTTATACATAAGACTATTATATAAGTTAATTAAATTATAAAAGTTATATAATAATTAAAACATATATACTATGAATGTATAATAAAAGATGGAACAATAAAAAATCCTTAATAGACTTAGGGATTAATACACACATATAATACGTATATTGTGATTTCTGATGAGTCTGACACTTGAATCACGAGGGTATTTCATTAAAAATACATTATTCCATATGTCAATATAAATCAATTAAATACATTAAGATTATGAATCTTTTTTATAATGTTATCCTCTACCATTTATATATTAATAAATTACTTGCATACTCTCTAGCTATTGGGCAAACTCATGCTAAAGATGTTATGTATATTATTATCATATAGAAGAGGAGGTAAGATAACTATATGTGTTTGTTGGGGTATTTATTGGGCAAACTTAGTATACATATACTATAATTAGGCTGTTATGAAATGGTAGGTACAAGTGAATAATATCTTTAGATATGTTAGGCAAACTTAAGGCCCAAATGAGAATAGGAAAAAAACCACGGGTTAGGAGTTTTATATGATATGACCGATAAAGTGTTATCCATCGTTTGTGGGCCTGTGATTTGTTGAGCAAACTTAAAGTCGGAATCCTATGACAAATGGACCCTAAGGCCTACTATGAATTAGAAAGACTAGTAGGAGCTTATTAGTAAAACAAAATGTAATTTTTAACCTTACCAATATTCTAAATAAAATCTACTATGATAAATGTTCTAATCTACTAAGTTAAAATTTATAGAAAATGTGTACATCTAAGTTGTTTTCTAAAAATGACACATTCACCACATAGGCTAGCTAAAGGAAATAGAGATAGCATTAATGTATGAACGTCTTTGGTCGTCATAACTGAAACCCCGAGAGAGAAACCCATTGCTAATGTAGACCTCAAATTACACATAACCTATAGCAAATGGGTCGATGACCTTGAATTCACCCAAGTTTACATGTTGTCTACATTAGATATACCATTACAATGACAACATGAGAAAAAAATGTCCATCAAATTTTCGATAGCCTCGAAGCTCTATTTAGGGAACAACCTCGTTTCATAAGGTACGAACTTATGAAGAAACTATTTAATACAAAAATGATGAAGGGGCAGAAAGTGGATGATTATGTCTAATGATGAATGACTATATTGATAGACTTTCTCAATTAGACATGACGATAGGCAATGAGTAGCAAGTGGATCTGGTCCTAGCTCTCTTACTCCTTGGTTTGAGTCATTTATATTAGACCATAATATGAATCGAGTGAATGTAAACCTTGTGGAGCTTCTCAATATGTTGAGGTTAGCTGAGGTTTCATCCTAGCATCAATGTGCAGTAATCATGGTTAAGGAGAATGCATCACCTTCGAAAGGTTCGAAGAAGGGAAAAATGGTTAATAAGAAGAACAAGAAGATTTCTCCAGCTGATAATGGTGAATGTCATCATTGTCTCAAGAAGGTTCACTAGAAATGGAACTGTTCGGAGTACTCAACGATTGTCAGAGAGAAGAAAAAGAATGGTTCTGCCTCACCTATGGGTATGTTTATGATTCAAAATTGTTCTTCATCAATAAATTATCTTGGGTTTTAGATACTGGATTTGGAACTCATATGTTTAATTCATTATAGACTCTTAGGAACAAGCTTCATATGGAATAGAGAGAAATAAGGCTTCAAGTTGTAGATGGATCTCTAGTGGATGCAACAATGGTTGGAGATTTTCATTTAATTTTGCCCAGTGGATTAGTTTTGATGTTAAATAATTGAGATTTTGTAAAAAAACATTATTTGTGTTATTATTTATGTGTCCAGATTGTTTGAGACTGGTTTATATTCATTATGCTGATAATGTTATAAACATTATGTTAGATAGTAATATAATCTATGATTGTATTTTAGATAATAAAATTTACGTGATTAACACTAATTATGCCTGTGCTATAAATAATTCGTCAAATACTGACATTAATAATAACAATCTTTGGCATTATAGGCTAGGTCATACAAGTGAGAAATGACTACACAAATTGAAAATCGAGGGGTTTCTACTGTCATTTGATTCTAAATCATTTGATACGTGTAAGTCATGTCTCAAAGGAAAAATTGGTTGAGTTAGGGGCAAATCTATACTTTACTATAAATTATTAACTCTGTAATAAAATCTCATTCGAACTATAAAGTGTTTTTCTTTTTATTATGTACTTGGTATAATGTGTTATGGTAATTAATTAATTTAATTTAAGTGTATCTAACAGAGAACCCATAAATGATAGATTTTGTGATAGTAAAAACAACATGTTGTAATCATGAGAAATTTATCACAACAAAAATAAACATATCATTTTGAACATTACTATTAAAATGTATCAAGACTGGATATCATTACATCTGCTGAGACTAGAGTATGTAACCGTTACTCAATTTTCTCACAAGTAATTAGCAAGCCAATTAAGACATGACCTGGCCTCATCAAATCAGTTTAGCTATTCTTTGACCGACCCATTCATGCCAGCACTGATTCAAGTTGGTTCATATCCAGTCCATCCACTCAGCAAGGCATCAAGCTGGACAACAGACGTCTTGGCCCTAGGCGACACTCATAATCAATTCATCGGGTAAAGATAGAGCTAAGTATAGCCCTGCCTGGTCCATTCCGGCCTAGCTCGAAGACGATCTACTAGCTCAAGCCTACCCATGTTCAACCTGATCCATCACAGCCCGTCTACTAAACATCGCTTCAATCACCAGTCTATACTCCTACAGACGACCTCAGGCAAACAGCATACTCGACAAGGCCAGCTTAGACGTGACCTGTCCTTGGCGACTTCAGTATAGCCACCTCTGACCGGTCCCATGCAGCCCTCTTTGTCACTTCATGTCCGACCTAGAACCATCTTTTCAAGTGGGTCCATGGCTACTTTCGGTCTCCTTCATACCTTTAGCAGCCGACTGGCCATCTCAACTAAGATGATAGTTACTCCCATAGCAGCCTATTAGCATTTAATGCAAAGTCTACGCATGGTACATAGGGACATTTGGTATATTTCTCTTCCACGCATCCCTTTGTACATTTACAGCTGTCTTCCTCAACCCATGTGACTATATCAACTGCCAAGCATTCTTCCTGCCTGTTTTGGAGCACAATCTCTGCCATCCATCATCAATTTCAAATACAATAAAAACCCCATGCATACATTGCCACTTTAAAGGGGTTGGAAAATATCAGAATTCTAGGTACCATACATAATCCATAGATCTTCAAATAGCATGTTCTTAAGATTAGAAATCTCATTGGTCTTATGATCTACCTTTTTCTTATTATTCTCTTGTGATTCCCTTTAATTGTAAGAGAAAAATATAATAAGAAAAATTCACAATCGACGTGGACGTAAGGGTATTGTCGAAACACTCTATATTCTTTATCGTATACTTTAATTGCTTACATTATTTCTCATTATCCATTTTAATCCTAGAGATTAAGAAGTAGCCTTTTTTCTTTGCAATCATTAGTTTAATTTCAACTTTTACTAAAAATCTAGTCAACATTTTGGTGCTAAAAGTAGGGCCTCTACCTAAATCTCTCACCTTTCTTCACTTTTCTCCTATACAAAAAATTGATCTTGCTTGTTACCATGGACAACCTTCTACCGGTTGAAGGTAACAATTCGAACTGGCATGAAACTAGTGGCAACACTATTGCCAGTGTCCAACTCAACTTTGATATCAACGAAGAAATATGGCGTACCATGCTGCTACAGCTATCAAATGCGAGTCATATAGCTTGCAAGGTGAATGGCTTAAGGATGCAGTTGGATGCCCAAGCAATTGTAGGCTTTGTCTCACCCGCTCCTCTTATGGCTGACCTAGTTGACCTGCATGCTCACAGACCCCCGCTTACCGGTGCTAATGACCTCATGAACACTACTGAGGCTCCAAAAGTATAATGCCTAAAACCCTACAAGTGGACGTTCATACTCATCCAAAATGGTATGATGTGCACATACCTTGCCAAATTGATATCGCCCTAAATGTAGCTGTGCCTTTAAGCCAAGACATCAACGTTCCCCTTTAGTGGATTGACCCTCGGTTTTTGATCGTCTACAAAATTTTGCTTTTGATCGCCTCAATGGCAGTTCCCTTACTATTAGTAGACACACTCAATATCTCCTAGAGGTGTGGTTAGGAACCAGATCGAGGGAACAAGGGAAAGCCACATATTTCGGGTCGCTCTCTGTGCATAGAGTAAGGTCTCCCACTTGCCATCATCACCATTCTCCATCTCTTCGTCGATCTCCTACTCGCCAAGGCACAGGCTAAGTCCTCTACTCGTAGTTGGCCAAAACATCCCTCAATAGGCTGATGTCAGCCTCAAGGAAGAAATGTATATCCTCCACCAGCAACTCAATTGAATGCAAGCTAGAAATACAAAGGGAGAAGCATTTCCTAACGATAAGAATGAGGAACGATTCTCCAATCAAATTCTGACCACTTGTATACATTGGTGGTATTCCTCGCCACCTACGAACAAGTATAATGGGAACACTAATGCCTCCAGCCACATTACTGCCTTCAGTTACATTACCCATGTCGCCCAGCTTTTCAGCACGGCAAAATGTTTGCTATTTTCATCCACTGTTACAGGATCGACGTCCCACTAGGTCCTGCATTTGCATCTAGGAAGCATCAGTTCATGGGCCTAATTGTGCATAGATTTCAAGACTTGTTTCTTCACTTCTAAAATCCATGTCATAATGGCTGGTGAACTAAGCAGGGTCCTTAAGAAAGCTTATGGTTGTACGTTAATAGTTTCAATAAAGATCCACTCGAGCTAGAGGCGCGAACGTAAATAACTTGGTTATGGCCCAACGTTTAGGGGTTAGATATAATTCTAAAATATGAAGAGAGTTCTAGAATCAACTAGCTGCGTCTTTGATCAACTTTTATCGATGGGCGAATGGTATGATGAGAATGGAAGATGCGCAGGCCTTTTGGATGGTGACACAGAACCAAGAAATCCTACCCAAGTAGGTCCTTTCAATAACAATGATTACCGAAAAAGTGGTCGAAAAGCTGATAATGGAGGCTAGCCCTCAATATAAGCCCTGGTACAAAAGTTGTGCTAATTTGAATTGGGATATCGTAATGCTCTATCTCGCCTCAAAGGCCCAACATCACCAGAGATGGAAAACATTAGGAACCCCACGGCAACAACACCACTAGGGAGAGGCACATCCAGGAAGAAAAACTTTTGGAATTTGTTTGGCATCAGGTCGAGCGAAGGGATATTCGTGATGACTGGCCGAATCAGCCTCCACGACCTAATAACACAAATGTCCATGCTATCACCAAAGACTTGACTATATGCAGAGGCCCGCATGTGGTCGGCAATAACCGGAGGGCTCAGTTTTGGTTTCAAAGAGTAGTGAGCACAACCGATCAAGTTTATTCACTAGAGTCTTGGGCATCTAAAGCACCCCGCTTGAATCTATACAGCCAAGTAGCTTCACTATCAAGGACTGGGAAGCAGTTTCCAACCCCCATCACAATCTCATGGTCATCACTCTAGTAATATCCAACTCCAACATGCACTAAAGCATTGGTGGCAGGGAGAAACTCAGTAAATGTTACATTCGAGGACAGTTTTAAGGCTCCCAAGCTTCCTATTTCCAGCCTTCCTCATGCGCCTTATCCATTTATGGCTTAAGGGGTTTTGGCATAGTTCCTATGGGCACTACTTCAATTATGATGACATTTGGTTGTGAGCTCCTACTGCAAAGATCCAGGTAAACTTTATGGTAGTCAATTTCCCACCTGCTTATAACCTGGTAATAGAGCAACCAACACTTACCAAACTGGATGCCACCATCTCCTATAACTGCCTTATCATGAAGTCCTCATTTAGAGTAGTTTTAATGAAATCAGAGGCAATCAGTAGAAGGAAATGGAATATTATAGGACTTCCCTTAGACAAGAAAAGAAGAGTGTTCTCATGCTTTAGTAAGAGCTTTCAACAATCAATGGCGAGTCTCTCAAGAGATCCATCGAGCCGGCCAGCGATTCATATCAAGATCTCCCCCAACTCTAAAGCAGCAACATCATCGACTCCTTTAGGTAAACCATCTAAGCCAGCTACATCGATTAGCGATGTATGTATCTTCCGTAAGTGTCATCGATCCAACAATGCTTAGGGTCATGATGAAATCGTCGTTCGTACTGAAGACTGGGATGGCAAGAACACCATATCATTGGCCACTCCCCAAAGAACTAGAGAGCTCATCGAAACATAGAATGAGTAAGTCACTCCCCATTGCCAAGCGGTGTCATAAAGAGTAACTCCTACCCTCACATTGCCACCGTTCTATCTGTAGGAACTGAGGGGATCATTACATCGACTAAGACATAGACGTTCGTCCTAGTCGAGGATTGCATAGGGTGCATGTTTTACCCATTAGACCAGTGCAACTTTGAAACTAGCTCAAATCCAAAAGATGACCCGCTAGACTCTTGCGTGGGTGACTTAAGCATTGAAGGCGGGTCGACTACTTCCTTGGAATCAATCCCCATAGACAATGCCGACCCCGGTAAAGTTGTTCAAACTGGCACCAAGCTCAACATAGAAGTTAGAGAGGACCTAATCAAGTTGGTACAGTAGAGCAAGGATATATTCACATTAAAGAATGCTGATATGACCGACTTAATCATAGAATCATTTGCTACATGCTCAACATCGATTCGAAGACCACTCTCATCCATCAAAAGCAATGACCGCTCAACTAGGAAAGGTATCGAGCTCTCAAGGAAGAGGTAGAAAAGCTGTTAGCCATTAGCTTCATTCAGGGGGTAGAATATCCAGTCTAGATGGAAAATCTAGCACTAGCCAAAAGCAAATGAGGCTTGGAGGACTTGCATTGACTTCTTCGATCTCAACAAAGCTTTTCCCAAAGATAGTTTTCCTTTGCCTCGCATCAATAAACTTATAGATGTGAAAAGTAGATAGGAGCCTCTCACCTTCAAATTACCTATTTTGGGTAAAATCAAACTGCTATGTATAGCTTAGACCAGCACGCCTCCTTCATTATAAATGTTGGCCTCTACCACTATCGTTCCTTGCCTTTCGGTTTGTGAAATGCTAGCAACGGTATCAGTGTCTTGTTGACCTTATGTTCTTTGAACATATTGGCCGTGTATGGAAGTTTATGTGGATGATATGCTGTCGAGTCTAAAAAGGCCAAAAGGAATGTGTAGAAAATGGTCGAAACTTTCAGCATCCTTTATCAATACAACATGAAGTTGGATCCCAAAAAAAGCTCTTTTGCCATCTAATCCCGTAAATTTCTTGGTTATATTGTGATTTTCAAGAGCATTGAAGCTAATGTTGATAAAATCCAAGCCATCCAGGACGTGCAAGTTCCTAGAACTGTGAAGCAGGTTTAAAGCTTAAATGAGATGTTTGCAGCATTAAGTCGGTTGTATCAAGTCAACTAATTGGTGTTTATCTTTCTTAAACCTTATTAAGAAGGAGAAGTCGTTCACTTGGAGCGAGGAATGCATTAAGGCATTCGAGGAGCTGAAGCAAAATCCGGTCACTCCTCCGATACTATCTAAGCCCATCGAAGGAGAGGATCTATATTTATACTTTGCTATTTTTGACCATGCGACCAAGGTCGCCTTGGTCAAAGAAGATAAGAAGGTCCAATAATATGTGTATTTTGTCAGTAAGAGGTTGACCGACCCAGAGACAAGATATTCCAAGTTAGAGAAGCTTACATTCTGCCTATTCGTGGCAGTCCAAAAACTCCGACCATACTTTCAGGCACGTCCCATTACAAACCTAAAGAACAAGCCTTTAAAGCAAATCCTCAACCGACCCAACACAACAGGCCAACATTAAAGTGTTCTGTTGAGCATGGGTAGCATTATATCTTTTTTTAGCCTTATGGTTCCACTAAGAGCTAGAAAGTTGCTAACTTTGTTATTAAATGCTCAAGCCAGGACAATTTGGAGAAAAAACAGACAATAGCATGCCAACTTGGTGCCTCTACGTTGAGGGACATCAAACGAGAATGGGAAATATAGTCCACGTCACACCCAAAGGAAAATAATTATCTTTTACGCCCGCTTTACTTTCAAGGCAACCAATAATGAAGCCGAGTATAAAGATATACTGGCGGCCTTAGGACGGTAAAGAAACACGCTTGGAATCTTTCCATGTTTTCAACGAATCATCTTTGGATGTCGAACAGATTGGTTAATGCTTTCAAGCATAGAACATGAAACTGGTCTTGTATGTTGTCGAAGCCAAGAAGATTATCAAAACCTTGCAGAATTAAAATTAGAAGGGATGCTCAGATACAAAATGCCATGACCGACTAGGTAGCTAAGGTAGCAAGTAATCCAGATAAATAAATCACTCCTTGGGTCCCTCTAGAGATCAAGATACCTCTAGTCATGAGCAGGGGCAACAACAATGGAGAAAGACGGACCATCCATGGACATCTGGATGGTGCCACGAGTTAGATATTCAATGAGCGAGTAGCTTCCTATCGACCCGAAGGAAGCCAAAAAGATTCTTTACGCTACTTCACCGATGTGTGTTTGAAAATGAAGCCGGTCAGGTTTTGGAAGAGCTACATAAAGGATTCTGCAGAGATCATGCCACAGGCAAAGCCTAGTACAGAAGGCTGTCAAACAAGGCTACTATTAGCTTATGATGATCAAAGACTCCATGAACTATGTGAAGAAATGGAACGATCTCAGTGGTTCACCAAGGACCCATGAGCCATGCCTATCCTTCTCACTATGACGACTTCCCTATTGTTGTTCCACACTTGGGAATCGACTTGATAGGGAAGATGCCAAATGCCAAGGGAAGGTATAATCATGCTATAGTTTCCATCAAATACTTCATCAAATAAGCTAAGTCTGATACCCATTACTGAGGCCACCACCTCCAAGATTCTTATCTTCATCGGCAAGAGCGTTATCCATCGTTTTGGCCTACCAAGGAATATCATCACTGGTAGCTGCATTCAATTCGTGAGCTTCTTATTTCAACACTTTTGCTTAAGGAATGAAACTGAGAAGCGATTCATTTTCGTTGCCCATCCTCAAGCCAACAGATAGGTCGAGGCCATTAACAAAACCATTAAGTCTGCTCTCAGGAAGTGCCTTGCAAAAGCCAAAGGGAACTGGGCCAAAGAACTACCCTTGTTCTTTGGTCCTATTGCACTTCTAGCTGCAAGTCAACCAACCACACTCCATTCTCACTATCCTATGGGTACAAAGCCTTATTGCCCATTAAAGTAGGCACCCCCTTACCTCGGCGTCTAGCCTGATAAAAACGACTGGATAGTCAAGCTTGAACTTGACATTATAGAAGAATGAAAAGCCAAAGCTGAATTCTTCACTGAAGCCTATAAGAAGGATATCGCTAAGCACTATAACTCAGGAGTAAAACATTAGCGATTCATTATCAGTGATCTATCTCTGTGTTGGGTATTCGCAAATACAAAGGACCCACCCTAAGTAGTGCTTCGTCGAAACTATGAGGATTCGTATGTCATTAGCATCGTGCTAACAACTGGTGCTCACCGCATCTCACCAGAATGAAACCAATATCTCTAGCACTTGGAACCTCATTCATCTTTGGATTATCATATAAAAGCAAACCACGGTTGTAAGGCTGTGTAATGCATCTTCGTGTCAATACATTAAAGACTCTGAAAGCCAAAATTGTTCAACACTCACCAAAATCCTATCCAAGAAAGGATGCACTTTTATTTTCTCATTTTCCTTATTTGGTATACCAACCTTAACAAGTGTGTAGCGAGCCAGTCCCCTTGCTTGTCAACGACTATCCACGAGGGTGAATAATCGCGCATTCACTTCCTTATCGAAACTACCACCTAATTTTAGGCTCATGTCGGGCCCAACTCCCACTCTCGACTGGCATTGTGTCACCATGGAGAATCTTCAAGAAACCTAGGATATCTAAAGAAGGATGAGTTTTTATGTGCTCATTTTCGTTATTGGGGCTGCCGGCCTTTGCCGCTAAGTGCATAGCGGGCTTGTCTCCCAGCATGCCAGCTGGCTATCCATGACGGTGAATTAACGCACATTCACTTCCTTATTAGGTACCGTCACCTTCCATTCAGGTTTTTGTCGGACCCGACTTCTAGTTTCAATTGGCTTTGAATCACCTATATAACCTTCTAACAGCCCGGGCTATCCAATGAAAGATGAATTTTTATGTGCTCATTTTCCTTGTTAGGAACTGCCGGCGTTTATCGCCAGTGCGTAGTGAGCCAGTCCCTCAACTTGTCGATTGGCTTCACTTCCTTGTCAGGGGCTGCCACTCTTTCTTGCAGCATGTCACCCTGTTCGTTCTGGGACTTCCTATTAAAAAATGGCATAAGTAAGCCTAATAAAATATGTTAGCCTTACCGTCTAACAGACAATAGGGTTACATAGACAAGGCTCACATTCGAGTCCTTCAACTAGCATGTCCTATCGGCTAGTGTAAGTTGATCAATTAAATACGAAGTGTGCAAATGGCCACGATTGATGACTATCACTTAACTTGGATAATCTATCTTGTTAAAAAGTACAAAGCAAACACAAGGACACTATCGGTTACTCAAAGTACGCTATCCTACAAGCTAAGCACGACCAGACAGGAGCACATTTGGTTATCGAAACCCTTATACAAATTTCAAAAAAACAAAATTGTATTCAAACCCAAAAACATGGAGGCATACAACCTGCCCTATTAGGCTTACAAAAGGAAGTATAAACATATATAGGAATGAGTCCTCAACTGGCCGGTGTAAGGAGCCAATCTGCTCCCAAGTAGTGATGAGTGGCATCCAAGCAGCTCATTGAGATCGGTATATCATTATTTTCCCAAAATAGGGCTTTGATCATGTTGTTCAGCTGATTCTGCCATTGACCCTCCTCCGTCTTTCGAGCGGCCTCCACATAATTAATAGACATGCAATTTGTACAGTGCTAGGCCTCTTATCCTATGCAGCTTCTCTATGAGGTCTCCCGCCTCCTTCACTACTTGGTCCTTGGCCTCAACCATCTAATGCATCGCCTTCTATGCCTCCTCTACTGCCTACTCCCATTTGGGCCCACATGAACTTTCTGACCCTATCCTTAAGCATTTGGTAATCATCTTGGATGCAAATGGCGCGTTGGGTGGCTTACAAAAGTAATCGTTTATAAAATTTAGAAAGTCTAGTAAGAGATCTATTTTAAAGTAACTTATAAGTAACACATTCCGAGTGTGGGTATCCACCACATCCTCCAAGGAGTGTTGACTCCACTTGAACCCGACACGATGAGTTAACCCCACGAACTCTACTGACATCATTTGGAAGGACCTCGACATAAGCTCTAAATCATTGTAGCCCAAGGTTGCCTAAATCTTCAATGATACGCGTCTGATCAACATCTCTTTCTCCCTTTAATGCTCTCCCTCTTCATCAAAGATAGGTGCATACCTGGCAAAAGTTGTTGTAGGCTTCTTGCATTACCTCTCCCTGGCCCTCTTCACCATCTTAAGTTCCACCTCCAGAGGCAACTCCTCATCACTTCGGGGGACCTCAATGACGTCCTTCTCTTTCATCTTTATGGGGATGACGATAAGAACATTTTTGGAAACAGAGCCAAATTGGTTGAAAGCTGCAAAATTGAACTTCCCAACCATTACTACCACAAAGAGCAAAAAAGTGAGTCAAAATTTAAGGAAAAAGTAGACGAAGTACAGGTAACTACCATTCATACACAACCAAGCCTTATTTCTTTCAAGGCATTTCCATGATGAGGTCGAGTTGAATGCTAGATTCGTCCATCCTTACTTGAGCCTTGCCCACCGATTTACCCTCATATCCATGATACAAGTGGTCAAACTCAATATTTTTCCTAGAGGAGACACTTGCATCCCCTTCAAGGCCTGGCTTTTGTCCTCCCATAACAATGGTTTCGCTGAAACTTGACTTAGTATCCCACTCTTCAATTGGCAACTTACAGTAAGGGACGGGGATGCTGACTAGCTGATGTGGCCAAACTGTTACCACTACTCCAACACAATATCCACTAACTTGTTAAGATCAACTTGTAGTCGTTCCTCTCTCTACACCCATTACAAGGTTGTTGTATCCTCGATTAGCATCCATGATCGGCTTGGAGTTTAGGTTATCGAATTTGATTATGGAGCAGTCATTCTTTACGTTGACCTGCTTCTTCAATTTTTTTGCCTTCTGGATCTTCTTCCTACTCTATGGCTCCTATTATCCAGCCTTTTGGCAAGGCCATGACACCAAGGACTCGACTAGAGACTGAAGTCAATTCGCCCCAGAGATTGGTTATCTACAGGTCCACGATGGATACAGGCAAACTTGGTCCAAGTCCGAATCCAACTACAATTAGCATGGTATAACAATCAAAGCTATGAAAGGTAACATTTCAAATTTCAGGTCAATTGAAGTTCGTATGCTCAAGTTATGGATCGATCAAGCTCCATGTGAAACATGTCCGTTTCGTATCCATCGATCCATATCCATCATTTCGTATCCATCCAGATCGATACGAAGTGAGCACAACTCCGTCTATTCGCATCCATCATTCATATCCCTCAGATCTCAATAGGTTTCAGCACTTCCCGAATCGATCATAGTCAACACGTTCAGCAACTATACATTTCATATCGATCCCTTATCCGATGATACAAAGAATAAGGCCGAGGATCGATACGAAATGGAGGAAGAACATCAAAATGGAAGACATGGCATCGGATGTATATGAAAGGCACAGTCAAACCAAATGAAACGGTCTCATTGCATAAAAGGTGGATCCCAACCGCTACATCATCGATACAAAGAATATCAATACGAACTTATCGATATGAAGCCTTCAGCGCTACTAAAAACTCAATCTTGGATCGATCATATCTCTCAAATTACAAGTCCAAATACGATGAAATTTTTACAGAAGCTTGCATATCAACTCAAGAACAACCATGATCGATCACTGCTCAAGGGGAGTTTTGGAACTTTTATGATCTACTTAAACTCCATTGTAACTTGAGTGCTAGCCATTATGCTATTGTAATTCAGTTTATAATCAGCAATAAACAGTAAATCCTTCAAAGTGGACGTAGGCTGCACAACACCAAACCACTATAAATTCTTGTCTTCTTTTACTACTACTTGCTTTTCTTGGTGTGATTGTCAGATTAGCCTCATTTTTTCATTTTATTTCTTCATTCTAGCATTTTCAATTACATACGAAGGGTGTTGTGCCCATTTTTGGTACAAAATCTTTAGTGATTTCACTAAGAGAAACTTTGCTTTTTCTCCTGCTCCGTGGATCCCCTGCCGTTTTCAGATTGCTAAAATCTTAAGAAGAGATCCAGATCTATTTTCCTGTGGTTCTTTCCATCCTAATCAGGTTGTTCCAGATCTAAGCAGAACTACATCCAACATGGTGCACAATACTAGAACTGCCTCCAATGCTGCTAATCCGAAAGGAAGGGATAGGCAAAATCCCACACAGTTGACTACAGCAGGCCAAACATCAGCTGGAGTTTCAGATCCACTTCGTCCAGTAAGTAGAGAGGAATTCCAGACCCCTATGCAGAAGCTCACTCAAAGCCGTCAAGAGCTCACCTAGCAGATCCATACCAACATGGAACTCGCAAACCAACTGAATGAAGAAAGGTGATGGAGAACAAGAAGGGGGCACGCCTCTTATTCTTTGACTGAAAGCTCAGCGTAATCTGACTTCAATCACAGTTCTACATGCCACCGATTAGATGGGAATTACATGGAAGTCTTCGGGCGCCCGTATGCTTTGAGTTCCGAACAGGCCGGAATAGGTCCTTCCACGGGGCATCAAGCTGCACCCTCCTCCCGAAGGGGGACACTTCCTAACAACACAACCCATGACCATGCAGCAGCTTCTGCTACAGCTCTAGATGTGGAGATCCAGAACCAACTAGATCCAGCCCTCCATCACCACATTCATGCTTAGGATCCTCACTTCCATTAAGCCCAAGAGCCAAGGAGGCATGGAACGGGATGTACATAGCGACCGAACCGTCCTCATGACAGGGAACCTGACCATGCCTTGGCCCCGAACATCTAGATTCCCAGTATTTCAACTATGATATGCCAAATGATAAGAGAAAGTCAAGGCCTCACAAATGATGATTGGGGGGATTACTAGAAGTCATACCCCATTCACCAACGATATTTTACCTACGGAACCGCCCTACCAATTCCGAACGCCGACCTTGCTTGTATATGAAGGAAATTCAGATCCCAACCAACATGTTCTGGAATATGAATGGTTATGAATACCGCTCGATTTGATAACGCAATTAAGTGTAGAAGCTTCCCTGTCTCTTTGGGAGGCATCATGACTATATGGTTCACCTGTTTACCTTCGAGATCCGTTTTATGTTTTAATCAGTTAGCTGCTAAGTTTGTTGAGCAATTTCATATGCATGCTACAAGACCGAAGAATGTCAATACCTTATCCAGTGTTACTCAAGCCCTAGGAGAGAATCTACGGCATTATCTAGAAGGGTTCCACGCTGCTTGTGCCGAAGTCAGTAATCCCAACGACAGCTCTGTTCTTATAGCATTGACTAAATTAATCGATCTCGATTTCGAGTTTGGTGATTGGTTGGCTTGAAAACCACCACTTCATTGGATCGTTTCTATGCAAAGGCAGCCCAGTATTTGAGGAGGGAAGATGCTAGATGGTCTAGGAAGAAGGACGTCGCGGGCCCCAGTATTAAAGGAATCCAGAGTAATATTGCAGTGAAGCAGATCGGGGAGAGCTCTGGTAAAGTACAATTAAATATTTATAATAAGCAAAGTCAGCAGAAGTGTAATGGAGATCGAGGAAAGAAGAGAGACCCTCATCGTAGGAGACCCAGAGCTCTTATGTTCGATCGATAAACACCTTTGATCATGTCGCTAGAGAATGTTTATCTTCAAACTGCAATACAGGGTAGTACAAGAAGCTAGCTTCGAAACCATCGTCAGGGATGCAGATTAAGATCAAGAAGTTCTGTAGATTCCATGATTGTTACGACCATAACACTAATGAATGCCGTCATTTGCAGGATATTATGGAAAAGAAAGTTAGAGCAGTTTGTACGGGCTCCGCAGGACGATGGAGCGGGCCTATCTAATCCCAATCAAGGATAAGGCCAGGCCAGGCCTGAAGAACCTACACGTACTGGCGAGGGACATGAGATTAATACTATTGTGGTGGTCCTCATCCGGATGATTGAAACTGGAAGGAAATTGAGTCATATGCTAGTTCGACTAGGCATATGGACTTCGAATGTTGTAGTGGTACTGATGAAGGGGCCTTGGCAAAGCAACAGAGGACAATGACAGACGACATCGTTTTCACAAACCATGATGTGGACAGTGTCGAGGCCCCCAGCATTGATCCATTGGTTATTTCTATCCAAATAGGTCCTTCTTGGATGAAGAGGATCTTAGTCGATAATTGAAGTTCTATGAACATACTTTTTAAACATGCTTACGACCAAATACTGATGGAAGTGAAGGATCTGAAATAATGTCAGTCACGTACGCAAGGTTTCAATGGTAGTGCAACCATGCCAACTAGAATGGTGGAGTTACCCATTGAGTTGGGTATTGGTGATCATCAAAGAGTCCGGATGTTACAATTTTTTGTGTTAGATATTCATTCTCCTTATAATGCTTTCCTCGACCGACCGACCCTTGCAGAGTTCAGGGCAGCGATTTCCACTTAGTGTTTGACTTTGAAATTCCCCACTGATAATGGAGTCGAGGTAGTACATGGTGATCAAGCAGCTGCACGTGCCTGTTATGTTGTGGAGCCGGGAGATGTGCAGCGAAAGGAGAAAGGTAAGGTGTGGAGGAATCTCTCTACGTCCGCTCTATGGAGAATTGACAACTAACGTCTGAAACAAAGCTTAGGTGCCACGATCAGTTTCCTAAAGATTTTGATCCTAAAGAAAACGAAGATGAAGGGAAAGTCAGAGACTACCAGGCTTACCCGACAGAGTTGACAATTGATGTCTTGGTCGATGACGATGATGATGCTAGAGTTGTAAAGATCGGATCGCAACTCAGCCCTCATATGGGATAGGAACTGGCTGATTTTCTCCGGGTAAACCTCGATGTATTTTCCAGGACTCATTCAGACATGTGTGGGATCTTGTCGAATATCGTGTGCCATGCATTAAATATCAACCCACGGTACATCCCGGTGAAACAAAAAAGGCGCGGTATGGATCTAAAGAGATCTGCCATCTTGAAGGATGAAGTGGATAAACTCAAGGCTAATGGGTTTATTCGTGATGCTTTATATCAGGAGTGGATATTTAATCCAGTGCTTCTCAAAAAGTCGAACGGAAAGTGGTGGACATGTGTAGACTACTCGGATTTGAATAAAGCCTGCCCCAAAGACAGTTTCCCACTTCACAGGATTGACTAACTAGTGGATTCAACAGCAGGACAAGAGCTCTTATCTTTCGTGGATTCATACTCTAGCTATAATCAAATCCTGATGCACCTTCCTGACTGGAATACACTAGCTTTGTCACTGATTTGGGGATTTATTATTACAAGGTGATGCCATTTGGACTCAAACACACTGGAGCAACTTATAAAAGACTCATAAACCAGATGTTTGCAAGCCAGATCGAGAAGACTATGGAGGTGTACGTAGACGATATGCTCGTGAAATCATGGTTATCCAGCGACCACATCAATGATTAGGAGGCGATGTTCGACATACTCCGACTGTACAGAATGAAGCTAAATCTGTTGAAGTGTTATTTTGGAGCCGCGTTTGGAAAGTTCCTTGGGTTTATTGTCAATGCTAGAGGAATTGAAGCCAATCCACAAAAGATCTAGGCGATTCAGAATCTCGAAACTCCCAAAACCATAAAGCAGGTGCAAAGTCTCAATGGGAAGGTAGCAGCTTTGAGAGGTTCGTTTCCCGATCCACAGACAAGTGCATTCCCTTCTTCTATCCGATGAAAAAAGGAAAATGGAATTTTGAGTGGACAAAGGAGTGCGAGGGCGCATACAAGGAACTAATACAACATCTAGCAACACCTCCCATCATGTCGAAGCAGGTTGATCATGAGAAGTTATATGTCTATTTGGTGTTTTCGGCAAACGCAATCAGCACCGTGCTAGTACGAGAAGAGGATTGGATCCAACGATCGGTTTATTAAGTTAGCAAAAGATTGACGGGGGTAGAAAGAAACTACCTGAGGATAGAGAAGCTGGCTTATTGTCTTATTGTAGCCTCGAGAAAGCTCCACCTATATTTCCAAGCTCATCCGACCATTATTTACACTGATCAACTATTATGACAGATCCTGAAACATTTTGACACGTCTAGTAGGTTGCTCAAGTGGAACATCAAGGTGAGCCAATTTGACATCACTTATGTCCTAAGGTGAGCTATTCAAGGACAAGTTTTAGCAGATTTTATAACTGAGTTCACCATACCGAAGGACTTTCCCAAAACCAGTGAACCTCCCAATCATAAATGGAAGCTATACACCGACGGTGCGTCATATGACTGTTGCACAGGCGCCGAAGTGGTGCTCGCAACCCCAGAAGGGAAATTTGTTTGCTATGCTTTGAAATTCGACTTCCATACAACAAAGCTGAGTATGAAGCCTTATTTGCTGGACTAAGGCTTGCCAAGGACTTAGGAGTAGTTGCTATGGAAATTTACTATGATTCACAACTATTGGTGTTCCAAGTTTAAGGAAAGTATTAAGCCAGAGATCAAAGGTCAGCGTCCCACCTTATGCGGGTCCAAGAAGTGTCGAACCAATTTGACTATTACACTATCCACTGTATACCCCGAGAGCAAAATCAGAAGGCCGATTCTTTAGCAAAAATGCCCAGCACTGGCGAAGTACAGCGGATGAGACTCATCCCTATGGAGACACTTACTGCTCCAGGTATTGATTAGGAGAAGACAAATTGGGTTCATTAGGCAACACCCGAGAGGAAGTCATGGATGACTCCGATCAAAAACTAAGTTTAACATGGAACGTTACCCGAGCGTAGGCGTGAGAAGAGACAAATTCTCCAAAAGGCCTCACGGTTTGTTATCCAAGAAGGAATCTTGTATAGAAGGGGAGTTTATGTTCATCTACTCCAGTGTATCTCCCATAACGTAATCAAGCGAGTATTGCAGGAAGTGCACGAAGGAGAGTGCGGCGACCACACTAGGGGGCAAGCCCTTGCGAAGAAGATACTCAAATACAGGTATTACTGGCCAACCATAAATCGGGACGCATCAGATTAAGCTAAGAGATGTGATAGGTGCCAGAAGCATGCCAGAATTTAAGTGTGTCGATGAGCTTCCCATGGCCTTATAGGCATATCAAACGACCCACAATTTTGCGACCATCTATACTCCATTCACACTTTCTTATGGCTCTGAAGCCATTATTCCAGTTGAAATAGAGCTACCTACTCACTGTGTGATTTATTATGATCTAAAGACGAACGCTATCGTGCTTGCAGAATCTCTGGATTTGTTGGATGTGAAGTGTGAGGAGGATGATTTTAGGGTGGCCACACATCGCAACCGAGTCACCCGATTATACAATGCTAAGATCCGACCTAGAACTTTTGAAATGGGCGATCACGTACTCAAGCGGTTTATCCAGTCCCTTCGCACATGAAACCGACATGGAAAGGACCGTATGTCATCGAGCGAAGGCTTGGAGCCGGCATGTTCAAGTTATCAATCGTTGATGGTCTCGCACTACCAGAGCATGGAACAGTGAGAGTCTCCATCGTTATTACATATGATTGGCATTCATTCATTTAGTTTGCTTTCCTTTTCAAGTTTTTTTTATGCAATTCGAGAACTTGTATTTGTAATAAGGCAATTGATTTTGCTATGACTTCTTATTTCAGCAATAAAGCGCAGACTCATAAAGCCAAGTTATTGAGTCCTAGATGCAGCATGCTACCACCATGATGTACGAAGAGCAGAGTTCCATCTTACGGTGGGACTCATTCAAATAGAGAGTGATCTCGACCCGATCAGTCACTCGCTAGATGGAACCCCGAGCTTGGGGTGGGGGGGTGGGGTGGGCAAACAACAATCAATCAAAAGAGAATTAAAACATGGCAATTCTCCAATCAACTCCGGCTCACAGAGTGCGAGCTGAAGTGCAAACTCCAAAATTAAGACGTGAATCGTCTGTCCAGCTCGAGGAGGGTGGATCCATCCATCCATGACCTCGCTTATTTCCAAAAGCTCGAGGAAGGTGGATCCATCCATCCATGGCCTCGCTTATTTTCAAAAGATCGAGGAGGATGGATCCGTCCATCCACAACCTCGCCTATTTTCAAAGCTCGAGGAGAATGGATCCGCTCGTTCACGACCTCGCTTCTTTTCAAGCTCGAAGAACATAGATTTGTCTATCTATGACTTCGCTTGCTGGATCAAGGAGGATGTGATCCGACCGTCCATGACCTTGACCAACTCCTTATTCCCAAGGTGCAAACAAGATCGTAATACTTAAATAGATGTGATCGACTGTCTATCAACTAACTCTAGATTCCCGGAGTGTAAACTAGAGTATAAATATTAAATGTGTGTGACCGACTGCCCGTAAAATAGCTTATGTCCTCGGAGTATGTATATAATTCTAAACAATAAGCAGGTGTGACCGACCGTCAGAATACAAGTCAATCCCCAAAGTGCGGGTGGAAATACTAGCGAGCGAGTGAGTGTGATCCGACCACTCAAACTCATGCCACTTTAACTTTGTTCCCACTAAGTTAAAGTCAGTAAAGGCGGAGGATGACAGCCAACTGACTGTTTCAGTTCTTCCTAGAACTGAGGGCATAACTGAAGTTCTGACCACTGACCAAGATAGCTTAACATTGGGACTCGACTCAACGTTCGTTTATGACCCGAGGCCATGACTTCAAGACTGGACTCAAGTTCAACTAGAGACTAAAGCTTCACGAGTACATTGAATGGAAATGTGAGTATTTAAGTACTCGGATGAATTAAAACAGAGTAATGCTAGACACAAAGGAAATTTTTTATTCACGCTATTCTTTGAGAAAGTGAGTACAAAATCTGTTCAAAAAATTCCTATGAGCAGGGGCCAAATCCGCATTTATACATGGCTTACAAAAAGCAAAAGAGAAGCTTATTCTAGCCATCTACAAAAGAAGAAGCGAAAATGAAAATATATGCCTTCGGTTTCTTATTGACTTTCTTTGGCATAGATATGCCCGTGATACCACCCGGACCTCTCTTTGGACCCTTACCTCCCTGGCTCGCTCCAGCTGGCTTGTCTCTAACCAGGGGAATCGACATAGGCTCTTCCTAAGAACTCACAGGGATTGAAGTGTCCTCTATGTGTGTGGAACCAGTGTAATGGTGAAACTCTCGATGCTAGAAGAATGAGGTGCGCTGGTTTCAATAATGGTGCCACCTGGAGAAACTACAAGAACAAAGACCGGAACGGGACCCGCCATGCCTTCGCCGACTCTACGAGCCTGCTCAGCGTGCTTAATCTCAGCTTTGATTTCTACCATTATCTATTCCTCTTGGCCCATTCGCTCACCCATTGAAATGCTACCGGTCGGACCCTAGTAGCCCATGATAATTACATCTTCATCTACATTAAAGGGCACTTCAATACTCAGATCGCTTTAATGGCCGAGGAGCGCTTCCATTAATTGTTCATCAAGCATGCAGCTGCTATTATGCATCTCCCTAGTTGAAGTGGTGACTGTCACGGTTGTGGCTCTACTGTTAGTGCCTCCTGGACATGATGAATCTCTTGGGTTGCAGGAGGGTCGGCCGGTGCAGAATCTAAGACTGAATGAAGATAGGAGAATATACTGGTAATATCTTCGGATAGTGTTCCTACATTTTGAGGAATAGGAGAAGTGTCCATAATACCTTCCTCGAGTTGGCTCCCATGTTCAGAAGACGTGCCTTCCAAGCATCGCTCGATAATCGGAGAGAGGGGTGGTCTATCAGAATCATACCCCGGGATGACTGGGGGATCAACATAGGATATAGGCTCAGTTTGAGACACTAGACGCACCTGGAGACCAATTTCGCGATGTTTACTCCCCGATCCTTCTCCATCTTTTGGATACTTAGTGGCCAGGTTTTCTTTTTGAAGCGTGATGGTTGCCTCGTGGAGGACTTTAGGCTCATCTTCGATTAGCACTTGAGTTTCTAGTTCAAACTCATCGACAGTTGCAGCATTACGGATCACCTTTTCGTCCTTAAGCAAGCGGCTTTAGGCCTTATATAATTGGAAAGGATAGTCCTCGCCAAGCCAATTTAGGTTATGATTTCTCAGGATATTAGCATTGTAGGTGACCAGAAGATCTTCAAATTCACTTTTCATCTTGGCCTCTACGGTTTTATTTCCCTTTCTACCACGGCGTCAGCTTCTTCGGCCTTTTTATTCACAGAATCCCTCTCTTTCCTAGGTCTTGCCGCCTCTTCGCATGCCTCTTGGGCCACTTTGTTAGCTTCATCTTTCTCTTTAAGGGCCTTAGTCAGCTTCGCCTTTAATTCGACGACTTCTTTCAATGCGGCATCCCTATCTCGCATAATAATAGTATTACGATGCCCCATTTCCTACACAAATCCATGTGCATTTTCCTCATCTCCTCCATAGACATCATGGCTTCCTCAGCTCTTTGGCTGGTCTCAATCTTGGCTTTTCTTGAAGACTCAATTTCATTGGTACGCACTTCTACTATTTTGTCATTATGAGAGAGATCGCCTTCTAGTTTCTCGATAGCCTTTGCCCGCTCAAAAGACACAGCCGAAACCCGTTCTGTCGTCTTAGCCCATTCGCGATATTGGCTATGTGCATCATGCACATAGCCCTGCACTAATTGCTCGATGTCACTTGGGATTCTTTTCAAGTTGGGAGGAAAGTGGAATCCACTGAAACATATGTTCAAAAAATCTTTCTTTGATTTGGCGATGCGAATGGCTCCCTCCATCGTTGGCTCTATGGCAGTTTGTTCTACAACTGTAGGAGTTTCTATTTGATTCTACGGCGCTGATCGTCGGCTTTTAGGGTGTGAGACGGCATGAGCAGATTCAGAAGAAGGCCTACCGGAGCCAGAGGGTTTAGAGGGTCCTTTTGGTGGCGGAGATCACAACTTAGAACAACACCCTGCTTTGATGTGATCTCTCTTTTTCTCTATGATGGCTCTCGCATTCCTAACTGGAATGATAGCCGCAACCATAGTCTCTCCTGCTCTCGTGGCAATGTGATTCAGAGCATGATACAAATGAATGTCATGAAGAGCAAAGTTTGCTGAGCGTGGAGCCTTGTTTCACGATCATATCTGTAAAACAAAAAGAGGAGTAGTATTATTTATCGCCAGAAATTAAGAGTCATGTGATGAGATGTCGTGTGGTGCCGTGAAGTGTGTGTATGCATGTGCAAACCCCCCAACCGACCGGTTGTAGTAGCCCTGCTTATTGGAGTCGTCTCCCCTTTATCTATTGAAGGCAGACCTGCACCAGTTCTTGATGGGGAGTGAAGCCCCTCTAGCCCAGGATCAGGGAATGACAATATATCGTTCGGAATAGGAATGTCTGATTACCCTTTCAACGAACTTTCCGTCTGCGAAGAAGGGGTCTCCTGACCCATGGAAGTTCCAACGAGCTGAGCTGCTTCAATATTCTTCTACCTCTTAGCTTTATGTGCGATAGTTTTGCATTTTCTCTTTGATTCTGATGGTCGAAGGCTCTACGGAGGCACGACCACAGATCATGACTAGCCTCTGTCCTCTCGTCATCACGAGGTTCGATGATTATTACGCCGGGAGTGACCTGAGCTCCCTCGACTGGGGGCACAACAGGAGCCCATCTTCCACTTTGTCTTACTGGGACCACTCTGGGAATCCCCATCAGCCCTATGCTCTGACCTCTTTCCATAAGCCCAATTGCAATCAAGTTGTCGTCAATAAGGACTTCGTCTATTTCCCTTAGTTCGACTGGCACCACTTGAGGTATCTTCACTATTTCTTTAAAATGTGCTTCTTTGGGGCATGGAATAGTAGCTGTGAAAGAAATACAGTAATGGATTCAGCATTGATTTATATTACCCAGTTAATTGACGAACAAGTTAAAGTGCTTACGTATGACCAATCATCGTCTGGCGAACCCCGGTGGGCTTCTCACAAAGAACCACTCTGTCTTGAAGTAGCTCAACTTACTCCATGCGCCTGCCACCACTTGGCAGTTTCTGACCACTTCCAACAAAGTGAACTACGGATCATCTCCCTAACTCTTGTAATTGAATAAGTATCTAATTCATCGACGGTCGAGGGTCGAAGGAGATGCTCCAAAAATATGATGCATAGGCTATTGAGAAGCGCGTGTCCATTAGGGTGGAGCTGAGAAGGCGTGATCCTCAAAATGAATAGCACGTCCCAAATTAATTGATTGAACGGGGGTAATGTTCCAGCCATGCACATGAATCTATTACATGCCGTGAATCCTTCTCGGGGATTATGTGCTCTATCTTTTGGCCTTGGTAATTGAACTTTTTCCAAAGATAGTCCACGCCTAAGACAAATTCTGGCCAGCATTTCTTATGAGATCTTGGAATGGACGGAGTTCTCCATATTCATAACCAATACTACATGCGGTAGTTCTTCTGGAGCAGGGTATATTGTATCTTCCATGATGTTTAGCACTTCGATACTAGGAAACGGAGGACTTTAAACTTCATTTCACTCTGAGCTCCTAGAATCCAAGCTATTAAACTCAGTAAAAACCATTATTAGATGGCAAGAAATCCGTGTTTGCCCGGTGCAAAGTGAGTAATCGTATCATGTGTAAAGTGCCACATAATACTTTGAATTTCTACAAATTTGAAAGATGGTAAAATGATAAGACTTCAAGATTAGACCAGAGTGACCGTCATCGCTGGCCATCAAAACCATGCCATCCTGACTTCGAAGAACGATCCACGGGAGGTTGGTTATGTTTATCAAGTTACAGTCCTATCAACGAGCTTTGAAGGATAGTCATATATGCAGTTTTTTGATGAAGTCCAAATATGCAAGGCTAAAGCTCGTCGAAGTTAGGTGCTCGAGTATGCCAAAGGCAATGGATTTCATATCCATCATGGTTCAATTTAGATCGTTCCCCCGAAGCTTGTGTTCGTATCGATACAAGACTTAGACCGATAGCCTTCTCGAATCGATACAACCTTTGTATCGATCTCACGTTCATATCGATCACACACTCGTATCGATCATACCAGGCATCGATGCTCTTCATATCAATCCAAAGACCTCGGTTTCGGATCGATCACACCACCTCTCCCAAACTACATCTATATTGATACAAAACATAATCCACACTTCTCAGATCGATTACGAGGATTACCTTCAACCATCTCCAAAGCATTTTGATCAATCCCATCTCCCATCGATACGAATTTAGGAAAGACTTGAAGTCAATAACTCCATCGACCCCTTCTAGTGCTCTCCTTCTTCCCCAAACCTCTAAGTCACCATCAACAACATTCTCGAATTCTCCCCAGTCAATCTCCAGCGCCAACGATGTTGGAGTTGGCCATTGCCTTGGGCGAAACGGCGTGAAACTCGAATCTTGTCGCTCTAAGAATGGTTTTATCCAATTCGTTGCCTAGCCCGAAGAATCTGGATTTACGTTAATAATTTGGTAGTTTGGACATGAGAACTCAACCGCTTTCTTTTCTTTTTCGATTGATATGAAATGGCAAAAGCAAGCAAAGGAAACATTCTAAGTCCAAAACTATTTATATTCCTTCTTATCCAAAGAAAAACATTTCATATCCCAGTCACGTAACCGATTGAAGCGGTCAACATCCTTCAATGCGAAGAGAGCCGTGCCATTATGGTTGGACCATTTGTGCCTATCGATACGAAACAAGCATTTCGTATCTAGTGATATGAAGCCAGCATTTCGTATCCATCGATCAAAGACCTAATACGTCATATCAATCGATACGAAGCATGTCGTATGCGAGTCCATCTCGTATCGATAACTATCAATACAACCCCCGCCTTCATATATCCCAGATCGATCCAAGAGAGGGTCGATACGAAGAAAGTGATCAAAACAACCATCAATCGTTGTTGCAACTCGATTTCACATCGATCCAGGAGAGGATCGATTTGAAAATTGATCCAAATAAAAAAGAAAGATAAAGGAACTTGACAACGACCCATGAACATGCAAGTATAAATGGGAGTCAGGTTAAAATCCATGCATGTATACTATATTAACATTCGATTTTCAAAGTTATTAGGAATTGAATTCTTTCCTTGTGACAACCAGAGCAACGAATAACAAATTTCTGGCACTCAACCATCAGTTACAACAAAAATTGCGTGATCATTAGCAGACTACAACTCAACATTTATACAACTGGAAATCAATCGGAGGACATATCTCTTGATAAAAAGGCCATAACTGTTTAGCAAAATGGATAGAACCTATTTAGAATGAAGCATACAGCTTTTTAAAGCACGTCATGTTCCCACAGGATGTACTTTGGGGGGCAAATGTTATCCCGCCTTTTGGCAAGGACTCGACTAGAGACTGAGGTCAATCCTCCCCGGAGATTAGTTATCTACAGGTCCACAATGGATACAGGCAAACTTGGTCTGAGTCCGGATCAGGATACAACTAGCATGGTATAACAAGCAAAGCTATGAAAGGCAACATTCTCAATTTCAAATCAATCGGAGTTCGTATACTCAAGTTATGGATCCATCAAGATCCATGTGAAACATGTCCATTTCGTATCCATCAATCCATATCCATCATTTCGTATCCATCCAGATCGATATGAAGTCAGCACAACTCCATCAATTGGAATTTATCATTTATATCTATCATATTTCAATAGCTTTCAGCACTTCCCGGATCGATCATAGTCAATTCAACAAATGTACATTTCATATCAATCCCTTATCCGGTCGAGATGAAAAATAGGGCCGGGGATCGATACAAAACAAAGGTAGAGCATCGATATGAAAACATGGCATCAGATGGATATGTAAGGCACAATCAAACCAAAGGAAATGGTCTCAATGCACAAAAGGTGGATCTCAAGCACCATGTCATCGATACGAAGAATATCGATACGAACTTATCGATGCAAAGCCTTCAGGCCTACTAGAAAACTCAATCTTGGATCGGTCATATCTCTCAAATTACCAGATCAAATACCATGAAATTTTCACAGAAGCTTGCATTTCAACTCAAGAACAACCATGATCGATCACTGCTCAAGTGGACCATTTCTTGATCGATATGAAGCATGCCTGGATCGATCAGGATCGATCTCGAAAGACTCCAAATCGATCATGTGGGCCCACCTATGTATGAGAAAGGGTATTCCAAGATTTAAGGCAGATATTTCCAGCTCTACACCTATAAATAGCTCCTCCACGCCAACTAAAAGGGGACTTTTGGAACTTTTATGCTGCTGCTCTACTTAAACTCTATTGTAACTTGAGTGCTAGCCATTGTACTATTGTAATTCAGTTTATAATCGGCAATAAACATCAAATCTTTCAAAGTGGACGTAGGCTACAACGCCGAACCACTATATATTCTTGTCTTCTTTTACTACTGCTTGCTTTTTTTGGTGTGATTGTTAGATTAGCCTCGTTTTTCATTTTATTTCTTCATTCTAGTCTCTTCAGTTGCATCCAAAGTGTTGTACCCATTTTTGGTACAAACTGCTCCCTGGCCATTATCTAGTCCTACCTCATTAGCCCGACCATGTGGACGTTGGTGTCAGTCACCAACAACTTCAAGTCTCAATGTAAAGGGTCGGCCAACTTTAGTCGGTCTACGTTTATGGTTAAAGTGATGAAGTCAGTGCCAAGAAAATCAATCTCATCTTCTATCAATGAATGATTTAAGCGAAGAAAAGAAGCGAAAATGATGTAGGGAAAGGAAGCAAAGACTTATGAGTGATTAGGAAAGTGACATTCTATAAACCAGGATTGGTCCCTTGAGTACAAATAAGTATGTCATCATCCAACTGGAGGCGGCATTACCAAAAATGCCCAAGAATACCACAAGCTAGGTGCCAGCCTGGAAATGATAGTATGTGCTCGTCGGATAACTGGCCTCCTTTTGCAATCTAAAGGCCATCTCAAAAAATGGCTTTAGGCTTTAGGAGGCCTAGTTCCATGCAAGCGCCATAAATACCAAGTAAGAACTGATAGCCATTAGGCATCACCTACCGAAGACACGTTGGTAGTATTAAAGATGGACACAAGTATTGGTGGAGGCGCAACATAACCCCAAACTCAAAATAGCCCATCGAAAGGGCAAAGTAGAAGGTCAGAGGTTGGTTGGGACAACCATTGGGAGTCGGATAGCAGAACATCCCAACATTAATTCCATGATTGGCTAATAGCTTGGCCAGGTTAATCTTATCGTATTCCAACTCAACTACTCTAAGAGCACCACCCTCTACTAAAGATGATGCAAAATTAGAACCAAAAGCTGCCATCTAAAACACGAGTGGTTGAATTATACAAATCCTAATGGTCATATCCTAGCAAAGCCTATAGATTGAACCCCCAACATGACATGGTTGTTCAGTAACCATCTATAAGGCCCATTATTTTAACTAATGCTAATATTATCATGTAAATGTTTGCAGACCCACTCAAGCCCATCAACGTTAATCAACCCACACTGGCAAGGCAACAACAGTTGATCGACATCGATAGATAGAAAGAAAAGGCAATTTTCGATCGTAGCTTGAAAATTTTGAAGATTTATTGCCAAACATTACAACATTTACATCGAAGACTCAAAAGAATATATAAGCAGCAACAAAAACTCTGATTTCACCATAACGATGGTGCTTGCCACGACGGAGGAGAAGGAGGCGAAGGAACTCACTTTTTTGATTGAAAAATATCTGAAGAAATTGAGAGTTTTGAGGATGCCTAGCTTTTTAATGGATTTTAGAATTTTCATCTGAAGTAGGAAGAAAGAAGAAGAGGGGGGATAACTTTTATATACCTACCCTTTAATCTTTACCATAGGATTTGAATAGACTTTAAATCTCGACCGTTTAGGTGTAATGAATGCAACTGTCATTTCACCCACGTCGAAAACACGTGTTCCCTTCCATGTATAAAAAAGCGAACCATCACAACTAAGGGCATAGCGCCATATGGTGGGTGCATTAAATGCATGGTAGAGTGGAAAATTGGTAGAGTCTTCATGATTTAGCAAGCTTGCACTGGTATATGGGTATGGGCTTGGTGGAAATTTTTGCTCAATTTTCTCTCATGTGATTAGCAAACCGATTAAGACGTTGCCTAGCCTAATCAAAGCTGACCTAAATATTCGTCAATCAGCCTATTCACGCTGGCCCGGATTCAAGTTGGTTCCAAAACAGTCCATCCACCCAACAAGACCTTAAGCCAAAGACTAGCCATCTAGGTTTTAGGGGGCACTTACAGTCAACTCATCGGGAGAAGAAAGAGCTAAGTATAGCCATGCTTGGTCCATTTGGGTCTAGCTCCAAGGCAATCAGCTCCCTCAAGCCAACCCACTTTTTTCTTGACCCTGGTCAACTTGTCCACTCAGCGTTGCTTTATTCATCGACCAACACTGCTCCAGACCGCCTCAAGCAACTAGCGTACCCGACAAGGCCAAATTAAGTGTAACTTGTCCTTGGCCCGACTTTAGTACTACAGCCTTTGACCGATCCCATGCAACCCTCTCTGTCACCTCACATCCAACTTGGAACCATACTTCTAGGTTGATCCTCAAGTACTTTCAATCTCCTTCATACCTTCAGCGGTTGACCAACCATCTCAGCAAGCATTACTATATAAGCACACAAGAGCGAATGATAAACTGTATGTCCATCTGTACAAAGTCTAATAACTAGGTGGCCGAGGTGGTGGAAACTCTTGTAGTAAGCCATCAGCATAAATGCAAAGCCTACGCATAGTACATAGGGACAATTGGTATATTTCTCAGGAATACATCCTTTTGTAGCTTTAAGCATAGTACATAAGCACTCTTTCCACCTGTTCAATAACATAATCTCAACTATCCATCATCCATTTCAATTACTATATATACCTCATACACTTCTACTTCAAAAGTGTTGGGAAATATAATGATTCTAGGTAGAAAATATAGTAATTCTGAGTACTATACACAATCCAGAGCTCTTTACACATCACGTTCTTAATATAGCACTCGCAACGGTCTTAAACGCTTCCGCTTTCCTATCATTCTCTTGTAATTCCATGTAATTGTAAGAGAGAAATACAGTAAGAAAACTCCACAGTGAACGTAGCCAATATTGCCAACCCACTCTATATTCCGTATCATTTATTTTCATTGCCTATGTTCTTCCTACTTTTTCATTTTAAGCCTAGAGATTAGCAAGTAACATTTGGTCTTCGCAAATAGTCTAATTTCGAGGTTGGCTAAAATTATAGTCAACGGTAATGCTCTCCAAATGTTAGATAGTGTAGTACTCATAGCTATTTGGAGGAACTAAGGGATTAAGGATTGGTAGTTATTAGGTAACTATAGAATGACTCACTCGATAATTTTCTATTGGTTAATACAACTAAGCTCAAACAAAAAATATCAATGTGACAGTATTACACAATTCTCTTGACTTGAGAATACCGTCGTACTTCAACGTGAAAACTCCACTTAAGTTATAGTTAAATCATGGCACAACATTCATTGAATGACTATAGTTGGGTTGAGTTGAAGCATTAGAAGTAGAACACTATTTAATAGAGAATTCGTCTCCTCAGTTATATGTGGTTAGTATCACGATCAACTAAAGTCAATTCAAAGTCAAAATCTTTGGCTATAGTAGTTCGGTTAATAATATTTGTTATTATTATATCAAGGACTTTGTGTTCGGACTATACAACTTGAATACAAATGATATTAAAATTTTGACCATTATCCAATATCATAAGTCCTAATGTAATATAGTTTTGACCAAGGGAATTAGTATGTTTAATGACACTGTTGAGACCACTTAAAATATGTAAATTTGGATTGTATTTCGAAACTATGTAAGATATCAATTTGGCTATAATGTCACACCACTATCTATGTGATATGTGAACGTTAATATTTGAACTGTTCGATATTAATTGGTAGCTGAATTTATACCTAAGAGTCTGATTGAATTTACACCTAAGAGTCACACAACCAAAATGTTGAATACTACAACTACCACCTAATTTAATTAAATTATAACTGTTATAAAGTAACTCAATTAATTAATATTTAGAAATGTTAACTATAAAATTTTATTTGATATGCTTTGATCAGTATTGGTAATAGTTCGTATATAAAAGTTGTATATACACATATTAATATACAATAATGTACGCTAAAATTTAATTTAAATGTGAATTATCTGATCGAACTTGAATTGGAATAGAATCCCATATTGACGCACGGTGTGACCGGCTAGACCAGTAGGTAGGAGGGGTTGAATTTGATTTTAGTGGGGTTTAAATTGGTAGATAAAGTAAAGGATTCGCATCCACATTTAGCTCCTTCCTTTATCTCTAATTTGAGCTCCATTAACCCCTCACTTTGTGCTCTCTCTTTTCCCTTCCCTCTTCTAATCTCTAGTCATGAGTCCGTATAGCCTTACCTCCCTCATTTCAAGCTTTAAAACAAAAATTTAAATAAACTTGCAATAAGGTGCACATATCTTTCAGTCGGTAGAGCATTCGGGAAGAGATTGGATTTAGATCCAAATGGGTTATATGGATTAAACGTGCAAGGTGTTACTATTAGGCCACAGTCGAGGCAACACCCTAATTATATATATATATATATATATGTATATGTATATGTATTTGTATATATACATATACACACACACATATTTGTGTGTGTATGTAAATCTATTGTTATTGTAAACCTATACATATATATAGTAATGATTCCTTGTATATGTGTGCGTTGTCAGTCGAGAATATACATACACACATACATATGTGTGTGTGTATAAATCTATTATTATTATATACATATATATATTCTCGCAGCCATGATTTAAAAAGGTTGAATTTAAAATAATTGAAAATGGGATTTTCAGACAATTAATTTTTAGATCAAATAAACATTCAAATATTATAAGTAAATCCATTATTAAATTATGTACGTATTATCATCTCAAAAATTAATTTTTTTACATATATAAATAAATAAATTAATATATACTTATTATATTTTAATTATATATATTCTTTAAATATAATGTACTAAACTAATTTTAATATATTATAAATAGTGGAAACTAGACACAAGGATAAACTTGAAAAAAAAATTAAACTGAAGGACTACAAGTTTAATTTTTGGGTTGAAGGGCAAACTTTGAAAAAAAATTAGGCCGAAGGACAATGCTAATTATACTTAGCATTTTGTACAGTGTAAAACTTAATATAATGCTAGGTATAACTAACATTTGGTATAGTGTGAAACTGAATATAATGCTAGTTATAACTAGCATTGTTCTTCGGCTTAATTTATTTTTAAAGTTTGTTCTTCAACCCAAAATTGAAACTTGTTTCCCTTCAACCTAATTTTTTTTAAAGTTTGTCATTTTCCCTAATTCTCTCTTATAAATATATTTATAAATATTTATTATACATAAAATTAATATAAAATAAAAGATAATTTTTTACAAAGAAGAAAGCAAAAAATTTGATTCACCATACGAAAATTGAATTTTTTTTGAAATAAAAAAGAAACAAAAATTTGTATGTTTTTTTATGTTTTAAAATATATATATGCGGTCGAAATATTGTGTGTGTGTGTGTGTGTGTGTGTATATATTATTTATTTATATTTTTATTATATAAAATATCATTTTATATTATAATTTTTTTTAAATATTAATATTTGTATACACACAAAAATAGACATGTTTATAAAAAAAATTGTATATAAATGTGTATTTTAATAACAATATATAATTTATTAGAAAAGTTTGAATTTTGACTTTAAACCACCTGGATCTAAATCTAGTTTTAAATTTTGAATTTGAATTTAAAATTTTATATTCATAGTTATAAATGTTACTATATATATATTGATATAAGATTACTTTTACATTATTTCGTATGTGTGTGTGTATCTCTAGTCTTTTATACATATATTTTACATTATTAAATTATGTGTATATATATGCATATATATTAGACAACATATACATATATGGAGGGGCTAATACGTCCCTTAACGATGTAAATCTCAACAACTAGACACTAAGATGTTAAAGAATGCATATTATATATTTTGCATGTGCACGTGTACATACATGTGTATATGATACACATATGCACATTATATAGTATATATAACACCAAATTAAATCTTTTAATTAACAAATAAAATAAAATAATTATTTCATTTAGAATTAATTTAGATCGTATCTAAGTCAATTTAGACTTCGAAGCTACAATAAGATCCAAAGTGGTAAAAAAACTGAAATTCATCCATTTTATCCGCTATGTGCTGGCCCGGCTCCAACAATGGTATCAAAGCCCAATAGCGTATGCAGTCAACATTTGTCATGTTAGGGCGAACTAATTAAGCTTACCCATTTAGTAGGGGTATAGAAAAGTAGTGTCTATGTTGGGTTTCTATAATCAAGTACCCCGCTTTACCTAGCTATCGGTCTGGCCCAAAAGCTGAAGTAAGCTCAAAAGTTATTCCTAATAAAAAAGGCCCAATTTGAATTTAGGCCTTGGGCTAATTTTTAAAATTAGGTTTGAAATTAAAAAACAAAATAAAAAATTTAAAATTTAAAATTTAAACTAAAATAAGAAAAATATCATTAATTCTATGATGTATTTCAATTTTTTTTGAAAAATATAAATTAATTTCAAAAATTAATTAATCATTAATTAGATCAATAAATTAAATAAATTAATTATATAGCTAATTAAATAAATTATATAACATATATAATGATATATGCTACATTATCTTCAATTGTTTCAGGTGATGTAAGTATATACGAAAATTTTAAAATTAAAATAATTAATTAACATTGTTTAACTAAATCAGTAAATTAAATATTAGTTACTAAATAATATAATACGTGTGTACAAGATATAAGTGTATAACTATAGATATTATAGCGTATATATTCCGTATAAATTGTTTTATTTAGTAATATAAAATTAATTAAACTGTTAATTAGTAAGATTTAATTAATAAATATTAGTATATGCTTATATATAGGACTATTATATAAGCTGATTAAATTATAAAATTTACGTAACAATTAAAATTATATAATACGAATGTATAATAAAAGGTGGAACAATAAAAAAACCTAATTAGATTTAAGGAATAAATACATACGAATAGTATGTATACCATAATTTCAGATGTGTTCGACACCAGAATCCCTAGGGTATTTCAAAAGAAATACATTCTTCCATAAGCCGATAACACTTAATAAATTCCACTGATGATTATGAATTTTTAGTTTAAAGTTATCATCTACCATTTATATAATAAAAAATTTACTTTCATACTCCTTAGTTATTGATATTCCTTAAGCTAAAGATATTAATTGTAGTACTATTAATATATTGAATAGATGAGGTAAATTATATATATGTGTTTGTTAATAGTCCTCAAGATATATACATTTATACTTAGGCTATTGTGAAATGGTAGGTATAAGTGAATAATCTCTTTTGATTTGTTGGTATTCCTCAAGGTCGAAATGAGATTAGTTCAAAGAACCATGAGTAAGGAGTTGTATATGATACAACCAATAAAGAGTTATCCATCGCTTGTGGGCCTATAAATTGTTGATATTCCTCTAGGTCAGAATCCTAAGGCAAGCGGGTCCTAACACCCACTGGAGATGTCGAAAGACATCTATGTTTTGTTTTAGGGTTTTGAGAAACATAAAAGTCTAATGGGAGCGTTATTAGAATAATGAAATGGTAACATTTAACTTTTTTAATATTGTAAGAACATCTATTATGTATAAATTAAATTAATCTACTTCGATATGTTTGTGCAATTTGTATAATTGATAAAATGTTTGTTAGTTAAAATATACAAATGGAACCGAATTAAGATTGACAAATGGAAACATAAAATATACTTTCCACTACATTTTTGCATGTTGACCCATGCAAGCGTCTAATTGTATAACTACTAAATACGTTCGTAATTTGGTCACTTATGCATTTATTTCACTGATACTATGTATTATCTTCAATGAGTTTCGAACTCTAAAAGCAATACAAGGATATGAATATTTGATTTGTAACCAATTGTGTATAAATGTTATATGCAACTCGTAATATATAATACCTCGATGAAATTTGTTCATTTAAAATAAGCAAATGAACTATAGCGTGAGATCTGTGTTCAATATGATTGGTTACAATAATAATCTTGTTGTGTTGGATGTAATACTATGTCAAAAAGGCTGTAGAATAGATCTAAGAATTTGATCATTGAAATATCAGTTTGATCAGTATACGTAAAGTGCAACATATTTGATATTCTTAAATGTTAAGGATAACCAAATGCACATTTGTAAAGAGTTGTAAAGATATTATAGTAAGGATTTCCATTTGAATAGTTCGAATATTTAGGAAGGAAAACAAATGTATGAGGTTAGATGTAACTTAAAGTGGGGTTAGGATAAAGTAAGTGGACGGTCACCTTTGTTTTATAAAGAAACATAGGAAACGAGAATTGTATAAAATAATAAAATCTACTTAATATGGAGTAAGAAATATGATTTGTACTTCAAATGTTTTTTCTTGTAGAAAATTATTTTTTGTGAGATATATTTCTTTGAGTTCAAGGTATTTGATCTAAAAATTCTCGACTATAAACTGGTCGTAGTAAATGGAAAAAATAACATATGTTAAGTAAATAAATGGAGCTTCGTACTTCATATGTTATTGTAGTAATTGAAAGTTTACAGGGTGGATCATGCAGTGTATATGCAAGTATATGTGACAGAATATATGATACAACTAAAATAATATTAGTCTAAGTAAATATAGAATAAGCACACTAGAATTTATACTTGTTCAGACCTCCCGTCCTACGTCTAGTCCCAAAGCTCCCATTCGGAATTCGACTATCAAAAATCCTCGCTTCATCCGGAGGAATAAGCTTGGTTACAATGATAATCAAGTTACCTATTTACAACTATATATAGCATCAAGAATCAAGAGACAAAAAAACTAACTTCACTTACTTATGCTTTCTAATTTTATACTCTATCTTATATTCTTGATCTCTGCACTCTCACAATCTTTATTTGTATTCACTCTTCCATATACTCAATTCTTCATAGACAATATTCCTTTGAAATATATTGGAAGCAATTGTACTAATTAGTCAACAACCGTGTTATATTAGAACACACATTTGACAAGAACAACTCATTGTAACCAAGCTAATTCTTCCGGACGAAGCGAGGGTTTTTGATAGTCGAATTTTGAAGGGGAGCTTCAAGACTGGACATAGGAGGGGAGGTCCGAACCAATATAAAATTCTGGTGTGCTTATTCTATATTTACTTAAATTAATATTATTTTAGTTTCATCAAATATTTTGTCACATATACTTGCATATACACTACACGATCCGCCCCGTAGACTTTCAGTAATGACAAAAATAGTGGAAGCATGTCATATAGCACTTATTAGTCGCATCAAGTTACGAAAATCATTTTTGTAAACATACCAAACTTTATTTATGAAGTATTAATTGTTTTTTTAGTGTTGACCGAAAAATAGACATAGTTTTATTTCAAAATGAATAGTACGAATATTTATTATAAGATAAAACTACAATACTGGTATTTGTGTTTATAACAAAAGTGATGCATTGAAAAATACAGAAGTATCTAAAATTATTTGCAATTATTTTTGGAATTATGAACTAAACCCCAGCATTGAGAAATAATTATTTGATGTATGATTATGAATCATATGATACTAATGAATTATATTTCAGATGATTAAGGGAAAAACACCCAATTAGTGGGAGCAACATAAGAGTTAGTGAACTATTCATATTGATACATGTGGATGTATTCGATCGTAAGTCTAAAGATACCAAAACGTTCCTCATACTTTGTCCAATTCATTGATGAAGTATCATAGACATGAAATGTGTATTTGGTACACATGAAGCAACCTATGGTAAGTTCATAGTATATACAATGGAAGTAAGTAATGTAACATGTAAAAGGAAATAAAACCAAATTTGATGAATCAGTGAGTGTATTGGAAAATGTTTTTAAATTTCCTAAAATGAATAAATAATCAATCAACTCATACATATGATACATAATGATGTATCGATAAGGAGTAGGCATACATTGTTGAACAAATTACGATTGATAAATAAGTGAAGTGGAGGCTAACTTCTTTCTCTAAGGTCATGTGCTTAATGTAGGATCGATTTCACCCTAGAGGGGGTGAATAGGGTGACGGTATTAATTTTAAAAATTAATTGCGAAAGCTTATAAAATGATTTCAACACAGATCACAGAATAATAGCAGCACAGAAAATAGCAGAATAATAAATGTAGAAATAGAACGATACAGAATTTACCCAGCTTCAGCAAAACCCTGCCTACGTGCTGCCCCCAAGGTTTCTACTAGAAATTAAGTAGTCACACAATTACACATGTAACTCGCGACACCCACTACTGACTAACCTAACTCTACGCTCAAAACCCTGCCACAACTCAGCCACTGAGTTGCGAATTCTCAAACTACGCCACGTAGTTTGTCCCCTAGTCACACGACTAGTAAATACAATGGTTAAAAGATGAAATACAAATTTAAAAGCAATTTTAAAAAAAATAAACCCTAATTTAACACTATAACCCTTATAACATAAAAGGCGGCCCTTTTCTCTTTTTATAATATTGTGGCCCGTTCCTTAATTAAGAAAATGGCGGCTATGTTGCTTTCTTTGTTCGATCTGAATTAGGGCTTCGTTCCCTTGTGGAAATTAGGGCTTTTCAATTGAAGTCGCCGCTTTTGATTGCTCGTAGGTTTCCTTGTCGATCGCTTGTTTCTCTGATTAGCTCACGGCTCTTCAATTTGGATCGAGTTCGTCTATGATTTCGGTATGTACTTTTCTCCTTTTGCTTTGCTGGTTTCTTTTTGGCTTGCTTGAACTCCGATGCTTTTAAATTGCCGATGATGACGATTGGGGTTTTAATGCTTGAACTCGATGATGTATTGAACTGCCGTTGATGTTGCTTATATATAAATCGATGCCCTTACTTCACTGTCAAGGTTTTAGCTTGAGATCGTTCGATCCTTCCTTGATCGTTACGGCAGCTACTTTCCTATTTTATTTGGATTTTATTTTTGACTTTTTCCATATGCGTATATTTTGTGATACTTGATTCGCACAACATTGATTTCGAACTCGTGATTTCATGTTTACCACGACTTTGAATTCTCTGATTCTTTGACTTTACTCTCTAATTTCATTTTGACTTCGGCATTGACTATCTTGTTAAATTGAAGATTCCGGCCAGATTTTGTGTATACAAATCCACGTCTTCGACCATTTTTGATTTCTTAAAAAACCGGTGATCACGTTCGAACTGTACCATCTGTTCTATGAAATTGTTGGTTTGATCCTTGGCTTAGTTCACTGTATATTCATTCTCTTTTAGTCTGCATTAGCTAGTACTTTGAGTTGCTTCAACATACTGCTGTGTTTATTTACTTGGTTGTGTACTTGGGCTTGTAGCATTGAATTTCTGGTCGGCTTTGTCTTTGATTCTTCACTGTAATATTACTCTTGGTTTCTTCTGTGTTGTGTAGTAGTCTCTTGACAACTTGAGGCAGTTTGCATGTTTGTTGTGTGTGTGTGTGTGTGTGTTTATATATATATATATATATATATATATATATATATATATATATATATATATATATGAGCTGATGGTTGATGCATATTGCAACTTGTATATGCTGATGGTTGATGCATATTGTAACTCCATTTGAAATATCCCTCAATACACATTTGTCGAACACTTGAGTAGTTGTTAACTGCATCACTGGTGATCTTGTGGCACTGCTTACAGTCATATTGAATTGAGTTTGACCATGTTGCATTGACTTGTTTTGCTTGCATTCAAATCCTTGCTGTCAGCTTTGTTCATCATGGTAGTAGCATTGTGTACATGTGTGCTTGAGCATTTATGTTGTCCAGACCTTGTTGAGTCCTTGGATTTGTGCATCCTTGTCTTTGAGCATTGCTGAGTAGCTTCAATGTGGTGTTTATACTGCTGCATATCACTGCATTTTCTTTACTGCTGTACCTGGTTTGGTATTGTCTCGAACTTGATACTTTTTGAAGTCTGCATCTGTTAGTGGTTCTCTGTCTTGTTCAATGATACTTTCATTTATGTCTTCATGTATGCTTGTTGGTCTGGTTTATCTTGTAGTTCCATTTTTACTGCTGTATCACCACTTGTGTCTTGTTCATCCAATTCATTGATCCTTGTAGCTTGCTGTATTGTCTCTGATCTGATGGCATTTGATCCAGATTACTTTTGCTCTTTGGTCCGCATTGTGTATATACATGATGCCTTGATTTTCATTTGGCTTCACTTGAAATTGCTTTGTGCCTTAGTTATATTTACTAGTCGACACTGTGCTAGTTTGTTTGTATATTGATTTGAAACTACTTTGCATATTTTATTCAATGAGTAATCTGGTCTTGGTGCAGTTGCTATGCCTCTGTGCATTTCACTGTGTTCATTTGATTTGGGCATTGTTTTGGTTTTCCTGTTCGCATGCTTGACGTCGTAGCCTGTACAACTGCCCTGTGTTGAATCCAGCTAATAGCTCGGTTTGACCTTGTGTGCGTGTTGTGATTTTATTTGTATTGCATTTGAGTCGAACCTAGCTTTTCATTTGGGTTTGACCTGTGCTCACCTGTCCCTGTAACATTATCAAGTGTATATCGGTGTGCACGGCCTTGTGGCATATACAGTGATATACTGTGAATGTCACAAGTTGTTCGTGTATGATGGATTCAAAATTAAATGATGACGAACAACCCAAATAACTGAGGCAAATATTATTTTCAAAATTCACTTTTTATTTTGTACTGCACCAAAATATTTCCTTTTCAATTTTACCGCGTCAAAAATTATTTTTGCAAATTTCTCAGATGCTGGATTCAATCTGGAATGAAGTTGAAGATAAATACAAGTGTGAGTGATATGTAGTGAGGTCAACTGTAAATGTAAAATTGTGATATAATTGAATTTGTATCAAAGTTGTGTAGTGAATAGTGAGAGATTGAATTTGTGCTGTTTAAAATTGTAATAAATATTTGTTTGAATAAAATTTCTGTTTGAATTCAAATTCTGTGTTATTTAATTTTATTCAGCAAATATTTATTGAATCTATAAAAAATGAAATAGTACATTACCAAATACATTTACACGAATATATATATATATATATGTTTATTATCATCAAACAAAAATCATATAATCGCATATTCAACAATCTCCCCCTTTTGATGATAACAAACATATATTTAAGATTTTGAATATGTTAAATGTATTTGATTATTGATATACTCTAATTGCTCCCCCTATTTAAATGCTTCCTCTCTAAACAAAGCTCCCCCTACAATTATGGATATAAATAAAAATATGCAAATGAATCTTAATGCAAATAGAAAATTATTCGACCTTTGCTTGATTTTATTTGACAAAATCTTAACTTTTCTCTCCCCCTTTTGTTATCAGCAAAAGAGTAATAGTGTTAGAGGAAGTAGAGATAAAGTGATCGATATTAATCCAACATTAAAACTCAATTGAATATAGATATTAAATTTCAATAAAAAATCAAACAAAAATCATAACTACCCTCGTTAGGCGCATATTCCACTTTTAAAAATAATGGAAATGGTGTCATCATATAAAACCATACAGTTGTATCTATTTGTGGTACATTTATATCAGGAATTTGAATATCTACTAATCATACATAACCGTTAGGACTTTTAAATGAGATTATTAGTATTCTAATTTAATTTTAAAAATGAATTCAAGTATATTCTAACCACGCATGACCGTGAGGACTTTTAAATGGGATTAGAATCAACTTGTTTATTTAATAAATCAATTTTGATATGCATTCATTATTTGCATAACCGTGAGGACTTTTAAATGAGCATGGAAGCACATAACAGATTCCAAGTAATTCACCCATGCATAAACGTAAGGACTTTTAAATGAGAGTGAATACTTTGATTTTATTTTATTTTATAAAATGAAAAACGAATGATTCCTGTTTAAAGTACCACATATCGACAAACTATATTGAATTTTTGATGAGCGATGATCGATAGAAATATGATAGAAATAGAAATGGTCATGGAATCTTTACCCAACCAAAAAGTTTTTATAACTCTTGTTTGAATTTCTAAAGAAATTTTTCTAAATATACTGTCTTGAGTAATGTATGATAAATATCAACACTCATCACTTTTTCAATCACTATTTATCTTTTCGATAATTATTAGGGAGTTAGACTAGTCAACATTATCATTTAAAATCAAATTCAAAAATAATAATGAAATCAATTTTTCAAAATGACTAATCTGAAAATATGGTCAAAAATGATTTTCTCGAGGGGGTTATATGAGAAAAATTCCTGCTATTTGAAAATTATTTGTATTTAAAAATATGCAGATATTTTCTTTTAAAATACGATGCAGTTACTAAAAATCACGTTCAACTTGTAAGTTTTCTATCAACTAGATTACCAGTGTGATCTGCATCTGAATTTCTCTTTCACTCCAAATTATTACTAATTGAATTTGATAGACCAGGCCATGAAGTGTGCACCAAAAAAAATTTCAAACTCAATTTTAACAGCAATTTAAATGACATTCTCTTGAAGTCGTGTTAATAATCTAAAACCGTGAATATAGAGTTAGTCGTATTTTAACCAAATGTATCATCATCCAACAAAAAAACACTATTATTAATCCAAACTAAGATATATGAAGTAATTCAAATGCTCTAAAGATTTTTATAGTGTTTCTGGCATAAGAATATAATTGGCCAACAATTTTAAGCAAGTTAGAATCTAAACCATCACCTTTTCATCATCTCATTATTGGCTGATTTAATTCAGAATCTGGTGCACATTATCACATTTAATATATCGTTCAAATAAATATACCTTTACGACATTTTTCGTTGTTGTTTGTTGTGATTCTGTCACATTTATACTGGCTAAGGAACTTTTCTTTGTCGCCCGTTGTGTTTTTGGAACAGCCAAAATCCAGAGAACACTGCTGTTGTTCCTTAGCCTGCAACCACACCTACAAGGGAAAAGACTGTTGTGACTTATTTTTTTTTATAGGTCCATGGTTGTTAGTGGCAGAAGATTTAGAAAAACAATTTTATGGAGACCCAAAACTATTTATAATTGTTCCCTTCGGCACCCAAATTTGTTTAACTTTGAGAGTTTTTATATTTGTGCCTTTTGGAACCCAAATCGATATAGTTTTCACATGTTTGGGTCTATAGCAAAAATTATTATGATTGTGTCCATATTTTCTACAAATTTTGCACATAGAATTTTCTTGATTAATATCGCTTTCAACATTTTCAGATTGATTATATCCAAGTCCTTGTCTAGTTGTATTAACAGTTTGCTTCCCTAATAGCATATTCAATGATTTTTCACTTTTTGAAAATTTATCTAAAGTTATTGACAATTGTTGGACTTGTATTTTGAGAGATTCATTTTCGTTTAACAATTGTGTGCATTTTTTAATAGAATTCTCTCTCCTAATATTTCATTCTCTTTCAAAATCAGAATTTCATTTTCAAGTGATTTTATATGAATTTCTGATTTTTTGATTTCTTCTTCGAATGTTGGACACTTATCACACTTAGGGATCCTGCTTTGATAGGTTTAAACTAATTGGTCAAGTTGTTTATTTAAATCTATCAAAGTATCTTTTTGTGATTCAAGTTTGGCATACTTCTCCCTAAGTCGTTCAAAACAGCCGTTCACTTCATGAAAATATATAAGTAATTCTGAATGAGAAAGTTTTGATACCTCACTTGGCTCATCATCATCACTGTCAGTTATTTCACCATGAAGACACATGTCTGCTTTTTCATTCTCACTGTTAGCACTTTGATTATCTTCATCACTTGTATTCCACGTGGCTGCAAAACTTCTCCCTTTTGATTTCTTTTCAAAGTCGCGTCGATTTTGAGGACAATTGGGCTTGATGTGTCCGGGTTGGTTGCATTTATGACAGATGATCTTCGGTTCTTCTGGATTGTCTAATATTTTATTTATTCTGCTTTTCAATTTTCGATTTAGAGCTGGATTTCCGTATTTGTAATTCCACCTTTTGACTTTCTTTATTACCAGCTCCAATTCTGCTGCTCCGTCATCATCATCATCACCATCATCACCACCACTTTCGGTTGTTCCTTTAAGAGCTATTGATTTCTTTCGAGTATCGCCTCCTTCACGCTCTTCCTTGAATTTCATTTCTAGCTCATAAGCGGTGAGATTTCTGATGAGTTCTTCCACTTTCATTTGTTTCAAATCTTTTGATTCTTGAATGGCAGTCACTTTGGATTCAAAACTTCGTGGAAGGACTCTGAGGATTTTTCGGACTATCTCCAACTCTGTATATGATTTTCCAAGAGCTTTCGATTTGTATACGATATTGGAAAGTCGTCCATGCATCTCTTTAACATTTTCTTCCGTTGCCATTGTGAAATTCTCGTATACGCTGCTTAGCATGGCAAGGCCGATTCTTTAAATTGAGATGTTCCTTCGTGAGTCACTTCTAGTGTGTGCCATATTTCCTGCGCAGTTAGACAATGTGAGACACGAATAAATTCAAATTGATCCAATGAACCGATAATAGAATTCATAGCTCTAGCATTAGCATTTTGTAATTTATTTTCTAGCTCTGTCCATTGATCCATTGGTTTATCTATTTCCTGATTATCTACAATTATAGTTGGTGCACTATAACCTGTCTCCACAATGTTCCAAGCGTCAATGGTTTTCAGAAAAATTTTCAATCTGTTTTTCCTGTAGGCATATTCACCATTGAACTTTGGTGGTCTAACTATGGACTGACCCTCAGCAAAAGAATTATTAAAAGAAGCCATTTCAAAAATTCAACTTTTTAAAACAACAATTGATTTTTGAAAAAATCAAAATTTTAAAACCAAAGCCCGAGCTCCGATACCACTTGTAGGATTGATTTCACCCTAGAGGGGGGGTGAATAGGGTGACGGTATTAATTTTAAAAATTAATTGCGGAAGCTTATAAAATGATTTCAACACAGATAACAGAATAATAGCAGCACAGAAAATAGCAGAATAATAAATGCAGAAATAGAACGACACAGAATTTACCCAGCTTCAGAAAAACCCTGCCTACGTGCTGCCCCCTAAGTTTCTACTAGAAATTAAGTAGTCACACGCTTACACACGTAAACTCGCGACACCCGCTACTGACTAACCTAACTCTACGCTCAAAACCCTGCCACAACTCAGCTACCGAGTTGTGAATTCTCAAACTACGCCACATAGTTTGTCCCCTAGTCACACGACTAGTAAATACAACGATTAAAAGATGAAATACAAATTTAAATGCAATTTTAAAAAAAATAAACCCTAATTTAACACTATAACCCTTATAACATAAAAGGCCGGCCCTTTTCTCTTTTTATAATACTGTGGCCCGTTCCTTAATTAAGAAAATGGCGGCTATGTTGCTTTCTTTGTTCGATCTGAATTAGGGCTTCGTTCCTTTGAGGAAATTAGGGCTTTTCAAATGAAGTCGCTGCTTTTGATTGCTCGTAGTTTGCCTTGTCGATCGCTTGTTTCTCTGATTAGCTCACGACTCTTCAATTTGGATCGAGTTCGTCTATGATTTCGGTATGTACTTTTCTCTTTTTGCTTTGCTGGTTTCATTTATGTATTCATGTATGCTTGTTGGTCTGGTTCATCTGGTAGTTCCATTTTTACTGCTGTATCACCACTTGTGTCTTGTTCATCCAATTCATTGATCCTTGTAGCTTGTTGTATTGTCTCTGATCTGATGGCATTTGTTCCAGATTACTTTTGCTCTTTGGTCTACATTGTGTATATACATGATGCCTTGATTTTCATTTGGCTTCACTTGAAATTGCTCTGTGCCTTAGTTATATTTAGCAGTCGACACTGTGCTTGTTTGTTTGTATATTGATTTGAAACTACTTTGCATATTTTATTCAATGAGTAATCTGGTCTTAGTGCAGTTGGTATGCCTTTGTGCATTTCATCGTGTTCATTTGAGTTGGGCATTGTTTTGGTTTTCCTGTTCGCATGCTTGACGTCGTAGCCTGTACAAATGCCCTGTGTTGAATCCAACTAATAGCTCGGGTTTGACCTTGTGCGCGTGTTGTGATTTTATTTGTATTGCATTTGAGTTGAACCCGGCTTTTCATTTGGGTTTGACCTATGCTCACCTGTCCCTGTAACATTATCAAGTGTATACCGGTGTGCATGGCCTTGTGGCATATACAGTGATATACTGTGTATGTCACAAGTTGTTCGTGTATGATGGATTCAAAATTAAATGATGACGAACAACCCAAATAACTGAGGTAAATATTATTTTCAAAATTCACTTTTTATTTTGTACTGCACCAAAATATTTCCTTTTCAATTTTACCATGTCAAAAATTATTTTTGCAGATTTCTCAGATGCTGGATTCAATCTGGAATGAAGTTGAAGATAAATACGAGTGTGAGTGATATGTAGTGAGGTCAACTGTAAATGTAAAATTGTGATGTAATTGAATTTGTATCAAAGTTCTATAGTGAATAGTGAGAGCTTGAATTTGTACGATTCAAAATTGTAATAAATATTTGTTTGAATAAAATTTCTGTTTGAATTCAAATTCTGTGTTATTTAATTTTATTCAGCAAATATTTATTGAATCTGTGAAAAATGAAATAGTACATTACCAAATACATTTACATGAATATATATATATATATATGTTTATTATCATCAAACAAAAACCATATAATCGCATATTCAACACTTAAGAGTAGTACATAAATGTTAAAATTAATTTTATCTAATGGATAGTTTACAAAATATTACAAGGTAAGGGATTATAAGAAACCTATGCATAGAGGGTGACATGTTATGCGAGTCAAAATACTGCACATAATATTTGTAAGGGATCTTATATGGATTACCTAAATTTGGTTTGGTATCGATCAATATGAATGACCAATTGAACATAAGCTGCATAAACTAAAACTAAATCAGTTTTATATATAAATAAGAAAATTCATAAATATTTATGAATATCTATTCCGTTGCACTGAGAAACAATTATTGTTTCAAGGAATACCAATTTGCATATTAGAAATTATTGGTAGTATAATGAATTTGGATATGGTCCAAAAAATCGACTATGAGGGATGAATGAAATTAACATAATTTATATGAATACAATGCGTTAAAATGTCTAATTAGTATTCTCCCACATTAAATAGAAACTAGGAGTTTCTCATCAATTTTGTTAATAAATATTCCTCAATTATCAAAAAAATCGTTAAGAGTATCGATTCTGTAATATGGTATGGCACATAAATTTGAAGTGTATTCTACGTACATTTTCAAAATATGATTTTAATAGTTGTTCCCAAAGAGATATGTTCCATCAACCACAAATATGTCTTCGAGAAAAAGATTAATGCAGTTGGAATGCTATGAGCCACATTGATAAGAATAACATCATAAATTTCAATTGTTGAAATTCAAGTAACAGATTCATTATTCAACAAGCTCAAATTAATTCATATTTTATGCACAAACTTATCATTTAGTATGAATTTGTGTTTCGATAATATGTGTTCAAATTGAATATTTGGAATAATGATTTGGAATAGACTGTTTGCACTTAAAAACCAAAGTGTCTCAATGTCAGTGGGAGCGATATTGAGTTTATGGGTTTCCAGATATGATTCAAGCATTTATGTGAAAATATCATTCAATAAGCATCAGAGTTAAATTAGTGTTTTGATAGAAATATCAAATGGTTTAAGTTTTAGTCAAAATGCAGAGGAAGCACGTGTCTAAGAAAGAACTATAAAGGTACTAGAATATTTCTAAAAGGTAAATAACAAACTTATGATTACTAAATATGTACTAAAGTTAGAACGATCATAGTTGGTTGTTTAATACTCAACATTGGATTTTAAATGACCTTTTATAATTGCTATAAAAGGATGTCGGAACCTAAATGTTATGCATAGACACCATATTAAAATGTTTAATATGGTACACTAAGATGAATTCCTTATGCGTTAGTAATAGGAATTATCATACATGATGTATTGTCTACAGTATCATATTTATTTGATACATCAAGCATATGTCAAATCCAAATTATGATCACTAAATGGTAGCTTAGAATGTTCTAGAGTATTTACAATATACTAGAGAACTATTTATAGAAACAACAAACTCCATATGAAGGAGTATTCAGAATCAAACTTCATAAGTGATACTGAGTATAATATGTCAATATTAAATTCGTGTTCCAACCATAATTAAGGAGTTTAAGTTGGAAATGTTCCGAATGAAAGGCCATGCCTATTTCAATGAATTGACTAAGTACATAGTCTCAAATGGAGCCGCAATAAAATCACACAAATTTATAACCGAGCTAGAGGTGATTCCAAGTATTAAGAATACTACATCGTTGTTTTATGATAACAATATAATGATAAAATCTCCTTAGAAGTTGAGAAATGTACTCCAAATAGTTACACGTGATATAGGTAGTTTATTAGCATTGATTGACATAGTAGATAAATTAAACAACATTGCAGATCCATTCGCGAAGGGGTTGGCTTGATCAGTTATCCTCAAACTAATTGAATGGATGGGACATAGATTCCATGGTTGGACCTAAGTGCAAGTGGAAGATAGATAGAGTTAGGCGTATGCCCTAGGTATAATTCTATAAATCTACTCTAAATTATTGACTTTGTAATATAATCTATTCAAACTATTCTTTCTATTGTACACTTGATATTTCTTTAACAGTAATTACAATGTATTGTAATCATGAGAAATTTATCGCAACAGAAATAAACATATCATTTTAAATATTCCAAGTAAAATATATCGAGATTGGATATCGATACATCCATTGAGACCAGAGTACATAACACTCTCCAAATATTGGGCAATATATTACTCGGGGCTGCTGGAGACACCCAAGAGTTACGCATTAATAGTTATTGGATAACCATCAAATGACCCACTCTATAGTTATCTATTCTTTGATATAATCAAGGTTAAACAGAAAATATCATTGTGACAATATTACACAATTCTATCAACTTGAGAATATTATCGAGCTTCAATGTGAAAACTCTTCTTTGATTATATTTAGATCGTGGGATAGTGCTATCGAACAACTATAGTTGGGTAGCGATGAAGCATTGGGAGTAAAAAAATAATTCAATAGAGAATTCATCTTCTCGGTTATTTGAGTTTAATATCATGGTCAACCGAAGTCAACTCAAATTCAAATTCCCAGGCCAAATCAGTTCGGTTAATAATAATTTTTATTGTTGAACCAAGGACTTTGTGTTTGGACTACACAAGTTGAATATGAATGATACTGAAATATTACGTTACCAAACTCCATAAGTCCTCATTTGATATGGTTCTAACGAAGAGAATTGATGTAAATAATCATCACCATCGAAATTGCTAAAATAAGTAAAATTGGGTTATACCGAAACTATGTAAGCAATTAATTTGACCATAATATCACATTACTAGCTAAGCTAACATGTGAACGTTAATATTCAAATTTTTCCATATTAATCACTAATTGAATTCACACCTAAGTGTCACCTAATCAAAATGTTGAATACTCCAACTACTTCCTGATTTAGTTTAATATAACAGTTGTTAATTAATTAATATTTATGAAATATTAAGTATACGTTTTTATTTGATTATGTCGATCGGTATTGAAAATAGTGCGTATATAAAAGCTGAATACATATATCAATATACGGTATCGATATGTGTTTAAATTTAATTTAAATGTGAATTATCTGATCTTTCTTGAAGTGGAAGGGAGGTCCGTAGAGGGGAATAATATAGCTGGCTAGACTTGTGGAGAGAAGGGGTTGAATTTGATTTTAGTGGGTTTTGAATTAGCAGAAGAAATAGTGGATCCGGATCCACAATTACTCTTTTTCTCTCTTCTAGTTTCTAGACGCAAGTCACTATAGCCATACACCCATCATTTTAAGCTTCAAAACATAAATTAAAATAAAATTTCAACAAGGTGCATAGATCTTTCACTCTGGTAGAACATTCTAGAAGAGATTTGATTCGAATCGAAAGGAGTTATAGAGATTCACCATTTAAGGTGTTATTATTAGATCGTAGTTGAGGTAACTCTCCAATACATACATACATACATACATCTATGTGTATGTGTATCCAACATTTATTTTGATTCATATGCGAATAGTTCATATATGTGTGTGTGTGTGTGTGTGTGTGTGTGTTTGTATGTATGTATATCAAGATTTCTTAAATATGTGTGCTGTCAGTCTAGAATACATACATATATGCGAGCGTGTGTGCGTATCGATTGTTTATATATATATATATTCTCACGGTTATGATTTTTTTAAATTCGAATAAAAAAGGGATTTTTAAACAAAAAATTTATTTTAAATCAAATAAACATTTATATGTTATAAGTAAATATGTTATTAAACTATGTGCATGTTATCATTTTGAAAAAATTACATATATACATATATATTTATTATGTTCGAATCAAATATATATATATATATATATATATATATATATGATTTACATATAATACGCTGCACTAATTTTAATATATATACATATTTATACTAATATACACAAAACTAATACATATTGTAAAATAATATTTTCAAAAAAAGAAACAAATAATTTTTTTCGTACAAAAATTGAATTAGAAAAATAAAAATCCAAATGGATTTTTTTAAAATTTACTTTTTCAGAATTATACATGTAATTGAAATTATATATGTGTTTGTGCATGTGTGTATATAGTATATATTTTATTTATATATTTATTATATATAATATCATTTATATTATAATTATTTCTAAAATATAATATTTGTATATATAAACATATATATATATATATATATAATTCATACATAAATGTGTATATTAATAATGATATATGATTTATTAGTAAATTTTGAATTTTGAATTTGAACTTAAAAGATATTTTTAGATCCAGGTCCAGTTTTAATATTTTATAAATGTATTTTACATTATTAAATTATATATATATATATGACATCATATATTTATATTGACCGGCTAACATGTCCATTGTAGTATAAACACTAACATCTAGACATGGGCATGTTAAACCATACACACTGTATATGCTGCAGGTGACGTACATGTACATGTGTATATGATACACATGTTCACATTATATAGTATATATATCATCAAACAAAATCCTATTATTAATAAACAAAATAAAATAATGCTTTTATTTAAAATTAATTTTGGTCGGTTCTAAATCTATTTAAACTTCATAGGCCTAATTAGATCTAAAATGGTATAGAAAATGAAATTAATCCGTTTTATCTGCTGCGTCCTAGCCCAGTTCCAATAAAAATGACCAAGCAACCCTTTAGTAGGAGTAATTAAAGAGTCACTGAGCTCTTAGGTCATATACATACTAACGTATATGGCCTAATTCCTATAGTTACTATAGATAAATCTTCTTACTTTGTAACCTTTTACAAATGATTTCTCAAGACTAGGATATGTGTATCTTATGAAGAACAAATCCGATGTCTATGAGAAATTTATTGAACATAAAAATGAGGTTGAAGATCGGATGAACCAAAAGAATAAAATACTTCGATTCGATCGAAGAGGTAAGTACATTGGACCAGCTCCAATAGTACTTAAAAGATAATAGGATTATCTCTCAAGTTACTCCAATGTATACTCCATAACATAGTGGTATTTCGGAGCAAAGGAATCGAACCCTATCAGATATGGTTCATTCTATGATGAATAAAGCTGAGTTACCCATATCCTTAAAGGGATATACATTAAAAACCGGAGAGCATATATTGAATTTGATGCCCACTAAATCAATGCCTAAGACACTGTAACGACCTGCCTTTTTGGATGTTTTAAGCACACACATGTCAACTCAAACCATTCAAAATGGCAGATTGTTATGGGGTAAATAAGAAAAAGAGAAAGAAATAGAACAAATACAGAATCTCGTAGTGGAATAACAAAAATATAATAATCAAATAACCATTCATGAAGATGATTACAAATAAATTTGATTATACTTATACAACACTTACAGATGACAAGAATAAATAAATAAATGCAGCGGAACAGCATGATGTAGTGGAATAAATATATAAAATAATAATAATACAAATCTTCATCTTCATCCTCTAAAAATAAGGTCTTCAACCCTGAAATGCTCAGGCTGACCCGAGCGAATTGAAAAGACAAAACACTCGAGTCAGAACTAAAAGATTTTATATAAGTTAAATCAATGGTAAATAAATATGAGTAAAAAAGTGTCAGAGATGTTTACAGGGTTTGACATCTCTTATCCAATGTCTAATGTGAGTGCAGTAACTTAAGAGATGTTTGGGATTCACATATCCTAAGGATCTGTTAAACTATCTGCTATGCAGTACAATATGCTATTATCATATGTCTACAGTAAAGTGAAATATTAAAATAGTGTTAAGGCATTACCCATTTCTTCCTTAACATATTTTTATATATTCTCATAGTTTATACAGTACCGTAATTCCTATGTAAACCGGAGGGTTGTTAAAAGGCACTCCATAAGTATGGTACAAACCAAATTCAGAGAAGGCGCTCCAGGTCATTTGAACACGGCACTCGAGGCAATGTCAAGGTAGATATACCAATTTGGATCCAGACTGGTGGTAACGCATAGGAGCTACTACCGCCCATCTCGAAACACGCTCCCAAATCAAAAATCAAGGGTGGCCACCAAATTAATCACAAAGCCACAGAATAGTATCGAAGAATTGTGTCCGATCGGAGGAATGACCTCACTTGGCCCGGCTTGGCTCCTATTTTAGTCACATCTATGCCGACTCACGGAAGTCGGGGTTACGTCATAACTTATACAGAAATCATTCGCCAAACTATCCTACTTCATTTCTGGAATCTCCACCACGTACACGGTTGTTAAAGTGCTTTTTGATATTGGCAGAGAGTATGACAATATCCGATCCCGGTCTCTTTAACAACCAAACACTTATTTCACACCGGATGGTTCTTTTACATTTTAAAGAGTAAATTTACAATTTGTATCAAAATATCAAATTCTCAAAAACATAATACTTTCGAAATCATATTTACCTTGAAATCATACTCACCTTGAAATCGTATCGTTTTCGAAATCATAATTTCTTTCAAAAATCATATTTCCAATTTGGTTAAATCCTCACTTCAAAATCATCATATTCAATTAATTACAACATTTAAATCCCAACTTAGATTATAACATCACTTAGCCGTATTTGCCTTCAAGCTAATGAATTTTGAATATAAACACTTTCCCTCTACTTAGTCTGAAAATTTAGAAAATAATTAAAATAGTTAAAAATAGTTAAAATAGTTTAGTTATAGATTAAAGATACTGTTAAATTTATTTAAGATAGTTAAATAGATTTTAAAATAGATTAAATATAATTAAAAATAGATTTAAATGGCTTTAAAATAGATTGATTAGATAGAAATAAATTAAATGGTTTAATTAGTTCAAAATTAATAAATTGGTTTAAATCGGTTAAAATAATTTATATAGTTAATATAGGTTAAAATAGTTTAACAATTTGATTTTTTTTTTAATAATTTGAAATTTTAAACTATTATATTTGTAACAATTTATATTAAAATATGAATTTGGAATTTATATGAATTTAACTATTTATTTTACTTCAACATATCTGGACCATTTCAATTCCCAAATCAACAAAAACCCAATTTCAAATCTTTCAATCCAAATTCTAAATAAACAATTTGATTCCATATCGATTTCAATACATTTTTTAAATATCAATTAAATTACTTCAATTTCAATTCATTTCAAAGTTATATTTCAAACAAGTTTAATAACTCAATTTCGATAAATTCCATTTTATATTTCAAAATCCAACTCAAATTTCAATTCAATTTCTTTAACCAATTCCTTTACATCAATTCCAGCTTCAACATAAAACTTAAATTTCGATAATAATTCAATTTATTTGAACCAAAATTTATTCCAAAATATCATTTAACTAAATTCAAAAATTAAGGATTTTAAAATCAATTAATTTAATCAATCTGGTGTCCGTATATAATTCTCTACCCTATAGTCAAGTTATATAGATATTTATCATTTCAATGCGCAATTTAAAATTTTACGGTTATATATCATTTCAAACCGCAATCTCGAATTAAATAAAATCCATAAAATCGCTCGAGTCTATCATTTCAACCCATAACGATTTTTCCCTAATCTATAGATCATTCGGGTATATATCATTTCAACCATAGTGATTTTCCTAAGAAAAAACTAAGGGAACTTATAGAGTGATAACAATATATAAATTTAAACATAACATCCAATATCAACAATCAAACATCCATCATAATCATCATCCAGTTTAGTCAATAAATATAAATAATTAACAAATTTTCAATAATGGGTATTTAACTGGCAATTTAAATTCAATAATAAATTAAATGACGATAAATTCAAATGAACTAGAATGACGATTTAAATATACCAAACAACCATCTAATTATATCATAAATTTAATTTAACGATCATAAGAAATTTTGAAGTTGTGAGTGGGTCAAATCACTCAACTTCGATTTTAAAATCCATTTATAATCCAATTTAGGGTCTAGATTCAAACGATATTAGAATTTGTCCAAACCTATGTCAAAATGTCCTAAATTTCGATACGACCTCGGACAAACAAACCGCATCCAAATCCGAGTCCGAACGTAAAAGTTATGCCAGTTAGAAGATATCGAGTTAAAAAAAACAAGGAGTAAATAAAATAATAAGCACGAACCAGAACGAGCCACGTCACCTGCCATCCCCACGCTTTCGAACCCAATCCCATATGCATGCGATCAAAGGAAAACCTACAGGCCACCATGCCTCACGCATTTGTCGTAGCCACCATAATCGTCGCCCCCCATGAGCGCGCGCAGCCAGCCACCAATGGCCGCGACCTCCCGGAGCCCACTCGACCAACCTAACCTCGACGTTCGTGCCCAACAGATGATGGCCGCCGCCAAAATTCCTATCCCTATTTTAATTAATCACGGCCATATGGCCGTTGAATCACCGAACAAACCATACCGATGAACTGCACTTGCCTCTCTCTACAACCAAGTATTATTGATTCGACAATCGGTTACAGTCGATCGCGACGAAATGAAAAGCTGAGAATTCTTCGACGTTTACTGATATGGCGATGAACCAAAATGAAAAATGAATTGTTGCAGAAGATTACGCTCATCGAGAGCTTCAAATTGATATAAAATATGATATATTTTGAGGAGTTTTAATTTTTGTTTCGATTTTGATTTGCAATTGAATTTGGAATTTGGGAGTTTGTTTGTCTGCCATTGAAAAGTGGGAAATAGATGGAATTGTACATACAGAGAAATGAGTTGAGAAACACTAGGTTTATAACAGGCTATTTATAGGTGGATTTGAAAATAGAAAGAACGGATAAGATTTGATTTGGATTTCGAATGATAAATAACCCGAAAAGCCCGTTCTGTCTCCGGAACGAAAATGAATCATCCCATATATCAAAATAGATGTTTTGGATAGTTTTGATCTCAATGGAATAGGTTTCAAGTTCAAATTCCTTCGTATGAAGAAGTTATGTTAAAATCAGCTTATTTGAAATTGATTTCAATTAAATTAATTTCTAGGTGTTTCGAGTCCGTACGTCAAACGACAGGACCGATCGATATGAAACTTGAAATCCTATAATAATTCACTGTTACGGATCTGATGAAACTGGTTTCGTCGAAATCCGAGTCAGTTGCCAGAATGGCTATTTTCACGTTAATTAAATAAATTAATATTAAATTGAACAAATCACTTTTTCAATTCAAATTTAATAATTTACAATTTCTATCACTTTGGATCACTTAGTAATTTATAATCCTTTAAAAAGGATTTCTATATCAATTAAATGTTGAATATTTCCCCATTTACGGTGTTTAAATTCAATTTCAAATAATTTAACAATTATAAATTAAAATTTCAATAATTCCATTAAATTTGATTTCCATCTTCTTATTCACTCAATTATCATCTTGTGGGTATAATTAACATTAGTTTATATCTTTTACTACATTAATAATTTACAATTTTATCTTAATTTCCATTAACGTAGTACTTAATTACATCTAATTGCAATAAATCCAATTAATGTAATTTAAATTCCAAAAATTGATTAAATTTGATTTCAGTCTTTATATTTAATCAATTTTCATATTATGCATAAAATTTTCATTGGTGACATCTTATTGAACTAATATTCTATGATTATCCATTTAATCTACGTTAACTGCACTAATTAAGTGAATTAATTGCAATTGATTTCAAATTTTAATTTAGCAGACTAAATAAATAGATAACATATAATAATTGCTACCATTAACTTTTAATCACATTTATAAGTTTATTCTTCACAAACAAATTTTACAATTGCTTACATAACACCAATTTTATTCAATTATCAATAATTATATATTATTTTATTAATTGATTCAATATTTACACTTGTTTTATAATATTCAATTTATAACTAAGTATAACATTTAAATCATTTCAATTAATTGGACCTTCATTAAAATTGTTAATAGTTGACTTAAATTGACCTTATTACCTTCCATTCTAGTTAATGTTTCATTAAAAATTCATAATTTTTTATTTCTCCTATTGTTAGCTGACAAAAATCTTATTAAATTATTTATTTTAATTATCGAAAATTACGGGTCGTTATAGACACCATATGAGATATGGTGTGGAAAGAAACCCTAACTCAAAGTAAGGTTGTCCAGCCTACGTTAAGAACGTTGGTCGCAATAAACTCGAGCTAAGGTCGATTTTTCGTAAATTTATAGGATATCCCAAGAACTCGATGGGATGTATTTTCTACAATACTAAGAAACAAAAGGTTATTGTTTTCCGACATTCTATCTTTTTAGAAAAAGAATTTCTGTTAAAAGAAACTAACATCGAGATTGTACACTTGGATGAGATCCAAGAAGTTAACATCGAGGTCGAACAAGTAGGAGAATCAAATTCATTCGTATATGAATTACGAAAATACACAACCTATTAGAAGGCCTAGTAAGTAATCTCACACACCAGAGAGATACTATGGTTTTCTCATAAATGATGAGAAACAATACCGTATCTTAGTTGATGGCACTCCTTAATCATTCCAACAAGCACTGTAGATTAAAGACTCTGCACTGTGGTTTGGAGCTATGAAATCCGAGATGGATTCCATGTATGAAAACAAAGCATGGACTTTGCTTGACATATCCGTAGGGACAAAACCCATCAACTGCAAATGATTTTTTAAGAAAAATCTAAATGCAGAAGGACAAGTGGAGACTTATAAAGTAAGACTAATTGTGAAAGGATTTTGTCAAATTCAAGGTGTTGATTATAACGAAAAAACTTTCCTCCCGTAGCAATGCTTAAGTCCATTCATACAATGGTAGATTTGCTGCATTCTATGACTACGAAATACAGCAAATGGAAGTAAAGTGGCATTTCTAAATTGTGATTCAAAAGAGACCGTCTATATGTCACAGCCCGAGGGTTTCGAGGTCAACGGGAGTGAGGGCGAAGCTTGCAAGTTGTTAAGATCCATTTATGGGGTTAAACAAGAATCAAGTAGTCAGAATAATTTTTTTGATAAAGTGATCAAACAATTTGGTTTTTTATTAGAACATAGTGGAAGCGTGCATATACCAAAGGAATAAGAGAATGATATCGTATTCTTGGTTCTATACACTGATGATGTTCTATTGATTGGCACCGACGTTTTATTATTGTAATCAATGAAAGCTTAGCTTTTCAAAAATCTGTCCATGAAGGATTTGGGAGAAACAACCTATAAACTAGGTATAATGATGTATTGAGATAGATTTAAGAGGTTGTTGGGATTTTCTAATCCCTACACATAAACACAATACTAAAAAGGTTCAGTATATAGAATTCCAAGCTTGGAAATGTTCCAATGTAGTATGTAATCAACCTTTCTAAGAAGGAAACACTACAAACCGATGAGGAGAAATAGCATATAAAGTGGGTACCGTATGCTTAGTCAATCAATTCTATAATGTACACCATGTTATGTACTAGATCGGATGTAGCATACGCATAAGGATGCATAAGTCGATACCAACCTAATCCAGGTGAAAAGCACTGGATGGTTGCAAAATGCATACTTAAGTATTCGAGAAATACTAGGTTCTTATTCCTAATATATGGGAATTAAAACCTCTATATGAAAGGATATACAGATTCTATCTTTCATATGATATCGACGATAGCAAGTCAGTGTCACTTTATGTCTTTACTATCAATGGTGTGGCTGTTATTGGAAAAGTTCCAAATAAATAAAGGTAGTTGATTCTCTAGTAGAGGCCGAGTATATTGCCCTCAATGAAGCAGCTAAGGAAGCGATCTGGATGTGCAATTTTTTATGTGATTTAGGAGCGATTTGTGATAACGAGAGTCAAACAACATTGTTTTATTACAACATTAGAGTGATGTAGGACGCCAAGGAGCCTATATCACATAAGAAATTATGATACATTCTTCGACAGTTTCACTTAATCATAGAATTCGTTGAGTAGAAAGAGGTCGTGACATAAAGAGTAGATACCAAGATAGTAGATCCATTGACGAATGAACTAGCTGATAGAGTTAGAGGTATGCCCTATGGGCAATTATGTAATTTGGTACATATATCTAACTCGTTGACCAATCTTGTTTGAAATAAAAGGTATTTCTTCCTATTATATACTTGATACAATGTGATTATATTTAATAATTAACTTAATTAAAAGTATATTTAATAGATAAATCCATAATTGGTATATTTTGTGATAGTAGTTACAAAGTGTTATAACCGTGAGCAATTTATCACAACAAACAAATATACCATTTTAAATGTTCCTAGTCAAGATGCATCAAGATAGATGCTGATGTATCTGTTGATACTGGAGTACATAACGCTCTTCAAATGTTGGGCAATGTATTACTCATAACTGTTGGAGGCACCTAGGGGTTATGTACTAATAGTTATTGGATAACTATGCAACGATTCACTCGATAGTTTTCTGTTGGTTAATATAACTAAGGCCAAGCAGAAAATGTCGATGTGACTGATTTACACAGCTTTCTCGACTTGAGAATACTGTAGATCTTTAGTATGAAAGCTTCGCTTTGATTATAGCCAAATCATGACATGGCGTCCATCGGGCGACTATAGTTGGGTCATGTGGAAGTATTGGAAGTGAAGCACTATTCAAGAGAGGATTCGTCTCCTCAGTTATATGCGGTTAGTATTAGTATCACAGTCAACTCAAGTCAGCTTAAAGTCAAAGTCTCTAGCCAGAGTATTTCGGTTAATTATTATTATTGAACCAAGAATTTTTTATTTGGTCTATAAAGTTGAATATGGATGAGATTGGAATTTTGACCATTACCGAATTCCATAAATCCAAAGTGATATAGTTTGACAAAGAGAATTGGTGTAAGCAAATGTTACAATCAGGTAATGCTTATAAAACTAAAATTGGATTTTACCGAAAATGAGTAAGAGGTAAATTTGGACATAATGTCACATTACTTGCTAAGTGACATGTGAACTTTAACATTAGAATAGTTCGAGGTTAATTGCTGATCAAATTTACACCCAAGAGTTAAATAGTCGAAATGATGAATTTCCTTAAGACCGAAAGATTTAATCAATTTAATACTTGTTATAAATTAATTAAATTAATTAATATTTATGAAATATTAATTATAAAATTTGAATATGATTGAGAAATAAATAATGTTATACATATTTATAACAGTTACAAATATATCGATCGATATACAATATCGACAAGCGATTAAATTAGATTTAATTACATATTATTTTGTTTTCGGCTTTGATGGGTTTAAGGCCCATCATTAGAGCTGCAAATTTTGGATATGACTAGTTACTGGAGGCGGCTAATACTTAGGATTAGACCTAGAGATTGATGGCCAAGATTAACAGAGAATAGATAATGAGATTGTCCTAACATCTCTCTTGTACAAGGCTATATATATATATATATATATATATATATATATGGATCTCTAAATAACTTTTGGCTGCTATAATTGTAAAGTTTACTGGCCGAAATTAATCCCCATATCATTTCTAAGAATATCAAGTCAATTCAAGTTAAGCAAAAGCACTATTTGATAGAAAAAAGGTCGACGATTCCAGACTTGCAATCTGACAGATCGAGCATAACTAGAGAAGGAATTCATTGATTCAAGTGGACTCAAAGTCATCATCAATTGATATTTTATTTATACATTATAGTAATCATATCATATTTTATGATTTAATATTGATTAATCCCATATATATATATATATATATATATATATATATATATATATATATATATATTAGTGCGTATATCTAGTTTGGTGAGATTTTCGTAGGTATATTTAGTTGTCACAAATTAGCTTGGTTATGCGCATGGTTATATTATTACGTGTTATAATATATGTATAAACAAATCTAATTTGCTGTAAAAGTTAAATTTTGTCATTATTAATTATTTTATATATATTTATATATTAATTTAAATATAGACTAATGTATATTTTAAACATATAATTACATATATGTATATTTATAATGTATAAATAGCTTAGAATTTTTTCCTTACGCCTACTTATACATAATATGAATTATCAAATTCGAAAACAAATTTATATATACAAATAATTTTAAATTATCCTTTATTGATTATTTGAATTGTTTATTATATCTAAAATAATTATTGCCCTTAAAAATTGATTTTATATTTTTTTAAATTACTAAATCTATGCAGTAACCCATGGAAAAAATTCATATTTTTTGTTAGTATCTAATATTTTTAATAATTAAATTACTTCGATTGAAAATTTCTTTTATTTATTAAGAATAATATTTTATTTCAATAAATCATGAAAAAAATATTGAACCTGTATTTTATGATCCTAAATTTTCGTAAATTTTAAAATTTTATTTTTTTAGTAATTATTACTAATATTTTTAATTATTATTATCAAAACTATTTATTATATATATAATAATGATAAAATTATAGAATTATTATTTTATGTTTGTTATGCTAATTTTGATATGGAAATAATTTTAAAATATAAATTTATATTTTTGAATGTAATTAATTATTTAAATATATACATTTTATTTAACATGTTTAATTATGTATATATATATTTATACAAATGTTTTAAATTATATACATATTTAATTTTGATACTTTTAGTTATAAAATATATTTTAAATATATGTATACGAATTTATATAAATATACTTCGCATTATAGATTTATGTACATATTTAGACAATATACAATACATACGAAATGAGCTAATATGTCCGTTGCGATATAAATCCCAACATCTATATACGGGCATGTTATACCCTTCATGGATTATTATGTTACACATGCACACATATATGTATATGTATATGATACATGTACATATATATAAATTAAATCATTTAAATTAACTTTACATTACAAAATACTTAAATTTAAATAAAATACATGATTTTATTTAAAAAAAATTCGAATTGTTCTAAATGAATTAGACTTCATAGGCCAAATAAAGATCCAATAAGGTAAATTTTTTGAAATTCAACAATAACTTCCGCTGCGGGCTGGTTTAGTTCCAACAATGGTATTAGAGCCCAATATCCTATGCGGTCTAAATTAGTCATGTTAGGGCTAACTTACTAAGCTTGCCCACTTAGTATGGTGTGTAGAAAGGTAATGTCTAGGATTGGAATTAGGTAATCAAGTACACTGTCCTACATCGTTACCGGCCTGACCCGAAAGGTGAAGTGTGCCCAAAAATTGCTCATAATAGAAAAAGCCCAACTTAATCTGGCTCTTGGGCTAATTTTCAAAATCGTTTTGAAAATTAATGATAAAGATTTTAAATTTAATAGTCAAATTTAAAATAAAACATGTTTATTATAAAAAAATTATAATACTACATAAGTTTTCAAAATGTTTGAAAGGATAATGATATTTTCAAAATGTTTGAAAATATTCATATAATAATTTCAAATTTTAAATTTATTAATAAGATTAATAAAATAAATTAATTAAATATGTTAATTAATAATTAATTAATGCATGCATGTGTTATATATGTTGATATATGTTATGTTATTTTAAAATGTTTAAGATAACAAAGTATACACATATGTATACAAGATAAATTTTGAAACTAATAAATTTTAATAAAATTGTTTAATCGAATAAATTAATTAAAGTTCAATTAATTAAATAATATACACACACACATATATATGATATATGTGTGTTACACTATAAAGGTTATAATATACACTATAAATGTTATAGTAGATATGTCCAATATAAAAGTTATATTGGAATACTAATTTAAAATTTATTAAATAGTTAATTGATTAAAATTAATTAGATAAGATTTAATTATGATATATTGTACGTAAGACTATCATATAAGTAATATGATATATAAAAATTATATAACGATGTAAGTTATATGATATGCGTATAAACTAAATGTGGAACGTTAAATAAACCCAAATATACTTGAGAAATAAATACATATGTAAATGTACATATACGTGATTTCTGATGTGTCTGACACTTGAATCGCTGGGGTATTTCATAAGAAATATATTATTCTATAAATCGATATCACTCAATATATATATTTGAGATTATGAATCTTCAATATAATGTTGTTCTCTACCATATACATATACACATATATACATTAATAAATTACTTACATACTTCTTATTGTTGAGCAAACTCAAGCTAGGGATGTTATGCGCAGTATTATTAATATATTGAACAGATGAGGCAAGATAACTATATGTATTTGTTGAGAAAACTCAAGGTATATATACTATACTTAGGCCATCACGATATGGTAGGTACGAGTGAATAATATCTTTCGATTTGTTGAGCAAACTCAAGGTCGAAATGAGATTATAACAAAGAAAAATGGGTTAGGAGTTGTTTGTGATACAACCGATAAGGAGTTATTCATCATTTGTGGGGCTATGATTTGTTGAGCAAACTCAAGGTCAGAATACCAAAACAAACGAGTCCTAACACCCACCAGTGAAGTTGTAAGACTTCTATGTTTCATCTTAGGGTTTGGAGAAACATTAAAAAACTAGTGGGAGCCTTATTAGAAAAATAAAATGGTAACATTTAACCTTTCTAATATTGTAAGAACATATTCTATATAATGTTATAATTATCTATAATGATAAATTTGAGCATTTAATATGATTGATAAAACGTTTATCAATTAACATATATAAACAAACTGAATTGAATCTATACCCATGCAAGTGCCTAATTTCAACTACTTAGTACATTTGTAAGTGGGTTACTTATATGTTTATTTGGTTTAGACCGTGTATTTCATGTTATGAGTTTTTAAACTCTAAATGCAATTCAAGGCTATGGATATTTGATCCATGCACTTTCACATATAAATGTTATATGATGAACAGTCATAGTTTGTGGGGGTACAATATTTCAAAGAAGTTAGTTCATTTGAAGTAAGCCAATAAATAGTGTTCTAAGATCATGTAATCAACTTGAATGATTTCAAAAGGATCACATTGTGTTAATGTAACACAAGACCGTAAACTACGAGATAGATCTAAGAACTCGATCGTTGAAATGTCATCTTGATCGGTTTACATAAAGTGCAACATATTTTCTGTCTTAAATGTTAATAATAATCGAATACGCTTTTTGTAAAAGGTTTGTTATGATATTGTAGTAAGGTTTTATGTTGAATAGTTTGACCATTTGAAATAAAAATGAATGTATAAGAATAGAAGTAATTTAAGGTAAATTTGGAATGAAGAGAATGAATAGTCACTTCTGCTTCATAGAGAAACATTGGAAACAAGAATTGTAATAATAATTGATAATTAATATTGGAATATGAAATATGATTTTTATTCCAAAATGTATTTTCATATAGAAAGTTGTTTTCAATAATATTTATTTATTTTAGTTCAAGATATTTGATCAAAGAACTCTCCACTGTAAACTTGTTGCAGCATATGAAGTAAGTAAACAATATCAACAATATTAAGTGAACGGTTGACCTCTAAATTTAGTACGCTATTGTAGTGATGGAGAAAATAGTGGGAGCATGCCATATAGCACCTAATGATTGCATCAAATTACGAAAATTATTTTCGTAAAATGTAATGAACAATATTTATGAAATAATGTTTATTTTTGGTATTGACTGAAAAATAGATATAACTATATTCCAATATGAGTATTATGAATATTCAATATGAAATAGAACTATATTATGGAATTTATTTTCATAGTAAAATTGATGTAACAAAAATACATACGTGTCTAATCTTATTTACAGTTGTTTGGAATAATAGAATAAGCCATAGTTTTGAGAAATAATTTTACTATATGATTATGAATCATATGTTACAGGTTAATTTTATCTCAAACGATTATGTGCCCATTCAGTGGGGGCATCATAAGTGTTGATGAACTCTTTAAATTAATACATATTGATGTATGCAATCACAAGTCTATTAATATCAAAATGGTTTCACATACTTTGTTATATTCATCGATGATTTATTACCAACATGAACATGTGTATTAGATACACATATAGTAAGTTTATGATAAAATCATGGAATATAAAAGAAAAGTAAATAAAATAACATGCAATAGAATAAAATGATTTGATTTGGTCGAACAAGTGAGTATATTGGAAAGAGTTCCAAATGTACCTAAAAATGAATATAGATTCAATCTCATAAGTCATTCCTCCATGTGATACATAATGATGCATCGTTAAGGAGTAATTAGACATTATTGGACAAATTACGATTAATTGTGAGTGAAGTTGAGTTAGTTTTTTCCTATAAGGTCATGTACTTAAGAGCAGTACACAAGGTTGATATTATTTCATCTAAACAACAGTTTACAAAATCATACAAGATAAGAGTTTGTAAGAAATCCCAACATATCCTTGCCAAGGAGTTGGCAGGTTGTGCGAGTCGACAGATTGCACATAATAATTGTTCGTGAGTGTTCTTGTATGAATCTCCAAAAATTTTTTTTTAGAAAGGTGTGATGCCCCACCTCTATACTCACACTAGCCAAGAACACTATGGAGTAATGCCGTCGACTAGCACGAGGAATAGGGCTGTTAGGGAGCGACCATCTATGTAATTGATTTGTGCGAGTACCGATATGCTAGATAGAAGGTCATGCATTTCATTTCAAGAGGAGATCTGACATATCAAATACAAACTTAAAGCTACTAAACAGTGGCTATGTGGCCTTCGAAAATAAATATAAAATAAGTATAACACAAAATCAGTCATAGATATTCATATCACTAAGGCGGAAATAGATATGAATATAACACATAGAAGTGAACATCAAAGTGGTGGTCATACAAGATCCACTACATCACAAAAGAATAGATACAAGTGCTAGACAAAAGAATATGTATACTTCAAGGAGTCTCTATCTCGAGTGTATAAAAACAAAAACTACTAAGCTAAAGTATTTAGCCAAAAGTCAAACGCTAGTTCCTACTAAGAAGTCAAGTGGAAGCACCTGAAACACCTCAGTCTAACTCTAGTATTATTTAAGAAGAAAAATAATAAATGGACCAGTCTAGCTATAATTATCATGTAAGATTAGATAGGATAAGAGATATGACAAATATATATGATAACAACAAAAATCTTACAATATCTCAAATTTCCTCAAACACCAAAAAGAATGTCATATTCTTTATTTTTATTATCCTAGCCACAAATATTGATAGAGCTTATCAATGCAAATCACAAAAATTGGTGAAACAAAAATTCTAGAAATCAAAAATTAGAAATCCAGAAAATACAAAAGAAGGGGGAGGCCTATCATAAACATGAGCATGTAAACTCACCAACATGTGTATCACAAACGGGATGCTATCTCATGGGCCGCTAACCTATAGAAATGAGCCGAAGCTCCACAAACGACCTAAAGACCATGGGTCGCTACCCTACCAAATTGAGCCGAAGCTCCACAAATGGGGTGCAGTCCCCCACAAGGAAAGATTAGACATCGCACATCGCTAGTCTAAATTACAAACTGATCATCACTGATCAATAAGTGCAAATTACACTAAGCTAGTAAACAAATGAGTTAGGCTTCCAGTCCCGTAACCACTAGCTTAGCTTAAATATTTACAAACAGATTATAGATTTCCACTTGAAAATTGTCGTGAGAGTTCAATCGAACAAGTCCAAGAATTAACCGACGAAGTAAACGCAAGCGTTTTATACCACTTGTTTTGCTAAGTCGTTTAATTGGATTCCTCATACGAATGAGATAAAGGTTTGTATATACTAATAGATTGGAAAACGGAATTAAAAACAAGCTTTGTATTAAAAGTAACGTTGAAATCACTTTTTATAAAAGAGTTTTAGCATTTACTACCAGTATACAAACCTTTGTATTTTAAAGTGACAAATCATAAAAATGATTGTAAAAACAATCTATCACCAAAAATCCACATTCGACGAAGTGAATTATAATCATAAAAATTGATATCAAATCCATCAAACGAAAACATCAAAAATCCAGAAAAGAAATCATCAAAGTCGTTATTGATTGACAATAACTATTCGGATGGTCAAAGATCGATAAAATTTGGAAATCCACTCAAAATCAGGAAAAATAAGCAAAACTGAACAGAACCAGGCGTCTGGTAGGTTTAGCCAGACGTCTGAACCAGGGTCCTAGAAATTTATATTTTTCCCTTTTTTCCTTTTATTTTCTAAAGCCTCCCAGACGTCGGTTGGGTTTAACCAGATGTCTGGTTCCGGGCTCTGGAATTTTATTTTATCTTTCATTCTTTTTTTCCTCAAGATCCTTAACCAGAGGTCTGGATTTTTCAACCAGACGTATGGTTGCCTATACTGAGCAAAAATTTTCCTAAGCCAATGATGGCCAAATTAATTCAAAAGCGATCAGACGAGCGATGGAGGCTAGGGATTTATGCCAAGCGACAACCCAGTCCTATAGGCTCTTCGATACACTCCAAATATCATGTCTAAATATCCATAGTAGGATCTTCATAAATTTTGACTTCAAAACCAAAATTGAAAAATTCACTAAACCAATTCAAATCAAAAGTAATTAAACATGAAATATTAGGAATTCATACTTAACAACAACGAAAACTATAGACATATATGTGAGTCAAAGAACTCACCTTTAAACTTAAAAACAACGAATGAGAAGCTCTAAAACAAACTTAGACCAATTCCTCTTCACTACACCTCTAGAATCTTCAATCTATTATCAAATGCAAAGTTTTTCCTAAGTTAGGTTATAGGAATAATCAAGAATTGAAGAGGGATTGGGATGGTGAAGATGAAGAGGATGCTTAACTAAGCTTCTCCTTGAGAACTTGAATTTGAATTTCCTAGGAGAACTAGGGCATCGGAATCTAATTTCATCTTTCCACCATTTTCCTAGGGCTTGAGTGTTAGGAAATTATGAGTGGAATGAATGAATGAAGAGGAGTGGAGTGGGAGCTACTAGGTAGAAGAGTTTGGGTCTGTTATTGGGTTAATGGGCTAGAACCCAACCCAAAGCCCAATTGAAATACCAAAATCCTAATCAACTCCAAACATATCGATGTTTATACTTAAACAAGTTGTAAACGTCATTTTAAACTCAATGGAAGTGGTCTAGAGTCCAAATTATACTATTTACAAAATTCACATTTCGAATTTTAATTCAACTAACTATGCTATATTTAAATAAAACATTTAAATATATAATTGTAAAATATGCAGGTTGTTACAAAAGGTATGTCATCAAATAACATAATTATGTTTTAAACATAATTTTTGTAAACTAAAATTAGTTTTATGAATAAAAAGGTTCATAATGCGTTTATGAATCCCTATTCTATTTGCACTAAGCAACAATTGTTGTTTCCATCAACTTCATTGTGAAGGAATTTATTTGAAATTTTTTTGATAATTAAATGAAATTGGATCCGATCCAATGATATAACTAATTATACGAGATGAAGTGAAATTAACTAACCTAAATGAACACATAGCATTAGAATGTCAAATAAGTATTCTCGTACATCGAAGAGAAACTATGAGTTTCTTATTAATGTCGAAAATATTCATTAGCCTTGCTTGTTCAATTAAACCATTAAGTTTGTTGACTCTATATGGTATGATGCGCAAATCTGAAAAAATTCCAAGTAAGCTATCAAAATATGATTTTGCTGGTCGTAACCATAGAGATGTTATCTGATTGTTTCTTTATTGGAAAGACTAATGTGGTTAGAATTTAATTAGCAATGTTGATAGGAATAATATCGCAAATTTCAATTGTTGAAATTAGCATAACTGATTCGGTATTCAACATGCTCAAGTTAATTCAGATTTATTCCAAATTAATTCTCTCGATAAGACTTAGTGTTTGGCACTTATGAAGTGAAACAGAAAATTCTAAATAATGATTTAGAGTAAGCCGTTTACGCATATTAACCAAAAATGCCTCGAAGTCAGTGGGAGCGATATTGGATTTGTGAGTCTTTGGATATGATCTAAGAAATGATATGAATGTATCATTTTATATGCATCAAGATTGAACAAGTATTTTTATAGAAATATCAAATAGTTTGATTTTCAATCAAAGTGCAGAGGAAATGTGTGTTCAGAAGAAAGAACGTTAAAAGGTACATTGATATTTCTAAACTATAAGTAAACAACACATTATTGATTTTAACAATATGCTTGTATTAAAATCAACATTAATTTTTTTAATACTCAATTTTGGACTGTAAATGATGTCTTTTACGGTGAGTATAAAAGATATAGGGATTGTCCCAAAATGATATACAAGAGCACCCTATTAAAAAGAGAACATGTAAGTTGGATTCCTTATGCATTAGTAATAGAAATTATCATACAAATAATGTTGTGTATGATATTGTGTTTTGTTTATGTATTTGATACATGGAGAAAATATAAAATCCAAATTGATATCACTAAAGAGTTGTTGAGGCGTTCTCGCATATTTATGAAATACAAGAGAATTGTTTATAGAAACAACGAACTCGTTATGATGGAACGTTACACAAACATTTATAAGTGATATTGAGTATAATATGTCAATGATAAAATTCAAGTTAAAATCATTAATTTGAAAATGTTTCAAAATAAAAGTGAATGTGGTCGATTTCAACAAAATGTTGAGAACATTAACTTGAATAGCGCTACAATAAACCATTGTATATAGATATAAATGCACAAATTTATAATTGAGCCAAAGGTGATTCCAAATGTTGAGAATCCCATACTATTGTTATAAGATAACAATGTCATGAAATTGGTTATGATAGAACTTAAAGCTCACTAGAAGTTGAAAGACATGCTTCGTATCGTTCCACATGATAAAGGCAGTTTATCAGTGTCAGAGAGAGTTAATCAACAAAGTAGATAATTAAAGCATAATAGCATATCCATTCACTAAGAGGCTGACCTAATTAGTTTTGAGAAAACTGATTGGAGAAGTTGGAATTAGATTCCATAATCGATCCCAAGTGCAAGTAGGAGATTAATAGAGTTAAGGGTATGCTCTAGAGGCAATTATGTAAATTGTTACATATATCTAACTCGTTGACCAATCTTGTTTGAAATAAAAGATGTTTTCTTCCTATCATACACTTGATATAATATGATTATATTGATTAATTAACTTAATTAAAAGTATATTTAATAGGAAAATCCATAAAGGTATAATTTGTGATGGTAGTTAAAATTGTTGTAAATGTGAGTAATTTATCACAACGAAACAAATATACCATTTTAAATATTCCTAGTCAAGATGCATCGAGACTGGATATCGATGTATCCGTTGAGACTGGAGTATGTAATGCACTTCCAATGTTGGACGGTGTATTACTCATGACTACTGGGGGCACCTAGGGGTTATTTAATAATAGTTATATATTGGATAACTATGGAACGACTCACTCGATAATTTTCTGTTGGTTAATATAACTAAGGTCAAACAGAAAATATCGATGTGACTGATTTACACAGTTCTCTCGACTTGAGAATACTGTGGATCTTCAATACGAAAGTTTTGCTCTGATTATAGCCAAATCATGGCATGGCGTCCATCGAGTGACTATAATTGGTTCAAGTGGAAGTATTGGAAGTGAAGCACTATGCAAGAGAGGATTCGTCTCCTTAGTTATATGCGGTTATATCATAGTCAACTCAAAGTCAAAGTCTCTGGCCAGAGCATTTCGGTTAATAATAATTGTTATTATTGAACCAAGGACTTTGTATTTGGACTATAAAGTTAAATGTGGATGAGGTTTGAATTTTGACCATTACTAAATTTCATAAGTCCAAAGTGATATTGTTTTGACAAAGAGAATTGGTATAAATAAATGTCACAACCGGGTAACGCTTATTAAACTAAAATTGGATTTTACCGATAATGAGTAAGTGATAAATTTGACCATAATGTCATACCACCTACTAAGTGGCATGTGAACATTAACATTAGAAGAGTTCGATGTTAATTGCTGGCCAAATTTACACCCAAGAGTTACACAGCCGAAATGACGAATTCCTTAAGACCGAACGATTTAACTAGTTTATAATTGTTATAAATTAATAAAATTAATTAATATTTATGAAATATTAATTATAAAATTTGAATATGGTTTGAGAAATAAATAATGTTATATATATTTATAATATAGTTATAAATATATTGATCGATATACAGCATCGACAAGCGATTAAATTTGATTTAATTGCGTAGTATTTTGGATTGGGCTTAGATGGATTTAAGGATCATCATTAGAGCTGCAAATTTAGGTTTTGATAAGTTATTGGAGGCAGCTAAAACTTAGGATTAGATCCAGAGATGGATGACTAAGATTAAGAGAGAATAGGCAATGAGATTGTCCTGATATCTCTCTTGTACAAGGCCATATATATGGATCTCTAAACCCTTATTCAAAAATAACTTTTGGTTGCTATAATTATAAAGTTTGTTGGCCGAAATTAATCCCCATATCAGTTCTAAGAATCTCAAATCAATTTAAGTTAAGTAAAAACACTATTTGATAAAAAAAGGTTGACGATTCCAGACTTGCAATCTAACGAATCGAGCATAACTAGAGAAGGGAATTCATTGATTCAAGTGGACTCACAGGCATCATCAATTGGTATTTTATTTATATATTACACTAATCATATCATATTTTATGATTTAATATTGATTAATTCCAAATCTGTGTATATATTAATGTTGTATATCTAGTTAGGTGAGACTTTCGTAAGTATATGTAGTTGTCACAAATTAGTTTGGTTATGTGCATGGTTATATTATTATGTATTATAATTTATGTATAAAAAAATCTAGTTTACTGATAAAATTAAAAAAATTCATTATTAATTATTTTATGTATATTTATATATTAATTTAAATATAGACTAATGTATATTTTAAAAATATAATTACATATATGTATATTTATAATGCATAAACAGCTTAGAATTTTTCCTTACACCTATTTATACATAATATGAATGATCAAATTCGAAAATAATTTTTTTGCACATATAAATAATTTTAAATTATCTTTTATTGATTATTTGAATTGTTTATTATATCTAAAATAATTATTGCACTGAAAATTCGATTTTATATTTTCTATATGCAGTAACCCACAGAAACTTTTTAGATTTTTTGTTAATATTTAATATTTTTAATAATTAAATTACTTCGGTTGAACATTTCTTTTATTTATAAAAATACTATTTTATTTCAAAAAACCATGAAATTTTTTTTGAACCTATATTATATGATCCTAAATTTTTGTAAATTTTCAAGTTTTATTTTTTAATAATTATTAGTAATAATTTTATTTATTATTATCGAAACGATTTATTATATATATAGTAATGATAAAATGATAAAATTATTATTTTATGTTTGTTATGCTAATTTCGATCCGGAAATAATTTTAAAATATATATTTATATTTTAAGTATTTGAATGTAATTAATTATTCAAATATATACATTTTATTTAACTTTATATATATATATATAATTTTGATTATATATATGTGTATGTATGTATAATTTTATATATTTAATTATGTATATATATTTATACAAATGTTTAAATTATATATTTATTTGTAATTTTGAGACTTTTAGTTATAAAATATATTTTAAATATATGTATACGTATTTATATAAATATACTTTGCATTACATATTTATGAATATATTTAGACAACATACAATACATACGAAATGAGCTAATGTGTCCGTTGTGATGTAAATCACAATATCTATATACGGGTTTGTTATACCCTTCACGGATTATTATGTTACACATGCATACACATATGTATATGTATATTATATATGTACACACACACACACACACAATGATTCAAATTAACTTTACATTTTAAAATACTTAAATTTAAATAAAATACATGATTTTATTTAAAATAAATTTAGAATTGTTCTAAATGAATTAGACTTCATAGGCCCAATAAAGATCCAATATGATAAATTTTTTGAAATTCACCTATAACTTCCGCTGCCGGGCTGGTCCAGTTCCAAAACTAGCTCGGTCGGTTCTCGTCAAACTGATCAGAGGGACGTGATTGGGATTCCATAATTAGCCCCAAGTGCAAGTGGGAGATTGAAAGAGTTAGAAGTATGCCCTATGGGCAATTCTGTGATTTGTTATAAATTATTAACTTTGTAATAAAATCTCTTTCGAAATAAAAGGTATTTTTCTTTCTAATGTATACTTGTTATAATGTGTTATATTAGTTAATTATTTAATTTAAGTATGTTTAGAAAATCCATAAGTGATATGTTTTGTGATAGTAATTGCAGTGTGTTGTAATAAAGAGCAATGCATCACAATATAATAAACACATCTTTTTGGATATTCCTAGTCAAAATGTATCGAGACCGTATATTAATATATTATTATGATTAGAGTGCATAACACTCTCCAAATGTTTGGTGGTTTATTACACACGATTGGGGGGCATCAAGGGGTTATGACTGATAGTTATTGGATAACTATGGAAGGACTCATTCAATAGTTTTTATTGGTTAATGTAACTAAGGTTAAGCACAAAATATCGACATGATAATTTTACACAATTATCTCGACTTGAGAATACCGTCGAACTTAATAGTGGAAAATCCATTTTGATTATAGTTAAACCGTAGCACGACGTCCTTCAATTAACTATAGTTGGGTTAAGTTAAAGCATTGAAAGTGAAACACTATTCAATAGAGAATTGCCTCCTTGGTTATATGAGTTTAATATCACGGTCAACTATAGTCAACTTAAAAGTCAAAGTATTTGGTCAGAGCAATTTGTTTACTAATAATTGTTGTTATTGAACCAATGACTTTGTTTTTTGGACTATACAAATTGAATGTGGATAATATTGGAATTTTGACCATACTAAGTTTCATAAGTCCTAATGTGATATAGTTTTGAAGAAGAGAATTTGTGTAAATAATTAATATTACAGGGAACCGCATAAATAAGTAAAATTAGATTTTATTGAAACCGCGGAAGTGATAAATTTGACAATAATGTGACACCACTAACTAAGGTAATATGTAAACGTTAATATTCGAATTGTTCGATATTGACCGTTGACTAAATTTACACTTAAGTCACACGACCACAACGACCACAACGTTCGAAACAAGAGCAGTTGTAAAACGAATCAACTCTATTGCAACTTTGCATATTAAGATTGGTGACTGCCAGTTGTAATATACCTATTATAACTTTCATATTAAGATTGGTGATTGCCAGTTGTAATAGATCTATTACAGCTGACATTGTTAGTTGTGAATCTGGTATTTTGTTGTAGTGATATAATACACAATTTATTTTAGCATATTATAAATATATACATATATATTTTAATACGCCACAAAATTTATACTTTTTTTTTGTAATTTTATTAAATTAGATAGTAGCTCTTAAAGTTGGGCTCAAATCTGTTGGATAGTGGACATATTTTAAGATTGCCATATGTTTCAACCTGTAGTCTGAATTGAAAAGCACATATTTTTCAACTGATTTGGACGTGTTTTGAGATTATCAAAATTTTCCTCAACACTTTTGCTTTGCCCTTAAATTAAATCTGCGATGACACTCTTCTCACGGATCTTTCAGTCGGTCTCTATACTCATTATCACCTTTTCGTATTCGCTGTACTATCGTGAAAATGCCTTCAACACCAGTTATCTTATCAAAAATAAATTCTGCTTTATTTGGAGCGTAAGAAATAACTAACCACCAAAGAAAACGTATCTACTTCATTACTATGGACAAATATAATAAACTAACTCGTATTAGTTCTGAACATGTATCAGTTACATGTCACTATATTTGTTAATCTTCATTTTTACAGTGAAATCAATAATCGTCACATCCTAACATAACACTTAGGAAATTATAAAATAACTGACTATAAAAATGAAACGAGAAGAAAAAAGCTATTAAGCACGTGAGTATAAAATAGGGCTGGAAATTAGAACCGCTATCGGATCCGGTCTAGTTGACACCCATAGTCTCAAAGCATATTGTTTTGTGTACAAACTTAAAGGAAGGAGTATAACGTACGGCTAAATCGAGTATCTGTTTTAAACATTTTTTTTTTATGATTTCCAAATAAGTAACTCTACAACAATTTAATTTTGCGGTAACACTTCTGTTTAAACGTAATATTGCTATCAAGAAGCACTGCTTACTTGAATTAGAAACTTATTCGATATATGGATATCATAAAATTAATTTTACGTAAAAGGTTCATGTGTCCTGCTCCACCGAAACTTTAGATTAGCTTATCCAACGCTAACTTGATCGTACAAGTTGAATAAAATGCCGATAGAAATTCAGTATCCATTTGTATTACTCATTATAACATGATCGAAAGTTTTAGTGTTGAAAGTCACCTGTAAATTCCACCAAATCCAGATATACTGTATAATTTTATCCTAAGTCATTCGATAAAAGTGTGTCTATTCAAATCTACATAGATGTTTTGAGTGATGATAGTGGATTCAAGTCCTCAATTTCATGCAATTAATTCATTGGCATGTGATCACCTTTGATTAATTCAATAAACATATGTTACTCGTGTATTTGTAAAAAATAATTAAATTTGACAAACCAATTTGAAAAATGGTAGTTGATGACTGGAGTTTGAGGAAGGAAAAAAAACCAATCATCAAACCACTTTCTATAGACAATTATTCCTTTCTCACACCATCTTACTTATATATTACTTACCGGACACAATTGTATATTTATGTGTATAAACGTAAACCGTGCTGAATTTTTGTATATCCGAAAGGGCTCTATCTCTATTTGCTACGTCCATACTATATTTATGTGTTATATTTATGTATATCCAGAAGTAGAATTATAAATATAAACATAGGACATAAATACAGCACATATAAATATAGACACATATATAGGGATAGGATAAACTTAAATTGTGATATAATTAGTGGACGCAATTGTGCTGTATCCATGTCGATCTTGTACAATTGTGCCAGAAACTTAATGGACCAAAATATCACTAATTAGAAGAAACATGAAACTCAGATAAATGGATATTGTACATAAATAAATAATAAGCTGAACAGCCAAAGCATGAAATTTGAGGGTAATTAAGAAATTTTTATTAAAGTAATTAATAGATGTGCAATGAACTTGGGGAGCTGATATGAGAGAGCCAGGACATATTTCAGATTATAGAAAAGTTGGACAGTAAAATTAAGCATAAAAAGGGAGGATGATTAAGAAAAAAAAATGTTGAGTTAATTAATAAACACGGAATGAGTTAGGTTAGTGAATGCTGATAGGAGATGTAGCCAAGTGGTAAAACGAAAATACCAATGAAAAACGGAAAAAAAGAAGAAAATTGAATTCAAAACTCATCTTTGATCATAGTATATTATGCATACTAGTTCAGTCAGAACTATAAATTTCAGAAGAATAATGGATCTATGGTCTCCCTCTTTGTTTATAGAAATACGTTTGCCGTAATAGTTAAATTCATGGCACAATATATTATATATCTCTTTCATGCAAGTTTTGACATGATTTAAATGGAAATTAATTCAAGTATTATTTTATTGCAGCAACCATCTTAGAAATCACACACGAACAGAAAGAAAGAAAAAATAATCTAGTGAACTAAATAGGTAACAAGAAGAGCAATAAACATGAGAAGATAAGCAAGTGCTTGATCTAAAGTCTTGCCATTGCCTTCAATCTTCACCCAAGGTACTGGCGCTACCTTTGCTTCACAATTTGTACGTGGCATGAGCTGAGGAAAAACACAAGCATCTGCAGCTACTTTTAGTACCATATTCATTTATATAGGAGCCAAACTTAACTGATGATATGTTACAGTTAACTTGTATTTATTCAGATATTAGCAGTACAGAGTACTAATGGTTTGATGGTCTGAACTTTGAAGTGAATGGGAATAAGTTTTGTGATGAAAAAAATATATAATCAGCTGGTCCCTTTATATAGGAGCCGAACTTAACTGATGAAATATTCTTCCAAAGTACCAATTTTATAACTCTATTATCCCATGCAAGTGTGTATGCTTGACTTCATAATCTGAATAAAAATGGTTACTTGGTCAAATGCTGCAACACATTTTGATTAAATTAAGAGTTGATGCTTAAGTTATGGTAAAATAGTCAACTTGTTTGGTGTTCGTTGCTACACTACACAAATTCATATGATAGAAATTTTTTGTCATTTTAACCAATAATTAGAAACACTGTGTTAGAATCGTATTTAAAACAAATTTGACCAAACACATAAATTCGATGGGTAAAACGCCTTTTTTTAATTTCAAAATTCACGACTGTTATTCAATAGAAACAAGTTTTAAAAAACTCCATTGTTTTATGTTTCAAAAAATATATTAAATTTTCGAATTGTAAGTATTTGCATAAAATTAGCAAATACCTGAAGAAAAAACTACAAATATTTGCGCCTTTTTAAAAAATTAACAAAAGATTAATTTTGATCGTAGAAACATGAGATTGAAATCTCAACTAATCTCAAAAAACAAAAATAAATTTTGTCGAAAATAAAAATATGGATGCAAGTTGAAACATGTTATTTAGAAGAGTTTTTTAACGTCAAAAACTTGAAAAGAACGGATATTCACTAACTAAAAAACAAGATTGCAAAAGGGGATGTGAACAAGTAGCCATAAATAAATTTAGTGCCCAAAAGTTCACTAATTTTATGTAAATCAAGTTCTTGCTCCGTAATTTCATTATTTTCCACTTGTTATTCACACCTTCCCTTTAATACATCACCCCACTAGTAAATTTGAGTTTCCAAGGTGTTGTAATGTGGTGTAAAATCATCGGATTAAGAAAACGCTTTCAGTGTTAAATCATATATTATATGATATCTAATAACGATCATTTTGCATACGTAAAAAAGTTGAATTCATAATTTTAATATGAATAGCATATCGATAGACATGTCAAATGATACTTTCGAATGCGGATGCTGTCATATCAATATGTGCATCAGCGAATGTGTACGAATATTGGATAATTATCTTATCCGTTTAGTATCGATAAATAAAATAGAATAAATAAAAAAAATTGGTTTATAAAATTATTTCAATCTCATTGACTAAAAATATGAAAAATAAACAAATATAATAATTATAAATAGTATTGAATAGTTATATTTAGGAAAATGGTTGTGTAGTGCGCGACTACATAGCCCAAAATGCCAAGATGAAAATAAATAAAAAGTCCGACCAACATGCGGGGTCGATGTCCCAAAATATCTAGTATATAATGAGTAGTTAAAATGCATTAGATACATATGGTATAAATCGCTAGATTAACAATACAATATATACACATCTTTTTTTTTTTTTTGAAATGGTACTTTATATACAACAAATCACTGTGACAACATATCACATGTCAAATAAACGTTCGAATCACACTATGCAAGTTTCGAACTTGTGACCTCTCGCACCAAAGCCAAATCACTTAACCACTGGGACAATAGTGCTTGTCAATATATACACATCTTTCATTGTACTAAAATACACATAATATTAAATATAACATTGACAAAAACCATATGGATAATTTTTGAATGTAGATGCTTTTGTATTCACATCTGTATCCGTTTATCAAGATATCATATATTTATATACTTTTCGGATATTGATGGGGGCATATTTTGGATTTTTGGTTATCCATTGACATGTCGAAGGTCCAACTGTTCAAATGCAAAAGCATATCTACTTTTTAAATCGCAATACATTATCGCAATAAAATAAAATAAATAAACATCATTATTTGAAAGTGCTAAAATTTACTTATAGCAATATTAAAATAATCGAAATTGCATCTATTTTAAAAATGTATCAAAATATGTTAAGGACCACTAACCCGACTAATTGGTGACATGACAGTCTAGATTTATATTCTAGAGTACATAGCTTCGAACCTCTGTGACATCAACATGAGTGTTCTATTTGAATAAAATATCTCTCATACTATAACAAAAAACCACAATAAAACATCAATAAGAAGTTAACAACATACTTGTATAGTTAATTAGCCCTTCCAAATGCAAGTTTAAGACTTTAAAATTGCTAAAACCACCTAAACCAATATTGGACTACTAAAATCTATAACTTTGAAATGTAGTATAATAAATCCATCTTAAAACAGCATCAACATATCGAAATAAATTAATGGTATAACATTCATGCAGTTAATTATTCCACCTTTCAAATTCACGGTCTTCAAAATTGCTAAAATTTACCTAAAATCATATTGAACTACTAAAACAACACCTTTCGAGTGCAGTAAAATAGATTTGTTTAAAAACGTAACAAAAGGATTGACTATATAAAGTAATGCAGTTAACTACCAAATCTTTCAAATGTTGCTTTGTGACTTCAAAAATGTGAAAATCGATCTAAAATTAATTAAACAACCAAATATATACTAAAATGTTAATAAAATTAACCAGCTTAATAGTTATAAACTTAATTATTGCAACTCTTAAATGCAGTTTTAAAAAATAAAAACCGCCTAAAAATGCAAATGCTGCAAAACGAAATTATATTAAAATTACTTTGAGATATCCAATATAACTTACTACATTGCAACCACGCATTTAACTGGTAAACCTCTCAAAAGCAGCTTTAACAACATCGAAATAATGTAGTTAAAAGTGCATTAGCATGATATAGTTGAAAGTGCACATATATAGTTTTAACTAATAGTGTTAAGAGTATGTCCTGTGAGCAATTCTCTAATTTATTGTGAATTATTATAACTTTGTAATAAAATCCCGTTCGAAATAAAATGTGCCTTTCTTTCTCTTATGTTCTCTCGACTTGAGAACACTATCGAGCTTCAATATGAACTCCACTTTGATTATGGTCAAATACTGGCATGTTATCTATCGAACAACTGTAGCTGGGTCGAGTTGAAACATTGGAAGTGAAACATTATTTAATAGACAATTCGTCCCTTCGATTATATGATGTTAGGATCACGTTCAACTGAAGTCAAGTCAAAGTCTCTAGGTAGACCAGTTCGATTAATAACGATTATTATTAAACCTAGGATTTTGCATTTGGATTATACAAGTTGCATGTGGACGATATTGGAATTTTAACTATTACCAAATTTTATAAGTCCTAATGTGATATAGTTTTGACGAAAATATTTGGTGTAAACAATTGTCAACATGGGGACCGCTTAAAAGAAGTAAAACTGGATTTCACTAAAAGTGTGTAAGTGATAAATTCGGCTACTATATCACACCACTAGCTAAGGTGACGTGTGAATATTAATATTTGAATAGTTCGATATTAACCGCCGATCAAATTTACACATAAGAGTCACACAACCAAATTGTTTAATTATTTGACTATTACCTGATTTAATAAAAATGTAACTATTATAAATCAATTAAATGAATTAATATGTAACATCCGCCTTTTTGTACGTTTTATATCGATGATAAACCACACACGTCAGACTCAAACCATACAAAAGGGCGAATTGTTATTGGGGTGAATAAGAAAAGCAGAGAAAGAAATAAACAAAAACAGAATCTCACAGCGGAATGACAAAATATAATAATCAAATAACAGTTCAGTAAGCTGCTTTACAAAACATTTGATTATACTTACACAACACATATCAGAGTTACACATACCGGAGAATAATTAGTAATGCAACGGAACATCATGAATGCAGTGGAATAAGGTAATAAATAATAGTAATAAAATCTTTGTCTTCGTCCTCCAGAATAAAGCCTCCAAATCCTGTAATGCTCAGACTGACCCGAGCGAATTGAAAAGACAAAACATTCGAGTCATAACTAAAAGATCTTATGAAAGTTAATCAAGAATAAATAATATGAGTGGAACGGCGTCAGAGATGTTTACGGGATTTGGCATCTCCTATCAAGTGTCTAACGTGAGTGTAATAGCTTAAGAGATGCTCGGGATTTACATCTCCTAAGAATCCGTTAAAATATTTACTATGTAGTAATATTTCGCTATTATAATGGTGTCTAACAGTAAAATAAACTTACTTTTAAATAACGTTAAGGGGTTACCCATATAGCCCTTAACACGTAATAGTGTCAGTAGTCTATACAGTACCGTAATACCTCCTGATCGGGAGGCTACCAGAGGATACTCCATAGGTACGACACAAATCAAACTCGTACAAGGTGCGCTAGGGTAGGTGACACGACACACAAGGCAATGCCAGGTAGATATACCAATTACTATCCGGACTGGTGGTAACGCATAGCGCACAGCTACCGCCCACCTCGAGCCACACCCCAAAATCAAAAATTAAAAGTAGTCACCGAATCAATCTCAAAGTCAGAATATAATGGAATGGTATCGAAGGAGTGTGTCCAATAAGAGGAGCTACCTCATTGGCCCGGAATCGCTCCTGTTCTAACCACCTTATGCCAACTCACGGGAGTCGGGTCCATGTATATACCTTAATAGAACGTCGCCACCATCCTACTTCATTCTGCAATCTCCACCGCGCACACGGTTATTAAAGCGGTTTTCGAAGTTGGCAGAGAGTATGACAACTTCCGATCCCGGTCTCTTTAACAACCAAACGTTATCATAACACCACGGTCATTTTCAAAATAGTTGGTGCTTTAAAACCAAATATCGTTGCCTTTTCAAAAACCAAATCGATAGGATATCATTTTATTTCAAATATATCCTTTCTAAAACCATAACACTTTCAAAATTATAATATTTCGAAACCAAATGCTTGAAATATAACCTTTCAAAATATAATACTTTGAATTTCATAGCTTCTAAACCATAACTTCCACTACTTAAATAGTTTGGATATTCAAACAATATATAAAATAAAATAGTTTGAATTTATAATTACTTTGTAAAGTAAAATAATTTCCTCGACTTCACAATTTTATTTACTTTAAATTAAATCTCAATTCATAACTTTCAACTCACTTTCAGTTTTCAATAAACTATTTCAATTTATATCGATTTCAAATATAGATTCGAACCTCCAAATAAACCATTTCAATAGATTTCAAAGCTTTCAATATTCAACACTTCAAAACTAAATTTGTTAACTCTCTCTCTATATATATATCAAATTCAGCTTACTATTATTTAGTTTTGAAATATTTACTTAATAATTTCAATATCATTCAAATAAACTCCAATTTCAAATAACTGAATATTTCCCTCACTTTATTCAAACTTGATATATTCATTTATATTACCTTAAACAAAAATCAAGTTAAAAATCATATTATTTAAAATCTCAAATTCAATGAGTCTCAAATCGATTTTTATTAAATAAAATTCTCAATTAAATACAATTTCAAACCAATTTCCAGTTTATCTTTCAACCTTAATTTTATTTAAGTCATTATAAACTCTATATACAATATAATTTAAACAGGTACTTAACCATATTACATAAAAACAATCAAACTTTATTATTTAACTTATTTTATATTTCAAATAAAAAATACATAGCTAAAAATCAATAATAAAATAACATTTACATAACATCTAAAATCAATATTTATATAACCCATATATTTCTTTACAAAACCATAGAAATCATTTCAAAATATATATATATATATCGACCGTGGTGTCTGTATATAATTTTCTATTCTATGGTCAAGTGATACAGATATTTATCATTTCAATCCGTAATTTAAAATATAAACACGGTTATATATCATTTCAAACCGCAATTCTGAAAAATAAAAATCCATAGCAACTTGCAGTTTATAACAATATAAAATACAACAACCATTCATCCAATATCGATCATCAAACATTTATCACAATCATCATCCGATTCAATTAATAACATTAATATAGAACATATAATAAATAACAGGTATTTACTAGTAGTTTACATTCAATAATAAATTAAATAACAATTTAATTCAATAAATTCTATTTAACAGAGATGATGATTAAAAATATGCCAAACAGCCATAAATAAATTTCAAATCATATCATAAATCAATTTAACAAATATAAGAAATTTTAGAACTTGTGAGTGGATTAAAACACTCACCTTTGAATCTAAATTGAATTTAAATTCAAAATATGCCTAAAATTCGAACGGTTTTAGAATTCATCCAAACCAGCGTTAAAATCTCCGGAATTTCAATACGATCCTAGCAAATCAAACGGCGTGTGAAATGGACCTCGTATGCAAAAATTACGCAAATTAGAACATTTGATTCTTGAAATTAAATAAAATAATAAAAACAAAACCTATCCACGTCACCTTCTCCTACCAGGCCACCAAACCCTACCCGCCTGTTCGTTCAACCCAAGAACTTGCGCGCCGCCACTCTTATTCGTCGGGCCACCAGCCAAGGCCGACCGCGATGCCTCCCCGACGCCTCGGCCACCGTGCTCTTCCCTCACGGCCTACGCGATAACCAAGGCCATGTGTCTTCCACGCGATAACCACCAACAGCCGCCACTTTTGCCAAAACCCTAGCGAATTTTCCTCGCCAATCAAACCGTCGAATCTCAGAACAAACAACACCGATGAACTATGCTTGATGATCTCTACAAAACCCCTAAGTCAACTCGTTGATCAGACAACGTTCATCGACGCGCGATGAACGGCCGAGACAAATCCTCGGTTCCTGGGAAAATAATGACTCCAATCGAAAAACAAATCACATATCTGAGATGCGCTCGTCGAGAACTTCAAATCCATATAAAATTCGATATAGTTTGTGGAGTTTAAAGTTGAATTTTGAATTGGAATAGGATTGTGAAATTTAGGATTTGTCTGCCATTGAGAAAGAGGAGCAATTGGAATTGTACATACAGAAATGAGGAATAGAAAGGCTGCTAGGGTTTATAACTAGATGTATATAGGTAGGGTTGAGAATAGAAAGAACGGATCAGATTAATTGAACGATACACGAACCAAAATGCCCGATTCGACTCTGGAACAAAAATGGTCAAGCCATATATCAAAATAGATGTTTTTAAATAATTTAAATGCAGTGGAATAGGTTTTTAGTCCAGATTCCATCGTATGAAGAAGTTATGCTAAAATCAAGTTATTTCAAATTGATTTCAATTGATTTCTAGGCGTTTCGAGCCCGTACGATCAAATGACAAGTCCGATCGTTACGAAACTTAAGATCCTATAAAAATTCACCGTTACGGATCCAATGAAACTGGTTTCGTCGAAATCTGAGTCAGTGGCCAAAATGACTATTTTTACATTAATTAAATAAATTAATAATTAATTAGTTAAATCAAATTTCAGTTTCAATTCTATAATTGACAATTTTTATCATTTTTAAATTTCTTAATCATTTACACTAATTTAAACAAATTTAACTGTTGATTTAAAATAGATTATTTCAGTGTTTAATTTCAATTTCATTAAACTCAGAAATTTATATATTTAAAATTCCAAAATCCATTTATTAACTTTTAAACCTTGTTATTCAAGTCTTTTATTACAATAAGGATGCAACTAACATTGGTTCGTGATTTATTACGTTAAAATCTTCAAATTTCATCCTAATTTCCCATTAACGTTATATCTAAATATTTAATTCCATTTATTCGCAATTAAACTAATTATTAAATTTAAATTCCAATAAATTAATAAACCTTTATTTTCCATTCTTTTCATCAACCAATTGTCATATTATAAATTGAATTGACATTATTTTCAAATATTATGTTAATTTACATTAACATAATATTTAATTACATTTATTGAAATTTATTTCCCAATTTACTAAATACAATCAATTATAACCTTACAAATGTTTCAATTAATTGGGTTGCACTAATTATTTATCAACTTGCATTAACATTATTACCTTTATTTTAGTGATTTCAACATTAAATTACAATTTTTTTATTTTCTATCCGAATTAAATTACTAAAACTGATTAAATTAATAGAATTTAATTATCGAAAATTACGGGTCGTTACATAATGTTAGTGAATTATTAAATATAAAATTTTATTTGACTTGTGTTGATCAGTATTAAAAATAGCGTTTATCTAAATGTTGTATACACATTTATTGATATACGATATCAAGGTACCTTTAAATTTAATTGACATGTGAATTATCCAATCGAGCTTGAAGTGGCATGAAGATCCATATGGTGTCCTTGTATGGCTGGCTAGATTAGAGGGTAAAATGGGGTTGGCTATGATATTTGTGCAATTTGAATCAGCAGAGAAAAGAGTGGATTTGAATCTACGTTTCACTCTAATTTCTCTATTATTTAAACTCCTTTATCCCTCACAATTTACTTTTACTTTTTGGCTCTTCTACTACCTCAAGGTTTGATCGAATATACCTACTCTCTTTACTCTATCATCTTCAAATATAAACACATAATTCAAGTCAAACAATGCAAAGGTGCGTAAAATTTTCATACGGGTAGTGCTTTCTGGAAGAAATTGGATTTAGATCCAAAGGAGTTCTACATATTCAATGTGTTATTGTTATGCTATAATTGAGGTAATATCCTAACTTATATATACACACAAACATAATTGTCATTATCATGAATCATATTGGTTAAATTAGATAAAAATATCATGAATCCTTATATGCACGTGATGTCAATCTAGGATGTATGTGTATGTGTCCGCAAATCTATTGTTATTATCACTAATTTTTTTATTAATATGTATGATTGTGTTTTCTACCATAATATCAAAATCAAAAAAATTGAATTAAATATAATATAAAAGGAATTTAAAATTTTGATTTTTAAACTAAATAAACACACACACACACATACATACATATAACGTAATTTTCTTGTTAATTTATATGCATATTATCATTTGAAAATAATATATATATATATATATATATATATATATATATATAATGCATTAAATTAGTTTAGCCTCTTACAAAGCATATATATATATATGTATATATGTATTCATATATGTATATATAATTTTTATAGACACAAAATTAATATGAATTTTACAATTATTTTTCATGAAAAAGATTTTTTTTTTAATTTATTTAGGGAGACTACTTTTAGATAAGAAAACAAAAGGGATAAATTCTATGTGGATTTAAAATTGATTTTTTTCGAAATATATTACAGCCAAAAATACGATACATATAAATATGTTTTTCTTTATATATATATACTCAGTTATAAATGTAATATAAATGATTTTAATTTATTAACTACAATATATAAACAAATAAAAATATTTTATTTCTATATGTATATGTTTGCATTATTAAGTATTATTCATTACAAATTGAATTTTAAATTTGAAATCAAACGATATTTCCAAATCTGGATTTAATTTGAAATTTGAAATTTGAATTTTAAACTTACTTATCGATATTTGTATATAGTTATTATATGTATAACTATTAAAATATGAATATAATTATGTATCACATTAATGTATATATGTGTGTGTATACACACACACATATATAATGCTTTTATGTATGGAGGGGCTAACATGTTTATTGTGGTGTAAATACTAGGACTTAGATATGGGCATGTTAAACCACGGACATTGTATAGTCGCACATGTACTTACATGTACATGTGTATATGATACACATGTACACATTATATAATGTATATATAATATTAACCTAAATTATTGTCAACAAATTAAACAAAGCAATGATTTTACTTAAAATTAATTTAGATCAGATCTAAATCAATTCAGACTTCATATGTCCAACAAGATCGAAAATGGTAATTTTTTCTGAAGTTCACCCATTTAACCTATTGTATGTTAGCCCAGTTCCAACAACAGTATTATAGCCCAATAGCTTATGCGGTCTAAATTAGTCATGTTAGGGCTAACTAATTAAGCTTACTCATTTAGAAGAGTATCCAGAAAAGTATTGTCTTGTGTTAGGTTTGTTTAATTAAGTATCTTGCTCTATCTAGCTACTGGCCTAGGTGAAGTGAGCCCAAAGGTAATCCGTAATAGAAAGGATCTAATTTGAATTTAGGCCTTGGACTAATTTCTCAAAACCTGTTTTGAAAATTAAAATAAAATTTTAAATTAAGCTTAAAATAAGAAATATATTATAAATGTTATTACATGATTTTCAAAATTATTTTTAAATATTGAAAATTAATAATTAGATTAATGAATTAAATAAAACCTATTAAATAGTTAGTTGAATATAATGGTATATGTTATATTATTTTGAATTGTTTAAAATAATGTAAGTATATATATATAAGAATTTTTCGAATTAATCAAAAGTATTTATTTATATAAATTAATTAAGTGTTAATTAGTAACATAAAATACATACATACGTATATATAAAGATATATGTGTATAATTATAAATGTTATATTATACGTATTCAATATAAAATGTTTAATTGAACAATATAAATAAATTAAAATTTAATTAGTTAATTAAAATTTAATTAATAATATTAATATAATGTTATACATAAGAATATTATCTAAGTTAATTAAATTATAAATGTTATATAATAATTATAACTTATATAATATTAATGCATAAAAAAGATGGAACAATAACAAACCTAAATAGACTTAAAGGATAAATGTACATGTATAGTACATATGCTGTGATTTCAGATGTATCTGATAGTTGAATCACAAGGATATTTCATAAGAAGTACATTATTACATAAGTCGATATCACACAATTAAATATTTTAAAGATTATGAATCTTTAATATAAGATAAAGATGTCCTTTACCATTTATATACCAATAGACTACTTGCATGTTCCTTAATCGTTGAGCTTCCTCAAGCTAGGGATTATTTGCAATACTATTAATATATTGAATATACAAGGTAAGATAGTTGCATATAATTATTATGCTTTCCTCAAAGTACGTGCATTATGTAGGAACTGGGCTAGTCGGAAGTGGGTCAAATAGGTGAACTTCTATATTTTGTTTCTATTTTGATCGTAATATTCCCATAAAGACTAAATTGATTTTAGATGTAATCTAAATTTTTTGAATAAAAGCTTCATTTTTGTTCTTTTGTTTTAAAATTGGTTTAAATTTAGTTTTAGGCTGTACGTATGTTGTAATGAGGGCATCAGATGCACTATGTGTGAAAGTGAAAGTGCAACATATAAGAGGTGTGCATAGTTATTGTGAAAAGAAAATATTACTTGCTAATTGCTAGACTTAAAGTAAAAAACATGAAGAGTTAAAATACGCCGATGAAAGGTAAATAACATAGGATTCAATGTGGTTTAGCAAAGCTACCTACGTCCACTATGAAATTCTCGTACTATATATTTCTCTTACAACTATAGAGAATTACAAAAAAATAATAAGAAAAAGGGGCACTTAAGAATAACAAAACTATGTAATCTTAATGACTTATGTGGTATTAAGAGCGCTAAATTGTGTGCAGTATTCATAATTCTTAAAATTTTCAACCAGATTTCAACTCCCGGGGGTCATTTATAGTAGATGAAGTGGATAGTGGATGATTGAGATCACATTATAGAATTGGCAGTAAAAGTTCTTGACCATTGATATGACTGTAGAGGTGGATGGTCAACAGCTATAAAGTGCCCCAAAAGATGTGCAGTGGATGAGAATGTACTCATTGCCTCTCTATACCAGGCATTGGCTTACAGTAAATGCGCATTTAATGTTGATGGTAAGCCACATCATTTCAACCACCCAACTATGGTGCTTTAGATGGATTGGTGGATGACTTGGTCATTCACTTGAGTACCTACATGGATGAGCTGGCCGAATAGTTGTCGGCAATACGGAAGAGACTTGGAATCTTGTTGAGGGACATATGGGAAAGCTGGTTAATGATCGGGCATGAGGCAATCGGGAGGGAGACCTGATGCCAGTTAAAGTTGGTTATACTAAAGCCATGCTTGAGCTAGTCCTACCTGATATGTTGTCTGCTAGGGTAGGCTTGGATAAGAGCCAACCATTAGCTGATGTGACTTTGGACGAAATGTGTTGACTTTTAGTTGCTATTGGAAGAAGTTCAACATAGGAGAACTGGTCAGTAACTAGCCGTATTGGCTGGACAGGGAGGGACTAGGTCCAGATTTTGCTTAAGTGTAAAGGTTGCTTTGGGATGAGACGACCAGGCCTAATCTTAGCATCTTGCCGAGTAGAAACGTTAGTTTGAGACCAACGAGCTTGGGTCGGCCTTTACGGGCCAATGGCATATCAATTGGGTTGGTTTTGATTGGACAAGATTTCCTTTAATTGGCCTACTGACTACTTGCGAGAACATTGAACAACATTTTCCCCTAAAGTTCGTATTCGCTTCTTGATGTAGGCTTGAAAATCATATAAATCTTATTGATCAATGGCTCTGCAATGCATTTAATGCACTTTCCAAATGGTTTTATGCGATTGGCTATGATAGTTCATTTTTCCAGACGTGGCAGAGACATATCACATCTTCCAACTTGCATGACTTGACTTTTTACCAATCTCTTTTGAATGAATGGGATTCATTTTGCCTTTTGAATTCAACGCATGTGATTGAAGGCGAGGATATTTAAATACCCATTCTTCTTCTTCTTCTTCCTTAAACCTATAAAATCGCTCTTTATGAATTTTTTTTAGAGATTGTGAATCTTTCACAATATTTTACTGATAAAATGCCATTAGCTTCGTCATCTATTTCCTTTCCAAATTTCTTTGCATGCATGCCTTTATATCAAATTTAGCTAGGATGTTAAGAAAGGAGAAAGCCCTTTGGTGTTTGAACTACTGCTTGTTGATTGCACTTAAAACCATTATCTAGAAACTTCTGCTTGGGCCAGACTACGCCTTGCCACTTGGCTTCGACCTTTCCCTACCGGGCAGAGTTTTGATGGTGGTCAGACGTCGGACTCGAACTAATGATCTAGGTGAAACTAAGGCGCTTGCTTCCTTTGAAACTTTAACACTCTTGAGCGTAGGTCGGTTTAGATGTTTCTGCACTTCTTTGGAATGAGTAAGAGCTGTAGCCTCTGCTTCTTCTTCCTTAGTTTGCACCTTAGTAATGTTTTCCATAAGCTTCTAAGGGTCTCCTGCGAGACTCGATGTAGAAGGCCACGAAGATGGGAGCGTGCTCAGTTATCTTCAATAAGTTCTGGATCGGTTGGAGCATCTAAAGTTCTTCTTCAAGGAACTAGGAGCTTTCTGGGTGTTGATAAAAGTGCTGATTGGTCTACCCTGGAAGAGCTTTTGACATGCTTCTTCATCTCTGCTTTTTCTTCTTCTTTTCAACTAGCTAGGAACAAGAATATCATTATTAGCCTATTGGACAGGTTTTTACCTTTGAACTCTTTTGAACTGAATGAAATCTATCTTTTGTCGCAAACTTTTATTTAAGAAATTTGTTATGTTTCTTAATCATCTGTGCGACTTTCATGCAGAATACCTTGAATATCCAACAGTCCTTGAATTTATTCTACATAAATTTATTTCTTTTAGGATTATGTGAATTATCAATGTTATAATATGGTGGGTTGGACACAACCATTAATCCAGCCAAGTGATGGTCGGATGTAGAGTGGCGGTTCGTCCAACATGAGCTAAAGCATAAATTTTCCTGCAGGTTCTTTTGGGTAGCAAATAGTCAAGCATAGAGTGATAAATGAGCCCAAGACCCGAGCACAAGGGGCCGTGAGGTTCTCTTACGTGACACATCACTTATCATTAGGCGACCGTTGATCCAGAATTGAGCTGTGGTGCATTTTCTTAGATCAGACACTCTAGTATAAGTTAGTCGCATAATGGTGAGGCGAGCTTTATGCAACCTGCACATAAGCACTTGATGGTGATACGAGCTATACACAGTCTGTATATAAGGAATAGATAAATGCAAATGTATTCAAGTTTTTCTTGAAGGAGAACTTGTCTATAATGATGAGTTTGACACGAGGGTGCATGCCTCAAGCTTTCAGACGAGGCAGCCAGGTATGCGAGGGTAGAAGCTACTGCCAATACTTTGGGGTTGACGACGGTCTTGGAAAGAACTAAGGTGTTAACCAGCTTACTGGATCTTTTGAGAAACCCACAGTAGATGGTGGAATGTTCTTGATACACCATGAAAATACCCTTCTTTGCTTGCCTAAGGAAAGTTCCATAATATTCCCTCGCTTTTTGTTGTTTGCCCCTTGGAACACCCCACCTTTATACTTATACCATCTAAGAGTACCACTAAGTGATACTGTCAGATAATATGGAAAATGTGGCTATATGGGTTACATATATGAATATTTCTTTAGGCTAACACTGGTATGAATTTAAAAACAATTGAATAAATCACTCACCTATATGTACTCATTATTGGCATATATCAATAAATACGTGCATGTTCAGGATAGAAGAATACACAACATACAGTAAATATCAGAGATCATAAAGTCAATCATAGAGATAGCATATAAGATGAAATATATAAGACATTAAGAATATAAAGCATCCCAAATGCAAACTGTCTTAATATAATACAATGTATGACACTATATACAATACAGTAACATATAAACCATGAGACAACATAAACAATATGATACATATAATGATAAGAAATCTCTGGTCTCCACTATGCCGACAAAACACATAATGGTCATACAGTTCTTATACCTAAAATGTCTCGGGCTGACCCAAGTATTACATAAATAACACACGAGTCAGACTGTCTAATCAAGGGTCTATAAATATATTGACATAGTATATACTATGGATAATGATATGATAACACTATCAATGTAACTTAAGTCGACATTTACAGTGTCAATATATATATATATATAATGTGGAAACATATGCATGGTATATAATTAAAATATCCTTAACAATCCCAATGTATCTCAAAAGGTTAGATATCCTAAAACCACATATATAGATATCATCACTTAGATAAACGCATATCAAATCAGAAATCATAGAATCAACATCAAATGCGTGAATCATTCATATATTGGAATTATTATCAAAATCTAGAAAACACCTATGAAAGAGATATCACCGTGTATAATCAGGCTAGCATAAGCTTTGCCTAAATATAACATTCAATTTTAATAATTAGAACATCATCATCAATATAATAGGATGGGCTGCCTTCGTGTAATAAAACATATAAGAATCCACAGCACTCTGGACATCTATCATAGGTATAATCTCTTCTTCTTGTATACGAACTATCAAAATATATCGTGATTGGGAATGACTATACAACATACATGAAGTCCCATGTAGATCTATATATATGTATGTGTGTGTGTATCTGTGTGTATAGGGGTACGCGAAACCCATAACTATGAATAAGTGAGGTTATCGATAATATATGCCAATCTATCACTCCTTTAGTACCAGAAGGGAGATTGATAGCACGAAGCAAGCTCCAGAATTATGAAGCCTCTATAATCTTCAATTACCTCCATGGTATCATGACACGTATCCATTAGTGTGCTCATCAACATGAGGACTAAAATGTCACGTCCCGACACCGGCCCCTATATCCAACAATATAATGGCCTAGGTGAATAGGGATGAAAGCACGATGTTAAAGCACAAAGCTATATAAATATAAGGTGTCGCAGATCTAGGGCGCGACCCCACAATCAAGCCACTTAGGTGGATTCTAGCCATTTAGACCTATCCAACACTAAATAAAAGGAGTACATCGTGATAGTGACATATAGTACTAATAAATATAGACATAAAGTCTTACTCTCCATTTATGACCCATGGGTGCCTGCTCTAGCTCATTATTATCAGCTTATAGGTGCCAGCTCTAACTCACCCCCATGAGTATCACCTTATGTAAATATGATCTCATACTATTCCCATCACGTGAACATCTACCTACAATGAATAACCAAATAAATATTACAACAGCGTCTCATACCACTGCATGATACTCAAACATTTATTCACTGCTCATAATCTACACCAATTCCCCATAATATTCTATACAATGAATCCTTAGAATAACCAAAGAAATATTACCAAATGCCTCATCTGAAATGGTACTATAACTCCATTTATTCAGATATGTCATCACATGGAATTAAATATCACAAAATCATATAAAGAATGTCACCACCGTATCATTTTGAATCACCAGTCAAATATATATCAATGATAAATCACTTATATCATCTAAAATTCTCATAAGTAGCTAAGAAATCAGAAAAGTAGAATGAAATCACTTCAATTTTATTTAAGAAATTTTCATATTTATAATATATGTGGTACTTAAAAAGATTTTAGACATCAATTAAAAATCACTACATATTTCTAGAAATTATATATTTATTTTATAACATTTAAATAGTCCCTAAATCCAAAATAGATTCACTTACTATAAAATAATTACTTTTAAATACTGTACCAAATTTAGAATAAAATATTCCTTCATATACTTACAGACATGTAAATTATTAGATAACTAATCATCAACATATCCAAATTCATTAAACCAATGCTAGAATTTAATTGAATATTTAAATAATCTTTAAATTATCGATTGCACATTTTATTTACCTAAATATATAAATAGTCGTTTATAATTCTTAGTTATACATATTTAGTTTTAAAGTACACTTTGTAATGTTTAAAATGTTGACTAGAACGTTCCTCCTTATTTTTTAGATCTATATAAACCTTTAAATAATTATTTAAAATTAAATATTGATTTCTTATTAATAAATTAATGACTTTTTATATATTAAATACTCAGTTTTTGAATAAAACTTCTCTTCATAAAATTATACATTTTCTTTATCTAATTTCTAACATTTATTTTTAAAGCAAATACAATTTATTTACTACTGAAATATACACTTCCAAAAATAGGAAAACGCAGGAGTCAAACCCGAGTGGGTTAGCCAAAAGCGCATGCCATTACCACCAAGCCACAGATGTTTTGTACAAGGGTTGCACCACCGGTCGACATGTAGCGATCGACCAGTTGGAGCTTATGGGGCTGACCACTTAGCCCACCCCCGTCACACATTTGAGTCATTCTTTCGATCAGTTCCAACCATCGGCCGCTGATAACTCCTCCGGATCGATGCACATGATACATATATCTATATACTTTTTATTTATTTTTTATTTTTTTAATAAAATACAATAAGCACCAGTCGACCCACTGGTCAACCATCAACGTTCAACCGTCGGCGATCGACCTGTAAACCTACTAGTTACGCGATTTCCTAATGTTAATTTCTGCTATTTTTGTACCAATATTGATTTAAATCCAACTCTATTCACTATTATTTCTAGGATTACAAATGCATATACATATATAGCATTCTTACAATAATCTTGATTGAGATACATATAAAAATTTGGCGATTGTGACACAGATACGTGAGTATAAAATACTCATCTATGCACTTCTTCTTCTTCTCTGCTTCTGCTTCCAGAACTCTAAAACATGAGCAAATAATCAAATTTTCCATTTCTTAAGGTGTATACTAGTGTTGAGAGCCATATAATTAAGTTAGGAAATTTATAGCAATTTATTTCAGTTGTTTAGAAATTTAGAAGAGGAGGAATTTCCTAGAAAGAGATGAAGTGTATATACATAACTAATTACTTATAGGAGGAAGAGAAAAATAATGAGCATGGAAAAGTTTGAACTTTCAAATTATCAAGATGATTGATTTCGGTTTGAAAGCTTGAACTTAGATTTTGGGCTTGAGTAAAAAAATTAATATTTATTATTATTATTTTCCTTTTTCTTTTATAAAACTAATTTTCTATTTAATTCAAATAACAAAAAAAATCCCAATTAAAACTATATTTATATTCACAAGTAATTATAAATTATTATGGGATTTTCTAAAATTTATTTTCGACATGTTCTTCTTATTTTATTTATTTACTCAAACTTCCTATACTTAACCCAATTTATCGAAATTCATTTGTTAATCCAATTGAATTCAAATCTCCGTGACATCATTTCTTACATAAATCAATATTGTTTATCACATACGTTATTTTTCAAAATATTATTTCCATATCTTTAACATATTTTAATATGGTTATTGCATATTTACCCTTTGAAGCCTTTTATTAAATAAATTCCAATATTATCCTCATTTATTATTAAAAATCCATTTTAATCGATTAAACTACTATTATTAACTTTAATTAATTACCATTAAACCTGGGTTGTTACACATTGCCGACCTCGTCTTAGATGGGGAACTACATGATGAGGCAGTTGTAGGAGACGACGACATCCAATTCGGCAAGCACTGGTCATCCTATTTATAGGTTATTAGCAGATAGGCAATTAAGTACAATAAAGTTTACCTAGATTTTTGCAGTGAGGGGATCTTGGTTGGATGTTGTTACGAGCGAGGTTGTCCCCATTGGAATAATGCCACATTCCTAAAGCCATAAATGATCGAGGCGCAAAGGGTGAGGTTGGAGGTATGAAGCTTAAGAGCTTCAAAGTCATTCTTGAACATAATGGTTATCAAGCTGCCCTTATCCACAAAGGCCCGATGCACATTGAAGTTGGCTAACGCAAGAGTAATGACCATGGGATCATGATGGGGGTTAGGACACTACTTCTCTATCCTAGGTCATAAAGTTGATCGGGTTCTCTGATTCTTGTCGGGGTGCCTTGGATGTTTGGGACTCCAATGAGTAAACCTACCTAGCAGTGCTCCCTTTTCTATGATAATGGGATTGGGCCCTTGGCTGCTGCTGGCCACATGTAGTCCCCCATATATGGTCAAGACCTAAGTGACGGCTTGAACACTCATGTTATTAGGTTGAGGTGCTGGTCCTGCCGTTCTTTATAATTTTCCCTTTCATGACCTGATGCCAAAAAAATTCCAAGAGCATTCCTTCCTTGATGAGCCTTTCGATCTCTTCCTTAAGCACACTATAGTCTATTGTGGAATGGTCGTTGATTTGATGGAACACGCAATACTTATCATAGCGATGAGGTTCCTCCCACTTTACATCTTGATGGTGGAAGACCTTTAATAATGCACTTAGTTCCTAGTGGTGAGGTAAATGGTGGCGATGTCCCTGTTCAAGTGTGAGTAATTATAATATCGGGGCTTGTAGTAAGGGTCGACCTTGGACGCCTTTTGATGATGGCTTGGCGACCGCTGTTGCGGCGATCATTGTTGCTGCAAGGGTTGGTTTGGGCAGGCGCTTTCCCTTATTGCCACTGTCTGAAAGATTTACATCTTCCATCCTCATCATGTTATTCACCCCTTGATAGAAGTCGACTTAGGATGAAGCTAATTATTTTTGGAGCTCTCTCCACATCCTAGACTTATACCTGATCCCTAAGCATATGGCTACGACCAAACTGATCACATCTAACCTAGGTGGACTCTTTGTTAAAGCGATTGACATACGATTGCAAGCTTTTAGAAGGACCATTGTTGATACTTCCCAGCTCGCTAGCCAATATGACATAGGACGAAGAGTAAGTAATGAATCTTAGAGTACGCACTAGTTGTAGTTAGGAATAGACACTACTTGATTGCAGGTGCAAGAATCAATGGGATGCCAAGCCTACAAGTGTGGAGGGAAAGTGTAAGCAATTTACTGAGATGTAGAGCTCATCTGTAAGGGTGATGAAGTTGAATGCCATAATGTGGTTAGATGGGTCAGCACACCCATCATACTCATTAATTGGCGATAAGGATACATGCGATGGATGTAAGTGTCTAGGATATTATTAGAGAACGATTCCCTATTCTCGTCATTAGAGAATATCTCGCCCATCATTGCAGGCTTACATTCTGTTAAGCTGTTGGCGAAGGACGTGGATTTCTTCCCTAAGGCCGACGTCGGCATATTATGGGATTTTCTGGCCACTACAGGTCGAAGACTCGGTCTAGCTCATGGTAAAGTAGAAGATCGGTGATGAGATGGAAACGATGTGGACAAGGTGGCGATCTCCCTATATGCACTGAGGGGGATCTAGAATGCATGTCCCGCTCTCTTCTTTGCATGTTTCCAACCACATTCCTCTAGGATTGGGAGTGCATCGAGAAAGCTATGCACGCCTCGCTATTGGCAGGGGAACAACCATTGAGATGGTTAAATGCAGAAGTTCGTGGACGATTAGGAGCCGGTGGTCGTTCCACTGAAAGGGAACGATGGTGGGTTAGCCTCACAAGCGAAGTCACACCTAGGGCGAGATCAATTCAGCTAGGCAGCATCATACCTTCTAGTGTGGACATGAATATCCATCCATAGAGTTTCTTGCACCACCCACTCTTAGGCCTCGACGGTGTTAAGGAGACCGTAACCACCAGAAGGCATCAATATGCGAGTAGGCAGGTTGACCAAGTCAATTGTTGGAGGAGCTGGTGGGACAAAATTCATGATGGCTTGAGCATCCATCTGTATCCTTAGGCCATTCACTATGTGGGCTAAGTGATCTGCATTTGATAGCTATAGTAGTATAGAAAGCCTTGTTTCTTCATTTGAGCGAAGATTGGGCTGGGTAGTACTGGCAAGAGTGTTATCGTTGGTTTGATGCTCGTTAGAGTTGTTAAATATGAACGATGGAAGATTGTCTATGGTAACAAGTCAGATTAGATCTTATGGAGTTGAAATGTGTGGAAGGGAAGAGCTTTTTTAGGGGAGGGTTCTCTTTCTAGCACCAAAATATTGACTAGTTTTATAGCCAACTTCGGAATGATATGAGTACATTGTGAAAAGAAATATCACTTGCTAATCGCTAAGCTTAAAAATAGAAAAGATTAGAGTTAAATATGTTGCTGAAAGGTGATAATACAAGATATAGAGTGGTTTCAATGCTGCCTATACCCACAATTAAGTTTTGTTAGTATATATTTCTCTTACAACGACAGGACATTACAAAAGGATAATAAGATAAAAGGGGCACTTAAGACTAACAAGCTATGTAATCTTAAGGATTTATATGTTATCAAAAGCACTGAATTGTGCATAGTATTAAGAATTCTTGAATATTTGAACCAAGTTTCCAACCATTTGAAGTTGCAAAGAAGGGAGTGTTTATAGTAACTGAAGTGTACGGTGGATGTTTAAGAGCACACTGTAGAGCTAGTAGGAAAAGTGCTTGACTGTTGATCTGTCTGCAGGGATGGATGTTGATAGTTTTAAAGTATCCAGAAGATGTGCATTTGATGAGAATGTATCCATTGCCTCCCTGTACTTGGCACGAGCTTGCATTATATATGCACTGAATGTTGATGGTAAGCCACATCAGTTCAGTCTCTCAACTATGTTGCTTCGAATGGATGGATGGATGGATAACTTTGTCGTTCACTTGGGTGCCCATATGGCTATGCTGGCCTCCCAGCTTTCGGCAACACAAAAGAGACATGCAATCTTACAGAGGGCTAAGCAAGGAAGACGGTTAATGATCGAGCATGAGGCAGCCAAAGGGAGGCCTGTTACAGGTTGGAGTTAGCTGTACTATGGGCCACCCTTGGGCCAATTTTGGACCACCTTTGCCTGATGTGTTGTCTGCTAGGGCATGCTTGGATAGGAACTGACCACCAACGGATGTGATGCTAGTGGAATTGTGTTGGCTTTTAGCTATTTCTGGAAGAAGATCGATAAAGGAGAGCTCGTTAGGGCCGAGCCGGACCTAGCTGGACCTGGAGGGACTAGGTCCAAATCGTGCTTAAGGGTGATGGTTACTTTGGGATGAGACGGCTGGGTCTTATATTGGCATTTTGCTAAGTAGAAATGTTTCTTTGAGACTAATAAGGCTTGGGCCAACCATTGCGGGTTGATGCGGATTGTTTAGGCTAGCTTTTGATTGGACAAGACTGTCTTAATTGGCCTGCTGACTACTTACAAGAAAATTAAGACATACACCACAACAGACACATTTTCCCTTCACATATGCCTTTGTTGTCTAAAACAATTGACAAAATAAGGTTTACCTCTTTGTATATAAGAACATCTGTGCATACACACATATGTATGTAAACTTTATAAAATTTAACTATTTGACATGTTACAAACTAAAGCAAACAATTTAAAGTAGGTTTGTAATTAAGACATGGTTTAAATCAAAATTACAATAATTCAGAAAAAAATCTATTTTGTGAACCTTGAATTAAGAGCATACACACACTGGTATACGTACACATATATATGTTCTTATACATATATGTATATACAATAAGTAAATTAATGTTTCAAAACACGACAACTTGTAACAAATATATACAATCGGTTGTAATTTGAAAGACATGCCTTTAAATAAAACAAATACAATTCAGATAAAATTATTGATTTAAGAAAGAAATCAAAAGCATTAAAGTTTCTCTTTTTTAAAACATAACTTTGTAGAGTGTCGATTGATTTAATTTATTTTAACAACAACCAATATAACAATGTTATATTAATTAACAGAAAATTCTCGATTGAGTCATTTCGTAGTCATCCACTAACTATGAGTACATAACCCATTTGTGCCCCCAACAATCATGAGTAATGCACTGCCCAACATTCGAAGAGTTTTACATACACTAGTCTCAACAAATGCATCGACATCTGATCCCGATGCATCTTGACTAAGAAAATTTAAAATGATATGTTTATCATATTGTGATAAATTGCTTATGATTACAACATACTGTAATTACTATCACGAAACATACCATTTATGGAACTAAATATACTTAAATTAAACAATTAATTATTATAACATATTATATCAAGTATATAGCAAAAAGAAAAATGCCTTTTATTTCGAACGAGATTTTAAAAAGTAGATAATTTACAGTAAATTATAGAATTGTGCGTGGGGCATACGCCTAACTTTATCAATCTTCCACCTGCACTACGGGCCAATTATGGAATCTCAATCTCATCCCTTCGATCAGTTTAACGTGAACTGATCGAGCTAGTACCTTCATGTATGGATCCACTATATTGTTCTTGTCTACCCTTTGTATCATGACCTTTTTTAATGAATTCTCTGATTAGGTGTAACTTTTAAAGAACATGTCTCGATTTCTTGTGTGCTCTAGGCTCCTTTTGCTAACTACATCGCCTCATGATTGTCATAAAACAATGCCATTAGATTATCAATATCGGGAATCATACCAAGCTCTCTTAAAAACTTGCTTTAAGACAGCTTCCTTAGCTATTTCATTGAGGGTTATATATTCAGCTTCCATGGTAGAATCAGCTATTGCTTCCTACTTGGAACTATTCTAACCGATGGTCCCACCATTTATAGTAAAGACGTAACCTAACATTGACTTATTATTGTCGATCTCACTCTAAAAGCTAGAGTCCGTATACTCCTTCATAAGGAGGTTTCATTCCTATATATAAGGAATAGGTCCCTTATATTTCTTAAATACTACAGTATACATTTCACAACCGTCCAACATTTTTCTTAAGGATTAGACCGGTATCGACTTGTGCATCATAATGCGTCTGTAACATCCAGTCTAGTACATAGTGTTGACCCAAAAGATGGACCAACACCCTGGTTCGTTTTTGAACACACCAATCCTATCTTTAAAGAGCAATATCATAGATCACAGATACAGAAAAGAAGTAGTAAAGGGAAATAGACATAATATTTTTATAGTGGTTTGACTATTAATGAAGCCTACGTCCATTTTATAGTTTTATTAAGACTGACTGCTATTACAAAAGCTGTTTGATTTCAAGGCTTTGGCAAATTCCTAACTAGATCGGATCTCTAGAGTTAGAACCCATCGGAGAATCATGGTGTATTCCTTTCGAGATCATTGTGAGGGAGGTTGGAAGTAAAGAATAATCCCAGTAGAGCTTTAGCAATCAGTTTCCAAAAGAAGATCCGCTTTATGTTGCAGGTGGCATGTTATTTACAAAGGTTGGAAGGTTTTTGGGGCGGGTCCATCACTATCATTTCTTAGATGGGGCACAGGCGACCTAGGAGAATCTGGTTGACAAAATTAGTAAACTCCATGGGTCGCTGGCGACCTATGGTGTTTGGGTAGTTGGTGACCCATGGGTCGCTGGCAACCCATAGACTTAGCTCATTTCGCCCAAACGAATTCTGCCTCCTTTATTCGTATTCCATAACTTGTTTGTTCGCGATTTTGAAGAAGTGCATGGGTTGCTGATGATCCGACCATAGAGGACTATCCTGGATTTTTAAATTAGAGATGTCTTCTCAAGTATTCATCATTGTCGTCACGTGCTATTGGCAAGTCACTAGCTTCTTACATACAAACACTTGTTGGACTGCAAGGATGCTGGTCCATTGGCTTCGCTGACTCCGGTCATCACCTTAACCATATAGCTTGGTTCTTGTCGAAATCTTGTCGTAACCTCTTTGGTTAGTTCCTGAATCATCCTATTGCTTAAGGTTGCCTTGTTTTCTTTTGGTATCTGATGGGTTAACATTTGCCCCTAGAATATGTCTTCACTGCAAACAAGGCATGCTCTAGAAGTTATCGTTTTCCTTATCTATTTGCTGACTTTCAAGAGATTGCATTAGAGCTCTACGCATAGGTTAGCCCAACGTCATTAGTTATCTTCCTTTTGTTTTGGCTGTTGTTGCTTTCCTCAACCTGTCATGTTTTCGCTTGTAGTCTCCTGGCATGCTTGGGGTGACGAACAGTCGTGATTAATTGAATTTTAAGTGACTGGGAAGAGCTTTCTTTTTCAAACATAGGATGAAAAAGGTATGCAAATTTCTTCTTTTTCTTCTTCTTTTTAATGGGTCTCTAGCGACCTATAGGGGATAGGTCACTAGCACCTAACTAAATGAAGCTCCAAGGTCGGGTCGCTTGCAACCCATGGAAGTTCTGGTCGCTAGCGATCTGAATACTTAGTGAAATTTTTGCCTTCGTCCTCGCGTACTTATATCCATTAGCCGACCTAAGGCATTCACTTGACCCGATCCACTTTCATTTCTTCATGCGACCATGTGTTCTAGTGATTCATCAGTGATTCGAATCAATTACTTCGATGATCCATCATACTTCGCTTGATCCATCCACCTTTGCCACCATCGATCCACATCTCCTTCGAGCCTAAACCCTGATCGATCCATTGCTTCATTCGAGCTTAAGCAGTGCCAATCCATCCTCTTGTTGTACCCGAGCTAATCCTTTGCTTCTCTCGAGTTTAGGTTGAAGCCGATCCATCCTCTTGTGGTACGCAAACCGGTCCATCACTAGTTCTCCCACAACTTAATTCGTAGCTCGCTAAGCTTAATTTGTGATTCTTCTTGTTCCATTAAACTAATTTTGATGTGGGTTTGCTTGCTTGAGTTTGTTAATTGCTATGTTGGTATGATGATTTAATGCACAACCTTAGCTTATGACGTTAACTATAAGATTTTGTGCTGATTGTGGTTCCTTGGAGGAAGAGAGGAAATCTGGTCTTGAGTTGTCTCTTGGAATGACATTAGGGCTTTGGCCTAAGGCTTGACACGTTTTGTTATCTTCGTCCATCGAACGAGAATTGGCCCGTTTCCAGTTTGCAAGCGTTACTTGCATAATGCTTCATCAGTTGACCTTGATTCCTTTGAGATCTTTGTCTTACCATGTTTTATGCATTGCATGCTTGGTGTCCCTGTAATGAGAAAATTTTTCCATGTCGCTTCAGAAGATGGATCAGTTATCGATCATAGCCCGATAACGGGTAAGCGTGCAAGCAATATAACTAGAAGTAGAAAGCGATGTTTCACAGGAAGTTCTCTCCTTCCGCTGCAAGCATCCATACAGGATAGGCCATTTGAGGCACTTTAGACACCAAGTTTACCTCATATAGATAGCACATTGCACCTACCTCAATTCATAGTTGAAATCAAATGCGCTAATCTCAAGTTAGTGTTGATTCGGAGTTCAAGTGTGATAAGGGGAACTTATGAAAATAGGATAGATTTGCTAATAACGTTACCTTACCTTTTACAAATGTGAGTTCTATCATATAAAATGAAATAGCCATCCACACGTCGCTAGCCAAATGGACGAATTCTGCGCTTTCTGAAGCTGAATCGTCATCTTCTTCGCAAGCCAAGTTTGGTCAATTAGTTCCAGTTAGGCCCATTGTGGATCGTACGCCTCCCAACTTTCGAATCCTACTCAACCCACCTGAAAATGCCTCGTCGGTGGGTCTCCACTAAGGTTCTCGATAACATATGTTTATAGCATTGGATCCCCGAAATGGATGCGCGCCTTTCGGAAAGAGATGAGTTTGCTCACATGCCTCCCTCGGAGTTCACAGCTTGTCATCGGTTCATGTGTTTGAATGGTGATGCTCCTCCCTTTAGTAATTTTCTTCACAAAACGCCCTCGAACTTAGGGATTGCCCCATTCCAGCTTCATCTGAATGGTTCTGCCATCCCCACTTGCTTGCACATCCTTTTTATGTGGATGTTCCGTCGTGCTCCGAGTTTCGACGAGTTGCGATACTTCTTTGCTTTCAAGAGGAGAGACGATTGCCCCTCTCTGATCATAATCGAGGCCTAATGGAATCAGAAGATAATTTTGCATTTTCAAAGCAACTTATCGCAATTTAAGACGTAGTACTTCTTCATTAGGTGCCCAATGGGATTAAATCATTGATGGACGACAGAGGGTAAGTTTTCTTATTCTCCATTTGTCGAGCTTTGAAGTGATGTGATAGAGTCTCTAATTGATTGCTTTCTTTTTGCAAATATCCCAAGGCCAAACAGAGACATTGCTCATAGTGAAGCCTGTTAAACTCTAAAAGCTATCGATGCCGAGAAGCGGAGCGTAAGAGTTTTGCTTACTGACGAGAACTTGCATCAATTCAGACTATTAGCTCCAGGTAGATCCGTTGCTCAGACTGAAGTTCCCTCTCTCGGCAGAGCCACAGTTCATGCAAGGCCTTCTTCTTCACATGATTCCAATGAGGGTCATGAAACAGGCGGCCCCTCCGTGAGCCCGCTCGACGAGACTCATGAGTAGGATACCGCAGCTGGTCTAAGTGGTTCTACCAGAATGTCCCCGATTTAGGAGAAACAGGAAGTCGATCCCACGCAAAGAGAAGGGAAAGCTACGATGGATTTGGAGAAGGAAGATGGGGAGTTTGAAAGTAGCAGTGGTGAAACCACGGCCAGTGATTATTTTTTGTCGGAATCCGAAGGTGAAGACTCGGAGTCGTGTGATGAGACACCGGGCACGAGTCTTATTCTCTCGGATTCAACCCCCTCCGACACTAATGATAAAGATAAGGTACCAGAGGCCGGAAAATGTCAAGATTCTCCTGGTAAGGCTACTGGGGTAGGTCTTGGAGATATCAGCAATGTATTCGTCGACTTCAATGCCCTTATGAAGGACGAGTTCAAATTTGATGTGACATCGTCCTGTTCAGGCAATATCGCGCCATCTATCAGCCCAACTCTGCCTATGACAACCGAAGCTAGTCCAATCCGCCCTTTGATAGTCGTTCGCTCTAGTTCGTGACGACATCTTAGGCCTATATTAGGAATGCACGATGCACTAGGATTGCACTTATACTTATTTTTCGTTCTCTCGTATGCTTGCTCAATTCCTTATGTTTTTTTAAAGTTTTTCATGTATGGTTTGTTTTAAGTATGACGAGAGGGCGTGGTATTTAAGATGACTTCAAGGATTATACCGATTCCTAATGGTACTCGAAGCGTTCTTTCATCCACCACCAAGTTCGGGGGACGGAAGAGGAATATAGGCGAAGGAAAGAACTTAAGGCAGAATCTCGCTGCTAAGAGGAGAGAGATAAGTTCCGTTCGTACAAAGGCGGGTATGAGAAAAAACGTCTCATGATGAAAGGGTAGAGTCATCGAAGAAGTCAAAGTTGGATCACAGCTCCCATCCTTCCGAGTCTGTTCTGAAGCATACTTCAGTAGGACAAGGGGTTCCTATCTCTTCTACCCTACCTCCGCCTCCAGTGCATGCTTCATCATCTTATATAGTTGCTACTACCCGGGGCACTTCTCATCCCCCCTGAAGACCGTCCTATCTTCTTTCCGCCGACCTGCCTAAGCTTGAGGCCGCTCTTCCAGGTTGGTTCCTAAGAGGCATTAAGTTTGATATGGATATTCACCCCATTCGTAGGGATTCTTTTATGCCACGCCTCCAGGCTATTCAAGATGACTTGGAACATGCTGAGAAGTGGGAAAAGCACTACAAGCAATTAGCAGACACCAATAGGAACAACTACCAGGAGATCCTCTCCTTTGAAGCTGAAAAAGGGACTTTGAAAATGCATTGGCCGAACGGGATGCTAAAATTAAAAAATTGGAGGAGAACAAAGAGGCAGCGCTTCGGGATAGTAAGAGGACTACCGGCTTAATGTTGGAGATGAAAAATATGCATGAGAGAGCCGAAATCGTCTAGAGAGATGAAATCAAGAAGACTCATGTGGAAGAAGCCAAGTTGAAGAAAGATGTGGTTGCTTGCAATGCTATTATTGAAGCCCAAAGGAAGACAATTGCAAATCACAATTTGATTGTTGAGGGACATAATAAAATAACTTCCGATCAAGTCGAGTCAATTGAAAAGTTGCTGAGGACAATTATAGAATTACAAGCTTAGGTCGCACAACTTGGTGTCGACAAAACTATAGTTGATACGGAGAAGGCTGCGGTGACAGCAAATTATTTGGAGCTCCAGCATACTTTTGACAAGAAGATGAAGAAACTAGACTCGATGATCTTAAATTTCTACGTCAATTCTATACTGCATCAGGGGATCCTTTATTATCTTGGCCTAAAGTTACCTTGTACTCTTGCCCTCATTTGGGAGGAAATCCTATCTCGTTTTGCCAAGAATGGCGAGGTATATTCAGACCAGGAGTTGCAGGATGCCTACCTTAATAAGGAAACCAAGAAGGCGTTGCTCGAAGCCAAGAAATTTTTCGAGTCAAATGGGAGATGGAAACAGCCAAAGTGTCTCTGATGGTTGCCACCGATATTCCCGCCAAGCCTTGAATCTCCGATACGGGTGAACCTTCGGTGCAGCTGCATGATCAGCCGATGAGCTTAGGGCTCGATGTTGTTCCTCATGTGGTGGAGCCCTCCAAAGAAGGTGAAGGAGATGAGTTCGAGGTTGTCGTTCACGATCCTTCCTCTGGCGCAGGTAATATTCATGCCTCTCCCACATTCGGGGGCTTTTATCTTATGCCATAGGAGCAAGAGGAGTTTGATGCTTTTCTTTCTGATCTTATAAGTCCTTCCACTCATCCTGTTGGTGTGCCAGTTACTTCGACGCTTGTGCATGTTGCTATCTTTACATCCTCTGAAATTACATCTGTTCCTGCTCCTGCCCCTACATCTACACCTTTTCTCACAATCAGAACTGGAGGCTGAGAAGATTGAGGCACTTCATGGCCCGGATGATCCTTTGGCATCCCTTGAAGGTGATATGATGACCGTTAAGGCCAAAGAGCAGGAAACACCGACGGAGCAACCACAAAAGATTTTGCATGACCGATTTCTGTTAAGAAGGATAAAGTGTAGGCGGTTAAGGCCTCGAAGAGTTCCTGGAAGCGAAGAAAGCGTAAGGGGACAGTAAGCTCTATTAGAAGACATTCGAAGGAGGAGGAAATCACTACAAAAATATAGGTCAACATTACTAGCAGCAACACCTCTCTAGAAAAGAAGCTGAAGTTACCAAACAGAGGTGGGAAAGGAAGTGGTGGAAAAAAGCGTTGATTGACGGTACTGTGATTGATTCGTGTTTTAGTCGTAGAGTCCGTAATTTTTCTTTGTTTGCCGCTATTGTGTGGGTACGGCCCCTACATTTTGATTCTATGTTCGTAAAACAATATGATGGTATTTGATTTTATTTTTTTTCTATCTTTTCATTTGTACTCTGTGTACATGTGTACGTTTCATTTCATACTTTTCTAGTCCTGTGGTCATGGCCGAAATCCCTCATTCAAAGTGATATAATTTTGATAATTTTCAAAACTGCTCTACCTTGTTTAGGAATTCATTATTGTTTAGGGAGAAAGGGTTTGTGGACTCTTTGTATTCAAGTGATTCTGTTTTCGTACAGATATATGCCTCCCAGTGCATAGGTTTATTCACTCCAAACAAACTTCAAGTACTCGACGTTTCCAAGCAACAAGAGAAGTTTCAACTCGAGTGCACGACTTCTAGGGTTCCTTGTTACTGCCTATCTCAAAGTTGCGGGAGAAACTTGAGTCTAGAGTTCCTTGGTGCTGCCTATCTCTAGGCAACACAATAAACTCGAATATGGAGTTCCTCGACGTCGCCTATCTCCAAGCAGGCGAGAAATTTGAATCTGGAGTTCCTTAGTGTTTCCTATCTCCAGGCAGCACGAGAAACTTGAATCTGGAGTTCCTTGGTGTTGGCTATCTGGGGGCATGAATCAGGAGTTCCTCGGCATTGCCTATCTCCGAGCAGCGTGAGAAACTTGAATCTAGAGTTCCTCGGTGCTTCCTATCTTAGGACAACGCGAGAAACTTAAATTTGGAATTCTTCAGCATTGCCTATCTCCGGGTAGCATGAGAAACTTGAATCTGGAGTTCCTCGGCGTTGCCTATCTACGGGAAATGCGAGAAACTTGAATCTAGAATTCCTCGGCATTGCCTATCTTCGAGCAACGCGAGATACTTGAATCTGGAATTCCTCGGCATTGTCTATCTCCGAGCAACGCGAGAAACTTGAACTTCGGCGTTGCCTACCTTCGAGCAACGTGAGAAACTTTAATCCGGTGTTCTTCGGTGTTGCCTACCTTCGGGCAATGCGAGAAACTTGAATTTGAGTTTGGGCAACATGAGAAACTTGAATCTTGAGTTCCTCGGTGCTGCCTATCTTCAGGAAACGCGAGAAACTCGAATTTGGAGTTCTTCGGCGTTGCCTATCTTCAAGCAATGCAAGAAACTTGAATCTGAAGTTCATCAGTGTTGCCTATCTCTAGACAACATGAGGAACTTGAGTTTGTGGCCCTCCTGATGTAGCTGGGGCGGCATCATTTTTTCGAGGGTCAGGATCGGGTTCCGCCGATCCAACGGTTTGAGTCGAATTACTTCCGCCGACTCGTCGGGTAACTATCATGAACACAATTTAGACGATTCAAAAAGAAAATTTTATTAAGCAAAGCATGACAGATTCTTTGCCTATTTACAATCCCATTGGAATTTTCGTAACGGGTTATTTGTTGAAAATTAGAAAATACATAACGTAGCTTTTTAAATGATATATCGCCGGAGCGATTCGCTATTCTAGGCTTTGTTAATTGCAGTCCCATCGACGATTGTCAGCTTGAAGGTCCCATCACTAAGCTTTTGATGAATGACAAATGGTCCTTCCTAATTCGGTCTGAAGGCTCCCGGGACAGGGTAAACTCGCTTTAGCATGAGATCGCCGACTTTGAAGGTTTGACTGTGAACTTTGGAGTTGAAGTATCATGCGACCCTTTTTTGGTGGGCGGCTATTCTCAACTCTGCTTCCTCTCTCCTTTCATCGACCATGTCTAGCGATTCGAGTAGGAGTTGCACGTTTTGTTCTTGGTCGAATTCATCCTTCGGTGAGAAGGGACTTCTAGTTCGACGGGGATCATCACCTTTGAAACATATGCCAATGCAAATGGGGTGTGGACGGCTATAGCTTTGTGTGTTGTTCTGTAAGCCCATAGTCAGAGTAGAAGCTCATCAACGCAGTTACCCTTTGCTTTTGTCAGTCGCTTTTTGATGGTGGATTTGATGATCTTGTTTGTTGCCTTCACTTGCTCTTTTTCCTACGTAGCGCTTGTAGAAGTCTTTGAACTCAGTGCTTTCGAATTGCGTTCCATTGTCAATGATGATTTTTTATGGCATGCCAAACCTGCAAATGATGTTTTAATAACGAATTTAACAACTTCTTTTTGGTTATGGTGGCAAGAGGTTCCGCTTCGGCCTATTTTGTGAAATAATCTATGGCCATAATATCATATTTGGCTCCTCATTTTCCATTGGAAGGACGCCAATCAAATCGATCCCCCATACCGCAAACGGCCAAGGGCCGACCATTTGCACCCATTCTATAGATGGAGTTCCCTTAATTTTGTAGAATCTCTGACAACGATTGCATCTCCTGGCATGATCTACGGCATCGCGGTTTACTATTGGCCAGAAGCACCCATACCGAAGAACTTTCTTTGCTAGCATCTGCCCCCCGGTGTGGTCTCCGCACTTGCACTTCTTCCAGGATTTAGTGTGCCCATCATCGATCACACACCTAAGAAGTGGGGTCGAGAATCCCCTTCAATAGAGTATTCTGTTCTGTATCATGAATCGCGACGCCTTCCTAAGTAATTTCTTTCGTTGGTTTTGGTCTTTTGGAAGAGTTCCCGCCTGGAGATAATCTTTTATTCGTGTCATCCACGTGTTAGGGTCCACAGTAGTCTCAAGAACCAATTCTACGTCCATTTCATTAATGCTTGGATTGGTTAGAGTTTCGACTGGGACCATCCCCAACGACTGGGCTTTTCTAGAGCTTGCCAACTTGGCCAAGAAATCTTCCTTAGTGTTTTGTTCCCATGGTATGTTGGTTACGGTATAGTGTTCGATGTCGCTCAGCAGCTCTTGCACTTTGGATAGATATGGGGCCAAGTTTCCACCGGGTGCTTGATACTCTCCTTTCACTAGACATACAAACAGTTGGGAGTCGCTATATATATGAATGGACTTTATTTTGGGTTCCTTCACGACATTCATCCGTACGATCAGTGCTTCATACTCCGCCTCATTATTCATAGCTGGGAACTCCAAACATAGGGCAAAACTAATGGCTCGCCGCTCGAGGGTTTCAAGCACTACCCCTATGCCCAAACATGAGTTGTTTAATGCTCCATCGACAAAAAGCTTCCATTATGTGTCCACTTGCAGCTGTACTTCCTCTTTATCATTTCTTATTGTGAACTCAGCAATGAAATCAGCCAGTGCTTGCCCTTTGATTGCTTTCCTTGGATGGTAAGTGATATCATATTAACTCAATTCTGTGTTCCACTTAAGTAATCGTCCGGATGTCTCTTGCCAGTACAAAACTTATTTTAATGGCGGGTGGGTCAACACCCTAATCGGATAGGCATGGAAATACGGCCGCAACTTTCGAGACACAATAAAAAGGAAATACGCTAGTTTTTATGATGACCCGCAAATCCATACCGTTTGAATCGATGATAAACCACACATGTACGACCCAAAAAGCACAGAACAACGAAAAGTCAAGAGAAAGAAAAGAAGAGAGAAGAAGAGAGGAAAAGAAAGAGAGAAGAGAGAACCAAACAGAACAATACAGAATCTCACATCGCAGCGGAATAACATATAATATCATATCAATGATCTTTACAAATATACACACATCAATCAGAGTCCAACAATCAACCACTAGCTATCATCCTGGACAGTTATTATAACAAGTCCTCACAATTGTCTATAATATACAACAACAATGCGCAAAGTGGATAAGCAAAACTGATACATGTATACGAAATGAAGATCTCCAGCTCTCCTGCTGAAGCTCCAAAAGCACTAATATGAACCTGTAAATATACTCGGTCTGACCCGAGCATTGAAAGGGAAGAACACCTGGATCAGTCTGGTAGACTGGCGTAAGATACACACTCAACTAAATTTATTAAATTACCAAACTTTTCCTTTCAAAAAAAGTATCTCGTAAGATTTGCCCACACATAAATACGGACATATTTTTAGCTTACGATAACTAAAACATTTCATATCCAATCCTCTTATATTATAATAGTGTCTATTGCACAAATAATATTAATCATAGCCAAAACTGTTATATTGATTAAATTCCAGCATATAGCCCAAAATGGGTAATACAATCAAAATGGGAGGTATGTACTGGAGTTTGGATTTCCATACAAATGACCAGGTGAAGGACCTACCTTCCGATGGGTACACCTCTAGATAGATATCCCAAGGGACCTCACAAAGTTCCTTTTCCAACATAAGACCGGCCTATCTCTATAACTAGGTAGTACCGAATATGTCATTCTGCGGTCGTTACCGACCTTTTCCGAGCCCCTCATAGCATACAAACCACATTAATTTACATCTCAAATGTCATAGCGGGAAGTAATATATCTAGAAGAGGATGATCACATCCTGATGGGAGCGACCCACTTAGCCTTACCGCATCTAACCCTGTTTCGGTCATTTTCGATTGATGAGGCCTGAGATAACGATTACCTTTCACATATCACATATCACATATCACATCACTTCGAATGCCACATGGCCATTTCCTTTGACCACTAATTGGCTTCTACAAAAATACAATCCTAAAGCTCATACGACTCAAGGAGGGTGTTAAGCTAAGAGAAGTTGCCTTCTCCGCCACCACTGATGTACGTTTGTAATAATCAATGTGCATAATCTTTAGAAATTCAATATTAGACAAACGTCCATACAAGTTGTCCACGAACAGGACAAACCGAAGGTACTTTCCTACCACATCCTATCGGGAAGTCCTAAGGATTGGTAGCGCATAGTCCTTGCATTGGATATTTCATGATGAAGGGACTGCTGCTATTGAATGTATATTGGGATTTTAACCCCAAACGATCAACAAGCAGTCCTCCACTATGAAAATCCTGAATATCAATATCATCACAACCAACCAGCACAATCGCCGCATAAAAGTTGGTCTGAAGTGGTTTTTAGATAAATCTGATCTCGGTCTCTTCGCACCAATGACACAAAAGCGTTTCTCAACCTCACACAGATACTAAGTCCTAGAGACTTATCACGTCTCCAACTTTCAACTTGCTATCCTTCGGCCAAGGAGGAATCTCGATAGACTGGAGTAATACTCCGCACTACACGAATCAACATCCTCAACACAAATGATAATCAAGCCCACACATATGGCTACATACTAAGTGTTCGACTAAATAGTTCCCACATCAAGTCGAGGAACTAAAATGGCCAAATTTGATAGTCAGTTATTTAACTATCAAGGCAAAAAAAATATATCTAACACCATATGTCATCACTAGGCACTTTTAATTAATCTTTTATTAATTAAATCACTTGCCAAATATCCACTTCAAATTATCTTTAAAAAAGATATATTCTTAAAACCATTTCAATAATTCAATATTGCAAAACATTTCATATACTTATTTAATAATAAGTAATTCATAATTCAATTTATTTTCAACACTTAGAAAATATTACATATACTTAAATCACGATTAAGCATATATTTTATTCTTTAAAGAAAACATTCTCTTAAACGTATGTATTTGGGTCAAAACGAATGTTGCGTAAAACATCGTTACGATAACCCAAAATCACTAGTATAGGGATTCGAAAATTAGATAGATATATAAATCTCATATACTATAAAAAATATCTCCTTTCGAAAATCATTTGCTATAACAACAATGTTATAGTCCATAATTTCCTTACTTCTCGAAAACATCTATTTCAACAATGAATGTTGAAATCTATGTATTCGATACTTAACGCATTTTAAAACATCTTTAAATCATTTAACTCCATTTAGATATATCACTTTCCAAAATATTCATTTAAATTAGGAGATTATTCATTGTCCAAAATCGGGAATATAATTCTCTAACCAAATTCATTATTATTGCAACATTTAATTTAAAGGATAATTCACTATCCAAAATCGTGAATATATCATCTTTAATAAACTTTCATATTTAACTCATCAAATTCGATTGATTTCGGATTTATAAAATAATGTTTATAAATTCCGTTAGTTATAACAACTTCCATTTATAAAATTCCTTTACTACGATTTCCGTTTATCTCTTATGTGCCAAAATCCAAATTATAAGTTAATTCACTTATAATTCTCTTATTTGCAAATTCATTCTTTTAATAACATCATCAATTCATAAATCTTTAAATCTCGTTTACTTTTAAAATTCATTTATAACTTCATTTTAAATACTTGCAAAAATCCCTTATAATCCCATCATTTTTATTTTTAAAATATCAATTTTACAAATCTTATATATATAAACCGTTTATAATAAATTCAAAAATCTCAATTTAAACTATTTACAAAATAGTTAACTCCATATTCCAAAAATCACATTTTGATATATTTCACAAAAATCATAATTTTATAACATAACAATTATAACTATTTATTTATTTAAAATAAATTCACTCCTTAAAAATTCGAAGCTAAATAGAATACCTATTTTAAAAATCTCTTGAAAATCCTTTTTAATTTGAAAATCATCACTTTAACATTTTTAAATTTCCAAAAATAGGCCTAATGCTGTAACAACACTAAATACGTCAATCATATCAATATTGACATCCATAACATCATATATCATATGATAACAACATATATCATAATATTTGTAAATAAAACAAATATCGCTGAGGAATCTAGTTGGATCCCTCTAACCTGTCACTTGAACCAAATTTACATATTAGAAAATATCTACAATGCGCGCTTCGAGGCAAACGCGTGTACAAAAGATCATCCGCTCATACACGGAAACGTATACGGTCTAATCTACTCCAATAGGAAGAAATGTATCCATATACCAGTCAATATGTAGATAATATGTCACACATCATCCAAACAATCATCAATTAGCATAAAATAAATTTATTCTCACTTATATGAAAATATCAATGAGTCAGAAAGAGTGAATTGTACTCACTTTGGTTCCAATATCAGTTGCAGTGTTTTATTCCAAATAAAATTAAACTGGCGTTTAATTTTACCAAAATTTACACTAGGTCTATTCAACTGCAAACTAGCTCTAAATGTAGTGCTCATCAATACGGACCCAATGCAATTTGTTTCGTCAAAAACAGATCTTGTATGAAGAAGTTATGCAATTTTAAAGTTTATACAAATTATATATATATAATTTACAATTTTTATTTATTTTAAAATCTAACTTTCAATCTGGCCGTTGATTTCATTTAAATCAGATCGTTGCCGTGCTTTCTTCTTCTCCCAAGCACGCAACTCCCTGGGTTAAGAAATCCATCGGCTGCCACCACCTCTTCGAATTATACTCCTCCTCTGATCAACCATAGTTCGATCGAACTATGCCACGACGAAGCCCTACCTCGCCTCCACCTAAGGCTGCAACACCATGGAGCTCGGGGACCCCAATTGGCCACACAACCCCATTAAACATGCAACGAACTCACCTAGATTTTCTCCTCCTCGTGACGAATCGAACGATTGCAACAATATCGGTGTGAAGATCTTCCCTAGATCTTCAAGTTTGTAGTTGAAAACTTTTCGTAATTGTTTACGGATTGAGTGAGATTAAGGGAAGAAGTTTTGAGCGATTATGGCCATCGAAAATAAATGGCGGCAGTGACCAAGATAGATTAGGGTTTCGCAAAATGGAATTTATGATGCCCTTTTATAGAAAATTTCACGACACTATTCATACAAAAATTTTTCAAACTCCAAACGAAGCGTGCCGCTTGGCATTTATAATGTTTTACCCTATTCCGAATACAGTGGAATATATATCGAGAGCCAATTCGATCGTATTTGAAAGATAGGTTTTCGAATCGGCTTATTTAAATTTAAAATTTAATTAAACAAATTTCTACGCATTTCAGCTTTGTACGGACAAACCGTAAATTCGATTGACATGAAATTTGAAATCCTACAATAATACAACATTACAAATCCAATGAAACCGGTTTCGTCGAAATCCGAGACTGTGTGAAAAATGAATAGTTTTACACGTTAAATAAATATTAAAATATTCAATTTCTGTAATTTTACTTTTAATTCAATTTTAAAAGTTCTCTAACTTCATTCTAATTCAAATAGAATCTAATTCAACTTTATAAATCATTTTCATTCTTATTAAATTCAAATTCAAATTATTTCAACAATTTCAAATATTGAATTAACAATTTAATTATCCAATTAAATCCTTATATTTCAAATATAAGCTGTTCAATTTATAAAATTTACTTTTGAATATTTAAAATCAGTTAAATATACGAATTTCAAATGATCGAAATTCTGGGTCGTTTCATTCTCCCCTACTTAAAAGAATTTCGTCCTCAAAATTACTAAGTAAGAAAAAGTCACAAAATCCATTAATTTTTCAAAAACAAATTTGTTCAAACTAGAATTACCAACATTATTTAAACATTTTTAACTTTTCTAAACTCCATTCGTTAAACTTCTTATAAAAACTTTTATAAGTTTTCAAATTCATGCTTAGATATCTTTTAAAAACCAACTAATATTATTTAACTTTTGACTCAAAATCAAAATTTTAGTTATCACAAATTTTTCCAATTTTCAAAAAATTTCTAACGCCTTAAATTTTTGGAAAATTTCGCCTTAGTCTCTTTTGTGAGGTTCGACCGTAGTAGGGTCACAACATATATATATCACAAATATACATCTCATATTCGAGAATGAGACAACCTGTAGGGAAAAAAATTATATAGTATGACATGTAATCCGAGATATATACCTTCTATATTATTGGCGAGCATATACGGCTTATATAGCGCGAAAGCGAGCTCCAAATGCGAAGCATGCACCATCCGCACCTACTAAACACTCAATAAATAATCTAAAAACATGTATATATAGAAAGTAATATCATTATACAACATATACCAATACAACAACAATATATGCCAATATAGCAAATGAATTCAAAAGAAAAAAATCCAACCATCAAACAACTATCATCCAACTAACATCCAACAAACCAATATCTATCCAATCAGTCCATAACCAAGTCAATATAAATTCATTTCATATTGATATTCATTGAATTGGTTTTCAATTTATTCACATTTGATTCATTAACATTGGATTTTACTAACATTCATTTATTCGTATTCAATTAGTTTACATTCACTAATTTATATTCAAGTTAGTTCACTTCTAATTCAAGTTAAATTCTATTCTATTTAAATTCACTTATTACCAATTTGTATTCAATTATTTTAGCTTTCAATTCCACTAACATTTAATGAATTTCTGTACAATCAACTAATATCCATCTAACAACCAATGCATATCCAACATAACCAAATTTATTTAATTTACTTAGTTTACATTCAATTTGGTCTAATGTTTTTAATTTCAACTGGTTTAATACTCAATTTAGATTGAATTCTAATATTCACTATAATCACATTTTACCACAAATTTTGAATTTCATTTTATAACTCAAGTTCATATTCATTAGTTCATTTTATTAATTCATTTTGATATCAAATTCAACTTCCTTCAACACCACTTAAGTTATGTTCTATTTCATTCTCACTTGCATTTACTTTCACTATAAAACCTAAGTTCACTTCTCATTTAATTCAAGTTCTATTTTATTTAACTCATTTCCATTAACACATTTCTTTTTCTTTACCTGAGTTGAATTTCTTTTTCAAAGATTATTTCCTTTTTAACTTGACTTAGATTTCATTTCTAAAGTCATTTTATTTAACTTTTACTTAAGTCAAATTTCATGTCACTATTAAAATTTAGATTTTTGTTTTGCTTAACAAAATTGTTTAACTATTTTAATATTTGGTTTTACTTACATTTTCTCACTTTACTAGTTATACTACTTATTTATTTAAATTTCCAAATTCATATTATATAATCACTTACCACTTAAGTTTAATTTTCCATTTTAACAACTTATCTAATCTAGTTCAATTTATTTAAACTTCCTTTAGTTAAATTTCAAATCATATATTTTATTATGCTACTCAAATTTATTTCAATTTTGCCAGAGTTAAAATTTTATTTCATATTATAAGTTCAAAACTCATTTCACTTATATTCATTAATTTCAACTTGAATTTTAAATTCAAATTCGTTTATCACGACAAAATTTCAATTGCAATTTACTATTGATAACAAAAAAATCACACAGAAACTCGAAAATGATACCGATGATGCTGCAGTCATTACCCTTATTATTTCCTAGCAATAATAGTGAATTCAACGCTTTATGTACTTTTAAAAATCCTTTTTATTATTTATAAATCGCATTTACAAAATCTTTTACTCATATAATTTCACTATTTCACTTCACTTATATAGAATCATTCCAAATTCTTTTATCTTACTTAGATTTATAATAATATAACCTCTTTAACTTTGAAAAATAAATTTCAAAATCAACAAGATTCAAATTCTCAAATTCCTAGTTTAAATCCATTTTTATTTACAACTCATATAGTTTCATTTCTTATATATAAGATATTTCACAATTGTAAATCATTTTAATAATAATTCCATACTTATAATTCATCTGCTTATATGATTTATTCTTTTACAATTGTTATTTTTATTTAGATTATTCCAACATCTTTTATTAATTTATATATATTTACATTTTCAAACAGCTAAACAATCAATTAATATACACTTAATAATTTCTGAAAAATTAATCCTTTATATATAAAATATAATCGAGGTAATATTATTTCATTTACCCAATTTAAAATGATACTATGTCGTCTTGCCTTATTCAAGTGTTTAGAAATCCCAATCAATAACATGACTCCCACATACTGACCAGAATTCACAAACAGCTTAAGGATTAGCAAATGCAATATAAAACATTTTATAATCACTAACAAATACGCGCTCATATATATAATACACTCAAACTCAATCTAGGGTGCTATTGTCCCTATCTATACTAAGTACACATCAGAGCCTAGGTATATACAAAATCTTAGATCTGATAGACGATCTGCAAATCCGTACCTTTTGAATCGACAAGAAACCACACATGTCCGTTCCAACAAGCATAGAACAACGGAAAGCCAAGATAAAGAAAAAAAGAGAGAAGATGAGAAGAGAAGAAAGAGAGAAGAGAGAACTAAACAGAACAATACAGAATCTCACATCGTAGTGGAATAACATATAATATCATATCATTAATTTTTACAAAACAGAAACTGCATATACATACATCAATCAGAGTCCAACAATCAATCGCTAGTTATCAGCCTGGACAGTTATAATAACCTATCCTCACAATTGCTGATGCGCAAAACTGATACGTGTATACGAAATGAAGATCTCCAGCTCTTCTGCTGAAGCTCCAAAAGCACCAATCTGAACTTATAAATATACTCGGTCTGATCCGAACATTGAAAGGGAAGAACGCTCAGATCAGTCTGGTAAACCAACGTGTTTCTCACCCTCAACTGATTTTATTAAATTACTAAACTTTTCCTTTCAAAACAAAAGTATCTCATAAGATACGCCCACATATAAACACAGACATGTTTTTACCTTACGATAACTAAAACATTTCATATCTAATCCTCTTATATTATATAAACTCTATTGCATAAATAATATTAGTCATAGCCGAAATTGTTACATTAATTAAATTCTAGCATATATCCCAAAATGGGTAATACAATCAAAAAGGCAGATACGTAGTGAAGTTTGGATTTCCATATAAATGACCAGGTGAAGGGACTGCCTCCTGATGGGTACACCTATAGATTTATGTCTTGAGAAATGATCATAAAGTTTCTCTACTAACATAAGATCGGCCTACGTCTATAACTAGGTAGTACCGAATATGCCATCCTTCGGTCGTTACCGACCTTTTTCGAGGGCCCACATAGCATACAAACCACATTAATTTACATCCTGAACGTCATTGCAGGAAGAAATATATCTAAAAGAGGATGATCATATCTTGATGGAAGCGATCTACTTAGCCTTGCCGCATCTAACCCTATTTCGGTCATTTCTGGTTGATGAGGCCTGAGGTAACGATTATCTTTCACATATCACATCACTTTGAATGCCACACGGCCATTTCCGTTGAATACTAATTGCCTTCCACAAAAATACAACCCTTAAGCTCATACATCTCAATAAGGGTATTAAGCCAAGAGAAGTTGCCTTCTCCTCCACCACTGATGTACGTTTGTAAAAACTATTGTACGTAATCTTTACAAATGCAATGTTAGACAAACGTCCATACAAGTCATCCAGGAATAGGACAAACCGAAGGTATTTCTTACCACATCTTGTCGGGAAATCCCTAGAATTAGCAGTGAATAGTCATTGCATTGGATATTTCAAAACGATGAGACTACTGCTACTGATTGTATATTAGGATTTTAACCCCAAACGATCAACAAGCAGTCATCCACTATGAAATCCTGAAAATCAATATCATCACAACCAACCTACATAATTATCGCACAAATGTTGGTCCGAAGTGGTTTTTTCGATAAATGTGATCCCGGTCTCTTCGCACCAACAATACAAAAGCGTTTCTCAACCGCACACAGAAACTAAGTCTCATAAACTTATCACTTCTCCAACTTTCAACTTGCTTTCCTTCGACCAAGAAGGAAGCTCGATAGACTGGAGTAATACTCCGCACTACACGAATCAACTTCATCAACACAAACGATAATCAAGCCTACACATATGGCTACATACTAAGTGTATGACAAAGTAGTTCCCACATCAAGTCAAGGAACTAAAATGGTCAAATTTTATGATCGGTTATTTATCTATCAATGCAAACAAACAAATATCTAGAACATTAAGCAATCACTAGGCCCTTTAAATTAATCTTTTGTTAATTAAATCACATGCCAAATATCCAATTCAAATTATCTTTAAAAAAGATATATTCTGTAAACCATTCCAGTAATTTAATATTGGAAAACATTTCTATAAACTTATTTTATAACAAGTAATTCACAATTCAATTTATTTTCAACACTTAGAAAATATTACATATACTTAAATCTAAATTAAGTATATATTTTATTCTTTAAGGAAAACATTCTCTTAAACGAATTTATTTAGGTCAAAACGAATGTTGAGTAAAACATCGTTAGGACAACTCAAAATCACTAGTATAGGGTGTAACTCCCCACCCCGAGACCCACATTAACAAAGAGAATTACTGGGTAATTATATCTGCTAATGTGGAGAATAGGGCTGGTTAGGAGCGACCATCTATAATCTTGTCTTAAACATCTACTGCACACGTCGATAAATGCTCTATATTATTTTTCTTGATTCAAGTAAATCGACATATCCAATAAATGCTTAATACAAAACTATAGGTGGCTAATGGATCTATCAGAACAAAATACAATAACAAAATGCATATCGCATCATAGAACAGTGATCATCATATATAAAAATACATATACATAGATACATCCCAGTATGATACAAACTGATACACAAAAGTGGTACAGAGACCACACTATATACATCTAATCAAATACATATCAGAGTCAAGCGGAAAGTAATATAAACTACACAAAAGTGCTAGGCCGGTATCCAAGCAAATGCATCAGAGCTAAGTCCTGTAACTGATAGCTAACCTGAAACAACTCGGTCTGACCCGAGTATAAAATACTCGGATCAGTCTAGCTAAACGAATCAGTAAAATGTGATAGAAGAATAATAGAGCATAAGAGCATAGTGATATTCTTCTTAAATAAGAAGAAACCATAAGAAAGCTAACTATGGTTATATGGAGGATACAGAAAATGTATGGCATATATGGTTATACTAAGTGATAAAACACTATTGCTTCAATACGCATAAAACACAAAATCTCATGAATCGCTAAAATGTAGCATGCCTCATATCATCGGTAATCATAAATCAATAAGAATGGTTTAGGAAATAGTAAAATGTAAACTCCTAAAAGAGTAATTCCCAAACCCTCCATATCGGCAACTCCAAGAAAAACATAAGCAAAAGCTATCTCGACATAAGCCATAAGGCAAATGTCGACAAAGAGATAAAAATCTCATACAACGCCAAAAGGAAAATCTCATAAATAACGCCAATAGGCAATCTCAATATATATATACGCCAAAAGGCAAATTTCATCACGCCAGTGTAGGCAAGGAAAATCTCAAAAGAACTCCAAAGAGTCCAAAAATCCCAAAGTAATCGCCACCGAATGGTTCAAAGGACCGATTCCAAAATGACAACACAAGGGTAGAAATCATCTCAAAAAGGTTCTGCACGTGCTATTTTTGCCGAGTACTGTTTCATATAATAGGTACCTCGCCCAAAGGCAAACGTCAAAAGACAAATATGCCGCAATGGCAAATACGTCGCAATGGCAAACATCCGAAGACAAATACGCCGCAATGGCAAACGTCCGAAGACAAATACGCCGCAATGGCAAATGACCCGAAGGTCCAGTACTGGCACACCAACAGGCAAATGTGTCACAAACTCTCGGAAAGGAATCCGAAAAGTGTTAACGTATGTCCCATACCACCCGTTTGCACTAAATGGTTTACTAACCGCTAGTAAATTTCACACTCAAAGCAGTAAAAGATTCACCTCGTATCATCGGTAAACTAGACCCGTAGGCCAAAACGATCAAACGAATAGATTAGGAATTAACTGAAAAGATAAACGCACGTGTTCATAGCACGCGTTTTATCCAATCATTTAATTCTCCTCTCTCTTCGCTCGAAGTGCAAAATTGTGTGTTTTATGTAGAAATTAAATTGAAGAAAACAAGTTTTAGGAACGCTTCAAAATCGCTTTAGAAATTGCATTTGAAATTTTCCTATTATGGAGTAACTAATTTAATACTTAAAAATAATATTAAATAATAATTTTAAAAGTCAATTTGCTTGAAAAACACTTTTTAATGCTTTATAAAACCCGTGTACGAAATCTAGAGAAAAATCTCAAAGAAATCGGGAAATATCAGAAAAAGCAGAAAATTATTCTAAGTATAAAAACCCGGTGAAAACAGGCTGCGAACCCAAGTTCGACAGCAGGTTTGGATCTGCAAACCGAGTCCAAATGACATGAAATTTGGAAGGAATGTATTTCAACATTTCTACTTCAATCTGCAAAAAGAATCATTCAAATCCGATTTGAAACGAAGAATCTGCGTCGTTTCAAAGTCGGACCAAAACAAAGTTTAAAATACTGAATTACAGCAATCTGCGAGTACAAGTTTGACAGCCGTTTAGAAATAGCAAACCAACCCAGATTTTCATGAAACTTTACAGGAATATAAAGCTAAATGATTTTTGAAAGTTAAAGGTTATCCATTAGTGTGTTGATCCATTAGTAATCAGAATTGCGAAGCGGAAGCGGATAAACTCTTTCCGCTAAGCACCATATTTTTGTTGTTTATTTAATTATAATTAATTATTGAATGCATGATAAATGTTTGCATCTTTGAATTGTTATTGATGGATTTTCATTTTTATAATAATTTTGAAATTTATGAATTTTGAAATTTGTTTTGTGTTAAATTGCCCGTGGAGTGTGTTATGAATTCTGGTCGAGACGTGGGACGCCACGGTATCGATAGGGATTTCTAAACGCTTTGACGAGACAGTCTGACACAACAGTTTGTGTTCCAATATTAAAAATGTTTTTTTGTATTAAGTTTAGATGACGTGCATAGCCACCGAACCTTAGTAACAACAAAAATTTGTGGCGAGGCCGTGTTGATTTTGCAATCAACATCGCAGCCATTTGACAAAACAATTTGCTATTAATAGATGGAAAGACAACGTCATTAGATTGACTGTTAAATTGCAAATTTTTAACTATTAAATTTGTTTTATGTTAAGAAGAACAACATATGAGATTTGCTAGGTAAAACAATTTTATGTCATAATATTTGAAGTGTTTAAATAATTATGAATGTACGAAAAATAATACTTAATGATAAGAATGACTTTTGAGTGAGTTAAATATTATTTCAAATTGAGATATAAATGACTTGGAAAGCATATTCACATATACCAATGTGTTAAGTTTTCAAAACAAGTATTTTGGAAATAAAACATTGCTAATGCCTTATATATAAAATGGAATGATTGATTTGGAAGTAAATATCATTATTTGTGAAAATAAAATATTATAAAAGAATTTGAATTTGAATAAGTGCTTTCAACAACAAGTTTATTTCAATGTCGCTTATTCCAATCCTTGGCTATGAAAGCCGTTTTAAGCTTTCCTTTGGTAACATTTGAATTGTTACTTTTTGCAATTTTCACTATAAATGTCTTGTTTGTTTTCAATATGATTTCATATTTTTAGTTGAATAGGAAATTGAATTAAACGTTCTAATAAAAGAAGTGGTAAGAAACACTTGTGTTTACTTCATCGATTAATTCCCGGACTTATTTGATTGAAACCATATTTTAGTCAAGTGGAATTTATCATCTTTTTTTGTAAATAATTAAGTAACGCAGAGTGGTTGTGGGACATCGAGCGACACTCATTTATTTACTAACTAAGAGTATATTACACTTACTGATCAAGAATGATCATTCTATGATTTGACTTACTATGGGCTTGTCTCTAGTATCCGCGAGGGGATTATACCTCGATTATGTTAGGCGTTATCTTTTGATACGTCTCTAATTAGGCGTAACGATGTGCTCTGATACCAAGCTGTAACGCCCCACCCCGAGACCCACATTAACAAAGAGAATTACTGGGTAATTATATCTGCTAATGTGGATAATAGGGCTGGTTAGGAGCGACCATCTATAATCTTGTCTTAAACATCTACTGCACACGTCGATAAATGCTCTATATTTTTTTCTTGATTCAAGTAAATTGACATATCCAATAAATGCTTAATACAAAACTATAGGTGGCTAATGGAACTATCAGAAAAAAATACAATAACAAAATGCATATCGCATCATAGAACAGTAATCATGATATATAAAAATACATATACATAGATACATCCCAGTATGATACAAACTGATACACAAAAGTGGTACAGAGACGACACTATATACATCTAATCAAATACATATCAGAGTCAAGCGGAAAATAATATAAACTACACAAAAGTGCTAGGCTGGTATCCAAGCAAATGCATCAGAGCTAAGTCCTGTAACTGATAGCTAACCTGAAACAATTCGGTCTGACCCGAGTATAAAATACTCGGGTCAGTCTAGCTAAACGAATCAGTAAAATGTGATAGCAGAATAATAGAGCATAAGAGCATAGTGATATTCTTCATAAACAAGAAGAAACAATAAGAAATCTAACCATAGATATATGGAGGATACGCATCATGTATGGCATATATAATTACACTAACTGATAGAACACTATTGCTTCAATAAGCATAAAACACAAAGGAGAGGAAAAATCTCATGAATCGCCAAAATGTAGCATGCCTCATTTCATCGGCAATCATAAATCAAATAAGAATGGTTTAGGGAATAGTATAATGTAAAATCCTAAATGAGTAATTCCCAAACCCGCCATATCGGCAACTTCAAGGAAAACATAAGCAAAAGCCATTTCGACATAAGCCACAAGGCAAATGTCGACAAAGAAATAAAAATCTCATACAACGCCAAACGGCAAATCTCAAAAATAGCACCAATAGGCAATCTCAATATATATACACGCCAAAAGGCAAATCTCAACACGCCAGTGTAGGCAATGAAAATCTCAAAAGAACTCCCAAGAGTCCAAAAATCGCAAAGTAATCGCCACCGAATGGTTCAAAGGACCGATTCCAAAATGACGACACGCAAGGGTAAAAATCATCTCAAAAAGGTTTTGCACGTGCTATTTTTGCCGAGTACTGTTTCACATAATAGGTACCTCGGCCAAAGGCAAACGCCAAAAGACAAATACGCCGCAATGGCAAACGTCCGAAGACAAATACGCCGCAATGGCAAATGACCCGAAGGTCCAGTACTGGCACGCCAATAGGCAAATGTGTCACAAACTCTCGGAAAGGAAGCCGAAAAGTGTTAACGTGTGTCCCATACCACCCGTTCGCACTAAACGGTTTACTAACCGCTAGTAAATTTCACACTCAAAGCAGTAAAAGGTTCACCTCATGTCCTCGGTAAACTAGACCCGTAGGCCAAAACGATCAAACGGACAAGTCGGGAATTAACCGATAAGATAAACGCACGTGTCCCATACCACGTGTTTTACCAAACCGTTTAATTCTCCTTCTCATTCGCTCGAAATGTGCAAAAACGTGTAATTCAAATATCATCTTGAAATCGATTATAAAATCCATGCACGAAATCATCGAAATCAATTCAAATTCAACTGAGTTTTCTCAAATAGAACTCGAATAAATCAAAAACATTGCAACTTAAAATCATTATAGAATGTCGGCTTTCTAATGTATAGAAACATCCTTTTGAAAACATCATAATTCATCTCTGAAAATACAGAAGAAACAGTGCAAAACAACAGAATAAAGGTAAGGATAACACACTTTTAAACACACTTAGGCAAGTGACTCAAACTTTTTATAGTAGCTTTGAATGTCAGTTTATTTTATTTATAGAAAATTTCAAAGTTAAATTCCTAAGCAAGTGGTGCAGATTTCATAATCTTTAACAACCATTTTAAACTCAGATATGTAAATCTCAGTTTACATATACTCACTTTGTAAAAATCATATAAATTCGAAATTTAATCTTTTTCACTCAAACTTTTCACAGTAGCTTTGAATATTAGTCTAGATTATATATATAGAATTTCAAAGCCAAAAACCTAACAAATTGGTACAGATTTCATATTCTTTAATCACCATTTTCAACTCAGATTTGAAAATTTCAGTTTACATATACCCACTTTACAAAAATCATATAAATTCGAAATTTAATCTTTTTCACTCAATCTTTCTACAGTAGCTTTGAATATTAGTCTAGATTATATACATAGAATTTCAAAGCCAAAAACATGATCAATTGGTACAGATTTCATATTCTTTAACCATCATTTTCAACTCAGATTTGTAAATTTCAGTTTACATGTACCCACTTTGCAAAAATCATGTAAATTCGAAATTTAATCTTTTTCACTCAAACTTTTTACAGTAGCTTTGAATATTAGTCTAGATTATATATGTAGAATTTCAAAGCCAAAACCATGGTCAATTGATACAGATTTCATATTCTTTAACCACCATTTTCAACTCAGATTTGTAAATTTCAGTTTACATGTACAAACTTTGCAAAAATCATGTAAATTCGAAATTTAATCTTTTTCACTCAAACTTTTTACAGTAGCTTTGAATATTAGTCTAGACTATATATGTAGAATTTCAAAGCCAAAAACATGATCTATTGGTACAGATTTCATATTCTTTAATCACCATTTTCAACTCAGATTTGTAAATTTCAGTTTACATATACCCACTTTGCGAAAATCATGTAAATTCGAAATTTAATCTTTTTCACTCAAACTTTTTACAGTAGCTTTGAATATTAGTCTAGATTATATATATAGAATTTCAAAGCCAAAAACCTTACCAATTGGTACAGATTTCATATTCTTTGACTATCATTTTCAACTCAGATTTGATGAATCTAAATTGACATAATGTTAACCAAACAAATTAACCAATTTAACTCTTACCTCATAACAACCATCATACAATAAATTAGCATTAAAAAAAAACAATCATTTCATAGCCTAATAGTTAAAGATGGATGTTGTGAGTGTTCAAAACTCACCTTATCATCTTCCAAATCGCATGCATCAACAAATAAACGAATCACTGAAAAATCTGAGTTTTCCTCCTCAGTGCAGCAAGGGTTTAGCATAACAAAACTAAGTGTTTTCCTACGAAAATTTTATATAAGGTGTATTCGTGAGGTTAGAACAACATATCCAAATTTCATATTTTTATGATTTTTCTACAATTAGTTATGAATTTTATACTGACCTTCGTTTTCAGCCAAGATCTGACTCGAAAACCACTAGAGAAAACAAGACCTTTGACCCATCAAAACTAAACTAATTGCCACGAAATTTAGAGCAGAGGTGCTGGAGCATATCAGCAATAATATATCCAAATTTTAAAATTTTTGAGAATTTATTTGATTTATTATGATTTTTGGAGCAGGTATGGATTGGTGAAAAGAGTTGTAGAAAGAGAGTTTGAGTTTTCTGGTTTCAAGTTTTTGAGAAATGTAATGAACGTACAGAGCAAAGAAGAGAGGAGTTATCTCTTCTTCACTTGTAGGTGGGCTTAGGTTGGAGATTTGAGCCCAAATCCATTAATAAATCAATTTTTCACTATTTTAAACACACACAAAACACCTTTTAGGTCTATCTTTGAAAAATAATATCTCCTAAACCAAAGCTCATAAAAATGCAAACTTATTATCAAAAATTAAGTACAAGACTTAATCTTTGCAATGAAACTAAAATCACTTATTTTTATGGCCGTTAGACACTTCAGATAATTTATTGAAAATGGACCTTTTCAGGTTTGTACAAAAATGTAAAACATGTTTAAAATAGATTTTAGCTCTCTAACTTATAATTTCTTCATAAGGAAATTTATGAATCACTTTAATAACATAATTAAGATTTGTAACCAAGTTTACATTGGTAAATTTACAATAAAATATCTTATTTTATTATTTCAAAAATGCGGCTTGTTACAGACTTCCCTCCTTAAAGAAATTGCGTCCTCGCAATTCCAATTAAGAGAAAAGTCTATAATCCTCTTTGTAAATCCACTTTGTACATTACTTATGGTAATCTTATGAAAACAATATAAAGTTTTCTTATCAAAATTTTAATTAGCAAAATTTACCATGTTCTAAAAAAAATTCTAACACCTTCATATTTTTGAAAAAAATTATATGCAAACACTCCAAAATCATGTAAGAACTCAAACTTCAGGGAATTCAAAAAAAAAAAAAAAAAAGTCAGAATAGAAATCTGAAACAAAGCTAAATGATAACATTATGTTAAGTAGGAATTAGATAGGATATGTAACTCGAGAGGCTACATTACAGCGTGATAGGGGGTTCTCGCTTTGCGTTAGGTGGCGAACGGGAGACTCTTACCCCTACATGCCCCCGGGGATAGTATAAGGTCTTGCGGGGTTGGTTGCGACTCGAGAGGGTGGCCGTAAAAGCAAATTCGAGGTATCACTATGAGCCACAGCGGGGCTGGGATGGTTGAAAAGCCTACCGGTCGTGAGCCGTTGCTGATGGTTGAAAAGCCTAGGACGTTACAGCTTGGTATCAGAGCTGAGTTCAGAACAAAATATGATAAACACGGAACAGAAACACATATTAGATACATCAAAGTGTAATACAAGTGTTACCAATCCCTGAATCATCGTGCCTTTGTTCTTTTCGTGTCCTTTAGGGTAGATAGAAGTTTGGGAATATGTCTAGGAATGCATTTTGATTCCGTTGTATTCCATATTTGAGTTAATGATATATTCCTTATGAATAATCTTTATCTCCGGTTCAGAACAATATAGAATATAAGAAGCACTAATCTTGACCTAGATAGATTTAGTGTCTCAGCCCTTGGGTGTGTTGGGTTGACATTGGAATTTACATACTATACCAAATAGAACTATAAATGATTATCGGGAATAATCATTGGGAAATATTTGTAGAGATTTTAAATTATTTTATAATTTTTTTATATAAAATGATTTTTGAAAGTTAAAGGTTATCCATTAGTGTGTTGATCCATTAGTAATCAGAATTGCGAAGCGAAAGCGGATAAACTGTTTCCGCTAAGCACCATATTTTTGTTGTTTATTTAATTATAATTAATTATTGAATGCATGATAAATGTTTGCATCCTTGAATTGTTATTGATGGATTTTTATTTTTATAAGAATTTTGAAATTTATGAATTTTGAAATTTGTTTTGTGTTAAATTGCCCGTGGAGTGTGTTATGAATTCTGGTCGAGACGTGGGACGCCACGGTATCGATAGGGATTTCTAAACGCTTTGACGAGACAGTCTGACACAACAGTTTGTGTTCCAATATTAAAAATGTTTTTTTGTATTAAGTTTAGATGACGTGCATAGCCACCGAACCTTAGCAATAGCAAAAATTTGTGGCGAGGCCGTGTTGATTTTGCAATCAACATCGCAGCCATTTGACAAAACAATTTGCTATTAATAGATGGCAAGACAACGTCATTAGATTGATTGTTAAATTGCAAATTTTTAACTATTAAATTTGTTTTATGTTAAGAAGAACAACATACGAGATTTGCTATGTAAAACAATTTTATGTCATAATATTTGAAGTGTTTAAATAATTATGAATGTATGGAAAATAATACTTAATGATAAGAATGACTTTTGAGTGAGTTAAATATTATTTCAAATTGAGGTATAAATGACTTGGAAAGCATATTCACATATACCAATGTGTTAAGTTTTCAAAACAAGTATTTTGGAAATAAAACATTGCTAATGCCTTATATATAAAATGGAATGATTGATTTGGAAGTAAATATCATTATTTGTGAAAATAAAATATTATAAAAGAATTTGAATTTGAATAAGTGCTTTCAACAACAAGTTTATTTCAATGTCGCTTATTCCAATCCTTGGCTATGAAAGCCGTTTTAAGCTTTCCTTTGGTAACATTTGAATTGTTACTTTTTGCAATTTTCACTATAAATGTCTTGTTTGTTTTCAATATGATTTCATATTTTTAGTTGAATAGGAAATTGAATTAAACGTTCTAATAAAAGAAGTGGTAAGAAACACTTGTGTTTACTTCATCGATTAATTCCCGGACTTATTTGATTGAAACCATATTTTAGTCAAGTGGAATTTATCATCTTTTTTTGTAAATAATTAAGTAACGCAGAGTGGTTGTGGGACATTGAGCGACACTCATTTATTTACTAACTGAGAGTATATTACACTTACTGATCAAGAATGATCATTCTATGATTTGACTTACTATGGGCTTGTCTCTAGTATCCGCGAGGGGATTATACCTCGATTATGTTAGGCGTTATCTTTTGATACGTCTCTAATTAGGCGTAACGATGTGCTCTTCTTAATTAAATCCTGGTTTTCAGGCCAGACTTTGATTTTTGATTTATGGGATATTTCTATTGGTTTTTAGACCATTTTTAGATTTAGATTCATGAGGGTTTATGCTCACTCAGGGAGCTTTTCGCTCATTTGTGTTTTATGGATTTTACATCCATTTATATTAGATAGATTTGTATGCTCACAAGTTGGATAATTTGGATATCTCAGCATTTTTGTTTTTCTAGATTTCTTTTGCTGATTACTATATTATACGTGATTTGAGCTTCCACTTATAATCATCTTGAGTATTTCTTTTTTTATAAACAAGTGCAATGTTTGACATATTAATGTTTAGCTTTGTTTCAGATTTCTATTTTGATTTTTTGTTTTTGTTTTTTTTTGAATTCCTTGAAGTTTGAGTTCTTACATGATTTTGGAGTGTTTGCATATAATTTTTTTCAAAAATATAAAGGTGTTAGAATTTTTTTTAGAACTTGGTAAATTTTGCTAATTAAAATTTTGATAAGAAAACTTTATATTGTTTTCATAAGATTACCATAAGTAATGTACAAAGTGGATTTACAAAGAGGATTATAGACTTTTCTCTTAATTGGAATTGCGAGGACGCAATTTCTTTAAGTGGGGAAGTCTGTAACAACCCGCATTTTTGAAATAATAAAATAAGATATTTTATTGTAAATTTACCAATGTAAACTTGGTTACAAATCTTAATTATGTTATTAAAGTGATTCATAAATTTCCTTATGAAGAAATTGTAAGTTAGAGAGCTAAAATCTATTTTAAACATGTTTTACATTTTTGTACAAACCTGAAAAGGTCCATTTTCAATAAATTATCTGAAGTGTCTAACGACCATAAAAATGAGTGATTTTAGTTTCATTGCAAAGATTAAGTCTTGTACTTAATTTTCGATAATAAGTTTGCATTTTTATGAGCTTTGGTTTAGGAGATATTATTTTTCAAAGATAGACCTAAAAGGTGTTTTGTGTGTGTTTAAAATAGTGAAAAATTGATTTATTAATGGATTTGGGCTCAAATCTCCAACCTAAGCCCACCTACAAGTGAAGAAGAGATAACTCCTCTCTTCTATGCTCTGTACGTTCATTACATCTCAAAAACTTGAAACCAGAAAACTCAAACTCCTCTTTCTACAACTCTTTTCACCAATCCCTACCTGCTCCAAAAATCATAATAAATCAAATAAATTTTCAAAAATTCTAAAATTTGGATATATTATTGCTGATATGCTCCAGCACCTCTGCTCCAAATTTCGTGGCAATTAGTTTAGTTTTGATGGGTCAAAGGTCTTGTTTTCTCTAGTGGTTTTCGAGTTATATCTTGGCTGAAAACGAAGGTTAGTATAAAATTCATAACTAATTGTAGAAAAATCATAAAAATATGAAATTTGGATATTTTGTTCTAACCTCACGAATACACCTTCTATAAAATTTTCGTAGGAAAACAAAGATTTTTCAGTGATTCATTTATTTGTTGATGCATGCGATTTGGAAGATGATAAGGTGAGTTTTGAACACTCACAACATCTATCTCTAACGATTAGGCTATGAAATGATTGTTTTTTTTAATGCTAATATATTGTATGATGGTTGTTATGAGGTAAGAGTTAAATTGGCTAATTTGTTTGGTTAACATTATGTCAATTTAGATTCATCAAATCTGAGTTGAAAATGGTGGTTAAAGAATATGAAATCTGTAGCAATTGATCATGTTTTTGGCTTTGAAATTCTACATATATAATCTAGACTAATATTCAAAGCTACTGTAAAAAGTTTGAGTGAAAAAGATTAAATTTTGAATTTACATGATTTTTGCAAAGTGGGTACATGTAAACTGAAATTTACAAATCTGAGTTGAAAATGGTGGTTAAAGAGTATGAAATCTGTACCAATAGATCATGTTTTTGGCTTTGAAATTCTAAATATATAATCTAGACTAATATTCAAAGCTACTGTAAAAAGTTTGAGTGAAAAAGATTAAATTTCGAATTTACATGATTTTTGCAAAGTGGGTACATGTAAACTGAAATTTACAAATCTGAGTTGAAAATGATAGTCAAAGAATATGAAATTTGTACCAATTGGTAAGGTTTTTGGCTCTGAAATTCTACATATATAATGTAGACTAATATTCAAAACTACTGTAAAAAGTTTGAATGAAAAAGATTAAATTTCGAATTTACATGATTTTTGCAAAGTGGGTATATGTAAACTGAAATTTACAAATCTGAGTTGAAAATGGTGATTAAAAAATACGAAATCTGTACCAATAGATCATGTATTTGGCTTTGAAATTCTATATATATAATCTAGACAAATATTCAAATCTACTGTAAAAAGTTTGAGTGAAAAAGATTAAATTTCGAATTTACATGATTTTTGCAAAGTGGGTACATGTAAACTGAAATTTTCAAATCTGAGTTGAAAATGGTGATTAAAGAATATGAAATCTGTACCAACTGGTTAGGTTTTTGGCTTTGAAATTCTATATATATAATCTAGACTAATATTCAAAGCTACTGTAAAAAGTTTGAATGAAAAAGATTAAATTTCGAATTTATATGATTTTTACAAAGTGAGTATATGTAAACTGAGATTTACATATCTGAGTTTAAAATGGTTGTTAAAGATTGTGAAATCTACACCACTTGCTTAGGAATTTAACTTTGAAATTTTCTATAAATAAAATAAACTGACATTCAAAGCTACTATAAAAAGTTTGAGTCACTTGCCTAAGTGTGTTTAAATGTGTGTTATCCTTACCTTTATTATGTTGTTTTGCACCGTTTCTTCTGTATTTTCAGAGATGAATTATGATGTTTTCAAAAGGATGTTTCTATACATTAGAAAGCCGACATTCTATAATGATTTTAAGTTGCAATGTTTTAGATTTATTCGAGTTCTATTTGAGAAAACTCAGTTGAATTTGAATTGATTTCGATGATTTCGTGCATGGATTTTATAATCGATTTCAAGATGATATTTGAATTACACGTTTTTGCACATTTCGAGCGAATGAGAAGGAGAATTAAACGGTTTGGTAAAACATGTGGTTTGGGACACGTGCGTTTATCTTATCGGTTTATTCCCGACTTGTCCGTTTGATCGTTTTGGCCTACGGGTCTAGTTTACCAATGATACGAGGTGAACCTTTTACTGCTTTGAGTGTGAAATTTACTAGCGGTTAGTAAACCGTTTAGTGCAAACGGGTGGTATGGGACACAAGTTAACACTTTTCGGGTTCCTTTCCGAGAGTTTGTGACACATTTGCCTGTTGGCGTGCCAGTACTGGACCTTCGGGTCATTTGCCATTGCGGCGTATTTGTCTTCGGACGTTTGCCATTGCGGCGTATTTGTCTTCGGACGTTTGCCATTGCGGCGTATTTGCCATTGCGGCGTATTTGTCTTTTGACGTTTTCCTTTGGGCGATGTACCTATTATATGAAACAGTACTCGGCAAAAATAAATAGCACGTGCAAAACCTTTTTGAGATGATTTTTACCCTTGCGTGTCGTCATTTTGGAATCGGTCCTTTGAACCATTCGGTGGCGATTACTTTGCGATTTTTGGACTCTTGGGAGTTCTTTTGAGATTTTCATTGCCTACACTGGCGTGTTGAGATTTGCCTTTTGGCGTGTATATATATTGAGATTGCCTATTGGCGCTATTTTTGAGATTTGCCGTTTGGCGTTGTATGAGATTTTCATTTCTTTGTCAACATTTGCCTTGTGGCTTATGTCGAGATGACTTTTACTTATGTTTTCCTTGGAGTTGCCGATATGGCGGGCTTGGAAATTACTCATTTAGGAGTTTACATTATACTATTCCCCAAACCATTCTTATTTGATTTATGATTGCCGATGATATGAGGCATGCTACATTTTGTCGATTCATGAGATTTTTCCTCTCCTTTGTGTTTTATGCTTATTGAAGCAATAGTGTTCTATCAGTTAGTGTAATTATATATGCCATACATGATGCGTATCCTCCATATATCTATGGTTAGCTTTCTTATTGTTTCTTCTTGTTTATGAAGAATATCACTATGCTCTTATGCTCTATTATTCTGCTATCACATTTTACCGATTCGTTTAGCTAGACTGACCCGAGTATTTTATACTCGGGTCAGACCGAGTTGTTTCAGGTTAGCTATCAGTTACAGGACTTAGGTCTGATGCATTTGCTTGGATACCAGCCTAGCACTTTTGTGTAGTTTATATTATTTTACGCTTGACTCTGATATGTATTTGATTAGATGTATATAGTGTGGTCTCTGTACCACTTTTGTGTATCAGTTTGTATCATACTGGGATGTATCTATGTATATGTATTTTTATATATGATGATTACTGTTCTATGATGCGATATGCATTTTGTTATTGTATTTTGTTCTGATAGATCCATTAGCCACCTATAGTTTTGTATTAAGCATTTATTGGATATGTCGATTTACTTGAATCAAGAAAAAAATATACAGCATTTATCGACGTGTGCAGTAGATGTTTAAAACAAGATTATAGATGTTCGCTTCTAACCAGCCCTATTCTCCACATTAACAGATATAATTACCCAGTAATTCTCTTTGTTAATGTGGGTCTCGGGGTGGGGCGTTACAGTGATACCAAGCTTTAACGCCCCACCCCGAGACCCACAGTAACAAAGAGAATTACTGGGTAATTATATCTGCTAATGGGGAGAATAGGGCTGGTTAGGAGCGACCATCTATAATCTTGTCTTAGACATCTACTGCACACGTCGATAAATGCTCTATATTTTTTTTCTTGATTCAAGTGAATCGACATATCCAACAAATGCTTAATACAAAACTATAGGTGGCTAATAGATCTATCAGAAAAAAATACAATAACAAAATTCATATCGCATCATAGAACAGTAATCATCATATATATAAATACATATACATAGATACATCCCAGTATGATACAAACTGATACACAAAAGTGGTACAGAGACCACACTATATACATCTAATCAAATACATATCAGAGTCAAGCGGAAAAAAATATAAACTACACAAAAGTGCTAGGCTGGTATCCAGGCAAATGCATCAGAGCAAAGTCCTGTAACTGATAGCTAACCTGAAACAACTCGGTCTGACCCGAGTATAAAATACTCGGGTCAGTCTAGCTAAACGAATCAGTAAAATGTGGTAGAAGAATAATAGAGCATAAGAGCATAGTGATATTCTTCATAAGCAAGAAGAAACAATAAGAAAGCTAACCATAGATATGTGGAGGATACGCATCATGTATGGCATATATAATTACACTAACTGATAGAACATTATTGCTTCAATAAGCATAAAACACAAAGGAGAGGAAAAATCTCATGAATCGCCAAAATGTAGCATGTCTCATATCATCGGCAATCATAAATCAAATAAAAATGGTTTAGGGAATAATATAATGTAAACTCCTAAATGAGTAATTCCCAAACCCGCCATATCGGCAACTCCAAGGAAAACATAAGCAAAAGCCATCTCGACATAAGCCATAAGGCAAATGTCGACAAAGAAATAAAAATCTCATAAACGCCAAAAGGCAAATCTCAAAAATAGCGCCAATAGGCAATCTCAATATATATATACGCCAAAAGGCAAATCTCAACACGCCAGTGTAGGCAATGAAAATCTCAAAAGAACTCCCAAGAGTCCAAAAATCGCAAAGTAATCGCCACCGAATGGTTCAAAGGACCGATTCCAAAATGACGACACGCAATGGTAAAAATCATCTCAAAAAGGTTTTGCACGTGCTATTTTTGCCGAGTACTGTTTCACATAATAGGTACCTCTCCCAAAGGCAAACGTCAAAACTCAAATACGCCGCAATGGCAAATACGCCGCAATGGCAAACGTCCGAAGACAAATACGCCGCAATGGCAAATGACCCGAAGGTCCAGTACTGGCACGTCAACTGGCAAATGTGTCACAAACTCTAGGAAAGGAACCCGAAAAGTGTTAACATGTGTCCCATACCACCCGTTCGCACTAAACGATTTACTAACCGCTAGTAAATTTCACACTCAAAGCAGTAAAAGGTTCACTTCATATCATCGGTAAACTGGACCCGTAGGGCAAAACGATCAAACGGACATGTCGGGAATTAACCGATAAGATAAACGCACGTGTCCCATACCACGTGTTTTACCAAACCGTTTAATTCTCCTTCTCATTCGCTCGAAATGTGCAAAAACGTGTAATTCAAATATCATCTTGAAATCGATTATAAAATCCATGCACGAAATCATCGAAATCAATTCAAATTCAACTGAGTTTTCTCAAATAGAACTCGAATAAATCAAAAACATTGCAACTTAAAATCATTATAGAATGTCGGCTTTCTAATGTATAGGAACATCCTTTTGAAAACATCATAATTCATCTCTGAAAATACAGAAGAAACAGTGCAAAACAACAGAATAACGGTAAGGATAACACACATTTAAACACACTTAGGCAAGTGAATCAAACTTTTTATAGTAGCTTTGAATGTCAGTTTATTTTATTTATAGAAAATTTCAAAATTAAATTCCTAACCAAGTGGTGCAGATTTCATAATCTTTGACAACCATTTTAAACTCAGATATGTAAATCTTAGTTTACATATACTCACTTTGTAAAAATCATATAAATTCGAAATTTAATCTTTTTCACTCAAAATTTTTACAGTAGCTTTAACTATTAGTCTAGATTATATATATAGAATTTCAAAGCCAAAAACTTAACCAATTGGTACTGATTTCATATTCTTTAATCACCATTTTCAACTCAGATTTGTAAATTTCAGTTTACATATACCCACTTTACAAAAATCATATAAATTCGAAGTTTAATCTTTTTCACTCAGTTTTTTTTACAATAGCTTTGAATATTAGTCTAGATTATATGTGTATAATTTCAAAGCCAAAAACATGATCAATTGGTACAGATTTCATATTCTTTAACCACCATTTTCTACTCAGATTTGTAAATTTCAGTTTACATGTACCCACTGTGCAAAAATCATGTAAATTCAAAATTTAATATTTTTCACTCAAACTTTTTGCAGTAGCTTTGAATATTAGTCTAGATTATATACATAGAATTTCAAAGCCAAAAACCTTACCAATTGGTACAGATTTCATATTCTTTAATCACCATTTTCAACTCAGATTTGTAAATTTCAGTTTACATGTACCCACTTTGCAAAAATCATGTAAATTCGAAATTTAATCTTTTTCACTCAAACTTTTTACAGTAGCTTTGAATATTAGTCTAGAATATGTATATAGAATTTCAAAGCCAAAAACTTAACCAATTGGTACAGATTTCATATTCTTTGACTATCATTTTCAACTCAGATTTGATGAATCTAAATTGACATAATGTTAACCAAATAAATTAACCAATTTAACTCTTACCTCATAACAACCATCATACAATAAATTAGCATAAAAAAAAAATCATTTCATAGCCTAACCGTTAGAGATAGATATTGTGAGTGTTCAAAACTCACCTTATCATCTTCCAAATCATATGCATCAACAAATAAACGAATCATTGAAAAATCTGTGTTTTCCTCCTTAGTGCAGCAAGGGTTTGGCATACCAAAACTAAGTGTTTTCCTACGAAAATTTTATAGAAGGTGTACTCGTGAGGTTAGAACGACATATCGAAATTTCATATTTTTATGAGTTTTCTACAATTAGTTATGAATTTTATACTCACCTTCGTTTTCAGCCAAGATCTAACTCGAAAACCACTAGAGAAAACAAGACCTTTGACCCATCAAAACCAAACTAATTGCCACGAAATTTGGAGCAGAGGCGCTGGAGTATATCAGCAATAATATATCCAAATTTCAGAATTTTTGAGAATTTATTTGATTTATTATGATTTTTGGAGCAGGTAGAGTTTGGTGAAAAGAGTTGTAGAAAGAGGAGTTTGAGTTTTCTGGTTTCAAGTTTTTGAGAAATGTAATGAACGTACTGAGTAAAGAAGAGAGGAGTTATCTCATCTTCACTTGCAGGTGGGCTTAGGTTGGATATTTGAGCCCAAATCCATTAATAAATCAATTTTTCACTATTTTAAACACACACAAAACACCTTTTAGGTCTATTTTGAAAAATAATATCTCCTAAACCAAAGCTCATAAAAATGCAAACTTATTTTCAAAAATTAAGTACAAGACTTAATCTTTGCAATGAAACTAAAATCACTCTTTTTTATGGTCGTTAGACACTTCAGATAATTTATTGAAAATGGACCTTTTCAGGTTTGTACAAAAATGTAAAACATGTTTAAAATAGATTTTAGCTCTCTAACTTATAATTTCTTCATAAGGAAATTTATGAATCACTTTAATAACATAATTAAGATTTTTAACCAAGTTTACATTGGTAAATTTACAATAAAATCTCTTATTTTATTATTTCAAAAATGCGGGTTGTTACAAACTTCCCCCCTTAAAGAAATTGCGTCCTCGCAATTCCAATTAAGAGAAAAGTCTATAATCCTCTTTGTAAATCCACTTTGTACATTACTTATGGTAATCTTATGAAAACAATATAAAGTTTTCTTATCAAATTTTAATTAGCAAAATTTACCAAGTTCTAAAAAATTCTAACACCTTTATATTTTTGAAAAAAAATATATGCAAACACTCCAAAATCATGTAAGAACTCAAACTTCAAGAAATTCAAAAAAACAAAAACAACAAATCAAAATAGAAATCTGAAACAAAGCTAAACATTAATATGTCAAACATTGCACTTATTTATAAAATAAAAAGAAATACTCAAGATGATTATAAGTGGAAGCTCAAATCACGTTTAATATAGTAATCCGCAAAAGAAATCTAGAAAAACAAAAATGCTGAGATATCCAAAATATCCCAACTTGTGGGCATACAAATCTATCTAACACAATGGTTTACAAAAATTGTCCCAAGGACCCATAAATGGATGTAAAATCCATAAAACACAAATGAGCGAAAAGCTCCCTGAGTGAGCATAAGCTCTCGTGAATCCAAATCTGAAAATGGTCTAAAAACCAATGGAAATATCCCATAAATCAAAAAACAAGTCTGGCCTGAAAACCAGGATATAATTAAGAAGAACACATCGCTACGCCTAATTAAAGGTGTATCAAAAATAACATCTAACACAATCGAGGTATAATCCCCTTACGGATACTAGAGACAAGCCCATAATAAGTCAAATCATAGAACGATCATTCTTCATCAATAAGTGTAATATACTCTCAGTTAGCAAATAAATGAGTGTCGCTCAATGTCCCAGAACCACTCTGCGTTACTTAATTATTTACAAAAGAAAAGATGATAAATTCCACTTGACTAAAATATGGTTTCAATCAAATAAGTCAGGGAATTAATCGATGAAGTAAACACAAGTGTTTCTTACCACTTCTTTTATTAGAACGTTTAATTCAATTTCCTATTCAACTAAAAATATGAAATCATATTGAAAATAAACAAGACATATATAGTGAAAATGGCAAAAAGTAACAATTCAAATGTTACCAAAGGAAAGCTTAAAACGGCTTTCATAGCCAAGGATTGGAATAAGGGACATTGAAATAAACTTGTTGTTGAAAGCACTTATTCAAATTCAACTTCTAATATAATATTTTATTTTCACAAATAATGATATTTACTTCCAAATCAATCATTCCATTTTATATATAAGGCATTAGCAATGTTTTATTTCCAAAATACTTTTTTTTTTGAAAACTTAACACATTGGTATATATGAATATGCTTTCCAAGTCATTTATATCTCAATTTGAAATAATATTTAACTCACTCAAAAGTCATTCTTATCATTAAGTATTATTTTCCATACATTCATAATTATCTAAACACTTCAAATATTATGACATAAAATTGTTTTACATAGCAAATCTCATATGTTATTCTTCTTAACATATAACAAATTTAATAGTTAAAAATTTACAATTTAACAATCAATCTAATGACGTTGTCTTTCCATCAATTAATAGCAAATTGTTTTGTCAAATGATTGCGATGTTGATCGCAAAATCAACACGGCCTCGCCATAAATTTTTGCTATTGCTAAGGTTCGGTGGCTATGAACGTCATCTAAACTTAATACAAAAAAACATTTTTAATATTGGAACACAAACTATTGCGTCGGACTGTCTCGTCAAAGCGTTTAGAAATCCCTATCGATACCGTGGCATCCCACGTCTCGACCAGAATTCATAACACACTCCACGGGCAATTTAACACAAAACAAATTTCAAAATTCATAAATTTAAAAATTCTTATAAAAATGAAAATCCATCAATAACAATTCAAAAATGCAAACATTTATCATGCATTCAATAATTAATTATAATTAAATAAACAACAAAAATATGGTGCTTAGTAGAAATAGTTTATCCGCTTCCGCTTCGCAATTCTGATTACTAATGGATCAACACACTAAGGGATAACCTTTAACTTTCAAAAATCATTTTATATAAAAAAATTATAAAATAATTTAAATTCTAAAAATTTTGTTGTTTATTTAATTATAATTAATTATTGAATGCATGATAAATGTTTGCATCTTTGAACTATTATTGATGGATTTTCATTTTTATAAGAATTTTGAAATTTATGAATTTTGAAATTTGTTTTGTGTTAAATTGCCCGTGGAGTGTGTTATGAATTCTGGTCGAGACGTGAGACGCCACGGTATCGATAGGGATTTCTAAACGCTTTGACGAGACTGTCTAACACAACAGTTTATGTTCCAATATTAAAAATGTTTTTTTGTATTAAGTTTAGATGACGTGCATAGCCACCGAACCTTAGCAGCAGCAAAAATTTGTGGCGAGGCCGTGTTGATTTTGCAATCAACATCGCAGCCATTTGACAAAACAATTTGCTATTAATAGATGGCAAGACAACGTCATTAGATTGATTGTTAAATTGCAATTTTTTAACTATTAAATTTGTTTTATGTTAAGAAGAACAACATATGAGATTTGCTATGTAAAACAATTTTATGTCATAATATTTGAAGTGTTTAAATAATTATGAATGTATGGAAAATAATACTCAATGATAAGAATGACTTTTGAGTGAGTTAAATATTATTTCAAATTGAGATATAAATGACTTGGAAAGCATATTCACATATACCAATGTGTTAAGTTTTCAAAACAAGTATTTTGGAAATAAAACATTGCTAATGCCTTATATATAAAATGGAATGATTGATTTGGAAGTAAATATCATTATTTGTGAAAATAAAATATTATATTAGAAGTTGAATTTGAATAAGTGCTTTCAACAACAAGTTTATTTCAATGTCGCTTATTCCAATCCTTGGCTATGAAAGCCGTTTTAAGCTTTCCTTTGGTAACATTTGAATTGTTACTTTTTGCAATTTTCACTATAAATGTCTTGTTTGTTTTCAATATGATTTCATATTTTTAGTTGAATAGTAAATTGAATTAAACGTTCTAATAAAAGAAGTGGTAAGAAACATTTGTGTTTACTTCATCGATTAATTCCCGGACTTATTTGATTGAAACCATATTTTAGTCAAGTGGAATTTCTCATCTTTTTTTGTAAATAATTAAGTAACGCAGAGTGGTTGTGGGACATTGAGCGACACTCATTTATTTACTATCTGAGAGTATATTACACTTACTGATCAAGAATGATCATTCTATGATTTGACTTACTATGGGCTTGTCTCTAGTATCCGCGAGGGGATTATACCTCGATTATGTTAGGCGTTATCTTTTGATACGTCTCTAATTAGGCGTAACGATGTGCTCTTCTTAATTAAATCCTGGTTTTCAGGCCAGACTTTGATTTTTGATTTATGGGATATTTCTATTGGTTTTTAGACCATTTTTAGATTTAGATTCACGAGAGTTTATGCTCACTCAGGGATCTTTTCGCTCATTTGTGTTTTATGGATTTTACATCCATTTATGGGTCCTTGGGACAATTTTTGTAAACCATTGTGTTAGATAGATTTGTATGCTCACAAGTTGGGATATTTTGGATATCTCAGCATTTTTGTTTTTCTAGATTTCTTTTGCTGATTACTATATTATACGTGATTTGAGCTTCCACTTATAATCATCTTGAGTATTTCTTTTTTTATAAACCAGTGCAATGTTTGACATATTAATGTTTAGTTTTGTTTCAGATTTCTATTTTGATTTTTTGTTTTTGTTTTTTTTTTGAATTCCTTGAAGTTTGAGTTCTTACATGATTTTGGAGTGTTTGCATATAATTTTTTTCAAAAATATAAAGGTGTTAGAATTTTTTTTAGAACTTGGTAAATTTTGCTAATTAAAATTTTGATAAGAAAACTTTATATTGTTTTCATAAGATTACCATAAGTAATGTACAAAGTGGATTTACAAAGAGGATTATAGACTTTTCTCTTAATTGGAATTGCGAGGACGCAATTTCCTTAAGTAGGGAAGTCTGTAACAACCCACATTTTTGAAATAATAAAATAAGATATTTTATTGTAAATTTACCAATGTAAACTTGGTTACAAATCTTAGTTATGTTATTAAAGTGATTCATAAATTTCCTTATGAAGAAATTATAAGTTAGAGAGCTAAAATCTATTTTAAACATGCTTTACATTTTTGTACAAACCTGAAAAGGTCCATTTTCAATAAATTATCTGAAGTGTCTAACGACCATAAAAATAAGTGATTTTAGTTTAATTGCAAAGATTAAGTCTTGTACTTAATTTTTGATCATAAGTTTTCATTTTTATGAGCTTTGGTTTAGAAGATATTATTTTTCAAAGATAGACCTAAAAGGTGTTTTGTGTGTGTTTAAAATAGTGAAAAATTGATTTATTAATGGATTTGGGCTCAAATCTCCAACCTAAGCCCACCTACAAGTGAAGATGAGATAACTCCTCTCTTCTTTACTCGGTACGTTCATTACATTTCTCAAAAACTTGAAACCAGAAAACTCAAACTCCTCTTTCTACAACTCTTTTCACCAAACTCTACCTGCTCCAAAAATCATAATAAATCAAATAAATTCTCAAAAATTCTTAAATTTGGATATATTATTGCTGATATACTCCAGTGCCTCTGCTCCAAATTTCGTGGCAATTAGTTTGGTTTTGATGGGTCAAAGGTCTTGTTTTCTCTAGTGGTTTTCGAGTTAGATCTTGGCTGAAAATGAAGGTGAGTATAAAATTCATAACTAATTGTAGAAAAATCATAAAAATATGAAATTTCGATATGTCGTTCTAACCTCACGAATACACCTTCTATAAAATTTTCGTAGGAAAACACTTAGTTTTGGTATGCCAAACCCTTGCTGCACTAAGGAGGAAAACACAGATTTTTCAGTGATTCGTTTATTTGTTGATGCATATGATTTGGAAGATGATAAGGTGAGTTTTGAACACTCACAATAACTATCTCTAACGGTTAGGCTATGAAATGATTTTTTTTTATGCTAATTTATTGTATGATGGTTGTTATGAGGTAAGAGTTAAATTGGTTAATTTATTTGGTTAACATTATGTCAATTTAGATTCATCAAATCTGAGTTGAAAATGATAGTCAAAGAATATGGAATCTGTACCAATTGGTTAAGTTTTTGGCTTTGAAATTCTATATATATATTCTAGAACAATATTCAAAGCTACTGTAAAAAGTTTGAGTGAAAAAGATTAAATTTCGAATTTACATGATTTTTGCAAAGTGGGTACATGTAAACTGAAATTTACAAATCTGAGTTGAAAATGGTGATTAAAGAATATGAAATCTGTACCAATCTGTACCAATTTCGTGGCAAATTACATGATTAAAGAATACTCCAGCGCCTCTGCTCCAAATTTCGTGGCAATTAGTTTAGTTTTGATGGGTCAAAGGTCTTGTTTTCTCTAGTGGTTTTCGAGTTAGATCTTGGCTGAAAACGAAGGTCAGTATAAAATTCATAACTAATTGTAGAAAAATCATAAAAATATGAAATTTGGATATGTTGTTCTAACCTCACGAATACACCTTCTATAAAATTTTCGTAGGAAAACACTTAGTTTTGGTATGCTAAACCCTTGCTGTACTGAGGAGGAAAACACAGATTTTTCAGTGATTCGTTTATTTGTTGATGCATGCGATTTGGAAGACGATAAGGTTAGTTTTGAACACTCACAACATCTATCTCTAATGATTAGGCTATGAAATGATTGTTTTTTTAATGCTAATTTATTGTATGATGGTTGTTATGAGGTAAGAGTTAAATTGGTTAATTTGTTTGGTTAACATTATGTCAATTTAGATTCATCAAATCTGAGTTGAAAATGGTGGTTAAAGAATATGAAATCTGTGCCAATTGGTTAGGTTTTTGGCTTTGAAATTCTATATATATAATCTAGACTAAAATTCAAAGCTACTGTAAAAAGTTTGAGTGAAAAAGATTAAATTTTCGAATTTATGTGATTTTTACAAAGTGAGTATATGTAAACTGAGATTTACATATCTGAGTTTAAAATGGTTGTTAAAGATTATGAAATCTGCACCACTTGCTTAGGAATTTAACTTTGAAATTTTCTATAAATAAAAAAAACTGACATTCAATGCTACTATAAAAAGTTTGAGTCACTTGCCTAAGTGTGTTTAGATGTGTGTTATCCTTACCTTTATTCTGTTGTTTTGCACTGTTTCTTCTGTATTTTCAGAGATGAATTATGATGTTTTCAAAAGGATGTTTCTATACATTAGAAAGCCGACATTCTATAGTGATTTTAAGTTGCAATGTTTTTGATTTATTCGAGTTCTATTTGAGAAAACTCAGTTGAATTTGAATTAATTTCGATGATTTCGTGCGTGGATTTTATAATCGATTTCAAGATGATATTTGAATTACACGTTTTTGCACATTTCGAGCGAACGAGAAGGAGAATTAAACGGTTTGGTAAAACACGTGGTATGAGACACGTGCGTTTATCTTATCGGTTAATTCCCGACTTGTCCGTTTGATCGTTTTGGCCTACGGGTCTAGTTTACCGATGACATGAGGTGAACCTTTTACTGCTTTGAGTGTGAAATTTACTAGCGGTTAGTAAACCGTTTAGTGCGAACGGGTGGTATGGGACACACGTTAACACTTTTCGGGTTCCTTTCCGAGAGTTTGTGACACATTTGCCTGTTGTCGTGCCAGTACTGGACCTTCGGGTCATTTGCCATTGCGGCGTATTTGTCTTCGGACGTTTGCCATTGCGGCGTATTTGTCTTTTGACGTTTGCCTTTGGACGAGGTACCTATTATGTGAAACAGTACTCGGCAAAAATAGCACGTACAAAACCTTTTTGAGATGATTTTTACCCTTGCGTGTCGTCATTTTGGAATCGGTCCTTTGAACCATTCGGTGGCGATTACTTTGCGATTTTTGGACTCTTGGGAGTTCTTTTGAGATTTTCATTGCCTACACTGGCGTGTTGAGATTTGCCTTTCAGCGTGTATATATATTGAGATTGCCTATTGGCGCTATTTTTGAGATTTGCCGTTTGGCGTTGTATGAGATTTTTATTTCTTTGTCGACATTTGCCTTGTGGCTTATGTCGAGATGGCTTTTGCTTATGTTTTCATTGGAGTTGCCGATATGGCGGGTTTGGAAATTACTCATTTAGGAGTTTACATTATACTATTCCCTAAACCATTCTTATTTGATTTATGATTGCCGATGATATGAGGCATGCTACATTTTGGCGATTCATGAGATTTTTCCTCTCCTTTGTGTTTTATGCTTATTGAAGCAATAGTGTTCTATCAGTTAGTGTAATTATATATGCCATACATGATGCGTATCCTCCATATATCTATGGTTAGCTTTCTTATTGTTTCTTCTTGTTTATGAAGAATATCACTATGCTCTTATGCTCTATTATTCTGCTATCACATTTTACTGATTCGTTTAGCTAGACTGACCCGAGTATTTTATACTCGGGTCAGACCGAGTTGTTTCAGGTTAGCTATCAGTTACAGGACTTAGCTCTGATGCATTTGCTTGGATACCAGCCTAGCACTTTTGTGTAGTTTATATTATTTTCCGCTTGACTCTGATATGTATTTGATTAGATGTATATAGTGTGGTCTCTGTACCGCTTTTGTGTATCAGTTTGTATCATACTGGGATGTATCTATGTATATGTATTTTTATATATGATTATTACTGTTCTATGATGCGATATGCATTTTGTTATTGTATTTTGTTCTGATAGATCCATTAGCCACCTATAGTTTTGTATTAAGTATTTATTGGATATGTCGATTTACTTGAATCAAGAAAAAAATATAGAGCATTTATCGACGTGTGCAGTAGATGTTTAAGACAAGATTATAGATGGTCGCTCCTAACCAGCCCTATTCTTCACATTAGCAGATATAATTACCCAGTAATTCTCTTTGTTAATGTGGGTCTCGGGGTGGGGCGTTACAGCTTGGTATCTAATCGTGCCTTTAGTCTTTTCATTTCCTTTGAATGGATAATAAGTTTGTAAACATTATAAGGGTTTTACATATCACTATTTTTTTTTAAAAAAAAAGTAGTAGAAATTAGACCTAAGATGGCTTAGTTTTAAATTATGTGTTTTAAACCTTAGTGATTAGAGTTGCGCAGCGGAAATGGTGTGACCGTTGTCGCTGGGCACATTAAATGCTTTGTTTTAAGTAAATGCTTGTTTGGTTGATAATTGCATGAATGTGTGTTAGCATAGTAATTGTTGAAATAATATTGAGTAGGTGATATAATTGAGAGTTAGAAACCTACTCAATGCAAATGATAAGAATTGCGGTGCCTTCAAGTTGTAGCTACCGCAAGAATTATTAGAAAGATTAAATATTGAAAATAAAATGTAATTCATAAGTGGTATTTAACCAAAGGTTAAAATGAAATAAAAATTTAATTTTTTAAGAATTTCATGGATGCATTTTAAAGAAGTAAAATTACTTAAAGAATTTTTCAGAAAGAAAGCATCCATGTAAATGGAAAATCTTTCTAATAAGAGATATACTTATGTATATAACTTGATTATTTTATGAATTGATTGAATGATTGTATAATAACAAAACGTTTTATGTTTTGAAAATAAACATTGTTACAACCAAGTTTAAGATTTCTTAAGAAATCAAAACAGTTTTTATAATTTCTTGTGTCAATTGGCTAATAAGTTTTTAAGAATTCTGGTCGATGCGTCTGATCAGCATTATCGATAGGGATTCCTAAACGCTTGCGAGGTGATGTGATACATGCTTTTGAAATGGCAATAAATAATATTTACTAGTATGGATGTTGAATGCAAAAATAAATAGATATTGCAAAGATTTTGAAAATTCTAAATCGCCATTTAAGATAAGTATTTTATATACATACTTAAGGACTTATGGAAATAGTGTGATATAGAGGGCAATGGAGAGGCAATGTTGATCTTGGTCAACTTTGCAGTCCTCGAAATGTCATTCACTACAAATGTATTGGTTAGATGTTATCATTTTTTAAATTGATAATTGAAAATTTTGAATATGCTTTCATTTAAATAAATTGTATTAATTATTGGTTACGTTACATGTTTGTGAAAGTTTACATACATGGAAAATTTAAAATGCTTAAGTAAGCTTTTAGGAAAAGTATTTTGGAAAATATTACCTTATGCTAATTCATTTTTATGGAAAATAACTTTAATTAAGGAAATACCTTAATTGGATGAGACTATCATGTGATAGTGATTAATAAAACAAAGTATTCAAATTAAGAAAAAGAATTGTTTAGAAATCTAAAATATAGATTGGAAGCAGGTTTAGTAAAAAGTAAAAGGATAGTTATGAAGATTAGTTTAAACATTTAATCATTTGATTAATAACAAGTGGAAAAAAAAATCAATATGTAATTCCAAAGTCTAGTTTGGATAGATAATTGTTTCTTACTAATGTAAGAAAGTAAGTATTTTAATTAAATTATGGGTCTTCTTTCAAAAGACTTTGTTTGTTAATTGAGAAAAAGTTTTCTTTGTAAACCATTTTGAAAGTTTGTTGTATGTACTATAGTGTAATTCTAGATGTCTTGGCTTTTCGGAGAAAAGGATCATGTAATAAATGTTTTAGAGAAAAGATTTTTGATCTTAAATTATGTAGTTTGGATTTAACAATGATTTAAATTTTTTGACAATTAAAGGTCTTGTGTCGGAAAATTTTAATTGAAAAGTGATATTTTAAAACAGCAATAACTTGTGATTTACAAATCCAAATGGGTCCATTCTTTTTGCAAAAGAGAGTACTTTCAGTAAGCTAGAAATCATATTTATGACATTTTTCAAAATTTTGCAGTTCGGTTATTCAAAAAACGAGTTGAAAACTGATGGACATCTCTGTCCTCTTTTATAATTTCTGAGTTGAAAGCTGAAAGTTAATTGAGCATAACTTTCAAAGCGTAAATCCAATTTTGAAGATCTTTATATCGCTGGAAAGCTTGGACTGAGTAGAATAACTTTTATTTTATGATTATTTTTAGATTATGGGTTTTACTATGTCAAAAGCCTGAGTTTTTGTAGCAGGCCTGAATTTGAAATTTTGAAGTTTTGAGTTGTGTTTTATTTTAAACTATGATTTTAATGTTTCACATGTTTATAAGTGCATGCTAATATATTTCAATAAGTTAAGTGCAGGTGCAAGAAGATATTTGAACAATTAATTAGCAAAATAGTAAGTATAAAAGTAAGCATGCTCAAATGCTAAAAATGAAAGGTATGAATTGCTATGTGTTTATGTGTTAAATATATATATTATGTTCTGACCTTTTTGTCGATGTATATATATAATTCATATTTATAAAATTGTAAAGGGCTCTCCATGCAAAGGAGACCCCGTCGAATTTTTCGAGAAATTAAACACTTAGAAAATTTTTGAGAAAATTTAATTAGTGAATATTTAGAGCCATCGATGAAGGATCTAATAAGTGTCCTCTTTAATCATAAAGCAAAATGGTTTAAAATTTGATAAATTTAGTGGAAAAAAATTATGTTACTTATTGTAGTACATTTATTTTTGGAATTAGAGTATGGAACAACTCTAATTTAATCTACTTTAATTTAAAGTAAAGATGATTGAGTTGAAAATTTAAGTAAGCGACTTTAAAAATTTTCAAGTGCTGAATTTGAGTTTTGTGTATAAAAGAAAATGGATTTGAGTTAAAACTCTTATAAAAAAAAACAAAAAAAAAATTGAGAAAATTTCTTGTGATCCATTCTTGTGTGTCTTGCCTTAGTGCGATTTTTGTGATGACTTGCATTCATGCAGTCATGTGTTATGGTGGAAGCTTGAAATAGCACCTATCTTTTGTTGAATCCTCTTTTGATGATTGTGCTTATTTGTGTTACTCCTTCAAAAGAGTCAGGTGCATTTCAGTATATTGGAAAAGTTGGCTCCTAGTTATATAGGACCATCTACTATTACTGGACGCCTTGGTTTGTTTGCTTTCATGCATCATTTTCTGTTCAGTTTTGGGTATTCATGATATGCTCCAGTTAACCCAATTTCATTGTATCTTCGAGATATAATCTCGATTGTTAATTCACTTATGTTGCATAATCACGAGTCTCAACGACTTGTGTATTGTGCCGAATTCTATTCGTGTAGTTGTTTCGAAGATTGAACACCTTCGAAATAAGAATGTTCCGCTTATGAAATTCTATGGTCCGCTAACCATAAGTATTGTACTTGGGAAACCAAAGGATTTGCCGAGCAAACTTGTCATGATCCTTTCATCCTCTATTGAGGGTGAATATCTATGATCCTATCTTTTGATTTCAATCTTGTTGCGATGAAATTGGTGTTAAAGATAACTTCCATTATATAAATTGTGTGGACGCAATTTTGTTAAGCGGGGGAGTCTGTAACAACCCTGGTTTTGAAGATTATCTGTTAATATTAAATTATAACGGTAGTTATAATTTAATATTGTAAATTAAATAAAATTGGAAGTTTTATATTGTTTATTTAGAATAAACAATTAATTTTGAAAATAAAATGAGAAAAATAAAGTTTGGAACTTTATTTTATTTATTTGGGCTAAAAAAATAAAAAAAATGGAAAATGGGTTCTATTTAGAGAAAATGCAATAATTGTAATAATTATTGCCAATTACTTCTTTTAATAATCTTTGAAAGAAGTATGTGATTTTTAAAGGATATTTATTTAAATAAAAAGGTGGAAATTGGTTTAAAATTGTGTTTTAATTATAAAGTTGAGTTTAAGATGGTTTTTAATATTTTTCTGTGTAAGAAAATAATTTTTGAGGAATTTTAGAAGTTAAAAATGTAGACTTTTGCATTTAGTTGTGAAAATAGTGCATTTTTGTAAAATAAAGGATTTTAATATTAACAATGTTTTAAAAATATAAATTTATCTTTTTATATGGTGGAAAATGTTTTATTTTGTAAGTGTTTAAGTCTACATATTTATCTTATGTAAAAATATGAAGAAAATGCATTTTTGTTTTGGTAATTAGTGTAGATATGAAGCCTTTATAATATAAGTGATGTTTATTTAACATAAGCCATGTTATTTTCTTTTAATTTTTGGGTCCAAGCCCATTAGTGTCCATAGCCTAATTAAGAAAAGAAGGAACTTACTTACTGTACGTTCATTTGCTTTGTCTTCCTCCTTCTCAAAAACCAGTAAAGAAGAAAGTAGAAACCCCTCTTCACCAAATTGCAAACTCAAACCAGTTTCTTCAAGTAAATTCATCAAATTAAAATCTTTTGCAATCTAGAGAATTCAACAGGTAATCAACCCCAAAATACAAATAATTTCATCAAAATCTAGTTTTGAGATTGGGTTTGTATTTAATCTCTTCTTTTGGGTTCGCATGGCTCTTTTTTGTTTTTTTTACAGGTTCTTGAAGCCAAATCCATCTCAAAGCTTCAATCTTTTTGCTTAAATCCGGGTATTTAGGAAAATCAGCAAGGTGAGAACAATATCTCACAAATACTAGCTAAATTGCTTGAATTTGCTGCATATGTAAAAGTTAATTCAATGTATGTCTATTTTCGTTTTGGCCTAAAGTGCCAACTATGGTCATTCATAACTTTCATCTCCGACAACGAAATGCTGCCGGATCTTTATCTGAGTCAAGTTTATATGTTAAACTTCATTTCTGCAAATTTTGGTTGAATAATATAGTCATTTGAGTGTTCAAATCGTCACTGTAAAATCAGTGCACAGCCTGCAAATATCCTGTGCACATTTTGTTTTCTGAGTTGTTGCAAACATGGCCTGAGTTCATATTTGAGACATCATATCTCTTTCGTTTCTTTCTCAAATTGCACGAGTCTTTTTCTTATGAAAGATGAAGTTCTCTTCTTTACGCATACCAAATTTCAGGTCATTATGGCATAGATAGGTTATATAAATCTGCTGCCAAACTTGGACCTGGACCATGTTTTGGCCCAGAGTCCAACAGTGAAACACTGTCTGGGTACAACTTTGAGCGATCATATCTTTCTCATAATTTATCCAAATTGCATCATTCTTTTTCTGTTTAATAGATGACGTTTTGTACTATATGTTTATCAATTTTTAGCTCAATCTAATATCATTTGATCTCCTGTTTTATGCCTGAAAGTTGAGTCCAGGAGTGTTTTTAGGCCTGCACATTTATTTGGTTTTTGAACTGTCGCAAACATGATCTAAGTCCATGTTTGAGACAGCATAACTCATTCGTTTCAAATCGGATTTGAGCGACTCTTTTTGCAGATTGAAATAGGTGTACTGGTTTACATTTCTGTATAATTCCATGAAAATCTGGGTTGGTTTGCTATTCCTAAACTACTGTCGAACTTGTACTCGCAGCTTGCTGTAATTCAGTATTTTAAACTTCGTTTTGGTCCGACTTTGAAACGACGCAGATTCTTCGTTTCAAATCGGATTTGAATGATACTTTTTGAAGATTGAAGTAGGAATGTTAAACTACATTCGTACCAAATTCTATGTCATTTGGACTCGGTTTGCAGGTCCAAACCTGCTGTCGAACTTGGATTCGCAGCCTGTTTTCACCGGGTTTTTATACTTGGAATAATTTTCTGCTTTTTCTGATATTTTCCGATTTCTTTGAGATTTTTCTCTAGATTTCGTATACGGGTTTTATAAAGCATTACAAAGTGTTTTTCAAGCAAATTGACTTTTAAAATTATCATTTAATATTATTTTTAAGTACTAAATTAGTTACCCATAATAGGAGAATTTCAAATGCAATTTCTAAAGTGATTTTGAAGCGTTACTAAAACTCGTTTTCTTCAATTTAATTTCTATATAAAACACACAATTTTGCACTTCGAGCGAAGAGAGAGGAGAATTAAATGATTAGATAAAACGCGTGCTATGAACACATGCGTTTATCTTTTCAGTAAATTCCTAATCTATTCGTTTGATTGTTTTGACCTTTGGGTCTGGTTTACCGATGAGATGAGGTAAACTTTGTACTGCTTTAAGTGTGGAATTGACTAATGGTTAGTAAATCGTTTAGTGCGAACGTGTGGTATGGGACACACGCTAACACTTTTCGGGTTCCTTTCCGAGAGTTTGTGACACATATTGCCAGTTAGTGGTGTCCAATACTGGGCCTCCAGACCTTCGCCACTACGGTTTGTTGCCTTCGGGTTTGTGCCTTCGGGTTTGTTGCCTTCGGGTTTGTTGCCCTATAGTATCGCTTTTGGAGTTGGTCCATCGTTACCGCTCGAGAGATACTTGGGTTTGTTGCCTTCGGGTTTGTTGCCCTATAGTATAGCTTTTGGAGTTGGTCATTCGTCACCGCTCGAGAGATACTTGGGTTTGTCGCATTCGGGCTTGTGGATCCTTGTTTATACAGTACTGAGCACGTGCATATTTTGTTTCATTGATATTTATATTTCCCTAAAGTATCGCCTTTCGGAGTAGGTCTTTTGAACCACTCGATACATAGCGATTACATTGTGGAAACTTGTGTTACCTTCATTGGTATTTGTTATTTGCCTTTTTGGCTTGATTTGGGATATTCATATCCTTTGTTTATTGAGTTGCCGATGATATGATGCTTGTTATGATTCATCTTTTGTAGATGATTGAGTTATCTCTTTTAGAGATATTTGTGGTACTTTATGACCTTGCATGTTCATTATTGTTAGCTTGTCTAACTGATTTGTTTAGCTAGACTGACCCGTGTATTTTATACTCGGGTCAGACCGAGGTGTTTCAGGTTAGCTACCTTTGGACTTAGTCTATTCTGCTTCCGCGTGGACTATTCTGCTAGCCTCTTTTGTTATACCTTTTTGGGTAGTCCCTCTTGGTTGTAACTCTGATATGTATATTCTTTTGACTCGTCTGTATATTGTGGTTGCTATACCACTTGACATGTATCATTTTGTATACTCTGTGATGTATCTGTATATGTGTATATGTATGTAATGATCTACTGTTCTGTGATGTGGTTTACATTTGAGTTATTATATTTTGTTCTGTTAGATCTTATAGCCATTATAGTTTTGCATTAAGTATCTATTAAATATGTCGATCCACATAAAAAAAATGCTACATTTATCGACGTATTCAATAGATAGTTAAGACAAGCCTATAGATGGTCGCTCCTATCCAGCTTATTCTCCGTATTAGTAGACGGTATTACCTTGTAATACTCTTTGCTAATGTGGGTCTCGGAGTGGGGCGTTACAGCTATACCAAGCTGTGACACCCCACCCCGAGACCCACATTAGTAAAGAGAATTAATGAGTTATTCCGTCTTCTAATGCAGAGAATAGGGCTGGTTAAGGGCGACCGAATAGTAATGCATTAGCTAAAGACTAAGTACGTCGATTTTTACCATATTTTTTTTTCGTGTATCTCAAGTGATCGACATACTCAATGTTTAACTAATATGATACTACACGGCTGTAGGATCTATTCAGAAACAAAATGCAATAAATATAACAATCACATCACAGAACAGCAGCCATAGATATATATACTAATACAGTCGAACATCAAATGTAATACCCTACATCATAGTGGCGTGTAACCACACAATATACATACATCTCCGTCTCTATAAAAGAATATGTACAATAAGCTGACACAAAAGAGACAACACGAAAGATGTAGCCAATTCCATGGTCATGAGCCCCTCAAAAATCAAAATGGGTCCAAGCACAAAAGATAGATATCCGACCTAACCTGCAACTCGGTCTGACCCGAGTGACAAACACACGGGTCAGGCAAACTGAATCTTATCGTTAGAAAAAAAATACGATAAAGTGAAAGGGAACTTTCCCCTTACAGCCTTAAGGGAAACATATGCAGATAAGAATTACTAGAGTAGATATCATATAACTTCTACACATCACTACAGGTGGTTTGAAACTATGTATATACTTGGTTTAACAAAAGAGAATGAGTGAGTAGGGTATAAGGGAAACTCCTAACAATCATTCATTAAATAATCATCCTTCCAAAATCATATAAAATCCCAAGTATCAATTCATAAATTCGAAATTACCAAAATCCACCAAGAAATCATATATGCCTTTCTCATATCTATAAAGATATAGAAAACACATAAAAAGGTGGCAAAATTGAAATCATCATGAATCATCAAAAGAAACCTCGGATTGGCCAGATCCCGCATGCCGAAGCAATGCTGCACGTGCTACTTACCAGTACTACCATCATTATGGTACCATATCCATCTGTTGACCGAAATCCTCACATCGAATTGTTTCGGTCTATGACGTCATCTATATCCATCCCGAACACCCGCCATCATAGTGATTGGAGTCTTCACTCCAATCGGTGTCCGCTGAGCCCCCGCCATCACAGTGATCGAGCCAAACATTACTTGGCCCGATCGGGACTCAAAGTACTGGTAGTCCTTCTAGAATGTGTCAGAAACTCTCGGATAGTAACCCAAAAAGTGGTAACGTACGTCCCATACTGCACGTTCTCACTTAGCGGTTTTCTAGCCGCTAGTCGATGCCACACTATGAAAATCATCTAAATCATCATAAGAATCGCCTCATGTCATCGGCGAATGGTATGAAATGCCAAACTTGTCTTATCTCATCGACAAGTAAGAAATACCATAAATTCATCAATCATCATCAAATTCCATCGAAATATTTGCCTCATATCATTGGCAAGAGCATCTCTATCAATATAGCCCATCATCGAATATACTCCTATTTAGGGGTTCTCGCACTATATTTATATATATATACCAAATAAATTGATATGGAATAATGCCCTAATTAGGATTTAAATACATCAAAAACATACCACGAAGTGGTTGTCGTCAAAGAGGAATTCAAACAATTCCCAAAAGTTGTTTCGATCGTACAAGTCCGAAATTAACCGATAAAGTAAATTCACGAGTCTCATACCTCGTAATTTTACTAAATCGTTTAATTTACTTTCTCATACGTCCGAAAAAGTATCAAAGTAATTAAAATTAATAAAATTAATTATAATATATTTTACTAGAAAAATGGGATTTTAAACCAATTTCTAGAAATTTATCTAAAGGATTTTGAGAGAAAACTCATCATTTAAAAGAATTTTAATGATTTTGAAAGCCTAGAAAATAAAGAATAATTGTTTGAAAACCTTTAAAAATGTGTAAAAACATTTATTATACAAACCATGATTTTAGAAGATTTTATGCAATTTATTCGGATTTTTAAAACTCAAAAGACAACAATTTGCAATTTAATCGGTCTAAATCGATATTCAAATTTAAATCGAATTTGAATTAAATTTAAATCCAAATCTAATCCTAACTTGACTAGTCCATTGCTGGACATAATAATCAAACATTAGCATCAAATTTCATATATAAAAATTCGCAAAAGAATGCAAATGAAATTGTCGAAATCGGACAAATATATAAATATTGTGGCTGTCAATGACAGACCAACAGTAAAAACATCAATTTTTCATCATGTAAAAAACAAAATCTTATAAAACTTAAAACATAAAAGTTGTAGCATATTACCTAGGGATTCCATAACATCTTGAATTTAATGATTCCGATCATTAACGTGAAAGTTATGATCGAAATACTTCATAGAAAAAAAATTGTGCACTGGTTATTAACACGGACCAACAACGAAAAAATCAATTTTTGTCTATGTAGACTTCAAAATTATTCAAAACAAAAAAACATGAAAGTTGTGGCATATTTCACAAGGATTCCAGAACATCCAAGATTTTGAAATTCCATTTGAAAGACAAAAGTTATGCCAAAATTACTAAAAGTTAAAAGTTAAGCCTGGACTGATACATTTTCGGGACAGTGACAAACTTTGTCAATTTTTGCATAGAAAACATCAAAATTACTAAAAACTCAACAATTTAAAGTTGTGTAATATTTCACAAGGATTCCATAACATCTAAGATTTTTAAATTCCGATTAGAAACGCAAAAGTTATGGCGAAAATACTATTCAGCCAAATATATTTCCTGTGCAAAAACGCTTTCGGTTTTGCAACTTTGACAGCAAATAAGGAGGTACAAACGGACTCGAAACTTGGTAAAATTTTACAGGAATAAACTATAACAAATTTACTCCAAACTGAACAAGTTTGGAAGCAATCCGATGCCGGATGAACAAGATATGGCAAATGAAATTGACACTATTTCAGCCGGATAAACATATCAAAAAGATCAAAAACAAAACATCACAATACCAAACTTTTACATAGCGAATAATTTTCATTTGCTTACAGTTTGCTGCAAGTTTTCACTTACCATTAGCGGCAAAATATGATGATTTTGGTTGCAAAAAGGTGACTTTCAGCGAGGATTGGAGCTAGGAGGACCTGTAGAAGCTAAAACAAGAACATGCAAGAAGAAAAATCATTAAAATAAAAACCTAAACCTGAGATTTTCATGAATTAGGAATTTTTTAGGTAGGAGATTACCTTCTCTTAGCTTTTTATCTTGAAAATATTCTGAATTTCACCAAAATATGTTTATAATTGAGTTACAGAAAGAGAGGCAGCCATGGATTTATGATTTCAGAAATTTTTAGAAGAAGCCGTATAAAATTGGAGAAGAAGAACGTACATCTCCTCCAGATGTTTCTCATTAGGACTAATGGGTATGGGTTGGGTAATTAGGCTCATATATTTACCTAGTGAAATTTTAGATTTTTGTTTTACTAATTTTAACATAACTTTTGCATTTTAATTCCAATTTGAGTGAAACGAATTGTGTTTTACTCGTTTTGACGAATAGCATAATAAAATGTTTTAGCATTTTTAAAATACTAAAACATCCTGTTCAATTATTATTGTGCCCTAAAAATAATTATTCCAACTCATTTCTTTTTATTTTACAATATAAAGAGTATTATTGGAATAAAATTCTCATACCATAAATTTTTATCTCAAAAATTACTTAACATCATTTATTATCCACCCAAGTCTTAATTAAATTTTTCCTAAGCTTATTTCCATTCAACTTATATTTATTTCAAGTCAGCATTTGTTGAAATAAATCCTACATGAGATAATTTTAACTCACATTAAATTAATTCACCAAATATTGCTTATGTAGAATAAACAATATAAATCATCATAACACTTCTTACTTTATTAATTAAACTCGATATTAAATTATAATTTTCATCATAATTTAATATCATCGGTAATCTCCAACCAGGGTTGTTACACACTCCCCCCCTTAATGAAATTGCGTCCTCGCAATTTCTAGGGGAATAACCGTAACACTTATGATGATTCAACCAGCAATTGACGCGCCTCGGTTAAACCTTATATTGTTAATTATTATAATTAATTATAATTCAAAGGTGTTAGAATTTTTTTTAGAACTTGGTAAATTTTGCTAATTAAAATTTTGATAAGAAAACTTTATATTGTTTTCATAAGATTACCATAAGTAATGTACAAAGTGGATTTACAAAGAGGATTATAGACTTTTCTCTTAATTGGAATTGCGAGGACGCAATTTCTTTAAGGGGGGAAGTCTGTAACAACCCGCATTTTTGAAATAATAAAATAAGATATTTTATTGTAAATTTACCAATGTAAACTTGGTTACAAATCTTAATTATGTTATTAAAGTGATTCATAAATTTCCTTATGAAGAAATTATAAGTTAGAGAGCTAAAATCTATTTTAAACATGTTTTACATTTTTGTACAAACCTAAAAAGGTCCATTTTCAAAAAATTATCTGAAGTGTCTAACGACCATAAAAATGAGTGATTTTAGTTTCATTGCAAAGATTAAGTCTTGTACTTAATTTTTGATAATAAGTTTGCATTTTTATGAGCTTTGGTTTAGGAGATATTATTTTTCAAAGATAGACCTAAAAGGTGTTTTGTGTGTGTTTAAAATAGTGAAAATTGATTTATTAATGGATTTGGGCTCAAATCTCCAACCTAAGCCGACCTACAAGTGAAGAAGAGATAACTCCTCTCTTCTTTGCTCTGTACGTTCATTACATTTCTCAAAAACTTGAAACCAGAAAGCTCAAACTCCTCTTTCTACAACTCTTTTCACCAATCCCTACCTGCTCCAAAAATCATGATAAATCAAATAAATTCTCAAAAATTCTAAAATTTGGATATATTATTGCTGATATGCTCCAGCACCTCTGCTCCAAATTCGTGGCTATTAGTTTAGTTTTGATGGGTCAAAGGTCTTGTTTTCTCTAGTGGTTTTCGAGTTAGATCTTGGCTGAAAACGAATGTCAGTATAAAATTCATAACTAATTGTAGAAAAATCATAAAAATATGAAATTTGGATATGTTGTTCTAACCTCACGAATACACCTTCAATAAAATTTTCGTAGGAAAACACTTAGTTTTGGTATGCTAAACCCTTGCTGCACTGAGTAGGAAAACACAGATTTTTCAGTGATTCGTTTATTTGTTGATGCATGCGATTTGGAAGATGATAAGGTGAGTTTTGAACACTCACAACATCTATCTCTAACGATTAGGCTATGAAATGATTGTTTTTTTTAATTCTAATTTATTGTATGATGGTTGTTATGAGGTAAGAGTTAAATTGGTTAATTTGTTTGGTTAACATTATGTCAATTTAGATTCATCAAATCTGAGTTGAAAATGATAGTCAAAGAATATGAAATCTGTACCAATTGGCAAGGTTTTTGGCTTTGAAATTCTACATATATAATCTAGACTAATATTCAAATCTACTGTAAAAAGTTTGAGTGAAAAAGATTAAATTTCGAATTTACATGATTTTTGCAATGTGGGTACATGTAAACTGAAATTTACAAATCTGAGTTGAAAATGATGGTTAAAGAATATAAAATCTGTACCAATTGATCATGTTTTTGGCTTTGAAATTCTACATATATAATCTAGACTAATATTCAAAGCTACTGTAAAAAGTTTGAATGAAAAAGATTAAATTTCGAATTTACATGATTTTTGCAAAGTGGGTACATGTAAACTGAAATTTACAAATCTGAGTTGAAAATGATGGTTAAAGAATATGAAATCTGTACCAATTGATCATGTTTTTGGCTTTGAAATTCTACATATATAATCTAGACTAATATTCAAAGCTACTGTTAAAAGTTTGAGTGAAAAAGATTAAATTTCGAATTTACATGATTTTTGCAAAGTGGGTACATGTAAACTGAAATTTACAAATCTGAGTTGAAAATGATGGTTAAAGAATATGAAATCTGTACCAATTGATCATGTTTTTGGCTTTGAACTTCTACATATATAATCTAGACTAATATTCAAAGCTACTGTAAAAAGTTTGAGTGAAAAAGATTAAATTTCGAATTTAAATGATTTTTGCAAAGAGGGTACATATAAACTGAAATTTACAAATCTGAGTTGAAAATGGTGTTTAAAGAATATGAAATCTGTACCAATAGATCATGTATTTGGCTTTGAAATTCTACATATATAATCTAGACTAATATTCAAATCTACTGTAAAAAGTTTGAGTGAAAAAGATTAAATTTCGAATTTACATGATTTTTGCAAAGTGGGTACATGTAAACTGAAATTTTCAAATCTGAGTTGAAAATGGTGATTAAAGAATATGAAATCTGTACCAATTGTTTAGGTTTTTGGCTTTGAAATTCTATATATATAATCTAGACTAATATTCAAAGCTACTGTAAAAAGTTTGAGTGAAAAAGATTAAATTTTGAATTTATATGATTTTTACAAAATGAGTATATGTAAACTGAGATTTACATATCTGAGTTTAAAATGGTTGTTAAAGATTATGAAATCTGCACCACTTGCTTAGGAATTTAACTTTGAAATTTTCTATAAATAAAATAAACTGACATTCAAAGCTACTATAAAAAGTTTGAGTCACTTGCCTAAGTGTGTTTAAATGTGTGTTATCCTTACCTTTATTCTGTTGTTTTGCACTGTTTCTTCTGTATTTTCAGAGATGAATTATGATGTTTTCAAAAGGATGTTTCTATACATTAGAAAGCCGACATTCTATAATGATTTTAATTTGCAATGGTTTTGATTTATTCGAGTTCTATTTGAGAAAACTCAGTTGAATTTGAATTGATTTTGATGATTTCGTGCATGGATTTTATAATCGATTTCAAGATGATATTTGAATTACACGTTTTTGCACATTTCGAGCGAATGAGAAGGAGAATTAAACGGTTTGGTAAAATACGTGGTATGGGACACGTGCGTTTATCTTATCGGTTAATTTCCGACTTGTCCGTTTGATCGTTTTGGCCTACGGGTCTAGTTTACCGATGATATGAGGTGAACATTTTACTGCTTTGAGTGTGAAATTTACTAGCGGTTAGTAAACCGTTTAGTGCGAACGGGTGGTATGGGACACACGTTAACACTTTTCGGGTTCCTTTCCGAGAGTTTGTGACACATTTGCCTGTTGTCGTGCCAGTACTGGACCTTCGGGTTATTTGCCATTGCGGCGTATTTGTCTTCGGACGTTTGCCATTGCGGCGTATTTGTCTTCGGACGTTTGCCATTGCGGCGTATTTGCCATTGCGGCGTATTTGTCTTTTGACGTTTGCCTTTGGACAAGGTACCTATTATGTGAAACAGTACTCGGCAAAAATAGCATGTGCAAAACCTTTTTGAGATGATTTTTACCCTTGCGTGTCATCATTTTGGAATCGGTCCTTTGAACCATTCGGTGGCGATTACTTTGCTATTTTTGGACTCTTGGGAGTTCTTTTGAGATTTTTCATTGCTTACACTGGCGTGTTGAGATTTGCCTTTTGGTGTGTATATATATATTGAGATTGCCTATTGGCGCTATTTTTGAGATTTTCCGTTTGGCGTTGTATGAGATTTTTATTTCTTTGTCGACATTTGCCTTGTGGCTTATGTCGAGATGGCTTTTGCTTATGTTTTTCTTGGAGTTGCCGATATGGCGGGTTTGGGAATTACTCATTTAGGAGTTTACATTATACTATTTCCTAAACCATTCTTATTTGATTTATGATTGCCGATGATATGAGGCATGCTACATTTTGGCGATTCATGAGATTTTTCCTCTCCTTTGTGTTTTATGCTTATTGAAGCAATAGTGTTCTATCAGTTAGTGTAATTATATATGCCATACATGATGCGTATCCTCCATATATCTATGGTTAGCTTTCTTATTGTTTCTTCTTGTTTATGAAGAATATCACTATGCTCTTATGCTCTATTATTCTGCTATCACATTTTACTGATTCGTTTAGCTAGACTGACCCGAGTATTTTATACTCGGGTCAGACCGAGTTGTTTCAGGTTAGCTATCAGTTATAGGACTTAGCTCTGATGCATTTGCTTGGATACCGGCCTAGCACTTTTGTGTAGTTTATATTACTTTCCGCTTGACTCTGATATGTATTTGATTAGATGTATATAGTGTGGTCTCTGTACCACTTTTGTGTATCAGTTTGTATCATACTGGGATGTATCTATGTATATGTATTTTTATATATGATGATCACTGTTCTATGATGCGATATGCATTTTGTTATTGTATTTTGTTCTGATAGATCCATTAGCCACCTATAGTTTTGTATTAAGCATTTATTGGATATGTCGATTTACTTGAATCAAGAAAAAAATATAGAGCATTTATCGACGTGTGCAGTAGATGTTTAAGACAAGATTATAGATGATCGCTCCTAACCAGCCCTATTCTCCACATTAGCAGATATAATTACCCAGTAATTCTCTTTGTTTTTGTGGGTCTCGGGGTGGGGCGTTACAGCTTGGTATCGGATTCGAAAATTAGATAGATATATAAATCTTATATACGATACAAAATCATCTCCTTTCGAAATTCATTTACTATAACAACAATGTTATAGTCCATCATTTCCTTACTTCTCAAAAACGCCTATTTCAACAATGAATGTTGAAATCAATGTATTCGATACATAACACATTTTAAAACAACTTCAAATCTGTTAACTCCATTTAAAATATCACTTCCCAAAACATTCATTTAAATTAAAAGATTATTCACTATCCAAAATCGTAAATATAATTCTCTAACCATATTCATTATTATTGCAACATTTAATTTAAAGGATAATTCACCGTCAAAAATCGTGAATATATCTCCTTTAATAAACTTTCATATTTAACTCATCAAATTCAATTGATTTCAGATTTATAAAATAATGTTTATGAATTCCATTTATTATTTTATAACAACTTCCATTTATAAAATTCCTTTACTACGAATTCCATTTATCGCTTATTTATGTGCCAAAATCCAAATTATAAGTTAATTACTTATACTTCTCTTATTTGCAAATTCATTCTTTTAATAACATGATCAATTCATAAATTTGTAAATCTCATTTACTTAAAAAAATCATTTATAACTTCATTTTAAATACTTACAAAAACTCCTTATAATCCTACTATTTTTATTTATAAAATATCAATTTTATAAATCTTATATATAGGCCATTTATAATAAATTCAAAAATCTCAGTTTAAACAATTTACAAAATAGTTAACTCCATATTGCAAAAATCATATTTTGATACATTTCACAAAAATCATAATTTTTATAACATAAAAATTATAACTATTTACTTATTTAAAATAAATTCATTCCTTAATAATTCAAAATTAAATTGAACGTCTATTTTCAAAATCACTTGAAAATCCTTTTTAATTTTGAAATCATCACTTTAACATTTTTAAACTTCCAAAAAATAGGCCCAATGCTGCAATAGTACTAAATACGTCAATCATATCAATCCTGACATACAAAACATCGTATATGGTATGATAAAAGCATATATCACTATATCTGTAAATAAAACCAATACTGGTGAGGAATCCAGTTGGATCCCTCCAACCTATCACTTGCAACAAATATACATATTAGAAAATGTGTACAATGTACGCTTCGAGGTAGACACGCATACAAAAGGTCATCTGCTCATACACGGAAACATATAGGGTCTCATCTGCTCCAATAGGCAGGAATATATCCAAATACCAGTTAATATATAATCTTTATATCATACATCATCCAAACAATCATCAATCAGCATAAAATAAATTTATTCTCACTTATATAAAAATATCAATGAGTCAGAAAGAGAGAGTTGTACTCACTTTGGCTCCAATAGCAGTTGCAGCACTTTATTCCAAATGAAATTAAATAGACGTTTAATTTTACCCAAAATTTACACTAGCTTAATCAACTCCAACCAGCTCTAAAATGTAGTGCTTGTCAATACGGACCCGAAGCAATTTGTTTCGTCAAAACAAACCTCGTATGAAGAAGTTATGCAATTTTAAAGTTTATACAAATTATATATATATATATATATATATATATATATATATAGACACACACACACACACACACACACACATATATATATATATAAATTTCCAATTTTTCTTTATTTTAAAACCTAGCATTCAATTTGGCAGGTGATTAGATTTACATCAGATCGCGGTCGTGCTTTCTTCTTCTCCCACTCATGCAACTCCCGGGATTAAGAAATCCATCGGCCAACACCACCTCTTTGAATTATACTCCTCCTCTGATCAACTATAGGTCGATCGAACAACGCTATGCCGAAGCCCTACCTCGCCTCCACCTATGGCCACAACAACATGGAGCTCGATGCCCCTATCAGCCCTGCAACCCCATTACACATGCAATGAAGTCGCCTAGATTTTCTCCTCCTTGTGACGAATCGAACGATCACAACCGTATCGATGTGAAGATCTTCCTTAGATCTTCAAGTTTGTACTTGAAAACCTCTCATAATTGTTTAAGGATTGAGAGAGATTAAGGGAAGAAGTTTCAAGCAATTACGGCCATCGGAAATAAATGGCGGTCGTGACCTAGATAGATTAGGGTTTTGCAAAATGGAATTTATGATGTCCTTTTATAGAAAATTTCACGACACTATTCATCCAAAAAAAATTGGACTCCAAACGAAGCATGCCGCCTGGTGTTTATAATGTTTTACCCCTATTCCGAACACAATGGAATATATATCGAGAGCCAATTCGATCGTATTTGGAAGATAGGTTTTCAAATCGACTTATTTAAATTTAAAATTTACATAAACAAATTTCTGCGCATTTTAGCTTCATAAGGACAAACCATATATCCGATTGACATGAAATTTAAAATCCTATCATAATATAACATTACGGATCCAATGAAACCGGTTTCATCGAAATCCAAGACTATGTGAAAAATGACTAATTTTACGTGTTAATTAAATATCAAAATATTCTATTTCTGTAATTTTACTTTTAATTCAATTTTAAAAGTTTTCTAACATCATTCTAATTCAAATATAATTTAATTCAACTTTATAAATCATTTTTATTCTTATTAAATTCAAATTCAAATTATTTCAGCAATTTCAAATATTAAATTAACAATTTAATTATCCAATTAAATCCTTATATTTGAAATATATGTTATTCAATTTATAAAATTTACTTTTAAATATTTAAAATCAATTAAATTTATGAATTTCAAATGACTGAAATTCTGGGTCGTTACAGTTTCTCTAGTTTTGGGTAATTCTTCTCTGCCCCGGTGAATTTCTTGCTGATGTAGTACATAGGTCATGGGATTCTTGCTTCTTTCTGCACGAGAGTCATGCTCAATGCGTGTGGTGAAACTGCCATGTAAATGAATAAGTCTTCTCCATCGACTGGTTTCGATAAGACTGGCGGAGTTTCCATGTGCTGCAATAGTTCTTCGAAGACCGTTTGGCAAGCTTTGCTTCATTCAAAGATTTTCTTTCCCTTCTTTAGCGCATCGAAAAACGGTATACACATGTCTGTGGCTTTTGAAATGAATCGACTTAGTGCCATGACTTTTCCATTCAAGCTTTGATGTTCTCTCTTATTCTTAGGGGTCGGACTTCTCGTACGCTATTATTTGCTCCGGATTCGCTTCGATGCCCCTAGCACTCACTATGAACCCAAGAACTTCTCAGAAGCCACTCCAAAGTGACAATTATGTAGGTTGAGCTTTATTCCGTATTTGCGGAGTATCTCGAACATTTCAGCAAGATTATCTAGGTGGTTAGTGACTACTTTGGATTTGACTAACATATCATCCACGTAAACTTCCATAGTTTTCCCGATATGGTGCTTAAACATAACATTCAGTAGACTTTGATACGTGGCCCCTGCGTTCTTCAAACCAAATGGCATTATTCTATAGCAGTATAATCCTATATCAGTGATGAAGCCGGTTTTTTCTCGATCTGGTTCGTGCATTAGGATATGATTATAACCCGAGTATGCATCCATAAATGGCAGCAATTCATGTCCTGCTATCGCATCCACCAGTTGTTCAATTCTAGGGAGCGGGAAGCAATCCTTTGGACAGGCTTTGTTGAGGTATGAAAAGTCAATGCAGGTTTGCCATTTCCTGTTGGACTTCTTGACTAATACCGGATTTGACACCCATTCGGGGTAAGTTGCATCTCGGATGAAGCCGTTGGCCATTAATTTATCTATCTCTTCTCTCAATGCCATGGACTGCTCAAGGCCCATGTTGCGCCTTTTTTGTTTGACTGGAGTGAATTTGGGGTCAATGTTGAGGGCTTCATAGGCTATTTCGAGAGATACTCCATACATATCGGTATGTGTCCAGGCAAATACATCTAAGTTGGCATAGAGGAATTCGGTCAACTCCGACCGCATCTTGTTTCCAAGCCGCGACCCGATTCTTAGGACCTATGTGGAGTCATCCATACTAACTGGGACTGAAACCATCAACTCAGCTGGTGCTGCCCGATCCTCCCTTCAGCTCTTCTTCCTAGGGTCCAAAGCCTTGTCGAATCGGCTATGGTCCGCAAGTCGGGGCGGCTCTATAGTTGTTATTCCGAGGGCTCGTGGATGTGGAGAGCTTTCCCCACATCCTTTCCTTTCTCCTTTCTTTTAGACTCGTGCAATTCCGTAATATAACATTCTCGAGAAATGATTTGGTTTCCTTTCACCACTTCAATTCTGTGCTTGGTAAGGAATTTCATCGTAAGGTACCATTGAGCCAAAGCTATCTTGAAGTCGGCTAACGCATATCACCCTAGAAACGCATTGTATGCCGACATCTCATCCACGATCACAAAAGTTTGAAGGAGGGTGACTCGTCGTTCTCCCTCTCCAAGTTCTACAAGTAGGTCAATGGTTCCCACCGGCTGCTTAGGTTCTTCGGTAAATCCCTAAATCTTCGTTTGGCATGTAGATATGCTTTTCATACCTATCTTCGTCTGATTGAAAGTACGTTTGAAAACTATATTAACCAAGCTTCCACTATCAACCAACAATCGTCGGACAACTATGGGCCCGATTCCTACTATTACCACCATTGGATCAAGAGTTGGAGCCTCAAATCCCTTAGTATCATGATCGTTAAATACTACATCATTGCTCAGCACTTTCTGCTGCTTGACCGGAGTTTCACCATCTATTGTCAGACGTGATCCCTTCGAGGTATGTTTTAGTGAGCTTGCATATCTCTCCACCTCCCCCCGATCCTTTCTGCAAGATGCGATCCCCCAAATATCTTTCTGATAATGAGAGTTTGGTCAGTTCGTTTTGACCCTTGGTCATTAGATCCGGCCTGATTTCCTTGCTCCCTAGGTTGTTAAGGGTTATAGCCTGGTTGGGTTTTTGTGGCCCTTTTACATATTGCTAAAGCTTTTTGTTATGGATTAATCCTTCAGTGCGGTCCTTAAAGTGGCGGCACTCGTTTGTGTTGTGCCTATGCATCTTACGGAAACGGGAGAATTTCTCGGAGCGCTTCTACTGTTCTGTTGCCTTCTTTTTGAGGGGTTTCTTGTACTCTTCAGTTTCTTGTGTTGCAAGATAAATATTTTCTGAAATATCATTCAGGAGGGTATAGTATCTTGATCTAAAATTTATAAACCTTTTATTGCGGCCACCACCATTTTTTCTGTCAGAGTTCCAATTTCCTCTCTTCTGGTTTCCATTCTTCCCTGTGGCCCCTTGGTTATTCCTGGGGTTGCATGTGTTTTGATTAGCCGTTGTGCAGTTCTGTTCGTTGTTCATCTGTTGCACTCTAGCAGCCTTTCTCTCTGGCTCCTATGCCTCTTCCAACCCCCAGTACTGGCTTGCCTTGCGGTTGAAATCTCTCATGTTGGTGGGTTTCTTCATCTTGATCCATTTCCCGATCTCTATCTCTGGATGAACAGCGCAGACTAGCGCCATAAAAACCATGTCTTCTTTTGGATTTCTCGCCTCTGTCACCGCTGTGTTGAATCTGCTCATAAACGATCTCAATGACTCGTTGCACCCTTGAACCAGTCCGGATAGAGACATGACGTCCTTTGGTTGTGCGGCATGAAGCCTGAACTGGTCAAGGAATTTTATTGCAAGTTGATCAAAGGTAGAGATAGATCTTAGGGAAAATCTGGTGAACCACATAGATGCAACACCTTCTAGGAAAATAGGAAAACATCGACATCACATGGATTTCGACGCATTGGCTCCATCCATATACCAACTATATTTGTACAAATAAGGTTTTGGTTCCTTAGTTCCATCATAGGAGGGAATGGTTGGCATGGTGAATTTTTCAAGGTATTTTTCATTCAATATCTCATTGGTGAAATGGGTCCTACTTCAGCCAGATCCCCACTCATTATTCTTTTGACTCTCACTCTCGTCCATCGGCCATTTGCCCATGTCTGCTATATATGCCTCTGATGTCCGATGGTCCTGGGGGCGGCAATCAGTCACTCCGCTAAGTGTTTAGTTCAGCAAACGATCTTGGTGTGTGGGTTGATGCCTAGGCTCTCCTATCTTTGGGAGTGCCATTCCCATAGGACCCCGTTTGCTTACATTTAGCCTAACTAGGGTGGTTTAGACGTTTGTAACATTATCAAATACATTAGCATCCTCCTCTACCAGATCACCCTGCTCTCCGCCTTCTAAATCGAAGAGGTTCACAGCCACATTCTTCAGCGGGGTTTTGGCCCTGCAATTCAAATTCAAATTTGGCTGTCTTACGTCCAACGTGGTATACTCATTTTCCTCCAAGTTACAACCCACGGTTACCTTTCCCAATGGCTGCTTTCCATTTCTCCTATGCAAGCCCGAAATAGAGAAGTTTTCCTGTTCTATGGTAGTAGCTGGTTCGGGGATGGTTCTTTGAGCGGGGTTTGATTATAGAGTTATCAGAGTGTTGAGCTTTTCCATTTGATCCTTTGTACTATCTTCCATTCTTTGATTGATTTCTTTAGCCATCTTATTCAACTCATCCCCGGTGACACCATCATGCTGACTAGAGGACCTCGTGCTTGATTTCCTAAGTTAGCAGAATTTACTTCTGCCTGTTGGAGGCTAACACCTTTCATGGCTATTGCTGCACCTATAGACCTTCCAAAGGCAGTTCTTTTCCTTCCGGGATCAATTGACTTTTAAAACAGAGAGGTCTCTAAGCAAATATTGGAGATCTAACTTTTGGATCTATGCAATCCAAAGTAGATAGCCCGATCTGGGTTCAGGGTTGAAAGTGGAGATCTAACTTTTGGCCCATGCAACCTAAAGTAGACAGCTAGATTTAGATCCTTGGTTGCATTTTCTCAATGAAAGCACCAAAATGTTGACCCCAAAAATGGACCAACACCCTGGTTTGGTTTTGAAAGAACCAGCCCTGTCTTTACAGAGCAATATCACAGATCACATATATAGAAAAGAAGTAGTAAAAGGAAATAGACAGAAGATTTTTATAGTGGTTCGAATGTTAAGGAAGCCTACGTCCACTTTAGAGTCTTATTATAGACTGATTGCAATTAAAAGCGCTGTTTGATTACAAGGATTTGACTAATTCCTAGCTAGATTGGATCACTAGAGTTAGAGTCCACCAGAGAATCATGGTGTATTCCTTCAGAGATCGTTGTTAGGGAGGTTGGAAGTGAAAGATAATCCCAACAGAGCTTCAACAATCAGTTTCCAGAAGAAGATCCCTTTTATGTTGCTAGTGGCATGCCATTTAAAGAGGTTGGAGGGTTTTTTAGGTCGGACCCATCACTATCATTTTTCAGATGGAGCACAGGAGACCTAGGAGATTCTAGTTGACAAAATTAGCAAACTCCATGGGTCACTAGCGACCCATGGTGTTTGGGTACAAGCGACCGATGAAACATGGGTCGCTAGCTACCCATAGACTAAGCTCACTTTGCTAACCGAATTCTGCCTCCTTTATTTGTATTCCATAATTTGTTTGTTTGCGGTTTTGTGGAAGTGCATGGGTTGTTAATGATCCGACCACAGAGGACCATCTTGGATTCTAAAATTAGAGATGTCTTCTCAGGTATTCATCGTTGTCGTCACATGCTGACGGCAAGTCACTAGCTGCTTGCATTCAAACACCTATTGGACTATAGGGATGCTGGTCTCTTGGCTTCATTGACTCCATTCGTTACCTTAACCATATAGCTTGGTCCTTGTCAAACTCTACTAGTGACCTCTCTGGTTAGTTCCTGAATCATCCTGTCATTTAAGGTTGCCTAGTTTTCTGTCGGTATCTGCTGGGTTAAAAACCTGGATAACACATAGCACGATGTATATTATGGAACTAGTTGCTGAAGCATATGATATCTTCTTTATATGCACCTTCTCATCATTAGTTTGAGGGAATCATTTTATAAAGGATGATTTCGGATTGCATCAGAACATTTCTGGGCATGTAATTCTCCATACTAAACCTTATCAGTATATATCTATGTATATGAACTGGGACAATCCCAGCAACCTTTTAGGCCTATCCTTGTAGATCTTTATAACTAGTATGTACAATTCTTCTCCAATAACCTTCATACAGAAATTTTTAAAAAGCCAAGATTTCACTGATATCAAGAATGAAAAGTCATTCCCAATCAATAGTAGACATCAATGTATAAAATGAGAACACGATAACACTTCCTTGTTCCTTCCTATTTATGCCACTTCCTCTATACTCTGTAAAAAAAAAACCGTTTGATTACATTATCAAAACATTTATTCCAACTCCTTAAAGCTTGTTTATCTCCATAAATGGACTTCAACAACTTGCAAGCTTTTCCCTCGCTCACACTAACCTCAAAATCCTCGTGTTGTGACATATAGATGGTCTCTTCCAAATTAACATCTAAAATGACATCTTTGCATCCATTTGTTGTATTTTGTAGTCGTAGAATGCATTAATAACTAGCATGACCAGAATGGACTTAAGAATTTTTGCAAGCAAAAAGTTTTGTCATAATCAACACCTTGAATTTGATGAAATCCTTTCGCAACTAGCTTTGCTTTGAAAGCCTCTACTTATCCATATGCATTCAAATTTTTCTTAAAAATCCAGTTATAACCAGTGGGTTTTGTCCCTTTAGGTATATTAGCCAAGTCTATACTTTTTTCAATACATGGAATCCATTTATGGATTTCATAACTCCCAGCCAAAGTGCAGAGTGTACAACCTGTAGTGCTGTTGGAATGAAAGTGAAGAGCTATCATCTAAGACGTGGTCCTCTTTCTCACTTTCCGTGAGAAAACTGAAGTATGTATCTAATGCATAAGGCTCTTGATTAGGCCTTCTAATAGGTTGCGTGTTTTCATATATGTGTAAGCTTGGTTCTCCCATTGGTTTAGCCTCCAAGTTAGTTTCTTGAAAATCAACTGTGACAACCCATACCTCAATGGGCCTAAATTAAAAAAATCCCCATCAAAGCATTAGTCGCTGAATTTGGTACTTGCAAATAAGCATGGGCAATATCGGAGATTAATTGAAATCTTAACTCACAATGGAAACAATAATAGGATAAGAATACCGATTATGACTACTGCCTTGGAATTAATGGTATTACTTGGATAGTAGATTGTTACATCAGCATCGAGCATGAGAGAAAAGTAGACTTCTTCAACAACTTAACACATCCAGCTCCATTAGCCTATTACTCTAAATCTATCCCGTGGGTTGTAATGAGGAGGGGGTCAAAACAACGTTCTAATGACTGGAAAATCTACAAACTATCCATAACATAAATTTATACCGATTGGTTTCCATTTAATTGTTATGTCTATTAAGGTTAGCAAATCTAATCTAACCTTGCATTGCATACTCGATTACTTTCATACCCATTTCCAAGGTACGAAATACTCATAAAGCCTTATCTTCCATCCAATACTTTCAAGTCCGTTAGCCACTTGATACTTCTAAATATGAAGCGGGATTCTACTCTCTCCATATATCACTTTTAAAAGAGAAATAGCCAGACTTTGCCATTTATGACCTCAATCGAGGCAGACTCCATCATTTAAGACCTATTCCCAAGCCGGGATTCAAGCGTCATGATTATTGGTCTATTGGTGCTAACTACAGAGACCTTTGGTCTATTGGTGCTAACTACACTAGTGCATATATCGTTATTAAAGTCCTACCAATGTGAGAGACTGTACCCAAGCCACTTAATACCTCATTAATAAGGACTAGGCAGGCTTTTGACCATTAGTCACCTATTTATAGGTAGGCCTTTGCCATTTAATACCTACCCCTAAGGAGGACTACTTGTTGGTACAATCTAGCCGACATTGCTTGGAAATCCCATTAGGAAACTTAATACTACTTTTATGGAAAATAGCCGAACCCTAGATCAGTCACTTAGTACTTCAAAACCGAAGTGAACCCTTCCAGGGAAATCCATCACCACTCTTAATTATAAATATGGAATCTCATTAGGTTACTTCTTTGTAGGGAGGCCGACCCTAAAATAGCCACTCAATAACTCAACACTAAAGTAAATCTTTTTAAGAGATATCCCTCACCGCTTCTAATTCCAAATTTGGACTATTTAATACTTTTCACCTAAGAAAGCAAGTCCAATCTCTCACCTAGTCATAGGTACTAGGATTAGTGATTTCTCACATAAGTTGTAACTATATTCGACTGCAGGTAGCCTGAAAGTGAAGGTCAGTCTTCCGTCGAGTGACTCTATTGACCTTGCATCACAAACCTACCAAGTCTAGTTTACCATCGTCAGTCTTTAGTTATACTATCTTAGGTTTACATTGGACTTAGCTTACTAATTCCCCTTTTATTTTAGGCAGTAAGATTTAGCTTAAATTTATCTACCCATAAATCCTCTTTTAGTGCTAAAAATATCAATTTGTCCATAAATCCTAATGGACATTTCCTGAGACATTTATGTATAGTTACAACTTTCAAATGAGTAACATTTTTATATCTATTCCATTTTTATCAGTCCTATTAATTCACTTGTATTTATTCATAACTATCCTTAATTTAATACTATCCATTATTTCTACTTAATTGCCCATTAATTTAGGTTACGATCTTTCATTTTCTATTAAATAATTAATGGGAATTCCTAATTTATTTTCCATCAATATGAATTACTACCTTTTTCAGTTCTAGCTATTCGCTTCACTAAATATAATAATAATCAATGAACGTTACACATAAATAACGAACGAATAAATGTTGTTCTTCTTTATTAACGCAATAAATATGTATAAACTGCCTAAGAAAAATACATATTCATAACCCAATATATTTTAGTCATAAGTATGTAACCAAATTACGTTTTTCATATTTAATTTTCTTAATTAAATTTCTTAGGAAGATTTTCTGCTATGATTTCCATAAATTGGTTTAACACAAAAAGAAAAGAATGACTGCGTTTGAAATTATAAAGAATGGATAATTTCTTATTCCTTGTTAAATTAAACGTTGTTATTTCGAATGAAAAGTTGAAAAAATAGTAAACAAATTTATAAAAGTCAAACGGATGTTCTTCTCACAAATTGAACTATAGAAAATCTACAACATAGCACAAATTAGGCAACAATCTAAAAACCCTATTTTACACCCAAGTACAAATCTGGAATTATAATATGCAACATTCAAATATTAAAATCGTTGGGACTAATTTCCAGATCTAGGTGGAAACATATTTCAAATTAGATCTAAAACAAGAATATGTAGAAAATAGTTTTCTACACAAATTAAAGCCTACAATTCACAAATAAAATTTATTTAGACATAAAAATCAAATGTATGCCAGCGGAATAGATTTAAAATCATAAACAATCTATAAAGTTTCCCACACACCTTTTAAAAGCGACTCAAATATCAAGATCTGAAGTAAAGCCTTAAAATCATCTCTAAATCCTTTTTAATCCAAGAAACATGTATCAAAAAGGTATACACACACGTTAGAATTACAGTTCTAAGAAGAAATTTGGGACTAGGAGAGAAAAGAGATACAAATATATAAATATAACCTCAAATACGTGTATAGTTGATTCTCTTCTTTTTTTCTTTTAATTTCTATTCTTCTTCGATTTATATGAATATAAATAGAAATATCTTATTTTCATAATTTAAAAAGAAAAGGAGAAGAAGAAAGTAGAGCTTCATTACTCTAATCAGAAAAATATGTGAAGAAAAAGAAGGGTTATGCCTGTATGTATAGGTGCTAGAATTAACTAGAACCGTTAGATCAAAATATGATAGATTTGGGGCAAGGAAAACCTTAGCCCCCGCATTAAGAGCGGTTGACCGCCTCTCATGGGTATGGACCACCCCATATCGACTACTACACTAAGCTAGTCGACCAATAGATGCCATTTAGATAATTAAAAACATTAATTTCTTAAACGAATTATTTCCATTCCGAACTCATTTATGTCCGTAACTTCTTCACTTAGTCTCCGATCATAAAACTTCAAATATTAAAGATGCTCATAATTTCACCACAAACGCAATAGTGTAAGTTTCGTGGTCAAATTCCATCATTTTCACAAATTCCATACCTGGAGCCTAATTGATTAATTAACTAACTAATTAAACAACTAACGCCAAATTATGGGGTGTTACATTCTTTCCCCATTAAATAGAATTTCATTTCTGAATTTCACCAATGACCAAGTCATGGTTTTGGCTCATAATTATCCTGAACTACACAACCAATGAGTATACAACCAAATTTGCAATCAAACATGCAAAAGTGCATAGTGTATAACTATTTCACCACATAGAAAATATGTATGAAGAATAATTCCACATCAGATCCTCCTATATGAATGCATTTCTATGAAAACATATTTGAAAAATATGATGCAAATAACCTGTATTATACTGGCACTTCTATATATATGCAGCTTTTGAAAAATCATTTCAACCATAACCCCCATGCTCCTACAAATAGAAGTATGAAACAACCAACTTTGAATTTAATTCCTACCATCCAAAAACCTAATGCGTCAAGAAATCGCTTTCTAAACTTTATTTCTAGCTCGAAAAAGGAATTTACGTGGAGAATTTAACATTCATACAACTCCATAATCTTTCTATTTCTGTAGTGCAGTGGAAATACCTATGATGCCCTAGATTTACTCGAAATTTTTCACAAATAAAACGCATAAGGAGGCTTATTTCAGGCTCTAAAATGGATTTGAGTCTAAAAATAGACTCACGCGCTTCATCGACAAGGTGTAGAAATATAAATTCCAATGTTAAAACAGCTTTTACCTTGTTATCGCTTCCATTTATCGCATTGTCGATCTTAATGCACCGCTAAATCCGTAAATTCTAACTCTATTTGTCTTCCTTAAGCTTAACATGTATCCTTCAAAATTAAATATTTCACAAAAATCTTTCTCACTTTTCAAATTTGTACATCATTCGAAAAATAAAATTCCAAAATAATTTAAGAGCGAAAACTAACTAAAACCTAATTTTTCTTTCGAAAAAAAGCTTTTCAAAATATTTCCTTTTTAATATTCTTAATAAATTAAGCCACAATTTCAACATAGTCTGACCGCATAAACCAAATTCTAAAACTGTACAACTTACCTTCATCCATAAAACCTGATATTTTATTTAAAAATGTCATCATGTCAAATTACCTAAATTTTTAGCTTTTATGGAACATGAGTAAACAAACCGTGTTATCAAAATAACTTTATCATGTCCTTCGCTAAAATTTTCCAACTATTCTAAAATTTCAGTCTTATATTGCATTTACTGTTAGTTAAGTGTCTTTTGTGAGATTTCTATATTCATACTTCTTCTTCACTATGCATATATAAGAGGAGTTTGCATGTCTAGAAACAATAACACAGTAAATAAATAGAAATTCACAATATCATGCGTGCCTTTTACAAGAGACAACTAATAGTGACAACCCAAACGACGTAAAAGAAAAGAAAAAATGCTAGAAGGGAAAAGTCAACAACAACATAAATCCTAAAATAATGCTTACAGACTACGAAAAGCCATGTTATACGGCTAAAGCTTGATCTATTGTTATGAACCTTGAATGGTCGTTGGTGGTTATTGTAACGATCCAGAATTTGATCACTTTAAAATATACTATTTAAGGTGATTTTAAATATAAAATATGTAATGTTATATGATTCAAACAATACTAGACAGGATTTGGAAGGAGAAGTATACATAAAATAGTAACATTTGCCTATATCGACAAAAGTGATAAAATGCTGATTTTAGAAAAGTAAGTTTCAATGGTTAAATAAATTTTTTTAATTAATTTATGAGTGTTTATATTTTTAAACAGCAATATACAAATTTATTTTTAAATTTGGTTTACATAAATAAATAATTTAACTAAAACGTCAAAATCTGAACGTAAAACATTTCATCAAAAATCAACGTTTTGTCGATTAAAAGTTGTCGCAACGTCGTCGCTCCTTTATTTCTTATATAGGAACATCTATACAAGTAGTATAAGTATTAATAATTCACTAATCAAATTTACTTTTACTCAACATACATAGAAAATTCTATACTATAATTAACAAAAAGTAAGGATAAAAAGACAAAGAAGTACAAAAGTCAAAAAGTAAAACATCAAATCAAACAAATATAATTATTACTTTCTTTACTTAATATTTATGTGAAAATGACATAAAGTAATGATTTGAAATGCGATGTTAAGTGTTGAAAAAAATAAGGTTACTTAAAAAGTAAGTAAGGTTATTTTGGTAATTTGGTAAAGGGATATTTTGGTAACATACCACTTTATTTTTTTCTATAAATATCAACCACTTTCTTACCCATTTTCACACCATTTCTACCTTCTTTTTCCTTCTTGAAGCTCTTTTTAATGGCTTCTTCTTCACTCTTTTCCTTACTTATATTTTCAAAATCATATCAAATCAACTCCAAACATAATCAAACTTTGCCAAAGACCTTAAAATACTATAAAAACATGGTTTAGCATCTAAGAATGGAAGAAATGATGGAGGAGATGTTGGAACCCATGGAGGCCGGATCATTTAGAAGGAGAAAGCAAGTTTTGGAAGCTCTGGAGCAAGAAAAAGAGAACCGTCGATTTTATTCCACTGAGCTAGGACCAAATTTAAGGTGCTGCGGAAGCTCTACTAAATTTTCTGAAGTTGGTTGACGTTGAAAACAATAGTAAAATGTTTGATTAAATGAATGTTGGTAGGAAGTTAATCGATTTGGTTAAAGGTGGGTACTCATATTTAAAGTTATTAATTTCTAAATATATTTCAAGTTAATAACATGAAAAGTTTAGTAAATGTTGGATGATTTAATGGATAATAACTTGGTTGGTATTATTGTTAGTTATATGTTTGTGATATGGATGATAACTTGGTTTGATAAATGACAAGAAAAATGGTTAGTAAGCATAGTTAATTTAATAAAAATTTAAATTCATATAAATATGTATATGGAAATTATTTAGCCTCTAAATGAAATCAAAATATCTACGAAGATTGAAAATGATATAATTCTATAATATGAATGAAATGGAAAATGGATTTGTAATATGAAAAATATTGTTTAAAATAATTTAGAAATGTTTTATAAATATTTAAAAGTGTTTCCATGAAGTTTGAAAAGAAATTGAAAATTTAGTCAAAAATAGGCGCGTCGCGTAACGGTAGTTCACGATTTCGCGCCATAAAAGTCAAACGAGTGTAAAAGTTGGAATATAGCTGGAAATTCTTCGAGATAAGAATTTTTCAAACTATTATATCCATAGTTTTCCAAAGAAAGAAAATCGATATTTCGATAAGTAGATTTTAAGATATGAGTAAAACAAGTTTTTGGACAAATCGCGGTTTTGTAGTTCGGAATCCAAAACTGGATTTCTTTGAAAATGATGTTTTAAAATTGTTTAAGAATATGAAATAAATCTTATAAATCTTTTAAAATGTGTTAAAATTGATTTATGTAATAAAAATAGATTTTCAAATAATAAAAAGTCGTTTAAATCAATGTAGCTTTAAAAAGCACTTTCCGTAGCACTTTTTCGCAGCACTTTTCAATAACTTTTAAAATATAGTTTTAGATCAACCGTTCTTTTCCAAATCTTTTATAAAGGTCCGTAAATGATTAATAGAGTGTTTTAAGGGTGATTTGAAGGATTTATGGAATGGTTAAATAAGTGAATAAGTGTTTTAAATAATGATTTGGAAGTTTTATAAATCATTTCTAAAAATGAAAGGAGTATGCGGAAATGACTAGTACATTTGTCCCGCTTATGAGATCTAAACAGGAAAAAAATGTATGTAACTAAGATTAGAAATGGAGCAACCAGTGCCATGAACTTACCTTGCATTCATTTTATCTTTTAGACGAGGGGTGGAACAGATTGAAAGGAAAGCCCAGATGCTCTAAAAGATCATAATTAAGTTTTTTCCAAGATAAAAGAAAAGAAAAAAATTCTTTGAATTTATTGTAAATGGTTTATATATATGATTTATACTATCGATATTTTATAAATAAAACTAATGAAATTATAAACGAGTTTTATAGGTGTTAAAATGAAGTTATAAATTAAAGATTAAAACTAAATAAGATTTAATGAAGTGAATTTTATAAACGATGTTTTATAAATATTACAATTGGTTTTATAATCAATTTTTTTAATAGATTTGTAATTATAATTTAGAAATGAATTTATAATGGACTTTATAAATAATGTGATTAAAAAGAATAAATTGGTAAATAAAGCAATTTATAAGTAAATTAACTTATAATTGGATTTTGACTTATAAATGAGATATAAATGGAATTTGTTAGTAAAGAAATCTTGTATATGCAAGTTTATAAAATATAAATGGAATTTGTAAACACTATTTTGTAAATCTGAAATCAATTTAAACTGATAAGTTAAATATGAAAGTTTATTAAAGGAATTATATTCACGATCTTGGACATTGAATAATCCTTTAAATTAAATATTTAGAAGTAATGAATTTGGCGAAGGAATTATATTCGCGATTTTGGACAGTGAATGATCCTTTAAATTAAATGGATGTTTTGGAAAGTGATATTATAAAAAGGGAATTTAAATGGTTTGAAAATAAAATAAGTTGTGAATTTACTTACTATTAAAATAAGTATCTGAAAATGTTTTCCAAATACCCAATAAGTGAAATGGTTATGAATATTATCTTTCTGAAGATATTTTGAAGTGAATAATTGGGAAGTATTTTGAATTATAAACAATTAATAAAGATCAAGCCCAATGATTACTAGATTTTGTTTGTTACTTTGAAGTTAAATAACCGACTATCAAATTTGACCATTTTAGTTTCTCAACTTGATGTAGAAACAAATTAGTCATACACTTAGTATGTAACTGGCTGTATAGGCTTGATTATCGTTTGTGTTGAGAATGTTGATTCGTGTAGCGCGGAGTGATTACTTCAATCTATCGAGCTTCCTTCTTGGCCGAAGGACGGCATGTTGAAAGTTGGAGACGTGATATGTCCATAAAACTTAGTTTCTGTGCGAAGTTGAGAAACGCTTTTTCCTTGTTGGTGCGAAGAGACCGGGATCATATTTATTTGAAAACTACTTCGGAGTAACACATATGCGACGATTGTGCAGGTTAGTCGATGATATTGAAATTTAGGATTTTCATAGTGAAGGACTACTTGTTGATCGTTTGGGGTTAAAATCCCAATATACATCCAGTAGCAATAGTATCTTCATTATGAAATATCTAATGTAAGGACTATTTTCTATTAATCCTTGGGATTTCCCGACAGGATGTGGTAGGAAAGTAACGTCGGTTTATCCTGTTCCTAGACAACTTGTATGGACGAGTGTCTGACATTGAATTTCAATGATTATGTATATTGGTTTTTACAAACGTACATCATGTGGTGGCGGAGAAGACAACTTCTCTTAGCTTAACACCCTCCTTGAGACATACAAACTCAAGGGTTGTAATTTTGTGAAAGGCATTTAGTAGTCAACGGAAATGGAAATGTGACATTCAAAGATGATGTGATATATGATATGTGATATGTGAAAGGTAATCGATACCTCTTTGGCCTCACTCCCTAGTAAAATGACTGAAACAAGGATAGAAGCAGCAAGGCTAAGTGGGTCGCTCCTAATTAGGAGATGTCATCGCTCTTCTAGATATATCTTTACATGCTATGATGTCGTGTATCAGATTATTGTTGATGTATGCTTGTGGCCACAGATAAAGGTCGGTAACGACAAAAGTGATGACATATTCGGTACTATCCAGGAAGGGGTAGGCCGGTCTTGTGTTGGTTTAGGCCCCTAGCATCCGAACCCTAGGTACATCCCTTTAAAAGTATATCGAGTTTTCGGAAAGGTAGTCCCTTTACCTAGTCATTTGTATGGAATCCAAATTCCACTACAAATTTGCGGTTTTGTTTGTAGAGCCTAGTATTGCTGGAATTTAATAATAGCAACAATTTCAACTATTTAATCTATTATTTGTATAATAGAAACTATTATAATATAACGTGTTATGAAAAAGTTTTGGTTATCGTAAGGGAAAAACCCGTCCGTGTTTTTATGTGGGCGTGTCTTACGAGATACCTTTTGTTTTGATAAAAGAAAAGTTTTGATACCTTTAGAAATTCAATTGAGGTGTGTTTTCTCATGCTAGTTTACCAGACTGATCCGGGCGTTCTTCCCTTTCAATGCTCGGGTCTGACCGAGTATACTTATAGGTTTACATTTGGTGCTTTTAGGGCTTCAGTAGGCGAGCTGGAGATCTTCATGTTGTATACATGTATTTGTTTATTATTCCACTGCATTGCTTTGCATTGTTGTTGTTGTAAATTATCAGCATTTTTGAGGACAGGTGATTATAACTGTCCAAGCTAATGATTATTTAATATGTACTCTAGTATTCATTTATGTATATTATAGTTTCTCTTTGAAAAGATTGTTTATCTATATTATATGTTATTACGCTGCGATGTGAGATTCTTTATTGTTTTTACTTTTCTTCTCTCTCTTCTTATTCTCTTCTCTCTTTTTTCTCCCTTTCTTCTCACCCTCTCCTTTCTTTCCCATAATTATCCGTAATCGGTGCACTTTGATTCGAACATTTGTGGTTTATTGTTAGATTCAGAGGGTGCCGAGTGTGGGTCGTCACAGTTATAACCCAATCTCGTGCCGTCGGCGTTGCTGATGTGCTGACGGATTCAGACCTGCCATCTTTCTAAGGAAAGATCTAATGATGACAGAAGGGACCTTCTACTAAACTAGCTCACCATAGAGGTTCATCCGTATTACCTAAAGACGAGAGTTGATAGGTGAAAATACGAAAAGTGACTCTGTGGAGTGCTAATCCTTGATCAACCAATTGCATCACAAGGGTGCAGGTCCAATTGGCGGCGATGCCCAATACTAGCATAGGTGGTCTTCCATACCATAAGATAAATCTGGTCATAACTTCCCGTCTTACGGATGATTTTATACTGATGATGCATGTAACCTGATAGATAGTTAGACATGGATTGCCATCTTCCAAACACCGACTTCATAGTAAAAGATCTACTGCAAAATATTTGAGTCGGCCACTTCAAAATCATCTAAGTCCGCATTCATCACGGAGGCCTTCAATATCTCAACGAGATCATCATTAGCCAACTCAATCAAGATTCCCTTCACCTTCGAATGAATCAAACTGTTGCCTCTAATGAAATTTACGCCAATAGGATATCGAAAAGGCAGATGCAGCATAGGTAACATTCCCACTCAAAGGTCTCGAAGTAGAGGATTGGTACAAATCCCATCGAACGAATAACTCTTCTAGCCTAAAAGTGGCGAATCATTTTTCTCATTTTGATCCAGCCAAATGGCCTCTTGAGGGTTGAGACCATAATGGTGTGAGGAAAAACTAGCAGTGCAGAAAGGTGTTTTGGGTTAAGAAGTGGTCGGAGGGAGGAAATAGGGTTTAGACCTTGAGTGGTGGTAAGGCGAAATCTAACATGCAAAATCATCATGAAGAAGAGATGAGGCTGCTACTCCTAGGGAAAAAGGGCATCGCCTAAGGGAGGAACGGAAGAGAGAGACTGATACTTGGAGGAGAAGGAGGATGGAATTAGTTTCAACTTATTGAAGAAAGAGGATTGAAAGAAGGCAACAAGAGGAATTCGAAGCGACTTTAATAGTCCATTACGGGTTCAAGTTGTGACAAAAATTGTTAACTGGTAGGCCACTCTAGGTTTACCGCTAGACGGGCTTTGGGTGTTAATTGAACAGAGACCCAATTAGAGTTAGATTAAATAATAATAATCATTTTGTTGTTCCTTTAACTTGACATGATCCAAAAAAATTATGTCCTCATCACGGCGAGGTCAAATCCTACCGCCTAGTCTCAAACCATACTTCAACAATTTATAGTAGTCCCTACAAAACTACTGTGACCAACTATAATTCCAATAACCAAAAATATTCCAACTGTTATTTCCTGCCCACTACAAATGAAAGTATTTATTCCAATAGCTGGTGGTACAACAACACTTCAAATTACATACCTAAATAAATTGAATGTCATTCCTATTTTATCCGCGCCTTAAAGAGAGAAGATTTTAAAAACCTAGATCTTGTAAATCTAAAAATCACTTAGCAAAATATATGCTCCTTTATACTTGTTTCTAAACAATAGAAACTATTTCATAACAGAACTTCCCTTAAAAATCAAACTTTGTGTGTGTGTGTGTGTATGTATATTTGTCAGGGTTTCCAAGAACCCTTTTTCTTAAAACATCAAATTTTCCAAATTATAAAACTACTTCCTTGCCAAAATTAAAATTCAATCCTTTATTGATATATACATATAAATATTTAAGGATTTCAAAAATTACTATTTTATGAATTAAAAATTTCATAACATGACCAATGTAGTTGTAGACATGTTTCTTTAAAATTTAAATTTTCAAAAACTTCCCAAAATAGAACTTCCAAAATAAATCCTTGAGAAAAGAAATCCTTTAAAATCCTTTTGTCCAAAATCTAAGGCATTTTCAAAACATACTTCATAAAAGTTCCCGAATAAGTTTTAGCTTAAGAAATTGACAATAATTCTATAAACAAAAAATAATTTGCCATCAAAGAGGTGATCAGTGGATAATCTCTTGCCAAAACTGGTTCTTGGATGTTTCGACTTACAGACTCCAATTTCCCACCCATCTAGAATAAATGTGTGTCTTCGACTGGAACTCATCATCAAAATCCAAAATCACATGGTAGCTAGATTCTCAACTATCAAGTCGAATACCTCCTATCTTCGGGATTCAACCATATTTCATACTCATGTGCTTTATCAACAACTCCTTATGCATCGCCAACACTCCATGGAGTACTTTGAAGTCAGCGTGAAAATCTTAGCTCTAAGATATTTCAACCCATAGTTGCTTTGTCCATTCCTTTGGGGTGGAACTATAACTACTTCTATAGTCAGAATTCTTAGAATCTATCATAAAAATATAATAATACCAGATAAAAAACTACTAATGCATTCTCTCAATTTATCCTAATTCCTCTGATATACTGACCTATGCTCTGATACCGAACATAACAATTTTACCTTAGTGGGCCTAAATTTCAAAAAAAAAAACAAAACCTAAGTGCATCAAAGCACGTACCGTTGGATTTTTTACCTGCAAAGAAGCATGAGCATTATAGAAGATTGATAGAAATCTAACTCATAGCGGAAACAATAATCGGATAAGAATACTGATTATCACTACTACCTTGGAATTTATGGTATTCCTTGGATAGCATATTGTCACATTAACATCGAGCATGAGAGAAAAGAACACTTCTCCAATAACTAAACACATTCAGCTCTCCTTTAAATTTATCATGTAGGTTGCAATAAGGAGGGGATCAGAACAATGTTCTGGTGATTGAAAAATCTATAAACTAATAAATTTATACTGATTGGTTTCCATTTGTTTATTATATCTATTAAGGTTAACAATTCTAATCTAACCTTACACTGCACAGACGATTACTTACCTACCCATTCTCAAGGTGCGAAATGCTGACGAATCCTTATCATCCTCCCAATACTTCTAAGTCCATTAGCCACTTGATACTTCTAAAAATGAAGAGAGCTTCTACTATCGCCACATAATATTTTTAAAATAGAAATAAGCAGACGTTGTCATTTAAGACATCAATCGAGGTAGACTCTGTCATTTAAGACATTTTCCCAAAGTCCTAACATCATCATTATTGGTATATTGGTCTTAACTACAAAGACCTTTGAGCACTATATATGGCCTTATAATTTATAATAGCCATACCACCAGCGCATCCATCGTTATTAAAGTCATAGCAATATGAGAGACTGTTCCCAAGCCACTCAATACCTCATTAACAAAGACTAAGCAGACGTTTGACCATTTAACACCTATTTATAGGCAGGCCTTTGCCGTTTAGTACCTAACCCCAAGGCAGATTCCTCACTGGTACTATCTAGCTGACATTAGTTGGAAATCTCATTAGGCTGTTTAATACTTCTTTTGTAGGAAAGTGGCGAACCTTAGATTAGTCACTTAGTACTTCAAATCCAAAATGAACCCTTCTTAAGTATCCATCATCACTCCTAATTATAAATACGGAATCTCATTAGGTTATTTCTTTCGGTAGGGAGGCCGGTCCTAAGTTAGCCACTTAATAACTCAACACTGAGTTGAACCTTTTTAGAGATATCCTTTACCGCTCCTAATTCCAAATTTGGACCATTTAGTACTTTCCAATTAAGAAAGAAAATCCAATCTCTTACACCACCATGGGTCCTAGGATTAGTGATTTCTCACATAAGTTGTAAGTGCATCCGACTACTGGTAGCCTCAAAGTGAAGGTCAGTCTTCCGGGGAGTGATTCTACCGACCTCACATCACAAACCTACTATGTCCAATTAACCATCCTAAGTCTTTAGTTATACTATCTTGGGTTGACATTGGACTTAGCTTACTAATTCCCCTTTTATTTAAGGCAGTAAGATTTACCTCAAAATACTTATCTACCCATAAAACCCATTTAAATGCTCATAAATGTTAATTTGCCAATAAAATCCAGACGGACATTTCCTAAGACATTTATGTATGATTACTAATTTCAAATTGGTAACATTTTTATATCTATTCCATTTTTATCAGTCCCATTAATTAACTAGTCTTTATTTACTATTATCCTTAATTTAATATTATCCATTATTTCTCATTGATTGCCCATTAATTTAGCTTTTAATCTTTCATTTTCTATTAACTAATTAATAGGAATTCCCAATTTATTTCCCATTAGTATAAATTACTACCTTTTCTAGTTCTAATTATTCACTTCCCTAAATATAATAATAATAATAATAATTAATGAACGTTACGTATAAATAACGCATAAATAAACGTTGTTCTTCTTTATGAACACAATACATACATACAAACTTCCTAATAAAACTACCTATTGGTAACCAAATATATTCTAGTCATAAATACGGAACTAGAATATGCTTTCCATATTTAATTTGCTGAAATTAAACTTCTTAGGAAGATTTTTCCTATGATTTCTATAAATTGTTTTAACACAAAAAGGAAAGATCGACTACTTTTGAAATTACAAGGAATGGAGAATTTCTTATTCCTTATTAAATCAAATGTCCCCATTTAGAATGAAAAGTGGAAAAAAGGTAAAATAATTTATAAAAATCAAATGGATTTCTATCCACAAATTAAACTATGGAAAATCTACAACATAGCGCAAATTGGGCAATAATTCAAAATTCCTATTTTGTACTCAAGGACAGATCTGGAATAAAAATATACCACATTCAAATTCTAAAATCATTGGGAATGATTTCCAGTTCTAGGCGTAAACATATTTCAAATTAGATCTAAAACAAGAATACATAGGCAATAGTTTTCTACACTAATTTAAGCCTATAATTCACAAAATTCAGGCATAAAGATCAAATGTTTGTTAATGGAATAGATTTAAAATCATAAACAACATATAAAACTTCTCACTCATCTTTTGAAAATGATCCAAATCTCCAGATCTGAGGTAGAACCTTAAATTCGTCTCTAAATCCTTTTTAATCTAAGAAATATGTATGAAAATGGGATATACACATTATAATTATAGATCTGAAAAGAGATTTTTGATTAGGAGAGAAATAGATATAAATATATAAATATGTAAATTATCTCAAGTATGCATATAGTTGATTCTAGCAACAACCCGTAAATTCAGTAAATATTTTAAATGGAATTTTACTTGTTTGATTTAAATTATTTTAAAATTGATAAATTTCGAATTTTATTTTATATTTTTGGGATTTGATGTGAAATATTTTTCCAAATCTAATAAAATTAAAAAAATTCTGAAAATTCAAAATTTGGTCAACCTTGGTCAAAGTTTGACTTCCTGTTGAAAATTTTAAATTTGAAATTTAAATTTTTATTCTTTTTTTATGAAGCTGGATTTGATTCTAATATTTTCTCTGTTTTTTGTTTCGTTAAATTCTGATTTCTACTTCTTAAAATTTTCAATTTTCAGCGTATTACATGCAATTATTTTCATATTTTTATTTTTCCTATTTGTTTTTGGGTTTTTGTGCTAGATTAGGTTGTGATTTAGTTAGTTGTTTTATTGCTGGGCTTAAGCTAATGGGCTAGGAAATTCAAAAGTCGCTTGAAAAGGTATCTAATATGAGAAGTCACCTTTAGGAGGAAAATGTACATACAAATTTTCTTTCTTCCTTCTAACTTCTCATTCTTCTCTTCTTCCGGCTCAGAAAAATATAGTAAGTTCTTGTTCTCTTTTTTCAAAAAATTTCTCTAATTTTTCTTCCTTCTTCCTCCTATTTTCGGCCATCACATCCACCTCCTTCTCTCCTCTCCATAGCCGACCTCTTCTCTATCACTAAAGCCTTTGTTTTTCTCAGGCCGAACTCAACCATGGCTGGGCACCCACTCCTTGCCTCCACTTCTCAAGATCTAACTGAACCACTCCATACACATCTCAAAATCCAACCACTTCCCTTTGCCGTGACTTGCCATAGCCAAACCATCCCTTAGCCATGACCTTTCCGTCATCCAAACCATGGCCGTGACCTTTGACCTAGCCTAACCGAGCCTTGTCTTGACCAAAAATCCATCATGGCCGAACCATTCACTCAAACCCTTAGCCTCCCTTTGATCTAGCCTAGGCCAAACCACACCTAACCCAAAGCCTTTGAGTTAGCCATGTTGACCGAGCCTTGTAGCCACTTCCCAAGTCATGCTTGTCCAGCCTTGTAGCCATTTCCCTTAGCTAAGTTTAGGCCGAGCCAAACCCTCATCTAGGCCAAGCCTATTAGCCCTTTAGGCTAGCCCATTCACTTGTTCTTTGAAAATATATTTTTTATACATAAATTTATTTATTTACATATTTATTTGTTTATTTATTTTCTAAGTTTTGGATTTGGATTCTGCTTCCACTCAAGCTTGTTCGTGATTGTCGTGCCTATTCGAAGTTGTTATGTTTTGTTTGGAATCACTTTTCTTAACCAAGGAAGGTGAGTTATCACTCTTGATTACATAATTATATTTTGGTGAATCGATGTTATTAGAATTGTATTGATATGCATGTGTATATTAGTAATTTCATATCTGCTTCTATTATGTTATCTCACCTGATGTTGTACCTGTTATGATCATATGTTGTGATATGTTATATATTTTACTGTTTATTTCATATTCTGTTCTCACATTGCAAGTTCCTTCACTATGGGTTGAAATGATACATAGTCGAACGATCTTTAGATTAACGAAAAATCGTTATGAGTTGAAATGATAGGCTCGAGCGATTTTTATTCTGACTTGGAATTGCGGGTTGAAATGATATAAACCCAAGAATTTAATAACTTCGAATTGAAATGATATACATCCTTATTCACTTGACCCTAAGTTAGAAAATTTTATACAGACTCCGTGGTTGGTTTCAAAATAATTTTCTAAAATTATTAAGTATTTTGTATTTTTTAATATATAAACTTTAACTTAAATTTAATCTAATGATTTTATAAAAATTATATATTTATTTTCTGTGAGTTAAATTTTTTATAAGTCAATAAATGGTTAAGATGTAATTTAAGGTTTGGTTTATAGTATAAAAATTTAATTTAATACAATAATCTAATTTGACTTAATAATAATATTTTAACTAACCTAGTAGTATAAATTTTAAGTTAATAATGTACTTTTAACTTAATATAAGAAATTTCAGCTTTAATTGGAGATTATAATAATAAATTTTATTTAACTGAAATCACAGTTTATTTAATATTCAAATAAATAATTTTGTAAATAGAAAAATAGATTTTATATAAAAACTATGTTAAATTGTGAGTATATATAATATTTTGATTATATAAACAGTTATAGTGGAAAGTATTATGCTTCCAAAATGTTATGATTTCTTAATGTTATGTTTTTAAAATGCTATGATTTCAAAAAGGTAATATTTCGAATTGCTATAATTGTAAAAGGTTACATTTTTAAAGTATTATGGTTTCTAAAACATTATGTTTTTCAAAGTATTATAATTAAGTTGATAAATTTTGTAAGTGTTACGACTTTGAAAATGAATATTATTTTAAAAAACAATGACATTGGAATCATATGGTTTTGAAATGAATATATTTTGAGATGAAATACAAACTATTTAAAAATGAAATAACCATGGGTTATAATAATGTTTGGTTGTTAAGGAGACCGGGATTGGTAATTGTCATACTCTCTGCCAATACCCAAAACCACTTTTACAACTGTGTACGCGGAGGAGATTTCAGAATGAAGTAGGTGGTTGGCGACGTTCTACTTGAGGTATGTCCATGGACCTGACTCCCGTGAGTTAGCTTAAAGTGGCTAAAACAGGAGCAATTGACGGGCCAAGTGAGGTAGCTCCTCCGATCGGACACACATCTTCGATTGCCATTCTATTACTTTATGATTGATTTGGTGCGCACTTTTGATTTGGCAATGTGGATCGAGGCGGGCGGTAGCTGTGGCTATGCGTTACCACTAGCTCGGAAGTGTAATTGGTATATCTACCCTAGCATTACCTAATTGTGCCTTGTCACCTACCTTATCGAGACCACTACGAGTTTGTTCTGAGTCATTCCTATGGAGTACCTTACGGTAGCCGCCAGTTTACGGGGGTATTACGGTATTGTATAGACTATGGCACTACAAAATATGTAAAGGGGATAGGGGTAACGCCCTAACGCTATTTTAATAGTTAATCTTACTATAGACATTATTATAATAGCGTATATTACTACATAGTAGATAGTTTAACGGATCATTAAGGGATGAGCGATCGCAAGCATCCTTTAAGTTACTGATGCATTTCTTTTACATCTCACTTGAGTTGATTTACATTTTATAAGTATGTATGTCCTAACTTGAGTGTTTGTGTTTTGCTTTACGCTCGGGTCAGCTTGAGTACCCCAACTTTAGATTCATCGTTTGGAGCTAGAGATCTATCGGAGATTTAGCTATCTATCTATTATTTCTATTTCAATTATTTCCATTCAGCCTTTGCTTATGTATTAGTGAACTTATGTATATGGATTTCCAGTTGTATTTTCTTTTAGACTCTGGTATTATATATTTATTTTGAGACTTTGTATCTGGTAGCTTCATGAACTACTATGTTTATTTTATTCCGTTGCGATTTATTCTGATATTCCGTGTCAGTAATTCTATGGTTGATTTTATTTGCCCCAAAATTTATTAACAATATGTTGTTTTGAATTATTCAAGTCCGACATGTGTGGTTTTATTGTCGATTTGAATGGTCCAAAATAGCGGGATGTTACACTTGGTATCAGAGCTTTGGTTTTATGCAAACCTTAGCATGCGGGGCAAAAAAACTCATTAGAGATAGGGTAAAAATACCCTTGAATGAGCAAAATCAGTCTTAGAATCATTCCTTGTGAGAAATTTTATTTTAAGTATAAAATGATTTTTAAAGATTATTTTGGATATAGAAATTTTCTTGTTTTAAAATCTAATTTTTCTTAGAATTTCCTTCTTTTCGAATCCACCTTGTTTAATAGAATTCTTTGATTGGGATTTCCATTCTAGTTTGAATCTTTTCTTTTATCTTTTCCTTTTTCTTTGTCCTGAAATTCATTTTTGAATTTCCATGATGAATCGTAGGAATGCCAGAGGTCAAGGTCGTGGCATTGCCTCAGTTCCAGAACCTGTTGCACCCATTAGGTTCACCACTCTCTGTAAGGAGTTCACTCAGCTTGGTGGTACCAATTTTACTAGAGCAGAGAGCATCATTGAGGCTCAGTAGTGGCTGAGGGGTGTAGAGAGGATTTTCCATGGTCTTGAGATCACTGACACTCAGAAGCGTCAGTTAGCAGCTTGGCAGTTGCAAGAGGCAGCCCAAGATTGGTAGGAGCCTATTACAGCCCATATTATCGAGGCAATAATCTCGTGGGAGCAGTTTAGGTATTATCTTGAGCTAGTTTTGAGTTTGGTTTAGTTATCTCTTTGGTATTTTTCTTAACTTTGGATGTCATTTTTTCAGGGATGCTTTTGTCGCTAAGTGGATGCTCGAAGCCGGATAGTCTCAGCTATACAGGGAGTTTATGGATCTTAAGCAAAGGAATATGTCATTTTATGAGCATGAGCGAAAGTTCAAAAAAATTTCCAAGTTTGGTCCTAGCTTGATTGATACCCCTCATAAGAAGAATGAGAAGTTTATAGCTGGAGCTCTCCCAGAGTTTTATGATCGTCTGATTTCTCATGCGCATAGCCCTTTTACTGGATTGATGGATATGGCCATTAGATTTGCGAACCGCACTTCTAAGGATTCATCTATTGCTCGTGCACCTTCATCTCAGCCTTTTTCTGGTAAATCTAAGAAGAGGAAGTCTAATTTCCATCAACAGAAGAAGAATTGGCTTAAGACTCCAGGTTTGGGATCTTCTTCTCAGAGGCAGCCTATTGATCTTTCTTCCATCACTTGCTTCAAGTGTGACCAAAAGGGACATTATGCCAATAGTTGCCCTACTTCTGTTGGAGCTTCTGTTCCTCCTGTTCAGATGAGTAGGCATGATCTATGCCATATTTGTTTGCAGCCTGACCATTTCAAGAAGGATTGTCCTACTCAGCAGAAGGGCAAGCCAACTAGTGTCTTTGTAGTTACTTCTTCCACTCCACCTACTCATAGTGATACCTAAGGTACTCTCCGGGGCACCTTTACTTTGTTTAATTTTCTTGTTCATGTTTTATTTGACACTGGAGCTTCTCATAGTTTCATTTCTATGGATCTTTGTGACAAGCTTGAGCATATCCTTTCAACTGAGTATGCAACTAAACCTTTGTGTGTTATTAATCCTATTGGTGGTGTTTGTACCAAAATTGGGCACAACACTCTTCGGATGTGTTTGAAGAGATAAAATGAAGAGAAAATTTATAAAATGAAGCAGATCTAAAAAACACACCAATAAACATATAAGAAAATGCATAGAAACACAGAGTTTTAGAGTGGTTCGGCGTATGGCCTACGTCCACCATGAAGTTTTATCACTTTATTGCTTGATACTTGAAGATTACAAGTTTTTTATAGCGAAGTACAGCAGATAATAAGCTTAAATTCGAGATCAATGGCAGTAATGGCGTTCTGGAGTGAACGTGGCAGAGTCCGGGCGTTCTTTTACTCTCAAAATTCTCCGACCCCTTTTCTGAATGACCAGGGGCTCTATTTATAAGTGCTGGAGGCTGGTATTTCGCTGAAAATTTGGGAGACCACTTCTGGCACGTGAGGGGGCCCACATGCCCGGCCTTAGGAAATTTGGGCCTACTTCGGTATCGATTCAAACTCAACTTCGAATCGATCAAGATTTGATCCGATTGAGCTGAAATTTGGCATGAACATTCCTCGGGTCATATGTAATCTCTCTTGAAAATTTCATAGCATTTGGACTTATAGGTCTCGAGATATGATCGATGCAAGTTGGTCCATGATCGATACGAAACAAGTTCGAATCGATCAAGAACTCATCCGATTGAGCTGAAATTTGGCATGAACATTCCTCGGGTCATATGTAAGCTCCCTTGAAAATTTCATAGCATTTGGACTTATAGATCTCGAGATATGATCGACGCAATTTGGTCCATGATTGATACGAAGCAAGTTCGAATCGATCAAGAACTCATCCGATTGAGCTGAAATTTGGCATGAGCATTCCTTAGGTTTCCAGTTGGCTCCTGTCCAAATTTGGCGGCATTTGGACTTGTAGATCTCGAGATATGATCGATGCAAGTTGGTCCGTGATCGATACGAAGCAAGTTCGAATCGATCAAGAACTCATCCGATTGAGCTGAAATTTGGCATGATCATTCCTCATGTTGCCAGTAAGCTACTGTGAAAATTTGGTGGCATTTGGGCTTGTAGATCTTGAGTTATGATCGATGCAAGTTTGGATTTCTCAACCGTGATCGATCAATATCTTGAGCATACCAACTTCGATTGACTTGAAATTTGGAATGTTGGCTTTATTAGCTTTTCTTGTCATGTCATATCAATTGTAGTTCGATCTGGACTCGGAAAAAATTTACCGACATCCATAGCAGACCTACGCATTAACGATCTCCAGGACGAACCATCCTTGGTTTCTAGTCAAGTTCTTGGTGTCACGGCCTTACCAAAAGGCGGGATAACATTTGCCTCCTAAAGTATGTCTTGTGTGAACATGACGTGCTTTGAAAAGCTGCCATCTTCATTCTGAAAAGTTCTATCCAATTCACTGAGTAGTTGCTATCTTTTCGTCAAAAGATGTTGCCTTTGGTTGATCTTCAGTGACGTAGATGTCAGACTGTTGATTGTCAATGATCATGAAGTGTTTTGTTGTAACTGAGTGTCGAGCACCAGCATTTTGTTGTTCATCATTTTGATTGTCATTAGGTAAGCATTCAATTCCTGGTAACTTTGAAAATTGAGTGTTAGTTTGGCATACCTGCACATATGTTAGGCTGACACCTATTCATGTTTGCACATTTGCGAGTCGTCATCAAGTTCTTTAATTTTTTGTTTGGATTGAGTTTATATCGATCCTCTCCTGGATCGAAGTTAAATTTGAGTTGTAACAACGTTTGATGGTTGTTTTAAGTCCTTCCTTTCGTATCGATCCTCTCCTGGATCGATTTGAGATGTTAGAATGTATGCTCCATATCGATGGATACGTAATATTGGGTCTTGGATTGATGGATACAAGAGTAATGCTTTATGTCGATGGAGTCGAATGATCCAGACATAATCATGCAGTGATGCTTCACGGAGGATATGCCACCTTTCATTCCCCAATTCAATAAGAATTCCCCACGTTAAATAGTCTTTGATAGGAGTCATCCATGACTCCTTTCCTGGATCCATCACTAAGATCTAGTCGATATTCATCTAATAGTGCTTGGAATAATAAGTATTTCAACTGGGATAATGTCTATTTGTCGCGCATCCCCAGAACTGGCTAGCTTGGCCATTGATTCGGTCTTTGCGTTTTGTTCTTTGAGGATTTGTTTAGTGGTGTAATACTTGAAGTCGGCTAGTATCTCTAGGATCAAATTGAGATAAGGAGCAAGACGTTACCCCCTAGTCAGATAGTCCTCCTTGACTTGGCACGTTAACTAGAAAATCGTATAAGATATGTAAAGTTTCCATTCCTAGTCTTCTTGCAAGTCTCGACGTGGCGACCAAGGCTTCATACATAGCTTCGTTTTGTTGCAGGGAAGTTGGGTTTCAGGGTATAGCAGATCGATCATTCTTGAAGAGCCATTAACATGAGTTCGATGTTGGAAAACTGATTATTGGAATTTCTATCTATGTATGTTCTCCATCGGTTGGACGGTTCTCTACTATTCTTCGGATAATCATCTGATGTAGTGAATTCAAATATGAAGTACGCTAAAATTTGACCATGGATAGCTCTCTGAGGGAGATAAGTGATATCAAATTGGCTTAGCTCGATATTCCATTTGAGTAACCTTTCAAACATCTAAGGTTGCCATTGGACCCATTGTAACGGTTGATCGATACAGACATTAACAGGGTAGGCTTGCCAATAGCTAGCTTTTATCAGATACTAATCTTTGGATTAGTTTCTCTTCACATAACATTACGATGCTTATGGCGTGTGTTGACATGACCAAATTGAGGTATATATCTCCACGATCCAACGGCTTGGGTAGATGGGAGGTCTTTTTGAGCAATCTATTAGAGCTGCTTGGTTTCCTCAGTATATGGATGACTCTAATCTTCAACATTTTCCGACAGTAGGCTCAATCCTAAGAGAATTGATTACGAAACCTGAGAATTCTTCTTATACAATGCTGAAAGAACATTCCAAAGGATCAATTTTCATTCTATAGTTGTTAGAGAGCACTGAGTATCTTTGCAAAGTCATTAATGTGGTCGCTCGATAGTCGTGACCTCACGACCATATTAACTACATATACTCTCATTGATCGGCCGATCTGATTTTCGAATTATTTGTTAATCGTCCTTTGGTAAGTAGCATAAGCGTTCTCAAGTTTGAATCCAAGGAATGCCGCATAGCACTATAGGCTCGCGTCAGTAATGAAACAGTTGTATTCCTAGTCTGGGACATGTTTCAGTATCTGATTGTATCTGGAGTTTGCGTCCATGGATGAGAGTAATTCATGTATGATGGTTGAGTCTATTAGTTGGTTGATCATTGGATGTGGAAAGCTATGCTTTGCCATGCCTCGTGCAAATCTGAGTAGTCGGCGTTCGTTCGCCACTCTTCTTTTGTTTCTCTCATAAGCAAAGGATTGAATACTCATTTTGGGTAGAGGACATCGCGGATAAACCTATTGGTTTTGAGTAGATTCGCCTCCTCCTTAAGTGCAGTAGATCTTTCTAGATCCACGTCGCTTCGTTTTTATTCACCAAAACATGCAGCGGGTTGACACTTAATGCAGAGTTCTTAATGGTGGGTGAGAGTCCATATATACACATGAGATTGAGTCCAAGCGAACATATCAAATTCACCTGGAGCAATGCAGTTGACTCTTGTAGAATCATTATGCAGAGTTGTAATCTGATCTACAATACTCGTGATCGATTGTATGCACTCCATGTGCTTATTTGCAATGGTAAATGATTAGCCTTATAGGTATGTTAAATCAAAGGCTTAGTAAAGTTTAGCCCTGTATTGTGTGCTGCTGCATAGCTGGCTCCAACTACGAGTTTGAATCTATATGTGTTTCCAAGCAATGCGTTTTCCATTCAATGTACTCACGATCCATTGCTCATTAGAAGGGTCAGAATGATGATCAATTGCCCATAAGTCCACGCATCGATCTGAGGATTCTATCTCTAAGCATCATTTCGGCCGTAACGTCAAGTTGTTATAAATACTAGGCACAAGCTATTGGGTTGAGTAGTTGTATCCAGATCTTGGATGATCACATTCATGTCCCCAGTCTTGGGTTGATGGGTGTATTGTGTGAATGTTCGAGCCTAGCTTCTACTGTGTTTATACTGTAGTCCAAGTTGTAAGAGCTTGAGTTGTTTGATAAAAGATCAAATTATATTCATCTCATTTCTCGTGCATGCCCCCAAGTATGGGGAATATCTCGATAAGCAGCAAGGTAGATAATGTTCACTTTAATTTTGCATTCTATCCCGTTGAACCATGGGATCGAGTTAACCGATGGAAGGCTGAGTTGTGCCGTATTCTGCATTCTATCCTAGTTCTTTCCTCTTAGTAGAATACTTCGTTGCCTCATCGACATTCACTTTGTTGCTTATGTCGTCATACTCCGGGCAAAAATTGAAGAGTGAATCGTCCAGTAAGATCCAATGTAGGATTAACACTTCCCTTATCGGATCGAGGGTAAGAATCGGTGCGTGGACAGTTCTGTTGCACTCGTTGTGAAAAGCTCGTTTAGTCGGATCATGGTAAGAGTCGAAGAATGAATGGTCGCATTGCATTCTTTTGGAGTTAGGTGACCAAGTATGTCCGTTTCGATTTACGTTCTCCCGTCAGATCAAGGGACAAAGTCAGCTCAAATGCAGTCAGGTCATGCTCATCCAGTCTCATACACTTCCTGGCGGATCGAAGGAAGGCTACGGAGGACGAATGGTCAAGTCACACTCATTCGTGGTTCTAACCATGCTCTGGTGGTCGAAGGTATTCGCTGGGCGCTCGTGTCGCATCGATTTGTAATCGAAGAGGATCGATATTGGCCGTCTATTTAGCGACACAATGTAGAATGTACGGACCTCATAGCATATCGATCCAGTGGTATGACATGAATGGTGCAGATCGATATATACCCGTCGATCAGGCGGTACGGTATAATTGGCTCCCTGTAACTTCGGGCATCATTCTGATTGGTTAGCATTAAGGCCTCCTTGCAGTCATTGCCTTAAGTTGTGAAGGACGCTAAGCTAGCAATGTAGCGAGTCACCTTTCTCTTCTTTCAATGATTTGTTCTTCTGCCCCCAGTCTTGGTTTAGCAGAGTTAGTTTGTGGACGGTCCAATTGCATCTGTAGCGAGTTTATACTCCTCTCGTCGACTTTAGGTCGGAGTTGGTGAATGAATGGTCGAATCACATTCTTCATCTATCTATGGTCGCAGTCGCACTCTGGGGACTAGAGACAGTTGAAGGGCCATTAGTCACACCTATTTGATGTTCATACCCATGTCCCCGCTCTGGGGACTGAGAATTTTAGTAGAAAATGGTCAACCACATTTTCCTCGATTAATTCCTCTGGCACTTGTCAATGGCGAAAGTCGAAGTGTAGTCGGTCACATTGCGGCAACTTTAATTTGATGTTTCTCCTACTGAATTGGAGGAAGGAGTTGATTGGCGGATGGTTGGGTCACATCCGTCCACGTTGCAAGCACAACTCGCCAGATCATTGGCTAGAGTTAGCGGATGAACGGTCGTCTCACGTTCATTTGCGGTAGGATGGGTGATCACATCCATTTAGAATAAGACGTTCAGCTAGGTCCGTTTTGCGAATCTACATCTCCCTGTCTAATCAAGGAAGAAATATTGTCTTGCTGGGTTGGAGTGCATCCGTATAAGATTATGTTATAGGTCACGTGCCGGGGATAAGTGTTGATGCATAAACTGTCGTGTCGTTCCCGCTTTATGCTAGATGGTCGGAGCATTCGATTTTTAATGATAAGTATGCCCCCATGTCAGGGGAAGATAGGAAAGCGGATGGTTGAACCACATCCACTTTTTGTCTACAGGACTTGCTATGGGATCAGAGTTGATAGATGGACAGTCGAATCGCATCCCTTCCGGTATTTATATTCCAATCCATGCTTCGAGGATTGGAGCTGGTATTGATGTGTCGGTTCGCACTCCGGGAACCTGGAATAGATGTTTATACTCCAATTCACACTCTGGGAAGTTGGAGTTTGCATTAATGTATCGGTTCGCACTCCGGGAACCTGGAATAGATGTTTATACTCCAATTCGCACTCTCGAAAGTTGGAGTTTGCATTGATGGTTTGGTTCGCACTCCGGGAACCTGGAATTGATGTTTATCCTCCAATTCACGCTCTGCGAACTTGGAGCTAGCATTGACGTTTCGTTTTGACGCTCTGGGAACCGGGAATTGATGTTTGTACTACAATTCACGCTCTGAGAAGTTGGAGTTAGCACAGATGCTTTGGTTCATGCTCCGGGAACCTGGAATTTATGTTTGTACTCCAATTCACGCTCTGAGAAGTTGGAGTTAGCACGGATGCTTCGGTTCACGCTCCGGGAACCTGGAATTTATGTTTGTACTCCAATTCACTCTCTGAGAAGTTGGAGTTAGCACGGATGCTTCGGTTCGCATTCTGGGAACCTGGAATCTATGTTTATACTCCAATTCACGCTCTGGGAATTTGGAATTCGTTCACACTCTGGGAACGATTTATTTGATGTTTATACTCCAATTCGCATTCTGGGAAGTTGGAGTCCGTTCGCGCTCTGGGAACGATTTATTTGATGTTTATACTCCAATTCACACTCCGGGAAGTTGGAGTCCGTTCGCGCTCTGGAAACGATTTATTGGATGTTTATACCCCAGTTCGCACTCTGGGAAGTTGGAGTCCGTTCGCGCTGTGGGAACGATTTATTGGATGTTTATACTCCAGTTCGCACTCTGGGAAGTTGGAGTCCGTTCGCGCTCTGGGAACGATTTATTGTATGTTTATACTCCAATTCGCACTCTGGGAAGTTGGGGTCCGTTCGCGCTCTGGGAACGATTTATTGGATGTTTATACTCCAATTCGCACTCTGGGAATTTGGAGTTCGTTCTCGCTCTGGGAACGAGTTATTTGATGTTTATACTCTAATTCGCACTCTAGGAAGTTGGAGTCCGTTCGCGCTCTGGGAACGAGTTATTTGATGTTTATACTCCAATTCGCACTCTGGGAATTTGGAGTCCGTTCGCACTCTGGGAACGAGTTATTTGATGTTTATACTCTAATTCGCACTCTGGGAATTTGGAGTCTGTTCGCGCTCTAGGAACGATTTATTGGATGTTTGTACTCCAATTCGCACTCTGGGAATTTGGAGTCCGTTCGCGCTCTACGAACGAGTTATTTGATGTTTATACTCCAATTCGCACTCTGGGAAGTTGGAGTCCGTTCGTGCTCTGGGAATGAGTTATTTGATGTTTATACTCCAATTCGCACTCTAAGAATTTGGAATTAGTTGTAGGACTGTCGTGTGTCGATGCAGTTCAGCCTTTAATGTGACGGCTTGCCCCTGAGCTCAGGTTTCACTTAGTGAGTGGCCGGTCGAGTTGAGGAAGAGAGTTGAAATGATGGCTTGTGATGATTAGCGAGTAAGCAGTCGGTTGTTGATGTCTATAAATTGAGGGTTGCCCCTGATGAAGTTTGTGTAAGGCACGATTGTTTTGTGGAATCACAGACGCAAACTGGGGAGTGAATGGTCAAATCATATCCACTTTAAACAAATGTTATTAAGTAACCACAAGCGTCTAATGCAGGATTGGATGCATGGACGGTCACGTCTACCCTTGGTATGACTCTGATTCTACTGGGCATCAGAAGAAGCATAAGTATTTTGGCGAGCTTCAAGTACGAGATGGAGAGTGCATGGTTGGGACATATAACTCCAAGTCTTTTCCAGATCTCCAATTAAATTGCATAGGCATATGAGTGGATGGTCGGTTGCATTCACTTTGTACTGGAATCCTGAACTTGTCGGTCTCTTTTGCTTTGATGCCCTGCCCTAAAGTCAGCTGCATACTGCAGCCGACAAGCGGTTGATTCATGCTCGTCATGATGATACCCCAATGATTTGATCATAGACCACGGAGGTTGTTTTGCACCCATCCTTAAGTACTCGGTTACCTGCATCATTTGCAAGTAGTTTAATTCAAGTCGATCATATTTTGCAACATAAATGAAATTGAAATAGAATTAATTCAAAAGAGGTCGGATTAAATCTCATTGATGTGTGAAGCGGCGTCGTATGATCGCTATTGCACTTCGGTCCAGCCCTTCACAGTTGGAATTCTAACGCAAATGGTTTCGTTTGATCAAATTTCTTGATTGATAGGGGTCAGAGTTTTTCGGCCCTTCGTTTTATAGGGCTTGAACATATTGTCAGAGTTATCCTTTCCAGAGCAGCCTTACGGCGTTGACATCCACGGTAGCCATGTAGAGAAGAGGAGCTTCCCGATTTAGAGTATGGAGTAGGTTACCTCTTTATCTCACCGTGTTGATCCTTCATCTAATTTATCAACTCAATATTGGCGTGGACATGTAGGTGTAGCCGTCGGCGCCTATCCACCAGTTCTCTTATCAAAGTCTGGAAATAAGCACTGACGATGAATTCATTTATAGGTATTGGCAGCAACTGGCTGTGAGCTTTGGATAAATTCATTGGCTGCCAGCTTCTTTATTCCCTTCAGCAATATGAGAAGTAGAAATGGTATGTCTAACCACGATTGACGGTCTTATTTGAGGAATATGGGGAGACATTTGCATTTGATGGAATCCATCACTGTTTATGGAATCCACTCACCACTCTCAGTTCATGAGATAGTGTCACGGGTCGAATTTCCATAGTACACTGACATAGTCAACATGCTGGATTTTCGCTAGAAATTTTTCATGTAGGATAGTTTCAATGAATAGGTCCCAACTGGGAAAGATACTCTAATCAACATTATCAAGTTCATTTTAAGGCTACAAGGCCTTGTAATGCTAGTGAATGATGTATGCCCGATTTCCCAATGTTCGAGTGGTTGGTAATGCCGATTGGATGGTGAGTAGATTAATATGGGCACATAGATTGGTGATTATTTCTAATTTTCACCAGGAAGGAGGCTCGCATAAGATAGATAGGAAGTCCTCTTAGAGTTGTATGTCATGCTTTTAGTCATATGGACGTGGAATTATTAAGATGCGGGCATATGAAGATGGTTCAGTGGTGAACAGCTATGTTTTGAGTTCGTAGAGTAGACAAGGAAGGGTAGTCGTTATGCTAGCCATCGCACCATAATTGTCAGTTTAGGAGTTTTAAAAGCTGGTCAATTGGAGGAAGTTGCAGTCCACCTTAGAAGCATGATATATTAATCAACTTCAGTTCTTGGCATATTAGCTAGGTTCTCCAACCTCTGGGGGCACCGGTTGAGTAGTATTTTAATACCCAATCCTCGATTGCAATTCAACAATTGTTATTGTAATCTCTTATGTCCCGTCCAGTCATGGAATGATGAGAATGTTTCTTTACTAAGTTGAGTTTTGAATTAACTATGGGGTGATCTGCGCTGCGGCTAGGGTTCGGGTACCCGAAATTTTTTTTTTTTTGAAATTCTGTATCCATCAAGCAACCTGAAAAAGTCCTTCTTCGTATCGTTCTTGTTCGAATCTATCAGATGCGCTCGTCTTCGTATCGATCAGAGGAATTGCACTTTTCGTATTCATCAACTGAAAGACCCAGTTCGTATCCATCCAGAGAATTAGCTATAGTAGCATCGATACGAAATGGCTAGATCGGTACGAATTAAAGACAGATGGATGGATACGAACTGCATGTGCATATCGATGCGAAATGGAGGCAGATGGATGGATACGAAGTACATGTGAGTATCGATTCGAATTGGAGGCAGATGGATGGATACGAAGTAGCGCTCCCTGATGAGTACGAAGTAGCGCTCCATGATGGATACGAAGTAGCGCTCCCTGATGGATACGAAGCAGCGCTCCCTGATGGATACGAAGTAGTCAATAGGTGATCGATACGAAGAGAGACTATCTGCTGATGGATACGAAAATCACCACATTTACTGGATACGAAAATGACCATATCTTCATGGATACGAAAGTATGGATACGAAAATGACCATATCTTCTGGATACGAGAACATGGCTACGAAAATGACCATACTTTCTGGATACGAGAACATGGATACGAAAATGACCATAATTTCTGGATACGAGAATATGGATACGAAAATGACCATAATTTCATGGATACGAAAGTATGGATACGAAAACGACCATATCTTCTGGATACGAAAACATGGATACGAAAATGACCATACTTTCATGGATACGAAAGTATGGATACGAAAACGACCATATCTTCTGGATACGAAAACATGGATACGAAAATGACCATACTTTCTGGATACGAAAAACAGCATATTTTCTGGATTCGAAAATATGGGTATGGAATTCATGATGAATGTAGTTCCTCTTAGATCTGGAGCAATCTGAATAGAATAGAAGGAACCACTGAACAATAGATCTGCATCTCCTCCTTAGATTTTTGCAATCCAACGACGGTAGTAGATCCAACGAGCAGGAGAAAAAACTTGGTTTTTCTCAGTGAAAGCACCAAAGTCTTTGTACCAAAATTGGGCACAACACTCTTCGGATGTGTTTGAAGAGATAAAATGAAGAGAAAATTTGTAAAATGAAGCAGATCTAACAAACACACTAATAAACATATAAGAAAATGCATAGAAACACAGAGTTTTATAGTGGTTCGGCGTATGGCCTACGTCCACTATGAAGTTTTATCACTTCATTGCTTGATACTTGAAGATTACAAGTTTTTTATAGCGAAGTACAGCAGATAATAAGCTTAAATTCGAGATCAATGGCAGTGATGGCGTTCTGGAGTGAACGTGGCAGAGTCCGGGCGTTCTTTTACTCTCAAAATTCTCCGACCCCTTTTCTGAATGACCAGGGGCTCTATTTATAAGTGCTGGAGGCTGATATTTCACTGAAAATTTAGGAGACCACTTCTGGCACGTGAGGGGGCCCACATGCCCGGCCTCAGGAAATATGGGCCCACTTCGGTATCGATTCGAACTCAACTTCAAATCGATCAAGATTTGATCTGATTGAGCTGAAATTTGGCATGAACATTCTTCGGGTCATATGTAGGCTCTCTTGAAAATTTCATAGCATTTGGACTTATAGATCTCGAGATATGATCGATGCAAGTTGGTCCATGATCGATACGAAGCAAGTTCGAATCGATCAAGAACTCATCCGATTGAGCTGAAATTTGGCATGAACATTCCTCGGGTCATATGTAAGCTCCCTTGAAAATTTCATAGCATTTGGACTTATAAATCTCGAGATATGATCGATGCAAGTTGGTCCATGATCGATACGAAGCAAGTTCGAATCGATCAAGAACTCATCCGATTGAGCTAAAATTTGGCATGAGCATTCCTTAGGTTGCCAGTTGGCTCCTGTCCAAATTTGGTGGCATTTGGACTTGTAGATCTCGAGATATGATCGATGCAAGTTGGTCTTTGATCGATACGAAGCAAGTTCGAATCGATCAAGAACTCATCCGATTGAGCCGAAATTTGGCATGAGCATTCCTCATGTTGCCAGTAAGCTACTGTGAAAATTTGGTGGCATTTGGACTTGTAGATCTTGAGTTATGATCGATGCATGTTTGAATTTCTCAACCGTGATCGATCAATATCTTGAGCATACCAACTCCGATTGACTTGAAATTTGGAATGTTGGTTTTATTAGCTTTTCTTGTCATGTCATATCAATTGTAGCTCGATCTGGACTCAGAAAAAATTACCGACATCCATAGCAGACCTATGCATTAACGATCTCCAGGACGAACCATCCTTGGTTTCTAGTCAAGTTCTTGGTGTCACGGCCTTGCCAAAAGGCGGGATAACAGGTGGTCCTGCGAACCTTAGTACGATTTTGTAACAAGTGAAACTCTTCTATTTCGACCATTGTTTGTTTTTTGATTTCTATGTTCTGAGTTTCGATGCTTTTGATATGTTGCTTAGAGGAGATTGGCTGAAGAATCATGAAGCCGTTATCTCTTGAAAACCCGAACTGTTTCTCTTGTTGATGATCAGGGTAATCCTTTGGTGATTCAGTGTCGTATGCCTCAGGATTATGCTAGCAGTTTTATTTATTCTCTTGATTCTTCTCCTAGTGACCTTAGTTCAACTCATGTTTCCAAACTCTATCCCGATGTATTTGGTGAAGTCACTTCTATACCTCCTAATTGGAAAATTGAATTTCGTATTGATCTTATTCCTGGAGATCGACCTATAGTTCTTCCTCCCAGAAGAGTGGCACCATATGAGAAGATTGAGTTGAGAAAGCAAATTGAAGACTTATTCTCCAATGGTCTGATTAGACCTAGTCATTCCGAATGGGGTGCAGCTGTGGTTTTCGTCACTAAGTCTGATGGTTCATTGAGGAAGTGCGTTGATTATAAGGAGCTGAACAAGCTCACTATGAAAAGCAGATATCATATGCCTCGTATCAATGATATGTTCGATCAGCTCTATGGAGCTAAAGTGTTCTCTCGGCTTGATCTTGCCATCGGTTTCCCCCACCTCAGAGTTGCCGAGGAAATTATTTCCAAAACTACTTTTTGCACTAAGAATTGTTTCTATGGATGGTTAGTTATGCCTTTTGGTTTGACTAATCCCCCAGCTTTCATTGTTGATCTTATGAATCGTATTTTCCATGATGTCCTTAACAATTTTGTTCTAGTCTTTGTCATGATATTCTTGTCTTCTCTAAGTCAAGGGAAGAGCATGAGTTGCATTTGAATTTTGTTTTGGAGACTCTTAAGATTCATCAGTTGAAAGCTAAATTCTTGAAATTCCATTTCTGGAAGGATGAAGTCCGATTTCTTGGGCATATTGTTTCTGGTAATGGAGTTTCTGATGATCCAGTTAAGATCGCTGTGACCAATGTAAGTCTATTGTCTCTTCTTTCTTTTGTTATCTAGTTATCCTATCTTTCTTTGTAGTTCTTATTTTCCCTATTCTATTTCAGGATTGGGAAATTCCTTGGACTCCATCTGATATCCGTAGCTTTCTGGGCCTTGCTGGTTATTATCGAAGATTTATTGAGAATTTTGCTTAGATAGCTGCACCTCTCACTACATTGACTTATAAGAATGCTAAATTTATATGAATGATAAGTGTGAAGCTGCATTCAATGAGTTAAAGCACAAGCTTACTTCCGCACTAGTTCTTACCATTCCAAATGGGAATGAGGGATTTACGGTATACACTGATGCTAGTCGTGGAGGTTTGGGGGCTATTTTGATGCAAGATGGAAATGTTATTGCTTATGCCAGTTCTCAGTTGAAGACCCATGATGCCAATTATGCAGCCCATGATTTGGAATTACTTGCTGTGGTTTTTGCTTTGAAGTTATGGAGACATCATCTTTTGGGTACTAAGTTTGAGCTCTTTACGAATCATCAGTCTTCGAAGTATATTTTTACCCAGAAGGATTTGAATCAAAGACAGGTTAGATGGCTTGAGTTTCTCGCTTCTTATGACCTCGACATCAACTATACCCCCGGGAAGGCTAAGTTGTAGCCGATCCTTGAGTCGGAAGAAGGCGGTGTTGTGTCAGCTTGTTGTTTCTTCTGCTTTTATGGATCCTATTGTTGCTAAGCAGGATGAGGATGAGATGTTGAGGCTTATTAAGGAGAATGTTCATAGCAGAGGTAGTAGTTTCCAAGATGGAAGTGGAGCTCAGATCGATGACAAAGGGAATTTGAGGATTAATAATCGGATTTGCGTCCTGAATGTCGATGGATTAAGGCAAGAGTTACTTCAGGAAAATCATCAGTCCAGACTTTCTATTCATCCAGGTTTGATGAAGATGTATCAGGATATGAAGAAGCTATATTGGTGGAGTTGTACTAAGTGTGATATCTCCCTTTTTGTTAGTAGATGTGCGACTAGTCAGCAGGTCAAGGCCGATCATCAAATGACCCTTGGATTATTGCAACCCCTTGAGGTTCCCAATTGGAAATGGGACAGGTTTCTATGGATTTTATTGATGGATTACCGATGACTATGAGGGGTAATGAGAGTATTTGGGTAGTTGTGGATAAATTGACCAAGTCAGCTCATTTCGGTTAGGTCCAACCGTTCTGCTTCGAGTTTAGCTGAGATTTTTATGAGAGAGATTGTTCGACATCATGATGTTTCGATCGGTATTGTTTGTGATAGAGACCCCATCTTTACCATTCAGTTTTGGAGAGGTTTTCAGGAAGCATTCGGTACTCACCTGAATCTGAGCACTTCTTACCATCCATAGACAGTCGGTCGAACGGAAAGAGTGAATCAAATTCTGGAAGATCTTCTTCGTGCCTGAGTCCATAATTATGGAGGATCTTGGAAAGATCATCTCCATCTCGTCGAATTCACATATAACAATAGTTATTAGTTACAATCTCAAATCTTCTGTTTAAGGTTGTCTTAAACATCTATCTTATTCCATCTTTTGAATTCAGGCTAGTATCGCAATGGCTTCGTTTGCTGCTCTTTACAAACGACCTAGCAAATCTCCATCTCGTTGGATTGAATCCGGTAATCGTTTGGTTCTTCATCCTGATATGATTCTAGAAGCTTTTGAGAGGGTTGAGGAGATTAGGAGGAAGATGAGGATTGCTCAGGATAGGCAGAAGAAGTATGCTTATAGGCGTAGCAGGAGTCTGGCATTTTCTGTTATTGATTAGGTTTTCCTTAAGGTCTCTCCATTGAAGAATGTGATTCGGTTTGGTTGGAGAGGGAAGCTTGCTCCTACGTTCATTGGTCCTTTTCGCATCTTAAAGAGAGTTGGTCCTTTAGCTTATCGTTTGGATTTTCCTGAGAAGCTTTCCCGAGTGCATAATATGTCCCATGTTTCGCATCTTCGTCAGCATCTTCATGATCCATCTTTGATTGTTCAGCCTTCCGCTCTCGGGAGTTTGGATGTTGAGAAAAACCTTACTGTCGAGAGGAAGCCACTTCGTATTATCGATAGAGGTACGAAGCAGCTAAGAAGGAAATCTGTTAATTAGTCAAAGTGTAGTGGATTACTGATGATCAGGATTGTACTTGGAAGACGGAGGAGAGCATGCGTGCTTCAAATTCAGAATTGTTTGTTCCAGGTACCATTCGTTATTTTATCTTACCTTTCTTTGCTTTTTCTGTGTCTCGTTCCTTTTCGAGGACGAAAAGTTTTAAGTAGGGGAGAGTGTAATAACACGTAAATTCAGTAAATATTGTAAATGGAATTTTACTTGAAACTTTGATTTAAATTATTTAAAATCGATAAATTTGGAATTTTATTTTATATTTTTGGGATTTGACGTGAAATATTTTTACAAATTTTAAAAATTAAAAATTTTCTGAAAATTCAAACTTTTGTCAACCTTGGTCAAAGTTTGACTTCCTGTTGAAAATTTTAATTTTTTTTTTTTTATATGAAGCTGGATTTGATTCTAACATTTTCTCAGTTTTTTCGTTTCATTAAATTCTGATTTCTACTTCTCAAAATTTGCGGTTTTCAGCGTATTACACGCAATTATTTTCAAATTTTTATTTTTCCTATTTGTTTTTGGGTTTATTGGCTAGATTAGGTTGAAATTTAGTTAGTTGTTTTGTTGTTGGGCTTAGACTAATGGGCTAGGATATTCAAAAGTCGCCTTAAAAGGTATCTGAAATGAGAAGTCACCTTTTGGAAAATAAATGTACGTACAAATTTTCTTTCTTCCTTCTGACTTCTCGTTCTTCTCTTCTTCCTGCTCAGAAAAATACAGTAAGTTCTTCTTCTCCTTTTTTAATTTTTTTCTCTAATTTTTCTTCCTTTTTCCTCCTATTTTTGGCCGTCACCTCCACCTCCTTCTCCCCTCTCCATAGCCGACCTCTTCTCTACCACCAATGCCTTTGTTTTGATCAAGGCTGAACTCAACTATAACTGACCACCCACTCCTTGCTTCCACTTCTCAAGATCTAGCCGAACCACTCCATACACATCTTAAAACCCTAACACTTCCCCTTGTTGTAACTTGCCATAGCCAAACCTTCCCTTATCCGTGACCTTTCCTTCATCCAAACCATGGCCATGACCTTTGACGTAGCCATGTCTTGACCAAAACTCCATCATGGCTGAACCATTCACTCAAACCCTTAGCCTCCCTTTGATCTAGCCTAGGCCGAACCACACCTAACCCAAAGCCTTTGACTTAGCCATGTTGATCGAGCCTTGTAGCCACTACCAAAGTCTTGATAGCCAAGCCTTGTAGCCACTACCCTTAGCCAAGTTTAGGCCGAGCCTATTAGCCCTTTAGGCTAGGCCATTCACTTGTTCTTTGAATTTTTTTATATTAATTTATATATTTACATATTTAGTTATTTATTTTTCTAAGCTTTGGATATGGATTCTCCTTCCACTCGAGCTTGTTCGTGACTGTTGTGCCTATTTGAAGTTGTTGTGTTTTGTTTGGAATCATTTTTCTTAACTAAGGAAGGTGAGTAGTCACTCTCAACTACATACTTATATTTTGGTGAATCGATGTCATTTAAATTATATTGATATATATATATATATGTGTGTGTGTGTGTGTGTGTGTGTTATTAATTTTATATCTGCTTATTTTATGTTATCTCAGCTAATATTATACCTGTTATGATCATATGCTACGCTTTGATATATATTGTTCTGTTTATTTCATATTCTATTCTCACATTGCAAGTAAGTTCACTATGGGTTGAAATGATACATGCCCGACCGATCTTTAAATTAGGGAAAAATCGTTATGAGCTGAAAAGATAAGCTCGAGCGATTTTTATTCTGACTTGGGATTATGGGTTAAAGTGATATAAATCTAGGAATTTAATAATTTCGGATTGAAATGATATAAATCTGTATTCACTTGACCCTAAGTTAGAAAATTTTATACGGACTCCATGGTTGGTTTTAAAATAATTTTCTAAAATTATTAAGTATTTTGGATTTTTTAATATATAAATTTTAATTTAATGATTTTATAAAAATTTATCTATTTATTTTCTATGTGTTAAAATTTTTATAAGTCAATAAATGGTTAAGATGTAATTTAAGATTTGGTTTATAATATAAAATTTTAATTTAAAATAATAATCTATTTTGACTTAATAATAATATTTTAATCTAACCTATTAGTATAAATTTTAAGTTAATAATGTACTTTTAACTTAATGTAAGAAATTTCAGCTTTAATTGGATGTTGTAGAAATAAATTATTTAACTGAAATCACAGTTTATTTAGTATCCAAATAAATAATTTTGAAATAAAAAATAGATTTTACATAAAAACTATGTTAGTTGTGAGTATATATAATATTTTGATTATATAAACTGTTATAGTGGAAAGTATTATGTTTCCAAAATGTTATGATTTTTTAAGGCTATTATTTCAAAATGCTATGATTTCAAAAAGGTAATATTTTTTAATATCTATAATTCTAAAAGATTACATTTTTAAAGTGTTATGGTTTCTAAAACGTTATGCTTTTCAAAGTGTTATAATTAAGTGTATAAAATTTGAAAGTGTTACGACTTTGAAAATGAATATTATTTTAAAGAATAATGATACTGGAATTATATGGTTTTGAAATTAATATGTTTCTATATGAAATGTAAACTATTTAAAATGAAATAACCACGGGTTATAATAACGTTTGGTTGTTAAAGAGACCGGGATCGGTAATTGTCATACACTCTGCTAACACCGAAAACCACTTTAACAACTGTATATGTGGTGGAGATTCCAGATTTAAGTAGGTGGTTGGCAACGTTCTATTTGAGCTATATACATGGACCTGACTCCCATGAGTTAGCTTAAGGTGACTGAAACAAGAGCAATTGACGGTCCAAGTGAGGTAGCTCCTTCGATCGGACACACTTCTTCGATTGTCATTCTATTACTTTGTGATTGATTTGGTGCGCATCTTTGATTTGGGAGTGCAGATCGTGGTGGGTGGTAGCTGCGGCTATGCGTAACCACTAGCCCGGAAGTATAATTGGTATATCTACCCTGGCATTTCCTAGGTGTGCCATGTCACCTACCTTATTGAGACCAGTACGATTTTTTTTTGTGTCGTACCTATAGAGTACCCACTGGTAGCCTCCAATTTACGGGGGTATTACGGATTTTATAGACTATGGCACTATAAAATGTGTTAAGGGGGATATGGGTAACACCTTAATGCTATTTTAATAGTTTATCTTGCTATAGACATTATTATAATAGCGTATATTACTACATAGTAGATAGTTTAACGGATCCTTAAAGGATGGGCAATCCCAAGCATCATTTAAGTTACTGATGCATTTCTTTTGTAGTTCACTTGAGTTGATTCACATTTTATAAGAAATTATGTCCTGACTTGAGTGTTTGTGTTTTGCTTTACACTCGGGTCAGCCTGAGTATCATAGCTTTGGATTCATCTTTTGGAGCTAGAGATCTGCCGGAGATTTAGCTATATATATATATATATTATTTCTATTACAGTTATTTCCATTCAGCCTTTGCTTATGTATTAGTGGACTTATGTATTTGGATTTCCAGTTGTATTAGCTTTCAGACTCTGATATTATGTATTTATTTCGAGACTTTGTATCTAGTAGCTTCATGAACTACTATGTTTATTTTATTCCGCTGCGAGTTATTCTGATATTCTGTGTCTGTGATTCGGTATCGATTTTATTTGCCCCAAAATTTATTAACAATCTGTTGTTTTGAATTGTTCAAGTCCGACATGTGTAGTTTTATTGTCGATGTGAATGGTCCAAAATAGCAGGATGTTACAATTCTCTTCTCTTTTCCTTTTCATTTGATTTCTATTCTTCTCCGATTTATGTGAATATAAATATAAAATATTTTACTTTTGCAGTTTAGGAAGAAAGTCGAGAAAAAGAAATAGTAGCGTTTCATTGCTCTATTTAGAAAAATATGAGAAGAGAATGAAGGATTAGGCCTGTATTATAGGCGCTAGAATTAACCAGAACCATTAGATCAAAATATAATAGATCCAAGTCACTAGGGCCAGGGAAAAGCTTAATTGCCAACTTAAGAGCAGCTGACTGCCCCCTCATAGGGTTCGACTGCTACACTAAGCTAGTCAACTTTTGGACCCCATTCAGTTAATTAAAAACATTAATTTTTTAAACGAATTACTTATGTTTCGAATTTTTTTTTCATCCTAACTTCTTCATTTGGACTCCGATCGCAAAATTCCAAACATGAAAGCTGCTCAGAATTTCACCACAAACATAGTGATGCAAGTTTCTTGGTCAAATTCTATCATTTGCATGAATTCCATTTTTGGAGCCTAAGTAATTAACTAACCAACTAATTAAATAACCAATGCCAAATTACGGGGTGTTACATCATCCTAGTCTACACTTCGCCGTTAATTTCTTTTGATAGAAATTGCTTTTTAAAAACGATAGAGTGTATGGAAACAATAACATTTTGTTCCTCTGTGTTGTAAAAGATACATGTGCTAGAGTTCAAGGGATATCCTATAAACTAACACAAGGCTGATCTTGCCTCAAGTTTGTTAGGGCCTACATTCTTAACATTGCTGGACAACCTCACACCTTCAAATAATTAAGGTGAGGTTTCTTCCCATGCCAATTTCATATGACACCTTAGGTATAGATTTCATTGGTATCAAATTCAACATATGCCCCGTAGTTTCTACTGCACATCCCCAATAGGTTAGAGGTAACTTAGCTTTACTTATCATGGAACAAACCATATTGAATAATGTTTGGTTCCTTCACTTCGAATCACCATTATGTTGTGAAGTGTATGGTGGAGTAACCTTAGAGATAGTCCCATTATCTTTTATGTACTATTGGAGTTCTTGTCCAACGTACTCACCTTCTTGTCGGCTCGAAGTATTTTAATCTTATTATTCATCTGATGTTTGACCTCGTTTTTACATTCTATGAATTTCTTACAGACATCAGATTTGTTCTTCATAAGATACATATATGCTTATCTTGAGAAATCATCCGTAAAGGTTACAAATAAGAAGAACTATCTTTGGTAACCGTAACGTCATCCCATATACATCACTATGTATGAGACCTAAGGTTTCATTAACTGTTTTATTGCTCCAAATATAGTGGTGCTTGGTCATTGTCCGTAAAAAGTTATATATTTATAATTACTACATTACCAAAATGCTGTTAAAATTTAAATTGTTATTGTTTTAGTTACATATTTATAATTATTGCATCTATTAAATATTGTTAAGATTTTATAGTTATTTTTTGTTGCCTTTTTGATAATTTTAGTTTATTTGATTTTGTTAATGCATGTATTATATGCATTTACAAAATATAGGTATAATATTCTAAAAAACTAGAATTTGATAATTACTACATTCACAAAATGCAGTCAAATCTTACGATTATAATATTATTCTTTGAATGTATGATTCTTATGTAGTCATAAAATGTAGTACAAATTTATTTTCTTATTATTTTATACATTTTTACTATATTAATTAATTTTATTTTAATTGTATTTTTTAGTTATAAAATGTTTTTATTTACTTAGAATATGCTGTGCATTATCGATTTGTAGCTAAAATTTAAATTGTTATTGTTTTAGTTTATAATTTAAAATTTATATGTTGTTACAATTATAATAAAAATTAGACTTGATAACTACTGCATTTACAAAATGTAGCAATTATTTAAGTTTTCTTGACGTTAAATTGATATCTAAATATTATGTTGTGCTATTCTTTGAATTTATGCTTTGTTTGATTTGATTGATTTATTGAATTTAATTATTTAATATTTCTAATAGAAATCAGTTAAGGAAGTATTGAAGAAGATATTAGTTATGAAAATTAGCGATTCTGAAGAAACTAATTCTGAAGAATCTAGTCTAAAATACAGAATCCAATTTAGAAAAAAAAAGAATATGCACATATAAATAGTGCAAAAAATTCTGATGATGGTCTTGGAGAACTAAAAAAGAAGATTTTGCAACAAAGGAGTCCTATAGACGTAATTTGAAATCACTTTTAGATGCTTTTAAGTATTACAAGAAAAGTAGAACAAAGGAAGTCAAGTTACTTGATCTACTTAAAAATCTATTTGCAGGAAATTTATGGATGGTTTCTTTGATAATTATTATAATTCTGGAGCTAGGAAATTTAATGATTATATCGAACCAAATCATATCTTATTATGCTAGTAGTCAATGTTTTTTTGGAGATAGACAAGCAGTTGTTTTGCAGCATGATAGTGCTAACATATTTGGACTAGAAAAAGTTTGTTTGTTATGAATTATGTGTAGTTAATTGTTGGTATTCGATTAAATAAATAAGTCTAACTTATTTTTTAAGATTTACCGATGTTTCCTTTGAGTGTAAAAGTTAGAATTGGTTCATTTCCGTTAGAGACTCAAAAATTCATTAGTTATAGTATGAAATCAAAGAAAGGATTCATTGGGAAAGATGCTTTTAAAGCACCATGGACAATTATTGATAAATAAAGGATTGGAGATTATGATGTTGTTGATATCTATAGGCTTATGTTTATTCACTTACTTGGTATATTTTTTCTTAGCAAATAATAGTTATTGTGTGCATAATCAGTTGGTTCCGTTTATTAAGGATTTTGAAGTGTAATGACATGCCTTTTCAACCCCTAAATGTCGACACTAATACATTTATGGTATTTACATGCCGAGCACTCATGTGCCAAAAAGATAGATTTTTTAACAAAATGGAGAAAGAAATAAGAGGACATAATATCAAAGTCTCACAGCGTAATAATAACAAATAATATCAAAAGATAGTACAGAACTATCACACTACGATACAAAATATATCAGAGTTTATAATTCTAAACACTATCATCGGCTTGAACAGTTATAACTGCCTTTTCTTACAAGTGCTAAAATATACATAATAATAAAGTAACAGAAATAAGAATACTTTGGTAGCTAAAACATCTAAATCGTCTCCTAGAGCTCCCGTGAACATCAACGAAAAACTGCATTTCCCATACTACTCGATAAAGCACCTATGGAAATAAGGGAAATATGAAACCATGAGTCGGACATATGTTTGGTGCAAGAAACATAAGAAATATGTGACCAACATATAATAGTACTTTTGAGACAGCATGGAAAGTCGTAACAGTTATCCTCTAAAAAGAACCATCATCTAATAAGTACATAAGGTTATATAATATATAATATCCAAGGTGTAAAATATAAATCAGAAAATTGCTGTGCCGCATGCATCTTACAACACAACAATATTGAAATACAACTACGGCCACTAAGGTACGTTCGCATAAGAATTTTCCATGGAGATCTCTCCGGTCATGTTGTATCCAACCTCCATGCAGGAGGAAAAGTAGTTACTTTTCAAGCACCGTACATCTCTAGACCAAATATACTATAAGGTAAACATAGCGAGCCCTAGCATGAAGGCGTATTACCAAATATCATCAACTCCCACACACAACATCGAAAGCATACTCTAGATATTGAGTTGATAACACCCTCGAGGTTAGCGAATCCACCAGGTCTATGCATCCTACTCTAGCCATTTTCAATGTCCAAGTCATGCCCAAAATCACAACACATAAGTCTTTATTACTCGAACAGATCTCGTTTTGGATTCCAACATCTCGAGCAGTCCACGAATCCCCAAATGGATTCCAACATCATGAACTTATCACAAATCTCACATAGATTCGAGCCTCTCAAACATGTCACAAATCTCCATATAGATTCCAGCATAGATCGAGTATATGGATTTGAAGTGGAATAATTTCGAGTCATCTCACATAAGTACACTCCCTGGCTCACCTAACACACCAAAACCAATCGATATATTTCCAATCAACTTAACCCTTGTACTTTCAAAAATAAACAGACAGCATGTAAGGGTGAGATCGTCTCCTATCTTAAGGGATTTCCTTATCATTTGTCCTAGAAGTGCAAGATGAATTTATACACACAATATAACACCATTAAAGATAACTATACCATATAACTCTCGTGTTTCTTCTAGATATTTCCTAAGTTATTTTGGTCGAATTCAACAACAATGAGAACGATTACATATGGAAACTAATTCTTATATACTCATCACATTTTCGACCTTCTCAACTTATATTATACCTCAATCAAGAGTGAAGCCACGTAGGTTAGAGCATGGGTTGCATCGAAGCTCTACTTGGACACTTAACCTTATCTCTCACAGAAAAAACAAGTCTACTTCATCGGCTTTTGGTGCTAAGTACATGACTAAATACTTTCCATAAATAAGCAAACATACAAAACACGATCAAGTCACCCAAAGCACGATTAAGTCACATAAGCGAGTTCTAATCCTTTTTTAAATTAGCTAATTCTTTTACTTATTAAAACCTCTTTTATTAGTAAATCTTCTTTTATATGATAAAACTTTGTCAATCAATTGCGAGGTCCTTCAGAAGTAAGCGATATAGGATCCCTCCCTGAGGCATCTCGTATACATATGTCCTAAAATCAAGAGACGATTCAGAAGAATGATTCTCCAATGGGATCTCAAATCGTATGAATATGTAACGCTCCTATTCACTTCTTTTTTCTACTTTTATATATGTTTAAAATACCTTTGTAAAAGATATATATATATAAGTATTCTACTATTTCACTATTCATTTGTACTCTTTTCAAATACCTTTACCTTTTCTATCCTTTTTCCAAAGATTCCATACCTGTTATTACTTCAAATTATCCATTCTAACTACATTCATAAATCTATTTCAAAGGGTTTAAGACAAATGTTACTCAAACACTATCACAACAACCCAAAACCACTTCACTTATAATTATCTTTAGACATTCATTTAAATATATATATATATATATATATATATATATATATATATATATATTATTTTACTAAGTATAATCAAAAAGGGTTAAAGACAAATGTTGTTAACACATTATCACAACAAACCCAAAACCATTCTATACTTGTCGTCATCTTTAAAAACATTCTTTAAAAGATCTAAGTATGTCTACATTAATTAAACAAGGTAATATTAATAATTTTACAAAATAATTTATTATAACGTAAGTGTTATAATCCAAAACTATCTCTTATTCTTTTATAAAATACTTAACCTACTTTTCCAAACTTATGTATAAATGTTTTAAAAATACTTATAAATAGGTTTTAAATATCTACGAAAAATATTAATTAAAATAACTTATTTGTAAAGTGACAAAAATCAATAAAAGGATATTTTACGTTTTATACATTTTAATTTAAAAACTCATGAATAATTATTAAAATTAGATTTAAATTTTTAATCTTTTTTCATACTTAAATCCATTTTATTAGAACTTCCATAAAATAGTTTCACAAAGAAATAATTTATAAACCATTTAAAACATGAAAAACTAGTAAAAATGTTCCATTTAAAACAAAATAACGAAACAAACCAGAAATGAACGTGGACAACATTTATAAATGCTATCTAAAGTTCAAGGTAGAGAATCAACATGAAAATGCTTGATCTTTGTGGCCAGTTTTTGCCACATAAACAAATGATTTTAGACTTTAAATTTTTTCATTAGTTACTAAACTAAGGGTAATTGAAAACAACGGAAAGAAATCCAAAGGATATCTTTCAATTTAGTTATAAAAATTCTTGAAAACAAGTTATTTCAAAAGTGCTCATATTGCAAACATTTGCGCTATAATTTTTGCCACTTTGTTCAACCACTTCCACAACTTTTTAAATGTTGATTTTTTTATGGTAATAATTAACATATAGTACCACCTACTAAAAATTCAAAAAAAAAACCCTAGGATGTCTCTATAGTTGACTTTGAAAATCGCCGAACACAAGGCATTTTCATAGTGCATCCATAGCAACCTTTTTGCTTTCAAATTTCACAACTTTGTTTCACAATTTCTATAAATTTTCAAACTAATTCACTGCTGCTCCATACACCAAAATATGTGTATAAAAAAATCAAAATATATTATATAGTAATATATTCCCAAGTAATCACATAGACCAAGTTAAACATATACACTTACTACGACTATCGCTATATGGACCATTCCATATGCATTCCAAATTCAACACATAATCCAAACAACCAATTAACATCAAGACAAGGTCATGCCACATGTTGTAGAAGGTAATAATAGTGATAAAGTTGTAATTTACTTTCAAATACAAGAGGGGTCTAAAGATTACAACTTTAATTAGTTAACGTCACTTTAACTTTGTCTTTACACAAACACAGAGATATGTATATACACACAAAGGCATATACACACACAATATATACATACAAAATAGTGAGCAAAATCACTTAGATTAAAACCAAACACAAACGCAAGCCCTCACAAACACATGAACACTTTCCACCATACCTGCTCTCGTTCAATGATGCTTACGTCCCAAATGGGTATTCCTATTTCCTACTTCTTCCACTTTTGCATTAAATCTATGCTTTATAAGGTGTTCTAAAGTGTTGGTGAATGTTTGGTGTAGTTTGGAGAATATTTGACCTAATTAGAGAAAGATTAGTGAAGAAAAAAGTAGGTTAGTGATAATCCACTTCTACCATTTTTTATCTTTTAATTCTTTTCAAGCTTCTGAATATTATGAAGTGTTAAAGGACCCTAAGCCCCCCATCCTTCTTTGGCTGACAACAAAGCCCTTTATCTCATGATTTTCACATGTGCACCTTTACACCTCACTTTTGAAAATAAAATATCTAAAACATTATTCATCAAAATATCTTTTCCTTAATCCTTCTAGAAGATCTAACTATTTTTTATACAAAATACTTTTAGCTACAAATTATCTAAATATTGATTAATTAGACAGGCATAAAAAGTTTGAACAACTTTCTTTAGGAAAAAAGCTATTGATCGACAAAACAATTTTGGGTCGCTTTATCGATATTTCTTCGAAATGTTTATTTTTGTAAATATTTCTCAGAAACTAGTTTATAATCATTGGTTATTACTTAAAAGGAGGTTCAAATGGGTATTAAATAAATTTTATCACATTTAATCTAATATTCAGTTATTTAAATAATTCAGATATTCAAGTACGAAGTGTTTGAAATTTTGGGTCGTTACATTCTCCCCCACTTAAAACATTTCATCCTCGAAATTCCAACACGAGCAACAAAAGAAAAAAAATCCCATAGAAAAAATTAATAGTATTCACAATCACTAGAAAACATAGCTCATGGTTCGCTCTAGTTTAAAAATCTTCTCATCGCATAAAGACGATAAACAACCTACAAAGCGTACCTTACACTCAACAGCCTCAGGTCATTACTTAATCGATTATTCATGCTACCAAAGAATGAATCAAAGAATCCTTCCCCAAACTCTCTATAAGCTAAAAAAATACAGTATACAAATATACTAAAGCCCGTACGATGCATATGGTTTATTTGTATGCAATATCAAATGCGATCGCTTGTTCGATCACATAAATTTTACTTTCAAAAATAGTATAGATCACTTGACCTTTCTAGTTGCGGACTCTGAACTGGATACTTGATTAAAAACCTCCATTCTCCTTACACAGCCATATACTATGATAGAAAACCTTGAGATCATATAAGTGATCTGTATCAAGTATTCGTCTACAAGAATCGAGCGAAAAATCCATATTCGAACCAGTGTAAATCATGTAGAATCATGCACTCTGGTCCTAGATCAAGAATAGTCTTGTGAATAAAATGATCCACGTACAACTTATGTACTTTGTTCCATTGGTCTCTTAACTATACAAATTACTTTTTAATCACATTTATGTATACAAATAGAATATCATTCAATACTCATATCATTTATGAATCATTTTATAAAACATAACTTTAAGTTTATAATCATTTTACACTTAAGTTCAAACTCGTATAATACTCCACTGCATCCTAAGAATATATACCAAAACATAAAATTTATCTCACTTAGTAAGGATGTTTTAACAAAATTAGACTTGTCTTGACTTACTAGATTCGCAGTTCAAGAGTTTCAAAAACTCAACTTTTCTATTTTCATAAAAACACTTAACTTCAAGTTTAATAAAAATTCGAAAGTTCTCGACTATTCAAAATCACCAAAAGTCTCATTTCTTTTTAACAAATGAAAACTACCAAACAACATATAATAACATGATGCATATATCATACCATCCTAATTCATATGATACACATGCCCATAAAATAACTTTAACAAAGTTCCACTTATTTATTAGACATGCTTTACTAAAAGAGAAAACATGAAAAGGTTTCATCATTTATTCTAGGCTATGCCACTACCACTTGGGCACCAAACATAGCATATATATAAAATATTTATTCATATAAATTTTATCAAATCCCTTTAAAGAAAACTATAGAATTAAACACCTAGGTTTTATTCCAAATCATTTTGAAATAATAATATACACATATACCTTTTGTATGTCAAATCATGGTTTCGGGATTAAATAAAAATCTCATTTACTAAAACAACTTTGTAGAAAACTACTATAGTAGCATCCCCACTTAGAAACCTAAAAATTAACGTTGATGATGCTGCAGTCACCGCTCAAATTATTTTCAAACGACAAAAGTGAGTTCCGTACATTTAAATCACACTTTTGGGGATTAACCAAACTCATTTTCAAAGCGGTATGAAATACTTCATATAATGGTACTAAGCATCATGATCTCAATTCATAAACCAGCTTTCCAAAAAATTTACTTCCAAATAATACTAATATTATTTTCCAAAATCTTAGAAAACCAATTTCAAAGACACCGAGATTTAAGTTATCAAAATATCAGTTTAAATCCTCTTCGTTTTATAAACCATTCTTATATAAAATCACTTTCTTATGCAAAACTTTTCATAAACGTTTGTTTACAAAATATCTTATCTTTCTTTTAGATTATAACAAACATCTTTTATTGAAGTTATCTTCCAACCCAAGATTGTTACTGAATGTCTTATAGTCAAACTATGAAACTCAATTCATAAGGTGTTCATTTAAATGCATCTACAAATACTGTCTACCAATCCATGTAGTTAAAAGGTAAAACTGCTCATAAACTGACGAACAATAATCAATGCATATAAACTAGTTGAGCATGACTAATCAATCAAAAATGGAAACAATATTCATAAACTAGCCGAGCCCAACAAATCTAATCAATGAGGGCTAATAATGAACGTCATTAAACCCTATGCTAATTAAACTACATTTCGATATCCATAGTTATATAAGTTACCTTATGTAAGAAATTTTGATTTTTGCAGTAGGAATTACCTTTAAGGCATATGTTTATAACAATTACAAATATTATCTCATGTATATAATACACTCAACTCATTCTAGGTTGAGCATGACTATTCAGTCTACAAATGGTAATAATGTTCATAAAGTAGCTGAGCACAACTAATCTAATCAATGAGGGCTAATAATGAATGTCATTAAACCCTACGCTAATTAAACTACATTTTGATTATCCATAGTTATATAATTTCCTTACATAAGAACTTTTGATTTTTGCTGTACGAATTACCTTTAAGGCATATGTTTATAACAATTACAAATACGCTCTTAGATTATACACTCAACTCATTCTAGGGCATCACTTACCCTGTCTCTAATGAGCCACACCTAACCGAAACCAAGTTTCTCGATTAACCTTCAACTTTGATACCAGCTATAATGACCTGCCATTTTGACCCCCAAATATCGACACTAACCCTCCATGATATTCATGTGCTAAGCACTCAAGTGCTGAAAAGACGGATTGCTTAATAAAAAGAAAATGAATTAGAACAAGAAAGCAGGGGATATAATATCATGTTCTCATAGTGGAACGACAACATATAGTATCAAAGACAATATAAAACTATCACTCTAAGGTACATAACATTCCATTGTTAGAATTTTAAATACTATCATCAGGCTGGATAGCTATTATAGTCCATCCTCACAAATGTTGATATATAATACTAGTAATGCAGTGGAAAAGAATATTACGGTAGGTGAAACGTCTAGCTAGTCTCTTCAAGCTCCAATAAACATCAACAAAAACTTGCCTTTCCCAAACTACTTGAAAGAGAATCCATTGAATAAGGGAAATATAAAACCATAAGTCAGACATAAGTATGGTGTGAGAAATTAAAGAAATATGCAGCTAACATACAATAGTACTTTTGAAATCGCACTGAACACCATAACGGTTATGCCCTCAAAAGAACCATCATCTAATAAGTACATAAGATGATATAATAGGTAATGTCTAGGGTGTAGAATATAAATCAAAAAATAGCTATGTCGCTTAGAACTCATGAAACAACAATATTAAAGTACAACTAAAACTCTAAGGTATGTTCGTAGAAGGATTTTCCAGGGAGATCTCTCTAGCCAAGCAGGATCCAACATCCATGCATAAGGATTATAAATTACCTTTTGAGCTTCATGTATCTATAGATAAAATATACGATAAGGTAAACGTAGTAGGCTTTGGCCTGAAGGCGTGGTACCAAATATCATCAACTCCCACACATAACATCGAAATCATACTCTAGCTATGGAGTTGACAACACCCTTGAGGTTAGAAAAACCCCTTATATCCTAATCTTTCTTTAGACATTTTCGATGTCGAGGTCATGTTGAACATCTCAATACATAAGTCTTCATTACTCAAAAAGATCTTGAATCTCTCTCTAAATTCCAGCATCTCGAGCAGTCCGTGAATCCCCAAATGGATTCTAGCATCTCAAATAGATTATGAGTCTTCACATGGATTTGATCATCTCGAACATATCTCAAATCTCCACATAGATTCCAACATAGATCGCATATATGATTCTAAAGTGATTACAATTTTGAGTCATTTCATATAAGTACACTGCCCGCTTACTGGACACTCCAAAACCGATTGATAGGTTTTCGGTCAACTCAACCTCGATTCTTTTAGAAATAAACTGACAATACATAATAGTGAAGATCATCTCCTATTTGGAAAGATTTCTTATCATGTATCCTAAAGAGCAAGAGAGCTTATATGTTCTAGATAATTTCAAAGTTATTTTGGTCAATTCAACTACAATGAGAACAATCACATAGTGAAACTAAGTCTCGTATATAGATCACGTTTTCGACCTTCTCAACTTATTCTATTCCTCAGTCAAGAGTGCAGCCAGGTAGCTTAGAGCACTGATTGCATCACAACCCTGCTTAGACACTTCATTCTTAACTCTCACAAATGGAACAAGTCTACTTCGTTGGCTTTTAGTACTAAGTACACGATTAAATACTTTCCATAAATGAATAAACATAGAAAACAAGTTCAAGTCACACAAAGCACGATTAAGTCACATAAGCGACTTCTAATCCCCTTTTAAAATTAACTAATTCTTTTATTAATTAAAATCACTTTATTAGTAATACTTCTTTTATCTAATAAAACTTGGTCTATTAATTACTGCTTCCATCAAAATTAAGCGAACCATATATAGGAGTCCTCCCTCGGGGATCTTGTATTATACATCCTAAAAGTACGAGATAATTTAGACGGTTAAGTCCATCGAGGGATCTCAACCCATATGAATACGCAATGCTCATATCCATTTCCTTTTCCTGCTTGCAAATACGTTTAAAATGCTATTATAAAAGATACATACAAGTATTCTACTATTTCAATATTCATTTGTACTCTTTTCAATCCTTCAAAAAGTATTCATATACTTATCTTAAAGGAATAAGTACATTCACAAATTTTTAATAAAAATTCTTACTTTAAACTTTGCTTTTCCCATCTTTTTCCAAAAGATTACATAATTGTTATTACTCCAAATTATCCGTTTGAAAGGTTAAACTACATTTACAAATCTATTTCAAAGGGTTTAAGACAAATGTTACTCAAACATTATCACAGGAATCCAAAACCACTTCAGTTATGATTGTCTTTAAAACATTCCTTTAAAGATCTCATTATATTACCATGTATAATAAAAAAGGTTTAAAGATGAATGTTGTTAACACATTGTTATAAAAAACCTAAAACCATTCCATATCTGTCATTATCCGTGAAAACATTCTTTTAAAGATTTAAGCATGTCTACATTTATTAAATAAGGTAATATACTTTTTAATAACTTTACAAAACCATGTATTGTGACATAAATGTTATAATCCAAAAATATATCTTATCCTTTTATGAAATACTTAACTTGCTTTTCAAAATTTATATATATAGAAATGCTTATAATTAGGTTTTAAATATCTATTTAAAACATTACTTAAGGATAACTAATTTATAATTTGATGAAAATCAATAAAAGCATGTTTTATATTTTATAGCACTTTACTTTAAAAACTCATAAATAATTATGAAAACCATATTTGAACTTCTAATCTTTTTTTCGTACTCAAATCCATTTTGTTGGAATTTCCATAAAAGAATTCCATAAAGAAAACAATTTGTAAAAAATGTAAATCATGAAAAACTAGTCTAAATGTTGCATTTAAAACAAAGCAATGCAATAGCACACAAATGATTTAGGACAACATTTGTAAACGCTATTTAAAGTTTAGGATAGAGAATCAACATGAAAATGGTTGATCTTGGATTTTGTACACTTTGTACGTCTTGAACCCAACATCTATTATTAAACACTTCATGTAACGACCCGTAATTTTATACAGTTTGTATTTAAAATTTTGAATTATTTAAATATTTGAATCTTGATTAAATGTGATAAAAGTGATTTAATAACCTTATAATTTGTTTTTGAAAGTGATTAGATAACTAAGAATTTTGGACACTTTATGTAACGAACCGGAATTTCGAACACATCATGTAATTTATTTTTCAAATTGTTTAAAAAAATAAATATTTCAAAGAAATATCGATAAAATGATCGAATTTCTTTCGTCGATAAATATTATTTTTTCTTAAAGAAAGTTATTCGAACCTTTTATGTTTGTCTAATTAATCAATATTTAGGTAATTAGTGAATAAAATTATTTTATGTAAAAATTAATTAAATCTTCTATATGGATAAGGGAAAAGATATTTTGATGAATAGTGTTTTGCGTATTTTATTTTCAAAAGTAAGGTGTAAAGCTGCACATGTGAGAAGCATGAGAGGGCCATCAGCCTCAACGAGGGAAGGGAGGTGTTGGCTTGGCTTTTGAGTGCTAAAGCCTGGATCTTTGGGTGTTTGTAGATGGTAGGAAGTGTTCATGTGTTTATGAAGGCTAGTGCTTGTGTTTGGCTTGGATCTAAGTGAGTTTACTCACTATCTTGTATGTAATTATTGTGTCAATGTATATTGCTCTATGTGTGTGTATAAATATAAAGTGAAAGCGACATTAACTAACTAAAATTATAAACTTCGAACCCCTCTTGCTTTTGAAAGAAAATGACAATTTTATATTGTATAACACACTCTTATTGCCTTTTATAACATGTGAAGTGGTGTTGACTTGATGCTTAAATGATTGTTTGGATTGTGTGTTGAATTTGAAATGCACATGGAGTGGTTCGTATAGTAATGATCCCTATTAGTGCACTTTGAATCCCCTTATGTTTAAACTTGTTCTACGTGATTATTTGGGAATATATTGTGATATAACATATTTTGGTTATTCTCTACACATATTTTGATGTTGTAGGGAAGCAAAGAATTGATTTGGAAAGGTATAGAAAATGTGAAACAAAGTTGTGAAAGTTGGAAGCGAAAAGGTAGCTATGGATAGACTTTGAAAAAGGCTTGCTTTCTGCGGTTTTAAAAGTCAACTTTGAAGGACATCCTAAGGGTTTCTTTGCATTTTTGGTAAGTACTATATGTGTACTTATTTTGGAAAAATATCAAGGTTTATAAAGTTATGGAATTGATTGAACAAAGTGGAAAAAATTATAGCGCGTGTGATCGCTATATGAGCACTTCAGAAATACCTTGTTTTCGGGAATTTTAATAATTAAATTCAAGTTATCCTTTGGCTTTACAAAACATGGAAATTGCCGTCTTGTATAATTGCTTTATTTCTAATAATTTAATTCAATTTAATTTAATTGATTACTTTAGATTTTCTTTTGAAACTTTAAATAGTACTATTTTTGCAACAAATTTAGCATAGTTGAGCCAAGGAAAGGGTATGAAGATGGATGTTTTGAAGCTGAAAAGTGGCATTTAATGGAAATCCATAAGAAACTCAATGGTTGAATTATTGTTTAAAAAATTGTTAGATATGAATGTAAATATTTATATGTTTCATTTATTCATAATTAGTTAAGGAAGAGTTTTGCATATGCTGAGTTAAAATTGTTTTTACAACGAGTTTAAATAGATTAGTGTAAATGAATTTAAAAATGCATTTTATAAATGCGGCTATAAATTCATCATTGTTGTAATATACATTAATAATAGGGATGAATATGCTAAATATGAAAGGGCATTATTGTAATCTGCACTGCATAAGTAGTCTATAAATATGGAGCTTGATTGTATTGTAAATATATATCTCTCTCATTCAATAGAATTGTTCTCTCCCTAATTGCCTCCATTCTCTTTATTCTGTAACACGTTATCAACACGAAGGAATGCGAATTAATTATTGACCTCAACCTATTCACCTTCAAACTTTCCAACTTCTCAGCAAGTAATTAAATATTAATTACTCTGACCGTTTCTCTTCTGACCATTCCAATTCTAAGGCTATTTATATTCAAAATCCTATTATATATATTAGTGCAGACGAGTCTTTTAGAATATATCCACATACATTCTATTTCTTATTTCCTTTACAACAGCAGGTAAAGGAATAGTTCTTGCATTTCTTTATAAACTCGTTACTTTTCCTCTCTCCAAAAAGGTAATTGTCAATATCATATTTTTTTTTGATAAAGCTATCAAGTCAGCACATGCTAGTTTGGGGTTCGCTTCTATATTTTTCATGTCTTTTCTTGTATCACTCTTATTTTTATTCTTTGTCTTCTAAATTCAATATTATTATTATTATTATTCCCTTTGCGGATCTATTGCCAAATAAAATTCAAAAGTTTGGAATGGAATATACGCAAAGGCTGACTTTCCTTTCTTATTTGATAAATACATGAAAATTGCAAAATCCAAATGTTTGGTTTTGTTGATACAATTTATTTTTTTGGTATAGTTGTTTGATACCATTATTGAAGACTTTCCATTTTTTTTCTTCTTTTTAGCAGGAAACAAACAAATAGTGAATGCTGTTGTGGCGAATATATTCACCTTATGCAATTTATTTTATGAACAGTTCACAAAATGACAAACATCGCCAAGCTTGAATTTAAAGCTTTGGATATATCTGGAGACAACTACTTATCATGGATATTGGATGCTGAGATTCATTTGCAATCTCAATGCTTAGAAAATGCCATTAAAAATGGCAATACTATGTCCCAGCAGGACAAAGCAAAGGCTCTAATATTTTTAAGACGTCATATCCATGACGATCTAAAAACAGAATATTTGACTGAAAAAGACCCTCTCCACTTATGGAACTCCCTGAAGGAGCGTTATGACCACCAGAAGACGGTCATACTTCCAAACACTAGGCAAGAGTGGTTGAACCTGAGGTTTCAGGACTTTAAGTCCGTAAGAGAATATAATTCTGCAATGTTTAGAATCACTTCTAAATTGAAATTATGTGGAGAAAAGGTGGATGACGCACAAATGCTTGAAAAGACTTTCTCAACATTTCATGCCTCGAATATACTCCTACAGCAGCAATATCGAGAGCGTCATTTTACAAAATATTCTGAACTCATAGAATGCTTACTAATTACTGAACAAAATAATGAATTGCTTATAAAAAACCATTCCTCAAGACCAACTGGTTCAACTGCATTACCTGAAGTTAATGCTAATTTTGCCCACTCTGGAAGAGGTAAGGGTCGAGGTCGAGGTAGAGGACATGGTCGTGGACGTGGATATAACTCTAGCAGAGGTGGTTATGGTGGTTTTAAAGGTAACAAAACCACCAACTTTAAAAAGCAACAAAAGAAAATTGAGCCTATAAAGAACAATGATTCAGCTTCAGAAAATAAAAGGCATTATGAGGAAGTTTGTTATAGATGTGGACGATCTGGTCACTGGTCACGTACATGTAGATCGTCAAAGAAAACAGTTGAAGAATATCATCGCTCGAAGAATATTGAGGCAAATAATGCCGAAAAGTTACCTGAAAACACTAACCTGAAGTTAGATGATTTCTTCGAAGATGACAATGGAAATTTCATTAATGATGAAAATCTAAGTGCAATGATCAATGATATGACCGAGTTGATCAATTAGAAATGTCTTGAAGTTTGTGACTTTCGTTTTATTTCATTAGCTTGCATCAATAAATCAGTTTGAAGTTTGTGTTCATTTAATTGTATTTCCCTTTGCAGTACTAGTAATGTGTAATGTGGATGTTGTTTTTAATCAATAGCCTATTTTAATCATATTACTTTGTTTGTTTACATTACATTTATTTATGCATACAAATTTTTAATGATTGACTAATCATTGTCTTTAATTCTTAAGGTATGGAACGCCATTTGGGTGATGATATATGCTTACTAGATAGTGCAACTACTCATACAATTTTGAAAAACCAGAAGTTTTTCTCTGAACTATCTAAAAATTTCTCAGCTAAAGTCTCCACTATAGCTGGATCTGCTAATATAATTGATGGGTCCGGAAGAGCCCATATAATATTACCAAATGGTACACATATCTTTATTCAGAATGCATTATACTCAAGCAACTCTAAAAGAAATTTGCTGAGTTTCAAAGATATAAGAATGAATGGATACCATATTGAAACTATAAATGAAAACAACAAAGAATATCTTTGTGTTATTTCTAGAATTGAAAGCCAGAAGCTTATCCTAGAAAAATTTGGTACAATTTCAACTGGTTTATATTTTACAAAAATTGGCATAGTTGAATCTCACTCTATAAATATGAGCCAGAAGCTCACAAATACAAAGACATTGATTCTTTGGCATGATCGCTTGGGTCATCCTGGATCAACTATGATGCGTAAAATTGCCAAAAACTCAAACGGACATGATTTATCAAACCAATTGAATTTACCAAGTGATTACTTATGTGCCCCATGTGCACAAGGAAAATTAATCACTTGACCTTCATATAGTAAAATCACCTCTGAATCTCCAACATTTTTACAAAGAATTCAAGGTGATATATGTGGCCCAATCCACCCTGAATGTGGACCATTCAAATATTTTATGGTATTGATTGATGCATCAACTCGTTGGTCACATGTCCGTTTACTTTCTACAAGAAATTTGGCATTTGCCAAGCTACTTGCTCAAATAATAAAATTGAGAGCACACTTCCCTGATCATCAAATTAAATCGATTCGACTAGATAATGCTGGAGAATTTACTTCTCAAGTATTTGATGATTATTGTCTATCATTGGAGATTGAAATTGAACATCCAGTAGCTCATGTTCATACTCAAAATGGTCTAGCAGAATCATTAATTAAGCGCTTGCAACTTATTGCAAGACCATTGCTTATGCAATCAAAACACCTGTTTCGGCTTGGGGGCATGCAATTTTGCATGCATCGAAATTGGTTAAAATTAGACCAACAGCTTATCATCAGCTTTCACCATCACAGCTCTTAACTGGATTTCAACCAAATATTTCACATTTACGAAAATTTGGTTGTGCTGTGCATATACCTATTAATCCACCACTTCGTACTAAAATGGGTCCTCAACGACGGTTGGGAATTTATGTGGGATTTGATTCCCCATCGATAATTCGTTACCTTGAACCTCTTACAGGTGATGTCTTCACTGCAAGATTTTCGGACTGTAAATTTGATGAGACAATCTTCCCGCCGTTAGGGGGAGAAAATACCGTTCCAGTAGAACGGCGTGAAATATCATGGAATAATCCATCTATGTCTTATTTGGATCCACGTACTAAACAATGCCAATATGAGGTACAAAGAATTTTGCATATTCAAAATATTGCAAATCAACTGCCGAATGCATTTAGTGACACCGCAAAAATAACTAAATCTCACATTCCAGCAGCAAATGCACCAGCAAAAATTGATGTCCCTGAAGGATCAAAAATAAATATAGCAGCAAATGAATCTAAAGCAAGACAAAAACGTGGAAGGCCAATTGGTTCAAAAGACTTGGCGCCTAGAAAAAGAAAGTCTAATGAAAAATCATCAATTAAGGAACCTCCTGAAGTGGTTATAAATGATCAAAAAGATCACTCAAATGAAAATCCCAATTCTCCTAGAAGCGCGGAAGGAAACATTATCCCAGAAGAGATAAAAGAAGATTCCAACGATAAAATGGTACCTAATAATAATGAGATCTCAATATTTTATACGAACTACGGAGAAATATGGGATCGAAGTAAAATAATAATTGATGATGTATTCTCATTCGCAGTAGCTACTGAAATAATTGAAGGTCATGACCATAATGAGAATAATGAGAATGATGATAATGAACCAAATAGCATAAATGAATGTCGAAAAAGACACGATTGGCCAAAATGGAAAAATGCTATCCAAGTGGAACTAGATTCACTTCAAAAACATGGTGTATTTGGACCAATAGAAAAAACACCAGAAAATGTTAAACCAGTAGGTTATAAATGGGTATTCGTTAGAAAACGAAATGATAAAAACGAAGTCGTGAGGTACAAGGCACGACTTGTCGCACAAGGTTTCCTGCAGAGACCGGGTTTTGACTTTAAGGAAACTTACTCCCCTGTCATGGTTGTCATAACATTCCGATATTTGATAAGCCTTGTAGTTTCTGAAAAACTCGATATAAGATTAACGGATGTTGTGACAGCTTATCTTTATGGTGAATTAGATACCAACATTTACATGAAAATTCCAGATGGATATAAATTGCCTGAAGCAAAATCAAAGTCCATGTACTCATTAAGACTAAGACAATCACTATATGGATTTAAACAATCCGGAAGAATGTGGTATAACCGTCTTAGTAAATATATGGTAAAAGAAGGATACGAAAACAAACTCATTTGTCCATGTGTCTTTATAAAGAAATCGGTAAAGGGATTTTCTATCTTAGCAGTTTATGTTGATGACATAAATTTGATTGGAACTCCAGAAGAGATTGATGAAACAATAAATTACTTAAAGAAGGAATTTGAAATTAAAGATCTTGGCAAAACTAAGCACTGTCTCGGTCTACAGATTGAGCATAGTACTAATGGCATATTAATCCATCAATCAAACTACATTGAGAAAATTCTAAAGCGTTTTCAAATGGATAAAGCATATCCACTTAGTACGCCAATGGTTGTTAGATCTTTAGATATTAAAAAGGACCCTTACCGCCCAAAAGAAGAAGATGAGAATGTGCTTGGCCCGGAAGTGCCATATCTTAGTGACATTGGTGCATTATTATATTTGGCCCAATGCACAAGACCAGATATTGCATTTTCAGTAAATCTTCTAGCAAGATACAGTTCAGAACCAACAAAAAGACACTGGAATGGTATAAAACATATCATGAGATATCTTCGTGGAACGACAAATTTGGGTTTATTTTACTCTAACACAGGCATTAATCCAAATCTAGTTGGCTATGCTGATGCAGGTTATCTTTCTGACCCACATAAAGCAAGATCACAAACTGGATATGTATTTAATAACAGCAATGCAGCAATTTCATGGCGATCTACAAAACAAACATTGGTAGCAACATCATCCAATCACTTTGAAATACTAGCACTACATGAAGCAAGTAAAGAATGTATTTGGCTAAGATCACTGATTGAGCATATTCGAAAAAGCTGCCAACTTCCATCAGTAACGGAAAGGTCAACCATTATTTATGAAGACAATGCAGCTTGTGTAGCTCAAATTCAAGCGGGTTACATTAAGGGTGATAGGACGAAACACATTTCTCCTAAATTTTTCTTCACACATGAGCTACAAAAGGATAATAAGATAGAAGTGAAACAAATCCGATCCCAAGAAAATCCAGCGGACTTATTCATAAAGGCGCTTCCAAAATCAACATTTCAGAAGATGGTGTACAAAATTGGTATGCGTCGGCTGCATCAACAAACTAATTGAATAATGCGTTATAATCCAGGGGGAGCGTATGAAATACGCTATAATGTACTCTTTTTCCTTCACTAATATTTTTTCCCATTGGGTTTTTATTAGTAAGGTTTTAATGAGGCATTATCTTGATCCAGAAGAATCAACCCTCATAGTAACATTATAAAATATATGTTACTTAAAGATGAAATCATGTTGTACTCTTTTCCTTGTTTATGATTTTTTCCCACTGGGTTTTTCATAACAAGGTTTTTAATGAGGCAATTACTCTTATCATCTTTACATACGCATATTCAAGGGGGAGTGTTGTAATATACATTAATAATAGGGATGAATATGCTAAATATGAAAGGGCATTATTGTAATCTGCACTGCATAAGTAGTCTATAAATATGGAGCTTGATTGTATTGTAAATATATATCTCTCTCATTCAATAGAATTGTTCTCTCCCTAATTGCCTCCATTCTCTTTATTCTGTAACAATCATATGTATAATTGCTTTAAATTGTGCAATTATAAGTGCATTTGAGTGATGCAGTTAAAAAAGTATATGAGTTGTACATATGCATATAGTAGTTTAAAAATTATTTTTTGATATCTTCAATAATACGAAAGTTTATTTGATATTGATTTTTATAGAACATTTCTTCAAAAGAAGGGTCTTCAAAGAAAGAAATGGACAAAGGCATTGATGAAATATAAACAGGAAAAATTTGAGACTTCAATAATAAAGTCAAGGAAGTTAAGAAGGAAAGAGATGAGCTGAAGAAAAAGAATGAAAATTTGGAAAAGTTTTGAATGCATTTTTAAATTATTTATATTTTAGTTATGGGTGATATAGTTTAAATCGAATATAAATTTTTGTTTAAAAGCATTTGTGAAATGTAGTTAAAACCGCATATGATGTTAGGTTAAAAGTAACAAATCCATATTAGATTTAATTGAAATTGACATAAATATGAAATATATTTTTAACTGCATTTGAGTTATGTAGTTAAAACTACATATCATTTCAGCATTACAATTTGAGATACAGTGCATTTGAGGCTACATCAAATTTATTTGAGTAATGCATTTATATGAAATATACTTATAACTACAAAGATATGCAGTTATACTATTTTAGTTAAATATGAGTTTTTGTCAAAATTTATTTGTGATATGCAGTTAAAACTGCATATGATACGTAGTTATAACTATTTTGTTTTAATAGTAATAACTACAGATCAGATTCATTTATCTGGTATGAATATGGAATAATTTTTAACTGTGTTTGAGCTAGGTAGTAATAAAGGTCATTTATATCTTTAACTCCTTTTAAATTATGTAGTTAAAAAGAATTTTTCTTTATTCTCTTTTTACTAGCTAGTAATAATTAAGCATTTTATAGCGCATTTAATTAGGAATAATTATGAGTCTTATGGTGCATTTGAGTTGTGCACCACAATTTATTTAAGTAGTGCGTTTATAATTGTATTTGTTAAATGCGGTTAAAACTGCATTTTGATATGCAATTATAAGTGTTTTGATTTAAACGTATTGACCGCACACTAGATTTATGTACATCTAGCATGAATATGAAATATATTTGAAACTGCATTTGGATTATAAAGTTGAAAATTCATCTTATATCTTTAACTTTTTTGAATTATGAAGCTAACAATGAATTTTGTTTACGTTGTTATGACTAATTAGGCATCTTACATTGCATTTGATTTTAATATGAAATTTAGTTTTAATTTCATTTTTGTTATGCAGTTACAAAGGAATTTTACAAATATTTTTTTTGTAATTGATTAGGAATAAATAGGCATCTTATAGTTGAATGCATTTTTAAATGCACTTATGTTATGCGGTTAAAATGGCATCTTATATATGCACTTATAATTGATCTAGAATAATTTCTACTACATAAGATATATGTAGATTAAGATTCATCAAATTTATTTGAGCAGTGAATTTATGTGAAATGCAGTTCAAACAACATATAATATGCAGTTATACGTATTTAAGTCGAATATGAATTTTGCCAAATTTATTTTTGAAATGCGGTTAAAACTGCATATGATCTGCAGTTTTTAGCTTTTTTGATTTAATAGTAGTAACTGCATATCAGATTTATTTATATCTTTCATGAATATGAAATGTATTTTTAACTGCATTTAAGTTATGGAGTCAAAAAGTCATATTATATCTTCGATTTTTTTGAACCATATGGTTAAAAAGACATATAAAATATATTTTTAACCGTGAAGTCTATTGTTTTATAGGTGAAACTAAAAATGCAGTTAAGTTTTTTATTATTTTATAAGCAAAATTTAACCGCATAAGTCTACGACAGCTATATATTATACTTGTGAACTGCATAATTTTATAGGTTAATCTTAAATGCATACATCTAATGTAGAGACATATAAATAATGAACCATATAGTTTTATAAGCGAATCTTAGCTGCATAAGTCTAAGGTGGTTATATATAAGCAGTGAACTTTTTTAATTCATTGGTGTAATTTTCTTACCGTCAAGTAAAACGCAGTTAAAATTTCTTTCGAATTGAGATACATCAGTAATTTAGTTGTATTAGTCTAATGTAGTTGAAATGATTTATAAACTTTATAAGTTATAATTTATTATTATTTTTATTTACTGCATTTTAAAATTTCTTATGACAATTGGGTTGTCACTTTTTAATCAAGATGCATTAATTGCAAAAAATATAATACTTTTAATCAAGTTAAATTGTTTATCTAATTATGTAAGTTTAATGTAATTAAATGTAGATATATGCATTTAGAGTATACTACAATTAAATATAATTATTATAACTATTCTTGGTTTTGTTGGTTTATAGAAAATTTTTGTTGAACCTCTTATAAGCAGTAAGGCAAAGGAGATAGAAAATTGGTGCAGTCGAAAAAATGCAACATGTATTGAGTTTGCATTTTGTCCTCCCCAGAAAAATAGGTAATGTACATGTTCAGATATTTTTTTTATAAGTACTTAGATTATTATTTATTGATTTTTTTTCTTCAGTTTTTGACTTTAGTGATGATTGTGCTTTATATGTTTTGAGGTTCATGTTTCATGAAGTTAAATTTGGTGAAATTCCATAAAAAAGTCACCAAACAATGTCACATTGGATAGAAGTAGGTTGTTATACAAAATTCTTAGCAATTATCGAAGAATTTGTGCATTTCTAAATTATTAATGAGCTGGATTTATCTGAAAATTGAAGGAATGAAGCATATTATTAATAATTATTCAAGAAGTTGTATAAAATGCTAGTTGATTGTTCAAGAATACATGTTCGTATGAAACTTAGTAAGTTTGTGTTTGTGCAAAAAAATGGACAAGCACCTAGTTATACTACAAGTAGAGAATTACTGGAGAAATTAAATGAAAATGAAGTTAATAGCACATAAGAAACCATAATGGTTTGGTAATACTCTGGCTTACATCCAATTAAACTTTGTTAATGATTTTGAGAGTTTTTACGGACCATGATATTGCAACTCGGTGCTCATATGTCAATGAGAATCTAACAGAGTAAGAATGTAAAATAAAATAATTCAGAACGTAAAAAAAGATTTTGATTTTGCACCCCTCTCCTCCTATTTATTAACGCAAATCAGCAAAATAAGCTTCGGTGTTTGCTACCCACGTTCTCCATGCTCAAGAGGATTTTTAAGAGGTAAATCATGACCATGTTGTAACTTTGATAGCCAACTCGGTATTGGGTTGTGTTTCACTACTAGGTGCAGAGTTATGAATTCTCCTGTTTTTTAATTTTTTAACTTTGTTACTTTGTTTCTCTTAACATAATAATCTTGGCCCGCCTTCTTTGTTCTAGTGCTTCACTTCATGTTTAGCTTAGTTGCCAATCTTCCTTAAGTAGCATTGCAGGTTCGATTCCATGACTTGGTATCGAGTTGTGCGCTTCAAATCAGTACTGAGTTGACACTGAGCTACTTTTCCTCGACTTTTCTCTTTATCACTTGGTTCACTTAGGAATATAGCAAGCTACTATGAAGTGGCAAGCAAGGTTCTATATCAACTCTTTGGACTTCAATTGGATTCTTGTCTTAAAGGTTAGGATTTAGGATTTTCGGTTTGCTTTTTGAGGGTATGACCTAGTTCAAAGGCAGGATAACACTTGCCCCTAAAGTATAACTTATTATCAACAAAGTATGCTTTGGATCGAGACGAGCCATCAATTTTAAACCGTGATCTAATTTGATATCTTCACTGTGAATGTTTTCACATTCCTAGTTGATAATCATCAATTCTACCTTTTCTCTCTTCTTATTTTTTTCCTTCTTTTTTATATTTCACAAGTCAGTACTGAGTCGTAAATTAGCACTGAATTTTGAATCAACTTCAAAGGATGAATTGATAATTAAGTGATTTTTCTTCCTTCTATTCTTTACTTCACTTTACTTCGCCTTTGCTATCTTCAAATTTGTGTGTTTCCTCCATTGTTGATTTTTAACTTAGGGACTACATCAATGCCGCTTGATTGCCCACCATCGCCAACCTAAGTATTAAAAGTGCACATGGATCTTGTATAATATGGCTTATGTGTATACCAATGTATATAGTCTAAACTCGTCAGAATTAATTAGCAGAGTATAAAAATAGAATAAATAAAAGGAATCACACCAGGGTTTTTATATTGGTTCCGACCTTCCGTCCTACATCCAGTCCTGAAGCCCCTCTTTCGAATTTCACCCGGAGGAACAGGCATTCAACAGAGTTTTCTGAGTAGATAAGCTTGTGTTCTTATGACATGGATTTTTACCGCTGGTACAAATCTTCCTATAACTTCCTTGATGATTCACGATGTGTGTGATTAGAGAAGTATATCAGACGATTCTTGAGTAAATGGTAAGATTTGATTGCACTAGAGTTTAAAAGAGCATAAGGGAGAACGGAGATGAGGTAAGTAAGATAGATAGTTAAAAATGATTTCAGACATTGATATATATATATATATATATCAAAGAGTTACATCGAATAGTGTGATGACCTGCCTTTTCGACCCTCGAATGTCGACGCTAAATACATGCACGGTATTCATGTGTCGAGCATCCTAGTGGTGGAAAGACATAAAATTGAAGAAAAATGAAAAAAATAGAACAGAACAAGAAAGAAAGAAAGAACACAACATCAGAATCTCACAATGGAACAACAATATATAATATCAAAGGATCAAAAAAAGTGTTACTTTAAACACAAAAATATCAGAGTTACTAAAACTTTAGTACCATCACCATCCTGGACAGTTATAACAAGCTGTCCCCACATATGCCGATTCATCATATAGCAAGGAAGTGGAAATATGAATACTACGGAAGATAATCATCCAACTCTTCTCCGTAAACTCCAAGCATTCGATGTTATATCTGGAAACTTACACGGGGTGGGCCCAAGCATTATAAGAAAATAACATGCAATGAGTCTGGCAACCAACGTGACAAACTTAGGAAATAAGAGTGATATATAGTAGAAATTTTTTGAGACTGTACGGATTACCATAATGGTTGTCCCTTTAAACAAAACCAACCATTCATTAAGTTTAACATATAATGATATGATAGACAATGCCAAGTGTGCAGCACATAAATCGTATCAAATGGCGGTTGTGTGAATGCCGTAACAATAATAGGTATACAATCAATACCACAAAGGTGCATTCATGTATGGATTGTTTTCGATGAAGATGTCCCCCGTAAACTGAAGCAGATCTCCATTACAAGGATCAGAACTGCCTTACGAGTATTATATATCTTTAGATGTGATATATTATAATGAAAAAAAATGGCCCAACGGTGAACTACGTGGCACCAAGTATAACCTAGTCCCAGCGCCCAATAATCAAAAGAATTCTCTAGATCCAGAGTTGATATACCCTCGTAGGTAAGCTAAACTTAAGATTGTGCATTTTACTTTGGTTTTAGTCATTCTTGATGTTGAGGCTACGTTCACGTCTCTCACACGAGTCTTCATTGCTCGAGCAACACACGAATCCCTAGTTGGATTCCTTCATTTTGAACAGATTACAAATCACTACATGGATTTGGGCATTTCAAATAGATCTCAAACCTCCATATAGGTTTTCCGCATAAGTCCTCCAATGAATGCTAATGCTATCCTCTTTCTTGGAATAATCCTCAAGACAGATGTTCGAAATGTTAACACTTACCTTTCCCTTGGACTTAACCTTAGGATAGACAGTTCAACTCTATAACATTCCACTTCACAATCTCTTTTAGAACATAGATAGCTTATATGGTTTTGAAGTAACTATAGGTTTGAGTAATCTCATATAAGTACACTCTTTGCGCTTACCGGACTCTCCAAAACCAATCGATGAATTCCTGGCTAACTCAATTCTGGTTCTCTTAGAAGTAAACAAAAGCTAGAGACATTTTGTACCAATACCCCTCCCAGTGGGTTCTCAATGGTATGAATCGCGAAGTCTTTCGATAACTTCTTAAGTCAATATTAGGTCAATTTCGATAATCGACTAACCAATTATCTAGTAAAAAAATTACTTATACAAATCAATATTTATGTACTTAACTTGTTTCCAACATCCAACTTAACTATTCCTCGTTGAAGAGTGAAGATAAGTAAGTTAGTGCATTAGTTGCATCAAGCCCTTTCCTAGACACTTCATTTTTTAATCTCACAAATAGATAAGTCTACCTCGTCGGTTTTTAATGTTAAGTATAGTATCAATGATTTCCATAGAAAAGTAGGAAATCAATACGATTAACACATTTTCGACATTTTCTGACTTACTATTCCTCGATCAAGAGGGAATCTGATAGGTTAGTGCTTTTTTCTCCATCTCTACTCGAACATCAATCTTAACTCTCATAAGTAGATAAGCATTACTTTGTCTGCTTTTAGTGTTAAGCATAGTTAATTACTTTTCAAAAAAGCAATCAAACAATTAACCATTTGGCCATTTAGGAATTCTAACACATTTCTAAACCTTTTGTTTATACTTTAAAAAACCTTTTTAAAATGATATATATATATATATGTATGTATGTATGTATGTATGTATGTATGTATGTATAATAATTTATTTACCAAAACTTGATATTTAAATAAACAAGCCAAAATATGATATAAAATAGTCAACATATTTTATAAAAACTATATATAGTTAGAAATGCTTTTAAAATATTTTATATTACTTATAATAGATTTTAAGATATTTTCTCAAATTATTACTTGAAAATAATAGCATTATAATTTCCTTAAAAACTTGAAAAAAGTGTTAAATATAAAATCCTCCTCTTTAAAAATTCACAACTAATTCTTAAAAATTCATAAATATCTCTAACCAATTTTTAAATACTCTAATATGAGTTAGTAAACACTTGTAAAAAGAATGAAAACAAATGCTTAAATTTAAATATCTTCTCAAACATTTAAAGTCCAAACATAAAGGCAAAACGGGGTAGTTTTGCACAAGTGAAGTTTTGGCCACTTTTCGAGATGTTACTTAACTTTTTTACTTTCCAAGCTTTTTATAGAAACAAACATATATATATATATGTAACATTATATACATCGTGAAGAACCCGTAAGGATCTCTCTACAAAGTTCCATATAAATTGCATAAAACAAGGCAATTCCAAGCTGCATCTATAACGGCTATCGCTATAAGTGCACTTTCAAATTCAATTCCAATCGTATCCAAAGTACATGTATAACCTACATGATTTTTTCCAATGTCTGGTTAGAAGTCACATAAATCTACTTAATTCCATTCCAAGTCCATAGACATGGATCACACATGTATCTTATTTTCAAAACAAGAATCAAACCAATGTTTTCAACAATGTCAGTAACAATTCAACAACTTAACATAAACAAAACACAACATATATATGTTACATTTTCTGTTCAAAGAGGTGTGTTAACGTACCTTTTATCCAACAGCAACCAAGATCCAAGCAACCCAAGTCCAACCCCACTTTTCCTCTCTTCTTGCTCCTTGATTTCACTTGCCTCCACTACCATCTTCTAGCTCACGGCCTATGCATGTGGGAAGAGTACGGCTTTATTTCTTCAAGTTTTGACATGGTGGAAGGTGCTATAATATTTCTCCAAGGATTAACTCCAACTTTAAATTGATTTGGATTTGATTTGCAACTAATTTGCTTTAGTAATTTTGAGAGAAGAAGAAGCCATTAAAGAGAGATTGGTTTTGGTTTGTGAATTTGGGATTTACTCCTAAGGGTATGATCCTCCTTATATTTGCTCCATTCGGTATTGCCTAAGCTTTCCTTTATTCTCCCATAATGCCATGGAAGACTCACCTCTTATCACTTCTCCTTTACCTCACTTCTTCTTTATGCTAATTACACCTGTATGGTTCTCATGATAATACCTCTTATCCTAATGGAAACTTCCAGAATGTTCCATTCTTTATGAAGAGATGTGTGTGTTAATTAATTGCTAATTTGTTCATTTGATCATTAGACAAGTGTACAAGAGTTCAAACAACTTATATAAGTTAAAAAGCTATTTACTGATGAATTGATTTTCAGTCACATTATCAATTTTTCTTCGAGGAATATATTTTTGTAAACAATTTTCAAAAGCAAGTTTCTTATCATTATTCATTAATTAAATGATGTTTAACAAGGTAATAAAATCATATTTTTAACACTTAATTAGTTTCAGTACATTACGATATTTGAAGACGAAGTGTTCGAATTTCAAGGTCACTACATTCTTCCCCACATAGAACATTTCATCCTCGAAATTCAAACAAAAGCGATAATCAAAGAAGATGGAAGAACAAGATATATGTGTGTGTGTGTGTGTGTAGCATACTGCTAAAACTATATACAAACAAAACTGCAAAAGAAAATGCATAATAAGTGATTCCACCTCAAGTGGTGAGTGCACCACAAAAGATGAACAATACTAAGATAAGAAGGAATCGTAGTCTATATGCAACCCTAGATGGATCTCCTTCAAACTGTACTCCATCTTCTTTGTACCATCCCGAGCATCCTTGGTCCTTGGTACTTTTAAATTTAAGAAAGAAACAACACAAAATAATTAAATAGTATTCACAATCACTAGCAACTAATGCTCATGGTTCACCCAAGTTTAAAACTCTCATATCATCCAGGAACAATAAACAATCTACTAAGCCTTCCGTAGCTCAATAGCCTTAGGTCAATACTTTGACGATTATTCATGCTACCTCATAACAAAATGAAGAATCATTCCCAAAACTCTTCGTAAGCCAACAAACGTAGTATATTAATGTACTAAAGCCCGTACGATGCACATGAGCCGTCCGTACGCAATATTTAATCCGATCACTTACTCAATCACATAAATTTTACTTCCAAACTAGTATAGATCACTTGACCTCTCTAATGTGGACTTTGACTTGGTTACTTGATTTGAAACCTCCATTACCCTTGCATAGCCATGTACTATTATTGAAAACATCAAGATCATATCACAAGTCCATATCAAGTGTTCATTGTCTAGAATCGAGTGAAAAATCCTTGTTCGGGCCAGCCACCTTGAAAACAAGTAATCAAATACCGAATCAAGAACAATCATGTGAATAAAACGATAAACGTACAACTTACATATTTATACTATTAATTTCTTAACTATACCAATTCCTTTTCAATAACATTCATTTATACAATTAGTATGTCATTCAATACTAAAACCATTTATGAATCATTTCATAAAAATCTAACTTTAAGTTTATCCACATTTTATAACTTAAGTTCGTTCTCATATACTACTCCATTACATCCTAAGAGTATATACAAATATCAAATTTGTTTTACTTAACAAGGATGATCTACAATTTAAACTTGTTTCAACTTACTACCTTCTCAATTCAAGTGTCATATAAACTAAACTTCATATTTTTTAAAACACTTAACTATAAGTTCAATAACATTTCAAAAGTTACCGACTGTCAAAAACCATTGAAAATCCTATTTCGTTTTAAAAAATGAAGACTATCAAACAACATATCATATCATGATGCACATACCATACTTTTCTAATGCATATGTTACATATGTCCATGAAATAACTTAACAAGAAAATTTTAGAACTAAACACCGGTTTTCATTTCATATCATTTTGAAATAATATATACATGAAACTTTTGTATATCAAATCATATTTTCATAATTTAAATCAAAATCCATTTTATCAAAACAACTTTGTAGCATCCCACACTTGAAAACCCGAAAATGAACACTGATAACACTGTAGTCATCACCGAAATAATTTTCAAGTGATAGAAATGAGTTCAGTACATCCAAACCATACTCTTGGTACTTAACCAAAATCATTGAAAAGTGGTGTCAAATACTTTGTGTAATAATACTCAGTATCATGATCTCAATTTCCCAAACCAATTTCTTAAATAATTACTTTCAAATAATACTAGTGTTTTTTCCTCCAAAATCATTAAAAATATTTTCGAAGATACCAAGATTTAAGTTCTCGAATTCTCTGTTTAAATCCTTTTTGTTTATAAACCATATTTTATAAACTTTATTTATATAAAATCACTTTCTTATATAAATCTTTTCACAAATAATTGTTCCCAAAATATTCTATCTTCCATTTTGATTATATTAAATATATTTTACTAAATTTTAACTTCTAACCCAATATTATCATCGAACGCCTTATAGTCATACCTTGAAACTTAATTTACAAGGTGTTAATTTCAATGTAACCACAGTTACTATGTACCCCAACCCATGATGTAAAAAGGTAAAACTTCTCATAAACTGGTTATGCACAAATCAATAACAAGCAATGCTTCTAAATTGATCAAATATGATTTAAATAAACATCAAGTTTATGCAATATGAAACTATGAGAAGCACTAGAGTCAAACAATCATGAATAGGAAAGCCATAATAGATAGCATACCCTCAAGAACCTGCTTCCCCTTCTCAGCTGCAGAAATAGCTAAGACCCTAGGTGGCTCCCTATTCCTATGCATAGGACAATTTCTGGCAATATGACCAGGCTGATGGCAGTTGTAACAACCCTTTTGGTGCAAGTTGTGCACCAAACTTCAGTGTGTTAACAATCGATGCCTCCACTAATGGCGCCTTCACCACTGGTCTTCCTCCTCCAGACCTAGACTTATTAGAAATGTGACCATTTTCCTACACTTGTAGCAAATGAGGGTAGACCTATTCTTTTGCGACTGAAACTTATGCTTGTTGTCCTCCTTCGATGCAGAAATAGATGGCTTTGTAGCCAAGCTCACAAACCTCAACGCTATGTTCACTAAACCTATAAAAGACCCCATGACATGATTAATCATGTCCCTTTGGAGCTCGGATGCATACCTGCAATTAACATCTTGTTTTTCTTCAGCGTTATGTCTACTAACCCCAATCTAAACCGAGACAGTGTAATTAACCTATTCTCATACTCTGCCACAGTCATGGCACTAGCTTCAAATTCAAGAAGCTCTTAAATAACAAAATCTTTCCAGCTTCTGAAACAAACTTCATCTCAAACTCGTCTTCGAATTGGGCCCTAGAGAAGTTATTCTCTTGGACATCAGCTGTAATAGAAATTCACCAATTCATGGCTGCATCTGTCAGATGTTTCAATCACAAGCTACGCTTCATTGCATCATTTAGCTCCATATCTCCAAATATTCGAATACACAATTTGATCCAAGTCTGAACTTCTATAATCGTCTCCAAGCCAATAAACCTCTTACCCTTAACCTCTCATAATTATTATAGAGTGAGGCAAAACTCATCTGAGGCCTAACCTGCATGACCTCTTCTACCACATTCAAGCTTGGTCCCTCAACTTGAGAAACATTCCTCGGTGCTAGGTCCCCGCCATTCGTGACAATACTACCCCAACCATCTCCAGATTGGTAGCTCTGGTTCTTATAGTTCTTACTACCTAACCAAAGCAAAACTTCTTTAAGACCCAAAATGATAGAGTTATTTCAAAGAGAGGGTTACTAAGAAAGATATATTCCTAAGGAATAATTTAAAGTCTAGTTTTCAAAATACAAATATGCTCTCATATGTATAATACACTTGACTCATTCCAGGGTGTTGATTACCCTATCTCTAATGAGCCATACCTAACCGAAGTCAAGGTGTTTGCTCAACTTCATGCTCTGATACCAAATGTAACAACCTAACTTTTCGACCCTCAAATGTCGACACTAAATACATCCACAGTATTCATATGTTGAGCACCCTAGTGCCGGAAAGATAGAAAGTTAGGGAAAAGTAAAAAAAAAATATAATATAATAAGAAAGAAAGAATACAACATCAGAATCTCATAATGGAACAATAGTGTATAATACCAAAGGAACGGTACAAAGGGTTACTCCGAATATAGAAGTATCAGAGTTACTAATACCTAATTACTATCATCAGCTTGGATAGTTATCACTACCCATTCTCACATATGCTGATACATCAAATAGTAAGTGTAGGATCGATTTCACCCTATAGGGGAGGTGAATAGGGTGATGCTATAAATTATTAAAATTTAATGCGGAAGTTTATACAAAATTATTTCAACACAGATATATCAGAATAATAGCAGCACAGATGATAGCAGAATAATAATGCAGAAATAGAATGATAAAGAATTTACCCAGCTTCGGCAAAACCCTGCCTATGTGATGCCCCCAAGGTTTTTACTAGAAATTAAGCAGTCAGACGCTTACACACGTAAACTCGCGACACCCGCTATCGACTAGCCTTAACTCTACGCTCAAAACCCTACCACAACTCAGCCACCAAGTTGCGAATTTTCAAACTACACCACCGTAGCTTGTCCCCAAGTCACACGACTAGAAAATACAATCATTTAAAAAGAAAATACAAATTTAAAACAATTATAAAACAAAACCAAAATTTTAAATATTAAAGCCCAAATAACAAGGCCGGCCCAAAATGTAGACTTAAGAATTTCTTCGTTTCCCCTTTTTTTATTTCCTTCAGCCTACTTCCATGTTGGTGAAAGAATGGCTACTTCGTTCTCATTCCTCTTTTGTTCTGAAATTTGGGTTTTGAAGACTTTTATTTATTGTTGATCGATTACAATTGGCGTTCGTCTGATTTGCTTCGGCAATTGATCATCTCCTCGATTCAAACACAGCTCCTTCGATTTTTGATCGAGTTCCAACATATTTCAGTATGTAATTTTTTTGCTTTTTTCTTTACTATTTTTCGTACTTGAACTCAATCGATGATTCGAGTTATTGATATAATGTTTTCTCGGTTGCTTCGAACTCGAATGATCTGTTAGATCGATGATGATTGGGTTTAAATAGGATTCGAATTCCTATATTCTCGTTCGTTTTGAATTATTTAAATTTGTCAATTAGTTTTGCTCGGCCACTTGATTATGTTTTAATGACCGTGATTTCTTTGACTTGTTTAAGTTCGTATATTTGATTGCTTGGTTAACATGGCTCAATTCTGACTTTGCTTGGCCACTACAGTGTTGAATTCTTTGATTTTGCTGATGTTGATTTCGTTCTTTGCTCCCTTTGACTTTGGTCGGTTGTTCACGGCTTCGACTTGAATTTTTAATATTACCTGACCTTGGTCTGACATTGGTTGTCACAGCTGTGTTTTGAACTACGGCTTGAATTTGTCATTTTTGAAAATACCTCTTTATCGATCACCTTGTTTATTGTTTACGGTTTGGTCTCACTTCGATACTACTGTGTTTTCACTGGACATATTCATGTACATATTTATGTTGTTCTCTGGTCTACCTGAACCTGTTAGTCGAGTTTGCACTGCATATTTGTTTCATGTATAGTCTGTTTGGTGTACATGTTGTAGCTTGATTTCTTGCATATTGATGTTGAGCCATTGTTTCACTGATGCATCACTTATTGTTGCCATTTACTTGTGTACCATCTAGAGCGTGTTATATATATTATATGCTGGCTTGAGTTGCTTCACCATTGTTGCATTGTCTTCATGTACATTGATGTTGGTCTGATGCACTTAGCTTCCATGTTGTTTCGAGTTAGTTCACATTGTACCGGTTCATTGTTTTCATACTTCATGTGGTCTGGATTTTTGTATATGATATCTCCTCTGGCCATGGTTATTCATATGTTGTTGAGTCATGTATACTTCTGGTTGGTATATGACACTTCAATGTGTGTCAGCTCTGTTCATTCGAGTCATGATACATTGTTTTGTTTGCTGCCTGGTTGACCATTTCGATTCACTGATTCTGGACTTTGTTGTTGTGTGTATTTGTGTGTAGCCTGTCTGCACTTGCATTGTCCACTATTGCATTCATGTGTACATTACTTGTTTGCCTCCTTTATTGCATGTTCATCCCTTTTTGAGTTGAGTCAGTGTTAGTTATACTTTGGTATTGATTCATTTCCTTGTGTACTTGTCTTCACTCTGTGTAGACTCACATATTGATTCAATTGAGCTTGCACTTGTACCATTCTGTTTTCACTTGAATTTCATCTTGATTTTTGGGATTGCACCTGTGTTGAATCCAGCTAATAGCTCGGGTTTGACCTTGTGCTAATATAGTGAATCTATGTTTATTGCTCTTGAGTTGAACCCGGCTTTTCATTTAGGTTTGACCTGTGCTCACCTGTCCCTATAACTTTATCAAGCGTTTATCGGTGTGCATGGCCTTGTGGCATGTACGGTGATGCACTGTGCATGTCACAAGCTGTTCGTGTATGATGAATTCAAAATTAAATGATGACGAACAACCCAAATAACTGAGGCAAATAATATTTTCAGAATTACATTTTATTTTATACTGCAAAAATATTTTATTTTCAATTTTACTGCGTCAATATATATTTTTGCAGATTGCTTAGATGTTGGATTCAATCTGGAATGAAGTTGAAGATCAATTTTGAGTTAACGAGTGACATGTAGTGAGGTGCATACGTAAATGATAATCGTGATGTAATCAAACTTGTATTGTAATTGAAATTGTATATATATAGTGAGAGCTTGAATTTTTGCTATTCAAAATTGTATTAAATATTTGTTTGAATAAAATATCCGTTTGAATTCAAACTCTGTGTTATTTATTTTATTAAGCAAATATTTATTTAATTATGTGAAAAATATAATAGTACATTAACAAATACATTTAAATGAATATATATGTTTATTATATCAAACAAAAATCATATACTCGTATATTCAACAATCTCCCCCTTTTGATGATAACAAACATATATTTAAGATTTTGACTTTGTTAAATGTATTTGATCATTCAATTTGCTCCCCCTATTTGAATGCTTATTCTCTATACAAAGCTCTCCTTCATATATGCATGTAAATAAAAATATGCAAATAAGCCTAGATGCAAATGGAAAATATTCGACCTTTATTTGTCAAAATCTTAACTTTTCTCTCCCCCTTTGGTTATTAGCAAAAGAGTAATAGTGTTAGAAAAATAGAGATAAAGTGATAGACATTAATACAACATTAAAACTCAATCAAATATAAATATTAAATTTCAATAAAAAATCAAACAAAAATCATACATACTCTGTTTGATGCATATTCCACTTTAGAATGATGTCATCATATAAAACCATATAATTATGTCTATTTGTGGTATATTTATATCGGGAATTTGAATATCTACTAACCATGCATAACCGTTAGGACTTTCAAATGAGATTAGTAGTATTCCAACTTTTTTAAAATGAAATCAAGTATCTTCTAACCACGCATAACTGTGAGGACATTTAATCAATCAATTTTGATATGTGTTCCGTACATGCATAACCGTGAGGACTTTTAAATGAGCATGGAAGCACATAATCAAAAGTTCCAAGTAATTCACCCATGCATAACCGTGAGGATTTTTAAATGAGAGTGAATACTTTAGATTTTTTTTGTTAAAAAATAATGAAATGAAAAACGAATGATTCCTGTTTAAAATACCACATATTGACATACTATATTGAATTTTGATGAGTGATGGTCGTTAGAAATATGGTAGAAATAGAGATGTCATGGAATTTTTACCAACAAAAAGTTTTTATAACTCTTGTTCAAATTTCTAAAGAAATTTACTAAATATACCGTCTCAAGTTATAATATATGATTAATATCAACACTCATCACTTTTTCGATCACTATTTTCTTTACGCTAATCAGTAGGGAGTCAGATTAGTCAATTAGTCATTTTAAACCAAATCAAAAAATAATTATAAAATCAAATATTTTAAGATGACTAGTCTGAAACAAGGTCAACCAAAAATATTTTCTAGAAGGGGTTTTTATAAGAAAAACGTCCGCTGTTTGATAATTATTTGAAATGAAAAACATGCAGATATTTTCTTTGAAAAAAAATGTTGCAGCTACTGAAATGTCTCAACATAAATCACGTTTCACTAGAAATTTTTCTATCAGCTAGATTACCAGTGTAATCTGCATCTGAATTTTTCTTTCACTCGAGATTATCATTAGTTGGATGCTATAGACCAGACCGTGATGTTGCAACGAATTCTTGAAGACCTTTTTAAATGAAATTCTTTTCAATTTTAATTGAAGTCGTGTAAATAAACAAAACCATGAATATAGAGTCAGCCAAATGTATTATCATCAACCAATAGAACACCACAATTAATCAAATTAATTTATATGAAGTATTTCAAGGATTATAGTGTTCTTAGCATAAAAGAATAATTGGCCAACAATTTTGAATAATTCAGAATCATTATCATCAATTATTTCTTTATCAATAACTAGCTGAATTAAATCAAATTATGGTGTAGATTTTCATATATGTCATTTAAGAAAAAAATATACCATTACCTGTTTTACCTTTAAGATAATATTTCGTTGTAGCCCATTCTGATTCTGCCACCTTTGTACTAGGCTAAAGAACTTTGATTTGTCGCCCTTGTGTTTCTGGAACAGCCAGAATCCAAACAACATTGTTGTTGTTCCTTAACCTGCCACCACACCTACACGAGAGAATATTTTTGTGACCTATTTGTTTTTATAGGTCCATGGTTGTTAGTGGCAATTGATTTTGAAAAATAATTTTGTGGAAAGCTAAAACTATTTATATATGCTCCTTTTGGCCAGATTTGTTTAACTTTGAGAGATTTTATATTTATGCCTTTTGGAACCCAAATTGGAATGGTTTTCACTTATTTGAGTCTATACCAACAAATATTTTGATTGTGTCCAATTTTTCTACAAATTGTGCACTCGGATTTTACTTGACTAATTTTTCTTTTAACACGTTCAAAATGATTATAGCCAAGTCCTTGTCTATCTGTATTAACAGTTTGTTTCCCTAATAGCATTTTCAATGATTTTTCGCATTTGGAAATTTTTTCTAAAGTCGTTGACAGTTGTTCGACTTGTGTTTTGAGAGGTTCATTTTCGTTCAATAATTGTGTGCACTTTTTAATAGAATTTTCTCTTCGATTTTTTTCACTTTCTTTCGAAATCAGAATTTCATTTTCAAGTGACTTTATTTTAATTTCTGATTTTTTAATCTCCTCTTCAATTGATGGACACTTATCACACTTAGCGATCCTACTTTGATAGTTTTTAACTACTTGGTCAAGTTGTTTATTTAAATCTATCAAAGTATCTTTTTGTGATTCAAGTTTAGCGTATCTCTCCCTAAGTCGTTCGCAACAGCCATTTACTTCATGGAAATATATGAGTAATTCTGAGCGAGTAAGTTTTGATACCTCGCTTGGCTCGTCATCGTCGCTATCAGTTATATCACCTCGTAGGCACAAACTTACTCTTTCACTCTTACTGCCAGTGCTTTTACAATCATCACTTTTATTCCACGCAGCTGTAAAACTTTTTCCTTTTGAATTCTTTTCTTGGTCGTGTTGAAGTCGAGGACAATTGGGTTTGATGTGTCCAGATTTGTTGCACTTGTGACAGATGATCTTCCATTCTTCTGGGTTATCTAGTGCTTTGACTATTCTACTTTTCAATTTCTGATTTAGAGATGGATTTCAATATTTGCGGTTCCACTTTTTGAATCTCTTCATTAGTAACGGCAGCTTGGCTACTCCATCATCCTTATCACAACTGCCTTTCACCAATCTTGTTAAGCACATTTCTTTAACTGAGTCGGTTGTGGAGGATTTCTCATTGCTGTTGACTTTTGCACTATATATTGCATCAACAGTATTCCAGATTACCTGTGCATTTTCATAATGAGAGATAAAGTTAAAATTATCTTGATTAATATAAGAATATATTATATGCCTAGCAAGAGCATTAATTGAGATAATTTTCTCATCTGTTCTGTTACACCCATTTTCATAATATCCCAACATTTAACACTACCAGATTTTAAATAAAATTCCATTTTCAATTTTTAATTTCCAATTCAAAAAATCTGTTCCATCAAAAATAGAGGGATAATACCAGACCGACCCATAGCAAAAGTAGCCATTTTAAAATTTCAAATTTGCAAAAAAATTGGTCTTTGAAAAATTGAACTTTTTAAAACAAAAATGACTTTTGTTCCTAGCTATGATATCACTTGTAGGATCGATTTCACCCTAGAGGGGGGGTGAATAGGGTGATACTATAAATTATTAAAATTTAATGCGGAAGTTTATACAAAATTATTTCAACATAGATATATTAGAATAATAGCAGCATAGATAATAGCAGAATAATAAATGTAGAAATAGACAGAATTCACCCAGCTTCGACAAAACCATGCCTACGTGCTGCTCCTAAGGTTTCTACTAGAAATTAAGCAGTCAGATGTTTACACATGTAAACTCACGCCATCAGCTATCGACTAGTCTTAACTCTACGCTCAAAATCCTGCAACACCTCAGTCACTGAGTTGCGAATTCTCAAACTACACCACCGTAGCTCGTCCCCTAGTCACAAGACTAGAAAATACAATCGTTTAAAAAAGAAAATACAAATTTAAAACAATTATATAACAAAACCCTAAGTTTAAATATTAAAGCCCAAATAACAAGGCCATCCCAAAATGTAGACTTAAGAATTTCTTCGTTTCCCCTTTTTTTATTTCCTTCGGCCTGCTTCCTTGTTGGTGAAAGAATGGCTGCTTCGTTCTCATTCCTCTTTTGTTCTGAAATTAGGGATTTTGAAGACGTTGATTTATTGTTTATCGATTACAATTGATGTTCTTCTGATTTGCTTCGTCAATCGATCATCTCCTCGATTCAAACACAGCTCCTTCGATTTTTGATCGAGTTCCAACACACATCAGTATGTCATTTTTTTGCTTTTTTCTTTACTTTTTTTCGTACTTGAACTCAATCGATGATTCGAGTTATTGATATAATGTTTTCTCTATTGCTTCGAGCTCGAATGATCCGTTAGGCCGATGATGATTGGGTTTAAATAGGATTCAAATTCCTATATTCTCGTTCGTATCGAATTATTTGAATTTGTCAATTAGTTTGCTCGGCCACTTGATTATGTTTTAATGACCGTGATTTCTTTGACTTGTTCCAGTTCATATATTTGATTGCTTGGTTAACACGGCCCGATTCTGACTTTACTTAGCCACCACAGTGTTGAATTCTTTGATTTTGCTGATGTTGATTTCGTTCTTTGTTCCCTTTGACTTTGGTCAGTTGTTCACGGGTTCGACTTGAATTTTTAATATTACCTGACTTTGGTCTGACTTTGGTTGTCACAGCTGTGTTTTGAACTGTGGCTTGACTTTGTCATTTTTGAAAATACCTCTTGATTGATCACTTCGTTTATTGTTTACGGTTTGGTCTCACTTCCATACTATTGTGTTTTCACTGGACATATTCATGTACATATTTATGTTGTTCTCTGGTCTACCTGAACCTGTTAGTCGAGTTTGCACTGCATATTTGTTTCATGTACAGTCTGCTTGGTGTACATGTTGTAGCTTGATTTCTTTCATATTAATGTTGAGCCACTATTTCACTAATGCATCACTTATTGTTGCCATTTACTTGTGTACCATCTGGAGCTTGTCATATAAATTATATGATGGCTTGAGTTGCTTCACCATTATTGCATTGTGTTCATGTACATTGATGTTGGTCTGATGCACTTAGCTTCCATGTTGTTTCGAGTTAGTTCACATTGTACCGGTTTATTGTTTTCATACTTCATGTGGTCTGGATATTTGTATATGATATCTCCTCTGGCCTTGGTTATTCATATGTTGTTGAGTCATGTGTACTTCTGGTTTGTATGTGATACTTCAATGTGTGTCAGCTCTGTTCATTCGACTCATGATACATTGTTTTGTTTGCTTCTCGGTTGACGATTTCAATTTATTGATCTTGGACTTTGTTGTTGTTTGTATTTGTGTGTAGCCTATTTGCACTTGCATTGTCCACTGTTGCGTTCATGTGTACATTACTTGTTTGCCTCCTTTATTGCCTGTTCATCCCTTTTTGAGTTGAGTCAGTGGTGGTTATACTTTAGTATTGATGCATTCCCTTGTCTACATGTCTTCATTGTGTAGTCTGCACATATTGATTCAGTTGAGCTTGCACTTATACCATTCTGTTTTCACTTGAATTTCATCTTGATTTTTGGAATTGCACCTGTGTTGAATCCAGCAATAGCCCGGCTTTGATCTTGTGCTAATATCATGACTTTATATTTATTGCACTTGAATTGAACCCGGGTTTTCATTTGGATTTGATCTGTTCTCACCTATCCCTCTAACTTTATCAAGTGTATATCGGTGTGCATGGCCTTGTGGCATGTACAGTGATGCACTGTGCATGCCACAAGCTGTTCGTATATGATGAATTCAAAATTAAATGATGACGAACAACCCAAATAACTGAGGAAAATAATATTTTCAAAATTACATTTTATTTTATACTGCAAAAAAATTTTATTTTCAATTTTACTACGTCAATGTATATTTTTGCAGATTGCTCAGATGCTGGATTCAATCTAGAATGAAATTGAAGATCAATTTTGAGTGAACGAGTGATATGTAGTGAGGTGCATATGTAAATGATAATTGGGATGTAATCAAACTTGTGTTGTAATTGAAATTGTATATATATAATGAGAGCTTGAATTTGTAATATTCAAAATTGTAATAAATATTTTTTGTGAATAAAATATCCTTTTGAATTCAAATTCTGTGTTATTTATTTTATTAAGCAAATATTTATTTAGTTATGTGAAAAATATAACAGTACATTAAAAATACATTTAAATGAATATATATATGTTTAATATCATCAAAGAAAAATCATATACTAGTATATCCAACAATAAGGCAGCGGAAATAATGATACTATGGAAGACAATCGTTCAGCTCTTCTCTATAAGCTCCAAGCATCCAAAGCTAAATCTAGAAACATATACGGGGTTGATCCAATTATTATAAGAATAATAACAATCATATCAGTGTGTAAGATAGCGTGATAAACTCAAGAGATAACAGTGACACATAATAGAATCTTTTTGAGACCATACATGTTATCTAGACATTGGGCTCGGCTATATTCGAACCGATTAGACAACTTGGACTCGACTGTTATCGGGACCGACAGGTCAGTTTAACAATCCTGAAGTCCAAAGATCAAGCACAGATGATATTATAAAGCATAAGATGGACTCAACGGAATGATAAAAGTATGAAAATATATCGTCTACTAAAAATGGATCAGGTACGATCTACATTCACTAACTATGGATTGTACCATATCAATATTACAGTTCAACTCAATAGAAAACGATCGATATCTCAAAATCTACAAGTCAAATGTAAGTTAAACTTCGAGAACATCAATATATTGAAGAGTGGAGCCCACCATATCGATCGCATGTTAAAACGAGCCTATAGAACGATCGATACCGATTGTTATTTTGAATGATGTGGGACCCATGATCGATATCGCGACTTCTGCTGGATCTAGAGACCCTTTGTCGAAATTTCAGAAAGATGTTTCACCATCTTCCCTTATAAATATAGACTTGATTGTTCATTTTCGGGATCTTCACGTTGCTTATTACTTTGCACTTTATTGAAGCTAAGGGTTTTACACCGATTCATCCTTCTTTACTTAGCAGTAAAAGTGTTTAATAAAGTTATTTCTCCAAAGTGGACGGCTTTCAATGCCGAACTTATATAAATCATTGTCTTCTCTTTATTAATTATTTCATGTTATATAGTTGTTTGTTTGCTCTGTTTTCATTTATTATTCTTCATTTATTTCTTTTCAAAATCTCTATTGGTTGTTTGTGCCAATCTTTGGTGCAAACATTGTAGTGCTTTCATTGAGAAGGAGATTCTCACCTCTATTTGGGTCCTTTTGCTGTTACTGGATTACAAAATCCCAAGAAGAGATCAAGAATCTCATCTTGTTTGCTACGTTCATTTAATTTTGATTGTTTTTATATTAATTTAATTTACATATATTCCATCTGTGATCTACGACTAGATATTGGTGCTTTCACTTGTAATTAGGTTTTGTAACCAATATTGGAGCAAATATTTTGGTGCTTTCACCGAGAAAAAGATAGCACTCAGGGATCTGAAAGCTTGGATCTTGGATTTGAAAGCTTAGGAACTTGGATTTAGGACGCAATGATTAGGCAATCAACAAGGAGACATAGAGCTGAAAAGAGCCATCATGAAGGAGGTCAGGAGGCCTCCTTGGGAGCTAATCGGACCTTAATCTATATAACTAGATACGAGGTGGAAAGGATGCTAAAAGGCAAGAGGAAATGATGTAGAACCCATTCCAAAGATTGGACAAGCTGGAGCTCAAAATCAAGGGAATGGAGCTGCAGGGAATGCTGGAAATGTGGACGTCAAAGCTGGAGCAGTAGGAATGGAGGAAGTCCATAATCGAGACTGAGGAAATGAACCAAACGAGATGCGAGACAAAGAGGAACCATCGGGAGTAGCCCCTGCACTCGAGGGCATGCCCCCGGATCATATTGGCTCGATTCTAGACATGTTACTAGGCAATACTATGCAATTTGGCATTGATCGGAGTATGGATGCTTGTCCTAAAGGGCAAGTTTTAGGATTCCCTCATGGACCCAAGGGGCAGGTAGGAGACAATGGATGAAGGCTACCACTTGATGATAACGACAGGTTAAAGGAGATGATCAGGCGGGCTATAAGGGGAGGACTAGTAAATATAAATTTGGGGGATGTAAATAGGAGCCCCTTTACTCCTATGATCAGGCAAGCTAGGAATCCGTCGGATTTTAAACTACCAATGCTGGAAATGTATGACGGAAGGACAGATCCTGCTAATCACCTGACAAAATATATGAGGCATATGGAAGATTGGAGGGCATCGGAGGAGGTAATGGCACATTGCTTCCCTTTGTATTTGACAGATATAGCGGCATTGTGGTTTAAACAACTAGAAAGCGGCTTTATTAGCATATGGACGGAGTTGATCGAAAGATTTATGAGGCAATTTCGAGTCGACATCGTGAGACTCAAGAGTGTGATGACTTTAACATCGATGAAGCAGTGGAAGGGAGAGTCGCTTAGGGATTTTTTTAACCAGATTCAATATGGCAGTGGCTTCAGTGGATCGACCAAATCCGTCGATGGTTCTGATGGCAGCAGTCTCGGGGTTTGCGGATAATTCGGATTTCAAGATATCGTTGGAACAGAATCCACTGATGGATCTTAGGGAGTTTTACCATGAAGCAGAAAGGTTTCCACGACAGGAAGATGCGAAGGCTGATAGAGAGGGGAGAGAGGCTGAAGTTTATGTGATAAAAGGTGCAGGTCTACCAATGGAGGATTCAAACAAGAACGATAAAGCAAATGGAAAATGAATGATTGTAGTAGTACATCAAAAAGGCAATGGAGGGAATCAAAATTCTCTTCTTACAAAGATTTGACTAAAACTATTGAAAGGATCTGTTTGGATACTCGAGGGTGCCTTTAGTATCGAATGCCGGCAAAAAGGGAACCCTTCAAATACGATCGAGCATCAGGAAAGCATTGTCTATGCCATGAGCTGGATGGGCACAACACGAAAAACTGTAGGAATTTGAAGGATATCACTGAGGAACATACGAGGAATAATCATTTGCAACAATACATAGGGAATCGAGCTGTGGTAGTGGAATAGGAGCAGCCACCGCCTACCTCAAACAAAGATGGCATTTGATCAAGGCATCATCGTCGGCTTATTATTAGCTGAATGGATTTATTGTATGGAATAAGTAATAAACCCCAAAGTAATGTTGCTAAGTCACTTACACATGTATGGGATCAAGGACGATCCCTAGGCATACTCTGAGATGATGATGTACCATGATGCTCGGATTTATGAAATCTTGTTTTTTTTTTATGTTTTCTACAAACTCTGGTTTCTTTCTTGGTACTATGGCTATTTAGTTTACTTGGTTGTACGGACTTTTATTTTATCAATTTAACTCTATAATGATTGGATTTGGATTAATATAATAAATAATATAGATCACGTGGTTACGGTCCCGATCGGAGAGACGTTGTAGCCGTGAATTACTAGTCCCTTCATCGGAGAATGATAGGATGGACTCAAACATGGAATAAGTCTTCGATTGGAGGATCAAGGTCGAAGAATATAAGTCCTCAACCAGAGAGTCGAGGCCAGAGAATATAAGTCCTCGACTGAAGAGTCGAGGCCGGAGAATATAAGTGTAGGGGCCGGGGAATATAAGCCCTTGACAGGATAGTCGGGGCCGAAGATGATAAGTCCTAGATCGAAGAGTCGAGGCCGGAGAAGATAAGTCCTCGATTGGGGATCGAGGCCAGAGAAGGATACCCTACGAATAAGTCCTTGATTGGAGATTCGAGGCTAGAGAAGATAAGTCCTCAACTAGAGACCGAAGCTGGAGAAGGATACCCCATGGATAAGTCCTCGACCGGAGAATCGAGGCCGGAGAAGATAAGTCCTTGACTGGGGATCGAGGCCAAAGTAGGATACCCCATGAATAAGCCTATGACCAGAGAGTCGAGGCCGAAGTAGGATAAAATGACCCGAAGAGGTCAAAGGATTTGGACTCGGAGAGGGCCCGCTTTGGATACAGGACCCGGAGAGGTTCCGGCTTTGGATATGTACCCGACGAGTTCCTAAATTTGGATTACAAGACCAGGAGAGGTCCTGCACTTGGATAAAATGACATGGTGAGATTGTGGATTTGGTTAATATAATTGGTATAGATTCGAAACTGGATATCGACGTGGAATAGTCATGGATTTCGCTGACGATCCGAAGAGATCAAGGAATCGGATTGGCAATAGATTGGACTTTAGGTTAGATGATATGGCAATCGGTGGATTATGGACTTTGGATTTTAGACTTATGGCAATACAAAACACGCCTTCCAATCGAAAGGCATGTTTTGGGAGGCAAAATGTTAACCCCCTTTTTGGCTAGGCCGCATACAGGCAGATTTAACCCAATGGACTGCAGGGTTATCGAGGCTGGAATATTGTGGGTTTGATTCAGATGAATGGATGGACAGTTAAATAAATATAAAGCTAGGAATCATCACAATCGATGGATAAACAATGCCGGGAACTTGGAATACGAATTTTAGGAAAGGTCGGCTTGCTTTGGGTCAGCCAAGTGGTTGCTTCGGGTCATCATGTGGGTTGCTTCAGGTTCTATTTCGGGTCATAATAGGATGTACTTCGGTTAGGTTGGCATTGGCATTGCTTCGGGTTCAGCTTTGGGTTGGCATTAGTATTGCTTCGATTTCTACTTCGGGCAACGATTGGATGCACTTTGGTCAGGTTGGCATTGCTCTTGCTTGGGGTCGGATTGGCATCTACTTGGGGTCAGTGCTAGTAATACATGGGGTCAGCATACAGGTGCTTAGGGTCGGCAAAGAGTCAGGTCGGTATGTTGTTTGGGATCGGCCTTGCTTCAGGTCGGCAATGATAAGGCTTCGAGTCGGCATTATGAGATATAGGGTCGACAAACTTTGAGGGGTTGGCATACTTTGAGGGATCGACATATGGAACAACTTTGGGTCAGAGTAGGTTTCATTTTGGGTCGGGGAGGCACCTACTTTGGGTTTTGGGTCAGTACTTGGTCCACTTGGAGTCGGCTGTAGAAGCAACTCAAGTCGACATGTTTGCTTGGGATTGACATTTACTTAGGGCTGGCATGCACTCAGCTTTGGGTCAGCATCAGGGAAGCTACGGGTCGGCATTAGGATGGAGGTGTTTCACTTTGAGGGTTCGGCATATGGGAGCGCTTGGGTCGGCACTATGTTTACTTCAGGTTAGTACACCGGTCGACAGAGGAGAGTTCAATGTGGTTGGCGTACATGTTACTTAGGGTTGGCGTTCATATTACTTCGGGTCAGAACAAAGATTGCTTGGGGTCGACACTTGGGTCAGTACATGAACTACTTTGGGTTAGCACGGGATGGATGAGTTGGGCTCGATGGTCGCGATGGTAGGCCCATGTAGGTGAGGAGGCATTGTAACCGAGTTTTTGCCCATAAATACAGCAGGCGTGGCTTCAGAAAATGGGATTCTCATTCTGCTCTTCTCCGTCTTCTTCTACAAAAAGCTACTCTGCCATTTTTGTTTCAAAAATTCTAGATTGTATCTGTAATCAGATTTCAATATAATAAAAAGAAAATGTCTAGAGTGGACGTAGGCAGAAGATAGCCAAACCACTATAAATCTCATCTTGTTTACTGCTTTCATTTTAATTCTGATTATTTTCATATTTATATTCGCAACATATATTCTATCTGTGATTTGTGACTGAATGTTGGTGCTTTCACTTGCAATTGGATGTTGGTGAACAATTTTGGTCCAAACATTAAGGGATAAAGGTTATTTGGATAATGAGCTTGATCAGGTTTAGTTCAAAGGTCCATAAATTAAATACAATCAAGTTCAATTAAATTTTGCAAAATTAACATCTCAACTTAATTTTTAACAAATTTGAATTTCACTTCATTTTTTATTATAAGTACTTCAAATATAACACAATTTCATTCAATATAATGTTATTTCACTCTAATTAATTATTAAATAGATTAGCAAAAATGAATCTTATTTCAATCATTCGTTGCATTAATGTAAAATAAGTTTATTTTCTCCAACTATTTCGATGATATAAAATTTATTTATAATTCAAAAATATTTTATATTTAGTACTAATACTTTATCCCATTTAATATAATTTCTAAAAAAATTGATTAATTAATTCAATTTGTTAAAACAAAAGTCCATCATTAAATAGACTTAAATGAAGTGAAAAGTTAGTTCCCAAACAACAGTCATCAAAAATCGAATTCAAACATTTTCATTTAGTCGAATTAATGTAATATTAAAGCAGGGTTGTTACAACTTTTGCCCAAAGTATCGTATTGAAAAGAGATTTGCAGCGGTCACTCACCGTCAGGCAAATGGACAGGTTGAAGCTGTAAATAAAACCATAAAGTCCATTCTGAAAAAGCGTTTGGAGAAGGCTAGAGGCAAGTGGGTGGATGAACTCCCTATAACACTGTGGGCTCCTAGGACCACCCACAAGTCTACGACTAGCTATGCTCTATTCGCCCTTGCTTACGGTTTCGAAACCGTCATTCCTATTGAGCTCGAAGTCCCTTCTCATTGAATGATTAACTTCTATCTCAAAACAAATAAAGATCTCCTCTTGGAATCTCTTGATTTTATAGATGAGAAGTGTGAGGAAGCCGATCTAAGGGTAGGTGGGCATCGACATTAAGTTGCCCGATATTACAATATTAAAGTCCGACCTAGAACCTTTCAAATCGACAATCTCGTCCTGAAATGGGTTTTTCCTACCCCATTGCACATGAATCCAATCTGGAAAGGACCATATTTCATTAAACAAAGGCTTGGAGAGGGAACTTTCAAGCTAGCGACTATCGATGGCATCACACTTCCAAGGGCGTGGAATAGCAAGCATCAACGATGCTATTTCACTTAGTTTATTTCGTTTTCATTTCAGTTGTATTTTCTTTAAGAATTTACTTTAGCATTTGATTTTCCAGATATGTAATAAGAATTTTTATGTTATTCCTTTCCATTTAACAAATAAAGTTCGGGCTTCCTTTATATTTATGTTTAGAATTATGTCTTAGTTACATGACGAAACTGATTGATGTTGATATGTATGAATAGGTTGTTGGAGTTTGAAATTAATCAATCACGCTAGTTTCCAATGGGACTAAACTAGATGAGCTTGGTCCATTTGTTCATATGATAACCCCCATTCATAATCCAATGGACGGGATACAAAATGAGGAGTAAATGTTGCTCGACCATCTGATGATCGAATAAATCCTGCCAAACTAAGGAACTGAAATAAAATAAAAGTGACTATGACATGACTGATTGCTCGCTAAATCAAATCCCAAAACCTGGGGGGAAATCAATTAATTAAGGAGAGTATGATCCGACTGATCTTTGAAATAACTCTAAGTCTCAAGAGTGCGGATCGGAGAATAAACGCAAATCAGGTGTGAATACACCACCCGCGAAATAACTCTGTGCGAACTGGAGTACAAACGAAAATCGAGTGTGAATTAACCACCTGTAAAATAATACTAAATCCCTAAAGTGCGGACCTAAGTATAAACGCAAATCGGGTGTGAATTGATCACCCATAAAATAACTCTAAGTCCCCAGAGTGCGAACCAGAGTATAAATGCAAATCGGGTGTGAATCGACCACCCACAAAATAACTCTAAGTCCCAAAGTGCGAAACAAAGTACAAATGTAAATCGGGTATGAATTGACCACCCACGAAATAACTCTAAGTCCCAAAGTGCGTATTATATTATAAACATAGATTGGGTGCGATTCGACCACCCATTAACTAACTCTTATCCACAGAGTGCGGATATGAGCATAAACAGATAGGTGAGTGAGGTTCGACCATTAACTATTCCATAAACTCTGACTTGAAACCGACAGGAGGATTATAAATTTGCTAAGGATGGAGTTCGACAGTCCAAGATCTAATCCCGCTAACCTAAGATTAGGGATGGAGTATAGTTAATCAAAAACGTTGAATTCAGTGGCGTAACACTAAGGTTCGAGGTTAGCGTTTGATATGACTTAAGGCCGACCTCATGGAGGACTTGGGATAAATATAGTGGATTGTTACCAGAATTAGGGAACAATGAATTATAGGTACATCGAATAGAAAGTAATAGTTCAATTACTTGAATAGCAATTCACACAAAAGCTCAACATAAAACAAAAACTTTTGTTCACATGATAGGTTCCAAGCCTGTGGTACATGTTATTTCAAAAAACTAAGGATCATACCCATATATCTATAACTAATAAAAGAAATGACAAACAAATAGCTATGTAAACTATGTACACATTGAGCCGAAGTGACGGCTATGTCTTTGATCTCCTCTCCTTTTTTGAATTTTTTGGAGTGGTGCCACTTGAGCCCCTAATGTTTCTCTTCTTGGATCCTTAGCCACCTTTTGTAGGAGAGTTTACAGAGGTAGGAGGGGTTTTATTGGGAATCGACCCGTCAGGTGGAATAACTTGTAGTGGCACAAGGTGTGGATAGTCGATGTCTACTCAACGGGCTCAGCTTTAGCCTTTTTCTTCAGCACTCCTCCTTCTCAATACTTTCTTTCAAGCGGGGTTCTGGAGCACCAGTAATCATGACATCGTCGGATTCATCTACTGGGAGTGGATCTTCAAACTTATCATCGTCAAGAGCTCTGATGACTTAAGCATCGAACCTCGATACATTAGTGGTCGTTGGAATCTCTGATAGTTTCTCTTATTGCTCTACAGCAACATCGCTTTTGGGAGTTTAACCGAGACCTGAAAGACCTGCAAAATTTGTTAAACAGGACGATAAGCCTACAACCATTAGGCATGAAGAACAAAAATTCTCATAAATTGGAGAGAAAAGTGGAATACCCATATCCGACTGGCTCTCAGTGGTAGCTGGAGTGCCCCTTCCAAAATACGGGGCAACGCTTTGGATTGAAAACTATGCTTATTTGGGTCATAGCCCAAGTTCTACTCTAGGCCAAAGGAAACTGATACTCCAACCGCTTGGAAAGAAGAGGGGCCCTTAGGATCGACATTCGAGGATCCGACATTATGTTCCATTTCTTCAGAAGGTGCAGAAACGTCAAAGTTTATGAGTCTCGTGGCAGCAAGATATAAGGGTTCATTTCCATGGGGGATCTCCCGCACTAATTTTTCTTCATCAAATTCAGCTCCGCCCAGCTCCCTCCTTTTCATCTCAATAATATGATCCCAGGCTTTAGCAAGTGACTCGAGATAACCTTTGCCGAGAAAAATCAACGTGGTGAGGAGGACTTTTGCGTTGTATTTGACGATCAATGGATCAAACAAGTCCTTGATTTCATTCCGACCGAGCTCATTAGCATCTTCTTCTCGGGTTTCAATTTGTTCCATCATTTCCTTGCGACCTTCCTTTTGTGCCTCCTCTTTAAGGGCTTTTATTTTAGCAAATTGTCGATCAAGTTTAATTTTCAGACTCCTGGCTTCGACGCCCTCTTCATAGTACCTTTATGATTCTTCCTAAACCTCAATTTTCTCTTCCCTTTTTTCTTGAGAAGCTACCGGATTTCCTCGAGGCGGCGGGCCATTTTTCCTTTTGTAAGGAATCTTTTTCCAAAGCAAGTGCCCGACTACGGTTGAGGGCAGCATTGAGTTCTTTCTTATGGGAAGCTACTAAATAGCTCAACGCCTCCGACGTTTCCTTGGCGCTTTTCTCTCCTCGGCGAGTTTTTTGTCAATTCCGACAGTTCATCATCTTGGTGTTTGATTATGTCTTTATCATGTACAGCCTCTAGCTTAATATGATCTATTTCATATTATCGCTTGATTGACACTTTAGAGATTTTTTTTCCACCAAGGGTTAAAACGATTCATGATGTATGAACACGCCATTAACACACGTAACCAAAATTTCTTTGGCATGCTATGGGATCATATGTACAATGGGAAGGAATTTAAGCCCATCGAAAAAGATTTTAGGAAATTGGCCTTAAGCTCGGCCAATTTCTCCATTATAGAAGTGTCAGAAGAAGCAGCCGGCAAGGAACGATCGAAAGCGGCAATTGGATGCTTGCTTGATCTACGATCGTGAGAGTTCTTAAAGCTTGAAGAACCAGCGTGTTGCTCATGTGATGTGGCAATTTGAGGGATGTAGAAGGGAGGCTTGCCTCTGCTATACACTGGAAAATTAGGCTGATCTCCCTGGCGAGATGTCTGAGATTGGGACTTGCACTTAGAAGAGGGTGATTCCCTTGATGACAGCTTCTTTCACGTCCATCATCTTTCTCCCTAGCCTGCCAGACTCTGAGTTGCTACTAGATTGATAATACGTTAAAGAACCTCTTAAGTGATCGAAAGACTAGACTGAGTCATTGCACCTACAAAGACCAAATAAGAACATGTGAGTAGCTATTATGCAAAGGATTAATGAAGAGCATACTGTGAAGTGCACGTGGTCGTGAGTATTCTAGTGTTCCTCCCTAACAGATCGGTGGCTGTAGCATTGCTTATAGGCATTCTCTCCTTTATCATTGGGATGAATGCCTTCACCACACCTAGTAAAAGAATTGAACCCTTCGATATTGATATTGAAAAGTCATAGGTCATAATATCATCGAGAATTTGGAGATTTGAAAACCCCTTTAATGAACTTTCCAAGCATTAGGAAGATGATTCTTCTTCAATAGAAGCGATGATGAATTTTGGATCTACAGCAATTTTTCTTCTATGAAGTTTATATGCAGCCTTTTCTTTCTCTTAGTTAATGTTTGAGATTGCACGCTTAGTGGCGGTTTGGCCATAGGCGCCGTGCTTGGGACTGCGTTAGCGTCACCAGATTTATCAGCCTAGGAATTCCTAATCTCATCTTCTTCAATGTCATCCTGAGACCCCTCGGTTGGGGGCAAGAAAGGATTCATTACATCTCTTTCTTGCTCTGTGACATTTCTCAGCAATGCTGCACTTCCGAGGAGCCCAATGCTATGACCCTCTTCTAACAGTCCAAATAAAGATAGTAACTCATCGGTTACAGAAGTTTGATGTCCTTGTCTTCAACAGGTGTACCACGAATAGTGGTGACCGCTCTTGGAAAACTAATGCCTTTAGGGCATGGGCAGACACCTGCAGGAGTTTGGATGTTAATAGATTTAGAAATGTGACTTGGATTAACGGACTTAAGAATAAAATGAAAGTAATACTTATGTCCTTTCAATCATTGCCTTGCAAAGCCAGGTGGACATCAAATATAGAACCACCCATACTTAAACAGAGAGAGTTTATTCAAAGCGCCTGTTAAGATTTGGCAGTTAGGAGAGAGTTCAAGAAAAACGTAGGAAGGACATCCCGATCGTCGTTTAAAGTTGTAAATGAATCTTATGTCCTCGGGAGCTGCTGGACAAAATAGAACGCTCATGAATAGCATAAAGGTTCCATGTAGGATGACATTACTGTACGGATGGAATTGAGTGAGAGCTATTCCAAGATATCTTAACATCTCTCAAATAAACAAATTAAAGGGAGGTACATATTCAGCCTAGAAAATAAATTTATTACACGTCGTGTACCCCTCCGAGGGTAAGTGAGGCATGTCGTTTATTGAAGGAATCAGGACATCCACAAATGGACTTCCATGTATGGAACACAGCCTGCAAAGGGCGACCTCACTGATTCAGGAGGCTTAAGAATCTATCGGGTTATCTAGAAGATTGGCACCCTATAGTGCATCCAGAGCAGGACTTATATCCTCCATCGAGAGGATTGGAACATCTGAAAAAAGGTTGTTCGATGGGCCATAAACTTCCCTACTTGATGACTAGGAGAGTGCCTTTCGGATATAATCGCAGAGCTCGATTTTGCTTCAGGATTGATATGCTGCATGGCATGTTCGAAAGACTGGCAGCTAAATGTTCTGAGTGTCTGGAGTCCATATTACCTATACTCAGTAGATAATTAGGTTAGAAAATTTTACATATTCCCCCCTCCCCCCGTGTTAAGTGTAAGCAAGTGCGGTGTAGTGAAGTCTATAGTGGAAAGAAACAGCTTAAAATCAGAAAAGGAAGTTGAATGATGAAACTTTGGATTTCTTCTAGAGTGACTGTCATCGCTAACCGTCACAACTGGCAAAAAGATAGATCGGTTGCGAAAACTTTAGGATCGATTGTCGGCATGACAAAGTGTAAAGTTTGTCGTTTAAGTCCATATGCAAGTTTTCAGTATATGTTGAAAGTTCCAAGGATTTGATTGATTATTCAATCTCAAGTTTAATAGTGAATATGCAAGTTTTATTGTTCATCATTATCGTATATCCAAGTTAGATAAGGTGAATTATTGATGATTATCCAAGCAAGTAAGGTTGGATTATATTGCAAGTTTAAAATGTTCCTTATGCCGATCCCTATTTTAATGTCCATCCCTATGTTTATGCTGATCCCTATGGTTATACTGATCCCATTCCCAAAGCCTCGTGACTGATCCCTATCCTCAACCTAAAAGCCACCGATCCCTTTCTTTTTGCCAATCCTACCGATCCATTTATTTCCACATACTCCATCGATCCCTTTCTTATAGCAAACGTTCCCAAGCCCAAAACATACCAACCCCTTCTACTTCATCCTCAACTCATCTAGTCTCAACGTCGAGGGATTGGCATAGAAATAAACATCCAACATCGATCCTCCTTCATTCCATCTTCCTTCTCCATTATCCTCCTTTCTTCTTTCTCCTTATATATTTGGCCAAACCCAATCCACCAATGATTTATCTTCTCCAGGCTGTTTCGATCCTTGTGTCAGTATAGCCTCGAGCGCCATCAAGGTTATTGACACCACATAATCCCTTATCTCACCACGAAACCAAAAGAAAGAGTTGAAAAAGCTCGCCTACGTATGAATATGTTGAGAAAATCGGCGAGAAGCTCAAAGGCGATCGAAACGTATAGTATTGGGAAGTTAGTTTGTAAATGCAGATTGAACCATGAAAAGGTTTTGTTTCAAAATTGAAGGGAAAAGGAAATAAGGAAAATTCGTTTTGAGTAAAAGAGCGAAAGAGGGAAATGAGGAAATGAAGTAAGTTAAAGTAAAGGGGTGGAAAGGTTACTTTATATATGGATGGAGGGATCGGCTTAAGTCCTTGGCACGAAGCATGGGGAGAGGGATTGGCATGAAATCTTGTCAATCCCTATTAGCATGGACCCAAAAAAAGCGATCGGCATACATATATGTCGATCCCTACAAAATCTTTTAATAATAAAAAAAAAGAGTGAGAGGACTTAGCTAAACGCATGTCGATCCCTACAAGTATACAAAATGATGAATAAAAAAAGGAAAAAAGAATGAATGATAAATGATGGGGACCAGCTATAGGTATATCCATGAATAAATATAGGCATAGAAATCATTGGAAGTATGTACATATAGAATACTATGAAAATTGGCAACAACCTGTGATTGTTCGAACATGTCTGGGAGCCAACAACAAAAACATGTACATGAATGTGCATGTGGAATACCTAAAAGTTCAATTTATTTTTAGATTGACAGAAATTGGAGTCAAAACAAGAAACATTCTAGTTCAAGGCTGGACCAGATAACGGGAGCTTATTAGTCTCGCAGAATCAGACTTATATGTTGACAGAATATAGCGCTGGATATATATCATTGGAAATCGACCAAGCGCCATGGCAATCATGAGGAATTTGGCACCTTGGAAAAAAGGTTCAATGAAGGAATAGCAACTATTCAGAAAGCTAGATGGATCTCATTCTCAACGATTCAAAACCCATCATGTTGATCATAAGATATACTTTGAGGGGCAAGTATTATCCAGCATTCTAGCCTGGCTATATCAAGCTGATTGCACCAGTTAGATTCGATTGCCATCAAGGCCGACAACTTCAGAGTGATGATTGTGGGACTCAGAAGTCAAGTACAAATGATAGTGTAAAGTTAGAATTTAATGAATTTGATGGATGTACAATGCAGGATGCTTAAAGCATGGAATATGGCTCAACGAGTGGAAGGATTCGGTGTAGACTGGCTCATTATAAGGGATCGACATACCTAATCGAGAGGAATCAGCAGGCTTCACTTAAGAGGGGTCGGCATCCATCAAGCTTCAAGTGCATTTTTGCATACAATGATCAATATCACGAGATCTACAAGTTAAATCCCTATGAAATTCAAAGAGCAAGGTATATAACCCTAGAGATCCTACCTAGGGATCGCATATCAAAATGACAGAATGGGAAGGATCGTCATACATCTCTGTAGAGGGTTCGACAACAAGTAATGCATAAGTCATATTAAATCATAGATCGAGCAATAACTCGAGTTCCAATGGTCCAAATAGCATGAAAATTAGAGGATAAACATATTTTAGCATGGAGAAGCAACCATAAGGATCGCTGCCCAAAAATCGACCAATGAAGGGATTGGTACCGATCCCTCCTCATTTGGAATTAGTACTAACAATCCCTCTGATAGGCCCACGTGGATTAAAGGGTCCTTCAATTGAAGTTTCATAGAGATTGGTGGTCTTCTTTACCTATAGATATTGGCCCGATGGGTCATTCTAAGGATCTTTACGCTGCTTATTACTCTAGACTCTACTATAATCAAGTGTTTTCTATTTCCTACTGCTGGAATTAGATCTATAAATGATTAGTAAAGTATAATCTTCAAAGTGGACGTAGGCATACAACGACGAACCATAATAAATCTCTGTGTCTTTGACTATTTCTTTTTATCTGTTATTAACTTAATCATTTGCTCGTTTAATTTGATTTTCTTTACTTACTTCTCTACAAAAATCTATTCTTAGGTATTTGTGACCAAATGTTAATTAATATAACTATGGTAAAATAGGTAACCTCGTAGTGACGATGTTACATTGTTCTCTCGAATTGAAAATACCATGAAACTACAATATGGACACTCCATTTCAATTATAGTTAAATTGTGACACGACATCTTCGAACGACTATAGTTGGGTCTGAGTTGAGCATTGGTAGTAAATATTATTTAATCGGAACTTCTCCTTAGTTACATGAGGTTGGTATCACGTCAACTGTAGTCAACTCAAAGTCAAAGTCTTTGGCCAAAGCAGTACATTTAATAATAATTGTTATTATTGAATCAAGGATTTTGTGTTCGGACTAACCAAATTGAATGTGGATGATGTTGAACTTTTGACCAAAATTAAATTTCATAAATCCTAATGTGATATAATATTAACGAAGATAACTGGTATAAAAAATCGTTGTTGCTGGGTAGCTCTTCTAATAAGTAAAATTGGATTTTACTAAAAGAACGTGTTAGCGATAGTTCAGCCAAAATGTCGCACCACCAGCTAAGGTGAAGTGTCAATGTTATTATTCATATTATTTAATATTAATCGCTGATTGAATTTAAAGCTTTGAGTCACACAACCATAATGATGAATAATCCAAATAAACCACATGATTTAATTGTAAACTAGTTATATTAATTATTATTTATAAAATGTTAATTATTAAGTTTGTTTTGTTGTTTAACAACCATTAGTATTTAATGAAATGTGTGTGTGTGTATAAAGTTATGTATACGTGTATTGATATAAGATAATGGGTGAATATTCAAATTAGATTTAAAAAGAATAAATACCAAATAAAGTTGGAAAATTTTGAGGCCCTTTTTGTGTCATGCTATGGGTGGCCAAGTGGGTGGGAAAGGATGAGTTTTCAATTTGAATTGAAATGGCTGAAGAATAACTAAAGGAAGGTGAATCACCTATAGCTTTTATTATCTTTTATTGTCTCATTTAAAGATTTCATTCATCTAGTCTTTTTTTTCTGCCTCCATCTCTCCATCCAACATTCATGGCCTTTGGCTTAAATAAAATATTCCAAAATCAGAATGAAAGGTGGTTGTTATCTCTTGATTCTTGCAACATCCAGAGATTGATTCATATAGTATTATTTTGATTTGATTTATTCATATGTTTCTCTTGTTCACATGGTTTATATTATATATTTCATCTTATCGATTTGCATGTTCATTTTGTTATATAATTGAAATCCCCTTTTATTCATCTCAATTAACTATATGTTCATCATATTGAATTAAGTTAGATTCCCCTATTTCATATCTTAATTCACTATATGTTCATCATGTTGATATATATATATATATATATATATATATACACACACACACATTTTATAATTTAGATCTGAATACATTTTCAGTGAATTTACATATGTCTAAGTTGTCCAATTCCCTTTTGTTTTTTTGGAAGATATCGATTAGAATAACAAAATTTTAATTGAATTTTGCAATGTTTATATAGACAAACGTAAATAAACATATATGTTGATTATTTTAAATTTACCTTGAATATTGATATCTTATGTTATATCATTACTATTTTGAACATAATTTCTTTCGATATTGTTTACATAAGAGTGAAATTTCCCAACCTAGAATTCACAAGTAACCTTTTGTATAAAATTATAAATCTTTATTTCCTCCCAAAATTAAAAGCTAGATTTAATTCACCGACTTTAAATTTATTAAACATACATACATACATATACATACATACATACAATGCTTTATAGACTTTATATACATAAGTTGTTTTAAATTTAAAAAGTTACTTGGAATTTTTTATATATGGAAACATATATGTGTATGTTATTTTTTTTCAAATTCATAAGATGGACTTTTATGTAAAACTGTAAAATTTATTTGCAAACTATACCATGATTGAAACTAAATTCATAATTGTTAATTTTATATTCCAAAACATCTATATAATCAACTTAATTTCAACGCGCACACACGCACACACAGATATATACAATTTTTATAATTTTTAAATATGACTTTGGAAAAAAAAGGCATACGCAAATGGGCAAATGTGTTTATTGCAGTGTAAATCTCAACACCTACATATGATTACATTAGCCATGTACACATTATGTTTGTAGCACCTGCACTTGATGTAAATGCTTATTTATTATACCTACAAATTAAAACATAATATAAAAAGTCCTTTTCAAACAAATCAAATCAAACAAAGATTTTATTTAAAATAAATTTTTGATTGGATTTAAATCTCTTTAGAATTCATAGGCCTAATAGATCTAAAATAGGAAAAAATAATTGAAATATGCATATTTCACTTGCACTACAAGACATAATATAATCAACGGCGCCAGGTGGCGATGGTCGTCAATGACCCATCTAATGCTAGCAACGGATTTCCAATTTATTAATTATCAAATTTAATGATTAATTTATTTAATATCCATTACGTTTTAAAAAATGTTTAAAAACACTTATTTAACTCCTAAAAAATAAACAAGATATTTTAGCACAACTATTCAACGTAACGACTGTGTTGATCAGTTAAATTAATATTTTCGATGATTTGTCTTCACGTAACTTGAATATTTAATGTTAATGAAAATCAAACTATCATGACCAATCTATGCGACTTTTAGTTGGTCCATTAAGAAACTTCGATAAAGTTGATTTTGTGTAACATCTTTACAAATTAGAATATATTTTTAAATCGCTGGGAAATTAATTACAAATTTTTAACTATATTAGCATGATAAAATTGTATAAAATAAAATAATCCGTAGAAAATTAAATTTATTGGATCTTATATCGATTTAAAGTATATTTGACCTATTTGTGAAGATGGTGAAGAAATAAGCAACTTTTGCGTGTCGATCTTGAATTTTAAATTTATAGTCATTTGTCGATATCCAGACTAAGAACTCTTCGTTCGAAGGCCAGACGACCTTGGAACGAGATCAAATTCGAACGATTGATGCTTGATAATGTTTTAATCCAATCTATATATTTGGATTCATTAAAAATTCATCGAGAGTTGTATAACACTTATGATATAATCAACGGCTAGCGATGACCAATTGGCACAAACACTGACAGCTAATGATCGCCTATTTATATAGGTTACCGACGGATGATGACAGCTATCGATCCCCATTGGCATATATGTAGTGCACAGATTCATGCCATATGTCCGTCAACCTTCATCGACTAGTAATGGATAGGCTGTTCCCAGCCTCAAAAAGTTAGCTACGATGCTGTCACTAAAGCCTTCATCTTTTCTTCGATCGACGACTTAAAAAGTGATGGCTTTTATTGTCGTTTAATGACGGCTACTGACAGCTACCGATGGTCGTCGACTGCTTTCTATCGTCGCCAAACCTAGTATGTATTGTAGTGTCACTTCTGACTAGCCAGGTTCCTTTAAAATTAACAAAAATACATGCTATTCCAACTTTATATCAAGCTTGGAATGGTCAAGGCATATGACAGAATATCCATGACTTTTATTCTAAAGATGCTAAAATCCTTTGGCTTTTGAGAAACAACTATAGGCATACATTAGAAAATTCTATCCAGTTATTAGGACTCCATTCTCTAAATGGTAGGCACCGTGGTTTCTTCAAATCAAGGAGAAGAATTTTATAAGGGGATCTTAAATCTCCTATAAAGTTTGTCATTTCCACGGAAGTGCTTATCCCTGGACTTCATATCTCGATCACTTTTGCCCAAATTGGAAAATGACATATTATCCGTTGTTGCCAATTATATCAACTATCTCATTTGCAGATGGCATACACATCTGTTAGTTTTGATACCTAATTTCGAATTTGAAGAAGATGAGGCCATTGGAGATACTCACGAAGCTTGGAGAAGCCCTAATGCTAGATACGGTGAAGGAGAGGCAAAGTCGCAATGCAGTGTGGCTTCGTTCTTTGGAGGCATCACTTGCATCAATGATGAGAAGAAGATGTTGAACCAAATATTTAGTTCGATGGAGGAGATGTCGAATCAAAGATTTATTCCGATGGAGTTCGTCCGGTGGAGGTGGGTGACTTCGATAAAGAGAAGAAAGTTGGCTCGTTCGGTGGAATGGTTTTACCAGACGAGATATTTGGTTCGATGATTTGGTGAAGGTGAAGTGATGCCGAACGAAATATTACATTCAGTATTTGAGCATGCCACTCTAATAAGGGAGATGCCAGTCCGTATGCATTGAACCAAATGCCAAGTGGTGTATGCCAAACCAAACCAAGAGTGCTCTTTGTCGAACCAAAGTGATGTCGAGCTAGATGCGCCGAACCGGATTTATTGAACCAAACCTCAGGGTTGCTATATAACAGCTAGATAGATAGGCTCCTTTCCACTGCTAAGGGAGAGCAAGAAACACCCTTTTCATGTCTTCACTCTATAAATAGTGGAGCTTTTGGATAACAGTGGCAGCCATCCTAGAGAGCTAAAACTCTGCAGAATTTTGTTTGTATTGTAAATTCTTCTTATGTATAGCCTCCAAAAGTGAATCAATCTTGTAACTCTAATCTTTTAGTGATTAATAAAATCTCCTCCTTTCAAGTGGATGTACACTGCCTCACGGTAGTGGAACCACTATAAATACTCGTGTTATTTATTTTTTCTACATTGCATAGATCTATGACTGTCTGTTCTGGTGTTTATCTTTGTTTATTCTGTCTCACTACAATCACGATCCAGTTTGTTGTTTTTACACAAGGGTTTTTTTATTCCCTTAGACTGATCATCTAAAGGATTTTTCTCCAAAAGTCTAGTATCGGAGCTGCAAGGTTGATTGAGGAGTGCTAGATGATATGGAAAAAGATGAAGCAACTCTAGTTGTCATAAGACCCTATACTAGAGGGATATATAGCGCGTCAGGATCATAGTTGGCAATTGAGAAATGGAATGGGGATAAAGACTTCGAGAGATAACAACAGCAAATGAAGGCTGTTTTAATAAGGAATAAAGTCCATCCAATAGTGTTTGCCCCTGAAGATTTGACGGCTGACATTTCAGTCGTTGAAAGAAATGAGATGGAGAAATGAGCGTTTACTACTTTACAACTAGCTATGGGAGAGAATGTCATCTCAGAGATTAGCAGTTGAGACCAGTGCTAGGGGCATTTGGACCAAGCTGGAAAATCTCTACTTGAAGAAATCTCTGACTAACTTTCTGATATTGCTGAAGACATTTTTCACCATGCGGATGGGAGAGGGTACTTCAGCGAAGGAACATCTTAATTTCTTTTATGAGCTCATGATGAAGATGAAGACCGTTGACTTGAAGATTGAGGAGAAGAAAATGATGATGATTCTATTGTGTTCTCTTCTGGAGCTTTACACAGGTTTCGCTAACAGCCTTATCTTTGCTAGAGACACATTGACAGTGGAAGATGTGAAGTCAGAACTTCTATCTAAGGGCTTGAGAGATCAGATGAAGGAGATAAGTGAAGGAAGTATAGGTGGAAGTAGTAGTCACAACATGTTTTTTGAAAGAGGTATAGAAGATAAGAAAAATTGGCACTTTATAGGGCATTCCAAGTCCAGGAAGCCCGGTAATGGCAGGAGAGGAAAGTCTAAGGACGGAAAGTGCTTTATCTGCAAGAAAAATGGTCATTAGCAAAAGGATTGTCCAGATTTGAAGATCTTAATCATTTGCGGTGGAGAAGTCTGTATCTAAAGATGTGTTATCTACAATAGTATCGGATGTCTCAGACCATTGGGTACTGGACTCGGTAGCGTCTTTTCATGTGACGCCTAGTTAGGATTACTTCGGTTCTTTCGTTGGAATAGAGGGGAGCTCTATTCTTATGGGTAATGATGCTAGCTGGAGAGGAATGGGTGAAGGTATAGTGAGAATTAGGATGTTTGACGGATTGATACGCACTTTGACAGGTGTCCAGTATGTTCCAGGTCTTCGAAAGTTCTTAACTCTTCAGGACAATTGGCACCTTTGGGATGCAAGGTAGCTATAAAGAAGGATAGTCTAAAGGTTTTGAGAGGTGCACTAGTTCTTGTGAAAGGAGATGTGTTTCGAAATCTGTACTTTCTGAAAGGAACCACATTTCTTGGAGAGTCGTGTGTTGGAGTAGACATTTATCGTGCTTTGGATGCCACAAAGCTTTGGCATCTCAGGTTGGGTCGTATTTCAGAGAAGGACTTAGAGTTGCTTCATAGACGGAAGATGATCAAAGGAGAAAGCTTCGACAAGATGGAATTTTTCCAGGAATGTGTTAGGCAAGCAAACTAAGGTATCTTTTAAAGTTGGACTCCATTGATTGAGGGGAGTACTTAAGTACATGCATATAGATGTTTAGGGACCAGTTGCTACTCCTTCTCTTGGATGAGCAAAGTATTTTATCTCTTTCGTTGATGACTGTTCTTGAAAATTATGGGTGTATTTGATGAAGGCCAAACCAGAAAATTTTGAGAAGTTCAAAGATTGGAAAACGCTTATTGGGAACCAATCCGGTTTTAGGTTGAAGGTACTGAGATTTGATAATGGCGGTGCATTTATCTCTAGGGAGTTCCTTGAATTTTGTAGACAGCATGGAATTCAGAGATATTTTGTTACACCCAACGATTCGCAATCCAATGGGGTTGCAGAAAGGATGAACATGACTCTACTGGAGAAGGCTCGTTGCATGAGATTGACGGCGGGCGTGTCTAGAGGTTTTTGGGCTAGGGCATTATCAACTGCGGCGCATATCATAAATCAAATTTTATGCTCATCCATAGATGGGAAGATTCCGAAGGAGAAGTGGATAGGTACAGCGGTGTACCTTGGTTACTTTCGAATTTTTGGTTGTCCTGAGTACGTTCACCATACAGGTGATGACAAGTTGAATGCTAGAGTATACAAGGGCATACTAATGGGATACACCGATGGTATCAAAGGGTATCGAATATGCAACCCTGTTGATCAGAAGATTGTTCATTCCATACATGTTACCTTTGATGAGTCTGCTAAGTTCAATCCGAAGGAGAAGCTATCTACCACATCAAAAGATTCTGATAGGCCTAAGGAGATGAAAGAAGTTCCCGTGTTCCTGCTAAATAGTAGATTTGTTGTTGATGCTGTCTAGGAAAACGCAGTTGATGAAACATCAAAGGATAGTCCACGAGTACCTTCTGGTAGTGCTGGTGATGTGCATGAATCTGGAGGAAGTTCAGTTCAAGTTGGAGCTGAAAGGAGTTTAGGCGAAGCAGTACCTACCCGGGTCAGTAGTAGGACTATTAGGCCACCCGAAAGGTATAGTGATTGGCAGTTTGCGAACCTTATCCATGCTGATTAGTTTGACTATGCCCTACATGTGGTTCTTGAGGAGCCGCTTGACCTTGATGAAGATTTGAAGTCATGTGACAGTTCGAAGTGGATGTGCGCTATGGAAGAGGAGTTAGAGTCGTTGAAAAAAAAACAAGACTTGGGATTTGGTACCACCTCTTCAAGGAAGCCGAGCCATAGGTTACAAGTGGGTATTCAAGGTGAAGGATGATGAGAGATACACGGCTATACTATTTGCTAAAGGGTTTTCAAAAATAAAGGGATTGGAGTATGATGAGATATTCTCTCCAGTAGTGAGGCATACATCCATTCGCATTTTGCTCGCTATCGTCGCAGCTCATGACTTGGAGCTGGAGCAACTGGATGTGAAAACTACTTTCTTGCACAGAGACTTAGATGAGACCATCTGCATGAAGCAGCCAGAGGGATTCATTGTAGATGGGATTGAACATTGGGTTTGCAAATTAAAGAAGTCATTGTATGGACTTAAGTAGTCGCCTAGACAATGGTACAAGAGGTTTGACTCTTTTATGCTTTCACTTGGTTTTGATCGTAGCATCAAAGATGCTTGTGTGTACTTCAAGCATTTAAAGAATGGTAGATGAGTGTACCTACTCTTGTACGTGGATGATATGTTGATTGCTTCCAAGGATAAGGTTGAAATCGATAATTTAAAGCAAAAGCGAAAAGCGGAATTCAAAATGAAAGACCTTGGAGAAGCAAAGAAAATCTTGGGTATGGAAATCCAAATGGATAGAAAGTTAGGACTTTTAAGCCTCACTCAAAAGGAGTATATTCGAAAGGTGCTTGCTCGGTTTAGCATGGAAGGGGCAAAAGCAATCAGCACACCCATGCCTTTGCACCTATAACATTCTAGTAAAGGCTTTCCGATCTCGAAAAAGGACAAGGTTTATATGATGAAGGTCCCATATGCAAGTGCAATTGGCAGCTTGATGTATGTCATGGTCTGCACTAGGCCTGACATTGCATAGGCTATTAGATTGGTGAGTAGATTCATGGCGAATCCAGGAAAGACGCATTAAGAAGTAGTGAAGTGTATCTTCAGATACCTTAGAGGGACTCCTAACCATAGACTTGTCTTTGGCAACAGAGATAGAGATTTCAGCTTGGTTGGATTTTGCGATTCCGACTATGCAGGTGATAGAGATTGAAGGAAGTCAACTTTCGGATATGTATTCACCACTGGTGGGATAGTGATTAGTTGGAAAGCAAGGTTGCAGACGATTGTGGCTTTGTCTACTACGGAGGCAGAGCTCATAGCTGCGGTTGAAGCAGCTAAGGAGGCGCTTTATTTGAGGCGACTGTTGTGTGATTTGGGCTTTGCATACGAAGGCGTGGATGTGTACTGTGATAGTCAGAGTGCAATTCACTTAGCTGAAAATCTGGCGTTTAGCTCGAGGATGAAGTATATTGAGGTGAGATAGTCATTCCTTGTCTCAATGAGTAAAGAGAAGGTAGTTCGCCTTTAGAAAGTCCAAAAACAAAGGAGAATGCAGCAGACATGTTTACCAAGTCATTGCCTATTACTAAGTTCGAGCATTGCTCGGACTTGATTTGCTTAATGAAGTGCTAGGCGCCACAGGGTGACATAGGAGGAGAGTTGAGATGGTTCATGGAGACATTTGTTTTCGTGGTGGAGACTGATAGGTTCTACACGGACTGGGTACTTCGAACACTTTGTTAACGGGCAGATGGCCTTGCCGGAGTTTGTTGACAAAGTGTAATGGGTGATGGCATTATCGTGGCTCATTGGGTAAGTATCCATTGCTTGGAGCATGAAGGCGTAGATGAAGTTGGAAGGCTCGTTTGGAAATTTTGTATCAATGTGGAGATTATTAGTTTTGATACCTAATTTCGAATTTGAAGAAGATGAGGCCATTGAAGATGCTCGCGAAGCTTGGAGAAGCCCTAATCCTCGGTGTGGTGAAGGAGAGGAAAAGTCGCGATGCTTTGTGGCTTCGTTCGGTGGAGGCATTTCTTGCATAAATGCTAAAAAGAAGATGCCGAACCAAATATTTGGTTCGGTGGAGGAGATGCCAGACCAAAGATTTAGTCCGGTGGAGTTAGTTCGGTGGAGGTGAGTGACTTCGGTGAAGAGAAGAAAGTTGTCTCATTCGGTGGTATTTTGTTCGGTGGAATGGTTTTTCCGGACAAGAAATTTGGTTTGGTGATTTGGTAAAGGAGAAGTGATGCCGGGCAAAAATATTTCATTTGGTATTTGAGCATGCTACTCCAATAAGGGACATGTCGGTCCAGATGCGTCGAACCAAATGCCAAGTGGTGTATGTCGGACCAAACCATGCGTGCTCTTTGTCGAACCAAAGTGACGTCGAGCTAGATGCGCCGAACCAGATTTGCCGAACCAAACCTCAGGGCTGCTATATAGCAGCTACCCTTTCTTATATCTTCACTCTATAAATAGTGGAGCTTCTGGACAATAATGACAGCCATTCTAGAGAGCTGAAACTCTGTAGAATTTTGTTTGTATAGTAAATTCTTCCTATGTATAGCCTCCAAAAGTGAAGCAATCTTGTAACTCTAATCTTTTAGTGATTAATAAAATCTCCTTTCTCTAAGTTGATGTACAATGCCTCGCGGTAATGGAGCCACTGTAAATACTGGTGTTATTTATTTTTTCTGCATTGCATAGATCTGTGATTGTCTGTTCTGGTATTTATCTTTGTATGTTCCATCTCACTACAATCATTATCCAGTTCATTGTTTTTTCACTGCGTTGGGTATTTTATTCCCTTAGACCGATCATCTGAATGGTTTTTTCCCCCCAAAATCTTTACTATTGGATCCCAGATCATTATATGCCCTTTTAAAACTCATTAAGCAACATGAAATCTCATTCGGGCAAAAAATTAACAAAGACAAGAACTGTCTGGTGATATCTAAGTTGGCCAGTGCACCACTATATAAGAAAACTAAATTTATAATTAAAATTTCCCATAACTTCATTATGAGTTAATATATATGGGAAGGTTGAAAAATGAACCTTTTATTCCTTAACAGCGACTTACTGACTTAGCCATGAAGTGGAGCTCCTCTCTTATTCCCAATTAGCTAACTTGTTTATTTATAATCTATACTTTACTTCTTGGTCTTCCACATTTTTATTACCATTACATGTAGAATATCTTTTTTACGCACCTTTAAAAACACCATGCCACTATTTTTCTAAGTTCATTCAACAATAGAAGGAAACATCACTGAATCTTCTAGGACAAAACTTGCTGATCCAACCAGGAAGGAGATCTAGGTATTCACTCAATTGATGACCTTTGTAAAGCCTACTTCTTAAAATTATAGGTTAGAGCTTTTGAAAACAATCCAATATTATCAAACATCCTTTGCTTTCAATATAGATCACTAACCGAGAATTTTATGGGATCTTCTACATATTCAGATGAATTATGGAAAGAGGAGAAAATTATAAGATCAAATTTCAGCCAAATCACAAACTCCCAACCCGAAAATCGTTGGCTAGATGGTAATTCAAGCTTAAAAAAGCAATGAACATTTTCAATAAATATATAACACACAATTGCACTTCCCAATAATTTGGAACAAACACATCTCATCTGTCTATCCTTATGTGGAAGCTCTTCCACAATTGCCTTCCACTTGACATTGACATCCAAAATCTAAAGATAACCCATGCATCCAAATGAAGATATTGCTCCATAGATACTACTTAGTCCACACCCCATCCATTTGGACATACTGATATGACCAAACCATATAGACTCGCTTCAATAGTCTCATGGGTAATAGGTGGCAAAGTGAATCTCTTAGCTCATGCTTGCTTTTTTGGTGGTCAATTGCTAGAGGAAAAATACTTCCACTTATTTTAGTTAAGGCTCTTCCTTTTTTTATATTTTGGCACATATGGTGTGCGAAAAATAGAATTGTATATGTAATTCTTCTGTATCATATTAAGACATATTTTTTGGAATTAATAAGAAAATCATCCACAAGTTTAATGCATTTCTATACCGTTGCCCAAATAGCGGTTACATAGATCATTCAAACGTGACTTTCTTATTAATGATGTATAATTTGAGGAGCATACTTGCTTTTCCTTTTACATTTATTCTAGGACTACATTTGCAAAGGTTCAAGATATTCGAATATCCAATGCATGAATGACTTTAGTTGGCAAGTCTATTTTATAGAAAATCCCTAAAGAAGACATGGTTTAAATTAGATCAAGAACTTGGAAGAATCAATGTTATATCGACTCAAAATGCTCGAATACGACTGAGATCATAGCGCAAAACTAATGCCCCAAGGTCACCATTCAAGATTATGCAACTTATATTATTGCATTGTTTTTTTAGCTTTTGTTCCTCTTATTATAATGTGTTGACAAAAGCTATTGTAATAATTGTTTTCTTGCTAGCAGTGAAGTATGGATGATGTCTGAGGGACTTTGAGCATATGATCCTTAAGCGATGCTTTTTGCCTAGATCAGTCCATTTTGATTTCAATAAAAAAACAAACTCGTAATTTAGGGATAGGATTTTGGATTAGCTAAGGAAAATAATGAGATTTTGGATTAGAATAGGAATATGAGAGGGAGAGTACAATTGCATCACCAAATTTTACGAAATATTTTTTTTGGAAAAAAGGTGGATTTTGTGAATTTTTTTTTATTCTTTATAACATATTGATTTTTCATGGATTTATTTTTCATTCAATCTTTTAATTTTTTATTTGTTTTATGAGAACAAATTAGTGCTCTTATATTATTAAAAGAAATTGAATGTTTTAAAAATTCATAATTCTTTAAAAAAATTCATGTTCGTCTACTGTTTTATCAAAATTCTATGAACCGGTCAATTCTTTAATTAGTTGAAAAATTAAATTCAATGTGATTGTAGAAATTTTCCAAAATTTTATATATTTTTCTAAATTTACGAAGTTCCTTCGTTTCACTTTGTTAATTCTTAGTTTCTTTAATTAGTTTGCAAGAAAGAAAGTTAAAATCTCCCATAGGAAACCTTTATGCCTAATATCGAGTTTTCATTAATTTGTTAACAACGTTCCTTTGAAAGCGGTTATGTGATCATTTACAACCTACGAGTATAACAACTTTTAAGAAACGTTGTTATAAATTAGTATTTACAACGTTTATGAAATTCTCATTGTTGCAAAACTTTGTTACAGTTTCAAAATAAAAGATTGTTATAAATATTTATTGCTACTGTCGAATCTAAAATGTTTTCCTAAAACATTGTAAAATAGACATTTTGTTGTAGGATTTGATGGTTGTAACGGGATAATTGTTATAAAGAGTTCAATGGATCCTCTCACCATGATGTGAAATATGACATGTTTCAATAATTTGATATATTCTAATTACAGGGAATTAATTTAAAGGACAAAAATTTGTATATTTTTTGCCTCAAGGACACGACCTCAATATTTTTACCACAAGGACAAACATTCTTTTAGGAATTATTCACAAGGACAAACATTTTCCAAAATTATTCATAAGGACAACAAAACTGCTACCGAGCTAAAACTGATACCTAAAAACTGCTACCGATAACTAAAAACTGATACCCACAGAAAGTTGTCCTTCAGGATAAAATATTTAAGGTTTGTCCTTGAGGCTAAAAGGTTTTGAAATTTTGTCCTTGACAATAATTTCCTGTTCTAATTATTGTATTTACCACTGCTAATACTCCTCATTTATGATCAATCTATTTCTCATTTTTTGGTTAGAAATCCAATACATCCATTTTGCACGAATTTCTTTGGTTTTGGCAACAAATAGTGCATTGCATTATATACACACACAGATAACCCCACACACTCTTAAGCGGATATAAAAATGTGGGTCAAGAGTCATCCTGCTCTTCGTACCCCGTGTTAATTAATTTTTAGAAGGAGGTGCATTAGGCAAGACAAAACCTTCGGTTTCCCATTCGAGAGTGAGATTACATTGGTATATAGTATCGGTGGGAGTCGGACCCAAACAAAAAAATTTAACCGAATGCATTTTAAGCCTTTATATTTGATAAATATTTTTTAGAAAAACCAACAAAATGATCTTTTCAGGCTAAAAGAATTGAAACCGTACTTATGGAAACCGTACTTATGGAAACTTAAATGAGTTTTAAACTCAAATAAGCATGAATTTTATAATGTATGGAAGAGATGAACGGGATGAGAATGGTCGACTTAACATATAAAATTAAAAGACATTTTCTTATTTTTTTTCTTTTTGAGAAATATTAAAAATTATCTTCTCTGGTTTCTTTTTCTCGTTTGTTGAAATGTCTATTATCATCCACGCTTTTTCTCTCCCACACCTTTTAATAGTTGAAAACCAAAAAAAAAAAAACAAAACAAAACAAAACAAAACAAAAGGGAAAAGAAAAGATCAGGCCAAACTCTATCTAAATTTTCGAGTTCCATCGTTGCACCATTGTACTGATCGGATAACTGAAAATTTGGTAACTCAGGTGTATGATATTTCGTTCAATTATCATTATAAGCACATTTAACATTTACAATAAGAAAACGCTGACAGAGACTTCGATAAAAACTGAAAATGCCAAATAAAAGAAAGGATCATTTAATCAAATTTGTAACAAAAACCATCAATAAGTCAATTGGACTTCATCGAGTTCATATTTCACATTCACAGTTACAAATCTTTATCTTTACTAATCTTTACTAATAATGCAAATACTTCAAGATGGTGAAGCTTTTTTGAACTTCTTAATCAGCCCATGGATGTAATCAGAGAAGAATTAAATGGAAAAAAAAACTACTAAGGGCGTATGTGTCAATTCGCCTGTCCATGTTTTGTTCCACATTAAGTACCGCACTACCGCACGGTGTGGTAATCCAGTTATCAAAACTTCCCTTTTTCCCCACCATTCTTCAAATTTCTCCTAATCATGTTTTCTTTCCCAGTAAAAAAGACAATGGAATCCACAGCTTTTCACAATTTTCAACCATTTCTTCTATTCTTAAACTATCATCGCGACACTTCTCAAATCTGAAGTGGGGTGTTGGACGTTAAGCAATTCAACTGCCAGCTCCATCGACATTCTAATGACGATATTCAAAGCATTAGAGTTCGAGAAAGAAAGTGAGAAGGCACAAGACATTTGAATCTGAAATATTCAAAATAATATAGTTCAAGAAAGAAAGCGAAAAGGTACAAAACATTTAGATCTGAAATAATTCAATTTGGTAAAATCGAATTTTCGACTGTCATTATGCTTTGTGGTTTTTTGCCTGCGTTTTTTGTAGGTATCAGGTCCATTTTCATAGCATATGAATGGGAGAGATCATGTTGATATAAATTTAAAATTTTAAAAACAAGCGGTTACCGGCGCAAGTTGAAGTGGGGAAGACAAAATCTAATCCGAATCTTCAAAAGCGGGTATTTTCGGTTTCTCCCTTTTCTAATTGAAATTACCAAAATAATTTTTTCTTTTCCAAATAATTATTACTATATGTTCTTTTTTATGAATGTAAGTTGTTTACTCTTCTATCTGACAAATTTTCTACACAGAAGTTGTACCTTGGTTTCAGTTTTTGCAGTATTTTCTCTGGGATTTTCCTATAGCATTCATTTTTTATTAAATAAAAATCAAAGTCCACACAATAGGAATTATTTATTACAAATACAGATCAACACTTTGATCAGCAAAATAAGAATGGGCAAAAAGAAAGAAAAACAATTAGAAATACATACTTACAATACTTTGAATTGGAAAAAAAAATGACAATTGGATGATATTAATGTAAAGGAGCAAGTGTGATGAAGGCTTAATTGGTGCACATTATGGTTGCACAATAGATAGGAATAGCAGGTGCTGCATGTTGGGTGATATTACATGAGCAAAGGTAGGTGAAGGAGCATGTCAGGCGAGGAGCTACCTACCAATTAACATCATGTTGCATTGTGTGGGTGCAACAAATAGAGGAAGATTAGATGGCGGGCTGTCTATGAAGATGCTGCTGCCTGTCAAACAATATTAATAGGTGGTAATACATATGTACAATGCAAATGAAAATGCTACTACATGTCGTTGAAGAATGCGAAGAACAGTTAAACCAAGGAGATTAGGTGGCGCTGTTTTTAATATATTTTAATTTTTATAGGTATATTTGAGTTCTTACTGCTAGATTTTCGTTCTTACTAACATGAGGCCAAAAAGTGGTTACTAGGAAGGACGGGTGGTTTAGCAGTTGGAAACCTTCCAGGCATTGTCTGTTCAGTTCAGAAAATATTTTAGTTAAAAATTAATGTTGTTTTAGCAGATATTGATGGACTTATAGTATGCTGTAAATATATCATAAATTTATTCTTTTAAAAAACATTGACAAGCTTAATGTATTGGTTGTTGAATGAGAGTTGTACTACGGAATAAGCATTTTATTATTAGATTTAATTTTTCATAACTTAAAGTGTATTCTTCAAATACCATTAAATTGTACTATAATTAAAGAATGATGATTATGCTTCTTTTCATATCAGATGAAAGAGAATGGTCATACTATTGCTCTTTCATGGGATCATGGTTTTGCAAAATACAAAGATGCAAAGTTTATTTACATGCTCCTTTTTCCTTTCTTTTATAAAGGCTCCAAAAGTGAAAAAGGTATCGTTAATGATCATTGTTGTTTACGCAATAAGCTCAAATTGTAGCAAGCAGTGCATTATTATTGGTATTGACATGTATACAACAAAAAATGTAACTTCATCTCCAGCATCGCTTGAAATTTGCATGATGTATCGCATTGTGTTTGCTAAATTAATAGCTAATTTATTTATTTTATCCTGAAAACACTTTGTGTTTATACCTCGACCCAATAAAAGAAAGCTAACTCACTTTTTTTCTTTGCATGCGACCATTGGACATGTGTTAAGACTTATTTTTTTTTAGAATCATGATTGAAGACATTCCTAGGTAATAAATATCATTAACTACGTCAGTTTTACGTATAATTTATATTTTTATGCCAAGAAGATGCAAGGTCTCTAGATCCAAAAGTATAGGAAGCACTAATTTCTATTTTTGTTGCATTTGTAAAATTGTTGATGTAATAGTTGATTACCATCTTTGCTCTATTTTATTATTTCTTGAAATAACGTAGTCTAATTTTTCTTTCAACAAATGGTTGATTTGTACATCATATACATAAAAATATACAACATTACGTATACTTCGAAGTCGTGTTTTAAGATCTAAAAAAATCTTACAAATGGTGTTTTTAAAAGAAGTTTATCATATGCACGTGCATCGCACGTGCCAAGTACTCGTATCAAATAATAAGAAAAGGTAAGAGCAAAAAAAAAATCAATGAAAAAGATAAGTAATAAGCAAGGCCAAAAGCATTAACAAGTAAGCAATGCCTTGGTCAATTGATTTTCCGTCACTTCTCATCATCGGAGAAGGTGCTATGTACTGGTCTTCTGCATATCCAAGTTGCATAACTCCCGAAAATATGTAGGCAATGACAAACAAAGTGAATATATTCATTGAGCTCATGTTCTGTATATACAAGAATTGTAGTGGAATTAGTTTTAGACAGACTTAATCTTTTTGATGCAACTGCACTAGCTTTTTATTAGTAACTTTGATTAAGAGAAGAGAGAGCAGGTGATGATACATAAAATGACCTAATATGTGAGCTTTATATAGCAATGAGTTCCTTGCTTTCATGTTTTCCCACGAAAATTTCAACATTCAAATTATGTCTGAATATGTTATTTACTTAAAATGCTGTCCACAGTTGAGTATGACTCGTTCAATTCATAAATTAACAAATAGCATGTTACAGTGAAATGTGGCCAGTCAAATTAGTTGTTCTGTAACTGTAAGTCAATTTCTGCTACAATTTTTAATACGAGGAAACACTTGAAGCAATTGCTGGCTTAATTACTAATTCGCGGCGGTATGTAAATGATGAAGATCTAACGACGAATGTGTGTGGGTCATCAGCAATTTCCGTAATTTTCTAGGTTTTTAATCAGCAACGAGATTTTTAATAGAAAACCGGGGACAAAATGGTAAGGAAAACGAAGTTGTAAAATAATTAATAAAAAATGAAATTCATATGGAAGTTCAAAAATAGTAAACCCTTCCGGTCTAGAAAAAATTTGGAAAGAGAGGGAGCGTCCAGCCTCGCATCTTAAATTTTGACCTACTAATGGATTAAACAGATTGTCTCGGAGAACTTTTAATTCATGCAAGATCAGATTTTTTTTTTATTATTACTATGACGGTTACGGCATCCGTTTTGCGCTTGAATTATTTTTCAACAAATTATACATGTTTAATCGTATTTTTGTGCTGAAATTAGATGTAGTTAGTTTTAGTTTTATTTGTTTATTGCGACATCTAACTTTTTTTGTTTCAATTTTTAATTCTATTATTAATTAACAAAAAATGAATTTCTAAAAGATATTTTTTTGTAACATCCTATTTTTAAGTGATAAGATTTGATTTAGTAATATATGTAGATGGAAGAATGAATTTCAAAAGGAAATTTATTTGTCGAATCAGATTTGATTTGAAAATATTTGTTGAGGGGTATTTTGAACGGGTGAATAAAGTTTATTTGTTAGATTCTATTTTTAGGTAACTAAGATTTAATTTGATAATATTTGTAGAGGGGTATTTTGAAGGGGGAATTAATTTAAAGGACAAAAATTTCTATATTTTTTGCCTCAAGGACACGACCTCAATATTTTTACCATAAGGACAAACATTCTTCTAAAAATTATTCACAAGGACAAACATTTTTCAAAATTATTCATAAGGACAACAAAACTGATACCGAGCTAAAAACTGATACCTAAAAACTGCTACCGATAACTAGAAACTGATACCTAAAAACTGCTATCAATAACTAAAAACTGATACCTACAGAAAGTTGTCCTTCAGGATAAAATATTGAAGGTCTGTCCTTGAGGCTAAAAAACTGTGAAATTTTGTCCTTGACGATAATTTCCTGTATTTTGAATTGGTAAAATAAGTTTTTTTTGTTAGATTTTATTTTCAAATAATAATATTGGATAATATCTATAGAAGAACATTTTTGCTAGTTGACGCTGACATCGAAAATGTGTTACACCAACACTATTACAACTATTAATAAAGATTAGTAAGATAGATCCGTTTATGCTTAACTAATTGTATGTTTAGATTGATGGTCCTCCAATGAAAAAAAGGAATGGGTCCATTTCAATTTTTCTTTATAGATTACATCCTTTTTCTGTTTAGTGAACTTTAGAGAACATTTAGATAAATTTTCTAACCTTTTAATTTTTGTTCTTAGCTCGATATATGTTCATGACTCGTAACCGTCAAAATATACATCGTATGTCACTTTAAGTTGGATTTTATAATACTTAAACCTGTATGAGAACCATTAGTGTTTATTGGACATTTACATTCAGAATTTTCAGCTAAATTGATTTTGTAGTGAATTGGTTTTGTACGTTGATTTGACAATTGTTGGCAAATTGACTAACTGTACAATAATGAATTAGTCTTCAGTTGATTTTGTATTCAGGTGGAAGAAATTGACAACATCTACATTGGATAATATTGAATTATATAGTCGATTATTATGTATGTAACTCATGTATTATTCATAAGAAACTGTAACTGTAGAAACCTCATCGTTTTTCAAAATGTGAAAGCATCTCGGATACACAAGATAAGCCAACCGTGTCCATACTTGCCATTTATGCAACAATATTATTTAAAATATAGCATGAAATGCAGTACAGCTATGCTTGGAAGCTTTTTAGACGGCTTTATATTTCAAAGTTTATGGTAACCCTTTCTGGTAAGTTTTTTTTTCCATACTGGTTATTATTGGTTATAAAATCGATAAAAATCAATGTAGTATCATTTCAATGACAATTCTCAACTCATCAAATCGTAGTTTTTTGAGGTGTTTTAACTTTTTTTTTCTCCTATTATATCTTTTCTAATCATATCGAAAAACTACTTCAGAAAACTAAAAAATAAATATAAGGATATGCATGTACTATTATTTTAACGGAAAACACTTACAATCGGTATATGTTAAAGTTTTAAGTATTATTGGTCATCTATAGTAACATTTAACGTAAACCAATTAAAATCGTAAAATCATTTACGATTAAAACATGTACTATCAAAACCTTTTATAACTGTTACTATAAAACTCCCAATCGCATGTCATGTTTGTGAGAGCAATATTATTCAAAACCATAAATAGATTTAGTTTGTCTCTACTTGTGCAACCGTGCCGAAGATTTGATATTCCGATTTAATGACTTTAGCCAAAATTTTCAACCGAGCTAAGGATACGTTTGCAGGGTACGGTAACGGAGCATTTAAATGAACTATTTAAGTGAACGGGTATGTGTTTGAGGCTGTAAACAGAGTGTTTAAATGCAGTATTTGAAGGGAAGGATGAGAGGAGAGAAAAAATCAACGGCTTTTGATTATTCGCGTAAAAGACGTCAATGTACCTTCCTCCTCCATTTACAAAACGGAGTTGGAAACAGGATTAGCCACGTTCTTGCGTCGGATGCAGCCAATATTTTACCTCGACCTGCACCTACATCCAAAAGATGCTGATTTAGCCAAGATTGGCAGATAAACAAACCATATATAGAGACAGAATATTATATTCTTGCACTGATTTTGTATTCAGCTCAAAGAAATTGACGCCACCTACTTCTTTATTTTAAATAATTATTTCATAAAACAATTTATTAAAATAGCATATCTGCAATCTTGCTGTCTATAATAACCGCTACACTTCAAATGAATCACTTATCAAATTTCATTCTCTCATTCCTACTATATCTTAAAATAAAACTACATCGACACTTGCGATACTTTGAACAATATCATTTGAAATGTACATAAACATGAAAAGTAGTAAAGTTGCAATTATGTTCTTCACAGCTTGCTTAATCTTGTTCCATTTTACCGAAGTAGCTCAAGGCAAACAACAAGAAGCTGTGGCACCATCTCCTGCTGCTGTTGATTGCAAGGCAATTGATCAAGGAATTGCTTATCTTCTTATGTTGATTGCCCTCCTTGTTACGTATATGCCTTCCTCGCTAAATGGTTTCTTTAATATATACACCACCATGTTTCTGTGATTTTATGAAATACTCAATGTGTGTATAATTTAATTATTTTGTAACCATTGTATGCTACTTTCTGAGCAGCACGATTCGGACATATCCATTTTAAAACGTTGCAGATGGATACTAGGTTCACAGTTGTAGACGTACCTAAAGAATATTGTTTTTTTTAATGTATAACAAATTGGAAAAAAAAAAAAAAAAAAAGGAAAACGTACTGTTCTTTTCTTTTCTTCCTATCTTTTTATTTATTTATTTATAATTATTTAGTTTTGTAGTTTTATACTCTAATCCAACTTAAATGTCAAATATGGAAATCAGTACAACTACTAAATATCAATTGATAACGTTATCGTATTGACTTAAAAGGCTTTACCCTTTAGAAGGATGGCGAAGTGATTACAAGACAATGAAATGTTAGAAAGCTAGCGTTGTTTAATGGGAAATTTTAACATGTGCTTCAAGACACATGTTAAAATTGTTGATTTATCCCTAGAAATTCACATTTTCAATTTTATGCAAAGATAAAATAGACTAGTATAACCGCACAACGGTGGAGAAACCGACCGTTCGATTGTATAACTTTGATATTAAATATACATTTAAAAAATTTGTTAATATTACTTAAACATTAAGTGATAATATGTCGGAAAAGAATAAATTGAGATTTGAATCTGAAAATATGAATTTCAAATTTAAATATTAATCAAAACATTCAAAATTGTCGATTTGAAATTGAAAATTTTAAAATTTTAAAATCATAATAGATTTAAATTTGAAATCTTTGATGCGCAAAATAAAAGGAGAAAGTTTAGGGAAACCGCGATAAGACAAGATTCACGTTTTTAGAGAAACCGCGATGAGACAAGATGCACGATTCACGTTTTTAGAGAAACCGCGACAAGACAAGATCCACGTTTTTTGGCTTCAGGAAAATTGATTTTGGCTAGTAGAAATAGACAAACCTCCCTACGGTCGGTTTGATAAAATACTTTCTTTCGTCTATTAATATAAAACAATCATTTGTAACACTCACAATCTCACTGCAAGATCGAACGACTCGAAAACCTAGTCCTCTTTGCAGACCCCTTCCCATGCACTCGTACCTCTTTCATCCCGCTTCTACGTACAATAACGCTCTCTCCCTCTCTTGCAATCTCCTTTACTGTTGTTTCCCGAAACCCTATCTCTGATGAAATAAGGCTTTCTCTTTTAAGTCAACCACTGAGATCACCAAGCAAGCACCATCATCGCTTCCTCTTGTCTCCTCGCATATGAAAATCGTGAAAGAGTACCATCCCTCCTTCCCAGTTGGTTAGATCACTTCCCCTCCTCTGCATCCATCTTGATAGTTGGATGATTGCCCCCAACCTAAAAGTTTGCAGTTTGCTAGACTTGAACCTAGGTTTTCCCCCACACACTTAGAAGTTACGGCTGCGTTTGGCTTGTCGTTTTAAGTTTTTTGTTTTCATCTATACAAAACTGCGTCCATTGTATGTGTTATTGAAAAACAAACAATTTTGAAAAATGAAATTAACATGTAAAATAGAAAACAAGTTTATTTAATTTTTTGTGTTTTGAGAGATAACAAAAGCAAGGAGAACAATCCAACTCCTTCATTGTCCGTTGGTCGACGCAATGGTTAAGAATTATAAATCTTCTTCACTTATTTTTTGCTATTTCTTAATGCAAGTTGGAAACATAAAACTCAAAATATAAAATGAAACCAAACGGGACTTAAGTAACCACTAGTCAACAATTTGAATTATTAATAATTAGTATACAAACATTTTTTTTAACAAACAAAGTATCAAACCATTTACCATCGTTGGAATCGTTTCCATTGCTGGATCGGCTTCCCTAGGCGGTTATCTTGCCAGCCTTGTCTTGGGATTGGACCTGTCTTTACCTATTGTCTACCCTTCATAAAATTTTTGCAAGTGGAATCTACTGTTAGGAAATAGGATGCAGACTAGTGAACCAGCATTTGCTTTGAGGCACGTCCGAGCGACGCTGTCTTTAAGGAAATGATCGCCCCCATTACAACGTAGATTACTTAAGGGTTCAGCAGCGGTATTCCTTCAGGATATAACAAAGCGTGGTTTCTTGCAAACATCAATTTACTGCAAAAATCAGAACGATTTGCTTACTTGAATAAGCGAGGAGGGAGAGAAGAACAAGAAGAGAGAAAATATGTGTACTTTTTCTGTGCGACCCTGTCATGATTTTATAGCGAATGAGCATGCATTCTGAACGGACGGAACCGTTTTTGGTGATAGTTGCAGGCTAATGGATGCGACTGTACGGCGGTTCAAAAATTAAAACAGCCAACTCAACTTTCCGCGCACGCCCACGTGCCCTAAGTGCCTAATCTTTGACATTTAATATATAGTGATTTGCACCAATCTCTTCTCTCCATGTTCTTTCAATTGTAATGCCCTACTTTCTTTATATAGTGAGATGACTCACTATATTCTAAGATGTGAGATTATATTACAATCTCCAACATTCCCCCACTAGATTGTAATATCATATTATATACTTATGCATTTACGAAAGTACCTTTCGGTTTAAACTTTCATATTAGTTTAAATATCTAAACCTTAACAGAATATTTGGTGGCCGATAGCTTAAACCAAAATCCTATACGTTTGAGGCGAGATATTTAAACACATAAATATCTGCTTTATTCAAGAAAGGCCTTATGACCCTAATGGGTTATTAACAATCCTCTGGTATTCGTGAACATTTATAAGGTTAACTTCTAACCTTATCGAAACTTTGTTTCTTATGTTCATATAGATATCTATTCTAATCCGTCCAAGTTACTGTGAACAAACAGATATCCCTCATCGTAACATATAAACATTTAATAACCAATGTTTATCAATTAATTAACTCCAATTTGTTATTACCCTTTAAACCTTAGGCTAAGCAGTGCAAGGTTGGGTTTCTATTATAGGTAATCAGAAAGGTTTTAGACCCATTCTACAACTAGTTGATTTAATCATTTCTCTAGGTAATCCTTTAGTTAATGGGTCTGCCAAATTTTTCTTGGACCTAACATATGTAATGGTTATAACACCTGTGACACCGCACCTCTATACTCACGCTAGCCAAGGACATTACGGAGTAATGCCGTCAACTAACATGAAGAATAAGGCTATTGAGGAGCGACCATCCGTGTAATTTCTTTGTGCGAGCACTGGTATGTCAGATAGTATAACATGCATAAGAGGAAATCCGATATACCGATACAAACTCAAAACTACTACACAGTGGCTATATGATCTTTGGAAACAAATATAGAAATAAGCATAACATAAATCAGTCACAGATGTTCATATCTCAAAGGCGGAAACAGATATGAATATAACACATAGAAGTGTTCATCAGAGTAGTGGTCAAACAAGATCCACAATATCACAAAAGAATAGATACAAGTGCTACACAAAAGAATATGTATACATCAAGGAGTCTCTATCTCGAATGTGTAACGACAAAAACTACCAATCCAATGTAGTTAGCCAAAAATTAGATAATACTCCCAGATGAGGAGTAAAGCTGAAGCACTTGTAATATCTTGGTCTGACCCGAGTATTATTTAATACGAAAATAATAAACGGATCAGTCTAGCTATAAATATCAGATAAAAATGAGATAAAATAAGAGATATGATAAAAATGTATGATAACAATAATGTCATACTGTAAAAAGTATACATTAGAAAATCAACAAAATAATCATACAATATCTCAAAAACCTCATAACATCAAAAAGAATGTTATATTCCTTATTTTATTCACCAAGCCACGAATATTGACAAACATATCGTTGCCAATCGCAAAATTGGTGAAACCTAAATTTCAGAAATCAACAATTAGAAATCCAGAAATTACAAAGGGGGAGGCCTATCATAAACGGGGGCATGAAATCTCATCAATACGTGTATCACAAACGGAACGTTATTCCATGGTCGCTAACCACAGAGTCGGTGCAACGACGTAGTATAATAATAGTACGCCTGAGGAACCTGAAACTCAAATAACTCGGAACATCGACGCAGTACAATAGCGGTACGTCCAATGAACCTGATAAATCGAAACAATGATGTAGTACAATATTGGTACGTCCTTTGATCCAGATAAGCCGGAACACCGATGTAGTACAACAACGGTGCATCCGATGAACCAAACACCATATATGAACATGGGTCGCTAGCCCATAAAAATGAGACGAAGCTCAATAGAACGGGGTACAGTCCCCTACGTGAACAAAGAGACATTACACATTGCTAGTCTAAACCATAAAATGATCATCATCGATTATCAAAAAGTGTCAATTACACTAAGCTAGCAAATAACTTCATGTTCCATAACCACTGGCATAACTAAATATTTACGAAAAAATTATAGATTTCCACTCGAAAGTTGTCATAAGAGTTTCAATCGAACAAGTCCAAAAATTAACCGATGGAGTAAACGCAAGCGTTTCATACCACTAGTTTTACTAAGCCGTTTAATTAGATTTCTCAAACGAATGAGGTAAAAGTTTGTGTATACTAATAGATTAGAAAACGGTTTTATAAACAAGCTTTGTATTAAAAATAGAGTTGAAATCATCTTTGTAAAAGAGTTATAATATTTACTATTAGTATAGAAACCTTTGTATTTTAAAATGACAAATCACGAAGTTGATTGTAAAAACAATCAATCACCATAAACTCACATTCGAAGACGTGAATCGAATCCAAAGAAACCGATACCAAATCCATCAAAACGGATATTCCCTAAAATTCCTGAAAAAGAAGTTATCAAAGTCATCAAAGGTGATAACAACAAATCGGATAATCACAGACCGATAAAAATTGGAATCTCCAGCAAAATAGGCATAATAGGCAAAATAGGCAATGTAGGAGCAGGTCAGCCGACTAGCATTCTGAGAACAGTCGACTGGCCAATGCGTGGAAAAACTCTCGGGTTCCAGGTCAGTCGACTAGACTCAGAGGTTCAGTCGACTGGTGCATGTTTCCCAGTATTTCCAGCCTATACAAATGAAGAGCAAACTTCACCAATTCGTGACCGGACGAGCAATTGCGCTAGGGATTTATGTCAATCGACATCCCAGCCATATAGGCTCTTCGAAGCATCATCAAAAACATGTTCGAATATCAAAGCTAGGATTTTTAAATATTTAACTTCAAAACACCAAAAATTGGAACATTCATAAAACCAATTCAATCCAAAGCAAATGAACACGGAAGAGAAGTTAGGAATTCATACCTAACTGCAAAGATAGATATAGACATAGATGTGACATAAAAATCTCACCTTTAAACCCGAAAATAGTGAATGAGAAGCTTAAACACAAAGGAAAGATCAACCACTCCTTACTTCCAAGGAGCTTGAATCTAATCTCAAAAGAAGAACATTTCCTAAGTTAAGTTTTAGGAATTTTCTGAAATAGAAGAGAGAATGAGTTGGAGAAGAAGAAGAGGATGCTTACCATTAGCCTCTCCTTGATTTCTAGCTTGAAGTTGAATTTGCAAATGAAACCAGGGCTTAGGAATTTCTAATTCTTTTTCTCTTCCCTCATTTTTATCTAAAGCTTGAAGGTATTAGGAAATGAAAGTGAATGAAGAGAAGTGAGGGTGCAGCTAGGGTCTTAAGTTGGGGTTAATGGGCTGAAACCCAAATCTAAAGCCCTAAGTAAAAACTAGCAAAATTCACTCAACTCCAAACATATCGATGTTTATACTGAAAAATGTCGTAAACGGCATTTTGAACTCAATGGAAGGGGTCTCGAGTCTTAATTCGACTGTTTGCAAAAAGTAGATTTTCGGACTAAAATCCGACGAACGATGCTATATTTAAATAAAATATTTAAATATACAATCGTAAAATATGCGGGTTGTTACAACACCATTCATAATTAATTCCCTGATATATGCATGTCTCAAGCTTATATGTCTAGACTTTCCGTTATAAATTTTATTATAAGCTCTAGACATTGTAGCTTCACTGTCACAATATACAGAGATGGCTGATGATGGTTGTGGCCACAACTCTATTTCTGTTAACAAATTCCTTAGCCATTCTGCTTCTGAAACCAATGCGTCCAAAGCAATAAATTCTGCTTCCATTGTAGAATGTGTGATCACAGTTTGTTTCTTGAAAATTAACTTTTCAATGTATGGGACTAACACAAAGCATATTCTCCGGTATGTTTCTTCACTTTGATGCCTAAAATAGTATCAACTTCGTTCAAATCTTTCATTTTGAAACACGAAGTTAAATATTTCTTTGTCTCATTTATACCTTCCATATTAGTTCCAAATATAAGCATGTCATCCACATATAGACATATTATGACACCATAACGTTCTGTGAATTTTGAATAAATGCACTTGTCGGCATTATTATGCTTGAAGCCATTTGTCAAAATTACAGAATCAAATTTCTCATGCCATTGTTTTGGTGCTTGTTTTAGCCCATATAAAGACTTTACCAGTTTACAGACTTTATTTTCATTTCCGGTCATAACAAAACCTTCGGGTTGTTCCATGTACACTTCTTCGTAAGTTACCGTTAAGAAAGGCTGTCTTAACATCCATTTGATGTACATGTAACCCCTGAATAGATGCAAGGGCAAAAAGAATTCTTATTGATGTCCGTCTAGCAACTGGAGCATATGTATCGAAATAATCTATGTCTTCTTTCTGTTTGAAACCTTTGGCTACTAGTCTAGCTTTGAAGGTTTGAATAGATCCATCAGTGTTATATTTCTTTCGAAACACCCACTTATATCCAATTGGCTTAGACCCAGGAGGTAAGTCGGTAGAACCCAGGTACCGTTAGCAAGAATTGAATCCATTTCATCCTGTATTGCTTCTTTCCAGGAAACAACATCTCTTGAAGTCATTGCTTCCTCAAAAGTTTTAAGATCCTCTTCGTTATTCAAAACGTCAATTGTATCAGTAATGATTTTAGTTCTATTTCCATTTACAAGCTGAATTACATCATCAGGTGCTACAAAATCAGGATCTAATCCTTTGCTTTTCCTTATTCTTTGGCTTCTTCTTGGTTCTTCAGGTACACTTGTAAGCTTTCTTTTATTAGAAGAAATATTCTTATTATTATTTTTATCATTATCGCTGATAAGTGGTGTAGGATCTGTAATTTGAGTAGAATCACATATAAATTTATTTTCAATAAATTCTATATCTCTTGATTCTACGATCACATTAGATTTTAGGTCTAATAGTCTATATGCTTTAGAGTTTTCAGCATACCCTACAAACACACATTTCAGAGCCTTGGGTCCAAGTTTAACTCTTTTCGGATCCGTGATTCGATAAAAGGCTAAACACCCCCAAACTTTAAGATATTTTAGACTTGGTTTTCTGCCATTCCATGATTCATATGGAGAAACCATTGTTTTCTTTGATGGAATTTTGTTGTGCAAATGACATGCTATTAGAAGTGCTTCTCCTCATAAATTTACATGTTGTTTGGCATTCAAAATCATGGCATTAGTCATTTCTACTAATGTTTTATTTATTTTTTCAGCCAAACCGTTTTGTTGTGGGGTGTAAGGTGCGGTTGATTAGTGAATTATGCCATTTTCTTCACAGAATGAAGAGAATTCGTTTGAAAAATATTCTTCACCTCTATCACTTCGCACATCTTTATTTTCCTTTCCTTTTGATTTTCAGCACTAACCTTGAAACGTTTAAACATTTCAAATGCGTGATATTTTGATTTCATCAAAGAAACATGCGTGCATCTAGTGTAATCATATACAAAGGTGATGAAATATCTATTGCCTCCTCTAGTTACTACACCATTTAATTCACATATATCTGAATGAATTAGTTCAAGTAGTTGAGTATTTCTTTCAGATTTTGGAAATGGCTTCTTACACATCTTTGCTTCAATGCAAATTTCGCACTTAGATTGATTTGTATGATCATAGGAAATCAATCCTTCTTTAGACATATATTGTAAAGCCTTGAAATTTAAATGAGCCAATCTATTGTGCCATAAATGAAATGAGTCAATAACATAAGCATATTCGTTCATTTAATTGATACTTAGTTTATACATTCCATTACAAGCTTAGCCTTTTCCAACAAACTTCCCTCCTTTGGACATAATTAGACTGTTGCCATCCAGAACACATTTAACACCCTTATTACAAAGAAAATAAGCAGAAACTAAATTCTTCCTAACATTTGGAACATGTAAAACATTTTGCAGAATTAGTTTCTTCCCCGAAGTGAACTCAAACTCCACAGTCCCTTTTCCGATAACAGCAGATGTATCATGGTTACCCATAAGAACTTTTTTATCGTCAGAAACTTTTTCATAGAATTTAAGTACGGACTGATTATCGCAAACATGAATAGTAGCGCCGGAATCGTACCACCAATCTGTCTGTTTTGGAGAATCAGCCATGTTTAACTCCATTACCATATCAGTATCTAACTTTGATATCATTACAATGATTTCAGATTCATTATGTTCAACCATGTTAGCAGAGTTCGTGTTCTTCTTTCCGTTTTTCTCGGTTTTCTATCTTTTGTAAACCCTACAATCGCGTTTGAAATACCCTGGTTTTCCACAGAAATAGCCCTCTTCCCTTTTTTGTTGGTTTTGTTTTTGTTTTGAGGGCTGTTGCTGTCTCTCTTTCTTTTTTCAGATTCCTTATGCCCTTTTTCATTGCTGACAGTTGTTTGCACAAAAAATGGGCAAACACCTCCAAGTCGTATGATTAAGTTGATTATATATGGTTCTTAGCGATTTGGGTGATTTATGCGAATATATAAAATAGATGGACTAAACTGTAAAAGACACAAAGATTTATAGTGGTTCGGCCAGAATGTGCCTACGTCCACTTTATATGTTATTCTCCTTTTCTATTCAGATTACAAGTACAAAGCTTTGATTACAAGTAACTGAAAGTTGTTTGAAAGTTCAAACCGTGCCTGAGCTCTCAAACTTGTCTACCATTGTTGTACCCTTGCCCCCCTATATATAGAGTGAGGCTGGGGGTAGGGGTCTTGGATGTATATAGCTGCTGGTGGGCCTGGGCTGATGCTATCTGGCCTGGCAACGTTGGTTCGGCAAAGCCTTGGTTCGGTGATGCATGGAAGTGGATTGGTTCGATAGAGGTTGGTCCGGTGGTGGCCTCTCTTGCTTCTGGTCCGGTGGTGATACTTTGATTTGGTTCGGTAGAAACTTGGAGCATGATGGTTCGGTGAAGGGAACGTAGCTTGGTCCGGTGGTGGTTGATTCGGTGGGACTTGGTCCGGTGGTGAGTGGATGCAGCTTGGTTCGGCTATGTAGGAGGAGATGGTTGGTTCGGCAGTAGGAGGGAAGATGGTTGGTTCGGCGGTAGGAGGGAAGATGGCTGGTTCGGTTGTATAGGACCGGTCGAAACACACCCAACACTTTCCCCCCAAAGTAGGGCATGTGCATGCAGATGGCGTACTTTGTTTTAACTTGGATGTTTCCATCCGGTCATATATGCCGAATCAACCGGTCCGGTCATCCTGCGTTTGTCTATAAAGAGGGGTGTTAGGCCTTTGTTATTCCTTTATCGTTTTGAGATAGCCGAATCGATCGAGTACCGGATCAACCAAGTGTCGAATCAACCAAGTGCCGAATCAATCAAATACCGAATCAACCAAGTGCCGAATCAAACCTAACTGCCGGACCAGGTGAGTTTTTTTCTTGCCGAATGAGTTCTTATGATGGGACTACCGAATGAAACATGGGGTTCGAATACCGAATGGATTTTCATTTTTGAATTGCCGAACGAGACTTGGGGATTTGAGTGCCGAATGAACCTTATATACTTGAATTTTTATGTTTTGAATTACGAGTGAAATTCTAGACTACATAAACTTGCATGTTTATACCTTTCGTTTTAACGATATACTTTCTTGTGTTTTGCAGATAAACGTCTCGTAAAGTGGAAACTCGATCAGATAAGAAGAAATCCAAGGACGAAGGAGAGTCTGCTTTAGTGCCCCCAGCTCAGTCAGGACCGGAACGTCATGGACCCACCCCGAGATCGCTAGTAGATGGGTATGGTCCCCAAGAGCTTCTGATTTCTCCGCCTGACTGCTTTCCTAGCTCTCTCAGAGAGGAGCAACTTGATGTTATCTCCCGCTCCTTTGGGATTGATAGAGCACGCATGCTGTTGTCAGGGAAGGGGGTCATATGCCATATAATCCCCCTGAAGGATACTTCGCTTATAGTAGGTACCACTGCATGTGTGGGGCCATTCCTCCAATCAATGCTTGGATAGTTAGCTTCGTCACCTATTTGAAGGTGGCCCCTTTCCAGCTCCAACCCAACTCCTACGCTATCTTGGTGTGCCTATTCGTGATTTTCCAAAGAAAGTACGGGCGCCCCTTCTAACCGGGAGATTCGGTATCTATATAACTTGAGAGGTTACAAGAAGGCGTCTCCATACATCAGCTTGGAATCGGCTGTGTCCTTTAAGCCGATCTTGGACTTGTATTCAAAGTTCACCATGTTTAAGAAGGAATGGTTCTTTGTCCAGGATGACACCGTTTCGATCCACCGCTTCATCTCTGGCTGTAAGTTGAAGCTTATTTATAATTTTCGTTCTGACTGAGATGCTTCTTCTTATGTGCTTTTATTTCTTGCTAGCGACAGGTGGCTTTGCGGTCGTGGAGAATGATCACTTGGTTCAGATGGCCGCGGAGATAGAGGCCATTTCGGGAAGGGATAGGTCAGCTTCTTACCTAATCAGGAATGCCACCCTCCTGGGACACAACTTGATTCTACCACATTAGTCTGTGGTCAAGCAGAGGGATACGGCTGAGGAAAGAGCTGCCAAAGCCAAAGGAGGGGCCACGACAAAGAGTAGCAAGAGGAAACCCTTCTCGATACCTTCAGTCGTCGGGAGGAAGAAGCTCAAGAAATCTGATGGACCCTCTCCCAGCACATTCCCAGATGTTCCGGAGGAGGAAAGTGGAGAGGAGGAAAGAGGCGAGGAGGAGAACGGAGGTGATGGAGAAGGCGATGGTGGTAATAGTGGCGAAGGACAGAGTGGTAGTGGCGTTGGTGCCTTGACCTCTGGGCAAGCAGGTGAGATTCAAGAGTGGACGGATGATGCTTTCCACCAAGCCTTTGAGGGGCTGGAGGAAGGGTCAGCCTTGGTAGAGAAACCGAAGAAATCTGATAAGGCCGGGACTGCTACCAGTCCATCTTCTGAGAGCATTTCAGCTAGGGCAACTCCGGCGGTTCAAGGTGAATTTTCGACTCCTCTTTTAACTTCACATGTTTCTTGGATTATAGTCTCATGCATGCTTGTAACACTTAGTTTTTATTCCAGGAATGGGTAAGGCGGCCAAGACATCAGACATTCGGCACCGCCTCGAGCAATTCAAACTCCTCAAAGCTTCTGCTAAACCGAAGCCCTCGACTGACCGTTCCGGGGGCGTAGTCGGCTACCGTCCTCTTCTCGGAGTCATTGAAGAGGATATTCAAAAGAGAAAGAGGAGGCGTTCCATGTTCGAACCTTCACTTGGACCTCATTCCCCAACCCAGCCTATTCATGACATCATGGGGGAGGTTACTGAGTCCATACCATCTCCGCATCCATCAGAGAATCCTACCGTTACTCATGTTGATCGTCCCGGCTTGGCTCGTAACCCATTTGCGGGTCATCCAGATCTGGACCCGAGTTCTCATGATATTTCCTTCGATGAGGTTACCGGTGAGCACCACCTAACACGCAATCCTATGGTAAGGGTGCTTGATGAGGCTAAGTCTTTGGATCTCGACTTGTTGACCACTCGGATTGTGACTATGGGGGATGAGGCCAAGGCAAACATCGATCGGGTGGCTGAGGAGACCAAGAAGTTGATGGGGCATCACGCCCGACTGGTCAAGGCTGGAGAGGAAATATCGGAAGTGCTAACATTCGGTTGCGGCTAATGGTTTTCGATCAGGCCAAACAGCTTGCCGATCAGGCCATTCAGATCTCCCAGCATGAGGCGGCCTCCAGACGATTAAAGAAAACCATGGAAAAGGCTACCAAGGCAGAATTGCGAAAGATGGAGGCTGCTTGCAAGATACGAATTGACATGGCCATTGCAACGGTGGATGAGGTTCAGAGAGTGGATCTCGAGCAGGTAGAGGAGTTATCTGGAAGGCTCGAAGCCGTAGGGCTTGCTCAGGCCAAACTAAAGGAGGAGATGGAGGCGATGAGGAGATCCCTTCAAGGTGACTGCTAGAGATACCGATTGGAGAGGGATGCTGCCGTTGCAAAGTTGTCGGTTTCTAAGGCCCGTATGAGGGAGTTTGAGGAGAACGAGGGGATGGTGGATGATATGCTGTAGGATATGTATTTTCGTACTTGGAAGCAGGGCAACCTATCCTGGATGGACGATTACCCCCGGATCATGGCTAGGATATATCTCCGGGCTTTGGAGGAGGCCAAGGCTGATGCGGATAAAGAGGGTGGCGTGGCCTTCAGAATGGATGTGGTTACCGCTCAGTTCACCAAGGAGGAGAAGGTGGCGGTGAAGGAGGGCATGCGGCTGCTTACCGCCGAGGAAGTGGGTGTGCAGTTGGAGGATGATGATCAGGGAGCAGACGCTGGTAAGTCTTCCCTTTTAGTCTTTTTTTAACTTGATTGCTTATCGTTTGTCTAATAGATTTTTCTCCTGAATTGGACAGGTGGGACCTCTGGTCAGCATGCTGGGAGTTCTGATCCTGCTGTCAAGTAGATCTTGGGGGGTTAGAAGGATAGAGATGAAGTTCTGATGCTGCCGACTATTTTGACTTGATCCGGGCATTTTTGGTTTTACTTGACATTCCTGTATATACTAATTCTAAAACATTAATGTATTTTCAGGTTGTAATTATGTCATTGCAACGAACGACTTTATTTGTAACATGTAACTTTATAACATAAGCTGATTCTGTCATATTAGGATGCTGTCATTATTTTGATGTGTTGCATAAGAAATATAGCTGTCCATGTGCTAGTGATTCAATTATGTTTTGATGTCAAGTTCTCGCTTAAAATATAATTTCATGTCTTGCAATGTTAATGTGATGAGTGAATATATCAGAGCTACTTATTTGTATACAAGAGAAGAGAGTACCGCCCTTCAAGTTTTTCCTATAGACAGTAGCTTTGAATGCCTTGTGTGATCGAATATGGAATGCAGTTGAATGTCCTGCCATTCAGTTGTGAGTTCTTATTCCCATTAGCGAGTGTCTCCTATTTTGTGTCCTGTACTTTAGTGATCGTTATAGAGGATAGGAGGAAAGTTTTTATAAATAAAATGGAAATATAAGAAATAGTAAAACTTCCAATCACGGAAGGCCTTCGATGCGCTTAAGTTCGTGGCAAACGGGTTTTGTAGTCACTTTCCCTACCTGTGGGTCTTGGAGACATTCGTCACCCATCTTACGCCTCCGTGGGGAGTTTTCTTTTTTACCACAGCCGTACTTAAGACACATCGGAGCCGAGATCGTGCATAGTAACTACCCGGGCCATTATGGCCCGTAATCGTGGGTATTATTCGATTTACCGTGGCCGGCTAGCGTGGGTGCTGATCGTCAACTGTGAACTGCCCCTGGCTGGCCACACCTTATGTTGGGGCTTATAATCGGTTCACAGTCGCCGGCGAGCCGAACGCTGTAATGAGCTGCCTCGGCTATAGTCGGCCTTCTTGGTGGCTTATGATCGGCTCATTACAGTTGGCTTTGAGGGCCGTCGCGAGCAATGAGTTAACCCGCAGCAGAGGGATGCTGGAGCAAAAGTGTCTCATTGGCGAGGGCACAGATTCGTATAATACCTGTTGGGTCTTGTCTAGGTGAGGTTGTGCCGTGAAGCGTCCAGAATGGAAATGTCGTTACACAGGATTTTGTTCAACAGAAAAGGATAAAGCTTAACAAGCAGCCAAGATATAAAGGAACAAGTTAAAAAGAGACAAGATTTTTAAAGTGGTTTGGCATGAAAATGCCTACGTCCACTGATTCTCTTTGTTAATTCACTTCATATGGGCAGTACAAGCTAAGAAAAGTATCAACGGAGGTGTTGGATGTTCCATGCCCTTTGGAACACCTCTCCGTCCACTGTTGACAAAATATAGGCTCCGTTGTGGAGGTCTTTATGAATTACATAGGGTCCGTCCCAGATTGGATCTTGCGTCCGGGGCATGGGAAGATCCGCTTGAGGACAAGATCTCCTTCTCATAAGCTGTGATGCTTGACTTTGGAGTTGTATTGTGCTGCCACTTTTTGCTTGTGAGCTGTCGCTTTGAGTGCTGCATCGTTTCTTCTCTCTTCAATTAGATCCAAAGACATGTGAAGGAGTTCTTCGTTCTCTTCTGGGTTGTAGTGGATCCTACGGTGGGAGGGCACTACAGTTTCAACTGGGTGCATGGCCTCCGATCCGTATGCCAAAGAGAAAGGAGTATGTCCTGTTGATGTTCTGTAAGATAAGCGGTAGGCCCAAAGTGCCGTAGGAAGTTCATCCACCCAAGCGCCTTTTGACTTTTCAAGTTTCTTCTTCATTAGAGTTTTGAGAATTTTGTTGGCAGCTTCGACTTGTCCGTTTGCCTGAGGATAAGCTACAGATGAGAAGATTTTGTGAATTCCGTGCTCTCGGCACCAGTCGGTGAATTCCTCGCTGTCAAATTAAAGTCCATTGTCCGATATGATTTTGAGTGGAACCCCGTACCGGCATAACACATTTTTGATCAAGAAGTTAATAACTTTTGCCGAAGATATTTTATTTAGAGGCTCCGCTTCCACCCATTTGGTGAAATAGTCAACTGCCACTATGGCATATTTGGATCAGCTTCGGCCCATTGGCAGTTCGCCAATCAAGTTAATTCCCCATATTGCAAAGGGCCAAGGGCTGGTCATCTGAGTAATCTCATTGGTTGGTAGTCGAGGGATTTTAGCAAATTTCTGATATCTGTCGCATTTTTTGATGAAGTCCAAGGCGTCTTTGTTTAAGGTGGGCCAGAAATATCCATATCGGAGTATCTTCTTTGCCAGAGTCTGCCCTCCAATGTGGTCTCCGCAACTTCCTCGATGGATGTTGGATAAGATTTCCTTGGCTTCCCTTCCAGCGACACATCTTAATAAGGGGTTGGAGAAGCCACGCCGATAGAGGATGCCTTCTTGTATTGTGTAGCGGGAAGCACTCCCCAAGATTTTCCTAACTTCGTTACGCTCGTTGGGTAGTGTGCCATCTTGCAAGTATTTCCGGATAGGAGTCATCCAAGTTTCTTCTTCGATTGTAGCTATCAGATCCTCTTGTTCGAAACTTGGGGCTAGTTGCTTTGAGATGGTTATTGTTCCGAAAGTGGTGTCGTCCTTCATGCTAGCTTGCTTTGCCAGTTCGTCGGCCTCCTGATTCTCTCCTCGAGGAATGTGTTTGATTAAATAGTGATCCAATTGATTGAGCAGCGGCTTGGTCTTCTTTAGATATGCTGTGAGTCGTTCACTACTACAAAACAGGTCATTTGCATCGGTTGTTTACCCCCCTTTTGCATCAGTTCAACAACCGATGCATATGCAACTGATGCAACAGGCTTAACACTTTTGCATCAGTTCTGAAACCGATGCAAAAAGGTCCTTTTTGCATCGGTTGTTACTAACAACTGATGCAAAATATCATGGTTGGTTGCTTGAACACAGCCCCCATGTTGTATCGGTTGTAATGAAAACCGATGCAACAAAGTAACTTATTGCATCGGTTTTTTATAACAACCGATGCAAACTAATCCCTCTATTGCATCAGCTATTTATACCTGATGCAAAAAAGCCATTCTCAAAAACCATTATTACAGTACTCGAATATATATATATATATATATTATTGATTATAACAAACAATTATTACATGCAATATTACAATCATTCAAAATTAAATTTGATGGCAAATACAAACTGAATAACATAATACCAAAATAAACATATATCAATTATTCCATTTCATTTACGATTTTCATTTGTACAACTTTCAAAAAGATTTTTTTTATATACAAGTTCATTTCATTTACCGTGCACTGCACATTGTTCACTGTGCCTTCTCTGGCCAGTCTCTCCCTACAATTCATTTACACTGCCCATCACTAAACTTCTTGCCACATCAACTACACTGCCATTCATCTTTACATCAGCCCACTGCCCTCCAACTTCTACCATCCTACCCAAACTACCGCTTGCTATAGCTATATACTTCATGTAGGGAAAAAATGAATTAGTGATGGTTTCTTCAGCCTTTCCGAAAAATGAATGCTCCTTCGTCAACCGATGGGCTTAATTTCTTGATACAGCAGGTACTTACTGAGCATGATATCAATAATTATTCCCCAAAGAACCACATGAAGTTCGTACAATGCATTTAAAAAAAATTCAGTAAAGGATAACAGTTTAATGGAAGTGGTTGGGCATGTTCAAACCAAAACAAGTGTACTGCTTGCGTTGCCTAGCATCAATTAAATGGGAAAGTATTTTTTGACTGCTACGTTGTCAATTCCACTTAAGCCTGAGCAGAGGCATATGGAAACTAAGGCATTCTATATGAACAGCAGCATGGTCAAGGAAAAAAACTAATATGAAATAATGAAAAAAATAATATCAATGACCACTCCTTTCCTACCAAGTAGTTTGTAAGATGCAAATGCGCTGTCAGTTTGTTTGGCTTATAATAAAAATCAATTACGGTTATTTGTACTCTAAACATGTACTAAGGCAACATAATAAGATAAACAATACACAGATAATGTTAACTCATACCTTGCCTACTTCCATCCAAATCGGCTTAAACTCTCTGGTCTATGTCCTTCTAGACTGGAAGAGATGATTTAGATGAAGCCCGTCCAGCGGTATATGATGAAAATAGGCATTGCAGTTTATTCATGTAAATGTTATTTGATCAAATCAATTTCAAAACATATATATCACATTAAAAAAAATCAACTTACCACTTTCTTTCCTTTGTGATCAGACTCAGTAGGGGTGGTATCACTGTTTTGGGTGGAAAGATTATCAAAATTTGTACTTTACTCACTCAAAGTAGTTATCTGAAGCCCGTCTAATGGTTTAGTCATAAGTTTGAAAAAGATTCTGGTGTTTAACAAAAATAACTAATGTAGAAGAAAAAATTATATAAGGCCAAAAATAGCTTACCTGAGGCATAGAAGTGGATAATTGAGAGGACATGGTTTTCTTGCTTATTCTCTCCCCAAGCTATCATGAATTCAAAAAAAAGCATCTACTCCCACTAGTTTCAGAAAAATGTTTTGCACCTTTCCTGAATCAAACAGCAGAACATGTTATTAGTTAGCATAGACATGTGTATAACATGTTTAGTTAATAGGTGGTGAGTGCCTCTATCTACTATCTCAAGCAATATGCAATATACTTAATTTATAACAGGAGGAAAAATAATTTATAGAAGGTTGTTAAACATTGCAAGTAATTACTGAGAAAACTACATGACTACAACCACTGCATTTAAGTTACTCTTACTAATAGCAATGAAGCATGGTAGAAAGCATAATTTGGACAATTAGAATGAGTGAACATGTATGACCTTAAGTTTGCAAATGGAAGAATAAGTATGATAATTGGAATACATACAGTACACAATCTTGTGATTTGCATACTAATGCTAACATGCGGATCAAAACCAAACAGTTTTTATTCAAAAGGTATGGGCCTGTGAACTGTTAATTGTTAGATAGTACTGACCATCTTTGAGATGTTGATTGTCTCATCCACGACCATACCAATAAGTTGTTCTGCCTCTTTGTCAAAAGCATGTCAATGTTGACACGATACCTATGAATAAATAAATAAATAAATAAATAAATACCTATAAATAAATAAACAACTCAACATCAAAGTCAATATACTAAACTAAAATTAAAAAATAAAACATCCAAGTTAAAAACAAGAATGAAGATATTCAACATGTGCAAGAAAAAAAAAGAATTAAAAAAATACCTGTAAATTGAAACATGTGCATCACAGCCAAATACCTGTAAATTGAAACATGTGCATCACGGCCAAAGAGCAATGGATATTTTCAGACCAAAAGTAAAACTGCTGAAGAAGCTTCAGTTAATGCCAGAGCACAGGGGATTGCCACTTCAGTAACCTATTATTGCTATATGAAACAAGTAGAAGTTTTATTTGCATTACATTTGCATTCTTTTGTTTAATCTTTGCAGAATTAGAAGAAATTCTTTCTCAAAAAATGATCAACATAAAGGCATAGTCAAAAAACCTACTTACAAGTTAATCGAATTTGGAATTGGTTATCAACTGAAACAACTCCTGCCATTATATATAAACATTAGTATGAAGCCCGTGCTGATGGCACGGGTTCAAACATTTTTTATATAAAATCTATGGATTATTGCTATAAATATCAATTCCCTATGTATTCTTATTATTTTGTTAATACCCAACAATCTTTTGATTTTATAGTTAGTAATTGTTCTTTGTTCAAATTGTTAAATACATTTGGTTAATGAACTATGAGCAAATCCATATACTACTGTCTTGCTATTTAACTTCATATAGGTTATAACGTACCTATAATGTCTGAAATGACCTCCACTATAAATGTATTGTTGGTATATTTGAACTGTTTTTCTGTTCTTTTATGACAATGGAATCCATGATATGTGAAAATCATGGCATATATAGTTAGTCAATAGTGGCTAAATATAATTTGTTTTTTTCAGATTAAATCCTCTCTACATAGCTTTTCACGTTCGAACAATTCGCAGATAAATACTCCCCACATAACTTGTCATTATCAAATACTTGGTTAGTTTATGCAACAGGCAGATGTCAAATGTATACAAAATTTTAAATCAGGAAATGTATATTAAAGGAGGAAGCGGGTAAAAGTTGTTGATGTATCCTAAATTAAGTGCTTTATGTAATGTCTTGTTATCTTCAAGCATAATAAAACGAAAGTATATTAAATTTATTAACCATTGATTTATTTATTGTATGTAAGTATGAATATCACGTTTGAGTCATAAATGCAAAAGCTTTGATGTCACAACACCTTTTATTTCAAATATTAAGAAAGATTAAAATATTGAGAATATTACTTACTAAATTATTAGAAATGCGTAAGAAAATCAAATGTCAAAATGATTAGAATATATCATTAGCACAAAAGCAAACATCAACAAATGCGTGTTAGCAAGCAACAATATCCAGATAATAGAAATAAGTCTAGAAACATGAGATTAAGTGCCTATTGAGACACACATTTAAATACAGCAGCATGTAAATTTAACGGGTAATGGAACTAAATTTGGATTAAAATGGTAGAGGTTAATGGAACTATGGGTTCTAAGTTAACACTATCTTGGGTTCTAATTCAATGACTGTAGTTATTGTTGAATAATTCTCTGATAAAAGTTAGAATATATTCGTAGCTTTGAACAAGAGATTATGTCATGTTAACGCTTTGATTAATCAAATGTTACTGGATATTTTCCTTCATATCATCATCTACCTTGTCAGAACGAGAGGAAGTCAAGTAGGTAAACAAAATTGCTGATGAATATCTTAGAAGGTGTGATATCCTTTAAAATCAAAGTAGGTAATGTCGAGAAATTCAAAGCTCAAGATTCTAGAAGAAGGTAGAAATGATCAGACTCTGCAGAAATGAAAGCAACTAACAGCTCCAGCAGTAAACGAGGACTTTTTATTTATTTTAAAGCTAAGTTATTAAATGATTACTTGAGAACCATTTAGATATTGAACATTCTTCAAAAAAATTATATATCTTCCATTTTGACAGTAAATGGGTTTTAAAGAACCGTTTATTGTCTAAATGGTTTCCTATTTCGGAGCAATTATGGAAAGGACAAACAATGAAAAAAAAATAGACGAAAGAACGTTAAGTTTTATTTTTAGGTTAAAGGACAAATGTTACTTATAATTCAGGCAGAAGAACAAACTTTAGAAAAAATGTAGACTGAAAATCAAATGCTAGTTTTTATTTTCGGTATTATATTCAGCTTTACACTATAAAAAACTAGTACCGTCCTTCAATCTAGAAAAACACTTGCTATTCTTCGGCCTTCATTTTTTTTGTCCTTCTGTCTATTTTTCTAATTCTAAAAACCATTTAACGCTTGAATGTTTTTTTTTTAAAATTATTTCTAAAAGGAATACCGTTTCTAGAAACCACGTTTGAACTTCTAGAGTGTACTGAAACTAACTACTTTTGAGTTTTCTTGAAAACTGATAGAAACCTAAAATTCAGTAAAATAGGGAGAGAAAAATTTACATTTGATTGGATGGAAGATCATATAAGTATATATTTGAATACAACATTAGTTTAAAAAATCGAGAATAGGGACATACCAATTATACAGTTATTATTAAGTAGATCTGGCAAATAAATGACCGTCGGTGCTCGAGTGCATCAAGAAATCAAACAGTAGACAGAAATGGGTCCTAAACATTTGTATATTTATACATATCTTTGACTGTTTCATTATTTGATATTGAAAGGTAGTTGTTTAAACTTATAGAAAACTGAAGACAAATACCCAAAAAATGTTTCGAAGAACTTACTTGTAAGTCAGTTAAGTTGAAGAGGATCTCTTTAATGTATGAAACTCTATAGTGCAAAACCCATGTTGCAACTTCTCTCAGCGCCATGATTTGCAGTCTGAAATGGATCCCTTGCAAAATAGAAAATTATAGCATAAGCAATATAGAAAAAAAAATCCAAAATAAAGAATATTTTTTGTGAAATTCCATGTTCCTATTACTTGAGAGGGTATTACAATTAGACATGGAATATGTTTATTAACATGAATTACATGGATATGGTTTCATTCCTCAAAACATTTTTCTTAAATCCCAATGCCAAGTGCATATCATATCAGACACATACTTTGTTGTCAATAAAAATATAGGAATTCATGCAAATTCAAAGTGCAAACTAAAAAATGCTTCATGATGACAATACAGTACAAATAAAACAAAAGTAGTAATACAATAATTTCTTTATTAACGTACATAAGCTGTTACCATCAACATCTTTAGCAATACAGTTATTTCTTTATGTATCATGCTGATAAGTGCACAATGAAACATAAAAGCAATAAGATACCGAGGTAATCGCTTTTTTCATGCAGAAAGGGATATGTATAACATATTGCATTAATTTATGAGTCTTACATAAACATTTCTTAATAGTCTATAAATGTTTGCATGTAATGTGCATTTAACAGACCAAAGAGAGTAAGATGCTCTATCCCTAAGGCATAGCATTCAATAATACCATTTTACCAACAGAAGGGAACCATGTCACACTATTGAATATCAGCAATCAATACTCCATATACCCTGCTATAAAATTCAAAAGGATAATCAATGTAATATAACGCTTGCTTAATTTTTTTGTTACTGCAAATTTAGTATGGATAGTCGGTAATATATGAGACAAAATTTTCATTTAATCTTCTTGTATTTAGCAACTCAGAAAGTATGAATTAGTTTAAAATGACAATTAAGAAGCAAGATCGCTCAATATTTATGACCATACACTAGACATAACCATTGATTTTACATACACATTTTGAGTGAGTAACAACAAGTTGTGATTAAATAATACAATATAAAACCAACACCCGATAAAAATCTTGAAATTGAAATGGACAATAATTGAATAGATTGTTCACAGTACTATTGAGTACATATGATAGTACATAACTAAGATCCAAAGCAAGAAGGATTGACACTCCAAAAGTATCAAAGAACTTGAAACCTGTCTAAACAGATTTAAAACCTAATTCCATAAAATAAACATTGAAAAACAATGTACAGAAGAATATATGTAATCCCATATATAACAATTACAGCAACAATAAAACAAAACATATAAAAATGATTTTATAGAAGAATGGTTCAATTCTGATTTGACCCCATAAGTATAAAAATAGTATAGAGAGAAAAGATGATAAGCATGAGAAGCCACGACCTTACTGTTAGTCTTCATAATGCCACAGCTCATATGTGTGTGGGTACTGAGGAGTTCAACAGAATATATGTCCACTATAGCACGAACACTTCTTCTTTAACTAATGTTGCCTAGTCTATCATCTAACGTGATAATACAAATATATCTCCTGACAATTCAAATCAAAAAGAAAACACATGAAATACATTAGTTAGCAAGTGATTCAACCCTAAGTCATTTAGATCCACAATCTAAAGCCCTACATATAATATAAATAAAGGTGTAACTTATGGCCTTTAGGCATTAGGATCCTATTAATGATTACATTACATTAGTATTTACATAACTACAACATATTTGGTATCTACTTAACTTTACAAAAAAACTGAAATTGTACTTTTATCAGAGAATTATTCAATAATAACTACAGTCATTGAATTAGAACCCAAGATAGTGTTAACTTAGAACCCATAGTTCCATTAACCTCTACCATTTTAATCCAAATTTAACGGGTAATGGAACTATGGGTTCTAAGTTCCAAATCAAATATAATATAAAGACTAAAAATCTGTTAGATATTAGTTAAGCAAAATAGCTTTATAAAAAGAAAGCAAGAAAGCAAAACAGAGGTAGAAATGAAAAAAAAACTGTCCATTTAATCGAGAGAGAAAAACCTTTTGGGCATACTTATATTTAACGTAAAAAAAATATTATTTGGCAACTCAGTTAATTATTGTACTGTTATTAAAAAAAGTAGAAACCCATACTGTAAAAAGTTATCACGAATAAAGACTGACACAAAAGTTGTATAAATGAATGTAATTCATATTGTAGTGTAATTATGTAAAATCAATTTAGTTTTAACCAAGAATATTAACCAAGTACCTAGTAGAAAAGGCGAAGCAACATCATCAATATTCATTCCATTCTGCCCACGCAAGAAACATATTTATATATTACAGATGAGACAAAACTTGTATGAATATGATGTTTATGTTAGAAAAAAGTTGTGCATTACCTATATGAAAGATAATTCTTCAACTGAATTCTCCAAGTCAATTCATGTCACGTACATGTCCACATGTCAAGTAATCTTTGATCAGTTTTGAAGATAATATGGGTCTTCTTGCATCTTCGTCTAGATTTTTGCTATACCCCTGTTGTGTTTATGGAAAAATAGCAAATATGATGGATTAACTTTTGGTTCAGAGTTTTTAACAAACAGTTAGTGTGCCTAAAAGCAGACAAAAGTTGTTACGAAAATGAAATATAGTGACAAAAAATTAACATAGAGCACGATATGATAACCAACAAAAAAACTTAAGTGATATATGCATAAAATGCTTGAATAAAAACTCAAACATAAAATGCTGGATGGACTTATTAGTGGCATGGTCATAACTAAATATATAACACTATGCCATGGTCATAACTAAAATGCTGGAAGAATGTGAATATATAACACTATGCCATGGTCATAACTAAATATATCTGTACAAAGTCTATACTATGTCTATAATCTATAATATCCAAAAACCAACTATACAGAGTACATAAGAATGTTTGATGCTGTTATAAAACCCGATAATAGCGAGTATATATATGATGGTTACCCATCAAGATTACAAACAAGCAACTATTTGTTTACTGGTTCGTTTGAGCATCCCTTTCGGTTTAGTAATTTATACTTTTAAGCAAAGTATCATAAATTCATTATCGGAATAGTGGACAATAAGTTATGAAGAAAGCATAAACATAACATACAACAAAAATGTTAACATGTACATAAAATCGATCATAAAACCTGGATTGTTAGAATTCAGAAGACATAAAAGAATTCTAACGAAACAAAATGAAGAAGACTAGTTAACAGTGGTTGAAGTTCTTCTGAATGAAAACACAAAAAAGAGCAAGTTTAATCGATGATAAAAAAAGAAATCGGAGTAAATTAAATTAAATAATCCAAACTGCTTCAAACAATAACTAATTGATTAAACATATTTAAATATCAGCTATAGTAGACTAAAGCATCAATTTATGCAAATAAAAGACTAAAGCACCAATTGAAGTAACTAACTTTACAAGTGGTGGTGGTGACGGTAGGTCACTGCTCGCGACATCAGGTGCAAGGAATTGAAGGCGGATCATTGCGACTAGTGTTAGGAGGAGCGCTAGGATGGGTTTTTTTTCTTCTGAAGGCGGAATTGAAGGCGGAATTGAAGGCGAATCATTGCAACCATCGTGGAATCGCTTTCGAATACGATCAATTTTAGGTTTTTTTTGCGAATTATTTGGGGAGAAAAGAAGGGAGCGGCGAAAAAAATTGAAAAGGCGGGATGTAACACGTGAGCAACAAATAACCTAAATAATATTGCATCGCCTCTGCTATTGAACCGATGCGGAAAATATTATTTTGTACGTAGTTGCATCGGTTGACTTTAAAACCGATGCGATTAAAACTATTTGCATCGACGTATTTGCATCGGTTGTTGATGACAACTGATGCAAATTTGATTTTTTTATTACCTATTGTTTTCCACGTACCAATTGCATCGGTTATTCAGACAAAACTGATGCAAATAATTCTATTTGCATCAGTTTTTACTTCAACCGATTCAAATGAGGCGATGCAAATGGCCTGTTTTGTAGTAGTGGTTCTCCTCGAGTCTGGAATTCTCCCAGTATTTGATTTACAATAAGTTGAGAATCACTATGGAGACATAAAGAACTGACTCCAATTTCTAAGGCAAGTTCTAGTCCTTCTATTACTGCTTCATATTCTGCATCGTTGTTGGTGGCAGCGAATTCCAACCTTAGGGCATAGTGCAGCTTCCTTTCCCTGGGGGAGATTATTACAATACCTGCCCCCGAGCCTTGTTCGTTTGATGCTCCATATACAAAGAGATTCCACTTGATATCTTTTGTTATTTCAGATCGATCTTTACCTTCGTTGGTAGTGAATTCGGCAATGAAATCGGCCATGGCTTGTCCCTTGATGGCAGTGCGAGGATGGTAGGTGATATCATATTGACTCAGTTCAATGCACCATTTAAGTAGTCCCCCAGAAGTGTCAGGGCGATGGAGTACCTGCCTTAGCAGTTGATCGGTTAAAACTCTGATGGAATGAGATTGGAAATAGTGTCGTAGTTTCCGTGACGTGATTAGCAAACAGTATGCTAACTTTTCAAGTTTAGGGTATCTGGTTTCTGCCCCTGTAAATCTCTTGCTTACAAAGTATACGGGCCGCTGCGCGCGGTTGTCTTCTCTCACCAAAGCGGCGCTTAAAGCATGGGATGATACAACAAGGTATAGGTATAGTTCTTCGCCTTCATTTGGAGTTGAGAGTACTGGTGGTCTCTGAAGGTGCTCGATTAGGTTAAGGAAGGCTGTCGAGCATTCGTCAGTCCATTCGAACTTTCCTTTGTCCTTCTTTAGAGCTTCGAAGAAAGGGATGCATTTGTCGGTTGCTTTAGAGATGAACCTGCTTAGAGCGGCCACTTTCCCATTTAGGCTTTGCATCTCTCTTCGAGTGGATGGTATCTTGATATCTTGCAAAGCTCGGACTTGTTCGGGGTTTTCTTCAATCCCCCTGGCATGGACGATGAATCCCAAGAACCTTCCCGACGATACTCCGAAGGAGCACTTTAGATTATTCAGCTTCATTTCATATTGGCGAAGTACTTGAAACATCTCGTCCAGGTGGTTTATATGATCGTTGGCTTTCCTCGATTTTACCAGCATGTCATCCACATAAACTTCCATAGTTCGTCCTATTAGTTCCGCAAACATCTTGTTGACGAGGCGCTGATAAGTAGCTCCGGCGTTTTTAAGTCCAAAAGGCATTACCCTGTAGCAGTACAATCCCCGGTCAGTGATGAAACTAGTGTGGTCTTGATTGGGGGCGTGCATAGGGATCTGGTTATATCCTGAGTATGCGTCCATAAAGGATAAGAGTTCGTGTTTGGCTGTGCAGTCCATGAGCCGATCGATTCGGGGGAGTGGGAAGCAGTCCTTCGGGCAAGCGTCATTTAGGTTGGAGAAGTCGATGCATGTTCGCCACTTCCCATTAGCCTTCTTTACCAGTACCGGGTTGGCGATCCATTCTGGGTAGATGGCTTCTCGTATGAAGTCATTGGCAAGTAGGTTCTTTACTTCATCCTCGAGGGCTGCTGATCGTTCTGCCCCCATGCTCCTCTTTTTCTGCTTTACCGGCACCTTGGTGGGATCGATATTTAGTATGTGGCACGCTACGTCTGGGGAGATTCCGATCATGTCAGCGTGCGTCCATGCAAATACATCCAAGTTGTGGCGAAGAAAATCGACGAGTTGATCCTTCAATTCCGCTCTTAACTGAGACCCGACTCTCAGCAGTCTACTTGGGTCGTGTTTGTCTACAGATACAAATTCCATAGCCTCTGCAGGCTCGGTGGTGGCCTCCTCCTCCTTGTCCCTGGGGACTAATTCGTTGAAGGAATCACTGGTATATCGAAGAGGAGGGGCTTTCTTTAACTGCTATGCTTCCAAGTTTTTCTTGCAGAGAGAGGTCTCTGCATCCTTCCCTTTACCCTTCCTGCGGTTATTGCGAAGTTCAGTCACATAGCAATCTCGAGCGGCGTCTTGATCTCCCTCTATTTCTCCTATTTCGTTATCTATTGGAAATTTCATCTTCAGGCACCACGGGGCTAGGAAAATTTTGAAGTCAGACAAGACTGGTCTTCCCAAAAAGGCAATGTAGGCCGAGTGGTTTTCTATTAGCACAAATGTTTGTTTTCACACAACGGAGCGGGGATGACTTCCTATTTCGACAAAGAGGTCCAGTTGCCCGAGGGGCATCTTCGCATCTCCGGTGAAACCATGTAGCGGTTTGCTGCAGGGAGACACTTCCTTCATCGACAGCTTCATTTTGTCGAAAGCGTGCTTGAATAGGATATTTACTAAGCTTCCAGTGTCTACTAGAATTCGGAAAACCTTGGCTGGACCAAACCAAGCAGAGATGACCATAGGATCCATGTGAGGGTACTGCCTTCCCTCTAGATCACGCCTACTGAATGTGATATCATCATTATCTTTCTATTTCGAGTGGCGCTCTTCTGTAACAGAATTAACGTAGCCTTCATTGTTTCTAAGTGACTTACCGTATCTCTCCATCTCTGCCCAGCTTCCGTCGGCGATGTGTGGTCCTCCTGATATGGTAAGGACCACTATCTTCTCTTGACTGGAGCCGTTGGTGTTCCGATTTCCTTCGCCTACTTCTGGGAGGGGCAGCCCTGGGTTCTCATTGGCAGGAGTTGAAGTCATGTTCTGACCTTTCACATAGCGCTCTAGTTTCTTCCTTCTGATGTGTTCTTCAATCAAGTCCCGGAGATGATGGCATTCATTGGTGTCATGCCCATGAGATTCGTGGAAGCGGCAGAACTTTCCAGACTTAATTGCATTATCTGATTCCTACTTGTGCGGGGGGCGGTTGTATCTAACTTCGTCTTGGTTGGCTAAGAAGATGTTTTCGATTGTTTCATTTAAAGGAGTGTAAGAGTCAAATCTCAGTCCTGGCCTATATAAGCGCTTTTCCCCCTTCTTGCCCCCATCACTATCTCTGGAGTCATTTCTTCGAACGTCCTTTGCTACTGCGGATGTGTTGCCATGACCTGCCTTGGTTTGTTGCCCTATCTGCCTTTCAATGGCAGCGTCTTCAAGTCTCATATATTTCCCGGCTTCGTGGAAGAAATCGGGTAAGGTAGCTGGCTTTTCTTTTGTTAATCTCCTAGAAAACTTAGTATCCGGATGCACACCACTGCAGAGAGCCATTAGGATAGGTTTCTCGTCGGCATCTTGGACTGTGGCTGCTGCGGGGTTGAATCGGGTTAGATATTGTTGCACTGTCTCTCCGGGCTTCTGTTTGATATTAGATAGGGAATAAGCGTCCTTGGATTGTTCCACATGAATGCAGAACTGGCTGATGAACTTTTCTTTCAACATTTCCCATGAGCTGATGGATCCTTGGGGTAGATGGCAGAACCAGGAGGTAGCTAGATCTGCCAAGAATAGTGGAAAGCATTTACACAAAACTCCCTCTGTTTCTCCGCTCATGAGCATATGCTGTGTGTATCTCTGCAAGTGTACAACAGGGTCAGAGGTTCCCTTGTAAGGTTCCATTGTTGGCATTTTCCATTCCCGGGGGGTGATGGCAGTTTCGATATTGCGGGTGAAGGGGCTGGTTACCCTAGAGCCTATCCCTCGATCCCTTTGTTCCCGTTGGACGCACTCTCTGAACAATTGTGCCATCCTTTCATCAGAACTTGGAGGGGATAGAAATGATTTTGGTTCTTCCCTGCGGGATTGATTCCGTCCAGATGATCTGTAGGGAAGGTATCGTCTATCACTCCTAACATTCTCCAATGGTTGCCTTTGGTTTACCGGGGGCACGCTGGGGTCAGCCACAGTTGGCCCTTGCCTTGATCTTCCCATGTTGGGTTCTGTCCTCTGTATTTCTTCGGGTCCAACTTCGGGCTAGACTCCAGCTCGGCCCCGTCCATTGGTGTTTCCATGGTTAGGTAGCATGGCCGGCTCAGCTACATCCGACCCCTGCCTGGTATCTCCCTTGTTGGGTTCGGTTCCAAGTGTTTCCTCAGGTCGGAATTCGGGTTGAGTCCGGGCTCGGCCCCTACCATAGCTGTTTCTGTTGTTAGCCTCTTCGAAGAAGAAAGACCTTCGTCGTCTCCCAGATCCTCCAGACCGGGACTCACCCCATGATTCAATGTTGCGGTTGGATTCTTCAGCATCCCTTAAGCGTGACATGAGTTAATCCACCAAGGCTTCTTGTTGAGATGCGAAGCGGTTAGTTACTTCAGCCATAACCCTGTCCAGATCCGCCCTTGTAATTGGTTGTTCCGTAGCAAGGGCTGTCGGATTTGCCTGATTTCCATTTGCTGTTGGAACCGGACGTTTGTCTTGATTTCTGATCACCGGATCTGGGATATTGCTAGTGGCGATGTTCTTTCCTTTATTAGCATCTTTCTTCCGTCCGGGAGGCATGTTTTCCAAGCAATGAACGATGCTGATAGGAAAAGGGTTAAATGGGAGAAGCTGAAGCTTCGAGCTCCCCTCTCAGTGAAAGCACCAAAAATGTTTGCACAAAAAATCGGCAAACACCTCCAAGTCGTATGATTAAGTTGATTATATATGGTTCTTAGCGATTTGGGTGATTTATGCGAATATATAAAATAGATGGACTAAACTGTAAAAGACACACAGATTTATAGTGGTTCGGCCAGAATATGTCTACGTCCACTTTATATGTTATTCTCCTTTTCTATTCAGATTACAAGTAAAAAGCTTTGATTACAAGTAACTAAAAGTTGTTTGAAAGGTCTATCCGTGCCTGAGCTCTCAAACTTATCTGCCATTGTTGTACCCCTGCCCCCCTATTTATAGAGTGAGGCTGGGGGTAGGGATCTTGGAAGTGGATTGGTCCAGTAGAGGTTGGTCCAGTGGTGGCCTCCCTTACTTCTGGTCCGGTGGTGATACTTTGATTTGGTTCGGTAGACACTTGGAGCAGGATGGTTCGGCGGTGGATGGAGCAGGATGGTTCGGTGATGGGGATGTAGCTTGGTCCAGTAGTGGTTGATTCGGTGGGACTTGGTCCGGTGGTGAGTGAATGAAGCTTGGTTCGGCTATATAGGGGGAGATGGTTGGTTCGGCGGTAGGAGGGAAGATGGTTGGTTCGGCGGTAGGAGGGAAGATGGCTGGTTTGGTGGTATAGGACCGGTCGAAACACACCCAACAACAGTGTTCACATTAGACTATAAAACTTTCCTTTCACGAATTCTAGTTTCTTCTTCAATACGAAGATGTTTTTGAATCTGCTGCATAGAGAATCTTCTGTTGAGTGCATAAGTTTCTTTCTATAATCAATCCAACTTTGTGGGAGTTTAGCCATGACAGCCCTAACTTGTATTGCTTTACGAATGCTTATTTTGACGTCCTTTAGTTTGTTGAAAATGACTTGTAGTTCATGCACTTAATCCAGAACTGAAGTATTGTCAAGCATTTGTATTCAAAAAAAATCGAAAATTAGAAACTTATCTGCTCCTTGCTTTTCATTACTGTATTTTGATTCTAGTGTTGTCCAGATCTCCCTTGGTGATTTGACTGAAGTGAAGAGATCGTATAGGCGATCAGATAATGTATTAAGGACATGCCCTTTGCAAACAACTTCGTCCTCTTCTCGTTTCATCCTTTTCTCTATAAGTTCTAGACTATCTTGATCGGTGGGCGCTGGTATTGGTTCCAGTTTTGGATCGAGCACATATGCAATCTTCAACGTAGTAAGTAGGAATAACAGTTTGTCTTGCCAGCGTGTGTAGTTGGTTCCATCAAAGCGATCGAGTTTTGTGAAATCCTAATCCATGACTTTGTATGTTGATTTAGATCCTTTTGCTGATGCCATGGTTCAATTCCTTAAAATTGTTAGGAAGTAGGATGCAGACTAGTGAATCAGGATTTGCTTTGAGGCACGTTGGAGTGACGCTATCTTTAAGGAATTGATCGCCCCCACTACAACGTAGATTGTTTAAGGGTTCAGCGGCGGTATTCCTCCAAGATACAACAAAGTGTGGTTTCTTGTAGACATCAATCTACTGCAAAAATCAAAACGATTTGCTTACTTGAATAAGCAAGGAGGGAGAGAAGAGGAAGAGAGAAAATATGTGTACTTTTTCTGTGCAACCATGTCATGATTTTATAGCGAATGAAAAAGCATTCTGAACAGACGCAACCGTTTTTTGTGACAGTTGTAGGCCAATGGACGCGACTGTACGACGATTCAAAAATTAAAACAGCCAACTCAATTTTCCGCGCGCGCCCACATGCCCTAAGTGCCTAAGTGTCTAATCTTTGACATTTGATATATAGTGATTTGCACCAATCTCTTCTCTCCATGTTCTTTAATTGTAATGCCCTACTTTCTTTATATGGTGAGATGGCTCACTATATTCTAAGATATGCGATTATATTACAATCTCCAACATCTACTTCACAGTCGTATGCTCATATTACTTCGTTGTCTAACATGTTTCATATGATAGCTTTAAAGCCATCAGTTGTTGTTCGGACCTTCATCAGTCATGTTTGTTAGGGATTTAAAATTTGTGATTTAAAGTGCTTGTTAGCACCAAATTTGTTGCTCAAGCAGATGTAAGTCCATCCATTGATTTTCCGGTCCCTTCCAAAATCCAATTGGTTATCCATTACTAAACGAAAACAACTTTAGAATTTATGTTCCTAATTTATTTATACGGTTATAGTTGATGGATCTTTGGAGCCTCCCAAGGAAGTTGTGGATGCAAACATGGGATTTTGGAAGGACAACATGGTAGGTTTCTTCCTAGATGCCAACTTGCCCGACATAGTAATTTGGAATAGCTTGATTAGGATATGGAAGCTTAAAGGGAATGTAAAGTTCAAATTGTTAGAATTCTCAAAAAGTAGTGAATGAGATATATCCCACATCGTCAAAAATAAATCAATTTTCTGGTTTATATAGTATACCCTCAATTTCTATATTGGTCTTTAGGGTTAGGTATTTTTGTGCGAGGGGGAGAACCTATATGACCATGGACTAACTAACACGTGTGCCGCCGTTCGTCAAACCGACCAGGTCCGGTGCGGATCAAATAAACGTGGACTGTGTTATATTTTTACTGTACAGAAGTGAATGGATTTCTATTACTTAAAATTCAAATACAAGTGACTAGTGGATTGGACGCGACTGCTACAAACCGCAACAGTTTCTAGCCACTGCAAACGAAGAGGTATGACTGTTGTGAACAGCAACATTTTTCGGCCGTTGCAAACGAACAGGTGTGACTGCTGTGAACCGCAACAGTTTTCGGCGTTGCAAACGAAGAAGCGCGACCGTTGCGGACCGCAACAGCTTACGACCGTTGCAAACAAAGTGGCGCGACTGTTGCAAATGAAGGGATGCTACTTTTCTCAACGGGTGAAGCCATTGGGAATTCGGCTATAAATAAGGAGAAAACCTGATCACTTTCCTCATTCAATCAATTCTGAATTTTCTTTTATTCCTTTTCATTTCTTATTATCTACAATCTATGCGCTTTTGCATATTACACAGAAGATCATACACATCACAATCTCAAGCAGATCACGTCTGTTGTATCTTGGGAGACTTTGAATAAAGTCTTAAGAAAATTGTTACGAAAAGACTTGGACATAATTTCCTTCTTCACCTGGTTAGATTTCTAGTTGATATATATATATATATATATATATATATATCATTTTCTTTCTACGTTGTACTATTTTTTTAAATAGTACAACGTTTGATTTAGCACCATAGTTATCATTACTATGGCTATTAGTTTGTTGTTGTAATTTACGTACTTATTTTTAAAATAACTAATACAGAATTCCAAAGTAGTGGAAATCTGAGTTGTAAATTTGTGAGACAAGTTTATTGTTGATTAGTCTCTGTTTTGGTATACTAGACGTATAACATCTTAAGACTTTCCTGTTTTCGTTAAAACAGAGATGGCAACAGTTGAACTATCAACAAAGACTACTACTCACAACAGGCCTGATCCATTCAAAGGAGATGATGATGACTTTATAACATGGAAAAATCAAATGCTATTTTATCCCATCACACTCGGTCTGCAATGGTATCTCGAGGAGGAGGAAATGATTCCTGCAGTAGGCAAGGAATCAGATGTTGATACTTGAAAGCATTCCGATTTTCTATGCAGAAACCATATTTTGAATTGTTTCGACAAGGTGCTATACAAAATATATCAGCCTCTAAAGACAACAAAAGCACTCTGGAATGCACTTGCCACGAAGTATAAGACATAGAATATCAGTCTTAAGAAATTCATTGTAGACAAATTCATGGACTACAAGATGGTTGACTCCAAACCGGTGACTGCTCAACTTCATGAACTGCAAATTATTATTCATGAACTTGAAGCAGAAGGTCATAAGATTGGAGAATTGTTTTTGGTTGAAGCCATCACAGGAAAACTGCCACCGTCATGGAGAGATTACTACAACTATCTAAAGCATAAGAAGAAGTAAATCTCTTTACAGGATCTCATAGTCCGACTAAAAATTGAGGCAGATGACCGTGGAGTTACAAAACCATGCGAGGAGGCATTTGTGCCTGAAGGGTCAAAGACCAAAACCAAAAAGAAGAATTTGCAGAAGAAAAGGAAAGTTCCAGACAACAAACCAAAAGACAACAAACAAATCAAAAAGTTTAATGGCGAGTGTTGGTTTTGTGGAAAGGTTGGACATGCCGCTAGAGATTGCAGACACAAAAAAGGAATGCAACAAAGAGGCAGATATAGTAGATAGCATGGAAGTAGACGAGTCCAACTTCTCGGCAGTTGTATCTGAATGCAATTTGGTTCAAAATCCTAACCAATGGTGGGTAGATACAGGTGCTACTCGTCATGTCGGCTCTGACAAATCCATGTTTTCTGCATACCAGAAATTCGATCATGAAGAAAATCTCTATATGGGTAATTCTACAGTATCCATGTTTGAAGGCATTGGCACGGTAATCCCCAAGTTTACTTCTAAAAAACTATCAAGTTGAATGACGTGCTCCACGTTCCAGACATACGCAAGAATCTCATCTTTGGTGCAGTACTATCGAAGAAAGGATTCAAAACGGTGTTCGAGTCAGACAAGATGGTTCTGTCCAAAGCTGGTATGTATATTGGAAGGGGATATTTATGTGATGGCCTATTTAAAGCAAATTTAGCCGTTATTTGCAATAAAATTATGGATTCTGATTGTGCTATTAATAAAATTGAAGTTCTTTACTTGCTTGAGCATGAAATTTTACTATGGCATGATAGATTGTGACACATAAGTTTTCGAAAAATGAAAACATTATCAAACTTGGGATTAATTTTGAAATTCCAAGTAGATAAGAAATACAAACGTGTAGAAGCAAAAATGGCTAAAAAACCATTTCAATCTGTTGATAGAAGCACCGAACCATTAGGTTTGGTTCATACAGATTTATGTGATTTTAAATCGTTACCTACAAGAGGTGGGAAAAATTACTTTATCACGTTTATTGACGATTATACGCAATATTGCTATGTATATCTTTTGAATAGTAAAGATGAAGTAATTACATCATTTATAAAGTACAAGTCTGAGGTAGAAAATCAGTTAAATAAAAAGATCAAGATATTGAGATCTGATTGAGGTGGAGAATATTAATCACCATTTGAATAGTTCTGTGCCAAAAATGGTATAATTCATCAAACAATAGCTCCATATTCACCATAACATAATGGTGTAGCCGAGAGGAAGAACAGAATGTTAAAAGACAAGATTAATGCCATACTTTTAACCTCTGGTCTACCGACAAACTTGAAGGGGGAAGCCTTAAATATGTCTAATCACATATTAAACAAAGTCCCTCACAATAAAACAGGAACAATTCCATATGATATTTGGAAAGGACACAACCAAGCTTAAATACGTCAAAGTTTGGGGGTGCTTGGCAAAAGTTCCAGTTCTGCCTCCCAAGAGAGTCAGATATGGATCAAAAACAGTAGATTCTTACTATCTAGAGCCAGCCCAAAATAGTAGTGCCTACAGATTTTTGGTATTCAAGTCTGATATAGCTGATATTCATGTAAATACAATCATGGAATCTAGATATGCCTCATTCTTTGAAGACGTGTTTCCGCACAAAAGAAATGAAGGGAATAATGTACCTAAAAGGACAATAGAAGAATCAAGCAATTAACATGAAGATGAAACTCATCATGAGATTGAGGAAGTTGAACCAAGAAGAAGCGTAAGTGATAGGACTTCCAAGACATTTGGTTTGGATTTTTTCACATATGTGTTAGAACACGAACCTCAAACGTACAAGGAAGCAATGTCATATTCTGAATCTTCATGTTGGAAAGAAGCAATCCAAAGTGAAATTGATTCAATTCTAAATAATAAAACTTGGGAAATTGTTGATATTCCACCTGGAATAAAACCTATTGGCTGTAAATGGATTTTCAAGAAGAAAATGAAAGTGAATGGCTCTATCGACAAGTATAAAGCCAGATTAATAGCCAAAGGATATCGTCAAAAAGAGGGAGTTGACTTCTTTGATACATATTCGCCGGTAACACGAATAACCTCTATAAGAATGCTAATAGCAATTGCATCGATCTTGAAATTCATCAAATGGATGTAAAGACATCATTCTTAAATGGAATCTCGATGATGAGATCTACATGGAGCAACCTGACGGTTTTGTTTCCAAAGAAAATGAAAACAAAGTCTGTAGATTAGTAAAATCACTATACGGACTAAAACGAGCTCCAAAACAATGGCATGCAAAATTTGATAGTGTCATGATGAGCATAAATGAATGTGATAAGTATGTTTATTATAAACAAATTGGACAATCATATGTGATGATTTGTTTATATGTAGATGATATGTTAATATTTGATCTAAATACTCAGGTAATAGAGACCATAAAGAAGATGTTAATTAGCAATTTCGATATGAAAGACTTAGGAGTTGCAAACGTTATTTTGAAAATCAAAATAATAAGAACACCTAATGGAATTGAATTATCTCGGTCACATTATGTAGGCAAAGTGATTGAATTTTTTAAAATTTTGGAATTAAAGGAGTAAGAACGCCTTTTAATCTATCAGAAGTATTGCATAAAAACACTAATGAGAATGTAATGCAACTGGAATACTTACGTGTAATAGGATGTCTAATGTATCTCATGAATTGCACAAGAGCAGATATAGCTTATGTAGTAAGTCGACTGAGCAGGTATACAAGAAATCCAGGGAAGAAACACTGGAAAGCACTAAGGAGAGTGCTTGGATATTTAAAAAATGCCATAAATTATTCCTTGCATTATGGGAAATATCTTGTCGTCTTAGCAGGACATAGTGATGCAAACTGGATTGTTGATTCAGAGGAATCAAAATCAACAAGTGGTTATATCTTTATCTTAGCAGGGGCAGCAGTGTCATGGAAATCAACTAAATAAACATGCACAGCTTGGTCCACTATGGAATCAGAGTTCATCGCTTTAGATAAAGCAAGCGAAGAAGCAGAATGGCTTCGTTAGTTTTTAGAAGATATTCCATTTTGGCCTAAACCTGTATCGGCCATATGCATACACTGTGATAACCAAGCTACGCTAAGCAGAGCCACAACTTTGTGTATAATGGAAAGTCACGACATATTCGTCGATGCCATAACACTGTTAGGCAGTTACTCTCAAATGGAAATATTTCCATTGATTATGTGGAAACAAATGATAACCTATCAGATCCATTTACTAAAGGTTTATCAAGAGAGAAAATTGACTGCGCATCGAGGGGAATGAGTTTAAAATCCTATACCACCAAGAGTTATCTTATACGGAAACCTATCCTAAAGACTGGAGATCCCACGGATTAGGATCAATAGGCAAACCAGTTTTGAGTAACTCAAGACGTAATGCATTTGCTTGGACATAGTCCAACTCCATTCCTATGGTGAACAATATAAACGCATGCCTATAGAAGTATTTAAAGGTTAAAACTATGTTTTTTTAATAATGACCATATTTTGAATAGAACAAGTGAGGTATATGTAGGATACTCTTAATGGTTGCGATCACCAATGTTAGTATGAGCTGGGTCGGCTTTATGAGAATATTAAAGGCTTTTATTCTCTAAAAACACTCATAGAACCAAAAATTGTTCAGGACCAAAATGAACACAACCAAGAGATTGGATGTGAAGGGAAATAATGCTTTGTAAAGCTTATTGCCTGGTTATACAATAATGGCTGACGGTTTAGGATGAAATAATTAACCGATTAGCCAAGTATATCCGATAAGTTTTAACTAGGGAAAGTTCAATGTGAAATATCTACTTATCCTCAATATATCATTATTTTCATATGAACTGTGTGATATTACACTTTGTGTGGAGGTGACAATATCATCATTCATGTGGGGGATTGTTAGAATTCTCAAAAAAGTGTGAATGAGGTATATCCCACATCGCCAAAAATAAGTCAATTTTATGGTTTATATAGTATACTCTCAATCCCTATATTGGCCCTTAGGGTCAGGTAATTTTGTGCGAGGGGGATGACCTATATGGCCGGACTATCATACGCACGCGCGCTGTCGCCCGCCCTTCCGACCGACCAAACCGGGCCGGGTCGAGTGCGGGTGTGGGTCCAATAAGAGTGGACCATGTTATATTTTTACCGTACAGAAGTGAACGGTTTTCTACTAATTAAAATTCAAATAGAAGTGACTAGTGGATTGGACAGACTATTGCAAACGACAATAGTTTCTGGCCGTTGCAAACGAAGAGACGCGACTGTGGCAAACCGCAACAGTTTCTGCCCGCTGCAAACGAAGAGACGCGATTGTTGCGAACCGCAATAGTTTCTAGCCATGGCAAAAGAAGAGACGCGATTGTTGTCAATCGCAGCAGTCTCTGGCCGTTGCAAACAAAGAGACACGATTGTTGCGAACCGCAATTGTTTCTGGCCGTTGCAAACGAAGAGATGCGACTGTTGCAAACAACAATAGTTTTCGCCCTTTACAAACGAAGAGGTGTGACTACTGCGAACCGCAATAGTTTTCGGCGTTGCAAACGAAGATGCACGACTGTTGCGAGCCGCAATAGTATACGACCGTTGCAAACGAAGAGGCGCGACTGTTGCGAACTGCAACAGTTTTCATCCGTTGCAAAAAAAGAGGCGCGACTGTTGCGAACAGTAACGCTTTTTGGCATTGCAAATGAAGGGATGCTGCTTTTCTCAACGGGTGTAGCCATTGGGAATTTGGCTATAAATAAGGAGGAAACCCGATCACTTTCCTCAATCGATTAATTCCAAATTTTCTCTTCTTCCTCTTTGTTTTCTAATATCTATAATCCGTGCTCTTTCGCATATCACACAAAAGATCATACACATCATAACTCGAGCAGATCACGTCTGTTGTATCTTGGGAGACTTTGAATAAAGTCTTAAGGAAATTGTTACAACAAGTCTCAGACGTAATTTCCTTCTTCAACCGGTTAGATTTCTAGTTGATTTATATATATATATATATATATATCGTTTTCTTTCTACGTTGTACTATATCTTTAAATAATATAACATTTGATTTAGCACTATAGTTATCATTGCTATAGTTATTAGTTTGTTGTTGTAATTAACTACAACATACTTATTGTTAAAATAACTAACACGGAATTCCAAAGTAGTGGAAATCTAAGTTGTAAACTTGTGAAACAAGTTTATTACTGATTAGCCTCTGTTTTGGTATACTAGACGTATAACATCTTAAGACTTTCCTGTTTTTGCTAAAATAGAGATGACAATAGTTGAACTATCAACAAAGGCTACTACTCACAACATGCCTGATCCATTCAAAGGAGATGGTGATGACTTCATAACATGGCAAAATCAAATGCTATTTTATCTCACCATACTCGGTCTGCAATGGTATCTCAAGGAGGAGGAACCGATTCCTGCACCAGGCAAGGAATCAGATGTTGATACGTGGAAGCATTCCGATTTTCTATGCAGAAACTGTATTTTGAATTATCTCGACAAGGTGCTATACAAAGTATATCAGCCTCTAAAGATAGAAAAAACACTCTGTAATGCACTTTCCACGAAGTACAAGATGCATAATATTAGTCTTAAGAAATTCATTATTGATAAATTCATGACCTACAAGATGGTTGACTCCAAACCGATGTCTGCTCAACTGCATGAACTGCAAATCATCATTCATGAACTCGAAGCGGAAGGTCATAAGGTTGAAGAATCATTTTTGGTTGCAGCCATCACGGGAAAACTGTCGCCATCATGGAGAGATTACCGCAACTATCTACAGCATAAGAAGAAGGAAATATCTTTACAGGATCTCATAGTTCGACTAAAAATTGAGGCAGATGACCGTGGAGTTACAAAACTAAGCAAGGAGGCATTTGTAGCTGAAGGTTCAAAGACCAAAAACAAAAGGAAGAATTTCTCGAAGAAAATGAAAGCTTCAGACAACAAACCAAAAGACAATAAACGAACCAAAAAGTTTAATGGCGAGTGTTGGGTTTGTGGAAAGGTTGGACATGCCGCTAGAGATTGCAGACACAAAAAGTAACGCAACAAAGAGGCAAATATAGTAGACAGCAAGGAAGTAGACGAGTCCAACTTCTCGGCAATTATATATGAATGCAATTAGGTTCAGAATCCTAACAATGGTGGGTAGACACAGGCGCTACTCGTCATGTCCGCTCTGACAAATCCATGTTTTCTACATATCAGAAGTTCGATCATGAAAAAAAACTCTATATGGGTAATTCTACAGTATCCATGGTCGAAGGCAGTGGCACAGTAATCCTCAACTTTACTTCTGGAAAACTACCAAGTTGAATGACGTGCTCCACGTTCCAGACATACGCAAGAATCTCATCTCTGGTGCAGTACTATCGAAGAAAGGATTCAAAATGGTGTTCGAGTCAGACAAGATGGTTCTGTCCAAAGCTGGAATGTATATCGAAAGGGGATATTTATGTGATGGCCTATTTAAGGCAAATGTAGTCGTTATTGGCAATAAAACTATGTATTCTGATTGTGTTATTAATAAAATTGAAGTTTCTTACTTGCTTGGGCACGAAATTTACTATGGCATGATAGATTGGGACGCATAAATTTCTGAAAAATGAAAACATTATCAAACTTGGGATTAATTCCGAAATTCCAAGTAGATAAAAACAACAAATGTCAGACATGTGTAGAAGCAAAAATGGTTAAAAAACCATTTCAACCTGTTGATTGAAGCACCCACTACAAGAAAAGTTACCTTTTATAACAGCAATGGATAACGCTTTATTCCTTTGCGTTATTATTCCTCTTGAATTGTTTTAATTAGAATTGGAGTGTAACGCATTGAATGAAGGGACTCTTATTTTCTATCGTTTCCCCAACTTATTTTTCCCTTCCCTCTTACTCATTTTTGTTAAATTATTTTTCCGTACCCTCTTGCTCATTTTCGTGGCCGCCATTTCCCAAATTATTTTCCCTTCCCTCTTACCCATTTTCGTGGCCGCCGTTTCCTACATTATTTTTCCAATCCCTCTTCCTCAAATTATCTCCTCCAATCCTCGATCTTATTTTCTTGGCCATAATATCGTTGTCATGCTTATTCGCACCTCCTTTGATATGGCAGTCTTCCACCCCGCCGCAACCCTCCCCGCCGTTTTCCTTTACGTCGTCCTCTCATCGAGTACCATCTCATCCTCAAACACAACCTCCCTACCACTTTCGAAGATGCTGAACAATCCCTTCTCTACTTGACTACGTGGTTATTCAATTTGCCTCTATTCCATAAGAAAAGGTCACAATCATGTTACAGGCAGGTAGAAACCCTGAATCAAGTAAGTAATTACTAGCCCTAATTTTTGTAAGTTTTGTAGTTGATAAAATCTATTGATAGACCCTTTTCGTTGATCAACCCTATATGAAAAAAAATTGAAGTCGATGGTTGTTGATTCTTTGACGTTGCATTTGAATTTATGTAACGTTGCTCTTAACAAGTGGATTGATTTGTGTTTCCATTTGGTCATTCGGGTGTGTATATCTGTTATTCCTCTTTAGCATTTAGTAGATTACCATTAGTTATAGCTTGATTAAACCGGAAACTAAAACAACTCGTCTTATGTGATGTACTTGGCCTAACATCAAGATGACAGCATCATACAACTTGAATGACCATATATACTGATGAAAAGAGATCAAATAAAGCAAATAAGAACAGACCCTGTTGGTTATATGTTTGCTCAAAACTCACTAGATAAACACTCAAATAGGATATTACAACCAAACTACTTAGCCATGATGAATGGAAAAGAAATTGGGGTAGGTCCTTGTACAACCTATGAACCTTGGATATGATTCAGAATGAACCATAATTTGAGTGAAGTTAGTTCGGGTACGAGTTTATTGGATATGTTACCGATGATTGTGAATTATAAATCAGAAACAAAAAAGTCACTTCTCCTTAATCTAATTAACAATGTATTCGCTTTAATTTTTAAACTACAAATACTCTAACTCGTTGGTTGTATAAAAACATTTTGAGAGGAAATCACCAAGAACTAATAATAAGAACAACAATAAAAGTCACTTCAGTTCACTTCAAGTTCTATATCCTGAATGTCATCTCTATATGTCCTAATTCATTCAAGTTCACTTCAGTTGAACTCTTTATATTGCTTGCGGTGTTGTACTTTTTTCTACTAGCTTCTATCTGAAGCATCTGAAACTATGATTACTAACCTATGATTGCCAAGAAAACATATATCTATACATATTTCAGTTTACTATTTCATTGATGCCAATTAAACGTGAAACCCTATTCTTTATTCTCAGACTATTTTGAGATTCTGAGTTTCATTTGTTAAAGTTACCGTTGCAAATTTGTTAATATGTGTTGACTTTGAATTACACCCCCTACTGAATTTAACTTTCAAGTTGTGATAGATTTCCCACATAGTGTGTGGCACTTATAAGTGTAAACATGTATTGCTTGTAATCTAAAGCTTTGAACCACTACATTGTACGCATGAGTTACATTATTTTGTTGAGTGCATGTTCATGCACACAGCTAAATTGTGTCCATGCGCATGTGTATAGGCATACAACTATTTATGGTTGTATGCATTATTCAACAACAATAATAAATCCAATATTTAGTTCGTAAACAAACGTTGATTTCAATGAATTGAATGTTAACTGAGACAAGCATAAAAAGGTGGTTTCTCGTAATTGAAGTGACTCATATTATAATATGGACAATGCTTACATAATAGAGTACATAATAAATGATAAACTAATTGGGATTATCATTTAAACTAAATATTGGTAGTGTTCCTCCTCTCATTCAGCTGATTAAGTTCTTTTTACTCCCATGAATCTCTAACTCATACTTTCTAATCAGATGCCCATTTTTTTGATTTGATGCTACAAACAACGATTAAAGTTACATTCTTCCCCTTCCTTCCCACCACAACAGACAAGGAGTGGTAAAAACCTATATATAACAACATTGCAAATTATTTTGTTACTGCTTTCTGTAAATCATGTTAATTTATCTTTTTTCATTCACTATAACAATAATGCATTTTACTATATGTCTTCAATCCTTTCATTCCTTTCATATGTTGTCTGTCCATGAAAATCCATTCATGCTTTTATTGACCAAAAGAAATTTAAGACTTTAATGTTTTCTTACATGTATGTGCAGCTTTAATATAAAGTAAAACAAGGTCCTTTATTTTTTTCTTTATTATCTGTTTATCACTGCTTTGCTACATGGCATGATTAAATATTGGTTTTGTTTACTCCGTTCCCGAAAAAAGTACCAAGCATGCAAATATAAACTATATCCTACCCGTTTTGAGCAGTAAGTCACCCTACGCTAATATGAAAAAACCAATTACTCAAGGTACGTCCATAGTCTATGATAATTTTTATAAAATTTGAAGCATTTTTTTCCTTTGTACACAGGAGTATTGGTTGGGCTTGTTTTCAATTTTTTGATTAAGTCTGTATAATAATAAAAGTTACTCACCTTTTTCATATATACATCATAACGATTTGGTTAAATGCTTCAACAAAACGATTGCATTCCCCTATCTTTAAATACATAGTATATATTCAAATATACACTCCCATGTCTCATATTAAAATTTTCACCTTGTTCTTTCACCCGTACAAAACCACAAACTTTTTTAAACTACAAATGTATCAGTGAATATAATTATTATAAGCATGTACATTCAAATATATAACCAGTTTGGGATTATATTGATGTAATAATCACTTTAATTGTAAAGTCAACATGTGGAATTAATTAAGTTTTGGACTACATATGAATGGTTACAAAGATATTTTTGTATAGTGACACTTTAACTTATATTACAATTCTTTATTTGTTACTTAGGAAGGATGTACATGCATAAATAAACATAAATAAACCATTGAAGTTCAGACCATCATGATTCGCTGTACAGACCCATGTTTGCAGATACGGCTAACTAATGATTTGAAATAAGAAGTGGTGATTTTTCCTTCTTTTTTTTCACTAGAAAGATCTAAAATCATATAGCTATTTTTCTTTTGGTGTAGGGGGAGGACGTGCTTAGGATTGAACTTGGCAAAAAATATGATGTTGATATTTCTGCATCGACTAGTTACAACTTACAGGTATGTTTTCCTGGTTTTCCAATATGGTCAATGCTATGAATCATTCCTCTTTTATTTCTTTTTTTTTTTACTTTTTTTAGTGGAAATAATATATAGTATGTACAATGATATATACATGTTGTGGGTGGAACATTTATGCTGCTCCTTTTGCTTATGTTTTATAAATTGCAACTGATACGTGGTGATTTTATTTGCTTGAGTTTGTTTTGGTGTATCAGTGAACATTTATGCTCATGTTGCTTGCGTTTATGAATGGATTAGTGAGTTATTGTGTGTCCTTTATTAATGAGTTCGAGAGTGTGTACGCATGTGTGTATCTCAGCTTAGGTGTGTGTGTGTGCACATGTGTGTTTGTGTTAAAATGTGTATTGTGTGTGCAAACTTGGGTGTGTGCAAGTGTGGTCAATGTGGCTACAAGCGTGCATTAGATTGTATTTTCCTACGCATTCATATTTTATATTCACTATTGGTCGTTGGAAAGGTATTATTACATAACATTTTATCTTATTTTTCTTTATTTTTTAAAGATCAACTACTCTGTAATCGCCACCGTCTAATTGTAAATTTAGTATGCTTTATGTTCCTCAAAGTAGAATAGTCAACATTGTGCCTATGTAATAAAGTTGGCCAATGTAGATATTTGAATGGAGCCTGCATAATCAAGGTCAAGTTCTTTGATCCAGAGACTACAGCAGGTAACATGCACCATATTTTTGAAAAACAAAAATCATTACATTTCTACATTTACCATTTGCTTGAATGAAAAATGTTTTCATTCATCACTAATAATAACATGGCAATGATCTATGCATTTAAAAACATTTGCCTTCAAGATAGTGTATGCCAATGAGTGATGATATATGTTGAACAGGTTCTGCTACTCAGAGAGTGAGAACAATGCAGACATGAAATAACACTGGATTCCACTGGGAAGAGATTGTTGGTGACCTCTGGTGTCTCATATATACCAGGTTCTTTTTTCTTTACACTTCCAGAACAAGCCTAATAATAATTGAATTGCAACAGAGAGTGGAGATTATGTTTCTGAATGGTGAAGAGTGGTCGGGGAAGTGGTATGATGTTTGAATGTTTGTAGTGAAGTTTTGGAATGACTGTGAAGGAGAGTGTATGCATGTGTTTGGTGTTGCACTGGAAAAGGAATGGGTTATGATTCTGAAGTTTTGAGTTGGTTCTGTTAAGGCTGTGAAGACGAGTTGTTGCTGTTGATATGGAGTTGCTGTCAATACCGGCAACTGCTGCAGTCGATTTGAAGATAGAAGCACTGTGGTGATTGTGAGTTGTAGTGTTGAAGTGTATTGATGGAAGTGGTTGATGGTTTTGATGGAAGTGGATGTGTTGTTTTGCTGTGAACAAGCAGTTGGAAAGTGCAGTCACAAAAATCAAAATTGCAGTAGGATGTATGTGTAAGCTTGTTGTATGTTATGAATGTGAAAGCACTGATGTATGTTGGAAGAGTGGAAGTGGTGATTGATTGGTTAGGTGGTTACTTGTTGAAGTGGCTGAAGGCAGTATGTGGTTAACAGAGACGGGAAGTTTAGTGAATGTCTGGAAGTTTTGTAGTTGAAGAGAGGAAGAGTGTTATGGCAGTTGATATGAAAGTGTATCTGGTGATGGAAGTAGAGAGGATTGATAGCAGCAGTAAGAGTTGTCAGAAGCACTGTGGTTGTATGAAATAAAAGGCAAGTTGCAGTGCACTGTAATGAAAAATATATCACATTTCTTTCTGAGCATGCTCTTGTGTTATATTTGTTGATTATAATCTTTATTCGTTTATGAAGATTTAGTTTGATTGCTATTATTAAAATGTAATATATAGGCATAGCTCTTGAAAAGGTATCTACGATTTTTATAGCGGCATATATGAGCTGTAAAAGAATTTATCAATACTATAACATGTTGATTTAATAGCGTGAAATGACCGCTATTGAATAAATATTTTATAGCGGCAAAATGGTGTTATAAAGATTTCCAATTCCGTTGAGATTTAGTTGTATTATAGCGGCTATAATGAGCTATTGAATAAATATTTTATAGCGGCAAAATGGTGTTATAAAGATTTCCAGTTCCGTTGAGATTTAGCTGTATTATAGCGGCTATAATGAGCTATTGAATTAACGTACCATAGCGGCGAATTTGCGTTATAAAACTAAGCTCAACCATAGCGGCATATTTTGTGTTATAAATATTCAACAGTTTTTTATAACATATCGATATACAGCGCTTATCAAACCGCTATGTTTGTGATTAATAGCGGCTATATGCCGCTATAAAAGACACATTTTGTTGTAGTGACCGAACCGCTAGGTTTGGTTCATACAGATTTATGTGATTTTAAATCATTACCTGTAAGAGATGGGGAAAAAGTACTTTATCTCGTTTATTGATGATTATATACGATATTGCTATGTATATCTTTTGAATAGTAAAGATGAAGCAATTACATTGATGATTATATACGATATTGCTATGTATATCTTTTGAATAGTAAAGATGAAGCAATTACATCATTTATAAAGTACAAGGCAGAAGTAGAAAATCAGTCAAATAAAAAGATCAAGATATTGAGATCTGATCGAGGTGGAGAATATGAGTCACCATTTGAACAGTTCTGCGCCGAAAATGGTATAATTCATCAAACAACAGCTCCATATTCACCACAGCATAATGGCGTAGCCGAAAGGAAGAACAGAACGTTAAAAGACATGATTAATACCATGCTTTTAACTTCTGGTTTAGCGATGAACTTGTGGGGGGAAGCCTTAAATATGTCTAATCACATATTACACAAAGTCCCTCACAATAAAAGAGGAACAATTCCATATGAGTTTTGGAAAGGACACAAATCAAGCTTTAAGTACATCAAAGTGTAGGGGTGCTTGGCAAAAGTTCCAGTTCCGCCTCCCAAGAGAGTCGAACTTGGACCAAAAACAGTAAATTGTTACTATCTAGGGCCAGCCCAAAATAGTAGTACCTATAGATTTTTGGTATTCAAGTCTGATATAGCTGATATTCATGTCAATATAATCATGGAATATAGAGATGCCTCATTTTTTGAAGACGTGTTTCTACACAAAAGGAATGAAGGGAATAATGTCCCTAAAAGGACAAGAGAAGAATCAAGCAATTCACATGAAGATGAAACTCATCATGAGATTGAGGAAGTTGAACCAAGAAGAAGCGTAAGGGCTAGGACTTCCAAGAAATTTGGTTCGGATTTTTTCACACATGTGTTAGAACATGAACCTCAAACATACAAGGAAGCAATATCATCTTTTGAATCTCCATGTTGGAAAGAAGCAATCCAAAGTGAAATTGATTCAATTCTAAGTAATAAAACTTGGGAAATTGTTGATATTCCACGTGGAATAAAACCTATTGGCCGTAAATGGATTTTCAAGAAGAAAATGAAAACATATGGCTCTATGGACAAGTATAAAGCCAGATTAATAGCCAAAGGATATCGTCAAAAAGAAGGAGTAGACTTCTTTGATACATATTCATTGGTAACACGAATAACCTCTATAAGAATGCTACTAGCAATTGCATCGATCTATAATCTAGAAATTCATTAAATGGATGTAAAGACAGCATTCTTAAATGGAGATCTCGATGAGGAAATCTATATGGAGCAACCTGAAGGTTTTGTTTCCAAAGGAAATGAAAACAAAGTATGTAGATTAGTAAATTCACTGCACGGACTAAAACAAGCTCCAAAACAATGGCACGCAAAAAAATTTAGTGTCATGATGAAAAATGGTTTTCGTATAAATGAATGTGATAAGAGTGTTTATTATAAACAAATTGGACAATCATATGTGATGATTTTTTATATGTAGACGAATGTTAATATTTGGTCCAAATACTCAGATAATAGAGACCATAAAGAAGATGTTAATTAGCAACTTCGATATGAAAAACTTAGGAGTTGCAGACATTATTTTGGGACTCAAAATAATAAGAACACCTAATGTAATTGAATAATCTCAGTCAAACTATGTAGACAAAGTGATTAAAAAATTTCAAAATTTTGAAATTAAAGGAGTAAGAACATCTTTTAATCCATCAGAAGTACTGCGTGTAATGCAACTGGAATACTATAGTGTAATAGAATATCTAATGTATGTCATGAATTGCACAAGACCAGATATGTATTATTAATTTTATCAAACATCCCGCCTATGTATTAATCGTTGATTAGGTTAAACTGATTGGGGAACTATATTGGTGACCTTATCTGTTTGACATCTCTATGAAGCGTAAAGTACGTTAAAGTATGAAAAAGATTTGGAAGAAATTACCCTAGACAACCCTCTTGCAAATCATTCTCTTATTCGCTTACATTCAGGAAAGATTGCTTATGCTGATGTTACTTAACTATGGAAGTCTGGGAATTGCACAACTCTTCTCTCCTTTAGCCACATCTTTGACTGATGTATCCACGCTCATGAGGTTTTCCTTGCTGTATTAACCCGCACATCCCCATAATCAATGAAAACCTCACCCTTTGGTTAATATTGCTGTTAAACCTCACTTTAGTTCCATCTGCTAGCGCTTTTGATATCCATCACCGACCCACTCCCATCCCACCTCTACCTTCCCATCCTTCACCTTCCCTTTCTCCGTCTATAACTCTTCTCTCTATTTGTGGCTCAGATCCCAATGACATGGGTGGTGGGTTTCAATGTGCTATTTATGATGTCCAGTTTATATTTATTATTGTTATTTTTAAACAATGCATGAGATACTTTCTTAGAAGTTAGGATCAGTTTAATCATATTAAGATCTGTATCAAATTTGTAGATGGTTTGCTATTTGACTTTCTAAACCTATTCTACCTTTGCCAAAATGTCATTAATAAAATCGGTCATTATGCCATACAATATCTAGGAAAAAAAGGTGTACTGCATATGTATAAATCATTCGGATAACAAATGATAGAATTACCAATATGGTGGTAAAAGACTTGTGGCTCCATGCAAATAAAAAATCATCAAGATTTTTTTAGTGTAAAAATAAGTGCCAGAACTGTCATATTTGACTTCATGCACTTAACGTATACTACTGCTCTCTTACTTGCAAGGTTCGTAATGGAATTTCCCTATATAATATTGTTGGACAACCAGAAAGTTTTATAGTAACGCATCATATCTACAATATAATTTGTAGTGGAATTTGACTAATATTAGTTATTGAATGAAACTTTATTATGAACTCCAGTGAATCATTGATAAGATAATCATATGGAATATACTTACATGTTAAATTCATACACTACAAGAGAACACGCGATTTCGGACGGCTAGCAGCCATCGACGGCCGTTGCTAGCCTTCGAAAAATGCCGTCGGGATATGGATCACGACTTTTGTCCGTTTCCAACAGCTTCGACGATATAATAGCAACGGCCATCAACGGTTGTTTCGACGGCGACGACGTCCACGTGGCATGGTAATTTTCCACTAAGCTGTCGGGAGCCATCGCTAGCTATCGGAATATTCGTTCATATTACCGTTGGAAGCCATCGTTTACCGTTGATAAAAGTGGCCAATAGGCCATCAGGAGACGTAGGTAATCGGGAAAATTTCTTTTTCTTCTGTAGCACAGCTTCAGTTCCATACCAATATCAACATATAACTCACCAAAATCAATACATAAGTCACATATATAAGCTGAAGTCGGTGTCAATATCAATATAAAACTCAAACATCATAATATCAAACACAAACATATTTACATCCAACATCAAACTTCAAATTTTACGAAACAAACCTTTCATCATCACTCTCGCCCATCCAACTTCAATATTTACATCCAACGTCAAACTTCATATATCAACTCCACAAATCAACCACCAAATCAATGTCAAACACCACATGTTCATAAATTAACCTCACCATCACTCAATGTTTACATACACAAACCACATCCAATACCACTTGTCCATAAAAAAAACTGCAAATCGTACCTCAAGACTCATCATTGGATCCGGAACCACCGGACTAAGGGAATGTACAATGACGCTCCATATATTCGGCCAAACGCTGGTTGAGCTGCCCCATTTGCACTGCTCAGAGACGGTCATGCTCCTACAGTTGTGCAATCTACTGTCTAAGCCCATTAATCTCTGTGTTGTCCCGTGTCTTTTGGTAAGCCATTTGCGATGTCCGAGCCTACAAAACAAGTTGAAATATGTTTGAGTTATTACGTACGTAACTTTTATAAAAAATAAGCAAATTTTACAACGTACTTAATTTTTTTAAATTACCGATTGGTTGTCGTAGCCGTAGTGCTTGTTTCTCCGGGTCGGGTCTATAACATAGTCAAAGATCGCGTCTCGTTGTCAGTGGTCAACTGCTCCCATCCAAAATGCTCAAGCATATGCGCACGTGCCTGCATAAATTTGTAATTAAATACAAATAAATATTACATGACATTGTTATAATATTTTATAATCAATTAATTAAAATGATCACTATTAATAACCTAAAACTTAAAATATACTTACATGTGCGGCGTACACTTTATCATCCTAATGCCAGACATACAATACTGATCCCTCATCGTCTCTCTGCCTAACGGCATGGGTATGCTCAAACACGTCCATATACGAGATGGGACCCTTCGCGCTCTTTGCTGCAATAATTAGTGTATATTATTGTTGTTCATACAAATTTATACTAAAAATGTAATAACTGTTCGTAATTACAATTAATCAATTTATCAGGTCCTCGCAATGGTGTTGAAATGATGTTGAGCCACCACGGTGCGTGACAGGATTTTTCTGCCTGTTCGTAGAGTTCCTGTCCGACTCCGTCTACAAATTAAAAATTAAGATTATATTTTATAGGTATAAATTTTGCATTTTGTAACTATGCAATCTACAGCCGTGCAATCTTCTGTTTAAGCTCATTAATCTCTGCGTTGTCCCAAGTCTTCTGGTAAACCATTTGTGATGTCCGAGCATACAAAAGAAGTCGTAATATCTTCAAGTTATTATGTAACTTTTAAAAAAATTAAGCAATTTTTACAACGTAGTTAATTTTTATAAATTACCGATTGGTTCTCAAAGCCATAGCGCTTGTTTCTCTGGGTCTGGTCCATAACAGAGTCAAAGATCGCGTCCTCCTCACCAGTGATCAACAGTTTCCATATGGAATGCTCAAGCATCTACGCACGTTTCTGGAGAAATTTTTCCTGCAACGCAAAATTAAACACAAATAAATATCACATGACATTATTATAATATTTTATAATAAATTAACTAAAATGATCATTATTAATAACTTATAACTTAAAATATACATACATGTGCGTCGTACGCTCTATCATCCTCATGTCAGGCATATGACATTGATCCCTCGTCGTCTGTCTGCCCAGCGGTGTGGGAATGCTCAAACATGTTCATATCCAAGACGGGACCCCCTCCCTCCGTGACCTTTCCTGCAATAATTAGTGTATATTATTGTTGTTCATACAAATTTATATTAAAAATGCAATAACTGTTTGTAATTACAATTAATTAATTTACCAAGTCCTCACGATGGTAGTGGAATGATTTTGAGCCACCATGATGTGTGACAGGATTTTTCTGCCGGTTCGTAGAGTTCTTGTCTGACTCCGTCTATAAACTAAAAATTAAGATTATATTTTATAGGTACAAAACTATGTATTTTGTATTGAATAAATTAAGGTAATATATGATAGATTACCTTGAATTCGTCGCTACCCCACCATGAGACCCAAGCATCTTAGAGCTGGCGCACATCCATTGTTGTTTCTTCCTAGATTTTCTTATGCTAGATATCGTATCCTTATAATTGTTTACCACTTTTGAGTTACAGTTACGTTGGTAAAAGGACACGTTTTGCTCTCGTAAGTCTACCACTCCCTTTATATATGTTGAAAAAATATAAGTTATACATTTATAATTAGTCAGCAAATTGTAAAGTGATTATATATAGTGGTATATAATTTTACACTTACCAAGAAGTCCTGCTACATGCTCTCCTATACATGGTCTGGGATCCTACTCCACTTCGGCCAGCATGCAGACATACGACTCATGTACGCCGGCTTCAATATGCTGAACACAATATTAGAAGGCTCAAGCTCAAAGCGCCTGCATTAAATATGATATAGAAAAATCATGATTAATATATCATACAAAATATTTACAATGCAGAAGTAAATTTAATACTTACGAGGCTTCGTCTTTCGGTAGTAATCTAACTACCATACGTGGTGCCTCCTGTGAAGGTCCGCTGCCATCACCATCGCTGCAACCCGTCCCTCTCTGAGACCCAGAGGGAGAACCAGTCTGTAAAGAACTCTGCTGCCTAAAAAATGATATCTGTAATACCCGTGACATACATATTATTTTATTACGAGCATATACGCACGTCTAAATGGACGTGCATTTGATTGCTGAGCCATATTCCTATAGTTTAGCTATTAATAAATAATGGCAGTAAAATCAGTGCAATGATCAATTGCCACATGAACACATTCAAATATAGACAACTGCCTTTGAATTGCCTCATTATCTGGTTCAATGTATATGAATAGCAAGATTGGACTTTTAACAAACAAATAATAATGTTATATGTACCCCTTTTAGTTTAAACCAATTATTTTATTATGTTGTCCATGAACTTAAATCAAACTATTTTATCATTGCTTTCTTAATGTATTTTGATTTTATGTTAATTCTCTGTGTATATAATTGAGTATTTTTAGTATCTGATTTATCAGAGTTGCTGCATTCTCACGGCAGACTTCAACCAAATAAGGATAGATATAATTTGAGTGGATGAAGCTTACTTCTACTTGGGCTTCCATATGAAATGTGGTCAAATACATCTCCTTCTTACACAAAATAACTCATCCAGCATAGGCAGTAAAGAAAGAGTTCTATTTTTGTAGTAACGTGTACTATTGGAAGCAATAAAAAGTATATCATATGACTTCATAAGACCACGAGCATATAACAATATGAACAGAAGAGAGAGGAAGGCATGGAATACATGAACTAAATTTCATAAGCTAACAACAAAATCATGTTATAAGATGCTTTGACATACAAGCGACAAAAAATTCAACATGATAAATACAACCTGCAAGTATGTGAAACATAATATAACCCATAGATTCAAAAAGCATTATCAAACAACAACTAGTCGTGCTCAAACTATTGTCTGACAAACATGCAATTCAGTGATTGCTGGAAACCCTTGTGCTATCACTGTCACCAAGCAGTAAGATCGACCAAATTTTTTGCGAACAGAGTTGAATCCATACAATGAATAAGCTAGTTATTCTAGCAAATTTGGTAGACTTTCTAGTCATGCCTACAACAAAATGCATTTGTCGAAACAAAATTTGAGAAATTAAACATATAAGATAACACAAGTTAATAATGAAATAAGAAAAAGTTTATAGCAGCACCAATAATTTCATAAAGAGAAAACAACATTTTTATTATTGAGAATGTAACTTTGTACTTTAATAAAACTTTCACCCAATCACAATTCAACATACAAAAAAGCAATAAAACAAAAAATACTAATGCGTCAGTTAACAATATTCAACTAACCGGAGTTTACTCATGAGATTCCATAAATTATCGATATAATAATGAAATTCGTCTATTTTATATTTATTACCATTTAACATGAAATAAATGAGAGGCCATTGTTTTGCATTATCTAAGCTACGTATTAATTCATGAACCCTTAGATCTTCACATTCTAATGTCAAATATTATTTCCATCTATCCAAAACACACATTAACACAAATTTACCATGATCTAGGCTTTAAAGTTAGATTCAAGGGCAACTTGACCCAACTGACCTAAATTGCTTGGTAAAATATGATACTATAGTGAGCAGTGTATATCCACAAATAAAACATATTGGAGATAAGTTTAACTATAACAATGACTTGCCTATGGTATATATTACCAAATTTCATTAGACATAGAGTAATACTCTTGGTACTCTTGGTAGGGGTTTATGTGATCAAACGGTAGGGTTTGCAGCATTTTCTAATCTGTAGTGTAATAATTACGGTCTCCTTATTGATTCCTAGCAAAAAATAGATTTGGTTAACTCGAATTTTCTTTCCCATTCAGCAACACCCGTTTTTCTTTACATATATGCAATGGCAAAGACAAAGAAAGATCGTTGATACTATACATAGTTAAATCTATCCATTCAATTTATGGATTAAAAGCATGTCTTCGCATCCAAAAAATAGCAGAATAATAATTAAAATGTCAATTCCATAAATCCCTCATATTCTGTTGTGTTATACTGTGCATTAGTAAGTGTTTTAGTGATATTCCATAAACAAATAAATATGTTGAAAAAAATAATCTAAGAGCTACCTTTGAAACCTTTATCCAAGACCATGTGTTAAGATTTATTTTTAACTTGGTCTCTATACTCCAGAAAGCAAAGTTGATAATCACCTTATTATGCTAAATAGTATAAATCATCAAGTATCATCATCTGCTAACCTGGAATTGAAAACATGTGATGTCAAACTGAAAAAATGATGTAGGATATTTGAATTCATTCAGAAATTATTATCACTGAACCACTTTTATCTATTTATTCTTTTAATATACAAAATGAATATTATAAATTTTAAATCATGATAATACAATTTTTTTTACAGAAATGAATCATGATAGCGCAACACAAATGTTGAAAGTGAACGAATCATAGATAAGGAAAGTGTCACGTCCGATCCAATCTTTCCTTAATATGTGTGTACATATGTGTGTATAACTATATATAGGAGTTGCTAGAAAGATTATCTAAATATAGACCAACATACAATGTCTAATAGATAATTTATTCAAGGTATCGCCTATAATATATACTCACTAAATAAAATTATGTTTTGATTCAACCTTTAAAATAGTCATTAAGAATCAAATTATATAGCATCATCATTTGGTAGAAAAATAAAAGCAATATTAGATGTAAAGTACTACTATGTAAGAGATTGTTTAACTGATATCATATAAGCAATGGAGTTTGTTGTTCAAAGAGAAGAACCTAATGTGTACACACGTACATGATATTTAGATTGTCCCGATCTTTCAGATTAGCCTCCTTGCATGTGGCGGTGGCAAGGAGACATTCACAACTAAATGTAAGTATGTGTGTGTGTCAGTGGACAATCAATATTACTACTTTCGGTACTATCGTATAAGGTAATACATTATAATGGAATATTTTTTCAGTCTACTGATGCGTATATTTCAAAATAAATGTCATTCAAACTCTTTGGAAACAAATCAAAAATTCAAATTCAGGTTTTACTTATTGGTATAAATTATAGGATAAATAAAATAGATAATTCGAGTAATAAAAATGTATGGCGGGAAATACCCGAGTCAGAGTTTTGCCTTTCACAACCTGGTCGGCATCCTATGCAACTATCACAATCTGACCTGCCTTCTACGCTAGCACCTTCAGTAGGCATGCAACCGAGCCTAGCCTTTTCCTCCCTGCACACTTTTGTTTCACTTCACCCTTCTTCCTACACACTCCAGCTCTTCAATGCCTATAAACCTTTACATCAAGCCTGCTACTTGCATTTTCACCTCTCCAATGCATCATCGACGTACATGTTGGTACACCATAGAATAGGGTTCTATGTAAGCCCACCTACCCAAGCCTGATTCTGCAGCATCGTAGTACAAGGTGGCTTCATTTGAAACACATCCTTCATCAGGGCCAGTTGCAGGCCTGTTGTGTAGCAAACTTGGTTACACAACGTTGCTCTGGTTTCACATCCGGCCTTAACCTATTCAAGCAACAGTAGCTCTTAATTTCTATATTAGTGCATCTGAAACGGTTTAAGGCATGTAGCATGAGCACTTTGGCATTCGCAACGGCAGCTAGTTTTTCACTCCCTATTGTGCAAAAATATCCCCTCATTCTCAATCTTGCAACAACATCAGCAACTAATTGCCATATTAGTGCATTTTCATCAATGTCCAAACATATAATTGTAAACTTGTTATTGTATTTCTTCTACCCATCACATATCGGCGATCATCATAGTGATGATCCTTATAGTTGTAATAGTTATAGCCCAACATTCTTCTGTATGGATTTTGATTTTTAATTAATAATTTATGAGTGCTCTCCTCACATGAGGACCACTCTTACATAAAAAAAGTATGGTAGGACCGATCCCATTGCCAAATTCTTGGACATTCTAATTTAATGAAAAATAAACAACAGTGATAAACATGCATGGCATGAAATTAAAGTTTAAATGTGAAGTGGTAAAAAAAAGCTGACATGAGGTGTGACATTTTTAGTAAGATCAATTTTGAATTAATGAGTACAAAAAACCTAAGTATATGCATATTTGAAGATGATACTTTGTTAGTGTCAACTAAAAAACATGCAATGGGTAATTTAATTCATTAGTGTGTTGCCAAAATCTTTCAGAATTACTGATTTTCTGCATTTGTGTTGTCACCGGATGTGTACAGGTGTACGTAAACATCGTAGCGTATGTTATAACTTATAACATGGGAATATTAAAATGAAAGTATATCAACATAATTCAACAACAAATTTAAATTCATAGGTTTCCTATGGATAAAAATAATAATATAACCCAGCCTTTAAAATTCCAAGGGGTAAAATTGGCTTGTGGTAGCCAAACCTCTATTCAAACAAAAAATTGAAGAGTTTCCCGAAAGCTCCTAATTGAATTCATGAAATGTAAGTTAGTCGATTGTATCATATACTATTATCCTCTTTAAATGTGAAGAGACAAAATAAAGATCTTATACATAGGCAGAAAAAGATAATTCTTTCCTGAAGCAAAAAATATGGTCAAGTTAATGAAGTTCTATGCATAAAATTATTCAGCATACAAATATTTGAACTTTGTTTAAAAGGCATCTGAAATAAATAAATATTAGACCATCAACAAAAAAGGTGGGTTCTAATGAAGAACTCGAAATAAAATAAAGATTTTATTCTATTAGAGGTCGAGTTTAGGTCTAAATACCCAATGACTGTTGGATATCATGAAAGAAATGCATACACACACATGTATAAATACATATATATTGAACCATGTTGAAATAAGTATATAACTATGTATATGAGAAAAGGAAGGTAATAATTTTCTATTTGTTCTTAAAACTGAAGGTTGTAATCTGCACATATGTATGAGTATTTTGTTAACCAATCAAAATTTGGAATGATAAATCGCAGTTTTATTAATTGTTAGAAAATATTCAATGAGCATAACCTGTAGCAAAATTTCATCCATTAGAGCTTAAATGAAGTTAATCAACATTCATTCTGTGTAAACTATTAGGTCATATTTACTTCCTAGTTACCCTTCTCTTATTATATATGATAGTTTTAATCAAGTAATTAGCTCAAGTGTGATATATTCATATATGCTTAAATAGAACAATGTTGTACAGTTACCAACTAATTATGTCTATGTAAGAAAATGTAAAGACTTGAAAACTAACCCAAAATTGTAAATAATAATATTGAGGGAAAAAAATAGTGAAGAAATTATTTTTAATTACAATCAACAATTTCATGAATTGAAATTTTAGAAAATTAATGAAAAGAAAAGAAAGGAATGCTGCATCCAAAATTGAGAAATTATTGAATGATATTATAGAGGGAAAAAATCTATAGTTCGACGTTAGAGAATTACAACAAAATTGGAGGATAGAAGAGAAGAAATTACCAGATAAATCTTTGCCGAAGAAGAAGTATAAAGGAGAAGCAATACGAAAATTTTGGCACATGAAAGCTGATGAAAACAAATTAAAATTCATAGAAAACATTTGCAGTTTCATGGAAGATCTAGTTTCATCTAGGGAAGTTGATGAGTGAAGGTCAGGAAGCACAACACGATAAGCTAACCTTAGTCCACAGAATCATTCGGTTGCAAATTGTGAGCCGATGGAGTAATCATAATGTCTGGTATTACTTTAGTGATCAGGCAGTGAAAGTGGGTGGCTGACATCGACAGTGGATCGTCGACAGTAATGAAAATGATGTCTGATTTGGGGGAGATTAGGGTTTTTAGGCTGGCATCAAACGCGAAATTAAAGGAAATGCGTAACATGCGAAAGTAGATAAAAGGGTAATTTAGGAAGTTCAAAAAGACGCAGTTTAAAATAGTTCAATCAATTCTTATTATTAGTAGCAGAGATGGATGAATATGTCATTCAATTATGAGTAAACATATCAAGATTTAACATCAATAATCGCATGTGACATACAAAAAAGTGTAACATCAATATTCGCATAAATTACCTTTTTTCAACATGTATACTATTAAATTAGTCCTCTTCGTTTTCTAATTTAGATTCTGACTCGTATTCTATATTATTTTCCTTTATGGTTTCAAATGCTTCTACTAATACATTTGATTCATCATTTAGAAGCCCTAAATCGATTTGATCATCTCTTATTGCAAATTCATCATTTTCCTTGATCCGCTTGGTACGCATGTTCGTAAGGAATATTCTTTTTTTCAAACGTAAATCTTACCTTCTTTTTAAAACCCGTCGACCAATCTGCTGCATCTTCAACCTTATCTTCTATGAGATTCTTCGGAACAAGTTCATCATCCACCTCCTTCTCCGAATGTACAGGATTGGATGCTATAAGTTCTCTATGACGATCTCACACCAAATAATTCGGTACGAAATCATATTGGCGCAAATGAACTTTTACCATATCTAGTGTCAAATGCTTCGATAGTTTGCACCTACTACATGGACACGAATTTCTTCATCGTTTTCATTATTACGTGAAGCGAATTCAATAAAGACGTGTACAACATTTTGAAAATGTTCACTTATTGAGCCTCCAATTTCTCTTATTTGTTGGTAGATCTAGCTCCTATCGATAAAATAATTGATTATTTTTCCTACTTTAAAACATAAAAGTGCATTAATCATTTACGTCTTGACATTTTATTTTTCAAATAAATCATACATTTAATTTTTCGCAAATATATATATTATTCTATTAAAATTTATTTTCAAACAGATTTACATAAATTTTTAGATTATTGTTTTACATTTTGATGGTTGGTCATCTTAATTCCCATAACAAATACAGTGGTAATTATATTTTGCAAATCATTTTATTTTCAACGATTCAACAAAATTTCGGCAACACTTCCTTTTTGTTGCTTGTATCGTACACATTTGTGTACACAGGAAACAAAAACAAAGTGTTGTCCAAATTTTGTGAACCATTTAAAATAAAATGATTTGCAAAATATAATTACTACTATTTTTGTAACTTGTCATACAGTGACAAATCCGATAAATATTGCGTCGGATGAATATAACACTACTAGAACTACAGTATATAGCCACGACAGGTTTCCAACGGCTCGTTATTTTTTGACTTGCCGTTGGTAACCATTGGTAATTGGAAAAATAGCCGTTTGCGGCCGTTGGAAATATTCGTGTAAACCTGCAGCGAGACCGAGCCTGAATCATTATTCTGTTCTTCTCCAAATACACCAAAACCCTCCTCCACTCCTCCTCCTTCCTTACTCCAGCTTCCCCATGCAACCGGCAGCCGCTCTGACGCCATCAATCAACGCCAGCAGCCTCTCTCCATCCTCAGACATCTCTAAAATCAGGTTTTGCCTAAAACCCTAAAAATTTAAATTTTTTCTAATTTTGTGTTAATTTGTTGTTATAGTTGTATCTAATGACCTATGGATTATTTATTCTACCAAACTAAGTGATAATTAAATTATTACCATCCAAATGTCTAAATTGTTTGTGTGTGTATATTATGCACATATATACATATGTTTATAATTTAGCGTAAATGCGCATTTGAGTTAGCATTAGATTAGTTAGAATTGATTTAAATTATTTTTGTATGTTTTGTAAAATATTAGGCAAACATGAATTAGTCGACTATTTTACGAACATGAATTTTATCTTTTACAAAATATATTAGCATTAGATAAATAAGTATATAATTTATTATATATATACATGAATTATATATTTTGTGAAATAGTAAAAATCATATAATTTACTATATATTTAGTAAAATAGTAGAACATAAATAAAATAATGCATAATATGCTTTATTTTATATATTTAATAAAACGGTAACATATAAACAAAATTTAAATCCCTTAGTGAATTTTTGGCCCCGTCTAACAAGTGTTATATATGATCGTTGTATGAATATTTGTTTTTATTGCAAAACGAATATTCATATTCATCTGATACAATATCTGTTGGATTTATCCCTATATTGGACAAGTTACAAACACTATAAAGTAATTGCGTTTCGTATATCATATCGTTATAAACGGTTCACAAAATTTCGACGGCATTTCCTTTTCGTTCCTTGTGTACATGCATATGTGTACGATACAAGGAACACGGGGGAAGTGCTGCCGAAATTTTAAAAAATCGTTTATAATGATATGATTTAAGGAATGTAATTATTATTGCGTTTGTAATGGGAAGTAGGATGACCGACCATCACAAAAGGTACAAAAATGTGAACAAAATATCAAGAAATATAACTTTGTATATAAACGAAAATGGATTATAAAAAACAGTAAAATCTAAATGTGTTTATCGAATTTGATTAATAATTTTTTTACTATTGATCATAGGTTTTACAGTAGGAAAAATGGTCAATTATTTTATTGATCGGAGCTGGATGTAGCAAAGAAGAGAAATGGGAGCTCAATAAGTAAATATTTTCTTAAAGGGGTAAATGTGTTTGTGGAATTTTCTTTAATTAATATTGGAAACGACGTAGAAATTTGTTGTCCATATAGTAGGTGTAAATTGTTGAAGCATTTAGTACCGAATATGGTTAGGATTCATTTGCGCCAATATGGTTTCATAACCAATTATTTGGTGTGGGATCGTCATGGAGAAATTATAACACGTAACGAAGAACAGTCAATAGAGGTCATTAGTGATAAAGTTAGTATGACGAATCTCATAGAACATATGGTTGAAGATGCAGCATGATCAATGTTCCCTACTGTTGAAATTAATAACAACGATGTTAACATCGAAGAGGAACCAAATGTTGGAGCGAAAAATATATATGACTTATTGGATGCTGCTAAGAAATCTCTTTGGAATGGATGTACTAGCGGCATTCAATTATCGGCAACTACAGAGTACATTGCAATGAAATCAAAGTACAACCTCACAGAAGCCGGATTTACGGCTGTTGTACAAGCTGCTAACGCCATATGCCATTAGATAATTTAATGTGTGAAAATTATTATGAAGTGAAAAAACTTATGCCATCTTTCGGTTTGCCGTATCAAAAAATTAATATATGTCTAAATGGTTGCAGTTTGTTTTGGAAAGATGATGTCAGTCTTCGGAATTGTAAAATATGTAATCAGGAAAGATACAAAACAAGGAAAAAAAGGGGAAAAAAGGTTCCATACAAGCGTATGCATTATTTACCTATCACTCCTAAACTTCAAAGGTTATATGCATCATCTGTAACAGCGCATCATATGAGATGACACGGTGTAAGAACACCTGAAGAAGGTACGTTAACACACCCATCTGATGGAGAATCATGGAAGTAATTTGATAAGAAATATCCCGATTTCGCAGCGGGGAGCCCTAACGTAAGACTAGGTTTGTATACTGATGGATTTTCACCGTTTTCTCAGTTTGGTTCTAAATATTCATCTTGGCCTATAATCATTACACCTTACAATCTACCCCCGTGGATGTGTATGAAAACACCATATATGTTTCTCACAATTTTCGTCCCTGGCCTTGATGATCCGACACACGGTGTCGATGTTTACTTACAACCACTAATCGAAGAGTTGAAAACATTGTGGCCTGAAGAAGTTGAAACATACGACGTATCGAAAAAAATTTGGATGTTCGCTTCTTTGTTATGGACTATTAGCGATTTTCCTGCATATGCAATGCTTTCGGGTTGGAGTACGACCGGTTGTTTTGCTTGTCCATACTGTATGGAAGAAACATGGGCATTTTGTTTACGGCATGGGAAGAAAATTTCATGATTTGACTGTCATCGACGTTTTCTCCATATTAATCATACTTTTAGAAGGGACAAAAAAAAACTTCATAGCTAATAGACATGAGAGTTTACAACTACCAACGATTTGGTCAAGTGAAGATATATCTGAACTTCTAAAAGATTATCCAAAGATACATGAAACCGGGCAACAAACTGAAATCCAAGGTAAATGGACGTTTCATAATTGATGCAAACAGAGTATATTCTGGGAGTTGCCTTATTGGAAAAATCTCTTAATCCATCATAACATTGACGTGATACATAATGAGAAAAACGTATTCGATAATGTGTTTAATACACTTATGAATGTTAAGGGCAAGACTAAGGACGATCTGAAATCAAGACGTGATATAGAAGAAATATATAATCGTCCTGAGCTTCATATGAAGCCAAATGACACTAAAAAACCCAAAGCATGTTATGAACTAGATAATAACCAATTTAAAGTACTGTTAAAATGGGTGGATGGATTACGATTTCCTGATGGGATTTCATCTAATCTTCGTAGATGTGTCGACTATAAGAACAGAAGGCCGAGTGGGATGAAAAGCCATGATTGTAATGTAATGATGAAAATTTGTTACCCGTCGCTTTCAAAGAATTGTTGCCGGTAAAAGTTTTGAAGGTTATAATAGAACTTAGTTTATTTTATAAGGAGCTTTGTTCAACTACGTACGTTAAAAGTTGACCGTCTTCGTAAACTTGAGGTAGAAATCCCTATACTTCTCTACAAACTAGAGAAAATATTTCCTCCAGCTTTTTTCAATGTAGTGGAGCATTTACGTATTCATCTTCCATTTGAAGCACGTCTTCGAGGTCCTGTGCAATATGGATGGATGTATGCATTCGAGAGGTATGTTATTAATACTGAGTATGTAAATGTTAATTTAACTATAAATAAAAATCAATATTGATACGAAATATTTTTTATTAGGTACTTAAATCATTTAAAGAAAAAAGTGAGACAAAAAGCTCGAGTTGAAGGTTCGATTTGCAAATCATATATCGAAGAAGAAGCATCGTTCTTTTTCTCTCATTATTTCATTGATCATGTGAATATATCATTTCAAAGTGTTGCGCGTAATGATGAGGCCGTTGAACATGATTCTTCTTCTGAAGCAATGTTACCTATTTTTAAAAAACATGGTCGACATGCTGGAAAATGTGTAGAAGTATGGTTAGATGATAGAGATTACCATGTAGCACACACATATATTCTTTTTAATTGTCCAGAAGTTGCACCATTTATTAGGTAATTATCAGAGTACAAGTTTTGATAAATTTAATTTAATACTGCATGCGTAAATTAATAGTAAAGTAATATATTATGTTTTAGTTTGTAGTGTTTATGAATCACAAAATCCAAACGGCGATTTAAGCAAAAATTTCGCTACTTGGTTTTCGAGCTACGTTTGTGATCCTACAAATAATGTGGTCGACGAAGGATTAAAATATTTGGCGTTGGAACCGAAAAGGAAAGTTAAAACGTATCCAATATTTTTCGTTAATGGATGTAAATTCAACACCAAAGAATCGGTGCTGAAAAATTAACAAGCAATACCGGTGTATTTGTTAAAGGCAGTGATGATCCTAATAATCATATACATGATTTTTATGGCGTGTTAACCCAGATTTTGCAATTGTCATATTTTATAAGACCCGTAGATGAAGTTTTTTTGTTTAGATGCAACTGGTTCGGCAATGTTCAAGGTTCTGGTATTAACGTGCATCCAAATTATAATCTTATAGAAATTAAACATATCTTCCGTTATCAGCAGTACGATCCTTTTGTACTAGCCAAACAAGCCCTACAAGTTTATTACGCCCCTTATCCGTCTCTAAAAAGAGATAAAGCGGATTGGTCTGTGGTTTTTAAAACCAAGGCGAGATTTACATTCGATGGAAAGAATATTCCAGAAGAACAAGCCTATCAAGCAGATATCGAGGAAAATGTTGAAATCACAATTACAGACGATCGAACTAATTTTGGACAATTAAATAATGAGATAAATGTATTAATCGAAGCATTTGAGAGTGTAGAGGAAAACAATATAGAACATGAGACCGAGTCTGAATAAGAAAACGACGAGGACTGAGTAATATCCGGTAATTTTTACAATTATTCATGCACACACATCACATATCATCATCATCATTACATGCGCACTACCAATTAAAAATGACTTTATTACATGCACCACATATCATCATCATCATTTTATCTATGTCTATAATTAAAAATAGATATTTTCAATAGGTATTATGTCAGGCTCATAACGTCGTAGCTCTTCTTGCTCGGCCGGCAGGAGTAGTGGTGAGCCTCCGGCTCGACCACTTGTATATTTGTAGCCGAAGGCTGATGGAGCGTAAGTATCAAAATTAAAATGATAACAATATAAATTTGTTCATATATACACACACACACACACTTGTCTAAAGCTTTGTTTTATACTTAACACAGGGGATTTGATTTAGAGGCCTCAAGAGTTGTGCTTGGCATTTCCAAGCAATCATATATGAGCAGGATGACAAATTGCTGGCCTAAGTGGAGTAAGATCCCTAACCACGTCAGGAAGGCCATCTGGCATGATTTTCTGGTGAGTTTATACCACTTTACTATATGAATAAGTATAAATGAACAATTAGTAATATTTTTTCTTTGTACAGGGGCAAGTGGACTTGGCGGAGCCCGATGTCGCCATGGTTCAGCGCCACTGGAATTCGAAGGACGCCAAAAATTACAGGGAGGTAATGTCAGCTCTTAAAAAATCGGGGAAGAAACCGAACTGGATGGGCGCTTTCGTATGAGATTCTTGGATTAGTTGGTGGGAGAGCAACGAGTTCAAGGTAAATCTACCAAATATATAGTTAATTATTTAGCAATTAGTAAATATAATATTCAATTTAAATTACAGGTGGAGTCGGAGAGGAACTCCGCCAATAGAAGTAGGAATCCTGTAACGCATCGTGGCGGATCCAAGTCTTTTCAACATCACCGTGAGGACTTGGTAAATTTATCAATTACGAATCTAAACCGTTATTGCATTTTGTATATTAATCAATTCAGTAATTAGCTATGAAAAATTAAAATATATAAATTATTCATCGCAGGAAGGATCGCTTGGACGTCCTGTGTCTATGATGGAGGTATTTACCCGCACCCACGCATCAAGACAAGCAGACAATGCTGACAATATTACATATCAGTGGGATGATGATGATAAGGCGATGGCTGCATATGTATGCATATTTTAAGCCTTTTTTTATTAATATCGATAAGTTTAAATCCTATCTACTACTTTTAACCTGTAATTGTTTTTTATTTTGGACAAAGTTTCAGGAGGCGCGGGCAGAGCTGCTTTCAGAATCGGATCGCGATGAGTTGACGGTAAAGGAGCAAGATAATATTTTTGATGTTATCATGGATCCGATGCAGCGGAATATGCACTACGACTATGGAAACCAAGCGGTAATCTAATAAACATTGCAATATTATATTTAATAAATTAACCTATAGATACACTATACATATGATGATTTCTACCTGAGTTAAATCTAACATATACATGATTTACCATCCTGCACCATTTTCATTTAGTAAAATATGCATTTCCTTGTGGTATATGCATTGCTTAAGATCACGTCATTTACGTTTCTATATTTTAAAATATGCATTGCTTAAGAAATGATTATAATACAAATGTGAACATCTCACATTCTATTTGCAGGTTCGGACCGCTCAAAAGACGTGTGACAAAGCAGAAATAAAAGAGCTTAGAGCCATGGTTGAGCAGCTGCAAGAGCAGGACCGTCTTCGCGCTATACAAATGGAGCAGCTGAATCAACGTTTAGCGGAGTACACGCATAGGCATGGTTCCTTCCCTTCGTCGTCTGGTGCTTCCGGAGGTGAGGATGATGCTTGAGAGGTATATTGATTATTGTCTTTGTGTTTCGTTATTGTATATATTGACTTTGAGGTAGTGAGGATTGTGTTTGATGGTTATTGTGTATATATTGACTTTGAGGTGGTGAGGTTTAAGTGTTTGCATTGTATATTTTGACTTGAATATGGATTGGAGTTGGTGTTGGTGAGGGTTTTGTTGTTTATGTACATATTGACTTGTAGTTTGGTTTGAAAATGTAATGTTTGATGTTTATTTTGGTTGTTTATATTGTTTGTGGTATAATGTGTTGGATATGTGATATATATATATATATATATGTATGTATGTATGTATGTATGTATGTGTGTGTGTGTGTGTGTGTGTGTGTGAAATGTAGTGGAAATGGAGTGGAAATGGATATATATTGATTATGTGTGGTTAGAAGGCGAATGGCTTGCTGTTATAAAAAAAATTCACCCATATTAGCAACGGCTACCAACGTCTACAAATGGCTATTTGGTCATTTTATTGCAACGGCTTCCAACGGCCTCCATCGGCTATTAGCCGTTGGAAATACCCCGTATCTTCCGTTGGAAGCCGTTGGAAAGCGTGAACGCTATTCCAACGGCTTTTCCAACGGCAACCAATGGCCGCCAACGGCTTGGAGCTGTTGGAATAACCATTCTCTCTTGTAGTGTAAATGTCTGTTCTATGATAAAAATGAATATTCATACAGCGATCATATGCAATATTTGCCAGACGAAACCAAAAACTCTCTAAGAGATTTACAAAAAGTAGAGTGTATTATACAACAATTTTTACGATAATTTATTTACATTCTAAAAAACGTATATGCTAAATCGTCGTTTTCGTCATCTTGAAAACGCATACATCAAATTTTGAGCATCGATTCTAATTAATTCAAAGAGGCCCAATACGCGTATGCACTAATTAATCAACACATATACACCAATTAATGCACATATACACTAAACAAAATTTCTCTCTCGACATTTTAATGATATACTTGTAATAACAACCTAATCAGCATTCAATAGGGTATATCAAATAATCAATGGAGTATTATACAACTATAACAACAAATTAATCATAATTTAACAAATCAAAATTAAATACAAGGTTTAGAAATTAAACCTTCTTACTGAGAAATAGGTAATGAAGCTAGTTGAAAATCGAAGATGGAGACCCCCGGCAGCGTGGAAGCTTATTGATGGCATGGAGAAGGGGTTAGAGGAGGGGATGACTGATTTGGGGAAGAAATGAACTGAAAGAGACCATCAGCCTTGGCAGAAGGTATTCGTGATTCTTCGACGGCCGCCAACGACTAAATTAACGAAGGCTTCCAACGGCTATGTTATTTCAATTTCAATTATGTCATGGAAATTCCTTGTCGTTGGCAGCCATTGCTAATTGGACAACGCGCTAATTGGACGACGCATCGTCGACGGCTGTCGGAAACAGCCGTCACTATTTATTGTGCTTCTGGTAGTGATAGTAAAGTAAATAGCCAAAACCTATGGCATTTTAGGTTTTCAAACATTATGATTTTAATCCACATCAATTTAGATTTCTTTGACAATAAAATTTGCAACCATTCCAAATCCTACTGCAAGTTAAAAATGGTGTGAAATAAAGAGCTTTTTGGTTACAACTCATTTAGTACAAAATAGCGTACTTATGCGCCTCGCTAGTGCTGATCACATACATATGCTCTTGACTATACAAGGTCAAGATAGGAATATTAAATCCTAAATTTTCACCTGAAGCGTCAAAACGATTATACACGTATTGGGAAAAATAAATCTTAAATTGGCAATGTACCCACTGAAAACAAATGACTTTGATTTAACTATCTTGTACAAATTTTTTAATTAACCTATGATTTAACCTAGGCATATATCAAAAGAGTCATGAACACTGTGTGCATTCATGGATAAAACTATAAATCATATTAGACCTGCACCTATTGGTATTTTGAATATCAATAATACTGTTACGATTTAAGCTACGGGAAATATGCATACTACGAATTAAATTATGCACATATGTCATAGTGTTTATGCCAACTATGAATTGTATCAGAACAATTCCAAATTGTACGTATTATCAAAACTAATAAAACTAGTGCTTTTTAACCTATATGTAAAAGAGCTGGTACAAGAAAAACTAAGCAAAACCTGGTATAAATTAATAACTGCTGCAAATTTGTTTTCAATATGAGGTCTTCACATCATCAAATGACCCAACTAAGGCTGCCAAAATCAATCGAGTGCGGCCGCGGGTTACTGAGGAGGTGCGACCGGACTGAAGCAGCGAGTGCGGCCCGACTGAGGAGGCGCAACCGATAAACAGCAGCAGCAAAAGGTAGAAAAGGGCGCAACCGTTTGGACAAACGGGTGCGGGCGCGACCATTCGAAGGGATACGAACCAACTATAAATAAGGAGGAAAACTGATCACTTTCCTCACTGAATTTTCAGTCCGAATATCTCTTCTCTTCTAATAACTGGTGTTCTTATATTCAAATCACGGAGTGATATAATCATTACAATTTCGAGCAGAATTCGTCTGTTGTATCTTGGGAGAATTTTGAAATAAAATTCTTTAGGAAATCGTTACGACGAGCCTCAGATATAATCTGGTTAGAATTCTAGTATGCTTGTATATTTATATACATTATTCTGTATTCTATCCATTATTCTAGTTATATTGTTTATTCAAAATAAGTATAACTCTGTTATTGTAACTTATTTACAACATTCGTATTGTTATAATAATTAATACAGAATTCCAGTGCAGTGGAAATCTGAGTTATAAACTTGTGCGACGAGTTTATTGTAGCGTGCTATCTGTTTTAGTATACTAGACATATAACATCTTAAGAATTTTACTGTTTTTGCTAAAACAGAGATGGCAACAGTAGAGCTCTCAACAAAGCACACTACACACAACATGCCCGATCCTTTTAAAGGAGATGGTGACGATTTTCTAACGTGGCAGAATCAAATGTTATTTTATCTCACCACACTCTGCCTGCAAAGGTATCTCGAGGAGGAGGAACCGATTCCTGTACCAGGCAAGGAATCCGATGTCGATATGTGGAAGCATTCTGATTTTCTATGCAGAAACTATATTCTGAATTGTCTCGACAAGGTGCTATACAAAGTATATCATCCTCTAAAGACAGCAAAAGTACTCTGGAATGCACTTGCCACGAAGTATAAGATGCAGAATATCAGTCTTAAGAAATTCATTGTAGACAAATTCATGGAGAACAAGATGGTTGACTCCAAACCGGTGACTGCTCAACTCCATGAACTGCAAATAATCATTCATGAACTCGAGGCGGAAGGTCATAAGGTTGGAGAATCGGTTTTGATTGAACCATCATAGGAAAACTGCCGCCATCGTGGAGAGATTACCACAATTATCTGAAGCATAAAAAGAAGGAAATCTCTTTACAAGATCTCATAGTCCGATGGAAAATTGAGGCAGATAAGCGTGGAACTACAAAACAAAGAGAGGAGGCATTTGTGGCTGAAGATTCAAAGACCAAAAACAAAAAGAAGAATTTCCAGAAGAAAAGGAAAGCTCCAGACAACAAACCAAAAGGCAACAAACGAACCAAAAAGTTTAATGGTGAATGTTGGGTTTGTGGAAAAGTTGGACATGCCGCTAGAGATTGCAGACTCAAAAAGGACCGCAACAAAGAGGCAAATATAGTAGACAACATGGAAGTGGACGAGTTCAACTTCTCGGAAGTTGTATCTGAATGCAACATGGTTCAGAATCCTAACCAATGTTGGGTAGATACAGGCGCTACTCGTCATGTTTGTTCTGACAAATCCATGTTTTCTACATATCAAAAATTCGATCACGAAGAAAAATTCTACATGGGTAATTCTACAGTTTCCATGATCGAAGGCAGTGGCATAGTAATCCTCAAGTTTACTTCTGGAAAAACTGTTAAGTTGAATGACGTGCTCCACGTTCCAGACATACGCAAGAATCTCATCTCTGGTGCAGTCCTATCAAAGAAGGGATTCAAGATGGTGTTCGAGTCAGACAAGATGGTTCTGTCCAAAGCTGGAATGTATATAGGAAGGGGATATTTATGTGATGACTATTTAAGGAAAATGTAGCCGTTGTCGGCAACAAAAATATGTATTCTGATTGTGCTATTAATAAAATTGAAGTTTCTTATTTGTTTGAGCACGAAATTTTATTATGGCATGATAGATTGGGACACATAAATTTCCGCAAAATGAAAACATTATCAAACTTGGGCTTAATTCCAAAATTCCAAGTAGATAAGAACTACAAATGTGAGACATGTGTAGAAGCAAAAATGGTCAAACAACAATTTAAATCTGTTGACAGAAGCACCGAACCATTAGGTTTGGTACGTACAGATTTATGTGATTTTACATCACTACCTACAAGAGGTGGGAAAAAGTATTTCATTACTTTTATTGACGATTATACGCGATATTGCTATGTATATCTTTTAAATAGTAAAGATGAAGCAATGACAGCGTTTATAAAATACAAGGCTGAGGTAGAAAATCAGTTAACTAGAAAGATCAAGATACTAAGATCTGATCGAGGTGGAGAATATGAATCACCATTTGAACAATTCTGTGAAGAAAATGGAATAATTCATCAAACAACGGCTCCATATTCACCACAAAAAAATGGTGTAGCCGAGAGGAAGAATAGAACGTTAAAAGATATGATTAATGCAATGCTTTTAACTTCTGGTCTACCGAAGAACTTGGGGGGTGAAGCCCTAAATATGTCAAATCATATACTAAATAAGGTTCCTCACAATAAAACAGGAACAATTCCATATGAGATATGGAAAGGACACGAACCAAGCTTTAAATACCTCAAAGTGTGGGGGTGCTTGGCAAAAGTTCCAGTTCCGCCTCCCAAGAGAGTCAAACTTGGACCAAAAACAGTAGATTGTTATTATCTTGGGCCAGTCCAAAATAGTAGTGCCTACAGATTTTTGGTATTCAAGTCTGATATAACTGATATTCATGTAAATACAATCATGGAATCAAGATATGCCTCATTCTTTGAAGATGTGTTTCCGCATAAAAGGAATGAAGGAAATAATGTCCCTAAATGGGCAAGAGAAGAATTGAGCAATTCACATGAAGATGAAACTCATCACGAGATTGAGGATGCTGAACCAAGAAGAAGCGTAAGGGCTAGAACTTCCAAAACATTTGGTTCGGACTTTTTTACATATGTATTAGAGCACGAACCTCAGACGTACAAGGAAGCAATGTCATCTTCTGAATCCTCATGTTGGAAAGAAGCAATCCAAAGTGAGATTGATTCAATTCTAAGTAATAAAACTTGGGAAATTGTTGATATTCCACTAGGAATAAAACCAATTGGCTGTAAATGGATTTTCAAGAAGAAAATAAAAGCAGATGGCTCTATCGACAAGTATAAAGCCAGATTAGTAGCCAAAGGATATCGTCAAAAAGAAAGAGTAGACTTTTTGATACATATTCGTCGGTAACACGAATAACCTCTATAAGAATGTTAATAGCAATTGCATCCATCTACAATCTATAGATTCATCAAATGGATGTAAAAACAGCATTCTTAAATAGAAATCTCGGTGAGGAAATTTATATGGAGCATCCTGAGGGATTTATTTCCAAAGGAAATGAAAACAAAGTCTGTAGATTAGTCAAATCATTATACGGACTAAAACATGCTCCAAAGTAATGACACGCAAAATTTGATAGTGTCATGATGAGAAATGGTTTTCGTATAAATGAATGTGACAAATGTGTTTATTATAAACAACTTGGACAATCATATGTGATGATCTGTCTGTATGTGGACGATATGCTAATACTCGGTCCAAATACTCAGATAATTGAGACCATAAAGAAAATGTTGATCAACAATTTCGACATGAAAGACTTGGGTGTTGCAGATGTTATTTTGGGAATAAAAATAATAATAACACCTAATGGAATTGAGTTATCTCAATCACATTATGTAGAAAAAGTGATTGAAAGATTTCAAAAATTTAGAATTAAAGAAGTAAATGCACCTTTTAATCCATCAGAAGTACTGCATAAAAACACTAATGAGAGTGCAAAGCAACTGGAATATTCTCGTGTAATAGGATGTCTCATGTATCTCATGAATTGCACAAGACCAGATATAGCTTATGCAGTAAGTCGATTAAGCAGGTATACGAGCAAATCAGGGAAGGAACACTGGAAAGCACTAATAAGAGTGCTTGGATATTTAAAAAATACCACTACCTATTCCTTACATTATGGAAAATATCCTACCTTCTTAGAAGGATATAGTGATGCAAATTGGATTGCTAATTCAGAGAAATCAAAATCAACGAGTGGTTATGTCTTTACCTTAGCAGGGGCAGCAGTGTCATGGAAATCTACTAAACAAACATGTATAGCTTGATCCACTATGGAATCGGAGTTCATCGCTTTAGATAAAGCAGGCGAAGAAGCAGAATGGCTTCGTCATTTTTTAGAACATATTCCATTTTGGCCTAAACCTGTACCGGCCATATGCATACACTGTGATAACCAAGCTGCACTAAGCAGAGCGCACAACTTTGTGTATAATGGAAAGTCACGACATATTCGTCGACGCTATAACACAGTTAGGCAGTTACTCTCAAATGGAACTATTTCCATAGATTATGTGAGAACAAATGATAACCTAGCAGATCCATTTACTAAAGGTTTATGAAGAGAGAAAATTGACTGCGCATCGAGGGGAATGGGTTTAAAAGCCTAAACCACAAAGATTTATCTTATACGGAAACCTATCCTATCGACTGGAGATCCCACGGACTAGGATCAATAGGCAAACCAGTTCTGAATAACTCAAGACGTAATGCGTTTGCGTGGACATAGTCCAACTCCATTCCTATGGTGCACAATATAAATGCATGCCTACAGAAGTATTCAAAGGTTAAAACTATGTTTTTTAATGAGGACCGTATCTTGGAAATAACAAGTGGGGTATATGTAGGATACTCTTAATGGTAGCGATCACCTATGTTAGTGTGAACTGAGTCGGCTCTATGAGAATATTAAAAGGCTTTTATTCTATAAAACACTCGCAGAACCAAAAAATTGTTCAGGACCAAAATGAACACAACCAAGAGATTGGATGAGAAGGGAATCAATGCTTCGTAAAGCTTATTGTCTGGATATACAATAAAGGCCGACGGTTCAAGATGAAATAATTCATCGATTAGCCAAGTAGATCCGATAAGTTTTAACTAGGGAAAGTTCAAAGTGAAATATCTACTTATCCACGATAAAACATTATTTCATATGTACTCTGTGATATTTCGCTTTGTTTGGGGGAAAAATATATTATCATTTATGTGGGGGATTGTTGGAATTCCTAGTGTAAATGAAATACACTTGTCCCACATCGCCAAATTTGCAAAGCCATTCCAATATATATATGGCTTTGCAATGAAGGTGTTGGGGCCTAGGGGCACCCAAATGTATGCTTCGTTGTGAGGAGGAAGATTATGCATCTCCACCACACACCTGCGCCGCCGCCGTCCGTCCGTCCGACCGACCGACCGAGCCGGGCTCGGGTTCGGGTTTGTTACTACAAAACTGGGCCGGGTTTTTTAACAGTTGCTGGCTAATGAACAGACGCGACTGTTCATAAGCGGACGCGGGTTACTGAGGAGATGCGACCGGACTGAAGAAGCGAGTGCGGCCCGACTGAGGAGGCGCAACCAATAAACAGCAGCAACAAAAGGCAGAAACGGGCGCGACCGTTTGAAGGGATACGAACGAACTATAAATAAGGAGGAAAACTGATCACTTTCCTCGTTAAATTTCCAATCTGATTATCTCTTCTCTTCTAATAACTACTGTTCTTATATTCAAATCACAGAGTGATATAATCATTACAATTTCGAGCAGAATTCGTCTGTTGTATCTTGGGAGAATTTTGAAATAAAATTCTTAATGAAATCGTTACGACGAGCCTCAGACATAATCCGGTTAGAATTCTAGTCTGTTTGTATATTTATATACATTATTCTGTATTCTATCCGTTATTCTAGTTATACTGTTTATTCAAAATAAGTATAACGCTGTTGTTGTAACTTATTTACAACATTCGTATTGTTATAATAATTAATACATAATTCCAGTGTAGTGGAAATCTGAGTTATAAACTTGTGCGACGAGTTTATTGTAGCGTGCTATCTGTTTTAGTATACTAGACATATAACAGAAATGAAATGAGATGTTTCCTTTTTTTGAAATTGCCTTAGTTTGTGAAAGGCTTAATGGTTAAGGTTGTCATCGAATTATTCCTGTTTATGGAAATTTATTGCAAGATAATTTCAAATAATTATTGCAGCCAACAAATACTTTTACATTGTGATTAATGAGGACCTTTTAAATTTCTTCCAGAAAGATTGTGAAAAATAAGTTTAAAGGCTGAACAAAAAAAGCAATATACTCATGTTTTCCTATAATTTTTAAATTCAATAAACACAATGAAGAGTTTAGATCAAAGTCATGTCAACCGAGCTTAATTGTTTAATTAGGACCTTCTTTTCCAAGTCGATTTCTTTCTCTTATATTTAGAAAAATGTTACTTCAGTGAACAATTATCTGAATAAACACAACAGAGGAAACAAGACCTAATCCACTGATCAGATCTCAAGCCCTATGAACCATCAGATCTCGGTGCATCTAAAGGCTTACAAGCAATAAGGCATTATGATGCGGATCACTAAGTATATGGGCCTAGCCCATTTTATATAAATACATGTAACTTTCTTATTTTCGAGTACAGTGATTGTATCAAACAGTAAATGCAATACAAATTATATCTGATTTCTAATTTGGTATCAGAGCAGTTCGCCTAAAGGCATTCTTCTTTCGCTGATCGTCACTAAGACGAAGCATAGCTTCGTTCCCCTCAGAATATATCTTCATCACCGGGGAGTTAACCTCTCTGATCAAGCGTAGTTCTTGTACCCCATCATTCTAACTGTGCCACGTCAAGAAGGGATCAGAACTGTGTCTTCATCTCCGCTTCTGGCTGCAACAGTTAAGTGCTTTACAGATCTCACTGTGCCACGCCAAGAAATCCCCAGTCAACTTTCTGACTGCATCTTGCCTCATTAGAATCCTCCCTCTCCTATCCAAGAAACAAGGTAATAATCAATTCTTATCAAATTTCTGCAATGGCTCACGATGAAGATGACATAACATCAGCAACATCAAGAAATGAAGTAAAAGAAACTGCACTATCCTTTGTCAAACTCAAAAGCAATGTTATAACCATCCCTCTCGATGAAGATAACTACATCTTGTGGAAGTACTAAATTGACACAGCCTTGAAGGGACATGGCCTTCAAGATTATATCAAAGGCACTATCCCCATCCCACCTGTCATGAAGGAAGACAGAGAAGGAAACCCTGTTAGCAATCCAGAATATGCCAATTATCAAAAACAAGACAATCTCTTATCTTCATGGTTATTATCCTCTATAAGTACCAATCTACTGTCACAAGTCGTTGGATGCAATTCCGCTCATGAAATATGATCACGTATTGAACAAATTTTCAATTCACAATTGGCAGCAAGGATAATGCATTACAAGAGGCAGTTACAAGATGCAAGAAAAGAAGATATGAGCATGAGGGACTATCTTGCTAAAATCAAGAACTTGTGTGATAAACTAAGTGCTGTAGGTCACAAGATATCAGACAGTGAACAAATTCTTACTATAACTAATGGTCTAGACGAAGAATATGAGTCAGTGATTACCTTCATCGCATCACAAAAGACACTTCCAGATTTACAATATGTACAGTCTGCCCTTACTACTCATGAAGGCAGAATAGAGCAAAGAAAGGCAATACAATCGGAAATGTCTGTCAGCTATGCATCTGGGTTCAATTCAAGAAACAAGAATCAGCAAAAACTTACACAAAATCAAAACTCAAGATCAGACAGTCAACAACAAAGAAGTAATCAACCACAAAGAGGAAGAGGCAGAGGCAAAAACAATTACGATAACAGAGTGAAGTGTCAAATATGCGAGAAGTTTGGCCATGCAACCAACAAGTGTTATTTCAGATTCAACTCTGAGTTTAACATAGGACAGTCAAGCCAAAAAGGGCTTAATGCCAACATGGCTCAAATAAATCAACAGACAAAGACCAACAGTGATGGTTTCAAGACACAAGGCAGCAATGGTGATGACTTGGTTAAACCAGAAGATCTAAACATTAAAGACTGGTACCCAGATTCAGGAGCGACAAATCACATCACCAACAACCTTCAAAACTTGAATCTTGGCAACAAAAGTTACTCAGGTATGGAAGCTATACATATGGGGAATGGTGAAGCTATAAGTATATCACATGTTGGAATTGGCAGTATTATAGGTAAGAGGGAATTATTTTTAAACAACCTATTAAGAGTACCCAAAATCAAGAAAAGCTTGATAAGTGTTTCTCAATTTGCCAACGATAATAATGTATACTTCGAGTTTCACCCTAATTTTTGCTTGGTTAGGGGTTTACTAAACAAAAACATATTATTACAGGGTAATTTGGACAAGGGCTTATACAAATTCACTTCCGTCAAGTCAAATAAAGGCCATATAGGAAGAAACTGGTGCAATCATGTCAATACTACCATGTTAAGTAGAAGAAATACTCTTGAATGTTGGCACAAGAGGTTGGGACATCCCAGTAATGACATTGTAAAAAGGATTCTGATAGATAATAAAGTAAAATTTGATGATATACCTATTTCTGAAATTTGCACACACTGCCAGATTGGCAAAATACACAAATTACCATTTACAAGATCTGAAATAGTGCATAGACAGCCACTGAATCTGATTGCAGCAGACCTATGGGGTCCAGCACCACATGACTCATCTTCTGGCCATAGGTACTATCTTCCTTTGGTTGATGCTTATTCTAGGTATACATGGATATTCTTCCTTAAATCAAAATCTAAAACTTGCAGCATAGTGAAACAATTTATTACACTAGTAGAAAAACAAATTAGTCATAGTGTAAAAAAATTTCAAAGTGATGGAGGAAAAGAGTTTTTACCTCTTAAAGATTTTTTTCCAAGAAAAAGGCATTTTTCATAGAGTTACATGTCCTCATACATCGGAACAAAATGGATTAGTCGAAAGAAAGCACAAACATATAGTAGATACTGGTCTAACACTAATGTCACAAGCTTCTATGCCCATGAAATACTGGAATGATGCATTTTATACATCTGTTTATCTCATAAACAGAATGCCCACTAAAGTTTTAAAAGACAAATGTCCCTATGAAAAGCTTTATGGTATAAAACCCAACTATGATTTTTTGAAAACTTTTGGGTGTCTTTCTTTCCCATATCTTAGGCCTTATAACAGACATAAGTTAAGTTTGAGGTCAGGCCCTTGCACTTTCTTGGGTTATGCTAATAATCAGAAAGGATATAAATGTCTAGATAATAAGGGAAGAATTTATATCTCAAGACATGTTGTGTTTAATGAACACATATTTCCTTTTGCAGAAAAAGGTGTTACTGCAAGACAAAAGCCAGATACAACAAACATTACAGTTCAATCCATTCCAGTCTTGCCTAAGCACTTTACCACAAACAAGAATGACAAGGATCAAACCCCCACAGAAAAACATGCATCTGATACAAGGTCAGAATACAGTTCAGGAAACTCATATTGGGACATGCTACCACAACTACATGAAGGCACACAACAAACTGATAGCAATGGGAACAACACATCTAATGAGAATAAAATGACAGAAAGCATAGAAAACACATCAAGTGAGGGTGATCAGGAACAACAACAAAAGGCTACAGCTACTGGCCACCATATGACAACAAGGTCAAAAAGTGGAATTTTTAAACCAAAAATATACTCTGTTTTTATCAGCAATGCAGAACCACAAAATTATGAACAAGCCATCAAACATGATGAATGGAAAAATGCCATGGATGAGGAATATCATGCACTCATAAAAAAAATCAAACATGGAGCTTAGTTGATCAGCCAAAACACAAAAACATTGTGGGATGCAAGTGGACCTACAAGATTAAGAAAAATGCTGATGGCAGCATAGGCAAGCACAAAGCCAGATTGGTTGCCAAAGGTTATTCATAGCAGTTTGGTTTCGACTTCAACGAAACTTTCTCTCCTGTTGTCAAACCTACCACCATTCGACTTATGTTAACCCTAGCATTATGCAATAATTGGAAAATTAGACAGCTAGATGTGTGCAATGCCTTTTTAAATGGAGACCTTCATGAGGAAGTTTTTATGCAGCAACCATAAGGGTACATCACAGAAGATAATAAAGTATGCAAACTACACAAAGCCATTTATGGCTTAAAGCAAGCATCAAGGTCATGGCATGAAAAACTGAAAGCAACTCTTTTGAAATTTGGATTCACTCCCACCAAATCAGACAATTCATTATATATGAAGAACAATGGCAACACCATTTATCTACTTGTCTACGTAGATGACATCATTATCACTGGAGATAATGATAATGAAATCTTAAACACAATACAGCTACTTGATAAAACATTTGCCATCAAGGATCTGGGTGACATAAACTATTTTCTGGGTATACAAGTTACAAAAAATCCAAGTCAGAACTATTTCTATCCCAAAGGAAATACATTGGTGAAATTCTCAAAAGAGCCAACATGAATGAAGCCAAATCTTTACCCACTCCTATGATCACTGACTTGCATCTATCAAAATACAGAGGTGAAGCAATCTAAAACACTAAACAATACAGAAGTATCGTTGGTGCTCTACAATACGTCACTATAACTAGACCCGACATCTGCTACAGTGTAAATAAAGTTTGTCAACACATGCAAAATCCTCTCGACGAACACTGGAAGGCAGTCAAACGTATCCTCAGATACTTAAAAGGAACTCAAAATCATGGCTTATCTCTAAAGGCATGCAATGGCATAAATATAAATGCTTACAGCGATGCAGATTGGGCAAGTGACGTGGATGACCGCAGATCTACCTCTGGATACTGTGTATTTCTCGGACCAAATCCGATTTCATGGTGCACGAAAAAGCAAACCACCACATCTCGCTCAAGCACGGAGGCATAATATAGGTCACTCGCAAGCGTCACTGCCGAAATAGCTTGGATAGAAAGCTTAATGTCAGAATTAGGGTTCAACATTCGAAGAAAGCCAATCGTGTGGTGCGACAATCTGAGCACTATTTCTCTCTCCGCAAAGCCCGTTCAATACTCGCGTATGAAACACATCGAGATTGATTTGCATTTTGTATGCGAGCGAACAGAAGCTGGAAGATTGGACGTAAGGCACGTTCCCACATACTATCAACGTGCCGACATTTTAACTAAGGCTCTCTCAGCCAAAAATTTTGTCAGATTAAAAGAGGAATTGAAAGTTTTGCAGGACGAAGAAGAGAAAATGGCAAATAAGAAAACCCTAGATAAAATTAAGGGCGGCTATCTGAAGAAACACAACAGAGGAAACAAGACCTAATCCACTGATCAGATCTCAAGCCCTATGAACCATTAGATCTCGGTGCATCCAAAGGCTTATAAGCAAAAAGGCATTATGATGCGGATCACTAAGTATCTGGGCCTAGCCCATTTTATATAAATACATGTAACTTTCTTATTTCCGAGTACAGTGATTGTATCAAACAGTAAATGCAATACAAATTATATCTGATTTCTAATTACAATAAATGTTTTCATGAAAGTATGATGTATTTCGGAAATAAATTTCACATGTAAAGGAATAAGGAAAAAACCATGGTTTAGGAGACAAGGGTAGAGCTTTGTGTATACTGATCAATGATTACGACTCTTGTGCATTTTTTATATGAATAGTTCGATTCATATATGATAAACAATGAGTTCAGGTTGTAATTTAAGCTGACCGTTTTTCTACAATGAAAAGCAATGCGTATCGTTATTACTACTATATGTCATCGTGTCCCTAATGCCATAGGAGCCTAATAACTAGCCAATGGATTTAAAGTGTAAGGCCATTTTTTTATGTTTGCTTTATACTTAAAAATACTCATTAGTACGAATTTCTACTTTTAACAACAATATCATACAGATGCTAGCATTTGATAGTTTTATTATATGATGTGGACAAACAATGATGTTTGGCTCTGTACTTGAATGCACAACGATATTTAAACAGACTAAAGTTGCCCTCCAGATGTAACACTATGAAAAAGAAACCAGTAACTCTTTTTCTGTCTTCCTAACAATCAGAATTCTGGATGAAAGCTTCTAGGCACGCTATGGTTTTCTTGTATAACCTGCAGTTTTAGTTCATTGTTTTCCACCTGTAAAGGCAATAAAAACATTCTACCGAATGGTTCAGTAAATTATTGTGTTCATTGTTTAGTTCATAGTTCTTTTTCAATTATCATTGATGATCAATGATTCAGTAAATTATTGAAGCCTACAATAGAATTGAAAGCCTCATTTATTATAAAATAATATCATTTTTGTTCTTTTCAATATAGTTCCATAGTTCTTTTTTAGCCTTCATTTTGTATTTCTATCAGATTTTTATTTGTCCTTGCTACTATTTACAGGTAAAATGGTTGTTGCAGAAAGGTTGTCACTTTAGTAAATGCTTAAGATTATCATATGAGGAATCGGAAAAAACAGATGCCTGCTGTTATTATAATATATCATGTATTCATATATGTTGTTATGTAGTTTTTTAACGATGTTTTGATTAATGTTGTATTAAATTCTACAAATATTGCAGTTTTCCAGTGATACTTGGATTACTGTTGATTAAATGCTGCAAATGTTGAAATTCTTGAATGATACTTTGGGTGCTGCTTTTTTATACCTGAAAACTGAAAATTGGTGAGAATTGAATAGATGCTTCAATCTTTGCTATACTAGATTGATTACTACTGCTTTTGCTAACTATATGATGTTTTTGCAATTTTTTGCAGTTTCTTCCTTCTTCTTTTTTTGTTTTTTGTTTTTTGTTTTTTTTTTTTTTGCATTTTTTCCAAAATGGGTAAAAAAAGGATTGGGTTGGGTTAACTTGTTAAATTAGTTGGTTGGTTGGGTTTATCCATTTAATAGATGGGTTTAATTTGTTGGGTTATTTCTATGAATGGGTTGGAAAACCAACCCATTTACACCAAGCCCAACTCATGACAGTCCTTAGACCCAACTACGATCTTCCCATCGTCCATTAAAATCCCTAGACGCGACAATTTGAACCAAAACAAACTTAGATAAGGTTTCATTGCAAGCTCAGAAAATGCAACATATAAAATTATAGTAATCGGTGATTGTCCATATCTAAAATAATTGACGTAATCGAACTTCAATGGAACAAATATCGGCGTTACCTTAAGGTATTTAAAGCACACGAGTGTTATGGCATGTGTTTCGAGTATAACAATAGCATATATTTCACGGGTAATTTTTTATACAAATTACATGTGTTTGACATATTTAAGAGAAATAATGTTCTTAAATATGTAGTTATGCTTTGCATTGGAGTCATGTGTAATCATTTGAATTTCACTTTTAAGTTGGAGCATTTAATTTTTTTTTAGGTTGAATTTTTGTTTCTGTTATCAATCAATAAAGAGCGAAAACGTATAGAAAGGTTAATTGTTAGTTCATATATTTAAGTGATACTAAGTTTGATAATATATGTAGGAAGCGCATTAAATTTGAAAAAAAAAAAGTATAGTTGCTAAATCCTATTTTTACGTAATAATAACATTTGGTAATATCTATAGAAATACGTTTATGGAAGTTTACGTTGATGGAAAAAACAGGAAAAGAAAACCGATAAAATAAAAAAAAATTAATTATATTATTCTTTCAAAGAATTTGAATAATATACCATTTACCATTTCAGAAGTAAATTTATCATCCCAGCCATAATCATCTTTTAGGAGGAGTTTTTATCATTTGTTGATTTCTGAACATGTATATTATTTTTCATTGAAGATGCTTTTGGAGATATATCATCTTTTTGAGTCGATCTTTGCTTATCAAAGTGTTTAATATCCATTGGTTGGCTGATAAATTGTGTTGTATGCTGAAATTAACTTTTTAATATAGATTAAAGTAATAATAACGTGATTATTAACATGTACTTTTAAACATTTTTTATAAGAAGCATAATTTTTATGCATATTTAGAAATAAAAAATAACATGAAACATGAATAAATTTTAATCGATCAGTTGATTTTATGTCCGTAAATAACATGTAATCATGATATTATTTGGGAATACATAAAGCAATGCACTTAAAAAAACAATACAAACAAATTCTAAAATATGCAAATTACATTTTTAATATAAAACGAAAATGTCATAGTTGCAATCGTAGAGATGATTATTTTCCATAGAATAAAATTGAAATATATTTAAAAATAAAAAAATAATATGGAAAAAGAATAAATTTTCGTCGATCGGTTGATTTTATATTCATAAATAACATGTAATCATGGTATTATTTTAAAATTACACAAAGCAATGAACTTAAATAAACAATACAAACCAATTCTAAAAAGTACAAATTACCTTTTTAATATAAAACAGAAGTGTAGATGTTGCAGTCACAAAAACGATTTTTTCCCTGTGGAATACGATTAAAATATATAAGTGCATGATAGGGCTATAGTATAAAGTACAGTTTCAGTGGTATAATTACATCAACCTGAAGCTAGGAGGTTGACGATGGCAAGCAAGAAGCATGTCCAAAAAGAAAAGAAACGGTGTAGCAAAAGATATTTATAGAATCTTATATATGTGTTATGAAGTTTGGATATTTTTATGTTGGACCGATTAAGGGTTATGGATATGTATGCCACGTCTATTTTAACTCATCTGCGGTATTTTAACTCACTCATTGATTCAAAAATTTTCGGATTTGGATGGAGAAAAAGTTACAGTCTAGAGAAATTTTATCTGAGTGATATGATTAAATATTATGTAACGTTATACATGTTATATGCTATCGACTGATATCTAATGGTCATAAATGCTCCAATAGGTTTTTTTTATTGAAAAGTTAATAGAGCGATATCATTGCTATACATATAGCATGTTATAGTTTTCAGCTTATAAACAGAATTGTATAATGTTATATGTTTGGTGTCCTTAATTGTATAACATTATATGGTTGCTGCCCTTAATTTTGCTATGTGTTTATTCTCATAATTGTATAACGTTATATCAGCCACTGCTTGATGGTACAGTAAACTTATATAATAACGGCGTTATTGAATTAATACAAATTAATGCTTATTATTTTCACTTTTCAACATCTTATTCATCTTCCCTCAAATCTATTTTGGACCCATTAAGTTTCTCATACATGTAAGTTAACATTTTTTTTCATGTTTCATATAAAGGGCAATTTTGCAAGTTCGCGGTCGGAGCAAAAGTTTACGCTTTCAAACCAAATTTTAATAATGATTTATAAAGAACGGTCTTAGGACAGAAGAAGAAAGCTCGATTAGGTGAAAGCCTGATATTGCAAATGAATTTGCTCGATTAGGTGAAAGCCTGATATTGCCCAACAACCCATTACAAGAACATATTCAGTTATGGCTCCCGTTAGATATAGTGAGTTCATTTGTTCCCATGCATATTTCATCTACTTAAAGTCATTCAACCATAACAAAAAGGTAGCTAAATGGATTGATGATGACTATCAAGAGAAATTAGAAAGAGAACAAAGATTCATACTTTTCTTTGGGATTTGTTCCTTTCTGAAACAAAAGAATTGTGCTGCCCTTGGTATTAACCCGCTTTTGAGCCAAAATAGGTTTCGATTGAACTTAACCAAGACATAACGACTTGAAAATTGGCAAGCACGCTTAGATGAAGCAAAGAAATACTTGGTAAAATTTCAACCAAAATACACTTAGAAAACAAGTCGGCGTCGACATGTTTTGTACCGACTTTGCTCGGACAACTTGTTTTAAGCCCATATCCCGCCACCCCAACTTTATACGAGTTATTATGTACCTTTTCCATAGTGGAAATTAGCCACAAGGGCATCTTTAGCAAATGCAATTAGTTTCTACGACACACAACTGAAATAATTACTTTTAAGGACAAAATGCAAAATAATTAATTTCAAAAGCCTAAAAACCTATGAAATTATGTCCTTGAAAGTAATTGGACTGCTAACTTTGTCCTTAAAACTAATTATTCTGCCAACTTTGGTCTTGAAATTAATTTCTATGGATGTGTGTCCTAGAAACTAATTGAACTGCAAAGTTTATCCTTCTAGTGAAATGCCCCTTTTCCATATGTGTCCAAGTGATTTCCAAGAGTTTTTGATGATCTATTTCAAGAGTTGAAGAGTTAATGACTAAAACGGTAGAATAAACCAAGCAATGAAGGAATGATCTGTAGGATTGATTTCACCCTAGAGACAGGAAAGGGGGGAGGGGAGGGGTAAATAGGGTGATACTAATAATAATAATAATAAAAATTAGTGAGGAAATATAGATCATAATAGCAAAACAGATAACAACAGAATAATAAAAGCAGAAATAAAACAACACAGATTTACCAAGCTTCGGCAAAACTCTGCCTACGTGTTGCCCCCAAGGTTTTTACTAGAAATTAAGTAGTCAAATGCTTACACTCGTAAAATTGCGACACCTGCTAATGACTAACCTAACTCTATGCTCAAAAGCTTGCCACAACTCAGCCACTGAGTTACAAGTTCTCGAACTACAAAACCGTAGTTCGTAAATAGCTAAAAAACTAGAATTTGAAAACAATAGATGTAATTTAAAACAAATAAAACAATTTGAACCCTAGCCGAAATAAAATAGGGCGACCTAAATTATAACTTGAGAAAATATCGTCCCCCTTTGTGTTTTCTTTTTTATACTTCAGCCTATAACTCTTTTAGTCCACGCCGTTCCTTTTGCGATCTAGGGTTTGTTTAAATTTGAAGCGCCGATTCAAATCAATTACCCCATTTAGCTTTGATACTCCTTATTGTGTATTCTTCAATTTTCTTGCGGTTGCTTCACTTGGTCGAGCTCAAATGGCTATAAAACTGGTATGCGATTTGCCCTTTTTCGATATTGATTATTGCTCAAACTTGATTCGAGTTTAGTGATTTATTCCCTGATTTGTTCTAAGTAAGCATGCTCACTGATCTTAGTCTCGAACTCGAATGCGCCATTTGCCGATGATGGTTTTGGGTTATATAGGGAACGAATCCCTTAGTTTTCGTTCGTATTTTCAATTTGAATTCTTCAACTAATTCTGTTTGGCTATTCGATTTTTCTTGCATACTTGAGATTGTACTGAATGTTCAAGTCATACTCGGTTGGATTTGGTTCCGTTCTTTTCTGGCATTTGAATTTGTTTCTCATTCATTTCTTCTATTACTTTGGCACTTTGAATTCTTGAGAGAATTGACTTGGTTAATTCGCGAGATAAAAATTGACTTCATCATTTAAGTTCGATGATACTTAAAACACCTCCGGCTCATTTGAACTCTTTTTTGCTATATTGGTTTGTACTTATGTTAATTTGGGACTTCATGTATACATTATTATGTTGCGGTCTTCTCTGTTGTATATCTTCATGCTTGTTGTTGCCTTAGTCTGATTGCATACCTGAATGCCTGTACTTGGTTGCACTGTTTTGTACTTGGGGTGTTGATATACTTGGTTGAACATATGCTTGGTTGGAGTCTACAACTGAACTGTTTTGGTCACACTTCATTTTGATTGCACTTGAGTCATGTTGTTACCACTTCTTGTTTTATCCTTGTTCTGCTTCGACTTAAACCACGTGTGCTTCGAGTCTGTTCATATGAACCTTACATGTCTGGTTTATGTTTATTTTGATCTTGATGAGCCTGATTCCAGTTGCTTCATGTCCAATGTATCGAACTTGTGTGTCACCATATACGTACATACATATATATGTATGTGTGTATATATGTGTTGTTGCAGTTTGGTTTGATATTGACTCTAGTTGTTGCTTTGCACTTGAAGTCTTGATTGAGACTTCACTTCCATGCTCTGTTCTCATGTGATATGGTATCATTTGAATCGACCCAGTTCATTTATCCGATTTGGTTGCACCTCATACCTGAAATGGTGTTGTTGCTTCATGTTTTTCATTTACTTGTATGCTACCACTGATCTTTCTATGATCTTCTTGGAGTCTGGTTCAAGTGTTCATGTGTATATTGATTTGAAAACTGCATTGGTTTCATTTGTACATACTTGTTTGCTGTGTCCTCTGGTTCATTTAGTTTTGCATTCATTCTGGACTGACCACGTGTTATATGATCTGGTTATACCCCATATCTGAACAGATGTTGCATTGAGTCTTTTTGTTGTTGCAGTCTTGTCTGCCTTGAATGCATTTGACGCTCAATCACTGTTTTTGCTTGGTGTTGAATTGTGTGCATATCCATGCTAGGTTGCATTGTTGATGTTGAAACTGGTCAGTTCCTTTTCTGGTTTCATTGTCCATGGTTCCACTCACTTGCACATTGCTGGTGTGTTGCTTTCTGATCTGTTATCACTTCAGTTATGTATATTAAATTCATGTTGTCTCGAAGTTGAATGGTCTGATTCAATATTGAATCTGGTTTTATTCATATTCATGTGTACTGATGTCTCTTAGCTGAAATTCGAGATGCGGAGGCAGTGCACATGTGTATGTGTACACATGTGTATATGCATGCTCTAGTGTATTTGAAACTTTGTGACTTATTTTCGTATTGCACATGAGTTGAATCCAACCTCGACTTGGGTTTGACCTTGCGCTCACCTATCCCTGCAGTTTTATCAAGTGTATATCGGTGTGCATGGCCTTGTGACATGTACAGTGATACACTATGCATGTTACAAGCTGTTTGTGTACGATGAATTCAAAATAAATAATGACGAAAAACCCAAATAACCGAGGAAAGTAAAATTTTCAAACACACATTTTTATTGTACATTGCAAAATATTTATTTTCAATTTTACCGCGTCAATGTTTATTTTTGCTGATAATTCAGATGCTGGACACAAACTGGAATATAATTGAAGAACAAATACGAGTGAATAAGTGATATGTAGTGAGATGATAAACTGTGAAATGAATTTTGTGATGTAATCAAAATTGTAATGTAATTGAAAAATGTATATATGTAGTGAGAGGTCAAATTTGTACTGTTCAAAATTGTAATAAAATATTAGTTTAAACAAAATATTTGTTTGAATTTAAATTCTGTGTTATTTATTTTATTCAAAAATATTTATTTAATTATGTGGAAAATAATACAATAACAAATATATTTAAATGAATATATATATATATATATGTTTATTATCATCAAACAAAAATCATATAGTAGAATATTCAACATGATCACCAAAATCAACCAATAATCGATTAAAACAACATGGAATGCAAAAAAATGAAGTAAGATGAAGGATGCAAAAAAGTTTGAAGTGATTCGAGGTTTCGAACTAAGGAAACGTGTCAGCATCGACGCGTTGAAGTCTGTACCGACATGTTTGGTTAACTCAAGAAGCTCTACAACTTGGCACATGATTTTAAGCCAATGACTAGACTCTTCTTCAAGTGGACTTCTGAGCCAACATAATTGTTGCTATATATATACAAGCCTAGCTGCAACCAAAAGGAGATCTTTCGCTTCATATCTTCCAACACTCTAACTATGGGATCTGATCATTCTACCGTTGGAGACTTCTCTTTCTTCTTCACTCCTATTCTCTAGCTCGAAAATACTTCAAAATCTCCATTGTAAATCTATGATCCACTATATAATGAACAAATATGATATAATTAGTTAATCCATAAAGAGAACAACTAAGAACAAAGATTAAAGTGCACGTAGATCAGAGATTAGGCCAAACCACGAAAACAATTCTTGTGTCTCCCTTTTTGATGTTTCTACTGGTTTTTCTTTATTTTGAATAGAGCCGGTACTTTCATCTGATTTATGGGTGTTGATCCATTTTTCGGGTTAACATTTTGGTTCTTTCATTGAGAGCAAAAGAACTAGCTCTAAAGACTCGAAGCTTGAATATGAGCTTTGGAGAAGATGAAGCGGCTACACCAGATCTAAGTTTGGAGAAAGCCAACCCAAATCACGAGCGAAGCCAGGAGGTGTCCTCAAATTCTCATCAATCCATCTTCGTGACCAAAGGAGATATGGAGAAATATATGAGAGATGCAAGATGGATTAATGAGTCGACAGCAGGAAATATTTGAAGGATTTGTCGAAATTATGGGACAACAAAGTGCAGCTAAAGTTGTAGGAATTCAAAACCAATTGCAAAGAGCTGACATAATAATATCTAGAGTTAGAGAAGAGCAAACTAGAATGATGTTCCCACCAACAGTACAACTTGGTACTGGCCCGAGTTAAGTCGGTATTGAGACAATTATATTAAGGGGCAATGCTAGTGTAAACTTGGAACATGCAAGAATGGCAAGAGAAAATGTTGTTGGGCTAAAAAAGCAAATTAGAATGTAAACGGGCAATGATCGGAAGAGTATGTGTCGGAACCTCTCTGTAAGAATGGAGGACAGAATGAAGCCACAAGAGTAGGTCAGAATGCTAACGTATAGCAAGAAAAGCACGTGTCAGTGTATGTGTCGGAGTTCCCCCAATAGGAGCGGGGGAAGAACATCGCTTTTAGTCATAGACCTTCATTGGACGGTGAAGATTGAATTTCTGAATTGGTAAGGAAAATAGTTAGAGGTGGATCCCAAGCTAGATTTTGGAGGATGTAAATAGAAATCTATTCACTTCTAATATCCAGAATGCGAGAAATCCTCCAATTTCAAACTTTCAACGCTGGAAATGTACGACAGAAAGTCGGATCCGATGGTTTGATTGATGAAATACATCCAACATATGAACGTATTGGGTGATTCTGATGAGGTAATGGGGCAGTGCTTCCCATTATACTTAACAAACTTGATAGCGATATAGTTCAGACAGTTGGAGAATGGGACCATAAACACTTGGACCAATTTGGTGAATACGTTCTTATGGCAGTACAGAGTTCATGTCTCACGATCGAAGAATGTGATGATGCTATCAAGTGTATGAAAAAGGCCTGGAGAGATGTTAAGAAGCTATTTGACAAGGTTCAATGTAGCAGCTGCAGCCGTCGATTAGCCGGATCCATTTATAATCCTAATGTCGACAGTATTTGGAGTCACGAGTAAGACCAACTTCAAAGTTGCACTAGAAAAGGATCTATCGATGTATCTTGTGGAATTCGAACATAAAGCCGAGAGGTATTTATGTCAAGAAGACGCCGAAACAGCGGATGCTAAAACAAATGTTGTGAATGATAGAGGACTGTTCGGAGTAGGAAACAGAAAGGACAAAGGAAAGTGAAGAGATGATGATGACTTCGGGGAATCGAAATGACAAAGAAGGGAGCTAAAATTCTCTTCCTATATCGATTTAACAGAGCCCCGGAGAGGATATATCTGGACAATAGGGGGCAGGTCCTCTATCGGAAGCCAGCTAGGAGAGTCTACTGATCGGGAGAAAAGATATGGAAAGTTTTGCATCTTCCATAAGCTGGATGGACATGAAATGAACGAGTGCCGATACCTTCGTGATATGATAGAAGAACTAGTTTGGAGCAAGCTGCTGCAATAGTACATAAGGAACCGAACCGCGATGGTGCGGTTGGAGCAACCACCATCTATAGTGAATGCATTAAGGAACAACTAGGGATCTAGTCTGAGACTCGAAATTCCATGATCGGGATAGTTGGGAGTCAGGTTTGACTCCCTTGCTTTACTTTTTCTTGCTTTGAATAATAGGATAATAATAATCTTAGGCCGCTTACATGTGTACGGGATCCCGAATGGTCCCTGGGCATACTCTGAGTCGGATGCCATAGATGACTATATAGGACGATAATTATCTCGGACTGCTTACATGTGTATGGGACTTAGATTGATCCCTAGGCTCGCTCTGATTCGAATGTCTATGATGGATAATTAGGTCTTCTCCTTTTTTTCTTTGATTTGAATATTTGACTTATAAAAAATCCACATTGAATGTGATGATGGATATTGATCGCTTTAAGTCTCGTCCGGAGAGACGGGAACAGAGTGCAAGGTGCATGTCCCCTCGTTAAAGAGCGAGCAAATGGACTTGTACGATATTGACCGCTTTAAATAACATCCGAAGAGACAGGACCGAAGTGCAGGATGTAAGCTCCTTTGCCGCAGAGCGAATGGATGGGCTTGTATGAAAAGTAAGTACCCTCACAAGAGTGAGAGCGGATGGGATTGCTTAGTCGTTAAGTTCCTTTGCTGGAAAGCAAGCGGATTCAACCAGGATCCAGAGAGATCAAAACCCTAGATTGGGTGATAAAACGATCCAGAAAGATTGAAAACTAAATTGAAAGTTCAACGGTCTGGAGAGATCGAATCTTAAATTGGATCATGAACGGTTCAGAGAGATCGCACATTAAATTGAATGTAAAATGATCTGGAGAGAACGAATCTTAGAACGGAAACAGATTTGGTAAAAGGATTTGAATGCCTTGTAATTAGAGTTAAATAAATAAATCCCATATAATCATGGGACTATTTTGATATGTGATGTAACAACTTCGAATGAAATCGAAATGCTAATGATGTATGAATAACAGTAAGACAAGGGCCGTAGTTCTTATGTAAACCAAGTCTAGAGCGATCGCTGATTTACTAGAGAGTCTAAAGGAACTGGATGATTCAACAAGATTAAGATAAGTGGATTGCCAAAGAGTTCAACTATTGAAGACCGATTACTGAAAAATTTTCTTGAGCAAAGCACACCTTACATTCGAAAGGCGGACTTTGAGAAACATGTGTTAACCCGCTTTTGAGCCTAAGCAGATTTCAACCGAATTTAGAAGATCCAAACCAAGACGAAACAACTTAAAAATTGGCAAGCACACTTAAATGAAGTATGGAAATAGCACGAAATTTTTTAACCAAAAATACACTACGGAAACAAGTCGGCACCGACACATTTTATACCGACTTGTTTTGGACGACTTGTTTTGAGTCCATATTTCTCTACTTCAACTTCACACGAGTTATTATCTACATTTTCCACATGTGTACAAGTAATTTCCAAAGGTTTTTGATGATCTATTTCAAGAGTTGAAAAATTAACACCTAGAAGGACAAATAAACCAAGTGATGAAGGAACAGTCATCAAAATCAACCAAAAATCAATGAAAACAACATGGAACACAATATAATGAAGTAAGAAGAAGGATGCATGAAATTCAAAGTGATTCCAACTAAGAAAATATGTCAGCACCGGCATGTTTAAGTCGATATTGACATGTTTGGTTAACTTGGAAAACTATATAACTTGGCGCGTGACTGTGGGCCTATGTCTGGACTCTGCTCCCAGTGGAATTCTTGCCCAAAACAACTGTTTCCCTTGTAAATAGAAGCCTAGCTGCAACCAAGTAGATATCTTTTTGCTTCATCTCCTCTAGCACTTTAACTTTGAGATCTAATCTCTCTGCCATTTAAGACTTATCCTTCTTCTTCACTCCTATCCTCTACCTCAAAAAAACACTAAAAACTCCATTGTAAATCTAAGATCCACTAAACAGTGGTCAAATATGATTTAATTAGTTGTAATCCAGAGAGAACAACTAACAACAAAGATTAAAGTGGAGCTAAACTACAAATTATACCGAACCACTATAAAAATTCTTGTGTCTCTCTTTTACGGTTTTAAGTGTTTCTATTGCTTTTTCTATATTTTAAATAGAATTGGTGTTTTCATCTTATTTCTGGGTGTTGATTTATTTTCTAGGTTAACACTCAACAAACACATCTTGATCATACAAAACCTGATCATCTTTAGAAATATTTTCATCAATTTTGCATCCTCGTAGCACCAAACCTGTGCTTTGTACATGAGTTCAAGCTCAAGCTTTCCATTTTGCTCAAAAACATTCAAAAGTCCATTCCATGTTTTCACCTTAAAGGAAAAGGATAACATAGTTAAACATAAACCGTTCAAAATTATATTAGCTATTATTAGCAGCACTTATAGTTGCCATAAATATTGCTACCTGGAGTACGAAATTCCTATAATCAAACTAGATAGCTTAATTTGGTGGTATAGGTAGGAATATATGAATATAATGCAAACCTGCACAATAAATTATAAGCTAAGCCATGAAAAATAATATCCGATGATATATACACATTTTATGAACCCGTCATATACACCTGATAGTCGAAATGCAACTATGGTACACTTTCTCAAATAAACAATATAAATAGTAAGTCACGATCCGTGTCTTAAAAACCTCAATAAACTGGGATTTGCTACTTTCACCCATTCAAAGTGAAGGTAGGAAATAATTACATATCAGATATCCAACATTTGAAAAACATTTAAATCAATGACAAAACAAAGTGCATTTTAGAAAATAAACTTTCATATGCATGGAAGGAAGTCAATGCACTAATAATTATTCAAGTACATAATATTTAGTGAAACAAATTATCTATAATTTACCCTTAGGTATGAATAGAAAATAACTATTATCATACAATTATGTTTTACCTTCTATGCTTATTTCAGAAGGATCCATGCTATGTCAATTTCAATTTCTCCATTAAGATCATCAACATCACATTGTTCTTTTGATCATTCGCTTGAAGGTGTTTTTAATCTACAGTCGTGAATTCTTCAAAATATTTGTTTAAACATCATTTAAATCACTACAATATCAAGTGCTTAAAATCATTGATTGTATTCTTTGTACCTGATGTCGAAACTAGATCAGATCGGGTGTTCACAACCACGAGACGTGGACCATCTTTCCTTATGTACATGTAATGCAGTTTCAGGATAGTAAGTGTACTTTAGAGAGACTTTATAGGTATCAGATTATGAGCAGTGTGATTTAGGATTGGAAATGTTAGAGTGTTTATTGGAGAGAAATGGAGATCGGAGAAAGAGGATCACAATTTTAGGAAAAGAATTAGGGCTTTTGTTTTAGAAAAATGTTGGGAGGATGAAAATAAAACATAAAGTTAGCGGGAATATGATAATTATATTTCCTGTCTTTTTACCCTCTCCAAAAGCAATAATTTTAACGGCCTTACTAAATCAAAAGCACGTGGCATGAACATGCTATCTTTTGATGGCATTAAATCGTAGTGGGTATACAACAGCATTATTCAAAAGTTGTAAAAACTATTTTACAACTCTTTGCATGTTCTGTAAAACGTATATTTTGCAAAGCTTAAAAAATTGCAGTAAACTTTTAGATAACTTTAACGACCCGGAATTTTGAGCAATATCAATTTAATAATCTTTGATAACAATTAAATTGATTAGATCATTTTATATTCTAATTGACAAGTTAAAAATTATTTTAAAGATTTATGATAATAAATTGATAATATCTATTAACATTTTTCTTAAACATTATAAATAGGCAAGTTTAATTCTTTTGAAAGTTAATAATATTTTGTTTTGAAAATATTTATTTTGGTGATTTAAAACTGGTAAGATTTATTTTATTTTCTATATGTTGATATATCTTGTAAATAGGAAGTTTTAAAAGCTAATATATATTCAAATTGTAATATATATAAATATATATATTATGATTTGGTTTGTGTTTTAAAATTCAATACAGTAAATTTCAAATTAATGTTAAAATGTTTTTCTATTTGAAATGTGTATATATATTTGTATATATATTTGAAATAGGAAAAATATTGATTTGAATTGAACAAGAGTTTTTAAACTTTAATATATAATTTGAAATTTGAAAGGTTAATTTGATTTAATGATTTTGAAATGATAATTGAGATTTATTTTTTTATAACAAAGTTAATTTCTTATTATTATAAACATATAGTTCAACTTGAGTTTTAGATAAGATTTAAATTTAAAAGTTCATTTGCTTAATATCCTTTCATTTTAATTTTAACACAAGATAAATTTATTTTAAAATTTTAAGAGTTAAATTAAAATAGATGTTTCAATCATATAAACATTTAATTGAATCAAAATGTAAGTTACTTGAATTCATATGAATATTTTTAAAAGATAAGTATGCACATTTTATAATCATATGAATATTACATAAATATATGAATATAGTTTAAATAGATTATTAAAAAGAAAATCACATTTTAAACATTAGAAAAAATAACTTTTGTAAATATGGATTAAACATAATTACATTTGTAGGATATTCATAAAACATAAAAAAAAACCACATGTAAGTATATTAAGATTGTTAATAACACTTGTAAACATTTTAATGTATGTTAAGACAAGTGTAAGATCCTTATAACCTTAAGTGACAAATGTCTTTTTCATTAATAATAAAATTTAAAATCTAATTGTAAAATATAAAAGATGGTTTTTATTCTTCAGCTGAAAACATTTTCTTCAAACTCAAACTTAATACAAAACAAAGATATAGAATCAAACAAAGATCAAGTATGAATGTAAATCAAGACGAAAATGGAAGAAGTTACTGTAAAATCTGGAAATTTCAATATCAAGTCAAGATTTCAAAGACAAGCAAGCATCCAGATGTAAACTGCAATTAATCAATTCAAATGCTCAGCTGCAAGATTTAAAATTCATCATGCAAAGAATAATTCAGAAGAAACATCAACATGCAAGTTCATCTTCAAGTACAATCAGTAATCAATGCAAGGGTAGATTCAAATTAAAATTCAAGATCATGCAAAGGAAAATTTCAAATGCCTGAAAGTCAAAGAACAACTTCTGTTCTCTGCCCTGGATATCAAGTGAGTAAATGAATTTTAAAAACAGTTTTAAACCTGAATTTCATCTTGTTTTTGAATGATGCCTTGATTATCTGAAATATTTGATTTGAAGTGAATGCATGTTTTGGAAACGTGAATAGTTGAATGCCTGTGAAGTGAAAACTTATGCTCTATAAAATAACAGGTCTCAATTCTATAATAAATTCAATATCTAAAGTTTGAATTCGAATTAGCTTTTGATTTATAAATAAAAGTTGTTTGCAATCGTCTAACTTATCATCTAAAAATGTTTGTAAGTTTTAAATTTTAATAATTAGTTGTAAATTTTCAAATTTACAGTAAAATATAAATTGGGTCAAAATTTGATGAATTCAATTTTTAGATTTGATTGCATGATAGGAATAGGGATAGAAAATCATGATTTTTAATGGTTAAAACACAGTTTTTAGATTGGGATTTAGTGTGATTTTGTGGTTTATCTGCTTTGGGGTTTTTGGTCAAATCACGGCAAACGGCGGCGTAATTGACGACGTGGTTGAACTCGAAGGTGGAGGGGGCAACAGGGATCATGGGAAAAATACAATTGGAATTTACTATTGATCATGTTGACCTGAATTGATCAAGGTAGGGTTTAACGGCCTGTGCTTGTCATCGATGTTCAATTGAGTTTTGCGACGACGAAGAACAACCGGAGTTGGTCGCGTGACGTTCTGGAGGTGCTGTAGGACTTGACATAGCTGTGGAGAGATTGGCGTGGTGACTTGAGCGTGGGATCGTCGGCGACAATCATAATTGCTTGATGGTATTGGGTTCTGGTTGTTCGGGTAAGAGGTCAAATTTTGATTCTTGATCGAACTTGGTTTTCTGGGTTTCGAATATTGATGTTGGGGACGTGAGCGACTTGGGGATGGTTGGTATGGAGATCGCCAGCGCCCATCGGTGCTGTGCACGTTAATGTGCACGGTGACATGTTTTGGCTTTGGGTTTTGGGGAGAAGAGGAGAGGAGACTCAAAGAAGGCCTCGGGTTTGTTGTGGGTTGAGCTCGAAGCAGGTTTAGGGTTTGGGTTGCTCGATGTTGTCGCGTGTTTTCTGAGTTTTTACTCGAGGTAGTCGAGCATGTTTTTAGCTGGGTGCTGGGAAGTTTGTAGTTTTAAATTTATCAGTAAGTCCAAAGTTTTGAAGCAATGAAAATGTGATTGTGTAGATAATCAAAGTTTTAAAACAAATGTTAAGCAAGTTTTGTTTTAAAAACTAAATTTGTTTTCAAGTCTGAGTTTAAACAAGTTTATATATAAATAATTATGAAGTTTTAAAAAATAAATAAGTGGATTTCGTGATTTAGTTTGTATTAAATTTTTATTAAAGAATGTTGGAAAGGATTTAAGAATTTAAAGGTAATTTAAAATGTGTTTAACTATAAATTGATTTCTTAAATGTTTCATTTTATTTCAAAATAAATGAAATGACCAGAATTTGGAAATCAGTGTAATAAAGATTTACCTTATGTGAAATTAGAATTTTGATTTAATTAAAGCTAAATAAGCCTTGGAAAAATAATTAAGATAATTAAATTTTCATTAATAATCAAAGAGTTTTGGTTAATATAAATGATTTAATTTAGAAAAATGATTTTTCTTAATTTGGGATCTTTTAAATATAAGAAGTTAAGAATCATTTAATTAATTTTAAATGATTAAGTTAAATAATTAATTAAATAATTAATCTGTGATTAATTAAGATAATCACTTATGGGTTAATCTTATATAATTACTTGGGAAGGTAATTAAAGTAATTAAGTGGTTAAGTACTAGATGTTATTAAGTAAGAGTTAATTACTTTATTAAAAGTAATTAAGTAATGTGATTAAGAGTTAATCACTTGAGTTATTAATTAAAGAATTAATTAATAAAATTTATTAAAGGATTAAATTATTTAGCTAAGGGTTAATTAATAAAGGAATTAAGAGTAATTAATTAAGTGATTAATTACTTGTTAAAGTAATTAAGTAAGAAAGAAATTTAATTAATGAAGTAATCATTAATTAATGGAAATAATTAATTAATTGTTAATTAATAATTTAAGGATAATTAATTTGTAATTAAGTTTTAATTACTAATTGTAATTAAAGTAATTAATTAAAAGGTGATTAATTAAAAGTAATTACTTAAAGATGATTAATTAAAAGTAATTAATCAAATATGATTAATTAAAAGTAATTAATCAAGTAATTTTAATTAAAAGTAATTAATCAAGTGTGATTAATTAAAAGTAATTATTCAGGTGTGATTAATTAAAGGATAATTAAGGAATAATTATTAGAATAATTAAGGAATAATTAATCAAATATGATTAATTTAAAAAAAGGGTAATTAAGAGGTAATTACTTGGTATAATTAAGGAAGTAATTAATCAAGATGATTAATTAATATTGTAATTGATGAATAATCACTTAAAGTAATTAAGAGATAATTAATCAAGGATTATTAATTAAGGTGAATAATTAAGTGATGTTATTAATTAATTTGTAATTAATTAATGAATAGTAAGATGGATTGAGGATAATCAAAGTGATTAAGTAAGGATTAATTTAATTTAAGGATTAATTAAATTATTTAAGTTGGATCAAACCTTGTTATGGTTGATTATTGATTGGATGATAAGCATCATTGGATGAGTTAATGATATTGGTTGATATTGGATGACATTGGTTGATATGTGATGATATGAATGTGATATATCTGAGATGTGATATATATGTTGCTTTGTGATATATATGGATAAATGTGATAGTAGTGAATTATCTGTCTGTGTAATATGAATCATCCATTTATGTTAAGTGATATTTCTGAATACCCATTGTTTAAATCCCTTAAGTATAACTTAGACATTAAAATGGCATTTGGTTTCGGTGAGACCGGGATCGGGGTTCCATATTTGGATATCCGAAAACCACACCGATTCCAATTAAATGTAGGGTCGTGAATCCAAGTGGAGCAAGTGAAGACTCGAGGTGTAAGGGCTATACGTCAGTATAACTCTATGGGTGATTCCATAATGAGTTTGACGGAATAGTGCTTATAGGTTCGAGATGGTGATTCAGTGTGCAAGGGCTATGGTCGTTGACTCTGAAGGTGATTCCAAAATGAGTGCAACGAGATAATGCCTTCGGTTTTGTTCGAACCTGGAACGAACTTGTATGGATTGAATGCTTTCAGAACATCGTCAGGTGGACGATGAGCATTCTAAGATAGATGTGTCCTATAAAGGTAATCGCAGCCTCAAGCCTCATCAACCAGGAATGGCTAAAACAAGGGAGGTGCAGCAAGGCTTCGTGGGTAGCTCCCACTGGAGAGCGGGATACATCCCTGTCTAGATGTCCCTTTTTATTTCGACTTTGTGGGCAGTTGGATCTGCAGCCAACTGCGGGGTGGTCTTGTTCGGGACTGTTCAGTAAGGAATGGCCTTTTTAGAACCCTAATTTATTTATATTCTTCACATGAACCATTACACTAGCTCACACACCATATGGGGTGAAAAATCTTTGCCGTTATATCTAATATTGATTGTCTTTCAAGTATAGCTCAAACAGGTGTTTTCCAAATTCGACGCTCATTGAGGATGTCTAGAAAGTTGAGCTCCGCCACAGTTTCAGATAAGCCTGAGCCGAGTTCTCAGCATAAAGTGGTGGGAACTTCGAATCCGCCGGCAAATCCTACGCAGGATATCCCAAACCCATCGGCAGCAACTACTGACCTGGTTCCTGATGCGATAGATGGAGCAATAATCCTAGACAGTCCGGCTGATTCTACAGCGTCGAGAATTAATGAATATGCTCTTCGCTGAATATGCTCAATCCATGGAATCCCTTTTTACGACATGCTGGTTCCATCGGAACAAGAACGTCCCCACTTGCCCCAACTGGGTATACGGCTTGCAACAAATTCATGTGCTGGGTTGGTAGCATGCCACTTTTTAGTTCCTTCATGATGTGTTGCAATATATTGAGATTGCCCCAGCATAATTCCCAATAGTCATGCGTTTATACATGGAACGTGTATTATTTTCATGAGCATTCTATTCTGGCACCCCACTCCCGGTGATATCCGCTATATCTACCATTTCAAGAGATGGTCCGACAGCCCATCTTTTATATTCCTTGGGCCACATAACAAGTGCCAAATCCTGATAGGGGCATGGAGAAAATTCTCCAAATATAAGTAGGAATGGTTTTGCCTGCGTTGTCCCCCTGGGTTTGCAAGGAGATGCCAAGAAGGGAGTAAGTTCCTTTTTTTGGTCAATATTTGTATGCAGCAGAAAGTGCATATTTTCTAAACCTTTTCTCGATTATTACAGGTGTCAGCCTACAACTGCTACGGGTACTCTGAGGCCGTCGAAGCTATTCAGGCCGTCGAAGCTATTCGAGCTCTTCCCACGGGAGATCAGGATATCAAATCCATCATTTCCAATGAATCGCTTTCAAAATTTGGGTTGTTGGCTGAAGGTCGCCGAATAAGTCCTCGTAGCGCCACTACAACCGAACCTGCCTAGGACAAAGGAAAAATGCAAGTTGGGCCTTCGATGCCTTCGACAAGAGAAACCCCTGATGTATCCGAGGAAGGTGAAATAAAGGAGGCCAAAGCGCTGGGTGAGAATATAAAGCCTATTCTGAAATCGGTGGTTGAGGCACCAGGAATAGATGAACCACCTCCCTCAAAGGGGAAAAAGAAACTGCTTACAAACTAAGGAAAAAGATAGTGGGCGCAGCCTCGAAGGTTACAATCACTCTAATGGAGAAAGAGCCATCTCCACAACACTTAGAGGGTTCAGTGAAAGGCTTATCTGACCTTACTATACCTGATGACTTGCTCAATTATGGCTTCGACGATCTAGAAGCCCTCAAACTCCATTCTCCCACGAGAGGCGATGAAGGCATTCAAGCCCATAATCAGGGAGAAAAAACTCCTGTAACTAAAGTTAAGAAACTGGTCCGTCGGGGGGAAACACTTGGACACACACGATAACACTTACACCTCACTTTGCACTTAAACTTTAGCCATCATGCTATTCTTGCTAACTCGTGCTGGCTTAATTTCTATGCAGCTGATATGGGGCGCTCTCATGGATTCAACCGCCTTTGTGGGTCATCTATTTTCCATCATTCCAGCAGATCGGGGTCCCGCAAATGTCGGGATAGAGATGACGACAGCGATAGAGACTATCGCCCTCGGGATTCATCGTCTCGGAGGAAAATTTACAATCATTCTTCATACCCCCACGATCCTCCCTCTCAACCAGAGCAAAGTAGGAAGAAATCTACTCATAAAAGATCCCAGTCTGAGACTCACCACGGCCAACACTCCGGTTCATCTAGTACCAGGCAATCACGGGAACCTCACAAAAAATCTGTAGTCTCTAAACAAACTTCTTCTATTCCTTCACATGATTCGTCGATAGCGTAAAAGCTAATCGAGCTTAAGGCCACGTTCCCAGAAATATGTTTCGACAGTTTGAAGTTTCTTCCAGCGATTCATCCTATTTCAGGGCATGTTAAACAAAGTGCTATTGCTTGCAACAACGATGTCTACGTGCAACACAACACATTTGTTCATTTGGCAGAAAAAGTTTCAGAAGTTTCTATCGAACGCCCGCATGAAATCGATCGTTTGAAACTTGAAGCCATCCATGACAAAGACATTATTAAAGCCCAGGATGAAGAGCTTTCCTCATACAAGTCTCAGCTTGAAGTCGCTTAAAAAAATGCTAAAGACACAGCTTAGGCAGTTAATCGTCTGGAAGCCGCAAGCAAAAAGGAAATTGATGAAGCGGTTCAATAGTGTGGCGCCTTAGCTTTAGAGAAAGGCTCCATTCAAAAGGAGAGATACACGCTTGCGCAACGAATCAAAGAGTTGGAAGAGCTAATTTTCAAAGAGAAGGAAGAAAAGACTGCCGCTCAGGAGGAGTTGCAACGATATTGCGATGAGATTATTGCCACTCGAATCCTAAAAAAAAACTCGATGAGGAGCTCTCCAAGGCTGAAGTGCTAAAGAACGAATCCCGTGAGGAGGGCAAAAAATGGCGCTTTCGAAAATTGACTCTCGCCTTGAAATGGCTACTGAGGCTGGTAGGGAGGAGATTAAGTGCATGTTTGATCTACTCATAGCCAAGTATAATGATCAAGTTCTCATGCATCGCGACCTAACATTTCTTAGCGAGGGTTACCCCGAAGCATGGGACACTTTAATAAAAAAAGGATGAGTCGGGAACTGAAGAGGTTGACGAAGAAGCTTTAGTGAAGGAATTTATCTGGGGGAATGAGCCTTCGGACTTGTCTGCAGCGAAGGCTCTTTATAGCAGAGACTCCTCGTCGTCAAAAGAAAAGAATGACACTACCGGTCCGTCCGAAACTGAATCTCCAGTTCCTTCCCCTATTCAACTGACTGGTCGCCCATCACTTAACCCCTTCGAGCAGCATATTGGCTACGACCCAAAAGATCCTGGACTTGATATTCACGTTCTATCTCCCATTCCAGAAGATGAAACTCCCTGAATAGTTGAGAGTCAACCAGAAACTGGTACATAACTTTTCTTCTCAAAGCAAAGGGCCATCGATTTTGGCGAGTAGTAAATGATTTTAACACTTGTCTCTATGATTTCGTGCAGGCTATTCTGATCCTGAGCCAACTCCAAGGAGCAAGGTCTCTATGGAGAAGGAGGAGAAAACGGAAAAGGCAATTCAAACGGGAGAGACTCCCGTGCCTGACGCTCAAGTGATCGAGGTGCTTAACGAAGAAAAATCTGAAAATCCGTCGACCGTCGAAGAACATGACGAAGTTGAAATAAGAGGCGCCTCCAAACACACTTAAAAGCTGAGCATGGAGGAGCAAATCATCAAGGAGGGGAAGAAGAAAACTGAAATTATGGTTGAGCCCTGAGTGGTCGAACATGATGACCTACTGAATAGGCCTCTGAAGGTTATTCTTCTTGATGGTACCAGGCCATTGGAAATTTCTCCTCCTTCCTCGAACACCACTTCCCTAGAAACAAGGCATCCAAGAGAAAACGCGTGGGGAGAAGTCGTCTGAGAAACCGAGGAAGGAGAATAAGTCAAAGAAGTAGTTATCATGCCTCGTTCAATGAGAACAAGCCTGGGTTAAGTAATTATTTTTGTTTATTTCCATACTGAATGTAAATAGACTTTTGACTCCGAGTTTAGGAGGAATTGTAGTGGAACTTTGTTTCAAGATTAGTGAATAAAGCTTAGTTTCTTTGTTTTTCGAAGACTTTCATTTTTCAGCTTATCGTCTAACTTGTTGCCATAACTCGGAGTTTTGTGGGTTACACAAGCTCCAGTTCACCTATGTGTGACTTGGAAATTTTTTGAGAATCGTAGATCCTCTATTCCATGCTTCGGGTACTTAGAATACTTTTAGTCCACAATCTAAGGACTTAAAGATTTTCGAGTCGTTTATAATCTAGTCCACACTCTGGGGACTTAAAGATTTTTAAGTCATTTATACTGTAGTCCGCACTTTGGGGACTCAGAGTACTCCATTCCCCACTCTGGGGACTTAGAGATTTTTAAGTCGTTTATACTCTAGTCCGCACTTTGGGAACTAAGTGTACTCCAGTCCGCACTCTGGGGGCTTAGAGATTTTTAAATCGTTTATACTCTAGTCCGCACTTTGGGGACTCAGAGCACTCCACTCTGCACTCTGCACTCTGCACTCTGCATTCTGGGGACTTAGAGATTTTAAGTAGTTTATACTCATGTCCGCATTGGGAACTCATAGTACTCATGTCCGCACTCTTGGGACTTAGAGATTTTTAAGTCGCTTATATGCTAGTCTGCACTTTGGGGACTCAGAGTACTCCGGTCCGCACTCCGAGGACTGGGAGATATTTAAGTCGTTTATGGGGACTCAGAGTATTCCAGTCCGCACTCTGGGGATTTGGAGATTTTTAAGTCGTTTATACTCTAGTCCGCACTTGGGACTCAGAGTACTCCAGTCCGCACTCTGGGAACTCGGAGATTTCTGAGTCGTTTAAACTCTAGTCTGCACTCTAGGGACTCAGAGTACTCCAGTCCACTTTTTGGGGACTCAGATATTTTTAAGTCATTCATACTTTAGTCCGCACTCTAGGGACTCAGAGTACTCCAGTCTGCACTTTGGAGACTTAGAGATTTTAAGTCATTTATACTCTCATCCGCACTCTGGGGACTCAAAGTACTCCAGTCTGCACTCTAGGGACTTAGAGATTTTTAAATCGTTTATACTCTAGTCTGCACTTTGGGGACTCAGAGTACCTCAGTCCACATTCTGAGGACTTAGAGATTTTAAGTCGTTTATACTCTACTGCGCACTCTGGAGACTCAAAGCACTCCGGTCCATACTCTGGGGACTCGGAGATTTTTAAGTCGTTTATACTCTAGTCCGCACTCTGTGGACTCAGAGTACTCCAGTCCACACTCTGGGGACTCAGAGATTTTTAAGCTATTTATACTCTAGCCTACACTCTAGGGACTCAGAGTACTCCCGTCCGTGCTTTGGGGACTTAGAGATTTTTAAGTTTTTTGTGCATGGTCATACGCCAGACAGAATAATGTAACTTTAATTTTTGGCATAGAATTACAACATACGGAAACATCAATAGTTCATGGAAAAGATGGCTTCAGGCCTTTATCAATGAAAACAAAATGAATTGTGTTATTACATGTCGAAAACAAAATAAAAATACACTAGAAATAATTGCAAGTAAAATGCGAAAGAAATAGATAAGTATAATAACATCGCAGATGCTCGCTATTCCATGCTTGGGGGAGTGTCACGCCATCAACGGTCGCTAGCTTGAAAGTTTCCTCTCCAAGCCTCCATTCAATAATGCATGGACCTTCCCATGTGGGATTCATATGCGATGGGATCGAGAAAACTCGCTTCAAAATGAGATCGCCCACATCAAAGGTTCTCGGTCGGACTTTTTCATTATAATATCGAGCGACTTGGTGTTTATACGCAACCGCCCTTAAATTAGCCTCTTCACATTTTTCGTCAAAAAAGTCCAGTGATTCAGCTAAGAGATCCTGATTCGTCTTAGGGTCATAATGAGTTACCTGATGTGAAGGAACTTCAAGTTCCACGGGTATAACGGCTTCCATACCATATGCCAATGTGAAAGGAGCGTGGCTAGTCGTGGACTAGTGGGTGGTTCTGTAAGTCCAAAGTGCTGTAGGAATCTCATCCACCCACTTGCCTCTATCTTTTTCCAAACGTTTTTCAATATGGATTTGATTATTTTGTCCATGGCTTCTACTTGTCCATTGGCTTTTGGATGAGCAACTGCTGCAAACCTTTTCTCAATGCCATATTTTTGACAAAATTCTTTGAACTCCCTACTTTTGAACTTAGTTCTATTGTACGTAATGACAGTTCGTGGGAGGCCGAAACGACATATGATGTTTCGTACAACGAAATTAATGACCTTTTGGTGGTGATTGTAGCTTTGGGCTCTGCTCTGCCCACTTGGTAAAGTAATCGACCACAATTATTGCGTATTTTGCACCACCTTTGGAGATAGGCAAGGAACCGATTATATGGATCCCCTATATTGCAAACGGCCAGAGACTAACCATTTATGTGAGTTCCGTTGGCAGAGCTCTCGGGATTTTTGCATACCTTTGACCCTTGTCACATTTTCTTACATAGTCCGCAGCATCTCCATTTACAGTTGGCCAATAGTATCCATAGCGGAGGATCCTTTTTGCTAGTGTTTGCCCCCCCAGTATGGTCACCACATTCTCCTTCATGAACTTCCTTCAAGACTCGTTTTATCTCACCGTGGACAATATACCGGAGTAAGGGGATCGAGAATCCCTTTCGATACATTATTTCGTGCTGCATTACATATCGCAAAGCTTTGCGAATGAATTGTCGTCTTTCGCTCTTTCTTTCGGGCAATACACCGTGTAGCAGGTATTGCTTGAATGGGGTTATCCATGAATCCTCTCGATTTCTATTTCTAACATGAAATATACCTCCATCTCATTTATACTCTGAGCATGTAATATTTCGACGGGAACCGATCCCATTTGTTGTGCATCGCCAGTACTTGCGAATTTTACCAATGAATCGGCTTCTCTGTTTTGTTCACGCAGGACATGCAAAATATCGAAAAATTCGAGGTCTGCTAACAGCTCTTGAACCCGAGCAAGGTATGGGGCAAGTCTCTGCCCCTTCGCTTGATAGTCCCCCTGCACCTGGTACACCACCAGTTGTGAGTCACAAAAATTTCAACCGATTTTACTCCAAGTTCCTTGATAAGTTTTAAGCCAGCAATCAATGCTTCATACTCAGCTTCGTTATTTGTAGCTGGGAAATGGAGCATCGAAGCGTAATAAATTTATCGGTTTTCGAGAGTCACAAAAATTATACCAACCCTAGAACAATGGTCGTTGGATGCCCCATCGGTGTACGGTTTCCACCGAATGGGGGGATAGCATCATGACTATTTGGTTCGTCTGATACGGTGAATTCTGCAATGAAGTCCGCTAGCGCTTGCCCTTGTATGGCCCTTCGTGGCAGGTAGGTAATATTGAACTGACTCAACTCGGTTCCATTTTAACATCCTTCCAGAGGTTTTTGGTCATCGGAGTACCTATCACAAGGGTTGATCAGTATAAACACTGATTGAGTGTGCCTAAAAGTACGGACGAAGCTTGCGTGATGCAATCACCAAGCAGTAGGCTAGCTTCTCAATTTTAGGTTAATTTCTTTCTGCCCCCGTTAAACATTTACTGACATAGTACACCGGCTTTTGAACTCGATCCTCCTCACGAACCAAAGCCGTACTGATAGCATGTTAAAATACAGCCAAATAACATATAACACTTCATGGTGTACTGGCTTCGATAGCACTAAGGGACTTTCCAAATGCCTTACCAGAGCTCGGAATGCATCCTCACAGTTGGACGTCCATTTTAAATTTCTCTTTCCTTTTTTTATTACATCGAAGAAGGGAATACACTTATTTGTCCCTCTGGATATGAATCGCTCAGCGCAGCCACTTTTCCATTTAGGCTTTATACTTGTTTTACAATTCTAGGCACTTGTATGTCTCGAATAGCCTGAATCTTTCCTAGGTTAGCTTCAATTCCTCGCACATTAACAATGAAACCCAAAAACTTTCCTAAGGCAACACCAAAGGAACACTTCAGAGGATTGATTTTCATTCCATAATACCCGAGCATATCAAAAATTTCCGCCAAGTCTCGAATGTGGTCGTTTGACTATCGTGACTTCACGAGCATGTCATCCACATAGACTTCCATGGTCTTATCGATTTGGTCTTTAAACATCCGATTCACCAGACGTTGATAAGGTGCTCCTGCATTTTTCAATCCGAAAGGCATCACTACATAACAGTACAGTCCAACATCTGTGAAAAAACTAGCGTGTTACTGATCTTTAATATGCATCGGGATTTGATTGTATGCCGAGTACGCATCAATAAATGACAATAACTCGTGTCCTACAGTTGAGTCGACCAGCTGATCAATTCTGGGTAAAGGGAAACTATCCTTAGGGAATGATTTCTTAAGATCTGAGTAATATATGTAGGTTCTCCATTTCCCATTTGCTTTTCTCACTAACACGAGGTTAGACACCCATTCAGAATAGAGGGCATTGCGGACGAACCGATTAGCTTTGAGTTTGTCAACCTCCTCTCTAAGAGCAGCGGACCTCTCTAGGTCCTTACCTCTCCTCTTTTGATTTATTGGTACGTACTTCGGGTCTATATTCAACATATGACTTGCAATGGCGGGAGAAATCCATCACATATCAGAATGTGTCCGAGCGAAAACATCCAGATTCGCTCGGAGAAAATCAGTGAGATCCTCGGTCATCGAGGGGTTGATTTGTGATCCAAGCTTAAGTACTCACGATGGGCCATCACGGCTGACTAGAATGTCAATCGTCAGTTCAGCCGGTGCTTCTTTTGCTTTCCTGGGTTCCTCATCATCGTCTCTCGGATCTACGCCTTGATAGATCCGATCTTGTTGCCTGAGCCAAGGCTCGTGCATTACGTGTCAATCTTCAGTGACTCGGATGTGGACGAAGCTGTCCAAAACCTTTCCTTTCTCTCTTCGAAGGGCGTCTTTTAGCTCAGCGACATAACATGCACGGCCAGTCGCTCGATCGCCATGCACAACACCGTCTCCTTTGTCTGTTGAAAATTTCAAGGTTAAACACCAAGGGGCCAAAGCTGCCCTATACTGTGCTAGGGCTGGTCGACCTAGAAACACATAAGGAGAATCGACATCCAAAATGATGAAAGGCAGGGTTCGCACCATCCCATGTTCACCTTTCCCAAGTTCAGCTGGCGATTCAACTAGACCCACTGCATCAGTAGCTACACCACTAAAGCTATGAATACAGGCTTTAGATGGTTTTAGATCCTTTGTCTCCATCTTCATCTGATCATATGCTTTTTTGAAGATAATGTTAACAGAACTTTCGCAATCAATCAGTATTCTCCTCACAAACCTGGCCCAATAGTGGCCGAGATGACCATCGGATCAATGGTAGGCGCCTCCACTTGATCAGCATCTCCACACCTCAACACTATATCATTAGTCATCATTCGCTGCTGCTTAGCTGGAGCCCCATCTTCCGTGTTTGAACAACATTCAAAATCTCCATGCTTTAGGGAATTAGCATACCGCTCCATTTCCTGCCAATTCTTATCTACAAGGTGAGGCCTACCGACTATAGTGTTTATGACTAGTCTACCTACAATTAGAGCAGGTTTCTCTGGATGGCGTGGAGCTTGCCCGCGACCGGGGTCAGATGTTCTTATCTGCCTTCCTGTGAATTCTTGACAAACTCCTGTAACCTTCTCTATCGAATCAGCTTTTCTATGGCACTGTGGAGGTGCCTACACTCCTTGGTATTATGCCCGTAAGTCTCATGGAAGCGGCAATATTTCCCAATCCACTTTTTTCCTCAACGGACTCTTTTGGGCGTGGCTTTCGATATTGAAAAGTACTATAGGTCGATAGGTAAATATTTTCCAAAGATGCACCTGGAGGAGTATATTTGTTGTAAGTTGGAACCCTTGGTTCCCATTTTCCTGTTTCCCTCTTCTTTTCGGAATTTCCTCCTCCAGATCCTTTAGATTGCTCAGGCTGGTTCTGGACATTGACTTGGACCTTCCCGAGTTATCACCAGATTGTTTTATAGCAACGTTTCTCTTCACAATCTCCTTGCCAGGCTTTGGTGTATTGTCTCGCCTCGTCCCTCTGGCTTCCTCTCTTCTTATGAATTGATGCACCTTTGAATAAAAACGTTCCAGTGTGGTCGAAGGATTTCCAGCCAGCCAATCGCCAAACTCCAAATATAGATTTACTCCTTGCATCACAGCCATCAGAATGGCATGGTCATTTGGGTTGTTAACTTCAGTAGCCGCAAAGTGAAATCTTTGTAAGTACTCTTTTAACGACTCCCCTGGAACTCGAATCACACTAGACAAGGACATTATGTCCTTGGGACGAGTGGCATGAATCCTGAACTGTTCCACAAATTTCGTCGCTAATTCATCAAAGTTGGAGATAGACCGCGGAGGAAGTGGGGTGAACCACATGGTAGCGATTCCAGATAAAGTTATTGGAAAGCATCTACATTTAGTTGCATCATTTGCTCTAGCTGAATGCATCATCCATTCATATCTCAACATATGCTGTCGGGGATCAGTCTTCCCTTCGTAGGCTGGAATATTTGGCATGTCAAACTTTCTGGGTACTCGGCCCGTAGAATAGTATCTGTGAATGGAGTACGACTTCTGGATATCCCCCAATCATCACTAGTCTAGCTTTGATTTTCTCTCATCAGCTATCTGAACATAGCCGATAGGTCTGGGGTTTGTATGGAAGATGGCAGGTTGAAATTTGTTCTATGAGACCATTCTGGTTGATGCCTCCTCTGTTGGCGATCTACCAAACGTGCATCCTGGAAACCGGCTTCATTAGGACCTTGGTAAGCCGACCGTCCAACTTCCACTCATGCCCCAGATCCCAAGTTTCTTGTTCCAGCTTGGGAGTGATTTCCTTGGTGTAAATGAGGGGTCATGGCTCCAGGTAGGGAACCTGGACCATCCCTGGTTGATCGATCAGCAACATTTGTTTGCGTTGTTTTAGTTTGGCGGCGTCTTCACTTGGAAGGTTCATCGGATGAAGCAGAGCTGTTGGATGAGGTGTAAGAAGCGGGGCTTCCTCCAGCATTCCGATGCTGTTGTTGAGTAACATGAGTCATGAGGTTGGCGTTGGCTTGAATATGTTCGTTAAGTTGTCTCCTGCTTTCCATGAGTTCTCTCATCATCTCATTGAATTCTGTTCTAGTGACAACTTCCATTTGGTTTTATGGGTGACAGTCTCTGTGCCTGGATTAACTTGTTGATTGCTAGGTCATACTTGTTGGATACTAGCAGTCTCGTTGACGTCCGCATTGTATGAGGCTGATCTGGTAGGAGGTATTCCCATTGTAGAGTTATTGGTAGGAACTCTGAGTAGAATTAATGGACTTCCTATGAATGACTTGGATCTCCTTCGGGGGATTTCTTCAATCCAGTAGCTACAAAGTAGATCCTAATAACCTGAGAATTCTACTCTCAGTGAAAGCACCAAAATGTTAGCACCAAAATTGGTCACTAACACCCAAAGAGAGATTTGTGTAGAGAGATTAATGAAGATAGAAAATTAAAATAGAGGAATGTATGCGAAATTAACTACAAAAACTAGAACACCAAATTTAAAGTGTTTCGGTGTAATTACCTACGTCCACTTTGAGTTTAATCTTTATTGCTTTTTCAATTAATTGAATGCAGACACAATCCGTACATCAACAACTTGAATACAAGTTTTTTCAGAAAAGAAACGAGTCTTGAAAATGGCGGAGTCCTCCCGGAGATCACAAAAAAGGTCCCTTTCACCACGCCCCTACCCCTCTATTTATAGGCGAAGATAGGCTGGACTTCCTCTGCGGGCTTAGGAACAAGGCACTTCGGCCCATAGAAGATGACTTCTGCACACCGAACTAGGCATGCCGAAAGAGACACGCCGAACGTCAAATGCCGATCGGGAAATGCCGAACCACCATGTTTGGTCGGTGGTCGATTATCAAATGGCTCGAAGTAAGCCCTCAGGAGACCCGAAGCAAACAACTGGTTGACTCGAAGCAAAGTCATGCCAAACGCCTCACTTTATTGTAGGCCTGTTAACCTACTAACTCCTCCGGCAAGCACCGAACCATGAATGCCGAACTACAAAGATCGGGCCAAGCTGCCGGGCGGTATTGGCCGAGCGGTAAGTGTCGAGCGACAAACGTCGACCGTTCTCCGCCTACTCGTCTACCTTGACCGAGCAATATTTCATCTATTCTTCTCGGTCGAACCAACACCTGGTACCGAACCAGGTAAACAGACCAAACCATGCAAATATACCGAGCCGAACCAGGTGAGTAGACCGAACGATGGACCTTGGGTAGTTGACTCGAAGCGAGGTCATACCGAGTGGTGCATGCCAGAGCGTCTGGACCGAACCAAACTCCTTAGCCGATCCATTTATGGCTCCACTTCATTGACCAAGCAACGGGTGCTGAATCATTTAGGCCGAACAGTATAAAGTGTACAATCCAGACTGAGCGACTAATGACATGCGCCTTTTAGGTTGGAACAATTCTACACCGAACGGTAATTGACCGAACGATGAACTTCCACCTTAAGCCGAGCCATATATATGGAATTCATAACCACATTCTTCTTTGGCTGAACGACATACAACCCCTTTACTCTGGCCGAGCTGTGTCTACAGGCCGACCCATGTGCGTTGGCCGAACCATTCAAATTAACTTCTATATCTAATATTTTGTAGCTGACCCAAGCATCCGGGTAACAACAGCCACTTACTTTTAATTATTCCTTGAATTCTCATGACTTTTACCATTCCTATTGTCATGTTTATATATATATATATATATATATATATATATATATATATATATATGATAGTTCGTTTTGTCTACCTTTCTCTTTTCCCGGCCTTAACTAAACATAAAATATATATGATAGCTTGCATTTCTGAGAACCCAACCATTCCTTCTCTTCCATCTGACAACTTCCTGCTCGTTTATTTTTGGCCGATCCATTTTTCTTTCGTGTTCATGCTTTTGGCATATAAAACATTATAAAGTTTATATATTATGTTCTTTTCTGATGCTTATTTTATTTTGAAAGGAACACTAGCGCTCTAGCTCGACTGTCACCATAGCCATCCTCCGCCCTCTCCACTTTGTTACTCTGTCAACCACCCCTCCACCTAGGTAACTCGTCACCTCCGCAACCAACTGCAAAGCCTAACAGCTGAACCCCCTGTAACCGAACAACCATCTCCGCTCACAAACCACAACCCATGTCGCCTCCCCTTACCACCACCCTTGGCCAGTACACAAACTCCAACCCTCACCTTAGCCTCCAACTATGTGTCTGAAACCATCCATGCCAATTCCAGTTCGCATCAACCCCTCCATCGACCAACCTCCCCTCCTCCTTTTCATGCTTTAAGCCTCGCGACCGCCTAAGCATCTCGGCCTCATTCCTTTCCCTGAAACCCACAAAACCGACCCCACTGATAACCCTTCACCTCCATAACTTCACCCCTGACCTGCCGAACAACACACAAGATTAGTCGACCGAACATCCACACGATTGCCTTGCTTCTGACCCTCCAACGGACCGATCTCCTTCCCCTTCCACGATTCTACCACCCAATCGCCCAGCCCTGATCCGAACACTGCAAAGCCTTCTCCTTTGTTTTATAAAAATTAAAAAATTATATATATATATATATATATATATAACATATAATCTATCTATATTATGATCTCTTTTGTTTTATATATTTTATTTAGAATTTTATATATGTTCGTGTGTATTCGATTTTGTTATACATATTGGTTTTTAAGTATTGATTTTAAAATATAGTTTGTGTGTATATATTTTGATTTTAAAATATATGTGTTTTAAATTTAATATTGATTTTAAAAGATTTTATGCTATCAAATTTAATATTGATTTTAAATATATAAATATATATATATATATATATATATATATAAAGATTTTATTTTGAATATTGATTTTAAAATATAATTTATAAAGGTTTATTTTTAATATGTGAGTAAATTTTAGATTTTAATATATATATATATATATATATATATATATTATTTCATCGACTCAAGTCTGTTATGCTTTGCTTTGTTCGCCGAATTCATATTCATCGTGCCGTGCTTTGGAATTTGTGCTTGGATTCGTAGCTTGTTGTGTGTCTAACTTTTCTAGCCTCGAAAGGTAAGCAATCACTTACGATTAACATTCTTATATTTAGTAAATTTAATTCACGAGAAATGGTGATTAAAATACGTCGTTAAATTTGAATTGTTAGTTATTTAATTGTTGAATATGATATGCCATTATCTGCAATTGTTTACTTATGACATATGACACCATAACCTGCTGTATATTTCATATTTAAATTGTTAATGATGACATATGCATGCTATTGATATGTATGTCATTTTATAATATTATTCTGTTGTTCTCACACTGCAAGTTCCCTGTTAGTTTAGGAATTCCCTATAGGTTGAAATGATATATATCCGAACGATCATATAAATTAGTGGAAAATTGTTATGGGCTGAAATGATAAACCCAAGCGATTTTCATTGATTTTGAAATTTTGGGATTACGGGTTGACATGATATATACCCTTAAATTTAAATAATTGTGAACTCAAATGATAAATATCCATATCACTTGACCATAGGATAGAGAATTATATACGGACACCATTGGTCTATTTTTGAAAAAAATGATTTTCAAAGTTTTGAAAGGAAATATATAGGTTTTAATAAATATTGATTTTTAAAATATAGTATAAAGGTATTTTGTTTTTAAGAAATTTAAAATTTTAAAATTATAAGTTTGAAAATTTTAAATTGTTAGTTAAGTTTTGAAAAATGTAATTTTTAAGATTTTACTTATAATTTTATTATTTTTAAAATATATACATATAGTTTAATATAAATAAAATAAATTTGATAAAATCGGATTTAATTTAATAATATTTATTACAACAAAATTTAATTTCATGAATTTAATTGGATAAGTATATATATTGTAATTACAATATTCATTTAAACTTCATATTGATATTTTGAAAAATAGATTTTGTAATAACTTTAAATAAATTAAGATTGAAAGATAAATTAAGTTAATTTGTAACTTAATTTGTTAAGAATTGAATTTAAATAAAAATTGATTTGGACTTATGGATTTTGAGATTCTAAAGATATGATTTTATAACTTGATAACTGGATTTTGATAAAGGTGATTAAATGAATATTTTCAAATTTGAATAAAAATTAAATGTCTAATTTGGATTTAAATTTGTAAATTGAGATTTTATTTAGATGTTTATAAAAGTGATTATATGCATATTTTAAAATCAAATGTAATTGAAGTTAGATATTTAATTATTGATTTCATTTCAATTTGTAATTTGGGATTTTCTTTAAATGTTATTAAAAATGATTAAGTGAAAGTTCCAAATTTAAATGAAATTAAAGTTAAACTTTGAGATATAAATGAAATTTATCAATTTGAGTTGTTGTAAATGTTTGAATATTTAAACTCTGAAAACCTATTGAATTGGAAGTGGTTTAAATTTGTAGTTCAAACTTGAATTTGAAATCGATATAAATTTAAAATGATTTTAATGAGAATTTGAATTGAACCTGTAACCTTTTAATTTGAAATTGTTGAACTGAGATTGATTTAAATCTAATTTTGGAACTAATGTCGATTTGAATTGATTTGTGAAATTGGAAGAAACAATTCTAATTTGAAACTATTTTCGATACAAACTCTTTTTAATATATAAATTATTTTAATCTGTAACCTATTGTAAATATAAACTATTTGAATAACTATTCTAATATATAAACTATTTTCAATATTTAAACTGTTTAAGGTGGAACCGTTATAATTTAGATTTAATGGATTCAAATGCGAATATTTTGATATAATGGTTTAAACTATTTTGTGTTTATGATTTTGGAAGTGATATGATTTAAAGTAAATATGATTTCAAAAGTGATATGATTTTTGAAATGAATATGATGTTTAATATGATATATGCACTATTTGAAATGAAATGTCCATGGTGTGAAATAAACGTTTGGTTGTTACAGAGTCCGGGATCGAATATTGTCATACTCTCTGCCAATACCACAAACCACTTTAACAATTGTGCACGTGGTGGAGAATCCAGAATGAAGTAGGATGGTTTGACGACGACTATATGAGGTATGAATGCAGCCCTGACTCCCACAAGTCAGCTTGATGTGACTAAAATAGGAGCCACGCTGGGCCAAGTGAGGTCGCACCTTTGATCGAGCATCCTTCTTCGATACCATTCTATTACTTTATGATTTGATTGGATCACCTTTGATTATGGGAGTGTGTCTCAAGGTGGGCTGTAGTAGCTATTATGCATTACCACCAGTCCGGATCCGCAAAATGGTAGTATCCTACCCGATGCATTGCCTCACGTGCCTTGTCACATGCCTTATCGCGTCCTCTACGACTTTTGTTTGTACCGTACCTATAGAGTGCTCTCTGAGTAAACAATCGTTTGGTGGAGCGTACAGTACTTGTATAGACTACAAGAATGTATAAATGTGTTAAGGGAGATATGGGTAACGCCTTAATGCTATTTTAATATTTTATTTTACTTTAGACATTATCTATTTAGCGTATTGTAATATGTATGTAGATAGTTCCACGGATCCTTAAAGGATGTAAATCCTAAACATCCATTAAGTTATGTTGTAGACATTCCACATGAGTTGATTTACTTGTATAAAAATATTAATCCTGACTCGAGTATTTTGTGTTTTGCTTTATGCTCGAGTCAGACTGAGTGTCATAACATTTGAGACTCACCTTTGAAGCTCGGAGCTTTGCTTAGAGATCCATCTCTATTGATTTAGCTTTGTAGTTATTTCAGTTATTTCCAGTTGTCTATGTCCAAACTTGTCTTTTTCTTATGTATATGAGACATTTATGTATTTGAAATTTCTGTTGTACTTGCTTTAGGCCCTTTATATAGTACCTTTATGAACTACTATTTATCCATTCCGGTGCTTATTGTTGTATTTCTCTTTGTCTGTGATTGATTATTTACCGTATATGCTCATTTTTGCCAAATATAAATTAACAATCTGTTGTTTGAGTAATTCAAGTCTGACATGCGTGGATGATTGCCGATTTGAATGGTTTGAAATAGCCGGTCGTTACAAATGGCATGCAAGAATAGTAATGTCCGTAAAATCTTGATCCTTAGAACAAAATCCCTAATTTATTATCAGGTGACAAAATCAATCAATTAACCAAAGACATCCAATTTAAATCGCCATCAATTACCATGAAATTTAGAATGGTTACAAACTAAATCATTAGAAAATTCATAATGTGGAATAAGGAAAAAAATTAACTTCAGAAGATTTGACAGTGATTAACCCAAGCTTTCTAGAGATATTAATAATTAGATTTCTCTAAAATTGAAATTTGATTTCCCAATAGTCCATTTGCCCAGTAAGTGCTTTGAATCGTGCAGTAGAAATTACTTCATCCTTCCAGTTAGGAACTTCTTTTTCACTATTTCCTCTATATTGATAGAGGAAGCAGATGAAATCATCTGGGTTTGTTTCCCCTCCTTCTAGTACTCAACATTCAACACCATCAGTTTTGAATCAATTCAGTTAACAAATAGCTCTCTTCCATATCTCCATCAATCCACGAAGCAATAAAGCATCACTGGCAACAGACGTGAAAGGCTGCTTCATTCAGTTGGTATCATCACCCAATCAACAAAACATGCAACGCTCTTTATTCAAATCCACTTCCTAAAGCAAGCAACAAGAGAACTTCATCTTCCGGCATCTCCATGCTAGGTCACGACCAATAGCGCAACATCCAGATCCAAGCAGTGGGCGATGCTTCAAATTGACTTAAGGAAGATAAACCACCATTAAAATAGCAACTTCGACTCACTAGAAATCTACCTCCTGACGTGAGCGACACATATCTTCATGCACGATCCAGCCGATTATAGCGACAATCATCTGAGATCTTGAACGACGTGACTACATTTAAATCGACGGCAGCTCCAAAAATTCAAACGATGGGTTCACGGAGCAGGCTTTATTATTTTTTTCTAGGCTGCGAATTTACTTTCGGAATGGGGAGATAGATGTGGAAACGGGGAACTGACGTTGATTTTGGACTCTAGGGTTGAAATTGAGGGCGACAAAACGAAAATTGAGGGCGACAATGAAAACGATAATTGAAATTAAGGCAGTAAATGAAAATTGAGGGTGGCGGTAAATTAAAATTGAGGGAACTTTTGGACCTTTTGAGGAAACAATTATGAAACTGGTTGGAACATAATTTTAATTTATTTACGTTTTATTTTTAAAATACTTTAAAGTACCACTTATCAATTAAACGCTTGTTATTAATGCAATAAATAACAATATTTCTTATAATGTTTACAATTATTAATTTCCAAAATTCTGGCAAACTTTTAAGTTTCCGCTAACTAATGAACTTATAATTAAATAGTAAAAATTAAACATTTATTATTAAACATCAAATATTAAACTTTAAACATTAATTATTTGATATTAATTAAATTTATTAGTTATTAAATGTAACTAATAAGTATTAAGGATAATTTACTGTTTATTAATAATTAAATATAATTTGTTATTAAATATAAAAATAAATATTTATTATAGATAATAATAAGTGATCCTAAATTATTCATTAATAACCACTAATTATAATAAATTAAAAATGATGACTTATATAAGCTGTGAATGTAGAGACATAGTAAACATATTTGTTATTAATTATAGACTATAAATTATTAATTTTTATAATATTCAAAGAACTATTTTATGAAATTTTTAAAATTTATATAGAAATTTTCAATTTTTCAATTTTTTTTGAAATATTTAAGAGTAATTATAAATAATTATTTCTAATTTATTAGTATTAATAATTACTAAATATTAATTGCTTATTAACTGTTCATTATTAAATATTAGTCTTCATTATATATTAATCGTTAATTATATAATAAAAAATATTTTATATTAATTATTAATTATTAAAAGTTACCTCTTATTTGTTAATTATAATTATCAGTTGTCACATATTACTTATTAATTATAATTGAATATTAATAATTAAATACCAGTTATTATGTATATATACTTTTTTTTGGCAAGCCAACCGGTTTTGGAGTGGACCGTCCACTTTTTATTACCAAAATAATAAGATACAACTGAAGAACATGAGTTAGGAAAAGTACCAAACTACTGGGAAAAAATATACAATACAGGAGCTAGGTAGAAGCACCTACACTAAGAAAGCAGTACAACTAAACTCGTCAGAAGGGAAGGGATCCGCATCTAAGGACCCAATCACACTAGGGTCAGGGAAAACTCCAATGACATGAGCAAAAGCTCTAAATCGCAAGGTAAGAGAAGAATCATAGTCCACGGACTCAGGAGAGTAAATAAAGGACATATTCCATGTGGGATCAGCTAGCAAGAAGTCGTTCTAATTGACCCTCAGCAGCAAGAGTTAAAGAGTCGCCTGAAATGTTATAGTACAGACATCGTAGATCGAAGATATCATCCGAAACAAATCTGAAAAAGTAGTCTTCCAAGGGGCGATATCTCATATCGGAGCTTGGATGAATCTAAGCCTGTTCCTGCGAAGACCAATAAACAAGCACATCAACTTTATCATGAGAGGAGATATCACGACAAACGTCCACAGTCACTGCAGAGGAAAAATCCTTAATACACGCTATAGGACAAAAGCAGAAACAGGAATCCAGGATCATCAATAACAGAAATAAGATCTAAGGGCAAATAAGCATCCTGCATATCAATGATAGGGAACTCATCCACAATTGTAGAGGTAGCAGGACCAGAAGTGTCATCCATAACACAGGGCTTAGGCACCCACTTAAAGTTTGGCCGAGGTAGGAGTACTCTGACATGCAAAGATCGATAAGCATCAATAGGAGCAGAAGAGCATGAGTCCTTAGAATGGCCAAAAGACTGATAAACTGAACATATATTCAGTTTCCAACTATACTGGACATTGATCACGTGGTCGTGTCCCTCGGTCAGTCGCACAATCAACTATGGAGGCAAAGGCTTAACTGGACCAATTTCAATTAAAGTACGAGCGTACCATAGGCTCTTTCGATCCACAGTAGTAGAATCAAAACAACGAAGGTTGCCAACAAGACTAGCCAACAATTAAGACCAAGAAGAGGCCACAGGACAGAAAGGATATGTGTAAAGGTGGCCCAAACTGGAATAAATAGAACTTGTTCCCTAGCCTTGCCAACCGTCGAACTCCAAGGGGTGATGATAACGGGCTTACCTTCTATGATTATCAGATCCACCTCCAAAACACGTAGCCTATCATTCTTACTTGTGAATTTGAAATAGAACATGGTGTCAATGTATTGCACATGGAGACCACCAGTTAATTTCCAAGCTCGACTGCAACGATCATAAACTTCACGATAAAGGGAAGACGAATCCAAGAAAAAGCCAACCAAGTGATCAGACTAAACATCAACTCCCGCTTGGAGCACTTCAGAAGGGGGGACATTCACGTCACCGAGAACAGCAGTTTCGAAGGATCGAGGTGTGAACACACCGGCATTCTTCGGAAGAGATTTGAATAGGGATGTATAATTGTTAAGTGAGCAGCTAGATGAACACTATTCATAGCGACATTACCACAAACATCATGAGAGCCGGGCATTGCAGGAAGAGGAGAAGCAGGCCCGGTCCTTCCCTAAAGCGGGAAAAGCGACCTCTTAGGGCATCAAAAATAACAGGGGCACCAAATTATTTTCGCGTACAGTCATAAAATAAATAAATTGAAATCACAGCTAGGGCACAGCCGCACAGCTCCTCCATCTCGATTTGTGATTTCTTCTTCCATCTCTATCTGCGATTCACGAACTAGGGCGCAACTCCGCTCTCTATCTCGATTCGCGGCCGCTACTCCTCCACCTCGATTCACGAACTAAGGCTTGATTAACTTGAAGCTTGAACTTGAAGGTTAGAAGCCACCACTACAAATTTACAATCCAAAGCAGCAAATTCAATTTAATAATTTTAATTTTATAATTTTATTGTACATTATTTACTACTTACTAAAACTAATTCATTAATTTATAAAGTATTCATTTCAACGTCAGTACTTAACGGCAAATTTGGATGTTTGTTGATGTGAATTATGATACCTCAATGGCTCAGTGGCCATAATTTTCACTTGATAACCTGCATCTGAGATTTTTTGTAACGACCCGTATTTCACGTGTCGATAAATCGTAGGATTTGCAGGTCGTTAGTGTTGTTTGTGTTGCCTTTAGCTTGAGTCGTTTAGGAGTTGACCCGAGTGCTAGTAATGAGTCGTGACCGACTCATAGGGGACCGACTCAAGGAGGGGTAGCGGTTTAAAGTGTTAGCCGAGTTAAGGCTTGAGTCGTAACCGACTCATAGGATAGGTCGTGTGTGGGTTGCGACTCATAGAAGGCCGACTCATAAGGGACGACTTAAGATAGGCGAGTCAGTGGTGTTGCCGACTTATAGGGAGAACGACTCAAGGGGTTAAGGTTTAGGTCGTGGGTAGTTAAGTCGGCAGGGTGTTGTCTCGTGAGGAGGATGAGTCGTTACCGGGTTAACAACTCATAGGAGTTACCGGGTTATAGCTTAAGTCGTGGGCGAGTTAGTGGCTTAAGGCTTGGCAGCGTGTTGATGAGTCGGTGAGGCCATAGGTCGTGAGTCGGCTAGGAGTTAAGTCGGCACTTGTATTGAGTCGTAAGTCGGCTAGGTGTTTTGTGCAGGCAGTGAGTTAGGTCGTGGAGTCTTGAGTCGTGTGTCGGTGGGTGTTGAGTTGGCCTGGGTTGTTGAGTCGTGTGAGTGGCTTGTGTTAGGTCGGCATAGTATGAGTCGTGAACGACTCATGATAGGTCGTGACCGACTCAGGGGCGACGACTCATGGTAGTTCCAGCCTATAAATAGAGGGGTTTGGCTCACTTTTTGGCACCGGTTTTTGAAGCAACGAAGTGCTGCCATTTTGAAGACTCGACTACAACATTTCTTCATCTTCTTTTCTCTATTCCAATCTAATTCTAACATCCATCCAAGATCAAAGATTTAGATTGAAGATTCAAGTGCCAAAGTTGAAGATCTTCATCCGTTTGAGCTAGATTTCATCGATTGAGGCGAGATATTGCCGGATCAAGCTTTGATCTCCGCTGTCCAGATCTGAAGTGTTTAGTTTTCATAGTGTTTGGGTGATTTGGTGAGTGGTAGTTATCTCTCACGCGGATCCAAAGGAGTATATTGGATTGGTGGCTTGTTTTAGTGTTAAAGTTAGAGATTTCATGCATGTTTCTTAGATCTAAGTCTAGATCCATTGTTTCCAAAGACGTTTACTTATGCAAGTTTGTTTAACAAGTATTAGAGACAAAACCCATGTTTTATATTTGATAGATCTATGCTAAAAACCATGATATCACATATGTTGGACTCTTGCTCATTTATTTACGAAATTGCCATTATAGTTGATATTGCTTGTTAAATCTTGTTTGAATGTTTGATTGGTTGTATTAATGATTGATTGATTGAATGTATGATAGATTTGATTGTTTCAAATTAGCTTGTAGTTGATTTGGAACAAGATGGTTGGAGATGATTCAAAAGCTAAGCGGAAAGGCTCTTGAATAGTGAAAGCTGCCTGTAGCATATGAAGCGGATATGGAAGCTCATATGGATGGATTCGAGGATGTGGGATCTTGCCATGATGCGAGAAGGCAAAGCATGATTGAGATAGGACTTTGCTATGATGTGATGAGGCAAGGCTTATGTTGGGATGGGACGGGTCATGATGACGTTCCAAGATAAGAGACTTTGCTATGATGTGATGAGGCAAGACATATGTTGTGATGGGGCGGGTCACGATGACGTTCCAAGCACGGGTCATGATGACGTGCAAAGCTGTAACTCGGTGATGCGGTCCGGGTTGGGGTGGATAATGGTTAGCTTGAGAGGCGCTTGAGCTAGTATGGAAATAGTCGTCAAGGAGGATGACTAGGAGGCTAAGATCTCATCGTTGTTGAAGGTTCTAGCATACTCAAAGCAAGGGTACGTTGGAACGGGTCACGATGACGTTCCAAGCATGGGTCACGATGACGTGCTAGTACTCTGGGCTGATGCGTTCGGCTTAGGCACGGGTCACGATGACGTGCGGAGTTATGTCTAGACCGGGGTTACCATTAGCCCTTGACAGGTGGTCATTCAACTAACGGTGAAATCAAGGCAAAGTTAACAGTGATAGCCAGAGTCATGGATGTTTGGTTGTATCATCATTCGGACTCAAGAGCGGTGTTTTCTGGGTGCTTATCTGATCTTGGTTTAGGCCTTGGGGGTTTGTATTCGGAAAACATCGCCCTTGACTCGAGTGATTATTGTTTTACTTTAGTTACCGGTTATGCTATGATTGCTTCTCCTTAGTGTGTGTCTGGGGCTATCACTGTAGAAAGAGGTGGAGTGGGATGGTTTGGTTCCTATTCCTTTTATCCCTTATGCTCTTTTGGTATGTTTGATTGTTAATTTACTGCTCACTAAGACTTTGTCTGACTCAAGGTTTTATGTCTCCTCTTATTACCTTGGGCTGTTCATCCATGTTTGGGATGGGCAGACTAGGTAGCAGGTGACAGGTGCTGTGCTAGGAGTTCTACGCTGAAGATGACGAAGACGAGCAGAAGGCTTTGCATATTAGTTTTCTTACTATATGTACTGGGTATCCGCTGCTATATTTGGTTGAGCGATTTGTAGTGAGGCTTTCATGTATAGATTTGTGTGGATGATTGTATAAAACTACTTTGATGCTTATATGATGATGTTCTGTTCTATGGAGCTTCACTATATTATATTTCTCTATTGTATTTTATCCATGCGCTGTGAGTTATGCGTTAGAGATTCTTTTGTTTTGTTTTACCCTGACTATCGTCCATGGCTGCCTGGCACACCTTTCAGCGCATTATTTCCTTGTTTTGGCGCAGGAGTCATGGGCGGTCGTCACATTTGGTATCAGAGCTTTGGTTAATCGATTTTAGCCAACGCTCGCAGACGTAACTACGTATGAGAGACGTAATTGTATTTTGATGGATGATTACTATATATAATATAGTAGCTTAGAAGGATTTGAACTCCTTATGCAGTTGTTTCTTAAGGTGTTCTAATCATTCCTTTTTACAGATATTAAGGATGGGTCGAAGTGAGAGACAAGCTGCGAGGGATAGCCGTGCTGCTAGAGAAGCTGTTGATTATGCTCCTATGTTTGAGGCCATGATGACTTCAATCATGAGGAGAATACCAGCTTCAGGATCATCTGTGGATGTGGGAGTTCAGGTCCAAGCTCCAAGACCAGTGGATTTTGCCAAGCTCTGTAAGGATTATACTGCTCTTGGAGGGAAGGTTTTCTTAGGGACGGAATCGACTATTGAAGTGCAGAGATGGATTGATGCTTGCCGAAGGATCCTTGGTGACTTGGGGATTGAGGATGCAACCAAGAGGAAGCTTGCATCAAGACAGCTTCAGGGAAGAGCTGCTGACTGGTGGAATTCTATCACCATAGATACACCAGAAGAAGAGATTACTTGGGAACAATTCCAAGTTAGATTTGAAGCTAAGTTCATCTCTACTGCTCAGAAATCGGTCTTGTTTAAGAGGTTTGTGGAGCTCAAGCAGGGTGGGAGGCCTGTTCTTGAGTATATTTCTGAGTTCGAAGCTTTGTCTAAGTATGCCAGATCATATATTGATTCTCCCTACCAGAAGAATGAAAAGTTTGTGACTGGTCTGGATGCTTATCTTGGGAGGCAGTTGGTGGATCATCTGGACGATCCATTTGAAAAGCTTGTGGAGAAAGCTCTTAGGCATGAGAGTTTATTCCCTAAGGAAAGTTCTGTTGTTGCTGTAACCAGGGAAGGATCTAAACCACAGCAGGGTGGAAATAGGAAGAGGAAGCAGCAGCAACAGAAAGGTAAGGATGGCCAGAAGAAGCCGAGAGGTGAAGTGACCTGCTACAACTACCGACAGAAGGGTCATCTCTCCCGGGATTGCAAGAACCCAAAGGTACAGTTGAAGTGCCACAACTGTGATAAGCTGGGACATATCAAGAAGGACTGTCCAGAACCAAGGAAAGATAGGCAGGTTGTGCAAGCCTATGCTTTGGGGGCTGTTCCATCATCTTCAAAAGCTCCTACTGCTGAAGAAAAGGGGAAGAGTGTGGTGGTTCAAGGTACTCTTTCCGTTTGTGGTGTTCCAGTTAGAGTGTTGTTTGATACTGGAGCGTCGCATTCTTTTGTTTGTGATGATCTGGTAGGCCGGTTAGGTATGAAACCGGATATTGTTGATAGGCCATTGGTGGTGACTAATCCAGTTGGGGGTTCGTCATGTTTGTGTATGATATGCCATGGTCTAGTTGTGTCGAGTCATGATTGCTCGTTTGTTTGTGATTGCTTTGTTCTGAACTTTGCGGGGTTCGGAATTATTTTGGGTATGGACTGGCTTAGGAAGTATGCGGCAAGGATTGATTGTGAGAGGCTTGAGGTGACAGTCGGGAATGTGGAAGGGCGAAAGGTTGTGATACGATGTAAGCATGAGGAAGGCGTCTTCATGAGCTTCATGTATTCGCTGGTTATTCCACGGAATGGACTGTCATCGGTGCCTATTGTGAATGGATTTGATGATGTCTTTGACGAAGTCAAAGGGTTACCGCCGCATAGGGAGATCGAGTTTCGTATCGATCTAGTTGAGGGAGCCAGACCTATTGTGATGCCTCTTAGGCGGATGGCGCCTAGGGAGCAGCTAGAGTTGAGGGTGCAGGTTGATGACCTTTTGCGGAAAGGATTCATTCGGCGTAGTGTGTCCGAATGGGGTGCACCAGTTGTGTTCGCAACCAAAGCGGATGGATCGTTGAGGTTGTGTGTTGATTATCGTGAGCTGAATAAGGTGACTAAGAAGAACAAGTATCCATTGCCGAGAATAGATGACTTGTTTGATCAGCTTCACGAGGCTAAGGTGTTTTCTCAGATGGATTTGGCAACGGGATTCCACCAGTTGAGAGTGGCAAAGGATAGTGTGCCGAAGACTGCTTTCAGGACACCATCCGGGTTTTATGAGTGGCTGGTAATGCCGTTTGGATTGACTAACGCGCCAGCATATTTTGTGGATCTTATGAATAGAGTGTTCAGAGATCAGTTGAATAAGTTCGTACTTGTGTTCGTGGATGATATTTTGGTTTATTCCAGAACTGAGGAAGAGCACAAGACGCACTTGAGAATTGTTTTGGAAATCTTGCGGAAACATCAGCTAAAGGCTAAGTTTTCGAAGTGTCACTTCTGGAAGAATGAAGTAAGGTTCTTAGGCCATGTTATTTCTGGAAATGGAATAGCGGTTGACCCCGCTAAGGTGGCAGCGATCCAGGATTGGGTTAGACCTAAGAATGTATCTGATGTGAGAAGTTTTCTTGGATTAGCAGGATATTATCGTCGGTTTATCAAAGACTTTTCCAAGATAGCTGCACCGTTGACAGGATTGACAAAGAAGAACCAGGTGTTCAGATGGGATGATAAGTGTGAGCAAGCTTTTGTAATCCTGAAAGAGCGACTGACGAGTGCTCCTGTTTTGACTATTCCAAGTGGGAATGATGAGATGGTGGTTTACACCGATGCATGTGGCACTGGACTAGGAGCGGTGCTAATGCAGAAGGATAAAGTTGTTGCGTATGCTAGTCGACAACTGAAGCCGCATGAAAGGAATTATCCGACTCATGATTTGGAGTTAGCGGCGATTGTGTTTGCTTTGAAGATGTGGAGACATTACTTATTGGGAGTTAGATTCGAGTTGTTTACAGATCATAAGTCGTTGAAGTATCTGTTCTCCCAAAAGGATTTGAATCTTCGACAGCAAAGGTGGCTAGAGTTCTTAGCATCGTATGATTTTGGTATAGCCTATACTCCGGGGAAAGGTAACGCAGTGGCTGATGCGTTAAGTCGAAGACATGCAGGATTGGGAGCCATGTTTTCAGAATGGAAGAGTCTCGAGTATTTGGCTGAGTTTGATTTCAGGCCTAGATGTGAATTGGAACCTGAGATGTTGGCAAACTTATCGATAAGGCCTACTCTTGTGGAAAGAATTGGCGAGAGCCAAAGGAGAGATGATAAGCTTGTCAAGATTATCCGTGATTTGGAATCCGGATTGGACCCATAGAAGGATAAAGGATTCGAGGTCGATCGAGAGGGTTGGCTTCGAAAGCAAGGACGATTGGTTGTTCCTGATGAAGATGGATTGAGAGATGAAGTTCTGAGGGAAAGTCATCACTCGAAGTTGACGATTCATCCAGGTGGGAATAAGATGTATCGGGATATGAAGAGAGTTTACTACTGGGAAGGTATGAAGAAGGATGTTGGAGATTTTATTTCCAAGTGTATGAACTGCCAGTTGGTAAAAGCTGAGCAGAAGAAGCCCAGTGGATTGCTTCAGCCATTAGAGGTTCCTACATGGAAGTGGGAGCAAGTGTCGATGGATTTTATCGATGGTCTACCTAGGACAAGAGCGGGAAATGAAGGGATTTGGGTCATTGTAGATCGTTTGACTAAAAGTGCAAGATTCATTCCTGTTCGATCAACTAGGACTGCATCGAAGTTGGCTGAACTGTATGTGAAGTGGATAGTTCGTTTCCATGGTGTTCCGAAGAGTATAGTGAGCGATCGAGACCCATTGTTCACTAGTAGATTTTGGAAGAGCTTCCAGGAAGTTTTGGGAACTGAGTTGTGTTTGAGTACAGCTTATCACCCTCAAACAGATGGTCAAACTGAGAGAGTCAACCGAGTTTTGGAAGATCTTCTTAGAGCATGTGTTTTGGACTTCGGAGGATCATGGGAAGATCATCTTCATTTGGTGGAGTTTGCTTATAATAACAGTTATCAGTCGAGTATTGGTATGGCACCATATGAGGCATTATATGGAAGACCGTGTAACTCTCCGACATGTTGGTTGGAAACTGGAGAAAAGCTGATACTTGGGCTAGAGATGATTCGACAGACTTCGGATGATATAGAGATCATTCGGCAAAGAATGAAGGCAGCCCAGGATCGTCAGAAAAGTTATGCCGATAACCGTCGAAAGGATTTGGAATTCGACGTAGGTGATATGGTTTTTGTGAAGATTTCTCCATTGAAGAATGTTATTAGATTCGGGAAGAAAGGGAAATTGACTCCTAGATTTGTTGGACCATTTCCGATTATCGAGCGAATTGGAAAGCTCGCTTATAGATTGGAGTTACCGGAAAAGATGGCGGGTGTGCACAATGTTTTTCATGTATCTTATCTACGGAAGTATGTGCATGACCCGAGTACGGTGATTTTTGCTGATAGTTGTGAAGACTTAGAGGTTGATCCCGTGGGTACGAGACCTCGTGAGCCGCTTCGTATTGTTGAAACCGATACGAAACAGCTTAGGAGGAAGACGATTACGTTGCTCAAGGTACAATGGAGTGATGATGTTAACGACTGTACATGGGAGGAGGAAGAGAGGATGAAGGCAGCTCATCCCGGACTCTTCGAGGTATGGCCCTAAAGTGTCGTGACATCTCATGAATTTGTAGCTTGTTCTAAGTCTTAGAATTCTGCATGCTAGGATAGAATTGGATGCATGGTTTGTTGATTACTATGGATGGTAGGCATGCGGAATAATTGTGATTGCTGTTGTTTGCTTGGAATTTCGGGGGCGAAATTCCTAAGGGGGAGAGAATGTAACGACCCGTATTTCACGTGTCGATAAATCGTAGGATTTGCAGGTCGTTAGTGTTGTTTGTGTTGCCTTTAGCTTGAGTCGTTTAGGAGTTGACCCGAGTGCTAGTAATGAGTCGTGACCGACTCATAGGGGACCGACTCAAGGAGGGGTAGCGGTTTAAAGTGTTAGCCGAGTTAAGGCTTGAGTCGTAACCGACTCATAGGATAGGTCGTGTGTGGGTTGCGACTCATAGAAGGCCGACTCATAAGGGACGACTTAAGATAGGCGAGTCAGTGGTGTTGCCGACTTATAGGGAGAACGACTCAAGGGGTTAAGGTTTAGGTCGTGGGTAGTTAAGTCGGCAGGGTGTTGTCTCGTGAGGAGGATGAGTCGTTACCCGGGTTAACAACTCATAGGAGTTACCGGGTTATAGCTTAAGTCGTGGGCGAGTTAGTGGCTTAAGGCTTGGCAGCGTGTTGATGAGTCGGTGAGGCCATAGGTCGTGAGTCGGCTAGGAGTTAAGTCGGCACTTGTATTGAGTCGTAAGTCGGCTAGGTGTTTTGTGCAGGCAGTGAGTTAGGTCGTGGAGTCTTGAGTCGTGTGTCGGTGGGTGTTGAGTTGGCCTGGGTTGTTGAGTCGTGTGAGTGGCTTGTGTTAGGTCGGCATAGTATGAGTCGTGAACGACTCATGATAGGTCGTGACCGACTCAGGGGCGACGACTCATGGTAGTTCCAGCCTATAAATAGAGGGGTTTGGCTCACTTTTTGGCACCGGTTTTTGAAGCAACGAAGTGCTGCCATTTTGAAGACTCGACTACAACATTTCTTCATCTTCTTTTCTCTATTCCAATCTAATTCTAACATCCATCCAAGATCAAAGATTTAGATTGAAGATTCAAGTGCCAAAGTTGAAGATCTTCATCCGTTTGAGCTAGATTTCATCGATTGAGGCGAGATATTGCCGGATCAAGCTTTGATCTCCGCTGTCCAGATCTGAAGTGTTTAGTTTTCATAGTGTTTGGGTGATTTGGTGAGTGGTAGTTATCTCTCACGCGGATCCAAAGGAGTATATTGGATTGGTGGCTTGTTTTAGTGTTAAAGTTAGAGATTTCATGCATGTTTCTTAGATCTAAGTCTAGATCCATTGTTTCCAAAGACGTTTACTTATGCAAGTTTGTTTAACAAGTATTAGAGACAAAACCCATGTTTTATATTTGATAGATCTATGCTAAAAACCATGATATCACATATGTTGGACTCTTGCTCATTTATTTACGAAATTGCCATTATAGTTGATATTGCTTGTTAAATCTTGTTTGAATGTTTGATTGGTTGTATTAATGATTGATTGATTGAATGTATGATAGATTTGATTGTTTCAAATTAGCTTGTAGTTGATTTGGAACAAGATGGTTGGAGATGATTCAAAAGCTAAGCGGAAAGGCTCTTGAATAGTGAAAGCTGCCTGTAGCATATGAAGCGGATATGGAAGCTCATATGGATGGATTCGAGGATGTGGGATCTTGCCATGATGCGAGAAGGCAAAGCATGATTGAGATAGGACTTTGCTATGATGTGATGAGGCAAGGCTTATGTTGGGATGGGACGGGTCATGATGACGTTCCAAGATAAGAGACTTTGCTATGATGTGATGAGGCAAGACATATGTTGTGATGGGGCGGGTCACGATGACGTTCCAAGCACGGGTCATGATGACGTGCAAAGCTGTAACTCGGTGATGCGGTCCGGGTTGGGGTGGATAATGGTTAGCTTGAGAGGCGCTTGAGCTAGTATGGAAATAGTCGTCAAGGAGGATGACTAGGAGGCTAAGATCTCATCGTTGTTGAAGGTTCTAGCATACTCAAAGCAAGGGTACGTTGGAACGGGTCACGATGACGTTCCAAGCATGGGTCACGATGACGTGCTAGTACTCTGGGCTGATGCGTTCGGCTTAGGCACGGGTCACGATGACGTGCGGAGTTATGTCTAGACCGGGGTTACCATTAGCCCTTGACAGGTGGTCATTCAACTAACGGTGAAATCAAGGCAAAGTTAACAGTGATAGCCAGAGTCATGGATGTTTGGTTGTATCATCATTCGGACTCAAGAGCGGTGTTTTCTGGGTGCTTATCTGATCTTGGTTTAGGCCTTGGGGGTTTGTATTCGGAAAACATCGCCCTTGACTCGAGTGATTATTGTTTTACTTTAGTTACCGGTTATGCTATGATTGCTTCTCCTTAGTGTGTGTCTGGGGCTATCACTGTAGAAAGAGGTGGAGTGGGATGGTTTGGTTCCTATTCCTTTTATCCCTTATGCTCTTTTGGTATGTTTGATTGTTAATTTACTGCTCACTAAGACTTTGTCTGACTCAAGGTTTTATGTCTCCTCTTATTACCTTGGGCTGTTCATCCATGTTTGGGATGGGCAGACTAGGTAGCAGGTGACAGGTGCTGTGCTAGGAGTTCTACGCTGAAGATGACGAAGACGAGCAGAAGGCTTTGCATATTAGTTTTCTTACTATATGTACTGGGTATCCGCTGCTATATTTGGTTGAGCGATTTGTAGTGAGGCTTTCATGTATAGATTTGTGTGGATGATTGTATAAAACTACTTTGATGCTTATATGATGATGTTCTGTTCTATGGAGCTTCACTATATTATATTTCTCTATTGTATTTTATCCATGCGCTGTGAGTTATGCGTTAGAGATTCTTTTGTTTTGTTTTACCCTGACTATCGTCCATGGCTGCCTGGCACACCTTTCAGCGCATTATTTCCTTGTTTTGGCGCAGGAGTCATGGGCGGTCGTCACATTTTTGTAGTAACATAAAATTGCATACTATTTCAGTTGAGTAAGTCTAACTTACGGATAAATTTTTTTTCCATCTTCTCATTATTTATAACTATATAAATTACTTTGATGATTGAATTAACGGTGATAGCATTAGTCTCTATAAAAGATATTGTTTTCACTTCTGGCTTTAGGCACCAAAACTTGTAGGACCGGCCCTGAGGAGGAGCAGCCAAAATCATATTGGTTGGAAGCTCCTCAAAGATGGAATGCCCCAGACTACCAACTGATCGAGATAAAACATGAACACGGTCCTCTAGAGGAGCAGCTGTGGTAGTGGCATTTCCATAAGCACCATCCGCACAAGTAGGTGAGACATGGAAGTTCTTAGAATGTACAACTGTGATAGGAACTGCACACTCAAAATTCCTCAATTATCAACTAGACTATTTCTAACCGTGTCCATGTCGTTGTTCATCCAATTGTCAGTACCATCAATAGCCAGAAAGGGGATGCAAAGATGTACCAAAAATCAAAGGCGACCCAGACAGCGGCAGAGGATCAAGACGGCTGATGGATTCAACTAGGGATGAGAGAGGGTTGGCGGTAGCAAGAATAGGATAAGGTTGCACCTGAAGGTTGACAGCAAGAGTAGAAACAGACCTAAAAACATCAACATTAGATCTCGTAGGAAAGGAAGGGCTAAGCGACTTCGAATGAAGGTTGCGTTTCTTGGACCAAGGCACGAGAGAAGGAGACGAGGAGGTCAGAGAAGGGGATGGGTGAAGTGCATAAATGGGTTACAGCGGGAGGACATTACGCAAGAAAAAAATGCAAAATATGCAAAAAAAAATGCGTTTGTTGTTATGTATATATTATTAATTAGTAATAGTAATTATTAACTACTAGATATATTGCTAAATAGTAAATTAATCAATAATTATTGATTATTAATAACTAATTATCAAAATATAGTAAATTACTAAATAATAATTATTAAACTTGTAAATTAATTAAATATTAAATATAAAACTCTGATTATTAAATATAAATATTAATTATTAAAAATTAATTATTAAAAATTAATTATTAATTATTTAATAGTAAAATTTAATATTAATTAATTCTAATTATTAATTATTAAATGTAATAAACAAATATTAAATAATTATTAAATATAAAAAATTAATTATTGATTCTAGATAATAATTAATAATTATAAATTATTTTATTAATAATCATTAATTATTATAAATTATAAATAATGTCTTATATAAGCTGACATTTATAATTATTATTTATAAATTGCCATTTATAAATTATTAAAGTAAGTAATATTAGTTATTAATTACAAATTATTAATTATTATAAGATTTAAAGGAATAGTCAATATATTCAAAAAAATTAAACAATATGATCTTCTCCTATAGTGAACGTTTCCTTAAAAAAGTTAACTTATGATTAACATTATTAATAATTAATTATTAAATATTAATAAACACTTATTAGTAGCATTTATGAAGAAAACATTGAAATTATTAGCTATAAATTATCAAAAATCAGCAACGGACAATTATTACAACCGGCATTTGTAAGCGTTGTAAAATTGGTATCTATTACAACGGGTAAAAAATAATGGTTGTAATAGGCATCTATTACAACTGAAAATAGGGACGAAAACTGATATCTATTACAACGGGCAGAAAGAAGTTGTAACAGACATATATTACAATGGACAAATTAAAAAAGTTGAATAGGTGTCTATTACAACATACAAATGAAACGTACAAATTTTATTAAAATCTCCAGAAACAAATGCGAAACCCTAATTAGATTATTGGACTCAAAGTCAACAGCTTAATACAACGGTTCCCTTAACCTAAATGTAAAAGGATATCTCTATTTATAACTAGGGATTATTTGGTGTACAAATCATCATTTATATGACAACAACTAAACTATTGCATCTAATTTAAAAAGTAAAATCTTCACTTTTATTATGATATGCAATATTATTTTAAACAAGTCTAAATATGTTTTTTATCTTAATATATTTATTTTCTCTAAATGATTTTCTATTACAAATCACAATAGTGAGAAGTTATGGATCTGTGAAATTTTAAATTTGTATGGTTTGTGAAAAAAAAATTAAATGCAAAATAGAGATGCTAAAGAGTGCTCATCATACGTACATACGTATATACATAATTGTATGTATGTATGTAGATTACACGGTATGTCTATTTAATTTATTGATTCATAATTTACCATTACACATAATTAATTAATCTAGAAAAAAAAATGATAAGTATCAATGAACGAAATAGGTAACAAGCAAAGCTACAAGCATTAGGACGTAAGCAATCCCCTGATCGATGGATGTGCCATCAGTCTTCATTTGAGAAGGCGCTATGTACTGATCTTCTGCATTTGCAAGTTGCACAGGTCTAGCAAAATGTACATATATAAGACGTGCCGTCACATTTCATTGAGCGCATTATGAACATAAGAATTTAAGTAGAACCGATTTTGTGAAGAGAAAAATTGCTGTTGCAGATGCAATTATAGCACTTTACAGCAGTAGTTTTAACGATTACGAGAAGAGAGAAAGTGTGATAATAAATAAAATGACTTATGCGTGCACGCTTGATATAGATAGCTGTGAGTTTCATGAATGGTGGTGTTGAGGTTTTCCCACACAATTTCAACATTCAAATTACATGTGTATGAATGCTTTCATCAGTTGAATCTGACCCCTTCAATTGATGAAGTAATATTACGCAGCAGTATGAACAACATGGTTGGTCAAATTGGTTGTACTTTATTTCTGCTGCAGCTATAGCCAGTTAATGGAAAATACTTGAAGCAGTCGCTGACTTACTAATTCCTTGTGGTATATGAAAATGACGACATATAAAGGGATGTATGAGTCGTCAACAATTTCTTTTGACAGTTTTTGAGTCAGCCACCGACCAGATATTTTAATAGTACATAAGGTAAAAAGGCAAGAAAAAGAAAGTTGTAAAATGATTCATAACAAGATGTCTATTTGGAAGGTAAAAAATAGAAAATCCAACCAGACTACAATTACAATTGAACCGATAGGGAGCGTCGAACCTCCTCAAAGTTGACCTCCCATTAATGAATTAACTTAGTTGTATATATGAGTGGTAGCACTTACAATTCGTATAACATCAGATCATTTTTCTTTTGTTAGATCCATTTACGTGGAACTACTTAATTGATTTGACATGTACCGCTCCTATATAATAAAAAGTCAATAAAAGTCCGATTACGTAATGAGGTGAAACTGTATAAAAATCTATTTTCATTGTGAACTAGTTCCAAAAGTTGATTTAGCAAAGGTTGGCAAATTAGTTAAGTACAGTCCGAGTATGGACAGAGAGTCTTCTGTTGACTTTGTATTCAGCTGGAATAAACTGACAACATCTGCTCTAAATTAATCCAGTCATTATAATTAAACGTGCTATTATAGAATTGCACACATGAAATATCTATATATAGAAGGAAAGCCAAGGAATTTCAACAGCCAATCTCGTATCGAAGTTCGTCCTCTTGTTCGTCCCATTTCTCCAAACTGAACAACATCATTTGAAATAACATGAAAAGTAGCCAATTTATAGCGATGATCTTCACTGCTTTCCTCATCTTCTTCAGTTCTATGGAAATAGCTCAAGGTCAACAAGCGGCGGCACCATCGCCTTCAACAAGTGACGGCAAGGCAGTTGATCAAGGAATTGCTTATCTTCTCATGCTAATCGCGCTTTTAGTTACATACCTTGTTCATTAACTGATTTCTTTTATTTACACTGCACCATTTCTTTGTAATTTTGTGAAGTAATGCGTATATACTTATGTTATTTTGTAATCATCAAAAGTTCACAGATTTTGAAATATTCTATATAAACGAAATGTATGCAACCACTGATTTGCTAAACTGTCTACTCGTATCTCTAACCTTGCGAATATCATCATTATTGATAATATATTAGTTTTATCATCATCTATGGTGATAATCTATTAAATAACAGTAAAGCAGAAGAATTTGAAAACCTCTCGTCAATTCTAAAAATTATCTCTATCTTCCTTGCTTGTCTCCAAATGGATATTTTATTTTCAAATTACTATTATTTACCACTTTACAATTATAATATTAAACTTTTCACATTATTTTTACCCACTTTTAAAAGAATTAACAATTATTTATAAATCTTTTACGGTTCTTTCATGAAATTTTTTATTATAGTCCACACATTTAAATTAATTACATTATCCAAAATTTAAACAAATTCATCAACTTAGTTGATTAATATTTATTAATAAATTCTAAAAGATGAAAATTTCAATATATATAGTATAGGCGCATCAACAAACTGGTATAAAAAATACATTTAGATGCAAATATATATAAATCACATAACATAAATTATACAAAGACAATAATAAAGTTATTTTATAATTTATTTACTAAACGAATTTATCATACATTGCACTATAAAATTCTATTAACTTCAAATATTTAAATTTTTAATTTTTTTTAAATTACTAATAAACCCTTCTCAATTATCTTCTAATATTTTACATTCAAGTACATATATTTAACTAATTCTGTAGTCTTAAATTTAAACTATTTAAATAAATATGATTAACTAATATTTATTAATCCATCTAATCAATCCTAAAAATATGAGGATTTCAATATATACAATATTCGCATAAATGAGAAAAATAATAAAATTATTTCTTTTTGATTCAGATATATGAAAATATATAAATCATATAACATAAATGTATACATACATAAATAATAATAACACTTTTAGGTTTTAATTCATTTATTCCAAAAAAATTATCGTACATTACATAACACAATTTCATTTTTAATAACCTTTAAAGATAAATTTATATTTTATAATATAAATTTATATTTTATAATATTACGATGTGAACATACATATTACATCAATAAAAATTAGATTATATTAACATTCTCACTTTCAACGCGATATCAAATTATACCCATTGGAAAAGTTCACCTCATTTGAAAATAGATCAATGCTTTTCTCAATTGAATATTTGAAAATAGATCTATGCTTTTCTCACTAAACGAATAATAATAAGTTTTGACCAACGCCCTGGAAAAATTCACCTCATTGGGTGTTTGTCAACGTTATTACACTAAGTGATAATTTATCTATGCCTTCTCAAGCTAGCAATTGGTGATGAAATTTCTTACGTTTGCCAATTTATTTTTTATTGAATTCAGTATAAGTTTACAAACGCCATTCTGAAGTTAGATTATCAATGCTCTTGCTATGCTGATTCATTCCTGAAGTCTTAGCTATACCAATGTCACTGTTTTCTAAAGTGCAACTTGAAATAAAATTTGCGTAATTCGAATGTAGTGCATCCATTCACACACACATATATACATACATATATATATACATACATACATACATACATATATATATATATATATATATATATATATATATATATCGATTTTGTTATAAAAATGAAATTGTAGCGAACAGATTATGTGACAAAGTACACTGCTTTTTTGATAATACACTGATAGGTTTTATATTGTCCGAGCCTAGTCGAAACTGTTTCCTTGAAACAATATTGCTCCCTCTATGACGCTTAAGGATGTCAAACAATTGTTTCTCAAAATAAAACAGATCTTCTCTATGATGCTGCGCAACAATCACATAACAATGACAGACTTAAAAGAGTTTTATAAAGAACAGAGTTGTGGGGAGAAGAAGAAGTACATGAAGAATTAGTGAATTTTTTGTTATACTTCTATCTATATATAGGCTTGAGTAAGGGTGGGCATAAACCGCACCGCTATATGGAAACCGTCCGCACCGGACCGCAAAAGAGGTGCGGAAACCCACACCGAATCTTCTTTGCAAAGCTGATACCCCAAACCGGACTGACCCGCATCGATATGGTTCGGTTGCGGTTTGGACGATTGAACCAACCATATTAAACCGGACCGAACCGAAAATTTATATTAGGAATCTTATGATAAAAATATAAGCAACTCCTATCTTATTTTAGATTCTATCGATGTACATTCTATTTTTAGCGTATGTTATTGTTATATTAATAATAATCGCTGACATAAAGGAAGAAGTTATAGTTTGGTATAATATTTTTCATCTCATTTAGTTTGTAAATAAATGCTAATTATAATCTTACTCTAGTCATTTTCTTTAATGATTATATATTGATTAATGTTGATGTTTAGTTAATCTACCAAAAATAATCTCACTTGTAGGTAAATGTAAAATTGAAATATTCATACAATTAAGAACTAATCTTTCATTTTATTATAACATTGTGTGTGTTTAACCTTTAAATGTAAAAGTTACACACAGTTGCCTTTGTAAATTGATTGCTTATGGAAGTAATTCTTTTATTTCATATTTAATACGGGTTCAAACCAGACCGGACCGAAACCGAACTGTCTTACATTCAAACTGGACCGAAACCGAACAGTTTAAAGGATTGGTATAATGGTTTGTATTTTTGATTGACCGTTTGATGCGGCACGGAAGCGGTTTGAACTCCAAACCGACCCACGCCCACCCCTAGGTTTGAGGAGGTGCCTATTTGATCTAAATAGGTGCTTGTGCAATAAAACAGTTGTGGCGTTTTGGAAATATTACGATCCTTTGCCAAAAGACACGATCGTTTGATTACCGTTAGTGAAATGATTTTGAATGGATAAAAGAAAAAACATCTGGTTTATACAGTCAAGTCAAGCCAAGCGCCAACTGCTAAGTGCCTCTAGTATGCCTCAATTGTCCTTTCTCCCACGCCGTGGGTGTGCATGTGCGAGTGCGGGCACGGGCGAGGACGCGTGCGTTCCGGGTGGTGCGTTGCTGCACCTACTAAGATGGTCATGCTTTCATGTCTCTCTTTGTCTCATAAAAACTATGATAGTGCCTGCACCTTAATATATGAACAATAATATTAATTTATTTTATTCTAATATATGAGACTATTCATATTACAAGGCATTTAATACCTCACATTTCTCAATGAAATACTCGTTCATTTTCAACAATCCCCCACATGAATAAGTAGTTGCTCAATTTGTTCTTAAATTTCATGGAACATTTATCGTATCATTTAAAGTAAAACATTGACCTTGAACTTTCCTAGTGTTTATCATTTTGACTTACTAGAAAATCAGTGGGCTTAGGTTGACCTTGAACATTAAGCCTTTTGTATAAATCTACAAATAGATAACATACTATAGGTATTTCTTATCTTCCTTGGTTCTCCGTTTGTGATCAATTTTGCCATGACACTAGCTTAGTCTCATGAGTGCTTGGAAAATTTGGTCTTAAAATTCTCCTAAAAGCGGCGCTTTTGCACTCACGTAAGTGATTCCATAAAGAGTATTTCAAAATACTCCACTTAGTTCTTAATATTACCAAGTATAGACATCTTTAAAAGTTTCAAAACTTATCCTATTCACCGGCCAGTAGTGCACTGACTTATCATAGGAATGGTTTGAATTTATACCAGTTCCATCAAGTTTATCTTAAACTTAGTTGTCTCTTTGAACCTATAACTTGGCATCTCCAATTAGATAGGTAGGGCTTTTGTTTTGAGAAACTTTTAGTTTATGGATCTTAATCTCATTCCCATCGATAAGGTATCAACCTTCTTCGCTTCCATGGTAAACCTTTTGATAGTGGATCCGCAATGTTATCATTTAATCTTACATGGTCAATTATGATAACCCCATTGGAGAGAAGTTGTCTAACTATTTTATGTCTACGACGAGTATGCTAGATTGTCATTGTAAAGCTTACTATTGCCTCTTCCAATAGCTGACTGGTTGTCGCAATGTTTACTAATTGGTTTTCCCCAATTAGAAATACCTTCTAAGAAATTTCAAATCCAATCTGCTTCTTCTATGGCTTTGTCTAAGGCAATAAACTCTGTTTCTGTGGTAAATCTTGCTACACAAGTTTGTTCAGAGGATCTCTAAGATATTGCCCCATTATCTAAGGTAAATAATATCCACTAGTGGACTTTGTATGTGATGATCCAGTTATCTAGTTCGCATCGCAATACCCTTCTATTACAGAGGGGTACCTAGCACAATGTAGTCCATGATTTTGTGTATACGTTAGGTATCCTAGCACTCGATTTATAGCTTTCCAGTGATTCTTTCCTTGGTTGCTAGTATATCCGCTTGTTTTACTTACAACATATGCTATATCAGGTCTAGTGCGGTTCATTACGTACATAATGTTGCCTCTATACATGAGTACTCAAGTTGGTAAATGCTATCACTGTTATTTTTAATCTAGTTTTGATTCAAATCTACGGGTGATTTTGCTGATATTATATTATGTTGTTAAAAAATTTCAAGTATTTCCCCAATATAGCATGATTGGGACAGCATATATGCTTGGTCGGTTTATGTATTTTTTACACCAAATATTACACCAGTGATCCCTAGATTTTCATGTCAAATCTGACAGAGAGCGTATCTTTTTTAGATTTTATTATCTCCTTGCTCCTTTTGAATATTAATAGGTCATCTACATAAGACACATAATGACATATCCCATATTTGTATATTTAGGAGTGACACATTTGTAACATTCATTCATACGATCCATTTGATATTATAGTTTCATCAAATTTTTCATGCCATTGTTTAGGCACTTTTTTAATCCTATACAGTGATTATCTTAATCTACAAATCTTACTTTCATTTCCAAATTTTAGGAAACCTTTAGTTGTTTCATGTGTATTTTTTTCTTCAGTTCTCTATTCAAAATGCCATATTTACGTTAATTTAATGTATTTCTAAATCAAGTGTGGATGCAATTGCTCTTAGCATTCTTATTGATGTTATCCAAGTTACTAGAGAGTATAAGTCAAAATAATCCAGGTCTTCCTTTTGTCTGAAGCTTTGAACCACAAGTCGAGCCTTATACTTGTCTATTGAACCACCAAGTTTTAATTTCTTCTTAAATATCCATTTATTACCTAAGGTCATGCATCTTGAGGTAAATCAACTAATTCCTATGTATGGTTTGATATAATGGATTCTATCTCATTGTTAACGGCCTCCTTCCAGTAAGGGGCATCGACGGAGGACATAACTTGTTTGTATGTCAATGAATTATTTTCTAACATAAATGTATAGAAATCTGGTCCAAAATTTTTTGAGATCTTTGACCATTTGCTTCTCCTTGGTTCCTCCACTTGTTGTTCAACATTGTTTTGCTGAACATTGTCAATGTTTTATTGAGTATCCTCAAGTGAATTAGAGACTTCAGTTTTCATTGGTGTCTTTTGAGCATAATATTCAATATCTTGTTTTAGAGGATAAATATGTTCAAAAAATTTAGCATTTCTTGACTCAATGATGGTATTTATGTGAATATCATTAATTTTGGATTTGCGTAGCAAAAATCGATAAGCAGCACTATTTTGTGCATGTTTAATGAATACCAAATCAACTGTTTTTGGTCTAATTTTGACTTTCTTTAGTTTAGGTATCTTCACTTTTGCAAAACACCCTCCCTTCTAAGTATTTATATGGTGTGGTCTATTTTCCATTGTTCGTGGGGAGATTTGAATGTTTTCTTTCGTGGCATCTTATCTAAGATGCGATTCTTAGAAAGAATAGTTTCTTCCCAGAATTTATCTGGCAAGCCAGAAATAATTAGTAAGGTATTCATCATTTCTTTAAAAAATCTATTTTTTCGTTCGGCCATACCATTTGATTGAGGTGAATACGGAGTTGTAGTTTGGTGTATAATACCATGTTCGACACAGAATTCTTTGAAAGGAAATTCATATTCCCCACCTTAATCGCATTTTAAAGATTTTATATTCTTGTTGAGTTGATTCTCAACTTTGGATTTATAATGTTTAAACATATTGAAGGACTCGTCCTTACTTCTAAGGAGGTACATAACAGTACTTTGTATAATCATCAATAAATGTGATGAAGTACCTTTTACCTCCTCTAGTTTGACATATTTTTAAGTCACATACATCAGTGTATATTAGGTCTAGAGGTTCTTATCAATTTTGCTTCAATACAAACTTGGTATTTGTAGTTGTACTCTATTTCACACTTTGGTGTAAAGTCTGATTAATCAATTTTCGCAATGTATCCAAATTCACATGGCCTAATCTAGCATGCCAAATGTTATAAAAGTCACCAATATAAGCAAAAGATTCAGTTTTATTCATACTAATGTTTGGTATAAGTGGTTACATTTGCTTTAAATAAACCATCACTCACGTAACCTCTACCCACATGCACTCCATTCTTTGACAACATAAACTTATCAGCTACAAAGCTGAGTTTGAAGCCATGCTTGTTAAGCAGCGATCCTAAAATCAGGTTTTTGTGGATCTAAGAAGCATGAAGAACATCAGTCAGGGTAAGTTCCTTTCCAGAAGTCGATCTTAGCATAATCTTTCCCATGCCTTTGATATTTGATGTGAAAAATCACCCATGAATAGTTGTTCATCCTCAGTAGCAGTTTTGTAAATTGCAAACATTCACTTATTTGCACATATGTGTCGAGTGGCTCCTGTGTCTACAAACCATTCCTTCGAGTTACCAATAAGGTTGCATTTGGACATTAATGCATATAAATCTATATCTCAAACGTTATCTGAAATTTTAGCCATGTTTGCTTCTGATTTCTTCTTCTTAGGTGCACGACATTTGGCTGCTTTATGCCCTTTCTTTCCGCATTTATTGTTTGAACCTTGAAATTTATTTGACTTCTTAGGAGTATGCTTATGTTTTCTTTTGTTGGATTTCTCTGTCTCGACAACATTTGCCTTGGCAATCATGCTATGTGAAGTCATCTTATCAGATTTCTTGTTATCTTCCTTGATTCTCAATCGAACTACAAGTTCCTCTATTGCCAACTTCTTATGCTTGTGCTTAAGGTAGTTTTTAAAATCTTTCCATGATGGAGGAAGTTTTTCAATGGCAGCGACAACTTGAAAGGATTCACGTAGAGTTATTCTTTCATCATGCAATTCATGAATAATGACTTATAGCTCTTGAATCTGGTCGATCATGGTCTTTGCATCAATCATTTTGAAGTTGAGAAACTTTAATGCTATGAATTTCTTCACGCCTGCATCTTCAGTCTTGTATCTCTTATCCAATGCCATCCATAGTTCCTTGGAAATTCTTGCAGTACAATGTACGTTGTATAGACTGTTTTCGAGTCCATTGAGGATGTAGTTTTTGCACATAAAATCAAAACTATTCCAAACATTCAGGGCTTTTACTTTAGTTGCATCGGGTTCCAGTTCCGCAATCACGGGAGCATCTTCAGTAAGAAACTTTGCAAGGCCCAATATCATCCAATAAAATAGCATCTTTTGATGTCCATCCTTGTGAACTTTTATGGCCTTTCTCCATGAGATAACATCTAGTATCAAAATTAATCTTATAACTTCTAATTGTTTCTACTTCCCCATCTATAACTACACTTAGCTTGCAGCTTATTGAGCATCAACTTTGAAAATTGAGATAAAATGGTTAGCATTAAAGTGTTAGCGATACTCTTCACTGTTTTCTTAATCTTCTCCCGTTTTGTGGAAGTAGCTCATGGGCAACGAGCGATGGAACCTTCGCCAACAACAAGTGATGGCAAGGCAGTTGATCAAGGAATTGCTTATCTCCTTATGCTAATCGCACTTTTAGTTACATACCTAGTTTGCTATATCTTTTTTTTTTCATTGATTCGTGCATGCTGCCTATTTGTGATCTATGAAAAATAAATGTATTTAATTCAATTGTTTTGTAATCATTAATTATGAATTTATACTGGATTTATGGATTTGAGAATTGTTTTGTATTAAAATTAATTTGCTAAACCATCTGAATTATGTACTATGTGATAGGAATAACGAACAACATGACTGACACGCAGGACTTGTAATATTACGTATTTTTTTTCTTATTTTGAATTTCATTTTAACTTTTTTTTACGATTTTTTATTTTGAGGTGTTTATAGTGTAATATAAAAACATATTTGATTTAGTGGTTTTCAAATATTATTTATTAGAATTAAAACCTTAAGGCTCCTTTTGAAATTTTTTGATACTAGTTATGGAAGTTTTTGAGAGTACCAGTTTTGACTGTTAATGATCGCAGCGTTTATCTATGAATGCTACTCCTTTTCCTTACATTTAAGCATACTTATGGTAACAATTTTTTTTATATGTTCTTGAATATTCTTGTATCTGTAAGACAACAATAAAACTTTAACATCAAGGAATGTATCATTTGTTTTCATTTTCTATTTGGAAATGAATTGACTCATTCTACGATCTTTGAACCAATTTTCAAGGTTTTTTATCCCTCGTCTTTCTCATTATTTTTAATGATTGCTAGCATAGAATGATATCAAAAAATTTGGAAAATTTTACTTCTTACAAAATGAAATATATCCGCATTTTCCTGATTTGTTTTCGTCATTTTTTTCTAGCACATAGAAACAAATATGAGAAAACCTTTTAAAATTGAAAACTAGTTTTGGTTAATTATTGAATTATTGAACTAAATTTCCAATTATATGGTTCTTAAGCCAGTTTTCACATTATTGTTGAAACTTTTACTTGCTAGAAACGATCCAGAGGCTGACACAAACTCTCCAGACGAACTTCAGGTCCCTATTTTTGTTCTATCAATTTTTACTCGGTCCCCCATCCCTCTTCCAAAACTGGTCTTTTTTGAAAAAGTTTGCAATTGGTTTAGCAATTTTTTGCTTTTATCTGGGTTAGTATGAATATATTCCCTAAACTAATTCAGTAATTTTTGCATTTAATTCAGTAATTTTTGTATTGTCATCTATGCAATTCTTTATACCTTATATATGGTGTGCAGGATTGGCTAATAAGTTTTTGTATTTTTTTAGCATTTTCAAAGCGTGCACAATTTTTATGAAAACAACATTGTAATTCAGTAACTGGTCGATTGAAACTTTTTTCTGCAAATAATTCCAAAGAACAAACATTTTAAAAGAAGTATTTTTGAATCGAAAATCTGCTTCCATATCCATTACTGGATGATATGATGTAACGACCACATTCATAGAAGTTAAGGGTAAGAAATCAATGTTATGAACCAATAGTATTGAACTTCTATAATAAAAAAATAGAATTTTTAGTATATATTTAGGTGGATTTTAGAATGGAGGATGTTATGACATAAAAACCATATTTCATCATATCATGCTTTAATTTAGTTTACACAATGTAATTATTTTTTAATCATGGTAGTTATACATTCATAACATAATAATGGTATTGGCAACTATAGTTATAGTAAAGGCAAAACAATAATCATTTATGTCAACGTCCTTATCTATGAAAGCTGCTCCGTTTTCTTACATTTAAGCATAATTATGGTAACAATTTGTTTTTATCCGTTCTTTAACTTCTTGTATCAGTAAGACAATGATAAAACTTTTAAAATCAAGGAATGTATAGTTTGTTTTTGCTTTCTATTTGGAAATGAATTGAGTCGTTCTATTATCTTCAACCGAATTTTCATGGTTTTTTATAATTGTGTTTTCTTATTATTTTTAATGATTGCCGGCACAGAATGATATCAAAAAAATTGGAAATTTTTACCTCTTACAAAATGAAATATATATATGCTTTTCAGTGATTCTGATATTTGGTTTCATCGTTTTTTTTTCTAGCATACAAAAACAAATGTGAGAAAACATTTTAAAATTGATAACTAGTTTCGGTTAATTATTGAATTATTGAACTCAATTTCCAATGATATGGTTCTTAAGCCATTTTCAACATTGTAGTGGAAATTTTTACTTGTTAGAAACGATACGGAGATGACGCAAACTCTCTAAATGAACCTCATGTTCCTATTGTTGTTCTATCAATTGTTACTCTATCCCCTGCTGCTCTTCCAAAACTGGTCTTTTTAAAAAAGTTTACAATTGGTTTCACAATTTTTTTTCTTTTACCTGGATTAGTATGAATATATTCTCTAAATTATATCAATAATTTTTGTAATATATGGTGTGTTGGATTGGCTAATAAGTTTTTGTATATTCTACCATTTTCAAAGTGTGCACTAATTATTATGAAAACAACACTATAGTTAAGTAACTGGTCGATTGAAACTTTTTTTTCAAAAATAATTCCAAAGAGCAAACATTTTAAAAGAAGTATTTTTGAATCGAAAAGATGTTTCTATATCCATTACTAGATGATATGACGTAACGACCACATTCATAGATTTAAGGGTAAGAAATCAATGTTTTGACCCAATAATAATTGAATTTCTATAATAAAAAATCAATTTTTTTAGTTCATATTTAGATGGATTTTAGAATGGAGGACGTTATGACATAACAACCATATTTCATCATATTAAGCTTTAGTTTGGTTTACACATTGTAATTATTTTTTAATCATGGAAGTTAGACATTCATGACAAAATAATGGTATGGCCATCGTAGTTATAGTAAAGGCAAAACAATAATCATTTGTGTCTGCTTCCTTATCTATGAATGATGTTCCTTTTTCTTACATTTGAGCATAATTATGGTAACAATTTGTTTTTATCCGTTCTTCAACATTCTTGTATCAGTAAGACAACACTAAAACTTTCAAAATCAAGGAATGTATAGTTAATTTTTGCTTTCTATTTGGAAATGAATTGAGTCATACTATATCTTCGACCGAATTTTCATGGTTTTTTATCCTTGTGTTTTATTTTTATTTTTAATGATTGCTAGCACAGAATGATATCAGAAAAATTGGAAACTTTTACCTCTTACAAAATGAAATATTTTCGCTTTTCCGTGATTTTGATATTTGTTTTCATCGTTTTTTTTCTAGCATACAAAAACAAATGTGAGAAAACCTTTTAAATTTGATAACTAGTTTCGGTTAATTATTGAATTATTGAACTAAATTTCCAATGATATGGTTCTTAAGCCAATTTTCAAATTGTTGTGGAAATTTTTACTTGCTAGACACGATCCAAAGACTGATGCAAAATCTTTAGACGAACCTTAGGTTCCCATTGTTGTTCTACCAATTGTTACTCTATCCCTCGCTGTTTTTCTAGAACTGGTCTTTTTAAGTTTGCAATTGGATTAGCAATTTTTTACTTTTATCTGGGTTAGTATGAATGTATTCCCTAAAATAATTTGGTAATTTTTGTATTGTAAATCTATGTAATTTTTTTTACCTTCTATATGGTGCGCAGGATTGGCTAATAAATTTTTGTATATTTTACCATTTTCAAAGTGTGCACTAACTATTATGAAAATAACACTGTAATTAAGTAACTGGTCGATTGAAACTTTATTTTTGAAAATAATTCCAAAGAACAAACATTTTAAAAGAAGTATTTTTGAATCGAAAAGCTGTTTCTATATCCATTACTGGATGATATGACGTGACAACCACATTCATAAAAGTTGAGGCTAAGAAATTAATGTCGTGAACCAATAGTTGTTGACTTTCTATAATAAAAAATCAAAATTTTTTGTTTATATTTACATGGAAGATGTTATGTTGTAACAACCATATTTTATCATATTAAGCTTTAATTTGATTTACACACTATAATTATTTTTTAATCATGGCAGTTAGACATTCATGACATAATAATGGTATTGGCAATCGTAGTTATAGTAAAGGCAAAACAATAATCATTTATGTCAGCTTCCTTATCTATGATTGCTGCTTCTTTTTTTTTTACATTTTAGCATAATTATGGTAACAATTAGATTTTATCGGTTCTTCAACATTCTTGTATCGGTAAGACAACACTAAAACTTTCAAAATCAAGGAATGTATAGTTTGTTTTTGCTTTATATGTGGAATTGAACTGAGTCATTCTATGATCCTCAACCGAATTTTCGTGGCTTTTATCACCATATTTTCTTATTGTTTTTAATGATTGCTAGCAAAGAATGATATAAAAAATAGAAATTTTTACTTCTTACAAAATGAAATATATTTGCTTTTTCGTGATTTTGATATTTGTTTCCATCGTTTTTTCCCAGCATACAAAAAAATGTGAGAAAACCTTTTAAAATTGATAGTTAGATTCGGTAAATTACTGAATTATTGAACTAAATTTCCAACGATATGCATCTTAAGCTAATTTTCAGCATTGTTGTGGAAATTTTTACTTGTTAGAAAATGAAATATAGTAGTTGTTCCGTGATTTTAAAATTTGATTTCATCTTTTCCAACAGTTTTCGACTTACTAATTTAATTCAGTGTGTTAGTTTACAAAATGTAGGAATACATAAATACATATAGTAATACATCAAATAACAAATTAACTACCTAAAACTTATATAGCCAATTCTCTGCTAATTGATAATATGTCTAGGAAAATTCAACACCTTTTATGCATTGCTTTGATTGGAATGCATCACTATTGCCTCAGGATGATGACAAGCAATAGAAGACTGTGTTAACCATATGCAAGGATTGTCAACAACGCAGTCGATCTTCGATATTATAATTTTTCCCCCATTTCATGTTTTTAGTACTTAAATTTGTTTTTGTTTTTGAAATTTACTAAATGATATAAGTAGAGAATAAGGGATAAATGGTAGTTTTCTTATTTTTGATTTTTTTTGTGTCTATACGTATATGATACGAAAAACTCTATTGCTAGGATTAAAGTGTTGTACATGGGATATTTTGCTCCTAAAATGTCCTTTTGACCATATTTTCTCCAACTGAACCCATCATCTACAAAAGATACTCCTTGCTCCATTCCTCCACCTAACTATGCTGGAGCAGGACAAGCAATCCCATAAAATAGTCTTAGCAAGAAACTATGCAGTTAAGTGCTCGACAAATTGAATGCGGTGGATGTGCAAAAAATCATAGCGGAGATACAACGAGGATACAGCAGGATATAGCGGATGATTCTAAAATAGCATATAAAACTCATACTTAATGTTTTTACAAATATAAATGGTAATTAAATGAAAAATTAACATTCAATTGAATTATAATTAATACATAAATAATTTTAAATAAAAACATGTACGAATATACTGTAAATAAATGTAAAACTATTATATAACTTAATTGAATTTAGCAGAATATTAGAGTATTTTCATTTCTGAAAATATATTTAAAATTCAATTTAATAAATTAATTTCATAATTTTTATAGTGTACAAATGTTATTTTTCAATTCATTTCTTTTGAAGAAGATAAAGCGAAAATAGCGGAGTATGGCGGGAATAATGGAATACAGCGCAAATAGCGGGGCATAAGGTGGAAATGCTATATTTGGGGCTATATGAAAAAATCATAGCAGTAAAAATCCACTATGAGATATAGCACGATTATAACGAGGTAATAGCGGGGCATTAACTATATAAGCAAGAAACATGACGCACCTAACAAGCTACGGCCTGTGGAAAAACAACCGTGTTTGGTATACGAACAACCGAACACAACAACTGGCATATTGTTTCCATGCACCATTTATTTCTCTATTCTCATTTATCGAGGGTGTGAACTATTAATTTTAAATGTAACTGAAGCTAAAATAATGCTAATATACATATAACCTTCGAAATGTTTGATTGACAGTTACGCTTTGTTGATTGGTCTTTAGTCTTAAGAGATGGGGACACTTACGACCAATTATACCTTTTAAATTTCCATTATAAATTTGCTTATGTGAATTATTTATATTAATTTCTATGGAAGTTACTCGAAAATGAGTCAATACGAGAGTATTACTAGTATGATGACCAAAGATTTTTCAAAGGTGCGCTACACGTTAAGCACTACACAAGGGAAAGTAAAAAATGTGAATTTGTCTAATCAAACTAGCTTCACCATTATGTATGCTTCCTTGGTATTACATCAAATAAACATAGTAATACAACAATACATAAACAAATATAGCTCTCAAGTCATTTTCAAATTACAAATAAAAAGCTTACATAATGTATGGATACATTATTAAATATATAGTAATATTTTAATTAACTAGTTAGGTGCCTACAACTGATAAATCTGATTATCTACTAATTAATAATAGTGCAGGAAAATTCAACACCTTTTACTCATTGCTTTAACTTGAATGCATCGCCATTGCCTCAGAATTATGAGGAACAATTTGAAGATCATGTCAATCATATGCAAGGAGTGTCAACAATGCAGCCGACCTTCGATATGGTTTTTTTTTCCGCATGCATCATATTGATTTGAATGATGTTGAATTTTGGCGACATTATATGGAGAATTGAAGAGGTCAGAAGTAGCTTTATAATGGTGGAAATGGTTCACAAGTCGGAGCTGGAAGAAGGAAGATATGGCGCAAAAGGGGGAGTGCAGCTAGAACAACAAGTGATAGACATTTGAACTCTGGGATTTGGTAACCCGAGAGTTATGACAAAGTCTGTCATCTTGCGACAAACATTTGTTAGCTAGCTTATTACAGCCCGAAAGTTGTGAGATGTTATGACAGACGTCTATCATGGTGTGGTTATTTCTTTCGTCCTAGAATTTATATATTCGCTTGTAGGGCTTTAAGGGGCAAATCGGGTATTTGTCAATGAAGGATGGTTCGCGATATAAGCTATTTTCAGGATTCGAGACTGTGAGACGATAGGAGATTAAGGGTCTAATCTAGGGTTCATCCTCTATTAATTAGGACTTATCTAAACCTAATTTTCTTCAATTCTTTTCTCCATAAATCAATTCTATTAGAATTTTGATCATTGCAACCAATCTTCTATACTCTTCTCATTGGTATTAATAACGGCTCCCTCTCAAAGTGGATGAATACTAACAAAACGTTAGTGGAACCACTATAATTCGGTATGTGATTTATTTTATCGTTATTGCTTTGATTTGTTTGGTGATTGTGATTGTGATTGATTTTGGATTGGATTGAGATATTGATTGGTTGATTTTGCACTTCTTACCATGATCTCGTTTTCTGCTATGCTTTTGGGGTTTTGATTTGAGTGATCTCGAGTTAGAATTTCCTATAGCATTTGGTATTAGAGCTTTGGTTTTGGTATGTGGTTGTAGCAATACCAAAATCAGATAATACCTCAGGAAGTTCCCCTATGGTTAGTCCAAGTGGTGTAGTACCGTATGTACGTGAATCATATGCGGCTTCGGGATCACAATTGGTTATTGACAAGTGGAATGACGATAATGATTTTGAAAAGCGACAATGGAAGATGAAAGTGGTTTTTAGGCGGAAAAAAATCGAGTGCATCGGGTAGTGTTTTATACACACTTGTTGCCGGCAGATATCTCGGGTGTTGAGAGAGAGAAAGTGAAAGAGTGGACATTCACTACCCTTCATAATAGAGTATTTTATTATATGCATATTATTTAAATTAATTCTTAAGTTTATTAAAGTGAAATTAAATAGTGTAATTAAGTAGTTGATTTAAAGTAGGTGAAATGCTTTCAACTAATAACTAATATAAAGATCCTAGTTATTTTATATGTTAGTAATAAATTAATTCCAAAGGTTTATTAAGTAAAATTTAAGTGATAATTAAGTAAATGATTTAGATAAATAGGTTTATACTTTTAATTAATTAATGTATTAAGTAATTATAAATGATAATTAATTAATTCCAATAATTAATTAAAATATTAATAAATGGCTTGTAATTAATTAATAACAATTAAGAAGGGTCATAAATAATTAATTAATTTTGTGTTAAATTAGATTAATTATAAATTGTGTGATTAATTAATCTTGCTTGTGGATGATTAGTTATATTGAACGTTTGGATTGATTAATATCTCTAGTCTGTTAACTTGTAATGTTCTGCGATGTGCAATGCCTGAGTTGAGCTATTGATAAATGTGAGTTATTTATCTGTGATGAAATTGCTGTGTGAATATGATATTCTGAATTGAATTAAATTGTTTTACTTAAACAATTTGGCCTTAAAAGACGGCGTTTGGATTTCGATGAGACCGGGATCGGATATTAAATTGTTATCCGAAACCCACATCGATCCAAAATAAGTGATAGGTCATGAAATCTCAAGTGAAGATCGAGAATGATGGTTCAGAATGCAAGGGCTATTTGTCGTTAACTCTGAGGGTGATTCCAAAACGAGTGCAATGGAGATAGTGCCTTCGGTTCCGTTCGGACCCGAAACGGACCTGTACGGATGAATGCTATCAGACCATCGTCAAAGGAGAACGATGAGCATTCCAAGATATGTATGTTATAAATATAATCGTAGCCTTAAGCCTCATAAACCGGGAATGGCTAAAATAGGGGAGGTGCAGCAAAGCTAAGTGGGCAGCACCCAAGTAGGATAAGATTTTCCCCTATGTAGAGGTCCCTTTTATTCGGCTGTGTGGGCGATTGTTGGCCACAACCGCGGGGTTGTCCTATTCGAACTATCCAGTAAGGGGTAGCTCTGGTCTTGTGTTGCAGGGGATCAGGATGGATCCTCGGTACGGTGAACTAGACCACGTACTGTGACGGACGGTACCCCAGTAGCCCTGCCATTGTGTGGAATCCAATCTCCAATAAGTGACCTCGGACATGATTGTATGCCTATTATGCTGGAATTTAATGAATGCAACAATTTCGGCTATATGAATAATTTATTTGAAAACCCTAGACACTATTATAATATAAATGGATTTCCTATCAAATGTTTTGGTTATCGTAAAGGAAAAATTTTGTCTGTGTTTATTTGCGGAGCGTCTTACGAGATACTTTGATTTCAAAATGATTTTCAAGTTAAACAACTTAAACTGTTTACTCACACCAGACTCATGTCTGACCTAGAGTTTATTTTCTGTTTTTCTTAAACTCTTGGGTACTCAAATTTTTATGAGCAGCTAAGTGATCAGGTTGGCTTGACATATTTTGGAAAAGGCTTGGAGCAGGAGACTTGGCGTATCTATATATCTATTCCACCGTGTTAGTATCTCTGTGTTGTATTTTGGGTTGTAATGAATAGACAGGTCATCACGACTGTCTAATGTAATGTTGTAAACTGAATGACTCTGATGTATGATATTAGTGACTACTGTAATGTCTATGTGATGTAATATATATATATTTTTCCATTCTGCTGTGAGATTCTGATGATTGTTTAGTTCTTTCTTTCTATCTACTTCTTTTCTACCGATTTCTTCCTAAATTACGATACGTCTTTCTATGGAATGAAAGGCGGGTCGTCATATTGGAACTATCTCCTTTGTCCTAAAATCCATTCTTGTCTTTGTTCCCACTCAGTAGAGATGCAGGATAAAGAACCTCTCCTTCTCCTCCTTCTCTTTGCATGATTTTCCTATTTGTGCCCTTCTTGATCCTAAAATCCATTCTTATTCCATCAACCTTAGTATGATTTGTAAAGGGGTGAAACTCCACTACAACAGGCATCGATTCACCAAAGATTTCTATGTCCTCGTTTTCGGTGCTATTATCTCTTGCTAAGCCCAAATTGTTTCTCTAGTAAGTGACCAGGGCAATTCTCTTGTGATCGTATGTTGATTGCCTTAGGATTTTGTAAGCAATTTTATCTTTTCATTTAATCCTCAGCTAATGATCTCGACTCCACCCCAATAGCTAGGGAATATCCTGATGCCTTAGTGAAGTCACTTCTCTTCCTCTTAAGCCGGAAATTGAATTTCCGCATCGATCTTGTTCCTGGAGCTCGACTATTGTCCTTCCTCCTGGATGAATGATGTCTGTGAATGTTTAGTCATCCCTTTGGATTAACCAATGCTCCTGGCTTCTTCGTCGATCTCATGAATCGTGTTTTCCATGATGTTCTCAGTAGGTTTGTCACCATTTTCTTTGATGATATCCTCGTCTTTCTAAGTCTTGGTTGACCTGGTTAAGGTCGCGGTGATTAATATAAGCCTATCCATGTTTCCTCTTTTGTAATTTACTATCTTATCTTCATTACGTGCCTATCTTCTTAGTTAGAATTCTCTTTGATTAGGGTGACTCTAGATTTGAATCTCTATCTTTGTTCTAAAATCCATTCTTAAAGCATCCTGGAGCGTATTTGTGATTTATATAAAAATGTTTTATGTTGTGTTGTTTGAGTTGTTAAGTTTGAATTTTGGGTTTTATTCGACTCGTCTGGCCAACGCTATCGATAAGAATTCCAAAACACTTGAACAGAGCAAACTGACACAATATTGTTTTTGAAATTTGTAAATGAAATAATTTTTATGTATGATTTATTATATATATGAAAGTATAATTTTCTGAAAAAATGAATAGTTAATGGAATTGATTGTTGGAAATTATAATACTAGCTTATCATTTACTATTTGTCAATATTCCTAAACCATTAACTATTTTTGTATGTTATAAGAAGATGAAAATTTTAAAACATGGATTACAAATCTAAAAATGAATTTAAATTAAGGATTTGAGAATTATTTCTGGTGCTTTTCAAAATTTGGTTCTCAAAGTTTTGAAAAATATATTATTAGAAAGTATTTTCGAATGGAAATTGTTTCCAAAGAATTTCTAAAAAAGTAAGCTAGTACTCTCCTCTTTTGTCGTTGGAAAATAATTTCGATGATGGCTACAACGTCATCGACATTCATTTTCGAGTCTCAAAGTGAAGAGACCACCTAGAAGTTTTCTTTCACTTTTTTTTGGAAAAAAATGGATTTGATTTGAATTTCTTGAGTATGATTGGATGTATAATATATATATATATATATGTATATATATATATATATATGAATATATTTATTTCAAAATGGTTTGAAGTGAAACCGAAAATTTAACCCTTAAGTTTTATGTTAAGTGATGATTTTCAATTATTGAAATGAAGCAATTTTTTTGAATAGTTGGAGTGATTGAAATAAGAAATGAAATTGAAATAATTTGAAATAGTTGAACTAGGATAAAATTTATTTGTATAATACTCAATTGCATTCTAAAACATATATAACTTACCTGAAATATTCAAAAAGTTAAAATTGTAATGTGAATATGTAATTGAAGGTTATACGAAAGAAAACTTAAGTAACAAATTGTTCAAACTAAATTCTGCTTGATAGAAATGTTGTAAATAAAAGATAAATTTGTATAGTGCTCAATTACACTCAGAACATTAATAAAACTTACCTGGAAAAACTTTGAATGTAATGAGAACATGTAATTGAATAATATACAATAAAATGTTGGTAATAAGATGTGCAAAAAAATAAAATTTATATGATTTTGAACTAATTGTTGTATCGGGTAATATGTATTCCGAATCTGTCTTTCCTTTCTGTTGCTTCTATCTCTTATCTCGTTCCTTTTTGGAGACGAAAAGTTTTGAGTGGGGGAGAGTGTAATGACCGAGAATTTTAACAATTTTTATAATGTAATTAACTAAAATTTTCATGAGAATAAACGAATAAAATTTAGCATTGAAAATTTGATATTCTATATGCATCTATTTAAGCATAGCAAGTGGCAGATTTTCAACGAAAAATATGTAAGTTTATTTTGTTGTGAAATTTTCAATTTAAATTTAAAATCGGTTAAATTGATGGAAATAAAATATTTTTGAAATCTGAATATTTATACATAAGAAAAATGTTAACCTTTTTCTAAGTGAGACGTTATATTTCGTTTCGTCAACCTTGTACTGCTCTAGCTCCTTTTATCCTATTTTCGACGTTTTAGGAGCAATTTGGTAACAGAAATCGAGTTTTGATAGGATAGTAATATCTCTCATATCTGTATATCATTCTGTTCATCTCGTCATGCTGATCTTCATGGTATATTTATTTGTGTATTTCAGCATCCAGTATGCGGTTAAATCCGCGAAACGGTTAGCCATGTTGGTACCAATTTTGGGCTTTTGGACTCCTGTGTCTATTCAATTGTCCTCCGTGTAATCTAACAGCCACTTGCTTTTAATTATTCCCTGAATTCTCATGAATTTTACCACTATTGTCATATATATATATATATATATGATTGTTCGTTTTATCTACCTTTCTCTTTGCTCGGCCTTAAATTAACATAAAATATATATGACAGCTTGCATTTCTGAGAACCCAACCGTTCCTTCTCTTCCATCTGACAACTTCCTGCATGTTTATTTTTGGCTGTTCCATTTTTCTTTAATGTTCATTCTTTAGGCATATAAAATATTATAAATTTTATGTATTTTGATTTTTCTCCTAAAGCTTATATTATTTTAAAAGCCATGAACACCAGTGCTCTTGCTCGACCGGCACCGTAGCCATCCTCTGCCCTCTCCACATTGTCACTCTGTCAACCACCCCTCCACCTCGGTAACTCGTCACCTCCGCAACCAACTGCAAAGCCTAGCAGCCGAACCCCCTGCAACCGAACAACCATCTCCGCTTACAGCCCGCGACCCACGTCGCCTCCCCTTCCCACCACCCTCGGCCAGTACACAAACTACAACTCTCACCTCAGCCTCCGCCTGTGTGTCCGAAACCATCCACCCCAACTCTAGTTCGCATCAGCTCCACCATCGGCCAACCTCCCCTCCTCTTTTTCATGTGTCAAGCCTCGCCACCGCTTGAGCATCACGGCCTCGCTCCTTTCTATGAAACCCACAAACCCGACCCTATCGATAACCCTCCACCTCCATAACTCCACCCCTGACCTACCAAAAACACACAAGATCAGCCGGCCAAGCCTCCACACAACAGCCTTGCTTCTGACCCTCCAATAGACCGAGCTCCCTCCCCTTCCACGATTCAGCCACCCAATCTCCCAGCCCTGATCCGAACACTGCAAAGCCTTCTCCTTTGTTTTATAAAAGTAAAAAATATTATATATATATATGTATAACATATAAGCTATCTATATTATGATATCTTTTGTTTTATATATTTTATTTACAGTTTTATATATGTTTGAGTGTACTCAATTTTATTATACATATTGGTTTTTAGGTATTGATTTTAAAATATAGTGTGTGTGTATATTTTGATTTTAAAATATATGTGTTTTAAATTTAATATTGATTTTAAATTATATATATGAAGATTTTATGTTAGTATGTGTTTCAAATTTAATATTGATTTCAAATATACATATATATAAAGATTTTATTTTAAATATTGATTTTAAAATATAATATATAAAGGTTTATTTTTAATATGTAAGTAAATTTTAGGTTTTAAAATATATATATTTTATTTCATCGATTCAAGTCTGTCTGCTTTACATTGTTCGTCGAATTCGTATTCATCGTGTTGTGCTTTGGAATTTGTGCTTAGATTCGTAGCTTGTTGTGTGTCTGACGCAGCGGTTAAGCTTTGTTACCAAACTGAGGCAGCGGTTAAGCTTTGATACCAAAAAGTGACGCAGCAGTATAACTCTGATAAAACGATAAATGCCCAATTCCGTTGATCGTGACGATGCCGGAATCTAGCTATCTCCAACCCGTTGATCTCGCAAGATACCATATTGAAAGATCTATAATTCGATCGTTGATCACTCGCAAGTGATACCGAGAATTGGCTTCTACTTCATTGATTCGTGCACGAATAACCCAAAGAAGGAAAGAAGAAAGAGATCATACTCAAGTTCAACAATGGTGGCCAAAGCTCCACACAAATTTTTATTCAAAATCAACTCCCTTTTACAATGACAACACAACCCTATTTATAGGAATTACAACACACTGACCGACTTAACATACAACACACGACCTAACACCTACGACTTAACAAGTCACGACCCAACATCACACGAGTTACAACATACGACTTAACAATACATCAACATATCAACAATACAAGTTACAACCTCACACGACCTAACACATGAGATATAAGGAAAATACAACACCACGCGACATAACAAAATTACAGCACACACGACATAATAACCCAGTGACATAAGACATCAGCGATTTAAGAAATTAGCGACTTAAGGAAGGCGGCATTGGTTGGTTGGCCTGCCAACGACTTAAGAGATGGCCTGCGAACGACTTAAGAACTTCGGCATAAGCAAGCGACTTAAGAAACCAGCGACCTATCATGGCGCGACATAAGAAGATAGCGGCATAGGGGAACGGCTTTGATTTCTTGAACGACATAAGTGAACGACTTAAGGAATGAGACACATAAGATGCAAGCGACTTAAGGTAGGAGCGACATAAGTAATGCGACTTTAATTTCTTGAGTCGGCAGGCGACTTAAGAGTAGGCGACTCAAGACATAACTCGCTAGTAGGCGAGTCAAGGCATAACTCGTTGTTGGCTGCATTATCCTCCACTGCATCATCTATCTCGTTAGGCCGGGGGTGACTTAAGACAAGCGAACGACTTAAGGCCATCAAGCGACTTAAGGCGGACGACTTAACATGGTGCGCTGCATCATCCTCCCCTGGTTGAAAAGAATTCGACCCTGAATTTACACTTTCCTCATCTTCGACATACTCATTCTCATGATACGAAATCAAGTGTTTGACGTTGAAAATGTCAGCAGTATGGATATGATCCGGCAGTCTTAACTGATAAGCATCCTCATTAATCTTCTTTACGACTTCCAAAGGGCCAATCTTTCTAGCAGCTAGCTTGTTGTAAGCACCAATAGGAAATCGATCCTTAGTCAATACTGCATATACAAAATCTCCTTCTTTGAATTCAACATTTCGTCGTTTAATATCTGCGGATTGCTTATATTTCTCATTCGCCTTAAGAGATCGTTCCTGCACAACCTTGTGGCATTCTTGCAATTCATTCACAAAATCACTAGCTCATTTGATCACTCCTTTCTGCTGTAGTACTATAGATAAATCCAATGGTCCTTTAGGAATTGTTGAGTAAACAATCTGGAATGGACGGAACCCAGTGCTACGATTAACTGTATGGTTGTGTGCAAACTCAGCTTGACACAGCTTGGAATCCCAACTCTTTAAATTGTCATTCGCGAGGCATCTCAATAGATTACCTAGGGATCTATTCACAACTTCTGTCTGTCCATCCGTCTGTGGATGATAAGCACTACTAAATTTCAGTTTTGTCCCGACCATTCTCCATAGACTCATCCAAAAATGACTCAGAAAACGAGTGTCTCTATCCAATACAATAGATTCAGGCAACCCGTGAAGTCGATAGATCTCTCTGAAGTATAACTGTGCAACATTAATAGCATCTGCCGTCTTCTTGCATGCGATAAAATGTACCATTTTTGAAAAACGATCAACCACCACATAGATAGAATCATTGCCACGTTGCATCCTCGGCAAACCCAATACAATTCCATACTAACATCCACCCATGGTTTAGTAGGTATAGGCAACGGCAAATATAAACTTGCATTTGTTGCGGTCCCTTTTGAAACTTGACAAATATGGCACCTCTGAACGAACTTTTCAACTTCCTTCCTCATTGACGGCCAAAAATAAGATTTTGAGATCAACTGCATATTACGGTCGTGGCCCACGTGTCCTTCTTCATGTAATTCTTTGATAATTTTCATTCGTAGACTGCAATCTGGAATACACAATTGATTTCCTCCGAACAGAAAACCTTCAACCAGCGTATATCCATCAATGCTTCCCTACTTGACTTTGTCTAGGATTTTGGAAAAATATGAATCTGAAGTAAGATGATCTAGAAGTAAGTCAAAACCCAACACTTCTACTCGCATGGTTGTTAGTAAATTCTCCCTCCGACTCAATGCATCGGCGACGTGATTAGTTACTCCAGACTTGTGCTTTACAACGAATGTAAATTGTTGTAAATAAGCTATCCACGATGCATGACTAGTAGCAATTTTATTCTGCCCTTGTAAATGTTTCAACGCTTCATGGTCCGTATACAACACAAATTCTTTGTGGAACAAGTAATGTCTCCAATGCTTCACAGCCTGCACAATAGCATAAAACTCCACATCATAAGTACTGTATCGCATTTTTGTTGTCGAACGTTTTTCACTGAAATAGGCAATTGGGCGTCCCTTCTGACTCAACACTCCTTCAATTCCAACTTTCGATGCATCCGTATGTAACTCAAATAGTAACTGAAAATCTGGCAACACTAGAATCGGTGCTGAGGTTAAAAGTTCCTTAATTTTCTCAAAAGCAGATCCTACCTCTTCTGTCCATGAAAACTTCTTTCCTTTCATACAATTAGTAACATGAGCCATCACACTACTAAAGTGTGGTATAAATCTTCGATAGAATGAAGCTAACCCAAGGAAACTGTTGAATATGTGCTTATATGATTTTTGTTTGATGATAATAAACATATATATATTCGTTTAAATGTATTTGTTAATGTACTATTTTATTTTTCATAGATTAAATAAATATTTGCTGAATAAAATTAAATAACACGGAATATGAATTCAAATAGAAATTTTATTCAAACAAATATTTATTACAATTTTTGAATAGTACAAATTCAAGCTCTCACTATATACATATACAATTTCAATTACAATATAATTTCTGATTACATCACAATTCAACTTACATAAATTCCTCACTACATATCACTCACACTCGTAGTTCATCTTCAACTTCATTCCAGTTAGAATCCAGCATCCGAGCAATCTGCAAAAATATTCACTAACGCAGTAAAATTGAAAAAGAAATATTTTTGCAATACAAAATAAAATAAGGTTTTTGAAAATATTATTTGCCTCAGTTATTTGGGTTGTTCGTCATCATTTATATTTGAATTCATCACACACGAATAATGTGACATGCACAGTGTATCACTGTACATGCCACAAGGCCGTGCACACCGATATACACTTGATAATGCTACAGGGACAGGTGAGCACAAGGTCAAACCCAAATAAAAAGACGGGTTCAACTCAGGTGCAATATAAATAAAATCTCGACATCAACACAAGGTCAAACCCAAGTTGTGAAACTGGATTCGACACAGGTGCACTTAAAAATGTGCAAGTATAGGAAAACGGTCAAGACAACTAAAACAAGTCTTAATCAAAAATCAGTGACTCAAGTCAAGTCACACAATGAATACATAAAGACTAGCTGCTAAATTCCAAATAACCAAACTACAACAACTCAAATGTCAAGCACAAGTCTGAAACACAAGACCAGTTCAGCAAAAGTCAATAATGCAAACAGTGGACAACAAAATCACTTCAAGCCATGGACAGGTCGAAACCATTAATCCAGACACAATGAATACATGAAGGCAGTTCACAAGTCAAAGACCAGAGCATCAAAACAATGTCGAAGTCATTCCAGCAAAATGACAGCGCAAACAAGTGCACACTGGAAATACCAGCTATAACATGAAACAACCCAATATATACACGCAAATTCGACAAGCACATGAGCAACCATATTTCACATAGCAAAGAGCAAATGATAGTGAAGTACAACTATGCAGTGTTCAGGAGTGAAGCCGCAAACACACGTGAATATGAACACCGCAAGTGTACAACCATTGCAGACTAGTTCAGGCAGCACAAATAATGGCCAGAAACAACTACAAGGCAGATGCAAACTAACTAGCACATGAACAACTACAACAGGTAAGGGATACGCAAATGACTACAAGAGCACTGCACCAGTTCAATGTGGAATGCAATCAGAGATATACTACAACTCCAATGCTTAAGTGGAAGTACCAACTACTAAGTGCAACATACAATGACGAAGTGAAAACAAGTCAAAGTCAAATTTTCTTTTATCAAAGTCAACAGAAAAATGATCGGAGCCGAAGCCGTGGCAATCAAGGAGTCGAACAAGTCAAACCGTAATCAAAATCAAAACCGTGGGAATCAAGTCAAAAAATATACGTATTTGAATAAGTCGCAAACATCACAACCATCGATACATTATCAAGCAGCCGAGAAAGGAACTTGACGAATTCAAATAAAAATTATATGACGAAAATTCAGGTATCAAATCCTATAAATTGCAATAATCATCATCGGCAATATCCATCAAGTTCAAGTACGAAAACACTAAAGCACAAAAGCATAAAATTACATACCGAAGCAAGGATAGAACTCGATCAACAAAGCAGCCAAAGTGAGCAACAAGGAAAAGATCGATCAAAGCTACTCACGAATTATCCACACAAACGATCAACATAAAGTCGGCAGCTTCTGTTTTCAAAACCCTCAATTTGATCGCATGGAACGAAGCCCTAATTGAGTTGCAAAGAGGAACGGCCACCATCTTCATATAAACGAACGGAGCAAATAGAAGGAGAACGTGTTAAATTATAAAAGGGGGTCGGCCTGTTTTTTTCTCTTAAGGGTTTTTAATTTTTTAATTAGGGTTTTTGTCTTCTATTTTTTAATTATATTTTCATTTTTAAACCGTTTAAATTTCTAGTCGTGTGACTAGGAGACAAACTACGTGGCGTAGTTTGAGAATTCGCAACTCAGTGGCCGAGTGTTGGTAGGGTTTTGAGCGTAGGGTTTTGAGCGTAGAATTAGGTTTAGTCGATAGCGGGTGTCGCAAGTTTACGTGTGTAAGCGTCTGACTATCTAATTTCTAGTAGAAACCTTAGGGGCAGCACGTAGGCAGGGTTTTGCCGAAGCTGGGTAAATTCTGCGTCGTTCTATTTCTGCATTTTATTATTCTGCTATTTTTCTGTGCTGCTATTATTCTGTGATCTGTGTTGAAATAATTTATAAGCTTCCGCAATTAATTTTTATAATTAATAGCATCACCCTATTCACCCCCCTCTAGGGTGAAATCGATCCTACAAGTGGTATCAGAGCTAGGAATAGAAGTCAATTTTTGTTTTAAAAATTCGTGTTTCAAAAATTGGTTTTTGTTTTAAAAAATTGAATTTTTAAAATGGCTTCTTTTAATAATACTGTTGTTTAGGGTCGCTCCAATATTATTCCTTCTATTTTCGATGGAATGGATTTTTTGAATTGGAAATTGAAAATGGAATTTTATTTAAAATCTGTTAATATTAAATGTTGGGATATTATTGAAAATGGGTGTGATATAACAGATAAGTAAATTATCTCGATTAATGCTCTTTCTATGCATATATTATATTCTCATACTAATCAAGATAATTTAATTTCATCTCTCATTGTGAAAATGCACAGGAAATCTAGAATACTTTAAATGCAATATATGGTGCAAAAGTCAACAGCAATGAGAAGTCGTCCACAACCGACTTAGTTAAAGAAATGTGCTTAACAGGATTGGTAAAAAGCAGTTGTGATGAGGATGATGATGTTGGAGCAGCTGAGCTGGCATTAATAATGAAGAAATTCAAAAGGTGGAACCGCAAATATGGAAATCCAGCTCTGAATCAAAAATTAAAAAGCAGAATAATCAAAGCACTAGACAACTCAGAAGAACACGGGATCGTTTGCAACAAACCCGGTGATATCAAGCCCAATTATCCCCGATTTCAACGTGACTTTAAAAAGAAATCAAAAAGGAAAAGTTTTGCAGCCACGTGGAATACAAGTGATGAAGATAATCAAAGTTCTAGCAGTACGAGTGAGAAAGCAGATATGTGCCTTCATGGAAATATAACTGATAGCGACGATGACGAGCCAAGAGAGGTATCAAAACTTACTCACTCTGGATTACTTACTTATTTTCACGAAGTGAGTGGCTGTTTTGAACGACTTAGGGAGAAATATGCCAAACTTGAATCACAAAAAGACACTTTGATAGAATTAAATGAACAACTTGACCAATTAGTTGAAAACTATCAACGTAGGATCCCTAAGTGTGATAAGTGTCCAACATTTGAAGAAGAAATTAAAAAATCAGAAATTAAAATGAAATTGCTTGAAAATGAAATTCTGATTTGGAAAGAAAGTGAAAATATTAGGAGAGAGAATTCTATTAAAAAGTGCACGCAATTGTTAAATGAAAATGAATCTCTCAAAATACAAGTCCAACAATTGTCAACGACTTTAGATAAATTTTCAAAAAGTGAAAAGTCGTTGAATATGCTGTTAGGAAAGCAAACTGTTAATACGGTTAGACAAGGACTTGGATATAATCAATCTAAAAATGTTGAAAGCGATATTAATCAAGAAAATTCTATGTGCACAATTTGTAGAAAATTTGGACACAATCACAATAGTTGTTGGTATAGACCCAAACACGTGAAAACTATACCAATTTGGGTTTCAAAAGGCACAAATATAAATTCTCTCAGAGTTAAACACATTTGGGTGCCGAAGGGAACAATTATAAATAGTTTTGGGTCTCCACAAAATTATTTTTCTAAATATTCTGCCACTAACAACCATGGACCTATAAACACAAATAGGTCACATAAATCTTTTCCTGTGTAGGTGTGGTAGCAGCTAAGGAACAACAACAGTGTTCTCTGGATTTTGGCTGTTCCAGAAACATAATGGGCGACAAAACAAAGTTCCTTAGCCTAGTATAAAGGTGACAGAATCACAATAGACAACAACGAAAAATTATCGTAAAGGTAAAACAGGTAAAGTTATATTTATTTGAATGATATATTAAATGTGATAATCTGCACCATATTCTAAATTAAATCAGCCAACAATGCGATGATGAAATAATGATAATTTTGACTCTGACTTATTCAACATAGTTGGCCAAATTATATTCTTATGCCAAAAATACTATAAAAATCTCTAGATTCTTTGAATTACTTCATATATATATATATATATATATCAGTTTGGATTAAAAATAGTGTTTTGTTGGATAATATATTTGGTTATAATACGGCTAACTCTATATCCATGGTTTTCTGATTATTTACACGGCTTCATTTCAAATTCAAGAGAATGTCATTTAAATTGCTGTTAAAATTGAGTTTGAAATTTTTGGTGCACACTTCATGGTTTGGTCGATCAAATTCAATTAACGATAATTTTGAGTGAAAAAGAAATTCAGATGCAAATTACACTGGTAATCTAGTTGATAGAAAAATTACTTGTTGAACGTGATTTTTGAGACATTTAGTAACTGCATCGTTTTTCAAAGAAAATATCTGCATATTTTTCATTTCAAACAATTTTCAAATAGCAGAAAATTTTCTTATAAAACCCCCTCGAGGAAATCATTTTTGACCATATTTTCAGATTAGTCATTTTGAAAAATTGATTTCATAATTATTTTTGAATTTGATTTTAAATGACTATTTTGACTAATCTGACTCCCTAATAATTATCGAAAAGATAAATAGTGATTGAAAAGGTGATGAGTGTTGATATTTATTTTATATTATGACTCGAGACGGTATAATTAGAAAATTTCTTTAGAAATTTAAACAAGAGTTATAAAACTTTTTGTTGGTAAAAATTCCATGACAATCTCTATCTCTATCATATTTCTAACGACCATCACTCAACAAAATTCTATATAGTTTGTCGATATGTGGTACTTTAAATAGGAATCGTTCATTTTTCATTTTACATTTTTAAAAATAAAATAATAATAATAAATAAATACCAAAGTATTCACTCTCACTTAAAAGTCCTTACGGTTATGCATGGGTGAATTACTTGGAATTTGTTATGTGCTTCCATGCTCATTTAAAAGTCCTCACGGTTATGCATGTATGGAACGCATATCAAAAGTTGATTTTTTTTAAATAAATAAGTTGATTCTAATCCCATTTAAAAGTCCTTACGGTTATGCGTGGTTAGAAGATACTTGAATTCATTTTTTTAAAAATAAAATTGGAATACTACTAATCTCATTTAAAAGTCCTAACGGTTATGCATGGTTAGTAGATATTCAAATTCCTGATATAAATATACCACAAATAGACACAACTGTATGGTTTTATATGATGACATAATTCCCATCCTTCTAAAAGTGGAATATGCGCCTAACAAAATATTTATGATTTTTGTTTGATTTTTTATTGAAATTTAATATTTATATTCAATTGAGTCTTAATGTTGGATTAATATCGACCACTTTATCTCTATTTTCTCTAACACTATTATTCTTTTGCTGATAACAAAGGGGGAGAGAAAAGTTAAGATTTTGTCAAATAAAACCAAGCAAAGGTCAAATATTTTCTATTTGCGTCTAGGCTCATTTGCATATTTTCATTTGTATGCATATATGCAGGGGGAGCTTTGCGTAGAGAGGAAGCATTTAAATAGGATGAGCAATTAGGATATATCTATGATCAAATACATTTAACATATTCAAAATCTTAAATATATGTTTGTTATCATCAAAAGGGGGAGATTGTTGAATATGTGCTTATATGATTTTTGTTTGATGATAATAAACATATATATATATATATATATTCGCTTAAATGTATTTGTTAATGTACTATTTTATTTTTCATAGATTAAATAAATATTTGTGAATAAAATTAAATAACACAGAATTTGAATTCAAATAGAAATTTTATTCAAATAAATATTTATTACAATTTTTGAATAATACAAATTCAAGCTCTCACTATATACATATACAATTTCAATTACAATACAATTTCTGATTACATCACAATTCAACTTACATAAATTACTCACTACATATCAGTCACGCTCGTAGTTCATCTTCAACTTCATTCCAGTTAGAATCCAGCATCCGAGCAATCTGCAAAAATATTCACTAACGCAGTAAAATTGAAAAAGAAATATTTTTGCAATATAAAATAAAATATGGTTTTTGAAAATATTATTTGCCTCAGTTATTTGGGTTATCCGTCATCATTTATATTTGAATTCATCACACACGAACAATGTGACATGCACAGTGTATCACTGTACATGCCACAAGGCCGTGCACACCGATATACACTTGATAATGCTACAGGGACAGGTGAGCACAAGGTCAAACCCAAATAAAAAGACGGGCTTAACTCGGATGCAATATAAATAAAATCTCGACATCAGCACAAGGTCAAACCCAAGTTGTCAAACTGGATTCGACACAGGTGCACTTAAAAATGTGCAAGCATAGGAAAACGGTCAAGACAACTAAAACAAGTCTCGACCAAAAATCAGTGACTCAAGTCAAGTCACACAATGAATACATAAATACTAGCTGCTGAATTCCAAATAACCAAACTACAACAACTCAAATGTCAAGCACAAGTCTGAAACTCAAGACCAGTTCAGCAAAAGTCAACAATGCAAACAGTGGACAACAAAAACACTTCAAGCCATGGACAGGTCGAAACCATTAATCCAGGCACAATGAATACATGAAGGCAGTTCACATATCAAAGACCAGAGCATCAAAACAATGTCAAAGTCATTCCAGCAAAATGACAGTGCAAACAAGTGCACACTGGAAATACCAGCTATAACATGAAACAACCCAATATATACATGCAAATTCGACAAGCACATGAGCAACCATTTTTCACATAGCAAAGAGCAAATGATAGTGAAGTACAACTATGGAGTGTTCAAGAGTGAAGCCACAAACACACATGAATATGAAGACCACAAGTGTACAACCATTGCAGACTAGTTCAGGTAGCACAAAGAATGGCCAGAAACAACTACAAGGCAGATGCAAACTAACCAGCACATGAACAACCACAACACGTAAGGGATACATAAATGACTACAAGAGCACTGCACCAGTTCAATGTGGGATGCAACCAGAGATATACAACTCCAATGCTTAAGTGGAAGTACCAACTACTAAGTGCAACATACAATGACGAAGTGAAAACAAGTCAAAGTCAAATTTTCTTTTATCAAAGTCAACAGAAAAATGATCGGAGCCGAAGCCGTGGCAATCAAGGAGTCGAACAAGTCAAACCGTAATCAAAATCAAAACCGTGGGAATCAAGTAAAAAAAATGTACGTATTTGAATAAGTCGCAAACATCACGACCATCGATACATTATCAAGAAACCGAGAAAGGAACTTGACGAATTCAAATAAAAATTATATGACGAAAATTCAGGTATCAAATCCTATAAATTGCAATAATCATCATCGGCAATATCCATCGAGTTCAAGTACGAAAACACTAAAGCACAAAAGCATAAAATTACATACCGAAGCAAGGATAGAACTCGATCAACGAAGCAGCCAAAGTGAGCAACAAGGAAAAGATCGATCAAAGCTACTCACGAACTATCCACGCAAACGATCAACATAAAGTCGGTAGCTTCTGTTTTCAAAACCCTAAATTGGATCGCATGGAACGAAGCCCTAATTGAGTTGCAAAGAGGAACGGCCGCCATCTTCATATAAACGAACGGAGCAAAAAAAGGAGAACGTGTTAAATTATAAAAGGTGGCCGACCTGTTTTTTTCTCTTAAGGGTTTTAAATTTTTTAATTAGGGTTTTTGTCTTTTATTTTTGAATTGTTTTTAATTTTATTTTCATTTTTAAACCGTTTAAATTTCTAGTCGTGCGACTAGGGGACAAACTACATGGCGTAGTTTGAGAATTCACAACTCAGTGGCTGAGGTGTGGTAGGGTTTTGAGCGTAGAGTTAGGTTTAGTCGATAGCGGGTGTCGCGAGTTTACGTGTGTAAGAGTCTGACTATCTAATTTCTAGTAGAAACCTTAGGGGCAACACGTAGGCAGGGTTTTGCTGAAGCTGGGTAAATTCTGTGTCGTTCTATTTCTGCATTTTATTATTCTACTATTTTTCTGTGCTGCTATTATTTTGTGATCTATGTTGAAATTATTTATAAGCTTCTGCAATTAATTTTTATAATTAATAGCATCACCCTATTCACCCCCCCTCTAGGGTGAAATCGATCCTACAGAAACTTCTGACTTCTGTTATAGTTTTACGCTGTGGCCAATTTCTGATTGCGGCTACTTTACTCTATTCTACTTGTATCCCTTCCTTAGACACAACATAACCCAAAAATAAAACACTTGGCGTCATGAACACGCACTTCTTCGTCGTTGCATAGAACTGTTCTTGACGAAGAATAGTTAACACCTTTCGCAAGTGTTGAATGTGCTCCTCTGTGCTAGCACTATATATCAAGATATCATCAAAGCAGACTACAACAAACTTCCCAATGTAAGGTTTGAAAATTTGATTCATCTCCCTCATAAATGTACTTGGTGCGTTAGATAGACCAAATGGCATGACCAGCCATTCATATAATCCTTCCCTAGTCTTGAATGATGTCTTCCATTCATCTCCTGGTCTTATGCGAATCTGATGATAACCACTCTTAAGATTGATCTTTGAAAAAATTACAGACCCACTAAGTTGATCCTATAGATCATCAAGTCTTGGCATAAGAAATCTGTATCTGACAGTTATTTTGTTGAGCGCCCTACCGTCTGTACACATTCTCCATAAACCATCTTTCTTCGGCACCAACAAAGCTAGTACAGCACAAGGACCGAGACTCTCTCGAACATGCCCTTGCTCAAGCAACTCCTCAACCTGTCTCCTCAACTTTTCATGCTCCTTCGCACTCATACGATAATGTAGCCTATGCGGTAAAAAAAACACCTGGCACTAGATCAATCTGATGTTGTATATCCCTTAGTGGCGATAATTCCTTGGGTAATTCCGCAGGAAAGACATCTTCAAATTCATTCAACACCGGTCTAACATCTGTAGGAACTTCACGATCTTCACTTGTTTCATACCCAATCAACATAAACATTTCAGCACTATCTTTCACTCCTTCAACAAATTCTCTCGTAAATAATAGGCTAGTTGATTCCACTTTCTTCTCTGATTGCTTTCACTTTGTTCACGCTTCTTAGGAACTAAGGTAACTTGGGTCCCTTCGAACATGAAACTATAGCTGTTGGTGTGACCATTATGTTGTACAGCTCTATCATATTGCCATGGTCTTCCCAATAGTAGATGACACACGTTCATGTCGACAACATCACACCATATATTATCTTTGTACTTCTTCCCAATAGAAAATATAATAAATGCTCGTCTACCCACTATCACTTCTCCACCTTTCTTTAGCCATCAGTCTTCAACCCTAACTTCGTGACGGCTTCTTCTGAAATAATGTTATCGCAGCTTCCCGCATCAATAACAAATCGACAAACCTTTCCCAAGATAGTACATGTAGGCTGAAAGATATTGCTTCTTAGCCAACTAGAATCATTCTCATGCTTTGGCACTAAACAAGACCTCCTTTTCATCAAGTTACACCCTTCGTCTCCCGACACAACTTCTTCATCTTCATCAAACGTCGATGGTTGAGAATAATCAACTTCAGCTTCCACATCCTCATACTCACATTCCTGTGCAACTAATGCTCTCTTCTTTGGCTTTGTACATTCATTACTTTTATGACCAAACTCCTGACAATTATAGCACTTGATACTGCTATTGACCTTTGCTTTAGCGGCTTCATTGACAACTGGTTTATTGACTGCCTTGCAAACATTAGCACTGCCACTTGCACCCTTATTTTGGTCGTTGGAACCCGCAAACACACCAACTCCTCGTCTCCCTTGTTTCTCCCAAGCTAGAGCTTTCTGATGTGCTTCAGCAATAGACATTGGATTAAACATATTAACCATGTTTTGAATTTGCGTTCATAACCCTCCAACATACTTGTTCCTCGATTTCCATAATATCATTCCTTGCAATCAATTAATAGAATTTCATCTACATTGTCATTCACTGTCTTCGTCCCTTGTCTCAAATTCTGCAAACGTTGATACATAAGAGATTGGTAATTGTACGGCAAGAAAGTTGCTTTCATCATCTTTCTCATCTTCTCCCAAGTGACAACTTTGATTTTCCCATTCTCTTCCGAGTTAGTTTAGTTTGTTGCCACCAAGCCATAGCTCTTCCTTTTAGTCTGGTAGCAACTAATTGGACTTTGCGATCCTCAGGCACTTCCTTGAATTTCAAAATTTCTTCAACACTCGACAACCAATCAATAAATTCTTCTGCTTGCATACCACCTTTGAATTCTGGAATTTCCATCCTCATACTTGACTCCCATTTACGATCATTTTCTGAGTCCAGATATTTATTTCACACTTGGCCTCGATTCCGACAATGAATACTACCTCCATCACCATCATCCTCAAAATTAGATGTATTTCGATATCGATCCTGACCATCTACATCTCTACGACTATGCAAGTCCCTTCTACCCTGTCTTTCAGCATCACGATAAGGGTCATTCTCAAACCCCCGTTGAGTTCTTCTCTCTTCATTTCGATACTCATGGTGTTCTCGCCTCATTGAAACTGATGATTCTGTCCTATCTCGATAAGACTGGGGTGACATTCTCCTTTCTCCCAAAACCGATGGTGAAACCCTGTTTCCACTTTGGTTCGAAACTGGTGACGTTCTTCTTTGATTGTGATTCATGTCTTTCATCAATTTCTCCAACTTTTCAATACCCTCATTGAACTTTTCATTGATATGTTGCTCCATCTGCTCAGCTTCTTGTCTTCTATACACATCTTCAACCTGATGATAGCGATTAGCATGTCTTGGAGGCATGCTCCTTCACAATCTTGGTTCTTTGACTTGGCTCTGATCTAACTTCCTTTAACTCGCTTGGCTTTAACTGGCCTTGATCTTACTCGGCTCCAATCCATCCTTGATCTTACTTAGCTCTGATACCAAACTGACGTAGCGGTTAAGCTTTGATACCAAACTGAAGCAGCGGTTAAGCTTTGATACCAAAAGGTGACGCAGCGGTATAACTCTGATAGAACGATAAATGCCCAATTCCGTTGATCGTGATGATGCCGGAATCTAGCTATCTCCAACCCGTTGATCTCGCAAGATACCGTGTTGAAAGATCTACAATTTGATCGTTGATCACTCGCAAGTGATACCGAGAATTGGCTTCTACTTCGTTGACTCGCGCACGAATAACCCGAAGAAGGAAAGAAGAAGGAGATCACACTCAACTTCAACAATGGTGGCCAAAGCTCCACACAAATTTTTATTCAAAATCAACTCCATTTTACAATGGCAACACAACCCTATTTATAGGAATTACAACACACAGACCGACTTAACATACAACACACGACCTACAACCTAACACCTGCGACTTAACAAGTCACGACCCAACATCACACGAGTTACAACATACGACTTAACAATACATCAACATATCAACAATACAAGTTACAACCTCACACGACCTAACACATGAGATATAAGGAAAATACAACACCATGCGACATAACAAAATTACAATACACACGACATAAGAACCCAGTGACATAAGACATCAACGATTTAAGACATCAACGACTTAAGAAAGGCGGCATTGGTTGGTTGGCCTACCAACGACTTAAGAGATGGCCTGCGAACGACTTAAGAACTACGGCATAAGAAAGCGACTTAAGAAACCAGCGACCTATCATGGCGCGACATAAGAAGATAGTGGCATAGGGGAACGGCTTTGATTTCTTGAACGGCATAAGTGAACGACTTGAGGAATGAGAGACATAAGATGCAAGCGACTTAAGGTAGGAGCGACATAAGTAATGCGACTTTAATTTCTTGAGTCGGCAGGCGACTTAAGAGTAGGCGACTCAAGACATAACTCGCTAGTAGGCGACTCAAGGCATAACTCGCTGTTGGCTGCATCATCCTCCACTGCATCATCTATCTCGTTAGGTCGCGGGCGACTTAAGGCAAGCGAACGACTTAAGGCCATCGAGCGACTTAAGGCGGACGACTTAACATGGTGCGCTGCATCAGTGTCTAACTTCTCTAGTCTCGAAAGGTGAGCAACCACTCACAATTATTATTCTTATATTTAGTAAATTTAATTCATGGGAAATGACGATTAAAATGTGTTGTTATATTTGAATTATTAGTTATTTAATTGTTAAATATGATATGTCATTATCTGTAATTATTTACTTCTGACATTCGACACCATAACATGTTGTATATATTATATTTAAATTGTTAATGATGATAAATGCATGTTATTGATATGTATGTCATTTTATAATATTATTCTATTGTTCTCACACTACATGTTCCCTGTTCGTTTAGCATTTCCCGATGAGTTGAAATAATACATATCTGAACGATCTTATAGCTTAGGGGAAAATCGTTATGGGTTGAAATGATTAACCAAGCGATTTTCATTGATTTTGAAATTTTAGGATTGCGGGTTGAAATGATATATATACTTGTAAATTTACATAATTGCGGACTGAAATGATAAATAAGTATCACTTGACCATAGGATAGAGAATTATGTACGGACACCGTTGGTATATTTTTGAAAAAAAAAACGATTTCTAAAGTTTTTAAAGGAAATATATGGGTTTTAATAAATATCGATTTTTAAAATATAGTATAAAGACATTTTGTTATTAAAAAATTTAGAATTTTAAAATTATATTCTTGAAAATTTTAAATTATTAGTTAATTTTTGAAAAATGTAATTTTAAGATTTTACTTATAATTTTATTATTTTTAAATTATATAAATGCAGTTTAATATAAATAAAATAGATTTAATAAAATCAGATTTAATTTAATAATGTTTATTATTAAAAAAATTAATTTAATGAATTTAATTGGATAAGTATATATATTGTAGTTAAAATATTTATTTAAACTTTATATTGATATTTTGAAAAATAGATTTTGTAATAACTTTAAATAAATTAAGATTGAAAGATAAATTAAGTTAATTTGTAATTTAATTTGTTAAGAATTGAAATTAAATAAGAATTGATTTGGACTTATCGATTTTTAGATTTTAAAGATATGATTTTATAACTTGATAACTGGATTTTGATAAAGGTGATTAATTTAATACTTTCAAATTTAAATAAGAATTAAATATTTAATTTTGATTCAAATTTGTAAATTGAGATTTTATTTAAATGTTTATAAAAGTGGTTATGTGAATATTTTAGAATTAAATATAATTGAAGTTAGATATTTAATTACTGATTTCATTTCAATTTGTAATTTGAGATATTCTTTAAATGTTATTAAAAATGATTAAGTGAATAGTTTCAAATTTAAATGAAATTAAAGTTGAATTGTGAGGTATAAATGAGATTTATCAATTTGAGTTATTGTAAATGTTATAATATATTAACTTTGAGAACCTATTGAATTGGAAGTAGTTTAAATTTGTAGTTCAAACTTGGATTTGAAATCGATATAAATTTAAAATGGTTTTAATGAGAATTTGAATTGAACCTGTAACATTTTAGTTTGAAATTGTTGAACTGAGATTGATTTAAATTGAATTTTGAAACTAATGTTTATTTGAATTGATTTGTGAAATTGGAAGAAACAATTCTAATTTAAAAATATTTTCGATGCAAACTCTTTTTAATATATAAATTATTTTTAATATATAAACTATTTTGTCTATAACCTATTATAAATATAAACTATTTGAATAACTATTCTAACGTATAAATTATTTTCAATATTTAAACTGTTTAAGTTGGAACCGTTATAATTCAGATTTAATGAATTTAAATGTGAATATTTTGATATGGTTTAAACTATTTTGTGGTAATGGTTTTGGAAGTGATATGATTTAAAGTAAATATGATTTCAAAGGTGATATGATATTTGAAATGAATATGATGTTTAATATGATATATGAACTGTTTGAAATGAAATGACCACGGTGTGAAGTAATCGTTTGGTTGTTACAAAGACCGGGATCGGATATTGTCATACTCTCTGCCAATGCCGAAAACTACTTTAACAACTGTGTATGTGGTGGAGAATCCAGAACGAAGTAGGATGGTTTGGCGATGACTATATGAGGTATGAACGCAGCCCTGACTCCCACGAGCCAGCTTGATATGACTAAAACAGGAGCCATGCTGGGCCAAGTGAGGCCGCACCTCCGATCGAGCATGCTTTTTCGATATCATTCTATTACTTTGTGATTTGATTAGTTTACCTTTGATTATGGGTGTGTGTCTCAAGATGGGTTGTAGTAGCTGTTATGCGTTACCACCAGTTCGGATCCGCAAAATGGTAGTATCCTACCTGGGGCATTACCTCGCGTGCCTTGTCACATGCCTATCGCGCCCTCTACGACTTTTGTTTGTACCGTACCTATAGAGTGCTCCTTGAGTAAACCATCAGTTTGGTGGAGCTTACAGTATCTGTATAGACTATAGAATATATAAATGTGTTAAAGGGGATATGAGTAACGCCTTAATGCTATTTTAATATTTTACTTTACTTCGACATTACCTATTTAGCGTATTGTACTATATATGTAGATAGTTCCACGGATCCTTAAAGGATGGGAATCCTAAACATCCTTTAAGTTATATTGTTGACATTCCACATAAGTTGATTTACTTATATAAGAATGTTAATCCCGACTCAAGTGTTTTGTGTTTTGCTATATGCTCGGGTCAGACTAAATGTCACGACATTTGAGACTCACCTTTGGAGCTCGGAGCTTTGCTTAGCGATCTATCTCTATCTATTCAGCTTTGCAGTTATTTCCAGTTTTCTATGTCCAGACTTGTCATTTGCTTATGTATATGAGACATCTATGTATTTGAGATTTCTGTTGTATTTTCTTTAGACTCTGGTGTTTATATAGTAGCTTCATGAACTACTATTTATCTATTACGGTGCTTATTGCTGTATTTCTCTTTGTCTGTGATTTTATGATTGATTTATTTACTGTGTATGCTCATTTTTGCCAAATATAAATTAACAATCTGTTGTTTTGAGTAATTCAAGTTTGACATGTGTGGACGATTGTCGATTTGAATGGTTCAAAATAGTCGGTCGTTACAAATTGCATACACGAACAGTAATGTCCATAAAACGTTGATCCTTAGAAAAAAAATTCCTAATTCATCATTAGGTGACAAAATCAATCAACTAACCAAAGACATCCAATTTTAATCGCCATCAATTACCATTAAATTTAGAATGTTTACAAACTAAGTCATTAGAAAATTCATAATGTGGAATAAGGAAAAAATTAACCTCAAAAAATTTGACAGTGATTAACCCAAGTTGTGTAGAGATATTAATAATTAGATTTCTCCAAAATTGAAATTTGATTTCCCAATCCCCCATTTGCCCTGTAAGTGCTTTGAATCGTGCAGTCGAAATTACTTCATCCTTTCAGTTAGGAACTTCTTTTTCACTATTTCATCTATATTGATAGAGGAAGCAGATGAAATCATCTGGGTTTTTTTCCCCTTTTTCTAGTACACAACATTCAACACCATCGGTTTTGAATCAATTCAGTTAACAAATAGCTCTCTTCCATATCTCCATCAATCCACGAAGTCAATAAAGCATCACTGACAACAGACGTGAAAGGCCGCTTCATTCAGGTGGTATCATCACCCAATCAACAGAACATGCAATGCTCTTTATTCAAATCCACTTCCTAAAGCAAGCAACAAGAGAACTTTATCTTTCGACATATCCAAGCTAGGTCACGAGCAATAGCGCCACCTCCAGATCCAAGCAGTAGGCGATGCTTCAAATTGACTTAAGGAAGACAAACACCATTGAAATAGCAACGTCGACTCGCTAGTACTCTATCTCCTGACATTAGCGGCACATATCTTCACGCACGATCCACCCGATTACGGCAACAATCATCCAAGATCTTAAACGACGTGACTACATTTAAATCGACGGCAGCTCCAAAAATTCAAACGATGGGTTCAGGGAGCAAGCTTTGTTATTTTTTTCTAGGCTGTAATTTTCTTTTCGGAACGGGAGATAGATGTGGAAACGGGGAAATGACGTTGTTTTGGACTCTAGGGTCAAAATTGAGGGCGACAAAACAAAAATTAAGGGCGACAAGGCAAACGATAACTGAAATTAAGGCAGTAAATGAAAATTGAGGGTGGCGGTAAATTAAAATTGAGGGATTTATATAGAGTACAACCAACGTAGGGGTTTCTACTGTGAAGCGGGAAATCAAAAATGGATGCAGGATAAGCGAACTTTTGGACCTTTTGAGGAAACAATTATGAAACTGGTTTGAACATAATTTTAATTTATTTATATTTTATTTTTAAAATACTTTAAAGTACCACTTATCCATTAAACGCTTGTTATTAATGCAATAAATAACAATATTTTTTATAATTTTTACGATTATTAATTTCCAAAAATTTTGCAAACTTTTAAGTCTCTGCTAACTAATGAACTTACAATTAAATAATAAAAATTAAACATTTATTATTAAATATTAAACATTAAATATTAAACTTTAAACATTAATTATTTGATATTAATTAAATTTATTATTTATTAAATGTAACTAATAAGTATTAAGGATAATTTACTTTTTATTAATAATTAAATATAATTTGTTATTAAATATAAAAATAAATATTGATTATAGAAAATAATAAGTGATCATAAATTATTCATTAATAACCACTAATTATAATAAATTAGAAATGATGACTTATATAAGCTGTGAATGTAAAGACAAAGTAAACATATTTGTCATTAGTTATAAATTATTAGTTATTAATTTTTATAATATTTAAAGAACTATTTTATGAAATTTTTAAAATTTATATAAAAAATTTCAATTTTTTTTGAAATATTTAAGAGTAATTTATTACTTCTTATTTATTAGTATTAATAATTACTAAATATCAATTGCTTATTAACTGTTAATTATTAAATATTAGTCTTCATTATATATTAATCGTTAATTATATAATAACAATGTTTTATATTAATTATTAAAAATTACTTCTTATTTGTTAATTATAATTATCAGTTGTTACCTATTACTTCTTAATTATAATTGAATATTAATAATTAAATACCATTTATTATGTATATATACTTTTTTTAGCAAGGCCAACCGGTTTTGGAGTGGGTCGTCCAGTTTTTATTACCAAAGTAATAAGATACAACTGAAGTACATAAGTTAGGCGAAGTACCAAACTGCTAGGAAAAAACAATATATAATACAAGAGCTAGGCAGAAGCACCTAGATAACTAAGAAAGTAGTACAACTAGACTCCTCAGAAATGGAGGGATCCGCATCTAAGGACCCAATCGCACTAGCGTCTGGGCAAACACCAATGACATGAGCAAAGGCTCTAATTCGCAAGGCAAGAGAAAAATCATAGTCCACGGACTCAGGAGAGTAAATAAAGGACCTATTCCATGTGGGATCATCTAGCAAGAGATCGTTCCTTTTTGCTAATTGACCCTCCATAGCAAGAGTCGCCTGAAATGCTATAGTACAGACATCATAGATCCAAGATATCATTAGAAACAAATCTGAAAAAGTAGTCTTCCAAGGGGTTATATCTCATATCGGAGCTTGGATGAATCCAAGCCTTTTCCTGCGAAGACCAATAAATAGGCACATAAACTTTATCAAGAAAGGAGAAATCACGACAAACATCCACTGTCACTGTAGAGGAAAAATCCTCAATACACACTACAGGGACAGAAGCAGAAACAGAAACTCCAAAATCATCGAAAATAGGAATAAGATCTAAGAGCAAACAAGCATCCTGCATATCAATGATAGGGGCTCAACCACAACTGTAGAGGTAGCAGGACGAGAAGTGTCATCCATAGCACTTGGCTTAGGCACCCACTTGAAGTTTGGTCGAGGTAGAGTGTAACGACCCAGAATTTCTAGTAATTAAAATTCATATATTTAATTGATTTTAAATATTAATAAGTGAAATTTATAAGTCGAATAAATTATTTTTCGAATATGTGGATTTAATTTGATAATTAAAACGATAATTGAATATGTTAAATTTCTGAAATAATTGAAACTTGGGTTTAATATGATTAAAATTAATTTGTAAAATTTTGTTTAATCATGTTGAAGTTAGAATGATGTTATAGAACTTTTAAAATCGAATTAAAAGTTAAATTGTGAAAATTGAATATTTTAATATTTAATTGACGAGTTAAAATAGCCATTTTTCAAACAGTCTCGGATTTTGACGAAACTAGTTTCATCGGATCCGTAATGTGATATTATTGTATGTTTTCAAATTTCATGTCAATCGGATTTACCGTTTGTCCGGGGCAAGCCAAAACGCATAGAAATTAGTTTAAATCGATTTTGTTTGAAATCGATCGTTTATTGCTGTAACTCGCACAGATGATCAAATTAGCTTCCGAAACCTATTCCATTGTGTCCGAAATGCGGGTTAAACCCTAGAAACGCCGGTCACCGCGCGTAAATTGGAGTTCGGAAAAACCGAGATGAATAGTGTTGCGTATTTTTTTTTATAAAAGCACCCCTTTCTTTTCTTTTTTTGCAAAGATAATAAAACCCTAATTTCTTTCGGCTGGCCGCCACCCCCTATTATCAATGGACAAAATGCTTTTTCATTCTCCCCTTAATCTCTTCAAATCCACTCACTTTCATCAAAAGTTGTCAACTACAAACTTCTAGAGCTTCGGAAGAGCTTTAAATCCATACGGGGTTGATCGTCATTGGAGCATCGTGGTCGCCAAATTTTGGACGTGTATAGGTCACGTTCGCACGCGTTTTTAGGGAGGATGAGGAGGTCGAGTTGCACATGTTTGATGGTGAAGGTGTAGCTCGACGTTGGCTTCGTTGTGGCAGGTCCTGATCGTGTTCACGTTGGTCGATGGGGAGTGCGTTCAAAACCCTAAGTGGCGGCAAGTATGGGTTCGTATGCGATTTTGTTACTGGGAAGTTTCGAACATGCATGGGAGAGGAAGAAGGTCACGTATGGGCCAGATCTGGGAAGAAGAAAGCACGGCTATGATGTAATCTGGGTTTTGAAATAAATTGTTTTGTAAATTAAATTTTATTTTAAATTGTACAAAGTTTAAAAATTGATAACTTTTTGCTAGATGGTCGAAAACGCACAAAATAACTAGCGTTGGTTTCGTTTCGTCGAGCACTACGCAATGGAAATGGTTTGGAGTCGTTTGGAGCTAGTGAAAATTTCGAGTAAAATTAAACGCACGTTTAATTTTATTCGAAATAAAACGCTGAAATTGAATTGAAAGCAAGGTGAGAACTTCTCACTCAATCGAATAGTTTCGATTTAAATTTTAAATAGTTAGATTTAAAATTGTTGATTGTATGCCTGGATGATAAATTATTATCTATTGATTGTTAAAATAGACATTATACGCCGTTAGTAAACGGAGGTTATTTATTAAAAACATATACCGCGATAATTCCATCTAGATTGGAATTGGTATTATATATGTACTTGGAGTTGATTTTCCCGCATTATATAGCGGATGAGACCCTATTGCGCCGCCTATTAAGCGGATAATATTTTTTATAAATCCCATATACCGCGATAATTCCATACTGGAACGGAATTGGTGTTGTGCTAACATCTGTGGATGCAGGAAAATAGGTTGGAGGGATCCAACTGGATTCCTCACCAGTATTTATTTGATTACAGATATTTTGATGTTTGTTGATTATCATATGATGATATATGATGTTTGTTGTCGTGATTGACTATTGGGTGCTATTGCATCATCAGATCCATTTTTTAAAGTTTAAAAATAACGATTTTGATTTTAAAATGATTTTTAAAATGATTTTTCAAAGTATACGTTTTATTAAATTTTTGAATTGATTCATTTTAAATAATTAAAACGTTATAAATTTTTATGCTATAAAAATTAAGATTTTTGTGAAATATAACCAAAAGGTGATTTTTAAAATAAATAGATTTATAAAATAGTTTAAATTTGGATTTTTGAATTATTATAAAGGATGTATCTAAAAGATTTTTAACATTGATATTTATAATATATATATATATATATATATAATATTGGAATTATAAAACGAGTTTATTAAGTGTTAAAATGAAGTATAAAATGGATTTCATAAAAAAAAATGGATTTATAAATTATGAAGATTCTAAAATGAATAGATGTTATAAAATATAAGATTTATAAGTAATTAACTTATAAACTGGATTTTGGGCATTTAAATGGGATATTAATAGAAATTGTTAATAAAGGAGATTTTATAAGTTGAAATTGTTATAAAATATAAAGGAATCTTATAAGTAATAGAAGTCTTAAAAAGAACGATTTTGTAAATAAATGAATTATAAGTATTTAACTTATAATATGGACTTTTGGTATATAATTGAGTTATATAAATTGAATTGGATAAATAAAGAAGATTTATAAATCGAAGTTTATAAATAGAAATAGAATTTATAAACATTGTTTATAAATTCGAAATCAATGGAATTTGATAAATTGAATATAGAAATTTATTAAAGGAAGTATATTCGCGATTTTGGATAGCTAATTTTTATTTATATAAAATGTGTAGAAATGTTGAAATTGGTTAAGGAAGTATATTCACGATTTTGGACAATGAATACATTATTGAATAAAATGGTCATGTTTGGGAAAATGAATATTATCAAATGAAGTTAATTATTTTAAAAGATGTTTTAAAATGTATTATGAATCGAAACCATAAATTTCAACATTCATTGTTGAAATAGACGTTTTCGAGAAATAAAAGGAAATGGTGGACTATAACACAGTTATTATAGTAAATGGTTTCCGAAAGAAAATATTTTATATAGTATTGGGATTTATATATCTATTTTAATTTCGAATCCCTATACTGGTGATTTTGGGTTGTCGTAACGATGTTTTACGCAACATTCGTTTTGACCTAAATAAATGTGTTTAAAAGGCCGTTTTCCTTAAGGAATGAAATATATAATTAATTTTGATTTAAGTATATCGAATATTTTCCAAATGTTGAAAATAATTAGATTTGTGAATTACTTATTATTAAATAAGTATGGAAATGCTTTTCCAATATGAAATGAAACGTTTTTGAGAATTTATCTTTTTAAAAGATAAATTGAAAATGAATATTAGAAATCGATTTGAAAATCGTATATTCATAGATATTTTGAAATATAAATTCATTATGTAATTTAAAAAGGAAATGGAATTTGTTTAAAAATAAACCTTGATTTATTTTTGGAGTGTGAGAATAAATTTACGGATTTGGAACGTAAATATAAAGTAAATTGGCAAGGATTTATTTAATTGGTTTAAATGAACCATGTTGAAATGAAAGTATTTCCGTGTAAGGAAAATGATTGAAATTTATTTTCAAAAGTGGTAAAGGTGAAAAGTAATTTGAAAATTTGTTTTCAAATGGTTGAAGTGTGGAAATTATATATCTAGTAAAGATATTTTGGAAAATAAATAATTTGGGAAATTATTTGGAATCGGGTGATGTTGAGCATGCCTATTGATAGTTAAATAACCGACTATCAATATTTACCTTTAAATAGGTATTTGTTGTGATTGCTTGAATTTGAATGCCACACTTATTTTTAAAATAAGCGCTCACTATTCGGGTTAGCCGGGAAAGGACCTTGGGGTCGTATAACCCATTCCGAATATGTGATACGTCGTTATGGATTGCATTTGATGACCGGCGTTGAAGATTGGATATTTATGAAAACGGAAGGATTACCGTCGAATGTTCTACATCGGCTGATCCCCGATATAGAAATTTATTACCCTCTGTGATGGGAAGTCCGGGCGTGATTAGTTAATATCCGGATTGCAAGGACTTCTTTGGAAGTGCTTTCGGTTCCGTTCGATCCCGGAACGGACTTGTATGGATGTGTGTCTGACGTTACAATTTGAGATGTAAAGCTAGTTCCTATCAAATATATTTCCGTTGGTGGCGGAGAATTTATTCTCTTAGCTTAACACCCTAGAGGTTATGTAGTTGATGGTTACTAGTGATACATTCCCAAATTAGTAATGTGGCATACGAAGTGCTGTTGAGCATTTGATGATCAAAGCACAGCTTTTGTATAAAGCGAGGCTTTGTGGACGAAACTTCGTTGGACCTCACACCCCGAAAATGGTCAAAACAGGAAGGACGCGGGAAGGTTATTAGGGGGTAGCGCCCCTTTAGTGTATGTCATTCCTTCTGGATAGAGGTGGTATCATGGTATGGAGCTCAGATACTTAACCTATATTGCTGCTGCAAATTTATTGCTTTGTGGTTGTTGGAAATCGAGGATCCTCGGATATAGATCGGTTACGATCGGGAATGACATATTCGTGTCAGTAGTTACCCAGTTAGGGGTAACCCGGCCTTGTGTTGGCAGATATCGGGTTAGGTTCTCGGGTCGTCTTTCCAGAGGCGTACCCATGTGGCAATAGGAAGTTCCTTGGCCTGACCATTTGTTGGAAATCTAAAGAAACAATACGATCTTGTACGGTTTTAGTTGTAGAACCTATCATTCACTTATGGTGGCGCCCCACTGTTTGGATGGTAGCTATAGTAGGCATAAGTGCGAAATGCCTATGCTGGCTAAGATTTATATCTTTACTTTCGAAATGTTTTCTACACTATGCACTATTAATAATATCAAATGTTTCTTTTTAATGCGTATCAAGCATCTTTGACTATCATAAGGAGAAATCTCCTCCGATTCTGCGTTTGCATTGTGTGTGTGTGCGGGAGGCCTTATGGTAGTCTCATTTTCTAAAAAGCATTGCGAATCTATTTTAAAATTATCCTGTTCTTTGTTTTAAAGATAAACTGTTTTAGTTCTCACACCAGTCACATGAATGACTCGGAGTTTATTGTTTTGCTTCCTAAACTCTGGGTGCCCACCAATTTCCACACGGGCAGTCTAGAGTCGGTTTATCAGGATATTTTGGAATTCAGGAGTTGCTGGAGGCAAGCTGGATGGCATGGCGTATTCACTAGTATATAGTATTTCTTTTCCGCTGTTTGTTGTTGTACACTCTGATAATGTAATGAAATGTGATGTGATGTGATGTAATAACTGATATAGTTCTTTGTTTAAAGATTATTCATTTACCTATTATATGTTGTTCAGCTGCGATTGTGAGATTCTGATATTGTTCTGTTGTTTCTTTCTGTTCTGTTCTATCTTTTTCTCTCTTCTTCTATCTTTTTCTTCTTCTTTAGCCATAACGGTACAGTTTTCCTGCATTCGATTGCTCGGCAGTTGATTCAGTGGACGTATTGATGTCAGTTTTCGAGCGTCGAAAAGTCGCGTCGTCACATCTGGTATCAGAGCATATGGTTAAGTGACAACCATGGTTATGTTGGGAATTACTCATTAGAGATGGAGTCAGTAGTACTCTAGAATGAGTTTGAGTGTAATAATAGATACGAGTGCGTATTTGTTAGTGAATATAAATTGTTTTATATTGTGATGATTGGTTTGTTGAGTGGTATATGGATTCTGGTCAACGCGAGTAATTAACATTGTTGATAGGGATCTCTAAACACTTGTACAGAACAAACTGACACGATATCGTTTTAATTGGGTAAATGAAATAGTTTTACCTTGATTATATTTTATATATAAAGGAGTAATTTTTCAGAATTATTAAAGTATATATGAATTGATTGTTTGGTTGTTGAATAAGTTAAATGAAACATATTGTAAAAGAATAATTGTATAAGCGAAGAATCATAAGTATGGAACTATAATTAATGTGATTTACAATTGTGAAATGATCTTATATAAGTAAAGAGAAAATAATAAAATTATATAAGTAAAAGATTTGTAAATATGATTTATAATAAAATTCCAGAGAAGTGATTTGAAAGGATTTGATATTTTGGGAAAATTATTTTGGAAAAATTAAAGCTCTAAACTCTTTTCGGTCGTTGGAAAAATAATCCCAATGATGATCGCGACATCATTGGTGTTCATTTTCGGGTTTCCAAAGGAGGAATTGCTGCCAGATAGTTTTAAATGGAAGTTGTTTGGAAAATTTGGGTTTGGGTTTTGAAATTCAAAGGATAATTGAATTGATTTCAAAAATGGTTTTGAAAGGTTGAAAAGACTCTGGAATCCTATTTAAAATATTATGAGAATGATAAATGAGTTGATAAATTATACAATTTGAATTTTGATAGAGTAAATTTAAATTAAAGGATGGAGTTAAATTAAATGAAAGTATAAATAAATCAATATAATCCAAGTTGAAATAAATTTGAATTGTCATCAAAGACATGTGATTTAAAATTTAACTAAAGGAAAGTTAAATAAATTGATTTGGATTAGATAAGCTATTGAAATTGATAAATATAAGTGAAATAAGTTTTGAACTTATAATATGAGTTAATAAATTTAGCTTTGGTAAAAGTAAAATAGAATTTACTTTAGAATTGGAATTTGAATTGAATTTATAAGTGGAAAATTTAAGTTAAGTAAAATAAATTGAAATGGAATATAACTTAAGTGAAGTTGAATAAAGTTGATTTTGGTGTCAAAGAAAATTAATAAGTGATCGATTTGAACTTGAGTTATATAAATGAAATTCAACCTTATATTGTTAAAGGAATTAGCAATTGAATTGATAAATGGATGAGATACCAATCAGTTGAATGTAAATAAGTTGATATGAAATAATAAATGTAAGTGTTAATTCATTAAAAGCTAATGTTATTGAAAGTTGAATAAATTAAATGGAAGACAATTTAATACGAACCAATTGGAATTAAATGTGTTGGACCAAATAGAATGTAAATTAAATAATTTGGTTGTAATGGATATACATTGGTTGTTATATGATTTTTAGTTGATTATGTATAATTCATTAAGTGTTAATGAAATTGAATTGACAAATTGAAAGCTAAAATAATTGAAATCAAATTGGAAGTTAAGTGAATCTTAAATAGAATTGAATTTGATTTGTTAAGTGAATCAACTTGAATATAAATTAGTGAATGCAAACTAATTGAAATTGAATATGAATGAATGTTAGTAAATCCAATCTTAATGAATCAAATGTGATTTAAATTGGAAAACCAATTCATTGAATATTAATGAGAATATGAATGAATATTTATTTGGTTAGTTGGATGATAGTTGGATGATGCTTGGATTGTTGTTTTGGTTGCACTTGTTGCTTTTGTTGCATTTGCTATGTTGGTACATGTAGTTGTTATGTTGCCATATGTTGTATATTGATATTATTTTCATATATACTTGTTTCTCATTGGTTTGTTAAGTGTTTAGTAGGTGCGGATTACGCTTGCTTCGCGTTTGGAGCTCGCTTTCACGCTGTATTAGCCGTATATGTTCGCTAATAATAAATAAGGTACATAGCTCGGATTAAATACGTACTTTTACACTTTTTTCCCTACGGGATGCCTCATCACTTGATGAGATGTATATTTGTGATATATATACTGTCATTTTTTTTCGGATCGAGCCGCGCAAAGGAGACTATGATGAATTTTTCCGAAAATTTAAGGCGTTAGAAAATTTTTGAGAAAATTGGAATTTTTTTGAAAACTATAACTTTGATTGGAAGTTAAAAGTTAAATGATGTAGTTGGGTTTGGAAAGATAACTAAGTATGATTTGAAAACTTAATGAAGATATTGCAAGAAGTTTAACTATGAATTTTGAGAAAGTTAAACACTTAAATGAAGTTGAAATTTAATTTGAACGAATGATTTTTGAAAAGTTAATGGATTCTGTAACTTTTTCTTACTTGGTAATTTCGAGGACGAAATTCTTTTAAGGGGGGAAGTATGTAACGACCCAGAATTTCTAGTAATTAAAATTCGTATATTTAATTGATTTTAAATATTAATAAGTGAAATTTATAAGTCGAAAAAATTATTTTTCGAATATGCCGATTTAATTTGATAATTAAAACGATAATTTAATATGTTAAATTTCTGAAATAATTGAAACTTGGGTTTAATATGATTAAAATTGATTTGTCAAATTTTGTTTAATCATGTTGAAGTTAGAATGATGTTATAGAACTTTTAAACTCGAATTAAAAGTTAAATTGTGAAAATTGAATATTTTAATATTTAATTGACGAGTTAAAATAGCCATTTTTCAAACCATCTCGGATTTCGACGAAACCAGTTTCATCGGATCCATAATGTGATATTATTATATGGTTTCAAATTTCATGTCAATCAGATTTACCGTTTGTCCGGGGCAAGCCAAAACGAATAGAAATTAGTTTAAATCGATTTAATTTGAAATCGATCGTTTATTGTTGTAACTCGCATAGATGATCGAATTAGCTTCCGAAACCTATTACATTGTGTCCGGAACGTGGGTTAAACCCTAGAAACGCCGGTCACCGCGCGTAAATTGGAGTTCGGAAATACCGGGATGAATAGTGTCGCGTATTTTTTTCTATAAAAGCACCCCTTTCTTTTCATTTTTTGCAAAGATAATAAAACCCTAATTTCTTTCAGCTGGCCGCCGCCCCCTACTATCAATGGCTGAAATGCTTTTTCATTCTTCCCTTAATCTCTTCAAATCCACCCACTTTCATCAAAAGTTGTCAACTACAAAATTCTAGAGCTTCGGAAGAGCTTTAAATCCATACGGGGTTGATCGTCATTGGAGCATCGTGGGTGCCAAATTTTGGCCGTGTATAGGTCGCGTTTGCACGCGTTTTTAGGGAGGATGAGGAGGTCGAGTTGCACGTGTTTGATGGTGAAGGTGGAGCTCGACGTTGGCTTCGTTGTGGCAGGTCCCGATCGTGTTCACGTTGGTCGATGGGGAGTGCGTTCAAAACCCTAAGTGGCGGCAAGTATGGGTTCGTACGCGATTTTGTTACTGGGAAGTTTCGAACGTGCGTGGGAGAGGAAGAAGGTCATGTATGGGCCAGATCTGGGAAGAAGAACGCACGGCTATGATGTTATCTGGGTTTTGAAATAAATTGTTTTGTAAATTAAATTTTATTTTAAATTGTACAAACTTTAAAAATTGATAACTTTTTGCTACGAGGTCGAAAACGCACGAAACAAATTGCGTTGGCTTTGTTTCGTCGAGCATTACGCAATGGAGTTGGTTTGAATTTTTTTTGAGCTACTGAAAATTTCGAGTAAAATCAAACGCACGTTTAATTTTATTCGAAATAAAACACTGAAACTGAATTGAAAGCAATGTGAGAACTTCTCACTCAATCGAATAGTTTCGATTTAAATTTTAAATAGTTAGATTTAAAATCGTTGATTGTATGCCTGGATGATAAATTATTATCTATTGATTGTTAAAATAGACATTATACGCCGTTAGTAAACGGAGGTTATTTATTAAAAACATATACCGCGATAATTCCATCTAGATTGGAATTGGTATATATATGTACTTGGAGTTGATTTTCCCACATTATATAGCGGATGATACCCTATTGCGTCGCCTACTAAGCGGATAATATTTTTTTATAAATCCCATATGCCGCGATAGTTCTGTACTGGAACGGAATTGGTATTGTGCTAACATCTGTGGATGCAGGGAAACAGGTTGGAGGGATCCAACTGGATTCCTCACCAGTATTTATTTGATTACAGATATTTTGCTGTTTGTTGATTATCATATGATGATATATGATGTTTGTCGTCGTGATTGACTATTGGGTGTTATTGCATCATCGGATCCATTTTTTAAAGTTTGAAAATAACGATTTTGATTTTAAAAGGATTTTTAAAATGATTTTTCAAAGTATACGTTTTATTAAATTTTTGAATTGATTCATTTTAAATAATTAAAACATTATAAATTTTTATGTTATAAAAATTAAGATTTTTGTGAAATATAACCAAAAGGTGATTTTTAAATAAATAGATTTATAAAATAGTTTAAATTTGGATTTTTGAATGATTATAAAGGATGTATCTAAAAGATTTTTAACATTGATATTTATAATATATATATATATATATAATATTGGAATTATAAAACGAGTTTATTAAGTGTTAAAATGAAGTATAAAATGGATTTCATAAAAAAAATTATAGATTTATAAATTGTGAAGATTATAAAATGAATAGATGTTATAAAATAAAAGATTTATAAGTAATTAATTTATAAACTGGATTTTGGGCATTTAAATGGGATATTAATAGAAATTGTTAATAAAGGAGATTTTATAAGTTGAAATTTTTATAAAATATAAAGGAATCTTATAAGTAATAGAAGTCTTAAAAAGAACGATTTTGTAAATAAATAATTTGTAAGTATTTAACTTATAATATGGACTTTTGGTATATAATTGAGTCATATAAATTGAATTGGATAAATAAAGGAGATTTATAAATCGAAGTTTATAAATAGAAATAGAATTTATAAACATTGTTTATAAATTCGAAATCAATGGAATTTGATAAATTGAATATAGAAATTTATTAAAGGAAGTATATTCGCGATTTTGGATAGCGAATTTTTATTTACATAAAATGTGTAGAAATGTTGAAATTGGTTAAGGAAGTATATTCACGATTTTGGACAATGAATACATTATTGAATAAAATGGTCATGTTTGGGAAAATGAATATTATCAAATGAAGTTAATTATTTTAAAAGATGTTTTAAAATGTATTATGAATCGAAACCATAAATTTCAACATTCATTGTTGAAATAGACGTTTTCGAGAAATACAAGGAAATGGTGGACTATAACACTGTTGTTATAGTAAATGGTTTCCGAAAGAAAATATTTTATATAGTATTGGGATTTATATATCTATTTTAATTTTGAATCCCTATACTAGTGATTTTGGGTTGTCGTAACGATGTTTTACGCAACATTCGTTTTGACCCAAATAAATGTGTTTAAAAGGTCGTTTTCCCTAAGGAATGAAATATATACTTAATTTTGATTTAAGTATATCGAATATTTTCCAAATGTTGAAAATAATTAGATTTGTGAATTACTAATTATTAAATAAGTATGGAAATGCTTTTCCAATATGAAATGAAACATTTTTGAGAATTTATCTTTTTAAAAGATAAATTGAATATGAATATTAGAAATCGATTTGAAAATCGTATATTCATAGATATTTTGAAATATAAATTCACTATGGAATTTAAAAAGGAAATGAAATTTGTTTAAAAATAAACGTTGATTTATTTTTGGAGTGTGAGAATAAATTTACAGATTTGGAACGTAAATATAAAGTAAATCGGGAAGGATTTATTTAATTGGTTTAAATGAACCATGTTGAAATGAAAGTATTTCCGCGTAAGGAAAATGATTGAAATTTGTTTTCAAAAGTGGTGAAGGTGAAAAGTGATTTGAAAATTTGTTTACAAATGGTTGAAGTGTGGAAATTATATATCTAGTAAAGATATTTTGGAAAATAAATAATTTGGGAAATTATTTGGAATCTGGTGATGTCGAGCATGCCTATTGATAGCTAAATAACTGACTATCAATATTTACCTTTAAATAGGTATTTGTTGTGATTGCTTGAATTTGAATGCCACACTTATTTTTAAAATAAGCGCTCACTATTCGGGTTAGCCAGGAAAGGACCTTGGGGTCGTATAACCCATTCCGAATATGTGATACGTCGCTATGGATTGCATTTGATGACCGGTGTTGAAGACCGGATATTTGTGAAAACAGAAGGATTACCGTCGAATGTTCTACATCGGCTGATCCTCGATATAGAAATTTATTACCCTCTGTGATGGGAAGTCCGGTCGTGATTAGTGAAAATCCGGATTGCAAGGACTTCTTTGGAAGTGCCTTCGGTTCCGTTCGATCCCGGAACGGACTTGTATGGATGTGTTTCTGACGTTACAATTTGAGATGTAAAGCTGGTTTCTATCAAATATATTTCTGTTGGTGGCGGAGAATTTATTCTCTTAGCTTAACACCCTAGAGGTTATGTAGTTGATGGTTACTAGTGATACATTCCCAAATTGGTAATGTGGCATACGAAGTGCTGTTGAACATTTGATGATCAAAGCACAGCTTTTGTATAAAGCGTGGCTTTGTGGACGAGACTTCGTCGGACCTCACACCCCGGAAATGGTCAAAACAGGAAGGACGCGGCAAGGTTATTAGGGGGTAGCGCCCCTTTAGTGTATGTCATTCCTTCTGGATAGAGGTGGTATCATGGTATGGACCCCAGATACTTGACCTATGTTGTTGCTGCAAATTTGTTGCTTTGTGGTTGTTGGAAATCGAGGATCCTCGGATATAGATCGGTTACGATCGAGGAATGACATATTCGTGTCAGTAGTTACCCAGTTAGGGGTAACCCGGCCTTGTGTTGGCAGAGATCCGGTTAGGTTCTCGGGTCGTCTTTCCAGAGGCGTACCCATGTGGCAATGGGAAGTTCCTTGACCTGACCATATGTTGGAAATCCAAAGAAACAATACGATCTTGTATGATTTTAGTTGTAGAACCTATCATTCACTTATGGTGGCGCCCCACTGTTTGGATGGTAGCTATAGTAGGCATAAGTGCGAAATGCCTATGCTGGCTAAGATTTATATCTTTATTTTTGAAATGTTTTCTACACTATGCACTATTAATAATATCAAATGTTTCTTTTTAATGCGTATCAAACATCTTTGACTATCATAAGGAGAAATCTCCTCCGATTCTGCGTTTGCATTGTGTGTGTGCGGGAGACCTTATGGTAGTCTCATTTTCTAAAAAGCATTGCGAATCTATTTTAAAATTATCCTGTTCTTTGTTTTAAACATAAACTGTTTTAGTTCTCACACCAGTCACATGACTGATTCGGAGTTTATTGTTTTGCTTCCTAAACTCTGGGTGCCCACCAATTTCCACACGGGCAGTCTAGAGTCAGTTTATCATGATATTTTGGAATTCAGGAGTTGCTGGAGGCAAGCTGGATGTCATGTCGTATTCACTAGTATATAGTATTTCTTTTCCGCTGTTTGTTGTTGTACACTCTGATAATGTAATGAAATGTAATGTGATGTAATGTAATGTAATAACTGATATAGTTCTTTGTTTAAAGATTATTCATTTACCTATTATATGTTGTTCCGCTGCGATTGTGAGATTCTGATATTGTTCTGTTGTTTCTTTCTGTTCTGTTCTATCTTTTTCTCTCTTCTTCTATCTTTTTCTTCTTCTTTAACCATAACGGTACGGTTTTCCGGCATTCGATTGCTCGGCAGTTGATACAGTGGATGTATTGATGTCAGTTTTCGAGCGTCGAAAAGTCGCATTCGTTACATCATTTATCAAATTCCATTGATAAATGACATGCAAAGATCGGTAAACATTAATAGAAGCAGAAGATCATGAGTCCTTAGAATGGACAAAAGACTGACAAGCTGAACATATATCTGGTTTCCAACTATACTGGACAATGATCACTTGGTCATGTCCCTCAGCTAGTCGCACAATCAACTATGGAGGAAAAGGCTTAACTAGAAAATTTTCAATTAAAGCACGAGCATACCATAGGCTCTTTCGATCCATAGTAGTAGAATCAAAACAACAAAGGTTGTCAACAAGACTAGCCAACCAATTAAGACCAAGAAGAGGCTGCAGGACAGATGGGATATGTGTAAAGGTGGCCTAAACTGGATTAGATAGAACTTGTTCCCTAGCCTTGCCAACCGTCGAACTCTAAGGGGTGATGATAATGGGCTTACCTTGTATGATTATCAGATCCGCCTCCAAAACACGTAGCCTATCATTCTTACTTGTGAATTTGAAATAGAACATGGTGTCAATGTATTGCACATGGAGACCACTAGTCAATTTCCAAGCTTATCTGCAATGATCACAAACTTCACAAGAAGGGGGAGACGAGTCTAAGAAAAAGCCAACCAAGTGATCGGACCAAACATCAACTCCCGCTTGGAGCACTTCAGGAGGGGGTCATTCATGTCACCGAGGACAACAGTTTCGAAGCATCGAGGAGTGAAAGCACTGGCATTCTTTGGAAGAGATTTGAATAGGGATGCACAATTGTTAAGTATAGGAGCAACTAGAGGAACACAATTCGTAGCGACATTACCACAAACACCATGACAGCAGGGCATTGTAGGAAGAGGAGGAGCAGCCAAAATCACGCTGGTTGGAAGCTCCTCAGAGATGGAATGCCCCAGACCACCAACCGATCGAGATAAAATAGGAACACAGTCCTCTAGAGGAGCAGCTGTGGTAGTGGCATTTCCACAAGCACCATCCGTGCAAGCAAGCGAAACAGGGAAGTTCTTAGATTGTTCAGCCGTGATAGGAACTACACACCTGAAATTCCTCAAATTATCAACTAAACTAATTCTAATTGTGTCGACGTCGTTGTTCGTCCAATTGCCAGTACCATCAATAGCCAGAAAAGGTAATGCAAAGATGTACCAGAAATCAAGGCGACCCAAACAGCGACAGAGGATCAAGATGGCTGATGGATTCAACTAGGCAGGAGAGAGGGTTGGTGACCGCAAGAACAGGAGAAGATTGCACCTGAAGGATGACAGCAAGAGTAGAAACAGACCTAAAAACATTAAAGGAGCGACGAGATCTCATAAGAGAGGAAGGGCTAAGCGACTTCGAATGAAGGTTGCGTTTCATGGACCGACACATGAGAGAAGCAGACAAGGAGGTCAGAGAAGGGGATGGGTGAACTGCATAAATGGGTTACAGTAGGAGGACATTAAGCGAGAAAAAATGCAAAATATGTAAAAAAAAAGCATTCGTTATTATGTATATATTACTAGTAATAGTAATTATTAACTACTAAATATATTGCTAAATAGTAAATTAATCAATAATTATTGATTATTAATAATCAATTACCGTAAATTGCTAAATAATAATGATTTAACTTATAAGTTAATTAAATATAAAACTATGATTATTAAATATTAATTATTAAAAGTTAATTATTAATTATTTAATAGTAATTAATTCTATTTATTGATTATTAAATGTAACCAACAAATATTAAATAATTATTAAATATAAAAAATTAATTATTGATTCTAGATAATAATTAATAATTATAAATTATTTTATTAATAATCATTAATTATTATAATTTTAAATAATGTCTTATATAAGTTGACATTTATAATTATTATTTATGAACCATTAATAAATTATTAAAGTAAGTATTATTAGTTATTAATTACAAATTATTAATTACAAATTATTAATTACAAATTATTAATTATTATAAGATTTAAAGGAATAGTAAATATATTCAAAAAAATTAAAAAATTCGGTCTTCTCCTATAGTGAACGTTTCCTATAATAAATTTAACCTATGATTAATATTATTAATAATTAATTATTAAATATCAATAAATAATTATTACTAGTATTTTTGAAGAAAAAACTGAAAATATTAGTTATAAATTATCAAAAATCAGCAACGGGCAATTATTACAATAAGCATTTGCAAGCGTTGTAAAATTGACATCTATTACAATGGGTTAAAGAAAATGGTCGTAACAGACGTCCATTACAACAGACAAATCAGGATGAAAACTGGTATCTATTATAACGGGCAGAAAGAAGTTGTAATAGGCATATATCACAATGGACAAATCAAAAAAGTTGTAATACGTGTCTATTACAACGTACAAATGAAAAGAGTTGTTGAAAAGTAGTATCTATTACAACAGGCCTGAAAAAACCATTGTAATATGTTTCTATTACAGCAGACACTTAAAGACTGTTGTAAAAGCGACGTTGTAATAGAGTATTTTTTTTTTAGTGTTTCTTCCATTTTCTTCGGAATTGCATAAGCAGAAGTTTAATCGGTAACAATATGAAACACTGTATTCTTCAAACACTTTGAATAGCCGCAACAGCCTTTTATCATAATTTTCCCATTTTGTTTCCGTTGTATCATTTGGTCTTTCTTCTCTGTTCTTCAGTGGTTAGCGAAATTAGTACGATATAGAAAACCCTTCATCTTTGCCTCCCACAACCGAAATTTCTCTCATCAATTTTTTTCAATATAATCTTATCAATAACCACACTTTTAAGAAAAAATATTTTGTAGTTAGGTTAGGTACCAATTGTTGTGTTATCTCAAGCATCCCTAGATAATTAAATTTAGCGGAAATGAGAAATGAAGAAAAAATTACACAAATAATTTTCTCTAAACCAAAATTTTATTAAAATCTCCAAAAACATATGTGATACCCTAATTAGATTATCGAACTCAAAGTCAACAGCCTAATACAACGGTTTCCTTAACCTAAATGTAAAAGGATATCTCTATTTATAACTAGAGATTATTTGGTGTACAAATCATCATTTATATGACAACAAATAAATTATTGAATCTAATGTAGAAAGTAAAATCTTCACTTTTATTATGATATGCAATATTATTTTAAACAAGTCTAAATATGTTTTTTATATTATTATACTTATTTTCTCTAAATGATTTTCTATTACAAATCACAATAGTGAGAAGTTATGGATTTGTAAAATTTTGAATTTACATGGTTTGTGATGTAAAAAATTAAATGCAAAATAAATTGAAATAATCATGTTACTTAAACATGCAACTCGTACAACAAATATATGCATGTGTGTGTGTTTATGTGTGTGTGTATGTGTGTGTATATAAAATACAAATCTTTGCCCCTTACATATAAACTTGTCGTGGAAAATGAAAGTGCAATTGTGTTACTGCAAAACATGGATGCTAAAGAGCGCTCATCATAGGTACATACATATATTGTATGTATGTATGTAGATTACACGGTATGTCAATTTAACTTCATTGATTCATAATTTATCATTACACAATTAATTAATCAAGAAAAAAAATGGTAAGTATCAATGAACGAAATAGGTAACAAGCAAAGCTACAAGCATTAGGACATAAGCAATCCCTTGATCGATTGATGTGCCATCAGTCTTCATTTGAGAAGGCGCTATGTACTGATCTTCTGCATTTGCATGTTGCACAGGTCCAGCAAAATGTACATAAGACGTGCCGTCACATTTCATTGAGCGCACTATGTACATAAGAATTTAAGTAGAACTGATTTTGTGAAGAGAAAAATTGCAGTTGCAGATGCAATTATAGCACTTTACAGTAGTAGTTTTAACGATTACGTGAAGAGAGAAAGTGTGATAATAAATAAAATGACTTATGCGTGCATGCTTGATATAGATAGCAGTGAGTTTTATGAATGGTGGTTTTGATGTTTTCCCACACAATTTCAACATTCAAGTTAAACGTGTGTATGAATGCTTTCATCAGTTGAATCTGACCCCTTCAATTGATGAAGTAATATTATGCAGCAGTATGAACAGCATGGTTGGTCAAATTGGTTGTACTTTATCAATTTCTGCTACGACTATAGCCAGGTAATGGAAAATACTTGAAGCAGTCGCTGACTTACTAATTCCTTGTGGTATATGAAAATGACGACATATAAAGGGATGTATATATGAGTCGTCAACAATTTCTTTTGACAGTTTTTGAGTCGACCACCGACCAGATATTTTAATAGTACATAAGGTAAAAAGGTAAGAAAAAGAAAGTTGTAAAATGATTCATAACAAAATGTCTATTTGGAAGGTAAAAAATAGAAAATCCAACCAGACTGCAATTACCATTGAACAGAGAGGGAGCGTCTAACCTCCTCAAAGTTGACCTCCCATTAATGAATTAACTTAGTTGTATGTATGAGTGGTAGCACTTACAATTCGTATAACATCAGATCATTTTTCTTTTGTTAGATCCATTTACGTGGAACTACTTAATTGATTTGACATGTACCGCTCCTATATAATAAAAAGTCAATAAAAGTCCGATTACGTAATGAGGTGAAACTGTATAAAAATCTATTTTCATTGTGAACTAGTTCCAAAAGTTGATTTAGCAAAGGTTGGCAAATTAGTTAAGTACAGTCCGAGTATGGACAGAGAGTCTTCTGTTGACTTTGTATTCAGCTGGAATAAACTGACAACATCTGCTCTAAATTAATCCAGTCATTATAATTAAACGTGCTATTATAGAATTGCACACATGAAATATCTATATATAGAAGGAAAGCCAAGGAATTTCAACAGCCAATCTCGTATCGAAGTTCGTCCTCTTGTTCGTCCCATTTCTCCAAACTGAACAACATCATTTGAAATAACATGAAAAGTAGCCAATTTATAGCGATGATCTTCACTGCTTTCCTCATCTTCTTCAGTTCTATGGAAATAGCTCAAGGTCAACAAGCGGCGGCACCATCGCCTTCAACAAGTGACGGCAAGGCAGTTGATCAAGGAATTGCTTATCTTCTCATGCTAATCGCGCTTTTAGTTACATACCTTGTTCATTAACTGATTTCTTTTATTTACACTGCACCATTTCTTTGTAATTTTGTGAAGTAATGCGTATATGCTTATGTTATTTTGTAATCATCAAAAGTTCACAGATTTTGAAATATTCTATATAAACGAAATGTATGCAACCACTGATTTGCTAAACTGTCTACTCGTATCTCTAACCTTGCGAATATCATCATTATTGATAATATATTAGTTTTATCATCATCTATGGTGATAATCTATTAAATAACAGTAAAGCAGAAGAATTTGAAAACCTCTCGTCAATTCTAAAAATTATCTCTATCTTCCTTGCTTGTCTCCAACTGGATATTTTATTTTCAAATTACTATTATTTACCACTTTACAATTATAATATTAAACTTTTCACATTATTTTTACCCACTTTTAAAAGAATCAACAATTATTTATAAATCTTTTACGGTTCTTTCATGAAATTTTTTATTATAGTCCACACATTTAAATTAATTACATTATCCAAAATTTAAATCAATTCATCAACTTAATTGATTAATATTTATTAATAAATTCTAAAAGATGAAAATTTCAATATATATAGTATAGGCGCATCAACAAACTGGTATAAAAAAATACATTTAGATGCAAATATATATAAATCACATAACATAAATTATACAAAGACAATAATAAAGTTATTTTATAATTTATTTACTAAACGAATTTATCATACATTGCACTATAAAATTCTATTAACTGCAAATATTTAAATTTTTAATTTTTTTTAAATTACTAATAAACCCTTCTCAATTATCTTCTAATATTTTACATTCAAGTACATATATTTAACTAATTCTGTAGTCTTAAATTTAAACTATTTAAATAAATATGATTAACTAATATTTATTAATCCATCTAATCAATCCTAAAAATATGAGGACTTCAATATATACAATATTCGCATAAATGAGAAAAATGATAAAATTATTTCTTTTTGATTCAGATATATGAAAATATATAAATCATATAACATAAATGTATACATACATAAATAATAATAACACTTTTAGGTTTTAATTCATTTATTCCAAAAAAATTATCGTACATTACATAACACAATTTCATTTTTAACAACCTTTAAAGATAAATTTATATTTTATAATATTACGATGTGAACATACATATTACATCAATAAAAATTAGATTATATTAACATTCTCACTTTCAACGCGATATCAAATTATACCCATTGGAAAAGTTCACCTCATTTGAAAATAGATCAATGCTTTTCTCAATTGAATATTTGAAAATAGATCTATGCTTTTCTCACTAAACGAATAATAATAAGTTTTGACCAACGCCCTGGAAAAATTCACCTCATTGGGTGTTTGTCAACGTTATTACACTACGTGATAATTTATCTATGCCTTCTCAAGCTAGCAATTGGTGATGAAATTTCTTACGTTTGCCAATTTATTTTTTATTGAATTCAGTATAAGTTTATAGACGCCATTCTGAAGTTAGATTATCAATGCTCTTGCTATGCTGATTCATTCCTGAAGTCTTAGCTATACCAATGTCACTGTTTTCTAAAGTGCAACTTGAAATAAAATTTGCATAATTCGAATGTAGTGCATCCATTCACACACACACATATATACATACATACATATATATACATATATACATATATACATATACATATATATATGTATACACATACATATATATATATATATATATCGATTTTGTTATAAAAATGAAATTGTAGTGAACAGATTATGTGACAAAGTACACTACTTTTTTGATAATACACTGATAGGTTTTATATTGTCCGAGCCTAGTCGAAACTGTTTCCTTAAAACAATATTGCTCCCTCTATGACGCTTAAGGATGTCAAGCAATTGTTTCTCAAAATAAAACAGATCTTCTCTATGATGCTGCGCAACAATCACATAACAATGACGGACTTAAAAGAGTTTTATAAAGAACAGAGTTGTGGGGAGAAGAAGAAGTACATGAAGAATTAGTGAATTATTTTGTTATACTTCTATCTATATATAGGCTTGAGTAAGGGTGGGCATAAACCGCACCGCTATATGGAAACCGTCCGCACCGGACCGCAAAAGAGGTGCGGAAACCCACACCGAATCTTCTATGCAAAGCTGATACCCCAAACCGGACTGACCCGCATCGATATGGTTCTGTTGCGGTTTGGACGATTGAACCAACCATATTAAACCGGACCGAACCGAAAATTTATATTAGGAATCTTATGATAAAAATATAAGCAACTCCTATCTTATTTTAGATTCTATCGATGTACATTCTATTTTTAGCGTATGTTATTGTTATATTAATAATAATCGCTGACATAAAGGAAGAGGTTATAGTTTGGTATAATATTTTTCATCTCATTTAGTTTGTAAATAAATGCTAATTATAATCTTACTCTAGTCATTTTCCTTAATGATTATATATTGATTAATGTTGATGTTTAGTTAATCTACCAAAAATAATCTCACTTGTAGTTAAATGTAAAATTGAAATATTCATACAATTAAGAACTAATCTTTCATTTTATTATAACATTGTGTGTGTTTAACCTTTAAATGTAAAAGTTTCACACAGTTGCCTTTGTAAATTGATTGCTTATGGAAGTAATTCTTTTATTTCATATTTAATACGGGTTCAAACCAGACCGGACCGAAACCGAACCGTCTTACATTCAAACTGGACCGAAACCGAACAGTTTAAAGGATTGGTATAATGGTTTGTATTTTTGATTGACCGTTTGATGCGGCACGGAAGCGGTTTGAACTCCAAACCGCACCAAACCGACCCACGCCCACCCCTAGGTTTGAGGAGGTGTCTATTTGATCTAAATAGGTGCTTGTGCAATAAAACAGTTGTGGCGTTTTGGAAATATTACGATCCTTTGCCAAAAGACACGATCGTTTGATTACCATTAGTGAAATGATTTTGAATGGACAAAAGAAAAAACATCTGGTTTATACAGTCAAGTCAAGCCAAGCGCCAACTGCTAAGTGCCTCTAGTATGCCTCAATTGTCCTTTCTCCCACGCCGTGGGTGTGCATGTGCGAGTGCGGGCACGGGCGAGGACGCGTGCGTTCCGGGTGGTGCGTTGCTGCACCTACTAAGATGGTCATGCTTTCATGTCTCTCTTTGTCTCATAAAAACTATGATAGTGCCTGCACCTTAATATATGAACAATAATATTAATTTATTTTATTCTAATATATAGGACTATTCATATTACAAGGCATTTAATACCTCACATTTCTCAATGAAATACTCGTTCATTTTCAACAATCCCCCACATGAATAAGTAGTTGCTCAATTTGTTCTTAAATTTCATGGAACATTTATCGTATCATTTAAAGTAAAACATTGACCTTGAACTTTCCTAGTGTTTATCATTTTGACTTACTAGAAAATCAGTGGGCTTAGGTTGACCTTGAACAGTAAGCCTTTTGTATAAATTTACAAATAGATAACATACTATAGGTATTTCTTATCTTCTTTGGTTCTCCGTTTGTGATCAATTTTGCCATGACACTAGCTTAGTCTCATGAGTGCTTGGAAAATTTGGTCTTAAAATTCTCCTAAAAGCGGCGCTTTTGCACTCACGTAAGTGATTCCATAAAGAGTATTTCAAAATACTCCACTTAGTTCTTAATATTACCAAGTATAGACATCTTTAAAAGTTTCAAAACTTATCCTATTCACCGGCCAGTAGTGCACTGACTTATCATAGGAATGGTTTGAATTTATACCAGTTCCATCAAGTTTATCTTAAACTTAGTTGTCTCTTTGAACCTATAACTTGGCATCTCCAATTAGATAGGTAGGGCTTTTGTTTTGAGAAACTTTTAGTTTATGGATCTTAATCTCATTCCCATCGATAAGGTATCAACCTTTTTCGCTTCCATGGTAAACCTTTTGATAGTGGATCCGCAATGTTATCATTTGATCTTACATGGTCAATTATGATAACCCCATTGGAGAGAAGTTGTCTAACTATTTTATGTCTACGACGAGTATGCTAGATTGTCATTGTAAAGCTTACTATTGCCTCTTCCAATAGCTGACTGGTTGTCGCAATGTTTACTAATTGGTTTTCCCCAATTAGAAATACCTTCTAAGAAATTTCAAAGCCAATCTGCTTCTTCTATGGCTTTGTCTAAGGCAATAAACTCTGTTTCTGTGGTAAATCTTGCTACACAAGTTTGTTCAGAGGATCTCTAAGATATTGCCCCATTATCTAAGGTAAACAATATCCACAAGTGGACTTTGTATCTGATGATCCAGTTATCTAGTTCGCATCACAATACCCTTCTATTACAGAGGGGTACCTAGCACAATGTAGTCCATGATTTTGTGTATACGTTAGGTATCCTAGCACTCGATTTATAGCTTTCCAGTGATTCTTTCCTTGGTTGCTAGTATATCCGCTTGTTTTACTTACAACATATGCTATATCAGGTCTAGTGCGGTTCATTACGTACATAATGTTGCCTCTATACATGAGTACTCAAGTTGGTAAATGCTATCACTGTTATTTTTAATCTAGTTTTGATTCAAATCTACGGGTGATTTTGCTGATATTATATTATGTTGTTAAAAAATTTCAAGTATTTCCCCAATATAGCATGATTGGGACAGCATATATGCTTGGTCGGTTTATGTATTTTTTACACCAAATATTACACCAGTGATCCCTAGATTTTCATGTCAAATCTGACAGAGAGCGTATCTTTTTTAGATTTTATTATCTCCTTGCTCCTTTTGAATATTAATAGGTCATCTACATAAGACACATAATGACATATCCCATATTTGTATATTTAGGAGTGACACATTTGTAACATTCATTCATACGATCCACTTGATATTATAGTTTCATCAAATTTTTCATGCCATTGTTTAGGCACTTTTTTAATCCTATACAGTGATTTTCTTAATCTACAAATCTTACTTTCATTTCCAAATTTTAGGAAACCTTTAGTTGTTTCATGTGTATTTTTTTCTTCAGTTCTCTATTCAAAATGCTGTATTTACGTTAATTTAATGTATTTCTAAATCAAGTGTGGATGCAATTGCTCTTAGCATTCTTATTGATGTTATCCAAGTTACTAGAGAGTATAAGTCAAAATAATCCAGGTCTTCCTTTTGTCTGAAGCTTTGAACCACAAGTCGAGCCTTATACTTGTCTATTGAACCACCAAGTTTTAATTTCTTCTTAAATATCCATTTATTACCTAAGGTCATGCATCTTGAGGTAAATCAACTAATTCCTATGTATGGTTTGATATAATGGATTCTATCTCATTGTTAACGGCCTCCTTCCAGTAAGGGGCATCGACGGAGGACATAACTTGTTTGTATGTCAATGAATTATTTTCTAACATAAATGTATAGAAATCTGGTCCAAAGATTTTTGAGATCTTTGACCATTTGCTTCTCCTTGGTTCCTCCACTTGTTGGTCAACATTGTTTTGCTGAACATTGTCAATGTTTTATTGAGTATCCTCAAGTGAATTAGAGACTTCAGTTTTCATTGGTGTCTTTTGAGCATAATATTCAATATCTTGTTTTAGAGGATAAATATGTTCAAAAAATTTAGCATTTCTTGACTCAATGATGGTATTTATGTGAATATCATTAATTTTGGATTTGTGTAGCAAAAATCGATAAGCAGCACTATTTTGTGCATGTTTAATGAATACCAAATCAACTGTTTTTGGTCTAATTTTGACTTTCTTTAGTTTAGGTATCTTCACTTTTGCAAAACACCCTCCCTTCTAAGTATTTATATGGTGTGGTCTATTTTCCATTGTTCGTGGGGAGATTTGAATGTTTTCTTTCGTGGCATCTTATCTAAGATGCGATTCTTAGAAAGAATAGTTTCTTCCCAGAAGTTATCTGGCAAGCCAGAAATAATTAGTAAGGTATTCATCATTTCTTTAAAAAATCTATTTTTTCGTTCGGCCATACCATTTGATTGAGGTGAATACGGAATTGTAGTTTGGTGTATAATACCATGTTCGACACAGAATTCTTTGAAAGGAAATTCATATTCCCCACCTTAATCGCATTTTAAAGATTTTATATTCTTGTTGAGTTGATTCTCAACTTTGGATTTATAATGTTTAAACATATTGAAGGACTCGTCCTTACTTCTAAGGAGGTACATAACAGTACTTTGTATAATCATCAATAAATGTGATGAAGTACATTTTACCTCCTCTAGTTTGACATATTTTTAAGTCACATACATCAGTGTATATTAGGTCTAGAGGTTCTTATCAATTTTTCTTCAATACAAACTTGGTATTTGTAGTTGTACTCTATTTCACACTTTGGTGTAAAGTCTGATTAATCAATTTTCGCAATGTATCCAAATTCATATGGCCTAATCTAGCATGCCAAATGTTATAAAAGTCACCAATATAAGCAAAAGATTCAGTTTTATTCATACTAATGTTTGGTATAAGTGGTTACATTTGCTTTAAATAAACCATCACTCACGTAACCTCTACCCACATGCACTCCATTCTTTGACAACATAAACTTATCAGCTACAAAGCTGAGTTTGAAGCCATGCTTGTTAAGCAGCGATCCTAAAATCAGGTTTTTGTGGATCTAAGAAGCATGAAGAACATCAGTCAGGGTAAGTTCCTTTCCAGAAGTCGATCTTAGCATAATCTTTCCCATGCCTTTGATATTTGATGTGAAAAATCACCCATGAATAGTTGTTCATCCTCAGTAGCAGTTTTGTAAATTGCAAACATTCACTTATTTGCACATATGTGTCGAGTGGCTCCTGTGTCTACAAACCATTCCTTCGAGTTACCAATAAGGTTGCATTTGGACATTAATGCATATAAATCTATATCTCAAACGTTATCTGAAATTTTAGCCATGTTTGCTTCTGATTTCTTCTTCTTAGGTGCACGACATTTGGCTGCTTTATGCCCTTTCTTTCCGCATTTATTGTTTGAACCTTGAAATTTATTTGACTTCTTAGGAGTATGCTTATGTTTTCTTTTGTTGGATTTCTCTGTCTCGACAACATTTGCCTTGGCAATCATGCTATGTGAAGTCATCTTATCAGATTTCTTGTTATCTTCCTTGATTCTCAATCGAACTACAAGTTCCTCTATTGCCAACTTCTTATGCTTGTGCTTAAGGTAGTTTTTAAAATCTTTCCATGATGGAGGAAGTTTTTCAATGGCAGCGACAACTTGAAAGGATTCACGTAGAGTTATTCTTTCGTCATGCAATTCATGAATAATGACTTATAGCTCTTGAATCTGGTCGATCATGGTCTTTGCATCAATCATTTTGAAGTTGAGAAACTTTAATGCTATGAATTTCTTCACGCCTGCATCTTCAGTCTTGTATCTCTTATCCAATGCCATCCATAGTTCCTTGGAAATTCTTGCAGTACAATGTACGTTGTATAGACTGTTTTCGAGTCCATTGAGGATGTAGTTTTTGCACATAAAATCAAAACTATTCCAAACATTCAGGGCTTTTACTTTAGTTGCATCGGGTTCCAGTTCCGCAATCACGGGAGCATCTTCAGTAAGAAACTTTGCAAGGCCCAATATCATCCAATAAAATAGCATCTTTTGATGTCCATCCTTGTGAACTTTTATGGCCTTTCTCCATGAGATAACATCTAGTATCAAAATTAATCTTATAACTTCTAATTGTTTCTACTTCCCCATCTATAACTACACTTAGCTTGCAGCTTATTGAGCATCAACTTTGAAAATTGAGATAAAATGGTTAGCATTAAAGTGTTAGCGATACTCTTCACTGTTTTCTTAATCTTCTCCCGTTTTGTGGAAGTAGCTCATGGGCAACGAGCGATGGAACCTTCGCCAACAACAAGTGATGGCAAGGCAGTTGATCAAGGAATTGCTTATCTCCTTATGCTAATCGCACTTTTAGTTACATACCTAGTTTGCTATATCTTTTTTTTTTCATTGATTCGTGCATGCTGCCTATTTGTGATCTATGAAAAATAAATGTATTTAATTCAATTGTTTTGTAATCATTAATTATGAATTTATACTGGATTTATGGATTTGAGAATTGTTTTGTATTAAAATTAATTTGCTAAACTATCTGAATTATGTACTATGTGATAGGAATAACGAACAACATGACTGACACGCATGACTTGTAATATTACGTATTTTTTTTCTTATTTTGAATTTCATTTTAACTTTTTTTTACGATTTTTTATTTTGAGGTGTTTATAGTGTAATATAAAAACATATTTGATTTAGTGGTTTTCAAATATTATTTATTAGAATAAAAACCTTAAGGCTCCTTTTGAAATTTTTTGATACTAGTTATGGAAGTTTTTGAGAGTACCAGTTTTGACTGTTAATGATCGCAGCGTTTATCTATGAATGCTACTCCTTTTCCTTACATTTAAGCATACTTATGGTAACAATTTTTTTTATATGTTCTTGAATATTCTTGTATTTGTAAGACAACAGTAAAACTTTAACATCAAGGAATGTATCATTTGTTTTCATTTTCTATTTGGAAATGAATTGACTCATTCTACGATCTTTGAACCAATTTTCAAGGATTTTTATCCCTCGTATTTCTCATTATTTTTAATGATTGCTAGCATAGAATGATATCAAAAAATTTGGAAAATTTTACTTCTTACAAAATGAAATATATCCGCATTTTCCTGATTTTTTTTCGTCATTTTTTTCTAGCACATAGAAACAAATATGAGAAAACCTTTTAAAATTGAAAACTAGTTTTGGTTAATTATTGAATTATTGAACTAAATTTCCAATTATATGGTTCTTAAGCCAGTTTTCACATTATTGTTGAAACTTTTACTTGCTAGAAACGATCCAGAGGCTGACACAAACTCTCCAGACGAACTTCAGGTCCCCATTTTTGTTCTATCAATTTTTACTCGGTCCCCCATCCCTCTTCCAAAACTGGTCTTTTTTGAAAAAGTTTGCAATTGGTTTAGCAATTTTTTGCTTTTATCTGGGTTAGTATGAATATATTCCCTAAACTAATTCAGTAATTTTTGCATTTAATTCAGTAATTTTTGTATTGTCATCTATGCAATTCTTTATACCTTATATATGGTGTGCAGGATTGGCTAATAAGTTTTTGTATTTTTTAGCATTTTCAAAGCGTGCACAATTTTTATGAAAACAACATTGTAATTCAGTAACTGGTCGATTGAAACTTTTTTCTGCAAATAATTCCAAAGAACAAACATTTTAAAAGAAGTATTTTTGAATCGAAAATCTGCTTCCATGTCCATTACTGGATGATATGATGTAACGACCACATTCATAGAAGTTAAGGGTAAGAAATCAATGTTATGAACCAATAGTATTGAACTTCTATAATAAAAAAATAGAATTTTTAGTATATATTTAGGTGGATTTTAGAATGGAGGATGTTATGACATAAAAACCATATTTCATCATATCATGCTTTAATTTAGTTTACAAAATGTAATTATTTTTTAATCATGGTAGTTAGACATTCATAACATAATAATGGTATTGGCAACTATAGTTATAGTAAAGGCAAAACAATAATCATTTATGTCAACGTCCTTATCTATGAAAGCTGCTCCGTTTTCTTACATTTAAGCATAATTATGGTAACAATTTGTTTTTATCCGTTCTTTAACTTCTTGTATCAGTAAGACAACGATAAAACTTTTAAAATCAAGGAATGTATAGTTTGTTTTTGCTTTCTATTTGGAAATGAATTGAGTCGTTCTATTATCTTCAACCGAATTTTCATGGTTTTTTATAATTGTGTTTTCTTATTATTTTTAATGATTGCCGGCACAGAATGATATCAAAAAAATTGAAAATTTTTACCTCTTACAAAATGAAATATATATATATGCTTTTCAGTGATTCTGATATTTGGTTTCCTCGTTTTTTTTTCTAGCATACAAAAACAAATGTGAGAAAACATTTTAAAATTGATAACTAGTTTCGGTTAATTATTGAATTATTGAACTAAATTTCCAATGATATGGTTCTTAAGCCATTTTCAACATTGTAGTGGAAATTTTTACTTGTTAGAAACGATACGGAGACGACGCAAACTCTCTAAATGAACCTCATGTTCCTATTGTTGTTCTATCAATTGTTACTCTATCCCCTGCTGCTCTTCCAAAACTGGTCTTTTAAAAAAAGTTTACAATTGGTTTCACAATTTTTTTCTTTTACCTGGATTAGTATGAATATATTCTCTAAATTATATCAATAATTTTTGTAATATATGGTGTGTTGGATTGGCTAATAAGTTTTTGTATATTCTACCATTTTCAAAGTGTGCACTAATTATTATGAAAACAACACTATAGTTAAGTAACTGGTCGATTGAAACTTTTTTTCAAAAATAATTCCAAAGAGCAAACATTTTAAAAGAAGTATTTTTGAATCGAAAAGATGTTTCTATATCCATTACTAGATGATATGACGTAACGACCACATTCATAGATTTAAGGGTAAGAAATCAATGTTTTGACCCAATAATAATTGAATTTCTATAATAAAAAATCAATTTTTTTAGTTCATATTTAGATGGATTTTAGAATGGAGGACGTTATGACATAACAACCATATTTCATCATATTAAGCTTTAGTTTGGTTTACACATTGTAATTATTTTTTAATCATGGAAGTTAGACATTCATGACAAAATAATGGTATGGCCATCGTAGTTATAGTAAAGGCAAAACAATAATCATTTGTGTCTGCTTCCTTATCTATGAATGATGTTCCTTTTTCTTACATTTGAGCATAATTATGGTAACAATTTGTTTTTATCCGTTCTTCAACATTCTTGTATCAGTAAGACAACACTAAAACTTTCAAAATCAAGGAATGTATAGTTAATTTTTGCTTTCTATTTGGAAATGAATTGAGTCATACTATATCTTCGACCGAATTTTCATGGTTTTTTATCCTTGTGTTTTATTTTTATTTTTAATGATTGCTAGCACAGAATGATATCAGAAAAATTGGAAACTTTTACCTCTTACAAAATGAAATATTTTCGCTTTTCCGTGATTTTGATATTTGTTTTCATCGTTTTTTTTCTAGCATACAAAAACAAATGTGAGAAAACCTTTTAAAATCGATAACTAGTTTCGGTTAATTATTGAATTATTGAACTAAATTTCCAATGATATGGTTCTTAAGCCAATTTTCAAATTGTTGTGGAAATTTTTACTTGCTAGACACGATCCAAAGACTGATGCAAAATCTTTAGACGAACCTTAGGTTCCCATTGTTGTTCTACCAATTGTTACTCTATCCCTCGCTGTTTTTCTAGAACTGGTCTTTTTAAGTTTGCAATTGGATTAGCAATTTTTTACTTTTATCTGGGTTAGTATGAATGTATTCCCTAAAATAATTTGGTAATTTTTGTATTGTAAATCTATGTAATTTTTTTTACCTTCTATATGGTGCGCAGGATTGGCTAATAAATTTTTGTATATTTTACCATTTTCAAAGTGTGCACTAACTATTATGAAAATAACACTGTAATTAAGTAACTGGTCGATTGAAACTTTATTTTTGAAAATAATTCCAAAGAACAAACATTTTAAAAGAAGTATTTTTGAATCGAAAAGCTGTTTCTATATCCATTACTGGATGATATGACGTGACAACCACATTCATAAAAGTTGAGGCTAAGAAATTAATGTCGTGAACCAATAGTTGTTGACTTTCTATAATAAAAAATCAAAAATTTTTGTTTATATTTACATGGAAGATGTTATGTTGTAACAACCATATTTTATCATATTAAGCTTTAATTTGATTTACACACTATAATTATTTTTTAATCATGGCAGTTAGACATTCATGACATAATAATGGTATTGGCAATCGTAGTTATAGTAAAGGCAAAACAATAATCATTTATGTCAGCTTCCTTATCTATGATTGCTGCTTCTTTTTTTTTACATTTTAGCATAATTATGGTAACAATAAGATTTTATCGGTTCTTCAACATTCTTGTATCGGTAAGACAACACTAAAACTTTCAAAATCAAGGAATGTATAGTTTGTTTTTGCTTTATATGTGGAATTGAACCGAGTCATTCTATGATCCTCAACCGAATTTTCGTGGCTTTTATCACCATATTTTCTTATTGTTTTTAATGATTGCTAGCAAAGAATGATATAAAAATAGAAATTTTTACTTCTTACAAAATGAAATATATTTGCTTTTTCGTGATTTTGATATTTGTTTCCATCATTTTTTCCCAGCATACAAAAAAATGTGAGAAAACCTTTTAAAATTGATAGTTAGATTCGGTAAATTACTGAATTATTGAACTAAATTTCCAATGATATGCATCTTAAGCTAATTTTCAGCATTGTTGTGGAAATTTTTACTTGTTAGAAAATGAAATATAGTAGTTGTTCCGTGATTTTAAAATTTGATTTCAGCTTTTCCAACAGTTTTCGACTTACTAATTTAATTCAGTGTGTTAGTTTACAAAATGTAGGAATACATAAATACATATAGTAATACATCAAATAACAAATTAACTACCTAAAACTGATATAGCCAATTCTCTGCTAATTGATAATATGTCTAGGAAAATTCAACACCTTTTATGCATTGCTTTGATTGGAATGCATCACTATTGCCTCAGGATGATGACAAGCAATAGAAGACTGTGTTAACCATATGCAAGGATTGTCAACAACGCAGTCGATCTTCGATATTATAATTTTTCCCCCATTTCATGTTTTTAGTACTTAAATTTTGTTTTTGTTTTTGAAATTTACTAAATGATATAAGTAGAGAATAAGGGATAAATGGTAGTTTTCTTATTTTTGATTTTTTTGGTGTCTATACGTATAAGATACGAAAAACTCTATTGCTAGGATTAAAGTGTTGTACATGGGATATTTTGCTCCTAAAATGTCCTTTTGACCATATTTTCTCCAACTGAACCCATCATCTACAAAAGATACTCCTTGCTCCATTCCTCCACCTAACTATGCTGGAGCAGGACAAGCAATCCCATAAAATAGTCTTAGCAAGAAACTATGCAGTTAAGTGCTCGACAAATTGAATGCGGTCGATGTGCAAAAAATCATAGCGGAGATACAACGAGAATACAGCAGGATATAGCGGATGATTCTAAAATAGCATATAAAACTCATACTTAATGTTTTTACAAATATAAATGGTAATTAAATTAAAAATTAACATTCAATTGAATTATAATTAATACATAAATAATTTTAAATAAAAACATGTACGAATATACTGTAAATAAATGTAAAACTATTATATAACTTAATTGAATTTAGCAGAATATTAGAGTATTTTCATTTCTGAAAATATATTTAAAATTCAATTTAATAAATTAATTTCATAATTTTTATAGTGCATAAATGTTATTTTTCAATTCATTTCTTTTGAAGAAGATAAAGCGAAAATAGCGGAGTATGGCGGGAACAATGGAATACAGCGCAAATAGCGGGGCATAAGGTGGAAATGCTATATTTGGGGCAATATGAAAAAATCATAGCAGTAAAAATCCACTATGAGATATAGCACGATTATAACGAGGTAATAGCGGGGCATTAACTATATAAGCAAGAAACATGACGCACCTAACAAGCTACGGCCTGTGGAAAAACAACCGTGTTTGGTATACGAACAACCGAACACAACAACTGGCATATTGTTTCCATGCACCATTTATTTCTCTATTCTCATTTATCGAGGGTGTGAACTATTAATTTTAAATGTAACTGAAGCTAAAATAATGCTTTTATATACATATAACCTTCGAAATGTTTGATTGACAGTTACGCTTTGTTGATTGGTCTTTAGTCTTAAGAGATGGGGACACTTACGACCAATTATACCTTTTAAATTTCCATTATAAATTTGTTTATGTGAATTATTTATATTAATTTCTATGGAAGTTACTCGAAAATGAGTCAATACGAGAGTATTACTAGTATGATGACCAAAGATTTTTCAAAGGTGCGCTACACGTTAAGCACTACACAAGGGAAAGTAAAAAATGTGAATTTGTCTAATCAAACTAGCTTCACCATAATGTATGCTTCCTTGGTAGTACATCAAATAAACATAGTAATACAACAATACATAAACAAATATAGCTCTTAAGTCATTTTCAAATTACAAATAAAAAGCTTACATAATGTATGGATACATTATTAAATATATAGTAATATTTTAATTAACTAGTTAGGTGCCTACAACTGATAAATCTGATTATCTACTAATTAATAATAGTGCAGGAAAATTCAACACCTTTTACTCATTGCTTTAACTTGAATGCATCGCCATTGCCTCAGAATGATGAGAAACAATTTGAAGATCATGTCAATCATATGCAAGGAGTGTCAACAATGCAGCCGACCTTCGATATGGTTTTTTTTCCGCATGCATCATATTGATTTGAATGATGTTGAATTTTGGCGACATTATATGGAGAATTGAAGAGGTCAGAAGTAGCTTTATAATGGTGGAAATGGTTCACAAGTCGGAGCTCGAAGAAGGAAGATATGGCGCAAAAGGGGGAGTGCAGCTAGAACAACAAGTGACAGACATTTGAGCTCTGGGATTTGGTAACCCGAGTGTTATGACAAAGTCTGTCATCTTGCGACAAACATTTGTTAGCTAGCTTATTACAGCCCGAAAGTTGTGAGATGTTATGACAGACGTCTATCATGGTGTGGTTATTTCTTTCGTCCTAGAATTTATATATTCGCTTGTAGGGCTTTAAGGGGCAAATCGGGTATTTGTCAATGAAGGATGGTTCGCGATATAAGCTATTTTCAGGATTCGAGACTGTGAGACGATAGGAGATTAAGGGTCTAATCTAGGGTTCATCCTCTATTAATTAGGACTTATCTAAACCTAATTTTCTTCAATTCTTTTCTCCATAAATCAATTCTATTAGAATTTTGATCATTGCAACCAATCTTCTATACTCTTCTCATTGGTATTAATAACGGCTCCCTCTCAAAGTGGATGAATACTAACAAAACGTTAGTGGAACCACTATAATTCGGTATGTGATTTATTTTATCGTTATTGCTTTGATTTGTTTGGTGATTGTGATTGTGATTGATTTTGGATTGGATTGAGATATTGATTGGTTGATTTTGCACTTCTTACCATGATCTCGTTTTCTGCTATGCTTTTGGGGTTTTGATTTGAGTGATCTCGAGTTAGAATTTCCTATAGCATTTGGTATTAGAGCTTTGGTTTTGGTATGTGGTTGTAGAAATACCAAAATCAGATAATACCTCAGGAAGTTCCCCCATGGTTAGTCCAAGTGGTGTAGTACCGTATGTACGTGAATCATATGCGGCTTCGGGATCACAATTGGTTATTGACAAGTGGAATGACGATAATGATTTTGAAAAGCGACAATGGAAGATGAAAGTGGTTTTTAGGCGGAACAAAATCGAGTGCATCGGGTAGTGTTTTATACACATTTGTTGCCGGCAGATATCTCGGGTGTTGAGAGAGAGAAAGTGAAAGAGTGGACATTCACTACCCTTCATAATAGAGTATTTTATTATATGCCTATTATTTAAATTAATTCTTAAGTTTATTAAAGTGAAATCAAATAGTGTAATTAAGTAGTTGATTTAAAGTAGGTGAAATGCTTTCAACTAATAACTAATATAAAGATCCTAGTTATTTTATATGTTAGTAATAAATTAATTCCAAATGTTTATTAAGTAAAATTTAAGTGATAATTAAGTAAATGATTTAGATAAATAGGTTTATACTTTTAATTAATTAATGTATTAAGTAATTATAAATGATAATTAATTAATTCCAATAATTAATTAAAATATTAATAAATGGCTTGTAATTAATTAATAACAATTAAGAAGGGTCATAAATAATTAATTAATTTTGTGTTAAATTAGATTAATTATAAATTGTGTGATTAATTAATCTTGCTTGTGGATGATTAGTTATATTGAACGCTTGGATTGATTAATATCTCTAGTCTGTTAACTTGTAATGTTCTGCGATGTGCAATGCCTGAGTTGAGCTATTGATAAATGTGAGTTATTTATCTGTGATGAAATTGCTGTGTGAATATGATATTCTGAATTGAATTAAATTGTTTTACTTAAACAATTTGGCCTTAAAAGACGGCGTTTGGATTTCGATGAGACCGGGGTCGGATATTAAATTGTTATCCGAAACCCACATCGATCCAAAATAAGTGATAGGTCATGAAATCTCAAGTGAAGATCGAGAATGATGGTTCAGAATGCAAGGGCTATTTGTCGTTAACTCTGAGGGTGATTCCAAAACGAGTGCAATGGAGATAATGCCTTCGGTTCCGTTCGGACCCGAAACGGACCTGTACGGATGAATGCTATCAGACCATCGTCAATGGAGAACGATGAGCATTCCAAGATATGTATGCTATAAATATAATCGTAGCCTTAAGCCTCATAAACCAGGAATGGCTAAAATAGGGGAGGTGCAGCAAAGCTAAGTGGGCAGCACCCAAGTAGGATAAGATTTTCCCCTATGTAGAGGTCCCTTTTATTCGGCTGTGTGGGCGGTTGTTGGCCACAACCGCGGGGTTGTCCTATTCGAACTATCCAGTAAGGGGTAGCTCTGGTCTTGTGTTGCAGGGGATCAGGATGGATCCTCGGTACGGTGATCTAGACCACGTACTATGACGGACGGTACCCCAGTAGCCCTGCCATTGTGTGGAATCCAATCTCCAATAAGTGACCTCGGACATGATTGTATGCCTATTATGCTGGAATTTAATGAATGCAACAATTTCGGCTATATGAATAATTTATTTGAAAACCCTAGACACTATTATAATATAACTGGATTTCCTATCAAATGTTTTTGTTATCGTAAAGGAAAAACTTGTCTGTGTTTATTTGCGGAGCGTCTTACGAGATACATTGATTTCAAAATGATTTTCAAGTTAAACAACTTAAACCGTTTACTCACACTAGACCCATGTCTGACCTAGAGTTTATTTTCTGTTTTTCTTAAAACTCTTGGGTACTCAAATTTTTATGAGAAGCTAAGTGATCAGGTTGGCTTGACATATTTTGGAAAAGGCTTGGAGCAGGAGACTTGGCGTATCTATATATCTATTCCACCGTGTTAGTATCTCTGTGTTGTATTTTGGGTTGTAATGGATAGACAGGTCATCACGACTGTCTAATGTAATGTTGTAAACTGAATGACTCTGATGTATGATATTAGTGACTACTGTAATGTCTATGTGATGTAATATATATATTTTTCCATTCTGCTGTGAGATTCTGATGATTGTTTAGTTCTTTCTTTCTATCTACTTCTTTTCTACCGATTTCTTCCTAAATTACGATACGTCTTTCTATGGAATGAAAGGCGGGTCGTCATATTGGAACTATCTCCTTTGTCCTAAAATCCATTCTTGTCTTTGTTCCCACTCAGTAGAGATGCAGGATAAAGAACCTCTCCTTCTCCTCCTTCTCTTTGCATGATTTTCCTATTTGTGCCCTTCTTGATCCTAAAATCCATTCTTATTCCATCAACCTTAGTATGATTTGTAAAGGGTTGAAACTCCACTACAACAGGCATCGATTCAACAAAGATTTCTATGTCCTCGTTTTCGGTGCTATTATCTCTTGCTAAGCCCAAATTGTTTCTCTAGTAAGTGACCAGGGCAATTCTCTTGTGATCGTATGTTGATTGCCTTAGGATTTTGTAAGCAATTTTATCTTTTCATTTAATCCTCAGCTAATGATCTCGACTCCACCCCAATAGCTAGGGAATATCCTGATGCCTTAGTGAAGTCACTTCTCTTCCTCTTAAGCCGGAAATTGAATTTCCGCATCGATCTTGTTCCTGGAGCTCGACTATTATCCTTCCTCCTGGATGAATGATGTCTGTGAATGTTTAGTCATCCCTTTGGATTAACCAATGCTCCTGGCTTCTTCGTCGATCTCATGAATCGTGTTTTCCACGATGTTCTCAGTAGGTTTGTCACCATTTTCTTTGATGATATCCTCGTCTTTCTAAGTCTCGGTTGACCTGGTTAAGGTCGCGGTGATTAATATAAGCCTATCCATGTTTCCTCTTTTGTAATTTACTAGCTTATCTTCATTACGTGCCTATCTTCTTAGTTAGAATTCTCTTTGATTAGGGTGACTCTAGATTTGAATCTCTATCTTTGTTCTAAAATCCATTCTTAAAGCATCCTGGAGCGTATTTGTGATTTATATAAAAATGTTTTATGTTGTGTTGTTTGAGTTGTTAAGTTTGAATTTTGGGTTTTATTCGACTCGTCTGGCCAACGCTATCGATAGGAATTCCAAAACACTTGAACAGAGCAAACTGACACAATATTGTTTTTGAAATTTGTAAATGAAATAATTTTTATGTATGATTTATTATATATATGAAAGTATAATTTTCTGAAAAAATGAATAGTTAATGGAATTGATTGTTGGAAATTATAATACTAGCTTATCATTTACTATTTGTCAATATTCCTAAACCATTAACTATTTTTGTATGTTATAAGAAGATGAAAATTTTAAAACATGGATTACAAATCTAAAAATGAATTTAAATTAAGGATTTGAGAATTATTTCTGGTGCTTTTCAAAATTTGGTTCTCAAAGTTTTGAAAAATATACTATTAGAAAGTATTTTCGAATGGAAATTGTTTCCAAAGAATTTCTAAAAAAGTAAGCTAGTACTCTCCTCTTTTGTCGTTGGAAAATAATTTCGATGATGACTACAACGTCATCGACATTCATTTTCGAGTCTCAAAGTGAAGAGACCACCTAGTAGTTTTCTTTCACTTTTTTTTGGAAAAAAATGGATTTGATTTGAATTTCTTGAGTATGATTGGATGTATAATATATATATATATGTATATATATATATATATATATATATATATGAATATATTTATTTCAAAATGGTTTGAAGTGAAACCGAAAATTTAACCCTTAAGTTTTATGTTAAGTGATGATTTTCAATTATTGAAATGAAGCAATTTTTTTGAATAGTTGGAGTGATTGAAATAAGAAATGAAATTGAAATAATTTGAAATAGTTGAACTAGGATAAAATTTATTTGTATAATACTCAATTGCATTCTAAAACATATATAACTTACCTGAAATATTCAAAAAGTTAAAATTGTAATGTGAATATGTAATTGAAGGTTATACGAAAGAAAACTTAAGTAACAAATTGTTCAAACTAAATTCTGCTTGATAGAAATGTTGTAAATAAAAGATAAATTTGTATAGTGCTCAATTACACTCAGAACATTAATAAAACTTACCTGGAAAAACTTTGAATGTAATGAGAACATGTAATTGAATAATATACAATAAAATGTTGGTAATAAGATGTGCAAAAAAATAAAATTTATATGATTTTGAACTAATTGTTGTATCGGGTAATATGTATTCCGAATCTATCTTTCCTTTCTGTTGCTTCTATCTCTTATCTCGTTCCTTTTTGGAGACGAAAAGTTTTGAGTGGGGGAGAGTGTAATGACCGAGAATTTTAACAATTTTTATAACGTAATTAACTAAAATTTTCATGAGAATAAACGAATAAAATTTAGCATTGAAAATTTGATATTCTATATGCATCTATTTAAGCATAGCAAGTGGCAGATTTTCATCGAAAAATATGTAAGTTTATTTTGTTGTGAAATTTTCAATTTAAATTTAAAATCAGTTAAATTGATGGAAATAAAATATTTTTGAAATCTGAATATTTATACATAAGAAAAATGTTAACCTTTTTCTAAGTGAGACGTTATATTTCGTTTCGTCAACCTTGTACTGCTCTAGCTCCTTTTATCCTATTTTCGACGTTTTAGGAGCAATTTGGTAACAGAAATCGAGTTTTGATAGGATAGTAATATCTCTCATATCTGTATATCATTCTGTTCGTCTCGTCATGCTGATCTTCATGGTATATTTATTTGTGTATTTCAGCATCCAGTATGCGGTTAAATCCGCGAAACGGTTAGCCATGTTGGTACCAATTTTGGGCTTTTGGACTCCTGTGTCTATTCAATTGTCCTCCGTGTAATCTAACAGCCACTTGCTTTTAATTATTCCCTGAATTCTCATGAATTTTACCACTATTGTCATATATATATATATATATATGATTGTTCGTTTTATCTACCTTTCTCTTTGCTCGGCCTTAAATTAACATAAAATATATATGACAGCTTGCATTTCTGAGAACCCAACCGTTCCTTCTCTTCCATCTGACAACTTCCTGCATGTTTATTTTTGGCTGTTCCATTTTTCTTTAATGTTCATTCTTTAGGCATATAAAATATTATAAATTTTATGTATTTTGATTTTTTTCCTAAAGCTTATATTATTTTAAAAGCCATGAACACCAGTGCTCTTGCTCGACCGGCACCGTAGCCATCCTCTGCCCTCTCCACATTGTCACTCTGTCAACCACACCTCCACCTCGGTAACTCGTCACCTCCGCAACCAACTGCAAAGCCTAGCAGCCGAACCCCCTGCAACCGAACAGCCATCTCCGCTTACAGCCCGCGACCCACGTCGCCTCCCCTTCCCACCACCCTCGGCCAGTACACAAACTACAACTCTCACCTCAGCCTCAGCCTCCGCCTGTGTGTCCGAAACCATCCACCCCAACTCTAGTTCGCATCAGCTCCACCATCGGCCAACCTCCCCTCCTCTTTTTCATGTGTCAAGCCTCGCCACCGCTTGAGCATCACGGCCTCGCTCCTTTCTATGAAACCCACAAACCCGACCCTATCGATAACCCTCCACCTCCATAACTCCACCCCTGACCTACCAAAAACACACAAGATCAGCCGGCCAAGCCTCCACACAACAGCCTTGCTTCTGACCCTCCAATAGACCGAGCTCCCTCCCCTTCCACGATTCAGCCACCCAATCTCCCAGCCCTGATCCAAACACTGCAAAGCCTTCTCCTTTGTTTTATAAAAGTAAAAAATATTATATATATATATATATGTATGTATAACATATAAGCTATCTATATTATGATATCTTTTGTTTTATATATTTTATTTACAGTTTTATATATGTTTGAGTGTACTCAATTTTATTATACATATTGGTTTTTAGGTATTGATTTTAAAATATAGTGTGTGTGTATATTTTGATTTTAAAATATATGTGTTTTAAATTTAATATTGATTTTAAATTATATATATGAAGATTTTATGTTAGTATGTGTTTCAAATTTAATATTGATTTCAAATATACATATATATAAAGATTTTATTTTAAATATTGATTTTAAAATATAATATATAAAGGTTTATTTTTAATATGTAAGTAAATTTTAGGTTTTAAAATATATATATTTTATTTCATCGATTCAAGTCTGTCTGCTTTACATTGTTCGTCGAATTCGTATTCATCGTGTTGTGCTTTGGAATTTGTGCTTAGATTCGTAGCTTGTTGTGTGTCTGACGCAGCGGTTAAGCTTTGTTACCAAACTGAGGCAGCGGTTAAGCTTTGATACCAAAAAGTGACGCAGCAGTATAACTCTGATAAAACGATAAATGCCCAATTCCGTTGATCGTGACGATGCCGGAATCTAGCTATCTCCAACCCGTTGATCTCGCAAGATACCATATTGAAAGATCTATAATTCGATCGTTGATCACTCGCAAGTGATACCGAGAATTGGCTTCTACTTCATTGATACGTGCACGAATAACCCAAAGAAGGAAAGAAGAAAGAGATCATACTCAAGTTCAACAATGGTGGCCAAAGCTCCACACAAATTTTTATTCAAAATCAACTCCCTTTTACAATGACAACACAACCCTATTTATAGGAATTACAACACACTGACCGACTTAACATACAACACACGACCTACGACCTAACACCTACGACTTAACAAGTCACGACCCAACATCACACGAGTTACAACATACGACTTAACAATACATCAACATATCAACAATACAAGTTACAACCTCACACGACCTAACACATGAGATATAAGGAAAATACAACACCATGCGACATAACAAAATTACAGCACACACGACATAATAACCCAGTGACATAAGACATCAGCGATTTAAGACATTAGCGACTTAAGAAAGGCGGCATTGGTTGGTTGGCCTGCCAACGACTTAAGAGATGGCCTGCGAACGACTTAAGAACTGCGGCATAAGCAAGCGACTTAAGAAACCAGCGACCTATCATGGCGCGACATAAGAAGATAGCGGCATAGGGGAACGGCTTTGATTTCTTGAACGACATAAGTGAACGACTTAAGGAATGAGAGACATAAGATACAAGCGACTTAAGGTAGGAGCGACATAAGTAACGCGACTTTAATTTCTTGAGTCGGCAGGCGACTTAAGAGTAGGCGACTCAAGACATAACTCGCTATTAGGCGAATCAAGGCATAACTCGTTGTTGGCTGCATTATCCTCCACTGCATCATCTATCTCGTTAGGCCGGGGGCGACTTAAGACAAGCGAACGACTTAAGGCCATCAAGCGACTTAAGGCGGACGACTTAACATGGTGCGCTGCATCATCCTCCCCTGGTTGAAAAGAATTCGACCATGAATTTACACTTTCCTCATCTTCGACATACTCATTCTCATGATACGAAATCAAGTGTTTGACGTTGAAAATGTCAGCAGTATGGATATGATCCGGCAGTCTTAACTGATAAGCATTCTCATTAATCTTCTTTACGACTTCCAAAGGGCCAATCTTTCTAGCAGCTAGCTTGTTGTAAGCACCAATAGGAAATCGATCCTTAGTCAATACTGCATATACAAAATCTCCTTCTTTGAATTCAACATTTCGTCGTTTAATATATGCGGATTGCTTATATTTCTCATTCGCCTTAAGCGATCGTTCTTGCACAACCTTGTGGCATTCTTGCAATTCATTCACAAAATCACTAGCTCATTTGATCACTCCTTTCTGCTGTAGTACTATAGATAAATCCAATGGTCCTTTGGGAATTGTTAAGTAAACAATCTGGAATGGACTGAACCCAGTGCTACGATTAACTGCATGGTTGTGTGCAAACTCAGCTTGACACAGCTTGGAATCCCAACTCTTTAAATTGTCATTCGCGAGGCATCTCAATAGATTACCTAGGGATCTATTCACAACTTCTGTCTGTCCATCCGTCTGTGGATGATAAGCACTACTAAATTTCAGTTTTGTCCCGACCATTCTCCATAGACTCATCCAAAAATGACTCAGAAAACGAGTGTCTCTATCCAATAAAATAGATTCAGGCAACCCGTGAAGTCGATAGATCTCTCTGAAGTATAACTGTGCAACATTAATAGCATCTGCCGTCTTCTTGCATGCGATAAAATGTACCATTTTTGAAAAACGATCAACCACCACATAGATAGAATCATTGCCACGTTGCATCCTCGGCAAACCCAATACAATTCCATACTAACATCCACCCATGGTTTAGTAGGTATAGGCAACGGCAAATATAAACTTGCATTTGTCGCGGTCCCTTTTGAAACTTGACAAATATGGCACCTCTGAACGAACTTTTCAACTTCCTTCCTCATTGACGGCCAAAAATAAGATTTTGAGATCAACTGCATATTACGGTCGTGGCCCACGTGTCCTTCTTCATGTAATTCTTTGATAATTTTCATTCGTAGACTGCAATCTGGAATACACAATTGATTTCCTCCGAACAGAAAACCTTCAACCAGCGTATATCCATCAATGCTTCCCTACTTGACTTTGTCTAGGATTTTGGAAAAATATGAATCTGAAGTAAGATGATCTGGAAGTAATTCAAAACCCAACACTTCTACTCGCATGGTTGTTAGTAAATTCTCCCTCCGACTCAATGCATCGGCGACGTGATTAGTTACTCCAGACTTGTGCTTTACAACGAATGTAAATTGTTGTAAATAAGCTATCCACGATGCATGACTAGTAGCAATTTTATTCTGCCCTTGTAAATGTTTCAACGCTTCATGGTCCGTATACAACACAAATTCTTTGTGGAACAAGTAATGTCTCCAATGCTTCACAGCCTGCACAATAGCATAAAACTCCACATCATAAGTACTGTATCGCATCTTTGTTGTCGAACGTTTTTCACTGAAATAGGCAATTGGGCGTCCCTTCTGACTCAACACTCCTTCAATTCCAACTTTCGATGCATCCGTATGTAACTCAAATAGTAACTGAAAATCTGGCAACACTAGAATCGGTGCTGAGGTTAAAAGTTCCTTAATTTTCTCAAAAGCAGATCCTACCTCTTCTGTCCATGAAAACTTCTTTCCTTTCATACAATTAGTAACATGAGCCATCACACTACTAAAGTGTGGTATAAATCTTCGATAGAATGAAGCTAACCCAAGGAAACTGTTGAATATGTGCTTATATGATTTTTGTTTGATGATAATAAACATATATATATTCGTTTAAATGTATTTGTTAATGTACTATTTTATTTTTCATAGATTAAATAAATATTTGCTGAATAAAATTAAATAACACGGAATATGAATTCAAATAGAAATTTTATTCAAACAAATATTTATTACAATTTTTGAATAGTACAAATTCAAGCTCTCACTATATACATATACAATTTCAATTACAATACAATTTCTGATTACGTCACAATTCAACTTACATAAATTCCTCACTACATATCAGTCACGCTCGTAGTTCATCTTCAACTTCGTTCCAGTTAGAATCCAGCATCCGAGCAATCTGCAAAAATATTCACTAACGCGGTAAAATTGAAAAAGAAATATTTTTGCAATATAAAATAAAATATGGTTTTTGAAAATATTATTTGCCTCAGTTATTTGGGTTGTTCGTCATCATTTATATTTGAATTCATCACACACGAACAATGTGACATGCACAGTGTATCACTGTACATGCCACAAGGCCGTGCACACCGATATACACTTGATAATGCTACAGGGACAGGTGAGCACAAGGTCAAACCCAAATAAAAAGACGGGCTTAACTCAGGTGCAATATAAATAAAATCTCGACATCAGCACATGGTCAAACCCAAGTTGTGAAACTGGATTCGACACAAGTGCACTTAAAAATGTGCAAGCATAGGAAAACGGTCAAGACAACTAAAAAAAGTCTCGACCAAAAATCAGTGACTCAAGTCAAGTCACACAATGAATACATAAATACTAGCTGCTGAATTCCAAATAACCAAACTACAACAACTCAAATGTCAAGCACAAGTCTGAAACTCAAGACCAGTTCAGCAAAAGTCAACAATGCAAACAGTGGACAACAAAAACACTTCAAGCCATGGACAGGTCGAAACCATTAATCCAGGCACAATGAATACATGAAGGCAGTTCACAAGTCAAAGACCAGAGCATCAAAACAATGTCAAAGTCATTCCAGCAAAATGACAGTGCAAACAAGTGCACACTGGAAATACCAGCTATAACATGAAACAACCCAATATATACATGCAAATTCGACAAGCACATGAGCAACCATTTTTCACATAGCAAAGAGCAAATGATAGTGAAGTACAACTATGCAGTGTTCAAGAGTGAAGCCACAAACACACATGAATATGAAGACCACAAGTGTACAACCATTGCAGACTAGTTCAGGTAGCACAAAGAATGGCCAGAAACAACTACAAGGCAGATGCAAACTAACCAGCACATGAACAACCACAACACGTAAGGGATACATAAATGACTACAAGAGCACTGCACCAGTTCAATGTGGGATGCAACCAGAGATATACAACTCCAATGCTTAAGTGGAAGTACCAACTACTAAGTGCAACATACAATGACGAAGTGAAAACAAGTCAAAGTCAAATTTTCTTTTATCAAAGTCAACAAAAAATTATCGGAGCCGAAGCCGTGGCAATCAAGGAGTCGAACAAGTCAAACCGTAATCAAAATCAAAACCTTGGGAATCAAGTAAAAAAAATGTACGTATTTGAATAGGTCGCAAACATCACAACCATCGATACATTATCAAGCAACCGAGAAAGGAACTTGACGAATTCAAATAAAAATTATATGACGAAAATTCAGGTATCAAATCCTATAAATTGCAATAATCATCATCGGCAATATCCATCGGGTTCAAGTACGAAAACACTAAAGCACAAAAGCATAAAATTACATACCAAAGCAAGGATAGAACTCGATCAACGAAGCAGCCAAAGTGAGCAACAAGGAAAAGATCGATCAAAGCTACTCACGAACTATCCACGCAAACGATCAACATAAAGTCGGTAGCTTCTATTTTCAAAACCCTAAATTGGATCGCATGGAACGAAGCCCTAATTGAGTTGCAAAGAGGAACGGCCGCCATCTTCATATAAACGAATGGAGCAAAAAAAGGAGAACGTGTTAAATTATAAAAGGTGGCCGACCTGTTTTTCTCTCTTAAGGGTTTTTAATTTTTTAATTAGGGTTTTTGTCTTTTATTTTTGAATTGTTTTTAATTTTATTTTCATTTTTAAACCATTTAAATTTCTAGTCGTGCGACTAGGGGACAAACTACATGGCGTAGTTTGAGAATTCGCAACTCAGTGGCTGAGGTGTGGTAGGGTTTTGAGTGTAGAGTTAGGTTTAGTCGATAGCGGGTGTCGCGAGTTTACGTGTGTAAGAGTCTGACTATCTAATTTCTAGTAGAAACCTTAGGGGCAACACGTAGGCAGGGTTTTGCTGAAGCTGGGTAAATTCTGTGTCGTTCTATTTCTGCATTTTATTATTCTACTATTTTTCTGTGCTGCTATTATTTTGTGATCTGTTTTGAAATTATTTATAAGCTTCCGCAATTAATTTTTATAATTAATAGCATCACCCTATTCACCCCCCTCTAGGGTGAAATCGATCCTACAGAAACTTCTGACTTCTGTTATAGTTTTACGCTGTGGCCAATTTCTGATTGTGGCTACTTTACTCTATTCTACTTGTATCCCTTCCTTAGACACAACATAACCCAGAAATAAAACACTTGGCGTCATGAACACGCACTTCTTCGTCGCTGCATAGAACTGTTCTTGACGAAGAATAGTTAACACCTTTCGCAAGTGTTGAATGTGCTCCTCTGTGCTAGCACTATATATCAAGATATCATCAAAGCAGACTACAACAAACTTCCCAATGTAAGGTCTGAAAATTTGATTCATCTCCCTCATAAATGTACTTGGTGCATTAGATAGACCAAATGGCATGACCAGCCATTCATATAATCCTTCCCTAGTCTTGAATGATGTCTTCCATTCATCTCCTGGTCTTATGCGAATCTGATGATAACCACTCTTAAGATCGATCTTTGAAAAAATTACAGACCCACTAAGTTGATCCTATAGATCATCAAGTCTTGGCATAAGAAATCTGTATCTGACAGTTATTTTGTTGAGCGCCCTACTGTCTGTACACATTCTCCATAAACCATCTTTCTTCGGCACCAACAAAGCTAGTACAGCACAAGGACCGAGACTCTCTCGAACATGCCCTTGCTCAAGCAACTCCTCAACCTGTCTCCTCAACTTTTCATGCTCCTTCGCACTCATACGATAATGTAGCCTATGCGGTAAAAAAAACACCTGGCACTAGATCAATCTGATGTTGTATATCCCTTAGTGGCGATAATTCCTTGGGTAATTCCGCAGGAAAGACATCTTCAAATTCATTCAACACCGGTCTAACATCTGTAGGAACTTCACGATCTTCACTTGTTTCATACCCAATCAACATAAACATTTCAGCACTATCTTTCACTCCTTCAACAAATTCTCTCGTAAATAATAGGCTAGTTGATTCCACTTTCTTCTCTGAATGCTTTCACTTTGTTCACGCTTCTTAGGAACTAAGGTAATTTGGGTCCCTTCGAACATGAAGCTATAGCTGTTGGTGTGACCATTATGTTGTACAGCTCTATCATATTGCCATGGTCTTCCCAATAGTAGATGACACACGTTCATGTCGACAACATCACACCATATATTATCTTTGTACTTCTTCCCAATATAAAATATAATAAATGCTCGTCTACCCACTATCACTTATCCACCTTTCTTTAGCCATCAGTCTTCAACCCTAACTTCGTGACGGATTCTTCTGAAATAATGTTATCGCAGCTTCCCGCATCGATAACAAATCGACAAACCTTTCCCAAGATAGTACATGTAGGCTGAAAGATATTGCTTCTTAGCCAACTAGAATCATTCTCATGCTTTGGCACTAAACAAGACCTCCTTTTCATCAAGTTACACCCTTCGTCTCCCGACACAACTTCTTCATCTTCATCAAACGTCGATGGTTGAGAATAATCAACTTCAGCTTCCACATCCTCATACTCACATTCCTCTGCAACTAATGCTCTCTTCTTTGGCTTTGTACATTCATTACTTTTATGACCAAACTCCTGACAATTATAGCACTTGATACTGCTATTGACCTTTGCTTTAGCGGCTTCATTGACAACTGGTTTATTGAATGCCTTGCAAACATTAGCACTGCCACTTGCACCCTTATTTTGGTCGTTGGAACCCGCAAACACACCAACTCCTCGTCTCCCTTGTTTCTCCCAAGCTAGAGCTTCCTGATGTGCTTCAGCAATAGACATTGGATTAAACATATTAACCATGTTTTGAATTTGCGTTCGTAACCCTCCAACATACTTGTTCCTCGATTTCCATAATATCATTCCTTGCAATCAATTAATAGAATTTCATCTACATAGTCATTCACTGTCTTCGTCCCTTGTCTCAAATTCTGCAAACGTTGATACATAAGAGATTGGTAATTGTACGGCAAGAAAGTTGCTTTCATCATCTTTCTCATCTTCTCCCAAGTGACAACTTTGATTTTCCCATTCTCTTTCGAGTTAGTTTAGTTTGTTGCCACCAAGCCATAGCTCTTCCTTTTAGTCTGGTAACAACTAATTGGACTTTGCGATCCTCAGGCACTTCCTTGAATTTCAAAATTTCTTCAACACTCGACAACCAATCAATAAATTCTTCTGCTTGCATACCATTTACGATCATTTACTTGACTCCCATTTACGATCATTTTCTGAGTCCAGATATTTATTTCACACTTGGCCTCGATTCCGACAATGAATACTACCTCCATCACCATCATCCTTAAAATTAGATGTATTTCTATATCGATCCTGACCATCTACATCTCTACGACTATGCAAGTCCCTTCTACCCTGTCTTTCAGCATCACGATAAGGTTCATTCTCAAACCCACGTTGAGTTCTTCTCTCTTCATTTCGATACTCATGGTGTTCTCGCCTCATTGAAACTGATGATTCTCTCCTATCTCGATAAGACTGGGGTGACATTCTCCTTTCTCCCAAAACCGATGGTGAAATCCTGTTTCCACTTTGGTTCGAAACTGGTGACGTTCTTCTTTGATTGTGATTCATGTCTTTCATCAATTTCTCCAACTTTTCAATACCCTCATTGAACTTTTCATTGATACGTTGCTCCATCTGCTCATCTTCTTGTCTTCTATACACATCTTCAACCTGATGATAGCGATTAGCATGTCTTGGAGGCATGCTCCTTTACAATCTTGGTTCTTTGACTTGGCTCTGATCTAACTTCCTTTAACTCGCTTGGCTTTAACTGGCCTTGATCTTACTCGGCTCCAATCCATCCTTGATCTTACTTAGCTCTGATACCAAACTGACGTAGCGGTTAAGCTTTGATACCAAACTGAAGCAGCGGTTAAGCTTTGATACCAAAAGGTGACGCAGCGGTATAACTCTGATAGAACGATAAATGCCCAATTCCGTTGATCGTGATGATGCCGGAATCTAGCTATCTTCAACCCGTTGATCTTGCAAGATACCGTGTTGAAAGATCTACAATTTGATCGTTGATCACTCGCAAGTGATACCGAGAATTGGCTTCTACTTCGTTGACTCGCGCACGAATAACCCGAAGAAGGAAAGAAGAAGGAGATCACACTCAACTTCAACAATGGTGGCCAAAGCTCCACACAAATTTTTATTCAAAATCAACTCCATTTTACAATGGCAACACAACCCTATTTATAGGAATTACAACACACAGACCGACTTAACATACAACACACGACCTACAACCTAACACCTGCGACTTAACAAGTCACGACCCAACATCACACGAGTTACAACATACGACTTAACAATACATCAACATATCAACAATACAAGTTACAACCTCACACGACCTAACACATGAGATATAAGGAAAATACAACACCATGCGACATAACAAAATTACAATACACACGACATAAGAACCCAGTGACATAAGACATCAGCGATTTAAGACATCAACGACTTAAGAAAGGCGGCATTGGTTGGTTGGCCTACCAACGACTTAAGAGATGGCCTGCGAACGACTTAAGAACTACGACATAAGCAAGTGACTTAAGAAACCAGCGACCTATCATGGCGCGACATAAGAAGATAGTGGCATAGGGGAACGGCTTTGATTTCTTGAACGGCATAAGTGAACGTCTTGAGGAATGAGAGACATAAGATGCAAGCGACTTAAGGTAGGAGCGACATAAGTAATGCGACTTTAATTTCTTGAGTCGGCAGGCGATTTAAGAGTAGGCGACTCAAGAGTAGGCGACTCAAGACATAACTCGCTAGTAGGCGACTAAAGGCATAACTCGCTGTTGGCTGCATCATCCTCCACTGCATCATCTATCTCGTTAGGTCGCGGGCGACTTAAGGCAAGCGAACGACTTAAGGCCATCGAGCGACTTAAGGCGGACGACTTAACATGGTGCGCTGCATCAGTTCTAACTTCTCTAGTCTCGAAAGGTGAGCAACCACTCACAATTATTATTCTTATATTTAGTAAATTTAATTCATGGGAAATGACGATTAAAATGTGTTGTTATATTTGAATTGTTAGTTATTTAATTGTTAAATATGATATGTCATTATCTGTAATTATTTACTTCTGACATACGACACCATAACATGTTGTATATATTATATTTAAATTGTTAATGATGATAAATGCATGTTATTGATATGTATGTCATTTTATAATATTATTCTATTGTTCTCACACTACATGTTCCCTGTTCGTTTAGGATTTCCCGATGAGTTGAAATAATACATATTTGAACGATCTTATAACTTAGGGAAAATCGTTATGGGTTGAAATGATTAACCTAAGCGATTTTCATTGATTTTGAAATTTTAGGATTGCGGGTTGAAATGATATATATACTTGTAAATTTACATAATTGCGGACTGAAATGATAAATAAGTATCACTTGACCATAGGATAGAGAATTATGTACGGACACCGTTGGTATATTTTTGAAAAAAAAACGATTTCCAAAGTTTTTAAAGGAAATATATGGGTTTTAATAAATATCGATTTTTAAAATATAGTATAAAGGCATTTTGTTATTAAAAAATTTAGAATTTTAAAATTATATTCTTGAAAATTTTAAATTATTAGTTAATTTTTAAAAAATGTAATTTTAAGATTTTACTTATAATTTTATTATTTTTAAATTATATAAATACAGTTTAATATAAATAAAATAGATTTAATAAAATCAGATTTAATTTAATAATGTTTATTATTAAAAAAATTAATTTAATGAATTTAATTGGATAAGTATATCTATTGTAGTTAAAATATTTATTTAAACTTTATATTGATATTTTGAAAAATAGATTTTGTAATAACTTTAAATAAATTAAGATTGAAAGATAAACTAAGTTAATTTGTAATTTAATTTGTTAAGAATTGAAATTAAATAAGAATTGATTTGGACTTATCGATTTTTAGATTTTAAAGATATGATTTTATAACTTGATAACTGGATTTTGATAAAGGTGATTAATTTAATATTTTCAAATTTAAATAAGAATTAAATATTTAATTTTGATTTAAATTTGTAAATTGAGATTTTATTTAAATGTTTATAAAAGTGATTATGTGAATATTTTAGAATTAAATATAATTGAAGTTAGATATTTAATTACTGATTTCATTTCAATTTGTAATTTGAGATATTCTTTAAATGTTATTAAAAATGATTAAGTGAATAGTTCCAAATTTAAATGAAATTAAAGTTGAATTGTGAGGTATAAATGAGATTTATCAATTTGAGTTATTGTAAATGTTATAATATATTACTTTGAGAACCTATTGAATTGGAAGTAGTTTAAATTTGTAGTTCAAACTTGGATTTGAAATCGATATAAATTTAAAATGGTTTTAATGAGAATTTGAATTGAACCTGTAACATTTTAGTTTGAAATTGTTAAACTGAGATTGATTTAAATTGAATTTTGAAACTAATGTTTATTTGAATTGATTTGTGAAATTGGAAGAAACAATTCTAATTTAAAAATATTTTCGATACAAACTCTTTTTAATATATAAATTATTTTTAATATATAAACTATTTTGTCTATAACCTATTATAAATATAAACTATTTGAATAACTATTCTAATGTATAAATTATTTTCAATATTTAAACTGTTTAAGTTGGAACCGTTATAATTCAGATTTAATGAATTTAAATGTGAATATTTTGATATGGTTTAAACTATTTTGTGGTAATGGTTTTGGAAGTGATATGATTTAAAGTAAATATGATTTCAAAGGTGATATGATATTTGAAATGAATATGATGTTTAATATGATATATGAACTGTTTGAAATGAAATGACCACGGTGTGAAGTAACCGTTTGGTTGTTACAAAGACCGGGATCAGATATTGTCATACTCTCTGCCAATGCCGAAAACTACTTTGACAACTGTGTATGTGGTGGAGAATCCAGAACGAAGTAGGATGGTTTGGCGACGACTATATGAGGTATGAACGCAGCCCTGACTCCCACGAGCCAGCTTGATGTGACTAAAACAGGAGCCATGCTGGGCCAAGTGAGGCCGCACCTCCGATCGAGCATGCTTTTTCGATATCATTCTATTACTTTGTGATTTGATTAGTTTACCTTTGATTATGGGTGTGTGTCTCAAGATGGGTTGTAGTAGCTGTTATGCGTTACCACCAGTCCGGATCCGCAAAATGGTAGTATCCTACCTGGGGCATTACCTCGCGTGCCTTGTCACATGCCTATCGCGCCCTCTACGACTTTTGTTTGTACCATACCTATAGAGTGCTCCTTGAGTAAACCATAAGTTTGGTGGAGCTTACAGTATCTGTATAGACTATAGAATATATAAATGTGTTAAAGGGGATATGAGTAACGCCTTAATGCTATTTTAATATTTTACTTTACTTCGACATTACCTATTTAGCGTATTGTACTATATATGTAGATAGTTCCACGGATCCTTAAAGGATGGGAATCCTAAACATCCTTTAAGTTATATTGTTGACAATCCACATAAGTTGATTTACTTATATAAGAATGTTAATCCCGACTCGAGTGTTTTGTGTTTTGCTATATGCTCGGGTCAGACTAAATGTCACGACATTTGAGACTCACCTTCGGAGCTCAGAGCTTTGCTTAGCGATCTATCTCTATCTATTCAGCTTTGCAGTTATTTCCAGTTTTCTATGTCCAGACTTGTCATTTGCTTATGTATATGAGACATCTATGTATTTGAGATTTATGTTGTATTTGCTTTAGACTCTGGTGTTTATATAGTAGCTTCATGAACTACTATTTATCTATTACGGTGCTTATTGCTGTATTTCTCTTTGTCTGTGATTTTATGATTGATTTATTTACTGTGTATGCTCATTTTTGCCAAATATAAATTAACAATCTGTTGTTTTGAGTAATTCAAGTCTGACATGTGTGGACGATTGTCGATTTGAATGGTTCAAAATAGTCGGTCGTTACAAATTGCATACACGAACAGTAATGTCCATAAAACGTTGATCCTTAGAAAAAAAATTCCTAATTCATCATTAGGTGACAAAATCAATCAACTAACCAAAGACATCCAATTTTAATCGCCATCAATTACCATTAAATTTAGAATGTTTACAAACTAAGTCATTAGAAAATTCATAATGTGGAATAAGGAAAAAATTAACCTCAAAAAATTTGACAGTGATTAACCCAAGTTGTGTAGAGATATTAATAATTAGATTTCTCCAAAATTGAAATTTGATTTCCCAATCCCCCATTTGCCCTGTAAGTGCTTTGAATCGTGCAGTCGAAATTACTTCATCCTTTCAGTTAGGAACTTCTTTTTCACTATTTCATCTATATTGATAGAGAAAGCAGATGAAATCATCTGGGTTTTTTTCCCCTTTTTCTAGTACACAACATTCAACACCATCGGTTTTGAATCAATTCAGTTAACAAATAGCTCTCTTCCATATCTCCATCAATCCACGAAGTCAATAAAGCATCACTGACAACAGACGTGAAAGGCCGCTTCATTCAGGTGGTATCATCACCCAATCAACAGAACATGCAATGCTCTTTATTCAAATCCACTTCCTAAAGCAAGCAACAAGAGAACTTTATCTTTCGACATATCCAAGCTAGGTCACGAGCAATAGCGCCACCTCCAGATCCAAGCAGTAGGCGATGCTTCAAATTGACTTAAGGAAGACAAACACCATTGAAATAGCAACGTCGACTCGCTAGTACTCTATCTCCTGACATTAGCGGCACATATCTTCACGCACGATCCACCCGATTACGGCAACAATCATCCAAGATCTTAAACGACGTGACTACATTTAAATCGACGGCAGCTCCAAAAATTCAAACGATGGGTTCAGGGAGCAAGCTTTGTTATTTTTTTCTAGGCTGTAATTTTCTTTTCGGAACGGGAGATAGATGTGGAAACGGGGAAATGACGTTGTTTTAGACTCTAGGGTCAAAATTGAGGGCGACAAAACAAAAATTAAGGGCGACAAGGCAAACGATAATTGAAATTAAGGCAGTAAATGAAAATTGAGGGTGGCGGTAAATTAAAATTGAGGGATTTATAAAGAGTACAACCAACGTAGGGGTTTCTACTGTGAAGCGGGAAATCAAAAATGGATGCAGGATAAGCGAACTTTTGGACCTTTTGAGGAAACAATTATGAAAATGGTTTGAACATAATTTTAATTTATTTATATTTTATTTTTAAAATACTTTAAAGTACCACTTATCCATTAAACGCTTGTTATTAATGCAATAAATAACAATATTTTTTATAATTTTTACGATTATTAATTTCCAAAAATTTTGCAAACTTTTAAGTCTCTGCTAACTAATGAACTTACAATTAAATAATAAAAATTAAAAATTTATTATTAAATATTAAACATTAAATATTAAACTTTAAACATTAATTATTTGATATTAATTAAATTTATTATTTATTAAATGTAACTAATAAGTATTAAGGATAATTTACTTTTTATTAATAATTAAATATAATTTGTTATTAAATATAAAAATAAATATTGATTATAGAAAATAATAAGTGATCATAAATTATTCATTAATAACCACTAATTATAATAAATTAGAAATGATGACTTATATAAGCTGTGAATGTAAAGACAAAGTAAACATATTTGTCATTAGTTATAAATTATTAGTTATTAATTTTTATAATATTTAAAGAACTATTTTATGAAATTTTTAAAATTTATATAAAAAATTTCAAATTTTTTTGAAATATTTAAGAGTAATTTATTACTTCTTATTTATTAGTATTAATAATTACTAAATATCAATTGCTTATTAACTGTTAATTATTAAATATTAGTCTTCATTATATATTAATCGTTAATTATATAATAACAATGTTTTATATTAATTATTAAAAATTACTTCTCATTTGTTAATTATAATTATCAGTTGTTACCTATTACTTCTTAATTATAATTGAATATTAATAATTAAATACCATTTATTATGTATATATATACTTTTTTTAGCAAGGCCAACCGGTTTTGGAGCTGGTCGTCCAGTTTTTATTACCAAAGTAATAAGATACAACTGAAGTACATAAGTTAGGCGAAGTACCAAACTGCTAGGAAAAAACAATATACAATACAAGAGCTAGGCAGAAGCACCTAGATAACTAAGAAAGTAGTACAACTAGACTCCTCAGAAATGGAGGGATCCGCATCTAAGGACCCAATCGCACTAGCGTCTGGGCAAACACCAATGACATGAGCAAAGGCTCTAATTCGCAAGGCAAGAGAAAAATCATAGTCCACGGACTCAGGAGAGTAAATAAAGGACCTATTCCATGTGGGATCATCTAGCAAGAGATCGTTCCTTTTTGCTAATTGACCCTCCATAGCAAGAGTCGCCTGAAATGCTATAGTACAGACATCATAGATCCAAGATATCATCAGAAACAAATCTGAAAAAGTAGTCTTCCAAGGGGTTATATCTCATATCGGAGCTTGGATGAATCCAAGCCTTTTCCTGCGAAGACCAATAAATAGGCACATAAACTTTATCAAGAAAGGAGAAATCACGATAAACATCCACTGTCACTGTAGAGGAAAAATCCTCAATACACACTACAGGGACAGAAGCAGAAACAGAAACTCCAAAATCATCGAAAATAGGAATAAGATCTAAGGGCAAACAAGCATCCTGCATATCAATGATAGGGGCTCAACCACAACTGTAGAGGTAGCAGGACCAGAAGTGTCATCCATAGCACTGGGCTTAGGCACCCACTTGAAGTTTGGTCGAGGTAGAGTGTAACGACCCAGAATTTCTAGTAATTAAAATTCATATATTTAATTGATTTTAAATATTAATAAGTGAAATTTATAAGTCGAATAAATTATTTTTCGAATATGTGGATTTAATTTGATAATTAAAACGATAATTTAATATGTTAAATTTCTGAAATAATTGAAACTTGGGTTTAATATGATTAAAATTGATTTGTAAAATTTTGTTTAATCATGTTGAAGTTAGAATGATGTTATAGAACTTTTAAAATCGAATTAAAAGTTAAATTGTGAAAATTGAATATTTTAATATTTAATTGACGAGTTAAAATAGCCATTTTTCAAACAGTCTCGGATTTTGGCGAAACTAGTTTCATCGGATCCGTAATGTGATATTATTGTATGTTTTCAAATTTCATGTCAATCGGATTTACCGTTTGTCCGGGGCAAGCCAAAACGCATAGAAATTAGTTTAAATCGATTTTGTTTGAAATCGATCGTTTATTGCTGTAACTCGCACAGATGATCGAATTAGCTTCCGAAACCTATTCCATTGTGTCCGAAATGCGGGTTAAACCCTAGAAACGCCGGTCACCGCGCGTAAATTGGAGTTCGGAAAAACCGGGATGAATAGTGTTGCGTATTTTTTTTTATAAAAGCACCCCTTTCTTTTCTTTTTTTGCAAAGATAATAAAACCCTAATTTCTTTCGGCTGGCCGCCACCCCCTATTATCAATGGACAAAATGCTTTTTCATTCTCCCTTAATCTCTTCAAATCCACTCACTTTCATCAAAAGTTGTCAACTACAAACTTCTAGAGCTTCGGAAGAGCTTTAAATCCATACGGGGTTGATCGTCATTGGAGCATCGTGGTCGCCAAATTTTGGACGTGTATAGGTCACGTTCGCACGCGTTTTTAGGGAGGATGAGGAGGTCGAGTTGCACGTGTTTGATGGTGAAGGTGTAGCTCGACGTTGGCTTCGTTGTGGCAGGTCCCGATCGTGTTCACGTTGGTCGATGGGGAGTGCGTTCAAAACCCTAAGTGGCGGCAAGTATGGGTTCGTAGGCGATTTTGTTACTGGGAAGTTTCGAACATGCATGGGAGAGGAAGAAGGTCACGTATGGGCCAGATCTGGGAAGAAGAACGCACGGCTATGATGTAATCTAGGTTTTGAAATAAATTGTTTTGTAAATTAAATTTTATTTTAAATTGTACAAAGTTTAAAAATTGATAACTTTTTGCTAGGAGGTCGAAAACGCACAAAATAACTTGCGTTGGTTTCGTTTCGTCGAGCACTACGCAATGGAACTGGTTTGGAGTCGTTTGGAGCTAGTGAAAATTTCGAGTAAAATTAAACGCACGTTTAATTTTATTCGAAATAAAACGCTGAAACTGAATTGAAAGCAAGGTGAGAACTTCTCACTCAATCGAATAGTTTCGATTTAAATTTTAAATAGTTAGATTTAAAATTGTTGATTGTATGCCTGGATGATAAATTATTATCTATTGATTGTTAAAATAGACATTATACGCCGTTAGTAAGCGGAGGTTATTTATTAAAAACATATACCGCGATAATTCCATCTAGATTGGAATTGGTATTATATATGTACTTGGAGTTGATTTTCCCGCATTATATAGCGGATGAGACCCTATTGCGCCGCCTATTAAGCGGATAATATTTTTTATAAATCCTACATACCGCGATAATTCCGTGAACGGAATTGGTGTTGTGCTAACATCTGTGGATGCGGTGAAACAGGTTGGAGGGATCCAACTGAATTCCTCACCAGTATTTATTTGATTACAGATATTTTGGTGTTTGTTGATTATCATATGATGATATATGATGTTTGTTGTCGTGATTGACTATTGGGTGCTACTGCATCATCAGATCCATTTTTTAAAGTTTAAAAATAACGATTTTGATTTTAAAAGGATTTTTAAAATGATTTTTCAAAGTGTACGTTTTATTAAATTTTTGAATTGATTCATTTTAAATAATTAAAACGTTATAAATTTTTATGTTATAAAAATTAAGATTTTTGTGAAATATAACCAAAAGGTGATTTTTAAAATAAATAGATTTATAAAATAGTTTAAATTTGGATTTTTGAATTATTATAAAGGATGTATCTAAAAGATTTTTAACATTGATATTTATAATAAATATATATATATATAATATTGGAATTATAAAACGATTTTATTAAGTGTTAAAATGAAGTATAAAATGGATTTCATAAAAAAAAAATGGATTTATAAATTATGAAGATTCTAAAATGAATAGATGTTATAAAATATAAGATTTATAAGTAATTAACTTATAAACTGGATTTTGGGCATTTAAATGGGATATTAATAGAAATTGTTAATAAAGGAGATTTTATAAGTTGAAATTGTTATAAAATATAAAGGAATCTTATAAGTAATAGAAGTCTTAAAAAGAACGATTTTGTAAATAAATGAATTATAAGTATTTAACTTATAATATGGACTTTTGGTATATAATTGAGTTATATAAATTGAATTGGATAAATAAAGAAGATTTATAAATCGAAGTTTATAAATAGAAATAGAATTTATAAACATTGTTTATAAATTCGAAATCAATGGAATTTGATAAATTGAATATAGAAATTTATTAAAGGAAGTATATTCGCGATTTTGGATAGCGAATTTTTATTTATATAAAATGTGTAGAAATGTTGAAATTGGTTAAGGAAGTATATTCACGATTTTGGACAATGAATACATTATTGAATAAAATGGTCATGTTTGGGAAAATGAATATTATCAAATGAAGTTAATTATTTTAAAAGATGTTTTAAAATGTATTATGAATCGAAACCATAAATTTCAACATTCATTGTTGAAATAGACGTTTTCGAGAAATAAAAGGAAATGGTGGACTATAACACAGTTGTTATAGTAAATGGTTTCCGAAAGAAAATATTTTATATAGTATTGGGATTTATATATCTATTTTAATTTCGAATCCCTATACTGGTGATTTTGGGTTGTCGTAACGATGTTTTACGCAACATTCGTTTTGACCCAAATAAATGTGTTTAAAAGGCCGTTTTCCTTAAGGAATGAAATATATACTTAATTTTGATTTAAGTATATCGAATATTTTCCAAATGTTGAAAATAATTAGATTTGTGAATTACTTATTATTAAATAAGTATGGAAATGCTTTTCCAATATGAAATGAAACGTTTTTGAGAATTTATCTTTTTAAAAGATAAATTGAAAATGAATATTAGAAATCGATTTGAAAATCGTATATTCATAGATATTTTGAAATATAAATTCATTATGTAATTTAAAAAGGAAATGGAATTTGTTTAAAAATAATCCTTGATTTATTTTTGGAGTGTGAGAATAAATTTACGGATTTGGAACGTAAATATAAAGTAAATTGGCAAGGATTTATTTAATTGGTTTAAATGAACCATGTTGAAATGAAAGTATTTCCGTGTAAGGAAAATGATTGAAATTTATTTTCAAAAGTGGTAAAGGTGAAAAGTTATTTGAAAATTTGTTTTCAAATGGTTGAAGTGTGGAAATTATATATCTAGTAAAGATATTTTGGAAAATAAATAATTTGGGAAATTATTTGGAATCGGGTGATGTTGAGCATGCCTATTGATAGTTAAATAACCGACTATCAATATTTACCTTTAAATAGGTATTTGTTGTGATTGCTTGAATTTGAATGCCACACTTATTTTTAAAATAAGCGCTCACTATTCGGGTTAGCCGGGAAAGGACCTTGGGGTCGTATAACCCATTCCGAATATGTGATACGTCGTTATGGATTGCATTTGATGACCGGCGTTGAAGATCGGATATTTATGAAAACGGAAGGATTACCGTCGAATGTTCTGCATCGGCTGATCCCAGATATAGAAATTTATTACCCTCTGTGATGGGAAGTCCGGGCGTGATTAGTTAATATCCGGATTGCAAGGACTTCTTTGGAAGTACTTTCGGTTCCGTTCGATCCCAGAACGGACTTGTATGGATGTGTGTCTGACGTTACAATTTGAGATGTAAAGCTAGTTCCTATCAAATATATTTCCGTTCGTGGCGGAGAATTTATTCTCTTAGCTTAACACCCTAGAGGTTATGTAGTTGATGGTTACTAGTGATACATTCCCAAATTTGTAATGTGGCATACGAAGTGCTGTTGAGCATTTGATGATCAAAGCACAGCTTTTGTATAAAGCGAGGCTTTGTGGACGAAACTTCGTCGGACCTCACACCCCGGAAATGGTCAAAACAGGAAGGACGCGGCAAGGTTATTAGGGGGTAGCGCCCCTTTAGTGTATGTCATTCCTTCTGGATAGAGGTGGTATCATGGTATGGAGCCCAAATACTTAACCTATATTGTTGCTGCAAATTTATTGCTTTGTGGTTGTTGGAAATCGAGGATCCTCGGATATAGATCGGTTACGATCGGGAATGACATATTCGTGTCAGTAGTTACCCAGTTAGGGGTAACCCGGCCTTGTGTTGGTTGATATCCGGTTAGGTTCTCGGGTCGTCTTTCCAGAGGCGTACCCATGTGGCAATGGGAAGTTCCTTTGCCTGACCATTTGTTGGAAATCCAAAGAAACAATACGATCTTGTACGGTTTTAGTTGTAGAACCTATCATTCACTTATGGTGGCGCCCCACTGTTTGGATGGTAGCTATAGTAGACATAAATGCGAAATGCCTATGCTGGCTAAGATTTATATCTTTACTTTCGAAATGTTTTCTACACTATGCACTATTAATAATATAAAATGTTTCTTTTTAATGCGTATCAAGCATCTTTGACTATCATAAGTAGAAATCTCCTCCGATTCTGCGTTTGCATTGTGTGTGTGTGCGGTAGGCCTTATGGTAGTCTCATTTTCTAAAAAGCATTGCGAATCTATTTTAAAATTATCCTGTTCTTTGTTTTAAAGATAAACTGTTTTAGTTCTCACACCAGTCACATGACTGACTCGGAGTTTATTGTTTTGCTTCCTAAACTCTGGGTGCCCACCAATTTCCACATGGGCAGTCTAGAGTCGGTTTATCAGGATATTTTGGAATTCAGGAGTTGCTGGAGGCAAGCTGGATGGCATGGCGTATTCACTAGTATATAGTATTTCTTTTCCGCTGTTTGTTGTTGTACACTCTGATAATGTAATGAAATGTGATGTGATGTGATGTAATAACTGATATAGTTCTTTTTTTAAAGATTATTCATTTACCTATTATATGTTGTTCAGCTGCGATTGTGAGATTCTGATATTGTTCTGTTGTTTCTTTCTGTTCTGTTCTATCTTTTTCTTTATTCTTCTATCTTTTTCTTCTTCTTTAGCCATAACGGTACAGTTTTCCCGCATTCGATTGCTCGGCAGTTGATACAGTGGACGTATTGATGTCAGTTTACGAGCGTCGAAAAGTCGCGTCGTCACATCTGGTATCAGAGCATATGGTTAAGCGACAACCATGGCTATGTTCGGAATTACTCATTAGAGATGGAGTCAGTAGTACTCTAGAATGAGTTTGAGTGTAATAATAGATACGAGTGCGTATTTGTTAGTGAATATAAATTGTTTTATATTGTGATGATTGGTTTGTTGAGTGGTATACGGATTCTGGTCAACGCGAGTAATTAACATTGTTGATAGGGATCTCTAAACACTTGTACAGAACAAACTGACACGATATCGTTTTAATTGGGTAAATGAAATAATTTTACCTTGATTATATTTTATATATAAAGGAGTAATTTTTCAGAATTATTAAAGTGTATATGAATTGATTGTTTGGTTGTTGAATAAGTTAAATGAAACATATTGTAAAAGAATAATTGTATAAGCGAAGAATCATAAGTATGGAACTATAATTAATGTGATTTACAATTGTGAAATGATCTTATATAAGTAAAGAGAAAATAATAAAATTATATAAGTAAAAGATTTGTAAATATGATTTATAATAAAATTCCAGAGAAGTGATTTGAAAGGATTTGATATTTTGGGAAAATTATTTTGGAAAAATTAAAGCTCTAAACTCTTTTCGGTCGTTGGAAAAATAATCCCGATGATGATCGCGACATCATTGGTGTTCATTTTCGGGTTTCCAAAGGAGGAATTGCTGCCAGATAGTTTTAAATGGAAGTTGTTTGGAAAATTTGGGTTTGGGTTTTGAAATTCAAAGGATAATTGAATTGATTTCAAAAATGGTTTTGAAAGGTTGAAAAGACTCTGGAATCCTATTTAAAATATTATGAGAATGATAAATGAGTTGATAAATTATACAATTTGAATTTTGATAGAGTAAATTTAACTTAAAGGATGGAGTTAAATTAAATGAAAGTATAAATAAATCAATATAATCCAAGTTGAAATAAATTTGAGTTGTCATCAAAGACATGTGATTTAAAATTTAACTAAAGGAAAGTTAAATAAATTGATTTGGATTAGATAAGCTATTGAAATTGATAAATATAAGTGAAATAAGTTTTGAAATTATAATATGAGTTAATAAATTTAGCTTTGGTAAAAGTTAAATAGAATTTACTTTAGAATTGGAATTTGAATTGAATTTATAAGTGGAAAATTTAAGTTAAGTAAAATAAATTGAAATGGAATATAACTTAAGTGAAGTTGAATAAAGTTGATTTTGGTGTCAAAGAAAATTAATAAGTGATCGATTTGAACTTGAGTTATATAAATGAAATTCAACCTTATATTGTTAAAGGAATTAGCAATTGAATTGATAAATGGATGAGATATTAATCAGTTGAATGTAAATAAGTTGATATGAAATAATAAATGTAAGTGTTAATTCATTAAAAGCTAATGTTATTGAAAGTTGAATAAATTAAATGGAAGACAATTTAATACGAACCAATTGGAATTAAAAGTGTTGGACCAAATAGAATGTAAATTAAATAATTTGGTTGTAATGGATATACATTGGTTGTTATATGATTTTTAGTTGATTATGTATAATTCATTAAGTGTTAATGAAATTGAATTGACAAATTGAAAGCTAAAATAATTGAAATCAAATTGGAAGTTAAGTGAATCTTAAATAGAATTGAATTTGATTTGTTAAGTGAATCAACTTGAATATAAATTAGTGAATGCAAACTAATTGAAATTGAATATGAATGAATGTTAGTAAATCCAATGTTAATGAATCAAATGTGATTTAAATTGGAAAACCAATTCATTGAATATTAATGAGAATATGAATGAATATTTATTTGGTTAGTTGGATGATAGTTGGATGATGGTTGGATTGTTGTTTTGGTTGCACTTGTTGCTTTTGTTGCATTTGCTATGTTGGTACATGTAGTTGTTATGTTGCCATATGTTGTATATTGATATTATTTTCATATATACTTGTTTCTCATTGGTTTGTTAAGTGTTTAGTAGGTGCGGATTACGCTTGCTTCGCGTTTGGAGCTCGCTTTCACGCTGTATTAGCCGTATATGTTCGCTAATAATAAATAAGGTACATAGCTCGGATTAAATACGTACTTTTACACTTTTTTCCCTGCGGGATGCCTCATCACTTGATGAGATGTATATTTGTGATATATATACTGTCAATTTTTTTTCGGATCGAGCCGCGCAAAGGAGACTATGACGAATTTTTCCGAAAATTTAAGGCGTTAGAAAATTTTTGAGAAAATTGGAATTTTTTTGAAAACTATAACTTTGATTGGAAGTTAAAAGTTAAATGATGTAGTTGGGTTTGGAAAGATAACTAAGTATGATTTGAAAACTTAATGAAGATATTGTAAGAAGTTTAACTATGAATTTTGAGAAAGTTAAACACTTAAATGAAGTTGAAATTTAATTTGAACGAATGATTTTTGAAAAGCTAATGGAATCTGTAACTTTTTCTTACTTGGTAATTTCGAGGACGAAATTCTTTTAAGGGGGGAAGTATGTAACGACCCAGAATTTCTAGTAATTAAAATTCGTATATTTAATTGATTTTAAATATTAATAAGTGAAATTTATAAGTCGAATAAATTATTTTTCGAATATGCAGATTTAATTTGATAATTAAAACGATAATTTAATATGTTAAATTTCTGAAATAATTGAAACTTGGGTTTAATATGATTAAAATTGATTTGTCAAATTTTGTTTAATCATGTTGAAGTTAGAATGATGTTCTAGAACTTTTAAACTCGAATTAAAAGTTAAATTGTGAAAATTGAATATTTTAATATTTAATTGACGAGTTAAAATAGCCATTTTTCAAACCGTCTCGGATTTTGACGAAACCAGTTTCATCGGATCCATAATGTGATATTATTATATGGTTTCAAATTTCATGTCAATCAGATTTACCGTTTGTCCGGGGCAAGCCAAAACGAATAGAAATTAGTTTAAATCGATTTAATTTGAAATCGATCGTTTATTGTTGTAACTCGCATAGATGATCGAATTAGCTTCCAAAACCTATTACATTGTGTCCGGAACGTGGGTTAAACCCTAGAAACGCCGGTCACCGCGCGTAAATTGGAGTTCGGAAAAACCGAGATGAATAGTGTCGCGTATTTTTTTCTATAAAAGCACCCCTTTCTTTTCATTTTTTGCAAAGATAATAAAACCCTAATTTCTTTCAGCTGGCCGCCGCCCCGTACTATCAATGGCCGAAATGCTTTTTCATTCTCCCCTTAATCTCTTCAAATCCACCCACTTTCATCAAAAGTTGTCAACTACAAACTTCTAGAGCTTCGGAAGAGCTTTAAATCCATATGGGGTTGATCGTCATTGGAGCATCGTGGTCGCCAAATTTTGGTCGTGTATAGGTCGCGTTTGCACGCGTTTTTAGGGAGGATGAGGAGGTCGAGTTGCACGTGTTTGATGGTGAAGGTGGAGCTCGACGTTGGCTTCGTTGTGGCAGGTCCCGATCGTGTTCACGTTGGTCGATGGGGAGTGCGTTCAAAACCCTAAGTGGCGGCAAGTATGGGTTCGTACGCGATTTTGTTACTGGGAAGTTTCGAACGTGCGTGGGAGAGGAAGAAGGTCACGTATGGGCTAGATCTGGGAAGAAGAACGCACGGCTATGATGTAATCCGGGTTTTGAAATAAATTGTTTTGTAAATTAAATTTTATTTTAAATTATACAAACTTTAAAAATTGATAACTTTTTGCTACGAGGTCGAAAACGCACGAAACAACTTGCGTTGGCTTCGTTTCGTCGAGCATTACGTAATGGAGTTGGTTTGGAGTCGTTTTGAGCTAGTGAAAATTTTGAGTAAAATTAAACGCACGTTTAATTTTATTCGAAATAAAACGCTGAAACTGAATTGAAAGCAAGGTGAGAACTTCTCACTCAATCGAATAGTTTCGATTTAAATTTTAAATAGTTAGATTTAAAAACGTTGATTGCATGCCTGGATGATAAATTATTATCTATTGATTGTTAAAATAGACATTATACGCCGTTAGTAAGCGGAGGTTATTTATTAAAAACATATACCGTGATAATTCCATCTAGATTGGAATTGGTATATATATGTACTTGGAGTTGATTTTCCCACATTATATAGCGGATGAGACCCTATTGCGTCGCCTACTAAGCGGATAATATTTTTTTATAAATCCCATATGCCGCGATATTTCCGTACTGGAACGGAATTGGTATTGTGCTAACATCTGTGGATGCAGGGAAACAGGTTGGAGGGATCCAACTGGATTCCTCACCAGTATTTATTTGATTACAGATATTTTGCTGTTTGTTGATTATCATATGATGATATATGATGTTTGTCGTCGTGATTGACTATTGGGTGCTATTGCATCATCGGATCCATTTTTTATAGTTTGAAAATAACGATTTTGATTTTAAAAGGATTTTTAAAATGATTTTTCAAAGTATACGTTTTATTAAATTTTTGAATTGATTCATTTTAAATAATTAAAACGTTATAAATTTTTATGTTATAAAAATTAAGATTTTTGTGAAATATAACCAAAAGGTGATTTTTAAAATAAATAGATTTATAAAATAGTTTAAATTTGGATTTTTTAATGATTATAAAGGATGTATCTAAAAGATTTTTAACATTGATATTTATAATAAATATATATATATAATATTGGAACTATAAAACGAGTTTATTAAGTGTTAAAATGAAGTATAAAATGGATTTCATAAAAAAAATTATAGATTTATAAATTGTGAAGATTATAAAATGAATAGATGTTATAAAATAAAAGATTTATAAGTAATTAATTTATAAACTGGATTTTGGGCATTTAAATGGGATATTAATAGAAATTGTTAATAAAGGAGATTTTATAAGTTGAAATTGTTATAAAATATAAAGGAATCTTATAAGTAATAGAAGTCTTAAAAAGAACGATTTTGTAAATAAATAATTTGTAAGTATTTAACTTATAATATGGACTTTTGGTATATAATTGAGTCATATAAATTGAATTGGATAAATAAAGGAGATTTATAAGTCGAAGTTTATAAATAGAAATAGAATTTATAAACATTGTTTATAAATTCGAAATCAATGGAATTTGATAAATTGAATATAGAAATTTATTAAAGGAAGTATATTCGCGATTTTGGATAGCGAATTTTTATTTATATAAATGTGTAGAAATGTTGAAATTGGTTAAGGAAGTATATTCACGATTTTGGACAATGAATACATTATTGAATAAAATGGTCATGTTTGGGAAAATGAATATTATCAAATGAAGTTAATTATTTTAAAAGATGTTTTAAAATGTATTATGAATCGAAACCATAAATTTCAACATTCATTGTTGAAATAGACGTTTTCGAGAAATACAAGGAAATGGTGGACTATAACACTGTTGTTATAGTAAATGGTTTCCGAAAGAAAATATTTTATATAGTATTGGGATTTATGTATCTATTTTAATTTTGAATCCCTATACTAGTGATTTTGGGTTGTCGTAACGATGTTTTACGCAACATTCGTTTTGACCCAAATAAATGTGTTTAAAAGGTCGTTTTCCCTAAGGAATGAAATATATACTTAATTTTGATTTAAGTATATCGAATATTTTCCAAATGTTGAAAATAATTAGATTTGTGAATTACTAATTATTAAATAAGTATGGAAATGCTTTTCCAATATGAAATGAAACATTTTTGAGAATTTATCTTTTTAAAAGATAAATTGAATATGAATATTAGAAATCGATTTGAAAATCGTATATTCATAGATATTTTGAAATATAAATTCACTATGGAATTTAAAAAGGAAATGGAATTTGTTTAAAAATAAACGTTGATTTATTTTTGGAGTGTGAGAATAAATTTACGGATTTGGAACGTAAATATAAAGTAAATCGGGAAGGATTTATTTAATTGGTTTAAATGAACCATGTTGAAATGAAAGTATTTCCGCGTAAGGAAAATGATTGAAATTTGTTTTCAAAAGTGGTGAAGGTGAAAAGTGATTTAAAATTTGTTTTCAAATGGTTGAAGTGTGGAAATTATATATCTAGTAAAGATATTTTGGAAAATAAATAATTTGGGAAATTATTTGGAATCTGGTGATGTTGAGCATGCCTATTGATAGCTAAATAACTGACTATCAATATTTACCTTTAAATAGGTATTTGTTGTGATTGCTTGAATTTGAATGCCACACTTATTTTTAAAATAAGCGCTCACTATTCGGGTTAGCCGGGAAAGGACCTTGGGGTCGTATAACCCATTCCGAATATGTGATACGTCGTTATGGATTGCATTTGATGACCGGTGTTGAAGACCGGATATTTGTGAAAACGGAAGGATTACCGTCGAATGTTCTACATCGGCTGATCCTCGATATAGAAATTTATTACCCTCTGTGATGGGAAGTCCGGTCGTGATTAGTGAATATCCGGATTGCAAGGACTTCTTTGGAAGTGCCTTCAGTTCCGTTCGATCCCGGAACGGACTTGTATGGATGTGTTTCTGATGTTACAATTTGAGATGTAAAGCTGGTTTCTATCAAATATATTTCTGTTGGTGGCGGAGAATTTATTCTCTTAGCTTAACACCCTAGAGGTTATGTAGTTGATGGTTACTAGTGATACATTCCCAAATTTGTAATGTGGCATACGAAGTGCTGTTGAACATTTGATGATCAAAGCACAACTTTTGTATAAAGCGTGGCTTTGTGGACGAGACTTCGTCGGACCTCACACCCCGGAAATGGTCAAAACAGGAAGGACGCGGCAAGGTTATTAGGGGGTAGCGCCCCTTTAGTGTATGTCATTCCTTCTGGATAGAGGTGGTATCATGGTATGGACCCCAGATACTTAACCTATGTTGTTGCTGCAAATTTATTGCTTTGTGGTTGTTGGAAATCGAGGATCCTCGGATATAGATCGGTTATGATCGGGGAATGACATATTCGTGTCAGTAGTTACCCAGTTAGGGGTAACCCGGCCTTGTGTTGGCAGAGATCCGGTTAGGTTCTCGGGTCGTCTTTCCAGAGGCGTACCCATGTGGCAATGGGAAGTTCCTTGGCCTGACCATATGTTGGAAATCCAAAGAAACAATACGATCTTGTACGATTTTAGTTGTAGAACCTATCATTCACTTATGGTGGCGCCCCACTGTTTGGATGATAGCTATAGTAGGCATAAGTGCGAAATGCCTATGCTGGCTGAGATTTATATCTTTACTTTCAAAATGTTTTCTACACTATGCACTATTAATAATATCAAATGTTTCTTTTTAATGCGTATCAAGCATCTTTGACTATCATAAGGAGAAATCTCCTCCGATTCTGCGTTTGCATTGTGTGTGTGCGGGAGACCTTATGGTAGTCTCATTTTCTAAAAAGCATTGCGAATCTATTTTAAAATTATCCTGTTCTTTGTTTTAAAGATAAACTGTTTTAGTTCTCACACCAGTCACATGACTGATTTAGAGTTTATTGTTTTGCTTCCTAAACTCTGGGTGCCCACCAATTTCCACACGGGCAGTCTAGAGTCAGTTTATCAGGATATTTTGGAATTCAGGAGTTGCTGGAGGCAAGCTGGATGTCATGTCGTATTCACTAGTATATAGTATTTCTTTTCCGCTGTTTGTTGTTGTACACTCTGATAATGTAATGAAATATGATGTGATGTAATGTAATGTAATAACTGATATAGTTCTTTGTTTAAAGATTATTCATTTACCTATTATATGTTGTTCCGCTGCGATTGTGAGATTCTGATATTGTTCTGTTGTTTCTTTCTGTTCTGTTCTATCTTTTTCTCTCTTCTTCTATCTTTTTCTTCTTCTTTAACCATAACGGTACGGTTTTCCGGCATTCGATTGCTCGGCAGTTGATACAGTGGATGTATTGACGTCAGTTTTCGAGTGTCGAAAAGTCGCATTCGTTACATCATTTATCAAATTCCATTGATAAATGACATGCAAAGATCGGTAAGCATTTATAGGAGCAGAAGATCATGAGTCCTTAGAATGGACAAAAGACTGACAAGCTGAACATATATCTGGTTTCCAACTATACTGGACAATGATCACTTGGTCATGTCCCTCAGCTAGTCGCACAATCAACTATGGAGGAAAAGGCTTAACTAGAAAATTTTCAATTAAAGCACGAGCATACCATAGGCTCTTTTGATCCATAGTAGTAGAATCAAAACAACAAAGGTTGTCAACAAGACTCTCCAACCAATTAAGACCAAGAAGAGGCTGCAGGACAGATGGGATATGTGTAAAGGTGGCCCAAACTGGATTAGATAGAACTTGTTCCCTAGCCTTGCCAACCGTCGAACTCTAAGGGGTGATGATAATGGGCTTACCTTGTATGATTATCAGATCCGCCTCCAAAACACGTAGCCTATCATTCTTACTTGTGAATTTGAAATAGAACATGGTGTCAATGTATTGCACATGGAGACCACTAGTCAATTTCCAAGCTTATCTGCAATGATCACAAACTTCACGACAAGGGGGAGACGAGTCTAAGAAAAAGCCAACCAAGTGATCGGACCAAACATCAACTCCCGCTTGGAGCACTTCAGGAGGGGGGCATTCATGTCACCGAGGACAACAGTTTCGAAGGATCGAGGAGTGAAAGCACTGGCATTCTTTGGAAGAGATTTGAATAGGGATGCACAATTGTTAAGTATAGGAGCAACTAGAGGAATACAATTTGTAGCGACATTACCACAAACACCATGAGAGCAGGGCATTGTAGGAAGAGGAGGAGCAGCCAAAATCACGCTGGTTGGAAGCTCCTCAGAGATGGAATGCCCCAGACCACCAACCGATCGAGATAAAATAGGAACACAGTCCTCTAGAGGAGCAGCTGTGGTAGTGGCATTTCCACAAGCACCATCCGTGCAAGCAAGCGAAACAGGGAAGTTCTTAGATTGTTCAGCCGTGATAGGAACTACACACCTGAAATTCCTCAAATTATCAACTAAACTAATTCTAATTGTGTCGACGTCGTTGTTCGTCCAATTGCCAGTACCATCAATAGCCAGAAAAGGTAATGCAAAGATGTACCAGAAATCAAGGCGACCCAAACAGCGGCAGAGGATCAAGATGGCTGATGGATTCAACTAGGCAGGAGAGAGGGTTGGTGACCGCAAGAACAGGAGAAGATTGCACCTGAAGGATGACAGCAAGAGTAGAAACAGACCTAAAAACATTAAAGGAGCGACGAGATCTCATAAGAGAGGAAGGGCTAAGCGACTTCGAATGAAGGTTGCGTTTCATGGACCGACACATGAGAGAAGCAGACAAGGAGGTCAGAGAAGGGGATGGGTGAACTGCATAAATGGGTTACAGTATGAGGACATTAAGCGAGAAAAAAACGCAAAATATGTATAGAAAAAACCATTCGTTATTATGTATATATTACTAGTAATAGTAATTATTAACTACTAAATATATTGCTAAATAGTAAATTAATCAATAATTATTGATTATTAATAATCAATTACCGTAAATTGCTAAATAATAATGATTTAACTTATAAGTTAATTAAATATAAAACTATGATTATTAAATATTAATTATTAAAAGTTAATTATTAATTATTTAATAGTAATTAATTCTATTTATTGATTATTAAATGTAACCAACAAATATTAAATAATTATTAAATATAAAAAATTAATTATTGATTCTAGATAATAATTAATAATTATAAATTATTTTATTAATAATCATTAATTATTATAAATTTTAAATAATGTCTTATATAAGTTGACATTTATAATTATTATTTATGAACCATTAATAAATTATTAAAGTAAGTATTATTAGTTATTAATTACAAATTATTAATTACAAATTATTAATTATTATAAGATTTAAAGGAATAGTAAATATATTCAAAAAAAATAAAAAATTCGGTCTTCTCCTATAGTGAACGTTTCCTATAATAAATTTAACCTATGATTAATATTATTAATAATTAATTATTAAATATCAATAAATAATTATTACTAGTATTTTTGAAGAAAAAACTGAAAATATTAGTTATAAATTATCAAAAATCAGCAACGGGCAATTATTACAATAATCATTTGCAAGCGTTGTAAAATTGACATCTATTACAATGGGTTAAAGAAAATGGTCGTAACAGACGTCCATTACAACAGACAAATCAGGATGAAAACTGGTATCTATTATAACGGGCAGAAAGAAGTTGTAATAGGCATATATCACAATGGACAAATCAAAAAAGTTGTAATACGTGTCTATTACAACGTACAAATGAAAAGAGTTGTTGAAAAGTAGTATCTATTACAACAGGCCTGAAAAAACCATTGTAATATGTTTCTATTACAGCAGACACTTAAAGACTGTTGTAAAAGCGACGTTGTAATAGAGTGTTTTTTTTTTAGTGTTTCTTCCATTTTCTTCGGAATTGCATAAGCAGAAGTTTAATCGGTAACAATATGAAACACTGTATTCTCCAAACACTTTGAATAGCCGCAACAGCCTTTTATCATAATTTTCCCATTTCGTTTCCGTTGTATCATTTGGTCTTTCTTCTCTGTTCTTCAGTGGTTAGCGAAAATTAGTACGATATAGAAAACCCTTCATCTTTGCCTCCCACAACCGAAATTTCTCTCATTAATTTTTTCAATACAATCTTATCAATAACCACACTTTTAAGAAAAAATATTTTGTAGTTAGCTTAGATACCAATTGTTGTGTTATCTCAAGCATCCCTAGATAATTAAATTTAGCGGAAATGAGAAATGAAGAAAAAATTACACAAATAATTTTCTCTAAACCAAAATTTTACTAAAATCTCCAAAAACAAATGTGATACCCTAATTAGATTATCGAACTCAAAGTCAACATCCTAATACAACGGTTTCCTTAACCTAAATGTAAAAGGATATCTCTATTTATAACTAGAGATTATTTGGTGTACAAATCATCATTTATATGACAACAAATAAATTATTGAATCTAATGTAGAAAGTAAAATCTTCACTTTTATTATGATATGCAATATTATTTTAAACAAGTCTAAATATGTTTTTTATATTATTATACTTATTTTCTCTAAATGATTTTCTATTACAAATCACAATAGTGAGAAGTTATGGATTTGTAAAATTTTGAATTTACATGGTTTGTGATGTAAAAAATTAAATGCAAAATAAATTGAAATAATCATGTTAATTAAACATGCAACTCGTACAACAAATATATGCATGTGTGTGTGTTTATGTGTGTGTGTATGTGTGTGTATATAAAATACAAATCTTTGCCCCTTACATATAAACTTGTCGTGGAAAATGAAAGTGCAATTGTGTTACTGCAAAACATGGATGCTAAAGAGCGCTCATCATAGGTACATACATATATTGTATGTATGTATGTAGATTACACGGTATGTCAATTTAACTTCATTGATTCATAATTTATCATTACACAATTAATTAATCAAGAAAAAAAATGGTAAGTATCAATGAACGAAATAGGTAACAAGCAAAGCTACAAGCATTAGGACATAAGCAATCCCTTGATCGATTGATGTGCCATCAGTCTTCATTTGAGAAGGCGCTATGTACTGATCTTCTGCATTTGCATGTTGCACAGGTCCAGCAAAATGTACATAAGACGTGCCGTCACATTTCATTGAGCGCACTATGTACATAAGAATTTAAGTAGAACTGATTTTGTGAAGAGAAAAATTGCAGTTGCAGATGCAATTATAGCACTTTACAGTAGTAGTTTTAACGATTACGTGAAGAGAGAAAGTGTGATAATAAATAAAATGACTTATGCGTGCATGCTTGATATAGATAGCAGTGAGTTTTATGAATGGTGGTTTTGATGTTTTCCCACACAATTTCAACATTCAAGTTAAACGTGTGTATGAATGCTTTCATCAGTTGAATCTGACCCCTTCAATTGATGAAGTAATATTATGCAGCAGTATGAACAGCATGGTTGGTCAAATTGGTTGTACTTTATCAATTTCTGCTACGACTATAGCCAGGTAATGGAAAATACTTGAAGCAGTCGCTGACTTACTAATTCCTTGTGGTATATGAAAATGACGACATATAAAGGGATGTATATATGAGTCGTCAACAATTTCTTTTGACAGTTTTTGAGTCGACCACCGACCAGATATTTTAATAGTACATAAGGTAAAAAGGTAAGAAAAAGAAAGTTGTAAAATGATTCATAACAAAATGTCTATTTGGAAGGTAAAAAATAGAAAATCCAACCAGACTGCAATTACCATTGAACAGAGAGGGAGCGTCTAACCTCCTCAAAGTTGACCTCCCATTAATGAATTAACTTAGTTGTATGTATGAGTGGTAGCACTTACAATTCGTATAACATCAGATCATTTTTCTTTTGTTAGATCCATTTACGTGGAACTACTTAATTGATTTGACATGTACCGCTCCTATATAATAAAAAGTCAATAAAAGTCCGATTACGTAATGAGGTGAAACTGTATAAAAATCTATTTTCATTGTGAACTAGTTCCAAAAGTTGATTTAGCAAAGGTTGGCAAATTAGTTAAGTACAGTCCGAGTATGGACAGAGAGTCTTCTGTTGACTTTGTATTCAGCTGGAATAAACTGACAACATCTGCTCTAAATTAATCCAGTCATTATAATTAAACGTGCTATTATAGAATTGCACATATGAAATATCTATATATAGAAGGAAAAGCCAAGGAATTTCAACAGCCAATCTCGTATCAAAGTTCGTCCTCTTGTTCGTTCCATTTCTCCAAACTGAACAATATCATTTGAAATAACATGAAAAGTAGCCAATTTATAGCGATGATCTTCACTGCTTTCCTCATCTTCTTCAGTTCTATGGAAATAGCTCAAGGTCAACAAGCGGTGGCACCATCGCCTTCAACAAGTGACGGCAAGGCAGTTGATCAAGGAATTGCTTATCTTCTCATGCTAATCGCGCTTTTAGTTACATACCTTGTTCATTAACTGGTTTCTTTTGTTTATACTGCACCATTCCTTTGTAATTTTGTGAAGTAATGCGTATATACTTCTGTTGTTATAATATTAAACTTTTCATGTTATTTTTACCAAGTTTTAAAAGAATCTACAATTATTTACAAATGTTTCACTTTTTTTTCATGAAATTTTTCATTATAGTCCGCACATTTAAATTAATTACATTATCCAAAATTTAAATCAATCGATCAACTTAGTCGACTAATATTTATTAATAAATTCTAAATGATGAAAATTTCAATATATATAGTATATGCGCATCAACAAATTGGTATAAAAAATTCATTTAGATGCAAATATATATAAATTTATTTTATAATTTATGTACTAAATAAATTTATCATGCATTACACTATATGATTCTATTAACTTCAAATATTTAAAATTTTAATTTTTTTACAATTACTAATAAACACTTCTCAATTATCTTTCAATATTCTACATTCAAGTCCATATATTTAACTAATTCTGTAGTCTTAAATTTATACTATTTAAATAAATATGATTAACTTGTTGGAATATAAACTTGATTTATTGGTTTCTAGAGAATTCTTGTATTATGTTTAAAGGGGGGGGTGAGAGTTCTAGAATTATGTTTTCTTTGTAATCAAGTAAAAGTGTTTCTAGAATTATGTTTTCTTTGTAACCAAGTAAAAGTATTTTTAGAATTATGTTTGTTTTGTAATCAAGCAAAAGTAATTCTAAAATGATCTATTAAGAACTATAAATAGAGGAGCTCTCCCCTCATTTGTAATCAAGCAATCTAGCAAAGGAAAAATAATATTAAAGCATTATTTGTGAAAACAAGTTTTTCTCTAAGTCTCCAACCTTTTTTTTAAATATATATTTCAACAAAGTGGTATCAGAGCGAGGTTTAGGGATGACTTCCAACAATATGTTGCAACCTCAACTTTCTCGTTTGACGGGAAATAATTACAATCAATGGAGCATTCAAATGAAGGTCTTGTATGGCTCTCAAGATCTTTGGGAGATTGTTGAAAATGGATATGAAAAACCGGAGAATCAAGCAACACTTTCAACACAACAATTAAATACTTTGAAAGAAATTCGAAAGAAGGACAAGAAGACTCTTTATTTTATCTATCAAGCGGTGGATGAAGCAACAATTAAATACTTTGAAAGAGATTCGAAAGAAGGACAAGAAGGCTCTTTATTTTATCTATCAAGCGGTGGATGAAGTAATTTTTGAAAGGATCTCTTCGGCATCAACATCAAAAGAGGCATGGGACATCCTCAACAAGGCGTATAAAGGTGAAGAAAAGGTAAAGATGGTAAGACTTCAAGCTCTAAGAGGTGAGTTTGATTTACTCAAAATGAAAGAAAGTGAATCGGTGGAGAAATTTTATAATTGAACTATTTCTATTGCCAATCAACTTCGAATCAATGGTGAAGAAATTTCGGATAAAAGAATTATAGAAAAAATTCTTCGAAGTATGACAAGGAAATTTGAGCATGTTATTGTTGCTATTGAAGAATCAAAAGATTTGAATACTTTCTCTCTTGAAGAATTGTTGGGCTCGCTACAATCTCATGAGCTTCGCATCAAACAATTTGATTCCTCTCCTTCCGAACAAGCTTTTCAAATTCGAGACACCAACCGTGGTGGATTTAGAGGAAGAGGTGGAAGATCAGCCCATGGTAGAGGACAAGGAAGAGGCCAAATTCAAAGTGAAAATTCAAGCTCATCTCAAGGAGGAAGAGGAAGAGGTCGTGGAGGATACAGTGGAAGAGGAAGAGGTAACTCTTATAATATGCAATGTCATTATTGTCATAAATATGGGCATATGAAAAAAGATTGTTTTAAAAGAATAAATGATGAAAAAGATAATTCTAATTTTCTACATGAGAATTTGGAGATACAAGATGAAAGTATGCTTCTTGCTTGTAATGTTCAAGAAGCTTCTTTTGATGAAATATGGTATATTGATAGTAGTTGTAGTGACCACATGACCGGAAATAAAAGTTGTTTTGTGAATTTTGATGAAAGTGTCCAACGAGAAGTCAAGACAGGTGATAACAAAAGGCTCATTGTCAAAGGCAGTGGCGATATTCCGATACGGACAAAGCAAGGTACAAATTATATTTCTAATGTTTATTACGTTCCCGATCTTAAATACAATCTTTTGAGTATTGGGCAACTTTTAAAGAAGGGACGCAATGTGAATTTCAAAAATGATTTATGTGAGATCAAAGACAAAACTGGTGTTCTTATTGCAAAAGTGAAGATGACACCAACAAAAATGTTTCCGTTGAAAATTAAAAATGAAGCACTTCCATGTTCTGCTAATATTGTTAATGACAAGTCATGGCTTTGGCATCTTCGTTATAATCACTTGAGTTTTAGCACTTTATCCAAGATTTGCAAAGATCATATGGTGAGAGGCATTCCAAATATTATCAAACAAGATCAAGTATGTGAAAGTTGTGTTTTTGGCATGCACCATCGAGATCCATTTCCAAAAGAAAAGGCATGGCGAGCAAAGAATCCTTTGGAGCTAGTGCATTCGGATTTATGTGGACCTATGCGCACAAACTCTCTTGGAGGTAATCGGTATTTTCTCACTTTTATTGATGACTATAGTCGCAAGATGTGGATTTAATTTCTCCAAGAAAAATCTCAAGTATTTGAAGTATTCAAGAATTTTAAAGCACTTGTGGAGAAGCAAAGTGGTTTTTCTATAAAGACACTCCGATCCGATCGTGGTGGAGAATATATGGCAGAAGAATTCGGAAATTTCTTAAAGGATCATAGCATTCATCATCAACTAACGGTCCGCTCAACCCCTCAACAAAATGGGATGGCCGAAAGAAAGAACCGTATCATCATGGAACTTGTTTGAAGTATGTTGAAGACAAAAGGATTGCCTAAAATATTTTGGGCCGAAGCTGTAGCGTGTGCATGTTATGTTCTCAACCGTGCGGCAACTAAAATTATTCAAGGAAAGAGTCCACAAGAAGCATGGAGCGGTCACAAGCCATGTGTCTCCCACTTTTGAATTTTTGGAAGCATTTGTTACTCTCATGTGTCGGATGAAAAGAGAGGAAAACTTGATGACAAATCTGAAAAGTGCATCTTTGTTGGCTATAGTGAAAGATCCAAGGCATATAAATTATATAACCCCATCATATAAATTATATAACCCCATCATAAAGAAGACTATTATTAGTCGTGATGTAATTTTCAATGAGGAAGAAGGATGAGAATGGAAAAATGAAAAAAAGAGTACAAGTATCTTGCTTGAAATGATGCATTTGAGCCAATTGAAGAAGAAGGAACGACTCCACCTACTCAACCATCTAATTCTCCTCCATGCTCATCATCTTCAAGTTCAGAATCAACACCTAGAAGGACAAGACCTCTTGCGGAGATTTATGAAGAAACAAGAAGAATTTTAGAAGATGAATTTGTTGATTTTGCTTTATATGCAACTGCAGATCCAGTTGATTTTGAAGAAGCCGCCAAGGAAGACAAATGGAGACAAGCCATGGATCAAGAAATTGATGCAATTGAAAGGAACCAAACATGAGAGTTGGTTGAAGTACCTGAAGGGAAGAAACCAATTGGAGTCAAATGGGTTTACAAGACGAAGTTGAATGCACAAGGTGAAGTTGAAAAACATAATGCACGATTAGTTGTGAAAGGCTACAAGCAAAAGTATGGTGTTGATTACAAAGAAGTTTTTGCTCTCGTGGCACCTCTTGAAACAATTCGTTTGATAATTTCATTGGCCGCTCAAAATAAGTGGCAAGTTTATCAAATGGATGTTAAATCTGCTTTCTTGAATGGAGTACTACAAGAAGAGGTGTACATTGATCAACCTTCCGGCTATGTGATAAAGGATGAAGAGATAAAGTCTATCGGCTGAAGAAGGCATTGTATGGCCTTAAGCAAGCCCCTCGTGCATGGTATAGTCGCATAGATGACTATTTTGTGAAGATGGGATTCAAGAGGTGTCCATTTGAGCATACTCTTTACATCAAGGAGAATAAAGGTAACATTCTCATCATTAGTTTATATGTGGATGATTTGATTTTTACGGGAAATAGTCTTGATAATATTAAAGAATTTAAGAAAAGTATGATGCAAGAATTCGAGATGACCGACTTGGGTCTACTTCATTACTTTCTTGGTATTGAAGTAAAGCAAGATAATGATGGTATATTTATCTCTCAAGAAAAGTATGCAAAAGATTTGATGAATAAGTTTAGAATGGAAGAGGAAAAGCCAATTAGAACTCCAGTTGAAGTTGGTTTGAAACTAAGTAAGGATGACAACTCTAAATATGTTGATCCAACATTGTTTAGAAGTCTTGTTGGGAGTTTGATGTATTTGATAGCCACTCGGCCGGACATTACATATGGTGTGAGCTTGATTAGTAGGTTCATGGAGCAACCAAAGAAGACACGTTGGGATGCCGGAAAAAGAATTTTGAGATATGTGCATGGAACACTTGGGGATGGAATTTATTATCAAAAGATAAATGATCCTAAGGTGCTTGGATATTGTGATAGTGATTGGGCCGGAAGTGTTGATGATAGTAAAAGTACTTCGTGAAATGTTTTCTACTTTGGATCAAGTGCAATCACGTGGATGTCAAAGAAACAACAAGTTGTGGCTCTCTCAACCGCCGAGGCAGAATATATTTCACTATCTTTAGCTAGTTGTCAAGCTTTATGGATTAAATGGGTGCTAGAAGAACTTAAGCATACTCCAAAAGAAAGTCCGCTTATATATTGTGATAGCAATTCTGCTATAGCACTCACCGAAAATCCAGTTTTTTAAGGGAGGAGCAAGCTTATAAGAATCAAGTATCATTTCATTCGAGACTTGGTTGGGAAAGAAGAAGTAGTTGTCAAGCATTGCAAGATGTAAGATCAAATTTCCGATATTTTAACGAAGCCTTTGAAGTTGGAGATTTTCAAGGAGTTAAGGAAGAAACTTGGTATGCGTAAAAGTTTAGCTCAAAGGGGGCAAATCAAGTTTAAAGAGGGTGTTGGAATATAAACTTGATTTATTGGTTTCTAGAGAATTCTTGTATTATGTTTAAAGGGTGGTGAGAGTTCTAGAATTATGTTTTCTTTGTAATCAAGTAAAAGTGTTTCTAGAATTATGTTTTCTTTGTAATCAAGTAAAAGTGTTTCTAGAATTATGTTTTCTTTGTAACTAAGTAAAAATATATCTAGAATTATGTTTTCTTTGTGATCAAGCAAAAGTAATTCTAGAATGATCTATTAGGGACTATAAATAGAGGAGCTCTTTCCTCATTTGTAATCAAGCAATCTAGCAAAGGAAAAATAATATTAGAGCATTATTTGTGAGAACAAGTTTCTTCTCTCAAGTCTCCAATCTTTTTTTAAAATATATATTTCAACATAACTAATATTTATTAATCCATCTAATAAATCCTAAAATTATGAGGATTTCAATATGTACAATTTTCGCACAAATGAGAAAAATGATAAAATTATTTCTTCTTTATTTAGATATACGAAAATATTTAAATCCTATAACATAAAATGTATACATACATAAATAATAATAACTCTTTTATGTCTAATTCATTTGTTTCAAAAAAATTATCGTACATTACATAACATAATTTCATTTTTAATGACCTTTAAAAGATAAATTTATATTTTACAATAGTACGATGTGAACATACATATTACATCAATAAAAATAGATTATATAAACATTCTCACTTTCAGCGCAATATCAAATTACACTCAACTCATAACTCAACCAAATGCCACATAACATTATTTTGCAATTATCAAAGTTGTAAGTATGGCCCTCCTACAAGAACAAAAATCTATGATTAACCATAAGGATAAAAATTTTAAAAAATTAAAAACTTAATAATGAATAAAAGTTCATATTCCTAATTCGAAAACAAAAGTTCACATGTAGATAAGCTAACCATAAGATCTATGCTTTTCCCAATTGAAATTTTTGTACAAAGCTCTTCTCGATTTTTCTTCTACTATTTTACATTTATCTTCTTATATTTAATTAGTTATATTGATCATTAATTCAAATTATTCAAATAAATTCAATTATTCAATGTTCATTAATCAATTTATAAATCCATTAAAAAGATGACAATTCAATATATATACAACAATAATATTAATAAAATGGTGAAGTTACTTATTCACTCATACATATAAAAAATATATATCACAAGCATAAATTATTAACATATATATAGTATTAACAATTTTAATTTATAATTTTCTTTATTTAGGATATTAATTTTTACAGAGATATGTAATTAGCAAGTATTGAACCATCAACTTTATATTTGAGCGTTGCAAGTCATTTTAGTTTATGATTAATTTATCACAATAAATTGATCATGCATTGCATCATAAGATATATTTTTAGAAATAATTAAAATAAAAACACTATTTTTTAACAACATTATCGTGTGCAACGCACGGATTACACACTAGTTACTATGTATAATAAGATTTGGTTAGGATATACACGGGCACATGTGGCAATTCGGTAATGGTAACTTGATAGTTTGTGCGTACTTAGATAATAGTGACCTATGTTCAAGTATTGTGCGAGGGGACATGGTGATAAATTATTCTTCTACTTTTAAACATTGAAGTTAACAATTTAAGAGTGGAAGCTAATAAAATTTATTTTTTTTCCATGTAACACATCACATATTTTTCCATTGGTGTTTTTGGTGAATTTTCAAATACCATTACGATGCAAAATAGCTCTATGGAAAAACGAATAATAATAAATTTTTACCAACGCCCTGGAAAAATTCACCTCATTGGATGTTTATCAATGTTATTACACTATGCGATAATTTATCTATGCCTTCTCAAGCTAGCAATTGGTGATGAAATTTCTTACATTTGCCAATTTATGTTTTATTGAATTCAGCATAAGTTTACAGACGCCATTCAGAAGTTAGATCACCAACGCTATTGCTATGCCGATTCATTTCTGAAGTCTTAGCTATACCATTATCACTGTTTTCTAAAGTGCAACTTGAAATAAAATTTGCATAATTCAAATGTAGTGCATCCATTCATATATATATATATATATATATATATATATATCAAATCTTTCTTCAAATATATATATATATATATATCGAATCTATTACGAAAATGAAGTTGTAGTGAACATATTATGTGACAAAGTACACTTCTTTTTTGATGATTCACTGATAGGTTTTATATTGTCCGAGTCCTGTCGAAACTGTTTCCTTGAAACAATATTGCTCCCTCTATGACGCTTAAGGATGTCAAGCAATTATTTCTCAAAATAAAACGGATCTTTCTCTGCAATGTTGCGCAGCATTCACAAAGCAACGACGAACTTAAGAGAGTTTTATTAAGAATAGAGTTATGGGGAGAAGAAGAAGAAGTGTAGAAAAAATTAGTAAATTTTCTGTTATACTTCTGTCTATATAGGCTTGAGGAGGTGTCTATTTTTTCTAAATAGGTGCTTGTTCAATAAAACGGTTGTGACGTTTTGGAAATATTACGATCCTTTGCCAAGAGTCACAATCGTTTGATTACCGTTGTTGAAGTGGGTTTGAATGGATAAAAGAAAAAAACATCTGGTTTAAACAGTCAAGTCAAGCGCCAACTGCTAAGTGCCTCTAGTATGCCCCAATTGTCCATTTGCTCACGCCGCATGTGTGCAGGTGCGGGTACGGGCATGGGCGCAGATGCGTGCGTTCGAGGTGGTGCCCCACTAAGATGGTCATGCTTTCATGTCTCTCTTTGTCTCATAATAACTATAATAGTGTCCACATCTTACTATATGAACAATAATGTTTATTTTATTCTAATGGTGGGACTATTCATATTCCAAGACATTTAATACCTCACATTTCTCAATGAAATATTCGTTCATTTTCAACAATCCCCCGTATGAATAAGTAGTTGCTCAATTTTTTCTTAAATTTCATGGAACATTTATCGTATCATTTAAAGTAAAATATTGGTCTTGAACTTTCCTAGTGTTTATCATTTTGACTTACTGGCAAATCAGTGGGCTTAGGTTTACCTTGAATTGTAAGCCTTTTGTATAAATCTACAAATAGATAACATATTTTAAGTATTTATTATCTTCCTTGGTTCTCCGTTTGTGATCAATTTTGACGTGAACACAAGTTTAGTCTCATGAGTGTTTGGAAAATTTGGTCTTACAATTCTCCTTGAAACGACGCTTTCGCACTCACGTAGGTGATTCCATAAAGAGTATTTCAAAATACCCCACTTAGTTCTTAATATTACCAAGTATAGACATCTTTAAAAGTTTCAAAACTTATCCTATTCACCGGCCAGTAGTGCACTGACTTATTATAGGAATTGTTTGAATTTATACCAGTGCCATCAAGTTTATCTTAAACTTAGTTGTCCCTTTGAACCTATAACTTGGAATCTCCAGCCAGCTAGGTAGGGTTTTCGTTTTGAGAAACTTTTAGTTTATGTATCTTAATCCCATTCCCATCGATAAGGTATTAACCTTCTTCGCTTCCATGGTAAACCTTTTGATAGTGGATCTGCAATGTTATCATTTGATCTTACATGGTCAATTATGATAACCCCATTGGAGAGAAGTTGTCTAACTGTTTTCTATCTACGATGAGTATGCTAGACTTGTCATTGTAAAGCTTACTATTTGCTCTTCTAATAGCTGACTGGTTGTCGCAATGTATGCTAATTGGAGGTACAAGTTTTCCCCAACTAGAAATACCTTCTAAGAAGCCTCAAAGCCAATCTGCTTCTTCTACGGCTTTGTCTAAGGCAATAAACTCTGATTCTATGATAAATCTTGCTACACAAGTTTGTTCAAAGGATGTCTAAAATATTGCCCCAATTGCTAAGGTAAACACATATCCACTGGTGGATTTTGTATCTGATGATCCATTTATCTAGTTTGCATCGCAATACCCTTCTATTATAGATGGGTAGTTAGCATAATGTAGTCCATGATTTTGTGTATACCTTAGATATCCTAGTACTCGATTTATAGCTTTCTAATGATTCTTTCCTTGGTTGCTAGTATATCCACTGAGTTTACTTACAACATATGCTATATCAGGTCTAGTGCAGTTCATTACGTACATAATGTTGCATGTATACAAGAGTACACAAGTTGGTAACTGCTATCACTGTTATTTTTAATCCAGTTTTGATTCAAATCTACGGGTGATTTTGTTGATATTGTATTATGTTGTTTAAAATTTTGAAGTATTTTCCCAATATAGCGAAATTGGGACAACACATATCCTTGGTCGGTTTATGTAGTTTTACAACAAATACTACACCAGTGATTCCTAGATTTTTCATGTCAAATCTGATGGAGAGCATATCTTTTGTAGATTTTATTATCTCCTTGCTACTTTCGAATATTAGTAGGTAATCTACATAAGGACACATAATGACATATCCCATATTTGTATGTTTAGAATAGATACATTTGTAACATTCATTTATACAATCCATTTGATATTATAGTTTCACCAAATTTTTCATGCCATTTTTTAGGCACTTGTTTAATCCCATACGGTGATTTTCTTAATCTACAAACCTTACTTTCATTTTCAAATTTTAGGAAACCTTCAAGTTGTTTCATGTATATTTTTCTTCCAGTTCTCTATTCAAAAATGCTGTATTTACGTTAATTTAATGTATTTCTAACAAGTGTGGATGCAATTGCTCTTAGCATTCTTATTGATGTTATCCAAGTTACTGAAGAGTATAAGTCAAAATAATCCAGGTCTTCCTTTTGTCTAAAGCCTTGAACCACAAGTCGAGCTTATACTTGTCTATTGAACCATCGGGTTTAATTTCTTCTTAATTTATTACCTAAGTTCATGCATCTTGAGGTAAATCAACTAATTCTCATGTATGGTTTGATATAATGGATTCGATCTCATTGTTAACGACCTCCTTCCAATAAGGGGCATCGGCAGAGGACATAGCTTATTTGTATATTAATGGATTATTTTCTAACATAAATGTGTAGAAATCTGGTCCACAGATTTTTGAGATCTTTGATCATTTGCTTCTCCATGGTTCCTCCACTTATTGATTAACATTGTTTTGCTGAACATTGTCAATGTTTTGTTAAGTATCCTCAAGTGAATTAAAGGCTTTAGTTTCCCTTGGTGTCTTTTGAGCATAAGTTTCAATACCCTGTTTTAGAGGATAAATATGTTCAAAAAAATCTAGCATTTCTTGACTCAATGATGGTATTTATGTGAATATCATTAATTTTAGATTTGCGTGCCAAAAATCGATATGTAGCACTATTTTGTGCATGTCCAGTGAATACCAAATCAACTATTTTGGTCCAATTTTGACTTTCTTTAGTTTAGGTATCTCCACTTTTGCAAAACACCCTCACCCTTTTAAGTATTTGTATAGTGGTGGTCTATTTTTCCATTGTTTGTGGGGAGATTTGAATGTTTTCTTTCATGGCATCTTATCTAAGATGTGATTCGTAGAAAGAACTGCTTCTCTCCAGGAGTAATCGAGCAAGCCAAAACTAATTAGTAAGGTATTCATTATTTCTTTCAGAATTCTATTTTTCCGTTCAGCTATACCATTAGATTGAGGTGAATATGGAGTTGTATTTTGGTGTACAATACCATGTTCGACACAAAATTCTTTGAAAGGAAATTCATATTCTCCACCTTAATCACTTTTTAAAGATTTTATATTCTTGTTGAGTTGATTCTCAACTTTGGATTTATAATGTTTAAACATATCGAATGCCTCGTCCTTACTTCTAAGGAGGTACACATAACAATACTTTGTATAGTCATCAATAAATATGATGAAGTACCTTTTACCTCTTCTAGTTTGACATATTTTAAGTCACATACATCAGTGTATATTAGGTCTAGAGGTTCTTATCAATTTTGCTTTAGTACAAAATTGGTATTTGTTATTGTACTCTATTTTACATTTTGGTGTAAAGTCTAGATTAATCAATTATCGCAATGTATCAAAATTTACATGGCCAAATCTGGCATGCCAATTGTTAGAAAAGTCAATAATATAAGCAAAAGATTCAGTTTTATTCATATTAATGTTTGGTATAAATGGTTACATTTGCTTTAAATAAATCATCACTCACGTAACCTCTTCCCACGTACACTCCATTCTTTGACAACATAAACATTTCAGCTACAAAGCTGAGTTTGAAGCCATGCTTGCTAAGCAGGGATCCTGAAATCAGGTTTCTGCGGATCTCTAGAGCATGAAGAACATCAGTCAAGGTAAGTTCCTTTCCAGAAGTCGAACTTAGCATAATCTTTCCAATGCCTTCGATCTTTGATGCAAAAAATTACCCATGAATAGTTGTTTGTCCTCAGTAGCAGTTTTGTAGATTGCAACCATCCACTTATTTGCATATATGTGTCGAGTGGCTCCTGTGTTTACAAACCATTCCTTCGAGTTACCAATAGAGTTGCATTTGGACATTAATGCACATAAATCTATATCCCAAACGTTGTCTAAAATTTTAGCCATGTTTGCTTCTGATTTCTTCTTCTTAGGTGCGTGACATTTGGCTGCTTTATGCCCTTTCTTTCCGCAATTATAGCTTGAACCATGAAATTTATTGGACTTCTTAGGAGCATGATCATGTACGTTTTCTTTTGTTAGATTTCTCTGTCTCGACAACATTTGCCTTGGCAATCATGCTATGCGAAGTCTTCTTATCAGATTTCTTATTATCTTCCTCGATTCTCAATTGAACTACAAGTTCCTCCATTTCCATCTTCTTATGTTTGTGCTTAAGGTAGTTTTTAAAATCTTTTCACGATGGAGCAAGTTTTTCAATGGCAGCGGTAACCTAAAAGGATTCATGTAGAGTCATTCTTCCATCGTGCAATTTATGAATAATGACTTGTAGCGCTTGAATCTGGTCGATCATGGTCTTCGCATCAATTATTTTGAAGTTGAGAAACTTTAATGCTATGAATTTCTTCACGCCTGCATCTTTAGTCTTTTATATCTTAGGCAATGCCATCCATAGTTCCTTGGAAATTCGAGCAGTACAATGCACGTTGTATAGACTGTTTTCAAGTCCATTAAGGATGTAGTTCTTGCACATAAAATCAAAACTATTCCAAACATTTAGGGCTTTTACTTTAGTTGCATCGGGTTCCAGTTCCGCGACCACAGGAGCATCTTCAGTAAGAAACTTTGCAAGGTCCAATGTCATTCGATAAAATAACACCTTTTGATGTCCATCCCCGTGAACTTTTATGACCTTTCTCCGTGAGATAGAATCTTGTATCAAAATTAATCTTATAACTTCTAATTGTTTCTACTTCCCCATCTATAACTACACTTAGCTTGCGGCTTATTGAGCATCAACTCAGAAAATTGAGATAAAGCGATACTCTTCATTGCTTTCTTCATCTTCTCCGACTCTATGGAAGTAGCTCATGGGCAACGAGCAATGGAACCTTCACCTACAATAAGAGATGGCAAGGCAGTTGATCAAGGAATTGCTTATCTCCTTATGCTAATCACGCTTTTAGTTACATACCTAGTTTGCTAAATCTTTTTTTTCACTGATTCATGCATGATGCCTATTTGTGACCTACAAAAAATAGATGTATATAATTCAATTCTTCTGTAATCATTAATTATGAATTTATACTTCATTTATGGATTTGAGAATTGTTTTGTATTGAAATTCATTTGCTAAACTGTCCGAAATATGTACTATGTGATAGGAAGAACGAACAACATAACTAACACGCGGGACTTGTAGTATTATGAGAAAAATGTCTTATTTTGAGTTTCGTTTTAACGTTTTTTTTATGATTTTGTATTTTGAGGTGTTTATGGTGTAATGTAAAAGCATATTTGATTTAGTGGTTTTCAAATATTACTTATCAGAATAAAAACTAAGGCTCCATTTGGAAGTTTTGTGACACCGGTTATGAGAGTTTTCGAGAGTACCGGTTTTGATCGTTAATGATCGTAACAGTTATCTATGAATGCTACTCCTTTTCCTTACATTTGAGCATAATTATGGTAACAATTTTTTTATATGTTCTTCAATATTCTTGTTTCTGTAAGACAATAGTAAAAATGTAAACATCAAGGAATGCATCGTTTGTTTTCACTTTCTATTTCGAAATGAATTGACTCATTCTATGATCTTTGAAAGAAAATTCAAGGTTTTTTATCACTGGCCTTTCTTATTATTTTTAATGATTGCTAGCATAGAATGATATCAAAAAAAATTGGAAATTTTTACTTTTTACAAAATGAAATATATCCGCTTTTTTGTGATTTTGATATTTGTTTTCGTCATTTTTTTTCTAACATACAAAAAAATATATGAGGAAACCTTTTAAAATTGAAAAGTAGTTTTGGTTAATTATTGAATTATTGAACTAAATTTCCAATGATATGGTTCTTAAGCCAATTTTCACATTGTTGTTGAAACTTTAACTTGTTAGAAACGATCCAGAGACTGACGCAAACTCTCCAGACGAACTAAAGGTCCCTATTTTTGTTCTTTCAATTTTTACTCGACCCCCACCGCTCTTCCAAAACTGGTCTTTTTTGAAAAAGTTTGCAATTGGTTTAGCAATTTTTTGCTTTTATCTGGATTATTATGAATATATTCCCTAAATTAATTCAGTAATTTTGTATTGTCAGTCTATGCAACTTTTGATACCTTATATATGGTGTACAAGATTGGCTAATAATTTTTTGTATATTCTGCCATTTTCAAAGCGTGCACTAATTATTATGAAAACAATATTGTAATTTAGTAACTAGTCGATTGAAACTTTTTTTCTACAAATAACTCCAAAGAAGAAACATTTAAAAGAAGTATTTTTGAATCAAAAATCTGTTTCCATATCCATTACTGGATGGTATGATGTAACGACCAATTTCATAGAAGTTAAGGGTAAGAAATCAACGTTGTGAACCAACAGTAATTGAACTTCTATAATAAAAAATCAGAATTTTTAGTATATATTTAGGTGGATTTTAGAATGGAGGATGTTATGACATAACAACCATATTTCATCATATCATGCTTTAATTTAGTTTACACAATGTAATTATTTTTCAATCATGGCAGTTAGACATTCATGACATAATAATGGTATTGGCAACTGTAGTTATAGTAAAGGCTAAACAATAATAATTTATGTCAGCTTCCTTATCTATAAATGTTGTACCTTTTTCTTACATTTAAGCATAATCATGGTAACAATTTGTTTTTATCCGTTCTTCAACATTCTTTTATCAGTAAGACAACACCAAAACTTTCAAAATCAAGGAATGTATAGTTTGTTTTTGCTTTCTATTTGGATATGAATCGAGTCATTCTATTATCTTTGACCGAATTTTCATGGTTTTTTACCCTATGTTTTCTTATTATATTTAATGATTGCTACCACTGAATTTTATCAAAAAAATGGAAATTTTTACTTCTTACAAAATGAAATATATATGCTTTTCTATGATTTTGATATTTGGTTTCATCGTTTTTTTTCTAGCATACAAAAACAAATGTGAGAAAACCTTTTAAAATTGATAACTAGTTTCGGTTAATTATTGAATTATTGAACTAAATTTCCAATGGTATGGGTCTTAAACCAATTTTCAACATTGTAGTGGAAATTTTTACTTATTAGAAACGATCCTGAGACAGACCCAAACTCTCTAGACAAACCTCAGGTTCCCATTATTATTTTATCATTGTTTCTCTATCCCCCACTGCTCTTCCAAAACTGGTCTTTTTTGAAAAAGTTTGCAATTGGTTTCATAATTTTTCTTTTATATGGATTAGTATGAATATATTCCCTAAATTAATTCAGTAATTTTTGTAATATATAGTGTGCAGTATTGGCTAATAAGTTTTTGTATATTCTACCATTTTCAAAGTATGCACTAATTATTATGAAAACAGCACTGTAATTAAGTAACTGGTCGATTGAAACTTTTTTTTCGAAAATAACTCCAAAAAACAAACATTTTAAAAGTAGTATTTTTGAATCGAAAGGATGTTTCTATATCCATTACTAGATGACATGACGTAACGACCACATGTCACAGAATTAAAGGGTAGCCCAATAGTAATTGAATTTCTATAATAAAAAATCAAATTTTTTAGTTTATATTTAGATGGATTTTAGAATGGAGGACGTTATGATGTAACAACCATATTTCATCATATTAAGGTTTAGTTTGGTTTACACAGTGTAATTACTTTTTAATCATGGCAGTTAGACATTCATGAAAAAATAATGGTATTGGCAATCATAGTTATAGTAAAGGCAAAACAATAATCATTTATGTCAGCTTCCTTATCTCTGAATGCTGCACCTTTTTTTCTACATTTCAGCATAATTATGGAACAATTAAATTTTATTTGTTCTTCAACATTCTTGCATCGGTAAGACAACATTAAAACTTTCAAAATCAAGGAATGTATAGTTTGTTTTTGCTTTCTATTTGGAAATGAATTGAGTCGTTTTATGATCCTCAACCGAATTTTCATGGTTTTTATCATCGTGTTTTCTTATTATTTTTAATGATCGCTAACACAGAATGATATCAAAAAAATTGGAAATTTTTTACTTCTTACAAAATGAAATATATTCGCTTTTTCGTGATTTTGATATTTGTTTTCGTCGTTTTTCCCAGCATACAAAAAAAGTGAGAAACCTTTTTACAATTGATAACTAGTTTCGATTAATTACTGAATTATTGAACTAAATTTCCAATGATATGCTTCTTAAGCTAATTTTCAGCACTGTTGTGGAAATTTTTACTTGTTAGAAAATGAAATATAGTAGTTTTTCCGTGATTTGAAAAATTGATTTCAGCTTTTTCGACTATTTTCGACTTACTAATTTAATTCAATGTATTAGTTTACAAAATGTAGGAATACATAGATAAATATAGTAATACATCAAATAACAAATTAACTGCCTAAAACTGATATAGCCAATTCTCTACTAATTGATAATATGTCTAGTGAAATTCAACACCTTTTGTGCATTGCTTTGATTTGAATGCATCGCTATTGCCTCAGGATGATGACAAGCAACCCGAAGACCATGTCAACCATATGCAAGGAATGTCAACAATGCAGTCGATCTTTGATATTATAATTTTTTTCCCCATTTCAAGTTTTCATAAATTTTGTTTTTGAAATTTACTAAATGATATAAGTAGAGTATAAGGGATTCAATGGTAGTTTTCTTATTTTTGATTTTATTATATATATATATAAGATACGGAAAAACTCTATTGTTGAGATTAAAGTGTTGTACATGGGATATTTTGCTTCTAAAATGTCTTTTTGACCATATTTTCTCCAACTGAACCCATCGTCTACAAAAGCTACTCCTAGCTCCATTCCTCCGCCTAACTATGCCAGAGTAGGACAAGCAATACCATAAAATGGTCTTAGCAAGAAACTGTGTAGTTAAAGCGCTCGGCGAATTCAATGTAGTGGATGTGCAAAAAGTCATAGCAGGGATACAATGAGGATACAATAGGATGTAGCGGAGTCTCTAACATAACATATAAAACTCATACTTAATGTTTTTACAAATATATAAATGGTAATTAAATGAAAAATTAACATTCAATTGAATTATAATTAATACATAAATTTTTTTAAATAAAAACATGTACCAGTATACTGTAAATAAACGTAAAATTATTATATGACATAATTGTATTTAGCAGAATATTAGAGTATTTTCATTTCTGAAAATATATTTAAAATTTAATTTAATAAATTAATTTCATAATTTTTATAATGTATAAATGTCATTTTTCAATTCATTTCTTTAGAAGAAGATAAAACGGAAATAGCGGAATATGGCGGGAATAATGGAATACTGCGCAAATAGCGGGGCTTAAAGTGGAAATGCTATATTTGGGGCTATATGGAAAAATCATAGCGGTAGAAATCCACTATGAGATATAGCAGGATTATAGCGGGGTAACAGCGGGGCATTAACTCCACATGCAAGAAATAAGACACACCTAACAAGCCATAGCCTGTGGAAAAACAACCATGTTTGGTATACGAACAATCGAATGCAACAACTAGTATATTGTTTCCATGCACGATTTATTTCTCTGTTATCATTTATCAAGGATGTGTAGTATTAATTTTATATGTAACTGAATCTGAAATAATGCTTTTATATACATATAACCTTCGAAATGTTTGATTGAGAGTTAGGCTTTGTTGACTGGTCTTTGGCCTTAAGAGATGCTGACACTTACGACCAGTTATACCATTTAAATTTCCATTATGACTTTGTGTATGTGAATTCTTCATATTAATTTCTATGGAAGTTAATCGAAAGGGCGAGAGTATTACTAGTATGATGACCAAAGATTTTTCAAAGGTGCGCTACACGTTAAGCGCTACAAAGGGGAAAGCAAAAAATACGAAGTTATCAAATCAAACTAGCTTTACCATAATGTATGCTTCCTTGGTAGTACATCAAATAAACATAGTAATACAACAATACATAAATAAATATAGCTTTTAAGTCATTTTTCAAATTACAAATAAAAATCATTATATCAGCTTACATAATGTATGAATACATTATTAAATATATAGTAATATTTTAATTAACTAGTTAGGTGCCTACAACTGATAAATCTGATTATCTACTAATTAATAATATGTGCAGGAAAATTCAACGCCTTTTATGCATTGCTTTAACTTGAATGCATCGCCATTGCCTCAAAATGATGAGGAACAATTTGAAGACCGTATCAATCATATGCAAGGAGTGTCAACAATGCAGCCGACCTTCGATATGGTTTTTTTTACATGCATCATATTGATTTGAATGATGTTGAATTTTGGCGACATATATGGAGAATTGAAGAGGTCAGAAGTAGCTTTATAATGGTGAAAATGGTTCACAAGTCGGAGCTCGGAGGAGGAAGATATGGCGCAAAGGGGAGTGCTGCTAGAACAACAAGTGACAGACATCTGAGCTCTGAGCTTTGGTAACCCGAGAGTTATGACAAAGTCTATCATCTTGCGACAGACGTTTGTTAACTGGCTTATTAAAGCCCGAAAGTTTTGCGACAGACATTTGTTAACTGGCTTATTAGAGCCCGAAAGTTGCGACAGACGTCCGAGATGTTATGACAGATGTCTATCATGGCGTGGTTATGTTTTTTCGTCCCAGAATTTATGTATTCACTTGAAGGGCTTTAAGGGGCAAATCGGGTATTTGTCAATGTAGGATGGTTCATTATATAAGCTATTTTCCGGATTCGAGGCTGTGTGACGGTAGGATATTATGGGTATAATCTAGGGTTTAACCTCTATTAATTAAGGTATATCTAAACCTAATTTTCTTCAATTCTTGTCTCCACAAATCAATTCTATTAGTATTTTGATCATTGTAACCAATCTTTTGTACTCTTCTCATTGATATTAATGACGACTCTCTCTCAAAGTGGATGTACACTAATAAAACGTTAGTGGAACCGCTATAAATTGGTGTGTGATTTATTTTATCGTTATTGCTTTGATTTGTTTGGTGATTGTGATTGATTTGGATTGGATTGAGATATTGATTTGTTGTTTTTGCACTTCTTACCATGTTCTCGTTTTCCGCTGTGCTTTGGAGTTTTGATTTGGGTGGTCTTGAGTTAGAATTTCCTACAACATTTGGTATTAGAGCTTTGGTTTTGGTATGTGGTTGTAGGAATGTCAAAATTAGAAAATACTTCAAGTGGTTCCTCCATGGTTAGTCCAAGTGGTGTAGTACCGTATGTACGTGGATCATACGTGACTTCAGGATCACAATTGGTTATAGACAAGTGGAATGGCGATAATGATTTTGAAAAGCGGCAATGGGAGATAAAAGTGGTTTTTAGGCGGAACGAAATCGAGTGCATCGGGTAGTGTTTTATACACATTTGTTGTCGGCAGACATCTTGGGTGTTGAGAGAGAGGAAATGGAAGAGTGGACATTCACTACACTTCAACTTGCTATGGGGGAGAATGTTATCTTCGAAATTAGTGGCGAGACTAACACAAAGTGTATCTGGGACAAGTTAGAGGAGTTGTATATGAAGAAGTTACTAACTAATCGTTTGACTATTTGCGAACATTCTTCACCTATAAGATGAAGGAAGGTACTTCACCAAAGGTGCACTTGAATACCTTTGATGATTCACTAATGAAGATGAAGGCGGTAGTTTTGAAGATTGAGGAAGAGCAAAAGACGATGATATTGTTGTGTTCATCGTCGGACCGTTATACAGGTTTCTCAAATAGTTTGACCTATAGCCGGGATAATTTGACTCTAGATGATGTCAAAACGGGTCTTCTTAGTAAGAAGTTGCGGGATCAAATGAAGGAGTTAGGTAATGGAAGTAGTGGTGCTAGTAATGTTCATGATTTATTTGTGGAGAAGAAGAGATATGCGAAGAAGGAGAACCGTGGGCATTCTAAATCAAAGAACCCCAATTGAAGAGGAAAGTCGAATGAAAAGGCATGTGATATATTTGTAAAAAGCACAGTCATTGGAAGAATGGGTGTGCTGATAAGGAGAAGGAAAAGAAGGAAGTAGAATCTTCGTCTATAGCGGTGGAGAGTGGAGTTGATGAGGGAGACGTAGATGTGTTGATGGCAGTAGCAACAGATGTTTCGGGTAGCGAATGGGTGCTCGATTCAGGAGTGCCTTATCATATGACGCCGAATAGGAATTTTTTCTTCTTATGTCAATGAAAAAGAAAATTCAATAGTTATGGGTAATGGTACTATTTATAAGTCAAAAGGCATTGGTTCCGTGCAAATTTGGATGTTTGACGGAGCAGTTCATACTCTAACTAATGTGCGTTATGTTCTGGGACTTCAGAAGTTTCTTATCTCTTTAGGGCAGCTGCATTCTTTAGGTTGTAAGATAACTATTGGGAGTGAAAGCCGGGTTTCCAAGGGTGCGCATGGGGTAATGAAGGGTGTTATGACTCATGGTGTTTATTTGCTTCAAGGAGTGCCAATAGAAGGTGAAATTTGCGTAGGAGTTGATAGTTCTCATGGCTTGGATGCGAATGGGTTGTGGCATTTGAGGGTAGGTCATGTCTCGGAGAGGAGTTTGGAAATTCGTCGGAAGAGGGAGGTTATCGATGGAGAGAGTTCCAACAAACTATAGTTTTGCGAGGAATGTGTCATAGGGAAGCAAACAACAGTTTCATTCGATGAGGGAAAACATGATTCGGGAAGGATTCTTGAGTATGTTCACACAAATGTTTAAGGACTAACTAGCTTCTTTGGGAGGAGCTCACTATTATATTTCTTTTATTAATGACTCTTCTCGAAAGGTGTAAGTGTATGTAATGAAGACCAAGTCGGAGGCATTTGCAAAGTTCAATTCATGAAAAGCTCTTGTTGAGAATGAGAGTGGCAAATCTTTGAAGGTTCTAATATTTGACAATGGCATAGAGTATGTTTTCGAAGAGTTCTTAGAGTTTTGCAAGCATCGTGGTATTTGAAGGCATTTAACTACATTGGGAGATTCACAGTCGAATGGCGTTGTGAGGAGGATGAACCGTACTCTACTTGAGAAAGTTCGATGCTTGAGATTAACATCGGGTTTATCTAAGGGATTTTAAGCTGAAGCTTTGTCAACCGCAGTGCATATTAATAATCGAATTATGTGCTCGAATATTGGTAACAAAATTCCAGAGGAAGTATGGAAGGGAAAGAGCATAGAATTGAGTTATCTTCGTATGTTTTGTAGTCCGGTTTATGTGCATGATCCGGGAAATGATAAGCTTGAACCTAGAGCTTTCAAGGTTATTTTGTATGGCTATAGGGATGGAGTAAAATGCTATCGGATTTGGAATCCAAAAACGAAAAGATTGTGAATTATCATCATGTTACTTTTGATGGGTCAGCTTTGTTTAGGGAGAATGAGAACTCATCGGATGTTTCAAATTTGGTTCGTAGTGAATCAAAGGAGATGGAAGTTATTCCTATATTTTGCCCAAGGAGTAGAGTAGTTGGAGATGCTTGTAAGGAGGAGGTAGTCAATGTAACATCACATAGTCCACATGGTCCCTCTAGTAGTGTAGGTGATGTACACGATTTTATAGAGGATTCAGTTCAAGGTGGAGCCGAAAGGAGTTTGGGTGATGGTATTGCTAGTCGGGTAGGTCATCGTGTTATAAGACCACCCGATAGATATGGTGATTGGAACTTTCCTAGCTTTTGTGATAATTTGGACTATGCTCTTCACGTATTTCAAGATGAGCCGATGGACCTCGATGACATCATAGAGTCGAGTGATAGCTCGAAGTGGATTTTTTCCATGGAGGAAGAGATGCAATCATTGTTGAAGAATCAAACTTGAGATTTGGTTCCACTTCCTAAAGGAAACCATGCTATTGGGTGCAAATGGATATACAAGGTGAATGACGATGGGAGATACAAAGCTAGGCTAGTGGCTAAAGGGTTTGCATAAAGGAAGGGAAAGGAATATGATCAGATATTTGCATCGGTTGTGCGCCAGATTTCAATCCGGATATTACTTGTTATAGTTTCTATTCATGACTTGGAGTTGGAGAAACTTGATATGAAAACCGCCTTCTTGCATCGTGACTTCGATGAAGACATATACATGGAGCAACCAGAAGGTTTTGTTGTGGATGGTAAGTCAAATTTGGTTTGCAATTTAAAGATATCAGTATATGGTTTAAAGCAATCACCTAGACAATGGTACAAAAGATTTGATCATTTTGTGCCTCAAAATGGTTTAAACAGAAGCACCAAGGATGCCTGTGTATATTTCAAGAAGTTCAAAAGGATTGTCGGCTGTATATACTCTTGTATATGGACGACATGCTCATTGCTTCTAAGATAAAAATGAAATTAACAAGTTAAAACTGGGTTTGAAATTGGAGTTCGAAATAAAGGATCTTGGAGAAGCAAAAAGGATATTGGGCATGGAATTAGAAAGGGATCGAAAGTGTTTTGAGTTTAAATTGACTCAAACGGAGTACGTAGAGAAAGTGCTTTGCCGGTTTATCATGGAGAATGTAAAGGCGGCAAATACACCTTTACATTTAGATATGAAGCTTTCAAGTAAGGAATCATCTATCTTGGAGAAAGACAAGGCTTATGTGGAAAAGGTGTCATATGCTAGTGTGGTTAGAAGTTTAACGTATATTATGGTGTGTACAAGGCTCGATATTGCAAATGCCATCGGGATGGTTAGTCGGTATATGGCTAATCTGGGAAAATCACATTGCGAAGTTGTGAAGCTTATATTGAGATACCATAGAGGTACATCATCTCATGGTCTTGTTTTTGGCGGTAGTGATGGGAAGAATTGTAAGTTGGTTGGTTATTGTGATTCGAACTACGTTGGCGATTGGGATTGAAGAAAACCAACTTTGGTCTATGGTGAGATGGTTTAGGATTTGGATGTTTTCAACACTTTGTTAGCGGGTAGGGACTTTGCCTGAGCTCGTTGATAGAGTTCAATGGGAGGTGACTTTGTCGGAGCTCTTTGGGAAAGCATTTATGATGGGAAAGCATTCATTGGGAAAGCATTCACGTTTGGATTAGATCTTCCAAATTGACACAAGCTTAGATCTGTAAATTATCTTTAGAAGAGGATAGAGAGAATATGATAAGACTTATGTAATTTGGGGACCATAACCCCATATATATAGTGTGTGACATTTTTCAGTTCGGCCCTTCAAGAAACTAAAATTGTCACTTCGGTATCCACACGTTCTAATTGTACATGACGAATATACCCCTTAATTCTTAATATGTTTATTCCAAAAATAGATCACGTAATTAGACTTAATTATAAGATAACCCACACATTCAAACATTAAAATATCTAGCCTCGTTATGTTGAATTATTCCAAAAATCTCCCCCGGACCACATATGTAACTTTATAGAATGTATTCAACTTTATGAGCTCTTAAATAGCTATCTTGATAATATGGTATATTCAAAACAATTTCCTTCTTTAATTTGTTAACATAGAACCAAAGTGGCTTTCATTATTGTTTTTGTAACTAAAACCATCAGTGGTCACATATATCAATACAGTCAAACGACATAGATCAGCCATGTATATGTAGCACGAAAATTACATGAATGTGATCTTTACATGTCTCTTTCCAACTGGTCCTACTTTACTTTGATGAGATTATTCAATATTCAGATTCTAATTTTACTGAATGCTTAGATTGAAGAAAATTGACTTTAGGATACATATTTCTATCAAGCGCATTAAGGAAAAACAGACCAAACATAAGAAAATAAGTGTCAATAGAGCAACCAACGTCTTAGAATTGATACATACAGACATTTGTAGACCATTCCCTATGGCATCATGGAATGGTCAACAATATTTTATCACATTCATAAACAACTACTCAAGATATGGATACCTATATCTTATATTCTTATATGTTGATGATATATTGCTTGCATGTAATAATTCACATATTTTGCACGAAACCTATTATAACAACCACATTTAATGCAATTATAATAAAAAAATGCAATTGACCGTTATATAGTCCAAAATGTAAATTAGCGTCATATTAAATTTTATTTCAAAAAAAAATAAACATAAATAAATTCAAGAACATACTTTATTTCAAATTAACGAAAATTTCTAAAATAACCCAAATACCTTATATAAATAACCAAATTACTTAATCAAAAGTTAAGGTAAAAAAACAACCATAGAACCTAATTTATATTTCTTGCATAAATGGTATTAAAGGCATAAGATTCGAATAAAAGGAATTAAATCATGATTATTTATATAGATATGAAACAAAGGCATCAGATGAATCAATAAAAAAGGAGTAAATCTCACATATCCGAAATAAAGGCATTGGGTGAATCAACCAAAAATTGTAAATCTCATAACCCTAATTTCAAATATACTTAAATCACGAAATTTCACGATTAAATAAATGATGGGTGGCTCTGATACCACTTGTAGGTGATTAACCTATATTAGATCCGAATACATATAACCCATATTTATTCAATTGAGAGATGGTTATATGAAATTAATAGTGGAAGACGTACCTAAATCCATCGATTCTTAATTGATGTGAATATTAATTTGGATCAAATCTTTCAAATTGACACAAGCTTAGATCTATAAATTCTCTTTAGCAGAGGATAGAGAGAATATGATAAGACTTATGTAATTTAAGGATCATAACCTCATATATATAGCGTGTGACATTTTTCAGTTCAGCCCTCCAACAAACTAAAATTGTCACTCCGGTATCCACATGTTATAATTTTACATGACAAATATATCGCTTAAGTCTTAATATGTTTATTCCAAAAATAAATCACGTAATTAGACTTAATTACAAGATAGCTCACACATTCAAACATTAAAATATGTGGCCCCATTATGTTGAATTATTCCAACAATCTCCCCCGGGCCACATATGTAACTTTGTAGAATGTATTCAACTTTATAAGCTCTTAAATAGCTATCTTGATAATATGGTATATTCAAAACAATCTCATCCATTACTATCCTCTATTTGTTGAAGAAATACCACATAATCATCTGAAATGGCATCTTTCCTCTCTCTAGTGGATCTCCTTAGTGGCAATTCATTTTGAGGTTGTTGAGTTAGTTCTTGTGGAACATTGTTGTCATCTTGAAGTGGGTTTTTTCAATTTGTTTTGTTGTGGTTTCGGATCAACTTCTTCATTAACGACGGGAATGATAATCTGTACATTTTCAGAAGAAGTAACTGTAGTAGGAATCATAGACGATGATTCCTCCTCAAAAACAATGTTCCTTACTTCACAGGTTTGTTCTTACACTTAACTATAGAATCATGCATACAAAAATGTGATACAATATAAATCTTTTTTTCATTTTTCAAACACCCCTCTAAATTTGATACATGTTATCTAATGCTTCAAGGGGAGCTCCAAAAAATTGCAAGATCAATGGCGTTAGAACTTTTTTTAGCACCAGCTTTTTGAAATATATATTTACTAATATATAGGATAATGTATGGATTATTTTCTTTGGAGAGTAGAGAGTTGATATTGAGAACACTATTATCAAAGGAGAAGGTATCAACTATAATGAGCTTGCAATCTTGACTAAAGGATACAGTGGGAGTAACCTTAAGGTATGTTCTTTAGTTTATTTTCGGCTTAAGCTTAATTTATGGATTCCTAGTTTATGGGTATCGATAAATTTGTTGATTGCAGAATCTGTGCTCAACAGTAGCATATTGTCCTGTTCGAGAGCTGCTCAAGAAAGAAACATTAAAGGAATTGGTATGAAAATTTCACCTTTGCATTAGAATAGCATAATATTAGCTTATAAAAGAAGGTAATGTTTGTTGGATCCGTGTTATGTTTTGGTTTACTTGCTTTCAAAAACTAATTGCTCATCAAATGTCAAGATAAGAGTTGAAAATCAGATAAAAAAGTAGAGAAAAAAACAAATGAAAAAGGAAGAAGGCAAAGCATGAGAAATCACTTTGAGGCCATTAACCATCGATGATTTTAGATAGACTAAGAATTAAGTTAGTGTAGAATATGAAACATTTTATTCTTTCCAATAATTAAACTAAAGTAAAATACACATTACACATTATATCTAATGATATTGCAGGTTGCTTCCAGTTTTGCTGTGGAAGGTTATGGAGTAAGAGAACTCAGGCAGAGGAACAGTGTTGAATTTATATGATTCAAATATTTTTTAAAGAAGAAAAGAAAATAATTAATTGACTCATTCAATCAGTTAGTTAGGCTATATATGGAAAGATAAAGAGGAAGGATATGTGGGATATCTTTTACACAAAGGAAACTAATTAATTTATAATCAATTAATTAATCAGATCTGTTATATGAAGATAGACAAGTTTTTATATGGAGATTGATTTAAGCAATGAAAATTTATGGAAACATAGATTTTTTGTCATTTATGTGCATTGGATTCAAATCAAGTAACTTGGAAAGGTTGTCACATAATCTGTAGATTAATTTTCTTCATCTCCAAGCATCCTTCATTTCCATGCCTATTTAAATGAAGGAAGTTCATCTTCATGAATGTGAGAGAGCATCTGCCATTATTCTCTTCTTCAGTAAAACCTAATTTCTACAGTCAATAAATTAGGGGTTTTGAGCGTAAATAAGTCTTTGGATAAATTGATTATTCAATTTGTACTTATAGGTTAGTCTCTCCAATTTCCTACCTATAATTTTGTAATCTCTCTCTTTTGTACTCTCTTTCTTCAGTGAAATAACGAATAGTTGTTGGGTCCATGGACGTAAACAATCTACTCGAACCACGTTAAATCTTTGTGTTCTTCGCTCTTATGTTTCTCTTTGTTTGGTGATTATTTTTCATTGAATTAGTGGTTGATAATTAATCGACAAGCTAGATCCTTCTTTTGGTTGCTTCTGCGCATTAGTATTCCGCTGCAGTTTTGGAGTTAGTGCAAATTAATTAAAACTTTACATAATAGATTGGTATTGGAGCCAGATCGCTTGTTCTAGATTAGTTAGCAATGGAAATTCTTTTAGTAGTGATATGAAAAATTACGGCATCACCAAATTTGTTAGAAAATGAGTTTTTGGGACATGAAAGGTGAAGACTAATGACAGTGTTCTTCAACAACAACTTCTTTCATCTAGAGGAAGAGATAAAAGGAAAAAGCACCTTGGAGGTAGAAGAGATATGCACGGGTCCCACTTCAAGGGTCTTAGAAGGGGTGCTTGCTATTATTGTAAGAAGAATGGGCATTTCATCCAGGATTGTCCAGCTCTTAGAAAGAAGAGAGAGAAGAAAGAGAAAGCTTCAGTTTGTTAGATCATATGCGGATAGAAGTGGTAGTAATACATCATTATTTTCAGCCAGTATTTCACCTTTAGAGCCTAATAGTTGGGTGATTGATTTGAAGCCTCTTGTCATATGATGCCAAATACGAGCTATTTTGTCAGTTACAAGAAAATTGATGGTGGAGCAGTTCATATGGGGAATGACATATCTTGTTATGTTATGGGCGTTGGAAGTGTGAGGTTTAGGATGCATGATGGTGTTGTTAGGACTATCACGGATGTTAGAAATGTTTTGATGCGTAGAAGTTTGTTACCAGTTGGAGCTTTGAGTAGACTTGGTATGAAGATAATAATAGATGGAGAGAATTTGAGAGTGGCAAAGGGTTCTTTGGTAGTGATGAAAGGGGTGCGAATTAATGATATTTATGTGCTTCATGGAGAGAGGATCTTAGAAGAGTCGGTAGTTTATACTGATTCTAGTATTTTAGATTCTACTCAGTTATGGCATTTTCATTTAGGTCATGTTGATGAGGAGAGTTTTGAAGTGTTAAAGAAGCATGGGTTGATTGATGGTGATTGTCAGTCGAAACCTAGCACTTGTGGAGATTGTTCTTTTGAAAATAAGAAGCATGTCACATTTGATGTTGGAAGACCTAAAGCTACAAAGTTTCTAAAGTATGTTCATTCTTATGTGCGGGGAACCACCCCAGTTGCATCTTTAGGTGGAGCCAGTTACTTCGTCTTATTTATGGATGATTTCTCACGCAAGATCTAGGTCTATTTCTTAAAGGCCAAAGACAAAATATTTGCCTAGTTTTGTAAGTGGAAGGCTTAGGTAGAGAAGCAATCGAGGAAGCATTTGAAGGTTCTCAAAGTTGGGAATAGTAATGAATTTATGTCACAAGAATTCACTAACTATTGTGGATCCGAGCATTATTTGGAGATTTTTCTATTTCTGTTGAGTCACATTGTTATGGAGTGGCAGAGAGGATGAGTCGGATATTATAGGAGAGAGCTATGAGCTTGAGAACAACCACTGGTCTAGAAGAGGGATTTTGGGCAGAAGCGATATCTATGACAGTATATCTCATCAACCATACACCTTCAATTGCCTTATATATGAAGATCCTGGAAGAGATATGCAAAAGAGAACCTGTTGATTATTCATTTCTTGAAGTGTTTGGTTGTTCAGCTTATTTAGAAGATGAGAGAGATGATAAGTTGAAGCCTAAAGAAAGCAAGTACATTTTGTTATGCTATAGAGAAGGAGTGAAGAGGTATAGGTTATGGTGCAAAACAACTAGGAGAATTATGACTAGCAGGCATGTGATATTTGATGAGAGGTCTTTGTTGAAGATGGAGCCTCTATCAAATGATGACATTGGGAGGACATAAAATTGCCAAACACATTCGAAGTCATCCGATTGTTTCGAGTATTGATGAGAAGATTACAGAGGTTCAGACTCTAAGTGGAGCTCACTTACTGGAAAGACCTTTAGGTTTAGTTTGCCCTACTTGTAAGCTTATTTGCAACAATGATTCTTCATATTATGCTTTGTATGTTGTGGAGATTGTTGGTGAGTCTACTGATGTTGACTTAGGAAAGTCTAGCAAAATTCTTGTGGAGGAGATTAGAGTAAATAATATTTAGTATGTCCCAAATGGAGAATATGAAGCGCGTTGTTAAATCTCCATTGGTCTCTCGAAGCTTAGTATCTACATGTTCGTCTCTAACATCAGATTTGTTGAAGAATTTTGGTATTTGCTCGTATGCATTTTGTTTGTTGATGTGCATATTATCTTTCTTGTGCTTGGGAAAGATTTGGAAGCTCTATTTGGGCAATATTGCCCAAACTAGTTCATATTGAGCTTGTTGACGTAGACCCAACAATTTGTCGAGATGTGGTGATGTAGAGAGATTGTTATATTTCAATCAAGGTGGAGTGTTGAATTTATGCCATTCAAATATTTTCCAAAGAAGACAAGAAAATAATTAATTCATTCATTCATTCAATCAATTAATTAGGCTACATATGGAAAGATAAAGAGGAAGGGTATGTGTGATATCTTTTAGATAAAGGTAACTAATTTATTGCTAATCAATTAATTAGTCAGACCTGATATATGAAGTTGGACAAGTTTATATATGGAGATTGATTTAAGCAATGGAAATTTATGGAACATAGATTTTTTGCCATTTATGTGCATTGGAATCAAATTAAGGAACTTGGAAAGGTTGTCACATAATCTAGAAATAAATTTTCTTCATCTCCAAGCATCCTTCATTTTCATGCCTATTTAAATGAAGAAAGTTCATCTTCATGAATGTGAGAGAGCATCCACCATTATCATCTTCTTTAATAAACCATAATTTCTGCAGTCAATCAATTAGAAATTTTGAGCGTAAACAAGTCTTTTGATAAATTGATTATTCAATTTGTAATTATAGGTTAGTTTCTCCACTTTGCTACCTATAATTTTGTAATCTCTCTCTTTTGTACTCTCTTTCTTCAGTGAAATAAGAATAATTGTTGGGTCCGTGGACGTAGGCAATCTTGCCGAGCCATGTTAAATCTTTTTGTTCTCCTCTCTTCTGTTTCTCTTTATTTGGCGATCATTTTTCATTGAATTGCTGGTTGATAATTAATCGACAAGGTAGATCCTTCTTTTGTTTGCTTCTGCGCTTCAGTATTTCGCTGTGGTTTTGGAGTTAGTGCAAATTAATTAAAACTTTGCACAACAAACAGTTGTATGGAGAAGGTGGGTCAAGGAAGAAACAACAGCTGACTTACTTCCTTTAAACCCATTCCTGTATTCATATAAGAATGCAAGTGCAAAAACTAGATTGTTGCATAGGCACTGAAGTAGTAGAAATTGGGGTTTGAAGAATGTTGGAAAAGGATTGGTTTTAGGGAGATAAGCATCTTGGCAAAAGTAGGAAATAGATAAAGATAAATTATTTCAATATTCTTTCTACGTTATTGTTATGTTTATATGTTAAATGGTTTGTGATATATGTATTTTATTTATCTAGTTTGTAGTGTAATAATAGGCGAAGTAACTTATCGAATTAAGAAATGTATAAAAAAGTTCATGATAGTGTGTTTTCTTAATAAAATTATGATGGTGCATAAGCTTATAAATTGATATATTGGTTGTTCAAGGGTGGTTTTGGTCAGACATTAATATTGTATAATCAAATTACCAAATCTGCAGATCTTTATTATTTTATATTTTTATGCCATGGTTGTCATTATTTTGTTATATTACATCATCATCGTCGTCAATCAAAATAGTCACATTGTTATAGCCAAATTTTCCATCTCTGCAAGGTAGACAATCATTGCCTTTTGAGACTATAGAAGACTTCCGGCTCATTCTTTTCATTGTCAAATATCCATTTAAAGATAATATTGAACCTTGAGTGGTAACAAAATTTGCTTTCAAGATGGTTCCAAAATCCTACCTCCTACCACCGTGTGTCTTTTTTAGTAGTTAAGGGCCCGTTTGGTTTGCTATTTTCAAACCATTTTCAATTTTCAATTTTCAAAAACGGTGAAAACTCGTTTCTTTCACCATTTTGCAAAACTCATTTTGAAAATTTATTATTTTTGAAAATGGGCTTATTATACAAAACTGAAAACAGTTTTTTTTCGTTTTCCTTGTTTTCAGGCCCAAGGAAAAAATGCAAAACCCAAAATCCAAAAAACAAAGAAACGCAATTAAACCTAGCTTCTTCTTCTCTGGCCGAAAAAATCGTCTTCTCCAGTTTTCCTCCGTCGTCCAAAAATCAGGTAAATTCTTAAATTTTGTTTATTTCGTACTTTATTTAATTCAATTGATAAAATTATCAAGTTTATAACTCTTTAATGCAGCGGTTCCTTTTCTCCCATATGGATTAGGGTTGTTTGGTTCAAGCTTTCGATTAGGTAAAATCTCTCGATTTATTTGTGTATGTTTTGACCATATGTTTTTATTCTTTTCATTATGGATTAGGGTTTTTTTTAGTTTGGTTTTGTATGTTTTTATTTTTATCATATCTGGATATGTCTTTGGTTTTTGAGACAGTATAACTTGCCTTGACTTTTTTCAGTTAAATGCATGTAGCCTTATTTGTATTTCCCTTTTGCAATTGTACACATTAATTTGGGCACAAATACAAATTTTTTTTCATTTGTGAATAGTACCTGCAATATGTCTTTGGTTTTCTATGTACTTATATATGCTAATTACCTTGAAAGTAGATCATAAATTGTACTGACACCTTGAAATGTATCACAACCCTTGCCTTTGCATTAAATGCAAACATCCTTTATCAATCCTTGCTTTGTTCCGTTGCTTTGAAATGAAGCAAGCACCCTTATCCAAATGCAATTGAACACATTAATTTAGACTTAGGTGTAAATTGCCCCTTGTGAATAGTGCTTCTTCTTGTTGCTTTGATTTTGTACGCATGCCATGTGGCCTTGAAAATTTGTAACTCCCTGTGCCTATATACTCTTTTAGCTATTTGGGTATAAATTAAAAGTGGATGTTTGAAATGTGATGGTTTTTTTGTCCACCTCTGTTGCTTGCGTGTATTATTGAACATGTACAAGAATGTTTTAAGTATGAATATAAATATACATCTTATTGTTAGTTATAATATATGTGCCACATTGCTATGCTGCGCTCTGCAATTGTGAACTCTGGTTTCCATTTCCTTCTGCATTTATATCTGTGTAAGTTTGCTATGTATCTTGAGATCTTGAACCGTTATTTGCTGTGATCCTCCAAGTTTGTCTTCACGAATGGTCAGAGCATTTGTGTTGTGTTTTTGCATGCGTGACAGTGTGTGGTTTATATGATTATGTGTGTAGGGTCAGCTATGTTTGAGTGTGTTATATGTGCTTGTGTTCTTGTTGTGTGTGTTTCATGTTTGTGTGTTGGTGTAGGAAAATATATGTGCCTAGGAGTTATATGCATATCTATATATAGGTGTGCTGTGTTAATGTGGGAGCTAGGATGTTGCGTGAGTTGTGTTTAGTGTTAGAGTGTGTATTGAGCTGCAATTTAGGTGCGTGAGTGAATATATGTATATGTGTTGCTGTGAGCTTGTTACTTGCAGTTGTATATATATATATTTATACACACACTTTATATTGTAAATGGTTGCTGCAATAAAGTTTGAACATATTTGGAACTGTTTGGATTTTTATCTCTGTTAATACAATTACTTTGTTGATATAAATTTACTTTTCTATCATACCTTATCTAGTTGAGTTTTTGAGTTTTGTGGCCTGGGTACACTATCTATATGTAAACTCTTGCATGTTTAATACTGTAGTGTCAGTTTATGGTTGAGCATACAACTGACACTTATATACTGTAGTGTCAGTTTAATACTTGCCATAATGGATTATAGTTCATTATAATGTGATGTGATTTATTTATATGTATGTTAACCTAAGAGAGTGGCAGTCGGCTATTAGTGTGTTGTTTGCTTGGCTGGTTTTGGTTGGAGGAACAGAAGTGGCAGTGCTTGTATGTTATACAATAGTGGAAAGAAGCGATGAAGTGTAGAATAGGATTGGATGGGAAGTGAAATTTGATGATAGTTGATCCGGGTGGAGCTGAAGTAGTTGGTGGTTTTGGAAATATATGTAGTCAGTTTTGTAGAGGGAATGTGGACAGTGGATGGTTGGTATATGTATGGGGATGGGTGGTAGTTCTACTAAAGGTATGTAATTGCTGCAATGGTCAGTAGTTGGTTTTGAATGATGGCAGGTGAAATATTGAAGTTATTGGAAGAGTTGTGTGCAGTTTTGTAAGTGGAGGCAGAGGTAAGGAAGTGTGCACAAGAATGTGCACAGTTTGACAGAAATGTGCAAGTGGCTTGATGTCTTTCAGGTAGTTGAAGTTTGGTGGTAGATTGGGACTGTGGCAGTAATGAAGTGGTTTATATGAGTGGTGAAGTATCACATAGATCAAGAAAAGAGAGCAAGCACTTGCAATGTAAAGTTTTGTATATGTTTAATTAATCTAGTTATAGTTGTAAACCTATTCAATTTTTAATATTCTATATGTACTAGTGCTAGTTAAAGAGTTCCGTGTGTGATGACTAGCGCTTGCTTGATTAATACTGTAGTGTTTATGGTTGATATTGTAGTGTCAGTTTATGGTTGAGCATACAACTGACACTTATATACTGTAGTGTCGATTTAATACTTGCTATAATGGATTATAGTTCATTATTTTCCAACTGCTTTTCATTCTTAATTATGTATATTGGTTGTAAGTTCCATATAACTCGGTTAACATGTGCCAACTATATTATTTGGCAGGAAGCAATTTTTGTACCTTGGAAACTTCTTCCCAGAAGACTGACTAAATTGTACATTGATTTGCGAGGTTTGTGATGAGATCCATTTTTCTTCTGCCTTTTTAGCACTGTTTTTGTCTCTATTTCTCTTTAAGGTGCAAAATATATGACTGGAAACGACCACTGTAATATGAATGAAATACCATGTATTCAATGTATTTTTCATGCCTACAGTTGGTAAAATGAATGAAAACGTAAAAGATATATACCTATCTACATCGCGTATTTGGGTATTACAAAAGAAACTTTTGGTTTAGGTATCGAAGTTACTATAACATGGATGAAGAGAGCTCGGTGAATTCTACCAGGTATGTTTACAATTTATAGTGTGTCTAGTTTTGAATAATCTTTTGAAAATTTATTCTAAATATACAAGTCCACTTAGTGGTGAATTTATAACAAATTTTTGTACAGTGAGATGTCTACTGAGTTTGGTGAAATTTCAAACGTCTCTAATGATGCTTCAAGCGATGATGGTTCAAGCGACGATGATTTAATGGATGACCATACATCAGATGACATTGATGATATAATGATGTTTAGATATTTAGTTGCTAACCGAAGAAGTGTTATTAGTAGGAAACCTTGTAGGACATCATCTCTTACCGGAAAAAGGTTTATGTTTGAAACTTTAAATGGGCATCCAACTATCTGTCATCAAATGTTTCGCATGCAGAAACATGTGTTTTTGAACTTCTGTGATGTTTTGAAAGAAAAGGGATTATTAAGAAATGGTAAAAAAGTCGACGTTGAGGAGGGAGTTGCTATGTTTTTGATGGTTATAGGACACACTACACGCTATAGTGTGATTGGTGATCGTTTTCAACATTCTAATCATACAATCCCAAAATGGTTTCGTAAAGTTTTGAGAGTTGTTTGCTCATTAGGCACGGAGATTATTCAACCAAAAAATCAAGATACCGTCCATGAACGTCTTTTGCGAAAATATCCTCATTTCAAGGTGATATAGTTAAATATATAGAATATTTATTTACTTGGCAATAAAATAAAAATAATATGTTATTTGATATCATACAACAGAATTGTATTGGGGCAATAGATGGAACACATGTTTCAGCATGGGCTCCTTCTTCAAAGCAAACTTCTTTTCGTGGAAGGAAAAATGCTGTGACACAAAATGTGATGGTTGCATGTGACTTTGACATGAGATTTATATTTGTATATGCTGGATGGGAAGGTACAGCTAATGATTCCCGAGTATTTATTGATGCGGTTTCTAAACCAAGCAATAACTTTCCAATGCCACGAGGAGGTACTCTCAAATAACTTTATTTATGATGGATAACAATATTTTTACAAATGTTTATAATTTTCTAACACAAAAATACAATTTTCTCAAGTGATGGTTTTCGTTATTTATTTGCAGAACAATTTTATCTTGTTGATTCCGGATATCCAAACATACCTGGGTTTCTTTCCCCTTATCGTGGACAAAGATGAAAAGTCGCTACTGTGGCTAGCTATTACTTAGGATCGTGTAATATGGAATATAATAAAATTTAAATACGGAAATAGATGATAACAGCAAAGTAAATGAAAATAAGTAAACTTAAAACAAGCACACCGGGAATTTTTATACTGGTTCGAACTTCCAATTCTACGTCCAGTCCTATACTCCTTCTGAAATTTCAACTAACACAACAACCCTCACTTAACCCGGAGGAACAGGTCTATACAACCCATGAACAGCCGAACAAGAGACTTGAGCAGCAGAACATGATTTTGCCTCAACAGACGAAGAGGACTTCACACGCCTGAGCAGCAGAACAGGACTTATACAAATAAAGTTTTCTTGACACTATGTGTTCTTTAATAACACGAATTTGTCAATTATAGTACACCCTTCCTATAATCTTCTCCTTTATGATATATATATATATATATATATATATATATATATGAATATGCGAAGAACAAGGAAGCAATAAAATGAAATTGTATGAAATTGAATGCACAAGAGTGTTAGAATCAAGAATATGAGAGTAGAGTAAGAATAGATTGAATTAAGTTGTTAAAAACCATGATTCTGATATGTTTATATAGATTATAAATAGGTGCATTAGTTCGTGAAGAGTTATCATGAAGAGATATGGACATATCTATTGAAATGAAGATTGCATCTCTTCACGAATGGTAGTATCTATTTGAAAAATATAGCCGTTATAGATATTCAGACTTCTGAATCGAAAAATTCAGACTTCTGAATTTGCACGGGCTCAAACCAGAAAGAAAGTAGGCTAAAAATGGCCTTATTCAGACTTCTGAATATTTTCATTCAGACGTCTGAATATTATGGAATCACAATTTTATTTCAGCATTCAGACGTCTGAATGAAGTATATCATACGTCTGAATTTAGCATGCAACAAAAAATTACCATAGCTCAAATGGTTAGACCACTTGCCTTCTAAATTAGTGACTTGGGTTCGAGTTCCACTCCACGCAATTTTTGAAAACTTGATTTTTCATTTGAAATATGAATGTATATGTGTGTGCACCATTTGGAGAAGACTTTAACATTTGTAAACTCTAGACACGACACTATATGACTTATAATATTTTGTTTGTCACCTTCGTCTTGTCTCTATCATGTATATGTCTTCTTGTATCTCCATATATATACTTTCATCCTTTTTTGTATTGTGTATCTTCATTTTGAATGTATTTGATTATCTCTTTTTGAGGCTCATGTATCTGCAAATTAACTTAGAGATTCTTTGGCATGATTGTATAGTTGTTGTCATTAAAATCCAATAATTGAGGTTCTAACATTCTCCCCTTTTTTGATGATGACAACTATACAATTTTAAAAAATATTCATTCTATATAAAAATAATATAAATACGTTTAAAGCTCCCCCTAAGTATAACATCTCCCCCTAAGTATAATATTCCCTCAATTAATATGCATATGAATTTCTCCCCCTTTGTCATTATCAAAAAGAATGAGGGAATATAATAAATTATATAAAATATCTTGTAAATAATGAGATAAACTCATTATTGATTATGAAGGAAAAATAAAATAGATTTTACCATATTTGCTGAAGTCCATATTTCATTATAAGCATGCAATTCTATTAAACGTATGGATTATTCTTTAAAATTCCAAAATCTATCCTTTTCCCTTTGTTTCTCCGAGTACCTGCAATAAATAATTATTATTTTTGGTACCCACTTACTCTGTTAGGGTCCAGAGGGGTTAGGTCTTAGGAAACAATACCAATTTGGGTGTGGTTGAACCTTTATAAATATAATTTTCATTATTAACTACCATATCAAAATAATCATTAATGTATTTTTCTCTATTTTTCCAATTAACAGGAACCCAAATACTTAGATAATTTTTATTCATATTTCCATTCAATGATTTTTTACTTCTAGAGAAATTATAAACATTATTGTTCATAGCAGTATTTGAATTTCTATAAAAATTGGATTTAGACTTTACTCGAAATTTAGCACTACATTTTTACTATACATGAAAGCATATCTAGTGCTATTTCTACGATCAGCTTTATTATATCCTAAACCACTTTTATCTTTGTGAGATTTTGAATTCTTAACATAACCCAATCACTTCTTGTTTGAAGTAGGTTGAGAATTTTCAACAATCCTGAATAAATTTTCCCTCCCTTTATTAAAATTGGAGACATTTTTAGTAATGTCATCAAGCTTAGTTTTGAGACTAGTGTTATCTAACTCAACAACTTTTATTTTTGTTTTTAACTCATGATTCTCAAAAGCTAGAGCATTGTTATTTTCTTTTTGAGCTTCTATTTCTGACTTAATAGAGCGAGTTGAGAATTGTCCGAATTTTGAATTTTCTCAAGTTCTTCTTCTAATATTCTCTTCTCGTCTTTAAGCATGTCTCTTTCGAATTCTGCTTTCTTCTGATTTTCCAGAGCTTCCTTATATTTTCTTTTGAGACTTTTTAAAGTGTCTAGAAGTTATGAATTTATTTCTATCATATCATCAAAAGTTAGATCACTAACCTCATTATCTTTTGCCATGAAGCATTTGTTTGTTTGCTCCTTTGATTTTTCTTTATTGCTCTTCCACTTCTTATTGCCTTGACTAGATTTCTTTGTAGCCATTTATTCTAGGATGTTGTTACGATCTCTAGAATCTTTGGCTCTGATACCAAATGAAAAGTCGCTACTGTGGCTAGCTATTACTTAGGATCGTGTAATATGGAATATAATAAAATCTAAATGCGGAAATAGATGATAAAAGCAAAGTAAATGAAAATAAGTGAACTTAAAACAAGCACACCAGGAATTTTTATACTGGTTCGAACTTCCAGTTCTACGTCCTGTCCCAGACTCCTTCTGGAATTTCATTTAACACAACAACCCTCACTTAACCCGGAGAAACAGGTCTACACAACCCATGAACAGCCGAACAAGGGACCTGAGCAGTAGAACAGGATTTTACCTCAACAGCCGAAGAGGACTTCACATGCCTGAGCAGCAGAACATGACTTATACAAATAAAGTTTTCTTGACACTATGTGTTCTTTAATAACACGAATTTGTCAATTATAGTACACCCTTCCTATAATCTTCTCCTTTATGATATATATATATATATATATATATATATATATATATATATGAATATGCGAAGAACAAGGAAGCAATAGAATGAAATTGTATGAAATTGAATGCACAAGAGTGTTAGAATCAATAATATGAGAGTAGATAAGAATAGATTGAATTAAGTTGTTAAAACCATGATTCTAACGTGTTTATATAGATTATAAATAGGTGCATTTGTTCGTGAAGAGTTATCATGAAGAGATATGGACATATGTATTGAAACGAAGAATGCATCTCTTCACGAATGGTAGTGTTTATTTGAAAAATATAACCGTTATAGATATTCAGACTTCTGAATCAAAAATTTAGACTTCTGAATTTGCACGGGCTCAAACCAGAAAGAAAATAGGCTAAAAATGGCCTTATACAGACTTCTGAATATTTTCATTCAAACGTCTGAATATTATGGAATCACAATTTTGTTTCAGCATTCATTCGTCTGAGTGAAGTATATCAGACGTCTGAATTTAGCTTGTCATAAAAAATTATCATAGCTCAAATGGTTAGACCACTTGCCTTCTAAATTAGTGACTCGGGTTCGAGTCTCACTCCATGCAATTTTTGAAAACTTGATTTTTCATTTGAAATATGAATGTATATGTGTGTATACCATTTGGAGAAGATTTTAACATTTGTAAACTCTAGACACGACACTATATGACTAATAATATTTTGTTTGTCACCTTCATTTTGTCTCTATCATGTAGATCTCTTCTTGTATCTCCATATATATACTTTCATCCTTTTTTGTATTGTGTATCTTCATTTTGAATGTATTTGATTATCTCTTTTTGAGGCTCATGTACCTGCAAATTAGCTTAGAAATTCTTTAGCACGATTGTATAGTTATTGTCATTAAAATCCAACAATTGAGATTCTAACAAAAGATATCATTTACGTGACTACAATGGACAAGGAAGACTACGTGGAAAGAAGACTTATTCAACTACAGACATTCATCATGTCGGAACATCATTGAGCGTTGTATTGGAGTTCTAAAAGCAAGATTTCCCATTTTAAAGCTGATGACAAATTTTCCGCTTTCTAGACAAAGACAAATTCCAATTGCATGTTGCGCAATACACAACTTCATTCGGGAGGAGCATGCATTGGATACTTTATTTGCCGAATATTCATCCGAAAATATGATATTTCAATCCACATTGGAGTCAAGTCACGAACAAGAAGTTGTGTAGTTTAATGTTAGTTAAACAATTCAAATGAGGCAAGTTAGAGATCAACTAGCCACGCAGATGTGGAACGAGTACGTAACAACTCATCATATATAGTTCAGGTACAATTTTATTTCAACTTCAAATTCAAAATTCCTTCCATCTTATTTCATTACGATGTGAATCATCTCTAAGCAAGTTAAAGTTTAAACAATAAATTAATTCACCATCTGATTATTATATCATGTTATATATGGTATATCATTCAACAAAATAAAAATTATTTCAAACAATAGGTTATATGAATGCTTCTGTTGATATATGAATATGCTAGGAGTTCCTTCCTTTTAACTTTTCCATATTACTCCCGTGAGCCTGTTCTTACATCCTCTAAGTTAGTAACCTGTCCACAATAAAAAAATTGCCAGATGCATTTATTTTAGATTAATATTAACTCTCATTTCTATTCTAATTTTGTGCAATGATCTAGTATGTCTTACATTCGTACTACCATGTGCAGATATGATTTGGAAGACTTTTCAGACGCGTTGCTTACAAAATTTATGATTGATAAATCTATTATATTGTTGTGAAAGATGCTTGAGTTGTTCTCTCTCAATTTTATCTTTGTTTGATGTATCTTTTATGTTTGTCTAAGACCTTATTATGAATCTTTTTATTGTAATTTTATTACTATACAATTCGGCCTCATGTACTTTAAAATGTTGTGTTATGTTTAATGCTTAATTATTATGTTTAGAATTTAGTGTGTTATCTTTTATCTATTTTCGATTTTTAATTAGTAACCGGATATAATAGCACTAGTTTTTATTTAGTTTGGTTTGAATCGCCAAAATGAAAACTCAAAATTTCAAAATATGAAAATAATATTTTAAACCAAACGGATTTTTCTATTTTCAATTTTGAAAACATATTTCCAAAAAAGGAATATCCAAACGCATTTCGAAAAATAACGAAAATCTTCAAAATGAAAAACTGAAAATGATCATGAAAACTCAAAACGCAAACCAAACGCTACCTTTTTTTTTGTTAATATGTGTCCATTGAGCATAGGTTACCATAACTCTTTAGTACATTTTAATTAATTTTCAATTTCTTCTGAATAATAAAAGGTATTGCTATTAACATTTAAAAAATGATAGGAAGGGGTCAAATTTTATGGCCACTCCATTTCTTAAAAGGTACACAGTTTTTAATTAAATCTATATTAACCAACAAATGACTGTTACTAATTAGATGTTTAAATACGATTCAGTCAATAGAAATGATTCTAAAGCCATTTTGTGTTTCCACTTTAGCCAGTGTACTTCCATATCGTCCGTTTGTGCATGCAAAATAAATCAACCTTTTTGTTACTAGTTAGTAGATATATCAATCCTGTCATGCTAAAACAATAGATAACAAAACTGGACCACAAAAATGACTGCATGTGTCCTAATTCATGAAACTACCATGGTATGCTTAGTTATTATATGTGTTCTAAGCATAGTTTTCATAATCCGACCCTGCAGCGGTTGAACTGCGAATAACCCCGAGCCGGGGGTCAAAGGCCGGAAACTCAATCAAACCTCCTTCATGTAAGAATCTTGGTTCGACCTTTGAATTGGCGGTTTAACCCTTCACTTGAACCCGGTTGAACCATATCATATGCGTAATTTCTTCGTTTCAAAATATGTTTTCAAGTCTCCGTCCGTTTTATGTTCGTAATTAGTGCAGCTGGTGTAATAAATTTTGTTTAATTTTTCATATTTGAATTAATGTGTGTATTATGAATTAATATCGTATATATTTATTGAAGATGTTGATTTATTGTATACTTATGTTTGATACGTTGCATCTAATTGTTTTAATTTTCAAAAAAAAAATTCTGTGGTTTTTGACGGTTCGACCGGTCGAACCCTCGAAACCTCGAACTTTTAGTCCTCATGGTTTGATTCACGGTCCGGTTATGAAAACATCGGTTATAATACATCAGACCACAAACTAAACTTTTATATGGCACATTTAAATTCACTATACTTATGTTTAGTTTCTCTTTTTCTTCGTTGCCAGGAACTGACGCATACCTCCATTTGTCTCAACTTGGTGATTCCCAAGAACCCCTGCCCTGAACCCATTGTTCTGCATTTTGATTTCGATGATTTTTACGTTGAGATTTTTTCTGTATATAATGACTCCTTTTCCAAACGCATAGCTTTAGGCATACGTTTATTGTAGGTTTAAGTTTTTTAACCTTTATGAGTGGTGGATAATAAGAATGGAATATTATTTTGGGCCCATGTCATAAGCTTGAAATTGACTTACCATTCTACTTCTTGTCATCTAATTGATGACATCAAGAAGGTCTCGACAATTTTTTGCCTTTTATTTAACACCAAATAAAAGAAGAAGAAAAAATAATTACTTTGTTATTTGAAAATGCAAACTTTAAGTAGGTTCGTAAACTAAAAAATACTACAATTTATCGGCAATTTAGCATTACTCTTCTTTGGAAATGTGAATTGTATAAGTTTCAAATATCAATATTTAACTCTCTAGATGGGAAACATGACTTGTTTGACTAGTATGTGCTTATGTTGTACTATGGACAACATAGTTTAACTGTCACAACCACATTATATGTACAACACAAAAAAACTAATACATCAATGCTAGCCGTAGTACAAAACTTGTTATGCTTAAGTTTTACAGTACATTTGGATACGAAGAACAATATACAGATCATGGCTCCATAAATGTTGATGTTTTACGTTAGCATTTTATATGTGCTTAAATTTGAAGATTAACAAAAAGAAGTAGAACAGGCAGCAAATTAATAAAGAAGATAGGGATGAGGTTGAGCATGAGAAGCCAAATAACAAGAATAGCATTGTTATTGTCTTTTTATGCACTGCATCTTTCCTGGCAACCTTTTTTATCTTCTCATTTTCTTACTTTCTTCAAAAATCCACTATATTTATATTATATATACTTGCTCGCCTCGAGACAATTTCGACACACTCACTCCAATCGTCTCCCCTCTGTTGCTCTTTAACAACCCATATGCAATGGCAAGCTTCTTGCTATGATATCTTACTAAACTCCATAACTTTATAACTGATTTGCTCCCTCGGTTCTATATTTTTATGAATCTTACATTTCACCAAGAAGCGCACCTAACACACTTGCGTCTGGATCCATTGGCATCATCTTGTCAATCATTTTTTTCGCTTCATTGAAAAGCCCTACTCTCCCAAGCATGTCCACCAGCAACCATACTCCTCCATTTTAGGCTCTATATCGTAACTGTTCACCATGTATTCAAAATAGTGCCTGCCCTTGTGAATCAACCCAGAATGTGCACATATAGTAAGTAGATTCAACAACGTAATGCCATCTGGTATCATTGTTTATCCCTCCATTTCTTTGAAAAGCTCGATCATAGCTTCTCCTTCTCCATGTACTGCTAAGCCTCCAATCATGACTGGCTTTTAAATTTTAGGCTGTTAGAGAGCTTACAAGCTTTTGCTAAAGATCCACATTTTATTAGGATTTTTTTGGTGATACAATATTTCCAAAATTAATAGATTTTGGAGATATTCTCGATATTTAGTTACCCGTTTTGTGTACAAAGGAAATGGAAAGAGAAATGAAAGAGATAGAGATTTGGAGATATTTGCCATATATATTTGATTGCCATATTTTACAAAAGAAGAAACAAAATGAATCAAATAGGGAAATAATTGATTGATGAAGAAAATGGAATATTATCAATCAATTACATGACAAAGTAATTAATGGGAATATTATTATTTCATGAATTGATTTATTTACATAAATCAATTGCTTCATCCCTAAGTAACTTTCTCTATATATAAAGAGAGGCATAGAGAATGTTAAGATATCAGATGTGAGAGAACAATCTCTTGTTTATTTTTTCTTTATTTCTTTATTCTGTAACCTCTTCAAATAGTAATAAAGCTCTTCCCCATTAAAGTGGACGTACACTATCTCGCGATAGTGGAACCACTATAAATCTATGTGTTCTCTCTTGTCTCTATATTATTTTTTTATGTGATCTATAATTATCTATTTGTTCTATCACGCCAAATTGCAAGATCCTATTTTTCTGCTGAGAGGGATTGATCACCCCCCCCCCTTACAACTGGTATCGAAGCTAGATTCGCAAAGAAGGTGTTTTGGTAGAATGACAGGAGGAGATGAAAATAGTACAAATTGTACTTTAGCGCTAGTAGTTGCTCCATACGTCAGAGGCTTCTATGTGGATTCAGGATCACAGTTGACGATAGAGAAGTGGAATGGTGAAGGAGATTTTGAAAAATGGCAATGGATGATGAAAGCGGTTTTGAGGAGAAATCGCGTTCATCGAGTAGTATTTGATACAGAGACACTGCCTGCTGATATTTCATCAGTGAAATTAGAAGAGATGGAAGAATGGACCTTTACTACTCTCCAGCTTGCTATGCGAAAGAATGTAATTTCTGAAATCAGTCAGGAAACCACAGCCAAAGGCATTTGGAAGAAGTTGGAGGTCCTCTACATGATGAAATCCCTAACTAACCGTCTGATCCTATTGAAAACTTTTTTCACTTATAAAATGAAGGAAGGTTCTTCAATTAAAACACACCTAAGTGTGTTTGATGACCTGTTGATGAAGATGAAGTCTGTTGAGTTGAAAGTTGATGAAGAACAGAAAGCAATGATTCTGTTGTGTTCGCTTCCAAAACGATACACTGGTTTCGCTAACAGCCTTATCTATGGTAGAGATACATTAACATTAGATGATGTGAAGACATGTTTGCTTAGTGAGGAGTTGAGAGATCAGATGAAAGAGTTTGGTGTTGGTGATAGTAGTGGAGGAAGTAATAGTAGTTCAGGTTTATTTGTTGAGAGAGGTAGAGCAGAGAAGAAAGTGAAGAATTATAGGGGGCGTTCCAATTCTAGAAAGCCTCATTGGCGGAGTAAGTCAAAAGATGGAAGGTGTCATCATTGCAAGAAATCAGGCCATTAGAGAAGAGACTGCCCAGATCTGGAGAAGAAGACCGAAGGTACTTCATCTATTGCGATGGAGAAAGATGATAGCGATTTATTGACAGCGGTTGTATCAGATGTTGCAGACCACTGGGTATTAGATTCTGGAGCATCATTTCACATGACTCCTAATAAGGATTATTTTTCTTCCTTTGATGCTAAAGAAGGAATTTCCATCCTTATGGGGAACGATGCTACATGTAAGTCTATGAGAGTTGGTTCAATTTGCATTCGCATGTATGATGGGATTGTCCGCACACTTTCAGATGTTCGCTATGTTCCTGGTCTTCGGAAGTCATTGATATCATTAGGCCAATTGGCATCATTGGGATGCAAGATAACCATTGTCAAAGATTTGAGAGTTTCTAGAGAGGCACTTGTATTACTAAAGGGTGTTATAGTAAGAAATCTGTATTTGCTGATGGGTACCACTGTTCATGGAGAATTATGTGTTGGAGTTGATAGTTCTAAAAGTTTGGATGCTACCAAGCTTTGGCATATGAGACTAGGTCATACTTCGGAGAAGAACTTAGAGTTGCTTCGTAAGAAGAAAAAGATCAAGGGAGAAATCTTCAACAAGTTGAACATTTGCAAGGAGTGTGTATTGGTGAAGCAAACCAGAGTTTCTTTTGGTGACTGTATGCATACTTCTAAGAGTGTACTTGATTATGTACATTCAGATGTTTGGGGGCCATACCCTACTGCTTCCATTGGTGGAGCTTATTATTTTGTTTCATTCATTGATGACTACTCGCACAAGGTTTGGGTGTATGTATGAAAGCTAAGTCGGAAGTATTTCAGAATTTTAAGGTTTGGTTAGCTCTTGTTGAAAACCAAACAGGAAAGAAATTGAAGATTCTTAGATCCGATAATGGTGGCGAATATGTCTCCAAAGAGTTCCTCGACTACTGCAGACAACGCGGTATTAGAAGACATTTTACTACACCTGGTGATCCGCAATCCAATGGGGTTGCTGAGAGGATGAATAGGACTCTACTTGAGAAGGCCCGTTGCTTGATATTGACTGCGGGTATGTCTAAGGGTTTTTGGGCTGAAGCTGTTTCGACTGCAGCACATATTATTAATCGGATTCCGTGCTCAGCCATTGGTGGGAAGGTTCCAGAGGAGTTATGGAGAGGTAAAAGCACTTTATTGAGTTATTTTCGTATATTTGGATGTCCAGTTTATGTTCACAATACAGGACAAGGTAAGTTGGAGCCTAGGGCCTCCAAGTGTGTTTTTCTTGGTTATACAGATGGAATAAAAGGATACAAAATTTGGAATCCAGTTACGAAGAAAGTTATACACTCCAGACATGTGACTTTTGACGAGTCAGCAATGTTTAAACCTTTGGAAGGTTTATCAGATGGTTCAGATTCAATTGATGAGAAGGCCAAAAAGACCGAGATTTCCAACTTTCAAACCCGAAGTACAGCTATTACTATTGGAAATAGTGATAGAACAGTTGATGATACATCACATGATAGTCCACAGATTTCCTCTAGTAGTGATGGAGATGGTCATGAAGCTAGAGAGGATAGAGCTCAAGGTGGAGCTGAAGGAGAGTCAGGCGATATAGTCATTCGGGCTAGTCAGAGACCAAAAAGAGCTCCAATTAGATATGGAGATTGGGATTATGCAAATTTGAGCCTTGATGATCAGTTTGAGTACGCTTTACATGTTGTTCATGATGAACCATTAAGCCTTGAAGAAGCCATGAAGTCGAATGATAATTCAAAGTGGAATTGCGCTATGGAAGAGAAGTTAGTTCGCCTTCAGAAGGTTCATACAAATGACAATGCAGTAGATATGTTTACGAAGGCCTTACCTGCTACTAAGTTCGAGCATTGCTCGAACTTGATTCACTTGATGAAGTGCTAGGTGCCACATGGTGGCACTATGGGGAAGAGAGTAACTTGGTTGAAGTTAAGAGAAGATGTGACATTCTTCTTGAATGAAGAGATATGAGTTTATTTTTTGGTTGCACGACGTCTGCCTTATTTTTTTGAGTGTTTCCAACACTTTGTTGGTAGGCGGTGGCCTTGCTGGAGTTCATTAACAAAGTGCAATGAGAGGTGGCTTTTGCAGGAACTCATTGAGAAGCATTCATTTTGTAGTATCTTGGTTTGGAAGAGATATTGTATCAAGGTGGAGATTATTAGGATTTTTTTGGTGATACAATATTTCCAAAATTAATAGTTTTGGAGATATTCTCGGTATTTAGTTACCTGTTTTGTGCATGAAGGAAATGGAAAGAGAAATTAAAGAGATAGGGATTTGGAGATATTTGCCATATATATTTGATTGCCATATTTTATAAAAGAAGAAACAAAAGGAATCAAATAGGGAAATAATCAATTGACGAAGAAAATAGAATATTATCAATCAATTACATGGCAAGGCAATTAATGGGAATATTATTATTCCATGAATTGATTTATTTACATAAATCAATTGCTTCATCCCTAAGTAACTTTCTCTATATATAAAGAGAGGCATAGAGAATGTTAAGATATCAGATGTGAGAGAACAATCTCTTATTTATTTTTTCTTCATTTGTTTACTCTGTAACCTCTTCAAATAGTAATAAAGCTCTTCTCCATTAAAGTGGACGTACACTATCTCGCGATAGTGGAACCACTATAAATCTGTGTGTTCTCTCTTGTCTCTATATTATTTTTTTCTGTGATCTATAATTATCTGTTTGTTCTATCACGCCAAATTGCAAGATCCTATTTTTCTGCTGAGAGGGATTGATCACCCCTCCCCCTTACACATTTTATGTACATGTCGATTGTTGTGGCGGTAAGTTTTAGGTTGAGTTTGATTCCTGTCTTTTGGATGTTTCATTTATCTACTGTGTGTATATATATATGTATATGTATATGTGTGTGTATATATATGTACATATATATATGTACATATATATGTGTATATATATATATATATGTATATATATATATATACATATATATACACACATATATATGTACATATATATGTATATATATATATGTACATACACACACACACACAAATATATATATATATATAAGTGTGTGTGTATATATACTTTTTTTTATTATTCTTTCCCATGCTATGTATTTTTGTTGATTTACACCTTTCTATACTGAATCAATTTCAATCCTTGTGCTTGGATACATAACGATGGAAGGTATGTTCTGATGGACGTCAAAATATTTACCATCAAGGTCATATTAACATATGCCCATGCATTTCAAATCATTATTAGTTCTGTCTATTTAAATCATTTCCACATGTATGGACCTCCGTTTAAATTTTTACCATTTTACTTAATTTTTATAAGGAAATGAGATAAATCACAGTAATGAATACAACAAGGTATATACAAGACTTATATGGATTACTGCATCTCAGCCATTCATTCATCATCCAACAGTTTATATTCATTCTCTGTTTACAAAAGAGTATAATGGATACGGGCCGACTCTGCTGAAGCCCACTTACAAGTTATATCATTTTGTATAAATACAGCAAGTGTTATGTATCTGTTTGATATCTAATTATCAACTTTCTTTTGCATCAGTAAAAGCTTTTTCCATTTTAGTCTTTAATTCAAAATCTTTTATGGTATCAGAGCATGTTATTTGCTTAACAGCATTGTGCCTTGCCATAATCTCATCAGAATTGATCTCATCACTTGAGAATCGGCTGCACTTTTGAATCTCATCAGATCTTTGATCATCATCTGAGATTAAAGAATTTATCACAATCTTATCATTTGATAACTGTGCCGTGCCAAGCTAGGAGGTGTCAGAGATTCATCACCCACCACCCAACTGGCTGCATCAGTTGATCATTAAAGAATTCGATCGGTGACAATATTACCTGATCTGCATCAGACAAAGGTGAATCAGAGAAATGTACTCATCATTTTTCACCAATATATCCTATATATCATCGAAGAAAGTCATTTCTTGATTCTTGATTTGACTTTATCATCATGGCTGATGAGAATGCTGCTGCTTCATCAACTTCAGCACCAAGAATCACTCAGAGTCAATCCAGCATTGCCCAAGATCTCATGAATTCCATCATCAAGCCACAAAGTCAAGCATTCACTGTCCAGTTGGAGGAATCAAATTACTTGCTGTGGAAATTCCAAATGGAAACTGCCATCAGAGGCTATGGAATTGAAGATTATGTTCTTGGAACCATAAGTGTTCCATCCAAATTCACTGCAGATCAAGATGGGAAGCTTATAAGTAATAAAGATTACACAACACACCAAAAGAAAGACAACTTGATCAGCTCATGGTTAATATCCTCAATCAGTGCAAATCTATTGCCACAAATTTTGGATGCAAAACAACATATGAAATATGGCATACTATTGAACAAGTGTTCTATTCTCAATCAGCTACAAGAATCATGCAGTATAAAAGACAATTGCATCATTTAAAAAAGGATAATCTAGGCATGAGGGAGTATCTATCAAAAGCTAAAACAATATGTGATCAACTTGCTTCTACTGGGCACAAAGTATCTGACACTGAACAATTCTTATCCATATTAAATGGTCTTGATGAAGAATATGAGTCAGTGGTGGCAGTAATATCTTCCAATGAAGTATTACCATCATTACAATATGTTCATTCAATACTACTCTCACATGAAGGTAGATTGGAACAAAAGAAATTAACCAACTCAGATTGCTCAATCAATCATGTTGCTAACAGCAGAAACAAGAATCAAGAAAGCAACAATGCAGCAAGAAATCAACATAACAGCAATCAAAGAGGCAGTCAATACAACAGATATAGAGGCAGAGGTGGCAGGCAGAATTACAACAACAGACCAAGATGCCAAATATGTGAAAAATATGGACACACAGCAAACAAATGTTATTTCAGATTTGATGCAAACTTCACTCCAACTCAACAAAGCAGTAATGGTTCAAGAGCTTCAAATCCTAGTGCAAACATGATTAATGCTCAACCAGAAGTCAAAACTGAACAAAGGAATGATGACAGAGCCAAAATTGAAGACATACATGACAACAGTTGGTATCCTGACTCAGGGGCCACTAATCATGTAACAAATGATCTGAGTAAATTAAATCTTGGCAATAGGGAATACAAAGGTACACAATTACTGTATTTAGGAAATGGTAAATCTATTCAGATCTCTCATACTGGTAATGCAAGCTTAAGAGGTATAAGACAACTTTACCTCAACAATTTACTAAGAGTCCCACTTATCAAAAAGAATTTAATGAGTGTATCACAGCTTGCCAAAGATAATAGTGTCTATTTCGAGTTTTATCCAAATCATTGCTTTGTAAAAGATATACTAACAAGGGAAACTCTCTTGCAGGGTAAAGAACATAAAGGATTATACAAATTTGATGTTGCAAATTCAAGAAATGATGATCATAAGGAAAATTGGTGTCATGTTTCAGAATTAAAAACTGATGATAGTAAGAATTTTTTTAATACTTAGCACTGTAAACTGGGTCACCCCAGTATAAAAATTCTAAGACATGTTGTAAACAACTGCAGTGACATATCTGTTAATGAAATTCCAGTTTCTTATAATTGTACATTCTGTCAAATGGGCAAAAGTCATAAGCTTGCATTTCCAGACTCTGAGACTGTCTATCATAAACCATTGGAATCGATTGCCACTGATCTATGAGGTCCAGCCCCAATATGCAGTGATTATGGTTATAGATATTATATCTCATTTATTGATGCATATTCCAGACATGTTTGGATATATTTCTTAAAAGCAAAGTCTGAAACTAACAATGCAGTAATGCGGTTTGTGGCAAATGCAGAAAGACAGACAGGCTGTCAGATAAAAATTATTCAAACAGATGGTGGAAAAGAGTTTCTACCACTGAAAGATTACTTTCAAAGAAAAGAAATCACACAAAGAACTACATGTCCCTATACCTCTGAACAGAATGGTCTTATAGAAAGAAAACATAGGCATATTGTAGAAACTGGCTTGACTTTGTTGGCTCAGGTATCATTACCATTAAAATTTTGGCCTGATGTCTTCTACACAGCAGTCTATTTGATTAATAGACTACCCACAAAGGTACTAAATTATAAAAATCCATTAGAAGTACTAACTAAAGTCAAGCCAGACTATCAAAACTTAAAAGTATTTGGATGTCTATGTTTTCCTTACTTAAGACCTTACAATAATCACAAGTTAGAATTTAGGTCTCAACCCTGCACATTTTTGGGATATGCACTAAATAAAAAGGGGTTTAAGTGTCTTGATAACAAAGGAAGAATATACATATCAAGACATGTAATTTTTAATGAACAAGAATTTCCATTTAGTAATAAAGAAATCAAGACATCTGACAAAATTTATAATGCTAGATACTCATTACCTCCAATAACCCTTTTCTCTGAAGAATTAGCCTCTGATTGCACTGTTGACAATGAGAAAAGAGACAATTCAAGCACTAATCTCTTTAAGTCAGCAAGTGAAACAGGGCAAGAGCAAGGCAACATTTCAGAAAGATCAAGTGATTCTCCTCTACCCAACACCAGTCAACAGTCTGACACATGTCAAATATTAAGTGATACTCTATCACTCAATACTCAACAAGGTGTCACTGAAGATAGCATTGAACAATCTGCTCAACCTGTAAACACTGGACATCACATGATAACTAGGGCCAAGAGTTGCATATTTAAACCAAAAATCTATAGTGTTATGTCAGATTGCACTGAGCCAAGTACTTATCAACAAGCAGTACAAGACACTAAATGGAGAACAGCCATGAAGGAGGAGTACAATGCACTAATAAAGAACAAAACTTGGGAGCTTGTACTCCTACCAACACAAAAAAACATAATTGGCTGCAAGTGGACATACAGAATTAAAAGAAATCCAGATGGTTCAGTTCTTAAGTACAAAGCAAGACTAGTGGCAAAATGGTATTCGCAACAGAATGGGTTTGATTTTAATGAGACCTTTTCTCCTGTTGTAAAACCCTCAACCATTAGGATTATCTTAACTATTGCTTTGCATAAGAACTGGACAATCAGACAATTAGATGTTAATAATGCTTTTCTTAATGGTATCTTGCAGGAGGAGGTGTACATGGAACAGCCACATGGGTTCATTGAAAAGGGCAATGAAAATCTTGTATGTAGACTAAACAAAGCTATCTATGGACTCAAGCAAGCACTAAGAGTGTGGTTTGAAAAGCTAAAATCAACTCTTGCCAAACTTGGATACAACTCAACAAAATCAGACAACTCACTATTCCTTAAATTCTTAGATAATAGTATTATATATGTACTGATTTATATTGATGATTTTATTATCACAGGTAATAACAAGTCAGAAATAGAGAAAACTATACAATTTCTGCATAGGGAATTCACAATCAAAGATCTGGGAGACTTGAACTATTTTCTTGGAATTGAAGTCAAAAGACACCAAACAATGAAATCCAGTTAAGTCAAAAGAAGTATATCACAGAAATTTTAGTAAAAGCCAACATGAGTGAAGCAAATCCATTGCCTACACCCATGACAAGTAACTTACATCTATCAAAACACAGAGGTGAATCCATATCTAATGATAAGCAGTACAGAAGCATAGTTGGTGCACTATAGCATGCCACTATAATAAGGCCAGATATCTCATTCAGTGTGAACAAAGTCAGTCAGTTTATGCAGAAACCATTAGATGAACACTGGAGAGCAGTGAAACGTATTCTAAGATATCTTAGAGGTACTCTGGATCAAGGTCTAATCATGCAACCAAGAAAATCACTGAATATTAATGCATATGCAGACTCAGATTGGGCCACTGACTATGATGACAGAAAGTCTACTACAGGTTACTGCATTTTTCTAGGAAAAAATCCAGTGTCTTGGTGTGCCAAAAAACAATCAACGGTGTCTAGATCAAGTTCTGAAGCTGAGTACAGAAGTATTGCTAGCACAGCACCAGGATTATGTGGATACAATCATTACTCGGTGAATTACAAGTTAATGCCAACAGCAAAGCAATGATCTGGTGTGACAACATTAGCGCAATATCACTTAAAGTCAACCCTATTTTACATTCTAGAACCAAACACATGGAACTCGATCTCTATTTTATAAGGGAAGAAGTGATGAAAGACAAAATTAGAGTGAGTTACATACCTTCAACTTACCAAAAGGCCAATGTTCTCACAAAACCCCTTTCTCGTCAGAGTTTCACAAAATTCAAAAGGGAATTAAATGTTGACGTCGCCGACATCAATCAAAGATCTCAAGTTCCAGTATACATACCAAAAATAGTTCAAGAGCTCAATGAAGACGAGCGACTCAAAAAAATTCATCTTGAAGTCATTTTAAGAAAACTTTCTCCTTCTTCTTTGCTCAAGTCGCAGTCTTTAACCCATCTGGTGACAAATAGGGGAAGAGAAAGACTATTATTGCTGAGATCATCCTCAATTTTTCAAAGATAAATCATATATCTCGCAAAGAAAACAGATCTCATTCTCGCAAGAAAACCCTAGCCGACATTAGATTTGAGGGGGAGTATAAGGAAATGAGATAAATCACAGTAATGAATACAGCAAGGTATATACGAGACTTATATGGATTACTGCATCTCAGCCATTCATTCATCATCCAACAGTTTATATTCATTCTCTGTTTACAAAAGAGTATAATGGATACGGGCCGGCTCTGCTGAAGCCCACTTACAAGTTATATCATTTTGTACAAATACAGCAAGTGTTATGTATCTGTTTGATATCTGATTATCAACTTTCTTTTGCAATCAGTAAAATCTTTTTCCATTTTAATCTTTAATTCAAAATCTTTTAATTTTAATTGCAAAACAAACGTAATATGTACATGATTTTATTTGTAAAACTAAAAAAACACCTTGCTACCTTGAGTAAACACAATGGTCAACAGAAATAAGCAAGAAAAAGAAAATTGAGTTGAGGAATCTTATCGATCAAATGATGAGAAACGTCTCAATGACCTACATGACTACATGAATATTATTTTCATTTATATTTTGAAATCTACTGGGGATCAAATATCGAATCTTAAATAATACTAAGTAGAATTTTTTTTAACCATTATGTTTTGGAGTTGCATCCGTTTTGTATTTCCTGATCCTAGATGTTTTATGTTAGATAAATGATTGAAACAAGAATTTTAGCCATATTTGATCTTATTTTAACGTACATAAAAGGGACCCTCACATGCATATATCTTCTGGATACACCTTCAACGTTCTCCTGCTAATTTTTAATTTAAAATGCCATTCCTTTTTACATATGCTACTATAGTTATAGCACTTATTACATTGCAGCTGCATAAGAAAATTCTTCATTCATCTTAAAAGAGCAATTTATTCATTTTTTCATATCTATTGTCATATTAACCAATATTTATATGTTTGCTTTCTAATATTACATTAATTAATGTTAGCTTTATTACTCGAATGGATTTAGCTAGAAATGTTCTTCCTCTTGCTTGCTGAATCCATACTAACGTAATTGGATCATCAGTTCTGGTGACAAATAAAGACAATTTGAGATCCTATAAAAATATTAGAGGAGAAGGTTGCATGTTTAGTATAGAACCCACTAATGAAGATGTAAGTTTTTTTTTCCTTAATGCTTTCAATATTATTTTCTTTAGTTGTGCGATCATTAACTTATTATTATAATGCTTGCTTTCTTCAAGTTTATAGGATACCCAAATTCAAGCTACAAACAAGTACTATCCTTTGTTTGAGTATGGAAAGGTTTATTATATTTCTAAATGAACTCTTAGGCCTATAAAAAAAGAATTCAGTACTATAAAAAATGAGTATGAGATGATTATAAATGAGCACTCATCAATCGAAAGGGTGGATGATGCAAGTTGTTGTATACCTGAGATCGTATACAATTTTATAAAGATTAACCCACTTCAAAAATATCATGTGGAAGAGGAAGTTGTAGGTAATGCATCCATATTAATTTTAATAAATTATTATTTGTTTGCTTAACATAATTACATTTAGATGTAATCGGCCTTGTTCAAAGTGTCTCATTAATCAAAGGTGTACAAAGAAAAAGCAACAATGAGAACGTTGAAAAACTTGATATAACTATTGCAGATGGTTCGAAAGTAAACATATTATCCTAATTAATTTGTTTAATCAAAATATTTGTGCTGGATTTAATTTACAGAACCAAAACTGTTTATGTCACATTATGGGGAGAACTTGCTATGGAAGTAGGTTCCAAGCTGTTGAAAATGGTTGATGAAGCTCTTATAGTGTCTTTTAAATATGTTAAAGTTGGAGATTTTCAAGGTAAAAAAAACGTTCAATTTTCTATATCCTTACCAATCCATCATGTTTTAAAGATTTTTTATTGTTACGCAGGTTTATCCTTATCAACATTAAGTAAAAGCAATCTAGCTATAAATCTGAGTATACCAGAAGCTACAAATCTTAGAATTTGGTGCGATCGTGAAGGCAAAAATGCAAACATAACCTCTACTAATTATGACATGGTTATGCTTTCTCATATAACAAACAATTCTACATTGGATCATCATAATGTTACTCCTTATCATTTCAAATTATAACATACATTAGTAATTTCATATCAATTGATTTTTTTCCCCTATACAGTCTGTATTCTTCAGTGTATTTGTTTACATAACATACATTATGAGTCAAACATTATGGTATCGAGCCTGTAAAAGTTGCAACAAAAAGGTAATTGATGCTGCAAGATCGGATTATTGGTGTGAAGCATGGCAACATGCCAAACAGCTCATTTTGTAACACTTTTCCGCTTTAAATTTGTAATGGTTATAACCATTGTAAATTTGTAACAGTTATTTCCGTTACAACCATTTATTACGGTTATAACTATTACTAAATCTGGTAGTTTGGTAAATAATTAACAGCAATATGGATAGGAGTGTCATTTTGTTTATTGTTGGTACGCATCCGGTTTCTCATGCTTCTAAATCATTTCCCACACTTCCAATATCATTTTCCACTATCGTTATTCATTCTGTAAATCAAAAATTAAATCTTGGGTTTTCACCGCCTCCGTTATTGCTACCTCCGCCTATAGCTTCCCTTTCCACCTCGTTACCATTTTAAGATTACCCACCTCTGCCTCTATATTCTAGGTTTATCGTCTCCGCCTCGTGCCGTTTGAAGCAGGTCCTTCCTCAATGGAACTATTCTATGATTTATTGAAGGGTAGGCTAAGCTTCACTAAGAGGTCCAGGGGTAAGAAGGTATCCAGAAAAATTAGAGGTTTGAAGAAGAAATATTTTCATACAGTGAAGTCTTTTACAATTGAACAAGACTTGAAAATGAAAGAGATCGCTGATAGAGTATGTAAGAGAAAGTCTTCAAAGAGAAAGTTTCCATTACTGGAGGCAGAACTCCAGAAATTGGGTCTTCACGATCATCAAAAGAAATTCAAATCTGAAGAAAAGGCTGTGGCTTTAGAAAACAAACTCAAAATGCGAAGAATCGATGATATGAAGGTGGCTCTGAAACGGCTGGCACTGGAAAGGAAGATCTTAAAGTTTCACTTGGAGGTTTATCAAAGCTCAGATGGCTAGGTATGAAAACGCATGATATCCTTTGATTAAAAGTTTTATGATTCTTTCTTTAAGAGATTTTTTTGGTTTGCTTATGTTATACGATGCTTCTTTTGTCCTTAAGAAAGAACGGTGGGAAAAAGTAGTTTTATTCTTTTGTTATAAAATTTGGAAAGATAATGTGTAAAAGACAAGCTAAGCTGTCTTATTCCTTTGTTATAAAATTTGTCTCTGTATATGGGATGAACACTCAAATATTTCGTAGAAGTAGCAGCCACTGGATTGCTATGAGTTGTTAGTATAGGTTTGTGAAATTTAAAATTAGTTTCTTATTCATTTTAGTTTAGAGTTGTACCGACAGTTTCCGTCAATAATAAATTGAGCTTAGCAACAAGCAAGTGGCAACATCATCTTGTGCTTTCAGTCTTTGAGCTTTGAAGTATATATGTAAAAGTGTCACTACATTGTCATATTGCTCCATGTTCAAATAGTTCAAAAGTTCATTCATGATGTAACTGAAGGCCTTGATTTGTACAGCAGCTTATAGGACTCTTTTCTTAGTGTAATCTTGATTTCTTCTTTCATATAAATGTTTTGTATGTCAAATTCAAATTTATGGTTTTGTTATATCAATGAAATTAGATGCATTTGCCACATTCGCAGTGCAGCTTTATAACCATGGATCAAAAGCTGAATTGTGGATAAATTTCGTGCACCAGTCCCACTTATGTATCACCACATATTGGGACTCCACTAAACCCACTGCTCTTTTAATACTCACCGCCATGTTCATCAAAATGACACGGTTGCAATTCAAACAGTATTACTCAAACAACATACTCATATTCAATCGTCCCGAACAGGTAGCTTAATGATCACTGAGGGTCTTGAAATCTGTCCCTGCTGTTGAGGAATGTGGCAACTGCCCTCTTTCAATCTATCACATTATCACTTTCTTCTACTTGCTACTTTTGTCATTTTCTCCCTTGATTCTTTTTCACCAAACTTAAATCTAATTTCACAACGTTATCGTTTCCGTTTTACAACACTCTGCTCTCATTCTGAAATGATGTTTGATTCATTTGCTAATATAGTAAATCAAATAGTTTAGAAAATGCCTGATGAAATGGAAATACCATGAATTTTTAGCATGGGCCAAAGAAAATACCTTAGCTATAAGCGGTTTCCCAAGTAAATGTGAAATATGGTTATGTGCTTAATTTGAGAAAATGGTTTGTTCAATCTTACAGGCGGTGGAAGGAAATTTTTGAAGTGGTAATGGAAGCTGCCAATAATTTATTTTACAACGAATGTTAACTTGTTTGTAGTAAACGTGATATTAAATGTAGTATTTTTTTTTAAATAAGTATAAACCTATTTGTAGTAAATGTGATATTAAATGTAGTATTTTTTATAAGCATAAACCTGGTTGCATAAAGTTGTTGGGAGCTTATTACACAGGTTCTCGTCTTATTATTCACATGTTATACTTAATAAAGCTAGGGTTATTCACAAAGTGCTTGATGGAAATCCTGAAAGATATTTCAAATGTTTTTTTATCTTAGATGGGAAGCATGAATGGAAACGGATGGAGCTAGGAAACAAAGATGTTTAAAGCTTATTTCGGGGAATCATAGAAGTCGGGTGTGTAGGTAAGGCAAGTGTTTTGGTTAAAAAACTTGTATTTCTATTAGCATGAAAGTATGACGTCTCTAACTTTTGGTTTGCTTAATCGTGGAGTTATCGTTACTAATTATTGTATGTTTGTAGGAGGGAAGCTTAATTATATGTGTTAATGTAGTTAACTACCAATGAATACTTTCAACTTTATCTATCGTTAACACCTGACCCCATCTGTTTGTTCTGGTAAATTGTTAGCACTGAAGTTGATTTGTTGCACCTGATCTATATAAGAAGAAATCAAACTAGTTATTTCATGTAAGTATATTACCTTGGGCTTGTGTTTTCTCTTTTATCCCCGACTTTTGGTGTTTGAATTTGTTAGAATTTCGATCAGGAGGTTGGTTATTGTTTAGGTGCATGATACTAAGTAACAAAATTGTGGTTCTTATATAAAAATTGTTCATAGTTCACTGTTGTTGTGATCAGTATGCATTGGAGTTTGGTGATTATTTGCTTGCCGGATAAATAAGATGAATTAGGTCTAGTTATACTCCACCTTGAAGAAAAATATTGCAATCTGGAAATATTATTTCAATCTTTGCGTATCATTAAATTCTATGTGAGGTATGAAATATTTTTGACACTTTTCTTTTTAACCTTATGTAGTTCCATGTATATAAAACTGAAAGCGAATGTGTAGCATTTCTAGCAATATTGGATCTTCTGATGTAACAGTGACATTAAATGGAAAATCTTATAAAATACCAGGATGGTCGTTCAGTATACTTCCTGACTGTCAAAATGTGGCATTCAATGCAGCTCAGGTAATTATTTGTTCATCTGAATTAACATATCGATTTAATCTTGACTATATTTTTCTGCACCCATATATTGACATTCACTTGCCCAACATAGATAAATTCTCAAACTACTCGTTTGAACAAGAGATACGTAGGAGTAGGCAAATATTTACATTCGTCTTCATAAGAATTGAAGTCAAGTTGGAGTTTTATGAATGAACCTTTAGGCATATCAAAAAGCTCAGCTTTCACTCATGCTGGATTACTGGAGCAGATAAGCACTACTACTGATGCTAGTGACTATCTGTGGTATTCGACTAGGTTTGTCTTATTAACTTATCTTTTGTTACAATCATGTGAAGGATTATTCTTCTTTTTAATGTGTACTGATATTTTTAATCAAATTTGACAGCATTGATATTAATGGTGATGAGCCAATTCTGATGAATGGGACACAGACTAATCTTCATGTAGAATCTCTTGGTCACATGTTACAAGCATTTGTTAATGGGAATTTCGCAAGTGATTAATTCTTTGCTCCAATTCTTGACTTTAAAAGGTTGAAATCTAAAAAATTTCATCTTTTTTATGACAAATATTTGAATGACTGTCTGCTTATTTCAGGGCGTGGGATAGGTACAAGTAGCAAAGAAAAAATTTCCTTTAACTAAGCATATTGGAGTTCGGTCATTTTACCGATGAAGAAAAATATTGTAAATATGAAATAATGCTCAGTTTTTAACAGAGCAATATGCTTAGTTTTTAACCGAGCAAACTCGATCAGTTTATAACTGATCATATGCTCAGTTTTTAACTAAGCATGCCTCAGTTTTTAACTGAGCATATGCTCAATTTTTAACTGATTAAACTCGCTTAGTTTTCAACTAAGCATAGCTCAGGTTTTAGCTGAGAAAACGCTCAATTAAACACTCAGTTTTCAATTGAGCAAACTCGCTCAGATTAAATGAGCAATGTTTCAGTTTTAACTGAGTAAGGCTCAGTTTTTAACCTAGCTTATGCTCGGTTTTTAACTAAGCTTATGCTCAACTTTTAACCCAGTTTTTAACCCAGCTTATACTCAGTTTTTAACCGAGCTTATGATAAGCTTTTAACCCAGTTTATAAGGTTGTGAAATTTTGGTATGAACATATATAAATAAGAATGGTGAACTATAGTAAGACTGCTGTATTGTCAGATAACTGTTACTACATTTCGTTGGAATGATGTCCATGTGATTTTTTTATGTAATTTTCTTGGATCTTTTGCTAAATGAATATTTTGTGTTGATTTACACAGGATTGTGGTGAGTAGGTTTATTTGGGAGGGTTTGATACAGCTCATGCAGCTGCAAGGTTAGATTTCATGCTCAATATTATGTTGTGGAGTATGAATTAATAGTTTTCTTATTCTTTTCTTACTTATTTCTTGTATTTATAGGGCATATGATCGTGCTGCGATTAAATTCATGCAATTGTCATACTTTGACTAACAACATATAAATGTACCTATCCAATTCCAAACTACCATCAGCTGCTAAATTCATTTGTTATTGAATTATCAACATGTAAATGTACCTATCCAATTCCAAACTAATATCTTATATCTAAGCTTGTAGAATTGTTTCCGTAGGTTTTCAATTAACAATGAATAAACTTTCCAGCTTATATGCCATCTAAGGTGTAGATTCATGTGTTCAAAACAACAATATAGTGTTTAGTATAGGCTCATATTTGCCTTCTTTTCTGTGATGATCTTAATTATTACAACACTACCATGCTATCCATGTTGTTAAAGGTAAGTGGAGGTTTTTTTTCTCTCCTCGTTCCTATTGCAAATTAAACTGACTTTGTGGTAAAATATATTCGCTTCAGTGTTTTCTGCAGTCAAAATCTATATGCCCCTCTGACCCTTTGGTGTACAATGAATTGGAGTAGTTGCATATCATATGGAGGAGTAAGAAACTTCAACTCTCCTATCAATGTTAGGTTTTCCATTATGCAGTAATATATAGCACTATGATGCATTGTTATGATTGTTTTTCAATGTTCATTTAATGTCTGCAGTTATTAAAAAGCAATTAAGTGGAATGAGAAAACTTTATCTCACGAAGCATATTCATTGAATGAAATATGGAACAACTTTGGTGAATCTTGCTCATTCACAAAGAAATCTAAATAGTGAATAATCATCTATACAGTTGCAGTCAGCATATTTAGCTACAACTTCATGATTAACTACTTATTTTTAATAACTGCATTTGAATCGGATTGTAATAGATATTTTGTATTTCGTTTATTGGTCATTATCATTCTCGTCTGTTACCATTACAAATGTCAATCATTTTTTTTTGTTTATTTCTTTTTGTGTTTGAAATGTGTAAGTGTAATGCATGTCTTCTCCTATTATATGCCTGCAGGATGTGTTTATAAAATCGGGTTTCATGGCATCATATGCTGAGAAATATCCAGTTGGATAAATCATTGCAGCCATTAAGAAGGCATTTGGCGCTACACCTGAAATTATTTGTAAGAGTGGGTCTGTACAGGAACTACGCATATGCTTCACTAAAGATTTCCAAGTTCATACTCCTAAACATATATGTTTTAAATTAATTTTAGATATGAGTAGAAATTTATTTATGACTGTTTGGCATGTTTTATTCATTATCTCTGATAAATCGCATTCATTTAATATAACTGCTAATTAATTTTATTTATTGCTTAAATTTGACAGTTAGAATTTATTTAATTGCATATTAACTGCCAGTCATAGTTATGTTAAAATTTTTATTTCATATTAACTGCCAGTTAAATTTACGTTTATTTTTGCATATAAACTGCCAATTAACAGTTATTAAATTTATTTTGAGTATAAACTGATAATTGATACCATTATTTATCACCTGTTATATATTGATGTTGTATTAATTTAGATGATTAGTGGTTGGAACTACTTAGAAATTTGAAATTTGTAACATATGAGATAAAGAGTAATATTGTTAAACATTAAATTAAATTAAAAGATGAGATAAAACTTGTATAAGTTCATTTGCATTTTCTTTAACATATATAACTTACCAAATATAAAAAGTTGAAATGTTTAATAATAAATGTAGTAGAAATTTGTACAAGTAATAGTAGGTAATGAAGCATTCAATGAATTTACTGTATTCAATAACTTAAGATATAATTGAAATTTTACCAAGTAAATATAAATAAAGGTAAGCATGATAGATAGATGATTATAAAACTTAAGGAATTAAAGTAAATAAATAAGGACATGCTATTATAAATGAATGAATAATTATAACAAAATATAAGGAACCAGCATGACCTGAGTTAATGGAATTGAATAATTGTAAGTAATAAGTAAAAATGAATGAGCAAACCTTTGATAAGTAAATGTGAATGAGAAGAAAATCACTATATAAACAAAAAGGGAAATCAAACAACTAAAGCATGAAATTTATAATAAGTTAGTTTAGTTGCTGGGTTGAATTGTTATTGTTTGATTTATGGTTGGTTGGGTAAGGAAATTTGAAGTTGTTGGATGAATAAATAATCTATTTTGTTCCATCTAAGTCCGTTGAGTAAATGATGCACTTGATAGTTATTTTTCATTCCGTACAATTTCAAGTTTGAACCCAAACAACTATTTGCTTGTTTGTTTGAATGGTTGTTTTGTTTTGATGTGTATGCTGTTTGTTGAGATTGATGGTTGTTGTATTCATTGTTGTTAAGATTGAAACCACTTAAATATTTCACTTTATACAAATTGTTGACACTTTGGTTTATTTAAGTAAAATGCAGGACATGGAAGCAAATTGCTACTGCATTTGGTTTCATAAATTTAGCGTTAATTGCCCGACAATAGGTACGTTTCGGATTTCGGTTTATAGCGCTTTTTTATATATTTTCCCGTGTGGGATATACTATTTTGTTATATTTAATATTATATTTTCTTCCGAGCCTCTCCGTACAAAGGAGACTTTGCCAAAATTTTCCGTAAATTTTGGACTTAGAAAATTCTGAAAATATTTTCCTGACTTTTATTGATTTAAGCATAAAAAGAATTAATAATCATAAAATGAGTATATTAATTGAAAAGAATAAATTCTGTAAATTGTTGTTATAAAGCAAATATTTTGAATAGGATGTTACATTCATACTCCTAAACATATATGTTTCAAATTGAGTATAATACATTATCATGTTCATAGTGAATTAGTGTTTAGGTAACATAATACAAGTATTTGTATTTAAAAACCGAAAAGGGTACTGAGCAAATATAAGAGCAACTATGTTTAAAGAAAATGAATCCAAATACAAATTTGGTAGTGCTAAAATCTTGTTATGTCAAAGGTAGTATTACTTATATTTCATTCACCTAGAAACTAGCTTGTTTTTGTTTTGGAGTGTCTGCTGTTGTGTCCGTATGCATGTCATTGTTCATACTATTTTACCCATAACTTGAATTATCTTAGAATGGATATAACTGTTGTTTGGTTTTGTTCTAATTATTGATCGTATGTTTTCTTAATGTTAATACTATATATTTTTTGTATAGATTGTTTGTAGCTGTAATAAAATATTGGTGCTATATAGTTTGTTTGATATTGTTTTAGTTATCACGGTTATAAGTGTTAGAAAATAACCTTTCGTAATGGTTATAACTGTGATATAATTTGCATTTTTCACGGTTATAAGTGTTAGAGTTTCCTTTTTGATAATGGTTATAAATGTTAGAAACTATTGTTCTGTCACGGTTATAAGTGCGATACTATCTAAATTTCACATGGTTATAAGCGTTAGTAATAACCATTTTATCACGATTATAACCGTGAGTAGATACTGTTCTGTCACGGTTATAAGTGTGATAATATCTAAATTTATCACACTTATAACCGTGGGAATTTACTATTTTTATCACGGTTATAACCGTGAGCAAAAGTGTGACTGAATTTGCCCATGATACCTATTTTCACGGCCATAACCGTAACAAATTAGTTTTGTCACGCTTATAACCGTGAGGAAATTGCCTTTCTGTTGTTGTGACATGTATGGGCGTCCATTTAAATTTTTGCCATTTTACTTAATTTTTCCAAAACAAACGCAATATGTACATGATTTTATTTGTAAAACTAAAAAACACCTTGCTACCTTGAGTAAACACAAAGGTCAATAGAAATAAGCAAGAAAAAGAAATTGAGTTGAGGATCAAATGATGAGAAACGTCTTAATGACCTACATGACTACATGAATATTATTTTCATTTATATTTTGAAATCTACTGAGGATCAAATATCGAATCTTAAATAATATTAAGTAGAATTTTTTTTAACCATTATGTTTTGGAGTTGTATCCGTTCTGTATTTCCTGATCCTAGATGTTTTATGTTAGATAAATGATTGAAACAAGAATTTTAGCCATATTTGATCTTATTTTAACGTACATAAAAGGGACCCTCACATGCGTGTATCTTCTGGATACACCTTCAACGTTCTCCTGCTAATTTTTAATTTAAAATGCCATTCCTTTTTACATACGCTACTATAGTTATAACACTTATTACATTGCGGCTGCATAATAAAATTCTTCATTCATCTTAAAAGAGTAATTTATTCATATTTTCATATCTGTTGTCATATTAACCAATATTTATATGTTTGCTTTCTAATATTAGATTAATTAATGTTAGCTTTATTACTCAAATGGCTTTAGCTAGAAATGTTCTTCCTCTTGCTTGCTGAATCCATATTAACGTAATTGGATCATCAGTTCGGGTGACAAATAAAGGCAATTTGAGATCCTATAAAAATATTAAAGGAGAAGGTTGCATGTTTACTATAGAACTCACTAATGAAGATGTAAGTTTTTTCCTCAATGCTTTCAATATTATTTTCTTTAGTTGTGCAATCATTAACTTATTATTATAATGCTTGCTTTCTTCAAGTTTACAGGGTACCCAAATTCAAGCTACAAACAAGTACTATCCTTTGTTTGAGTATGGAAAGGTTTATTATATTTCTAAATGAACTCTTAGGCCTATAAACAAAGAATTCAGTACTATAAAAAATGAGCATGAGATGATTATAAATGAGCACTCATCAATCGAAACGGTGGATGATGCAAGCTGTTGTATTCCTGAGATCGTATACAACTTTATAAAGATTAACCCACTTCAAAAATATCATGTGGAAGAGGAAGTTGTAGGTAATGCATCCATATTAGTAATTTTTAATAAATTATTAACCGGCCTTGTTCAAAGTGTCTCATTAATCAAAGGTGTACAAAGAAAAAGCAACAATGAGAATGTTGAAAAAATTGATATAACTATTGCAAATGATTCGAAAGTAAACATATTATACTAATTAATTTGTTTAATAAAATATTTGTGCTGGATTTAAATTACAGAACCAAGACTGTTTATGTCACATTATGGGGAGAACTTGCTATGGAAGTAGGTTCCAAGCTGTTAAAAATGGTTGATGAAGCTCTTATAGTGTCTTTTAAATATGTTAAAGTTGGAGGTTTTCAAGGTAAAAAAACGTTCAATTTTCTATATCCTTACCAATCCATCATTTTTTAAAGTTTTTTATTGTTACACAGGTTTATCCTTATCGACATTAAGTAAAAGCAATCTAGCTATAAATCTGAGTATACCAGAAGCTACAAATCTTAGAATTTGGTGCGATCGTGAAGGCAAAAATGCAAACATGACCTCTACTAATTATGACATGGTTAGGCTTTCTCATATAACAAACAATTCTGCATTGGATCATGTAATGTTACTCCTTATCATTTCAAATTATAACATACATTAATAATTTCATATCAATTGATTATTTAATTTTTTTCCTATACAGTCTGTATTCTTCAGTGTATTTGTTTACATAACATACATTATGAGTCAAACATTGTGGTATCGAGTCTGTAAAAGTTGCAACAAAAAGGTAATTGAAGCTGCCAGATCGGATTATTGGTGTGAAGCATGCCAACAAAATGAAAGTAATTGTATTTTGAGGTAAAAATTTAGAGTTAAGTATTTATAGTAACCGTTAATGTATGTAATAATATGTTTGTGTAATGTAGATATATCATAGTAATGAAAATTAATGATTCATCCGTCGAAGCTTGGATTATTGCTTTCAATGAACCAGTAGTGCTGATGACCTTTATAAGATTAAAAATGATGAAGGTGTAGATGTATACCAGCAAAAACTACAGGAGTTGTTATGGGTCTCTGGTCTTTTCAGGGTCGGTGTTGCCCAGATTGATTGAGTGCATGAATAAAAAAAAAAGATCTCCATTATTTCTCAATCAATTATTGACTATTCGGTTGAATTAAGATTCTTGTTGGAAAATTTAGTTTTTTTGATTTTCTATTTCAGCAATATTAGTTTATTTATTTTTTACTATTTTCATTTCAACAGTGTTAGCTTTTTTAATAGCATTTTCATTTCAGCAACGATAATTTTTTGAATAACAATGGAACTTTTCGAAAATTTATTTAAATACTATAGTTCAATAATATGTTATTTATTTATTACATTTATTCTTGCATTTTTCATCTTCTTCATTTAAATATTCACAACTATGATGATATGTTTTGAGCTATTATATGTTTGATTTTTTCCTTTTATTTTTTAAATCCAACTAATGATTTAGAGCTACAAAGAAGCTTAAAATTAAGAGTATATTGATTCTTTTGATACAAAATATATGTATATATATGTGCCTGCGATTGATTCATAATAATAAATTGATAGGAGAAGCTTTGTATCAGGCTGGCGTACATATACAATTCTTATTTTAATCGGGTTTAGGCTTTTTCAATCACTTTAATTTCTTTTAATGCTGTTAATTTTTCATCAATTTCGTAATTATGAAAAAAAAAAATAACAAATACTTTTTTCCTTTCATATTTTAAAACTTGACGGACAGTTTTCCCACCGTTGTGTGGTTATAATGGTATGAAAATGGCTTTATATGTGACCTTTATGTAGCGATGAGTTTCTGCAATGTTACGTTAACATTTTCACACTCCTTTTCAACTTTCAAATTATGACCGAACAAATTATTTGATTAAATATTTACCGTATTGAATTTGACTCTTTTGATTAATAAATAAATAAATAGGATGTATAAAGCATGGGTAATACTATACTTGGTTAAATTTGTTGTGCTTGATTTCCTGCTACAATTTTTAATTGTATTAATTTTGAAGATTTTTGAAAGTAGTGTTGATTTACTTGTCATTAGTATACAAATGATGATGATTTGATTAATGTGCCTCACCAACATTTTTTATGTTAGGTCCAGCTGACTTACATACCCAGACGTCAGTAGAATACTGGAAAAAAATTTGTAAATACTTGTTCCATACCCAAGTAATATTGGTCTAGAATTTATTTAATTAAAAGTATACCAGAAGTAAAGACCACGTAGATAAGTAATTAAGCATCATGTTTAGAAAAAGCTTGAACCATGGTTGTTGTTTTTATAATTTTTAATACATCGTAGTGTACGATAAAAATGGAAATACATCCCTGGTCTTCTTTTTCTCAGGCTCAACAGTATAATTATGAATCATGAATACTTATCAGGTGGTTCTAAGTTGTTTGGTTGATGGCACTTCGTCAATTGAATTCTGAATCACAGATACATTTATTCAGTGATTGGCACTTCACGCCCTAATCTGTTAAGTGTTTATTTGTACGAGAATGTGTAATATATTCTATGAGTTTTAACTCTTATGCTATGCAAGAATATGGATATTTGATATATTCTCATCACAAATAAAGGTTATATGGAGAAAAATCGCAATTTGCAATGCACGAAACTTTGATGAAGTTGGTTCATTCGAAATAAACAAATAAACCATAATGTGAGATTGTGTATTCAATATAAAAGATTATAATAAGGATCTTATTATGTTAGGCGTAACACTTGGCCAAGAGCTACAAGATGTACCTAGGAAATCAATCGTTGAAATGTCAGTTTGATTACTTTACATAAATACAACTTATTCGATATACTTAAATGTTAAAGAAGAATGAATGCATTTTTGTAAAGGGTTTGTTATGGTCTTGTAGCAAGGGTTTCCTTTTTAATGGTTCAATCATTTTGAAAGAAAAGCGAATGTATGAGAGTAGATGTGATTTAGGTACAGTTTGGATGCAGAGGTGAATGGTTACCTCTATTTAAGAAGAGATGTTGAAAACAATAATTGTATAAAATACTAAAGTTATTTAATATCGCACGAGAAATGTGATTTATATTTCAGATGCCTTTTCATATAGGATTTTTTTTCTACAAAAGTTATTTCTTCAAGTTCAAGATATTTGACCTGAAACTCTTGATTGTAAACTAGTTATAGCATATTAAATAAAATTCTATAATAAGTGGCTGAATGGAACTTCATGTTTCATTAGCTATTATGCTAATGATAAAAATAGTGGGAGCATACCATATAATACTTCTTAGTGGACACATCAAGTTACGAAAGATTATTCGTGAACATACCAAATATTATTTATGAAACAATAACTGTAATCTTAAAATATATATAATTTTTATTTTTGTATGAATATTCGTTATAAGATAAAAATATAAAAAATTTATTTGTTTTCATAACAAAAGCGATACTTTAGAAAATACAGAAGCAACTGAAAATTGTCAATTATTTTGGTATTATGGACCGAGCAAAAATTTTGAGAAATAATTATTTAATCATATGATTATGAATCATATGTTACTGATGTTGTATCTTCAACGATTAAGGACAAAAGACTCATTTAGAAGGAGCGACACAAGAGTTGATGACTCTTCGGACAGATTCATTTTGATGTATGCAATCATATGTCTAATGATACCAAAATGGTTCCACATCTTTCGTTAAGTTCAAAAATGAATTAGCATAGAATAGAACGTGTCTATTTGATATGCAAATGGTATATTTACGATAAGTTCATTGAATATAAAACGGAAGTAGTAAACATAACATGTAAAGAATATAAAAGAATTCTACTTGACCGAACAAGTGAGCATACTGGGAAAAAGTTTCAAATGTACCTAAAAATGAATAAGATTCGATCTCAAATGCCACTCCTCCTTATGGTATATAATGATGTATCGGTAAGAAATAATTGGACTTTGTTGGACAAAGTACGATTGAAGATGAGAGAAATTTAGTTAACTTCTTTCTGTAAGGACGTGTAATTAAGAGTACGTATATTAGGTTAAATTTAATTTCATTTAAAATAGAGTCTACAAAATCATACAAGATAAAAGTGATGCAACAATCCCTACATCCTAGATCAAGGAATTGACGGGTTATATGAGTCGAAAGGTTGCATATAATACTTGTTCGTAAGGGACGTTTAGTGGATCAACTCAAATGAGTTTGAGATCGATCAATATTGATTGATCTATTTGTGTTATGAACACAAGTTTCTAAACTTAATAACCAAATCAATTATACACAGACATATCTCTGTGTGTGTGAATGTGTGTGTATGCAATTTAAAAATTGTTTATGAATATATATTCCGTTACACTGAGAAATAATTGTTGTTTGAAAAAGCACCAACTTCATAACGAATGAATTTCTTTTAGAAATTATTAGTAGTGAAATTAATTTGGATATGATCCAAAGAAAAAAAAATATATTATAAAGGATGAAATGAAATTGACCAAGCCTAAGAGGATAGACCAAATTTGAATGTCTAATAAGAACTTTCGCAGATTAAAGAGAAATTGTGATTTTCTTATTGACGTCGAGAAAGGAACATCCTTAGTTATCGATAAGTCGGTAAGAGTATTGCCTCTAACATATGACATGATGTGCAAATCTAGAATGAATTCCAGGTAAGAGGTATATTATCAATATATGATTTTGACAGTTGCATCTGAAAGTATATGATCTGTTAGCCACAAAAGTATCTTCTAGAAGAAAACCAATGCAGTTGGAATATGGTAAGTTATATTGATAGAATAACGTTGTAAAATTCAATTATTAAAATTAACGTAACAAATTAGTCATTTAACGTTCTTAAATTAATTCGGATTTTACTTACAAAATTATCGTTTGATATGAGTTTGAGCTTGCGATATGTATGTTGAAACAAAAATTCTAAATAATAATTAAGAATATGATGTTTGTGCTTAATAATCAAAACTCTCGAAGTCAGCTAAAGTGATTATGAGTTTGTTGGTTGTTGGATAGAATATAAAAAAACTGATGCACAAGTACCGTTCAACGAGCATTGGATTGGAGCAAATATTTTGATAGAAAAATCAAACCGTTTAAGTCTTAATCAAAATATATAGGAAGCACGCGCCTGTAATAAAAACTATGAAGATAACATAATATTTCTAAAACATATAAGTAAACAACAAACTTATAATTGTTAATAATGTACTCATGGTAAAATTACTATAGCTTGGTTGTTTAATTTTCGATATTTGATGAGCATCTTTTATAATCAGTATAAAAGGATGTTGGAAAGGTCCAAACAATATATACATACATATAAAAATATAAAAATGTTTAATTTAGAGCAACGGATATCTTGTTTCGTGAATTAATTCGGGTCGTTCTAGCATTAGCAAGAAAATGGTTTACCCATCGACAGTGTTTACGTGGAATTGGGAAATGGATTGAAACTGAAAGAATTTTCGGACATCCTTTGCAAAGCACACTACACTACGTCAATTCTACGTCAAAGCCTTGAAATTGTATGCAAAGCACTACACTATTTGGGTTTCGGTTCCATCAAGAATAAAATCAAACGCCAGCACTCGCGATAACCTCTGCTGCCAGAGTTTCAGGGAGCAGTCACTAGCAGTGGCCAATGGACTAACAAGCAATGGATTCGAATTCACATGTACCGGCCATTTATGCAAACCTGTAATTTGCGAGTTCGAGATGGGGTTCGAGTTTGTAGTTGTCATGAAACAACAGGGAATGATCCTCAAGTGACAGGCAACGAAATTGGAAGCTGGTTGGAGGATCTGTGTTCAAAGAATGCCAAAAGGAAAGGCGGTGTCATAATCTCCCATGCCTCTAATAATTCAACTGAGGACACTCCGAACATACAGGAACCACTTCATTCCTATCACCTGACATGGGCGCGGTTTTTTATGAAACAACCTTTCTACGGAACTTGAAAACACATTAATCCAACAACTAAGAAGAAGAACCAATCATGTTAATTATATTTATTTGCAACACATATACAACAATCTACAAAACATCTGAGGGGATATCAATGTATCAATTAATCACAAATCAATGAACTAGGGAAAATAAATGAAAAAGAATAAATGAACATGATCAATGAACAAGATAAGTAACAAGCAAAGCTAAAAGCATTAACACGTAAGCAATGCCTTGATCAACTGTCGTGCCATCACTTTTCATCATCGGAGAAGGCGCTATGTACCGATCTTCTGCATTTCCAAGTTGCATAAATCCCAAAAATAGCTAAGCAACGACCAACAAACCCAAAATACTCCTTGAGCTCATTTTCTGTACAAGAATTATGGAGGATTAATTAATAAGGGGAAAACTTATGGAGACGATTGCACTTTATGATGTCAAATGGTAATCTTTTTATATGAAAATGGCTTCATATGTGACCTTTATATAGCAGCGAGTTTCTGCATTGCTGCGTTGACATTTTCACACTCAGTTTCAACTTTCAAATTATGAATGAACAAATTATTTGATTAAATATTTTTCCTAATTGAATTTGACTCTTTTGATAAATAAATAAACAAATAAAAGGGATAAAGCATGGGCAATACTGTATTTGGTCAAATTTGTTGTGCTTGATCGATTCCTGCTATAATTGTTAATTATACTAATTTTCGAGATTTTTGAAAGTAGTGTTGATTTACTCGTCATTAGCATACAAATAATTGATGATTTGATTAATGTGCCTCATCAACGTTTTTCGTGCCAAGTCCAGCTGACTTAAACTACCAAGACATAGGTAGAATAATGGAAAAAATAAAATTGTGCATGCTTGTTCCACACCCAAGTAATATTGGTGTATAATTTATTTAATTAAAAATATGCTACAAGTAAATGTTGAATATTTTTCATGAGAAAGAGAGAGAGAGAGAATATAAAAAACGGACCATTTTTTGTTGAAAACTTTTCTTGTATTGATGGTAGATTTCTTGCTTGATTGATTGATACAAAATGATAAGAGATCTCTTCTATTTATAGGACTCCATAGACTATTCTAAAAACATAACTCTCTAAATAATTCTAGAAACATGACTCCATACATAGTTCTTATTTCTATTAGAAAATTCAAAAGCTCTCAATAAACTATAGTAAACGCAAGAAGACTCAAGAAACTATAACAATAAGAAGCTTTTAGAAATTAAGCATAACAAATCAAGTTTAATATTTCAACACCCCCTTTAAACTTGATTTGTAACTCCAAGCATATTCCTCAACTTGACAAAATTCTCATGCTTAAGAGGCTTGATAAAAATATCAGTTATATCATGCGTCTTCATGTACTCTAGTTGCACATCGTTTTGGCGACACGCTCTCTAGTATAGTGATAGCATGTATCAATATGCTTTTTTCGATCATGAAAGATTGGATTTTTTGACAAAGCAATTGCTGACTTGTTGTCAATGAAAATCTTGGTCGACTCCTCTTGTGGTAATTTCAACTTCTTTACCAGATTTCGTAACCAAATTGCATGGCAAACACATGAAGTAGCAGTTACATACTCCGCTTCGCATGTGGAAAAAGTGACAATCGACTGTTTTTTCAACATCCAAGTGAAGACGGTGTCTCCCAAGTAGAATACGAAGCCACTTGTGTTTTTCCGGTCATCTATATCCCCACTAAATCGCTATCGCTATATACAACAGGCTCGTAATTACCAGAAACATAGTAGTATAAGGCAAAGTTTGTTGTGCCTTTAACATAGCGAAGAATCCTCTTTGCTACCTTTAAATGAGTTGTTGTTGGATTCTCCATGTACGACTCACAATGTAACGATCCCTTTTTTTAGACTATTCGCATCCGCACACGTCGGACTTGAATAATTCCGAATACCGAATTGTTAATTTAAATTTAGCAAAACTGAACATATACAGTAAATAAGTAATCACAGAATCACATAAACAGAGTAATAATATGCAGCAGAAGCAAAAGATAGTAGTTCATGAAGCTACTATATATATATATATATATATATATAAATAACAGAGTTAAATAAGTTACAACAGAAGTCTCGAATACGATAGTCACATACAAGAATCAGAATACATCACTGAAATCAACTGAATATCTGAAAGCTGGATAGATAGCTGGATCTCCAACCGAAGCTCCAACTCCAAAGGTGAGTCTCGAAAGCTGAACCACTTAGTCTGACCCGAGCGTAAAGCAAAACACAAAACACTCGAGTCAGGATTAACATTTTTATATCAATAAATCCAACTCAAGTGAAATAACAATTGAAATACAAGTAACTCAAAGGATGTTGGAATAACCATCTTCTAAGGATCCGTTAAACTATCTATTATGTAGTAGTGCACGCTAAGTAGATAATGTCTATCGGTGATATAAAATATCAAAATAGTGTTAAGGCGTTACCATTATCCACCTTAACACATTTATATAAATGTCATAGTCTATACAGCACTGTAAACTCCACCGTAAACTAGTGGGATATCAGAGAGTACTCCATAGGTATAACACAAAACAAATTCGTAGTGGTCGCGTATATAGGGATACAAGTATGACAAGGCACATGAGGCAATACCCGAGGTAGTGAAACTACCGTTTGCCTGATCCGGACTGGTGAAAACGCATCGCCGCAACGATCGCAACACCACGAAACAACACTCCCGAAATTCCAAGGGTGAACCAATCAATAACAAGTAATGAATAGTTTACGAAGAAGTGTGTTCGCTCGAGGTGGCTAACCCCATTTGGCCCGGCTCCTGTTTTAGTCATTTCTAATTTGACACAAGTGTCAAGGCTATCCATTATCGTTCTCTTTCTTCAGTCATCACGTACATCATTCCAACCACTTCATTCTGGATCACACTCCGCGTATAGTTATTAAAGTGGTCTTCGGTTTAGACAGAGAGTATGTCCATAACCGATTCCGGTTTCTTTAATAACTTTCGTAATTATTACACCGATTGGTCGTTTAATATATTTCAATAACCAAATCAATTTCAATCTCACTTAGAATTTGTAAACCAATATTCCATTTGTCTTTCTAAAACAATTCCTATAATTTACATTTCAAAACTTCCAAATTACTATTTCAAAATCTTATAATTTGATTTCAAGTTTTTATTTAAACAATTCAATATTGATTCAAGTTCGTATATAAGTTTCATTCCGAAAACATTTAAATTAATTTAATTTAACGTTCAAATCAATTTAAATTCATAGATCGATTTCATTCAATATTCGTTAAGTTAATTTATCATTCAAACAAATTTCTATTAAATTTCCAATTCACTGAATCAATTATTCAAGTTCAACTTTATTGTATCAAAACTTCAAATTGAATTATATTAGATTCATCAATCAAGTTCTTTAACTTACAAGTCTTATATTTTAACTTACAAGTCTTATATTTATTCCAATAAATCACATTTTATTTTTTGTTAAAGGAATTCAATTTCACTTATTTATTTACTTAGTTACAAATTTAAAAACTCAATTAATAAAGAAACTAAATTTCACATATTCAAGAAGTTCAATTTCACTTATCAAGGAATTCAAATTTTATTTAATTCTCAAATAATTAAATTTTATTTAATTATTAAATAATTTCAGAACCTAATTAATAATTTCAAACTTAATTATTAAATAATTCCAAAACTCAATTATTCATTTCTTAAATTAAACAACGTTCTTCCATAAATTACTTTGTTCATATTTCGTTTCAGATTTTTAAATATTAACATTACTTTACACAAAATTTCAAATTCCAACTTCTTTTCAAAACTTTATTATTTATTCAAATAAGATCTTTATTTTATTTTTAAATCAAATTATTGACCAATCGGATTTATTTAATTCTCTATCCAAAGTGAAGTTCATTTCGGTATTTATCATTTCAATCCGATTTCAATTTAATTCAAAATCAAAGCATAGCAAAGGGAACTTGCAGTGTGATAACTGGGATGGTGTCAAAGTAAATAAACAAGCAATAACAACATTCAATAACAATCCAATAATTAATTCAAATAATCCCGAAATAATCGTATTAATTCACATTATTGTTTGTGCAAATTAATATAATTATTTCTAGAATCTACACTATCCTTTCATGTAGATTAAAGATTATTACACTAATTATTCTATGCAATTCTACACTTAACATAAATTATTCAATTTCATACTTGATCAGTTAATACAACATAAATTCAAATGGTTCAAGGGTAATTAACCATTTTCCTACGTGTCAAATAATTAAACGTTTAAGGGGTCATATTATACAAATTTAACTAATCAAATTCAACATATATGTCGATTCAAATTTTTAACTATCCTATGTCATAATATTTATCACTTTATACATCACAATTTACATCCAATATAAACAACAAACACTCAATCAATCAACAACCAAACATGGTTATCATCGTATAATTAACAGATAATGGTGTTAGATGTCTGAGTGATTACTCACCTTTTGAGGCTAGAAAATACAGAAGGTGACGCGGATACACACACGGATATGGACACTGAATTTGAATTGCGAATCCAAGCAAAGCAAGATCGGCACAAATTTAATGATCAAAGCTAACGCAAGAGAAAGACCCGACAAAAATGGAGGTTTTGGAATCAGGTAAATCGACTGCACTTGAAGCAAAGGACGGAGGTGGACGGACACAGACGTGACAGGGAAGATGAGATGGCGGTGGTTGGTCATTTGTGTATGGGCAGGGGTGTTTGAGGGGGAGGAGTGTGGCGGGTGCGGGTTTCGACGTCGGTGTGCGTGGCTCATTCCAGCTCGTAGTGCTTTCTTATCACCCATCATAGCTTCAATTGTATATGTACAAGCATCACTAGCAAATGTCTCAACCTTTGACTTTCTACCTACAACAGCAGGTACTGCAGCCACTGTTTCTGCCTCTTCAAGTGTTGCATGAGCAGTATGGCCCTCTTGCCACAAAAACTCGAGCGTCCTTATAAATGGTTTGACTTGTTGGTCGTAGGTTGTCGGAGCCGATGGGTTAGTGGATGATCAGCACTTGCATGGGACAGGCATGCACGGTTTTGGTCTTGGAGTTATGGCATGCGGAGGAAATGGGTTGCGTTGATGGTCGAGGCGGAGGAAGGTGGTGACGGATCTCGGGTGGCGCAGAGGTTTACACGCCTTGGGAGGTCGGGGTGAGGATGACATGCCGAAGGCTATGGTGTTTGCTGCCAGAGCTCGCACGTGCTGCTGCCATTTTACAGGACGCAGGTAGATGGGTCGAGGTCGGCGGTTGCGCGTAGGTTAAGGTGGCGCTCGGAGTGGAGAGCGGTTGCTTCACGGAAGTGGGTGAGAGGGAAGGAAGAAATGAGGTAGAGAACTGAGGCAAGAAGAAGGCTGCAGGCAAGTACGTGTGATTTATAGGTAGTAAATGAAGTCAGAGAATAAAAGTAAATAAACCAACTTACATAAATAATTTCAACTAGGAAATAACAAAAGTCACAAATTAAACTTTGGGCAAGTACGAATTAGAAGAGTTAATAAAGCAACGTCTACCCATTTCTTGACTGTTGGAACAAACAAATGGTCAGTTGAAGACAAAAAGGCTCAAATAATGAACCGCAACGGCTAACTGTTTACTGATTTCGCGACGTACCGGGTTCGAAAATAGAAATGAATATACTTCTGAGATCGGCACAAAGGTACGATCAAAATGGTATAGAGATATCAGTGGTACGATTGAATTGTAAAAATTCAAATTTTCTGCTAGTGGAAAATGCAGCAAAAACGCAGAAAAATAAGATCGACGGAGCTAAAGAAGTCCGAATTTGGAAAAACAAAAAATGACGTCTTGCTCAGAAGATGATTTAGCATTTTTCTATGTAAAAATATTTAGGTTTTGAAAACATTTTATTTTCATCGATTTTTAACTGATTAAATTGAAGTAAATTTTTGCATGAAATAAAATATCATATTTTCGGACGAAAATTTACCAGTTGCTATATTTAACTAGACGCATTCCAAATATCAATTTTATATTTCAAAATTTTATCGTTTAAAATTTTACAAAATTTCGGTTAATAACGTTATTAAAACCAGTTAAATTTACGGGTTGTTACACATAAACTCCTACCGCATATAGAATGTTGGGTCTTGTGCACGTTAAATATCACAAGCTTCCAACCAAGCTCTTGAATAGTGTTGAGTCCATGTTTTCTCCTTCCTTGTGCCTTGATAACATGATTCCACATTCAATTGGCATGCAAACTGGGCTGGAGTCATCCATCTTGAACTTCCTTAATACTTCCTTGGCATAACCTTCTTGAGTGATTAGGATGCCTTTATCTTCTTGTTTTACTTCAATGCCAAGGTAATAAGATATGAGCCCAATATCAGTCATCTCAAACTCCTTCGTCGTCTCTTTATTAAACTCTTTAAACATGCTTGGATTGCTACCTGTGAAGATCAAATCATATACATACAAGCATAAAATTAATGTATCACCATTTTGGATTTTAATATAGAGTGCATGCTCACATGGATAGTTGATGAAGTTTCTTTCTAGGAGGTACTTATCAATTCGAGCATTCTAAGCTCTTGGATCTTGTTTCAACCCATAAAGTGCCTTCTTTAGCTTCAAGACATTGTCTTCTTCTCCCTTGACTTCGTAGCTTTATGGTTGCTCGATATAAATTTCTTCTTTCAGAACTCCATTTAGGAAGGTAGATTTCACATCCATTTGATGTATCCTCCAATTTTTTAAGCTGCTAAAGAAATTATTAGTCTAACAGTTTCTAGTCGAGCGACTGGAGCGAATACCTTATCATAGTCAATGCCATCTCTTTCACTATTTACAACCAATCTTGCCTTATATCTTTCGACTTCTCATTTGGCAGTTTTCTTTGCTTTGTATACCCACTTCACACCAATTGTCTTGTGTTGTTTTGGAAGTGAAGCTAACTCCCATTTGTCATTCTTCTTGATGGCTTTGATTTCTTCGTCCATAACATTTTTTCAATTCTTCTTTTGCAAAGCTTCTTGGAAGTTATAGGCTCACAATCTGAAAATAGACAAAAGAGAGTAAAATTGTCTTGATTTTCTGTTACCTCGTAAATTCCTTGAAGGCTTTTAAATCATGTCCTTTCACTTGAGCTCTCGTCCTCTTGACAACTTATGGTTGGTGAAGCTATTGGGGAAGTGGGTTCCACGCTTGATTGTTTGATTCTTGGTTGTTGCATTTCATCTCCTTCAAGGTAAGGAAAAAAGTTGTAATTGTCATTATGCGATCTCTATTCCCATTCTTCTTCTTCATCAAACACAACATCTCGACTAATTATTACTTTCTCGTATTGGGATTGCAAAGCTTATAGCATTTGGAGTTGGTGTCGTAACCAATGAAAATATACTTCTCACTTTTGTCATCCAATTTGCTTCGCTTCTTTTCCGGTATATGTACTTGAGCTATGCTTTCAAAGACTCTTAGATGAGAAATACCAGGTTCTTTACACTCAATGCTTCTTATGGTGTCTTTACCCGCACACTTCTTACCGGAGATTGGTTTGATAGATAAACCGCACATGCCACAGCTTCCATCCAAAATTCCTTTGGCAGCCTTTCGATTTTAAGCATGCTCCTTACCATCTCAAGAACTGTCCTATTCTTCCTCTCTACTACTCCACTTTGCTGAAGGGATCTAGGCACTATCAAATGTTGTTTGATTCCATTATTTTCACAATACTTTTGAAATTATTTTAATGTGAACTCTCCTCCACATTCAGATCTAATGGCTTTAATCGCAAGGCAACTTTCCTTCCCAACTTGGACCTTGAACTTCTTGAAGTTCTCAAAAACCTATGATTTCTCCTTCAGAAAATACAACCCATGTTTTTATTGAAAAATCATCGATGAAAAGAAGGAAATAGTTACTCTTACCAAGTGAACTTGACTTGATCGGACCACACATATTTGTATGTATGAGTTCCAACGGTTTTTTAGCTCTTGAGTATGACTCCTTTGGTTAGCCTATTTTGAATTGCTTTCCAAATAAACATCCTTCGCGAAATTGATTAGGATGGCTTATGCATGGTAATCCTCTTACCATTTCCTTCTTGGAGAGCAATTCTAGTCCTCTGAAGTTAAGATGTCCAAAACAAAGATGCCAAAACCAAGAGGCGTCTTTGTAGCACACCTTAAGGCATTGTGCTACATCGTTTTGAATGTTGAGCACAAAAATTCTATTTCTTGACATTGGTACCTTAGCAATGAATTAACTTGCACCATCTCTTATAGAAAGGTTATTATCTTTTAATTGAATATCATAAACTTTCTCTAAGAGCTATCCTAGGCTCAAGATGTTGCTCTTCATGTTTGGCATATAATAAACATTAGAAATGAATTGGTACTCTTCATTCTTCAATCGGATAAGAACCTTTCCATTACCTTTCACTGCTATCTTTGGTTCATCTACAAATGCAATGTTTCCCTTCACCGATTCATTGGGCTCCACAAACATGTTTTTTCTTCCACGCATATGGTTGCTTACAATTCTATCTAGGTGCCATTGATTTTCCTCACCTTTTGCATTTTATTTATGAGGCAGTAGTAATGTACCATCCTCTTGATTTTTTCCTTCAACGTAATTGATCTTCTCTTCAAATTTATCATTTCTTGGAGCTCTATATTCGAAAGCATAATGTCCAAATTTCTCACAGTTGTAGCATTTTACGCGTGACTTATCATACCTTGAATTTCCTCTCCCACGACCTCTTATTGAGCTTTCTCCTATTTTATTATTGTTGCTGTTGTTGTTTTAATTATTGGGCCTCCAACCTCGTCTATGTCCATATCCACGACCTCTTCCTCTTTCTTGGCCACAACCTCATCTTTGTTGGCTTCGATTATTTTCTTTCTTTTTTGAATCAATCAATGTTTTAAGAACTTACTCCATGGTCTCTTCCTTCTTCCTTTTCTTTTCTTCATAAGCCTCAATGAACCTAGAATTTCCACTATTGCCATGGTCTTGAATTTTTTTTTATTTCTTCAATGATGGCGATAATATATTCAAACTTTGGATCTAATGATTTAAGAATCGTCTCCATAATTCTTACATCATCTAACTTCCCACCATTTCCTTTCAGATTATTACTAACCACTAAAACTCTTGAGAAGTAATCAGAAACAAGCTCACCTTCTTTCATATATAAAGTTTCAAACTCTCCTCTTAAAGTTTGAAGATATACCTTTTTGACTTGATCAGCTCCCTTATAAGATGTTCGAAACTTCTTCCATGCTTCTTTTGCAAACTTCGATCCCGAAACCTTCTCAAAAGTACCATCATCCAATGCTTGATAGATTAGATAGAGAGCCTTCTTGTCTCTTTTCCTTGAGTTTCTCAAACCATCCCTTTGAGTTTGAGATAAGCTACCTTTATTTTCTTGTTAAATATAGCCTTTCTCCACTATTTCCCATACGTCATGTACTCTAAGAAGATCCATTATCCTTAAGCTCCAATTGTCATAATTGTTGTTGGCTGTGATACCACTTTGTTGAAAAAAAATTATGAGAAAAAGGGAGAGAATATAAGAAAGAGGCCTTTTTTTGTTGAAAACTTTACTTTTATTGATGGTAGATTTCTTGCTTGATTGCTTGATACAAAATGATGAGAGAGCTCTTCTATTTATAGGGCTCCATAGACTATTATAGAAACATGACTCTCTATACAATTCTAGAAACTCGACTCCATACATAATTCTTATTTCTACTAGAAAATTCAAGAGCTCTCAATAAACTACAGTAAATGCAAGAAGAGTCTAGAAAATATAATAACAAGTAGCTTCTAGAAATTAACCATAACAGATCAAGTTTAATATTTCAATAGTAAGACCACGTGGATAAGTACTTATTCATCAAGTTCGGAAAAAGCATGAATCATGGTTGTTGTTTTTATAATTTTAATGCATCATGGTGTATGGTAAAAATGGAAATAAATCCCTGGTCTTCTTTTTCTTAGGATCAATAGTAAACTATGAATCGTAGATACTTATCAGGTAAGATGATATATCAGGTGGTTGTAAGTTGTTTGGTTAATGGCACTTTAACAATTGTACTTTGAATCACAGATGTCGACAAGTCTATGGGAGAACTCGTGCATGCTTTCAAAACATCAGCGATGCTTTTCCATTGTTCAAAAAAATATAATCCATAGGACAATTCTTCGTGCTTCTAGCATGCAACTCAAAATGGAATGCAAACAGAACCTAACAAGCCGAGCATGAAGAGCAGAAACTAACTCAAATACTAATGTAATATGATTAGAGCAAGTGCATCAAATTGGAAATATATAGGATGGTCATTTACAATTTATATAGAATTTATTTTACAGACCGATATGGGACTAACCTCAACACCAATAAATTGGAATTGCGGATAAGGCTGAGTTAATTAATTTACTTTAATTTGTTTGTTTTACATTTAGAGATTATGTAGTTGAATAATAAGTAGCATGCATTTACTTCAAATTGCAAGTTGCTATATGCTATGATCTTATTTATTTAATTTACCTTGCTAAAATAAAAACATCCGAGCATCTTAGTTAAATGAGTATTTTAATTTACTAAGATTGTGAATGCATTGAATGTGCATAAGCATTACGTGATTTTAAGGATATGAGATAAATGAAAAGGTAAGGAGTTATCTCATGCTTAGTCCTAGATTTTTATCTGCCCTTTATGTTTGTTGCTCTCATTATATTCATTAGATTTTTATTTTGACTTAAATGAAAAACATAATATATGTTTGTTGAAATATTAACTTTTATTTTTAATCTTTGTTTTTGGTCTTAATTATCTGATGTAAAAAGACCAATTCTTAGAAACCTATTCTTGAGAAGTCTTATCTAGAAAGCTCTTTCTAGATAAGTCTTTAGAATTAGGTAGAAATAAATATAAATTTATTAATGCGAAGAAAGTTTTAGGAGTTATTATAACACTTGGATTGAAGTTGTGTTGAAAAAAATCTTAAACATTCTTTTGGAATTCCAATGGTATAAATAAGAATGAAGTCTTTGTCTTTGCACAAGCAAAAAAAAAGGTTTTCAAAGTCTCTTTCATATGTTCTCTCCATCTTTTTTCTTGAAATATTTGACAAAGTGGTTTCAAAACTCAAAGATTTTTCTAAGAAGATGGCAAATAGCGGCGTTCCTTTCCAAGTCCCAATGCTTACGAGGATGAAGTATATCAATTAGGTAGAAAGTATCCTTGGGGCACAAAACGTATGTGAGATAGCCAAGAAAGACTACACCGAATAAGAGAATGAAGGTAGTATATCTCAAACTCAAAGGGCCGTTTGAGAGACTCAAGGAAGATAGACAAGAAGACTCTCTATCTAATCCCTCAAGGATTAGCTGAAGATACTTTTTAGAAGGTTTCGGGAGCAAAGTCGATCAAAGAAGCATGGGGAGGATTCAAAAGTCTTACAACATAGTCGATCAAGTCAAAAAGGTACATCTTCAAACTTTAATAGGAGATACATCTACAAACTTTAAGAGGAGATTTTAAAACTTTGCATATGAAAGAAGATGAACTTGTCTCTAATTACTTCTCAAGAGTTTAACAGTTATTAATTACCTAAACAGAAACGGCGAGAAGTTAGATTATGTAAGAATTATGGAGAAAATTTTTAAATCATCAAATCCAAAGTTCAAACATATTGTCACTATCATCAAAGAGACAAAAAATATTGGAGGCCATGGCAATGGAGAAATTTATTGGCTCATTTCAAGCTTATGAAGAAAAGAAAATGAAGAAGGAAGAGATCATGCAGTAAGTACTCAGGATACAGATTAATTCACAAAAAGAACAAAGAACAAAGAAATCAAAGCCAACAAAGAAAAATTGTTGTCACGAACGAGGATGGGGTCATGGACGCGGATACGGATGAGGTTGAAAGCCTGATAACGATAACAATAATAATAACAACACCCAAATAGGAAAAAGCTTAATAAGAGATCATGTGAGAGGAAATTCATAATTAAGGTATGATAAGTCACGCATCAAATTCTATAATTATAAAAAAAAATTAGACATTATTCTTTTGAATATAGAGCTCCATGTAATAATAGATTTGAAGAGTGTGCCAATAACAATGAAGAAAGAAGTCATAAGAAAATGGTGTCTTACAAGAAAAATGAACGAGATAAGAAAATAAATGATGTTCATGCAACACGCCAACTTTAGATCATTTTTTTGTACTCACATGTATTAGCAGCATGTTCACGTGGCTCAAGTGGTGCGAATAGAGCACATTTTGGTTTGATTTCAATTTAGTATAAAAACGGCTAAGTAAACTGCTGCATATGATTCTTTATTCCACCATGTACCTGATAGTCGTCATTGACATGTCTACGAAGTTCCGTGTTTACATCCATCATCGGTGCATAGAAATTTCGAACATTCACGGTAGGCTCAAATAAAAGGTGTCATGGATCTGTTGGAATTCCTAATACGAAAATGAATGAAAACAATATAGTCCTACATTGCCAAAATTGCAAAGCTATTCTACTATATTAATAGCTTTGCAATAAATGGGTTGGGGCCTTAGGGCACCCAAATGTTTGCTTCGTTGTGAGAAGGGGGATCATGGATCACCACCACACACATGCGTGCGCTGCCGCCGTCCGTCCGACCGAACCGAACCGGGCTAAGCTTGGGCTCGGGTTCGGGTTTGGGTCTAAATGATCCTATTTTTACTGCAAAACTTGGCTAGGTTTTCTGACAGTTGCAGGCTATACGAACAAGTACGAATCTTTTCAGAAGCGGACGTGGATTGACTGAGGAGGTGCGACTTCTGAAGCGGGCGTGGGTTTTTTGGCGAACAGATGCATCCATTAGCGGATGAAAGCGGGTGCAACCCGTTAGACGCGAGCGTGTGCGACTTATGGCGGCAGCGAGTGAGAACGTAGAACAAGTAGCGAACGGGTGCGGCCCGTTAATGAACAGCAGTAATGAAAGGCAACGGGTGCAACCCGTTAGGCGGACGCGACTGTTCAAAGGGGTGCGGACGAAATTATAAATAGAAGAGAATACTGATCGCATTCTCATTCTATTCCAATTCTAATTTCTTCTGCTTCTTCTTCGCTACCGCTCTATACAAAAATCATGGAGTTGACATATCCATTACAATCTCATGCAGATTACATCTGTTGTATCTTGGGAGACATTAAATAAAATCTTAAGAAAATTGTTATGATAAACCTCAGATGGAATTTCTTTCTTCAACCGGTTAGGTTTATTATATATATATATATATATATATAATTTTCTTTTCTACGCTGCACTATTTGTTTAAATAGTATAATGTTTGATCTATTGCTATAGTTATTATTACTATAGTTGTTAGTTTGTTTTTGTAACTATTTACAACATACTTATTGTTAAAATAACTAACACAAATTCCAAAGTAATGGAAATCTGAGTTATAAACTTGTGAGACAAGTTTATTATTGATTAGTCTCTGTTTTGGTATAATAGACGTATAACATCTTAAAACTTTTCTGTTTTCGCTAAAACAGATATGGCAACAGTTGAACTATCAACAAAGGCTACTACACACAGCAGGCTTGATCTGTTCAAAGGAGATGTTAATGACTTTATAACATGAAAAAATCAAATGCTATTTTATCTCACCACACTCGGTCTGCAATGGTATCTTGAGGAGGAGGAACCGATTCCTGCACCATGCAAGGAATCAGATGTTGATATGTGGAAGCATTTCGATTTTCTATGCAGAAATTATATTCTGAATTATTTCGACAAGGTGCTATGCAAAATATATCAGCCTCTAAAGACAGCAAAAGCACTTTGGAATGCGCTTGCCACGAAGTACAAGATGTAGAATATCAGTCTTAAGAAATTCATTGCAGACAAATTCATGGACTACAAGATGGTTGACTCCAAACCGGTGACTGCTCAACTGCATGAACTGCAAATCATCCTTCATGAACTTGAAGCGGAAGGTCATAAGGTTGGAGAATCGTTTTTGGTTGAAGCCATCACGGGAAAACTGCCGCCGTCATGAAGAGATTACCGCAACTATCTAAAGCATAAGAAAAAGGAAATCTCTTTATAGGATCTCATAGTCCGATAAAAATTTAGACAGATAACTATGGAGTTACAAAACCAAGCGAGGAGGCATTTGTGGCTGAAGGGTCAAAGACTAAAAACAAAACGAAGAATTTCCAGAAGAAAAGGAAAGCTCCAGACAACAAACCAAAAGACAACAAACGAACCAAAAAGTTTAATGGCGAGTATTGGGCTTGTGAAAAGGTTGGACATGCCGCTAGAGATTATACACGCAAGAAGGAACGCAACTCAGAGGCAAATATAGTTGACAACATGGAAGTGGTCGAGTCCAATTTTTCAGCAGTTATATCTGAATGCAATTTGTTTTAGAATCCTAACCAATGGTGGGTGGACACAGAAGCTACTCATCATGTCTGCTCTGACAAATCCATATTTTCTACATATCAGAAATTCGATCAGAAAGAAAAAATCTACATGGGTAATTCTGCTGTTTCCATGATCGAAGGAAGTGGCACAATAATCCTCAAGTTTACTTCTAGAAAAACTGTTAGATTGAATGATGTGCTCCACATTCCAGACATACACAAGAATCTGATCTCTGACTCTGTACTATCAAAGAAAGGATTCAAAATGGTGTTCGAGTCAGATAAGATGGGTCTGTCCAACGCTAGAATATATATCGGAAGGGGATATTTTTGTGATGGCCTATTTAAGGCAAATGTTGCCGTTATCGGTAATAAAACTATGTATTCTGATTGTGCTATTAATAAAATTGAAGATTCTTACCTGGTTGAGCATGAAATTTGAAATTTTACTATGGCATGATTGATTGGGACACATAAATTTTCGAAAAATGAAAACATTATCAAACTTGGGATTAATTCCAAAATTCCAAGTAGATAAGAACTACAAATGTGAGACATGTGTAGAAGCAAAAATGGTTAAAGAATCATTTCAATCTATTGATAGAAGCACGAAACCACTAGGTTTGGTTCATACAGATTTATGTGATTTTAAATCATTATCTACAAGAGGTGGAAAAAAGTACTTTATCACTTTTATTAACGACTACACACGATATTGCTATGTATATATTTAAATAGTAAGGATGAACCGATTACATCGTTTATGAAGTACAAAGCTGAGGTAGAAAATCAGTTAAATCAAAAGATCAAGATATTGAGATCTGATCGAGGTGGAGAATATGAATTACCATTTGAACAGTTCTGTGCCGAAAATGGTATAATTCATCAAACAACAGCTCCATATTCACCACAACAAAATGGTATAGCCGAAGGAAAGAACAGAACGTTAAAAGACATGATTAATGCCATGCTTTTAACATCTGGTGTACCGTCGAACTTGTGGAGGGAAGATTTAGATATGTCTAATCATATATTAAACAAAGACCCTCACAATAAAACAGGAACAATTCCATATGAGATTTCGAAAGAACACAAACCAAGCTTTAAATACGTCAAAGTGTGGGGTGCTTGGCAAAAGGTCCAGTTCTGCGTCCTAAGAAAGTTAAACTTAGAGCAAAAACAGTAGATCGTTACTATTTAGGGCCAGCCCAAAATAGTAATGCCTACAGATTTTTGGTATTCAAATCTGATATAGCTGATATTCATGTAAATACAATCATGGAATCTAGAGATGTCTCATTCTTTGAAGACGTGTTTCCGCACTGAAGCAATGAAGGGAATAATGTCCCTAAAAGGATAAGAGAAGAATCAAGTAATTCACATAAAGATGAAACTCATCATGAGATTGAGAAAGATGGACCAAGAAGAAGCGTAAGGGCTAGGACTTCCAAGACATTTGGTTCAAATTTTTTCACATATGTGTTAGAACACGAACCTCAAACACACAAGGAAGCAATGTCATCTTCTGAATCTTCATGTTGGAAAGAAGCAATCCAAAATGAGATTGATTCAATTCTAAGTAATAAAACTTGGAAAATAGTCGATATTCCACCTGGAATAAAACCAATTGGTTGCAAATGGATTTTTAAGAAGAAAATAAAATTAGATGGCTCTATTGATAAATATAAAGCCAGATTAGTAGCCAAAGGATATCGTCAAAAAAAAGGTGTAGATTTCTTTGATACCTATTCACCGGTTACACGAATAACCTCTATAAGAATGTTAATAGCAATTGCATCCATATATGATTTAGAGATTCATCAAATGGATGTAAAGACAGCATTCTTAATTGGAGATCTCGATTAGGAGATCTACATGGAGCAACCTGAAGGTTTTGTTTTCATAGGAAATGAAAACAAAGTCTGTAGATTAGTAAAATCATTATACGGACTAAAAACAAGCTCCAAAACAATGACACGCAAAATTTGATAGTGTCATGATGAGAAATGGTTTTTGTATAAATGAATACGATAAGTGTCTTTATTATAAACAATTGGACAATCATATGTGATGATTTGTTGATATGTAGACGATATGTTAATATTTGGTCCAAATACTTAGGTAATAGAGACCATAAAGAAGATGTTAATTAACAATTTTGATATGAAAGACTAGGAGTTGCAGACGTATTTTGGGAATCAAAATAATAAGAACATATAATGGAATTGAATTATCTCAGTCATACTATGTAGAGTGATTGAAAATTTTCAAACTTTTGGAATTAAATGAGTAAGAACACCTTTTAATCCATCAGATATACTGCATAAAAACACTAATGAGAGTGTAATGCAACTGGAATACTCTTGTGTAATAGGATGTCCCATGTATCTCATGAATTGCACAAGACCAAACATAGCTTATGTAGTAAGTAGACTGAGCAGGTATACAAGCAATCCAGGAAAGAAACATTGGAAAGCACTACTGAGAGTGCTTGGATATTTAAAAAATACCACAAATTATTCCTTACATTGTTGAAAATATCCTACGGTCTTAGAAGGATATAGTGATGCAAACTGGATTGCCGATTCAGAGGAATCAAAATCAATTAGTGGTTATGTATTTACCTTAGCAGGGGCAGCAGTGTCATGGAAATCAACTAAACAAACATGCATAGCTCGGTCCACTATGGAATCAGAGTTCATCGCTTTAGATAAAGCAGGCGAAGAAGCAGAATGGCTTCGTCACTTTTTAGAAGATATTCCGTTTGGGCCTAAACCTGTACCGGCCATATGCATACACTATGATAACCAAGTTGTGCTAAGTAGAGTGCACAACTTTATGTATAATGAAAATTCACGACATATTCATCGACCCATAACACAGTTAGGCAGTTACTCTCAAATGGAACTATTTCCATAGATTATGTGAGAACAAATGATAACCTAGCAGATCCATTTACTAAAGATTTATCAAGAGAGATAATATATCGCGCATCGAGATGAATGGGTTTAAAAGCCTAAACCACCAAGAGTTATCATATACGGAAACTTATCCTAGTAACTGGAGATCCCACGGACTAGGATCAATAAGCGAACCAATTCTGAGTAACTCAAGGCATAATGCATTTGCGTGGACATAGTCCAACTCCATTCCTATGCTGCACAATATAAATGCATGCCTACAGAAGTATTTACAGGTTAAAACTATGTTTTTTAATGATAACAATATCTTGGAAATAACAAGTGGGGTATATGTAGGATACTCTTAATGGTTGCGATCGCCTATGTTAGTGTGAGCTGAGTTGGCTCTATGAGAATATTAAAGGCTTATATTTTCTATAAACACTCGCAGAACAAAAAATTGTTCAGGACAAAATGAACAGAAGCAAAAGATTGGATGAGAAGGGAACCAATGTTTTGTAAAGCTTATTGACTGAATATACAATAAAGGCCGACAATTCAAGATGAAATAACTCATCGATTAGCCAAGTAGATCCGATAAGTTTTAACTAGGAAAAATTCAAAGTGAAATATCTACTTATCCACGATAAAGCATTACTCCATACGTACTCTGTGATATTTCGCTTTGTGTGGGGGATATGTATATTATCATTCATGTGGGGGATTGCTGGAATTCCTAATACTAAAATGAATGAAAACAACATAGTCTCACATCATCAAAATTGCAAAGCTATTCTAATATATTAATAGCTTTGCAATGAAGGGTTGGGGCCTTGGGGCACCCAAAGGTTTGCTTCGTTGTGAGGAGGGAGATAATGTATCACCACCACATACGCACGCGCGCCGCCGCCTTCCGTCCGACCGAAGCGAACCGAGCCGGGCCGGGCTCGGATTTAGTTTGGTTTTGGGTCTAAATGATCCTATTTTTACTGCAAAACTGGGCCGGATTTTCTGTCAGTTGCAGGCTAAACGAACAGGTATGAATCTGCTCAGAAGCAGACGCGGATTGACTAAGGAGGATCGATTGCTGAAGCGGACGTGGGTTTTTTGACGAACAGATGCATCCATTAACAGACGGAAGCGGGTGCAACCCGTTAGACGCGAGCGGGTGCGACTTATTGCAGAAGCGAGTGCGAACGTAGAATTAATAAGTAGCGAACGGGTGCGACCCGTTAACGAACAGCAGCAATGAAAGGCAACGGGTGCAACCCGTCAGGCAGACACGACTGTTCAAAGGGGTGCGGATGAAATTATAAATAGAAGATAATACTGACCACATTCTCATTCTATTCCAATTCCAATTTCTTCTGCTTCTTCTTCTCTACTGCTCTATACAAAAATCACAAAGTTGACATACCCATTACAATCTCGTGCAGATTACGTTTGTTCTATCTTGGGAGACTTTAAATAAAGTCTTAAGGAAATTATTGCGATAAGCCTCAGACGGAATTTCTTTCTTCAACCGGTTAGGTTTATTATCGATTTATATATATATGTATGTATATATATATATAATTTTCGTTTCTATGTTGTACTATTTCTTTTGATCTATTGCTATAATTATTATTACTATAGTTGTTAGTTTGTTGTTATAACTATTTATAACATACTTATTGTTAAAATAACTAATACATATTTCAAAGTAGTGGAAATCTGAGTTATAAACTTATGAGACAAGTTTATTATTGATTATTCTCTATTTTGGTATATTAGACGTATAACAGGATCAACATACAAGTGTCAGGCAGAATAGATGTTGTAAAAATGGTTTAGGTCATAAAAAGAAATCTTGAACTCTTTAAGCTGTTTTCTATGTATGAAATGATGAACTCTAGGCATGTTTTCTGTTTTGATATTGGGTTGATATATAATGTTGAACTCCAGTTGTGTTTATTTTGGTAAAATATATAGGTTATGTTGTGATATTGGTTATGTTGTGATATTGGTTATGTGGTGATATATGGTGATATATTGGTGGTATACGGTGGAAACAGCTCTTTGTTTTTCCGAGATTAAAAATAAAACTTGTGCGTTTCAAAAATGCACAAGCTTTATATAAAATCAAGGGTTGCGCATTTAAAAAATGCACAAGCTATATTTTCAAAGTCAGAAAAACAGAGAGTTGTTTCCATTATATATCACCATATAATACCATATAACAACATCAATTTCAACTCCATATAACATTAACACCATATAGCATCAATACTAATTTCAACAAAATCATCTCAATATCAAATTAAACAAAACATATCATCTTGACATTAAAATATCATCTCAAAACATCAACACCATGAAACGGTAACATAATATACCACAACAACATCATATATCATAACAACTCAATCCATGAGCCTTCTATTTTCAAGCAGTGTTTGTCTTTTTTCTTCATTTTTAATAAGTGATTGGTTGTGAACTTTGCGATTGATCTAAGGTCGAAGGAGGAAAGTCTTGTTGTTTAGTGGACTGAATATGAACTCTTCTTCTTGTCGTTGTGCCTGCCATCATGGCCATTTGGTGGAAGGAATAACTTGCTCATCATATGCAAATCGTTTTTCGCCTTCATTCCATTTAGGACATTGTGGCCATTTTTATTCACATGCCATTGTGCTATGTGTCTCTTCTTGTTCGCCTTCAAAAAAAATTTACCTCTGATTTGAGAAAATGAAAAAGCGCCTTCCATTTCAAGATAAAACATCTTATTATTTGAAGCTAATATATGGATTATTTTGAATTAGAATTGATTTTGAGAAATAAAATGGGTTAGAAGGAGAATAGATTTAGGATTTAGTGAGATGGAGGAGGAAAGAAGGAAACAAGCAAGCAATGAGGTTGGATGTTTATTTTAGCCCGAAATTGTATTTGTACATTTCATAAATGCGTAAATACAAAATAATAGTTGACGTATTTATAGAATGGTAAACTATATTTTAAAAAAAAAAATATAGGCATTCCAAAATGCGTAAGCTTTAATTTTCTTTAAATATAGCTTGTGGATCACATAAATATGCAAGCTATATAAAAATAGGATATTTCTATAATTAGTTTTTACCCAAGCCTACCCTTATAATAGGTTATTTTAAAATGCCTATATTAAAAATTTATCCTAAAATACATCGACGTTTTCTTTTAATGGTTCCTTTTTTCTTGATTATACGGTACTTGTGTTCTTTAGTTTAGATTAAAATATACGAAGCTAATGTATACTGTTGAAGAAGTTTAGGTGGCTACAATAGTTGTCGTTGCCAAACTGGTTTGTGCTTTGAAGAAGCCTGAAACTGTTTTATTATTATGTTTTAATCCATTGTGCATTAAATGCATATAGTTGTTGAACATTGAAGATTATAAATAAGTTTAGTTTGAACTTTTGGAAAATGATTTGAATTGGAAAATTATTCAAATCATATGTGCTTTTATCAATTAAAACTTGCAACTAATAACACAAGTGATTTTATTTTTTGGTTGGTTGATTTTTAGACGTTTGTTAAATTGACTCCAATACGAGATAAAATGACACTGGATAAAATAATTTCTACATAATTTTTCATACTACAAGAGAGCATTCTGTTGATTGTTTTGTTTTGTTAATTACTTCTTAAAATTTTCTTTATATTAAATCCTAAAGTTGATGTATATATTGGTTGCTTTGTTTACAATAATTTTCATTAACTAATATCACTTCATACGATTTTAAGCATCCAAATCGTGAAGTTTGATGTTTGAAGAGTGTTTGGTTGATGCTGATATGTTATTGGTTGATGCATTTGGGCATATCAATTTCTAGTTTTGTTCGTATTGCTGCTGAGTTATATTTTACTAAAGACACTACTTGAACTACAGTGTATTCCAACGCCCATTTTCCAACGGCCTCCAACGGCATTTCTAACGGCTTCCAACGGCTTGTTGGATTTTGTCATAACTCTCTGAAGCCGTTAAAAACCATTGGAATGAAGTCGTTTGAGGCCATTGGAAGCCGTTGGAAAATTTCCTGCATATTTTCCAGAGAACCGACCTGACGCTCATTATCTCTTCCCCAATTCTACATTTTCACCCAATTCCCCCATTCCACCATCTCCTAGCCTGCTACCGCCGCCCCAAGCACCATCCCAAGCACCTCCGACGCCATCTAGAAGCTGCTCTCTCCACCCTTTTGGCTCTCCAAATCGGTAATTTTGCTAAACCTAATATTTGGGTTTTTTTATTTAGGGTTTAATTTGAATTGTGATTGATTCCTACTTGTTAGCGTATGCATATTGCATCATGTTATTCCCTAATTGCAACTATTATCCCATAATGAACAAGTTATTACCAATTGAAAATTTTGTAATTTAGGATATTGCATTAGTTTATGTTGATTTGGTTAGTATTGAACGTATGGAGTTTATTGCATTTGGAAGCCCTTAGAACGGATATTGCATTTGTGCAAACATGAGTTTTGTATTTGTGCGAACACGCGAATTGATTTAGTGTATAAATGAATTTGTAATAATTAAATTTTGTGTACAAATTTTGTTTATAAATGAATTTAGTACTTATGTAATAAAATGGTAAAATACAAACCAATATTAATTAAATGAGTTATATATTTGAATTTAATATAAACAAATATTTAAATCCTTAGATATATTTGGCCCCGTCTGAAAAGTGTTGTATATGATCGTTTTAGGGATATTCGTTTTTTCCATAAAATGGACAACTCTATTCATCTGATACATCATTTGTCGGATTTGTCTCTGTATTGGGAAAGTTACAAACACTATAAAGTAATTATGTTTCGTCAATCATATCACTTTAAATGGTTCACAAAATTTCGACGGCATTTCCTTTACGTTCCTTTTGTACACACATTTGTGTACGATACAAGGAACACGGGGGAATGCTGTCGAAATTTTATGAAATCGTTTAAATTTATATGATTTACGGAATATAATTACTATTGTGTTTGTAATGGGAAGTAAGATGACCGACCATCATAGAAGACACATAAGTGGCAATGAATCAATAGTTGTTTATTTAAAATGAAGTTTGTAGAAAAAATATAAAATTTAGTACATGTTCACTAAATCAGTAAATAAAATTTAAACAAAATATAAAATCAACGATTTATAATTTTTTTACTTTATCATAGGTTTTCAAGTAGGAAAAATGGTTAATTACTTTAATGATCAGAGCTGGATGTATCAAAGAAGGGAAATTAATGGTGCAATAAGTGAACATTTTCTAAAAGGGGTACAAGTGTTCATCGAATTTGCTATAAGTAATATTGCAAACGATGAAGAAATTCGTTGTCCATGTAGTAGATGAAAATTATTGAACTATTTAGTACCGAATATAGCTAAGGTTCATTTGCACCAATACAGTTTCGTACTCAATTATTTACTGTGGGATCGTCATAGAGAAATTGTAGCCCCTAATAATGAAGAACAGTCGGTGGAGGTCATTAGTGATGAAGTTAGTACGAATCTCATAGAACATATGGTCGAAGATGCAGCACGATCAATGTTCCCTACCGTTGAAATTGATAACGACGATGTTAACGTCGAAGAGGAACCAAATTTTGGAGCTAAAAATATATATGATTTATTGGATCACGCTAAAAAAAACCTTTGGAATGGATGTTTAAGCGGCTCTCAGTTATCGGTAACTGCAGAATACATTGCAATGAAATCAAAATACAACCTTACAGAAGCTGGATTTACGGCTGTTGTTCAAGTTGCTAAACGTCATATGCCACCTGATAATTTAATGTGTGAAAATTATTATGACGTGGAAAAATTTATGTCATCTTTCAGTCTGCCATATCAAAAAATAGATACATGTTTAATGGGTTGCATGTTGTATTGGAAAGAAGACATCAATCATAGAAATTGTAAAATACGTAATCAAGAAAGATACAAACCGAGGAAAATAAGAGTAAAGAAGTTCCGTACAAGCGTATGTATTATTTACCCATCACCCCTAGACTTCAACGGTTATATGCATCATCTGTAACAGCGCATCATATGAGATGGCATAATGTGAGAACACCTCAAGAAGGTACGTTGACACACCCTTCCGATGGAGAAGCATGGAAATATTTTGACAAGAAATATCCCTATTTCGCAGCGGAGAGCCGCAACGTTAGACTAAGTTTATGTACAGACGGCTTCTCACCGTTTTCTCAATTTGGTACTAAATATTCATCTTGGCCTATAATAATCAAACCTTACAATCTACCCCCGTGGATGTGTATGAAAACTCCATATATGTTTCTCACAATTGTCATCCCTAGCCCTGATGATCCGACACAGGGCATTGATGTTTACTTACAACCGTTAATCGAAGAGTTGAAAATATTATGGTATGAAGGAGGTGAAACATACGACATATCAAAAAGAAAAATTTTTGGATGTTCGCTTCTCTGTTTTGGAATATTAGCGATTTTCCTGCATATGCAATGCTTTCGGGTTGGAGTACGGCTGGTCGTTTTGCTTGTCCTTATTGCATGGAAGAAACACGAGCATTTTCCTTACCGCATGGGAAGAAAATTTCATGGTTTGATTGTCATCGATGTTTTCTTCATATTAATCACCCTTTTAGAAGAGACAAAAAAAATTCATAGCTAATAGGCATGAGACTCTACGACCACCAACGGTTTGGTCAAGCAAGGATATATATGAACTTGTAAAAGATTATCCAAAGATACACGAGACCGGACAACAAATTGAAATTCAAGGTAAATCGACGTTTCATAATTGGTGCAAACAAAGTATATTCTAGGAATTGCCTTACTGGAAAAATCTCTTAATCCGTCATAACATTGACGTGATGCATAACGAAAAAACGTATTTGATAATCTGTTTTATACAGTTTTGAATGTGAAGGGCAAGACTAAGGACGATTTGAAATCTAGACGTGATATAGAGGAAATATGCAATCGTCCTGAGCTTTATATAAAGCCCAATGACAGTAAAAAACTCAAAGCATGCTAAGAACTAGACATCAACCAAGTTAAAGTACTGTTAACATAGGTGGAAGGATTATGATTTCCCGATGGAATTTCCTCTAATCTTCATAGATGTGTCGACCATAAAAATGGAAGACTGAGTGGAATGAAAAGCCATGATTGTCATATAATGATGGAAAATTCGTTACCCATCGCTTTCAAAGAATTGTTAAGGGTAAAAGTTTGGATGGTAATAATAGAACTTAGTTTATTTTACAAGGAGCTTTGTTCAACTACTTAAAAGTTGACCGTCTACTTAAACTTGAAGAAGAAATTCCTATACTGCACTGCAAACCGGAGAAAATATTTCCTCCGAGTTTCTTTAATGTAATAGAGCATTTACCTATTTATCTTCCATATGAAGCACGTCTTCGAGGTCCTGTGTAATATGGATGGATGTATCCATTCGAAAGGTATGTTACTATGTTGAGTATGTAAATGCTAATTTAATTTTATATAGAAGTTAATACTTAACCAAAATATTTTTTATTAGGTACTTAAATCATTTAAAGAAAAAAGTGAGACAAAAAGCTCGAGTTGAAGGTTCTATTTGCAAATAATATATCGAAGAAGAAGCTTCTTTCTTTTTCTCTCATTATTTTAATGATCATGTGAACTTATCATTTGTAAGTGTTCCGCGTAATGATGAAGCCATTGAACAAAATTCTTCCTTTGAATCAATATTATCTATTTTTAAACAACATGGCCGACATGCTAGAAAATGTGTGGAAGTATGGCTACATGATAAATATTACCATGTAGCACACACATATATTCTTCTTAATTGTCCTCAAGTTGCACCATTTGTTAGGTAACTATCACCTTTCAAGTTTTATTAAATTTAATACTACACGTGTAAATAAATAATAATGTAATATATCATGTTTGTGTTTGCAGTATTTTTGAATCACAAAATCCAAGCGGCAATTTAAGAAAAGATTTCAGTACTTGGTTTTCGAAATACGTTTCTGATCCCACAAATAATGTGCTCGATGAAGGGCTGAAACATTTGGCGTTTGGACCGAAAAGAAAAGTTAAAACGTATCTAATATTTTTTGTTAATGGATATAAATTCAACACCAAAGAATACGGTGATGAAAAATGAACAAACAATACTGGTGTATTTGTTAAAGGCAGTGATGATCCCAATAATCATATAATTGATTTTTATGGCGTGTTAACTCAGATTTTGCAGTTGACATATTTTACAAGACCAGTGAATGATGTTTATTTGTTTAGATGCAACTGGTTCAGCAATGTTCCAGGTTCTGGTATTAACGTGCATCCAAATTATAATCTTATAGAAATTAAACATACCTCGCATTATCAAAAGCACGACCCTTTTATACTAGCCTACCAAGCCCTACAAGCTTATTATGCCCCTTATCCATCTCTAAAAAAGGATAAAGCATATTGGTCTGTGGTTTTTAAAAGCAAAGCAAGATGTACGTCCGATGGACAGAATATTCCAAACGAACAAGCCTATCAAGCAGATCTAGAGGAAAATGTTGAAATAGCAATTACAGATGATCAAACTGATTTTGGACCTTTAAACGATGAGACAAATGTATTAGTCAAAGAATTTGAGAGTGTAGAGGAAAACGACATAGAACACGAAACCGAGTCTGAATCAGAAAACGACGAGGACGACTGAGTAATATCCGATAATTTTTACAATTATTCACATTACATTTATCTCTGATTAATAATGCATTTATCCAAAGTTATACAATTTTAATGACAAGTGTATACTCACACACTCAACACATACACACAACATGACATATTTGTAGCATATTGTATTACATTTTTTAATGGTTTGTCATATCATAATTATTATGTATGTATATGGCAGGTATATTATGTCTGGTTCTGGTTCGGCTCTAGGCGACGTGGCTTTTCCCAGCAGGTCGGAGAGAGTAGTGGTGAGCCACCAGCTCATCCAGTCGTTTACTTGCAGCCAAAGGCTGATCAGGCATAAATATCATAATTATCAGCATAGCAATTTAATTTTTTGTACATGATATATCTATAATTGTCTAAAGTTATATTTTATATTTAACGCAGTGGGTTTGAGTTGGAGCCATCTAAAGTGGTTCTGAACATTTCTAAGCAGGCGTATATGGGCAGGATGAGCGATTGCTGGCCTAAGTGGAGCAAGATCCCCGATGATGTGAGAGAGACCATTTGGCAAGATTTTCTAATAAGTTTATACCGCTTTACAAAATGATTAATTTAATACAAATAAATAATTAGTAATATTTTCTCATTGTACAGGGCACAGTATATTTGCAAGAGTCTGACATCAACTTAGTTCAGCGACACTGGAACTTAAAGATCGCTAAGAACTATAGGGAGAAGATGTCAGAGATTAAAAAAGTGGGGAAGAAACCAAAGTTGATGAGTGCAGCTGTATGGGATAAGTGGGTTGACTGGTGGAACTCTGAGGAGTTCAATGTAAATCTATAATGAATCTCAGTAACTTTTTTAACGTTTAATAAATAATTATTCATTGTAAATTTGCAGGAGGAGTCATAAAGGAACTCAACAAACATGATCAGGAATCCAGTAACTCATCGTGGAGGCACCATATCTTTCCAGCATCACCGCAAAGATTTGATAAATTTATCTATTATCACATTTGTATATTGATCAGTTCAGTAATTAGCTATGTGGAGTTAAATTATCCAAATTATCAATTGCAGGATCGAGCTTATGGACATCCCGTTGGCTTGGTGAACTTATTTGCTCACACCCACGCATCTAGGCAAGTAGACGAGTCTGGAAAAATCATATATCAGTGGGGTGATCATGATAGGGCGACTAAGGCATATGTATGCGTTTTTTGATTTCTAATACTTACATCGATAAGTTTATTAATTACTAGATATGTAAAATAAAAATTACATTCTACTATTTTTCAACTGAAATTGTTTTTTTCATTATAGTCAAGGTTACCGGAGGCACGGGCTTATGCGCTTCAGTAGTCTGGTCGTGATGAGTTGACACAGGAGGAGCAAGATAACATACTGACGCTGTTATGGATCCGGCGCAATGGAGTAGACGTTATGGCTTCGGGAACGTAACGGTAATTAATCCTTTTACATATATGCAACAAATTAGCGTTTAGATATATAGCGTTATAATATTTTATATGCTGAGACAACCCTTTTGCTATTATTTCTATTTGCAGGCTCGACAATCTCAAAAGGCCCAAGACAAAGAAGAAATTAAGGAGCTTAGAGCTATGATTGAGTAGCTACAGGAGGAGAATCGTCTGCGAGCTGTACAGATGGAGCAGCTAAATCAAAAGCTTACGGAGTATGTGTAGAATCATGGTACCTTTACTTCGTCGTCTGGTGCTTCCGGAGGCGGCGACGAAGATGCTTGAGGAGGTATGCTTTTTAATGTTTGTGTTTGAACGATGTATATATTGACTTGGAGACGGTTATTATGTGTTTTAATGTTTTATATATTGGTACGAAGTGAGTGAGAAAAATATTTTGATGGTATGTACGTGGTTTGTTGACATGTTTTGATGGTATTTACGTTGATGGTATGGTTTATGATGTTTGAATGGTTTGGTTTGTTTATATTGGTGTTTAATTGATTTGTGTGTGTTGTTTATATTGATATTGATATATATGTGTGGAATGGATCGAAAATGTATTACAAATAGAATGGATTGGAAATGGTGTGGTTGGAAGGTGAATAGGCTTACTGTTGTACAGCAAAATAAACCCAGATTTTCAACGGTTTCCAATGGTTTCCAACGTCTTATTAGACATTTTATTCAAATGGCTTGTAGCAGTTTCCAATGGCTAGCAACCATTGGCGGCCGTTGGAAATTCCATTGGAAAATAGCCGTTAGTTCCGTTGGAAAGCGTTGGAAAGCGTTGATTCTATTCCAACGGTTATTCCAATGGCTTCCAACGGCCGCCAACGGCTACGAGCCGTTGGAATAGCCGTTTAATCTTATAGTGAGACTATCTTGTGGAAATTTTAAGAATTTTGTTACAAATGCTGATGAATATATCCTTGTTACTACTTAAATACAGTGAACAATAATGATGAGAAATTATTCCACTATTAACTTTGCGTTCATTTACGGCAAGAGCCTTAAATAACTTAGTATAATGACAGGTAAGAGTCGATAAGTAATGCATGGTATTAATGAGGTATGATACTGTAGGATGTATGAAATTTTTACAACTGAGACCTTCTCAATAAAGTAAGGAACAATCATGCATGCATATGAATAGCTTCTTTCTCAACCTGTCACCAAACCGTATTATATTATTTTTTTACAATATTATTTTATCTGATCCAATAATGGCATGTCAATACCATTTTAGCCACGCTCATTGTTTGAACCTTTTTTACATAAGATAAACAAATACACTCCCCAAATTAATCACTTTTGAAGTAATTTAGCAAAACAAAACAAAATCATTTGAACTACGCAAAAGAGAAGGAAAAAAAAAGCAAACAAACAAACTCTTGTTCACAAAATAGTAAAATTGTAGTGCAAAATGTAAGGAAAGATTTATCACTAACACGTGGAAGTGATTTAACCAGAATCTAGTTTATTCTATTTCAATATCAATGCAAATTCAAAATCGGTTATGTTATTACAAAAGTGAATTAAAAGAGACACATAATTTTTAACGTGGTTCAGATTTGTATCACATATCCACGGAAACCCAATAATTCTTTTATTTCAACCAACAGTTACGACAGATTACATGCCAAATCAATGATTAGAAAGTTACAAGATGTGAAGAGTCTCTCTAATCAATCATTCAATTGAAGAATCATAATTTGGAGCATTCAAAATAAAAAACTCCTAAATTGGATAGCTAGGGTTTCTATTAATTACAATGATTGGAAACCTAATGATCCTTGATTAAGAAGCAGATTATAAGGCTAATCCAGATGTCTCTAATTACTCTGGATCATCAAATCATATCAAAAGAATCTACGCCATCAATAGATAGGAACCATGCATTGAGTTGATGAAAATGCCCTCAGAAATTCGAGTTAAAAAATAGCATGAAAAAAACATTGCTATAGTAACTCAAACGTCTAACTTAAGAGGGTCAGACGTCTCTGTAAAACTTCAAAATTTCGAGATACAAAATGCAACGAATCAGACGTTTAAGTCCTCAAGTCAGACGTCCAATTGGCAGGAAGCTTCTTCGTTTTGAAAGCTACAGGCATGCAGACATCTGACTTGGGTAGTCAGATGTTAGAGTGCCTGACACTGGCACTTAACAGCTTCTTTTTCAGTATCTTTTGATCTCTCCAGTCGAATTTCCATCTCTTCCAATACGAAGCCCTTCACAATATCTCCAATCAGAAACACTCATAGGAACATATTTGAATCGTATAATAACAACACTCCACCTCCATTCAAAATATGTCGGTCTATTCAATAATCAACAAAATATGAAAGTCGCTATGTATCGAGTAATATGAATTAATCTACTTAAACTAAGACTTGTATATTACTAGCTTAAATAAAGTCTATATATCTGATTACTGGTAGATAAGCAACGGAACAAACTAAAGTAAGTAAAAACGGTGGCACCAGATATTTTTATACTGATTCGAACTTCCTATTCATCGTCCAATCACAAATTCTTTCTGGATTTCAACAATATCCTCACTAAACCTGAAGGAACGGGTATATTATAAACCACCTGAGCTGCTAAATAGGACTTTGTGCCTAAAGATCTCCAGCAGGACTTCGACTACAAATAGTAGTAAAAAAATATTTGATTTTATGCGCTCTTGAATAATACAAATTAGTCGATAACATACACCATTCTTTAATTTCGTTGAAATGATGATTTGAACGTGAGGATTTAGGAAGTAGAAAGTTCAAAGCCTTTGTAATTCTCAAGAGCAAGAGAATACTAAATCAATTAAGAATTGGGGAGTTAAAAGGATAGATTTTCACTTTATTTAAAGTTGTGATGAGTTCTAGTTGAAGGGTTAACACTATTAGAAGGATTGCAACATTTAGGGCAGAAGGCCACTTGTCAGCATTTAAATTTCTATAAAGAGTTCTCATACAAGTCACTTGGTTGAATTTAAAAATCAGAGGGCTGAAATTATACAGGAAAAGGAAAAAAGAAAATAGTCGAGAAAACACCTATTTCAGACGGCGGAAAATAAATTTCAAACGGTTGAAATTTCTATCAGAAGTCTGAAATTAATTTTCAACCATCTAAAATACATTTTTCAATGTATTTTTATTTTCTACGTTTTTTAATTTAAATTACTTTTGAAATTTTAAATTCCTTAAAATTTTAAAACATATTTTTTTGAAATCAAGTTTTCAAAGCAATATTTTTGTGTGTGTGAAATCATCATATATAGGAGATTATACATTTATATTTAACATAACAAATATACAACTAACATTATTTTTGTATTCAATATTTAAGCTCGTTTCCAATGTTGATCATCTTGCCTTATGGCAACCGCCCTACACCTTCGATACCCAATATACCCATGTGATGCGGTGTGGAGGTACCTGGTCGATGCAGAACGGTAGCCAAGAATATAAAGAAGAGAAAATCCAAACACAGAACCAATAGAACATCTTATAGCGCACAGATAAAATATAATATAACAACATTGATGTAAAACTGACGAAACAATAATATAATCAAATGAACCGTAAATAAGAACATCAGGTTCATAGACTATACAAACGTGAAATGAAGAGTTTATACATCCCAAATCTCCACAATAAGCTCTATAATTGTCTCTAATAGCACAAGTACTGACGTAGCTCCATAATACTACACAGCGGAATTTAGCGATAGTAAGAACTAAGTATAGATATATGAAAGCGTAGGCCCTTTCTCATACTCTGTACATCTCCATGCACTATCATGGCCTACTATCCATAATCTACTCATTTAAGAGTACCTAAAGTAATAAGAAGCAAAACATAAAACCTTGAGACAGACAATAGTCTGGTGTGAATGATATATTGTATCAAAATATTATAAAAGCTGTATATAGTAAATAGGGTATAGGGTATGAGCAACCATACTAGATGTAACAACCTACATATTTTACGATTGTATATTTAAATATAGCATCGTTAGTCGGATCAAAGTCCGAAAAGCTACTTTTTGCAAACAGCCGAGTCAGAACTCGTGACCACTTCCATTAAGTACAAAATGGGGTTTGCGGCCTTTTTGAGTATAAACATCGATATGTTTGTAGTTAGCTTGAATTTTGACATTTTCACTTAGGGCTTTGGGTTTGGGTTTCAACCCAATAACTTAACATAATACCCTAGCTCCACCCCCTCTCCTCTTCATTTATTCTCATTTTTTAACACTTCAAGCTTTAAGCAAAAATGGAGGGAGTAAAAAGAGATTAGGAATTCCTAAGCCCTAGCTTCATTTGCAAATCCAAGTTTTAGATTCAAAATCAAAGAGAAGCTTAGGTAAGCATCTCCTTCTTCTTCTCCATCTCAATCTCTCTCCAATTTCAAAAATTTCGTATAACATAATTTGGGAAATTATTGCTTCTAGACTTAGATTGGAGTTTCTAGAGTTGAAGTTGAAGAATAGTGATCTTCCTTTGCTTTCAAGCTTCTCCTTCGTTATTTTTGGGTTTAAAGGTGAGTTTTGAGCATACATCTAGGCCTATAATTTTCTTCGTTGTTAGGTATGAATTCCTAATATCTATTCTTGTTCATTTGCTTTGGATTGAATTGGTTTTATGAGTATTCCAATTTTTGGTGTTTTGAAGTTAAACTTTTAAAAATCTTAGCTTTGATGTTTGATCATGCTTTTGGCGGCGTATTGAAGAGCCTATAGAGCTGGGTTGCCGATTGGCGTAAACCCCTAGCGCTCATCGCTCGACTGATCGCAAATTGTTTGGGATTTTGGCCCTTGGGGGCTAGGCTGAGAATACTGGAATTTCCAGTTCAGTCAACTGAACTAGAATGTCAGTCGGCCGTACCGAACCCAGGAAATTTCCTAGGCCAATATCAGTCGGCTGACCATTCTGGATCAATCGACTGAGCCTGGAAACCGAAAGTTTCTAGGCATGTTTCAGTCGACTGACCACTTTGGTTCAATCGACTGAACCTGTAAACAGAAAGTTTCCAGGATTTGTGTCAGTTGACTGAGCACCCTGGTCCAGTCGACTTAATCTGCTGTCACTGCCTATTTTTCCTTTTGTGTTTGAATTTCCAATTTTTAATCGATACTTGTTTCTCCAATTTGTTGTTATCACCTTTGTTGACTTTGATAATTTCTTTTTCGGGATTTTTGGGGAATATCCATTTTGATGGATTTGGTATCGATTTCTTTGGATTTAATTCACGTCTTCGAATGTGAATTTTTGGTGATTGACTGTTTTTACAATCACTTTTGTGATTTTTCACTTTAAAATACAAAGGTTTCTATACTAATAGTAAATATTCAAACTCTTTCTCAAATATGATTTCAACTCTATTTTTAATACAAAGCTTGTTTATAAAACCATTTTCCAATCTATTAGTATACACAAAACTTTACCTCGTTCGTATGAGAAATTCTAATTAAATGGCTTAGCAATACAAGTGGTATGAAACGCTTGCGTTTACTTCGTCGGTTAATTTTTGGACTTGTTCGATTGAAACTCTTGTGGCAATTTTCGAGTGGAGATCTACAATTTGTTCGTAAATATTTAAGCTAAGCCAGTGGTTATGGGACATGAAGCTAAACTTATTTATTTACTAGCTTAGTGTAATTCACACTTTCTATTGATCAATGATGATCATTTTGTGATTTAGACTAGCGATATGCTATGTCTCTTTGTCCACATAGGGGATTGTACCTCGTTTTATTGAGTTTTGCCTCATTTCTTTTATAGGCTAACGAAATATTGGTTCTTTGGTGTTTCAACTCATTTTTGTGAGCTAGCGACCCACGTTCTTTTATGGAGTTCGGTTCATCGGACGTTCCGTTGTACTACGTCATTGTCCGGCTTATCAGGTTCATCGAGCATACCGCTGTACTACATCGTTGTTTCGAATTATTTGAGTTTCAGATTCCTCGGGCGTACCAATATTGTACTATGTCATTGCACCAGCTCTATAGTTAGCAACCATTGGATAGCGGCCCATTTGTGATACACGTGTTGGTGAGTTTTCATGCTTCCGTTTGTGATAGGCTTCCCCCTTTTGTGATTTCTGGATTTCTAGTTGATGATTTCTAGAGTTTATGTTTCACCTCTTTTTGCGATTGGCAATGATATGTTTGCCGATATTTGGGGTTTGGTGAATAAAATAAAGAATATGACATTCATTTTAGTGCTTTTAGATTCTTGAGATATTGTATGATTTTTGTGTTGTCCAATGTATGTTTTCATAGTACGACATTATTGTTATCATACGTTTTTGTCATATCTCTTCTTCTATCTCATTTTATCTGATATTTGTAGCTAGACTGATCCGTTTATTATTTTATTATTAAATAATGCCTGGGTCAGATTGAGATGTTACAGGTGCTTCTATTTGACTCATCTTCTGGAAACATTATCTGACTTTTGATAACTACTCTAGTTTAGTAGTTTTTGTTGTTATACATACGAGATAGAGACTCCTTGATGTATACATATTCTTTTGCGTAGAACTTATACCTATTCTTTTGTGGCTTTGTGAATCTTATTTGACCACTACTCTGATGTACACTTCTATGTGTTATATTCATATCTGTTTCCGCCTTTATGATATGGATACCTATGACTGATTTGTGTTATGCTTATTTCTATATTTGTTTTCGAAGATCATATAGCCACTATGTAGTAGCTTTGATTTTGTATCTGTATGTTGGATTTCCTCTTGAAAAGAAATGCATGTTATACTATCTGACATATCGGTGCTCGCACAAAGAAATTACATGGATGGTTGCTCCTCAACAGCCTTATTCTTCGTGCTAGTTGACGGCATTACCTTGTAATATCCTTGGCTAGCGTGAGTATAGAGGTGGGGCATCACAGCTTGGTATCAGAGCCAAACTTCGAACATTGTAGAATAATCTAGCAAGGATCATCGTCCTAAGTTCTTCTTAGGAGTCGTGCCATAGGATTTTATTCGAGTCATAGAAGCCATTCTATCCTATTTTCTTTTATGATGTCTTGTTGTATCAATCTTGATTGTTTGACATTCATTTTGTGAATAACCTTTTTCTTCTACTTCCTTTCTTTCTTAAAGAAGATAAATGGTTAGACCAGGCCGTCCCAGCGCTGGTCAATCCAGTGCTACTCCTTAGGATGGAATATTTATGTCTGCCAATAGCTTCTAGATCTTGTAAAGAATGCTCAAGCTATGGAACCCATTCCAGGGCCTACTCACCCAAAATCTGGATTTGCACGCCTGTGCAGTGATTATATAAATTTGGGTGGGAAGCCGTTCAAGGGTTCCGAGGGCATTATCGAAGTCCAAACTTGGCTTAGAACATGCGATCGCATCTTTTCTCGCATGAATCTCATTGATCTATATCGAGTCCAAGTGGCTTCTAGCATGCTCCAAGAAAGAGCATTAGATTGGTATGAGCTTCTGTTTTCTGAAATTATTGAAGTGGATCTTACTTGGGGGGAATTCCAGGAACGATTCGAAATAAAGTTTGTACCAGAAGCTGAAAAGGTGACTTTGGCCCGTCTTTTTATTGACCTTGTTCAAGGTGAATCCGCTATGAAGGATTACGTCGCATCTTTTGAATCCCTCTCTAAATATGGGGTCGAGTACATTAATACCCCATTGAAGAAAAATCAGAGGTTTGTCTATGGCTTGAATAAGAATCTCAAAAGCCATTACTTCTAAAATTAGAAGTTTCTTTCGATTAGCTTGTTGATATCGCTCTTCGACTCGAAGAGGCCGATAAAGAAGATGATGTTGAAGTTGGAAGTGCCAAACCGAACTTCAACAGCAACAAGAAGAGGCCTATTAAGTTCAAAGGCCCTTATCCCAATAAGAAAGGGAAGCAGGCAACTCCGGTAGCAAAGATTTCTATGCCTAGTCATGGGCAATGCTATAATTGTGGCTCTAAGGACAATTGTGCTAATGGATGTCCGAAACCTCTCTTTTGTCGTTATTGCAAAAGTTTGGGTCATCTTTGGTCTTCTTGCCCCAAACTTCAAAGCAAGAGCGAGGAAAATCTAAATGTTGTGCAATCCCCTAGTAACACTTCTCGTGGTCAAGTATTTCTCATTCTACCCTTGATGGCATTATTATGTTTCGTGATCATCCTATTCGAGTTCTTTTTGATACAGGTGTATCCCATTCTTTTATATCAAAAGAACTTGTTGATACTTTTTCTTTGAGTGTTATCGCTTTGATGACTTCTTTGAGAGTTGCAAATCCGGTTGGTGGATCCGCAATACTCAGTTTACTTTGTAAAGATGTCAAGATTATTTTATGTGATTATGCTTTCCAAGCCGATTTTCATGTGATGTGTTACTTAGGCTTTGGAATGATTTTGGGAATGGACTGGCTTAACCGTTATGAAGCCCATATCCTATGTCCCGAGTGAACTATTCATCTTCGACATCCTCAATCTGTTAAGCAGATTTCTATTGTTCTTGAAGATTCGGATTCTAAATTGGTAGCATCCTTGTATTCTCTAAACCCTCATGATGACGATAATGATGATGAGGAAAATGTCATTTCTCTCATTCACATTGTTTGTGAATTTTCCGACATATTTGAGCCTGTTTTAGGATTACCACCTACGCGAGCAATTGGGTTCAGAATTAATCTAATCCCTAGAGCTCTACCTATCACTCGTCCTCCTTATCGTATGTCCAATAAAGAAAATAAGGAGATGCGTAAGCAATTATCCAAATTGGAAGAGAAGCAATTTATTCGTTCTAGTTCCTCTCCTTGGGGAGCTTCAGCTATTTTTGTAAAGAAATCTGATGGTACACTTAGGCTTTGTGTTGACTACCGCAAGCTTAATGATCTTACCATTAAGAATAAATATTCTTTACCTCGGATTGATGATTTATTTTACCAACTTTGCGATGCTATAGTCTTTTCACAGTTAGACTTAGCAACCGGTTTTCATCAGCTTCGTATTGCAGAGGATAACATTCCTTTGACATCATTTTGTACACGTTATGGATCTTATGAATGGCTTGTTATGCCATTTGGTTTAACGAATGCTCCAGCTTATTTCGTTGACCTTATGAATCAAGTTTTCAAAGACTTCCTCGATCGATTTGTTCTCATCTTTATAGATGATATTCTTGTATATTCTAAAACCGAGGAAGAGCATGAAAAGCATCTTTGGATTGTGTTGGAAACTCTTAGGAGCAACCAATTGAAAGTAAAATTTTCTAAATGCCACTTTTGGCAATCTCGTACGAAATTCCTCGGTCATATTTTTTCCAAACTTGAAATTTCTATGGATCCTTCAAAGATTGAAGCGATTTAATATTGGAAGAGACCGGAGAGTGTGACAGAAATCTGTAGCTTTCTTGGATTGGCGGGTTATTACCGTCATTTCATAAAAGACTTTTCAAAAAATTTTGTTCCTCTTACTAATTTGACAAAGAAGGTAGTTAAATACATTTGGTCGGATAAATGTGAAGCTTCTTTTCAGAAATTAAAAGAACTCCATTCCGATGCTCCTAGTCTTGTGATTCCCGAAGGGAACCAAGACTTTATAGTTTATACCGATGCTAGTTGGTTGGTTTGGGAGCTGTTCTCATGCAAAGGGAAAGTGTTATTGCTTATGCTTCTAGGCAATTAAAGCCTGCCGAGACTAGATATGCCACTCATGATTTAGAGCTTGCGGCTATTGTTTTCGCCCTTAAAATTTGGCGTCATTATCTTTTAGGAGAGAAATTTGCTCTCTACACCAATCATAAATCTTTGAAATATTTATTTTCTCAAAAGAAACTTAATTTGCGTCAACAGCGTTGGCTTGATTCTTACATCTTATGATCTTGATATTCTTTATACTCCCGGATAGGGGAATCGTGTTGCCGATGCCCGTAGTCGTAAGCAACAAGCGGTTGTTTCTATGATGATATCCGAATGGAACGATCTTGGAATTTTGTCCACTTGTGAGATTCAAGATCGTGAATCCGATTCATGTTCACCTCTTGTTTTGTGTAGCCTTGAGGCACGTCCTTATCTTTTAGACCGCATTTTTGAAGCTCAAAAGCTAGATCCCGAATTGACCCTTCTTAGCCAAAGTTGTAGGGATAAAATTGATATTGAAGTATTGAAAGACTTTGATATTTATGCTCATAGCGGTATTTGAAAATTTGGTAGACTTATCGTGCCAAATGTTAGTGATCTTCGTAAAGACATTTTAGAAGATTCTCATCATTCTAAATTTACCATTCATCCCGGTAGTAGTAAAATGTACGTGGATATGAAGCGACTTTATTATTAGGATGAAATGAAATCTGACATTGCTAACATCATTAAGCGTTGCTTGACTTGCCTACTTGTTAAGACCGAGCATCAAAGGCCCGGTGGGTTATTGCAACCTTTGGACATTCCAATTTGGAAGTGGGATCAAATTTCCATGGATTTTACCGACGATCTTCCCCGTTCCTGTTCGGGCCATGATAGCCTATGGGTGATAGTGTATAGACTTATAAAATCCGCCCATTTTATTCCCGTTCGGTCCAATCGAACTGTACCTCTTTGGCCAAACTCTTTGTCAAAGAAATTGTTAATTTGCATGGAGTTCCTACTTATATTGTTAGTGATCGTGATCCATTGTTTACTAGTGAATTTTGGAAGAGTCTTCAAAAAGCTTTGGGAACGAAGCTTAATTTTAGCACCGCTTATCCTCCTCAGTCCGATGGACAAACCGAGCGTGTGAATCAAACTCTTGAAGATCTTCTTCGTGCATGTGTTCTCGATTTTGGTTGAAGTTGGGAAGATCACATTTCTCTTATTGAGTTTTCCTATAATAATAGCTTCCAATCTAGTATTGGAATGACACCTTTCGAGGCACTCTATGGAAGTCTTCTTCTTGTTAGCTTGAGGCCGGTGAGAAGCTGGTTTTAGGTCCAGACTTTATTTGTGATTCCACAGAAAAGATTGACCTTATTCACCATAGGATGAAAGAAGCTCAAAGTAGAGAAAAATTCCTATGTCGATAACCGAAGAAGGAAATTAGAATTTTCTATGGGAGATTTGGTATTTATTCGTGTTTCACCTATGAAGGGTGTTGTGCATTTCAGTCGATCAGGAAAATTAGCACCTCGATATATTGGCCCATTTTCCATCGCCGAACACATTGGTTCAGTGGCTTATCGTCTTTTATTACCGGCTCAATTTTCTGCTATTCATGACGTGTTTCATGTTTCTCAATTACGGAAATTCCTTCGAGATTCTGATTCTACTCTTGAGCCTGGTGTTATTGAAGAAGTTGAAGTTCGCCTAATTTGTCTTATGAGCAACATCCTATTCATATCATTGCTACGGAGGTTAAACACCTTCGAAATAAAGATGCCCCTCTTGTGAAAGTCCAGTGGTCCTCAAATCCAAAGGATTGCTCTTGCGAATCCAGAGAATTCATCGAGCGATCACATCTGGACTTACTATCTCGTGCTCCTTAGAGGTGAACTTCTTACTTCAAATTTCTTTTGTGTTGATATGCTTTTATGGTTGTTACTCTTTATTTTCTTCTTAAATATTGCGAGAATGCAATTTATTTAAGGAGGGGAGTCTATAACAACCCGCATATTTACGACTGTATATTTAAATATTTTATTTAATTATAGCATCGTTAGTCAGATCTAAGTCCAAAAAGCCACTTTTTGCAAATAGACGAATTAGGACTCGAAACCACTTCCATTGAGTTCAAAATGGCGTTTGCGACATTTTTGTGTATAAACATCGATATGTTTGGAGTTAGCTTGAATTTTGACATTTTCACTTAGGGCTTTGGGTTTGGGTTTCAGCCCAATAACTTAACATAAGACCCTAGCTCCACCCCCTCTCCCCTTCATTCATTCTCATTTCCTAACACTTCAAGCTTTAAGCAAAAATGAGGGGAGAGAAAAGAGATTAGGAATTCCTATGCCTTAGCTTCATTTGCAAATCCAAATTTTAGCTCCAAAACCAAAGAGAAGCTTAGATAAGCATCTCCTTCTTCTTCTCCAACTCAATATCTCTCCAATTTCAGAAATTTCCTATAACCTAATTTGGGAAATTATTGCTTTTAGACTTAGATTGGAGTTTCTAGAGTTGAAGTTGAAGAGTAGTGATCTTCCTTTGCTTTCAAGCTTCTCCTTCATTGTTTTTGGGTTTAAGGGTGAGTTTTTGAACTCACATCTATGCCTATAATTTTCTTGGTTGTTAGGTATGAATTCCTAACATCTATTCTTATTCATTTGCTTTGAATTGAATTGGTTTTATGAGTATTCCAATTTTTTGCGTTTTGAAGTTAAACCTTTAAAAATCATAGCTTTGATGTTTGATCATGCTTTTGGTGGTGTATCGAAGAGCCAATAGGGCTGGGTTGCCGATTGGCGTAAACCCCTAGCTCCCATCGCTTGACCGATAGCAAATTGTTTGGGATTTTTCTCCTTAGGGGCTAGGCAGAGAATATTGGAATTTCCAGATCAGTAGACTGAACGAGAAGGTCGGTCGATTGAACTGAACCCAGGAAATTTCCTAGGCTAGTGTCAGTCAATTGACCATTTTGGGTCAGTCGACTGAGCCTGGAAACCGAAAGTTTTCCGGCATGTTTCAGTCGACTGACCACTTGGTTCAGTCGACTAAACCTGGAAACAGAAAGTTTACAGGATTTGTGTCAGTCGACTGACCACCCTGGTCCAGTCGACTGAATCTGCTGTCTCTGCCTATTTTGCCTTTTGAGTTTGAATTTCTAATTTTTAATCGATTCTTGTTTCTCCAATTTTTTGTTATCTCCTTTATTGACTTTGATAACGTTATTTTGGGGACTTTTAGGGAATATCCATTTTTGATGGATTTGGTATCGATTTCTTTGGATTTAATTCACATCTTCGAATGTGAATTTTTGGTGATTGATTGTTTGTACAATCAATTTTGTGATTTGTCACTTTAAAATACAAAGGTTTCTATATTAATAGTAAATATTCAAACTCGTTCTCAAATATGATTTCAACTCTATTTTTAATACAAAGCTTGTTTATAAAACCGTTTTTCGATCTATTAATATACACGAACCTTTACCTCATTCGTATGAGAAAATCTAATTAAACGGCTTAGAAAAACAAGTGGTATGAAACGCTTGCGTTTACTTCATCGGTTAATTTTTGGACTTGTTGGATTGAAACACTTGTGACAATTTTGGAGTGGAGATCTATAATTTATTCGTGAATATTTAAGCTAAGCCCGTGGTTATGGGACATGAAGCTAAACTCATTTATTTACTAGCTTAGTGTAATTCACACTTTCTATTGATCAATGATGATCATTTTATGATTTAGACTAGCGATATGCTATGTCTCTTTGTCCACATGGGGACCTCGTTTTATTGAATTTCGCCTCATTTCTTTTATAGGCTAACGACCTATTGGTTCTTTGGAGTTTCAACTCAGTTTTGTGGGCTAGCGACCCACGTTCTTTTATGGAGTTCAGTTCATCGGACGTACCATTGTACTACGTCGTTGTCCGGCTTATCAGGTTCACCGGGCGTACCGCTGTACTACATCGTTGTTTCGAATTATTTGAGTTTCAGATTCCTCAGGCGTACCGATATTGTACTACGTCATTTCACTGGCTCTATGGTTAGTGACCATGCGATAGCGACCAGTTTGTGATACACGTGTTGGTGAGTTTTCATGCTCCTATTTGTTATAGGCCTCCCCCTTTTGTGATTTCTGGATTTCTAGTTGATGATTTCTAGAGTTTGTTTTGCACCTCTTTTTATGACTAGCAATGATATGTTTGCCGATATTTGGGGTTTGGTGAATAAAATAAAGAATATGACATTCTTTTTAGTGCTTTGAGATTCTTGAGATATTGTATGATTTTTGTGTTGTCTAATGTATACTTTTCATAGTACGGCATTATTGTTATCATACGTTTTTATCATATCTCTTCTTTTATCTCATTTTATCTGATATTTATAGCTAGACTGATCCGTTTATTATTATTTTTATTAAATAGTACCCAGGTCAGACCGAGATGTTACAGGTGCTTCTGTTTGACTCATCTTCTGGGAACATTATCTGACTTTTGACTAACTACTCTAGTTTAGTAGTTTTTGTTGTTATACATACGAGATGGGGACTCCTTGATGTATACATATTATTTTATGTAGCACTTGTACCTATTCTTCTGTGACTTTGTGGATCTTATTTGACCACTACTCTGATGTACACTTCTATGTGTTATATTCATATATGTTTCCGCCTTTGTGATATGGATATCTGTAACTGATTTGTGTTATGCTTATTTTTATGTTTGTTTCCAAAGATCATATAGCCACTGTGTAGTAGCTTTGAGTTTGTATCGGTATGTCGGATTTCCTCTTGAAAAGAAATGCATGTTATACTATCTGACATATCGGTGCTCGCACAAAGCAATTACACGGATGGTCGCTCCTCAACTGCCTTATTCTTCATGCTAGTTGACGGCATTACCTCGTAGTGTCCTTGGCTAGCATGAGTATAGAGGTGGGGCAACACACTTGATATGTCCCTACATCCAACGAGTTAGCACATAAACACATATGCTAAACTATTATCACAATAGAAATACATTGGTTATAATGATATCACAAAGCATATCAAACACGCAACAAACGTAGCATCCATCACACAGCCTCGCATCTTTGACTCAAGTGCTTCAGATGTATGATAACTCTTTCAGATGCTCAACTCATTGCCCATGCACATGGAAAAGGACATACGCAGACGTCCAAACACATGGGTACACACAAACTACCCTATCCTAACAATAAGCATCACAACTACAGAGTCATCTATATATCCCTCAGCATACATACCGACAGTAGAACTATCCTACAGATGCTCAACTTTTTCCCAGGTAGATGGCCAAGAACCGAACATATGTCGACGTCCAAACACATGGGTACACGCAGACTACCCTGTCCTACTCACGAGCATCAAACCTCATGTTCTAACCTACGAGAATCATGCAGAACTCGTCTTTTCTGTCCATCACCAGATGCTACAGTCACTCGCCACATCGAGGCATTGAAGCCATCATACTTTGTTTGGTTGCCATCACAAATGTCGTCCAAAGTCATCTTGGGGTCATCACCTTGAACCAACTCCCTAGACTACCAAGCAACCTCGAGTTTTTCCATGAAGTCTATAACTAGACTCCATGCTCCACGCCTACCGGTCCATCCTACAAACGAGCCAAGTGAGACACAACTAATGAGCCATCCACACAACACCCCTAACAAGCGCCAACCACCACGTCGAACCACGTCGAACCATGCCAATGCACAATCATTGAACATGCCCACTTTCTCGGCCCCTAAACCGGCCAACCACCGGATTAAATCCCTCATCCGGCCACCGCTCCGCCTACCATAGAACGGACCGTCTTGTTTGGTCATCGAGCCTCTATACCATCGAACCGCCAATCCCATCCGGTTACTGACCCTTCATACCATCGAACCGCCAATCTCGTCCAGTCACTGCTCTGCCACACTATCGACCAGGCCACCTCAGTTGACCATCGAATTGCCATACCACCGAACAAAGTTTCACGTTTGGTCGCCACACTCATCATTCTGCTGAGCCAACCGACGCCAAACGGAATTCTTATAGTACTTGCAACACTTCAACATCACGTTGATTCCTTCATTACGCTTAACGCTTCGACTCTCATGCATCTTCTAAGTAATGATACTACTTTAAATGCTCTAGAGCCAATCTACCTATAGTTTGCTCCGATTGATGTTTTCAACCATACAAGCATATAAAAAAACATCATGCATACAACAAATAATATTCAAACATGTAAATCACACAACCAATCATAGCAATTATCATACAAAAGTGTATACAACATAGCCTAACATCTATCAAAGCAAACAAATTTTCAAATAAATGTTTAAAACACCAAAAATTCATTTATTCATGTTTTTACTATAGATTGGTTTTAAAATAGTGTTAAACTTTATTTTGACTTTATAAATGGATCTAAACATGTTAATATATATATATATATATATATATATATAGACATACACACACACACACACACATATATATATATAATAAGGTGGAGGATGATAAATCACTCACCGAATATCCAAAAAGTTAAGATTGCGTAAAATGAGGCAAATTCAAGAATCAACCACAAATATTCATTTTTCACTCCCAAAAAATGTTGTTTTAAAGATATCTGATGAGTGCCCTCGCTAATCTAACTATAATTTATGATTTAGACAAAATTTGAAGGAGAAAAGAGAATGTTTTGGGTAGAAAATGGGTTAATGGTGGCTTAGATCTATGGGAGAAGGTGTAAAATTGATTTGAGGATGATGGTTCAACCATATGAGGTGTCCAAAGACAAAATGGGTTAGTGGGTTTGCCCCCAAACTCACTAATTACCCACCAAGCTACTCCAAAAACAATCAATCTTCAAACAACCATATTTCCAAACCAAAATCCAGATCGCTATTATGACCACTCTACGGAAAGGAAAACGACCATATTTTTCTCACGGAAGTGGTCTCAAATTCTAATTAGGCTCTTTTCAAAAGTTATAGCCAATACAAGTTTCTAGACGTAAAATAGTCCGGAAATTTCTAAAAATAGGAAATGTCAGTAATAGTCATTTCTCAAAGTCATAGAGTCTTACGACCTCATATGAATTTAAAGACAATATTTTAGAATTCTTCGATACGTAAAATATGGGTCGTCACACTCTTCCCCTCCTTCTTTAAGAATTTTGCTCTGAAATCCTTAATGTAGCCAAGATAAAGACAAAGCTACCTGCATGCCTACCTTCCACGAGCAAGCCTGTCAAACATCAAACATGCACATAAAAGCAATGAATGATATCTACGTCTAACCTAGCATGCAAGATGTTAAACTACCCTATATGATAAGAAATTGAAAGTAAATGCAATAAAAAGAAGTCTTGCCAAGTAAAGAGTTGTGTATAAGCAGTCATCATGCTCTCCTCAGTCTCCCAAGTACAATCGCCTTTACCCTCACTCCATTGAACCTTCGCCAGCTCTATTGTCTTGCTTTTAAGCTACTTTGTATCACGTCCAATGATACGAATAGGCTTACGAGGTCTCGATGCTTTTGATTCAATCTCGATATCATCAAGCTAATCTGGTAGACTATCACGCCCGAGTCATGTACAAACTTCTGCAAGCGAGAGATGTGGAATACGTTATGCATGTCCGCTCTTTTCTAAGGTAAGTCGACTCTAAAAGCCAGGTTCCTATTCTACAACATCCCCTACTTGGTGACCCAAAACTAAAGGCTACGGATGCTTCAGTCATCCATAGTTATTAATTCTCGACGACCAAATACGGTAATGTTGGATGAGTTGATATAACAGAAACACATGGATATGGAAAATATCTTAAAATCAACAAACAACTTTCTCATTCCATTTCAAAGCATTTCAAATTCATTACATAATCCCAATACGAGAACCACATTCAAAGAAAATATAATTATTACAACATACGCCAAGAGCGACATATGAAGATGCCACCTTGGATGATCAGAGTATATAACTAGGCCATTAAACATCTTTGCCTTTACAACAAAACACGGCTGAATCAAAATAGAAAAGAACTCTACATAGCTATCATGCCTTTTGCACGTCTTCAGAAGCTTATTTATCTAAAGAGGTACCTGAAAACCTCAACTCTCAAGCTACTCAAAATCAATTGAGCGACCGAGATTTTGAGGGGAAGACATAAAATTCAAGTCAGATATAAAGACTGGTAAGAAAAATAATCTACCATCTCAAATCATTTAGATATCTAGTAACCCCACACCGCTTAGCGGAACGGGTTTTCCACTCACTAGTATCCTAAAACTTTATAAAACCATATATCGTGCTCTTGCATGCACAATGGTTAAAATATAACATTTCAAAATATTATGATGATATCCAAACAAGTACATCAATTCGGCATTACCCATCCCCATTCATTTTTGACTATCTATCTCATTTATATTTTCTAGGGTCACTATTAACCTAATAGTTTTCATGGACTGACTAATAAACTATTTAATATTTATGGACTCCCTGTCTAGTTTCATAGTTTTCATGGGATCACTAAGAGCTTATTGGCCCCTGTTTTCATGGGATCACTAACAGCCTATTGGTCCCTGCCAATAACTTGTTTGTTTCATCGGTTCTCCCTAAACCTATTGTAACTCCAATAACTTCCCTCTTATCCTAGTTTTCATGGGTTAACTAGGAATCTATTGACATCTGTCAATAACTTAATCTAGATATGGTTTTCGTGGTTTCACTACAAACCTATGGCCCTTGCCAATAACTTTTTCTAATCATAGTTTTCATGGGTTTACTATGAACCTATTGACTTCTGCCAATAACTTTTCCTAAACATAGTTTTCATGGGTTTACTATGAACTTGTCTATCTAACAACCTCAATATTTAGGCATCCTACATTGTGGCCTGTCTGGCCTCCTGGATGTTATTCTACTCACTCAGGAATTAATTCAATTTTTATTCATTACTGGGTCAACCTAGCTGGTTATTCTGTCCTTTCCTAAAATACAGTTATTGATCCATTACAATATGAATATATATATATATATATATATATGAATAAGTAAACATAATAACATAATAATACCATCACCCGTGGTTTAATATCCTTGAAATCGTTTTATATAAAACATGGTTTATCCCTTTAACCTACTAATCAAGGAAGACTTCTTCAAAATATCCATACTTAAAATCATTTCAAACTCTTTTATTATGCCATGGTTTTCCATAAAAATGAGATTGGGTTATTTGTTTTGAAAACTAAGCCTTTTGAAACCTTTAATCATTTCTTTTGAAACCATCGGAAACTTCCTTTCGAAAGCATTAAATCTTCTTTTCAAAATTCTAGGCACCTGCCTTTCGAAACACTTTAAAGCCTTCCTTTTGAAACCTTTCGAATGTATTAAAGTGAAACCATTTAATTATAGAAGCATAGCTTCGAAACATACGAATGCACCCCTTCGAAACCATTTGAAATTAAATCGTTGGGTTTTTCCTTAAAATATCCATTAGGTCAAAGTGAAAACATATGAAAGTACCCTTTTGAAACCATTATTTATCATGTAAAGGTGTTTGGGGAAAAATTTGATAGCGTCGGAACCATATTTTGGAAAGCCTAAACCATATAAGTAAAACGTTTGAAGGTTAGCTTCAAAACTCCTTTCGAAAGCTTTAGGAAGTGGGATCATATTTTCAAAACAAAGGATACCTTTTGGAAGCATTGATATCTTCAATTTGTTCGAAAGGCATAAGATCAGGAGAAGCGTATCGGCTAGGTCGAAACTACCCTCTTTTTAAATCATTAGTTTGGAAACTAAGTAACTCATTCGAAATCTATACTATAAATAAGGTGGCAAACCCCTTTCGAAAGCTATTCAAAAGGCCTCTTCAAAAGCATATACTTCAACACCTTTGAAAGCATTTAGTAAAACAGGCAGGTGCATTTCTTTAGAAAACAAAACAAAGGTTTCTTTTCCATCGGAAGTCAGCATGCCTTCCACATTTTCGTAATCCACTATGTACCAATGTTGATACCTTATGTATTAGTTTTGGCATCGTGGGTTTCGACCTGGTAGGTTTCGACTTGACTGAAGCCGAAAGCTATGAGCCGAAAGGTGCTTCTAGAAGAGGAGGAACCCACTTTTTTGGGTAAAAACTGATTTAATGCCAATTAAACAAAATACTTTCTAACCAACCTGTCTACTTGTAAACATGTGATTGGTTGCCTCAACTTTTCAAATTCTTTACAAAAATAACTGCTGCGTAATTTCGGATCTAAACCAAGATTAATTTAACAAATAAGCCCTTATAGTAAGAAAAACGATTAAATCATTTAGGTCCTCCTTTCAAAATAATTTAACTCTCATAATAAATCACTTAGGAGAAATCCTTAAAAGTCACAGAAATTCAATTTTAATATGTTATCTAACATATCTAAATTTATGACCCAAATTCTCAATATACTTTCTGAAATAAATTTCTAAACCCAATTAACTATATTTTCCATTAAAAATTCTTAATGAATTCTCCATAACTTGGAAAATTATGAAAATAAAAACCCAACTCCAAAATCATGCTTTACATGACATAAAATTTTCTCATGGCATTCGAAATTAATTTTAATTGGTTTTACCCTCAAAAGCGCATAAAATCATATTTAAACAATGTTGTTTAAATCAAACATGTTATGATCCAAGCCTATCATCATCCCAATCTTCATAAAAATGGATTTAATCTTAAACCCGAAAATAAATGATCATAGAAAAAAATAGAGATGATATGTATTATTATTCACCTTGATTGGGATAAAGAAATTAAGATTGGATTGGGATTAATTTCCCCTAGCTTGAATCCTAAGCTTTACTTGAATTTTCTTCTTCTTCTTTTCTCCTAGTAATGGCCGACTTCCCTCTTTTCTTACATTTGTTTTCATTTTGCCAGAATGAACTTCAATGGTTAAGGCATGAGAATACAAGGGTGATGGAAATATGGTGTGACAATTACCCTAATACCCTCGTTTTAATTAATTAACTTGTACAACCATTTGTAGACCATTTATTTAATCAAGCTCGGCCTCTAGGTTTATTTCTAAATCACAATCCCTTTATCACTTTAAGATTTACATTATTCTATTTAATTTATCTAATTAAATTTCGTGAATAATGTTATCAAAAATTAGGGGTGTTACAGGCTCCCCTCCTTAGAGAATTTCATCCTCGAAATTCAGTAAAGACCAAATACTAAACATAGCAATCATCTACAACAACACCTAACAACCATACTAGCCTACCTGACTCGCAACTATTTATATAAATCTAATACAGACATACCGTCAAAGCAGATCATGATAAGTATCTCTAATCCTGTCTTCTGCCTTCTTAGTACAGTCCTTCTCGTTGTCACTCCACTGAACTCTCACCAACTTGACTGTCTTGTTCCTCAATATTTTCTCATCTCTCACTACAACCCGAACTGATTGTCTAACAAAAGTGAAATTAGGCTCTACTATCAAATCTTCCAACCTTGTCAGAGGAATAGTAGTCTCTGGATCATGCACATACTTGCTAAGATGAGATACATGAAATACATTATGGACATATACCATACTGCTCGGCAACTCTACCATGTATGCGAGCTTTCTAATCCTCTCTATAATCTGGAATGGACCAACATATTTCGATGCCAGCTTTCCTGACTTTCCAAATCGTACCACCCTTCATCGGTGATACCTTAATGAAAACATTATCTCCAACCGAGAATTCTAGGTCTTTACGCCTCTTATTTGCGTAACTTATCTGCCTGGACCGATCTTCCTAAATCCTTTCTCAGATCAACTTAATCTTCTCTGTTGCCTCTCTAACCAGATCTGGACCTAAGACTAATATGTCGCCAGTTTCCAACCAACTGCTGGTCATTTGCATGGCCTTTCATAAAAAGCTTCAAAAGGTGTCATTCCTATACTACTCTGATAACATTATTATAGGAAAACTTCACTAACTGCAGGTCATCTTCCCAAGATCCACCAAAGTCCCATACACAAGCTCTTAGTAAATCTCAAAGTACCTTATTGACTCTCTCTGTCTGCCAATTCGTCCGAGGGTGATATGCAGTACTCATCTTGAGCTTCATACCTAATACATATTGTAGACTCTTCCAGAGTTTTCTAATAAACGAAGCATCTCTATCGCTGACTATACTACTAGGAATCCCATGTAGGCAAACTATGTTCTTCATGAAAAACCTAGCTAAAACAGGTGTCGTCCTGGTTGACTTAAGTGGAATGAAATGAGCACTCTTGGTGAACCTGTCCACCATAACCAATATACTTTCATTTTTCCTATTTGACCTTCGCTTCCTGTCTATAAAATCCATGGATATCGAATCCCATTCCTAAACTGGAATCTCTAAAGGTTGATGCAATCCATTCGGCTTCTGATGTTCGGCTTTCACTTATTGATAATTTGCACACCGTCCAACCCACAAGCCAACATCCCCTTCAACCTTTCCCATAGAAGCTCCTCTTCATATCTTGATACATCTTGGTCCCTTTAGGATGAATCATAAATTTGGATCGATGAAATTCTCCAAAAAATTCTTTCCTTAATCCTCAACATTCGAAATACACAATCGTCTCTTTTTTCTCAACCATCCTCTTTGGTCAAGATGAAAACCTTTTAGCTCATTGATCTCGGTTCCAACCTCAAGCCTTCTAATCTTCTCGGCTAGCATTGAATCCTCTTTCGATTTAGAAGCAATCCTTTTGATTATCATTGGTCGAACTTCTAAACAGGACAACATGGCGGTGCTCCGACTAGAACTAGCCGTCGATCTTAACTACACACTACAAGTAGTCAAAGCTTCACTACACCACAAAAGGCTTTTAACAGCGTTTGATAAACGCTGTAATAAGATACAACAGCGTTAGTTCAAACGCTGTATAACGACATGCTGTCGTATATACAGAACTTACAACAGCTTTTTGATAAACGCTGTTGAAACATCACTTTGACAGCGTTTCTTACAAGCTGTCAATAATGTTTTTACAGCGTTTTTAAACATGTTGTCGGAGATGTTTTAATTCCACTTTAACTGTTTACAACAGCTTTTTATAAACGTTGTTATTGAATCATCAACTATTTCGACAGCATGTACTAAACGTTGTTATTGACTATTTAAAGATAAATACAGCACGAATTGAACGCTGTTGTTTCTTCATTGACAGCATTAATCAAACGCTGTCTTCTATTTATATAACAACTTTAATATTCCACTCTATTTTTGAATATTCCAGAACTATATTTTGAGTATATTCAAACAACTAGTAAATATAACATGTTCTAATAACTATTAATTAGTTACATAAACTAGTTAAGACAATATTAATAAACAAAAGACATCCATAAACCAAGTTTCAGTAATATCCATAAACAAAAATAACAAAGTAAACAAAGTTGCCACAAATTCTGCTAAACAAAGACACGTTATATGTTAAACAAAAATATAATATCAATACAATAAGTCCGCACCAAATGCCAACAACCATATCCGCATAGTTGGACTTTAGCTTGAGTGAATCTCTTAAAATGTAGCTGGTGACAGGAATCTGCAGTGAGGAATGAACAAGATTGGGAATTAGTATCTAGTAGTAAGAAAAATGAGTGCCAAATCTATCAAAAGCAGGAAAGCAAGGCATGTAAATATAGATCATACAAAACATGAATCAGGAAGATAAGAGAGTAGTATGTACATGCTGTGTCCTATAAGTAGTATGTACTCTGGCCATTCACAACTGTTGCCTTCCTGCTGCCTTCACTTTGCAAACAACACTGTTCCCATCCCCTTCATTCAGTTCAGACCACCATCTCAATCTGTCAGCCCCTTTCTGACTTGTTATCAAACTATGCTTGCTGCCTTATATTCATCAACATCAAAGGACAAAGCCCAATCACAAACAAATTACATTCAAGCACCACAAACAAATCCACCCCTCTGCTCCTTGCAAACACTAAAACCATCAAACTTCACATTTCTGGTCATTTCTCCCTTCACCAGACTTCACACAGACCACAAACCAAAACATTCCCACTTCTTCACCCCTAGCAGAAATCACAAACTATTCATCATCATAGTGCTTGCAACTATAAACAGACCACTGCATTAACTTTCAATACGTATACAATCTGACCATCTCCATCTACTTCCCCACTGTTCAACGTTGCAACTACCCTATCAAACTCCTTTATACTGTCTACTTCCACCATATCTCCAACACCCTGCGGCATATCACTTCTCCCTTGCCTCCTACTTCTGCCGGAACCAACAATTTGGAGTAAACACGGCAAAATTGGAAGCACTGTCATGTGGAAGATTCATTCAGATCTATGCTTCATGCTTGGTGCCTTGCAACAGCTGGATAACCCATGCAACTGCTCAATCTGGTTGATCACATATGGTCCAAACCAGGTGCCTTTAATGTTGATCTTGCAAACAGGTTTAGTAAAAGAAACACAGATTTCATCGTCAGCTTTAGTTTAAATCAGAGCAGCCTCGACAATCTAAACCTGTATGTTAATGAATATAAACCATTTGTAAGTTAATAAAAATAGGACAAAAAAGCTCTAATTTTTTATGTACAATGCGCTAGTGATGAGCTCAATCAGTAATAAGGCTGGTTAAAACATTTTGATAGATTGTTAAGTTCTTGCTTTATTGATTATAACTATGAAATTAGCAATATAACTAACCCTATCAAGTTTAGCACATGTAGATCACCATGACCATATCAAACATAAGTATGGAGAGAACATCATCATAACAGTAAGGCCTAACAAATTATTAAACTATTGTGTATCATGTAGACTAAATTATATGATTGATCATGCCAATCAAGTTTCATACATTAACATTTACTATTGGCACATAACAAACTATATTCACCTCCCATGAAAAGAAAGCTACCAAAATTATTTTAAATACTTGGTTGAAACAAAGTTTGAAATTTGGTTTTCGATTCAGTTTCGTTCAGTTGGACATATCTGAAATTTTTGTTTTGTTTCAGAATATTGAAAGTTTTGGGTCAGCTTCGGTTCCGGTTTTGATTACTTTATGATTTTTTTAATATAAATAATTTAATATGTACTATCAAATATATAATTTACCATTATAATTTCTAAATTCCTATAATCTGATATTTACCAATATGATAATCCAATTCCTTTGGTCCAACATATTTAATTAGCACAATATCCGTTTACAAATTTCTCTTTGGGTCATATACAGTACCTTTTCAATGCACGAAAATGATTTAACTGCATAAAAAATTACCACTATGTGGATGGTGATAGAAACTGCATATATATGCAAAACAAATAGCCATATAAATACAGTTATGTTAGCAAGCAAATTTATATTAAAGTGAAGGGCTAAAAGATGACATGAATTACCTTGTAACTTGCTATGTACATCAAAACAGCCTTCCCACTTCACTGCAGTTGCAACCTCCCCCTCCTTCAAACAACAACATCACCTACCAACCAGCACCAGAGCCTCATCATCTTCCTCTAGAAATACCAGAGCATATTTGTTACTCAGACAATTTTATGTTTGTAATGCAAGAAATCAATTTTGAAGATAAATAGTGTTCAACTAAAAGTAAGAAACAAGATCCTTTATGAAATAGCAAAATTTTGCGATCCCAGTTCATTTTGATTGCACAATATATTGTAACACTATCTAGTACTATGATGTTTATTGTATGAAATATCACATACGTTAAAATAATAATAATAAACCGACTGAATGCCAAAATGTATAATGTATCAGGTCATCAATCATATCACTGCCATGGGGAGAGGAAAGATTGAAATTAATAGGATTGAAAACACAACAAATTGCCAAGTTACTTTCTGCAAAAGGAGGAATGGATCAATGAAAAAAGCTTATGAACTTTCTGTGCTTTGTGATGCTGAAATTGCCTTAATTGTTTTTTCAAGCCGAGGCCGCCTCGACGAATACTCAAATTTGAATAGGTCAGTTTCTTAGTTATTCTTGATTTAGCTTAAGTTCTTCAACTTGTCTTATACATCTTTGATCTTTTATTACATCTTCTAGATCTAGGTTGTTGTATTCTAGACCTCATTTTCTTTCTTTTCTTGAGTTTAGTTAAAAACTAACAAGATCAAGGTCAACAATTGCTATATTTTATGTTTTTCTGTGTATTTCCAGCAGTTTATATGTATGTTGTTTGAAACAAAATAACTAAAAGAACAAAAAGTTAAGTGTAGATCATGTTTGTTTCTTTTAATAAGATAGAAAAGTTTTTTTCCCTCTTCATATTTTAGCTATCTTTGTTTTTCAGTCGACTTATGACAGGTTTCTTATAGTATATATTTTTCTTTTTAAATATGACTGATCAGTTCCATTTTCTTTGTTTCTTAAATTAAATGTTTTACCTGATTCCAAATTCTTTGTTTATTTATTAATTTTGAAATTTATGCATGAAATTAATTATACACCAATTTTGGTTGAACTGCTTATAGTTTTAATTAAACATAGAAATGTAAGGTTTCATATATGATTAAAATGTATCAGATCCTTAGAGGTATATGATTAAAATTATATTAAGTGTAATATGTGTGAAATGGTTGGCAGTACTATGAGTAGGAAGCTGTAAAATTACGCCATCAGATTAAAATTTTAACTAATGCTAACAAGTTAGCTTAATTATGGCTAATGTTGAAAGCATTTCATCTCAGAAAATATTTGTATTTACAGACTATTTATTGTATTCAAAATATAGACACTTAATGGGTGACTCACTGAGTGCTTTAAGTCTCAAAGAACTCAAACAACTCGAGTACCGACTTGAAAGAGCATAACTAGGATACCCTCGAAGAAGGTTAGCAACAATTTTGTTGTTATTTGTTTTCCATTTTAAATATTTTATTAAAGTTTAAGTTATCATTGTTATATCATTTTGGTGTGATTCTAAATTATAAATTTTCCTATCAGCATGACTAATTGTTAATAGAGATTGAATACATAACATAGTTATTTCTTTTAAAACTTAGTTAACTTGGTTAAATTTTAATAAACGATGGTTAACTTTCAAAAACTTAGTTTTTGTTAAGTTTAATTAATTTTTACAAAACTTATCTACAATAGTTATTTTTTATATATTTGATCAATTTTTTATAAAACATAGTTAATTTAGTTAAAATTTTATGATACATATTTAAGCTTTTCAATTGATTTTTTTCATTGCATTTATAGCATGTAGTGTTAGAAGAACATGGCATTGTACGCTGAATTTAACGAAGGATTACAATGTTCATGTTTGGAAATTATAAAATCAGTAAACTTCTAAGGTAAGTAAGGAATAATGTAGTTGTTGGCAATATGAGTTGCACCACTGTGGGTAAGAAAACATGTTTTGACAAATTGACAACAAACAAGAATAGCGAGATGGTCTGAAATCATGATAAAATAAAATTTAACATCATAGATTGAAAACTATGTCATATAAAATGCATAAATAATCATATAATATTACCTCCTCTTGTTGTGATTTGGAACAAAGCATGCATCCATATACCACCTTCACAGCATACTAGGTACATATCAATATTAAGATGCGAATAAACATAAAAGATATTTATACAATAAATTTGAAGCTAAAAAGTAAGTCGAAAAACTCTATTGGTTTTGTAGTAGCTAAAAAGTAAATCGAAAAACAAAGGTTGACAATTGCAATATTGGTTTTGTAAAAATTATCATTTGGATTCTTGATTCCAGTATAAATTTGTTTTGTACAGCTAAAGCCTTGCAGCTTTGTGACATTAAACGCAAACATTGAGAATGATGAATGACTTAAGCTAAACTTCCTTCAATCACCAAATATACTCTTTATTCCTCCATATGTATCCTTAATAAACAGTAAACTAAGGAACTAAAATTCCAGAGTAGTAATTCTCGGATCCTAAAATTGCCATTAACATACCTGATCTATGTAATGAATCTTTTTAAACTTCAATGTCTTAGCTAAATATAATCCACCACCGCCCTATGATCCTTGCTTGACTAATGATAATCAATTGCTTGTACATCAACATATAAATTAATAAAATATACACATAAACAAATAAAAAAACCTAACAACATTTTAGGTAATAATTAACCTTATTATCAAGGTTTTCTACTCAAAGTTGCGAGAAGAGCAATAGTGCTTTCCAAAAAAGCAGCCCGGAATTGCTATGAGAACCAGGCCCACTTGCAAACTAATTGAAAAAATAAAAGTAAGAAGTGAATATTACAGAGCAGTTTCTGATAAGATTATGATATCTTTACACAATTTTGGGAAATATTATTTGATAAAAGATGATTTTCTTTCATTTTTCTAGTAAGTTTCCCTAAACTAATAGATTTAAAAAAGATAATGAAGATGAAGAGTTGAATAAATAATGGATGGCATACAAATTTAATAGAGCAGAAAAGTGGGAAACGAATAGATGGAGGGGATAAATGCAAATGTTTATTCAAACAAAGAAGAAATAAGAATATGATCTATTGAATGAGAGCAAAGGATACAAACAGTCACATATTTAATTTTTTTAACATGATAAAATAGATTAGCCTGCAGGTGAGATTTTTTATATACTTCAGGATATATATATATATATATATATATATATATATATGAAAACGGCATTGGTGTTCCAATGGTAGTACACAAATAAAAGTACAAAAAATTTAGGATATACTTACATCAAAACACTGTTAATAGATGTAATTAAAAGTAATATTTTTTGAAGTGGCATATACTGTGGACAACCTGAGTTGGTTCAGATAGTGAAACAAAAACTTGAAAAATTAGTAAAATCAAGTTCATTGTCTTATAACCAAGTTATGGATGGTTTTACAGGTTATATGATGTTCTTTTATATATGGATGGGGCAACTTTTTTTTAAACGTGATATATAACAACAAAAAATGATCCTTGTTTCTAGTTTATTTTTTATGCCTAGTTCCATCTTTTATATTTTCCTATTGAATGCATAGGCAACATTGTCAAAAGAAATAATATAGGTAGATTACACAAGCATTTTTTTTCTACCAGTTATGTGTAGTGCACAAAAAGTGGAAATTGATGTGAGGAACAATGCAAAAACACAAAATTAAAATGATAACCCCGTTTTAATCTTCAAAACTCAGGATATCTAATCCAATGGAAATTAATAAGTACCTGATTAAGGGCAGGAGTTGCGAGTTGTGCTCAGTGCATTCGTTGATAACTTGACCAAATGTATCGGTCTACAAAGTTAACAAGCTATAAGGTCATGTACAAACTATATTAAAGCTATGCAAGCAATAAATATTTTTACCTTCGTTGTACCCAAAATAATTTACTTTTAAGTCATATGCAAGTAAATTAATTGTTGCAAATCATTAACATAGTTATCACCAAGACATCAACAATCAGAAAACTATTAATGTCTTAAGTGCAACACATTGCAATCATCCGTCTTTAATAAAATTTCGGAAAACCGTCACTAAATTCAATAATCTAGAGAGATTTTTTTCACAATCCTTGTTATTATATAAATTAATTTAAGGAACTTATTTGTGTTTCATAAATTCTTACAAATTTAACTAAATCACCACATTGTTAATCACATGATGAATTTAAAATGTTCTAGTGTTCGAGGGGGGAGGGACTCAAGTACATACCAAATATTTCTAACAAAAACCATTTAATCTTCGCATTTCTTCTTTAACTACCAATATATGAATATTTATGGTGCCATAATGTTCTAACAAATTCGGTTAGGCATCTATTTAGAAACTCCATCTAGCATCATCAATAACGTCAATATTTTAATTTCAGTATGTCAAATATATAATAATTAGAAGAAAAAACTAAACCAGGAGTAGGAACACTTACATTTTTCTACTGTGCTTTATTTTTCTACTGAAACCAAAGGAGCGATAAGACAAGAATGCATGTACATGAAAACTAACTATAAATATATATATATGAATAGGAGATTTGTATATGAAGCATTGCAGGTGTAATATAATTCAGATGCACAGACATGATGATGGTTTTTTAATGTATACTTTGCGTACGACGCAAGATATAGCTTCATTTCTATGACTAAAAGTATATCTTGAATCCTATGCTAATTTAGTTTTCCTTTTTGAAATTTTAGTCAGATTCCTACCCAAATTAGCCTGGCTGAAATGGTTTTGGGCCCAATGTTTGAATTCATTTTCAGTTTTACACCTAATATTCTATGTAATATATAACAAAAAGATATAACAATTATCTTTATAAATAAAGTGATTGCAAATATCGTGTATTTTATATACTAGGTCATTGTCGTCGTTGTTATTTACTAATCTTTGTAAAAGCAAACTCTTAGACAGAAGGGGAAACTGCATTATTAAAAAGAAAATCATTTAATTTGTTTTAACTGCATTTTTATTACAGGGTCGTTCTTATGTGTTGACTGGGATGAAGTTCCAGCTTAAGATTCCAGAAACATTTCATGTTTTGTCATATAATGGTAAGATTAAGGCACTCTCTTTGCTCTTAAATTCAAGCAAGGAAAATCTTTTAACATAGGAAAATTTTTCTACATCATCTGATCATTCACATGATCATATTTTCTGTAGCGAACAATGTGATCATGGAGAGACAATTTTGTTTACGAAGGATGGACCCCCAAATCAAGTCATTTCTATTTCTTAATAGTTGAGCAAGAAGAATTCCAGAGAGAAAACAGTAGAACGAGTTGAAGGGTGTTTTATCATAAATTAACAAGCATGTTCAGTACTATGCAACAAAAATAGAGCTCTTTTTACATGGTATTTTTTTGTTGGTAAATCAAAGCCATGAAAAATGGCTAAAACATAAAATGGGATAATAATCTACTATTGCCTATTGGTAGAGTAAGATTTAATGGGTTTTCTAGGTGATGAGAAATTGTTACCTTGTGTAGGTAAAAGCTCAAATCTCCGACATTCACAATGAGGTCAGTTTCCAGTTCAGTTCCAACAAACCTACAAGATAAACCGACTTAGATCACATAAACTATGAAGATATTGATCATTAGCGATCCATAATTAGTTTTGCGTAAGATGAAAAGCAAAAAATTCATTATAAATAGAATTATATGATTAGCTAGGATATGTGAAATGGGCTAAAAAAATATATTTTTAGTTTGCTGCAAGCTAATGTAAATCTTTAACAGATAGAAATTTATAGATAAATTATATAAAACTTCTACAGTTAAAAATTTGAAATATAAAAAGTCTCTATGCTAAATAGAATGCAAACAAAAAATATGAATTTCAGTGCAAGGAATTACTTAGGGCTAAGAATTATAGATTAACAACTCTCATGCAAGTACAAGCAAGCAGATATTCATAGGTTAAATTCAGCATTTAGCATAACAAGCTGATGTAAATCTAAATTTAACCGTAGCAATTTAACAATGAATACCTACCTCACATCCTTTCCATTTGTCTGAAATAAATCAGGCTTCGATCCAAGCTTCATGAACTTCATTGTAGCAAAACTAATTCTCCTAGAATCTACTTAATATTTAACTCCAAGCTCAAACCTATAAACACAGTACCTTAATTATATAGCAGCTTGAGAAAAAAGAATAAGTTATTAAGAAAGCTACAAACTATCAAGTTGTTTACTAAAATATTCGTAAAAAGATACGCAACATCAGATGAGCAGACCAAACATTTGAGCAGATCAAGTTGGTAAAGGAAATAATTTGTAGAAATATTAAATTCAACTTTGAACTATAACAAACTGATATAAAACATATCTAATAACAATTTTACCCTTACCCAGGGTTCTGAATGCAAATTCGTTTAAGGGCTAAATTCTTCAATAGTTATATCTGACTTCCGAAGTGGTTTCAGATCTTCACAATTCTCTATTTGGGCAGAGAATAACTGAGCCCATGTTTTCCGACTTCCGGGTTTGAAAGTTGAAGCATTTCCTGGTGATGTATGGCTAAATTTGCAATTAAATTTTCCATAGTTAAGCCTAGAATTTCCATCCTAATGTTGATATAGCTCTGGTCCCATTGACCATCATCAGCCGGAGGATCCTTCACAAGAAAAACAAAGTAAAAAGATATTATAAATGGTCATACAATAACTAAAACTAACTTTAGCCGAGTATGTAACTGAAGATAGAAACTTATAGTTAAAAGAATTTAAGTTGTCGATCCAATCGTTTGAAATGAAAGAGACAAAGAAGATGGTGACGACGACGACAAACAAGCGTATATTTTGTTACCTCATCTGCAAAAATATAGAAAATATCTCATTTAATAAAAATGTTGTCATGACTACATAGTATACACTCATATGGTGCTCAACCACACTTTTGAAATCAGTCAGTTCTGAATCAGTAATTGATTGATTTCTCACGTGTTAAGGCTCAGATAGAGATCTGGGTGATGAAGTAGCATCAATAGTTCGTCTCTTTGTTGCGGATGGAATACTAGAAATTCTCATCGACATAAAATTGGATGTTGAAATCTACCGGAGGAGATGCAGACAAAATATTTGCAACTTGTTGTTTCTAAGGAGCCGTGATTTACCGAATTCATCTCTTAAACTTCAGTGACAACGAGTGACATGCAATTTATGGGACACACTTTCCCCTGGGTATTATTATGCACAGATAGTTAGTTGGAACCATCAATTTCCCAGACGAGCAAATCTATAAAAGCATGAAAGTGAAAATGCAATGACAACGGGTGACATTGTGAAAAAACAACTAAATAAAAGAAAATACATAATGCTTTTTTTTATTTGTAGGATTAATCCAAGTGAAGAAAATAATAATAGCAGCGACAGCGACCAACTTCATACAAAATTCTCTAATCATGTTGGGTAATGGCAACTACTTGTTTCCCAACGTTTCTACCCGAGAAGAGACCGATCAATGCTTTCGGTTTATAAGTATGAAAATTGAAAATAATCATGTTGGGTAATCATGTTGTGAATGATACTAATTCATACAGCATTTGCTATATAAAAGAAAAGGAGTTCAGTCACTGTTTATATATTTTGAACTTGTTTTACATTAATTATAGGCTGGAACTGAGGAGTTTCAACATAAATGTCATACATGTAGTTCCAGGTGCAATTAAATCAAATCTAGGAAATTCATCAATGGCCAATTACAGCAAAATGCCCGAATGGAAATATTATAAACAATTTGAGGCTGCAATACGCTCACGTACTACTCTTTCTCAAGGCCCCAGAGCAACTCTTGTAGAAGAGTTTGCAAAGAAAACTGTTGATGTTGTTTTGAAGAAGTCCCCCCTGCTTGGTTTTCTTATGGGCAGCCATCAACTATCTTTTCTATAATTCATTATCTTCCTTTGTTCCTCAGATATTTTATTTATAGACTTGCGCTCAAATGCTGAATTAAATACGGGTCTTTTTATATTGTTTTTTAGTCAATCTGTGGACACTAGTCCTGACATAATATTTGCTAAATTATGTTATGTATGATAAACATCTCACAAAATAAGTTTATATATTTATATGTAATTTCTTTGCATACTCAGGCGGTGACTTATAATGTCATGTTTGTGCCTTAGTTCTGAAAGTTCTATTAAACTAGAAAAACAATTCATATTTTTAGTGTGAAAAACACATTCATAACTTGAGCAATATTAATTTGTATGCTATAAATTTTGTTAAGCTCAAAAGGTTTCTGTTAGCAATGCTTACCTTTTAAAACCACGGACTTGAAAGATTTCTGTTAACTATACGTTAACTAAGATGGGAAAGAATTGCTTCCACTAGCCTTTTGTTTTGAATTAGAATATTAACCTTACAAGTCCCAGGAAAGAAGTAAGGAACTATAACCATAGTTTAGCTATATGTGTGATTAATCAAGTTTTTAAAAGTTATTTAAAGCATAGAAGTATAATTAATAGAACAATTAATTCATGAAACTGATATGCAACAAAAGTGAAAAGCGCACACACACACACACACACACACACACACACACACACACACACACACACACATATATATATAAGTTTGAGAATCCGTGGGACAATAGTAAAGTACCTATACGGATATACCCACAGTTTAGTTTTAAGTGTGTTTAATAAAAAAATTAAAGCTTCTTGAAGCATATAAGTATAATTAATAGAACAATTGATACATGAAACTGATTCGTAGAAAAAATGAATAGCCTGAAATAAAATATAAATAAATCAACACGATATTTTTATATGCATACCTAGTTACCTTTTGCAAACTATACAGTCTTCAATGTCATGTCAATCTAAACCTGAAATAAAACTTAAGCCTTGGTGTTCAATAAATGAACAGGAGAAGCTGATTTGATCCTTAACTGTACCTTAGAAGCAAATTTTGATGTATCACTAATTGTGTATCTGCAACTTCCAGTTGGAAACCTGAAGAAAAAATATAGTAAGAGATAAGTAAAAGATATTATGAGTGTATTACTAAACTGACAAACAAACTTGTAGTAAAAGATATAAGCTCAAAAGTAAATCCAACTATGATCCAAACTAAGCTGATAAACAAATTGATGTTCACGTGTCCTCTAAAGAAATTGCTCGCGTTAATGTTCACTACTCGCAGTTATCTGATATATGACCTGTGTGTAAAGATTTTGGGCATACATTACAGTTCTACCCATATAATGGAGAGAATCCAAAATAGTTATGTAAATGAGATACAAGCTAAACCTTAAAATTAATATGGAGAAGAATATATAAGGCTGGTTAATCATAGATCTTTATGTCATTTTCAGAACTCAAAAAGAACAGTACCCATTCAGAAGCCTTCTACCTCTAAACAAATAGCTAATAAGAAAGTCTATATTTCAAAAGTTGCATCTTTAGAAAACAAAGAAACGACTTGTTAATTCCCATCAAGGCATTATTGCCATGTGGCTAAATCAAAATGAAAATCATATTGCCTCAACCTATGTCCAATCAACGACTACCCCATCCCCTCACCCATGCAACAACTTATGTCATGTCCCTTGTTACAAATCCTATCTCTTATCTTATCATCAAGCCTAATCCTTTGGAACAAGGAAAAGAATCATCCTCTAGTAATGATCATCATCAAAATCTAGCTTTAACCACTAATGTATCTAGTCTTTTGCCCTCTTAGTTGAATTATCCAAATATGAATGCAATCTTGATCATCTTAATGAAACATGAAATTGAGTTTCATTTCTAACTATATCCAGACATGCACAAGATGTGCATGGCAATACAAATAAAATTCCTCACAACAATAAAAACAAAGTTCAATCAAGTCTTCCTAATCATACTGGTACTCTATTCTGCATTACACTATTCTCAATAGCACCAACTTCTTGGCTTTATCTTCTACCAATACTGAAGTCCTCACCATTCAACCTCATAACTATGGACACTTTTTTCTACATAAAGCCTTGCCTGCATCCCTGGTCTACTTTTTTGAATTTTAGGTAAACATGCATATCCTAATTATCATGTACTTGGAAAAGCTCTTTGCCTTGACATCTCCTTCCTAATCACTTGGGAAACTTGCTATGTCTCATGTTACAATCGTTTGGTTGCTCTCTAACCCAACAGCTTTAGCAGCTCCCTCACATGCTCATACACTTCATGATCTGCTTATGTTGTTCAACTATACTGTTCTAGCTTCTATGCGGTTCTATTTTGTATAACTTTGTTGTTAGTTTGTAGCCCATGGTACCTTATATCCATGTAATTCTACTTCTTGCATCTAGTGTACCCTTGCTGTAGATTTCCAAGTACCCTCAATTTGTTATTTGCTATGAATGAATGCAATTCCAGGGTTCTGCAAAGATGCCCATGCAGCAAATTATCAGCAAGTCTAACATGGCACATGCACTTGTTTGTCACAAACATTTATTCTTGAACTATGAAAGCATGGGCAAGCGATACAGACTTGCATTCCTTTAGAGTTTCTTTTTGCTGCCTTTACTGCTCTTTGGATGGAACTACTTCTTTTTATGCTTTCAACATAGATTTGCTTCATTTCCTGATTGTGATAGTTGCTTTCTAAGACTGCATAGTTATTGAACACGTATTGCTTCGTTTTGTCTTCTATTGGATGTATAAACTATAAAACCTTTGTAAATTTATAGCTCAATTCAAACTACACTCACTGAAATAATATAATTCTAGAGGATGCATAAACTATCAAATTCCTGATTGTGATAACTATTATATTAAAATTATAAATTACCGAATCATCATCCAGATCTTAATGGCGATTGATACACTAGTGCTCCTAATGGCCATCTAAGCAGCCTTTCGCATGTTGTGGTGGTAGAATTGAAGTTGTCGTTGGACAAATGCCGACGATTTAGGGTTGAGCTTTGTATTTGGGGATATCGGGTTTAAAATCAAAGAATAAACATGAATAAGGTAAAAAAATAAAACTAAGATTAGATTTGAAGATAAATGCACGAAGAATGAAATGCAGTAGATTTTGGTGAAGAAGATAATCGATATTTGTTGGGGATGAAGTATGTGGGTAAGAAGAAAATACGGCTAAAAAGAATTTTTATTACCCGCGTTAAAATTTCAGCTCTAACCTAGAATGTCAGCGTTTATTGATCAATCTTATTCCTTTAAAATACCATTAACTGCATTTGTTGTTGAAACGCTGATAAAAATTGCTGTCAAAAGTGAATCTTGTTGTAGTGCTTCTAAATCTTTCCATTCTGCCAACATAGCTAACACCACATTTTGACGTCTTCTACTAAGAGCATCCGCTACTTTATTTCCTTTCCTAGGAGTAACTCTATACCAAGATCATAAGCAACTAAAAAACTCCAACCACCTCTTCTGTCTCATATTCAGCTCCTTCTAAAAGAATAAGTATCTTAAAGACTTATGATCTGTGTATAGCTCAAATCTCTCCCCTAAGAGATAATGCCTTCAAAGATTCAATGCAAAGACCACCACAGTCAACTCCAAATGATGAGTAGGATATCTCACTTCTTGTGATCTAAGTTATCATGAAGCTTAGGAAATCACTTTACCCTTCTACATCAACACAGCTCCCAATCCCGTTCCACATGCATCAATATACACCACCAACCTTTGGTTTCCATCTGGAACTACTAACACAGGTGCATTGTTCAACATATGCTTCAACTTAAGGAATGCTTCCTCGCATTTGTCAGACAAGACAAACTTTACATCCTTCCTAGTTAACTTAGTCAAAGGCGCTGTTATCCGCGAGAAATCCTTGATGAATCTCCAGTAATAGCTGACAAGTCCGAGAAGACTTCAAATCTTAGTCACGTCTCTGGTCTCTTCCAATTATTAATAGCTTCAATCTTATATGGATCGACTGACAAGCCCTTTTCTGAAAGAACGTGACCAAGAAACTTAACCTCCTTCTTCAAAAAAAGACACCTGAAAAACTTCGCCTTCAGGTGATGTTGCCTCAGCATCTCAAGAACTACTCTAAGATGATCTTCATGCTCCCTTTCATCCTTAGAGTATACTAAAATGTCATCTATAAACGCAAGCATGAACCTATCCACATACTCTCGGAAAACCCGGTTCCTCAAATCCACGAAGAAAGCATGTGCATTTTTTAACCCAAATGGCATTATTAAACACTCATATGAACCATACCTAGTCCGAAATGTTGTCAATGGAATAATGTCCTCTGCCACTCTTAACTGATGGAAACCCGTTGCTAAATACAACTGGGAAACACTCTGGCTCTACACAATTGATCAAATAGATCATTAGTTCTTGGCATAGGATACTTATTCTTAATAGTCCTCTCGTTCAACTTACAATAGTCGAAACACATCCTCAATGACCCTTCTAGTTTCTTCACGAACACCGCGGCAGCTCCCTAAGGCGAACTACTTGGTCTAATAAAATTCCTTCCTTTTAGATCCACTAGCGCACCTTCAATTCCTTCATCTCGGTCGGTGTCATCCTACTAGGTGGTTTACTTACAGGTTCGGCACCTAGCATAAGATATATTTGAAATTCAATAGCTCGTTTCGTTGGTAGTCCCATAGCTGGCTCAAAGGCGTCTGTAGAATCCCTTGCTACTCGAAATTGACTTAACTCTTCTCCCACTTCCATAGCACTTAACAAAGCACAACTACTCCGGTTGAAATTCCCCACTGAGAATATGATTCGGGTATGACCATCATGGTGTCTTAGTGATATCTCCCCATCCTGGCAAAATATCCTAGCCTCATTCTTACTCAACCAATCCATACCAAAAATGATTCTGAAATCTACGAAATTGAAAACATATAGACTGCATGCAAACTTATGACCTAATAAGTCAAGTTCTAACAGGTCATATCTTATCACCAGAGTTGCATACCCTTCTATTAGATTCGCAACCCTTAAGGAAGTAATAAAGTATGTGGGTTCTAAGCATAAAATATCAACCAAACACTGGGATGTAAATGAATGTGATGCATCGGTATCAAATAGTGTCCTAACTGGAATATTTTTAATCAAAACCATACCTTCCATCACAATCTCCCCTTTTTTAATTTTAGTCGGCCTGGCAGATGATGATCCAACAACAAAATCCTTTTCCTTGTCTGCCATGCCTGGTTCTGGACACTAATTCTTATAATGCCCAACTTGGTCACAGTTAAAACACTTCAAACCTTTCTTTTCTGCAACCTTCTTCCACTTGCCTAATCGGCACTCATGAGCATAATGACCCTTCTTGTCACACTTGAAGCAAACTAAATTAGCCTTTTCCTTCTTGGCTGCCTCCCCTTCTGGGTTCACTTCTTATTAAAGAACTTTCACTTCTTTCCTTGAGAACCCTAGGTTTCAACTGGCTTCCCTCTAGCACAAACAACAAGCATCTCTTTATGGAAGATTTCCATATCCATAAAACATTACAAATATTACAGATATGTGTCAGGGTCGCCATAGCAAGCTCAGGTCTCAATCCCCGAATGAACCTCTCATTTCCCCTTATGTCGATGTTTATAGTAGCATGTCCATATCAGGACAACTCATTAAACTTAGTAACATACTCGGTTACCGCCATTTCTCCCTGCACCAAATCCATAAACTTTCTCGGCAATGCTGAGTTAGTAACTTCGGATAAAAACCTCTGTTCAATCTCCCTCTAAAATCTGCCTAATTTTACTCGTCCTTCGGAACCCAGGCAACAACACTATTCCACCAATGAAGTGCTGCCACTTGTAACTGTCTGGAGGCCAGCCTCTTCTACACATCATCCTAACCCAAATCAATAAATATTCATTCGCAATGCAAGAGCCAATCCTCAATTCCTATAACATCCTCTATTCCCATAAACGGTTTCCTACCAAGACTGGTGTAATCCTTGCTTTGCTTCGCATAATTATTCCCAACTAGAGCCACAGGATTAGCTCCTCCAACATTCCCAGCAACTCTAGCTGCTGCTCCAACTTGTATAATATTGACGAAGAACTGATACATCACCCCCATATCCACCAGTGGATTTCCAACACCTTCATTGGCATCAGTATTTTGATTAGCATTAGCCTGTCGGCCTGTGTTTCTACTAGTGGGTCGAATATTTCTATTAGTTGTGTTGCTTCCTACACTAAAATTTCCTCTTCCATTTCCTGCCTCCGTACCTTCTTTCCTGTAAATCTTCATATGATCCTTAGTAAGATATAGAAGAATGTTCTAAGAGAGAGGGGAATACATACTTATATATATATATACACACATACACCTCCACCTCCACAAATACAAATACGTTACTATAGCGTTAACCTAAACCCCGATCTTATTTTCTGATTCATTGGATTATGTTTGAAAATATTTTAGGTTTAAATTTCTTTTAAGTTTCATAAACCTATGCTCTGATACCAACTTGTAACATCTCCCACTTGGAGGCCCAAAATTAACGGCTATGGATGCTGCTGTCATCCATAGTTATTAATCCTCGGTGACTAGATACTGTAATGCTAGATACATTGATATAACAGAAACACATGGATATGGAGAAAAAAATAAAATCAACAAACAACTTTCTCTTTCCATTTCAAATTCATTACATAATACCAATATGAGAACCACATTCAGAGAAAATATAATTATTACAATGTACGCAAAGAGCGACATATGAAGATGCCTCTTTGGATGATCCGAGTATATAACTAAGTAATTAAACTTCTTTTCCTTTACAACAAAACACAATGGAATCAAAGTAGAAAAGAACTCTAAATAGTTATCATGCCTCTTGCACATCTTCGGAAGCTTATTCGTCTAAAGAGGTACTTGAAAATCTCAATTCTCAAACTACTCAAAATTAATTGAGCACCTGAGAGTTTAAGGGGAAAATATAAACTTCGAGTCAGACATAAAGTCTGGTATAAATAATAATCTACTATCTCAAATCATTTGGATATCTAGTGAGACCACGCCGCTTAGCGAAACGGGTTTTCCCCTCACTAGTATCCTAAATCTTCGTAAAACCTGATATTGTGCTCTTGCATTCATAATGATTAAAATATAACATTTCAAAATATTATGATGATATGAAAACAAGTAAATAAATTCTGGATTATCCATCCCTAGTCATTTTTTTACTATCTGTCTAAGTTATAGTTTTTAGGGTCACTGTTAACCTAATAGTTTTCAACGGTGGACTAATAGCCTGTTTAATATTTATTGACTACCAGTCCAGTTTCATAGTTTTCATGTGATCACTAAGAGCTTATTGGCCCTACTAATAACTTATTTGTTTTATGGGTTCTCCCTGATTCTATTGGTAACTCCAATAACTTCCCTCTTATCCTAGTTTTCATGGGTTAACTAGAAACCTATTGACATCTGTCAATAACATAATCCAGATATAGTTTTCATGCATTCACTACAAATCTTTTGGCCCCTGCCAATAACCCTTTCTAATCATAGTTTTCTTGGGTTTACTATGTACTTATTGACTTCTGCCAGTAACTTTTCCTAAACATAGTTTTCGTGGGTTTACTATGAACCTGTCTATCTGACAACCTCAATATTTAGACATCCTACATTCTATTCTGTCTGACCTCCTGGATGCTATTTTACTCATTCAGGAGTTAATTCAATTTATATTCAATACTGGATCAACCTAGCTGGTTATTCTGACCTTCCCTAAAATATAGTTATGGTTACATTACAATGTGAATATATATATATAGACACACATACATATACATACACATACATACATACATACATACATACATACATAATACATATATATCTATATATATATATATATATATATATACGCGAAGAGGTAAACATACAAACATAATGATACCATTACCCGTGGTTTAGTATCCTTGAAATCATTTCATATAAAAAATAGTTAATCCCTTTAACCTACTAATCAAGGAAACCTTCTTCAAAAACTCCATACTTAAAATCATTTCAAACTCATTTATTATGCCTTGGTTTTCCTTAAAAATAAGATTGGGTTATTTGTTTTGAAACTAAGGCTTTCGAAACCTTTAATTATTACTTTCGAAACCATCAGAAACTTCCTTATGAAAGCCTTAAAATATTCTTTTCAAAATTCTAGGCGCCTGCATTTCAAAACACTTTAAACCCTTTCTTTCAAAACCTTTCGAATGTATTAAAGTGAAACCATTCAATTATAGAAGCATAGCTTAGAAAACATACGAAAGTACCCATTTCGAAACCATTTGAAAGTACCTCTTTCAAAACCAATGGGTTTTTCCCTAAAATATCTTTTGGGTCAAAGTGAGTACATATGAAAGTACCCCTTTTGAAACTATTATTTATCATATAAAAGCTTTTGAGGAAAAACTTGACGGCGTCGAAACCATCCTTTCAAAAGCTTAAACCATATAGGTAAAACATTTGAAGGTTAGATTTTCAAAAGCTTTAGGAAGTGGCTCATATTTTCAAAAGAAAGGTTACCTTTTTAAAGCATTGATATCTTCAATTCCTTAGAAAGGCATAAGATCAGCAGAAGGGTTTTGGCTAGGTCGAAACTACCCCTTTTGAGATTATTAATTTGGAAATTAAATAACTCATTTGAAAGCTATACTTTTAACAATAATGCGGCAACCCAGTTCGAAAGCTATTCAAAAGACCCATTCGAAAGCATATATTTCAACGCCTTCAAAAGCATTTAGTAAAATAGGCAGGCACATTTCTTTAGAAAACAACACAAAGGTTTTATTTCCATCGGAAGCTAAGTTTCAACATCATGCCTTCCGCCTTTCTTCAATCCACTAGACACCAATGTTGATACCTTGTGTATTGGTATCGGCTTCGTGGGTATCGACCTAGTAGGTTTCGACTTGATTGAAGGAGGAAGCTATGAGCTAAAAGGTGCTTTTGAAAGAGGCGGAACCCACTTTTCTGGGTAAAAACTGATTTAATGCCCATTAAAACAAATACTTTCTAACTAACTCGCGTACTTATAAACATGTGATTGGTTTCCTCAACTTTTCAAATTTTTTACAAAAATATGTGCCACATAATTTCGGATCTAAAGTAAGATTAATTTAACAAATAAGCTCTTCTATTAAGTAAAACAATTAAATCATTTAGGCCCTCCTTTCAAAATAATTTAGCTCTCATAATAAATCTCTTAGGAAAAATCCCCAAAAGTCACAGAAATTCACTTTTAATATGTTATCTAACATATATAAATTTCTGACCAAATTCTCAATATACTTTCCGAAATAAATTTCTAAACCCAATTAACCATATTTTCCTCGAAAATTCATAATGAATTCTCCATAACTTGGAAAATTATGAAAATAAAAACCCAACCCCAAAATCAGGTTTTACATGGCATCAAATTTTTTCATGGCATTCGAAATTAGTTCTAATCGGTTTTACCCTAAAAAGCGCATAAAGTCATATTTAAACAATCTTGTTTAAATCAAACATGTTATGATCCAAGTATATCATCATCCCAATCTTCATAAAAATGGATTTAATCTGAAACCCGAAAAATATGATCATAGAAAAAATAGAGATGATATATATTATTGTTCACCTTGATTAGGATAACGAAGTTGAGATTGGATTGAGATAAATTTCCCCTTGCTTGAATCCTAAGCTTTACTTGAATCTTCTTCTTCTTCTTCATTTCTCCTAGTAATCGCTGACTTCCTTCTTTTCTTACGTTTTTTTTAATTTTGTTAGAATGAACTTCAATGGTTAAGGCACGAGAATACAAGGGTGATGGAAATATGGTGCGAGAATTAACCTAATACCCTTTTGTTAATTAATTAACATGCACAACCATTTGTAGCCCATTTATTTAACTAGGCTCAGCCTCTAGGTTTTTTTTCAAATCTCAATCCCCTTATTACTTTAAGATTTACATTATTCTACTTAATATATCTAATTAATCTCCTGAATAATGTTATCAAAAATTAGGGGTGTTACATAGCCCTCCCAAGTATCGGAGAAGGACAAACAAATCTCAGCACCAACTTCCCCTTAGTACAGAATCGAACAACATTCTTCAATGGAGAGATCTTGACAAATACCATATTACCGATGAAGAACTCTAAATCACATTTCCTTCTATCAGTGTAGCTCTTCTATCTATCGTTAGCAGCTTTCATGCGTTGTCAAATAATCTCGATCTTCTCTGAAGTCTCGCTAATCATGTTTGGTCCAAGTATCAATTTCTCACTCGCTTCCAACCAACATGAAGGAGCATTGCACGGTCGGCCATATAACACCTCAAATGGTGCCATACCGATGCTGGACTAATAATTATTGTTATATGAGCCATCGAAATCGAGAATGAAAGCTTGTAGGAGATCCTCTAGAATATAATGCAACCTCTCGGTCTGCCCATCAGTTTGTGAGTGATAAGCCGTACTGAGATGCAATGTCCCTAGCTCCTCTTGTATGCTCTTCCAAAAACAGCTAGTGATTAGTGGGTCTCGATCGCTCACAATGCCCCTCGGCACACCGTGGAATCACACAACTCATTTCACATTTAACTCGGTCAATTTGTATGCTGTTCTACCTGACTTGACAGTTATGAATCAACCACTCTTCGTCAATATATCGGCTATGACCCAATGCTATTGTACTTTCCTTTGGTCTTCGGCAATCCATCGATAAAGTCCATCGAAATTTGTTCCCATTTCCACTCGAACCTCAAGCGTTTGTAGAAAATCACTCGGCTTCTTTTTCTTTGCCTTTACTAACTAATAATTTATGCATTTCGAGATGAATGTCCCAACATCCTTCTTTCTCCCTTCCTAATAAAATGTCCACCTCATATCATGATACATCTTATTATCGTCATGGTGTATAGTCAGTCTCGAATGATGACACTCGCGTAGTACCTCATCCCTCAGCCCATCGATATTAGGAATAAAAAACCTCTCATCTTTACGAAGCCAACCATCACAGTCGAGCCCATATTATTTTATCAACTCCCTCTATCTTTGTAATGACCTCCACTAGTCTAGCATCTCACATCTGACTAGCACCGATATGCTCGATCAAGGTTGGTCAGGCTAACTAACACTTCTGACTCTAGCTCACGTCAAGTTATAAAATCACAGCAACAAACTCCAACTACTCCCACTCTAGGAACATTTCTTGCAAGCTAGCATGTCTCCTACTTAAAGCATCCATGACCGAATTTTCCTTCCCAAGTATGTAGGAAATGCCAAAGTCATCGAAGGCTAGGAACTCTAACCATTGCTGCCGGGGAAGGTTGCCGGGGAAGGTTAAGGTCCTTCTGGGAGAATAACTACTTCGGTGGCTTGTGGTCCATATACAATTCGAACCTCTTCCCAAACAAGTAGTGCCTCCATATCTTCAAAGCGAATAATCACCTTAAACTCCAAATCATGAGTCGGATACTTCCTCTCGTGTGGTTTTAGTTGTTAATTAGCGTAGGCAACAAACCTTCACCTCTGCACCGCACCAACTCCAGTACCACAGGCATTTTTGTATACTATCAACTCCTCATTCCTTCTTGAAATGACTAACACCGGTGCGCTCATCAACCTCTTCTTTGGACTCACGAATGCCTACTCGCACTTTATATCCTAAATAAAAGTCAGATTCTTCTTCGTCAAGTTGGATAACAGCATTGCTACCTTAGAGACGTCCTGGACCAAACGTCTATATATCCCGCCGGTCCAAGGAAGTTTCCTACTCTATAGCGGTCTTAGGCCGATCCCAATCATGTACACCACCTTCGTAGGATCACCAACAATATCCCGCTTAGGAACAACGTGACCCAAGAATCACACGTCCTTCCTCCAAAAGCGACACTTCGAAAATTTCACTTTCAACCAGTGCTTCCTCAACACCTCGAGAAGAATCCTAATGTGTTATTGTGTTCCTCCTGCATCCCTAAATAAAGAAGAATATCGTCCACGAACACATGTACAACCTTATTTAGTCGATCCCTGAAAACACGGTTCATAAGACTAACAAAGTATGCCGACACTTTGGTTAGCCCGAACGGCATAACTAATCATTCATGGAATCCAAACGGCGCATGAAATGCTGTAATCGACACACTCTTTTTCGCTACTCTCAGTTGATGAAACCCAACCGCAAGGTCTAACTAAGAGAATGCCCTAGCACCATGGAGTTTATTGAACAAGTCTTCAATATGCTAGAGTGGATAATTGTTCCTCTTTGTCACCTTAGTTAGCTCACAGTAATCTATGCACGACCTCAGAGTGCCATGCGCCTTAGTGGAGAATACTGCTGGTGCGCCCTACTTAGATATACTCCTACGAATGAACCCTCGTCTCAACAGGTCATTCACTTGCATCTCCAACTCCTTTTACTCTCTAGGTGCCAAAGCCTCAAAGGCATAACCATCAGTCTGGCATCCTTCACTAAGCTTATGCGAAACTCAATCTCTCAGTGTGGTCATAATTTGGTCACCTCCTTGTATACGTCCGGATACTCTCTCGCTATAGGCATGGATGACAACTCATCCTATGAAGTCACAAGCAAATATGGAAAGCCAACCATAACTCCATCCTCCAGAAGGAAGCCAACCACTATTGCCTACCCCTCCAGAGCACCAATCATGACCAACAGCCTTTTACAATCCTCTACTACCGCATACTTCCTCAGCCAGTCCCTCCCTAGTGTAATACCGAACACCACAAAACCCCGAACCCAAAACAAAGAAATCACAAGCAAACAAACATCCATGACTCGATAAGGCTATGTCTCGACAAACCATGCTTAGGTTAGTCAATCCTCCAGTTGGGTTTATGACAATTTAAGGTTGGTCAACTATCTCGCGTTTCAATCCAATCTATCTACCAAATTACTAGATATAAAGTAATGTAAAACCCAAGTGTTGAATAAAACACGTATAAGTGGGTTAGAAATAGAAAAAATACCCCGTATAATGGCGCTCTTATCCTTCTCCTTCATTGATGGATCAATCGACGAAGCTAGAATAACGTTCAAAGTGTAAGCAGACACAACCTGCTCATTCTTTAATGGCTTTGGGCAATCCTTCTTCATATGCTCTGGCCTATTGCAGTTGAAACATCCTTTCTTTTCATTTTTGCACTCTTTGCAGAGATGATCCTTCTCTCCACAATCGAAGCAAATGGGCTCCCATATGCCCTTCTTATTGCTACCCTTCAGAAACTGCTTCTTCTTCTTGTTGTCCCACTTCCTCTTGCCTCCTCCGCTAGCTTGCAGCTTCAGCTCATCCTTAAAAGAAGAAACCAACTTAGGCTTAGGGTATAGACTCTCATGTCGAAGAGCACTCTCCACTAACCTCTTAAACAGCTCATCAATATGCCCTACCTGCTTCTCTCCAAGATAATGACATAGCACTTGATGAAATTCTCATCTTCTTAAGTGGAGTATCGATAAAAAAATAGGTCGTACTTTGATTGTATGTCAAACTCAACCATGTACTCCAACATAGACATGTTTCTCTGTCTCAAGTCAGCAAACTTTCGAAAGAGCACTGACTTCTGAGCGGACGGTATATACTTCTCTTCAAATCTCACCTTGGCATGCTCCTTATTATTCTGATCCTTAGGAGTAATAACCTTGAAGGCATTCCACCACCCATAGTTCTTCCCTGAAGTTGTCTAGAGGACAGCTTCCTCTTCATTGGAACTTTTAACTCCATATCTTCTAGATGCATTCGTATATGTCCAACCAATCCTACACTTTGACGATTAATTCCGTTTCAAGAAATTGTTTTCCACCTAGAGTAGAGAAGTCCTTGCTCCATTTGGCAAAGTCAACCCTCAGCGCTTGCCCTAGACCACCAACATCCACAGCAGAAGCAATTTAGGCACTCTGAATAATGATGCACACCATCTCAACAAACATGTTCTACAAGTCGAGGTTAGCAGCCCCCCATACTGCCACCTTCTCAACTCTAGAGATGGAGTTCCTAGCAACATTCCTTGTTAGTCGGCTTATTCTTATATACTATAATAAGAATGACCAGTCTCTCTAGAAGGAATAAGTGGCGTTCATGAATGTAACGCAACTTATGTCATATATATACTACTATATAGTTTCGAAAACTAAAATATAACATGTACGCTCTCTCATATATCACTTGATCCATTGTAAGGCGATAGCTCCTTCCTTATCTATAATGGATCCAAGTACCAAATCAGGATGTCTACGCAACCTAGGCTCTAATACTAAATGTGGTGACTGCCCTACACCTTCGATATCCAATATACCCACGTGATGCACAGTGGAGGTATTCGGTCGATGTAGGATGGTAGCCAATAATACAAAGAAGGGAAAATCAAAACACAGAACCCGTAGAACATCTCATAGCTCACAAATAAAATATAATATAACAACATAGACATTAAACAAGCGAGATAGTGGTACAATCAAATGAACCATAAATAAAAACATCAGGTTCATAGACTTCATAAAAACTGAAAATAAAGAATTCGTACATCCCAAATCTCCATAATAAACTTTATAACTGTCTCTAATAATACAAGTACTAACATAGCTCCATAATATTGCACGACAGATTGTAGCGATAGTACGCTCAAAGTATAGATACATGAAAGCGTAACCCACTGCTCGTACTCCACTCAACTTCATGTACTATCCAAACCTACCATGCTTAGTCTAATCATTTAAAAGTACCCAAAACAATAAGAAGCAAAGCATAAAACCTCGAGACAGAAAACAATCTGGTGTGAGCGATACATCATCACAAAAATTATAAAACTCGTATATAGTAAATAGGGTATAGGGATAAACAACCATACCTGATCTGTCCCTGCATCCAAAGAGTTTGCACATAAACAGTATATGCTAAACTACAATCATAAGAGGAAGATGTAGGGTACAGAGATATCACATAGCATATCATGTACACAACAAACATGGCATCCATCACACAACCTCGCATCTTTCACTCATGTGCTTCAGATGCACGATAAGTCTTTTAGATGCTCAACTCATTGCCCATGTTGATGGAAAAGGACTAGGGACACGTAGACATCCGAACAAATGGGTACATGTAGACTGCCCTGTCACAAAGTCATCCATATGTCCCTTAGCGTAGGTACCGATAGAAGAACTATCCCACGAATGCTTGACTCTTGCCCATGAAGATGGCCAAGGATTGAATACATGCAAACGTCCAAACACATGAGTACATGCAGACTACCCCTGGGTACACATACTACCCTGTCTTACTCACGAGCATCACAACCTCATGTTCTACCTTACGAGCTATCATGTAGAACTCATCTTTTTGGTCCATCACCAGATGCTACAATCACTCACCACATCGAGTCGTCAAAATCGTCGTACTTCATTCGGTTTCCATCCAAAGTAATCAGGAGTCATCACAGGGCCATCCACCCTTACAATGAAGCAATTCCCTAGACTACCAACCAACTTTTAGTCCTGTCCTAAAGTCTATAACTAAACTCGGTGCTCCACTCTTGTCGATCCATCGTAGAATCGAGCTAAGTGAGACACAACCGCTGAGCCATCCACACAACACCTCAAATGTGACGACCCAGAAATTTTGAACATTTGAAGTTGACATATTTAATTGATTTTAAATATTTGAAAGTTATTTTAACTTGAATTTCAATTATAACTATGAATTTGGCAATTTAATTATCGAATTTAATTATAGAAATTTGGATAAAATTTTGGATCTTCAATTTTAAGCTTGTTAAAAATAATTTGATGGCTTAGAAAATTCATATTGATAATACTGAAGATAATGTGTAACGACCCTGAATTTTGGGTTGCCAGATTGAACATTTAATTCATTTTAAATGTTGAATATGGATTATAATTTGAATCTTGAAAATAAAAGATCTTTGGTTAAGTTAATAAAATTAGAAAATTTCAATATACGAAATTAGTTGAAATTTGAATAATATTAATTTAATATTAGAATTGAGGAAATTGGTAATTTTGAGTGTTGATAGAGATAAAAATAGATTCTAATATTTAATTTAGGTCTAATTGGGTTTGAATTATGATATTGGGATTGTCAAATGGAAGTAATAGCTGATAGATTGAATTTGAAATTTTATATTAATTTAATAATAGGATTTAATATTATTAAAATGCAATTAATCAAATTTTGATTCGAAATGAGTCAAAATGATTTTAAATGTGATTATAAATTCAATATGAATTATTGTTAAGTGAATAAAATTTTAAAGGTGAAATTTCTAATGATTTCGAACAATTTTGAAAATTGCTCGATTTAATAGACGAGTTAAGATAGCCTTCCGGGGCACAGTCTCGGAATTCGATGAAACCAGTTCCATTGGATCCGTAATAGTTAGTTATTATCGGATTTCAATTTTCGTAGCAATCGGAGTTGTCGTTTGACCCCGACAGCTCGTAACGCATCGAAATCGTTTTAATCGGTTTAATTTAAATTTGATCGCTTAGTTCCGTAACTCACTCATACGACCGAATTAGCTTACGAAACCTGTTCCATTGTGTTCGAAACGTAGAAAAACCCTAGAATCGCCTGTCGGAACGTGAGAATTGGAGTTTGTTTGCATTTGTGGTTTAATTGAGAAATTTGTTGATTTAAAATATTATTAAATAACAATTATATATATAATATTATCTTCCTAAACCCTAGTTTAAAGCAGCCGCCGCCTTTTTTTTATTCATGGCCGAAAATGAGCGGATCTCTTTCCCAAATTGCATTCAATCCATCGCGTATTGGCGAAATTCTTCAACTAAGGAATCGAAGGGCTCGTTGCGTTCTTCAGGATGATCGGCTGCGATCGAGTATAGCGTGTTGGATTGGCGGTAAACCAAGGGAACTGCTAGCGCGTTCGAGTTCGAATTCTAGAGCCAAGGTGGCATCGAGCTCCACCGCGATTGTGTCGAAGGAAGGGGAAGGGCGGAGCTTCCAAATGATGGGGTCTGATGGGGTTCAGGGTGGTCGATGGGCGAGCGACGTTAGGCTAGGGTTAGGCGGTTTTGGGTAGCGAGATGCTGGAGTTCGCGTTCGAAAGGAAGAAGCTGGCTTCGACTTTTACTTGATCTATGGTTAGATTTTGGGTTGCTAATAAAATTAAAATTTAAAAGAAAATTGTTTAAAATTTCAATTCAAACTTCAAAATTGAATAACTAATTCATACGTGGTCAGATTCAGACGAAACTGGCAACGCCAGAATCGCAGAGTCGAGCACTACGCGATGGTACAGCTCCGGATCCATTCCGGGCAAGTAGGAATTTGAGTTAAATCGAACGTCGTTCGATTTAATTTAAATTTCGAATGCTCGCCGAAACTCAAGGTTAGTTATTCTCACTCACATCTGGATACTAGTAAAGTTAGACAGCTAATATTGACTGTTTGTTTGGATGTATAGCCGAATATAATTATTATTATCAAATTGAATCGTTATATATGTGATGTGCTAATATTTGTGGATGCAGGAAAAACAGGTTGGAGGGATCCAACTGGATTCCTCACAATATAGTGTTTATTTTTATAATTGATTATAATGCCTGTTTATATATTGTGATTGATAAGTTGGATTTGAATTGCATTGTGATACTGTGGTATAAACTATAAAAATCAGAATGTTACTTATAAAGAAATTTTCAAAAAGGAATTAAGAATAAATAAGGAATTTAAAGGAATATAAAATTTAGAATCTGTTGGATGGGAAAAAAAACTGAAATAAAATTTGTATTGGAATATTGCTGGTTAAATTATAAACCCATAATTTAATTATAAATGGATAAATTGGATTTTAAAGAAATAAAAGATATTGTTAAATAATGAATTTAAAAGAATTAAGATCTGAAATCTATTTAGAATGGAAATTGGAAATTTGTAAAAAAATCTGGAATGTTAAACAAAGAGAAATGTTATCAATTGACAAATGTGGAAGTAAATTTATGTTATAAAACTAAATTGAAATAAATTGACAGAAATCGTGGGAAGGATTTCTGTGATGTTTATGTGGAAATGAGATTTCCTGGGAAAAACCAAGTTCGAATTTGAACTGATTTTATAAAGAGAAAGTTTTGAAATTTTAAACTGGTTTAAAAGAGTGTTGGAAATTATTATTTTCAAAAGTAACTATTTATAAATTAGAAATAGTAAAGTAATTATTCTTTTACAAATAGATTTGTTTAAAAACTAGTTTTGACTTAAGTATATTGAAATAAGTATAAATTCTTTTACAACTCAACTTTTCAAATTTAGTTTAACTAAAACCTTATTTAAATCAAGTTATATCTTATAAAGTAGTTTTTCTTTAAATATTTCAAAATTGTACTTTGAGTAAGTAATTAGAAGTAAATTTACATATTTTAAAGTATATTTCAGAATTAAGTATTTTTAACTGTTTAAAATTTAAATTGTTTTAAAACTTGGTTATTTCCAATGGGAAATATATGGTAAAGAATTTACCTTGTAAAGGAGGAATTTTGGAAATGTTTTCAAATGAGATTTGAAAATTTGGTAATATATCTTTTAAAGATATTTGAGGCAAATAAATAATTTGGGAATTATTTATTGTGTGATGGATGCATATGGATGTTTATGAATATTAATTGATAGTTAAATCACCGACTATCAATATTGGACAAATGCGTTGATCGTTTCGAAGAGACCGGGATCGAGATTTATTTCTCGAAAACCACTTCGATCCGGTTTGTACGTTTTCATGCGTAAAACGTGTTCGACATCGAAGATGGAGCAGTGAAGTGCAAGGGCTAGTCGCTACTAATTCTGAGGATATTTCCAAAATGGATGTAGTAGGAGTAGTGCCTTCGGTTCCGTTCGAACCCGGGACGGACTTGTATGGATGAATGCTTGCGAAACATCGTCAGGTGGACGATGGGCATTCTAAGTGAAACGTTCTAAAGGTAACGCTTAGCCTCAAGCCTCATCAACCAGGAATGACTGAAAATCAGGGGATATGCAGCAAGGTTAGGTGGGTCATGCCCAAGAAGGACAAGATATTTCCCCTGTCTAGATGTCCATTTTTATATATTTCGGCTTAGTGGGCGGTTGGTCGCGCCAACCACAGGGTTTATCTTGTTCGGGACTGTTCAGTAAGGAATGGCTCCGGCCTTGTGTTGCAGGGGATGAAGGGAGTAGTCCTCGGTATGGTGATCTAGGCCCCGTACTGTGACAGGCGGTACCCCAGTGCCTAGTCATTGTTGGAAATCCATTCTCCCTACGAGCCTTGTACGAGTTTTGTTTGTATTACCCACTTTTGTGGCCAGTAGCCGGAATTTAATCATGTAACAATTTCGGCTATTTTATAAGTATTTGTAAATAGACCCTATTATAATATCAGAGGATTTTATATAAAAAGTGTTTTAGCTATCATAAGGTAAAAACCCGACATGTTTATTTATGGCGTGGTCTTACGAGATGCTTTTGTTTTTCAAAGGATTTTTGAAACTTTAATAATCAATTTGGATGCATTAGTATCAGCTGGTATTCCAGACTGACTCGGGTGTTATTTCATTATAATGCTCGGGTCAGACCGAATATTATATGTTCAGGATAGGTTGCTATGGAGCAGGAGAGGAGCTGGAGTCCGAGACGTATTATATGTATCTATATATATCCGCTACTATGATTGCATGGTACGTCTGATTTGTCATTGTTGATGTATGAGACACTCTGATGATATGATGTATAAAAGTGATACAGTTTTCATTTTGTGTAAAGATCTATATTTACTATTATATTTTATTCCGCTGCGACTGTGAGATTCTGATTTTGTTTTAGTTTCTTCTTCTTCTATCTCTTCTTCTTTAACCCTAATGGTTCGTATTTCTGTGCCACTTGAGTTAATAGAGGTAGAATAGTGTTGATTCAAGGGGCACGGATTTGCGGGCTGTCTCACTTGGTATCAGAGCTTAGGTTGGCGACAACCTAGGCTTTGGTGGGGAAATCATTAAATAGAGTCAATAGTACTCTATAATGAGTTGATAGTAATAATAGATATGAGAGCGTACTTGTTAGTGAATATAAAATTGTTTTTACACTGTGTTGACTTATCGGTTGAGTGTTTATGAATTCTGGTCGGTGCGGGAAGTACAACCGTATCGATAGGGGTTTCTAAACTCTTGAACAAGATAAACTGACATAGTATTGTTTTTAAAGGTGGGTAAATGAAATAGCTTTACCCAAAATTATATTTTGATATAAAAGAAATAATTTTCTGAAATTATTATATATATATATATATATTTGGTTGATTGGGTGCTAATACAATAAGTAAATAAGAATCTAAAGTTAATTTTAAATTTGAAATGGTTATAACCAAATAAATTCTGTAAGTATAAAGTATACAAAAGAGAATAACTAATTTAAACCAAACCAGAATATAAAACCCGAAAATTTTGAAAGGATTTTAAATGTATTGAAAACCAAGTTTGGAAGTTTAAAATCTTGGTAATGTTTGGAATGTTTTCCAAAGTATTTGAATATAATAATGGAATATTGTTTTGGGTAATATTTTTGAATGGAAACTGTTTGAAATGAATGTGAGAAAGTAAGAAAGTATTGAACTCACTTCAGTCGCTGGAAAATAATCCTGATGATGCTGGCCACATCATTAGAATTCATTTTCGAGTTTCTAAAGTGATGGATTGCTTCCCTAATACTTGGTTATGATATTGTTTGGACTGGTTGGGTATAACAGTTGTTTTGGACATTTCAAATGGGAAATTTGTTTTGGTATAAACAAATTGTTTTGGAAAATCTGGTGATTTGAGTGATATACCAAATCGGTATATAATTAATATATTTCAAAATGGTTTTGAAATAAATCCGGGTAAATTGAATTCTGGAGATTCTGTTTAGAATAAAAATGTGTAAGTTAAAATGAATCAACTATATAACTTGTAAATAAAGTTGATTTTAAAAGAATTGGAGTTGATATTAAGTAAGAAAGGGAATGAAATTTTAATCCTGAAATTAAAATTAATTTGGGTAAATGGAGGTAAATGAAATTACTGAAATAAATGGAAAGTTGAATTTAACTTGGGATAAGTTAAATAAAATTGGAAATTGGAATTAAATTGGTTTGGGATAAATTGAAATGTAAGTTGGTTTGAAATTGTGGGTCATTGTGAAATGGATTGTACCCATAAGGTATTAAGTTGTATACTTATAATTTGAGATTGAGGATTTAATATTATGTAAGAAGTTAAATGAAAGAAATTTGTATCCTTAAGAATTCAGTGATACACATATCTATGTAAAATCTGAGATTGTGATTATATAATGTAGATGGATTGAAAAGAGCAATATGAGTTTTTAAATAAATAAGTATGGTGGATTCAAAGTTAATCTCAAGTGAAATGTGAATCGAGATAAGGGAGAGTGGGATATAAAAGATGGGAATGAACTTAAGTTAGTAAATAAATCTTGAATTTGTGTATGGGGAATTAAATCTTAATGAATTGAAATTAAATTGAATTGGATATAAAGGTGAAATGTAAATTGCTTATAACTGCATAAAGAAATGCATATCCTTAAGTTATTAAGTGTTATAATTTGAACTTGTGATCATAAAATAGAAATGGACTTAACTAAGCAATCTAAACTCTTGATTTATTAATGGAAAGAGTTGAATGGTGTGGAAAATTCTAAACTTAACCAATAATGAAATGCAAAGTCTAATGAAGCAAAGTGAGAACATAAATGTGGATGTTCTTAAGTTAGCAAAATAAATCTTGGACTTATGTATGAAAAAAGATAGAAAATTGTTTGATAATGAAATTGGAATTAAATTTCAAGTTGTGAAATAAATAATATTGAAAGAAATTTAGATTATATTCAAAGGAGTAAAAAGGAAAGGTAGAAATATAAGTCTGCTAATGAAATAATTGGAAAATGGTCACATTATAAATGAATTCAGGGTGAATTGAGAAAGTGTATTTAAAAACCTAAGATGGATTAGGCTAGAGACTAAATAGACTTACAATTAAATGGGAATTGTATTGTAGTGAATAGATTTTGATAGTTGGTCAAAATTTGGAAAGTAAATAGAAATCCAACTGTGGCATGAGATTTAAATTTGTGGTCACAAATAATGAAGTGTGAATGAAAAAAAATTGGGATTAGATGAATATATGAATCAAGATTAATGGAATTGGAACTTGATTGAATGAAAATTAAATGAAAATATTGTAAAGAATGCTTAAGCAAAATAAATAATTGTAATTAAGCTTTATAATGTGGTCTTGGGTAAATTTGTGTAGATACTAAAATGGACTTGCAAGTGAAATGGATTTAATTGATTATTGTAATAGAATATGAAAGTATGAATTAAAGATGTGTGAGAGTTGAAAATAGTCCAGGATGAAATGATATTAATTTAAACTTAAGCTGAATGTTTAAGCTGGTTGGATTGAAATTTGTAAATGGTTTGATTTGGTAAGAATCAAATAAAATGGAAACAAATTGAGATATTATAGAATTGAAATCATTTAAGAAAGATGATGAGAAGGTTATTTTTAAGCTTATGAAATAGCTTTAAATGAAATTTGTTTGGACAATAAATAAATAAAAAATTGAACGCAAGCAAATGACTTTTAAGATTGTAATTGTAAGAAAGAAAGAATATATGAGTCGTAAATAAGAATGGAATGATATATAAAACTATATATAACTATAAGAATAATATAATAACATAAACTTAAGATGATTCATAAATTTGAAAAGTGAGAGTAAGGATTGAGTTAATAATTGAAATGGAATAAGAATGCTTGGATTGTGAACCATGCAGAATTTGATAAATTAATATGAATCTAAGTGGAAATTAATTTAAAATTATTATAAGCTTAAGTAATGGGTTATTACATGAATAACATGTAAATTTGCATGGTAAATTTGTCGATTTGTGGTAAATGAAGATAAATAGTAAAGTAAGCAAATAATTGGTTTTTGAATAAATTGGAATGGATTGTAATGTTATTAAATAATTTTGCAAAAGAATGAAAATGAATTATAAAAGAAATGCAAATGCTTCAAATTTGAAATAAGAAATTGGTTTGTGAATCAACTTGATGTTGAAATGATATAGAAAGATGTTAGTGAAGCACATGTTAACCATATGTTAAATAACAATAAATTGGTTGAAATAAATATGAATTGTGTATAGTGGACTTGGGTATAAATCATCCAAGTGAAATAAAAATGAAGTTGGACTTGAATAGGTAATTTGAAAGGTGATTTAAATCTTTGAATTGTTGGTAAATAAGGCTAATATTGTTAAATGATAAAGTTTGTTTGGTTTGGCTATGCAATGGATATGTTCGACTTACATTTACTTTGGAAATGTTATTAAAATGTTTATACCTTTGGAAACTGATGTGTTTGTTGAGTATAATACAGGTGCGGAAGGCGTTTGAGAGAGTTTGGGAATTGAGCTAAAGGATTTTGGGAAAAATATCTAAGCTTTTAACTAAGCAAATTAGGTAAGTAATTTAGTTTGAGAGTATTTTCTACTTTAGCAAATTTCGGGGACGCAATTTTTATAAGGGGGGAAGAATGTAACGACCCGGAATTTTGGGTCGGCAGATTGAACATTTAATTCATTTTAAATGTTGAATATGGATTATAATTTGAATCTTGAAAATAAAAGATCTTTGGTTAAGTTAATAAAATTAGAAAATTTCAATATACGGAATTAGTTGAAATTTGAATAATATTAATTTAATATTAGAATTGAGGAAATTGGTAATTTTGAGTGTAGATAGAGATAAAAATAGATTCTAATATTTAATTTAGGTCTAATTGGGTTTGAATTATGATATTGGGATTGTCAAATGGAAGTAATAGCTGATAGATTGAATTTGAAATTTTATATTAATTTAATAATAGGATTTAATATTATTAAAATGCAATTAATCAAATTTTGATTCAAAATGAGTCAAAATAATTTTAAATGTGATTATAAATTCAATATGAATTATTGTTAAGTGAATAAAATTTTAAAGGTGAAATTTCTAATGATTTCGAACAATTTTGAAAATTGCTCGATTTAATAGACGAGTTAAGATAGCCTTCCGGGGCACAGTCTCGGAATTCGATGAAACTAGTTCCATTGGATCCGCAATAGTTAGTTATTATCGGATTTCAATTTTTGTAGCAATCGGAGTTGTCGTTTGACCCCGGCAGCTCGAAACGCATCGAAATCGTTTTAATTTGTTTAATTTAAATTTTATCGCTTAGTTCCGTAACTCGCTCATACGACCGAATTAGCTTACGAAATCTGTTCCATTGTGTTCGGAACGCAGAAAAACCCTAGAATCGCCTGTCGGAACGTGAGAATTGGAGTTTGTTTGCATTTGTGGTTAAATTGAGAAATTTGTTGATTTAAAATATTATTAAATAACAATTATATATAATATTATCTTCCTAAACCCTAGTTTAAAGCAGCCGCCGCCTTTGTTTTTATTCATGGCCGAAAATGAGCGGTTCTCTTTCCCAAATTGCATTCAATCCATCGCGTATTGGCGAAATTCTTCAACTAAGGAATCGAAGGGCTCGTTGCGTTCTTCAGGATGATCGGCTGCGTTCGAGTATAGCGTGTTGGATTGGCGGGAAACCAAGGGAACTGCTAGCGCGTTCGAGTTCGAATTCTGGAGCCAAGGTGGCGTCGAGCTCCACCGCGATTGTGTCGAAGGAAGGGGAAGGGCGGAGCTTCCAAATGATGGGGTCTGATGGGGTTCAGGGTGGTCGATGGGCGAGAGACGTTAGGCTAGGGTTAGGCGGTTTTGGGTAGTGAGATGCTGGAGTTCGCGTTCGAAAGGAAGAAGCTGGCTTCGACTTTTACTTAATCTACGGTCAGATTTTGGGTTGCTAATAAAATTAAAATTTAAAAGAAAATTGTTTAAAATTTCAATTCAAACTTCAAAATTGAATAACTAATTCATACGTGGTCAGATTCAGACGAAACTGGCAACGCCGGAATCGCAGAGTCGAGCACTACGCGATGGTGCAGCTTCGGATCCATTCCGGGCAAGTAGGAATTTGAGTTAAATCGAACGTCGTTCGATTTAATTTAAATTTCGAACGCTCGCCGAAACTCAAGGTGAGTTATTCTCACTCACATCTGGATACTAGTAAAGTTAGACAACTAATATTGACTGTTTGTTTGGATGTATAGCTGAATATGATTATTATTATTATCAAATTGAATCGTTATATATGTGATGTGCTAATATTTGTGGATGCAGGAAAAACAGGTTGAGGGATCCCACTGGATTCCTCACAATATAGTGTTTATTTTTATAATTGATTATAATGCCTGTTTATATATTGTGATCGATAAGTTGGATTTGAATTGCATTGTGATACTGTGGTATAAACTATAAAACTCAGAATGTTACTTATAAAGAAATTTGGAGTTTTAATTATAAAGGAATTAAATTGGGTTTTCAAAAAGGAATTAAGAATAAATAAGGAATTTAAAGGAATATAAAATTTAGAATCTGTTGGATGGGAAAAACTGAAATAAAATTTGTATTGGAATATTGCTGGTTAAATTATAAACCCATAATTTAATTATAAACGGATAAATTGGATTTTAAAGAAATAAAAGATATTGTTAAATAATGAATTTAAAAGAATTAAGATCTGAAATCTATTTAGAATGGAAATTGGAAATTTGTAAAAAAACCTGAAATGTTAAACAAAGAGAAATGTTATCAATTGACAAATGTGGAAGTAAATTTATGTTATAAAACTATAAAACTAAATTGAAATAAATTGACAGAAATCGTGGGAAGGATTTCTGTGATGTTTATGTGGAAATGAGATTTCCTGGGAAAAACCAAGTTCGAATTTGAACTGATTTTATAAAGAGAAAGTTTTGAAATTTTAAACTGGTTTAAAAGAGTGTTGGAAATTATTATTTTCAAAAGTAACTATTTATAAATTAGAAATAGTAAAGTAATTATTCTTTTACAAATAGATTCGTTTAAAAACTAGTTTTGACTTAAGTATATTGAAATAAGTATAAATTCTTTTACAACTCAACTTTTAAAATTTAGTTTAACTGAAACCTTATTTAAATCAAGTTATATCTTATAAAGTAGTTTTTCTTTAAATATTTCGAAATTGTACTTTGAGTAAGTAATTAGAAGTAAATTTACATATTTTAAAGTATATTTCAGAATTAAGTATTTTTAACTGTTTAAAATTTAAATTGTTTTAAAACTTGGTTATTTCCAATGGGAAATATATGGTAAAGAATTTACCTTGTAAAGGAGGAATTTTGGAAATGTTTTCAAATGAGATTTGAAAATTTGGTAATATATCTTATAAAGATATTTGAGGCAAATAAATAATTTGGGAATTATTTATTGTGTGATGGATGCATATGGATGTTTATGAATATTAATTGATAGTTAAATCACCGACTATCAATATTGGACAAATGCGTTGATCGTTTCGAAGAGACCGGGATCGAGATTTATTTCTCGAAAACCACTTCGATCCGGTTTGTACGTTTTCATGCGTAAAACGTGTTCGGCATCGAAGATGGAGCAGTGAAGTGCAAGGGCTATTCGCTACTAATTCTGAGGATATTTTCAAAATGGATGTAGTAGGAGTAGTGCCTTCGGTTCCGTTCGAACCCGGGACGGACTTGTATAGATGAATGCTTGCGAAACATCGTCAGGTGGACGATGGGCATTCTAAGTGAAAACGTTCTAAAGGTAACGCTTAGCCTCAAGCCTCATCAACCGGGAATGACTGAAAATCAGGGGATATGCAGCAAGGTTAGGTGGGTCATGCCTAAGCAGGATAAGATATTTCCCCTGTTTAGATGTCCCTTTTTATATATTTCGGCTTAGTAGGTGGTTGGTCGCGCCAACCACGGGGTTTATCTTGTTCGGGACTGTTCAGTAAGGAATGGTTCCGGCCTTGTGTTGCAGGGGATGAAGGGAGTAGTCCTCGGTATGGTGATCTAGGCCCCGTACTGTGACAGGTGGTACCCCAGTGCCTAGTCATTGTTGGAAATCCATTCTCCCTACGAGCCTTGTACGAGTTTTGTTTGTATTACCCACTTTTGTGGCTAGTAGCTGGAATTTAATCATGTAACAATTTCGGCTATTTTATAAGTATGTGTTAATAGACCCTATTATAATATCAGAGGATTTTCTATAAAAAGTGTTTTAGCTATCATAAGGTAAAAACCCGACATGTTTATTTGTGGCGTGGTCTTACGAGATGCTTTTGTTTTTCAAAGGAATTTTGAAACTTTAATAATCAATTTGGATGCATTAGTATCAGCTGGTATTCCAGACTGACTCGGGTGTTATTTCATTATAATGCTCGGGTCAGACCGAGTATTATATGTTCAGGATAGATTGCTATGGAGCAGGAGAGGAGCTGGAGTCCGAGACGTATTATATGTATCTATATATATCCGCTGCTATGATTGCATGGTATGTCTGATTTGTCATTGTTGATGTATGAGACACTCTGATGATATGATGTATAAAAGTGATACAGTTTTCATTTTGTGGATCTATATTTACTATTATATTTTATTCCGCTGCGACTGTGAGATTCTGATTTTGTTTTAGTTTCTTCTTCTTCTATCTCTTCTTCTTTAACCCTAATGGTTCGTATTTCTGTGCCACTTGAGTTAATAGAGGTAGAATAGTGTTGATTCAAGGGGTACGGATTTGCGGGCTGTCACATAATGGAAGCTTCAGAATTGAATTTGGAAATGATTTGTTCAATTTTGAATTTATATCGTTCAAATCGACATTTAAAAAATAGCCTTCTAAGGCACAGTCTCGAAATTCGATGAAACCAGTTCCATTGGATCCGTAATATTGTATTATTATCGGGTTTCAATTTTCGTAGTATTTTGGGTGTTCATTTGGCCGTACGATAAGCAAACGCGTCGAAAATTTTATCGAAATTTAATTTAATAACTGAGTTCGAAAAGCTATCTTCTCCATACGATCGAATTTGGCCTCAAAACCTTTTCCATTGCATTCGAATTAGGGGTTTAACATTATAAATGCCTAGCGGCATGCCTGGAGATCGAGATTTTGAGTTGCGGAAATCAAAACGATTTAAATTTGAATATAAATTTGAATATAAACAATATAAGCAAAATACTGTAGCTAGCTCTAACACATATAAGGATTTTTAGCATGTGTTCCCTCTAATAACACGCGTCTTCTACTTCTTCGTTAATTATGCCCGAGCATTTTTATAAGGATATATACAAATCAAAATAAAAGAAGGAATAAAATTCTCAAAGAAAAATAAATATGGTTGCCGCAAGGTTCAAAATCATATTCGTTTTTTTCTTTTCACTTCCAAATTGATTCGTGAAATTCCAGTTGCTCTCTTCCTTCTCCTCAAGTCCAAAATCGAGTTTGATTTAAAACATAAGCAAGTTCGTTCGTTCCTACTCCTCAAATCCGAAGTCCAATTGGCGATGTTTTTCTGGTAGCGCACGTTGGGTTCAGCGATTCAATATCGCAAAGTCAGATCTGAGGGGTTTATGGGAGCTCGCGTGTGTGCTCGACGATGCTGGCACGTGAGATAGGGTTTGGTCGAATGGAAGACTGCGGTCGTTGGAAGGAGCACGCGAGCGCAATGGACAGATGCGGAGGCGCGAGTGTCTGGGTGTTCGCGTGAGACAAGGTGATGCGATGGGCGGAGCGAAGGTGACTGGGCCTCGCGTTGGTTTCGATCGCGTCGGTGTGTCATTGAAGAGTTTCATTCCATGTTCGTCATCGTCGGTGAGGTCTAACATTTTAATTTAAATGTTATTAAGTTTAAACTGGCAACTTAATATTATTTTATATTGTTTTAAATTAACAGTAAAGTAAAAAAGCATTCTTGTTTTTGACTTAATATATATATATATATACACACACACCAAGAAAATAACAGTAAGATTTATAAAATAATTTATTTTGAAGATTTTATATATGTATATATATATATATATAGTAGAGAGAAGTATAATATAAAGTATCTATATTTAACATACACATATTTTAAAAATATTTAGGAAAAACGGGAAATTTTGTAGACTTTGGTACACATAGGACTTTACACAAAGATTGGATTTTTATCTATATAGATTATTTTTATAAATATATGTGAAGTTTCAAAAAATAAAATAAGTATACATTTTAATTTACGAGTTTATTTTAATAAAAGAATATGTATTGGGTTGATTAATTTATTTAATTCATTTTAGATAATTTATCTAATAGGAAGTTGATCAATAGATTAGTTCAAATTAAAAGTGTTGATTAATTAAATATATTAAGAGGAAATTGGTTATTCGATTATTTCGAATATTAATAAATGGTAGTAATTGTTCGACAAATTCAAATGTTAATAAATCATGAATGGTTTATACTAGGTCAAAATCTATAAAGAAGCAAGCCGGTTTGGAAATGTATTGCATGCATAAGCAAAGGTGAGATCTTCTCACTCAAATTAAAATTGGAATTTCAGTTATTGATTGACTGTTGAATTTTATATATATATATATATATATATATATATATATATATATTTGGAGTGATTGATTTCCCACATTAGATAGCGGATGAGACCATATGCACCGCATAATAGCGGAGATATTATATAATCCTATATACCACGATATTCCGTCTCGAAGTGGAATTGGTATTTAATTGTTGTGCTAACATCTGTGGATGCAGGGAAACGGGTTGGAGGGATCCAACCGGATTCCTTAAATATTTGAATTTGTTTCAATGTTGTGTGTTGATTTATTTATAATCTATGTATGATTATATTTGTGATTGAAATCGTTAATGGCCATAGTTTAGTCGAATATATTTTTGGTATCGTTGGAAACCAAAAATATAAAATTGAATTATTGGAAATTAAAGTAGAAAATTTTAAGTAAATTCATTTTAAAGAATTGGATGAATTTAAAAGAACGAATTTAAAGGGGTAAAGATTGAATTTTGAAATCTTATCGAATTAATCCCAAAATATGGGAAAAGATTTTAATAAAGGGATTTTAAGTAATATTGTTTAATAGTTGAAGAATTTATTTAAAAATTCGGATTTTAAATAGTTTGGGAAAAATAAAGGGATTTATTTTTGAAAGGTAACAAATTTTGGAAATCAAATTGGAAATTGATTTGGTATTTAAATATAAATCTTTGGGAAATCGAGTTGAAAATTTGATTTAATGTTTAGAAATAAATTTAGAAATAAATTTGGAATTTTATTCATTGTTTTAAATTAAATTGGAAATTAATTTGGAATTTGATTCGGTATTTGCAAACAAATTTAGAAATCAATTTGGGATTTGGTATTTGAAAGTGAATATTTGGAAATTTAAATTCACAATGGGAATTTATAAAGGAAAGGGAAATTTGTTTTAAAATTAAACATTGGGTTATTTGTTGATTTAAATGGATCATTTTGAAACGGAAAGTGTATTTTCCCTAGAAAGCCGAGTCTGTTTTCAAAGTTGCTTTCAAATATAAATTAAAATTTCTATAGTTGGTTTTAAAAGAATGTTTTGGAGAAATTATTTTCTTAAGTTGTCTTTAAATCTTTAAAGTAAAGATTTATTTAATTAATTATAAAAGCGATTATTTTAAAGATTTAATTGATATTTGATTTAGAAAATGGTTATTTAAATATTTATACTCTATCTACTAATTTTATTTTAAAAAAAATTAGTTTGGACTTGAAGTTTTATATGAGCTATGGGTATAATGTTTTCATAACTAATATTTAAATAAGTGTTTAGAAATAGTTTATATTTTAAATATTTTCAAGTATATTTTGGATAAGTAATTTAAATTATTTTAATTATTTGAACTCGACAAATTTTCAGTGGAAATGAATAAATATATGAAAATATATTCCGCGTGAGGAAAGTGGTTTGAAATTTGTTTTCAAAGTGTTGAAGTGTGAAAATATATCTTGCAAAGATAGTTTGAAAATAAATAATTGGGGGGAAATTATTTAAAATCTGGTGATTATTATGGATATTGATTGATAGTTAAATAACTGACTATCAATATTGGTCTTTGAGTGGCATTTGAATTTCGATACGACCAGGGGTCAAATTCCAAATGGATATTCGAAAACCACATCGAATCTTTGTGATGGATCTTTTGTTTAAAAGATCAAACTGGAAATTTGTTGTGATTTATTTGAAATCTGAATGTAACACTTATTTTTAAAATAAGCGCTCATTATTCAGATTAATGGGAGAGGACTTTGTATCGTAAAACTTATTTCGAATAATGATACGATGAAATGGCATTGCATTTGAAGATGGTGTTAAAGACTGGGTATTTTCGAAAACGAAAGGATTACCTGTCGAATGTCTCTGCACTGAGTTGCTCCGGTATAGAGATTTTATCACCCTTTGTGATGGGGAGTCCAGATGTGATTAGTGAATATCCAAATTTGCAAGGGCTTCTTTGAAGTGCCTTCGGTTCCATTCGATCCCAGAAAGGACTTGTATGGATGTGTGTCGGATGTTACACTTTGAGATGTAAAGCTGGGTTGTATCAAATACATTTCTGTTAGTGGCGGAGAATTTATCCTCTTAGCTTAACACCCTTCTCTGAGACGTACGAGCTCAGAGGTTATGTAATTGATGGTTACTAGTGATACATTTCCAATTTAGTAATGTGGCATGCGAAGTGTTGCTGATCATTTGTTGATCGAAGCATGACTTTTGTGAAAAGCGTAGCTTTGTGAAGAGACTTCGTCGAACCATACAAACTGAAAATAGTCGAAACAGGAAGGATGCGGCAATGTCATTTGGGGGTAGCACCCCCTGAGGGTATGTCCATTTCCCTCTAAAAAAGGATGGTATCATGGTATGGAGCCCAGATATTTAACCTATGTGGTTGTTGCAAATTTATTACTTTGTGGTTGTTAGTGTTGAGGATCCTCGGATAAACGTCGGTAACGATCGGGGGAAGGCATACTCGTGTAGTAGTTACCTAGTTACAGAGGTAACCCGGCCTTGTGTTGGAAGAGATCCAGTTAGGTTCTTGAAGCGTCCCTCCAGAGGCCTACCCATATGGCATAGGAAGTTCTTTAGCCTGACCATTTGTTGGAAATCCAAAGAACCAATACGCTCCCTGTATGGTTTTAGTTGTAAAACCAGCCTTTTACTTATGGTGGTGACTCGCCGTTTAATTGATAGCTATAGTAGGCATAGTACGAAATGTCTATGCTGGCTAAGATTAATGTTATACTTTCGAAATGTTTTCCACACTATGCACTAATGATAATATTAAAAAGAGATTTTGTGTATCATGCATGTTTGATTATCAGAAAGAGAAATCTCCTCCAATTCTACGTTTGCATTGTATGTGTGGCGGGAGGTTTATAGTAGTTTCATTTTCCAAAAGCATAGCGGATTTCTTTTTATTTTCTTTGTGAAAATAACTGTTTTTAAAATCTCACACCAGTCCCATGACTTATCTGGAGTTTATTGTTCCCTTTCTAAACTTTGGGTGCCTATAATTTTCCATACGGGCAACCTAGAACCAGGTTATCATTATTCTGGAGCGAAGTCAGGAAGGTGTGCTGTGGAGATTTAGAGTTCAAGCTGGATCGGCGAGGCGTATCACTTGTTTATGTTATATTCTTTTCCGCTGTTTGTTGTTGTGACGCTCTGATGATGTAATGTGGTGTATAAACTGATATAGTTCTTTGTTTTAAAGATTATTCATTTATCTATTATATTTTGTTCCGCTGCGAAATGTGAGATTCTGTTATTGTTTCTGTTTCTTCTTCTATCTTCTTCTTATTTAACCCTAATGGTTCGGTTTTCTAGCATTCGATTGTTCGGCATTTGATACAGTGGTTGTATTGATGTCGACTTTCGTGCGTCGAAAAATTGGGTCGTTACAGAGTGGTATCAGAGAATTTGGTTAAGCGACAACCTTGGCTCTGGTGGGGATTACTCATTAGAGATAGAGTGTAATAATAGATATGGGCACGTATTTGTTAGTGAATATAAAAATTGTTTTATATTGTGTTGACTTATTAGTTAATTGTTTATAGATTTTGGTCCGTGCAGATTGGCCAACTGTACCGATAGGGGTTTCTAAATTCTTAAACAAGATAAACTAACATAGTATTGTTTTAAAATCGGATAAATAGGATAATTTTACCCATACTATTTTTGTATAGAAAAGAAATCATTTTCCGTACATTATTATAGTATATGGTTGCTTAATCGTTAGGAAGTGATAATATTAAATTATTATCATTGATTATTGAATAAGAAATTAAAATCATAACTAAATAGAAGAAATAAATTCATATATAAATGAAACTTGTAAATGTAAATTGTAAATGAGATTTTTTAATTTGAAATAGAATTCCACAGAATATTTCAAAAGAAATTGAAAGGATTTGAAGTTTTGGAGATTTGGAAAAGTTTAAATCCCTTTTTGATTTGAAAATGATTTTCAAAGGTTTTGGAAAAAAAAATTGGAGGGATAAAAGCATTAAACTCTTTTCGGTCGTTGGAAAATAATTTCGGTGATAACAGCAGCATTATCAATGTTCATTTTCGAGTTTCCAGGAGAGGAATTACTACCAAATTATTTTAAATGGAAGTTGTTTGTAAACTGGGTTTGGTTTTGGAAATTCAAAAGATAATTTGAATTGATTTCAAAAAAATTATTTTGAAATGTTCGAAGGACTCTGGAATCTGATAAAAATAGTTATGGAATAATATTTATTAAGATGGAAAAATAAAATTGTAAATGAATAAATGAATTTACAATTGCAAATAAACGAAAGCGAAATTGAATGTTGAAATTCATTTCGAATTTGTAAGTAAATAGAACTAGAATTGGAATTGAATTTGATTTTTGATAAACAAAGCAAAGTATGGAAATAAAATTAGTAAGTGAATCTAATTGAAGGAATGACAGAATAAATATGGTTTGAGATAAATTGAATTCAATATTTATAAGTAAAAGGTAAATTGAATTCATATGGAATTGGCAATCCAGTTTAATATAAGTAGAAATAATCCAAAGTAGTGAATTGAGAACAAATTTAAGAAGTATATAGAATACTTATATTGAACTTAAGAAACGCAGAATGGTATTCTTAAGTAATTTTTGAGTTGAGAAAATATTCTAAATTAATAAGTGAATGAAAATTAAACTGGAAATTGTGAAATGATAATTGTGAATAAGGGAATGAAGATCAATGTGAATAAAAGAAAATTGATATGTCTAATAATCGATTGGAATTAATACGTAGGATATACGTATATTATTTTCGCATAGCGATTTGATCCAGAATTTGACCACAGGATTTCGAGATAGTTATATCGATCCAAATTGGAATTTCGCTCGATTTTCGACGGCAAACCCCGAATATGGATTTTTGGTTGATTCTAGAAATTATCCATCATAGTTTACGACTATGCAAGAAGAATGACGGTTTCTAATCAAGAAACCAGATCTGAGTCCGCACTAGGAAATCGGGTAGACGATACTAGTTCGAAAGTGAAATTGTGTGATCGAGTGAGCGATCGGGTTTGGTATTGCGTACGAATGATATAAGTACATCGTACGGATTTGAATGAAATAAATATTCAAACTTTTGTAAAAGAAAAATATAAAATGATTTTGAAAGCTACGATTGGACATTACTGTTAAGTAAGACATACAGTGTTATAAACGAAAATGGAATTGTGATTTTGATTTCGAAGATAAAATTTAAATTGCTTGAAAAAGGTATGTATTTAAATTTCAGTATGGAATTTGATGACTTTCTTGTCTAGCCGCTTGGCTTTTTGTTTTCTTTTTGAATCTGCGGGCCCGTGGTGCCATTTTGTAGTCGTACCGAACTAGCCGCGCAAAGGAGACGCTGACAAAAAATTTCAAAAATTTAAGGTGTTAGAAAATTTTGATTATTTAAAGTTTGAATTTGAATTTATATTTGAATTGTTAAGAAAACAATATTGTTTGGAACCCGTGGAAGATTTTGGAAATTTAATAGAAGTGGTAATGGGTCTTTAATTAAAAAGATTTGTTTTGATAAGTTGATTGTTTGGTTTTATGGAAAATGATAAACATGTTAAGGATTATTCTTCTTAACTAGTAATTTCGGGACGAAATTCTTTTAAGGGAGGAAGAATTTGACGACTCGGAAATTTTGAACATTTGAAGTTGAAATATTTAATTGAGTTTAAATATTTAATTGAGTTTAAATATTTGAAAGTTATTTTAACTTGATTTTCAATTATAACTATGAATTTGGCAATTTAATTATCGAATTTAATTTAAGAATTTGGGTAAAATTTTGAATCTTCAATTTTAAGCTTGCTAAAAATAATTTGATGGCTTAGAAAATTCATATTGATAATACTGAAGATAATGGAAGCTTCAGAATTGAATTTGGAAATGATTTGTTCAGTTTTGAATTTATATCGTTTAAATCGACATTTAACAAATAGCCTTCCGAGGCACAGTCTCGGAAATCGACAACACTAGTTCCATTGGATCCGTAATATTGTATTATTATCGGAATTCAATTTTCATAGTATTCGGAGTGTTCGTTTGGCTCTCGATAAGAAAACGCGCTGAAAATTTTATCGAAATTTAATTTAATAACTGAGTTGGAAAAGTTATCTTCTCCATACGATCGAATTTGGCCTCGAAACCTTTTCCATTGCGTTCAGAATAGGAGTTTAACGTTGTAAACGCCTAGCGGTACACCTCGATTGGAGATCGAGATTTTGAGTTGCGGAAATCAAAACGATTTAAATTTGAATATAAACAATATAAGCAAAACACTGTAGCTAGCTCTAACACGTATAGGGATTTTTAGCACGTGTTCCCTCTAATAACACGCATCTTCTTCTTCTTCTTCTTTAATTATATCCGAGCATTTTTATAAGGATATATACAAATCAAAATAAAAGAAGGAATAAAATTCTCAGAGAAAAATAAATATGGTGGCCGAAGGTTCAAAATCATGTTCGTTTTTTTCCTTTCCACTTCCAAATTGATTCGCGAGATTCCAGTTGCTCTCTTCCTTCTCCTCAAGTCCAAAATCGAGGTTGATTTAAAACATAAGCAAGTTCGTTCGTTCCTTCTCATCAAATTCGAAGTTCAATTGGCGATGTTGTTCTGGTAGCACACGTTGGGGTCGGCGATTCATTATCGCGAAGTCAGATTTGGGGGGGGGGAGGGGTTTGTGGAAGCTCGCGTGCGTGCTCGACGACGCTGGTGCATAAGATAGGGTTTGGCCGCGTGGAAGACTGCGGTCGCTGGAAGGAGCACCCACGTGCAAAGGACAGATGCGGAGGCACGAGTGTCTGGGTGTTCGCGTGAGACAAGGCGTTGCGATGGGCGGGGCAAAGGTGATTGGGCCTCGCATTGGTTTCGATCGCGTCGGCATGTCAATGAAGAGTTTCAATCCATGTCCGTCATCGTCGGTGAGGTAGAACATTTTAATTTAAATGTTCTTAATTTTAAACTGGCAACTTAATATTGTTTTAAATTGTTTCAAATTAACAGTAAAGTATAAAACTTTTATGTTCTTGATTTAATATACACACACACACACACACACACACACCAAGAAAATAACTAAAAGATTAATAAAACAATTTATTTTGAAGATTTTACATATGTATATACATACAGTAGAGAGAAGTATAATATAAAGTATCTATATTCACACAAACACATATTTTAAAAATATTTAGGAAAAACAGGAAATTTTGTAGACTTTGGTAAACATAGGAATTTATACAAAGATTGGATTTTTGTCTATATAGATTATTTTTATAAATATATGTGAAGTTTCAAAAAATAAAATAAGTTTACATTTTAATTTACTAGTTTATTTTAATAAAAAATATGTATTGGGTTGATTAATTTATTTAATAAATTGATTTAATTTATTTTAGATAATTTATCTAATAGGAAATTAATCAATAAATTAGTTCGAGCTAAAAGTGTTAACTAATTAAATCTATTTAAAGGAAATTGATTGTTCGATAATTTCGAATATTAATAAATGGTAGTAATTGTTCGACAAATTCAAATGTTAATAAATCGTGAATTGTTTATACTAGGTCAAAATCTGTAAAGAAGCAAGCCGGTTTGGAAATGTATTGCATGCATAAGCAAAGGTGAGATCTTCTCACTCAAATTAATATTGAAATTTTAGTTATTGATTGACTATTGGATGTGGTAGTTTATATAGTAGTGTATATGTATTTGGAGTGATTAATTTCCAGCATTATATAGCGGATGAGACCCTATGCGCCGATAATAGCGGACGATATTATATAATCCCATATACCGCGATATTCCACCTCGAAGTGGAATTGGTATTTAATTATTGTGCTAACATCTGTGGATGCAGGGAAACAGGTTGGAGGGATCCAACTGGATTCCTCAAATATTTGAATTTGTTTCAATGTTGTGTGTTGATTTATTCATAATCTGTTATGATTATATTTGTGATTGAAATCGTTGATGGCTATAGTTTAGCCGAATATATTTTTGGTATCGTAGGATACCTGAAAGATAAAATTGGATTTTTTAAAATTAAATTAGAAAACTTTAAGTAAATTCATTTTGACGAATTGGGTGAATTTAAAAGAAGGAATTTAAAGGGGTAAAGATTGAATATTGAAATCTTACTGAATTAATTCCAAAATATGGGAAAAGATTTTAACAAAGGGATTTTAAGTAATATTGTTTAATGGTTGAAGAATTTATTTAAAAATTTAGATTTTAAATCGTTTAGGAAAAATAAAGGGATTTATTTTAAAGGTAACAAATTTTAGAAATCAAATCGGAAATTGATTTGGTGTTTAAAAATAAATCTTTAGGAAATCGATTTGAAAATTTGATTTGGTATTTAGAAATAAATTTAGAAATCAATTTGGAATTTGATTGGTGTTTGAAAATAAATTGGAAATCAATTTGGAACTTGATTCGGTGTCTGAAAAAAATTTAGAAATCAATTTGGAATTTGATTTGGTGTTTGAAAGTGAATATTTAGAAACTGATTTGAAAATCGTATATCAGAGGATATTTGGAAATTTAAATTCACAATGGGAATTTATAAAGGAAAGGAAAATTTGTTTTAAAAATAAACATTGGGTTATTTTTAAAAGGTGTGGAAAGAAATTTACTGATTTGGAATGTAAATTAAAATAAATCGAGAAGGATTGATTTATTGATTTAAATGGACCATTTTTGAAATGGAAAGTGTATTTTCCATGCAAAGCCGAGTATGTTTTCAAAGTAGCTTTCAAATATAAATTAAAAGTTCTAGAGTTGGTTTTAAAAGAATGTTTTGGAGGAATTATTTTCTTAAGTTGTCTTCAAATATTTAAAGTAAAAATTTATTTATTTAATTATAGAAGTGATTATTTAAAGATTTAATTGATATTTGATTTAGAAAATGGTTATTTAAATACTTACGCTCTATCTACTAATTTTATTTAAAAAAATTAGTTTGGACTTGAAGTTTTATATGAGATATTGGTATAATGTTATTTAAATAAGTGTTTAGAAATAGTTTATATTTTAAATATTTCCAAGTATATTTTGGATAAGTAATATAAATTATTTTAAAGTATTTGAACCCGGTAGATTTTCAGTGGAAATGAATAAATATTTGAAAATTCTGCGTGAGGAAAGTGATTTGAAATTTGTTTTCAAAGTGTTGAAGTGTGAAAATATATCTTGCGAAGATATTTTGAAAATAAATAATTAGGGGAAAATTATTTAAAATCTGATGATTATTGTGGATATTGATTGATAGTTAATAAACGACCATCAATATTGTCCTTTAAATAGCATTTGAATTTCGATGCAACCGGGGATCGGATTCCAAATGGATATTCGAAAACCACATCGAATCTTTATGATTGATCTTTTATTTAAAAGATTAAAATGGAAATTTGTTGTGATTTATTTGAAATCTGAATGTAACACTTATTTTTAAAATAAGCGCTCATTATTTGGATTAGCCGGGAGAGGACTTCGTGTCATAAAATCCATTTCAAATAATGATACGACGAAATGGGATTGCGTTTGAAGATGGTGTTAAAGACTGGGTATTTTCAAAAATGAAAGGATTACTTGTCAAATGTCTCTACACTGGGTTGCTTCGGTATAGAGATTTTATCACCCTTTGTGATGGAGAGTCCGGACGTGATTAGTGAATATCCGAATATGCAAGGGATTCTTTGAAGTGCCTTCGGTTTCGTTCGATCCCGGAACAGACTTGTATGGATGTGTGTCTTACGTTACACTTTGAGATGTAAAGCTAGTTTCTATCAAATACATTTCTGTTGGCGGCGGAGAATTTATTCTCTTAGCTTAACACCCATCTCTGAGACGTACGAGCTCAGAGGTTATAAGTTGATGGTTACTAGTGATATGTAATGTGGCATGCGAACTGTTGCTGATCATTTGTTGATCAAAGCATGTCTTTTGTGAAAAGCATAGCTTTGTGGACGAGGCTTCGTCGAACCTCACAAACCGAAAATGGCCGAAACAGGAAGGGTGCGGCAAGGTTATTTGGGAGTAGCGCCCCTTGAGGGTATGTCCATTTCTTTCTGGAAAAGGGTGGTATCATGGTATGGAGCCCAGATATTTAACCTATGTGGTTGCTGCAAATTTATTACTTTGTGGTTGTTGGTGTTGAGGATCCTCATATAAAGGTCGGTAATGACCAGGGGATGACATACTCGTGTAGTAGGTACCTAGTTACAGTGGTAACCCGGCCTAGTGTTGGCAGAGATACGGGTTCTCGGGGCTTCCCTCCAGAGATGTACCCATGTGGCATAGAAAGTTCCTTAGCCTGACCATTTGTTGGAAATCCAAAGAAACAACACGCGTCATGTACGGTTTTAGTTATATAACCTGCCTTTTACTTATGGTGGTGACCCACCGTTTGATTGGTAGCTATAGTCGGCATAGTACGAAATGTCTTTGCTGGCTAAGATTGATATTATACTTTCGAAATGTTTTCCACACTACGCACTAATGATAATATTAAAAAGATATTTTGCGTATCAAGCTTTTTTGACTATCATAAGGAGAAATCTCCCCCAATTCTATGTTTGCATTGTGTGTGTGGCGAGAGGCTTTATGGTAGTTTCATTTTCCAAAAGCATAGCAGATTTCTTTTTATTTTCTTTATGAAAATAACTGTTTTTAAGATCTCACACCAGTCCCATGATGACCTGGAGTTTATTGTTCCCTTTCTAAACTCTGGGTGCCCATAATTTTCCACACGAGCAGCCTAGAGTCAGGTTATCATTATTCTGGAGCGAAGTCGGGAAGGTATGTTGTAACAACCCTGCATTTTGTAATTATTTTCATTGTATATTTTAATTATTTTAATTGAATTTCTTGATTTAAAAACTTTATTTTAGTTATTAAAGTGAATAGTTTTGTTATTTTTTAAATATAAATTTTGATTTCTATGTGAATTAGAATTTCAAACATGACTAAATAGAATATTTTTCCAGAAAAGTGAATTTTGGTCAATATGGTCAAACTTTGACTTTTAAATTTAAAATTTTGAAAATTTAAAGTTTTTTATTTTATCTTTTATTATGAAAGTAAATAAAATTTTAAGAACACTGCTTTCGTTTCGTTGAAATCTGATTTATAATGTGAATGTTATGCCTTTTAACTATTGTGTGAAATTTGTTGTATTTAACAAAACTGTTTATTTTAAATTATATAAATAATATTTAAGTTGGTCATGTAATGTTCGAATTTATGTTTATACGGGTAAAAGAACATTTATGGTATATATTTTTGGTTTTAAAACGTTTTTGATAGTGTAATTGAAATTTTCCACTGTTAGTTGTATTTTTTTTTTACAATTTCTAATTTCCAGCTTCAATTAATTTAAGGAATTCTTTATTTATTTTTTCTATTTTCTCAAGATCTTATTTTATTCTCATTCCACTTTATTTTATTCCTCATTTTATTTATTTATTTGACATTTTATTCGTTTTAAAGTGAAATAGAAATTTTTCTAGAGCCAATGGTATTTTATTTGTAATTTTCATCTCCTGTTTCTAATTTTTAAACAATTTCTTTAGTTATTTTTTCTTTTTCTCTAAATTTAATTATTTATTTCACTTTGAATATGTTTAAAAAAATATTTTATTTTAAAATTTTTCTTTAGAATATTTTTAAAATGAAGTAGATATTTTTCCAAAGCCAATGATGATTTAATTGTAATTTTTGAACCCTATTTTGAATTTTAAGCAATTTCTTTAATTCTTTTTCCATTTTCTTTAAAATTTATTATTTATTTTTATTTAATATTATTTTGTTTAGGTTTTTAAAGTCAAATTACTGATTTTATTTTTGTTTTAATTGAATTAAAGAAAAAGGAAATACGAAGAGTTTAAAAAGGCTTTTAAAATTTAAGGCTTTTCATTTCCAAAAACTTTTCATTTGCCATAACCTTCTCATTACTTCTTTTGGCCGTGCATTTTACTTTCTTAGCCGTGATTTCTATCTTCATTTCACGCAAAAAAAAAAATCATCTCCTTTCCTCTTCACGGCGAGAACAAAAAAAAGCTTGGTAATGGTATCTTATTTTCTTACTTTTCTTCTCTTTTTCTTATGTATTTTGCCTTGTTTCTCTTGATTGCTCGGCCTCCACTATATAGTCACGGCCACCACCTCCTCCATCTCTTTCTTTCCACCATCACCACCTATCCCTCAGGTCTTGACCATGGCTGCACCATCTATGATGCTAAACTCCTCGAAATTGCAACCAATGTCTTGAAAACATGCATAGCCACCACTAGTTGCAACATACCTTCATCCATCACCTTGGCCACCACCTCTAGCCGTCACCACCACCTTGCTACCACCACTACACATCATCCTAGCCTCTGACGAGACCTGAACATGACAGGGCCAAGCCCAAACTTCCTTGGCCGAGCCAATACATTGACCAAAAATCCACTTTAAAGCCTTGCCTTTTGACCTTCTCATGTCTTGTAACCTCCACCATGCTCTAGCCTTATAGCCGTGCCTACCTATGTCCAAAACCGAGCCTATGTCATGCCAAACATGAGCCAAAACATTCTCTGGGCCGAGCTTATGAATGTAGAAAGCAAGGCAAAAGTATTCATTTCAATACTGCTTTTTATTCCAAAGTTATTTCAATTCAATGTTGTATTGAATTTATATTAATATTTTGTCTTGTTTGTTGGTTGTTCACAAGATCATTAGATTGGTTATCATCCACTTGAGTCTATTGTTGATTCTCCGTGCTTTCTAGAATCCATTTGTGTCATTTGAATTGCTAACTCCAGCACAAAAAGGTGAGTAATCTCACTTGAAATTTATACTTATGCAAATGTGAATTGACAACAATTGAATGTGTAGAATGTTATATTATGTTATACTTGCTTGTGATTATAAATTATATGATGTTAAACCTGTTTATTTATCTGTCATGTCATCTGTTACTGATATTTGTTGTTAAACTATTCATTTATATCTGTTCATCCCTGCCAGTTTCCTGTTAGTTTAGAATTCACTATGGGTTGAAATGATACATACTCAAACGGACTTTAGAATAGGAAAAAATCGTTATGGGCTGAAATGATAGGCCTGAACAGTTTTATTTATTTTATTTTTATTTGGGACTGCAGGTTTGAAATGATAGAACCCGGATTTTCTTTGTAAATTGCGGATTGAAATGATATATACCTGTATCACGTTTCTAGGTTAGAAAACTATATATAGGCCCGTGGTTATTTTATAAAGTATTTTGAATATTTTAAGTATTCTTAAAAGTGTAAATTTATGAAAATTTGATTTAAATTGGATTTTATTGTTTAAATAAAGAAATTTTGATTTTTCTATAAGTTAAAAATGTTGAATGATTAAATGATTAAATTGAATTTTTGAAATATAACTTAAAACTGGAAATTTGGACTTTGGCTTTTAAAATGACATTTAAGTTATATAAATAAAATTTTCAGTGGTTTAAAATGTAAATTTATGATAATTTGATTTAAATAGGTTTTAAAGTGTTTTAATAAAGAATTCAGATTTTTTCTATAAGTGGAAAACGTTAAATAAATAAATGGTTAAATTATTGAAATATAACTTAAGCCTGGAAATTTGGGTTTTTGGTTTAAAAAGGAAATTTGAGTTATATAAATAAATAAAAATGGAAATTAAGTTATACTGGTAAAAATGGTAATAAAATTTAAGTGTTAAGTTTATCTATTAAAAATGTGAAGGCTAGAAAATTTACACTTGAATTTATTAAGTAAATTATTGAAATTTGATTTAATTATGAAATGGTACTTTGTAAAAATCATAAGTTAAAAGAGTATTTTTAAATGAACATTTTTAAATGTTAAAATATGATTTTTATAATGTTTAAATGGTTTAAATTTAAGTTATTTATTTGCTGGAAATACATTAAAATTTGGAAAATACTTTTTATAGCATTCAGAAATGCTATGGTTTCTGTAAATGAACTAAAACTGAATAAAAGAGGCTATTACAGCAGTTCGAAATGTTGTAGTTGCTGTATTAAATTTAAAGGGCTAAAATTTAATAAAGGCCTATTACAGCAGTTCTGTAAATGCTGCAGTGGTCTGCTATCTTTGCTGAAATAAATAAAAACCTTAAACTTGAAACCTGAGCTATTACAGCATTTCTAAAAATGCTGTCTTTGCTGTTTCAGACTAAATTTCAACTGAAACTGAGTTTTAACAGCAGTTTTTAAATGCTGCCTTTGCTGAATTAAAATGTTTTCAAGTATAACTTATAACAGCTTTTTCTAAATGCTGTGAAAGGCTTAAATTTTAAATGTTTATGGTTTTTAACTAAGTAAATGAGCTCAGAATGGTTTCAAACTTTGGAAATTGAATACTTGACTTGAAAGTATAATAACTTCATTTTAAATGATTTAAATGAATACATTTAATTGGAAAATAAATCATCTTAAAGGTGATTTGAATTGAAATAAATGAATGTTATCTTTGAATTTAAAAAGGCATTTTAATTTGGTATTTGGATTTGAATTCAAGTAATGATTTGATAATGAAGTTTTAAAAAGGTATGATATTTTGATATATTGAAATGATTTTTAAAAGAAACTTTGAAAGGATATGATATTTTGATATTGAAATGTTGATCTTTATTTTGATAAAGATTTGGATTTGAAATGATATTTTATTTTGAAGTATAAAATATTATTATTTTTAAAAATTATAACCATGGGATATAATAACGATTGGCCGGCAAAGAGACTGGGATCGGATATGGACAGACTCTCTGTCAATACCGAAAACCACTTTGACAACCGTTTACGCAGTGGAGATTCCAGAAAGAAGTAGGATGGTGGCGACATTCTTGGGGTATGTAACGTGGACCCGACTTCCGTGAGTTGGCTTAAGGTGGCTAAAACAGGAGCGATCTCGGGCCAAAATGGGTAGCTCCTCTGGTCGGATGCATTTCTTCGATACCATTCTATTACTTTTGTGATTGATTGGGTGCACCCCTCCGATTTGGGAATGTGTTCCGAGGTGGGCGTATGTGGCTGCTGCGTTACCACCAGCCCGTGTGCGTAATTGGTATATCTATCCTGGCATTGCCTCATTGTGCCGTGTTACCTACCATATCGAGCCTTTACTACGAGTTTTGTTTTCTTCCGTAGTCCGTGCGTATCTTCTCGTAGTCTTCCAATCAGAAGATATGCAGATATTGGATGGACTACTAGAACTATTACGTGTCTGGGGCTATATGGGTAACCCCGCGATGCTATTTTAAAGTAAGTTTATTTTACTATCGACATTATTATAATAATGCAATATTACTACATAGTAAATAGTTTAACGGATCCTTAGAGGATGGGCGGTCCCAAGCATCCTTTAAGTTACTTGTACCTTTACTACAGTTCACTTGAGTTGGTTTACATTGTAAATGTATGTCCTGACTCGAGTGTTTGTATTTTTATTTACGCTCGGGTCAGCCAGAGTATTCATAGATTTGGATTCCACTTTATGGAGATTGGAATCGTTGGAGATTATCTACTTGTCTAGTTTTATCTATTTCACTTCCAGTTATCCTGTTGATCCTAGCGTTGTATTCAGCTTGCACTTGGTTATTATATTGAGACTTCTATTGTATCTTATTTAACTCTGATATATTTATATAGTAGCTTCATGAACTACTATTTCTTTTATTTCTGCTACATTATTATTACTCTTTGTCTGTGATCTATGATTATTTATTTACTGTATATTCTCAGATTTGCCAAATTTTATTTACAACACAGTATTTTGAGCAATTCAATTCCGATATGTGCGGATGTGAATGGTGGAAAATATCGGGTTGTTACATTTGGTATCAGAGCTTTGGCTTTGGGGCAAAACTTAGAATATGAGGTAAATTTATTTACAGAATTACTTTCTTTCAAGTTTGAATCTTTTACTCTTTGATTCAAATTTCCTTTGAATTTTGAATATTCCCTGCGGTTCCAAAATCCATTCGTGTCCCTCACTATTCGTCTTCTTTTGATTCTGGAGTATCCCATAACTCCATTTCGAAAGCTCTCTATAGTGAGTCGGATGTCTCGCCTATCTCAAATTTGCATGTAAAGGGGTGAAACTCCTTTACAATTAGCATCAATTCACCAGAGATTATATCTATCCTTGGTTTAGAAGCTAATATCTTTTGTTATTCCAAACTTTGTCTCTTGAGATCGAATGTAGATTTACGCCAGAAAATCCACATCGAACTTATTCTTTAAGTCACGGTTGACCTGTTTAAGGTTGCCTGCGATTTATTTAAGCTTATCCATCTCCCTATTTTGTTAATAAATCATCTTGTCTTTTGTTTCCAAACTATCTTCAAATCATTTTGAATTGTACTTGTAAATCTATAATTAATGTTTTGTTTTATATTGTGTTGTTTGAGTTGTTGATGTTGATTTGGGTTTCTAATCGATTCGTCTGACAACGCTATCGATGAGATTTCCAAAACACTTGAACAGAGCAAACCGACACAATATGTTTTTCCAAATTTAGTAATGAAATTTTTGTTAACTATATTATTAACTTTTCTGGATCTTTATTGAATTGGTTGTTAAGAAATAATATTTGATTTTGATTTTAGATATCATTTCTCTTGTTTCATATATAAATAATTGAACTATAAAACATGTTTATAAGTTTATTTGGAAATTTAAAATTAATTTAAAACGAGAATTTGAGAATTTAATTTCTGATGGTTTCAAACTTTGTGTTTAAAGTTTTAAAAGGATATATTATTTAAAGTATTTTTGAATATAAATTTGTTTCCAAAGAATTTTAAAGTTTAAAAATTTGTGCTCTTCTCTTTGTCGCTGGAAAATAACTTCGGTAATGACCGCAGCATCATTAACATTTATTTTAGAGTTTCGAAGTGAAGAGACTATTCTGTAGTCTTGCTACAGCTTTGTTTTGGAGAATTTAATTGATTTGAATTTCTAAAATAAGACTGGATTTATAACTTATGCTGATATATGATTTAAATTTGAATGGATATATATATAGTATATGTGCATTTATTTATCTCTAAATAGTTTGGAATTTATTGGAAATTTAAATTCCTAAATTTTGTTTTGAAGGTAATTTCAATTATAATTTCAAGATTTGGATAAATATTCAAGCTTGAAATGATTGAATTGAAAAGTTTTATTTGTATAATACACCATTTCATTTCAATATAACTTACCTTAATTTTAGAAGTTGAATATATAATTGGATAATGTACAATATAAAAGATTTTATAAATAAAATTTGAGTGGTTATAATAAATGTTATACACTTAAATTTTAGTTATAAAAAGATTAACAGAGGTAAATAGAATAAAAGGTAAATTGAATAATTTACAATATAAAGGATGTTAAAGGAACTAAGAATAAATTAAAGCAGTTATAATAAGTGTAAGTATATTTAACATAGAGGATAAAATATATTGAGACGAATAAAATTTAATTTGAAGAACTAAATTTATTGAATACACCATGAGTATAATAAATGATTTTTTTTTCAAAATCCATGATTTAGAGATTGTTAAATTAAGAAAATCGGATGATAAAATAATGAAATTAGAGATAGTTAAGATTTATTTAACTTGTGTAAAATTAATTATCAATTTAAGTTGAAATTTCCATGGTTTCAAACTTATTGTCTTATTTTGTTTTCCAAACTATCTTTTGGTTGTCCTTATTTTTCTTATCTTGCTACAGACTAGTGTAAGCATTTTTCTATAATCTTTCCATAATATTTGATAATCTTTGGTACTCATTTTGAATCTGAGCACTACTTGCCATCCAGAGACCGTCGGTCAAGCGAAAAGGGTGAATCAGATTCTAGAGGATTTTTTGTGCTTGTGTTCTTGATTCTGGAGGATCTTGGGAAGTTCATCTCAACCTTGTTAAACTTACCTATAACAACAGTTATCAGGTATAGTTTCAATCTTTTGTCATCTTATCTTAATCTTATTTCATTTTATCTTTTCTGTGCTTTTCCGTACCTCATCCCTTTTCGGGGACGAAAAGTTTTGTGTGGGGGAGAGTGTAACAACCTTGTATTTTGTGATTATTTTCATTGTATATTTCAATTATTTTAATTGAATATCCTGATTTAAAAACTTTATTTTAGTTATTAAAGTGAATAGTTTTGTTATTTTAAATATAAATTTTGATTTCTATATGAATTAGAATTTCAAACATGACTAAATAGAATATTTTTCCAGAAAAGTGAATTTTGGTCAATATGGTCAAACTTTGGCTTTTAAATTTAAAAATTTAAAATTTTAAAATTTTGAAATTTATCTTTTATTATGAAAGTAAATAAAATTTTGAGAACACTACTTTTGTTTTGTTGAAATCTGATTTATAATGTGAAAGTTATGCCTTTTTAACTATTGTGCGAAATTTGCTGTATTTAACAAAATTGTTTATTTTAAATTATATAAATAATATTTTAGTTGGTCATGTAATGTTCTAATTTATGTTTATATGGGTAAAAGAATATGTATTGTATATATTTTTGGTTTTAAAACATTTTTGATAGTGTAATTGACATTTTCCAGTGTTAGTTGTATTTTTTTTTTACAATTTCTAATTTCCAGCTTCAATTAATTTAAGGAATTCTTTATTTATTTTTTCTATTTTCTCAAGATCTTATTTTATTCTCATTCCCACTTTATTTTTTTCCTTTCTTATTTTATTTATTTGACATTTTATTTGTTTTAAAGTGAAATAGAAATTTTTCTAGAGCCAATGGTATTTTATTTGTAATTTTCATGTCCTGTTTCCAATTTTTAAACAATTTCTTTAACTATTTTTCTTTTTTCTCTAAATTTAATTATTTATTTCACTTTTAATATGTTTAAAAAATTATTTTATTTCAAAATTTTCCTTTAGAATATTTTTAAAATGAAGTAGATATTTTCCAAAGCCAATGGTGATTTAATTGTAATTTTTGAACCCTATTTTGAATTTTAAGCACTTTCTTTAATTCTTTTTCCATTTTCTTTAAAATTTATTATTTATTTTTATTTTATATTATTTTGTTTCGGTTTTTAAAGTCAAAATACTGATTTTATTTTTATTTTAATTGAATTAAAGAAAAAGGAAATACGAAGAGTTTAAAAAGGCTTTTAAAACTTAAGGCTTTTCATTTCCAAAAACTTCTCATATGCCATAACCTTCTCATTACTTCTTTTGGCCGTGCATTTTACTTTCTTAGCCATGATTTCTATATTCATTTCACGCAAAAAAAATTCATCTCCTTTCCTCTTCATGGCTAGAACAAAAAAAAGCTTGGTAATGGTCCCTTATTTTCTTACTTTTCTTCTCTTTTGCTTATGTATTTTGCCTTGTTTCTCTTGATTGTTTGCTCGGTCTCCACTACATAGTCACGGCCACCACCTCCTCTATCTCTTCCTTGCCACCATCACCACCTATCCCTTAGGTCTTGACCATGGTCGCACCATCTATGATGCTAAACTCCTCGAAATTGCAACCAATGTCTTGAAAACATGCATAGCCACCACTAGTTGCAATATACCTTCATCCATCACCTTGGCCACCACCTCTAGCCACCACCACCACCTTGCTACCACCACTACACGTTTTCCTAGCCTCTGACCAGATCTAAACATGTCAGGGCCAAGCCCAAACTTCCTTGGAAGAGCCAATACATTGACCAAAAATCCACTTTAAAGCCTTGCCTTTTGACCTTCTCATGCCTTGTAACCTCCACCATGTTCTAGCCTTGTAGCCATGGCTACCTATGTCCAAACCCGAGCCAATGTCATGCCAAACCTGAGCCAAAACATTCCTTAGGTTGAGTTTATGAATGTAGGAAGCAAGGCAAAAGTATTCATTTCAATACTGCTTTTTATTCCAAAGTTATTTCAATTCAATGTTGTATTTAATTTATATTAATATTTTGTCTTGTTTGTTGGCTGTTCACAAGATTAGGTTGGTTCTCATCCACTTGAGTCTATTGTTGTGTCATCGTGCTTTTTGGAATCTATTTGTGTCGTTGGATTGCTAACTCCAGCACAAAAAGGTGAGTAATCTCACCTGACATTTATACTTTTGCAAATGTGAATTGACAACAATTGAATGTGTAGAATGTTATATTATGTTATACTTGCCTGCGATTATAAATTATATGATGTTAAACCTGTTAATTTATCTTTCATGTCATCTGTTACTGATATTTGCTATTAAACTTTTCATTTATATCTGTTCATCCCTGCCAGTTCCCTGTTAGTTTAGAAATCACTATGGTTGAAATTGTACATACCCGAACGGACTTTAGAATAGGAAAAAATCGTTATGCGCTAAAATGATAGGCCTGAACAGTTTTATTTATTTTATTTTTACTTGGGAATGTGGGTTTGAAATGATAGAACCCAGATTTTCTTTGTAAATTGCGGATTGAAATGATATATATCCGTATCACTTGACCTAGGTTAGACAACTATATACAGGCCCGTCGTTATTTTATAAAGTATTTTGAATATTTTTAAGTATTCTTAAAAGTGTAAATTTATGAAAATTTGATTTAAATTGGATTTTAATGTTTAAATAAAGAAATTTTGATTTTTCTTTAAGTTAAAAATGTTGAATAGTTAAATGATTAAATTGAATTTTGAAATATAACTTAAATCTGGAAATTTGGACTTTGGCTTTTAAAATGACATTTAAGTTATATAAATAAAATTTTCTGTGGTTTAAAATGTAAATTTATGATAATTTTATTTAAATAGGTTTTAAAGTGTTTTAATAAAGGATTTATGATTTTTCTATAAGTGGAAAACGTTAAATAAATAAATGGTTAAGTTGAATTATTGAAATATAACTTAAGTCTGGAAATTTGGGTTTTTGGTTTAAAAGAAAATTTGAGTTATATAAATAAATAAAAACGGAAATTAAGTTATATTTGTAAAAATGGTAATAAAATTTAAGTGTTAAGTTTATTTATTAAAAATATGAAGGCTAGAAAATTTACACTTGAATTTATTAAGTAAATTATTGAAATTTGATTTAATTATGAAATGTTACTTTATAAAAATCATAAGTTAAAAGAGTATTTTTAAACGAACATTTTTAAATGTTTAAATATGATTTTTATAATGTTTAAAGGGTTTAAATTTAAGTTATTTATTTGCTGGAAATACACTAAAATCTGGAAAATACTTTTTATAGCATTCAGAAATGCTATGGTTTCTGTAAATGAACTAAAACTGAATAAAAGTGGGCTATTACAGCAGTTCTGAAATGCTGTAGTTGTTGTATTAAATTTAAAGGGCTAAAACTTAATAAAGGCCTATTACAGCAGTTCTGTAAATGCTGTAGTGGTCTGCTGTGTTTGCTGAATATATAAAAACCTTAAACCTTAAACCTGAGCTATTACAGCATTTCTGGAAATGCTCTCTTTGCTGTTTTAGACTAAATTTCAACTAAAACTGAGTTTTAACAGCAATTTTTAAATGTCTTTGCTGAATTAAAATGTTTTCAAGTATAACTTATAACAGCTTTTTCTAAATGCCGTGAAAGGCGGAAATTTTAAATGTTTATGGTTTTTAACTAAGTAAATGAGCTCAGAACGGTTTCATACTTTGGAAATTGAATACTTGACTTGAAAGTATAATAACTTCACTTTTAAATGATTTAAATGAATACATTTAATTGGAAAATAAATCATTTTAAAGTTGATTTGAATTGAAATAAATGAATGTTATCTTTGAATTTAAAAAGGCATTTTAATTTGATATTTGGATTTGAATTCAAGTAATGATTTAATAATGAAGTTTTGAAAGGGTATGATATTTTGATATATTGAAATGATTTTTAAAGGAAACTTTGAAAGGATATGATATTTTGATATTGAAATGTTGGTCTTTATTTTGATAAAGATTTGGATTTGAAATGATATTTTATTTCGAAGTATAAAATATATATTTTTTAAAATTACAACCATGGGGTTATAATAACGATTGGTTGGCAAAGAGACCGGGATCAGATATGGGCATACTCTCTGTCGATACCGAAAACCACTTTGACTACTGTGTACACGGTGGGAATTTCAGAATGAAGTAGGATGGCGGCGATGTTCTTGAGGTATATTACGTGGACCCGACTCCCGTGAGTTGGCTTAAGGTGGCTAAAACAGGAGCGATCTCGGGCTAAAAAGGGTAGCTCCTCTGGTCGGATGCATTTCTTCAATACCATTCTATTAATTTTGTGATTGATTGGGTGCATTCCTCCGATTTGGGAATGTGTTCCGAGGTGGGCGTATGTGGCTGCTGTGTTACCACCAGCCCGTGTGCGTAATTGGTATATCTATCCTAGCATTGCCTTGTTGTGTCGTGTCACCTACCATATCGAGCCTTTACTACTACGAGTTTGGTTTCCTCCCATAGCCCATGCGTATCTTCTGTAGTCTCCCGATCAGGAGATATGCAGATATTAAATGGACTACTGGGACTATTACTTGTCTGTGGCTATATGGGCAACCCCGTGATGCTATTTTAAAGTAAGTTTATTTTACTATAGACATTATTATAATAACGTGATATTGCTACATAGTAAATAGTTTAACGGATCCTTAGAGGATGGGCGGTCCCAAGCATCCTTTAAGTTAATTGTACATTTACTACAGTTCACTTGAGTTGGTTTACATTGTATAAGTATGTATGTCCTGACTCGAGTGTTTGTATTTTTATTTACGCTTGGGTCAGCCTGAGTATTCACAGATTTGGATTCCAATTTTTGGAGATTGGAATCGCTGGAGATTATCAGCTTGTCTAGTTTTATCTATTTCACTTCCAGTTATCCTGTTGATCCCAGTGTTGTATTCAGCTTGTACTTGGTTATCATATTAAGACTTCTGTTGTATCTTATTTAACTATGATATATTTATATAGTAGCTTCATGAACTACAATTTCTTTTACTTCCGCTGCATTATTATTACTCTGTGTCTGTGATCTATGATTATTTATTTACTGCATATTCTAAGATTTGCCAAATTTTATTTACAACGTGGTATTTTGAGCAATTCAAGTCCGACATGTGCGGATGCGAATTGTTGAAAATATCGGATTGTTACATGTGCTGTGGAGATTTGGAGTTCAAGCTGGATCGGCGAGGCGTATCACTTGTTTATGTTACATTCCTTTCCGTTGTTTATTGTTGTAACACTCTGATGATGTATTGTGGTGTATAAACTGATATAGTTCTTTGTTTTAAAGATTATTCATTTACCTATTATATTTTGTTCCGCTGCGAAGTGTGAGATTATGTTATTGTTTCTGTTTCTTCTTCTATCTTCTTCTTCTTTAACCCTAACAGTTCAGTTTTCCAGCATTCGATTGTTCGGCATTTGATATAGTGGTTGTATTGATGTCGACTTTTGGGCATCCAAAAATTGGGTCGTTACATCAAATAAGCGCCAACCACTACGTCGAACCACGCCCTTGCCCAATTTACAAACTGGCAGCCATGCTTTTTCCTCAATCCGGCCCACTACCGAACCAAATCCCTTGTCTTAGCCACTGCTCCACCTGCGACAGAACAAAACATCTTGTTCGATCACCGAGCCTCCATACCATGAAACAGCAATCCTTTTCGGTTATTGAGTCTCCACACCATCGAACTGCCAATCCCGTCTGGTCATTGTTCCACCACACTACCGACTAGGCCATCTCACCCGACACCAAACCACAACACCACTGAATAAATTTCACATTTCGTCGTTGCACCCATCTCTCCGCCGAACCGAGCATGCCGAACTGAATTTCTGTAGTACTTTCAACACTTCAACATCATGTCGATTCCATCACTACACTTAATGCTTCGAATCTCATGCATCATCTATGCAATAATATAACTCTAAACGGTGTAGAGATAATCCGTCGAAGCCCGTCTCCGTGGTTCCTACCTCTAGTTCGCTTCGATAAGTGATTTCAATCATACAAGCATATAAATGAACGCTATGTATGGACTAAACAACATTCAAACATGTAAATCACACAATCAAGCATATCAATCATCATGCAAGTGTATACAACATAGCCTAACATCTATCAAGGCAATCATATATCCAAATAACATGCTTAAAACACCAAAAATCCATTTATTCATATGTTTACTGCATGTTGGATTTTAAAACAACATTAAAACTTAATTTGACTTTAAAAATAAATCCAAAAAATGTTAAAACCTATATATACATATTTAATAAGGTGAGAGATGATAAATCACTCACATAATATCCAAAAAGCAAAGATCACACACGCAAATTAGAGAACCAATAGCAAATATCCTATTTTTACTCCCAAAAGATGTAGAATTAAAGATCTCTAATGGCTCCCTCTATGTAATCTAACCTTAATCTATGATGTAGACTTAATTTAAAGAAAAAAAGAGAAGGTTTTGGATAGAAAATGGTTAATGAAGGCTTAAATCTATAGAAGTGGGTGTAAAAGTGATTTGAGTATGTATGCAAATATAACTCCTCCTATCAAAATTTCATATGTATGTAAACTCCACTTATTAATATGCCCAGATACTTGATACTATTTCTAATCATTTGTCATAAAAAAATGAATTCAAGGCAAAAAGGTAAGAAAATGAGGCATAACATCACAAAATAAATAATTACAATGTTTTGTGCACCTAAGAAGACTTACATAACAATGCTTGTGTAACATCACGATTACAACATAACAAAACATAGCAAAATACATGACTTTATAGTTTGTGTAACATCACAATTTCATAGGATGAGAACAAAAGTTAAAACGCAAATTACCATAAGCTAGAAGACTTGAAATGCTCCATTCCATGCAAGAACCCAAAACAAGCGCAAGAAAGTCCCATGATGTAGGATCTATAACAAATATAAATCATATAAGAGAACAATTTTTTTGAAAAGGTTTTTCCATGCACGAGAAAGTTTGTAATAAAATATAAGCATATAAAAATCTTATGTAACATCCCGCTTCCGGAGGTTCAAAACTAACTGCTACGGATGCTGCAATCATCCATAGGTGTAATTTCTAAGTGATCGAAATCGGAACCATGAAACTATTGGCAATACAGAATCATAAGAATATGAAAAAAAATTAAACTTCAATAAAACATAATTTCTCATATTTTATGTATTTAAATTTAAGATTTAATTACATAACCCTATACGTTACCATGTTCAGGTCATATATACATGTACAAAATATGATAAAAGCGACATTAGAAGATATCCCCTTGTGATGATCAGGGGACTAATAAATATGAACTTTACAGTTCTTAGTACATCACAGCGGAATACAAAAAATAGATCCTATATAGCTAACATTGCCATCTGGACATCTACGGAAGCTTATTCATCCAAAAACATGAAAGTCTCTCACCCGTAGACTGCTCGAATTAATTTTGGGTATCTGAGAGTTTGAGGAGAAACACAAATATCAAGTCAGACAACATGTCTAGTATGAATAATCCCCTATCATCTCTTATCATAAATAGATAGCTTGTGGGACCATACCACTTAGCGATATGGGTTTTCCCCTCACTAGTATGTAAAACAAAAACATGCAAATCATTTACTATGCCTCTGCACCCAACATGATTAGTCTTAACTTAATATGAAATAAACCCATAAATCATATACATTGGATATCTCATCCACCCATTTATTAGATATCCCATCTAAAAACAATATATTAGATTTCCCATCTAAAATTAATTTATTAGAGTTCCCCACTAAATTCTTTAAAATGACTATCCGTCAAAACTTTAATTGGACTGTCCGTCCCAAATCACTTTAAAACAAATGTAGATTAGCTATCATATATTGTTTTATAAAAGATGGTGTGGGCTATCCACCGCACACTCCATAGTTTTTCTAGGATGACTATGAACCCTTGGTTGCCAAATCCCAAAGCTAACCACCTTTGGCAAAACATTCTTTACTTTAGAGATTTGATGTGGGCTATCTACCACACATTCCATGGTTTTCCTAGGTTGACCAAGAACCCATCACTTGCCCAATTTAAATATCATGATCCCCATGATTATTTATAAAAATTCGTGATCCCCGTGATTAAATATTTTTCCCAGGTATACCACATGTTTAACCTATTCCCATTGGTTGTCCCAATTAGGTTAAATTAAATAAAAACACAATGATAGCCCCAATGTATATCTTCAAAAGCATATTTCTGTTTGTAACCCCAAACTATGTATCAAAAACATTAAACCCACCTCGGTGTCTCCAAGGTTTTATAACATTCAATTTAAATAAGGATCCTCCTTATATATTCAAACAAAGATAAGTATTTTATGTTATAACCTATCGAAGTAACCCCTTCGACTTAGCAAAGTTTTACCTAAGAAAAATGGCTAAAAATGGCCCTTTAAAACCCTTGGAATGAAGTCCCATTCGAAAGCAAATAAACATCCAAAACTAGCCCCTTCGATAACCTTCCTTTTGAAAGCATCACGAAATCATACCGTTCGACCTTGTCGAAAGGTCCTACCTTTCAACCTTATCGGAAGGTTTCTTTCAGACCTAGTCGAAAGGTTCTACCTTTTGACCTTGTCAAAAGTTTGGGGTATCCCCCCTTTAAAACCATTTATAAACGATTCACAATCATTGAAGGTAACCCCTTCAAAACCTTTTGAAATCAAAACCTTTCGAAATCAAAACCTTTCGAAATCAAACCTTTCGAAATCAAAACCTTTCGAACTCAAAACCTTACGAAATCAAACCTTTCGAGACCATTTGAAAACAATGAAGTGTTGGTGTTGGAACCAACCATTCAAAGTATACTTTCGGCTTTGTTGGAAGGTTTACTTTTCGACTTTGTCGGAAGGTATTAAAACTTTTACTTTAAAAACAATTGGAAGGTTGGGATTTTCCTCCCCCTTTTGCTTCGACTTTGTCGAAGGGTATAAAAATCTTTCTGAAAAGCATTTAAAAAATTAATCCCTGAAGGTTATGGCTTTTGAAGATCCCCTTCGTGGCCCCTCCTTGATTATATAAAACTTAGTCTTTTTAATAAAAATTTATAGAATCGAAGGATCCCCCTTCGTCTTAGTTGAAAGCAAGTTTTATTTCCATTTGAAAGCAAAGAAAGCAGCTCTCCGACCCTTCGCCCCTCTTCCCTTCATCACCATGCCTACCCTTCGACTTAGGAGAAGGGATAAAAGCGGCTTTTTGGAGTCGGGGGAGGGGGGACATCTGGGCCTACCGAAGTGATGTTTTTTTATTGCTTGTCGAATTGTGATTGGTCAAGAGGCTTCCACCTATGCTTTCAAATAGTAAATAGTATGCCAAGTCAACTTTGTTCTTAAACACTATACTACTTCCCCAAATTAATTTTTGAAAGCAATTTACCTTCGGCTTTGACCAAGGAGAAAGCGGTATTGTAGTTTAGCCCTTAGGCTTAATTAATTTAATTACCTTAGTTAACCACTAAGGAAAAATCCCTAAAATTCACAAAAATCTTATAAATCATATACTTCAACATATTAAAATTTCAAATCATATGAAGATCAAAACAACTCAAAATTTAACCAAAACCGAATAAAACATGTTAATTAGCACATTAACATTTTAAAACATCCAAGTTATATCCAAACAAAGGTATAAATGGTCATATCCTGACCTAATCACAAACATGAATCGGGAATAACCCATAACCGATCCAAACATAGAAAATGAGATGGTAAACATGATTATTCACCTTGATTAGTTAATTGGAGAATAAGATAATTTCCTAGCTTTAATTCCTTGGCTTTTTCTTCAATTTATGCTTTTCCTGAGCTTTTAATGGCCGGCCGAAATATAGGTAAGGAGTTATGAATGAGAAAGTGAAAGTTTATTAATGTGGAGGAAGAGATATATATTAAGAAATGTAGCCCCATTTCCATGTTTACCCCTTAGGAAAATCCCTCCTTCTAAATTTAGCTAAGTCTTATTTTAGTTTATTCATTAAGACACTCCCATTGGATTTATTAATCTCCTCCCCACGTATTCACATTATTCTATTTAATTTATTCAATTAAATATCTCGAATAATGTTAATTAAAATTCAAGGGCATTACAAACTCCCCCCTTAAAGAATTTCATCCTTGAAACTTCAGTAAGGACACAACAACAAGAATATATCCCATGCAAGCAAAGCTAGTATAACCTACCAGTCAAATTCTATATAAACTCTATATGGAACATACCATCTAAAATAGCCTAAGAAAAGTAGCCCTAATCCTATCTTCTGTCTCCCAAGTACAGTCCTTCACGTTGTTGCTCCACTGAACTTTCACCAACCTAATTGTCTTGTTTCTTATCCTCTTCTCATCTTTTCCACAACACGAACCAGTTGCCTCACAAAAGTCATATCCAGTTCCACCACTAAGTCCTCCGTCGTTGGAGCGATAGTAGTTTCTAGATCATGAACATACTTCCTAATATTGGAAACATGAAACCCATTGTGGACCCCGGTCAAACTGCTCGACAAATCTACTCGATATGCGAGTCTTCCAATCCTCTCTGATATAGGAAATGGTCCAACATATCTCGGTGCTAGCTTCCCAGTTTTCCCAAACTGAACCACACCTTTCATTGGCAATACCTTGATGAAAATTCTATCTACAACTGAGAACTCTAGGTCCTTACGCCTTTTGTCTGCGTAACTATTCTGCCTAGACCTAGCTTCCTTCATTCTTTCCCGTATCAACTCGATATTTTCCGTCTCCTCTCTCACCAAATCAGGACCAAGGACCAATCTGTCATCGGTATCCAACGAAGATGTTGGTGATTTGCATGGTCTTCCATACATACTTCAAAATGTGCCATTTTGATAGTAGTCTGATAATTATTATTATAGGAAAACTCCACTAAGTGAAAGTGACCTTCTCAAGAACCACTAAAATCCAGCACACAAGCTCTCAACAGACCTTACAGTACCTTGTTGACTCTCTCTGTCTGCCCATCTGTATGGGGATGATATGCGGTACTCATCTTGAGCTTAGTTCCTAACACACTCTATAGGCTCTTCCAAAACTCGCTAGTAAACAAATCATCTCTATCACTAACGATACTACTAGGAATTCCATGCAGTCTAACGATGTTCTTCATGAACAACTTTGCCAAAATAGGTGCCATCCTGATTGACCTTACGAAATGAAATGGGCATTCTTGGTCAATTTATCCACAATGATCCATGCACTTTCATTACCTCAGTTTCACCTTGGCAACCCATTAATAAAATCCAAGGATATCGAGTCCCACATCTAAATTGAAACATCCAAAGGTTGAAGCAAACCACTTGGCTTTTGATGTTCGGCTTTTACTTGCTAACAGTTCAAACACAGTTTTACACATAAGCCAACATCCCTCATCATTCCTTCCTAGAAGAAACTTCTCTTCATATCCTGATACATCTTGATTCCCCCAGGATGAACCGTAAACTTTGATCAATGACATTCCTAAGAACTTCCTTCTTAAGGTCTCCAACATCCGAAACACGTGATCATTCCTTCTTTCTCAATGAACCCTTTGTGGGAAAGAATATAATCCTTCAAATCATCAATCTCGGTTCCAGTTTCTAACCTTCTAATCCTCTCAACTAACACTGGATCCTCTTTCTACCTAGAAGTAATCCGTTCAATCAGAACTGGTCAAACGTCCAAACATGACATCATGGCGATATTCCGACTAGATCCAACAGTCGACCTCAATTGCACACTATAAGCAGCCAGTGCTTCCAAGTCTTTCCATTCCATCAACATAGCTAAAATCACATTGTGATGTTTCCTACTAAGTGCATTCGCCACCTTATTTCCATTTTTCGGTGTATACTCGATGCTAAAATCATAAGCTGCAACAAACTCCAGCCATCTTTGTTATCTCATGTTCAGCTCCTTCTGGGAGAATAAATACCGTAGAGACTTATGATCCGTGAATAGCTCGAATAGATTAAACCTGTCTCCTAAAAGATAATTCCTCCATACCTTCAATGCGAAGATTGTCACTACCAACTCCAATCATGAGTAGGGTATCACACTTCATGCGGTCTATGTTTTCTAGAAGCATAGGCAATAATATTTCCATTCTGCATTAGCACAACACCTAACCCAGTACCACATGCATCGGTGTAAACTACCAACCCCTGATTCCCATTAGGAACTACTAACACGGGTATATTGGTTAACAAATGTTTCAACTTAAGGAATGTCTCCTTACATTTGTCAGACCAAACAAACTTCACGTCCTTCCTATTTAGTATAGTCAAGATGCCTTTATCCATGATAAATCCTTAATGAACGTTCAGTAGTAACCTGCAAGTCCAAGAAAGCTTCTAATCTCACTTATCATCTCCGGTCTCTTCCAATTGTTAGCAGCCTCGATCTTATCCGGATCAACTACTAACCCTTCCTCGGGAACTACATTTCCAAAGAACTTCACTTCCTTCTTCCAAAAATGACACTTGTAGAACTTCGCCTTCAACTGATGTTGACTTAGCGTCTCCAACATTATTCTAAGATGATCCGCATGATCCTTCTCATTCATAGAATATAGCAAAATATCATCAATAAAAACAAACACGAACCTATCTAAGTACTCTTCGAAAACCTACTTCATCAAATCCACAAAGAAAGCTGACGCATTAGTAAGCCCAAATGGCATAACCAACCATTCATCAGACCTATATCTGGTCCTAAACGACGTCAAAGGAATACTATCCTTTGCCACTCTTAGCTGATAGAACCCTATCCCAAATCCAGCTGGGAAAACACTTTGACTTCACTCAACTATTCGAATGAAATTCTTTCCTTCCAATTCTACCAGCTACACCTTCAATTACTTTATCTTGGTTGATGACATCCTGCAAGGTGGTCTATTTACGAGTTCAGTTCCCGGTATGAGATCCATCCGAAAATCGATCGCTCTTTTCGGCAGCAAGCCCGAAACTGGTTCAAACACATCTGCAAACTCTCTTGCTACATAAACCTGCTTCAACACTACTTCCGTTCCCATAGAACCCAATAACATATAAGCATTTCCGTTCGAACTCCTTACTGAGTAAATGACTCGGTTACGGATATTAGGGCGTCTCAATGATATTGCCCCCTTTTGGAAAAATATCCTAGCATCATATCTATCTAATCGATCCATACCTAATATGATCCCCAAACCCACGAAATCAAAAACGTATAAACTGCATGCAAACATATGACCTAACAAATCAAGTTTTAATAGGTCATATTTCATTCCCATAGTCGCATACACTCCTATAGAATTCGCAACCCTTAAAGGAGTAATAAGGTATAAAGATTCCGAACATAACCAATCTACCAAATACTGAGATATAAATGAGTGCGATGCAACGGTATCAAATAGTATCCTAGCCTGAGTACTATGAATCATAAGCATACCTTCCATCATGGCTTTTCGTTTCTCAGCAGTCGTTAGTCTAGAGGATGATGGTTACAATGCAAAGACTTTCCCCTTTCCAGCATTAGCAGCCTCGGGACACTTGTCCTTGTAATGCGCCATCTGGCCATAGTTTTAGCACTTTACATTCCGCCTCACTACAACTGCTCTTCCATCACTAGAGCGACACCCATTAGCATAGTGCCTATTTTTGTCACACTTGTAACAAATAATATCAGCCTTGCTCTTCTTAACGATTACCCCTGACTGTGCACCTTTCTTCTTAAAGAACTTTAACTTCTTACCCTAAAAATTCTGAACCTCAACCTGTTTTCCTTTTCCAAAAATAGAAAGCATCTCTTTATTCCGAATTGTCATCTCAACAACTATATGAGACAAATCCCGATGGTTTGGCATGGTTGCCTTGGCGATCTCATTCCTACGAATGGCAGTATCCGTAGTAGCATATCTGTAACAGGATAGGTCATCAAATTCAGTAGCATACTCAATCATTGATTTATCCCTATGGACTAAATCTGCAAATTTCATGTGCAATGCTGGCTTGGCAACCTCTGATAGAAATCTTTCTTCGAACCTCCTTTGAAATTCAGCCCAAGTCAGATCTTCCCCTGGCTCTCTCACGGTAGCTCTGTTCCACCAAAACAATGCTGCTCCTTGCAATTGCCATGAAACAAGTCTCCTCCTCTACATATCCATCAAGCCAAGATCTGCAAATATCCTTTCACAATGCAATCGCCAGTTCTTCACTCCTACTGCATCCTCGGTTTTTAGAAAAGGCTTTCCTCCAAGACTAGCATAATCCCTACACAGCTTGGTGTAATTATTATCAATAAGGGCAACCGAATTAGTTCCTCCAGCATTCCCAATAGCCACTCCCGTAGCTGCTCCAGCTTGCATCATGTTCATGAAGAACTGATACATTATCTGCATCAACCGTCGGAATCGCACCAACATTGGCATTGCATCAGGGTTTGCATTTGCCTGTCGGTCTTGGTTGCTCCAAATATTGGATCGAACATTTCCACTTGTTGCGGTGCATCTTCCACCTTGATTGACTCTTCCGTTTCCTGCCTCCATATCTTACTTTCCTACTACTAAAATCCAATCTTCGTAAGATACAGAAGAACGGCATAAGAGATTGGGGAATACATACTTAGATATTTATAGCAAAGTACACATATGTTACTATAACACGTACGCAAGCCCAACCATATTTTGGATTCATTAGATTATGCTTTAAAAATCATTTAAAGTTTAAATTCCCTTTAAGCACATAAACCATGCTCTGATACCAACATGTAACATCCTACTTCCGGAGGCTGAAAACTAACTGCTATGGATACTGCAGTCATCCATAAGTGTTATTTCTAAGTGACCGACATCGGAATCTTGAAACTATTGGAAAGACAGAAACACATGAATATGAAAAAAAAAAATTAAACTTCAACTAAACAAAATTTCTCATTTCTTATGAATTTCAATTTAAGATTTAATTACATAATCTCATACGATAACCACGTTCAGGTTACATATAGATTTACAAAATACAATAAGAGTGATATATGAAGATGTCCCCTTATGATGATCAAACAACTAATAAATATGAACTTTACAGCTCTTAGTACATCACAGCAGAATACACAAAATAGCTTCTATATAGCTAACAGTGCCTCCTGCACGTCTTCAGAAGCTTATTCAACCAAAAAATCGAAAGTCTCCCACCCTCAAATTACTTAAATTAATTTTGAGTACCCGAGAGTTTGTGGAGAAACACAAACTTAGAGTCAGATCATAAGTTTGGTATGAATAATTACCTATTATCTCTTATCTCTTATCATAAATAGATATCTAGTGAGACCACACCGCTTAACGGAACGGGTTTTCCCCTCACTAGTATCCAAAACAAAATATGCAAATCATTTACAATGCCTCTGCACCCAAAATGATTAGTCTTAACATAGTACGAAATAAAGCCATAAATCATATACATTGGATATCCCATCCACCCGTTTATTAGATATACCATCTAAAAGAAATATATTAGATTTCCCATCTAAAATCAATTTATTAGAGTTCCTATCCAAAATCTTTAAAATGATTATCCATCAAAACTTTAATAAGACTATCCGTCCCAAATCCCTTTAAAATAAATGCAGATTATCCATCGTACATTGTTTTATAAAAGATGGTGTGGGATATCCACCACACACCCTATAGTTTTCTTAAGATAACTATGAACCCTTGGGTGCCGAATCTTGAGGCTAACCACCTTGGCAAAACATTCTTTACTTTAGAAATTTGATGTGGGCTATCTCCGCACAATCCACAGTTTTTTTAGGTTTACCAAGAACCATCACTTAGCCAATTAAAATATCAAGATCTCCATGATTATTTACAAAAATTCATGATCCCCATGATTAATTATTTTCCCCAGGTATACCACCTGTTTAACATATTCCCCAATTAGGTTAAATTAAATAATAACACGTTGTTAGCCCCAATGTATATTTTCAAAAGCATATTTTTATTTGTAACCCTGAACTATGTATCAAAAAATTAAATCCACCCCAATGTCCTAACGTTTTATAACATTCAATTTAAATAAGGATCCCCCTTATATATTCAAACAAAGATAAGTATCTTATGTTATAACCCTACAAAGTAACCCCTTCAACTTAGCAAAGTTTTACTTAAGATAAATGGCTAAAAACAACCCTTTAAAACCCTTCGAAGGAAGTCCCATTCAAAAGCAAATAAACATCCAAAGTTAGTCCCTTTGGAAACCTTTCTTTTGAAAGCATCACAAAATCATACCTTTCGACCTTGTCGACCTTTCGACCTTGTTGAAAACCAGGGGTATCCCTCCTTTAAAACCATTTATAAACCTTTCACAATCATTGGTGGTAACCCCTTCAAAACCTTTCGAAATCAAACCTTTCGAAACCATTCAAAAATTATGAAGTGTTGGTATTGGACAATTCGAAACTATACTTCCGACCTTGTTAGAAGGTTTACCTTTCGACTTTGTCGAAAGGTATTAAAACTTTTACTTTAAAAACAATGGGAAGGTTGGGATTTCCTCCCCCTTTCCCTTCGATTTATCAAAATGAATAAAAATATTTCTTGAAAGCATTTAAAACATTAACTCTTGAAGGTTTTGGCTTTTGAAGATCCTCTTCGTGGCCCTTCCTTGAGTATATAAAACTTAGTCCTTTTATAAAAATTTATAGAATCGAAGGATCCCCCTTCATCTTAGTTGAAAGCAAGTTTTATTTCCATTTGAAAGCAAAGGAAGAAGCTCTTCGACCCTTCGCCCCTCTTCCCTTCGTCACCATGCGTACCCTCCGACTTAGGCGAAGGGGTAAAAGCGAATTTTTGAAGTCGAAGGGAACATCTAGGCCTATTGAAATGATGTTTTTTCTTGCTTGTTTAATTGTTATTGGTCAAGGGGCTTCCACCTATGCTTTCGGATAGTAAAGAGTATACCAAAGTCAACATTTTTCTTAAACACTATACTTCTTCCCCATATCAATTTTTGAAAGCAATTTCCCTTCGGCTTTGACCAAGGCGGAAGCAATATTGCAGTTAGCCCTTAGGCTTAGTTAATTTAATTACCTTAGTTAACCACTAAGGAAAAATCCCCTAAAATCAAAAAATCTTATAAATCATATACTTCAACATATTAAAATTTCAAAGCATATGAAGATCAAAACAATTCAAAATTTAACCAAAACAGAATAAAACGTGTTAATTATCCCTTTAACATTTTAAAACACCTAAGCCTTATCCAAACAAATGTTTAAATGATTATTTCCTAACCAAAATCACAAACATGAATCGGGTATAACCCATAACCGATCCAAACACAGAAAATGAGATGATAAACATGATTATTCACCTTGATTAGTTGATTAGAGAATGAGATAATTTTCTAGCTTTAATTCCTTAGCTTTTTCTTCAATTTATGCTCTTCTTGGAGCTTTTAATGGCCGAACGAAATATAGGTAAGGAGTTATGAATGAGAAAGTGAAAGTTTAAAGTGGAGGAAGAGATATATACTAAGAAATGTAGCCCCATTTTCAAGTTTACCCCTTAGTAAAATTCTTCCTTCTAAATTTAGTTAAGTCCTATTTTAGTTCATTCATTAAGACATGACTACTGGATTTATTAATCTCATCTCCCTAATTATTCACATTATTCTATTTAATTCATCCATTTAAATATCCCAAATGATGTTAATTAAAATTCAAGGGCATTACATATTACCTCACCATTCGCCCCATATAGGCGAGGGAGTTGGAGAATGTCCGGCAAAGTTTTTCCATATCATTTTAAGAATAGTTTTTACCCCTCTTACTTCATTTGAAACTCGATCAACTTTGGTTTCTATTTAAACAATCCTTGAATTAATTTTTTAAAATCCTTTAGGCATTTTTTAAGCTTCTTCTGGTTTCTTATTGTAATGATGGATAAAGAGTACATCTGGCTCTGAGCATAGGTTTTCATGTCATTACGAATTGTTTTGACTGTTTCAGCCTCACTTTCTTCTTTGTTCTCATCACTAGTACCATCCTCATCATCACGCTTTGTTATTGGTAGGATGAGCTTGAGCTTGAACTTTTCTACGTCTATGAGCTTGAACATGTTGCACATATATTTCAAATGGATCATAGGTCGAAACTTACTTGCATAAATGCATGAGACTAAAAACTTCTTATTATCTATTTTGATATTAAGAACATCTTGACCGATCCCTTGAATGTTTTTAATCATTAAGAAGACGAGTGATGTAAGTAGCATATACAAGAGTGTTCTTATTGTAGTCGAAATAGTTGTGAAGATCATGATAGATATATCTCGCCCAATTAACTTCAATATTAATAAAGATGGCATATAACGTGTTATATTCTAGATCATAAAGAAGTTCATGACTCTCAAGTCATAGGAAGATGGTATTGATTAACATTCTGAACAATAACCTTGGTCGGGGACAGATCTTTTGACTTACAATCTCCCCTAATATCATTCTATAAACGATGACTCACATAACCTCTAACCCTATCCTTAATGTCAATATCTTGTAAATCATGTCCATGTCTTCCAATTTTCAAAATACGAGCTATGTTGTTTATATGGAATTCAATGATATTACCATAGACACTTGACCAAAGCCAATATTCTTCTCTATGATAGCCTAATATCTTTATTATTAATGTTGGCTAGAAAGAGTTGAACACTCAAGGTATCTATTTTTAGATTATTATCATGAACACCTATCAAACTAGTCATTATAGCTTGTTCCCTAAAAGCTTGTAGATTATAAGATGGATAATCATTAAGATTAAATAAGATACCCGTGAATTTTTTTATCTTGGTGAGAAGCTTGAATCTTTCATTGCTTCTTTCATTATAATGGAGCCATACCTTAATTTGCTCTTCAGATGGGACTATAGACGATCTTGCTTTAGTCGTTTCTCTTCTCTTTGATGGTTTAGGAGCCATTTAAAAAAAATTAGGATTTTTCTTTCTAATTTTTGGATTTTGAGAATATAGACTAGAAAGATTTATTTCAGCTAAAACTTTAATGGGTAGGGTAAATAATGAGAAGAGATGATAATAAAGGAGGTTAGGTGGGCGAAAAGGTGTAGTTGACCAGTCAATTTTCAGTCTTTCCTGTAATTCATCCATCTGAAATTTAATTTAAGACATCTGAAAATATACAAGGGAAAGCCGAAACTTTTTAGTGTAAATTCAGGGTCTTTGAAATATCTAAAAATTAAAATCGAACATTTAAATGTTTTTTCATACATTTGGTTCACTACGCCATAGATGGCCTTTTGCAACATTTTTGCAAGGTGTTGTCAGGTAAAATGTTGCGATAGCTACACAATTTTGGTCCTACTGCAACGTTGAATTTTTGGTGTTGCCTTAGCCATAAAAATGTGTTGCTCTAGCTAAACAAGTGTAATTGATGCAATATTTTTTTATAGTGTTGCTATAGCAGACCTTTGCATATCTTTCACGCTGATCCGCGCCAATCTACCAAGGTAAATCCTACGTTGGAGAACGTGACACCTCATCAATCCGAACACCACTCCTTGATCTTTTAGAGCCGCGAAGAAAAAAAGTCCCCGCAAACAACTTTTTATTTTCATTCTTCTCTGTCTTCTTACAAAGGGTCAAGCGAACATTCTTAATTTGGGGTTCAGCGATTTCGGTTCGATTAAGGCTTCGATTTCGGGGTTCAAGCTTTGTTCAGCGATTTCGCTTCGATTTGGGGGTTCAAGCATTGTTCACATCACTTTAGGGCTTCAATTTCGATTTTGAGGTATAACACTCTCTCCCATCACTTTAGTGTTTCGATTTAAACTACTTATAAATTCTTAATTCGGCCTGAATTAACAATTCGACCTGTCTAGGTTTCCACTTGTTGGACACACACACAAATTTTATCTTTTTATGTTAAAATACTCATATTCATAATTGTATGATGGACAGCGAAAACATTTGGATAGAACTTCCAAAGTTTAGTGAAGGATGTATTAGCGTGATAAGAGCCTTTATACAAAACGGTTTTTCTAAATTGGCCGTAGGCGATGAAATGACGTGCCCATGCAAGAATTGTAAAATTAGCAAGTGGCGTCATCCAGATATAATTTATGATCATCTCATCTGCAATGGTCCATCTCCATTGTATGTGAAATGGATTTGTGAGGTTTCTCACCCAAATTTTGGAAGGAGTGATGAAGATATAGACTGTGATGCTGGTGATTTTGGAGATAATCTAGGTGAAATGTTGCATTGTAATCGTGGAAATATGCAGAACAGGAAGATGAGAATTCTGATGCACCAAATTCCGTGCTAAAAGATTTTATTGCCTTGTCGAAGATGGAAAGTAGCCATTATATCTTGGCTGTTCAAAATTTTCGAGATTAAGTTTTATCATCAGGCTTTATTCTTTAAAATGTGTACATGGAATTACAGAGTCTACAGTTGGGGATATACTAGAGTTGATGAGAGTGGCTTTTCCACAGGCCCACATACCTTTATCTTTTAGAGCCGCGAAGAAAATCATTAAAGATTTAGGTCTTGATTACAAAAAAATACACGCATGTCCAAACAATTGCATGCTCTATTGGGCAGAAAATGAAGATAAAGATGTCTGTAACTCTTGTGGTATTTCGAGGTGGGAAGAGGAAAAGAAAGGCACCCGTGACAATGATCCAGAGAAGTTGATTCACAAAGTCCCGGCAAAAGTAATGCATTACTTTCCGCTAAAACCAAGGCTGCAAAGGATGTTTATATGCAAGGAGTATTCACAACTTATGAGATGGCATTCTGTGGGCCGAAAAAAAGACGGAAAACTTAGACATCCAGCTGATAGCGAGACTTGGAAGGCGATGGATGCTATGTATCCTGATTTTTCATCAGAAAATAGAAATATCAGATTGGGTGTAGCCTATGATGGATTCAATCCTTTTCGTACAATGAGTACAACTTACAGTACATAGCCAATTGTATTAGTTAACTACAACCTTCCACCTTGGTTGTGCATGAAGCCCGAAAATCTAATTCTTTCAACACTCATCTCCGGTCCAAAGTCTCCAAAGAATAAAATTGATGTATATATGCAGCCTCTAATTGAAGAGTTGAAAGAATTATGGGATCTAGGCATAGAAACTTATGATGCCTTTACTGATCAAAAATTCATGTTACGTGCAAGTGTGTTGTGGACCATTAGCGATTTTCCGGGGTATGCAATGTTATCCGGTTGGAGCACAAAGGGTAAATTGGGTTGTCCTGTATGCCATTATGAGACTTCTTCAATGTATTTGAAACATAGTAAAAAAAATGTGCTACATGAATCATAGAAAATTTCTGGATCCGAAACACAAGTGGAGGTTTGATAAGAGGAGGTTCAACGGTGAAGTTGAAATAGGACAGATTCCGGAAAATTTATCAGGAACAGACATTGAAGAACTGTTGCGTGACTTTGAAAATAATTTTGGGAAGAAAAAGGATTTCCCTTCCAAAAAGAAGTCAATATTTTTCAATTTACCATATTGGAGCCACAATTTATTGCGACATAACCATGATGTTATCATGTAGAGAAAAACATATGCGACAACATACTCGGTACTTTGCTAAATATTAGTGGCAAGTCAAAGGACCATTTGAATGCTCGTTTTGATTTACAGGAAATGGGCATCAGGAAGGTCCTGCATCCCGTTTTATCAAATGACGGCGAACACTTTGAGATTAGGGCTGCCATATTTGACATAACGAATAAAGAAAAAGAAATATTTTGCTCAGTACTGGAGAATGTTAAATTGCCATACGGTTGTGCAGCCAATATCAGTCGGTATGTTCACACGAAGGAAAGGAAAATCTCAGGGTACAAGACCCATGATGCTCATTTTCTACTTCACTACTTGTTGCAATTTGCTGTGAAAAAAACACTGAAGCCTGAGGTTGCATTGTCTCTGATAAGATTTGGTGCATTCTTAAGAGGTCTTTGGGGCAAAGTAATTGATTTGGAAGATGTGAATAGGCAACAACAAGAAATCGTCGAAATTCTTTGCCAATTTGAGATGATATTTCCACCGGCTTTCTTTGACATAATGGTTCACTTGACGGTTCACTTTTGCAAGGAAGTTGAATACGGTGGACCTGTGCACGTTCGATGTATGTTTCCGATTGAGCGTTGTCTAGCTAAACTCAAATCTTATGTGCGCAGCAGATCTAAACTGGAGGGTTCCATAGCCGAAGGTTACTTGGCAGAAAAATGCTTGACATTCTGCTCAAAATTCTTAAGCCGTGGTGATGCAGTACCTAAATTTGAAAGTTGTCCACAAAATTTGGAATATGCTATTGGTATAAGAAGAAATAAAGACGGAAAAGCTATTCATCTAAAAGAATCTGAGTGGATGGCATGTCATCGGTACATTCTATTCAATTGTGGTAACGAGGAAATAGATAATTTAAAAGAGTAAGTTTTTATGTTCTAATTGTATTCTAGCAAGTACTAAAGAATTAGAATATTTCTTTATTGATATTAATACCATCATAATTATTATAGGGAACATCGAGCTTTAATTGATGGTCATGCAATATCGAGAAGATATAAAAGAGAGAGAGAGCACATACTGAAGAATTCTGGAAATGGCTGAAGGATGAGGTTGGGAAAAAAGAGGACATTTCGAAAGAGCTAGAAGTGCTTGCAATGGGCCCTAATCGGACAGCTAGGAAATTTAGTGGATATGTTATTAATGGATACAGATTCCATACAAAATATAGATATGCTAAGTGTAAAACACAGAATAGTGGTGTATTCTTGACTGCCTTGACCACTAGCTTTGCAAGTTCAAAAGATCAAAATCCATTGGTTGGTAATGTTAGTTACTACGGAGAAATTGAAGAAATACTAGAAATTGATTATTGGGGAGAAATTTCAGTGGTTTTATTTAAGTATTGCTGGTACCAAGAAGAAAAAGATTTGTATGGGATGACTCGAGTTAATTTTAATAGATTGTACCGGAAATCTGATCCGTATGTTATGGCTTCACAAGTACAACAAGTATTTTATATACAAGATCCAACTGATACGACACTTTATAATGTTGTCAAGAAATTGCCGAGGGACTGGTGTGAAGTCAAAAATGAAAATGGAAATGAAGATGATCCAGTTTTACATGATATTCAATGTGGTAATGGAATAGGAAATCAAGTTAGTGATGTTAGGTAGTATAGAGATGACGTCCCGGCAACACAAATCCTCATTCCGCCTAACATAGAGGAAACTTCCTCTTGATTTCTATGTAGCAATATCAAGTGACTTCTATTTATGTATTGGTTCTTAATTAAGGGACGACTTCTGTATCTATTATTTTCATAATTAATTTACTACTTTTTAATTATTTGACTGCTTGTAACTTATTCTGATTTTATGTGTTCCCTTGTTGTTTCTAGTGCATTTATATACCTGCATACACATATGTACTTAATATACCTGCCCATTTTATTATTTCATATCTTGCTTCCAGTGTAAACTCACCATTCTGTATCCATTTTGTATAGGATGAGGGAACTCATGCAGCTCACATTTCATCACAAGGGTGCATTTCAGAAGGCACAATATGTTGGTGGAACCGATACTGTGGTAAAGAGGGTTGATCCTGACTACTTCTCGTACACAGTGCTCATGGAGTTTGTGAAGGATGACCTTCAATACACCGAAATAGGAGGAATTTATATGAGAAATGGTGCGAAGGGTGGGTGGAAGTTAGTGACGAATGATGCGGACCTCTCCGAATTAGTCAAAGGAGTTAATAGTGGTGGCAACTTGGATTTTTATATCGACAACATTGTCGATACTGCAATTGAGCCACTAAAGCAAATGCAGCCGCATGTAATCATGCGGCCAAGGCAGAATCTGGTTACAGGTATATATAAATGGATAGTTAATATCATTTACAGATTGTGATATTTTGATATAGAAAAAGAAAATTATTGTGATATTTTGATTATAACATTTAAAGGTTATGATTATAATATCATTGTATTGTTGCAGCTACAAAACCAGTGAAACGACAGTACGTGACGGCTCATCAACTACAACAGAATCAAAAAAACAAGAAGTTAGCTAAAGTCAACAGTCCTCGGAAGTCAGCACGACTGAATAGCAATGCAACTGTGAATCTAAAGTTAGGTGAGGTGAACAGTCCTCGGCAGTTGACACGGCTGAATAATCCAGAACCCAACGATGCAACCGTGAATCTAAAATTAGCTGAGGTGAAAAGTACTCGGAAGTCGGCACGGCTGAATATTCCAGAACCCAGTAATGCAACCGAGAATCTAAAGTTAGCTGAGGTGAGGAGTCCTCGGAAGTCGACACGGCTGAATAATCCAGAACCCAACAATGCAACTGTGAGTCTAAAGTTAGCTGATCAGGTAAATCCTTAGAAGATGACATAGAAAAAAAACCAAAAATCAGCGATTCAACGGTGAATCTGAACTCATCAAGTGTTAAGAGGAAGTTGGAATCACGTTTACCAACATCGAAAGAAGAAGATATGGATGAAAATGACATGTAGGTTTGAAGAATTCTTATTATGATGATCTTATTGTAATTTGAATATTTTGTACCACTCTTGCGGCATACTTACTATGATGTTCCTGTTTATTATATACTTGCAGGATGTTCATCTACCACATCCACCACCTCCAAATGAGTATTCTACACCTCCACTATCTCTAAAAGATTATGAAGTACATAGAGCTGTTAAGATGATGATGAACCTAAAAGATTATGAAGTACATAGAGATGTTAATGTGATGAGGAACAACGAAGTTCTTGCTTCTCTAGGTGTGCCTGAAATTTCAGCTGAACTGAGAAATGCAAACCAAAAAAAAGATAAAGGAAAAGAAAAGATGCAAGAGGATGTGGATAATGATCAGGAATATAATCCGGACCATGAGGAGCATAGTGAAGATGATACTTCACAAAGTCCAAGAAAGGTGTGTGATTGCTACATATCTTATTTTTTCTGCTTATGAAGATAATAATTATAAAATCCAATCTTATTTCCTACTTATGTATACAATTTAGAGAACTAAAAAAGTTTAGAAGCCCAAGCCTGTTAGTAGAACACAAACTCGTTCAGCTAGTGGTATCGCAAAGGAAAAGGAAAAGTTGAGAAGCCCAAGCCCAAGCCTGGTAGTAAGTTCAACTGAGAAGGATGTTGAAGAAAAAGGAACAATGGTTGATTATTTGGCTCTGCGGGAACGACAAAAGAAAAATGCTGCAAAAGCTAGTGCAAGTGGTATGGCAAATTAAGTATGTTGCGGAGAATGTCTTGCCAGACATTGAAAATGCAGGCACTGAATTGATGTGATAATAATATTTAATATTACAGTAGGATTAATATTTAAGTACCGAATTTACATTATGATTTATGTTATTATTTGACGGGACTTTTCATTTTAATTAAAGGTGAAGTTCCTAAAAGACTCAGAGGTCACACAAAGATGTTTAATGTTCATACAAGGGCGAATGACAAAAGAGTTGTAATTATGATGAACCAGTGGTTCCAACCTATTTTAGATGATGACAAAGTAATATCTGAACTGAGCAACTTTTTAGGAACATTGAAAAGGTATGTGCCACTTACATATAAATCTTGGTCGGATGTTCCTGAAAAGTTGAAGAAATCTCTATGGGATTATGTTAAGGTAATCTATTATTAACTATAATGTTGCTGAATTTTACTTTAATAAGTAATATTGATCTATTAACTATAATGTACCTGAATTTTGATTTATTTATTCTTTTTTATCTTTGATTTATATTTAAGCAACGGTATATTATTCCGGATGAATGTGAAAACTGGGAGTTGAAGTCTATTCGTGACTGTTGGAGGGGGTACAAGAGTCGCATAAAAACAGCTCATTATAAAGCTTATAAGACTGATGAGGAGAGGCTAGATAACAAGCCGGATAACATCCCAGTGGAGGATTTTAAAGTGCTCTTGAGGTATTGGGCAGATGATGAGATTCAGGTATACGTACATATTATTTATTTCGCAAGATAAAAGAGTACTTTTTTTTGTGAGATAAACGAGTACTTTGTTTTTTGTGTATTTTTTAGCAAAAAGCCCTGAAAAATTCTGATAGTCGTAAGTCGTATCAAGACACACACACCGCTGGTCCCAAGTCGTTCGCCCAGCTTCGTCATAAGATGGTATGTGATACTTTACATTTTTGACTGAAGAGAGTGTATGCTGAACTATCTATTGAACTTGTATCAGGAGACACCATCCGATGCAGCACTTTTTCTTAAAAGTCGTAAGAGAACAGATGGACGTGAGTACGTGTCTAATCGTCAAGTAATGAATTACAAACTTGTAAGCAATAATTCTGTTTTGTAATAATTTTGTTCTATTTTGCACATGCTGCACATTGTTCATGTCTTGCTCATGTCCTTGAAACTGTCCTTGAAACACTTGTTGAACCTGAGTTTCGCAAATGTACTAATGGCATAGATGTTTGCTTTGGAAATTGTAATTGAGTATATTGTGAGATTAAGAATTTTGATCCCTCAGCCATTTTTTCCCTTTTATAGTCGAATGAAGAGGACTTGCTTTTGCGTTTGGCTAGAAATGACACAAAAACTGGAAACGAAGAAATGAATTTGGTTAAAGGGATTACCGACTTGGTTTATATAAAAATATATGTCTACAGTAATACATATATGTGCATAAATAAAATGAATGGCCGTTTGAAGCCTCAGAATCCAGATGACGAAGCCGTAACTGGCTGTCGAAGGAATTGTTTTCCAGTTTTTACTAGTATATATGTTACAAATTGTTTTCTAATTACATGCACATAAACAAAAAATTTTCCAAAATGTGGCTTTCTCTGCATTTGCTGTACACAATCCATATGTAAGCATTTGCTGCATTCTCTGCATTTACTGTAGGGTAATTTTGATGTGGCTTTATTTTGTAGGACTTAGTTCAGAAGGCAATGGCCGGTGGAGAAGGAGGAAATACTGTTGAAACAGTAATTTCGAATGGAAAATCACAGGGTCGTCCTTTGCTTATAGGGAGGCGTGCAAAGTGTGCAAAACAATCAACTGAGGCTCTAACAAATGCTTACGTACGTGACTTAAGGCAAAGGCTTGTCGAAGAAATGGAAGCACAGCTAGAATCCAAGGTAAATCAGAAAGTACAAGAGAATTTGGCTAGGGTGCTTAAGAAATTAGGTGATGCCAACCCGGAGATGAACATCAATGTAGAGGATCTAACTTCCACAATCATGTCCAGTGAGACTGATAATCTGACTGGGGGCACCAGCTCTTAAGTCTCATTTATGAATCGTTATGTGTACCGGATATTTTGGGGTAGCTTTGTAGTATTTTGGGGTAACTGGATATTTTAGGGTAACTGACATGAATTGTGATGTGTACTACTGTATGAATTGTTATCTGTACTGTGTATTATGCAAGTGTTTTATGTCATATTGTACTGTGTATTATGCAAGTGTTCTATGTGATATTGTACTGTTCTATGTGCAGTATAGTGTCTCTTCAGTATAGTGTTGCAGTAGCTTCAGTATAGTGTTGCAGTAGCTTCAGAATAGTCTTGCAGTAGCTTTAGAATAGTGTTGCAGTAGCTTCATAATAGTGTTGCCACCGGGTTATAAATGTTGCTTAAAATAATGTTGCAATAGTCATTCAAGGTGTTGCCATAGGGATGGACCCAATTGGGCCGTGGGCCCCACATTCAAGGGATTGCTTATCTATCTTGGTCTTGTACTCATTTTGCCTGCAAATTCACTTTATAGGACAAGAGATTTCCTATTAGCTCTTCTGGTTTTATGGTTGAAATGTCGTTAGCTTCTTCATAGCTCAGACCTTAGATTTTCAGTCATCCGTTAAAGAGTTAAGGATTTTCGAAACAATATCAAAATATGTGTACTTTTCTCTTAATGCAAGAAGTGAATGATAAATATCTTGAAATATGGAGTAAAAATAATTAATATTCTCATCTTACTTCATTCTAAAATTTTGAAACTAATTTTTAAGCATAGAGATTTTACTTTGTTTACCTTCATGGGTTACTTTTAGGGTGCGTCAACTTTCATAAGCAGTTCTATATATACTAACTCTATTGAGTTCATTTTTATCTAGATAGTAAAAATGCATGTTCACTACTTTAGCATTACTAGTAAGATCAATTTTCTAAGTGTTTGACCATTGTGCATAGTGAGTGGTAGGTATTATTTATTCTTGTTGTGTGATATTCCAAGTGTCATATTCATTAGCTTGCATATATATTTTATCCTGGTTGACCAATAGTTATAATTTAGTCCGCTAAATAGTGGTGGTCATGCATTAAATTGGCCTTCAACAAAAATTGAAGTAGTGTTGTCCATATTACTTGAAAATCAAAAACTTTGTTATAGTTATATGATGGCCTTGCTCCGATACCAAATAAAAGTCGCTATAGATCGAATAATATGAAATATTCTACTTAAACGGAGGCGAATATTAATTGCTTAAATAAAGTGTATATATATAATTACTAGTAGATAAGCAACAGAACAAACTAAACTAAGTAAAAAAGATCACACTAGAGATTTTTATACTTGTTCAAACTTCTCATGCTACGTCCAATCCCAAACTTCATCTGGATTTAAAAAACACCTACACTTAACCTGGAGGAACATGTATGTTATAAACCACTTGAGCTACCGAACAGGACTTTGTGCCTTAAGATGTCCAACAAGACTTTGACTTCAAATAGTAGTAAAAATGCGAAGAGATGCTTCTTCTTGTACACGAATTAGTTGATAACATACACCCTACCTATAATCTCCTTGAAATAATGATTTGAATGTGATGATTTAGGAAGTAGAAAGTTGAAAGCCTTTGTAATTCAGAGTAAGAGAATAGTAACTCAAGTAAGAATTGGCGAGTTAAAAGGATAGATTTCAACTCGATTTATAGTTGTGAAGAGTTTAAGGGTTACAACCATTAGAAGGATTGTAACTTTTTAGGGAGAAGACTACTCTTTAAATTTTGAATTTCAATGAAGAGACACTTCTTCTTGTACAGGTTAGCTGGCTGAATTTAAAAATTAGATGGCTGAAATTATACAAGAATATGCAGAAAGAAAATAGTTAATAAAACACTTATTTCAGATGGTTGACAACAAATTACAAACATCTCAAATTTGTATCAGATGTCTGAAATTAATTTTCGACCGTCTAAAATACATTTTTAAGTGTATGTTTATTTTCTACCTTTTTTATTTTAAATTACTTTTGAAAATTTTAATTCCTCAAAATTTTAACATATACTTTTTGAAATCAAGACTTCAAAGCAATATTTGTGTGTGTGAAATCATCATATATGAGATTATATATTTATATCTAAAATAACAAATGTATGACTAACATTATTTTTGTTTCCAATATTTGAGCTCGTTTCCAATGTTAATCCTCTTGTCTTCTTGTATATATTACTGCAAATATAACAGTATTGTGTGTGCATGGAAATGTATACTTGTCTTATTAAAACATAAAAGCAGGATCCGATAAAATAGTCATAAGGGCTATTGGATCTATGCCCTATGACGCTCAAATAACTGAAATCAAACCGATCAAGTATCAACAATGCTCAAACTTGTCCTTGGAAAGTGTCTTAGTCATCATATTTGAAGAATTATCCATAGTACTCACCTTGACAAACTTTATCTTGCTTCGTTCTTCCTCAAGCATAAGGAAGAAGCCTTTAACATCAATATGCTTCATATGATAACTACAAGCTTGATTCCCTACAAGATGAATCACACACTTTCTGTTTGAAAGTAGCACTATTGTCTGCTGCACCATAGATAGATCATCCAACGACTGAAGTAAATATAATCCCTCTTTAATCGCTTCCACGATCGGCATTAACTCGGCCTCGATAGTCGACGTTGCTACTATGGACCGCAACTTTGATCTCCATGAAATCGAGCCTATGCCAAGCGTAAAACATTGCCCGACAATGACTTTCGTCCATCTCTATCCCCAACTTAATCTGAATTACATTAACCTCTAAGAGAGATGTTGCTGTCTACTCCACCATACAACAAGCCAACTGATGAAGTGCCATGAGGATATCTGACTATACACTTCACTACTTTCCAATCCTCTTTTCTTAGGTTAGACATATATCGACTCACGACACCCCCTACATAGGCCAAATATAGTCTCGTGCACACCATCGCATACATGAAACTACCGACAGCATTAGAATAAGGTATGTTTGCCATATACCTCTTTTCTTCATCCGATGAAGAAGCTAATTATTTCGACAACTTAAAATGAGATCAACTGGAGTACCGATCGGTTTAACTTTCTCCATCCTAAATCGAGTGAGGATCTTCTCGATGTACCGCACCTGAGTAAATGTCAACTTTCCCCGCTTTTTATCTCTGACTATCTCCATACCCGAAATTCTTTGTTCTTTTCTAAAATCCTTCATATTGAACTCTTTGCTGAGCGCTGCTTTCAATTCGGTAATTCTCACCATACTCTGAGATGTAATCAAGATGTCATCAACATATAACAAAAGATATATCATATCTCCATCACACCTCCTAAAATAAACACATTGGTCTTTGAAGTTTCTAGAGTAACCTTGTGAAAGCACAAACTTATCAAATCTGTTATTCCATAGTCTAAGAGACTGCTTCAGTCATATAGAGATCTGTTAAATTTACAAACATAATATGTCATGCTACTAAACGAACCCCTCTGGCTACCGCAAACAAATCTCCTCATTTAGATCACTATGCAAGAATACAGTTTTGACATCTAGTTGCTTAAATTCCATATCATAATGAGCAACTAATGTCGAAAGGATATGAATATGGATGTATGCCTGACAACTAGAGCAAAAATATCATAATACTCTGTACCTTTCTCTTGAACTTACCCTTTTGCTACTAACCATGCTTTCTATCTGAAATCACCATTATCACCATCTTTGAATTTATAGATCCACTTACATCCACTTACCTTCTAGTCAGTGGGAAGAGGAACCAAATCCCAAGTATGATTTTTCTGCAATGATTGAATCACTTCTTCCATAATAGCTAACCGACTGGAACTGTCAACTGATGTAAAAGCATCTTTATAATTTCAGGGCTTGTCATGGACAACATTCAATCCATATATTGCCATGTCATCGAAGTCAATGCCTTCTATCCTCAATCCAATAAAATCCTCAAGACAGATAGGCATTTTCCCCTGTCTAACAGGTCTAGTCTCTTAGTGAGCTCCACCTTGAGTCTAATTCTCTGTACCAACATCTATACTATCCTCGTCAACCATTGTGACATCGGAAACACCATCTGTACCTTTACGGAAAGAATTTTAAGATGACTTGTCTTGCATTTGGTATTCTAAATCAGTCCTCATAATGTCATCGGATGAGGAAGGATCGTTCTTCAACATAACATTCTCATCAAAAGTCATATAGCTGCTGATAATAATCATCTTACTAATAGGATACTACATCCTATAACCCTTCACTACTCTTCTATAACTTAGAAAGATACATTTGCGAGCACTAGGTTCCATCTTATCTCTTCTCTCATGTACATAACATGGGAATCCAAACACTCTAAGCAATGAATAACTAACAGGCTATCCATTGAATACTTCTTTAGGGAACTTCATGTCTATGACAGTGAAAGGTGTGCGGTTGATGAGGAAAGTCGCCATAGATAAAACTTCAGCCCAAAATCCCATGTTCAACTTAGCAGTCAATCCGAGACAACGAGTTCTCTCCAACAATGTCTGATTCATCCTTTGAACAACCCTATTAGACATTGTTGGTCAGCATGGTTACTCTAGAGCTCGTCTATGAAGTGATCGTTTATAAAACATATCAGTTTTCTTAAAGTGAGCAACCCTATTCCTATTATGTTTTATAAACGAGTTCTTTCCAATAATGTCTGATTCCTGCTATGTAGCAGTTTTCTTGAAGTATTTATAAAACATAGCAAAACTTAGCAGTCAATTTGAGGCAACAAGTTCTCTCCAACAATGTTTGGTTCAGCCCCACGATCTTGTGTACAGTTGGAGAGAAGACGACTAACAAATGCTTGATAGACTTAGGCGCAAGTGTCAATTTGATTCCATACTCTGTGTACGAATGGCTAGGTTTAGGTGAGCTCAAACCCACAAAGGTCATGCTTCAATTCACTTATCGTTCCATTAAGAAACCCGTGGGATAAATTGAGGACGTGCACATTAGAGTAGGGCAATACATATTCCCCGTTGATTTTATCATTTTCGAAACACAACCAGTGACCAACCCTGTGATTCAAATCCCTTTGATATTGGACCGGCCATTTTTTCCACCTCAAATGCCTTAATCAATCGTTGTAACGGTTTGATGAAAATCTCTTTTGCAAACATGACTTTGGATCTTAACATTTTCAATCTTGAAAACCAATCGAATGAACCTTGTGACCAAACGTTGGAAGTTAGTACCATTCACGAAAACTTTGAATATGAGACGATCGACCTTAACGATGAATGCAAGGCCGAGTATGAAAGATTGTTTCACAAAATCCCCAATGAGAATGAATAAACACTCCTATTTGAATTGCTTCCAGTTGAGTCCGAATCTCAACCAAATTCTTTGATTGAGCAACTCTCGAAGATAGACCTCAAACCCCTACCCGATCACCTTAAGTACGCATACTTAAGTGACAACGAAACATTTCCCGTCATAATTTCTACGACTCTCTCTTGATCAAGAAACGTCCTTACTTTCAATCCTTTCTAAAAACAAGGAAGCAATTGGATGGTCGATCACCGATATAAAGGGAATTAGTCCCACTCTTGTTCAACATCACATTCATTTAATCGATAATGCCAAGCCTATTCGTGATGCACAACGAAGGCTTAATCCAAAAATAAAGGATGCGGTGCATGATGAAATTCTTAAACTCATTGATAACGGAATCATTTATCCAATCTTTGATAGTTCATGGGTTAGGCCAATTCATGTTGTACCGAAAAAGTCTAGACTTACCGTTATCATGAATGATTAGAACGAACTTATTCTAACTCGTACTCAAACGGATTGGCGTGTTTACGTTAATTATCGAAAATTAAATACCGCAACACGTAAGGATCACTTCCCTCTTCCATTTATCAACCAAATGCCCGAACGTTTAGCCGGTCATGAATTCTATTGCTTTCTTGATGTTTATTCCGGCTATAACCAAATTCCAATCGCTCCCCAAGATCAAGAGAACATGACTTTACGTGTCCCTTTGGCACTTTTGCTTATCGACGTATGCCCTTTGGCCTTTGCAACACTCCTGCTACGTATCAAAGATGCATGGTCAGCATCTTTTCTGATATGATCGAACGCTTTCTTGAAGTGTTTATGGACGATTTTTCAATCTTCGAAAATTCTTTTTCTAAGTATTTACACCATCTTGAACTGGTTCTTAAACGATGCAAGGATAAACACTTAATGCTAAATTGGAAAAATGCCACTTTATGGTCACTCAAGGCATGGCCCTTGACATGTCATTTTAAATAAAGGCATTGGGTGGATAAAGCAAAAATCGGTATCATTGCAAATCTACGCATTCCCAAACCCGTTAAGGGCATTCGCTCTTTCCTAGGCCGTGCCGGTTTCTATTGACGCTTTGTAAAAGATTTTAGCAAGATTTCTCGACCTCTTACGACTTTTCTTGAAAAAGACGTTCCATTCGACTTTAACTCTGATTGTGTCTCCACTTTTGAGCATCTCAAAAAACGAACTCATTTCTACTCCTATAATTTGCTCATCGAATTGGGATCTTCCATTTGAAATAATGTATGACGCTTTGAACTTTATAGTTGGTGCTGTCTTAGGACAACACATCAATAAAATTCTTATCGTTATCTATTACACTAGTATGACTCTGAATGATGCTCTATTTAATTACACAACCACTAAAAAATAGTTTCTAGCAGTAGCTTTCGCACTTGAAAAGTTCAGACTATATCTGATAGGCACACACATTACTGTTTACGCTGACCATTCTGCTCTTCGATATCTCTTTACTAAAAAGGACACTAAGTCTCACATAATTCGTAGGATCCTTTTACTACAAGAATTTGATCTTACAATCAAGGACAAAAAGGATCCAACAATGTCATTGCCGATCATTTTTCTCGTCTTCCCAACGCAACGTCGCCTTTACTAATCAATGAAAACTTTCCCGACGAACAATTTCTTCCTGTCTCTGTCGATCCATGGTATGCCGACATAGTGAACAATTTAGTTACTAAAGAAACTCCTTCATTTGGTCGAAACAAGATAAATGTAAATTTCTTCCTAGGTCAAGGGCTTTCATTGGGATGATTTGTACTTGTTTAAATACTTTTCTGACCAAATCATTCAGCATTGCATCCTGGATAATGAAATAAAGAGTGTTCTTTCGTTTTTCCACGGTCAAGCATGCGGTGGATATTTCGGTCCTCGAAAATCTACTGAAAAGGTGCTTCGGTGTGGTTTCTATTGGTCCACTATTTTCAAAGACTCGTTCGAATTTTGTAAAACTTGCGATCGTTGCTAAATGCTTGGAAGAATTTCTCGACGAAATATGATGCCTCTAAACCCCATTCTTACGATCGAAATCTTTGATATTTAGGATATCGACTTTGTGGGACCTTTTCTGAATTCTTTTGGAAATTTGCATATTCTTCTTGCTGTTGATTACGTCTCGAAATAGGACGAAGCCGTTCCGTGTAAAACCAACGACCATAGAATTGTTGTAAAATTTCTTAAAGAAAACATTTTTTCGAGGTTCAACACACCTCGCACAATAATCAGTGATAACGAAACCTATTTTTGCAATCGTTCTTTTGAAACTTTAATGAAGAAATATGCGATAACCCATAAGTTATCCGCTCCGTAGCATTCTCAAACTTGTGGCCAAGTTGAAGTTTTAAATCGTCAAATAAAACAAATCTTGGAGAAAAAAGTTAATAAAAATCGCAAAGATTGGTCTTAGAAATTGGCCGACACGCTTTGGGCTTACCGTACTATTTTTAAAACTATCCTTGGGATGTTCCCATTTCGTTTAGTTTACGGGAAAGCTTTCCATTTACCTGTTAAAATTGAACACAAAGCGTTGTGGGCAATAACGAACTTAAACTTTGATCTCGATAAAGCTGATGAAAACCGAAAACTACAACTCAATGAACTAGAAGAACTTAGGAACGATGGGTATGAAAATGAAAAAATCTACAAAGAATAACAAAAGTTTTTCATGACAAATCTATCCTAAGAAAAAAAAATTGCCTAACCAAAAAGTTCATTTATATGACTCTACACTTCATTTATTCCTTAGGAAACTAAAATCGAGATAGACCGGACCATTTGTGGTACGAACTGTTTTTCCATACGGTGCCATAGAAATAGAAAACCCAAGGGATGGATCGATTTTCAAATTCAATGGTCATCATTTGAAACCTTTCTTGGAATTGCCAAGTAATCAAAAGGAGTGGCTCATGATTCTTTTTGAGCCATGCTACGTCTAGTAAGAAATGTTAACCCTCTTTTGTAAATATGTACATATATTTTCCCCGTTACACTCATTATATCATGCATAAACCGTGGGGACATAGTTAAAAAGTAAGTTTGGGGGGGTCTCATATTCATTATTAATTTTCATGGCGTTTTTGAATTTTCATTTTCTTTCCGAAACTCAAAATTTCTAAAAAAATGAAAAAATCTCAAAAGTATTTTCTTTTTAGCATTTTGATTTATTTTTGAAAAGACACTATAGGATAAGTATAAGTTTTGGTTATTAAATTGAAATTTTTGAAAATTTATTTGCCTTAATAGAAATTAAAATAAAGTTTGATTACAAGTAACGATGGTTTACTAGTATATAGGAAGATTCATGGGTGATAATTATGAAGCATATCCTAATTGAAAATTTTTGTTTAAAAGAGTGGTTGATTTAAAGTAAAGGTGATAATATTTTAAATTTTTTAAGTTAAGTGGTACTAAGATGATAATGTAAAATTCTCTCTTTCTAAAAAAATATTGAAAAAAAATCTTATATATATGTACATATTTTATTAACACTAGAGTCATGTGTTCACACACAAAGGTGTGAACACTCGCCGTGCTCTGTACCATTCTACGTAAGCCCGAAAGGTAGTGCATGATCGATATATTTGGCCTCGGTTTATCAAAGTTAAGTGTGTGTATATTAAAATTCTTTCATCAATAACGCCTACAATCATAGGTGTACACACTTGTGTGTGCACTCGCCATGCTCTGTATTCTCCTTACGTAAGCTCGAAAGGCAGTGCATGGGTCATATATATGGCTTAAGTTTTCTGAGTTAGGCATATGTAAATATTGTTAATTTCAATAAAATTTTCAAATAAAGATAGAGTAAGAAATTGAAATCCAAGCACTATTTTCATTTATTTGATTTGACTTATTATTCAAAATAAATGAAAATACCATTTTGAAAAACCTTGATTATCAACTATGGATCCATTTCATAGTTGCACTATGTTATCAACCGAAACAACTAGCCAAACTGGAGTCTAATTGTGATGATTGCTTAATTTTTGTTTGAAGTTTGACGAGTAAAAGGACTTAAATTCCTTGACAACTACTGAGACTTATATTCAACTTATTCATGTCGATTTGAAAGTAAATTTTTCATTTGTAAATATTTTCAAAAATTTACATTCATCTCCTTGTGAATAAATCTTGCGTTTAGGAATTTCTCATGTTGCATTTGGGTTTTGTGATTAGTATCCTATGGAAACCCTCACGAGACAACACTCGTCCTACTAGGGACACCTAGAGGTTTGACGGCTTGTTGCATATGCTCAATGCAATTATGTTTCCTACGAAAACGGATTTATCTTGGTTTTTCTTTATTCGAGAACGAATAAAAAGATAAGCATAGGGGTATTTGATATGCACGTAAATGTGCATATATTTACATCCATATTTAATCTATTTTATTTAAATAAATGTCATAATTGGGTATTTTTATATGTTTAAAACCAAATTTCAAATACGCCTTCGAGTCATCATTCATACATCAATATAGAGGTAAGATAGTAATTTTGTGCATGAATTAATTTTGAGAATATTTAGTCGCACATTTTCTTTTTAATTAAATGAATTTTGGGATAGAAATATGAAGGTGTCTCATGGAAATATGCATGCATAAGGATGGAAACAAAGGAATGAAGATGGAAATAGTTCAAACTCATACATCATGGAGGACCCCACCTACCCACTTACCTTAATCTACAATTAGAAGCTAATGCACAAGTTAGTGGGGATTAAAGTTTCATACATACTTGATGATGGATAAATTAGAGACTAATGTCATATTTTGGGAAGCCTCCTAAAATATGGATTATGGTTTTGTTCATGTATAAATAGCCCTCTTATGTATATGTAATGGACCTTCTTTTTCAATCAATTAGCAAATTAGAATGCAAGTTGTACCTTCAAATCAAGTATGAAATAAAAATGGCTTCCTAAGCCTCTTGTTCTTTTGCTTCTTCCTTGTTCTTATTTTATTTTCTTGTTATTTTTATTTACATACTCTTTCATTTCATGGTAGTAGCTTTGTTTTACTTTTACGCGACTAGTTTAGATCTTCTTTTATTCTAATTAGCTCTTACCTTCTTTGCTTTTGTTTAAATGTTGAAATTTATATGTGTTGATTTGATAACACAAATGAGTAACTAAACCCCTTCAATTTAGGGGTAATGAAGCTCTTTAAAAGTCTGTAAATTCAACTTAATTGGTGATTTATGGTTTTATTTATGCTTCACGGAAATGAATGTTGATGTAAGTTTATAAAATGGAATTTGATGGCCTATGTTATAATTACAAATAGGCTATGCTTACTCCACATAAACACAATTTACATCATCATTTTACTAATCGATTTTTAATTTTGAAATTAAAGTTGCATCAAAATTTGATTATCTATGTTACTAAATACAATAGTAAATAGATCATATTTAAAATAGCTTTTGTTTTGACTTCATTTTCATGAGAATTGATAAGTGGCTTTGGTTGTTGTATTGTAGTTTGATGGTTTAGGTATGTTAATTAATAACATAAATAAACCATACTTATGATAGATGCATCGCTACTTCCATTTAAAATCAAAATAGAGATCATAGATTATTTTTGTGTTTATTTAAAAAAAAATATAAGAGCGGATCTGCCTCTAAATTGTTTTCTAATCTCATATTTTCATTCTCTTGTTCTATCTAGTTTTTACAATTTTTTGCTTAAAAACAATCACAACTTCAAATCTTGGTTTAATTTGATTGAACACAAATTTTAAAATCCATATAATTCCCTACGGATCGACCCGCATTCGACACGTACTAAAATTGTACGCCGTGCGCTTGCGATATATTTTTACTTACAAAATTTCGACTATTTTCTAAATCGATAGAAAAACAGTCGTTAAATAAGTTTTTGACGCCGTTGTTGGAAAGTTTGATTTTAATTTTCTATTCTTCAAATTATTTTTGTTTGATTTTATAGTGTGTTATCTTGCATTTAAAAAAAATTGTGTGTGTTTCTGTGTGATTTTTTATTGCATTTTGATTGTATGTTTCTTGTATTCTAGTTGCATTTGCATACACATTTCTATTTTTAAAAAAAAAAACACACACACAATTAATTTTTTTTATAGATATATATTTTTTATTTCATTTTCCTGCCATTTTACATTTTCTGTTTTACATTGTTTTCCTCTATTGTCACATAAAACAGTTCACTGATTGCACTACATCCCCATCCCCCTGTTGCCAGTATCATCAACCATACCTGTTAGTAGTCTACTTCTACAAACCATCTGCTGCAAGTACAGCCACCTGCTCTTCTCCTCCTCCACGTCACTTCTGTCACTACATTCCTCCATACAGTAAGTCTTCCTCCCCATTTCTACTGCTTTCCTCCTATACTTACCAACAACCTCTGCTCTACCATTACAAACAACACCCTTGCCAAAACTGTCACAAAACATCTCCCTCTTTTACATCCAGTTCACATCACCTTGCAAAACTGTGCATTCACCATTGACTACAACACTACTGACACACCCATACTACCACTAACCACTTCTGCTCCTTCACTACTACAACCCCATAAAACAACCTCCCAGTGGACACAACCTCAAAACAGTTCACCACAACATACAATTCTCTGCCTCATCTCACGAACTACTGCTTGCATACAAGACAATCTCATTTGCATTTTCAACTACCATCCATCTCCTTGCATTGAACTCCCACAACCACCATATACTATCACTACTGAACATCACGGTTCAACCACAACATTTCAACCATACAATTTCATAACATCATCTACCTCCAGTCACACACCTCCATCAAAACCACTGACCTGCCATCAGAGCATCACTCCATCAAAACCATATCAAGCTACAACAGTACACACACAATACCCACTGCATACCACAGTACATTACAGAACATCTGCTACATCACCTACATTCCCCTATCCCCTGCTCCTCTTCACATCAGTAACCTCTACTGTCTGCCGAACATACCTCCTCCGCTTCATCAATACTCAACCCATATATACATCACAGTGCAAACTGTCTCCCCCTCCATAAACATTGCAACTGACTCCGTAAACATCATACAACTGTGCAAAACTGTTGCTGCCATCCCTGACACTGCCTCGACCATTCCCTCCATACAACCAACTTATCACATATCACATACTCTTCCACTGTTGCATACAACATCTACCATCAACTAAACATACTTCACATCAACTACTATCCAGGCCCGGCCCCTCCCCAAAGCAACTGAAGCGGTCGCTTAGGGCATCAGAAATTCTAGGGCACCATACCAAATAAAAACGTGTTCGATTAAAAAAAAAAAAAAAAAAAAATGAATCGGCGATTTCGCTAAGTATTTCTCTCCTTGCTCTGCTCCAGTCGGCAGCCTCTCGAAGCGAAGCGACGGTTGTAGCTAGCTGCCGCCTCCGCCTGTCAAGTGCCACTGCCAACAACTGATTTTCAAAGGTAATTTAGATGAGAATATTTAGTAAAATGTCCGAATATTCAACTATGTATGTTCTACTTTATATAGTTTTATTATTAATGTTATGCGAATGTCCGAATATTTGAAAATTTGGGTACTTGCAAAAATGTGTGTTTATGTGGAATTTGGGCACCTGCAAATTGCAATAATGGTTTAATGAAGCAAGACATGGTTGCAGACTTCCAGTACATACTTTAATTTGATGAAATATTAGTTAATATCATCATGATTTAACTCATATGAAGGAGATGTATTTGCAATCAAATTATTTATGGATTTGGAAAATTTTCTGGATAATCAGAGATTTCTAGAGAGAAGAAGAAATTTAGAAGGAGAAAATGTTTTATCGTATTGTCTAATTCTCTCTCTGCCAAGCTGTTATTTATATCTTACATAAGGAAGCTGACAAAAAATAATAACCACCCAAAATATCTACTACAAACTAAAATATTCACAATCATGCAAAACAGTCTTAACTTAAGCAATTTGATAATGAAGATCACAGCTTAACAGAATTTAACTCTGTAAATATAATCATAATGACAGATGTATGAAGTTATTCCAGTGCAAAATGACAATGAGATAAATATACAAGATTATATTTAGTAAAAACAATAATTTTTTCATTGAAAAGTGTAGCATGAGTTCAACTCAATGCACTGGTGCATTGATTTTAACTTAGTGTTGTGCACCGAGTTCAAATATGATTGTTTATATTCAAATAAATTATGTCAAAATGGTTTGTGAATCATGTACTACATACATTGCTGGTTGCAAATCTTTACTTCTTCTTGATTTGATCTTCTGAAACTGTACCCATGTCATTGTCATGGGTCAAATTAATCTATCTTTTGTTACTTTTTTAATACTGCTTCAAATCGATGGAGTTCTTAGTATAATCTTTATGCAATTTAATTTTTTGTGGTTATTATAATAATCAATATTATTCCATGTTACTTTTATACTATTTAGAAATGCGTAAACAAGAATCTAGACACGCTAAAAGGGTAAGAAAAAGAAGGCTGGAGTAACTCACTAATTCACAGAAAGGCGCTCTTAATAAAAATTTCATCAAAAGTAGTCCAGTAGAAAGTTCGAATTTGAATGTGGATAATGCTCCCCTTATTAATGAGGCTGATGATAATATTTTAATGAATGAACATGACAATGAAAATATGAGCGAAGAGGAAGCAAACATTGATTCATCATCATATTTGGAGAATGTTAGTGTAGTTTCAAATGACCCTAATACATGGAAAAAAATTGATAAAAAATTAAGAGACTTGTTGATTGAAAAAAGTCCTTTTAGAGTGTTAAAAGATAATGACTCTGATTTTCCAAAAGATGCTATTAATAAGCATTTTTCCTCCAATTTTTATGTCAGACATTTGTCTAGAACAAGATAGAAAATGGTTGGTATATTCAAATTCAGTTGATAAAGTATTTTGTTTTTACCGCAAATTATTCACAAATCAAACAACGGCTAGTCATCTTGCTACAGAAGGTATTATTGATTGGCGCAATCTTAGTACTAAACTGAAACAACATGAAAGTAGCAAAGATCATCTTTTGAATATGAGCAGTTGGATTGAGTTGGAAACGAGATTGAAAGTCAAAACTACCATAGACCAGAGTGTAATAGATCAAATAAATAAGGAAAAAGAATGTTGGAATAAAGTGTTGATAAGAATAATTGCTGTTGTGAAAACACTTGCTTGCAATAATTTAGCATTCTGTGGAACGAACGAAAAACTTTATGAACAAAATAATGGTCTTTTTTGTAAATTAATTGAAATGATAGCAGAATTTGATCCAGTAATGCAGGAGCATGTTCGACAGATTGAACAAAAAGAAATTCATATACATTACCTTGGTCACACAATTCAAAATGAGTTAATACTCACATTGGCGAATGAAATTAAAAATGAAATTCTTAAAAAAATTAAAAAGGCCAAGTATTTTTCGGTTATATTAGACTGCACTCCAGATATCGGTCGTGTTGAACAAATGTCTCTTGTAATAAGACGTGTTAATGTTTCAACCGATCCCGCAAAGATGGAAGAGTTTTTTATTGAATTTTTAAAAGTAGATGATACTACTGGACTTGAACTTTTTAACAAGCTTAAAGAAGTATTAGAAAATATTAAGCTTGATATTTATGATATCAGAGGACAAGGTTATGATAATGGATCAAATATGAGTGGAAAACATAAAGAAGTGCAACAAAGATTATTAGAAATTAATTCAAGAGCTTTCTACACACCTTGTGGTTGTCCTAGTCTTAATCTTGTGCTATGCGATATGGCAAATTCGTGTCCTAAAGCATCAAACTTTTTTGGGGTGATCCAACAGATATTTAATATATTTTCTTCATCCACACAAAGATGGCAAATTTTTAAAGATCATGTATCAGGTTGTACTGTTAAGCCATAATCAGATACACGTTGGGAAAGTCACATTGAAGCGGTAAAATCTGTAAGATATCAAATAGTGGAGATAAGAGATGCTCTAATTTCCTTGTCAAATAGCACGAAGGATTCCATGGCGAAGAGTGAAGCTAGAAGTCTGGTAACAAATAAGATTGAAAATTTTGAATTCTTGTTCGGATTATGCATTTGGTATGAAATGTTGAAAAACGTAAACACCGTTAGCAAGATTCTTCAAACCGAGGATATGCAAATTGATGTTGATATCATTAGATTACACGAGCTTATTGATTTTTTTAAAGATTTCAGGAACACGGGATTTAATTCTACGATGGTTGATGCCAAAGATATAGCCCAAATGTTGGATATTGAACCAGTTTTTCCTCAAAAAAGAATTATTCGTAAAAAGAAATAGTTCGATGAAGATACAAACGATGAAGAACAGATGCAAACACCGGAAGAGTCTTTCCGAATCAATTACTTTTTGCAAATTGTGGATAAAGCTCTTGTTTCATTGATGAATAGATTTGAGCAATTCAAAGAATATAATCACAGATTTGACTTCTTATTTGATTTAAAAAAAGTTCACTTCTACAGATGATGAGAAACTGAAAGATCATTGTTTAAAACTTGAGGAATATTTGAGACATGATTTGCAATCTGATATTAATGGAAGAGGGCTATTTTCAGAATTAAAAGTATTGAAAGTTATGTTGTCAAAAGAAAAAACAAAAGCAATTGAGTTGCTGAATTTCATAAATTCTTATTCTAAAGAGTTAAATTTTCCTAATGCTTGGATTGCATATAGAATAATTCTAAGTATACCAGTTACAGTTGCCTCGGCCGAAAGAAGTTTTTCAAAGCTAAAGTTATCAAGTCTTATCTTCGTCTCACTATGTCACAAGAAAGATTAAATGGTTTGGCACTTTTATCGATTGAACAAGATATGCTCAATAAACTTGAATATGACAATATTATTAGTAATTTTGCAAATCAGAAGGCTAGAAAAATGTTCATAAGCAATTAGTATTAATTTTGTTGTACGACTTGATTTACTGTTACGAATGAAGTTATTTTTTTTCCATCTCTCGTTATTTATAAACAATATAAATTATCTCGATGATTTAATTAACAAATATAACATTAGTTTTGTATCGGGGCCTTATTTTCATAATTCGCTTTAGGTACCAAAAGCGCTAGGACCGGCCCTGCTACTATCTGTCAACATCCTCTCTTCCACAACCACAAACATCACTCAACCACACCACCCATTGCTGTACTCAAGAACCGTTGTTGCTCAATCACCCCTCTCACCATCCATCATCAGCATTACCACTGTAATTATTTCTACCTACACAAAGTTACTACACTGACCTTCAATTACCACCAGCATCTCACAAACCCACAACTGCACTTATACTATCTTCTACTACTGCCAACAACCGCTACCTCTGCGAACATCTGCCGCACCTCTACAACTTCCTTTCACCTTACATACAAACCCGTCATCTCCACTCCCCTTCATCATCACTGCCTTCCACATTTCCACCTCTGCCAATCGCCTCGAATAAAATCCCATCCTTCATCATGCAATCGAACCAGAACCCAAATCGCCTCACCAACCAGCAACATCAGACCCTCGACAGCGACCTACCCAGATCCCATCGCCTCATCTAAACCCAATTGAATTTCTATTTTGTTTTGAATTCGTGAATTCGTGAATTGGATTAGGAATTAGCTGTGAAGAATAGACTTCTGTTTGGGAATTTGATTGTTGTTTTAAATGGGGCCTGCACATATCTGAGTTCGCTGATTTTTTTTAGCGAGATTTTAAATCGGGCTGGGCTTGTAGGCTTGAATTCAGTTTTCTTTCTTTTTCTTAAATTTATTTTAATTTGTTTAGCTTTCTTTGCTAAAAAAATTGTTTTGGTTTGTTTAGTTTTGTTTTTCCTTTGTTTTAAGTTTTCTTTTGTTATATTCTTTTTTGTTTAAAAACAAGCACCAAGTATTGAAATTGTTTAGTTTTATTTGTTTTGTTTTTCATTTGTTTTAGTTTCTTCTTTGATATATATATATATAGACACACATGTGTGTGCATATGTATGTATGTATGTGTGTGTGTGTGTGTATATATAAATTATATATGTATATACTTTGGCATATACATATATAATTATTGTAAAACCAACGACCATAGAATTATTGTGAAATTTCTTAAAGAAAACATCTTTCGAGGTTCGGCATGCCTCGCACAATAACCAGTGATAACGGAATCCATTTTTACAATCGTTCTTTTGAAACTTTAATGAAGAAATATGCGATAACCCATAAGTTATCCACTCCGTATCACCCTCAAACTTGTGGCCAAATTGATGTTTCAAATCGTCAAATAAAACAAATCTTGAAGAAAACAGTTAACAAACATTGAAAAGATTGGTCTTAGAAATTGACCGACTGCTTTGGGCTTATCGTACTACTTTTAAAACTAACATTGGGATGTCCCCATTTAGTTTAGCTTACGGGAAAGATTGCCATTTACCTGTTGAAACCGAATACGAAGCATTGTGGGCAATAAAGAACTTAAACTTTGATCTCGATAAAGCTTGCGAAAACCGAAAACTACAACTCAATGAACTAGAAGAACTTAGGAACGATGCGTATGAAAATGAAAAAACCTACAGAGAAAGAACAAAAGTTTTTCATGACAAATCTATCCTAATAAAAACATTTTCGTCTAACCAAAAAATTCTTTTATATGACTTTAGATTTCATTTATTCTCTGGGAAACTAAAATCGAGATGGACCGAACCATTTGTGCTACAAACTGTTTTTCCACATGCTGCCATAGAAATACAAAAACTCAAGGATGGAACGATTTTCAAAGTCAGCGGTCATCGTCTGAAAACTTTCTTGGAATTACCAAGTAATCATGAGGAGGAGCTCACAATTCTTCATGAGCCATGCTAGTCTAGTAAGAAATGTTAACCCTCTCTTGTAAATATGTACACATATTTTCTCCGTTGCACTCATTATATCATGCACACACCGTGAGGATGTAACGACCCGATATTTTCAACAATTCGCATCCGCACGTGTCAGACTTGAATTGCTCAAAATACTACATTGTAAACAAAATTTGGCAAATGTCAGAATATACAGTAAATAAATCAATCATAGAATCACAGATATAGAGTAATATAATAATAATATAGCGGAATAGATAAATAGTAGTTCATGAAGCTACTATATAAACATTAGAGTTAGAAATAAAATACAACAGAATCTCTCAAATACAGTGAAGTCTCCAATACAAACCGATGTCCTCTCAGAACAAATCAACCGAAAAAGCTGAAAGCTGAATCAATAGTTGGATCTCCAAGCGAAGCTCCAAACTCCAAAGGTGAGTCTCAAATACTGTATCACTTCAGTCTGACCCGAGCATAAAGCAAAACACAAAACACTCGAGTCAGGATTAACATTCTTATATCAATATATCCAACCCAAGTGAAATATCAACTGAAATATAATTAACTTAAAGGATGTTTGGGATAACGATCCTCTAAGGATTCGTGGAACTATCTATAAGGTAGGAATATACACCATAACATCGTGGTCATTTCAACTTAATTTACTTCAAAACTAAAATATCATTTTCCTTTCAAATATAACTATTTCCCAAAATAGTATATATACATATATATATATATATATATATTAAATAATTTATAAAGAAAGTATTTTCAATTTCCTCAGATTTCACAAATCGCTTCAAAAATCAACTCGACTTTCCCATTCAAATAAAATTCAATCTCAATTTATCAATTTCCATTCGATTCAGTTTTCTAAATAACAAATTCAAATTTTATTGGTTTCAAATATAGATCTGAATCACAAATAAACCATTTAAATTCCAGTATATTTCAAAGCTTTAATATTCCACATTTCAAAGTTAAATTTAACCATTTCATATAGATCTCGATTTAACCTCATAATTATTTAGTCTTGAAATATTCTCTCATTAAATTCAATATCATTTAAGTGACCTTAAATTACATTTTTCGAAATATTTCCTTAATTTATTTAAATGTGAAATATTCATTAAATCACTTAAATCAAACATCCAGTTATAAAATCGTATCTCTAAATTTCACATTCAATAGTTTCAAATCGATTTAACTAAATAAAATTCTTAATTTAATACCATTTCAACTAAATCCAAATTTATCTTCCCAACCTTAACTTATTCAGATTATTGCAACAATCTATTTTAAAATATAGATTTGCATACTTACTTAACATATTATATGTATTAAATCAATCTTAATTAAATTAAATATTATTATTAAATATATATATAAAATTTCCATTTATAGATAATGTCTTAAGAATCAATATTTATTAAAACCATATATTTCTTTCCAAAACCATAGAAATTATTTAAATATATTTATTTGTGACCAACGGTGTCTGTATCTAATTTCGTATCTTATGGTCAAGTAATACAGATATTTATCATTTCAATCCATACGTTAAATATATACGGGTGGATATCATTTCAACCCGTAATCCCAAATTCAATTCAAATGAAAATCGCTTGGGTTTATCATTTCAACCCATAACGATTTTCTCCTATTCTAAAGTCCGTTCGGGTATGTATCATTTCAACCCATGGTGAATTCTATACTAACAGGGAACCTGCAGAGTGATAACAGATAATATAAAATAACAACAAGCATATATCATCAATAGCAATATAATATAAATATCAGAATATGGTGTCATATACCACAGGTGAAGAGTTACAGATAATGGCATATATAACAGTTTAAATAACTAACAGTAGCGTATTGCAATTGTCGTTTCAATTGAAATCAAATTTAATATAAGAACGTGAATCGTGAGTGATTGCTCACCTTTCAAGGCTAGAGAGAAGCACGAGAATGAGATGAATTATGAATCCAAGCACGAATTCCAAAGCAAAACAGAATTGACATGCATTGGACGGATAAAGCTGATAAATAGGAAAAAAAAAAGGAAAATCAATCGGTTTGATAGAGACGAAAAATCGACATTTGAATCAAGATAAATATATAAAACTTCAAATAAATGTTTAAATTTAAAATATTATAAAATAATATATATTATCTTTCAAGGCCGCGTGCATTCTAAATCAAAGTATGTATAAAATCAATAATAAGATTAAAAATGCAGGCCGCCATTTATATATACACATGCAAACCAAACTTATATTTATGCAGTTACACAACAACATATGTATACTATATATACCCAAAATATTAACAACCGTATACTTCGAATAAATTAAAACTATATATATATATATATATATATATATATATATATATATATATATAAAACGAACAGTTAAAATATCAGCAATAGTTGTATACATGTTCAAACTTTTGAACAGAACAAATCAAAATAAAATAATATATATCTCTATTCTTAAACTAACCTTTATAAATTTTATAACTTACATAACCCAAAATCTTATAACTCATATAACGTAGAATGTTAACACTATACATATATACTTCTCTTCCAAACCCAAACTATTTATAAACTTTATATATATAAGACTAATATGCTACTGTTAAAATATATGGGCAATTCTTATTCACAAAACATCAATTATTTCATCAAATTTTCACTGTACACATAGCAACTTTGATTTTATACAACTTGCAAAACAAATAGTGTGGCCGAAGCCATATATTAACTGAAAGCTTTAAAACTTATATTTTATTATAAGTAGAAATGTTATTAACCAAAAATAAATCTAAGAGTTTTCTAGACCGATATTTTAGCAACATCGGTATAAGTATCTCCACACAACAGCCACTATGAAAACATTTGAAAAAGCATACTTATATAAATCCAACCTTTTGTTATTATCATTATAAATATATAAATACGTGTGTGTGTGTGTGTGTGTGTGTATATATATATATATATATATATATATATATATATATATATATATATATATATATACCATCTTATATCTCTGTAACTCAAATATTATAAAAATCTATCTAACATGAAGCTACAACTTCACTTGTCATATAGTATATAGCAATCAATTTATACAGCAGCAAATATATATAACACATACACGCAAAAATTTAAGTATGCGTACCAATATTCATAACCCGAAGAAGATGAAGAGTGGTCAAAACGAGCTGGGTTTTGCAGCTCTGACCGAAGTCAAACGAGATGATCTCAGCCATCGTTATTTGGTGCTCTAGCCGTGCACATGCCGAGGAGGAGAGGGCAGAAAGGTCGGTGAAAGGCGAGATTGGTGGGAAAAAGTGGTGTGTGGCGGAGCTGGCCTCGATGGTGGATGGGATGGTGGCTTCGAGGTGTAGGAAAAGTGAGAGGAAGAGGATGGCTACCGTGTGTGATCTGTGTTTTTGGTGGCTCGGTGGAAAGTGGAAGCACGGATGGGGTTAGAAGCTCTGAGGGTGATGGGTTGGTTGCTGACTCGAGCTATGAAGAGGTGTGTGGGCGCTAGGTTTTGCATGGAGGAAATGGTTCAAGCGGTGAGTTGAAAGGTGGTCGTTCCAGGCGGGAAGAGAGAGGTGGTGCTATGTTTTTTTTTCCTTTTTTTTTCCGAAAGGAGGAGGCCTGAAGAGAAAGTGGCCCCGCCGAATTTGAAGAAGAGAAAGAAAATAGAGAAGAAGAAGAGATGATGTCAGGCTTTATAAAAGGACAGTAACTGAAAGAAAGAAATGAACAAATTGAAACGTTAGAAATAAAAGAATTAAACGTAGCAATGAATTGGAAAGAGTGATATCCCCTTAAATTAAGGAATAATAAAAGCAACAGCTATGTTGACAGGTGAAAGGCACGGGAAAGAAACGGTGGTGTGGGGTTTCTGTGTTTGCAAAAGTCGTGATTTTTTTTGTTTTGTTTCGGCCATGAATCGATTAGCAAAATAAAGAGGCGATTGAAATAAACATACCACAAAAGAAAATGAAACGATATTAATAACTAATAGTTGAATATTTCCTTTGGAATATGAAAAGCAGCGACTATTGGATTATACGGTAGATGAATAGTTGTTAGGGAAATCAATGGACGCAACCAAACGGTTACAGATACGATTATCCGTTACGCGAATTTCTACGCATTTCGGACACCAAAAAACTAAAGTGAATATATCGAAGAGATCAGCACGACAAAACGATCAAAATAGTATATAGATATCAGTGATACAATTGAATTATAAAAATTTGAATTTCTGCTAGCGGAAAAAATGCAGCAAAAACGCGGAAAAATAAGATCGACTGAGCTAAAGAAGTCCAAATTTGGAAAAACAAAAATTGACGTCTCAGTCAGAAGATGTTTTAGAATTTTTCTATGTAAAAATATTCGGGTTTGAAAAATATTTTATTATCAACAATTATTAACTGACTTGAATTTAATAGAATTTCACAACTACATAAACTTTCATGAAATCAGATGAAAATTTACCATCTTCTATATTTAAATATACGTATTCCAATATAAAATTTTAATTTCAAATTTCATTATTTAAAATTTCTTCAAAGTTCAATTGAATACGTTAATAAAACCATTAAAATTTACGGGTCGTTACAGGGAACATAGTTAAAAAGTAAGTTTGTGGGGGGGGGGGGGGGGGGGCTCTCATCTTCATTTTTAATTTTCATGGCGTTTTTGAATCTTCATTTTCTTTCCAAAACTCAAAATTTCTAAAAAATATCTCAAAATTTCTAAATCTCAAACATATTTTCTTTTTAGCATTTTGATTTATTTTTGAAAAAACACAATAGGATAAGTATAAGTTTTGGTTATTAAATTAAAATTTCGGAAAATTTATTTGGCTTAATAGAAATAAAAATAAAGTTTGATTACAGATAACGATGGTTTAACTAGTATATAGGAAGATTTATGTGTGATAATTATGAAGTATATCCTAATTGAAAATCTTTTTTTAAAAGTGTGGTAGATTTAAAGTAAAGGTGATAATATTTTAATTATTTTAAGTTAAGTGGTACTAAGATGATATTGTAAAACTCTCCCTTTCTAAAGAAATATTGAAAAAGAAATATTTTTGTATATATGTATATATTTTATTAACACCTAGAGTCATGTGTTCAAACGCAAGTGTGAATACTTGCCATTCTTTGTACCCTTCTCAGGTAAGCCCAAAAGTTAGTGCATGATCGGTATATTTGGCTTTAGTATATCTCAGTTAGGTGTATGTATGTAAAAATTCATTCATTAATAATGCATATAGTCGATAGGTGTACACACTTGTGTGCATTCGTCATGCTCTGCATTCCCCTCACGTAAGCCTGCGAGGCAGTGCATGGGTCATATATCCGGCCTCAGTTTTCTGAGTTAGGCATATGTAAATATTGTTAATTCCAATATAGTTTTCAACTAAAGAGTGAGTAAGCAATTAAAATTCAAGCACTATTTTCACTTATTTGATTTGATTTGTTATTCAAAAGAAATGAAAATGCCACTTTGAAAATCCATGATTATCAACCAAGGATCCATTCCATAGTTTCACTGTGTTATCAACCACAACTAGCCAAACTAGAGTCAATTTGTGATGATTACTTAATTTTTGTTTGAAGTTTGACGATTAAAAGGATTTAAATTTCGAAATAATGACCAAAACTTATATTTAACTTATTCGTGTCGATTTGAAAGTAAATTCTTTATTTGTAAATATTTTCAAAAACTTGCATTCGTCTTCTTGTAAATAAATCTTGCACTTAAGAATTTCTCATGTTGCGTTTGGATTTTATGGGTAGTATCCACTGAAAAACCCTCACGAGACAACATTCGTCCTATTAGGGACACCTAGATGTCTAACGACTTGTTGCATATGCTCAATACAATCGTGTTTCCTGTGAAAATGGGTTTATCTTAGTTTTCCTTTTTCGAGGACGAATAAAAAGATAAGTGTGGAGGTGTTTGATGTGCACGTAAATGTGCATATATTTACATGCATATTTAATTTATTTTAACTTACAAAATGGCATAATTGGGTATTTTTGCACGTTTAAAACCAAATTTCAAATACGCCTTCAAGTCATCATTCATACATCAACGTGGGGGTAAAATAGTAAGTTTGTGCATGAATTAATTTTGAGAATATTTATTTGAACATTTTCTTTTTAATTATAGGAATCTTTGGATGGAAATATGAAGGTGTCTCATGGAAATATGCATGCACAAGAATGAAAACAACGGAATGATGATGAAAATAATTCAAACTCATGCATCATGGAGTACCCCACCTACCCACTTACCTTAATCTACAATTAGAAGCTAATGCACAAGTTAGTGGAGGTTAAAGTTTCATGCATACTTGATGATGGATTAATTAGAGACTAACGATTACTTGGTGGCCACACTTCATAAGGGATATTTTGGGAAGCCCCAAAAATATGGATTAGGGTTTTCTTCATGTATAAATAGCCCTCTTGTGTACATATAATGGATCTTATCTTTTAATTACTTAGAAAATTAGAATGCAAATTTTCACTTCAAATCAAACATGAAATAAAAATTCCATCCTAAGCCACTTGTTCTTTTACTTCTTTATTGTTCTTATTTTATTTTCTTGTTCATTTTTATTTACATTCTCTCTCATTTCACGTTAGTAACTTAGCTTTACTTTTATGCAACTAGTTTAGATCTTCTTTTATTCTAACAAGTATATATGCATGTCCAATTGGATCTGCATCTATACATGCGTACATTAATTAAATATTGCGCTTGTGTAGCGTTACCACATACTATGTAGATACGACATAATAGAACATCAATTAATAACAAAACAATTAGCAAGACAAATTATTATAAATTGGGTAACATAGTTGATAATGCAATATATTATGATAGTCATCCAAATTCCAAAACAGAAAATAAAGAAAAATAAAACAAAGAATGATTTTATTAAAATTAAATCGCCCATTGCATGAACTTCAAATGATAAAATAGCTGAAACATCATTATATAACTAATGACACTTGGTTAAAAAAGACATGATGATGCATCTTCAAGAAAAAAAATTAATAGTCGCAGTTAGGCAATCATCACATATCTCATCCTCCTTCGTCCAATTGGACCTGCATCTAATCACAATGTGCATACAGTGATTCAAGCATTAACCACAATATTATTTGACTACTTCATTATTTCGTTTAAAATGAAGTGATTTTTTTTGCTTTATCCACTGATATAGTACTTTGTTGCTTTATTCGATACATCAAATTAGCTATTATCTTAAAATTGGTAACCATTATCAAATATATAACTAACTCAAAGTTTATCTCCTCTATTTGAATATAAAAACACTTTGCTAACCTAAAGACATAAAATTTAGAAAACTATGTATAATACAGAGTGAACCATGTCTGACTTGTGCTGTGCACATAAAATGTGCTCGTAGAAAATATATTTGGATACTTCCTAGTGTATTCAAATTAGCTAATATTTCATAAAAGAAAAACATAAAGCACAAAATTATCTCAAATTGGACATGTTACATTTGATTCAATCTTCTATAAAAGCCATCATGGCCAAATCAATAGAGAAATTAGCAAAAACTTATGGCAAGGCAAAAACAATAGGAAATTTTAGTATAAATGATTTCAAGGGGCCAAGTCGCATTGATGCAACATATATTATAAATGGATGGATAGATGAAAGCATGTGATGTGTGCCTTTAAGTAATCATGTAAATCTAATTGTGAATGCAACTAGTACAGAAATATTCACTACAAAACCAGATGGCTTTAGTGACGGCTAAAAGGCATCACCTGTCGTCGCTATTTAGGTCGCCACCACGCAGTAAAGTGACGGCTCCATCACCAAAATAGCGACGGCTGGCGACGCTTAGGTGGACACGTGGAAAATTTTGTTAAAACAAGTATGGCACCACAAGCCGTCGCTAATCTCAAACAAATTACCGTCGCCAACCGCCGCTAAACTAGGTAAATAAACCGTCGCTTAGCCTGGAATAAATTTCCAGTTCCAATTTTGCCTTTCAGCCAATCCAACCACACGACCAACACATATATATTCATTTTCACAAGCAATACCACTTCATCCATCATATAATCTCACATATATCACAAATAATCATATATATATATATATATACTATCCAAATCTAAATATTACCCATTAAACAACCAATACCAATCAAAAAGAACCACCTAACTCCATAAAAAAATATAACCATACAACCAAATACTATCCACCAGTTACATATATACACAAATGTTCAATAAATCATCAAACATAACAACCAACCAACATGTATCAAATATATAAACAAATGTCACTTGACTGGAAAACAAGATAATGAAAATCGAGTAGAAACACAAGCATACCTACTCATTATCGTGGCCTGACCGGTCCTCTCTAGGCATCACCACATGCTGTGCCAAGTAGGCTGCAATATGCTCGTCCAGATGTTGCGCCAGTAAACTGTTCCCCAATCATTTATCTCCTCCAGCGTTTTTTTCATTTGAACAATCTCCTCCTCGACTTGGGATCTCCTGTAAGCCCTCTGGGACATTAACGCCTATGAAATAGTAGATATTTAGTTATAATTTATGAACATTATAAACAGTATGAATGAAAATAGTTGATTAATTATACGACTAATATTTATAATTAACTGTTGTACATTGTTTGCAATTTATTTATTTCAATTATTTAGCTTCCATATTCAATTTATAATTTGTTCATTTAAATTCATTTGCATGTGTGAATTTATATATTGATAAATGAAGAAATTTACCTCTCGATTTCCATGACCGTACCACTTATTTCGCAAAGACGGATCAATAATGGCATCCCAAATATGGTTCGAATCCTTAATTGTAACCTCTACCTGGCTGGTGGATTGTGCTACTCGAGCAATCTCCACTTCGTACCTCTCCTGCATTTACGAACAATTGTTAGACACGATAAATATTCAATTTAAAGTTTATAAAATGTGAAATATAAGGAATATGAAACATTGTCATTAAGGATAAGCATGTTTACCATTACGGATCTCAATTTAACGTCCGCCCACTCATACGAAACATTACCTTCCCCATCTGTCTATTCAACGGCATGCGTGGCCGTGATCACCTCGGCCATAGTAGGCTCGCGATTGTATCTCGCCGCTTGAAAATGTGTGTGTGTGTGTGTGTGTGTGTGTGTGTGTGTGTGTGTGTGTGTGTGTGTGTTTGTATGAATAACCAATGTTCCAAATATTATTAAACAACATTTTAGATTTTTATAAACATAGTTTATAAATTTACCAACTCTCTCCTGTGTTCCTGTAAGGATTTAGATCCGCAATGGTGTAACATAGGATTTTAATTCCTATTAGCACGATTTCGAGTAAATAATGCCTACAAATTTGGATACACGATTAACAAAATTACTGTAACTAATATACAAAATTTTAAAAAAAATTTAACAACAATGCAAAAATATATAATTTACTTTCACTTCTGAAGTGTCCTAGGCTCGAAGATACTCAGCCTACATATCTGCGCCCATCCAGTTTGGATTTTTACCTGCATTTTTAGCCTTAGACAGAGTGTCCCTATAATTTTTCTCATCCTTTTATTCTAGTGATTGGTAAAAATGTCCATATCCTCTAGATCTACACACACGAATGCCTGAATATCGAAACTAGTTTGAATTATCTAAATTCTATTAATTTTCAACTGAAATTAAAAACTTATACTTACGAGTACATCGGCCAAAATACATTCTTGATATGTGGTGGGATGCTGTCCCAACGAGGCTAACAACCGGACAACCTACTCATAATGCCTTTCTGGAAACTTGTAGGATGAAAATTCGTAGGCTCCACCTCAAATCCCCTGTACAAAATTTGATGTAGATATTTAATAAATTTTAAAAAATACTTCAAATAATTTTGATACTTACCTGGCGCTTTTGGAACTTCCTCCGCCAGTGAGCGTAAATCCGATGCAGTGCCACTGGCACCTGCATCGGAAGATGAAGAAGACTCAGATCTCTGACTACGTCTCCTGCCAGACATATCTATCACAGAGAATAATATCATAGAATGAAAGGACATAAATTTATTAGTACAAAGCATGTTTCAGTAATCATCACATAAAACTTCCACTAAATCATAATACATGGGACAAGATCTCATGAATACTAATATAATAATTTCAAAACAGAATAGTACATAGCTCAGAACATAGTCGTCATTAATAATACATAGCTCAGAATAATATGTAGCTAAGAATAATACATTATACAACAAACGATGCAAATATTCAGAGCTTTCAGTCTTCGTCGTTTTCTGATTCAGACTCAGTCTCGTACCCTATCTCGTTTTCTTCGGTACTTTCAAATGCGTCTAATAAAACATTCAATTCATCATTCAACGGCCCTAAATAAATGCCATCGGTTATTACTATTTCTGTATTTGGTTCAAGATCCGCTTGATACGCTGCTTCGTTTGGAATATTATTTCCATTAAACGTAAACGTTGGCTTTGTTTGAAAAACAGCCGACCAATCCGCTTTATCTCTTTTTAAGGATGGAAACGGAGAAAAATAAACTTGTAATGTTTGCTTGGCTAATATGAAAGGATCATACTTATAGTAATACGAGGTATGCGTTATTTCAGTAAGCTTAAAATCTTTGTGCACATTGATTCCAGAACCAGTAACATTACCGAACCAATTGCATTTGAATAAAAAAAAAATTCTGTAGGTTCTACATAATATGTCAACTCTAGAACCTATGTTGAGATGCCATAAAAATCTTTTATATGCTCATCTGTATCATCGCTACCTTTGACAAATATATCGCTGTTATACGTTAATTTTTCAGCCCTGTAATCTTTCGTATTGAACTTAAATCCATTGACGAAGAATATTGGATAAGTCTTCACTTTTTTTTTTGGTCAGATCACAAGATGTCGTGAACCTTCAGCAATGACACAGTTTCTTGGATCATAAAGGTAGTCCGAAAACCATTTAGCAAATTCTTTACTGAGATCGCTAGACGGATGCTGTGATTCGTAGATACTTCAAATTTATAATATTGGTTATAATTAATATGTATGTATAAGTGAATTATATATGAATTAATTATTACCTAACAAATGGTGCAACTTCAGCAGAATTTAGAAGAACGTATATATGTGCTACATGGTAATCTCCATCATCTCACCAAATTTCCACACATTTTCCAGCAAGTCGACCATGTTATCTAAAAATAGATAATATTATTTGAGAAGAATCTTGTTCAATGACTTCATCATTACGAGGAATGCTTACAAACGGTAAGTTCATATCATCACTGAAGTAATTAGAGAAAAAGAACGAAGCTTCTTCTTTGAGATATGATTTGCAAATCGAATCCACAACTCGTGTTTTTTGTCTAACTTTTTTCTTCAGATGATTCAAGTACATAAATATTGTAGATATTCAATATTACCTCTCAAATGGATACATCAATCCATATTGCACAGGACCTCGAAAAAGTGCTTCGGATGGAAGATGAATAGGTAAATGCTCCATTACATTAGAAAAACCTGGCGGATATATTTTCTCCAGTTTGCAAAATAGTATGGGGATTTCTACTTTATGTTTATGTATACGATCTACTTTTACTGTCGTCGAACAAAGTTGTTAATAAATCATACTTAAATCTGTTATAGCACTCCATACTTTTAGTAGCAGCAGTTCTTCGAAAGCCACATGTAGTATATATTCCATCATGATATGACAATCGAGACTTTTCATCCCACTCAATTATTGTTTTTAAAGTCTTTACATCTACGAAGATCAGAAGTAATCCCATCGAGAAATCTTAGTTTTTCCATCCACTTAAGCACGAGTTTTACTTGCTTGCCGTCTAGCTCATAACATGCTTTCGATTTTTTATTGTCATTGGGCTTCACATGAAGTTCGGTGGATTTACAATAGTTTGCTGTATCAAGTCTTGAATTCAAATCATCCTTAGTTTTTCCCTTTACATTCAAAATTGTATTAAACACATTATCAAACAGGTTTTTTTCCATTGTGCATCATGTCAATATTATGTCAGAGTAAGAGATTTTTTCAATATGGTAATTCCAAAAATATACTTTCTTTGCACCAATTATGAATGTCCGATTTTCCTGGAATGTCAATTTGCACTCCAACATCATATATCTTTGGATAGTCCTTTAAATTTTCATACAATTCTTTGCTTGACCAAATCTTTGGTTGTTTCATATTATCTTCTCTGTTGGCTATAATGTGTTTTCTATCTCTTCCATAAGTATGATTGGGACGGAGAAAAAAACCGATGACAATCAAACCAAGAAACGTTCTTCCCATGCCGTAAAGAAAATGTTCATGTTTTTTCCATGCAATAAAGGCAGGCTAGCCGACCGACCGTACTCCAAGCAGAAAGAATGCCATATGCAGAAAAATCATTAATAGCCCATAATAAAGAAGCGAACATAAGAAAAAAAATTTCTCAAAATGTCGTATGTTTCAACTTCATTTCACAGTTTTTTCAACTCTTCGATCAATGGTTGCAAATAAACATTAATTCCTTGTGTTGGAACATGAGGTCCCGGGGCAACAATAGTGAGAAACATATATGGTGTTTTCATACACATCCACGAAGGTAAATTATATGGAGTAATGATAATTGGCTAGGATGAATATTTACTACCAAACTAAGAGAATGGTGAAAATCGATCCGTACATAAACCAAGTCTGACATTACGACTTTCTGCAGCAATGCAGGATAAGTCTTATCGAAATGTTTTCATGCTTCTCCGTCAGATGGATGTATCAAAGTTCTTTCTTCCGGTGTTCTCTTATTGTGCCATCGCATATGACATACCGTAGCAGAAGATGTATATAACCTTTGAAGTCTGGGAGTGATGGGTAAATAATGCATTCTCTTGTATGAAACTTCTTTTCCTTTCTTCTTTCTTGGTTTGTATCTTTCCTCGTTACATATTCTGCATTTTCTAAGGTCAACGTCATCTTTACAATGCAACATGCAACCTTTTAGACATGTATCTATCTTTTCATATGACATACCGAAAGCATACATCAGTTTTATCACTTTATAATGACTATCGCACATCATATTATTGGGTGGCATGTTTCGTTTTGCAACTTGTACAACAGCTGTAAAAGCAGCTTCTGTAAGGTTGAATTTTGATTTCATAGTAATGTATTCGGCGGTTACTGATAGTTCGATTCCGCTTTTACAACAGTCCCACAACGGCCTCTTAGCAGAATCCAATAAATCTACATTCTTTTAGCTTCCGCAGTCGGTTCTTCTTCGACATTTACATCTTCATCGTTAGCTTGAATGGTAGGAAACATTGATCGTGCTGCATCTTCCTCCATATTCTCTATCGGATTCGTCATAATATTATCATCCTCTAATGCTACAAGATTGGTGTAGGTTCAATAAGTTCTCCATACGATCCCAGAATTAATAATTTGACACGAAACCATATTTATACAAATGTACTTCAACTATATCTGGTTTCCAATGCTTCAAATGTTGGCACTTACTATACGGACAACAAATTTCTTCGTCATTTCGATTATTAGATTTTAGCGAATTTAGTAAATTTGTGTACGTCGTTATAGAAATGTTCCTTTATTGAACCTTTCCTACCAATTCTGACTTCATACATCCAAGTACGGTCGAAGAAATAATCGAAAATTTATCCTGATTTGAAAATGTATGTTAGTACTTTTGACGGCGCTTCAGTTTACTTTTCTTCTACGCATAACTTGCACTCAAATGGTATATTGTTATTGTTTTTTCTAAAATAAAGTAAAGCCATTTAGGAATAAAAGCTTCACACACCATACTTCTGTCTAATTTCGACAGCACTTCACTTTTCTTCTACGCATAACTTTGCATCCAAGGGGTGTATTTTTGTTGTTGTATTTTTCAAAATAAATTAAAATCTTTTGGGACTAAAGGCTTTAATTTTTTAGCGTTAATTATTTGTTGAAATAATATTTAATGCTTATTTTCAAAACAACATTATATTAATTTAATTTTTTTTAAAATCGATTTGGGTAAAATATTTATTCTTGTTATATTTATTTTTCAACTTTTTGAAAAATCGGTTTTAGTACAATATCTGTTATTATATTCATTTCTTAATTTCTTCACAAAATCGATTTTAGCAGAATATTTATTGTTGTTATATTCATTTTCTAATTTTTTTACAAATTCGATTTTAGCGGAATATTTGCTATTGTTATTTTCATTTCTAAATTTCTTTACAATACAATATTTGTTCTTGTTATATTAATTTCTTAACATTTTATAAAACCAATTTCAGAAAAATATTTGTTGTTATATTCGTTTCTTAATTTTTTTACAAAATCGATTTCATTAGAATTATTTGTTGTTGTTATGTTCATTGCTTAATTTTTTTACAAATCTATTTTACTAGAATGTTTGTAGTTGTTGTGCTCTTTTCAAAATTTGATAATTCATTCAATAATTAATAATTTATTTAATAAATTTGAAAATTTAAAATTTATTTCAATATTCAGCTAACAATTCAAAATGTTAACTTAACTATTTTGTAAACTAAAATTTTAACCTACTATTTTATACTCACCACTAAAACTTATAATTAACACACACTTATCAAACATTGTACACTTATCAATAAGCATATATTAATCAACGATTACAAACTAATTTTTGAGTTTTAAATCAACCCTTATTTTTGTTTACAATTCAAATAATCAAACCACTTATTAACTTCCCTAAATCAACTACCAATATCATCAACTAATACATAATAGTCATCAATTTCAAAACCATAATCACGTAATTTCCTAAATTAGGGTTTTAATTATATACTCAAATCAACTAACAAACTATATTATCATCAACTACTAAGATATGATCATCAATTTTAAATCCCTAAATCGGCCAATTCTATATTCCTAAATCATCAACTAATTTAGTTTATACCAAAATTAAACATAGATAATGGAGAGGAGGAGATACCGGCAAGTTTAGAGAGCTTGAAATGGCGATGGAAGGCAGCGACGGTGGGAGGCGGCGGAGGCGGTGGATGGTTGTGATTTTGGAGGGAAGCTCAATTTTTTTGAGGGGAGGGGAGAGTGATTGTTTCAGTCGTGAGTTTCTGCCTGTATCTTCAGATCGTGCGACGGCTAGCGTCAGCTAGCGACGGTCGCTTGTTTTAGCCGTCGCTAGCCGACGTAAAGGGCTACCGCAATTGCCAGCCGTTCTACTAGTGATTGTGTGGCATGGTACAAAATTTGTTGGTTATGGATGCCAAAATTGTCCAAATGGTAGGGTCTGCTGTTTGTTTATACTGGCGGGAACAAAATAATCTGTTAAAAAAATTTATAAAGGAAATATACAGTCGAAAACAACAATGTGAAGCGGTGAATAAATAGTGTATTAAGGGCTTACGATTACATGTGAACTATAAATAATATTGTTGTGCCATTTGATTGATAGTTATCCACCGGCGCAGAAATTAGCTAATAGTTGTCCACCGAAGCAGTTTATCATATGATATTAGGAATCCAAGTTCTATTTTTAATGCTTACCAAAATGTGAAATTTTGCTTGCATAGTTGAGCTGATTGCATACTCCTACTTACGTGAGCAAATTAATTGACATATTCATGCATATCTCAAAACTATGAAACTAAATCTCAACACATTAAAAGATAGAAACATAAGTAACTTAAATTTCCAAATATCGGTTGACCAAAATAAATTTATTGTGACATACAAAATATCAATCCAATTGATGCCTTTTATCTCGACCCAATTAAATAATACTTGTTAAAGAACTACATAATTTAGCTGAAATATTACAATATTCTATTCACTTCGACTTGAGTATATAACCAGACACTCATTTCATCTTCCAAGTTTCCAGTCATTTGCATAAGACAACCAAAGTTTAAAAAAAATTAGAATTACAACTAGGTAACTGAAAATATAATTAATGACAACTCTCTAGTTTCAGATAGTCAAAAGCTAAAAGTTGTTTTTCTATGAAAGGATTACAAAATTTCAGATAGAGCATACTGCCCAAAGATGGCCTTCATTTGCCTCTGTCCCTTACTATATTTGTCAACAAACTTATTGGCCAACGTTGCGTAAACAACCTAGCAAATGCATCGCTATCCATTATTACATCAATGTTTAATCGATTCGATGTCAGTTGTAATAAAAATATGAAATCAGAATGATCACTACAACCTGAAATAATAGCTATCTAACTGCTCTCAATATTTATGCAAACTTACATCAAAAAGAATTTTGCTTCTATAATACTTGATTTTATTGCAACGATCTAAACTGCTTCAACTGAATAGTAGCTGTCAATCATACTGAGTTTTACTATGTATCTAGTTTTAGGTAATTGCTTATTTCTTATTGCTATAATACTATAATATTTCCAATTTATCTAATTTTAGTTAATTTATAATTAATTTTGCTGGAGTAAAATCAAAGTATGAAAAGATACATTAAGGACAGTATCTATGCTGTAGAAATAAAATATGTAGATGTTTTCTCATCACAGTGTACATAAAGCTATAGTTATGTCTGTCATTTCTGCTCCTAACGTTAGGAGTTGGAGGCATTTGATTTTTTATTTTGTGCATTAACTTTGCTCTTAATGTCAGACCAAAATGGATTGTGAAGACTGAGCAAATGTGAAAAACAAAGATCACAAAATATTTATATCCAAAAATGGAATCTGCCATCAACTATCAATTTTTTAAATGGAATCTATAAGCTCTGTCACTTCTGCATATATGGATCATTATGATCATGAATGCATAAAAGATTACGAAAGAAAAGAAAAGTGTGAAAATTTAGTAAACAATCCGCTTTACTTTAATTTCTTTGGTTAATGGTAGTTATTAGTTTGTATATTTTTTGTGATGGTAGCTGGTAATTGTGGAATCATGTTTTGCCTGATTTTGGTGTATATTGTTTAGTTAATGTAAATGTGTTGAAACTTCATTGCTTTTCTATGATTGTTACTTTGGTTTGTTCGATTTTTAAGTAATTTGGCAAGCAACTCAACGCGGTTAATTTCTTTAGGAAATTTTACTAACATGATAACGTGGTTCGACTTTTAAAAGCAGAAGGATTTGGAGAGTTTATCCACTGCTTTCTTATGAAATATTTACATTTTAATTTCTTGCTAACCGAATACTCAAACTTCATTTTTTTTTTTTGAACTTGTACTTTATATACAACAAATCAATGGGACAACATATCCCATGTCAAATAAACGTTCGAAACCAAGTTTCGAACTTGTGACATCCTGCACCAAGCCGAATCAATTAACCACTTCATTTTTATTAAGTTGTACCGTATTTGATTTCAAGGGGAAAATTACTAAGTTCTAAGCCTCAATTGGATTTTTGGAGTGGACATTTCTATTGATGCACTACATAAAGTTTTCAATCAATTATCATTTGATTAAAGCCCATGATGGAACAATCTGTTATATTGTAAGGATAAATTAATATTTTATTGTTATTTATTTCTTTTAAATCAATAAAATAGAGTAATGCATAATGTTTATTATTAATTTAATTTAAAAGATATAGTCTTTAATGATTATTTGTTTATTCTTCTTCTCTCACCTCTAATTCTCTAACGTGGTATCATAACTTGTTCTAATATTTTGACATGTTATTGAGCTTGATTTGATATTTCAACATGGTGTTAGAGCATTTTTCGAATTTATGAATTTGGTAAATTTTTTAAGGTTGAAATTTGGATTTGTAAGTTGATAAGGTAGGAATCCTAATTAACCCTTACCTCTCATGTTACTGGCCCAACCATTTTTCACAAAAGAGAAAAAGAAAAAGAAGTATTTATCCTTAAAATTAAACCTATTACTCTCCCTTGTTCAACCATCTCTCACCTCAACCAAATCAAACAGACCTTCATTTAGCCACTTAATTCCATTGTACGCAAACTAAGTTGAATCTCAACCTTAACAACTCTTAGACCCACACTTCCCAAACAATGTGCGTTTGATCTATATTTCTATGATCATGACTCCAGAATTACAATACGCACTTCTCCATCTTTAGACTCCATTTTAGTTAGGATTATTGTACCGTTATGTCACTTCTATCCAAATAAAATTCTCATGACTGATGAGTTTACTTCTAACCATTCTCTTCAAAAACAAATCACAACAAAACATAGTAGCGAATGTAATAGAAATCAAATATTTAAATTGCATTTGCAAGCATCGCATTTAGACTCATACTTCAATTATAGAGGGAAAAGAAGATATATATCCAACATCAATAGTTTAAAGTGAAAATATCATACTACGTGATCTAAAAGAGTATCTATCACTTCATAAAAAAATGATCAATTACCTAAAACCAATTAGATACTAAGTACTTGATTAGAATTTTTTATTTAATCGATAATGTTTTTTTATTATGTATCTAATTTTAACCTCCTTTACAAAGAAAATGGATAGCTACCATGTTAACCTGAATTCACATCCTTATTTCATATAGCAAATTTTCTGGGTATGAAATTTGTTAATAACTTAATTATTTAAAGGTACATTAATCCATCCATCCATCCAAGCTAGTATTTTAACACAATAAAGTAATAAGTAATGGATCTTTCGAAAATAACCTGTAATGCAATTACCACCATAAATCCACGTAATGCAACACCTAAATTAAAATTAAGAATCAACATGTAAATTAAAATATAGATACTAAAACAAAAGTAGAGTATTATATGAAATTTGTCTGGTACTAGTAGTAAGCATAGAGTAGATGGAAAAAACGCAGAGCACATTAAGAATTCAAAGGAGTAAGTAAAATACCTAAATCGCGGTCGAAGTTGTGTATGGAAGCAGCAGCGCCAAAAAAATATTGTTGATGGAGACAGTCGAAGTTTGAGATGTTAGATCTAAATTCGTTAGATTATTGATTGGTTGATAATCGCTGGATAACCGCAGTTTGGGATTTTCAGATATCAGAGTGAAGCAATCTATTATGTGTGAGTAAAGGAGATGAAATCAATTACGTAATTCTGCAGCGTTGAAGGAATGAGGGCTAGGGTTTCTTTGTGAAGTAGTAAACGGGGTAGGAAAGGTGAGAAGGGTATAATCGGTACTTCAAAAAGACACTGTCGATTTCCTATTGGTGGAATTATTATTATTAGTAGTAAAGATTAGCTCTTACCTTCTTTGCTTTTGTTTAAATATTGAAATTTACATGTATTGATTTGATAACCCCTTCAATTTAGGGGTAATGCAGCTCTCTAAAAGTATGTAAATTTAACATATTTTGTGATTTATGGTCTCATTTATGCTTCATGGAAGTGAATGTTGATGTAAGTTTATAAAATGAAATTTGATAGCCTATGTTGTAATTCCAAATAGGCTATGCTTGCTCCACATAAACACAATTTACATCATCATTTTACTAATTGATTTTTGATTTTGAAATTAAAGTAGAATCAAAATTTGATGATCTATGTTTCTAAATACAATAGTAAATTGATCATACTTAAAATAGGTTTTGCTTTAACTTCATTTACATGAGAATTGATAAGTGGCTTTAGTTGTTGTATTATAGTTTGATGGTTTAAGTTATGTTAATTAATAACATAATAAAACAAAAATTTTGATAAATACATCACTAATTCCATTTAAAATCAAAATAGAGATCATAAATTACTTTTGTGTTGATTTACAAAAATATGAGAGTGGATTTGCCTCTAAATTGTTTTCTAATCTCATATTTTCATTCTCTTGTTCTAGCTAGTTTTTACAATTTTTAGCTTAAACACAATCATAATTTTAAATTTTTATTTAATTTGATTGGATAGAAATTGAAAAATCTACATAATTCCCTATGGATCGATCTGTATTCGCCACGTAGTAGAATTGTACGCCATGTTCTTGCGGTATATTTTTATATAAAAATTTTCGGCTATTTTCTAAACCGATAGAAAATTAGTCGTTAAACAAAGTATCACTACACATTAGAACCTCTCCTCCGTCAATCTCACAGTATGTAGAGAAACAGTCCCTATCAGGTGTCATATGATAGGGTGGACTAGAATCATTAAGCCATAAGTTACTCTTCCAAGAAAAGCCTGAAGCTGTAAGACATTGGTATCACTCTTTGTATCTGATGTCATTACAGTAAATACTGCAGCTTGCTTTGGGTATTCTTCATTCTTCGAGCTTTGGACATTGAGTTAAAAAGTTCTCCAATTTCTTACAATAACAGCAAGACAATCGATTAGGCCCCCTGGATTGAGACCTTGACTTATTTTGACCTCCATCATTCTTTGACTTTCCTTGGCTTCTGCCTCTTTGAACAGATAAGCCATTTGAGTCATTATGAAGACCAGCCTTAACATCCGATAGACTAGCCTTACTGCGACCTATCATGGAGTGAACAAAAGCAGTATACTCCTTAGGCAAAGAACACGGAAGGATCATTACTTGAGCCTCAGCTTTAATCTCAACATCTACTGCATTAAGGTTCATAATCAAGATAGCAAGAGCATCAACGTGCTACAAAAGATCGGGTACAGGCTTCATCTTAAACGAATAAAATTGTTGCTGAAAAATAATCCAATTTTAAGAGACTTGTCTTGATATCCATCAAAAAATGCATCCTAATTCTTCGCCGCCTTCTTGTGAGAAAACTCTCAAAAAACTTCATCTGAAATACTCAATTGGATTATTATAAGAGCTTTAACTGCCTCAATGTTCTTCAATTTCTGAAGCATAGAAACAATCTTAAATGTCTTCTCCTTCCTCGACATTGCCTCCATCTTCATCATCCAAGTTCCAAAATCTCATTTTCCATCAAAACGTGTAACAACACAATTAACACCAGATCTACGAATAAATTTTCGGTTGTTCGCCATTAATATCCAAATAAAACAAAAACCTGGCTATGATACCAAACTGTAGTGAAAAATATAGGGAATGATTTATCACTAATACGCGGAAGCAATTTAACCAGAATCTAGTTTTTTCTATTTGAATACCAATGCAAATTTAAAATCAATTATGTTATCACATAAGATCAAACAACAGAAAGAAAAAAGAGACAGAAGATTTAATGTTGTTCAAATTTGTACCCTACGTCCACGGAGAACCAACAACCATTTTATTTCAATCGGCATTTACAAGAGATTATAAGCCAAATCAATGATTAGAGAGTTATAAGATATAGAGACTCTCTCTAATTAATCACTCAATTGAAGAATTATGATTTAGACCACTTAAACTAGAAAATTACCAAATTGATGAACTATGGTTTCTACTGATTACAATGATTAGAAACCTAATAATCCTTAATTAAGAAGAAAACTAGAAGGCTTATATAGATGTTTCTAATTACTCTAGAACATCAAATCATATCAAAAGAATCTGTACCATCAATAGATAAAAACCATGCACCAAATTGACGAAAATGCCCTCATAAATTTAAGTCGGAAAATAGCCTTAAAACAACATCGCTATAGTAACTCAAACGTCTAACCTAGAGGTGTACGCCGTCCCAGTAAAACTTCAAACTTTCGGGATACAAAATGCAGCGATTCAGACGTTTGAGTCCCTAAGTTAGACGTCTGATTGCTTGGAAGCTTCTTTGTTTTGAAATCTACAGACATTCATACGTCTGACTTGGGTAGTCAGACGTCTGAGTGCTTGGCGCAGACGCTTAACAACTTCTTTTCTCCATATCTCTTGATCTCTTCCTTCAATCGACTTCTGTCTCTTCCAATACGAAGCTCTTCACAATGTCTTCAATTAGAAACACTCATAGACAAACAGTCGAATCGTATAACCACAACAAAAATATTGTTTTATTCGCAAAATTATAAAATATGGTTTTAATCATGCAGCAGAAGTAAGGGTAGTATATGCTACATTGGTATTTCCACATCCATATGTATAAGTTTCCAATAACGTTTTTGAAATATACTTAGAAAAAGGTTGAAGAAGTGGTAAAAATCTCTACTTGCACTAGTTTGAAGAATCAAGAGAAGAGGTAAGTAGGAAGCTTGACATTTCAGAATTCTATTCCTACAAATCATCCAACATTTTATATCTTTATTTTTATTGTTGTTCACTTTTAAAAAAGTTCGAACTTCCAAGTTTGAACTATATGTCTGCATCCTTTATTTAAACTATGTCAATTCTACATTATGTCAATTCTACATTGCAAATCACCACACTATTTGGGTTTCGGTTCTACAAAAAATAAAATCAAAGGCCAGCACTGGTGATACCCTCTGCTGCCAGAGTTTCGGGGAGCAGGCACTAGCAGTGGCCAATGGGCTAATAAGTAATGGATTCGAATTCAAATGTAGTAGCAATTTCTGTAAACCTGCAATTTGCGAGTTCGAGATGAGGTTCAAGTTTGTAGTTGTCATGAAACAACAGGGAATGATCCCCAAGTGACAGGTAATGAAATTGGAAGCTGGTTGGAGGATCTATGTTCAAAGACTGCCTCTAAATTTTGTTGGGCGAGCTTGGTGCTCACCAAGAACACTCTTAACACATAACGTATCACCTGAGATAGGCAGCTACTTATGTAAACATCCTGCTCTACAGTATTATCTATCGACTTCAAGTTTGTCTACTCTTACAGTATGAAACCCTTGTATTGCAAAAGCTAAGAAGAACCAATCATGTTAATTATATTTATTTGCAACACATTACAACAATCTACAGAACAACTGAGGGGATATCAATATAACAATTAATCACAAATCAATTAATTAGGGGAAAAAAAGAATTAACGAACATGATCAATGAACAAGATAAGTAACAAGCAAAGCTAAAAGCATTAACACGTAAGCAATGCCTTGATCAACCGACGTGCCATCACTTTTCATCATCGGAGAAGGCCCTATGTACCGATCTTCTGCATTTCCAAGTTGCATGAATCCCGAAAATAGGTAAGCAACGACCAACAAACCCAAAATACTCCTTGAGCTCATTTTCTGTATAAGAATTGTAGTAGAATTGGTTTTACAGAGAATTTGCTATGCTGCAGCTGCACTAATCAGTAGTAACTTTGATTAAGAGAAGAGAGAGTATGGGATGATATATAAAACGACCCTATATGCGAGCTTTATATAGCAGCGACTTTCTTACATGGTGCTTTGACGTTTTCCAACGAAATTTCAAACATTCCAATTATATCTGAATTGTATATTAGTAATATTCTCCGGCCAATTCAATTTGTCTCGTTCAATTGTTTTATATATAATTAGCATGTATAGCTATGAACAACATGCATTAGTCAAATTAGTTGTGCTCTTGATTAATATATGTTACAACTATCAATACAATTGTTCAAAATATCACTAATATTACTGAATTGTATAAGACTTTTATGTCTACTATTTCGTCTCGTACCATATTACTGAAGAATTTCCCTCCAAGATTATCACGACTTGGTCCTTATATATGTGAGTGAATATGAACCGTCCAAGTGAACTCAGCTTCCAAACATTGACCGTTGCTGCAGCCATGACTTACAAAATAGCTATATTAAAATGGAGTTTTGTAATAATTATGCATTCAGATGGAAATAATTGAAACATCTACATTCTTCGTTAATCAAAATAACGTATTCAATTATGCATCAATTTACTAATATTTAATATATAAAGAATCTGCTTATAAAAGCCACGCAGTTTAAACTATGAAAGTATCTCGTATCAAAATTAATATTCTAATTATTTCTACTTCTCCATCGATAACTGCACTTAGCTTGCGGCTTATTAAATTTCAACTCAGAAAACTGAAACAAAATGGTTAGCACTAAAGTGTTAGCGATACTCTTCACTGCTTTCTTCATCTTCTCTGGCTCTATGGAAATAGCTCATGGCCATGGGCAACCAGCGATGGCACCTTCGCCTTTAACAAGTGATGGCAAGGCAATTGATCAAGGAATTGCTTAACTCCTTATGCTAATCGTGCTTTTAGTTACATATCTTGTTTGCTAAATCTCTTTTTCATTGATTCATACACCGCTGTATATGCGATCTATGAAAAACAAAATGTATATAATTCAATTCTTTTGTAATCATTAATTATAAATTTATACTGGCTTATGGATTTGACAATTGTTTTGTGTTAAATTTTATTTGCTAAACTGTCCGAAATATGTACTATGTAATTATCCCCAAACTTCATGGACACAAGGGTTAATGTGACAGGAATAGCGAACAATCATGAATGACACGCGGGACTTGTAGTATTATGAAAAAAATGTCTTATTTTGAATTTCATTTCAACTTTTTTTTACGATTTTATATTTTCAGGTGCTTACAGCGTTATGAAAAATATATTTGATTTAGTGGTTTTCAAATATTACTTATATCAAAATAAAAGCCTTAAGGCTCCCTTGGAGGTTTTGTGATACCGGTTACGAACGGTTTTGTAGGTACCGGTTTTGACCGTTAATAATCGTAACGGTTATCTATAAATGATGTTTCTTTTTCTTACATTTGAGTATAATTACGGTAACAAATTGTTTTTATCCTTTCTTCAACAATTTTGTATTTGTATGACAACGCTAAAACTTTCAACACCAAGAAATGTACAGTTTATTTTTGCTTTCTATTTGAAAATGAATTGAGTCATTCTACAATCTTTGACCAAATTTTTATGGTTTTGTATCACTGTTTTTTCTTATTAGTATTAATGATTGCTAGCACAGAATGATACGAAAAAATTGAAATCTTTTACTTCTTACAAAATAAAATATATCCACTTTTCCGTGATATTGAAATTTGTTTTCATCGTTATTTTCCAGCATACAAAAAGAAAATGCGAGAAAATCTTTTAAAATTGATAACTAGTTTCGGTTAATTATTGAATTATTGAAGTAAATTTCCAATGATATGGTTCTTAATCCAAATTTCAACATTGTTGTGAAATTATTTACTTATCAGAAACGATCCAGAGATTGACGCAAACTCTCGAGGCGAACCTCAGGCTTCCATTGTCGTTCTACCAATTGTTGCTCCGTCCTCCACCGCTCTTGCAAAACTGGTATTTTTTGAAAAGATTTGCAATTGGTTCATCAATTTTTTTCTTTTATCTGGGTTAATATGAATATATTCCCTAAATCAATTCAGTAATTTTTTTATTGTCAATCCATGTAATTTTTTTTACCTTATATATGGCGTGTAGGATTGGCTAATAAGTTTTTTTATATTCTACCATTTTCAAAATGTGCACTAATTAGTATGAAAACAACACTGTAATTTAGTAACTGGTCGATTGAAACTATTTTTTTTGGAAATAATTCCAAAGAACAAACATTTTAAAAGAAGTATTTTTGAATCGAAAAGCTGTTTCTATATCCATTACTGGATGATATGACATAACGACCACATTCATAGAAGTTAAGGGTAAGAAATCAATGTTGTGAACCAATAGTAATTGAATTTCTATAATAATAAAATCTAATTTTTTTAGTTTATATTTAGATGGATTTTAGAATGGAGGATGTTATGACGTAACAACCATATTTCATCATACTAAGCTTTAATTTGGTTTACACATTGTAATTATTTTTTAACCACGATAGTTAGACATTCATGACATAATAATGGTATTAGCAATCGTAGTTATAGTAAAGACAAAACAATAATCATTTATGTCAACATCCTTATCCATGAATGTTGCTCCTTTTTCTTATATTTGAGCATAATTATCGTAACAATTTGTTTTTATCGTTCTTCAACATTCTTGTATCAGTAAGACAACACTAAAACTTTTATAATCGAGGAATCTGTAGTTTGTTTTTGCTTTTTATTTGAACATGAGTTGAGTCATTCTATGATTTTTGACAAAATTTTCAGGGTATTTTTTCATTGTTTTTTCTTTTTACTTTTAATGATTGCTAGCACAGAATGACATCAAAAAAATTGGAAGTTTTTACTTCTTACAAAATTAAATATATCCGCTTTTCCGTGAAATTTGTTTTCACCATTTTTTTCCAGCACACAAAAAAAAGTGAGAAAACCTTTTAAAATTGATAACTAGTTTCAGTTAATTATTGAATTATTGAACTATATTTCCAACGATATGGTTATTAAGCCAATTTTCAACATTGTTGTGAAAATTTTTACTTATTAGAAAATGAAATATAGCGGCTGTTCCGTGATTTTAAAAATGGATTTCAGCTTTTTCGACAATTTTCGAATTACTAATTCAATTCATTGTGTCAGTTTACAAATTTTAGGAATACATAGATAAATATAGTAATACATCAAATAATAAATTAATGATCTAAACCTGATAAAGCTAATTCTTTGCTCATTGATAATATGTCCAGGAAAATTCAACACCTTCTATGCATCACTTTGATTTGAATGCATCGCCATTGCCTCAGAATGATGACAGGCAATCCAAAGATCGTGTCAATCATATGCAAGGAATGTTAACAATGCAGTCGATCTTCGATTTTGCAATTTTTCCCCTTATTTCAATTTTTTATTACTTAAATTTTGTTTTTTTAGTTTTGAAATTTACAAAATGATATAAATAGAGTCTAAGTGATTTCAATGGTAGTTCTCTTGTTTTAGAATTTTCTTTTTGTGTGTTGAGATTCTAAGATTCAAATTATATATCATTTTGAAGAGGATTATGTGTTTTTCACTATAAAGAAATGGGAGGTCGTTTGGAGCATCGAGGAGGAAGTTATGGTAACAAGAAAAGCAATCACGTTTGTTTATTATTTTTAATATGGAAATGTATAAATTATTGGATTGCGTTTGCATGAGATGACAAGAAAATATATACATGCATACGTTATGGAATAAAATATTCACAAAAAGATATGCATATTATTTCTTTCTCAGTAAACATATTGCTTTGGGATTATTTATTTCCATCTTTTCTAATTAACGGAATGAGTAAATTACTTGCTATGTTTTATTTCCATCGCATCTTTTAACTCCATTTCCTCAAAGATGCATTCGTAGATGTCCAACCAATCCTGCACTTCGATGATTAATTTCGTTTTAAGAAACGGTTTGCCACCTAGAATAGAGAAATTCTTGCTCAATTTGGCGAAGTCAGCCCTCGATGCTTGCACTAGAGCACCAACAGCCGCAGCAGAAGCAACTTGGGCACTCTAAATAATGATGCGCACCATCTCAACGAACATGTTCTACAAGTTGGGGTTAGCAGCCCCCGATCCCGCCGCCTCCTCAACTCTAGAGATGGAGTTCCTAGCAACGTTCCTTGTTTGCCGGCTCATTCTTATATACCATAATAAGAATGACCAGTTTGTCCAAAAGGAATAAGTGGCATTCATGAATGCGCTGCGACTTATATACTATGTATACTACTATGTAGTTTTGAAAACCAAAATATAACATATACGCTCTCTCATATATCACTTGATCCATTGTAAGGCGATAGCTCCTTCCTTATCTATGATGGATCCAAGTACCAAATTAGGTTGTCTACGCAACCTAGGCTCTAATATTAAATGTGGCGACTGCCCTACACCTTCGATACCCAATATACTCACTTGATGCGCACTAAAGGTATCCGGTCGTTGTAGGATGGTAGCCAAGAATATAAAGAAGAGAAAATCAAAACACAGAACCTGTAGAACATCTTACAAATAAAATATAATATAATAGCATAGATATAAAACAAGCGAGATAGTGGTAAAATCAAATGAACCATAAATAAAAACATGAGGTTCATAGACTACATAAAAACTGAAATAAAGAGTTCATACATCCCAAATCTCCATAATAAACTCTATAACTGTCTCTAATAATACAAGTACTAACATAGCTCCGTAATATTGCACGACATAATGTAGTGATAGTAAGCTCAAAGTATAGATATATGAAAGCATCGCCCACTGCTCGTACTCCACACAGCTTCATGTACTATCCAAACCTACTATGCTTAATCTAATCATTTAAAAGTACCCAAAGTAATAAGAAGCAAAGCATAAACCTCGAGTCATAAAACAGTCTGGTGTGAGCGATACATCATCCCAAAAATTTTAAAACTCGTATATAGTAAATAGGGTATAGGGTATAGACAACCATACCTAATCCGTCCCTTCATCCAAAGAGTTTGCACATAAACATAGTATATACTAAACTACTATTACAAGAGGAAGATGTGGGGTATAGAGATATCACACAGCATATCATGTACACAGCAAACATTGCATCCATCACACTACCTCGCATCTTTCACTCATGTGCTTCAAATGTACGATAAGTCTTTTAGATGCTCAACTTATTGCCTATGTTGATGGAGTAGAGACACGTAGACATCCGAATAAATAGGTACACGTAGACTGCCCTGTCCCAACCACAAAGTCATCCATGTATCCCTTAGCGTGGGTACTGATAGAAGAACTATCCCACAGATGCTCAACTCTTGCCCATGCAGATGGCCAAGGATTGGACACACACAAACGTCTAAACACATGAGTACATGCAGACTACCCCTGGGTACACACATACTACCCTGTCTTACTCACGAGCATCACAACCTCGTGTTCTACCTTACGAGCTATCATGTAGAACTCGTCTTTTTGGTCCATCACTAGATGCTACAGTCACTCACCACATCGAGTCGTCGAAATCGTCGTACTTCATTCGGTTTCTATCCAAAGTCATCAGGAGTCATCACATAGTCATACATCCTTACCCTGAAGCAATTCCATAGACTACCAAGCAACTTTGAGTCCTGTCTTGAAGTCTATAAGTAAACTTGGTGTTCCACTCTTGTCGATCCATCGTAAAACTGAGCCAGGTAAGACATAACCGTTGATCCATCCACACAACACCTCAAATAAGCGCCAACCACCATGCCGAACCATTCCCTTGCCCAATCAACAAACTGGCACCCGTGCTTTTTCCCCCAATCGCCCCACCACCGGACCAAATCCCTTTTCCTGGCCACTGCTCCACCTATGACAGAAAAAACCATCTTGTTCGATCACCGAGCCTCCATACCAATAAACTACTAATCCCTTTTGGTTATTGAGTCTCCACACCACCAAACTGTCAATCTCGTGCGGTCATCGTTCCACCACACTACTGACCAGGCCACCTCGACTGACGCCGAACCACAACACCATTGAATAAAGTTTCACATTCGGTCGTCGCACCCATCTCTCCACCGAGCCGACCAACGCCAAACCGAGCATGCCGAACTGTATTCTTGCAGTACTTTCAACACTTCAACATCATGCCAATTCCATTGCTACGCTTAACGCTTCGACTCTCATACAACGTCTATACATTAATATAACTCTAAACACTCTAGAGCCAATTCGTCGAAGTCCGTCTCCATAGTTCCTACCTCTAGTTCGCTCCGATAAGTGTTTCCAATCATACAAGCATATAAATGAACATTATATATGCACTAAACAACATTCAAACATGTAAATCACACAATCAAGCATATCAATCATCGTCCAAGTGTATACAACATAGCTTAACATCTATCAAGGCAATCACATATCCAAAAAACATGCTTAAAACACCAAAAATCCATTTATTCGCGTATTTACTGCATGTCAGATTTCAAAACAACATTAAAACTTAATTTTTACTTAAAAATAAATCCAAAGCATGTTAAAAACTATATATACATATTTAATAAGGTGAGAGATGATAAATCACTCAAAAAATATCCAAAAAGAGAAGACCACACATGCAAATTAGAGAACCAATAGCAAATATCCAATTTTTACTCCCAAAAGATGTAGAATTGAAGATCTCTCATGACTCCCTTTGTGTAATCTAACCTTAATCTATGATTTAGACTTTATTTGATGAAAAAAGATAAGTTTTTGGTTAGAAAATGGGTTAATGAAGGCTTAGATCTATGGAAGTGGGTGTAAAAGTGATTTGAGTATGTATGCAAATATAACTCCTTCTATTAATATTTCATATGTATGTAAACTCCCCCTATTAATATGCCCAGATACTTGATACTATTTCTCCCCATTTGTCATAAAAAAATGAATTTAAGGCAAAAATAGGTAGAGGTATGAAAATGAGGCGTAACATCACAAAATAAATAATTTCAATGTTTTGTGCACCTAAGAAGACCTACATAAAATTGTTTGTGTAACATCACGATTACAACATAACAAAAAATAGCAAAATACATGGCTTCATAGTTTGTGTAACATCACAATTTCATAGAACAAGAACAAAACTTAAAAGCAAATTTCCATAAGATAGAAGACTTGCTATACTCTATTCCATGCAAGAACCTAAAATAAGCGCAAGAAAGTCCCATGATGCAAGATCTATAACAAATATGAATCATATAAGAGAACAATTTTTTTAAAAAGGTTTTTCCATGCACGAGAAAGTTTGTAATAAAATAATAGGTATGTAAAAATATTATGTAACATCTCGCTTTCGGAGGCTCAAATCTAATAGCTACGGATACTGCAATCATCCATAGGTGTTATTTCTGAGTGATCGAAATCGAAACCTTGAAACTATCGGTAACACAGAATCACAAGAATATGAAAAAATTTAAACTTCAATAAAACATAATTTCTCATTTCTTATGAATTTCAATTTAAGATATAATTACATAATCCTAGACGTTTACCATGTTCAGGTCATATATAAATGTACAAAATACGATAACAACGACATATGAAGATGTCCCCTATGATGATCAGAGGACTAATAAAAATGAACTTTACAGTTCTTAGTACATCACGGTGGAATACACAAAATAGCTCCTATATAGCTAACATTGTCTTCTGCACGTCTCCGGAAGCTTATTCATCCAAAAACATGAAAGTCTCATGCCCTCAGACTGCTCAAATCAATTTTGAGTACCCAAGAGTTTGTGGAGAAATACAAATTTTGAGTCAGACAATAAGTCTGGTATGAATAATCCCCTATCATCTCTTATCATAAATAGATAGCTAGTGAGACCACATCGCATATTGGAATGGGTTTTCCCCTCACTAGTATCCAAAACAAAACATGCAAATCATTTACTATGCCTCCGCACCCAAAATGATTAGTCTTAACATAATATGAAATAAAGTCATAAATCATACACATTGGATATCTCATCCATCCATTTATTAGATATCCCATCTAAAAGCAATATATTAGATTACCCATCTAAAATCAATTTATTAGAGTCCTCCACTAAAATCCTTTAAATGACTACCCGTCAAAACTTTAATAGGACTGTCCGTCCCAAATCCCTTTAAAATAAATGTAGATTATCCATTGTATATTGTTTTACAAAAGATGGTGTGGGCTATCCACTGCACACTCCATAGTTTTCCTAGGATGACTATGAACCCTTGGGTGCCAAATCCCAAAGCTAACCATCTCTGTAAAACATTCTTTACTTTAGAAATTGGATGCGGGCTATCGACCACACATTCCATGGCTTTCCGAAGTTAACCAAGTACCAATCACTTGGCCAATTAAAATATCATAGTCCCCATGATTATTTATAAAAATTCGTGATCCCCGTGATTAATTATTTTTCCCAGTATACCACATGTTTAACCTATTCCTATTGGTAGTCCCAATTAGGTTAAATTAAATAAAAACACATTGAGAGCCCTAATGTATATTTTCGAAAGCATATTTCTGTTTGTAACCCAAACTATGCATCGAAAACAGTTAACCCACCCCGGTGTCTCCAATGTTTTATAACATTCAATTTATATAAGGATCCCCCTTATATATTCAAACAAAGATAAGTATTTTATGCTATAACCCTTCGAAGTAACCCCTTCGACTAAGCAAAGTTTTACTTAAGAAAAATGGCTAAAAACAGCCCTTTAAAACCCTTCGAATGAAGTCCCATTCGAAAGCAAATAAACATCCAAAGTTAGCCCCTTCGGAAACCTTCCTTTTGAAAGCATCACAAAATCATACCGTAGGACCTTGTCGAAAGGTCCTACCTTTCGACCTTATCGGAAAGTTTCTTTTCGACCTAGTCGAAAGGTTTCTACCTTTTGACCTTGTCGAAAGCTTGTGGTATCCCTCCTTTAAAACCATCTATAAACCATTCACAATCATCGAATGTAACCCTTTCAAAACCTTTTGAAATCAAACCTTTCGAAATCAAAACCTTTCGAAATGAAAACATTTTGAAATCAAACCATTCGAAACCATTCAAAAACAATGAAGTGTTGGTGTTATAACCAACCCTTCAAAAGTATACTTCGAATTTGTTGGAAGGTTTACCTTTCGACTTTGTCGAAAGGTATTAAAACATTAACTTTAAAAACAATTGGAAGGTTGGGATTTTCCTCCCCCATTTCCTTCGACTTTGTTGAAGGGTATACAAATCTTTCTAAAAAGCATTTAAAACATTAACCCTTGAAGGTTATGGCTTTTGAAGATCCCCTTCGTGGCCCCTCGTTGAGTATGTAAAACTTAGTCTTTTTATAAAAATTTATATAATCGAAGGATCCCCCTTCATCTCAGTTGAAAGCAAGTTTTATTTCCATTTGAAAGCAAAAGAAGCAGCTCTCCGATACTTCTTCCCTTCATCACCAAGCCTACCCTTTGACTTGGGAGAAGGGATAAAGCTGCTTTTTGGAGTCGGAGGGAACATCTGGGCCTACTGAAGTGATGTTTTTTTTATTGCTTGTCTAATTGTGATTGGTCAAGGGGCTTCCACCTATGCTTTCGAATAGTAAAAAATATACCAAAGTCAACATTTTTCTTAAACAATTTCCCATTGGCTTTGACAAAGGAGGAAGCAATATTGCAGTTTATCCCTTAGGCTTAATTAATTTAATTACCTTAGTTAACCATTTAGGAAAAATCCCCAAAATTCACCAAAAATCTTATAAATCGTATACTTCAGCATATTAAAATTTCAAATCATATGAAGATCAAAATAACTCAGAATTTAACCAAAACCGAATAAAACGTGTTAATTAGACCATTAGCATTTTAAAACATCTAAGTCTTATCCAAACAAAGGTTTAAATGGTTATATCCTAACCAAAATCACAAACAAGAATCGACAATAGCCCATAACCGATAGAAAATGATATGATAAACATGATTATTCACCTTGATTAGTTAGTTGGAGAATAAGATAATTACCTAACTTTAATTCTCTAGTTTTTTCTTCAATTTATGCTCTTCCTGAGCTTTTAATGGCCGGCCGAAATATAGGTGAGGAGTTGTGAATAAGAAAGTGAAAGTTTATTAATGTGGAGGAAGAGATATATACTAAGAAATGTATCCCCATTTCCGTGTTTACCCCTTAGGAAAATTCCTCGATCTAAATTTAGTTAAGTCTTATTTTAATTCATTCATTAAGACACGTCCATTGGATTCATTAACCTCATTTCCCTAATTATTCATATTATTCTATTTAACTTGTCCAATTAAATATCTTGAATAATGTTAATTAAAATTCAAGAGCATTACAGACTCCCCCCTTAAAGAATTTCATCCCTGAAATTTCAGTAAGGACACAACAACAAGAATATAGCCCATGCAAGCAAAGCTAGTATAACCTACCGGTCAAATTCTATATAAACCCTATATAGAACATACCATCTAAAATAGCTCAGGAAAAGTAGCTCTAATCCTGTCTTCTGTCTCCTAAGTATAGTCCTTTACGTTATCGCTCCACTGAACTTTCACTGATCTCACTATCTTGTTCCTTAACCTCTTCTCATCTTTTCCACAACATGAACTGGTTGCCTCACAAAAGTCATATCCTGTTCCACCACTAAGTCCTCCAGTGCCGTCGGAGCGATAGAAGTTTATGGATCATGAACATACTTCCTAAGATTAGAAACATGAAACACATTGTGGACCACGGCCAAACTGCTCGACAAATCTACTCGGTATGTGAGTCTCCCAATCCTCTTTGGTATAGGAAATTGTCCAACATATCTCAGTGCTAGCTTCCCGGTCTTCTTGTATCGAACCACAATTTTCATCGGCGATACTGTTACCCGGCACCTTGGCCTGCTACAAAACGACAGTTGAAGATATTATCGTTAGCACTAGACAAGATTCTGACAAAGAAGAGCCTGAAGATATACATGTTTGATATAATCGACATGTTTTGGCATTTAGGTACAGTTCTCGGGTCAGACCGAGTATTACAGATTTTCAGGTTGGGACGTTCTAGAGCTCAGGAGGCAAACTGGATGGCAGTAACGAGTAGAGTATTTCCGCTATATTTATATATTCGTTAATCTGAGACATGATACTTGTATTTATTCAGTGACTGTATATGTGTGGAACTCTGATGTATATTAAATGTAATCAACATATATAGTATTCTTTTGTAGACATTTATTATTTATTATATTTTATCCGCTGCGAATGTGAGATGTCTGGTGTTTCTCTTCTTCTTCTTCTATCTCTTTCTTCTTTTTCATAACTATCTGGAATTTTCGGCTTCGAAAATTTCGAGTCGTTACATTTGGAAAATACAGTTCGGCACACGTCGCTTGGTCCAGAAGGCTGGGCAAGCCTCGTTCGGTCTGAATTATTCGATATGCCTCGTTCGGTCTCGAGGAGTCCTATTCAAAAGCAGCGCAGTCCGGGAGGACCATTAAGTGTCGTTCGGCATAAATGGACCGGCCAGCTCGAGATCGCCCTATATGGGCCGAGGCACCTCGGCCTTGAGCCCGCGGAGGAAGTCCATCCTATCTTCGTCTATAAATAGAGAGGCAGGGGCACAGTGTAAAGAGGCCTTTTTTCGAGAACACTAGGGAGACTCTGTCGATTTCAAGACTCATTCTTTTTCACTTAACATTTGCATTTGAGTAGTTGGTGTATGGAATGTATCTATAATCAATTGTTTAGAAAAGCAATAAAGATTAAACTCAAAGTGGACGTAGGCAGTTACGCCGAACCACTATAAATCTGATGTACTTGTTTCCTATAATTATTACCGTATTCTACTACGTTATTTCTCAGTTTTAATTTACTTTCTTCATTAATCTCTCTGCAAAAATTCTTCTTCGGGTGTTAGTGATCAATTTTGGTGCTAACAAATACCTTGATGAGAACTCTATCTCCAACTGAGAACTCTAGGTCCTTATGCCTTTTTCCTGCGTAACTCTTCTGCCTAGAACGATCTTCCTTCATTCTTTCCCGTACCAACTCAATCTTTTCCGTCGCCTCTCTTACTAAATTAGGACCAATGACCAATCTGTCTTAGGTATCCAACCAATATGTTGGTGATTTGCATCGTCTTCCATCCAAAGCTTTAAAAGGTGACATTCCTACAGTAGTCTGATAACTATTATTATAGAAAAACTCCACTAAGTGCAAGTGGTCTTCCCAACAAGCACTAAAATGCAGTACACAAGCTCTCAATAGATCTTCCAGTACTTTGTTGACTCTCTTTGTCTACCCATCCATCTTGGGATGGTATGCGGTACTCATCTTGAGCTTAGTGCCTAACACACTCTACAGGCTCTTCAAAAACTTGCTAGTAAACAAAGCATCTCTATCACTGACGATACCACTTGAAATTCCATGCAGTCTAACGATGTTCTTCATGACCAATTTTTCCAAAACATGTGCCGTCCTAGTTGACCTTACCGGAATGAAATGGGCACTTTTGATCTATTTGTCCACTATGATCCATGCAATTTCATTACCCCGGTTTGACCTTGGCAACCCATCAATAAAATCCATGGATATCGAGTCCCACATCTAAACTGGAACATCAAAAGGTTGAAGCAAACCACTTGGCTTTTGATGTTCGGCTTTTACTTGCTGACATTTCAAACATAGTTTTACCCACAAGCCAACATCCCTCTTCATTCCTTCCTACAAGAAACTTCTCTTCATATCCTGATACATCTTGGTTTCCCCGGGATGAACAGTAAACTTCGATCGATGACATTCCCTAAGAACTTCCTTCTCAAGGTCTCTAACATCCGGAACACATGATCATTACTTCTTTCTCAACCAACCCCTGTGGTAAAGAATAAAATCCTTCAAATCATCAATCTCCATTCCAGTTTCTAACCTTCTAATCCTCTTGGCTAACGCTGGATCCTCTTTCTGCCTAGAAGTAATCCGTTTAATCATAATTGGTCAAACGTCCAATAAGACATCATGGTGATATTCCGACTAGATCTAGCAGTCGACCTTAACTGCACACTGCAAGCAGCCAGTGCTTCCAAGTCTTTCCATTCCACCAACATAGCTAACAACACATTGTGATGTTTACTGCTAAGAGAATCTGCCACCTTATTTCCATTTCTCGGTGTATACTCAATGCTAAAATTATAAGATGCAACGAACTCCAGCCATCTCTACTGTCTTATGTTCAGCTCCTTCTGGGAGAATAAATATCATAGAGGCTTATGATCCCGTGAATAGCTCAAACCTTTCTCCCAAAAGATAACCCATACCTTCAATGCGAAGATTACCACTGCTAACTCCAAATCATGAGTAGGATGTCTCACTTCATATGGTCTAAGTTGTCTAGAAGCATAGGCAATAACCTTTCCATTCTGCATTAGCACAACACCTAACCCAATACCACATGCATCGGTGTAAAGTACCAACCCCTGATTCCCATCAGGAACTACTAACTTGGGAGCATTGGATAACAAATGTTTTAATTTAAGGAATATCTCCTTACAATTGTCAGACCAAACAAACTTCATGTCCTTCCTAGTTAGCATAGTCAAGATGCCGCTATCCATGAGAAATCCTTAATAACCTTCAGCAGTAAACTGCAAGTCCAAGAAACCTTCTAATCTCACTTACCGTCTCCGGTCTCTTCCAATTGTTAACAGCCTCGATCTTATCCGAATCAACTGCTAACCCTTCCTCGGAAACTACATGACCAAAGAACTTCACTTCCTTCTTCCAAAAATGACACTTGGAGAACTTCGCCTTCAACTGATGTTGCCTTAGCATCTCCAACACTATTCTAAGATAATCCGCTTAATCCTTCTCATTCTTAGAATATACCAAAATGTCATCAATAAAAACTTACACGAACCTTCCAAGTACTCTTGGAAAACCAGGTTCATCAAATCCACAAAGAAAGCTGGCGCATTAGTAAGCCCGAATGGAATAACCAACCATTCTTCAGACCCATATCTGGTCCTAAACACCGCCAAAGGAATACTATCCTCTACCACTCTTAGCTGATGGAAACCTGTCCCAAATCCAGCTGGGAAAACACTTTGGCTCCACTCAACTAATCGAATAAGTCATCACTCCTTGGAAAAGGATACATATTCTTGATCGTCCTCTCATTTAACATGTGATAGTCGATATACATCCTTAATGACCCATCTGGCTTCTTCACGAATACCATGGCCGTTCCCTAAGGCGAAATGCTTAGCCGGATGAAATTATTTCCTTCCAATTCTACAAGCTGCACATTCATTTCCTTTATCTCGATTGGTGACATCCTGCAAGGTGGTCTATTTACGAGTTCAGTTCCCGGTACAAGATCTATCCGAAACTCGATCGCTCTTTTCGGTAGCAAGCCCGAAACTAGTTCAAACACATCCGCAAACTCTCTTGCTACATAAACTTGCTTCAACACTACTTCCGTTCCCATATCACCTAATAACGCATAAGCATTTCAGTTTGAACTCCTTATTGAGTAAATGACTCGGTTACGGCTATTAGGGTGTCTCAATGATACTTCCCCCTCCTGGCAAAATATCTTAGCATCGTATCTATCTAATCGATCCATACCTAATATGATCCCGAAACCCATGAAATCAGAAACATATAAACTACATGCAAACATATGACCTAACAAATTAAGTTCTAACTGGTCATATCTTATTCCCAGAGTCGCATACCCTCCTATAGGATTCGCAACCCTTAAAGGAGTAATAAGGTATAAAGGTTCCAGACATAAGAAATCTACAAAATACTGAGATATAAATGAGTGTGATGCATCAGTATCAAATAGTATCCTAGCTGGAGTACTATGAATCATAAACATACCTTCCATCACGGCTTTTCCTTTCTCAGCAATTGTTAGTCTAGAGGATGATGGTTCCAACACAAAGTCTTTCCCCTTTCTAGCCTTGGAAACCTAGGGACAGTTGTCCTTGTAATACCCCATCTGGCCATAGTCTTAGCAATTCACATTCGACCTCACTGCAACTGCTCTTCCATCACCCGAGCGACACTCATTAGCATAGTGCCCCTTCTTTTCACACTTGTAACGAATAATATCAGCCTTGACTCTTCTTAGCTGTTACCCCCAACTGGGCACTTTTCTTCTTAAAGAACTTTCGTATCTTACCCTGAAAATTTTGAACCTCAACCAATTCCCCTTTTCAAAAGTAGAAAGCATCTCTTCATTCCGAATAGTCATCTCAACAACAATATGGCATAGATCTCGGAGGTTTGGCATGGTTTCTCTGGCGATCTCATTCCTCCAAAAGACAGTATCCGCACTAGCATATCTGTAATGGGATAGGTCATCAAACTCAGTAGCATAATCAATCATCGATTTATCCCCATGGACTAAATCTGCAAATTTACTGAGCAATTCTGGATGGCAACCTCTGATAGAAATCTTTTTTCGAACCTCCTTCGAAATTCAGCCCAAGTCGGGTCTTCCCCTGGCTCTTCCATGGTAGCTCCGTTCAGCCAAAACAATGATGCTCCCTGCAATTGCCTTAAAGCAAGTCCCCTCTTCTACATATCTATCAAGCCGAGATCTGCAAATGTCCTTTCGCAATGCAATCGCCAATTCTCCACTCCTACTGCGTCCTCGGTTTTCGAAAAAGGCTTTCCTCCAAGACTAGCATAATCCATGCTCAGCTGGGCATAATTATTGTCAGTTGGGGCCACCAAAGTAGCTCCTCCAGCATCTCCTACAGCCACTTCCGCAGCTACTCCATCTTGTATCATATTCACAAAGAACCGATACATTATCCCCATATCAACCGGCGGAATCTCAGCACCAACATTGGCATTTGCATCTAGATTTGCATTTGCCTGTCGACCCTGGTTGCTCCTAGTATTGGGTCGAACATTTCCACTTGTTGCGGTGCGTCCTCCACCATGATTTACTCTTTCGTTTCCTACCTTCATATCTTACTTTCCTACTACCTAAAATACAATCTTGGTAAGATACAGAAGAACGATATAAGAAAGTGTTGAATACATACTTAGGTATTTATAGCAAAGTAAACATATGAACTATTACACTTACCCAAGCCCAACCATATTTTAGATTCATTAGATTATGCTTTAAAAATCTTTTAAGGTTTAAATTCCCTTTAAGTACATAAACCATGCTCTGATACCAACATGTAACATCCCGCTTTCGAAGGCTCAAAACTAACTACTACGGATGCTGCAATCATCCATAGGTACTATTTCTAAGTGACCGAAATCAGAATCTTGAAACTACTAGCAAGACAGAAACACAAGAATATGAAAAAAGTTAAACTTCAACAAAATAGAATTTCTCATTTCTTATGAATTTCAATTTAAGATTTAATTACATAATCCCAGACGTTAACCATGTTTAGGTTACATATAGATGTACAAAATACGATAAGAGCGACATATGAAGATGTCTCCTTATCATGATCAGAGAACTGATAAATATGAACTTTACAGCTCTTAGTACATCATAGTAGAATACAAAAATAGCTCCTATATAGCTAACACTTCCTCCTGCACGTCTTTAGAAGCTTATTCATCCAAAAACCTGAAAGTCTCCCACCCTCAGATTACTCAAATTAATTTTGAGTACCCGAGAGTTTGTGGAGAAGCACAAACTTAGAGTCAGACAATAAATCTGGTATGAATAATCCCCTATCATCTCTTGTCATAAATAGATAGCTATTGAGACCACGTCGCTTAACGGAACGGGTTTTCCCCTCACGAGTATACAAAAAAAATGCAAATCATTTACTATGCCCCTGCACCCAAAATGATTAGTCTTAACATAGTACAAAATAAAGCCATAAATCATATACATTGGATATCTCATCCAACCATTTATTAGATATACCATCTAAAAGCAATGTATTAGATTTCCCATCTAAAATCAATTTATTAAAGTTCCTATCTAAAATCTTTAGAATGACTATCCGTCAAAACTTTAACAGGACTGTCCGTCCTAAATCCCTTTAAAATAAATGCAGATTATCCATCGTACATTGTTGTACAAAAGATGGTGTGGGCTATCCACCACACACCCTATAGTTTTCTTAGGATAACTATGAACCCTTGGGTGCCAAATCCCAAGGCTAACCACATTTGGCAAAATATTATTTACTTTAGAAATTTGATGCGGGCTATCCACAGCACATTCCATGGTTTTCCTAGGTTAACCAAGAATACATCACTTGGCCAATTAAAATATCAAGATCCCTACAATTATTCCTAAAAATTCATGATCCCCAAGATTAATTATTTTTCCTTAGGTATACCATTTGCTTAACATATTCCAATTGCTAGCCACAATAAGGTTAAAAGTAAATAAATAAACATTGATAGCTCCTTTCAAAAGCATATTTTTGTTTATAACCCCAAACTATGTATCAAAAACATTAAATCCACTCTGATGTCCCCAAGGTTTTATAACATTCAATTTAAATAAGGATCCCTCTTATATATTCAAACAAAGATAAGTATTTTATGCTATAACCCTTTGAAGTAACCCCTTCGACTTAGCAAAGTTTTACTTAAGAAAAGTGGCTAAAAACAACCATTTAAATCCGTTCGAGTGAAGCCCCATTCAAAAGCAAATAAATATCCAAAGTTAGCCCCTTTGGAAACCTTTCTTTTGAAAGCATAACAAAATCATACCTTTCAACTTTGTCAGAAGGTTTCTTTTCAACCTAGTCTAAAGGTTCTATCTTTCGACCTTATCGAAAGCTTGGGTATCCCCCCTTGAAACCATTTATAAACCTTTCGCAATCATTGATGGTAACCCCTTCAAAATCTTTCAAAATCAAACCTTTCGAAATCAAAACCTTTTGAAATCAAACCTTTCGAAACCGTTCAAAAATAATGATGTGTTGGTGTTGGAACCAACCCTTCGAAACTATACTTCCGACCTTGTCAGAAGGTTTACCCTTCGTCTTTGTCGAAAGATATTAAAACTTTTACTTTAAAAACAACGGGAAGGTTGGTATTTCCTCCTCCTTTCCTTCGACTTTATCAAAGGGTATAAAAATATTTCTTGAAAGCATTTAAAACATTAACTCTTGAAGTTTTTGGCTTTTTAAGATCCTCTTCGTGGCCCCTCCTTGAGTATATAAAACTTAGTCTTTTTATAAAAATTTATAGAATCGAAGGATCCCCCTTTGTCTCAACTGAAAGCAAATTTTATTTCCATTTGAAAGCAAAGGAAGCAGCTCTCCAACCCTTCGCCCCTCTTCCCTTCATCACCATGCATACCCTTCGACTTAGGCGAAGGGGTAAAAGCGACTTTTGGAGTCGGAGGGAACATCTGGGCCTACTGAAGTGATGTTTTTTTCTTGCTTGTCTAATTGTGATTGGTCAAGGGGCTTCCGCCAATGCTTTCGAATAGTAAAAAGTATACCAAAGTCAACATTTTTCTTAAACACTATACTTCTTCCCCTAATCAATTTTTAAAAGAGATTTCCCTTCGGCTTTGACCAAGGCAGAAGCAATATTGCAGTTAGCCCTTAGGCTTAGTTAATTTAATTACTTTAGTTAACCACTAAGGAAAAATCCCCTAAAATCACCAAAAATCTTATAAATCATATACTTCAACATATTAAAATTTCAAAGCATATGAAGATCAAAACAACTCAAAATTTAACCAGAACTGAATAAAACATGTTAATTAGCCCATCAACATTTTAAAACACTTAAGCCTTATCCAAACAAATGTTTAAATGGTTATTTCCTAACCAAAATGACAAATATGAATCAGGTTTAACCCATAACCGATCCAAGCATATAAAATGAGATAATAAACATGATTATTCACCTTGATTAGTTGATTGGGGAATGAGATAATATCCTAGTTTTAATTCCTTAGCTTTTTCTTTAATTTATGCTCTTCTTGGAGCTTTTTACGGCCGACCGAAATATAGGTCAGGAGTTATGAATGAGAAAGTGAAAGTTTGTTAAAGTGGAGGAAGAGATATATATACTAAGAAATGTAGCCTCATTTCCAAGTTTACCCCTTAAGAAAATTCCTCCTTCCTAATTTAGTTAAGTCTTATTTTAGTTCATTCATTAAGACACGACCATTGGATTTATTGATCCCATCTCCCTAATTATTCACATTATTATATTTAGTTCATCCAATTAAATATCTTGAATGATGCTAAATAAATTCAAGGGAATTACATATTACCTCACCATTCGCCCCATGTAGGTGAGGGAGTTGGAGAATGTCCGACAAGTTTTTCCAAATTCTTTTAAGAATAGTTTTTACCTTTCTTACTTCATTTGAAACTCGATCAACTTTGGTTTCTATTTGAACAACCCTTGAATTGAATTTTGTAAATCCTTTAGACATTTTTTTAAGCTTCTTTTCATTTCTTGTTGTAATGATGGATGATGAGTACATCTCGCGTTGAGCATAGGTTTCATGTCATTACGAATTGTTTTGACTATTTCAACCTCACTTTCTTCTTCATTCTCATCACTATTACCATCCTCGTCGTCGTCATCACTCTCTTCTTCGCTTTGTTATTGGTAGGATGAGCTTGAGCTTGAGCTTGAGCTTGAACTTTTCTACGTCTATAAGCTTGAACACATTGCATATATGTTTCAAAAAGATCATAGATTGAAACTTACTTGCATAGATGCATGAGATTAAAAAACTTATTATCAGCTATTTTGATATTAAGAACATGTTGACCGATCCCTTGAATGTTTTAGTCATTAAGAAGACGAGTGATATATGTAGCATATACAAGAGTGTTCTTCTTGTAGTAGAAATAGTTGTGGAGCTCATGATTTATGTGTCTCGCCCAATTAACTTCAATATTACTAAAGATGACATATAACACTTTATATTCTAGATTATAAAGAAGTTCATGACTCCCAATTCATAGGAAGATGGTATTTATTAACATTCTGAACAATAACCTTGACGGGGACGTAGGTCTTTTGACTTACAATCTCCCCTAATATCATTCTATAAATGATGACTCACATCAACTCTAACCCTATCCTTAATGTCAATATCTTGCAAATCATATCCATGTCTTCCAATTTTCAAAATACGAGCTATGTTGTTTATACGAAATTCAACGATATTACCATAGACACTTGACCAAAGCCCTTCTCTATGGTAGCCTAATATCTTTATTATTTACGTTGGCTAGAAAGAGTTGAACACTCAAGGTATATATTTTTAAATTATTATCATGAACATCTATCAAACTAGTCATTATAGCTTGTTCCGTAAAAGCTTGTAGAATATAAGATGGGAAATCATTAAGATTATATAAGATACCTGTGAACATTTTTATTTTGGTGAGAAGCTTGAACCTTTCATTGCTTCTTTCATTATAATGGAGCCATACCTTAATTTTCTCTTCGGATGGGACTATAGACGAGCTTGCTTTAGACGTTGCTCTTCTCTTTGATGGTTTAGGAACCATTTAGAAAATTTAGATTTTGCTTTTAAATTTTTGGATTTTGAGAATATAGACTAGGAAAGTTATTTCAGTTGAAACTTTAATGGGTAGGGTAAATAATGAGAAGAGATGATAGTAAAGGAGGTTATGTGGGCGAAAAGGTGTAGTTGACCAGTCAATTTTCAGTTTTTCCTGTAATTCATCCACTTGAAATTTAATTTAAGACGTCTAAAAATATACACGGGAAAGCCGAAACTTTTTAGTGTAAATTCAGGGTCTTTCAAATATCTAAAATTAAAATCAAATATTTAAATTTTTGTTTAGAAGTTTGGTTTTTGCTTTAAGACATCTGAAAGTTAGAAGTTAATTTTTTTTAACTTCATATGGGTTTTCAGACATCTGATTTACAAAATAAGACGTCTGAATTTACTTGTATCCAGACAATAAACCTATGATGATTTGATTTTAATTTGTTTCACCTTTGTAATTTTTTTGTAAAATTTATTTTAAACAATGATAAAGAATATTTTGTTGATTTATTTCATTATTTATTACAACAATTTTAATATATTTATATAGATAGAATATCAAGAATGAAATAAGACAGGGTGAGGATAATTTATTTGTTTTTGGATGGTTCAAATTCTTCTTTCGATGGCCCCGGTTACCATGAGTTTCTTGGCTTGGAGTCATAAATTTTTAAAGGAGTTTTTGTTAATCGAGGAGAGTATTTATGTATACTATTCTTTGTTAGTGATCGTCCATACAATGCTAGAACTAATCTTTCAACAAAATTAAGATGCGCCCATTGTCTGCGCTTTTTCCTATACATTTGTTTTTGAAGTCCTATCATTTCTTATTGATAATGATGTAACTCACTAAAGAGATAATCATTGGTAGATGATGATACAATACTAAAGTAAATTGACTGCTTAATCTTCTTTTCTTTTGGAGAGAAACTAGTGTGATAGGTTGGTAATGGAATAATCTTAGTGAAGATGAACTATCATAAGAAGGAGTTGTTTTTGAAGAGGATGATTATGCGCTTTTGCAGGAAGGTGCGCTAAAATTGATTGAGGAATAGCTCGAATCGTTGTCAGAACCATTTTGTAAATAGTTTAGAAGCCTTTAAGGAGATTAAAAAAATTGTGAGTTGATATATAGTTTAGCCAGTTTCTACAATAGTATGGGAAGTTGTTATCCATATATTTTCAAAGAGAATGAACAATAAGACATATATTCATACATCGAATATCTAAAGAAGGCATGTCGTGCTTATAAGTGCATGTTGAATGAATAACAATATATTAAGCTTCTAGATAAATAACGTAATAAGAATCTAGCATGAAGATATTGACCCATAAAGGGTGTCAAATCTGAAGGCAAGGTGGGATATAATATTTATAAACACAAAAGTAGCTCCAAAGTGAAGATAACAAGCCACTACAATGGAAGAACTGAGGGTTGATGCTAGAAACATATGATGTCGCATTTGAATAAGAGATACCGAGTGCCTAACAATAACAAGATATCGAATCTCTATAGCTCCAATGATATCAAACCTCTACAACATAATGTTGTAGAGCATGAAGCAAAGAAATAGCACATAATGAAGAATGTCTATAGCTCAAATGATATCAACTCATCAGTATAAAGAATTTCACCGCATGTCAACAACATAATGAAGGATGCCGAAAATCACGGTGTCGAAGGACACGTGGCAGCTATGCCGCCTACTTCCACCCCTATGAATACGGATTTCATGGCAACTTAATGGGGGTCAATCATTTTCTTTCTCTCCTTTTGAAATTCAAAGAGTTGTAACCCAAAATTGATTTGAGAAAAAAAATCAAGAATTTTGTAAATTTTGAAATTTATGAATAAGGACTTGGGCAAATGACTTTGCATAGCTTACTTACCTTGATTGTGTAAAATCTGATTATTGTTGGATATGGACATGCATATAACTAATATTTTGATTCGGACTTAACTTTGAGCCTTTATTACGAACAAGGCTACTTAAGCCCTAGTCTAAATTATTGTTTAACTTGCATAATGACTATTTTTCCTTTTCAACATATGAATACTGAATTGTAGCTTATGTGGATTGCCATCTTGCTCATTAACGAATAATTATTGAACTATTGCATCTTCACATAACTTGCCTATTTTGCTATTGGACATTTGGCATGAGCTTTTGAACATTTCCATCTCAAAAGTTTGTGGGCATTATGGGACCATTTCAAATAACATCATACTGTGCTAGATCTTGCTTGATCAAAACCAATCTTTGGTCTAATAATACATCAATGACCTACCAAAGTAAAATCACTATGAACAACATGAGGGATGTTAGACCAAATTTTGGTTCAACATGGCATCATGGGCGTTAATCCAATTTTTTAGTTAATATTTTTGCTCTAAAAGAAGGGATCGAACCTTCGACCTATTATTTCCTTTCTTTGAAATTAAATATACAAAGTTTTGTTGTAGGAAAATGGAAAGAGCTAAAAGAATTAACATTTCGAATGAGGAGATAGAGCAACAAACGACATTGGAAGACAATGTCAATCTATACTTCAATCCAGAAATGTAGAAGCTGGTCAAACTTCAGAATCGGATAACTCAACAAATAGTGAAGCCAAAATCAAAGACTTAACACAACAAATGGCGGTAATGCAAGAACTACTAGAAAAGATCCTTTCATAGAAATCTTCGAAAACGACAAGACTCACTGAAGAAAAAGAGGTCGAATCTCCAAGAAGAAATCTAGATACTTCCATGCTAAAAAAAGGGATAAAGACAAAGTCATTATGACCCCATAGAAAAGATGAATCCAAAATGTTCAAGCTGCTATATTCTCTCCAAAGTCACAAGTAGATAATAAGGTTAAAGCATATCGCCAGGAAGAGATAACAGAAAGTTCTAATGAAAAATCAGGAAGCTTAATCTTATGTAAGAGTACAGGCCTTATAGAAGTGATTACAACTATGATGAAGCTTACTTGAGAGATACAGATGATAAAATGGAAAAAGACATTCTTGATATAAAAGGAAAGAGGACCCTTGATCCTAGGATCAACAATAATTTTCGTTGAGTCCATTTGAAAAAAGAATAATGTCTATCAAACTTCCATCATATATCAAGTTCTATCACTAAGGTATATGGGACCACAGATCTTGATGATCATCTTCTAGCCTTCGAGAGCCAATTGGAACTTCATAATGCTTTTGGAGCTATACACTGCAGGCTCTTCCCGAGCACTTTTTAAGGAGTAGCTAGTAAGTGCTATCGACATTACAGGAAGTAAACTATTTATTCTTGAAAGCTATTCTCTTATGAATTCTCGACAGAATTCTGTGTGTGCAAGGACCCTACTATCAATTCAAGTGAATTGGCCTATGTTAAGCAGAGATGACGAGAGCTTCTTAGTGAATACTTAAAAGATTCAACATGGAAGCACTAAATGCAAAGAACATGACTAATAGAGAAACATTAATGGCAGTGCGCTCAGGGTTGATTGAGAAAACCCCTTTTTGGAAGGAACTTTTCATTTATGGGTGCAGAGACCTTCAAGATTTTCACTTCCAGGCTGATAAAGTCATCCGTGTGGATGCGTAATCATGCTAAGAAAAAGTCTCGGACAAAGAAGGAGGCAAAAAATCTAGCTTTAATCACCCCCGACAAGAAGTCGAGATGGGATGAGAGCAAGAGAGGTAGTTAGGAGTAGATCTCGAAATCTAACTACATGGCCTTGAAGAAACCAATCTCTTATATTTTTGCTATGGCTTAAGATTGAGGCAACTTCCTAACTTCTTACAATGAAAGGAATAACCTCGAGCCAAGTGGAGGAGGAGATTACTTTGTTTACGTACGACGAACGGGCATAAAACTAAGGAGTGCCATCTTTTGGCTAGAATAATCTAGAACATGATTAGATCTGGACTTTTGAAAAAGTTTATCAAAGAGAACCAAAAGTCCTTCGATCTTGAAGGGAACAATCAGAGTCCTCTAAGTAACGCTGCAAATTTCATAAAAAATGTCACTAAACAGGATTATATTCCTCCGATCAATCGCACAGATGTCGTCCATGGAGGTCCCCTTCTCGTTAGAAGCAAAAAAGGAGCTAAGAGCAGGTACATAAGGGAGGCAAGAGATGAAGTAGTTTCTATTTAGGAGGAGCCGTTGTGCAAATGTCAGCTTCAAATACCCAACTTAACAATAACCCCACAGGAGTTGAGAGGGGTCCGTCATCCGCATGACGATCCATTGATGATAACTTCACAAATTAGTCTCTCTATGGTAACAAAGATCTTATTGGATACTAGAAGCACAGTGAACGTCATATTCAAACATGCTTTCAATCAAATGGGAATTCCAGAGGAGAAGTTGGAACCAAGCTTTGAGCTAATCTTTGGATTTAACAATAAACGGTCTACTCCAATAAGACAAATCAAGCTCCTAGTGCAGATGGGTATTCATCCACATTCTAGTACTTTTGAGACTTTATTTGTGATATTGGACTAACCTTTCTACTCTAATGCTTTCTTCAAAAGACCGGCCTTAGATGAGGTAGATGTGTTTGTTTCATTGAAATATCTATAGTGAAATTCTAACTAAGAATGGTTAGGGAACAATAAAAGGGGAGCAGTTTATCTCCTAGGAACTGTATTTTGCTACACTTAACCAATTTAAGAGAGATAGTGTTTTTTTCGTGACTCAAAAAAATGAGTTAAGAAAAACTGAAATTGAAAAGTCCTTAGAGAATAGCCCTTCGGATCGGTTCTTCATGGTAGGCAAGAAAACAAAAATATCTGAGAAGCCTGAGAATGTACTAAGAAGATTCAAATTTGCCAAGAGGAAAAGAAAATGAAAAGATGTAAACTTAATAAACAATGAAATAAATGGTGAAGAAATTATTATTGAACTAGATTGTAGAAATAAGCAAGGAAGGATAAAGCCAACCGAAGATCTAGAAGAAGTAAGCCTAGATTCACTTGATCCAACAAAACCAATAAAGATCGAAAATGAGTTAGGCAACAAGCTCAAAGGGGAACTAATTTAGTTTATTCAATTTAGCAAGGATGTATTTGTCTAAACTACTGAAACATGGTTGGAATAGATCCAACAATCATGAGTCATGCCCTGAATATAGATCAAAATATAACTCCTATTCGATAAAAGAAAAGGCAGTTCGATAAGATTCGAGCTATCCCATCAAAAGTGGAAGTCAAAAGACTACTTGAAAATGGATTCATTAGAGAAGTTTTCTACCCAAAATGGTTGGCTAATACCATACTAGTCAAAAAGCCCAACAGAAATTGGACAACGTGTGTTGACTATACTGATTTGAGTAAGCATGTCCTAAAGATTGTTATCCTTTGCCTCGAATAAACCAATTAGTTGACGCGACAAGTGGACATAAACTGTTGCCTTTTATTGATGTATATTCAGGATATAATCAAACCCGCATATTCAGGCTGGATGAAGAACACACAAGTTTTATGATGGATTTGGGAATATATTGCTACAAGTAACAAAGACCGGTGAACAAAATGTTTAAAGAACAAATTTGTCGAAACATGGACATATATGTAGATGACATACTGGTCAAATCTCAAGAAGAAGCTAATCACTTGAAAGATCCTAATAAAATGTTTGGAAAACTAAGAAAGCACAAGATGAAATTAAATCCGTAAAAGTACTCCTTTAGGATATAATCTGGGAAGTTTCTAGGATATATTGCCAGTTCTAGAGGAATTGAGGCCAACCTTAACCAAATCAAGGCGTTTAGGGGCATTGTGAAGCCAAATAAAAGTAACGATGTAATAAGCTTAAATGGAAGAGTGAAAGCTTTGAACAGATTCATCTCTAAATCCACTAATAAGTGCATGCCGTTCTTTGATGTGATCAAGAAGAGGAAGAACTTTGAATGGGGGGAGGATTATCAAAGGCCTTTGAAGAACTGAAAGATCATCTTGAAAAGCCTGCAATACTATGTAGCTCGGTAGAAGTGGAAAATCTCTACCTTTATATGGCAATCTCTAGCATGCAATAAGCTCTTTGTTTAGTAAAGAAAGAGAATTGAATCCAATTTCTAGTATACAATATTAGCAAAAGGTTCAAGGATTCAAAAACTAGATACCCTGTCATAGAAAATTGGCATACTGTTTAATGATCACCGCTCGAAAGTAAGGGTCTATTTCCAAGCATACCCAATCAAAGTCCTTAGCAACTTCCTACTCATACAAGTTTTTAGTAAACCAAAGGCATCAGGAAGACTAGTAAAATAGTGGATAAAGCTTAGCCAATATGATATTGAGTTTCAACCCTGAGTGGCATTTAAAGGACAAGCTCTTACCGACTACGTAAATGAATGCACATGATTCATCAAAGAATAGTCAGAAAAGGAATTTGAAGCCCAAATGGAAATTGTTTATTGATGAAGCTTCAACTACATAAGGGGTCTGTATAGGATACGTGATCATTAACCCTGATGGACACCTATTGCACTATGTGATGAAATTAGGATTTCCCATTACCAATAATGTAGAAGAATATGAATCGATGGTGGCAGGAGTCACTTTAGCCCTACAGTTAAAAATTCAAAGGATTGCAATGTTCAGCGAATCACAACTAATGGTAAATCAGTTAAACCAAACGCCAAAAGAAAGATGCCAAATTGGTCATTTATGAAAAATAGGTGCTGAAGATGTTGACCTAATTTGAGGATTTCTCGATACGTCAAGTACAGAGAACGAAAAATTCCTAAGCCGATTCTTTGGCCATGTTGGCCCTCTCGTGAGGAGCACTGGAAACTCGAATTGTACCAGTTGTCTTCCAACCAATTCCTAGTATACGGGAAAAGTACTCCAAGCCAAAAAAATGAGTCTATCGTATTAATTAGATCCCAAGTCATTGAACAAGAAGATAAAGAAAATGAATCAAGAAATGGCAATAAAGAAAACCAAGAAGGAAATTGTTCATGTAGAAATTAATAGCCACCATGGAAAAAACTGGAAAACGCTCATTATTAGGACGTAGTAGAAGGGAAACTACTAAAAGATAAAAGAGAGGCTAGAAAAATAAGGCGATAACCCGAACTTTTATTGCAATCGATGTAATAATTTACAAAAAAGGATATTTGTGAGAAATGCGGATTACGGATCTTAAGGTTAGGATTAACACTAGAGGGGGGTGAATAGTGTTATTAAAGAATAACTAAATCTTTTTCGATTTGTGTTAATTTAGACACCGATGTATGCAATATACAGACACAGATATGATCACAGAAACAAACATAGATGCAGAAATAAAACAAAAGCAGTAAAGAAAAGAACACACCAGATTTTATACTGGTTCGGAGTTACCCTACATCCAGTCCCGCAACACAAGTACAGATTTCCTTTCAAAAGCAATTGTACAATTACACCCTCGGTTTCAAGGCTACGAGGTACACCCTCTAGAATTTCGATCCTCTGGGTAGAGATACTTGATTTCCGGGCCATAAGTTTACCCTACCAAGGCTACAATCACACATTTTCTTTCTTGATTGATTTTTAAGGCTACAATCACACCTTTTCTTGCTTAATAGATTACAAAGAAGTCTATAACTCTGAATAGCACTGAGAATCTTGTAGAGAGAGTGATAGAGAATCAAACTAGAAGTAATCGAGTTCGATTCAATGTTGATTTCGGCAGAGTAATGATAAGAATGTGTATTAAGAAAAGTGGAAGAAGAAGAGGAGTGAAAAACCAGAAAATCTGATATAAAATTCATTGAAACTAACCCCTGTTTATAGAAGAACAACAGCCATGTCCATTCATGAAGAGTTATGGCGAATAGACACTTCTTTTGAAATTTAAATTTTGAACTCAACTGACACCATGTCAACATGGGGTACTTGGGCATGACGACATCCCAAAGGATTTTTTAGTGTTTTGATTTTCTTTGAAAATAACTTTTATTTCATATTAAAATTATTTTAAATTTTATAAATGTACTTGACTATTGTTAAAATTCATAAGTAAATATAGAGAATAATATATATAGAATTTAACTATAATTTTATATTTAAATCTAAGTATAAATATTTAAAAGTTAAATATATTATATTAAAAGATAGTTTAAAATCAAGAGTAATTTGACTTTGAAATTAAAGATAATTTTGAGGCTAAAATTATTTAAAATCAGGATAGAGGGTTTTGAATCTTTTAAAAGGAAAGTTTTTGAAAACATTTTGAAAACAGGATATAATTTTGAAAAATCATTTTGAATAAAAAGTTAGCGGATACAAAACAATGTTCCACTAGATTTTTCGTAGGTTCCATCCTACTTAGGGTTCCATCCCTTTAACAGGCTCGAAGTGGATTCCATTCCACGAATAAATTGGATTTTAAGATGCCAGTGCTTTTTTATGAGTTTTAACAAAATTCCTAATAATAAAAAATACTTAACTTTGAAATCTTGAACTCTTGATAATCTTGATACCCATGAGTCTTCTATCTTGATATCTTGAATCTCTATACTGTACAGTCTTCTTTCTTAGTACCTGCATGGTTAAATCCTACATACACGTATATATCTAAACTTATAATGCTAGTATTTATATTTTATAATCTATTCTAAGGTTGTTGTCATAAAAACCATCATTTCACGGACTAACAATATTCATTCGCTTACTTTAGATGTGCTAATGTAGAAAGTAGTGCGAGGTTACTAAGAGAAGCACATGATGGGTTCCATGGAGATCATTCTAATGGAATAAGGTTAGCCAAAAAGGTCATGAGGTAGGGTTTCTGTTGGCCCTAAATAAGTAATGGTGCAGTAAATCATGTAAAGAGATGTGAGAAGTGTCAAAATTTTTCGATAATCCGCATATTCGCCCAAGTGAATTAACCTTAATTTCAAGTTCATGACCCTTTGGTGTAAGAGGATCAGTTTAATTGGACCATTACCTATGTTTAAAGGTGGAGCTAAGTTTGCAGTAGTGGCCATCGATTGTTTCACCAAATAGGTGGAAGCAAAGCCATTACTGAATATAACATCGGGAAAAGTGTTAAGATTTGTGATTAAAATCGTAATCATCCAGTTTGGAATGTCACATAAGAAATGAAACTCAATTTGAAAGTAAAGAATTCACCAGATTTTGCAACAATAATGGAATAGTCAAAAGCTTTTCATCCGTAGCTCATCCTAAAGCCAATGGAGTCGTTAAACTATCAATAAAACTAATAAAACTATTCTTAAAAAGCGATTGGACAAAGCAAAAGAAAATTGGATAAAATAACTACCGCTATTGCTTTGGGCATATAGATCTTCTACTAAGACTGCAACGGGACATACTCCCATTTGTTTAACGTATGGATGTGAAGCCATGCTTCCAATTGAAGTTAAATTTTCATTTCATTGAAGAATTTCATATGCATTTGTCCCAATCAAAAATTGAGAAAAGAATCCTTAGATTTAATCAATGAGCTAAGGGATGAAGCAGCCAAACGAACTAATATCAGCAAAGGATATCAAGGTATTATAACTCCAAATTAAAATGAAAATTGTTTCAAAAAGAAGATTTAGTACTTCGAAAAGTCATGGAAAATACCAAAAATCTGTCAGACGGACAGCTCAGACCAAATTGAGAAGGTCCTCTTGTTATTCATGAAGTAATCTCACCGAGGATTTATCGATTATGCTAACCTAATGGGAACATAATAACGAGAACTTGAAATACTGAACATTTAAAGATTTACTTGCCTGCAATTGATGAATAAAAAAAATTGAGGCAATCATATCTATAGAAATGGATAATCAAATGAAAAAAGTAACTAAAAGAAAAGGCTTAAATCGCTATCTATGATAGTTGTAAGGGGCGAAAGAAAATATTTTGATCTCGCCATAAGGGCCTGGTCAAAGCACCTCCTAGAGTGAGGTTAGAGTAAGCCTTTAGTCCCTCCTAAGACGGTCTTGCCAAAGCACTACAAGCCTTTTGGTCCCGCCTGCATGGCTTGGACAAAGCACATTCTAAAGAAAGGACGAAGCAAACCTTTAGTCCCGCCTAAGATGGCCTGCCCAAAGCATCAAACCAGCCTTCAGCTCCACATGTAAGGCCTAACTGGAGTGCCTCCTAGAGGGAGGATGGGTAAGACTTTGGTTCTTACTGATCAGGCTAAATCATTCCCTATAAGTTAATAAGGGGTTCAAACCTAAATCACTACCCGAAGAGTAGTAAGGGACAAAGAGAATTAAGCCTAAATGATCAACAAAAGAATTATAAAGGGCGAAAGAGATCAAAACCTAAATCATCAGAGTGGTAAAGGGAAAAAGGAATCAACCAAGCAAGTTCAAATCTACCTTAAATATGGGTCAAAGCCCTTCAAAAGGAAGAACAGTCAAACACATTTAATTCCATGCCCTGAAAAAGTTAAAGTAACCTTCAAAGTAAAGGTCCAAAATCATCTGAGATTTTGATGCCAATATAAACGTCCAAAAAGTTCCAAAATTTAACCTAAGAAATTCAAGATTGAATTATCTCCCAATCTTTTATTCCTATGATGGAACTTCAATAATCTAGTAAATAACGGGAATCCTCATTATTACTCAAAATTCTAGTCTCTTACTAGTTGAGACCGGATTGGTTTCTAGTCTACTATTTAGAAAATTATGATGCTATTACCAGATTGGTTTTTGGTCTTCAATTCAGAAAATTATAATACTATCACCAGAAGGGTTTCTGGTTTTCTATTCTAAAAATTATGATACTATTCAAAAACGGATTTTGGGTCTTCTATTCAAATGAAATTACTATATATTGTAGAAAGATTTCTAGTCTTTGATTTAGATGAATTTGTTAATGCCATTTGGTTTTCTAGCCTTCTACTCAAACCATATTATTGCCATATAGTTTTCTGGCTTTTTTTCAAGACATATATTCCCGGTGGATATCTGGTCTTCGTTGTAGCTAAAATTATAATCACTAGCAGATGGATTTCTAGTATTCTTAACTAATGTGTGCGTCCCACTTCTATACCCACGCTAGCCAAGAACATTACGGTGTAATGCTGTCGACTAGCACGGAGAATAAGGCTGTTGAGGAGCGACCATCCGTGTAATTGCTTTGTGCGAGCATCGATATGTCAGATAGTATAACATGCAATACTTATCAAGAGGAAATCCGACATACCGACACAAACTCAAAGCTACTACACAGTGGCTATAATATCTTCGGAAACAAATACAGAAATAAACATAACATAAATCAGTCACAGATAATTCATATCACAAAGGCGGAAGAAGATATGAATATATAATTAACACATGGAAGTGTATATCAGAGTTGTGGTCAAAAAGATCCACAATAATACAAAAGAATAGCAACACGTGCTATACAAAAGAATACAACTATGAGCCTATATCTCAAGTGTATACAACAAAATAAACTACTAAACTAAGTAGTTTGCCCAAAAGTCAGAGTAATAAATCTCTGGGGAGAAGTCAAGCAGAAGCACTTGTAACATCTCGGTCTGACCCGAGTATTATTTAATAAGAAAATAATAAACGGATCAGTCTAACTATAAATATCAGATGAAACGATATAGGATAAGAGATATGACTAAACACACAATAATCACAATGCCAAGCTGTGATATATATAAGTAGTTGAAAATCATCAAGGGATTAATCAATGTCACAGAATCTACACAAGAATCAAAGAAATGTCATACTCCTTATTTTGTTCATCAAACCACAATTATTGACGATTATATCAATGTCAATCACAAAATTCAATGACACACAAATTCACCAATGCACAAATATTGATAAAACTTATCAATGGAAATCACGAAAATTGGTGAAACACAAATTCTAGAAATCATCCCAAGAAATCCAGTCAATGACACACGAATTCACCTATGCACAAAAATTGATAAATCATATCAATAGAAATCACAAAAATAGGTGAAGAAGAAAATTCCAGAATTCGACACACGAAATCAAAAATCACACAAAATAGGGGGGAGGCCTATCACACGAACGGGAGCATGAAAACTCACCAACATATGTATCACACGAACGAGACACTATCTCATGGTAGCTAGCAACTAATTTTTGACGCACGAACGGCCCGAAGACCATGGGGCGCTACCCCACATATGTGAGTTGAAACTCACACAAACGGGGTTTAGTCTCCCTCGTAGACAAAGAGACATCGTACATTGCTAGTCTAAATCACAAAAATGATCGTCATGATAATCAAGAAGTGTCAATTACAGTAAGCTAGTAAATATATGAGCTTGGCTTCATGTCCCATAACCACTAGCTTAACTTAAATATTTACGAACAAATTGTAGATTTCCACTGGAAAATTGTCACAAGAGATTCAATCGAACAAGTCCAAGAATTAACCGATGAAGTAAACGCAAGCGTTTCATACCACTTGTTTTTCTAAGCCGTTTAATTAGATTTCTCATACGAGTGAGGTAAAGGTTTGTATATACTAATAGATTGGAAAAACGGTTTTATAAACGAATTTGGTATTAAAATAGAATTGAAATCGTTTGAGGAAATAGTTTTGATATTTACTACTAGTATTGAAACCTTTATATTTTTTTTTAAAGTGACAAAGCACGAAAATGATTGTAGAACAATCAACCACCAAAATTCACATTCAAAGACGTGAATAAAAATCCAAAGAAATCAATACCGAATCCATCAAAATGGATATTCCCAAAAATCACGAAGAAAATGTCATCAAAGTCGATAATAAGTTATAATAACAAAAGGGAATCAACACGAATCGATGAACGTTGGAAATTCAATCCAAAAAGGCAAAATGGACTGAAACAGCAGGTTCAGTCGACTGAACAGAGTTTTCAGTCGACTGACCCTGTACCTGGAAATTTTCAAGGTTCAGGAAACTTTCTGTTTCCAGGTTCAGTCGACTGAACAGAAGATTCAGTCGACTGAATCATGCCTGAAAACTTTCGGGTTTCAGGTTCAGTCAACTGAACAGACTTTTCAATCGACTGAATCTTGCCTGGGCTGTTTTTTTCAGCCTATCCAAATGAAGAGCTAACTCTTCCAAAATGCAACCGGACGAGCATTGGCTCTAAGGGTTTATGCCAATCGGCAACCCGGCCCTATATGCTTCCCGATGCATCACCAAAGGCACGATCAAACATCCATATAAGAATTTTCACACAAATTTGACTTAAAAACCCAAAAATTGGAATATTCAAAAAAACCAATCCAAATCAAGAGCAAATGCACATGAAGAAGTGTTAGGAATTCATACCCAACAACCAAAGATAATTATAGTCATAGATGTGAGATAAAAATCTCACCTTTGAACCCAAGCAATTGAAGAAGTAGCTTGAAAGCAAAAAGGGGAATCAACCACTCTTCAAATCCAACTCAAGAAGCTTGATCCTAAGCTAAAAGAGAAACATTTCCCAAATTAGGTTTAGGAATTTTCTGAAATCAAAGAGAGAAAGAGTTGGACTAGAAGAAGAAAAGCTTACCAATGGGTTCTTCTATTAGTTTAAAGCTAGAGTTTGATTTGCAAAAGAAAACTAGGGTTTTGGAGTTTTAATGTCCCATCTCTCCCACCATTGATGTTTTAGAACTGAAAAGAGGAGTAAGTGAGGGTGAATGGGGAGGAGTGGCTCAGATTTGAGTATAAGTTAAACATAGGGCTGAACCCAAACCCAAAGTGAAAAAGTAGCAAAAATCAACTTTCTCCAAACATATCGAAGCTTATACTCAAAATGGTCGCAAATGGCATTTTAAAATCAATGGGAGTGGTCCCGGGTCCTATTTCGACCGTATGCAAAAAGTAGCTTTTTGGACTAAATTCCGAGTATCGATAAATATTTAAATAAAATATTTAAATATAAAAATCGACAAACATGTGGGTTGTTACAGACTCCCCTCCTTAAAGAAATTGCGTCCTCGCAATATTTAAGAAGAAGATATATAGTAACAACCATAAAAGCATATTCAACACAAAAGAAATTTGAAATAAAAGGTTCACCTTAAAGAGCACGGGAAAGTAAGTCCGGATGTGATCGCTCGATGAACTCTCTAGACTCCCAAGAACAATCCTTAGGATTTGAAGACCATTGAACTTTCACAAGTGGAACATCTTTATTTCGAAGACGTTTGACCTTCGAAGCAATAATTCGAATAGGATGCTGCTCATAAGTTAAATTGGGCGAAACTTCAATCTCTTCCACAACACCGGGCTCAAGAATAGAATCGGAATCTCGAAGACATTTCCGAAGTTGAGAAACGTGAAACACGTCATGGATAGCATAAAATTGAGCCGGTAATAAAAGGCGATAAGCCATGGAACTAATTCGTTCAGTGATAGGAAATGGCCCAATATATCGAGGCGCTAATTTTCCCGATCGACTGAAACGTACAACACCTTTCATAGGTGACACACGAATGAACACAAGATCTCCCACAGAAAATTCTAACTTCCTTCTTCGGTTATCGGCATAGGATTTTTGTCTACTCTGGGCTTCTTTCATCCTATGACGAATAAGATCAATCTTTTCTGTGGAATCTCGAATAAAATCTAGACCTAAAACCAGCTTTTCACCGGCCTCAAGCCAACAAGAAGGAGATCAGCATGGCCTTCCATAGAGTGCCTCGAAAGGTGCCATACCAATACTAGATTGGAAGCTCTTATTATAGGAAAATTCAACAAGTGAAATATGATCTTCCCAACTTCCACCAAAATCAAGAACACATGCATGAAGAAGATCTTCAAGAGTTTGATTCACACGCTCAGTTTGTCCATCGGACTAAGGATGATAAGCGGTGCTAAATTTAAGCTTCGTTCCCAAAGCTTTTTGAAGACTCTTCCAAAATCCACTAGTAAACAATGGATCACGATCACTAACAATAGAAGTAGAAACTCCATGTAATTTAACAATCTCTTTAACGAAGAGTTTGGCCAAAAGAGGAACGGTTCGGTTAGACCGAACGGGAATAAAATGGGCGGATTTAGTAAGCCTATCAACAATCACCCATAAGCTATCATGACCCGAACGAGAACGGGGAAGGACATCTATAAAATCCATGGAAATTTGGTCCCGCTTCCAAATTGGAATTTCTAAAGGTTGCAATAACCCACCGGCCTTTGATGTTGGGCCTTAACGAGTTGGCAAGTCATGCAACGCTTAACGAAGTTAGCGATGTCAAGTTTCATTCCCTCCCAATAATAAAGTCGCTTCATATCCGCGTACATTTTACTGCTACCGGGATGAATGGTAAATTTAGAATGATGGGAATCTTCTAAAATATCTTTTCGAAGATCACTAATATTTGGTACGATAAGTCTACCAAATTTTCGAATGCCGCCACGAGAATCAATATCAAAGTTTTTCAAACCTTCAATATCAATTTTATCCTTAACATTTTGGCCAAGAAGAGCCAATTCGGGATCTAGCCTTTGAGTTTCAAGAATGCGGTCTAAAAGAGAAGGATGAGCCTCAAGGCTACATAAAACAAGAGATGAACATAAATCGGAAACACGGTCTCGAATTTCGCAAGTGGATAAAATCTCGAGATCGTTCCATTCGGTTATCATCAAAGAAACAACCGCTTGTTGCTTTCGACTAAGTGCATCCGCAACGCGATTTCCCTTTCCGAGAGTATAAAGGATATCAAGATCATATGGTGCAAGAAATTCGAGCCAACGCTGTTGACGCAAATTAAGTTCCTTTTGAGAGAATAAATACTTCAAGGATTTATGATCGGTATAAAGAACAAATTTCTCTCCTAAAAGATAATGACGCCAAATACGAAGGGCGAAAACAATAGCCGCGAGCTCTAAATCATGAGTGGCATATCTAGTCTCAGCAGGCTTCAATTGCCTAGAAGCATAAGCAATAACACGTTCTCTTTGCATAAGAACGACACCCAAACCAACGCGACTAGCATCGGTATAAACAATGAAATCTTGATTCCCCTCGGGAATAGCGAGAATAGGAGCATCAGAAAGAAGTTCTTTTAATTTCTGAAAAGAAGCTTCACATTTGTCCGACCAAATGTATTTAACACCTTTCTTCGTCAAGCTAGTGAGAGGAACGGCAATCTTAGAAAAGTCTTTGATAAAACGACGGTAATAGCCTGCCAATCCGAGAAAACTACGAATCTCTGTCACACTCTCCGGTCTCTTCCAATCTTGAATCTCTTCAACCTTTGAAGGATCCACGGAAATTCCGGATTCGGAAATAATATGATCGAGAAACTTCACACGAGATTGCCAAAAATGGCATTTAGAAAATTTTGCCTTTAAACGATTACTCCTAAGAGTTTCCAACACAATCCGAAGATGTTTTTCATGCTCCTCCTCGGTTTTAGAATACACAAGAATATCATCGATAAAGATGAGAACAAACCGGTCGAGGAAGTCTTTGAAAACTCTATTCATAAGGTCAATGAAATAAGCCGGAGCATTCGTTAGACCAAATGGCATAACAAGCCATTCATAAGATCCATAACGAGTACGGAACGATGTCAAAGGAATACTATCCTCTGCAATACGAAGCTGATGAAATCCAGTAGCTAAGTCTAATTGTGAAAAGACTCTAGCACCACTAAGTTGATCGAATAGATCATCAATCCGAGGTAAAGGATATTTATTTTTGATAGTAAGATCATTAAGCTTGCGGTAGTCAACGCAAAGCCTAAGTGTTCCATCAGATTTCTTCACAAAAATAGCTGAAGCTCCCCAAGGCGAGGAACTAGAGCGAATAAATTGCTTCGTCTCCAATTCGGATAATTGTTTACGCATCTCCTCGTTTTCATTATTGGACATACGATACGGAGGACGAGTGATAGGCTGAGCTCCAGGAATAAGATTAATTCTGAACTCAATTGCTCGCTTAGGTGGTAATCCTAAAACGGGCTCGAATATGTCGGAAAATTCACGAACGACATGAATAAGAGAAATAATATCACCCTCATCATCATCATTGTCATCACGAGGATTTAAAGAATATAAAGATGCAACCAAGCTGGAATCCGAATCTTTAAGATTAATAGAAATCTGCTTAACAGATTGAGGATGTCGAAGATGAATAGTCCGCTCAGGACATAGGATATGAGCTTCATAACGATTGAGCCAATCCATTCCCAAAATCATTCCAAAGCCTAAGTAGCGCATGACATGCAAATCGGCTCGGAAAGAAAAATCACCCAAAATAATCTCGACATCATTGCACAATAAACTGATTGTTGCGCATCCACCAACCGGATTCGCAATTCTCAAAGAAGTCATTAAAGCAACAACACTTAAAGAAAAAGTATCAACGAGTTCTTTTGAAATAAAAGAATGGGATGCACCCGTGTCCAAAAGAACTCGAATAGGTTGATCTCGAAATATGATAATGCCATCAAGGGTAGAATGAGACATACCTTGATTTCGAGATGTGTTGCCAGGGGCTTGAGCAACATTCAACTTTCCCTCCTTCTTGCCCTGAAGCTTGGGGCATGAAGATATAACATGACCGGGACCTTTGCAGTAGCGACAAGAGAGAGACTTTGGGCACTTGTTCGCGTAATGGTCCTTTGAACCACAATTATAGCATTCCCCATGACCAAAGGAAGAAGTCTTTGCCACAGAGGTTGCTTGTTTCCCTTTCTTATTGGGATAAGGACCTTTGAATTTGTTTGGCCTCTTCTTGTTGTTGAAGTTTGGTTTGGAACCCACCACTTCAACATCATTCTCCCTATCCGCCTCTTCAAGACGAAGAGCGATATCAATGAGTTGGTTGAAAGAAACTTCTAATTTCAGAAGTAATGGCTTCTTGAGATTTTTATTTAAGCCATAGACGAACCTCTGGTTCTTCTTTAAAGGGGTGTTGATGTATTCAACCCCATATTTGGAAAGCGACTCGAAGGAGGCGACGTAATCAGTCACGGAGGACTCACCTTGAACAAGGTCTATAAATCGTCGAGCCAATGTCACTTTCTCCGCTTCTGGTACAAATTTCAACTCGAAGCGTTCCCGGAATTGCTCCCCGGTGAGATCCGCTTCATTAATCTCAGAAATAAGAAGCTCGTACCAGTCCAATGCTCTTTCTAGGAGCATACTAGAGGCCACCTGAACTCGGTGAAGGTCAATAAGATTCATGCGAGAAAAGATTCGATCGCACGACCTTAGCCAAGCCTGTACTTCAATAATAGTTTCGGAAACTTTGAATGGCTCCCCACCCAAATTAGTGTAATCGCCGCACAAGCGTGCAAATCCCGACTTTGGGTGAGTAGGTTCCGGGTTAGCTCCAGCTGCTTGAGCATTCGTCACTAAATCAAGAAGCTGTTGAGCAGTCATAAAAACTCCATCCTGGGGCGGAGTGCTAGATGGTACGGCTCTGGGGCGGCCTGGTCTAGATATTTCTCTTCCTTTAGAAAGAAAGAAGAAGAGGAAAAGGGTTATTCACCAAATTGAATATCAAGCAATTCTTGATAGACAAAACAAGGAATCATAAAAGAAAATAGGATAAATCGGTACGAAGACTCGAATAAAATCCTAAAGAACGACTCCTAAGATGGACTTAGGACGATGATCCTTGTTATAATATTCCATATTGTTCCGAAGTTTGGCTCCGATACCAAGCTGTGACGCCCCACCTCTATACCCACGCTAGCCAAGAACATTACGGTGTAATGCTGTCGGCTAGCACGGAGAATAAGGCTGTTGAGGAGCGACCATCCGTGTAATTGCTTTGTGCGAGCATCGATATGTCAGATAGTATAACATGCAATACTTTATCAAGAGGAAATCCGACATACCGACACAAACTCAAAGCTACTACACAGTGGCTATAATATCTTCGGAAACAAATACAGAAATAAACATAACATAAATCAGTCACAGATAATTCATATCACAAAGGCGGAAGAAGATATGAATATATAATTAACACATGGAAGTGTATATCAGAGTTGTGGTTAAAAAGATCCACAATAATACAAAAGAATAGCAACACGTGCTATACAAAAGAATACAACTATGAGTCTATATCTCAAGTGTATACAACAAAATAAACTACTAATCTAAGTAGTTTGCCCAAGAGTCAGAGTAATAAATCCCTGGGGAGAAGTCAAGCAGAAGCACCTGTAACATCTCGGTCTGACACGAGTATTATTTAATAAGAAAATAATAAACGGATCAGTCTAACTATAAATATCAGATGAAACGATATAGGATAAGAGATATGACTAAACACACAATAATCACAATGCCAAGCTGTGACATATATAAGTAGTTGAAAATCATCAAGGGATTAATCAATGTCACAGAATCTACACAAGAATCAAAGAAATGTCATACTCCTTATTTCGTTCATCAAACCACAATTATTGACGATTATATCAATGTCAATCACAAAATTCAATGACACACAAATTCACCAATGCACAAATATTGATAAAACTTATCAATGGAAATCACGAAAATTGGTGAAACACAAATTCTAGAAATCATCCCAAGAAATCCAGTCAATGAAACACGAATTCACCTATGCACAAAAATTGATAAATCATATCAATAGAAATCACAAAAATAGGTGAAGAAGAAAATTCCAGAATTCGACACACGAAATCAAAAATCACACAAAATAGGGGGGAGGCCTATCACACGAACGGGAGCATGAAAACTCACCAACATATGTATCACATGAACGAGACGCTATCTCATGGTAGCTAGCAACTAATTTTTGACGCACGAACGGCCCGAAGACCATGGGGCGCTACCCCACATATGTGAGTTGAAACTCACACAAACGGGGTTTAGTCTCCCTCGTAGACAAAGAGACATTGCACATTGCTAGTCTAAATCACAAAAATGATCGTCATGATCATCAAGAAGTGTCAATTACAGTAAGCTAGTAAATATATGAGCTTCGCTTCATGTCCCATAACCACTAGCTTAACTTAAATATTTACGAACAAATTGTAGATTTCCACTGGAAAATTATCACAAGAGATTCAATCGAACAAGTCCAAGAATTAACCGACGAAGTAAACGCAAGTGTTTCATACCACTTGTTTTTCTAAGCCGTTTAATTAGATTTCTCATACGAGTGAGGTAAAGGTTTGTATATACTAATTGATTGGAAAAACGGTTTTATAAACGAATTTGGTACTAAAATAGAATTGAAATCGTTTGAGGAAAGAGTTTTGATATTTACTACTAGTATTGAAACCTTTATATTTTTTTTAAAGTGACAAAGCACGAAAATGATTGTAGAACAATCAACCACCAAAATTCACATTCAAAGACGTGAATAAAAATCCAAAGAAATCGATACCGAATCCATCAAAATGGATATTCCCAAAAATCACGAAGAAAATGTCATCAAAGTCGATAATAAGTGATAATAACAAAAGGGAATCAACACGAATCGATGAACGTTGGAAATTCAATCCAAAAAGGCAAAATGGACTGAAACAGCAGGTTCAGTCGACTGAACAGAGTTTTCAGTCGACTGACCCTGTACCTGGAAATTTTCCAGGTTTAGGAAACTTTCTGTTTCCAGGTTCAGTCGACTGAACAGAAGATTCAGTCGACTGAATCATGCCTGGAAACTTTCGGGTTCTAGGTTCAGTCGACTGAACAGACTTTTCAGTCGACTGAATCTTGCCTGGGCTGTTTTTTTTCAGCCTATCCAAATGAAGAGCTAACTCTTCCAAAATGCAACCGGACGAACATTGGCTCTAAGGGTTTATGCCAATCGGCAACCCGGCCCTATATGCTTCTCGATGCATCACCAAAGGCACGATCAAACATCCATATAAGGATTTTCACACAAATTTGACTTAAAAACCCAAAAATTGGAATATTCAAAAAAACCAATCCAAATCAAGAGCAAATGCACATGAAGAAGTGTTAGGAATTCATACCCAACAACCAAAGATAATTATAGTCATAGATGTGAGATAAAATCTCACCTTTGAACCCAAGCAATTGAAGAATAAGCTTGAAAGCAAAAAAGGGAATCAACCACTCTTCAAATCCAACTCAAGAAGCTTGATCCTAAGCTAAAAGAGAAACATTTCCCAAATTAGGTTTAGGAATTTTCTGAAATCAAAGAGAGAAAGAGTTGGAGTAGAAGAAGAGAAGCTTACCAATGGGTTCTTCTATTAGTTTAAAGCTAGAGTTTGATTTGCAAAAGAAAACTAGGGTTTTGGAGTTTTAATTTCCCATCTCTCCCACCATTGATGCTTTAGAACTGAAAAGAGGAGAAAGTGAGGGTGAATGGGGAGGAGTGGCTCAGATTTGAGTATAAGTTAAACATAGGGCTGAACCCAAAACCAAAGTGAAAAAGTAGCAAAAATCAACTTTCTCCAAACATATCGAAGCTTATACTCAAAAAGGTCGCAAACGGCATTTTAAACTCAATGGGAGTGGTCCCGAGTCCTATTTCGACCGTATGCAAAAGGTAGCTTTTTGGACTAAATTCCGAGTATCGATAAATATTTAAATAAAATATTTAAATATAAAAATCGACAAACATGCGGGTTGTTACATAATGCATTAATGAACTTCTTGCCGTACAAATTCCTGTCCTTTTTATTAAAAGGACTTATGAATTTATAGATTGAATCTCTATCCTTCTTATCAAACGAGTCGATAGAATTCCTTTCGGATAAATTTTTAGTTTTATTATCAAAAGAACTTATGATCTTCCTACCGAGCAAGTTTCTAGTATTTCAACTAAACTTAGCTTTGCATTAAAGTACGAAAGCTTCTTTATATGAAGAAAGGACAAACTAACTCATATCCCTACCATATCCGAGGTGGATTGCTTAAAACTCATTAAAGTTAATAATAAAAATCATCATCATTTACTTTATGTTATTCATAAAAATAGGATTGAAGAGAAAAATCTCGTAGAAAGTTGGAAAGGTGAGAAAATTCTTGATTTTACACTACTAAAGTGTTAAAAAGCTTCCTTTATATGGGGAAGAGAATGTTATCCACATATTTTCTAAGAGAATGAACAATAAGATATAATGCATACATCGAATATTAAAAGAAGGCTTGTCGTGCCTATAAGTGCATGTCGAATTAATGACTATATATTGAGCTTCTAGGTTAATAACGTAACAATCATCTAACATAAAGATATCGGTCCACAAAGGGTGTCGAATCTAAAGGCAAAAAGGGATATCAGACGTATAAATACAAAGTAGATCCAATGAGAAGATGAAAAGGCCCTAAAATGAAAGAAGGGATGTCGAGTTACCACAATGAAGAATATCACTACATATAAGGATACCGAATATTGACTTTCAATGGGATGTCGGACGAACTAATGGGTGATGCCAGAAACACTTGATGTCGCATTTTAATAAGAGATATCGAGTGCCTATCAATAAGAAGATACCGAATCTTTCTATCCCAAATGATGTCAAGCCTCTACAACATATTATGGTAGAGCATGAAGCAAAGAAAGAGTGTGGTACCACCTGAAGATGCCAGATGTCTGAATGTAAAGGAGAATATCGGGTTTTCAACAAATGTTGGACCTTTACAAGCACCCATAGGCAGTACGCGATTTTGAGTCTTCATTGAAAGCAGAGGTACCCAATAACAACAAAAGCAAAAGATGTTGAAAGTTAACAAAATAAGTGAGGATGTCGTATTTCATCAGTATACCAAACCATGTCGTATATCATCGATGTAGCAAGGATGTCATAAAGTGTCAATATGGCAAGGATGTCATAAATCATCAATGTTTGTAAGGATGCTGTAAGTCATCAATATGAGGAATGTCATCGCACGTCAACAACACAATGAAGGATGCCTAAAATCAATGGTGCTGAAGGACACATGGCAGCCATCGTGCCTACTTCCCCCTCTATAAATACGAACCGCGTGGCAACTTAATGAGGGTGAATCATATTCTTTCCCTCCTTCTAAAAGTATAAGAGTTTTGACCTTAAATTGAATTGGAGAAAAATCAAGATGTGATTTGTAACTTTTAAAATTTATGAATAAGGGCTTGGATAAATGACTTTGCATTGCCTATTTATCTTGATTGTGCAAAATCTTATTATTATTGGATATGGATGTACATATAACCAATTTTTGGATTTAGACTTAACTTTGAACCCTTATTATGAACATGCTGCTTAAGCCCTTATCTAAATTAGTGTTTAAATTGCATAATGACTATTTTGCCTTTTCAATATATGAACAATAGATTATGACTTATGTGATTGATTATCTTGCTCATTAACGAATGACTAATGGACTACTGCATATTCATACAACTTGCCTATTTTTCCTTTGGACATGTGACATGGACATTTGAACATTTTCATATTAAAAGTTGTGGGCATTATAGGGCCATTTCAAATGACATCATATTGTGCTGGGTATGGTGTGGTAAAACCAATATTTGGTCTAATAATACCCCAATGACCTACTGAAGCAAAATCACTATAAATGACACCAGGGATGTTAGACCAATTTTTGATTTAGCATGGCATCGTGGGTCTTAATTCAAATTTTTGGGTTAACAGAAGTATTAATAGTGTTATGTATATATTGTTGCTAATTATTTTACCACTAATTTGAAAAAGAATATTTATACTGATGATAATTATATAAGATAATAATAATGGGATGATTTTTAGAAGAGTTTCAACAAATATTCATTTAACAAAAGTAGATATTGTACTATAAATAGTTATTTAAAGTATATCTTGAGGTACTACAATTCCAAGTTCACGTCGAAGCTTAATAAACATATTTTCATTTAATGGTTTTGTAAAAATATCTACAGTTTGATTTTCAGATGATACAAACTGTAGTGATATTACTTATTTTTCTATATTATCTCTTAGAAAATGATGACATATATCAATGTGTTTTGTCCGTGAATGTTTTATCGGATTTTTTGATAGATTTATAGTGGTTGTATTGTCACAATAAATCGACGATTTTTGTAGTTTCATTCTAAAATCCTTAAGTGTTTGTTGCATGTATATGACTTATGCACATGCCAAAGCAGCAAAAACGTATTCTACTTCACACGTCAATAGTGAAACAAAATTTTGTGTTTTTTATTAAACCATGATACTAGAGATTGTACGATGAAGTGACAAGTACCGCTCGTACTCTTTCTATCCATCCGACATCATCCAAAATCGGCATCGCTAAATGATACAAACTCGAAAGTACATTCTTTCGGATAAAAGAGTTTGTAATCTCTAGTGTTGGTTGAATAACACAAAATCCATTTTACGACTAGCAAACGCGATTCATTGGGATCTGCTTGAAACCGTGCACAACAATAAACACTCAACATTATATCGGGATGACTAGCGGTTAGATAAAATAAAGAGCCGATCAGATTTTTATAGAATTTTTGATCCATACTCTTTCCATTTTCATCTCCATCAAGATTAACTATGGTGCCCATAGGTATCGGTTTACAAGAAGTGTTTTCCCTTCCAAACACTTGATTAAATTATTACCATATTTCTCTTGATTAATGAAAATGTTATTACTTAGCTACTTAATTTTGAGACCGAGGAAATATGATAATTCTCCCATACGAGACATCTCAAACTCGCTTTTCATTATATTAGTGAATCAGTTTCATAAATTATCATTTGCAGAACCAAAGATAATATCGTCTACATAAGTTTGTATAATTATACCTTTCTTATCTCATTTAATAAATAGACTTTGATCATCCTTTCTAATTTTAAATCCAAAAGCTATACGATTGCTTTTTATCCATTCATACCACGCATGGGATGCTTGTTTTAAACTGTAAAGTGCTTTATTAAGTTTGCAGACATGATCGGAAAAAATTTCGTACAGAAAAAGTTTTGGTTGTTCTACAAAAACATTTTCTTAATAAAACTTTTTAAGAATTCACTTTTAACATCCATTTGGCAAATTTTAAAGTTATGGTGATAGGAAAAGGCTAGTAAGATGCGTATTGCTTCTATTCTGGTGATAGGAGCAAATGTTTCTTCATAGTCTATTCCTTCTTCTTAATTATAACCATGTATGACTAGCCTAGCTTTATTTCTGGTTATTACCATTTTCATCAGCTTTGTTTTATGGACCATTTCGTACCAATGACCGCTTGATCATTTGGTCTTGGAACCAAATCCCAAATGTCATCCCATTCGAATTTTTTTAGCTCTTCCTGCGTAGCTAAAATTCAATAATTTTCCGTTGAAGCTTCTTTAAAAATTTTAGGTTCTATGTTAGAAATAAAAGCTACATGTCCCATTTGATTTAATTAATATATAGTTTTAACATTAATATTTACTTCTCGAATTATATTTCCTATTGGATGATCTTTTAAAATATTTAAAGGACTTTTAAGTTCATTTTTCAATTGGATTTTCTTCAATTTGTTATTCTTCATTTTGAATTATACTATCTTAAAGTGCATTTTCAATAGTTAATTGTTCAGTAATTTCTTCTTCATCATCTTTATTATTCTTGAAATTTTCATCAAATGATACATCTAAAGTTTCTTCTATAGTATTTCACCATTTATTAAAGACTCAATACGCCTTACTTCATTTTGAGTACCCAATGAATATGCGTTCGTCTAATTTTGAATCGAATTTTCCTAATTGATCTTTTGTATTTAAAATAAAGCATTTTGAACCAAAGATTTTTAGATATGAAATGTTTGGTTTTCCACCATGAAAAAGTTCGTATGGAGTATGTTTGGTTAGTGGTTATATAGCGACACAATTTAAAGTGTAACAAGCACTCGGCATGGCTTCTGCTTAGAAATCTTTTGGTAGTTGGCTACCACTGAATAGAGTCCTAACACATTCCTGTAACGTCCTATTCTTTCATTTTACAACTCTATTTTTTTGTGGAGTTCTAGGAAATGAATAATTGCAGTTAATACCCTTTTTGTCGCAAAAAGTATCGAATGATTCATTTCTAAATTCGCCACCATGATCACGTCTAATATTTTAATTTTCAAAATTTTGAATTTTGAAATATTTTAGCAAATTTTTTAAATGTTTTAAAAGTATCTCTTTGTTTTTCAATAATAATGTCCACGTGAATCTGGAGAAATCAACAACGATTATAGATACATACATATTATGGTTTATAGATTGAACCTAAGTGGGACCAAATAGATACAAATGAAGTAGTTTGTAACATCCCGCCTTTCACATGCTTTAAATCGACACCCGTGCCAGTTCAAACCATACGGAAGGGCAGATTGTTAGGGGGTAAATAAGAAAAATGAGAAAGAAATAAAAAGAAACAGAATCTCACAGCGGAAGGATAAAATATAATACTCAAATATACAATTCATGAAGCTGTTTACAAATTATTTAATTATACTTATACAACATTTATCAGAATTACAATACCACAGAATAATAATTATGTAGCGGAATTAAATGGTGTAGTGGAATAATATAGTAGATAATAATACTACAAATCTTCGTCTCCGTCCTCCAGAATAAAATCTTCAAATCCTGAAACGCTCGGACTGACCCGAACGTATTGAAAAAAACAAAACACTCGAGTCAGAACTAAAAGATCTTATGTAAGTTAAATCAACAGGAATAAATATGAGTGCAGCAACTTAAAAGATGCTCGGGATTCACATCTCTTAAGGATCCGTTAAACTATTTACTATGTAGTATATTTCGCTATTATAATAGTGTCTAATTGTAAAATAAAGTTACCTTTTCTTAGCATTAAGGGTTACACATATAGCCCTTAACACGTAATAGTCCTAGTAGTCCATCCAATATCATAGTCCCTCCTGATCGGAAAGCCACAAGAGGATACCACACGGGCTACGGGAGAAAACCAAACTCGTACAAGGCGCGATAGGGTAGCTGACACGGCACAACTAGGCAATGCCAGGGTAGATATACCAATTACGCTTCCGGGTCGGTGGTAACGCGTAGCCGTAGTTACCGCCCACCTTGAGCCACAACCCCAAATCAAAAAATCAAAAGTGGCCACCGAATAAAACCAAAGTCTGAGTAAAATATCGAAGGGATGTGTCCGATCAAAGGTGCTACCTCAATTAACCCGTCGATCGCTCCTGTTTTAGCAACCTTATGCCAACTCACGGGAGTTGGGTCCACGTATTTACCTCAAAGGAAACGCCGCCACCATCCTACTTCATTCTGGAATCTCCATCGCGTACATGGTTGTTAAAGTGGTTTTCGGAGTTGGCAGAGAGTATGACAACTTCTGATCCCGGTCTCTTCAACAACCAAACGCTATTATAACACCGCGGTTATTTCAAAATAATTTATAATTTAAAACCATAATATAATATCCCTTTCAAAACCATATAAATACGATATCATTTATATATTTTTAAAACCCCAAACCAATATGATATCATTTTTATTTATAAATACCCCTTTTCCCAAAATCATAATATTTCCAAATATATATATATCTCAAACCTCATAGCTTTGAAACAAAATTTCTAATACTTAAATGGTTTAAGTATTAAACCGCTTTGCATAACAAAATAGCTTTTTAAATTTCACAAATAAATTCCAAATATAGGTTTAAATTCCCCAAAAAAACATTTCAATTTCCATATATTTCAAAGCTTTAATTATTCCATCATTTCAAAACTTATTCTTTAATAATTTCATATATATCAAATTCAATTACTATTATTTAGATTTGAAATGTTTACTTAGTAAATCAAACATCATTTAAGTAAAACCTTTAAACTCTAAATTTAATTAACCTGGTAATATTCGTTTAAATCGACTTGATATTCATTTAAGTCCTCTAAACCAAAATCAAGTTATAAAGATCATACCTTTAAAACCCCAAATTAATTTAAATTTCAAATAAATTTTATTCGAGGAAAAATTCTTAAACACCTTAATTCAAAACAAATACATATTTATCTTCCAATCATTTATTTTATTTAAGACATTATAAACTCCATCAATAAATTTATATAAATACTTAACCGTATTATATCTAAATAAAATTTAACTTTTATTTTTAAACTTCCTTTTTCTTTAAACCAAATTTATACATAGCTTAAGTTCAAGCGTTTAATTATATATAAAAATAATATTTGTAAATATCAAAAACCAATATTCATTAAACCATATTCTTTCCAAAACCATAGAAAATCATTTCAAAATAATTATATATATATATATACCATGGTGCCTGTATAAAATTTTCTATCCTATGGTCAAGTGATACGGATATTTATCATTTCAATCCGTAATTTAAAATAAAATTATGGTTATATATCTTTTAAACCGAAATCCCGAATGAAATGAAATGCAAAACAACTTGCGGAATTTAGTCATATAAAATACAACAACCATTCATCCATTATCAGTCATCAACATTTATCAAATCATCATCCAATTCAGACAATCACATCAATAAATAACAATTAATTACCGACAACTTATTTTTCAATAATGAATTAAATAACTATTTAACTAGAAGTTTTTAAATGCAATAAGTAAATAAACAACAAATTTAACTGGCAGTTTTAAATGCAATAAATAAATAAATAATAAATTTATCTGGTAGTTTTAAATGCAATAAATAAATAAATAACAAATTTAACTGCTAGTTTTAGATGCAATGAGTAATTAATTAACAATTTAATTTAAATAAATGAAATTTACTGAGATGATGATTTAAAATATGTCAAATAACCATAAATAAATTTTAAATCACATCATATATCAATTTAACAAACATAAGAAATTTTAGAAGTTGTGACTGGGTTAAAACACTCGCCTTTTGAATTTAAATTCAATTTAAACACAAAAATTTGACAGTTTCAGAATTCGTTCAAACCGGCGTCATCAAGTCCGGAATTTTTTTACGATCCTAACAAAAAAATTCACGCGTAAATCGGATATCGTATGTGAAAGATATGGCGATAATTGCGATTGAATTTTAATTTTAAAAATAAAATAAAAAGAACACTTTCACAAACCTAGCCACGTCACCTTTTCTGCACAGTAGCTTCGTTCCATCTTTGTGCACGCGACTCCCTAAACCGAATCCTAGCTACACAAACGTACGCCACCCACCACTCTGACCAACGATGACCGCGAACGACCTAATCCAGAACCTCGCGCGCCCCTGGTGACACTCCGACCTCCACGCGACCAAGCTCCAGTGCCATCTCGACCCTCCCACGACGCAGCCGCCGCCCCTAATATTTGCAACCCTAATCAATTTTTACTCCACATCCAGCCGTCGATTCGTCAAACCAAATGCATCGATGAACTACGCGTTTGCCCCTCCTCAAAACCCAGAAACCAATTTCCGATCTGGCGAAAAATGATTTCGACGCAACGGATGGTCGAGAATAAACTAGGGTTTTCTGGAAAAAATTTGATTTGAATTCAAAAATGAATTGTAGATTTAGGTTGCGCTCGTCGAGAGCTTCAAATCCATATATAATTTGATATGATTTGAGGAGATTGAAATTTTGGCTTTGGATCTGAATTGAAATTGGATCTAGAATGAGAATTTGTTTGTCTGCCAATGAGGAGGAGAGAATAGCTTAATTGCGTACAGACAAAATGAGAATATAAAAGGCTAGGGTTTATAACTGGATATTTATAGGCAGAATTGAAAATAGAATAGATGGATAAAACAGATATATGCGCTAACGCCAAAGTGGCCCAAAAAGCCCGTTTTGACTCCGGAATGAAATTGGGTCAACCCATATATCAAAATAGATGTTTTAAAATATTTTAAATGCAATGGAAAAAGTTTCACATCAAAATTCCATCGTATGAAGAAGTTATGCTAAAATCAATATTTTCAGATTGATTTCAATTGATTTCAAGGCGTTTCACGTTCGTACGATCAAACGACAAGTCTGATCGCTGCGAAACTTGAAACCCTACAATCATTCAACGATACGGATCCGATGAAACTGGTTTCGTCGAAATCCGAGTCAGTGGCAAAAATGGCTATTTTTATATTAATTAAATAAATAAAATTTAGTCAATTTAATCAATTTTTCAATTTAAATTCGATAATTACCAATTTTGATCATTTTAATTTTTTCCAGTCATTTACAATGATTTAAACCAAATTTAAATGTCAATTTAGAGAAGATTAATTAATTAATTTCAATATAAATCCTCAATTTCATTAAATTCAAATTAAAAATAAAATTTCCAATAATTCTATTAAATTCCTTTTCCATTTTATTATTTAATTCATTATTAACAAATGGATGAAATTAACATTGGATTCAAAATATATTACATTGATATTATCACATTCCTTCTTTATTTGGATTAACGTAAAATTTAAACATTATATTTCATTTAATTTCAATAAATCAAATTTATTAAAATAAAAGAAATAAATCTTGATTTCCATTCCTTTTATTCGGTCACTCATTATCTTATGGGTAAATTCAACCTTACTGTAAATCAAATTTCCCTAATTTTTTCCAGAAATCAACTAAATTCATATTAGTGTAGTATTTAATTATGTTTAATTTCAGTGGATTTAGATCTAATTCACTAAATTCAATAAATAGGCAAAAAATTAGTATTTATCACAAATTGCCTAATTGTTTCCCATTCATATTCTATTTATACTAAACATTTACATTATTTTATTAAATTGGAATGTTCATTCAAGTTTATAAATTATTAAATTGCATTAATATAATTCCTTAAGTTATTCCAATTACTGTGAACAATGTTTTATTACATTAATCAATCTAATACTTTCCTTTAAATTTCTCAATTCATTTATTTACTTGTGCACAATTTATAGTCAAACATACATTTTAGATTATTTTCTATAGTTGGAATTTTATGCAAGTTCATAAATCGTTAAATTTAATTTCGCATTGTTTCTATTAAATTTTCATTCACACTTCCATTACTATATTAATAATCATTAAAGTAACGTTTATTATCAAAAACAACATTATAATTACTTAACATTTAAATGAACTTTATTTCCAAATACGCTCTAGTTTAACAACCTCTAAACATTTGTATTACTTCTCCCATTAATGTAATTTTTTATTTATTTTATTAACATTTATTTCAAATTCAAATTCCATCAACAAATTAAACAGGTAACTTATAATATATGCTTACTAGCCAAATATTTCACCAATTGTCATATTATGAATGGAGTTAGCATTAAATTCAAAAATTATCTGAATTTTACATTAAGATAATATTTAATTACCTTTAACGAAATTAAATTCCAAATTTATCTAATGCAATAAATTTTGACCTTTACCAATTTAATACATTCATAAATTTTTACCTATTCTATATTTTATAACTAAGTGCAACATTGTACCTTATTTCATTTAATTGCAACTTCATTTTACATTGTAAATTTTTTATTTACAATTGCTACATAAAATTTCTAACATTCAATTCCATTGTAAATTATAAAATTTTATTTCATTCTAAATTAAATTACAAAGATCCAATTAAATTAACCAATTATTTATTGAAAATTTACGGGTCGTTACATAGTTCAAGAGGTGTAATGTAGAAATGATTTTCTCATATTTGAAAGAAGACTTAGTTAATTTTTCTAATTGGCGTGCTTCAAAAAAATTATTTACTTTATAACTCATCTTTGGTAACTTTTACTTAGTTATTTTTAGATAATTTTCTAATAACTTTAAATTATATGTGATAGAATCTTTTATGTCATAGCCAAGGATCATTATCTTTAGCTATAAAATACATATCCTTGTTGCGATTAATTTTCATATTCAAAACATAAATATTTCTTTCTCTAATTCCTTTAAAAAAAACATTTTAATCGAAAATATTACATTTATCTTTTAAAAAAGAGATACTAAACTTTTATCGCCTAATTAACTAATACACAGTAAATTATATTTTAAATTTTTAATTAATTGTACATTAGTAATAAGAGGTGAATTAGATATTTCGTTATTACTCACGTCTCCTTTTCCAATGATGTATCCATTGGAGTTATCTCCAAATGCAATGTATCCTCCATTTGAGTAGATAGTATTTATTAGCATTTCTTTATTACCTGTCATATGCTTGGAGCAACCACTGTCAAAAATCCATTTTCCTCTTTTCTTATTTGGTACCTGCAAAAAATATTGAATTGTATTGGTACCCCGCTTCCTAAGTTAGGGTCCTAAGAGTTAGGTCTTAGGAAACCATACCCAAGAGGGTTTAGTGTTCCCTTTGAAAATAAAATTAGAATTTTTATGTACACTAGATATAAATGTCTGTATACGCTTATTTCTTATGAGATGGTTGTCAGTCTTCGAAACCCATACCTTTATAGATTTAGGCTTGTTTATCGGTTTTGTTTGACTATCATCCTTCTTTTTGAAAGTCGTATATAATGAACTATATTTCATAAGACCAGATTTTACTTCCTTATCAGTTTATCATAACCCAAGCCTATTTTATTAAAAGAGGATTGTGAATTATTAATTATTTTAGATAGGTTTTTTCTACCTTTATTAAAATTTGTAGCACTTTTAGAAACATTCTATAGCTTTGTTTTAAGGTCTGTTACTTCTATACCTAGTGCATTAATACTAGTGTTTAAATCATAATTCTCTTTTGTCAGTTCAACATTCTCATTCTTCTAAATCGCTATTTAACTACTTAATACAGTGATTTGAGATGTTTATTTTACAATACATTCTTAAGATTTTAATAATTCTTCTTCTAATATTTTCTTTTCATCCTTTAACATGTCAGCTTCTAATTAGCTTCAATTTAACTTTCCTAAAGTTCTTTATATTTTCTTTTAAATCTTTTAGCCTATCTATTAATTTAGAATTTATTTCTACTAGATCATCAAAAGAAATTTCACTTACAACATCATTAGTAACCATGAAGCATGCCTTGCCGCTTTTGAATCAATCTCATTATCCAAGGAAGAAGATGATTCTAAGTCATCCCATGTGACTGCATATGCTTGCTTCTTATTTTGTAGAATTTCTTGATATTATTCTTGAAGTTATTCTTCTACTTCTTTATATTTGGGCAATCTTTATTTATATGACGTACCTTGTCAGATCCATAGCATTTGAGAGAAGAAGTTGGCAGATTGTTATCGCCACTTATGTTATTGCCATACATTTTATTCTTTTTAAACTTCAGGAATTTCTTGAAATTCTTAGCTAGAAACGCAACACCATCATCATCTTTGCAAGATTCTTCTTTCTCTGCTTGAAATACGATTGTTTATCTATCTTAGTCTTGTACTCATTTTGTCTACAAATTCACTTTATAGGACAAGAGATTTCCTATTAACTCTACTGGTTTTATGGTTGAAATGTCGTTAGCTTCTTCGATAGCTAAGACCTTTCATTTTCAGTCATCTGTTAAAGAGTTAAGGATTTTTGAAATAATATCAAAACATGTGTACTTTTCTCCTAATGCAAGAAGTGAATGATAAATATCTTGAAATATGGAGTAAAAATCATTAATATTCTCATCTTACCTTATTCTAAAATTTTGAAACTAATTTTTAAGCATAGAGATTTTACTTTGTTTAACATTATTTGTACCATCGTGGACTACTTTTAGGGTGCGTCAAATTTCATAAGCAGTTCTATATATACTAACTCTATTGAATTCATTTTTATCTAGAGAGCAAAAATGCATGTTCCCTATTTTAGCATTACTAGTAGCATCAATTTTCTAAGTGTTTGACCGTTGTGTATAATCAGTGGTAGGTACTACGTATTCTTGTTGTATGATATTCCAAGTGTCATAACCATTAGCTTGCATATATATTTTATCCCGGTTGACCAATAGTTATAATTTAGTCCACTAATTTGTGGTAGTCGTGTAGTAAATTGGCCTTCAACAAAAATTGAAGTAGTGCCGTCCATATTACTTGCATATCAAAAAATTTGTTACAGTTGTATGATGGCCATGCTCCGATACCAAATAAAAGTCGCTACGGATCGAATAATATAAAATATTCTAGATAAACCGAGACATGTATATTGATTGCTTAAATAAATTCTATATATATAATTACTAGTAGAAAAGCAGCATAACAAACTAAACTAAGTAAAAATGATCACACCAGTGATTTTATACTGGTTCAAACTTCTCATTCTACGTCCAATCCCAAACTCCATCTAGATTTAAACAACACCCTCACTTAACCTAGAGGAACATGTATGTTCTAAACCACTTGAGCTACCAAACAGGACTTTGTGCCTTAAGATCTGCAACAAGACTTTGACTACAAATAGTAGTAAAAATGTGAAGAGACGCTTCTTCTTGTATACGAATTATTTGATAATGTACACCCTTTGTATAATCTCCTTGAAATGATGATTTGAATGTAATGATTTAGAAAGTTGAATGTTGAAAGCCTTTATAATTCACAAGATTAAGAGAATAGTAATTCAAGTAAGAATTGGCGTGTTAAAAGGATAGATTTCAACTCGATTTATAGTTGTGAAGAGTTCTAGTTGAAGGGTTACAACCATTAGAAGGATTGTAACTTTTTGGGGAGAAGACTACTCTTTAAAATTTGAATTTCAGTGAAGAAACACTTTTTCTTGTACAGGTTAGCTGGGGTTAGCTGGCTGAATTTAAAAACTAGACGGCTGAAATTATACAAGAATATACGGAAAGAAAATAGTTAATAAAACACCTATTTCAAATGGTTGAAAACAAATTTCAAACATCTGAAATTTGTAACAGATGTCTGAAATTAATTTTCAGCCGTCTAAAATACATTTTTAGGTGTATGTTTATTTTCTACCTTTTTTATTTTAAAGTACTTATGAAAATTTTAATTCCTCAAAATTAACATATATTATTTTGAAATCAAGATTTCAAAACAATATTTATGTGTGTGAAATCATCATATAGGGGATTGTATAGTTATATCTAAAATAACAGATATATGACTAACATTATTTTTGTTTCCAATATTTGAGCTCGTTTCCAATGTTGATCGTCTTATCTCCTTGTATATATCACTGCAAATATAACAGTACCATGTGTGTATAGAAATGTATAGTTGTCTTATTAAAACATAAAAGTAGGATCTAACAAAATAATCAGAAGGGATGTTGGATCTACACCCCACGGTGCTCAAATAACTGAAATCAAACCGATCAAGTATCAGCAATGCTCAAACTTATCCTTGGGAAGTGACTTAGTCATCATATCTGAAGAATTATCCATAGTACTCACCTTGACCAACTTATCTTGCTTCATTCTTCCTCCAGCATAGGAAAAAGCCTCTAACATCAATGTGCTTCATATGATAACTACAAGCTTGATTCTCTACAAGATGATTCGCACTCTTACTGTTTGAAAATAGCTCTATTTTTCACTGCACCATAGATAGATCATCCAATGACTGAAGTAAATATAATCCCTTCTTAGTCGCTTCCATGATCGGTATCAACTCGGCCTCGATAGTCGACAATGCTACTATAGACCGCGACTTTGATCTCCATGAAGTCGAGCCTATGCCAAGCGTAAAACATTGCCCGACATTGACTTTCGTCCATCTCTATCCTTTGCTTAATATGAATTACATTAACCTCTAAGAGATACATTTCTATCTACTCCACCATACAACAAGCCAACTGATCAAGTGCCATGAAGATATCTGAGTATACACTTCACTGCGTGCCAATGCTCTTTGCTTAGGTTAGACATATATCGACTCACGACACCCTCTACATGGACCAAATCTAGTCTCGTGCACACCATCGCATACATGAAGCAATCGAAAACACTAAAATAAGTTATATTTTCCATATACCACATGTCTTCATCTGATGAAGAAGATAATTATTTCGACAACTTAAAACGAGACCTAATGGAGTGCCGATTGGTTTAACTTTATCCATGCCAATTCGAGTGAGGTCATTCTCGATGTACTGCACCTGAGTAAATATCAACTCTCTCCGCTTTCTATCTCTAACTATCTCCATACCCAAAATCCTTTGTTCTTTTCTCAAATCTTTCATATCAAACTCTTTACTGAGCTCTGCTTTCAATTCAGTAATTCTGAACATACTTTGAGATGTAATTAAGATGTCAGCAACCTATAACAAAAGATATATCATATGTCCATCACACCTTCTAAAATAAACATATTGGTCTTTGAAGTTTCTAAAGTAACCTTGTGAAAGCACAAACTTATCTAATCTCTTATACGATAGTCTAAGAGACTGCTTTGGTCATATAGATTTGTTAAATTTACAAACATAATCTGGCCTGCTACTAAACGAACTCCTCTGGCTGCCACAAACAAATCTCCTCATTTAGATCACCATGCAAGAATGCATTTTTGACATGTAGTTGCTTAAATTCCATATCATAATGAGAAACTAATGCCGAAAGGATATGAATGGATGTATGCCTGACAATTGGAGCAAAAATATCATAATACTCTACACCTTTCTCCTGAACGTACCCTTTTTCTACTAACCATGCTTTCTATCTGAAATCACCATTGTCGTCATCTTTGACTTTATAGATCCACTTGCCCTCTAGTCAGTGGGAAAAGGATCCAAATCCCAAGTATGATTTTTCTGCAATGATTCAATCTCTTCTTCCATAGTAGCTAACCAACTGGAACTGTCAACCGATGTAAAAGCATCTTTATAATCTCTAGGCTCGTCATGGACAACATTCAATGCATATATTGCCATGCCATCGAAGTCAATATCTTCTATGCTCAATCCAATAAAATCCTCAAGCCAGATTGGCATTTTCCTCCGTCTAACAAGTCTAGTCTCTTAGTGAGCTCCACCTTGGGTCTGGTTCTCTGTACCAACATCTATACTCTCCTCATCAACCACCGTGACATCCAAAACACCATCTGTACCTTTATGGAAAGAATCTGAGGATGACTTATCTTGCATTTGGTATTCTAAATTTGTCCTCATAATGTCATCGGATGAGGAAGGCTCCTCCTTCAACATAGCCTTCTCATCAAAAGTCATATAGCTTCTGATAATAATCATCTTGCTAATAGGACACTGCATCCTATATCCTTTCACTACTCTTCTATAACTTAGAAAGATACATTTGCGAGCACTAGGTTCTATCTTACCTCTTCTCTCATGTACGTAACATGGGCATCCAAACACTCTGAGAAATGAATAACTAACCGGTTATACATTGAATACTTCTTCAGGAATCTTCATGTCTATGACAGTGAAAGGTATGCGATTGATGAGGAAAGCCGCCATAGATAAAACTTCAGCCCAAAATCCCTTCTTCAACTTAGCAGTCAATCTGAGGCAACGAGTTCTTTCCAACAATGTCTGATTCATCCTTTGAGCAACCTTATTAGACATTGTTGGTCAGCATGGTTAATCTAGAGCTCGTTTATGAAGTGATCGTTTATAAAACGTAGCAGTTTTCATGAAGTGAGCAACCCTATTTCTGCTATGTTTTTTGATTCCCGCTATGTAGCAGTTTTCTTGAAGTGTTTATAAAACTTCGCAAAACTTAGCAGTCAATTTGAGGCAACGAGTTCTCTCCAACAATGTATGATTCAACCCCATGATCTTGTGTGCAGTTGGAGAGAAGTCGATTAACAAATGTTTGATAGACTTAGGCGCAATTGTCAATTTGATTCCATACTTTGTGTAAGAATAGCTAGGCTTAGATAAGCTCAAACCAATAAAGGTCACGCTTCATTTCGCTGATCGTTCCATTAAGAAATCCGTGGGAGAAATTGAGGACGTTCTCATTAGAGTAGGAAAATTCATATTCCCCGTTGATTTTATCATTCTCGAAAGACAACCTTTGACCAACCCTACAAGTTAAATCCCTTTGATATTGGGCTGACCATTTTTTGCCACCTCAAATACCTTAATCAATTGTTGCAACGGTTCGATGAAAATCTCTTTCGGAAACATGACTTTGGATCTTAACATTTTCAACTTAAAAACCAATAGAATGAACCTCGTGACCAAACGTTGGAAGTTAGTACCATTCACGAAACTTTGAAAATGAGAAGATTGACCTTAAGATGAATGCAAGGCCGAGTATGAGAGATTGTTTCACGAAATCCCCAATGAGATTGAATATACTCTCCCATTTGAATCGCATACAGTTGAGTCTGAATCTCAACCTAATTCTTTGATTGAGCAACTCTCAAAATTGGACCTCAAACCCCTACCCGATCACCTTAAGTATGCGTACTTAGGTGACAATGAAATGTTTCCCATCACAATTTCTATGACTCTCTCTTGATCAGGAAACGTCCTTACTTTCAGTCCTTTCTAAAATCGAGGAAGCAATTGAATGGCCGATCACTTATATAAAGGGAATTATTCCCGCTCTTGTTCAACATCGTATTCATTTAATCGACAATGCCAAGCCTGTTCGTAACGCGTAATGAAGGCTTAACCCAAAATGAAGGATGTGGTGCGTGATGAAATTCTTAAACTCGTTGATAACGAAATCATTTATCAAATCTTTGATAGTTCATGGGTTAGCACGATTCATGTTGTACCGAAAAAGTCTGGACTTACCGTTGTCATGAACAATTCAAATGAACTTATTCCAACTCATACTAAAACGGGTTGACGTGTTTGCATTAATTATCAAAATTAAATATCACAACACGTAAGGACCACTACCCTCTTCCTTTTATCGACCAAATGCTCAAACGTTTAGCCGGTCACGAATTCTATTATTTCTTGATGGTTATTCCGGCTATAATCAAATTCCAATCGTTCACGAAGATCAAGAGAACACGACTTTCACATGTCCCTTTGGCACTTTTGCTTATTGATGTAACCCTTTTGCCTTTGGAACGCTCCTGCTATGTCTCAAAGATGCGTGGTCAGCATCTTTTCTGATATGATCGAACGTTTTCTTAAAGTGTTTATGGAAAAAATTTCAATGTTTGGAAATTGTTTTTCAGAGTATTTACACCGTCTTGAACTGGTTCTTAAACGATGTAAGGATAAACACTTAACGCTAAATTGGAAAAATGCCACTTTATGGTCACTCAAGGCATAGTCCTTGGACATGTCATTTCAAATAAAGGAATTGGGTGGATAAAGCAAAAAATCGATGTCATTGCAAATCTACCCATTCCCAAATCCATTAAGGAATTCGCTCTTTCCTGGGCCATTCTGGTTTCTGTAGACGCTTTGTAAAAGATTTTAGCAAGATTGCTCGACCTCTTACTACTCTTCTTAGAAAAGACGTTCCATTTGACTTTATCTCTGATTGTGTATCTGCTTTTGAACATCTCTAAAACGAACTCGTTTCTACTCCTATAATTTTATCACCGAATTGGGATCTTCCATTTGAAATAATGTATGACGCTTCGAACTTTGCAGTTTGTGCTACCTTAAAACAACGCATCAACAAAATTCTTATCTTTATCTACTACACTAGTATGACTCTGAACGATGCTCAACTTAATTACACAACCACTGAAAAAGAGCTACTAGCAGTGGTTTTCGCATTTGAAAAGTTCAGACAATATCTGATAGGCACACACATTACTGTTTACGCTGACCATTCTTCCCTTCGATATCTCTTCACTAAAAAGAACGCTGAGTCTAACATAATTCGTTAGATCCTTTTACTACAAGAATTTGATCTTACAATCAAAGACAAAAAAGGATCTGACAATGTCATTGCAGATCACTTGTCTCGTCTTCCCAACGCAACATCGCCTTTACTAATCATTGAAAACTTTTCCGACGAACAATTTTTTCTGGTTTTGTCAATCCATGATATGCCGACATAGTGAACTATTTAGTCACTAAAGAAACTCCTTCATTTGGTCGAAACAAGATAAATGTAGATTTCTTCCTAGGTCAAGTGCTTTTATTGGAATGATTCGTACTTGTTTAAATACTTTTCCGACAAATCATTCAACATTGCATCCCGGATAATGAAATAAAGAGTATTCTTTCATATTCCACAATCAAGTGCGCGGTGGATATTTCGGTTCTTGAAAATCTGTTAAAAAGGTGCTTCGGTGTGGTTTCTATTAGCCCACTATTTTCAAGACTCATTCGAATTTTGCAAAACTTGCAATCGTTGCCAAATGCTTGGAAAAAATTCTCGACGAAATATGATGCCTCTAAACCCCATTCTTATGATCGAAGGTTTGGAGTATCGACTTTATGGGACCTTTTTCCATTTCTTTTGGAAATTTGTATATTTTTCTCGCTATTGATTACGTCTTGAAATGGGACGAAGCTGTTCTGTGTAAAACCAACGACCATAGAACTGTTGTGAAAATTCTTAAAGAAAACATCTTTTCGAGGTTCAGGATACCTCGCACAATAATTAGTGATAACGAAACCTATTTTTACAATCTTTCTTTTGAAACTTTAATGAATAAATATGCGATAACCCACAAGTTATCCACTTCGTATCACCCTCAAACTTGTGGCTAAGTTGAAGTTTTGAATCGTCAAATAAAACAAATCTTGGAGAAAACAGTTAACAAAAATAGAAAAGATTGGTCTTAGAAATTGACCGACACGCTTTGGGCTTACCGTAGTGGTTTTAAAACTAACCTTGGGATGTTCCCATTTCGTTTAGTTTATGGGAGAGCTTGCCATTTACCTGTTGAAATAGAATACAAAGCGTTGTGAGTAATAACGAACTTAAACTTTGATCTCGATAAAGCTGATGAAAACCGAAAACTACAACTCAATGAACTAGAAGAACTTAGGAACGATGCGCATGAAAACAAAATTTCTACAAAGAAGAAAAAAGTTTTTCATGACAAATCTATCCTAAGAAAAACATTTTTGCCTAACCAAAAAGCTCCTTTATATGACTCTAGACTTTATTTATTCCCTAGGAAACTAAAATCGAGATGGACCGAACTATTTGTGGTATGAACTGTTTTTCCACACGGTGCCATAGAAATACAAAACCCCGGGGATGGATCAAATTTCATAGTCAATGGTCATCGTTTGAAACCTTTCTTGGAATTGCCAAGTAATCAAAAGGAGTAGCTCATATTCTTCTTGATCCATGCTACGTCTAGTAAGAGATGTTTACCCACTTTTGTAAATACGTACATATTTTTTCCCGTTACTCTCATTATTTCATGCACAGGCTGTGGGGACTAGTAAAAATTAAATGTGAGGGGAGTCTCATCTTAACTTTTGAATTTTAATGGCATTTTTTAATTTTCATTTTCTTTCCAAAACTCATAATTTCGAAAAAAAATAAAAAACCTCAAAATATCTAAATCTCAAATGTATTTTCTTTTTAGTATTTTGATTTATTTTTAAAAAATACTATAGGATAAGTATAAGTTTTGGTTATTAAATTGAAAATTTTGAAACTTTATTTGTTTTAACAGAAATAAAAATAAAGTTTGATTACAAGTAACGATGGCTTAACTAGTATATAGGAAGATTCATGGGTGATAATTATGAAGTATATCCTAATTGAAAATCTTTATTTAAAAGAGTGGTTGATTTAAAGTAAAGGTGATAATATTTTAAATTTTATAAGTTAAGTGGTACTAAGAAGATATTGTAAAACTCTCTCTTTCTAAAAAAAATATTGAAAAAAAATCTTGTATATATGTACATATTTTATTAACACCTAGAGTCATGTGTTCACATACAGCTGTGAACACTCGCCATGCTCTATACCCTTCTCACGTAAGCTCGAAAGGCGGTGCATGATCGATATATCTGGCCTCAGTTTATCTAAGTTATGTGAATGTATATAAAATTCTTTCATTAATAATGTCTACAATCGATAGGTGTACACACTTGTGTGCGCACTCGCCATGCTCTGTATTCCTCTTACGTAAGCCCGAAAACAGTGCATGGGTCATATATACGGCCTCATTTTTCTAAGTTGGGCATATGTAAATATTGTTAATTTCAATAAAATTTCCAAATAAAGAGAGAGTAAGCAATTGAAATCCAAGAACTATTTTCATTATTTTATTTTACTTGTTATTCAAAATAAATGAAATCCACTTTGAAAAACCTTAATTATCAACTAAGAATCCATTTCATAGTTACACTATGTTATCAACCAAAACAACTAGCCAAACTAGTGTCTAATTGTGATGATTACTTAATTTTTGTTTGAATTTTGACGAGTAAAAGGACTTAAATTCTTTGATAATGACTAAGACTTATATTTAACTTATTCATGTCGATTTGAAAGTAAATTCTTCATTTGTTAATATTTTCAAAAATTTGCGTTCATCTCCTTGTAAATAAATCTTGCATTTAGGAATTTCTCATGTTGCGTTTGGATTTTATGGTTAGTATCCTCTGAAAACCCTCACGAGACAACACTTGTCCTATTAGAGACACTAAGAGGTTTAATGGCTTGTTGCATATACTCAATGCAATCATGTTTCCTACGAAAACGGATTTATCTTGGTTTTTCTTTATTCGAGGACGAATAAAAAGATAAGTATGGGGTATTTAATGTGCACGTAAATGTGCATATATTTATATCCATATTTAATCTATTTTTATTTAAATAAATGTCATAAATTGGGTATTTTTACATGTTTAAAACCAAATTTCAAATACGCCTTCAAGTCATCATTCATACATCAATATGGGGGTAAAATAGTAATTTTGTGCATGAATTAATTTTGAGAATATTTATTTGCACATTTTCTTTTTAATTATAGGAATTTTGGGATATAAATATGAAGGTGTCTCATGAAAATATGCATGCACAAGGATGGAAATAAAGGAATGAAGACGGAAATAATTCAAATTCATGCATCATGGAGGACCACACTTACTCACTTACCTTAATCTACAATTTTAAACTAATGCACAAGTTAGTAGAGAATAAAGTTTCATACATACTTAATGTTGGATTACTTAGAGACTAATGATTACTTGGTGGCCACACTTCCTAAAGGATATTTTGGGAAGCCTCCTAAAATATGGATTAGGGTTTTGTTCATGTATAAATAGCCCTCTTATGTATATGAAATGGATCTTCTCTTTTAATCACTTAGGTAATAAGAATGCAAGTTGTAACTTCAAATCAAGTATGAAATAAAAATGGCTTCCTAAGCCTCTTGCTCTTTTACTTCTTTCTTGTTCTTATTTTATTTTCTTGTTCATTTTTATTTACATGCTCTTTCATTTCATGGTAGTAGCTTAGTTTTACTTTTATGCAACTAGTTTAGATCTTCTTTTATTCTAATTAGCTCTTACCTTCTTTGCTTTTGTTTAAATGTTGAAATTTACATGTATTGATTTGATAACACAAATGAATTGCTAAACCCCTTCAATTTATGGGTAATGAAGCTCTCTAAAAGTTTGTAAATTCAACTTAATTGATGATTTATGGTTCTATTTATGCTTCACGGAAGCGAAAGTTGATGTAAGTTTATAAAATGGAATTTGATAGCCTATGTTGTAATTACAAACAAGCTATGCTTACTCCACATAAACACAATTTACAACATCATTTTACTAATTGATTTTTGATTTTGAAATTAAAGTAGAATCAAAATTAGATGATCTATGTTACTTAATACAATAGTAAATAGATTAAACTTAAAATAGCTTTTGCTTTGACTTCATTTTTATGAGAATTGATAAGTGGTTTTGGTTGGTGTATTATGGTTAAGTATGTTAATTAATAACATAAATAAATCATGCTTATGATAGATGTATCACTACTTCCATTTAAAATCCAAATAGAGATCATAGATTATTTTTGTGTTTATTTACAAAAATATGAGAGTTGATTTGCCTCTAAATTGTTTTCTAATCCAATATTTTCGTTCTCTTATTCTAGCTAGTTTTAACAATTTTTTGCTTAAAAACAATCACAACTTCAAATCTTGGTTTAATTTGATTGAACTGAAATTTTAAAATCTATATAAATCCATGCGGATCGACCCGCATTCGCCACGTACTAGAATTGTACGCCATGCGCCTGTGGTATATTTTTATCTAAAAAAATTCGACTATTTTCCAAATCTATAGAAAATCAGTCGTTAAACAAGTTTTCGACGCCGTTGCCGAAGAGTTGATTTGATTTTAATTTCTATTTTTTAAATTATTTTTGTTTGATTTTATTGTGTGTTATCTTGAATTTAAAAAAAAATTGTGTGTGTTTGCGTGATTTTTTATTGCATTTTGATTATGTGTTTCTTGTTTTTCAGTTACATTTGCATATACATTTCTATTTAAAAAAAAAAGAAATAAAACACACAATTAAAAAAAATTATAGATATATTTTATTTCATTTTCTTGCCATTTTACATTTTCTGTTTTACATTGTTTTCCTCTACTGTTACATAAAACAGTTCACTAATTGCACTACATCCCCATCCCCTTGTTGCCAGTATCATCAACCATACCTGTTAGTAGTCTACTTCTACAAACCATCTGCTGCAAGCACTGCCACCTGCTCTTCTCCTCCTCAACATCACTTCTGTCACTACATTCCTCTAGAAGGTAAGCCTTCCTCCCCATTTCTACTGCATTCCCCCTATACTCACCAACAACCTCTGCTCTACCATTACAAACAACACCCTTGCCAAAACTGTCACAAAACATCTCCCTCTTTTACATCCAGTTCACATCACCTTGCAAAACTGTGCATTCACCATTGACTACAACACTACTGACACACCCATACTTCCACTAACCACTTCTGCTCCTTCACTACTTCAACCCCGTACAACAACCTCCCAGTGGACACAACCTCAAAACAGTTTTTCACAACATACAATTCTCTGCCTCATCTCACGAACTACTGCTTGCATACAAGACAGTCTCATTTGCATTTTCGACTACCATCCATCTCCTTGCATTGAACTCCCACAACCACCATATACTATCACTACTGAACATCACGGTTCAACCACAACATTTCAACCATACAACTTCATAACATCATCTACCTCCAGTCACACACCTCCATCAAAACCACTGACCTGCCATCAGAGCATCACTCCATCGAAACCATATCAAGCTACAACAGTACACACACAATACCCACTGCATACCACAGTACATTACAGAACATCTGCTACATCACCTACATTCCCCTACCCCCTGCTCCTCTTCACATCAGTAACCTCTACTGTCTGCCGAACATACCTCCTCCACTTCATCAATACTCAACCCATATGTACATCACAGTTCAAACTATCTCCCCCTTCATAAACATTGCAACTGACTCCGTAAACATCATACAACTGTGCAAAACTGTTGCTGGCATCCGTGACACTGCCTCGACCATTCCCTCCATACAACCAACTTATCACATATCACATACTCTTCCACTGTTGCACACAACATCTACCATCAACTAAACATACTTCACATCAACTACTATCCAGGCCCGGCCCTTCCCCAAAGCAACAGAAGCGGTCGCTTAGGGCATCAGAAATTCTAGGGCACCATACCAAATAAAAACGTGTTCGATTAAAAAAAAAATTGAATCGGCGATTTCGCGAAGTACTGCTCTCCTTGCTCTGCTCCAGTCGGCAGCCTCTCGAAGCGAAGCGACGGTTGTAGCTAGCTGCCGCCTCCGCCTGTCAAGTGCCACTGCCAACAACTGATTTTCAAAGGTAATTTAGATGAGAATATTTAGTAAAATGTCCGAATATTCAACTATGTATGTTCTACTTTATATAGTTTTATTATTAATGTTATGCAAATGTCCGAATATTTGAAAATTTGGGGACTTGCAAAAATGTGTGTTTATGACGCAGCGGATAATGACGATGACGACGAAATGAAGATTTCGTGTCAAACTAATCGAAGAACGATTAGATGAAGCAATATAAATCGATGGACTGAAAGATACCGAATGCCCAAATTCGTTGATCTCCAAAAGATACCGAATTCTAGCTATCCCCAACACGTTGATCGCGCACGATACCATATTATAAGATCTACGATTCTTCGACGTTGATCTTGCGCACGAGATTCCGTGAATCGGCTTCAAATCCGTTGATTTGAGCGCACTCGAATACCGCAAATGGAGAAAGGAGCTCACACTCAACTTCCAATTTCAAGAGGCACAAAACACTCAAACAAAGTTTATTTCAAAATCAACCAAGTTTACAAATGACACTACCCCATATTTATAGGCAGTTTACAACTCAACACTGAACTCAGCCGATCTAACATAGGTCGCGACCTACGACCTAACCAACACGACTTAAGAAAACACAAATACAACACAGTGAATGTAACGACTTAAAATACAAACTGCTTATGACCTAATTACAACATACGACCTATGTACAACACTGGTTACAACATGAGTTACATCACGCGATCTACGACTTAGCAAAAGCACGGCACAGGAAGCTTGAGCGCCCTAAAGAAGCGGCTTAAAAAAGCATGGCAACGACTTAAAGTGAGCGACAAAAGCATCCGAGCGACTTAAGTGAATGTGCGACCTTAGGTTCCAATGCGGCTCAAGTTGACTGGTTAACTCATTAGGTCGCTTGGACGACTTATCCTCACGCTAGGTCGCGGCCGACCTAAATCTAGCTCGTTAGGTCGTTTTTCTCGCCTTGTTAGGTCGCTTGGACGACTCAAATTCAGTGATTGCGCTCGGTCGTGAATCAATTGAACGCCACTTGGTCGTGAGCGACCTAAGGTCCTTGAGCGACCATCACTAGGTCGTGAGTTGGTAGATTTCGCTGCATCATCCTCCCCCGGTTGACGATAATTCGTCCTCGAATTTGCATCTTCCTCTTCGTCGACAGACTCATTCCCATGAAACGGAATCAAGTATTTGACATTGAAGACATCAGAAGTATGAACATTATCCGACAACCTCAACTGATACGCATTCTCATTGATCTTCTTCAAGATTTCCACTGGACCAAATTTTCGAGCTTTCAACTTGTTGTAAGTTCCAACTGGAAAACGATCTTTCGTCAAAACGGCGTAAACCAAATCACCTTCTCTGAAGTTCACATTTCTTCGCTTCTTATCTGCCAATTGTTTATACTTTTCATTTGATGCAAGCAATCGTCCATGAACAGTTCTGTGACATTCCTGCAACTTATTCACGAAATCACAAGCTCGCTTAACAACTGCCTTCTGATATGACACTGTCGTCAAATCTAATGGTCCCTTCGAAATTGCTGAATATACGACTTGAAATGGACTGAAACCAGTACTTCGATTAACAGCGTGATTATGTGCAAATTTCGTCTGACACAACTTCATATCCCAGCTCTTCAAATTATCTTTCACAAGACATCTCAACAAGTTTCCCAATGATCTATTCACCACTTCCGTTTGCCCATCTGTTTGTGCATAATAAGCGCTACTATAATTCAGTTTCGTTCCAACCATCTTCCACAAACTGATCCGAAAATGGCTTAGAAATCGCGTATCCCTGTCAAAAACAATGGTCTCAGGTAACCCATGTAATCGATAAATCTCCTTAAAGAATAATTGAGCAACACAGACGACATTAGCTGTCTTCTTACAAGCTATGAAATGTGCCATTTTGAAAATCTATCCACCACAACAAATATAGAATCATTTCCTCGCTGAGTTCTTGGCAAACCCAAAACAAAATTCATGCTGATATCAACCCACGGTCTGGTAGGCACAGGTAATGGCATATATAATCCCGCATTCGTAGCTGTTCCCTTGGAAACTTGACATATGTGACATCTCTCCACAAATCTTTCAACTTCTTTTCTCATGGAAGGCCAAAAATAGGATTGAGAAATCAACTGCAATGTACGATCTCTACCTAAATGTCATTCTTCATGTAACTCCTTTACAATCTTCATTCGCAAACTTCCCTCGGGTATACATAATTGATTTCCCTTGAACAGAAAACAATCCACCAAAATATACTCATCCCTCTTCCCCTTTGTGACTTCATCCATAACCTTAGCAAAGTATGGATCATCCACAAGCAATTCTGGCAACACATCAAACCCGGTCACTTCAATTTTCATTGTAGTCAATAAATGATTTCTCCTGCTCAATGCATTTGCCACCCGATTCGTAATTTCCGACTTATATTTCACTACAAATGTAAATTGTTGCAAGTATGCAATCCACGATGCATGCCTAGCTGCAATTTTGTCCTGCCCATGCAAATGTTTCAACGCTTCATGATCAGTATATAACACAAACTCCTTGTGAAACAAGTAATGTCTCCAGTGTTTCACGGCTTGCACAATAGCATAAAATTCCATGTCATAAGTATTATATCTCATCTTTGCTCTTGAAAGCTTCTCACTGAAATAAGCAATAGGACGTCCCTTCTGACTCAACACCCCTCCAATCCCAACTTTAGATGCATCAGTATGTAACTCAAACAACAACTGAAAATCCGGCAAAACTAGAATTGGTGCTGACGTCAAGAGTTCCTTGATTCGCTCAAAAGCATTCCTGCTTCCTCCGACCATGAAAACTGCTTGCCCTTTATACAATCAGTAACCGGCGTCATCACACTACTAAAGTGTGGTATAAATCTTCGATAGAATGATGCTAACCCATGTGTGACGACCCGGAATTTTCAAGCATTTAAAATCGGAATATTTAATCGATTTTAAGTATTCAATAGAGCAATTTTAACTTGAATTACGATCACAAATTATTTGATATTTTAATTATTGAATTAAATAATTTGAAATTAGGGAATTTATCGAATCTAGAATTCTAACCCGATTAAAAATAATTTGAGGGCTTGTAAAATTTATATTGATGATAGTGAGAGTAGTAAAAGTGTTAAAATTGAGTTTAACAGTGAATTGTTCAGTTTCGAAAATTTTATCGTTTAAATTGAATTTAAAAATAGCCTTCCGAGGCACAGTCTCGGAATTCGACGAAACCGGTTCCATTGGATCCGTAATATTGAATTATTATCGGATTTCAAATTTCGTATTGATCGGAGTTAGTGTGTGGGTGTACGATATGTAAACGCACTGGACATTTAATTGAAAATAATCTAACGAAATTTTTATTTAATAAATCAAGCATCTTGTATATGCCATCCTTTATTCATTCCTTAAGACGCTACTCTTATCTTCCATCGCACACTTCTCGTCCCTTCTAAAATTTGCTAGTTTCTTCCTCGTTTCTTCAATTCAGTTCCTGTCATTAACTAACAAAAAAAATCAAGACAGTTCGTTAAAGTAATAGCCGAACTAATTGCAAACAAAGAATCACGCTACTATTCCCTTTAACTCGTTCGCAATCCCCTTTCTTCTTCCAGTCCAGAATCGAAATCTTTAGAAAAAAAAGAAAAAAAAAGAAAAAAAAGAGTGAACGAAGTCGCGACCGATCTTTGAAGGGGCTTCTTCGATTCGAGCCGGGCATGGTTGCGAGCGAGTAAGGGGAATTGGGGGGGGGAATCGATTTAATCGATTTTGATTTTTTTCTCAGATCCTTGAAATTGCCGATGCGTATGCATGCGTGCAACTTTGTTCTGGAATTAGGGTGGCAGCTGTAGTATAGCGTGCTCTAATGGGGTTGTCGACTAGGGTTTACTCGAGCTAATGGCGACGTCGACCCCGAGATATGATGGTCCGAGTTCGTGATGGGATAGTGCATCGTGGCATATAGCTGCAGTCGCATTCGAGTCAAGCATAGGTGTTGGTCTCGTGTGAGGCTGAAGATGGTGATGCGGGTTGGCGTTGAAGGGTGGATCCGAGCTCGAGCCGTGTAGGGAGGTAAACGTTTTTTCCATCGATTTAATCTGAGCGTATATAGATTTGGATTTACATCTCGTTTTATATTTCAGTTAGACGTTAATGTGTTTAAATTTTTTATATATATATAAATAAAAATAAATAAATATAGATAGATACATGCTCGTTTGTAACTTACTGTAAATGTGGAATAATATATAGAGGTGTTTAATTTATTTAGTCAAATTATTTAACAATTTTATATTTTGCTAAAAAGAAAGTTTAAAATTTAAAACAATTACTTTAAAACAACATCATTGGTAAATTAAATAAACAAATGGTAATTGATTGTCTGATAATTTCGAATATTAATAAAAATTATATAATTATTATTCAAGGTCAACATCTGAAAGGAAACAAGACGTTTGGGAAGTGGACTGCAAATTAAAAGCAAAGGTGAGTTAATCTCACTCAGTTAGACCTAAATTTAAATTTAAATGAGTAAATTTAAATAATTATTTGGATAATTGGATTGATTGATGTGATACAGTATGATATAATTTAAAATTGGCATATTATGTTGTGCTAACTTCTGTGTATGCAGGGAAAATAGGTTGGAGGGATCCAACTCGACCCCTCAACTTTTATTTAAGTTATTTAATATTCTCTATTGTGAGTATTTGATATTTTATGATGAGTTATATTGGAATATTGAATGTTACGGTATGATTGGATAAATTTGATTATAATGAATTACCCAAAAATATATGAATTATAAGCGAGATAATTATAGAAATTTAAATACATTAAGAATGAGATAATTATAGAAATTTGAATAAATTAAGAATTAATTGAAAAGGAATGGAAGTGATTCTAAATACTAATAAATAACTTCGAGTATGGAAGAAAAGAATTTGAATAAACAATCATTAATGAATTGTAAATCAAGTGATATTATTTTAAAAGAATAAAGAATATTTTAAATTTCAAAGTTTACATATTATTTAAAGAATTAAGAAGTAATGTGAGGAATCAAAATTGGTATTCTCAGCTAAAAATGTTTTAAATCATAACTAAGAAATAAAATTTGATATTAATAGATTTTGAAGTATAAAGGAGTAATTGGAAATCAATTTGGAAATTGATTCAAATGTTTGAAATTGAAAATTTAAAGAAGGATGTGAAGAGAAGTATATTTTTCTGGATAGTCAAGTACGTTCAAAGTAAATTTTTAAATATAAGTTAAAAGCTTTAATGTTTTTTTAAAAAGTATGTTTTAGAAAATTTATTATTTCTAATCTTTTAAATTCTAAAGTGAATATGTTTCAAATCTATTACCGTAGTAATTATTTATAAAAAAAGTAACTTAGTATTTTGTTTTTAAAAATAGAAATCTAGTTTTATATTTTCTTTAGCAATCTTTACTTTCAAATGTTAATATTATATATTTTAACCAATTATTGAAGTAGTTCTAACTTAAATGTTTTAAAGTAAATTTCAAAACAAGCATTTTGTTTAATCTATTTTCGTAATAATTATTTAAAGAATGATTTAATATTTTGAATAAAGAAGAAACCTAATGTATAATTCTAAGGTAACCTTATTTTAGTTATTTCTAAAGAATTATTATAATTTAAGTATTAAAGTAGATTTTTCTAAATTAAATGTTAAATATATTTTACAATAAAATGTTTTTAAATTATTTTAAAAAAAAAATCTAAAGTTTTATGCTTGGTGATTCCAGTGGAAATAGATATACTTGGAATTTATTCTGAGAAAGGCAGGTAGTTGTGAAAGCTGTTTTCAAAGGAATTTGAAAAGTGAAATTATATCTTGTAAGGATATTTTGAGATAGATAAATAATTTGGAAAATTATTTATTGTTTGATGGATGTTATAAATATTAATTGATAGTTAAATCACCGACTATCAATATTGGCCACATGCGTTGACCGTTTCGAAGAGACCGGGATCGAGATTCATTTTTCGAAAACCACTTCGATCTGGTTTTTACGTTTTCGTGAAAAACAATTTTGGATTCGAAGATGGAACAGTGAAGTGCAAGGGCTAGTCGCTACTAATCATGAGGATATTTCCAAAATGGATGTAGTAGGAATAGTGCCTTCGGTTCCGTTCGAACCCGGGACGGACTTGTATGGATGAATGCTTGCGAAACATCGTCAGGTGGACTATGTGCATTCTAAGAAATAAGTTCTAAAAAGGTAACACTTAGCCTCAAGCCTCATCAAATGGGAATGACTGAAAATCAGGGGTTATACAGCAAGGCTAGGTGGGTAGCACCCAAGGAGGGTGAGGTCATTCCAGTCTAGATGTCCCTTTTTATTTCGGCTTAGTGGGCGGTTGCTGATCCCAACCGCGGAGTGATCTCACTCGGGATTATCCAGTAAGAGGTAGTCCCGGCCTTGTGTTGCAGGGGAGCGGGCGTACTCCTCGGTGCGGTGATCTAGGCCCCGTACTGTGATAGGTGGTACCCCAGTGCCTAGTCATTAGTTGGAAATCCATTCTCCCTACGAGCCTTGTACGAGTTTTGTTTGTATTACCCACTCTATGGCTAGTAGCTGGAATTTAATGAATGTAACAATTTCGGCTATTTTATAAGTATTTGTATATAGACCTAATTATAATATCAGAGGATTTCTATAAAAACTGTTTTAGCTATCGTAAGGTAAAAACCCGACATGTTTATTTGTGGCGTGGTCTTACGAGATGCTTTTGTTTTCAAAGGATTTTTGAAACATTAATAATCAATTGGGTGTGATTTTCCCACGCTGGTATTCCAGACTGATTCGGGTATTATTTAACTGTAATGCTCGGGTCAGACCGAGTATTATAGAATACAGGATGCTATGGAGCAGGAGAGGAGCTGGAGTCCGAGACGTATTATCTGTACCTATATATATATTCCGCTGTGTTGAGTAGCTGTGTATCCAGTTGTATGTTATTGATGTGAGCTGTGATTGATGTACTCTGATGATGTAATATATGTAAACAAATATATTTGATTTTGAGTAAAGATTATTTATTATCTATTATATTTTACTCCGCTGCGATGGTTAGATTCTGTTGTTGTTTTCTATTTTTCTTCTTCTACCTCTTCTTCTTTAACCCAAATGGTTCGTATTTTCTGTACAACTTGAGTTGATCGATGTAGAATGGTGTTGACTCAAGGGGAACGGATTTGAGGGTCGTTTCAGTTGGTATCAGAGCTTAGGTTGGTGATAACCTTGGCTCTGGTGGGAATTACTCATAAAATAGAGTCTATAGTACCCTAAAATGAGTTTGAGCGTATTAATAGATATGAGCGCGTATTTGTTAGTGAATATAAATTATTTTAATATTGTGTTGATTGGTTTATTGATTGGCATATGAACCTTCGTCGACACAGTCTGCGCAACTGTATTGAAGGGGTTTCTAAACACTTGAATAGAACAATCAACACGGTATTGTTTTAAATGTGGGTGAATGAAATAATTTTACCCAAAATATATTTTGATATAAATAAAAGTTTTTGAAAACTATATAGCTAATATATGGTTACTTGGATGTTAGAAATGATAATATTAAAATATTATCATTGTTAAGTGAAAATTTAACTAGAAATTGAAATATAACTAAAATTTAAGGGAATAAATTCATTATGAAATGAAATTTATAAATATGAATTATAAACGTAATTTATGAACTGAAATACAATCAAATGGGAATTTGTATAAGCATAAAGTGTACAAATGAATTATAGTAAAAATTTATTTAAGCAGGCTTTGGAAATTTAAAATCCCGGAGACTTTGGAAGTGTTTGTCGAAGTGTTTTAAAGATAAATGATAGCATTATTGTTTTGAAGATATTTCTGAAAGGAAATGTGTTTTAAATGGATTTTGAAAGTGAAATAGCATTAAAATGGATTATTGGAAAATAATTCTGATGACGACGGCCGCATCATCAGTATTCATTTTCGAATTTCTAAGTGACAGATTGCTGCCAAAAATAAATTTGTTCAGAAAAGCTAGTTGTTTTGAAAATTTCAAAGGAAATTTGTTGGGAATAAAACCAGGGTTGGTTTAATTTTTTAGAATTTTGATTTTGAGATGTTGGATATTTCAAAATGATTGGAAACCAAAAGCCGGGAGCTAAAAAAAATTCCTTATGAGATAGTTGTAAACTTATAAATTGAGATGATTTTTAAATCAGGAAGGGAATATAAGCTTTGAATGTTGGAATTTAAATTTAAAGAGAAAGGTTAAAAATGAATTAACTTGGATGTGAAATAAAAATTTGACTGGATTGACATTAATCGGATAGGTTGAAAATAATATCCAGTTGTATTCGAATCAAGTTGAAATTGAATTGAGTTAAATAAAACTGAGTTAAAATAAGATTGAATCGGAATAAGAATTCAATTGAATTAATGAATGGAATTAAATTCTTACCTGAACGAATGGAAAATAAATTGGATAAGGATTGGAATTGGAATAAATAAATCAGAATAACTTATAAAAGAATTAAAATGCATGAAATAAAAATATGCTTGAGTTATAAATAAGTGTAAAACTCGAGTTAAAAATAAAAGAAGAATATATTCAAGTCTATAATGAATGGAATAGTGTAAATAATAAGTTGTGACTTACAGAATTTGAAAAGTGGGATAGAAAACCCAGAATAAATATTTTTGATGAATTGAAAAATAAAATAAAAATCAAAACTTGAATTATAAAATAAATTTTAACTTAAGAAAATTTAAAGGAAGAGATTTGTGATTAAAATCAAGTTCTGGATTATAAGTTGGGAAAAGACTATTTAGATAATAAATTAGATAATGAAATATGTAATGAGAATCCAATGCAGTTAAATAAAAAGCTGAATTATGAGATAATAATGAGGTTTGGAAATAAAACTCAAGCTATAAATTAAATTCGACTTAAATTGTCCATGAAGTAAATATAATTGAAGAAGTGTTAACAAATTTAATATAATTGAGAATGTATAGAATAAAAATGAATTTGGATTGAAATAGTAATGGTTTGAATTGCAAATAAAATCCAAATAAGTGAAGATAAATTGGAAATGGCCATGCAATAAATTGGATGAACTGAATCTGGAAAGTTAAATTTTATAATAACTAATCAAATGAAATTGTAAATTTTAAAATGAGATTTAACCGCAATAGAATTAAGTTGAATGGAAGAGAAAGATTTACTTGAAACAAAAAGAGCTTAAGTATAAATTGGAGTGAATAAACTTAAGCTAAAAGATGGAAAGGAGTTGAATTGAATTCAACTTAAAATTAAGTTTAATAATAGTGGATTGGATTTAAATCAAGTAAAAATGGATTTTAATTGAAGTAAAATTCGGTGAGTTGCCGATAATATTTAATGGAATGAAAATTCTTAAATAAATAATTGTAAACCATTTAAAATGTTAAGGAATTGAAATAACTTGGAGACAATATTAACAATTGAATGTTTTCAAGTTTAATAGAATAGTTTTAAATGAAACGCTAATGATTGGGTCGAGAATAAAATTTAATTAGAATGTGTCAAGCTTAATAAATAATTGTGAATGAATTAAAATAAAAGGGAAATTAAATTGGTAATGAAGACGAACCTAAGATGTTAATAGTTTTGTATGAACTAGTTTGGTTAATAGAAGGAAATGTAAGTGAATGGATTCGACTTTAAATGCAATGAAAATGAGAATATACGGATTGTGAATAAATCCGAAATGGAATAGAATTAAGTATAAATTGAGTTGAAATCAATTTAAATTGGTTATAAAACATCAAGACTTATTTATTCACATAAATCTCGTCGAATTGCATGGAATAAATTGTCGTTGGATGTAAATGGAAGTAATTGAAATTCTATGTGTTGATAAGGGTAAAATAAACTGATTTTGAAAGCAATTGAATTAAATATGAGTTCAGTTTGCTTAAGAATAAATTAAATGTAAGCGATTGAGTTTTAAACCATTTAAATTGATGAAGTGGTATACGAATGGATTGAAAACCATTCAAATTGAATGAAAATGGTTTATAAATTAATTGAAACAGTTGAATTAGTATGAAAGTTGTAAAAAATTGCTTACGGAAAATGTTGGATGTGCATTTCTTTAGAATCCATATGTTTTAACCATTGCAACTAAGTGAAATATAGTTAAACTGCATATATTTGGCACTTACATGTTTAAATTGAGTAAGTACAGGTACCTGGAAGCCGTGTGGTTGGATTTGGTTGTGCTAACGGCTAAATAAATAAGCTACTTGCTTAAAAATGCTAAATAAGGTACGCCTACGCAATAAAAATAGGAAATATGAACTGTTTTTGGTTTTTCCGACCGTGTGGGTCGATGTATATTTATTTATCTCTTTTGTCAAATTGCAAAAGCTCCTCCGTACAAAGGGGACTCTGCCAAAAATTTTCAAAAATTCCGAGAGTTAGAAATTTTTTGAAAATTTTGAAAAATTTAGATAACAGCAAAACGATTTCAAACCGGAAATTGAAATAAGTTAGTAAATGAAACTAATTAAAGTAATGACATGAATTTGTAATAAATGTCAAATAAAATTTATATATGCAGAGTTGAAGAATAAATTGAATTTATATGAAATGGAGATAAATCAATTTGAATAGAAGTAGATATAAACTAAAATGGTAAGATGAAAATAAATAAAGAAGTATATAAAATGCTTATACTAAACTTAAGAGGGAATGGTAAATTCTTAAATGGAAATTGATACTACCAATACAAATTAAGTCAATAATTGGAATGAATAGATATTGGCATTTTGTGAGAAAATCAATAAAATGTTTTTGAAAGTTGTGATTGGATATTAGTGCTTAGCAGGATATGCAGGTAATATAAAGGGAAAAGAGATTTGGTTTTGCTTTCAGAAAGATAAATATGAATTGCCCGACAAAAGGTATGTATTTTAAATTTGGTATGAAATTTGATTGGGATTCGGATTGAGCCACTTGGCTTTTTGTTTTCGTTTTGGATTTGGGAGCCCGTAGAGGCCTTTTGTAGTTGTACCGAGCTAGCAGCGTAAAGGAGACGCTGGCGAAATTTTTCGGAAATTTAGGGAGTTAGAAAATTTTTGAGAAAATTTTGATAATTCCAAATTGGTTTTAAATTGAAACTTGAATGACTAGGCAAATAGGTTTGTTTGCAAATTAGGGAAAGATTTGGAAAGGTAATAAGAAAGGTAATGTGTCTTTTATTAAAAAGATAGTTGGTAAGATGTCGAATTGTCAGAAACTGTTTGGTTTCGGGGAAAAGATAAACGGGTATTGGACCATTCTTCCTAACTAGTAATTTCGGGGACGAAATTCTTTTAAGGGGGGAGGAATGTGACGACCCGGAATTTTCAAGCATTTAAAATCGGAATATTTAACTGATTTTAAGTATTCAATAGAGAAATTTTAACTTGAATTACGAATATCACAAATTATTTGATATTTTAATTATTGAATTAAATAATTTGAAGTTGGGGAATTTATCGAATCTAGAATTCTAACCCGATTAAAAATAATTTGAGGGCTTATAAAGTTTATATTGATGATAGTGAGAGTAGTAAAAGTGTTAAAATTGAATTTAACAGTGAATTGTTCAGTTTTCAAAATTTTATCGTTTAAATTGAATTTAAAAATAGCCTTCCGAGGCACAGTCTCGGAATTCGACGAAACCGGTTCCATTGGATCCGTAATATTGAATTATTATCGGATTTCAAATTTCGTATTGATCGGAGTTAGTCTGTGGGTGTATGATATGTAAACGCGCTGGACATTTAATTGAAAATAATCTAACGAAATTTTTATTTAATAAATCAAGCTTCTTGTATACGCCATCCTTTATTCATTCCTTAACACGCTACTCTTATCTTCCATCGCACACTTCTCGTCCCTTCTAAAATTTGCTAGTTTCTTCCTCGTTTCTTCAATTCAGTCCCTATCATTAACTAACAAAAAAAAAATCAAGACAGTTCGTTAAAGTAATGGCCGAACTAATTGCTAACAAAGAATCACGCTATTATTCCCTTTAACTCGTTCGCAATCCCCTTTCTTCTTCCAGTCCAGAATTGAAATCTTTCGAAAAAAAAGAAAAAAAAACAAAAGAAAAGAAAGAGTGAACGAAGTCGCGATCGATCTTTGAAGGGGCTTCTTCGATTCGAGCCAGGCACGGTTGCGAGCGAGTAAGGGGAATTGGGGGGGGGGAATCGATTTAATCGATTTTGATTTTTTTCTCAGATCCTTGAAATTACCGATGCGTATGCATGCGCGCAACTTTGTTCTGGAATTAGGGTGGCGGCTGTAGTATGGCGTGCTCTAATGGGGTTGTCGACTAGGGTTTACTCAAGCTAATGGCGACGTCGACCCCGAGATATGATGGTCCGAGTTCGTGATGGGATGGTGCATCGTGGCGTATGGCTGTAGTCGCATTCGAGTCAAGCATAGGTGTTGGTCTCGTGTGAGGCTGAAGATGGTGATGCGGGTTGGCGTTGAAGGGTGGATCTGAGCTCGAGCCGTGTAGGGAGGTAAACGTTTTTTCCATCGATTTAATCTGAGCGTATATAGGTTTGGATTTACAGCTCGTTTTATATTTCAGTTAGACGTTAATGTGTTTAAAATTTTTATATATATATAAATAAAAATAAATAAATATAGATAGATACATGTTCGTTTGTAACTTACTGTAAATCTGCAATAATATATAGAGGTGTTTAATTTATTTAGTCAAATTATTTAACAATTTTATATTTTGCTAAAAAGAAAGTTTAAAATTTAAAACAATTACTTTAAAACAACATCATTGGTAAATTAAATAAACAAATGGTAATTGATTGTCTGATAATTTCGAACATTAATAAAAATTATATAATTATTATTCAAGGTCAACATCTGAAAGGAAACAAGCCGTTTGGGAAGTGGACTGCAAATTAAAAGCAAAGGTGAGTTAATCTCACTCAGTTAGACCTAAATTTAAATTTAAATGAGTAAATTTAAATAATTATTTGGATAATTGGATTGATTGATGTGATACAGTATGATATAATCTAAAATTGGCATATTATGTTGTGCTGACTTCTGTGTATGCAGGGAAAACAGGTTGGAGGAATCCAACTGTACCCCTCAACTTTTATTTAAGTTATTTAATATTCTTTGTTGTGAGTATTTGATATTTTATGATGAGTTATATTGGAATATTGAATGTTACAGTATGATTTGATATATTTGAGTAGAATGAATTACCCAAAAATATATGAATTGTGAGCGAGATAATTATAGAAATTTGAATACATTAAGAATGAGATAATTATAGAAATTTGAATAAATTAAGAATTAATTGAAAGGGAATGGAAGTGATGCTAAATACTAATAAATAACTTCGAGTATAGAAGAAAAGAATTTGAATAAACAATCATTAATGAATTGTGAATCAAGTGATATTATTTTAAAAGAATAAAGAATATTTTAAATTTTAAAGTTTACATTTTATTTAAAGAATTAAAAAGTAATGAGAGGAATCAAAATTGGTATTCACAGTTAAAAATGTTTTAAATCATAACTAAGAAATAAAATTTGATATTAATAGATTTTGAAGTATAAAGGAGTAATTGGAAATCAATTTGGAAATTGATTCAAATGTTTGAAATTGAAAATTTAAAGAAGGATGTGAAGATATGTATATTTTTTTGGATAACCAAGTACGTTCAAAGTAAATTTTTAAATATAAGTTAAAAGCTTTAATGTTGTTTTAAAAAGTATGTTTTAGAAAATTTATTATTTCTAATCTTTTAAATTCTAAAGTGAATATGTTTCAAATTTATTACCGTAGTAATTATTTATAAAAAAAGTAGCTTAGTATTTTGTTTTCAAAAATAGAAATCTAGTTTTATATTTTCTTTAGCAATCTTTAATTTCAAATGTTTATATTATATATTTTAACTAATTATTGAATTAGTTCTAACTTAAATGTTTTGAAGTAAATTTCAAAACAAGCATTTTGTTTAATCTATTTTCGTAATAATTATTTAATGAATGATTTAATATTTTGAATAAAGAAGAAACCTAATGTATAATTCTAAGGTAACCTTATTTTAGTTATTTCTAAAGTATTATTATAATTTAAGTATTAAAGCAAATTTTTCTAAATTAAATGCTAAATATATTTTAGAATAAAATGTTTTTAAATTATTTTAAAAAAAATCTAAAGTTTTGTGCTTGGTGATTCCAGTGGAAATAGATATACTTGGAATTTATTCTAAGAAGGCAGGTAGTTGTGAAAGCTGTTTTCAAAGGAATTTGAAAAGTGAAATTATATCTTGTAAGGATATTTTGAGATAGATAAATAATTTGGAAAATTATTTATTGTTTGATGGATGTTATAAATATTAATTGATAGTTAAATCACCGACTATCAATATTGGCCAAATGCGTTGACCATTTCGAAGAGACCGGGATCGAGATTCATTTTTCGAAAACCACTTCGATCCGGTTTGTACGTTTTTGTGAAAAACGATTTTGGATTCGAAGATGGAGCAGTGAAGTGCAAGGGCTAGTCGCTACTAATAATGAGGATATTTCCAAAATGGATGTAGTAGGAATAGTGCCTTCGGTTCCATTCGAACCCGGGACGGACTTGTATGGATGAATGCTTGCGAAATATCGTCAGGTGGACGATGGGCATTCTAAGAAATAAGTTCTAAAAAGGTAACGCTTAGCCTCAAGCCTCATCAAATGGGAATGACTGAAAATCAGGGGTTATGCAGCAAGGCTAGGTGGGTAGCACCCAAGGAGGGTGAGGTCATTCCAGTCTAGATGTCCCTTTTTATTTCGGCTTAGTGGGCGGTTGCTGATCCCAACCGTCGAAGTGATCTCACTCGGGATTATCCAGTAAGAGGTAGTCCCGGCCTTGTGTTGCAGGGGAGCGGGCGTACTCCTTGGTGCGGTGATCTAGGCCCCGTACTGTGATAGGTGGTACCCCAGTGCCTAGTCATTAGTTGGAAATCCATTCTCCCTACGAGCCTTGTACGAGTTTTGTTTGTATTACCCACTCTGTGGCTAGTAGCTGGAATTTAATGAATGTAACAATTTCGGTTATTTTATAAGTATTTGTATATAGACCCAATTATAATATCAGAGGATTTCTATAAAAACTGTTTTAGCTATCGTAAGGTAAAAACCCGACATGTTTATTTGTGGCGTGGTCTTATGAGATGTTTTTGTTTTCAAAGGATTTTTGAAACTTTAATAATCAATTGGGTGTGATTTTCCCACGTTGGTATTCCAGACCGACTCGGGTATTATTTAACTGTAATGCTCAGGTCAGACCGAGTATTATATAATACAGGATGCTATGGAGCAGGAGAGGAGCTGGAGTCCGAGACGTATTATCTGTACCTATATATATATTCCGCTGTGTTGAGTAGCTGTGTATCCAGTTGTATGTTATTGATGTGAGCTGTGATTGATGTACTCTGATGATGTAATATATGTAAACAAATATATTTGATTTTGAGTAAAGATTATTTATTATCTATTATATTTTACTCCGCTGCGATGGTTAGATTCTGTTGTTGTTTTCTATTTTTCTTCTTCTACCTCTTCTTCTTTAACCCAAATGGTTCGTATTTTCTGTACAACTTGAGTTGATCGATGTAGAATGGTGTTGACTCAAGGGGTACGGATTTGCAGGTCGTTTCAGTTAGTATCAGAGCTTAGGTTGGTGATAACCTTGGCTCTGGTGGGAATTACTCATAAAATAGAGTCTATAGTACCCTAAAATGAGTTTGAGCGTATTAATAGATATGAGCGCGTATTTGTTAGTGAATATAAATTATTTTAATATTGTGTTGATTGGTTTATTGAGTGGCACATGAACCTTCGTCGACATAGTCTGCGCAACTGTATTGAAGGGGTTTCTAAACACTTGAATAGAACAATCAACACAGTATTGTTTTAAATGTGGGTGAATGGAATAATTTTACCCAAATATATTTTGATATAAATAAAAGTTTTTGAAAACTATATAGCTAATATATGGTTACTTGGATGTTAGAAATGATAATATTAAAATATTATCATTGTTAAGTGAAAATTTAACTAGAAATTGAAATATAACTAAAATTTAAGGGAATAAATTCATTATAAAATGAAATTTATAAATATGAATTATAAATGTAATTTATGAACTGAAATACAATCAAATGGGAATTTGTATAAGCATAAAGTGTACAAATGAATTATAGTAAAAATTTATTTAAGCAGGCTTTGGAAATTTAAAATCCCGGAGACTTTGGAAGTGTTTGTCGAAGTGTTTTAAAGATAAATGATAGCATTATTGTTTTGAAGATATTTCTGAAAGGAAATGTGTTTTAAATGGATTTTCAAAGTGAAATAGCATTGAAATCACTTGGATTATTGGAAAATAATTATGATGACGACGGCCGCATCATCAGTATTCATTTTCGAATTTCTAAGTGACAGATTGCTGCCAAAAATAAATTTGTTCAGAAAAGCTAGTTGTTTTGAAAATTTCAAAGGAAATTTGTTGGGAATAAAACCAGGGTTGGTTTAATTTTTGAGAATTTTGATTTTGAGATGTTGGATATTTCAAAATGATTGGAAACCAAAAGCCGGGAGCTAAAAAAAATTCCTTATGTGAGCTGTGATTGATGACTCTGATGATGTAATATATCTAAACAGATATATTTGATTTTGAGTAAATATTATTTATTATCTATTATATTTTACTCCGCTGCGATGGTTAGATTCTATTGTTTTTTTCTATTTTTCTTCTTATACCTCTTCTTCTTTAACCCAAATGTTCGTTTTTTCTGTACAACTTGAGTTGATCGATGTAGAATGGTGTTGACTCAAGGGGTACGGATTTGCTGGCTGTTACACCATGAAAACTTCTCACTTCAGTTATGGTCCTGGGCTGTGGCCAATTTTTGATTGCTTCAACTTTACTTTGGTCCACCTGGATACCTTTCTTGGATAATACATACCCCAAAAATAAAAAACTATGTGTCATGAACACGCATTTCTTCGTTGCAGCATAAAATTGTTCCTGTCGCAGTATCATCAACACTTCTCTCAGATGATGCAAGTGTTCTTTTGGGTTTCCAATGTATATCAGTATATCATCAAAATATACCACCACGAACTTCTCAATAAATGGTCTAAAGATCTGATTCATCACACGCATAAACGTACTAGGTGCATTCGAAAGACCAAACGGCATAACCAGCCATTCATACAACCCTTCTCTAGTCTTGAATGCTGTCTTCCATTCATCCCCTGGTCGAATTCGAATTTGATGATATCCGCTCTTCAGATCAATCTTGGAAAATATAGCAGCTCCATTCAACTGTTCTAACAAATCATCTAATCTAGGCATTGGAAATCTATACCTCACAGTAATCTTGTTCAATGCCCGACTATCGGTACACATTCTCCAAGTTCCATCCTTATTGGGTACTAACAAGGCTGGTACTGCACAAGGACTTAAACTTTCCTGTACGCGCCCTTGTTCAAGCAACTCTTCCACCTGCCTTTTCAACTCCTCACGTTCCTTTGGGCTCATCCTGTAATGTGGTCTATGTGGTAACACAGCTCCTGGAACAAGATCTATTTGGTGTTGTATGTCCCTCAACGGTGGTTACTCCTTTGGCAATTCTTCAGGAAATACATCTTCAAATTCTTCCAATACTGGCTTTACTTCTTCAGGAATTTCAACCACTTCATTACTCTCACGTCCGACCAACAAAAATACTTCAGGTTCATTTTCGACTTCTTTAACAAACCCTTTCAAAGATAGCAAAGTTTTCAGCTCTTCAATCTCCTCCAACTTGCTTTCTTCTTCTTGTCGTTTCTTAGGAACTAAAGTGATTTTCGTGCCCTCAAACATGAAACTGTAGCTATTGGTACGACCACCATGTTGTACAGCTCTATCATACTGCCACGGTCTCCCAGCAACCGATGACATACATCCATATCAACCACATCACACCAAATTTCATCTTTGTATTTCTTCCCAATCGAAAAAGTTACACAAGCTCTTCGATTAACTTTCAATTCTCCACCTTTCCTCAACCAAGCTAACTTGTAAGATTCAGGATGCTTCTCAGTCATTAATTCCAACTTCTTTACAGCCTCTGTAGAAATGATATTGTCACAACTTCCCGCATCAATAACAAACTTGCACACCCTTCCCAAGATAGTACACGTTGACTGAAAGATGTTACTCCTCAACCAACTTGAATCATACTCTTGCTTTGGTGTCAAACAAGATCTCCTCATCATCAAATTACGTCACTCGTCTCCCGACAATAATTCTTCCTCCTCAGCTCGTGGCGAATTGGAACATTCTACTTCTGCATCCTCATCCTCAACCTCAGCAACCATCGCTCGCTTCTTTGGCTTCAGACATTCATTGCTCTTGTGACCAAACTCCTGACAATTAAAGCATTTGATACCACTATTGACCTTCGTCTTAGCAACTTCATTGACAACTGGTTTCGCAACAGCCTTGGAAACATTCGCATTGCTACTAGCCCCTTTCACGTGATTGTTGGAATTTGTAAACACACCACCTCCTCTTCTGCCTTGCTTCTCCCAAGCTAGAGCCTTTTGATGTGCTTCAGCGACAGATCTCGGATCAAACATATTCACCATATCTTGAATCTGCATTTTCAACCCTCCAACAAATCTTGCGGTCAGCTGTTCCTCTATCTCCATGATATCATTCCTCGCAATCAATTGATAAAATTCGTCTGCATAATCATTCACAGACTTTGTTCCCTGTCTCAAGTTCTACAATCGCTGATACATAAGAGATTGATAATTATACGGTAAGAAAGTAGCTCTCATCAACTTTTTCATCTTCTCCCATGATTCAATCTTTGACTTCCCCATTCTCTCCCGTGTAAGTTTAGTTTGCTGCCACCATGCCATAGCACTTCCCCTCAATCTTGTAGCAACTAACTTAACTCTTCGATGCTCAGGAACTTCTTTGAAGTCAAAAATCTCTTCAACATTAGACAACCAATCCAAAAATTCTTCTGCTACCATTCCTCCTTTGAATTCTGGAATTTCCATCTTCATCCCCGACTTCCATTTACGATCATCTTCTACATCCACATATGGATTTCGCACTTGACCTCGATCTCGATAATGCATACTACCTCTATCACCATCCTCATCAAAATCAAATGTGCTTCGATATCTATCTCGTCTATCCACATCTCTGTGATCATGCATGGTCCTTCTACCTTGTCTATCAATATCGTGATGTGATTCATTTTCAAACTCAGGTGGAGTTCTTCTCTCTTCATGTCTATACTCATGATGATCTCGTCTCAATGAAACTGAAGATTCCCTTCTATCTCGGTAAGATTGCGGCGACACCCTCCTCGCTTTCGTAACCGATGGCGAAACTCTGTTTCCTCTATGGTTCGAGATTGGTGACCTTCTCCTTTGACCTTGATTCATGTCAATCATCAGTCTCTCTAACTTCCCAATACCTTCATCAAATTTTTCATTGATACGTTGTTCCATTTTCTCAGCTTCTTCTCTTCTATACAACGCTTCAATATTTTGATGACGATTAGCTCTCCTCGGTGGCATGATTAATCTTTCACAACTTAACTCGACTCTGCTTGAACAAATCTCCCACAAACTTGAACAAGCTCGGCTCTACTCTTCAAACTCTTCTCTTTGGCTCCAAGGACTCGGCTTAGTTATGATTGGCTAAGTCTAGCTCTGATACCAAACTGACGCAGCGGATAATGACGATGGCGACAAAATGAAGATTTCGTGTCAAACTAATCGAAGAACGATTAGATGAAGCAATATAAATCGATGGATTGAAAGATACCAAATGCCCAAATTCGTTGATCTCCAAAAGATACCGAATTCTAGCTATCCCCAACACGTTGATCGCGCACGATACCGTGTTAAAAGTTCTACGATTCTTCGACGTTGATCTCGTGCACGATATTCCGTGAATCGGCTTCAAATCCGTTGATTCGAACGCACTCGAATACCGAAAATGGAGAAAGGAGCTCACACTCAACTTCCAATTTCAAGAGGCACAAAGCACTCAAACAAAGTTTATTTCAAAATCAACCAAGTTTACAAATGACACTACCCCCATATTTATAGGCAGTTTACAACTCAACACTGAACTCAGCCGACCTAACATAGGTCGCGACCTATGACATAACCAACACGACTTAAGAAAACACAAATACAACACAGTGAATGTAACGACTTAAAATACAAACTGCTTACGACTTAATTACAACATACGACCTATGTACAACACGGGTTACAACATGAGTTACATCACGCGATCTACGACTTAGCAAAAGCACGGCATAGGAAGCTTGAGCGACCTAAAGAAGCGGCTTAAAGAAGCATGGCAATGACTTAAAGTGAGCGACAAAAGCATCTGAGCGACTTAAGTGAATGCGCAACCTTAGGTTCCAATGCGGCTCAGGTTGACGGGTTAACTCATTAGGTCGCTTGGACGACCTATCCTCACGCTAGGTCGCGGCCGACCTAAATCTAGCTCGTTAGGTCGTTTTTCCCGCCTTGCTAGGTCGCTTGGACGACTCAAATTCAGTGATTGTGCTCGGTCGTGAATCAATTGAACGCCACTAGGTCGTGAGCGACCTAAGGTCCTTGAGCGACCATCACTAGGTCGTGAGTTGGTAGATTGCACTGCATCAATTTATGTGGAATTTGGGCACCTACAAATTGCAATAATGGTTTAATGAAGCAAGACATGGTTGTAGACTTCCAGTACATACTTTAATTTGATGAAACATTAGTTAATATCATCATGATTTAACTCATATGAAGGAGATGTATTTGCAATTAAATTATTTCTGGATTTGGGAAAATTTCTGGATAATCGGAGATTTCTAGAGAGAAGAAGGAATTTAGAAGGGGAAAATGTTTTATCGTATTGTCTAATTCTCTCTCTGCCAAGCTGTTATTTATATCTTACATAAGGAAGCTGACAAAAAATAATAATCACCCAAAATATCTACTACAAACTAAAATATTCACAATCATGCAAAAAAGTCTTGACTTAAGCAATTTGATAATAAAGATCACGGCTTAACAAAATTTAACTCTGCAAATATAATCATAATGACAGATGTATGAAGTTATTCCAGTGCAAAATGACAATGAGATAAATGTAAAAGATTATATTTAGTAAAAACAATAATTTTTTCATTGAAAAGTGCAGCATGGAGTTCAACTCAATGCACCGGTGCATTGATTTTAAGTTAGTGTTGTGCACCGAGTTCAAATATGATTGTTTATATTCAAATAAATTATGTCAAAATGGTTTGTGAATCATGCACTAGATACATTGCTGGTTGCAAACCTTTGCTTCTTCTTGATTTGATCTTCTGAAACTGTACCCATGTCATTGTCATGGGTTAAATTAATCTATCTTTTGTTACTTTTTTAATACTGCTTCAAAATCGATGGAGATCTTAGTATAATCTTTATGCAATTTAATTTTTTTGTGGTTATTATAATAATTAATATTATTCCATGTTATTTTTATACCGTTTAGAAATGCGCAAACAAGAATCTAGACACGCTAAAAGGGTTAGAAAAAGAAGGCTGGAGGAACTCACTAATTCACAGAAAGGTGCTCTTAATAAATTTTTCATCAAAAGTAGTCCAGTAGAAAGTTCGAGTTTGAATGTGGATAATGCTCCCCTTAGTAATGAGGCTGATGATAATATTTTAATGAGTGAACATGACAATGAAAATATGAGCGAAGAGGAAGCAAACATTGATTCATCATCATATTTGGAGAATGTTAGTGTAGTTTCAAATGACCCTGATACATGGAAAAAAATTGATAAAAAATTGAGAGACTTGTTGGTTGAAAAAGGTCCTTTTAGAGTGTTAAAAGATAATGACTCTGATTTTCCAAAAGATGCTATTAGTAGACATTTTTCGTCCAATTTTTATGTCAGACATTTGTCTAGAACAAGATAGAAAATGGTTGGTATATTCAAATTCAGCTAATAAAGTATTTTGTTTTTGCTGCAAATTATTCACATATCAAACAACGGCTAGTCATCTTGCTACAGAAGGAATTATTGATTGGCGCAATCTTAGTACTAAACTGAAACAACATGAAAGTAGCAAAGATCATCTTTTGAATATGAGTAGTTGGATTGAGTTGGAAACGAGATTGAAAGTCAAAACAACCATAGACCAGAGTGTAATAGATCAAATAAATAAGGAAAAAGAACGTTGAAAGAAAGTGTTGATAAGAATAATTGCTGTTGTGAAAACACTTGCTTCCAATAATTTAGTATTCCGTGGAACGAATGAAAAACTTTATGAACAAAATAATGATCTTTTTTTAAATTAATTGAAATGATAGCAGAATTTGATCCAGTAATGCAGGAGCATGTTCGACGGATTGAACAAAAAGAAATTCATATACATTACCTTGGTCACAAAATTCAAAATGAGTTAATACTCACATTGGCGAATGAAATTAAAAATGAAATTCTTAATAAAATAAAAAAGGCCAAGTATTTTTCGTTATATTAGACTGCACTACAGATATCAGTCGTGTTGAACAGATGTCTCTTGTAATAAGAAGTGTTAATGTTTCAACTGATCCCGCAAAGATGGAAGAGTTTTTTATTGAATTTTTAAAAGTAGATGATACTACTAGACCTGGACTTTTTAACAAGCTTAAAGAAGTATTAGAAAATATTAAGCTTGATATTTATGATATCAGAGGACAAGGTTATGATAATGGATCAAATATGAGTGAAAAACATAAAGAAGTGCAACAAAGACTATTAGAAATTAATTCAAGAGCTTTCTACACACCTTGTGGTTGTCATAGTCTTAATCTTGTGCTATGCGATATGGCAAAATCGTGTCCTAAAGCATCAAACTTTTTTGGGGTGATCCAACGGATATTTAATATATTTTCTTCATCCACACAAAGATGGCAAATTTTTAAAGATCATGTATCAGGTTGTACTGTTAAGCCATTATCAGATACACGTTGGGAAAGTCACATTGAAGCGGTGAAATCTATAAGATATCAAATAGTGGAGATAAGAGATGCTCTAATTTCCTTGTCAAATAGCACGAAGGATTCCATGGCGAAGAGTGAAGCTAGAAGTCTGGTAACAAATAAGATTGAAAATTTTGAATTCTTCTTCGGATTATGCATTTGGTATGAAATGTTGAAAAACGTAAACACCGTCAGCAAGATTCTTCAAACCAAGGATATGCAAATTGATGTTGCTATCATTAGATTACACGAGCTTATTGATTTTTTTAAAGATTTTAGGAACACGGGATTTAATTCTACGATGGTTGATGCCAAAGAGATAGCCCAAATGTTGGATATTGAACCAGTTTTTCCTCAAAAAAGAATTATTCGTAAAAAGAAACAGTTCGATGAAGATACAAACGATGAAGAACAGATGCAAACACCGGAAGAGTCTTTCCGAATCAATTACTTTTTGCAAATTGTGGAAAGCTCTTGTTTCATTGATGAATAGATTTGAGCAATTCAAAGAATATGATGACGGATTTGGCTTCTTATTTGATTTAAAAAAGTTCACTTCTACAGATGATGAGAAACTGAAAGATCATTGTTTAAAACTTGAGGAATATTTGAGACATGATTTGCAATCTGATATTAATGGAAGAGAGCTATTTTCAGAATTAAAAGTATTGAAAGTTATCTTGCCAAAAGAAAAAAAAAAAGCAATTGAGTTGCTGAATTTCATAAATTCTTGTTCTAGAGAGTTAAATTTTCCTAATGCTTGCATTGCATATAGAATAATTCTAACTATACCAGTTACAGTTGCCTCGGCCGAAAGAAGTTTTTCAAAGCTAAAGTTATCAAGTCTTATCTTCGTTCCACTATGTCACAAGAAAGATTAAATGGTTTGGCACTTTTATCGATTGAACAAGATATGATCAATGAACTTGAATATGACAATATTATTAGTAATTTTGCAAATCAGAAGGCTAGAAAAATGTTCATAAGAAATTAGTATTAATTTTGTTGTATGACTTGATTTACTGTTACGAATGAAGTTATTTTTTTTCCATGTCTCGTTATTTAAAAACAATATAAATTATCTCGATGATTTAATTAAAAAATATAACATTAGTTTTGTATCGGGGCCTTATTTTCATAATTCGCTTTAGGTACCAAAAGTGCTAGGACAGGCTCTGCTACTATCTGTCAACATGCTCTCTTCCACAACCACAAACATCACTCAACCACACCACCCATTGCTGTAGTCAAGAACCGCTATTGCTCAATCACCCCTCTCACCATCCATCATCAGTATTACCACTGCAATTATTTCTACCTACACAAAGTTACTACACTGACCTTCAATTACCACCAGCATCTCACAAACCCAAAACTGCACTTATACTATCTTCTACTATTGCCAACAACCTCTACTTCTGCGAACATCTGCCGCACCTCTACAACTTCCTTTCACCTTACATACAAACCCGTCATCTCCACTCCCCTTCATCATCACTGCCTTCCACACTTCTACCTCTGCCAATCGCCTCGAATAAAATCCCATCCTTCATCATGCAATCGAACCAGAACCCAAATCGCCTCACCAACCAGCAACATCATACCCATGACAGCGACCTACCCAGATCCCATCGCCTCATCTAAACCCAATTGAATTTCTATTTTGTTTTGAATTTGTGAATTCGTGAATTGGATTAGGAATTGTCTGTGAAGAATAGACTTCTGTTTGGGAATTTGGTTGTTGTTTTAAATGGGACCTGCACATATCTAAGTTCGTTGAATTTTTTTAACGAGATTTTAAATCGGGCTGGGCTTGTAGGCTTGAATTCAGTTTTCTTTCTTTTTCTTAAATTTATTTTAATTTGTTTAGCTTTCTTTGTTAAAAAAATTGTTTTGTTTTGTTTTTCCTTTGTTTTAAGTTTTCTTTTGTTACATTCTTTTTTGTTTAAAAACAAGCAGCAAGTATTGAAATTGTTTTAGTTTTATGTGTTTTGTTTTTCATTTGTTTTAGTTTCTTCTTTGATATATACACACACACACACACACACACACACACATGTGTGTGTGTGTGTATATTATATATGTATATACTTTGGCATATACATATATAATTATTGTAAAACCAACGACTATAGAATTATTGTGAAATTTCTTAAAGAAAACATCTTTTCGAGGTTCGGTATACCTCGCATAATAACCAGTGATAACGAAATCCATTTTTACAATCGTTCTTTTGAAACTTTAATGAAGAAATATGCGATAACCCATAAGTTATCCACTCCGTATCACCCTCAAACTTGCGGCCAAGTTGATGTTTCAAGTCGTCAAATAAAACAAATCTTGGAGAAAACAGTTAACAAACATTGAAAAGATTGGTCTCAGAAATTGACCGACTGCTTTGGGCTTATCGTACTACTTTTAAAACTAACCTTGGGATGTCCCCATTTAGTTTAGCTTATGGGAAAGATTGCCATTTACCTGTGAAACCAAACACGAAGCATTGTGGGCAATAAAGAACTTAAACTTTGATCTCGATAAAGCTTGCGAAAACCGAAAATTACAACTCAATGAACTAGAAGAACTTAGGAACGATGCGTATGAAAATGAAAAAATCTACAGAGAAAGAACAAAAGTTTTTCATGAAAAATCTATCCTAAGAAAAACATTTTCGTCTAACCAAAAAATTCTTTTATATGACTTTAGATTTCATTTATGCTCTGGGAAACTAAAATCGAGATGGACCGAACCATTTGTGGTACAAACTGTTTTTCCACACGCTGCCATCGAAATACAAAAACCCAGGGATGGAACGATTTTCAAAGTCAGCGGTCATCGTTTGAAAACTTTCTTGGAATTACCAAGTAATCATGAGGAGGATCCCATAATTCTTCATGAGCCATGCTAGTTTAGTAAGAAATGTTAACCCTCTTTTGTAATTATGTACATATATTTCTCTGTTGCACTCATTATATCATGCACAGACCATGGGGATGTAACGACCCCATATTTTCAACAATTCGCGTCCGCACGTGTCGGACTTGAATTGCTCAAAATAGCATATTGTAAACAAAATTTGGCAAATATCGTAATATACAGTAAATAAATCAATCATCGAATCACAGACATAGAGTAATATAATAATAATATACGGAATAGATAAATAGTAGTTCATGAAGCTACTATATAAACATCAGAGTTAGAAATAAAATATAGCAGAATCTCTCAAATACAGTGAAGTCTCCTGTAACAACCCGCATATTTAACGATTTTATATTTAAATGTTTAATTTAAATATAGCGTCGTTAGTCGGATTTGGGTCCGAAATGTCACTTTTTGCAACCGGCCGAATTGGGACTCGAAACCATTTCCATTGATTCCAAAATGGCGTTTGCGATCTTTTTGAGTGTAAGCTTTGATATGTTTGGAGTAAGTCGAATTTTTTCTATTTGCTAAGTGGGCTTTGGGTTTGGGTTTCACCCAAACTGTTCTATAAACCAACTCAGCCCTTCTCTCCTTCCATTCACTTATTCATTTCATAAAAGCTTAAGCTAAAACTGAAATGGGGGAAGAGAAAGGAAATTAGAAACTCCTAGCCCTAGATCCTCTTGCAAATCCAAATTCTTGCTCCAAAATCATAGAGAAGCCATTGGTAAGCTCCTCTTCATCTTCTCTATCTCTTTCTCTCTTCAATCTCAGAAATTTCCTAAACCTAATTTAGGAAAATACTTGTATTATTCTTAGATTGAAGCTAGTAGAGTTGAAGTGGAGATTTGTTGGTCTTCTCCTTGCAAATTGAACTCCTTCTTCTTTGTTTTGAGATAAAGGGTGATTTTTGAACTCACATCTACTTCTCTTGATTTCATTGATGTTGGGTATGAATTCCTAACACCTTGTTCATATGCATTTGCCTTTAGTTTGAAATGAATTGGTGAACATTTCATTTTTGGAGTTTTGGAATCAAATCCTTGAAAATCATAACTTTGATGTTTGATCATGGTTTTTGGTGGTAAATCGGAGTCAATGGTGTTGGGTAATCGATTGGCAAAAATCCTCTTAAGTCCATTGCTCGATATGTTGCAAATGGGGTGAGTTGCTCCTCCATTTGCTAGGCTGGAAAACAATTCCAGCTACAGCCAGTCGACTGACCCCCTGCAGTCAGTCGACTGACTGTAGAGTGTAAAAACTCTCGGGTTGTGGTTCAGTCGACTGACTGCAGTAGGCCAGTCGACTGACCTGCTTCATTTTGTCCAGTGTGCCCATCTGTTTGTGATTTTCACTTTTATCGATTTAAATTGATTCCAATTGGTTGTTTTTGCATATTTGACCTTGATGATTCCTTTTTTGACTTCATTCATGGGTTTTGTAAATGATTTCTTCAAATCGTATTAAAAGTTCGCTTCTCCGATTTATAAATTCTATTTAAAATACACGCACAATTTTGCACTTCGAGCGAAGTGGAAGGGTGATTAAATGGTTAGGCAAAACACAGACCATGAATCTGTGTGTTTATCTTTCCGATTAGTCCCCGACCTATTCAATTGATCGTTTTGACCTTCAGGTTTGGTTTATCGATGATATAAGGTAAACTTTGTACTTCTTTGAGTGTGCAAGTGGCTGACGGATAGTAAACCGTTTAGTGCGAACGAGTGGTTATGGGACATACGTTAACACTTCTCGGATTCCTTTTTGAGAGTTATGACACATTCCGCCAGTTAGTGGTGTCCGGTACTGGGTCTCTGACCTTCACCGCTACGGTTTGTTGCCTTCGGGTATGTTGCCTTCGGGTATGTTGCCTTCGGGTTTGTACCTTCGGGTTTGTTGCCCTTTAGTATCGCTTCCGATGTTGGTCGTTATGAGCCGCATGGGTGATATTGGGTTTCCCTTTAGTATCGCTTCCGATGTTGGTCGTTATGAGCCGCATGGGTGATATTGGGTTTGGAGTCTTCGGGCTCATGGATCCTTGTTTGTACAGTACTAAGCTCGAGCAATTTTCTGATGTTTCATTCATATGTATATTCCCTTGTTATCGCCCTTCGGTGTTGGTCTTTTTGAGCCGCATGATGAGTAGCGTTTACCTTGTGGAACTTGTATACCTTATTGGTATTTGTTATTTGCCTTTTTTTGGCTTGATTTGGGATATTTGTATCCTTTGTTTCTATATGTTGCCGATGATATGAGGCTTGTTATCATATGATTCATCTTTTGTTGGATGATTGTGTTATCTCCCTTAGAGATATATGTTATACCTTGTAACCTTACAGGTTTATTGTTGTTCAGTTTATCTAACTGATTTGTTTAGCTAGACTGACCCGTGTATTTTATACTCGGGTCAGAGCGAGATGTTTCAGGTTAGGTACTTTTGGACTTAGCCTATTTTGCTTCCGCATGGACTACTTCGCTAGCTTCTTTTTGTCATAGCTTTTGTGTAGCCCTATCATGTTGTAACTCTGATATTTATTCTTGTGAACTCGTCTGTATATTGTGGTTTGCTAGACCACTTGACATGTATTATTTTGTAAACTCTGTTATGTATCAGTATATGTGTATATGATGATTTATTGTTCTGTGATGTATATTACATTTGAGTTGTCATATTATGTTTTGATAGATCCTTCAACCACCTATGGTTTTGTTTTAAGTATTCATTGGGTATGTCGACCTGCTTGATATGTTTATTGTCGATGTATTCAATAGATAGTTAGAGCAAAGCTATAGATGGTCGCTGCCAACCAGCCTTATTCTCCGTGTTAGTTGACGGCATTACCCTGTAGTGTCCTTGGCTAGCGTGAGTATAGAGGTGGGGCGTCACAGTGTGGTATCAGAGCTGAGTTCAGAACAAAATATGATAAACACATAATAGAGCACGTATTACGATACATCAAAGTGTATAAGTGATACAAATCTTTGAATCATCGTGCCTCTCTATTCCATCAAGGTTAGATAGAATTTGGTGAATACGTCTAGGAATGCATTTTATTCCGTAGTATTCCATATTGAATTATCTACCTTGTGAATAATCTTATTCTTATCTTAACTTTTAGCGTATGGATGGAAGAGGCAGAGGACGACGTTCGGATGCTGGGAAATCCAGCGGCTCACATCCGGATGGCGTTTATATGTCTGCCGACCAGTTTTTGGAATTGTTTAGGAGCACTCAGCCTCCAGTTCCTCCTCGAGTATCTCCACCTCGCAAGTCTGCTTTTGCACGTCAGTGCAGTGGTTTTTCTCATCTTGGAGGGAAGCCGTTTAAGGGCTCCGAGTCCGTTCTTGAAGTCCAAGCTTGGTTTCGCACGTGCGAGCGTATCTTTGCTCGCATGGATCTTTCCGACCATGATAGAGTTCTTGTGACTTCTAGTTTATTACAAGAGCGTGCTCTTGATTGGTATGAGCTTCTTATAGCCGAGATTGATAAGCCTACTCTTTCTTGGACTCAGTTTCGGGGACGATTCGAACTCAAGTTCGTTCCTGAATCTGAAAAAGTTTTATTGACCCGTCGCTTCCTTGAGTTGAAGCAAGGGAAATCTCCTGTTTCTGAGTATGTTGCATCATTCGAGGCTTTATCTAAGTACGGTCTTGAATTCATCAGCACTTCTTATAAGAAGAATTTGAAGTTTGTTTCTGGTCTTAAGAAATATCTTAAGAAGTCTTTGTTGCTCCAGCTTAAACTTTCTTTTGAGGAGTTGGTTGATTCGGCACTTTATCTCGAGACCGTCGAGAAGGAGTGTGATAGTGATGTTGATGTTTAGGTTTTCAAGAACCCCAACAAGAGGCCGTTTTCAATTCAGAAGAAGCCTTTTCCGTCTAAGAAGAAGAAGACCGGCGGTCCTAGTTCTCAGCCTCAGTCTTCCGGAACATCTTTCGTTCGAAACTGTTTTAATTATGGTTCTCCGGATCATATTATTCGAGCTTGTCCTAAGCCTCTCTTCTGCCGTTATTGCAAGAAGGAAGGTCATCATGTTTCAGCTTGCTCTACTGTTCCGGCTGGTGCCAAGTCTAGCAGGCCTTATGCTGCTAAGGCTTCTGAAGGTCCTTCTCAGCCCAAAGGTATATCTTCATCTATTTTGGAAGGTTTTATTTTATTTCACGACCATAGTATTCGAGTTCTTTTCGATACGGGTGCATCACATTCTTTCGTATCGAAAAAGCTCGTTGATGATTTATCTTTGGATGTTTCTTGTTTGATTACTTCTTTAAGGATTACGAATCCAATTGGGGGATCCGCGACCCTTAGTTTGCTTTGTGATGATGTTGAGATTGTTTTATGTGGCTTTTCTTTCCGTGCGAATCTGCACGTTATTTCTTGTCTGGGATTTGATATGATTTTGGGAATGGACTGGCTAGTGAGATATGATGCCAGGATTATTTGTTCGGAGAGGATTGTATATCTTCGACATCCGGATTCGCCTACTCAGCTATCTCTTATTCTTTGGGATGTGGATAATTCCAAAATGGCTTTGTATTCTCTTGACTTGCGAGATGATGATGATATATCTCGTATTCCTGTTGCTTGTGACTTTTCTGATGTTTATGATCCTGTATCGGGTTTGCCACCCAAACGAGCAATTGAGTTCCGCATTGATCTCATTCCAGGCGCGCAGCCAGTTAGTCGTCCTCCCACGAGGATGTCTACAAAGGAAAATGAGGAACTCAAGAAGCAGCTTTTGGAGCTTAAGTCCAAGCAGTTAATTCAGTCCAGTTTTTCTCCGTGGGGATCCGCGGTCGTCTTCGTGAAGAAGTCTGATGGAACTCTTAGGCTTTGCATTGACTATCGCAAGCTTAACGAGTTAACCATTAGGAATAGGTATCCATTGCCTAGGATCGATGATATGTTCGATCTATTGAGTGGTGCTAAGGTCTTTTCTCAGCTCGACCTTGCCACGGGTTTTCATCAGTTACGAGTCGCGAAAGATAGCATACCTCTTACAGCTTTCCGCACTCGATATGGTTCTTTTAAGTGGCTCGTTATGCCATTCGGTTTGACGAACGCTCCTTCTTTCTTCGTCGATCTCATGAATCGAGTATTCTGGGAATATCTCGTCAAGTTCGTCCTTGTGTTCATTGATGATATCCTTATTTATTCTAAGTCTGAAGCTGAGCATGCTAATCACTTAAGGATTGTCTTGAGTACTCTCCGTCATCATCAGCTTAGAGCCAAATTCTCCAAATGCCACTTTTGGGAGAATAAGGTTAAGTTCTTAGGCCATGTTGTATCTTCCAATGGAATTTCTGCCGATCCCTCAAAGATCGAAGCCATTCAGAATTGGAAGAGGCCTGAAAATGTTCATGAGATTCGTAGTTTCCTTGGATTGGCGGGTTATTACCGTCGGTTCATTAAGAACTTTTCCCGTGTTGTGCTTCCTCTCACCTGCCTTACTCGTAAAGGCATTCATTTTATTTGGTCCGACAAATGTGAAGCTTCCTTTTTGACATTAAAGGAACTTCTCATTAATGCTCCTATTCTTGTGGTTCCCGAAGGGAATCATGATCTTGTTGTCTACACCGATGCTTGTGGTAGTGGTCTCGGTGCTGTTCTTATGCAGAAGGATCGGGTAGTTGCTTATGCTTCTAGGCAACTGCGTCCGAATGAAGTTCGCTATGCCACTCATGATCTTGAGTTAGCCGCCATTGTCTTCGCCTTGAAGATTTGGCGACATTATTTATTGGGCGAGTGCTTCATTCTCTATACCGATCATAAATCTTTGAAGTATTTGTTTACTCAGAAGGAACTCAATATAAGACAACAGCGTTGGCTCAAGTTTCTTGCTTCTTATGACTTTGATATCGAGTATACCCCTGGTAAGGGTAATTGTGTTGCAGATGCGCTTAGTCGCAAACATTCGGCTGTTATTTCTATGATGCTTGCCGAATGGAATATTCTTGAGACTCTATCTTTTTGTGAAATTCGTGATCGAGGTTTATCTTCTGATTCTCCTATTCTATTATTTAGTTTGGGAGCTCGACCTATTTTATTGGATCGTATTGCCGATGGTCAGCGGCGTGATCCTGAATTGTTGCATCTTATTCAGCTTTGTGAGTCTGGATCTTGTGATGAGGCGTTGCAAGATTTCAGCATTGGTTCCCATGGGTGTCTTCGCAAGAAGAACCGTCTTTTTGTGCCTTCTGATTTTGCACTTAGGCATGACATTCTTGATGTCTGTCACCGTTCTAAGTATACCATTCATCCCGGTAGTAGCAAGATGCATGCCGATATGCGTCGTCTTTATTATTGGGAAGGCATGAAGCGCGATGTGGTGAGTTATGTGAGTAATTGCATAACCTGTCAGCGTATTAAGGCCGAGCATCAGCATCCTTCGGGTCATCTTCAGCCTTTAGAGATTCCATTGTGGAAATGGGATCAGATTTCTATGGATTTTATTGACGGCCTACCTCGTTCGAGATCGGGCCATTCTAGCATCTGGGTTATTGTTGATCGCCTCACTAAATCTGCTCATTTTATTCCTATCAAGTCTAATAGAACTGCTTCGCATTCGGCTAAGTTGTATGTCAAGGAAATCGTGAGACTTCACGGTGTTTCTACTTCTATTGTGAGTGATCGTGATCCTTTATTCACGAGTCATTTTTGGAAGAGTCTTCAGCAAGCTTTGGGAACAAAGCTTAATTTTTCTACAGCTTATCATCCGCAGTCTGATGGACAGACTGAACGGGTGAATCGTATCTTAGAAGATCTTCTCCGTATTTGTATTTTTGATTTTGGTGGTAGTTGGGAAGATCACCTACCTCTTGTCGAATTCTCCTACAACAATAGTTTTCAGTCTAGTATCGGTATGGCTCCTTTCGAAGCCTTATACGGAAGACCATGTCGATCACCTTCATGTTGGTTAGAATCTGGAGAGAAGCTTATTCTTGGTCCAGATTTTGTTCGTCATTCTTCTGAGAAGATTGATCTTATTCGATTAAGAATGAAAGAGGCACAGAGTCGTCAGAAATCCTACGCGGACAACCGTAGGAAGCCTCTCGAGTTCTCGATCGGCGATCTTGTTTTTATTCGTGTTTCTCCTTTGAAAGGGGTTATGCTTTTCAGTGCGACTGGGAAATTGGCTCCTCGCTTTATAGGACCATTTTCTATTACTGAACGTATTGACCCTATGGCTTATAAAGTTTCACTTCCAGCTCATTTATCTGGCATTCATGACGTGTTTCACGTCTCGCAACTTCGGAAGTGTCTTCGGGAGTCGGATTCTGTTATTACTTCTCCTGATTTGCAAGAGCTTGAGATCTCACCGGACTTATCTATTGTACAATAACCTATTCGCGTGCTTGACATGAAGGTGCGACACCTTCGGAACAAGGACGTGCCGCTTGTTAAAGTTCAATGGTCCGCTAATCCCAATGACTGTACTTGGGAAACCAGAGAGTATATCGAGCAATCTTATCCGGGTTTTCTTTCTTCGCTTTGAAACGGTGAGTATGTCTTTTCATCTCAAGCTTATTTCCTTTTTCTTTTGAATGTTGTATGTATGTAGTTGTTACGAATATCGTCTCTAGGAATTGCGGGGACGCAATTTTGTAAGGAGGGGAGATCTGTAACAACCCGCATATTTAACGATTTTATATTTAAATGTTTAATTTAAATATAGCGTCGTTAGTCAGATTTGGGTCCGAAATGTTACTTTTTGCAAACGGCCGAATTGGGACTCGAAACCATTTCCAATTGATTCCAAAATGGCGTTTGCGATCTTTTTGAGTGTAAGCTTTGATATGTTTGGAGTAAGTCGAATTTTTTCTATTTGCTAAGTGGGCTTTGGGTTTGGGTTTCACCCAAACTGTTCTATAAACCAACTCAGCCCTTCTCTCCTTCCATTCACTTATTCATTTCATAAAAGCTTAAGCTAAAACTGAAATGGGGGAAGAGAAAGGAAATTAGAAACTCCTAGCCCTAGATCCTCTTGCAAATCCAAATTCTTGCTTCAATATCATAGAGAAGCCATTGGTAAGCTTCTCTTCATCTTCTCTATCTCTTTCTCTCTTCAATCTCAGAAATTTCCTAAACCTAATTTAGGAAAATACTTGTATTATTCTTAGATTGAAGCTAGTAGAGTTGAAGTGGAGATTTGTTGGTCTTCTCCTTGCAAATTGAACTCCTTCTTCTTCGTTTTGAGATAAAAGGTGAGTTTTGAACTCACATCTACTTCTCTTGATTTCATTGATGTTGGATATGAATTCCTAACACCTTGTTCATATGCATTTGCCTTTAGTTTGAATTGAATTGGTGAACATTTCATTTTTGGAGTTTTAGAGTCAAATCCTTGAAAATCATAACTTTGATGTTTGATCATGGTTTTTGGTGGTAAATCGGAGTCAATGGTGTTGGGTTATCGTTTGGCAAAAATCCTCTTAAGTCCATTGCTCGATATGTTGCAAATGGGGTGAGTTGCTCCTCCAGTTGCTAGGCTGGAAAACAATTCCAGCTACAGCCAGTCGACTGACCCCCTGCAGTCAGTCGACTGACTGCAGAGAGTAAAAACTCTCGGGTTGTGGTTCAGTCGACTGACTGCAGTAGGCCAGTCGACTGACCTGCTTCATTTTGTCCAGTGTGCCCATCTGTTTGTGATTTTCACTTTTATCGATTTAAATTGATTCCAATTGGTTGTTTTTGCATATTTGACCTTGATGATTCCTTTTTGACTTCATTCATGGGTTTTGTAAACGATTTCTTCAAATCGTATTAAAAGTTCGCTTCTCCGATTTATAAATTCTATTTAAAATACACACACAATTTCGCACTTCGAGCGAAGTGGAAGGGTGATTAAATGGTTAGCCAAAACACGGACCATGAATCTGTGTGTTTATCTTTCCGAATAGTTCCCGACCTATTCAATTGATCGTTTTGACCTTCGGGTTTGGTTTATCGATGATATGAGGTAAACTTTGTACTGCTTTGAGTGTGAAAGTGGCTGACGGATAGTAAACCGTTTAGTGCGAACGAGTGGTTATGGGACATACGTTAACACTTCTCGGATTCCTTTTTGAGAGTTATGACACATTCCGCCAGTTAGTGGTGTCCAGTACTGGGTCTCTGACCTTCACCACTACGGTTTGTTGCATCCGGGTATGTTGCCTTCGGGTATGTTGCCTTCGGGTTTGTACCTTCGGGTTTGTGCCTTCGGGTTTGTTGCCCTTTAGTATCGCTTCCGATGTTGGTCGTTATGAGCCGCATGGGTGATATTGGGTTGCCCTTTAGTATCGCTTTCGATGTTGGTCGTTATGAGCCGCATGGGTGATATTGGGTTTGGAGTCTTCGGGCTCATGGATCCTTGTTTGTACAGTACTAAGCTCGAGCAATTTTCTGATGTTTCATTCATATGTATATTCCCTTGTTATCGCCCTTCGGTGTTGGTCTTTTTGAGCCGCATGATGAGTAGCGTTTACCTTGTGGAACTTGTATACCTTATTGGTATTTGTTATTTGCCTTTTTTTGGCTTGATTTGGGATATTTGTATCCTTTGTTTCTATATGTTGCCGATGATATGAGGCTTGTTATCATATGATTCATCTTTTGTTGGATGATTGTGTTATCTCCCTTAGAGATATATGTTATACCCTGTAACCTTACAGGTTTATTGTTGTTCAGTTTATCTAACTGATTTGTTTAGCTAGACCGACCCGTGTATTTTATACTCGGGTCAGACCGAGATGTTTCAGGTTAGGTACTTTTGGACTTAGCCTATTTTGCTTCCGCATGGACTACTTCGCTAGCTTCTTTTTGTCATAGCTTTTGTGTAGCCCTATCATGTTGTAACTCTGATATTTATTCTTGTGAACTCGTCTGTATATTGTGGTCTGCTAGACCACTTGACATGTATTATTTTGTAAACTCTGTTGTGTATCAGTATATGTGTATATGATGATTTACTGTTCTGTGATGTATATTACATTTGAGTTGTCATATTCTGTTTTGATAGATCCTTCAACCACCTATGGTTTTGTTTTAAGTATTCATTGGGTATGTCGACCTGCTTGATATGTTTATTGTCGATGTATTCAATAGATAGTTAGAGCAAAGCTATAGATGGTCGCTCCCAACCAGCCTTATTCTCCGTGTTAGTTGACGGAATTACCCTGTAGTGTCCTTGGTTAGCGTGGGTATAGAGGTGGGGCGTCACAGCTCCAATGTCAGGACCCGATTCTTTGACTCCCGAATATCGACATCAATACGTCCACTGTATCGAATGCCAATCGGTCGGATGCCGGAAAACCGAACACTGAGGGTTTAAGAAAGAAGAAAAGAAAAAGAAAGAGAGAGAAGGGGAGAGAAGAAATAGAAAATGGAGCGGAAGGAAGATAGAAAATAGAATGGAACAGAAAACAACAGAACAATATCAGAATCTCACAATTCGCAGCGGAACAACATATAATAAATAAATGAATAATCTTTAAACAAAGAACTATATCAGTTATTACATTACATCACATTTCATTACATCATATCATCAGAGTGTACAACAACAACAACAAACAGCGGAAAAAAAATACTATGTACTAGTAATACGCCATGCCATCCATCTTGCCTCCAGCAACTCCAAAATATCCAGAATATCCTGATAAACCTAACTCTTGACTGCCCGTGTGGAAATTGGTGGGCACCCAGAGTTTAGGAAGGAAAACAATAAACTCCGAGTCAGTCATGTGACTGGTGTGAGAACTCAAAACAGTTTATTTATCTTTAAAATCAAAAATAGAGGAATATTTTTAAAGTCGATTTGCAATGCTTTTAAAAATGAGACTACCATAAGGCCTCCCGCACACACACACAATGCAAACGCAGAATCGGAGGAGATTTCTCCTTATGATAGTCAAAGATGCTTGATACGCATTTAAAAGAACATTTTATATTATTACTAGTGCATAGTGTAGAAAAAATTATTTCGAAAGTAGAATATAAATCTTAGCCAGCATAGGTACCATTATATTATGCTTACTATAGATACCATATTAGATGGCAGGTTCTACAACTAAAACCGTACAAGTCTCGTATTGTTTCTTTGGATTTCCAACGAATGGTCAGGCCAAGGAACTTCCCATTGCCACATGAGAATGCCTCTGGATGGAAATCCCCGAGAACCAAACCGGATCTCTACCAACACAAGGCCGGGTTACCCCTAACTGAGTAACAACTGACCGAATATGCCATCCCCCGGTCCTTTGGGACCTTTATCCGAGCGCTCGTAATCAATTCACACAATCATAAAGTGTTTTCAACATGAGTAAGTATCTGGGCTCCATACCATGATACCATCCTTTTCCAGAAGGAAATGCACATATCCTAAAGGGCGCTACCCCTCATAACATTGCCGCATCTTTCCTGTTTTGACCATTCCCGAGGTGTGAGGCTCGACGAAGTCACGTCCACAAAAACATACTTTATACAAAAGCCATGCTTTGGGTCAACAAATGATCATAGAAATGATCACCAGGATAGACGATCAAACAAATGATCCTATCACAAATAATCAACACAATGATCATTTCACAGCAACACTCAGCATGTCACATTACCAAATTGGGAATATATCGCTGATAACCTTCAACTACATAACCTCTGAGCTCGTACGTCTCAGAGAAGGGTGTTAAGCTAAAAGAATAAATTCTCCGCCACCAACAGAAATATATTTGAAAGAAATCGGCTTTATATATCTCAATTTGTAATGTCATACATACAATCCATACAAGTCTGTTCCGGGATCGAACAAAACCGAAGGCACTTACTAAGAAGTCCTTGCAATCCGGATAATCTCTAATCACGTCCGGACTTCCCATCACATAGGGAGTCTCTATACCGTAGCTACTCGGTGCAAAGACAATCGACGAGTTGTCCTTTCGCTTTCAAAAAGATCCGGTCTTCAACACCGGTCTTCAAATGCAATTCATAACGATGTATCACATATTCGGAATGGGTTATACGACCCCATGGTCCTTTCCCGGTTAACCCGAATAGTGAGCGCTTATTCAAAAATAAGTGTGGCATTCAAATTCAAACAAATCACATCAAATACCCATTCAAAGGGAAATATTGATAGTCGGTTATTGAACTATCAATGGATATGCACACATCACCAGATTCTAAATAATTTTCCAAATTATTTATTTTCCAAAATATCTTTACAAGATATATTATTTTCAATACTTCAAAAATAAATCAATATTTATTTTTAAACAAGTTCCCCTTTCTTTTATAAATTCCATAGTGAATTTATATTTCACAATATCTACTGATATACGATTTTTCAATAGGTTTCAATATTCCTTTTCAATTTATCTTCAAAAAGATAAATTCTCAAAATATTCACTTTATATTGGAAAACATTTCCATACTTATTAAATAAGTAATTCTCAATCCATTTATTTTCAACACTTGGAAAATATTCAATATACTTAAATCGAAATTAAGCATATATTTCATTCTCTAAGGAAATCATTCTCTTAACCATATTTATTTGGGCCAAAACGAATGTTGCGTAAAACATCGTTACAACGTCCCAAAATCACTAGTATAGGGGTTCGAATTTAAGATAGATATATAAATCCCAATACTAAACAAAACATTTCCTTTCGGAAATCATTTACTATAACAACAGTGTTATAGTCCACTATTTCCTTTTATTTCCCGAAAACGTCTATTTCAACAATAAATGTTGAAATCTATGGTTTCGAATCTCAACACATTTTAAAACATCGTTAGATCGTTTTAAGTCTGTTTAAAATATCACATCCTAAACATTTTCTTTAACATATTATTCACTATTCAAAAACGTGAATATACTACGTTAATGAATTTCATCATTTCTATACATTTTATTTTAAAGGATTATTCACCGTCTAAAATGTGAATATAACTCCATAAATAAGTTATAACAATTTACTTATCAAAATAAGTCGTTTGCGAATTTATAAAACAACGTTTATAAATTCTATTTCTATTTGTTTTATAACTACTTCCTTTATAAATTCCTTTATTAACCTATCTCAATTCATACCTCAATGATATACTAAAGATTCATATTATAAGTTAAACACTTATAATTTATTTGTTTACAAGAATCGTTCTTTTAAACATCCCAATTTATAAATCTTATAACTTATAAGATTCATTTATTTATCAAAAATCCATTCTTCAAATAACTTTTCAAATTTTATAAACCTACTGCTTATAAAATTCCATTTATAACTTCACCGTTTATAATTCTATGAATTTCATTCATTTATGAAATTCATTCACAATTCATTCTAACACTTATAAAAACTCATTTTATAATTCTAATATTTTCATTTATAAATTATCAATTTATAAATCTTTTATATAAATCAATTTATACTACTATTTTAAAACATCTTTAATCTCCTTTATAATTTCATCATTTTGATTCATAAAATAATTAAATTTTATAAATCCTATATTTTCAACTCTTTATAATAATTTCAAAAATCCCGATTAAACTATTTTATAAAATCATTAACCCAATATTTTCAAAAATCAACTTTTAACTATATTTCTCAAAGATCATGGTTTTTATAACATTAAAATTTATACGTTTATTTATTTAAAATGGATAAATTCCCAAAGATATTTTATAACGTATACTTTCAAAAAATCACTTTACAAAATCATTTTAAAATTCCAAAACTTGGTCCAATGATGCTACACACCAAATAGTCAATCACGACAACAACGATATCATATATCGATATGATAATCCATCAAATATCAAAATATCTGAAATCAAATAAATACTGTTGAGGAATCCAGTTGGATCCCTCCAACCTGTTTTTCTGCATCCACAAACATTAGCACAATACCAATTCCGCTCCAGTACGGAATTATCGCGGTATATGGGATTTAAAATATTATCCGCTTAATAGACGGCGCAATAGGGTCTCATCCGCTAAAAAAATGCGGGAAATCAACAACTGCAATATATACATATGCCAATATATATATATATTGCTATTATATATAATACCAATTTCACTGTTTATGAAATATTCGCGGTATATGTTTTTAATAAATAACATCCGCTTACTAACGGCGCATAATGTCTATTTTAACAATCAATAGATAACAATCATCATTCAAACATGCATTCAAATATTTTAAATCTAACTATTTAAAATAAAATCGAAACTGATTCGATTGAGTGAGAAGTTCTCACCTTGATTTCAATTTCGTTTTAGCGATTTATTTCGAATAAAACTAAACGGACGTTTAATTTTACCCGAAATTCTCACTAACTCCAAACGACTCCAATCCAACTCCATCGCGTAGTGCTCGTCCATACGATTCCAACGCTTCTTGTTTCGCGTGTTTTCGACCTCGTATGAAAAGGATATGGATTTTTGAAGTTTAAACGAATTTTTATAACTAAATTACAACAATTTCTATTTAATTTCAAACCTAAGTTAATCATCACCGTAGATCTCTAGCCACTGCAATCTGAACCGTGCGTCCCCTCCCTCCTTCTCCTTCTCAAACTCACGCGTGCACCCAGGAATTAGCCGAACCCACTTCATATACTTAGGGTTAAATTATGCTTCCACTACGACGACTTTGAAGTCGATCAGAATGCGCCATTGCGAAGCTCGCACTCCACTCCATGCTCGGCCTGAAGATCTTGAAACTCGGCCCCTCCTCCTCTCTCGATTTGCGTTCGCAATGCGTCACCCTTGCAGCCATTTTGTCGTCGATCCATAACACCATTCGCGATGTCCACCGTTGAAAATGTAGTTCTCATTGCCCTCTACAGTATTGTAGTTAACAACTTTTCGTATTAATGCATGGATTGAAGGAGATTTGAGGAAGAAAACTAGATATTTCTGGCCGTTCATAATATAGGAGGCGGCGGCTGGCTAGGGTTAGGGTTTGGATTTTTTTTTTATTTGTGAGAGGTTAATGGTTATTTATAGGAAATTATTCAAAACACTATTCATTCCGGGTTTTCTAAACTCCGATTTACGCGTCGAAAATGACGTTTCTAGGGTTTACCCCGCGTTCCGGACACAATGGAACAGGTTTCGAAAGCTAATTCGGATATCTGTGCGAGTTATGGCAATAAACGTTCAATTTAAATTAAACCGATTTAAACGATTTTCTAGGCGTTTTAATTTGTACCGGACAAACGGTAAATCCAATTGACACGAAATTTGAAAACATACAATAATATCACATTACGGATCCGATGAAACTGGTTTCGTCGAAATCCGAGACTTTTTGAAAAATGGCTATTTTAACTCGCCAAATTAATATTAAAAACAATTACGATGCGTTTCGAGCTGCCACGATCAAACGATAACTCCGTTTGCTACGAAAATTGAAATCCGATAATAACTAACTATTACTAATCCAATGGAACTGGTTTCGTTCAATATTGAGACTGTTCAAAAATTGGCTATTTTCACTAGTCGATTTTAATATTAAAATATTCAATCTTCACAAATTAACTTTTAATTCAATTTTAAAAGTTCTAAAACATCATTCTAACTTCAATATGATAAAATAAAATTTTCCAAATCATTTTCAATCATATTTAACCCAATTTTTAATTATTTCTGGAATTTAACATATTAAATTATCGATTTAATTATCCAATTAAATCCAATAATTCGAATTAAAATTTATTTGACTTATAAATTCACTTATTAATATTTAAAATTAATTAAATGTTAAATTTTTAATTACTAAAAATCCTGGGTCGTTACAATCTTCCCCCCTTAAAAGAATTTTGTCCTCGAAATTATCAAGTAAGAAAAGTTACAGAATCTATCAACTTTTCAAAATCCATAATTAAACATCTTACAACAACTTTACTAAGTTTTCAAATCATACTTAGTTATCTTTTCGAAAACAACTACTATTGTTTAACTTTCAACTCCAAATCAAAGTCTAAGTTTTCAAAATTTTCCAATTTTCTCAAATTTTTTTCTAACGCCTTAAATTTTCGGAAAAATTCGCCATAGTCTCCTTTGCGCGGCTCGATCCGAAAAAAAAAATGAAAGTATATATATCACAAATATACATCTCATCAAGTAATGAGGCATCCCGAAGGGAAAAAGTATAAAAGTACGGTATGTAATCCGAGATATGTACCTTATATTTTATTAGCGAGCATATACGGCTAATATCGCGCGAAAGCGAGCTCCAAATGCGAAGCAAACGCGATCCGCACCTACTAATCACTCAACAACAACATGAGAATCATGTATATAGACAATAGTATCGATATACATCATATAGCAACATAATAACTATACATGCCAACATAGCAAATGAAACAAAACAACAAATGCAAACATCAACCAACTATCATCCAACTAGCATTCATAACCAAATCAATATTCATTCATATTCTCATTAATATTCAATGAATTGGTTTTCAATTTAATCACATTTGATTCATTAACAGTGGATGTTTTTACTAACATTCATTTTCAATTAGTTTGCATTCACTAATTCATATTCAAGTTGGTTCACTTCCAATCAAATTCAATTCTATTTAAGATTCACTTAACTAACAATCATATAACAACCAATGTATATTAATTACAACCAAATTCCTTTGCTTATATTCATTCAATTTGGTTTAACATCCTTACTTTCAATTGGTTTAATTAAATTAATTTTCATTCTACTATTCAACTTCCAATAACATTAGAATTTAATGAATTAACACTTATATTCATTATTTCATATCAACTTAATTCACATTCATTTGATTAATATTCAATCCATTCATTGAATTCAATTATTAAAGTTGAATTTCATTTAAATAACTCAAGTTCATATCCATCACTTAACTTTATTAATTTACTTTGATATTAATATCAACTTCATTCTACATCTCTTAAGTTATACTTCATTTAAACATTATTTGTTTTTACTTAACTTAAATTCCCACTTATAAATCCAATTCAGATTCCCATTCTAAAGTAAATTTCCATTTTTTTATTTACAACTCATATTCATAAATATATTCATATAGTTTCACTTCTTATATATATAAGTTTATTTCACAATTGCAAATTACTTTAATTATAATTTCATATTCTTATAATTCTTTTGCTTATAAAATTATTCTTTTATTTAGATTATTCAAACAACTAAACAATCAACTTATATACACTTTAATAATTCTGAAAAATTATTTCTTTATATATAAAAATATAATCAAGGTAAAATTATTTCATTTACCCAATTTAAAACAATATTGTGTCGAATTGTTCTGTTCAAGTGTTTAGAAACCCCTTCGATTCAGTTTCGAGGCTGCGCCGACGAAGGTTCATATACCAATCATCACAATATAAAACAATTTTATATTCACTAACAAATACGCACTCGTATCTATTATTACACTCAAACTCATTCTAGAGTACTGCTGACTCTATCTCTAATGAGTAATACCCAACAGAACCATGGTTGTCGCTTAACCATATGCGCTGATACCACATTGTCAGGACCCGATTCTTCGACTCCCGAATATCGACATCAATACGTCCACTGTATCGAATGCCAATCAGTCGGATGCCGGAAAATCGAACACTGAGGGTTTAAGAAAGAAGAAAAGAAAAAGAAAGAGAGAGAAGGGGAGAGAAGAAATAGAAAATGGAGAGGAAGGAAGATAGAAAATAGAACGGAACAGAAAACAACAGAACAATATCAGAATCTCACAATTCGCAACGGAACAACGTATAATAAATAAATGAATATTCTTTAAACAAAGAACTATATCAGTTATTACATTACATCACATTTCATTACATCATATCATCAGAGTGTACAACAACAACAACAAACAGCGGAAAAGAAATACTATATACTAGTAATACGCCATGCCATCCATCTTGCCTCCAGCAACTCCAGAATATCCTGATAAACCTAACTCTCGACTGTCCGTGTGGAAATTGGTGGGCACCCAGAGTTTAGGAAGGAAAACAATAAACTCCGAGTCAGTCATGTGACTGGTGTGAGAACTCAAAACAGTTTATTTATCTTTAAAATCAAAAATAGAGGAATATTTTTAAAGTCGATTCGCAATGCTTTTAAAAATGAGACTACCATAAGGCCTCCCGCACACACACACAATGCAAACGCAGAATCAGAGGAGATTTCTCCTTATGATAGTCAAAGATGCTTGATACGCATTTAAAAGAACATTTTATATTATTACTAGTGCATAGTGTAGAAAAAATTATTTCGAAAGTAGAATATAAATCTTAGCCAGCATAGGTACCATTATATTATGCTTACTATAGCTACCATATTAGATGGCAGGTTCTACAACTAAAACCGTACAAGTCTCGTATTGTTTCTTTGGATTTCCAACGAATGGTCAGGCCAAGGAACTTCCCATTGCCACATGAGAATGCCTCTGGATGGACATCCCCGAGAACCAAACCGGATCTCTACCAACACAAGGCCGGGTTACCCCTAACTGAGTAACAACTGACCGAATATGCCATCCCCCGGTCCTTTGGGACCTTTATCCGAGCGCTCGTAATCAATTCATACAATCATAAAGTGTTTTCAACATGAGTAAGTATCTGGGCTCCATACCATGATACCACCCTTTTCCAGAAGGAAATGCACATATCCTAAAGGGCGCTACCCCTCATAACCTTGCCGCATCTTTCCTATTTTGACCATTCCCGAGGTGTGAGGCTCGACGAAGTCACGTCCACAAAAACATACTTTATACAAAAGCCATGCTTTGGGTCAACAAATGATCATAGAAATGATCACCAGGATAGACGATCAAACAAATGATCCTATCACAAATAATCAACACAATGATCATTTCACAGCAACACTCAGCATGTCACATTACCAAATTGGGAATATATCGCTGATAACCTTCAACTACATAACCTCTGAGCTCGTACGTCTCAGAGAAGGGTGTTAAGCTAAAAGAATAAATTCTCCGCCACCAACAGAAATATATTTGAAAGAAATTGGCTTTATATATCTCAATTTGTAATGTCATACATACAATCCATACAAGTCTGTTCCGGGATCGAACAAAACCGAAGGCACTTACTAAGAAGTCCTTGCAATCCGGATAATCTCTAATCACGTCCGGACTTCCCATCACATAGGGAGTCTCTATACCGTAGCTACTCGGTGCAAAGACAATCGACGAGTTGTCCTTTCGCTTTCAAAAAGATCCGGTCTTCAACACCGGTCTTCAAATGCAATTCATAACGACGTATCACATATTCGGAATGGGTTATACGACCCCATGGTCCTTTCCCGGTTAACCCGAATAGTGAGCGCTTATTCAAAAATAAGTGTGGCATTCAAATTCAAACAAATCACATCAAATACCCATTCAAAGGGAAATATTGATAGTCGGTTATTGAACTATCAATGGATATGCACACATCACCAGATTCCAAATAATTTTCCAAATTATTTATTTTTCAAAATATCTTTACAAGATATATTATTTTCAATACTTCAAAAATAAATCAATATTTATTTTTAAACAAGTTCCCCTTTCTTTTATAAATTCCATAGTGAATTTATATTTCACAATATCTACTGATATACGATTTTTCAATAGGTTTCAATATTCCTTTTCAATTTATCTTCAAAAAGATAAATTCTCAAAATATTCACTTTATATTGGAAAACATTTCCATACTTATTAAATAAGTAATTCTCAATCCATTTATTTTCAACACTTGGAAAATATTCAATATACTTAAATCGAAATTAAGCATATATTTCATTCTCTAAGGAAATCATTCTCTTAACCATATTTATTTGGGCCAAAACGAATGTTGCGTAAAACATCGTTACAACGTCCCAAAATCACTAGTATAGGTGTTCGAATTTAAGATAGATATATAAATCCCAATACTAAACAAAACATTTCCTTTCGGAAATCATTTACTATAACAACAGTGTTATAGTCCACTATTTCCTTTTATTTCTCGAAAACGTCTATTTCAACAATAAATGTTGAAATCTATGGTTTCGAATCTCAACACATTTTAAAACATCGTTAGATCGTTTTAAGTCTGTTTAAAATATCACATCATAAACATTTTCTTTAACATATTATTCACTATTCAAAAACGTGAATATACTACGTTAGTGAATTTCATCATTTCTATACATTTTATTTTAAAGGATTATTCACCGTCTAAAATGTGAATATAACTCCATAAATAAGTTATAACAATTTACTTATCAAAATAAGTCGTTTGTGAATTTATAAAACAACGTTTATAAATTCTATTTCTATTTGTTTTATAACTAGTTCCTTTATAAATTCCTTTATTAACCTATCTCAATTCATATCTCAATGATATACTAAAGATTCATATTATAAGTTAAACACTTATAATTTATTTGTTTACAAGAATCGTTCTTTTAAACATCCCAATTTATAAATCTTATAACTTATAAGATTCATTTATTTATCAAAAATCCATTCTTCAATAATTATTCAAATTTTATAAACCTACTGCTTATAAAATTCCATTTATAACTTCACCGTTTATAATTCTATGAATTTCATTCATTTATGAAATTCATTCACAATTCATTCTAACACCTATATAAACTCGTTTTATAATTCTAATATTTTCATTTATAAATTATCAATTTATAAATCTTTTATATAAATCAATTTATACTATTATTTTAAAACATCTTTAATCTCCTTTATAATTTCATCATTTTGATTCATAAAATAATTAAATTTTATAAATCCTATATTTTCAACTCTTTATAATAATTTCAAAAATCCCGATTAAACTATTTTATAAAATCATTAACCCCATATTTTCAAAAATCAACTTTTAACTATATTTCTCAAAGATCATGGTTTTTATAACATTAAAATTTATACGTTTATTTATTTAAAATGGATAAATTCCCAAAAATATTTTATAACGTATACTTTCAAAAAATCACTTTATAAAATCATTTTAAAATTCCAAAACTTGGTCCAATGATGCTACACACCAAATAGTCAATCACGACAACAACGATATCATATATCGATATGATAATCCATCAAATATCAAAATATCTGAAATCAAATAAATACTGTTGAGGAATCCAGTTGGATCCCTCCAACCTGTTTTCTTGCATCCACAAACATTAGCACAATACCAATTCCGCTCCAGTACGGAATTATCGCGGTATATGTGATTTAAAATATTATCCGCTTAAAGACGGCGCAATAGGGTCTCATCCGCTAAAAAAATGCGGGAAATCAACAACTGCAATATATACATATGCCAATATATATATATTGCTATTATATATATAATACCAATTTCACTGTTTATGAAATATTCGCGGTATATGTTTTTAATAAATAACATCCGCTTACTAACGGCGCATAATGTCTATTTTAACAATCAATAGATAATAATCATCATTCAAATATTTTAAATCTAACTATTTAAAATAAAATCGAAACTGATTCGATTGAGTGAGAAGTTCTCACCTTGATTTCAATTTCGTTTTAGCGATTTATTTCGAATAAAACTAAACGGACGTTTAATTTTACCCGAAATTCTCACTAACTCCAAACGACTCCAATCCAACTTCATCGCGTAGTGCTCGTCCATACGATTCCAACGCTTCTTGTTTCGCGTGTTTTCGACCTCGTATGAAAAAGATATGGATTTTTGAAGTTTAAACGAATTTTTATAACTAAATTACAACAATTTCTATTTAATTTCAAACCTAAGTTAATCATCACCGTAGATTTCTAGCCACTGCAATCTGAACCGTGTGTCCCCTCCCTCCTTCTCCTTCTCAAACTCACGCGTGCACCCAGGAATTAGCCGAACCCACTTCATATACTTAGGGTTAAATTATGCTTCCACTACGACGACTTTGAAGTCGATCAGAATGCGCCATTGCGAAGCTCGCACTCCACTCCATGCTCGGCCTGAAGATCTTGAAACTCGGCCCCTCCTCCTCTCTCGATTTGCGTTCGCAACGCGTCACCCTTGCAGCCATTTTGTCGTCGATCCGTAACACCATTCGCGATCTCCACCGTTGAAAACGTAGTTCTCATTGCCCTCTACAATATTGTAGTTAACAACTTTTCGTATTAATGCATGGATTGAAGGAGATTTGAGGAAGAAAACTAGATATTTCTGGCCGTTCATAATATAGGAGGCGGCGGCTGGCTAGGGTTAGGGTTTGGATTTTTTTTTTATTTGTGAGAGGTTAAGGGTTATTTATAGGAAATTATTCAAAACACTATTCATTCCGGGTTTTCTAAACTCCGATTTACGCGTCGAAAATGACGTTTCTAGGGTTTACCCCGCGTTCCGGATACAATGGAACAGGTTTCGAAAGCTAATTCGGACATCTGTGCTAGTTATGGCAATAAACGTTCAATTTAAATTAAACCGATTTAAACGATTTTCTAGACGTTTTAATTTGTACCGGACAAACAGTAAATCCAATTGACACGAAATTTGAAACCATACAATAATATCACATTACGGATCCGATGAAACTAGTTTCGTCGAAATCCGAGACTTTTTGAAAAATGGCTATTTTAACTCGCCAAATTAATATTAAAAACAATTACGATGCATTTCGAGCTGCCACGATCAAACGATAACTCCGTTTGCTACAAAAATTGAAATCCGATAATAGCTAACTATTACGGATCCAATGGAACTGGTTTCGTTCAATTCTGAGACTGTTCAAAAATTGGCTATTTTCACTAGTCGATTTTAATATTAAAATATTCAATCTTCACAAATTAACTTTTAATTCAATTTTAAAAGTTCTAAAACATCATTCTAACTTCAATATGATAAAATAAAATTTCCCAAATCATTTTCAATCATATTTAACCCAATTTTCAATTATTTCTGGAATTTAACATATTAAATTATCGATTTAATTATCCAATTAAATCCAATAATTCGAATTAAAATTTATTTGACTTATAAATTCAATTATTAATATTTAAAATTAATTAAATATTAAATTTTTAATTACTAAAAATCCTGGGTCGTTACATCCAATACAAACTGATGTCCTCTCAGAACAAATCAACCGAAAAAGCCGAAAGCTGAATCAATAGTTGGATCTCCAAGCGAAGCTCCAAACTCTAAAGGTGAGTCTCAAATACTGTATCACTCAGTCTGACCCGAGCATAAAGAAAAACACAAAACACTCGAGTCAGGATTAACATTCTTATATCAATATATCCAACCCAAGAGAAATATCAACTGCAATATAATTAACTTAAAGGATGTTTGGGATAACGATCCTCTAAGGATTCGTGGAACTATCTATAAGGTAGGATTATACACCATAACATCGTGGTCATTTCAACTTAATTTACTTCAAAACTAAAATATCATTTTCCTTTGAAATATATCTATTTCCCAAAATATTGTGTGTGTATATATATATTAAATAATTTATAAAGAATGTATTTTCAATTTCCTCAGATTTCACAAATCGCTTCAAAAATCAACTCGACTTTCCCATTCAAATAAAATTCAATCTCAATTTATCAATTTCCATTCAATTAAGTTTTCTAAATAACAAATTCAAATTTCATTGGTTTCAAATATAGATCTAAATCACAAATAAACCATTTAAATTCCAGTATATTTCAAAGCTTTAATATTCCACATTTCAAAGTTAAATTTAACCATTTCATATAGATCTCGATTTAACCTCATTATTATTTAGTCTTGAAATATTCTCTCATTAAATTCAATATCATTTAAGTGACCTTGTATTACATTTTTCGATATATTTCCTTAATTTATTTAAACGTGAAATATTCATTAAATCACTTAAATCAAACATCCAGTTATAAAATCGTATCTTTAAATTTCACATTCAATAGTTTCAAATCGATTTAACTAATAAATTTTTTAATTTAATACCATTTCAACTAAATCCAAATTTATCTTCCCAACCTTAACTTATTCAAATTATTGCAACAATCTATTTTAAAATATAGATTTACATGCTTACTTAACATATTATATGTATTAAATCAATCTTAATTAAATTAAACATTATTATTAAATATATATATAAAATTCCATTTATATATAATGTCTTAAGAATCAACATTTATTAAAACCATATATTTCTTTCCAAAACCATAGAAATTATTTAAATACATTTATTTGTGGACCAACGGTGTCTGTATCTAATGTCGTATCCTATGGTCAAGTAGTACAGATATTTATCATTTCAATCCATACGTTAAATATATACGGGTGGATATCATTTCAACCCGTAATCCCAAATTCAATTCAAATGGAAATCGCTTGGGTTTATCATTTCAACTCATAACGATTTTTTCCTATTCTAAAGTCTGTTCGGGTATGCATCATTTCAACCCATAGTGAATTCTACACTAACAGGGAACCTGCAGAGTGATAACAGATTATACAAAATAACAACAAGCATATATCATCAATAACAATATAATATAAGTATCATAATATGGTGTCATATAACACAGGTGAAGAGTTACGGATAATGGCATATATAACAGTTTAAATAACTAACAGTAGCGTATTGCAATTGACGTTTCAATTGAAATCAAATTTAATATAAGAACGTTAATCATGAGTGATTTATCACCTTTCGAGGCTAGAGAGAAGCACGAGAATGATATGAATTATGAATCCAAGCACGAATTCCAAAGCAAAACAGAATTGACATACATTGGACGGATAAAGCTGATAAATAGGAAAAAAAGGAAAATCAATCGGTTTGATAGAGACGAAAAATCGACATTTGAATCAAGATAAATATATAAAACTTCAAATAAATGTTTAGATTTAAAACATTATAAAATAATATATATTATCTTTCAAGGCCGCGTGCATTCTAAATCAAAGTATGTATAAAATCAATAATAAGATTAAAAATGCAGGCCGCCATTTATATATACACATGCAAACCAAACTTATATTTATGCAGTTACACAACATATGTATACTATATATACCCAAAATATTAACAACCGTATACTTCGAATAAATTAAAACTATATATATATATATATATATATATATATATATATATATATATAACGAACAGTTAAAATATCAGCAACAGTTGTATACATGTTCAAACTTTTGAATAGAACAAATCAAAATAAAATAATATATATATATATATATATATATATATATATCTATTCTTAAACTCACCTTTATAAACTTTATAACTTACATAACCCAAAATCTTATAACTCATATAACATAGAATGTCAACACTATACATATATACTTCTCTTCCAAACCCAAACTATTTATAAACTTTATATATATAAGACTAATATGCTACTATTAAAATATATAGGCAATTCTTATTCACAAAACAGCAATTATTTCATCAAATTTTCACTGTACACATAGCAACTTTGATTTTATACAACTTGCAAAACAAATAGTGCGGCCGAAGCCATATATTAACTAAAAGCTTTAAAACTAATATTTTATTATAAGTAGAAATGTTATTAACCAAAAATAAATCTAAGAGTTTTCTGGACCGATATTTTAGCAACATCGGTATAAGTATCTCCACACAACAGCCACTATGAAAACATTTGAAAAAGCATACTTATATAAACCCAAATTTTTTTATTATCATTATAAATATATAAATATGTGTGTGTATATATATATATATTAATATAACCATCTTATATCTCTATAACTCAAATATTATAAAAATCTATCTAACAAACATGAAGCTACAACTTCACTTGTCATATAGTATATAGCAATCAATTTATACAGCAACAAAAATATATAACACATACACGCAAAAATTTAAGCATGCGTACCAATATTCATAACCCGAAGAAGAGGAAGAGTGGTCAAATGAGCTGGGTTTTGCAGCTCTGACTGAAGTCAAACGAGATCATCTCAGCCATCGTTGTTCGGTGCTCTAGCCGTGCACATGCCGAGGAGGAGAGGGCAGAAAGGAGGTCGGTGAAAGGCGAGATTGGTGGGAAAAAGTGGTGTGTGGCGGAGCTGGCCTCGATGGTGGATGGGATGGTGGCTTCGAGGTGTAGGAAAAGTGAGAGGAAGAGGATGGCTACCGTGTGTGATCTGTGTTTTTAGTGGCTCGGTGGAAAGTGGAAGCACGATGGGGTTAGAGGCTCCGAGGGTGATGGGTTGGTTGCTGACTCGAGCTGTGAAGAAGTGTGTGGGCGCTAGGTTTTGCATGGAGGAAATGGTTCAAGCGGTGAGGTGAAAGGTGGCCGTTCCAGGCGGGAAAAGAGAGGTGGTGCTATGTTTTTTTTCTTTTTTTTTCCGAAAGGAGGAGGCCTGAAGAGAAAGTGGCCCGGCCAAATTTGAAGAAGAGAAAGAAAATAGAGAAGAAGAAGAGATGATGTCAGGCTTTATAAAAGGACAGTAACTGAAAGAAAGAAACGAACAAATTGAAACGTTAGAAATAAAAGAATTAAACGTAGCAATGAATTGGAAAGAGTGATATCCCCATAAATTAAGGAATAATAAAAGCAACAGCTATGTTGACAGGTGAAAGGCAGTGGAAAGAAACGATGGTGTGGGGTTTCTGTGTTTGCAAAAGTCGTGATTTTTTTTGTTTTGTTTCGACCATGAATCGATTAGCAAAATAAAGAGGCGGTTGAAATAAACATACCATAAAAGAAAATGAAACGATATTAATAACTAATAGTTGAATATCTCCTTTGGAATATGAAAAGCAGCGACTATTGGATTATACGGTAGATGAATAGTTAGGGAAATCAATGGACGCAACCAAACGGTTACAGATACGATTATCCGTTACGCGAATTTCTCCGCATTTCGGACACCAAAACACTAAAGTGAATATACCGAAGAGACCAGCACGACAAAACGATCAAAATAGTATATAGATATCAGTGGCACAATTGAATTATAAAAATTCGAATTTCTGCTAGCGGAAAAAATGCAGCAAAAACGCAGAAAAATAAGATCGACCGAGCTAAAGAAGTCCAAATTTGAAAAAAATAAAAATTGACGTCTCAGTCAGAAGATGATTTAGAATTTTTTTATGTAAAAATATTCAGGTTTGAAAAATATTTTATTGTCAACAATTATTAACTGACTTGAATTTAATAGAATTTCACAACTAAATAAACTTTCATAAAATCAGATGAAAATCTACCATCTTCTATATTTAAATATACGCATTCCAAATATAAAATTTTAATTTCAAATTTCATTATTTAAAATTTCTTCAAAGTTCAATTAAATACGTTGATAAAACCATTAAAATTTACGGGCCGTTACAGGGGACATAGTTAAAAAGTAAGTTTGGGGAGGGGTCTCATCTTCATTTTTAATTTTCATGGCGTTTTTGAATCTTCATTTTCTTTCCAAAACTCAAAATTTCAAAAAATATCTCAAAATTTCTAAATCTCAAAAATATTTTCTTTTTAGCATTTTGATTTATTTTTGAAAAAAAACACAATTGGATAAGTATAAGTTTCGGTTATTAAATTAAAATTTCTGAAAATTTATTTGGCTAAACAGAAATAAAAATAAAGTTTGATTACAAATAACGATGGTTTAACTAGCATATAGGAAGATTTATGTGTCATAATTATGAAGTATATCCTAATTGAAAATCTTTTTTTAAAAGTGTGGTAGATTTAAAGTAAAGGTGATAATATTTTAATTATTTTAAGTTAAGTGGTACTAAGATGATATTGTAAAACTCTCCCTTTCTAAAAAGATATTGAAAAAGAAATCTTTTTGTATATATGTATATATTTTATTAACACCTAGAGTCATGTGTTCAAACACAAGTGTGAATACTTGCCATTCTTTGTACCCTTCTCACGTAAGCCCAAAAGTTAGTGCATGATCGGTATATTTGGCTTTAGTATATCTGAGTTAGGTGTATGTATGTAAAAATTCATTCATTAATAATGCATATAGTCGATAGGTGTACACACTTGTGTGCATTCGTCATGCTCTGTATTCCCATCACGTAAGCCTGTGAGGCAGTGCATGTGTCATATATCCGGCCTCAGTTTTCTGAGTTAGGCATATGTAAATATTGTTAGTTCCAATAAAATTTTCAACTAAAGAGTGAGTAAGCAATTAAAATTCAAGCACTATTTTCACTTATTTGATTTGATTTGTTATTCAAAAGAAATGAAAATGCCACTTTGAAAAACCATGATTATCAACCAAGGATCCATTCCATAGTTTCACTGTGTTATCAACCGCAACTAGCCAAACTAGAGTCAATTTGTGATGACTACTTAATTTTTGTTTGAAGTTTGACGATTAAAAGGATTTAAATTTCGAAATAATGACCAAAACTTATATTTAACTTATTCATGTCGATTTGAAAGTAAATTCTTCATTTGTAAATATTTTCAAAAACTTGCATTCGCCTTCTTGTAAATAAATCCCGCACTTAAGAATTTCTCATGTTGTATTTGGATTTTATGGGTAGTATCCACTGAAAAACCCTCACGAGACAACACTCGTCCTATTAGGGACACCTAGAGGTCTAACGACTTGTTGCATATGCTCAATACACTCATGTTTCCGTGAAAACAGGTTTATCTTAGTTTTTCTTTATTCGAGGACGAATAAAAAGATAAGTGTGGGGGTATTTGATGTGCACATAAATGTGCATATATTTACATGCATATTTAATTTATTTTAACTTACAAAATGGCATAATTGGGTATTTTTGCACGTTTAAAACCAAATTTCAAATACGCCTTCAAGTCATCATTCATACATCAATGTGGGGGTAAAATAGTAATTTTGTGCATGATTTAATTTTGAGAATATTTATTTGAACATTTTCTTTTTAATTATAGGAATCTTTGGATGGAAATATGAAGGTGTCTCATGGAAATATGCATGAACAAGGATGAAAACAACGGAATGATGATGAAAATAATTCAAACTCATGCATCATGGAGTACCCCACCTACCCACTTACCTTAATCTACAATTAGAAGCTAATGCATAAGTTAGTGGAGGTTAAAGTTTCATGCATACTTAATGATGGATTAACTAGAGACTAACGATTACTTGGTGACCACACTTCATAAGGGATATTTTGGGAAGCCCCCAAAATATGGATTAGGGCTTTCTTCATGTATAAATAGCCCTCTTGTGTACATAAAATGGATCTTATCTTTTAATTACTTAGGAAATTAGAATGCAAATTTTCACTTCAAATCAAACATGAAATAAGAATGCCTTCCTAAGCCTCTTGTTCTTTTACTTTTTTCTTGTTCTTATTTTATTTTCTTGTTCATTTTTATTTACATGCTCTCTCATTTCACGTTAGTAACTTAGCTTTACTTTTATGCAACTAGTTTAGATCTTCTTTTATTCTAACAAGTATGTATGCATGTCCAATTGGATCTGCATCTAGACATACATTAATTAAATATTGCGCTTGTGTAGCGTTACCACATACTATGTAGATACGTCATAATAGAACATCAATTAATAACAACACAATTAGCAAGATAAATTATTATAAATTGGGTAACATAGTTGATAATGCAATATATTATGATAGTCATCCAAATTCCAAAACAGAAAATAAAGAAAAATAAAACAAAGAATGATTTTATTAAAATTAAATCGCCCATTGCATGAACTTCAAATGATAAAATAGCTGAAACATCATTATATAACTAATGACACTTGGTTAAAAAAGACATGATGATGCATCTTCAAGAAAAAAATTAACAGTCGCAGTTAGGCAATCATCACATATCTCATCCTCCTTCGCCCAATTGGACCCGCATCTAATCACAATGTGCATACAGTGATTCAAGCATTAACCACGATATTATTTGACTACTTCATTATTTCGTTTAAAATGAAGTGAATTTTTTTTGCTTTATCCACTGATATAGTACTTTGTTTCTTTATTCGATACATCAAATTAGCTATTATCCTAAAAATTGGTAACCATTATGATATATATAACTAACTCAAAGTTTATCTCCTCTATTTGAATATAAAAACACTTTGCTAACTTAAAGACATAAAATTTAGAGAACTATGTATAATACAGAGTGAACCATGTCTGACTTGTGCTGTGCACATAAAATGTGCTCGTAGGAAATATATTTGGATACTTCCTAGTGTATTCAAATTAGCTAATATTTAAAAAAAACATAAAGCAGAAATTATCTCAAAGTGGACATGTTACATTTGATTCAATCTTCTATAAAAGCCATCATGGCAAAATCAATAGAGAAATTAGCAAAAACTTATGGAAAGGCAAAAACAATAGGAAAATTTAGTATAAATGATTTCAAGGGGCCAAGTCGCATTGATGCAACATATATATAAATGGATGGATAGATGAAAGCATGTGATGTGTGCCTTTAAGTAATCATGTAAATCTAATTGTGAATGCAAGTAGTACAGAAATATTCACTACAAAACCAGACGGCTTTAGCGACGGCTAAAAGGCGTCACCCGTCGTCGCTATTTAGGTCACCACCATGCAGTAAAGTGACGGCTTCATCACCAAAATAGCGACGGCTGGCGACACTTAGGTGGACATGTGGAAAATTTTGTTAAAACAAGTATGGCGCCACAAGCCGTCGCTAATCTCAAACAAATTACCGTCGCCAACCACCGCTAAACTAGGTAAATAAACCATCGCTTAGCCTGGAATAAATTTTCAGTTCCAATTTTGCTTTTCAGTCAATCCAACCACACGACCAACACATATATATTCATTTTCACAACCAATACCACTTCATCAATCATATAATCTCACATATATCACAAATAATCATATATATACTATCCAAATCTAAATATTACCCATCAAACAACCAATACCAATCAAACAGAACCACCTAACTCCATAAAACAATATAACCATACAACCAAATACTATCCACCAGTCACATATATGCACAAATGTCCAATAACCCATCAAACACAACAACCAACCAACATGTATCAAATATATAAACAAATGTCACTTGACTGGAAAACAAGAAAATGAAAATCGAGTAGAAACACAAGCATACCTACTCATCGTCGTGGCCTGACCCGTCCTCTCTAGGCATTACCACATGCTGTGCCAAGTAGGCTGCAATATGCTCGTCCAGCTGTTGCGCCAGTAAACTGTTCCCCCAATCATTTATCTCCTCCAGCGTTTTTTTCATTTGAACAATCTCCTCCTCGACTTGGGATCTCCTGTAAGCCCTCTGGGATATTAACGTCTATGAAATAGTTGATATTTAGTTATAATTTATGAACATTATAAACAGTATGAACGAAAATAGTTGATTGATTATACGACTAATATTTATAATTAACTGTTGTACATTGTTTGCAATTTATTTATTTCAATTATTTAGCTTCCATATTCAATTTATAATTTGTTCATTTAAATTCATTTGCATGTATGAATTTATATATTGATAAATGAAGAAATTTGCCTCTCGATTTCCATAACTGTACCACTTATTTGGCAGAGATAAATCAATAATGGCATCCCAAATACGGTTTGACTCCTTAATTGTAACCTCTACCTGGCTGGTGGATTGTGCTACTCGAGCCATCTCCACTTCGTACCTCTCCTGCACTTACGCACAATTGTTAGACACGATAAATATTCAATTTAAAGTTTATGAAATGTGAAATATAAGGAATATGAAACATTGTCATTAAGGATAAGCATGTTTACCATTAAATATCTCAATTTAACGTCCGCCCACTCATACGAAACATTATTTTCCCCATCTGTCTATTCAACGGCATGCGTGGCCGTGATCACCTCGGCCATAGTAGGCTCGCGATTGTATCTCGCTGCTTAAAAATGTGTGTGTGTATATATATATAAATAACCAATGTTCCAAATATTATTAAACAACATTTTAGATTTTTATAAACACAGTTTATAAATTTACCAACTCTCTCCTATGTTCCTGGAAGGATTTAGAGCCGCAATGGTGTAACATAGGATTTTAATTCCTATTAGCACGAATTCGAGTAAATAATGCCTACAAATTTGGATACACGATTAACAAAATTACTGTAATTAATATACAAAATTTTAAAAAAATTAACAACAATGCAAAAATATATAATTTACTTTCTTTTCTGAAGTGTCCTAGAGCCGAAGATACTCAGCCCACATATCTGCGCCTATCCAGTTTGGATTTTTACCTGCATTTTTAGCCTTAGACAGAGTGTCCCTATAATTTTTCTCATCCTTTTATTCTAGTGATTGGTAAAAATGTCCATATCCTCTGGATCTATACACACGAATGCCTGAATATTGAAACTAGTTTGAATTATCTAAATTCTATTAATTTTCAACTGAAATTAAAAACTTATACTTACGAGTACATCGGCCAAAATACATTCTTGATATGTGGTGGGATGCTGTCCCAACGAAGCTAACAACCGGACATCCTACTCATAAATGCCTTTGTGACGCCCCACCTCTATACCCACGCTAACCAAGAACATTACGGTGAGTGCTGTCAACTAGCACGGAGAATAAGGCTGTTGAGGAGCGACCATCCGTGTAATTGCGTTGCGCGAGCATCGATATGTCAGATAGTATAACATGCATTTCTTTATCAAGAGGGAAATCCGACATACCGACACAAACTCAAAGCTACTACACAGTGGCTGTAATATCTTCGGAAACAAATATAGAAATAAACATAACATAAATCAGTCACAGACAATTCATATCACAAAGGCGGAAGAAGATATGAATATAACACATGAAAGTGTACATCAGAGTAGTGGTCAAACAAGATCCACAATATCAAATAGAATAGATACAAGTGCTAGACAAAAGAATAAGTATACATCATAGAGTCTGTATCTCAAATGTATACAACAAAAATTACTAAACTAAAGTAGTTAGCCAAAAGTCAGAAAATGGTTCCAGATAGGAAGCCATGAGGAAGCACCTGTAATATCTCAGTCTGACCCGAGTATTATTTAATAAGAAAATAATAAACGGATCAGTCTAGCTATAAATATCAGATGAAATGATATAGAATAAGAGATATGACTAAACACATAATAATCACAATGCCAAGCTGTGATATATAAGCAGTTGAAAATCATCAAGGGATTATTCAATGTCACAAAATTTACACAAGAATCACAGAAACGTCATACTCCTAATTTAGTTCACCAAACCATAAATATTGATGATAATATCAATGTCAATCACAAAAGTCAATGACACACAAATTCCAGAATTCAACACACAAAATCCAGAAATCACAAAAGTCAATGACGCACAAATTCACCAATACACAAATATCAATAAAGCTTATCGATGGAAATCACGAAAATTGGTGAAACGCAAATTCTAGAAATCATCTCAAGAAATCCAGAAATCACAAAGAGGGGGAGGCCTATCACAAACGGGAGCATAAAGCCCACCAACACGTGTATCACAAATGGAACGCTAATTCCATGGTTGCTAACCATCACAAATTGAGCCGAAGCTCCACATACGGCCCGAAGACCATGGGTTGCTACCCCACCAAATTGAGTCGAAACTCCACAAAACGGGGTTTAGTCTCCCTCGTAGACAAAGAGACATCGCACATTGCTAGTCTAAATCACAAAGATGATCGTCATGATCAACGAGAAGTGTCGATTACACTAAGCTAGTAAATATATGAGTTTAGCTTCATGTCCCATAACCACTTGCTTAACTCAAATATTTACGAACAAACTGTAGATCTCCACTAGGAAATTGTCACAAGAGTTTCAATCGAACGAGTCCAAGAATTAACCAACAAAGTGAACGCAAGCGTTTCATACCACTTGTTTTACTAAGTCGTTTAATTAGATTTCTCATACGAGTGAGGTAAAGGTTTGTATATACTAATAGATTAGAAATCGGTTTGAGAAAACGATCTTTGTACTAAAATAGTGTTGAAATCATTTGAAGAAAGGGTTTTGATATTTACTACTAGTATAGAAAACCTTTATATCTTTAAAGTGACAAATCACAAAGAAGATTGTTGGAACAATCAATCACTAAAATTCACATTCGAAGACGTGAATAAAAATCCAAACAAATCGATAAAGAATCCATCGAAATGGATATTCAAAAATCCCTAAAAAGGAGTCATCAAAGTCATAATAAATGATAACAACAAATAGGATCATCACGAATCGATTTAAATTGGAATTCTCAAGCAAATAGGCAAATAGGCAAAAAAGTGCTGATTCAGACGTCTGAAATCAAGGATTCAGACGTCTGAATCTGGAAAATAAATATTTTCCAAAGACAGAATTCAGACGTCTGAATCCTTGGATCCAGACGTCTGAAATAGGCACTTTTTAGCCTATTTCCTTTCTGGTTCCAAATGAACCAATTCAGACGTCTGAAACCATATATTCAGACATCTGAATCTGGGAATAGAAATCTTCCCAGAACAATATTCAGACGTCTGAATCTGGGGTTCAGGGCATTCCCTGAACTTAGGCCAAAAATGGCCAAACGAATATCGGAAACGATCGAACGAGCAAATGGCAATGACTAAGGAATTACGTCGAACGACGACCCAGCCTAACCGGCTCTTCGATACGCCTCAAATATCAATGTCCAAATATCCATAATAGGATTTTCATAAATTAGACCAAAACACCAAAAATTGGAATTTACACAAAATCAATCCAAGCCAAAATCAATTGCACATGAATAAGTGTTAGGAATTCATACCTAACAATCGAAGATAATTATAAATTAAGATGTGAGATAAAAATCTCACCTTTGAACCCAAATCAATGAAGGAGAAGCTTTAAAAACAAGCTAAGATCAATTCCTCTTCAATAACAACTCAAGAAGCTTCAATCTAAGCTTAAAAGAGAAACATTTCCTAAATTAGGTTTAGGAATTTTCTGAAATCAAAGAGAGAATGAGTTGGAGAAGAAGAAGGAGATGCTTACCAATGGGTTCACTTGAGTTTGGAGCAAGAAGATGGATTTGCTAATGGAAACTAGGGCTTAGGAATTTCTATTTCCCATTTTCTTCCACCATTGTTGCTAAAGCTTGAGTGTTTATGCAAAGAGGAGAAGTTATGAAGAGAAGGGGGTTGGGCTGAGCTAATAAGAGTGCAGTCCAAACCAAAGTCATAAGCGGGAAAAGGTAGCAAAAATCAACTATCTCCAAACATATCGAAGCTTATACTCAAAAAGGTCGCAAACGACATTCTGAACTCAATGGGGGTGGTCTCGAGTCCCAATTCGACTGTTTGAAAAAAGTAGCTTTTCGGACTAAAATCCGACTAATGATAAAATATTTAAATAAAATATTTAAATATAAAATCGGTAAATATGCGGGTTGTTACAGACTCCCCTCCTTAAAGAAATTGCGTCCTCGCAATACTTAATAAGAAGATAAGAAGTAACAACCATAAAAGCATATTAACACAAAAGAAAATCTGAAATAGGAAGTTCACCATAAAGAGCATGAAAGAGTAAGCCTGAACGGGATCGCTCGATGAATTCTCTGGATTCCCAAGAGCAATCCTTAGGATTTGGGAACCATTGAACTCTCACAAGAAGAATGTCTTTATTCCGAAGGCGCTCAACCTCCGAAGCAATGATGCGAATGGAATGTTGCTCATAAATCAAATCTGGTGAAACTTCAATTTCTACAATATCACCGGGCTCAAGAATAAAATAGGAAACCTAAAAGCATTTCCATAGATAAAAGACATGGGGAACGTCAAGAATAGCAGAAAATTGAGCCGGTGTAACGGCGTAGTACAAAAACGGTACGCCCGAGGAACTAGAAACTCAAATAATTTGGGACATCAGCGTAGTACAAAAATGGTACGCCCAATGAATCAAAAAGCGAAGGCATTGATGTAGTACAAACGGTACATCCAATGAATCAAAAGCAAAGACATTGATGTAGTACAAACGGTACATCCAATGAATCAAAAGCAAAAACATTGATGTAGTACAAACGGTACATCCAATGAATCAAATGAGACGGAACATCGATGTAGTATAATAACAGTACATCCGATGAACCGAACACCATAAAAGAACTCCAGACACTAGTCCATAAAAGGAGTGAGATAAAGCTCAATAAAACGAAGTATACCAAAACGTCCGATGAACTTGATAAAAAGATAATTCCATTCAGACAACATCAAAGAATCAACCACTTGTTGCTTACGACAAAGCGCATTGGCAACACGATTTCCCTTCCAGGAATAAAAAGAATATCAAGATCATAAGATGTCAGGAACTCGAGTCAACATGGAGTTCCATATGAGAAAATAATTATCCCAAAGATTTATGATCGGGGTAGAGAACAGATTTCTCATCCAAAAATGAGGATGCCAAACTCTAAAAGCGAAAACAATAGCCGCGAGCACTAGATCATGAGTGGCATACCTATTCTCAATCGGCTTTTAATGATTTAGAAGCACAAGTGATAGCACGTTCTCCTTTGCAAGAGAATGGCATCCAAACCAATACGACTAGTATCGGTACAAATAGCAAAGTCTTGGTTCCCCTTCAGGAATCACAAGAACAAGAGTATCGAAAAGAAAGAATTTCTTTTAAATAACCTTCTTTCCTGAAAAGTTAAAACTTTCAAAGTTACATTTATCATTATGTAATAATCTTTCTAGAAAAATTTACTATTTTCAAATTAATATACTGTGTCTGATTGTCTCATCAAAGAGTTTAGGAAATTCCTATCGATAACGTTGATCAAGCGCGTCGACCAAAATTCTTAAAACACTAAATGGGCAATACAATCACAAAATCGTATTCTATAGGATAAGTAAGTTTCTCAAAAACTTCTAAGAATATTCTTTGTTCGTTTTAAGAACAAAAATCCGGTTATACTTCTAAATAAATCTTATGAAAAAGATTTTGCAAAATTTTAAATTGCTATTTTCATCCAAAAATCAATAAATAAAAGAATGGTCTCATCGAAATATTCATAGAATATTCGATTTATAAAATGGATGAAATAAGCTGGACAAACTGAATGATATAATAATTCATTCATAGGAATCATAACAAGTGTGGAATGCGGTAAGTGGAATGCCAACTTCCGCAACTCGTAGCAAATGAAAATTGGTGGTAAGGTCAAACTAAAAAGACCTTAGCACCACATAAAAGATTACTTAGGTGATAATCCTAAGACAAGCTCAAAGATTCCGGAAAATTTCTCTAACTACATGAATGAGAGAAATAACACTTTCCTTATAAGTGGGCTTAAGGAATAAAATGATGCCATCAAGTTGGAATCAAAATCATAAAGGAAAAATAGAAATCTGCTTAACAGATTGAAAATGTCGAAGAGGAATAGTCCACTCGAGAAAATAGGATATAGGCTTCATTAATGATTAAGCCAATCCTATCGCACAAATCAATTCCGGAGCCTAAGTAAAAATATTGGCTCGGAAAGAAAAATCACATAAAATAATTTTCGACATCGAATAAAAGCAAATTGAGTGTTGCAGATCTACCATCCGGATTCGCAATCCTCAAAGAAGTCATCAAGCCCAAAATATTCAAAGAAAAAGAATCGACAAGTTCTTTTGATATAAAATAGTGAGATGAAACCCATATCAAAAAGAACTCAAATAAGAAGATCACAAAATAAATGTAATCAAGGATTAAATGAGAAATACCTTGACCACGAGAAGTGTTACCAGGAGCTTGCACTACATTGAGCTCTCCCACCTTCTTACTTTGAAGTACGGGACGTGCAGTAATATGGTGACCCGAATTTTTGCAATAGCGACAAAAGAGGGGTCTCGGACACTCCCTTGCATAGTGGTTCGTGGAACCACAATTGTAGCATTGTCCACGACTAGAGGTAGGTGCTTTTGCTACCGGGGTTTCTTGCCTCCCTTTCTTGTTGGGATTGAGGCCTTTGAATATGATAGGCCTCTTCATGTTGTTGTTGAAGTTTTGTTAGGCACGCACAACTTCAACATCACCTTCTCTATCGGCCTCTTCAAGACGAAGAGCGATATCAATAAGCTGATCGAATGAAACCTCAAGTTTCAGGAGTAATGGCTTCTTAAGATTCTTATTCAAGCCATAGACAAACCTCTGATTTTTCTTCAATGGGGTGTTGATGTATTCAACTCCGTATTTGGACAGAGATTCGAAAGATGCGACATAGTCTGTCACAGAAGATTCGCCTTGAACAAGGTCTATGAAACGCCGGGCTAAAGTTACTTTCTCAGCCTCCGGCACAAATTTCAATTCGAATCTTTCCCGGAATTGCTCCCAAGTGAGATCCGCCTCAACGATTTCAGAAATTAAAAGCTCATACCAATCTAACGCTCTTTCTTGGAGCATGCTAGAAGCCACTTGGACTCGATGAAGGTCAATAAGGTTCATGCGAGAAAAGATTCGATCGCATGATTTGAGCCAAGCTTGAATTTCTATAACACTCTCGGATCCTTTGAATGGCCTTCCACCCAAATCGGTATAGTCTCTGCACAAGCGTGCAAAACCGGATCTAGGATGAGTAGGCTTTGGAATGGGTCCTGCAGCTTGAGCGTTCTTCACGAGATCTAAAAGCTGCTGGACAGACATGAATACTCCATCCTGAGGAGTAGCACTAGATTGACCGACGCTGGGACGGCCTAGTCTAACCATTTCTCTTCTTTAAGAAAGAAAGAAAGAAAGAAGAGGAAAAAGTTATTCTTAAAATAAATATCAAGCAATCTTGATAGATAAAACAAGGAATCATAAAAGAAAGTAGGATAGAACGGTACGAAGACCCGAATAAAATCCTAAAGCACGACTCCTAAGATGGACTTAGGACGATGATCCTTGTTATAATATTCCATATTGTTCCGAAGTTTGGCTCTGATACCAAGCTGTGACGCCCCACCTCTATACCCATGCTAGCCAAGAACATTACGGTGAGTGCTGTCAACTAGCACGGAGAATAAGGCTGTTGAGGAGCGACCATCCGTGTAATTGCATTGCGCGAGCATCGATATGTCAGATAGTATAACATGCATTTCTTTATCAAGAGGGAAATCCGACATACCAACACAAACTCAAAGCTACTATACAGTGGCTGTAATATCTTCGAAAACAAATATAGAAATAAACATAACATAAATCAGTCACAGACAATTCATATCACAAAGGCGGAAGAAGATATGAATATAACACATGAAAATGTACATCAGAGTAGTGGTCAAACAAGATCCACAATATCAAATAGAATAGATACAAGTGCTAGACAAAAGAATAAGTATACATCATAGAGTCTGTATCTCAAATGTATACAACAAAAACTACTAAACTAAAGTAGTTAGCCAAAAGTCAGAAGATGGTTCCAGATAGGAAGCCATGAAGAAGCACCTGTAATATCTCAGTCTGACCCGAGTATTATTTAATAAGAAAATAATAAACGGATCAGTCTAACTATAAATATCAGATGAAATGATATAGAATAAGAGATATGACTAAACACATAATGATCACAATGCCAAGCTGTGATATATAAGCAGTTGAAAATCATCAAGGGATTATTCAATGTCACAAAATCTACACAAGAATCACAGAAACGTCATACTCCTAATTTAGTTCACCAAACCATAAATATTGACGATAATATCAATGTCAATCACAAAAGTCAATGAAACTCAAATTCCAGAATTCAACACACGAAATCCAGAAATCACAAAAGTCAATGACGCACAAATTCACCAATGCACAAATATCGATAAAGCTTATCGATGGAAATCACGAAAATTGGTGAAACGCATATTCTAGAAATCATCTCAAGAAATCCAGAGATCACAAAGAGGGGGAGGCCTATCATAAACGGGAGCATAAAGCCCACCAACACGTGTATCACAAATGGAACGCTAATTCCATGGTTGCTAACCATCACAAATTGAGCCGAAGCTCCACATACGGCCCGAAGACCATCGGTTGCTACCCCACCAAATTGAGTCGAAACTCCACAAAACGGGGTTTAGTCTCCCTCGTAGACAAAGAGACATCGCACATTGCTAGTCTAAATCACAAAGATGATCGTCATGATCAACGAGAAGTGTCGATTACACTAAGCTAGTAAATATATGAGTTTAGCTTCATGTCCCATAACCACTTGCTTAACTCAAATATTTACGAACAAACTGTAGATCTCCACTAGGAAATTGTCACAAGAGTTTCAATCGAACAAGTCAAAGAATTAACCAACAAAGTGAACGCAAGCGTTTCATACCACTTGTTTTACTAAGTCGTTTAATTAGATTTCTCATACGAGTGAGGTAAAGGTTTGTATATACTAATAGATTTGAAATCGGTTTGAGAAAACGATCTTTGTACTAAAATAGTGTTGAAATCATTTGAAGAAAGAGTTTTGATATTTACTACTAGTATAGAAAACCTTTATATTTTTAAAGTGACAAATCACAAAGAAGATTGTTGTAACAATCAATCACTAAAATTCACATTCGAAGACATGAATAAAAATCCAAACAAATCGATAAAGAATCCATCGAAATGGATATTCAAAAATCCCTAAAAAGGAGTCATCAAAGTCATAATAAATGATAATAACAAATAGGATCATCACGAATCGATTTAAATTGGAATTCTCAAGCAAATAGGCAAATAGGCAAAATAGTGCTGATTCAGACGTCTGAAATCAAGGATTCAGACGTCTGAATCTGGAAAATAAATATTTTCCAAAGGCAAAATTCAGACGTCTGAATCCTTGGATCCAGACGTCTGAAATAGGCACTTTTTAGCTTATTTCCTTTCTGGTTCCAAATGAACCAATTCAGACGTCTGAAACCATATATTCAGACGTCTGAATCTGGGAATAGAAATCTTTCCAGAACAATATTCAGACGTCTGAATATTACGTTTCAGACGTCTGAATCTGGGGTTCAGGGCATTCCCTGAACCTAGGCCAAAAATGGCCAAACGAAAATCGGAAACGATCGAACAAGCAAATGGCGATGACTAAGGAATTACGTCGAACGACGCCCCAGCCTAAACGGCTCTTCGATACGCCTCAAATATCAATGTCCAAATATCCATAATAGGATTTTCATAAATTAGACCAAAATACCAAAAATTGGAATTTACAAAAAATCAATCCAAGCCAAAATCAATTGCACATGAATAAGTGTTAGGAATTCATACCTAACAATCGAAGATAATTATAAACTAAGATGTGAGATAAAAATCTCACCTTTGAACCCAAATCAATGAAGGAGAAGCTTTAAAAACAAGCTAAGATCAATTCCTCTTCAATAACAACTCAAGAAGCTTCAATCTAAGCTTAAAAGAGAAACATTTCCTAAATTAGGTTTAGGAATTTTCTGAAATCAAAGAGAGAACGAGTTGGAGAAGAAGAAGGAGATGCTTACCAATGGGTTCACTTGAGTTTGGAGCAAGAAGACGGATTTGCTAATGGAAACTAGGGCTTAGGAATTTCTATTTCTCATTCTCTTCCACCATTGTTGCTAAAGCTTGAGTGTTTAAGCAAAGAGGAGAAGTTATGAAGAGAAGGGGGTTGGGCTGAGCTAATAAGGGTGTAGTCCAAACCAAAGTCATAAGCGGGAAAAAGTAGCAAAAATCAACTATCTCCAAACATATCGAAGCTTATACTCAAAAAGGTCGCAAACGACATTTTGAACTCAATGGGGGTGGTCTCGAGTCCCAATTCGACTGTTTGCAAAAAGTAGCTTTTCGGACTAAAATCCGACTGACGATAAAATATTTAAATAAAATATTTAAATATAAAATCGGTAAATATGCGGGTTGTTACAGCCTTTCTGGAAACTTGAAGGATGAAAATTCGTAGGCTCCACCTTAAATCCCCTGTACAAAATTTTATGTAGATATTTAATAAATTTTAAAAAATACTTCAAATAATTTTGATACTTACCTGGAGCTTTTGGAACTTCCTCCGCCAGTGAACATAAATCCGATGCAGTGCCACTGGCACCTACATCGGAAGATGAAGAAGACTCGGATCTCTGACTACGTCTCCTGCCAGACATATCTATCACAGAGAATAATATTGTAGAATGAAAAGACATAAATTTATTAGTACAAAGCATGTTTCGGTAATCATCACATAAAACTTCCACTAAATCATAATACATGGGACAAGATCTCATGAATACTAATATAACAATTTCAAAACAGAATAGTACATAGCTCAGAACATGGTCGTCATTAATAATACATAGCTCAGAATAATATGTAGCTAAGAATAATACATTATACAACAAACGATGCAAATATTCAGAGTTTTCAGTCTTCGTCGTTTTCTGATTCAGACTCAGTCTCGTACCCTATCTCGTTTTCTTCGGTACTTTCAAATGCACCTAATAAAACATTCGATTCATCATTCAATGGCCCTAAATCAATGCCATCGGCTATTACTATTTCTGTATTTGGTTCAAGATCCGCTTGATACGCTGCTTCGTTTGGAATATTATTTCCATTAAACGTAAACCTTGGCTTTGTTTTAAAAACAGCCGACCAATCCGCTATATCTCTTTTTAAGAATGGAAACGAAGAAAAATAAACTTGTAATGTTTGCTTGGCTAATATGAAAGGATCATACTTATAGTAATATGAGGTATGCGTTATTTCAATAAGCTTAAAATCTTTGTGCACATTGATTCCAGAATCAGTAACATTACCGAACTAATTGCATTTGAATAAAAAAAAATCTGTAGGTTCTACATAATATGTCAACTCTAGAACCTATGTTGAGATGCCATAAAATTCTTTTATATTCTCATCTGTATCATCACTACCTTTGACAAATACATCGCTGTTATACGTTAATTTTCAGCCCTGTAATCTTTCGTATTGAACTTAAATCCATTGACGAAGAATATTGGATAAGTCTTCACATTTGTTTTTGGTCCGATCGCAAGATGTCATTAACATTCAGCAATGTCACAGTTTCTTGGATCATAAAGGTAGTCCGAAAACCATTCAGCAAATTCTTTACTGAGATCGCTAGATACTTCAAATATATAATATTGGTTATAATTAATATGTATGTATAAGTGAATTATATATGAATTAATTATTACCTAACAAATGGTGCAACTTCAGCAGAATTTAGTAGAACGTATATGTGTGCTACATGGTAATCTCCATCGTCTCACCAAATTTCCACACATTTTCCAGCAAGTCGACCATGTTATCTAAAAATAGATAATATTGTTTGAGAAGAATCTTGTTCAATGACTTCATCATTATGAGGAATGCTTACAAACGATAAGTTCATATCATCACTGAAGTAATGAGAGAAAAAGAACGAAGCTTCTTCTTCAAGATATGATTTGCAAATCGAATCCACAACTCGTGTTTTTTGTCTAACTTTTTTCTTCAGATGATTCAAGTACATAAATATTGCAGATATTCAATATTACCTCTCAAATGGATACATTAATCCATATTGTACAGGACCTCGAAAAAGTGCTTCGGATGGAAGATGAATAGGTAAATGCTCCATTACATTAAAAAAAACCTGGCGGATATATTTTCTCCATTTTGCAAAACAGTATGGGGATTTCTACTTTATGTTTATGTATACGATCTACTTTTACTGTCGTCGAACAAAGTTGTTAATAAATCATACTTAATTCTGTTATAACACTTCATACTTTTAGTAGCAGCAGTTCTTCAAAAGCCACATGTAGTATATATTCCATCATGATATGACAATCGAGACTTTTCATCCCACTCAATTATTGTTTTTAAAGTCTTTACATCTACGAAGATTAGAAGTAATACCATCGAGAAATCTTAGTTTTTCCACCCACTTTAGCACGAGTTTTACTTGCTTGCTGTCTAGCTCATAGCATGCTTTCAGTTTTTTTATTGTCATTGGGCTTCGCATGAAGTTCGGTGGATTTACAATAGTTTGCTGTATCAAGTCTTGAATTCAAATCATCCTTAGTTTTTCCCTTTACATTCAAAATTGTATTAAACACGTTATCAAACACGTTTTTTTCCATTGTGCATCACGTCAATATTATGTCAGAGTAAGAGATATTTTCAATATGGTAACTCCAAAAATATACTTTGTTTGCACCAATTATGAATGTCCGATTTTCCTGGAATGTCAATTTGCACTCCAATATCATATATCTTTGGATAGTCCTTTAAATTTTCATACAATTCTTTGCTTGACCAAATTTTTGGTTGTTTCATATTATCTTCTCTGTTGGCTATAATGTGTTTTCTATGTCTTCCATAAGTATGATTGGGACGTAGAAAAAAACCAATGAAAATCAAACCAAGAAACTTTCTTCCCATGCCGTAAAGAAAATGTTCATGTTTTTCCATACAATAAAGGCAGGCTAGCCGACTGACCATACTCCAACCAGAAAGAATGCCATATGCAGAAAAATCATTAATAGTCCATAATAAAGAAGCGAACATAAGAAAAAAAATTTCTCGAAATGTCGTATGTTTCAACTTCATCTCACAGTTTTTTCAACTCTTCGATCAATGGTTGCAAATAAACATCAATTCCTTGTGTTGGAACATGAGGTCCCGGGACAACAATAGTGAGAAACATATATGGTGTTTTCATACACATCCATGGAGGTAAATTATATGGAGTAATGATAATTGGTTAGGATGAATATTTACTACCAAACTAAGAGAATGGTGAAAATCGATTCGTATATAAACCAAGTCTGACATTACGACTTTCTACAGCAAATGCAGGATAAGTCTTATCGAAATGTTTTCATGCTTCTCCGTCAGATGGATGTATCAAAGTTCATTCTTCCGGTGTTCTCTTACTATGCCATCGCATATGACATACCGTAGCAGAAGATGTATATAACCTTTGAAGTCTGGGAGTGATGAGTAAATAATGCATTCTCTTGTATGAAACTTCTTTTCCTTTCTTCTTTCTTGGTTTGTTTCTTTCCTCGTTACATATTCTGCATTTTCTAAGGTCAACGTCATCTTTTCAATGCAACATGCAACCTTTTAGACATGTATCTATCTTTTCATATGACATACCGAAAGCGTACATCAGTTTTATCACTTTATATTGACTATCGCACATCAAATTATTGGGTGGCATGTTTCGTTTTGCAACTTGTACAACAGCTGTAAAAGCAGCTTCTGTAAGGTTGAATTTTGATTTCATAGTAATGTATTCGGCGGTTACTGATAGTTCGGTTCCGCTTTTACAACCGTCCCACAACGGCCTCTTAGCAGAATCCAATAAATCTACATTCTTTTAGCTTCCGCAGTCGGTTCTTCTTCGACATTTACATCTTCATCGTCAGCTTGAATGGTAGGAAACATTGATCGTGCTGCATCTTCCGCCATATTCTCTATCGGATTCGTCATAATATTATCATCCTCTAATGCTACAAGATTAGGTGTAGGTTCAATAAGTTCTCCATACGATCCCAGAAATAATAATTTGACACGAAACCATATTTATAAAAATGTACTTCAACTATATCTGGTTTCCAATGCTTCAAATGTTGGCACTTACTATACGGACAACAAATTTCTTCGTCATTTCGATTATTAGATTTTTGCGAATTTAGTAAATTTGTGTACGTCGTTATAGAAATGTTCCTTTATTGAACCTTTTCTACCAATTCTGACTTTATACATCCAAGTACGGTCGAAGAAATAATCGAACATTTATCCTGATTTGAAAATATATGTTAGTACTTTCGACGGCACTTCAGTTTACTTTTTTTCTACGCATAACTTGCACTCAAATGGTATATTGTTATTGTTTTTTATAAAATAAAGTAAAGCCATTTAGGAATAAAAGCTTCACACACCATACTTCTGTCTAATTTCGACTGCACTTCACTTTTCTTCTACGCATAACTTTGCATCCACGGGGTGTATTTTTGTTGTTGTATTTTCCAAAATAAATTAAAACCTTTTGGGACTAAAGGCTTTAATTTTTTAGTGTTAATTATTTGTTGAAATAATATTTAATGCTTATTTTCAAAACAACATTATATTAATTTAATTTTTTTTAAATCGATTTGGGTAAAATATTTATTATTATTATATTTATTTTTCACCTTTTTGGAAAATCGGTTTTAGTACAATATCTGTTCTTATATTCATTTCTTAATTTCTTCACAAAATCGATTTTAGCAGAATATTTATTGTTGTTATATTCATTTTCTAATTTTTTTTACAAATTCGATTTTAGCGGAATATTGCTATTGTTATTTTCATTTCTAAATTCCTTTACAATACAATATTTTTTCTTGTTATATTAATTTCTTAACATTTTATAAAATCAATTTTAGAAGAATATTTGTTGTTATATTCATTTCTTAATTTTTTTTACAAAATCGATTTCATTAGAATTATTTGTTGTTGTTATGTTCATTGCTTAATTTTTTACAAATCCATTTTACTAGAATGTTTGTAGTTGTTGTGCTCTTTTCAAAATTTGATAATTCATTCAATAATTAATAATTTATTTAATAAATTTGAAAATTTAAAATTTATTTGAATATTCAGCTAACAATTCAAAATGTTAACTTAACTATTTTGTAAACTAAAATTTTAACCTACTATTTTATACTCACCACTAAAACTTATAATTAACACACACTTATCAAACATTGTACACTTATCAATAAGCATATATTAATCAACGATTACAAACTAATTTTTGAGTTTTAAATCAACCCTTATTTTTGTTTACAATTCAAATAATCAAACCACTTATTAACTTCCCTAAATCAACTAACATACCAATATCATCAACTAATACATAATAGTCATCAATTTCAAAACCATAATCACCTAATTTCCTAAATTAGGGTTTTAATTATATACTCAAATCAACTAATAAACTATATTATCATCAACTACCAAGATATGATCATCAATTTTAAATCCCTAAATCAGCCAATTCTATATTCCTAAATCATCAACTAATTTAGTTTATACCAAAACTAAACATAGATAATGGAGAGGAGGAGATACCGGCAAGTTTAGAGAGCTTGAAATTGGCGATGGAAGGCAGCGACGGTGGGAGGCGGCGGAGGTGGTGGATGGTTGTGATTTTGGAGGGAAGCTCAATTTTTTTGAGGGGAGGGGAGAGTGATTGTTTCTGCCTGTATCTTTAGATTGTGTGTCGGCTAGCGTCAGCTAGCGACAGTCGCTTTTTTTAGCCGTCGGTAGCCAACGTAAAGGGCTACCGCAATTGCCAGCCGTTCTACTAGTGATTGTGTGGCATGGTACAAAATTTGTTAGTTATGGATGCCAAAATTGTCCAAATGGTATGGCCTGCTGTTTGTTTATACTGACGGGAACAAAATAATCTGTTAAAAAAAATTATAAAGGAAATATACAGTCGAAAACAACAATGTGAAGCGGTGAACAAATAGTGTATTAAGGGCTTACGATTACATGTGAACTATAAATAATATCATTGTGCCATTTGATTGATAGTTATCCACCGAAGCAGAAATTAGCTAATAGTTGTCCACCGAAGCAGTTTATCATATGATATTAGGAATCCAAGTTCTATTTTTAATGCTTACCAAAATGTGAAATTTTGCTTGCATAGTTAAGCTGATTGCATACTCCTACTTACGTGAGCAAATTAATTGACATATTCATGCATATCTCAAAACTATGAAACTAAATCTCAACACATTAAAAGATAGAACCATAAGTAACTTAATTTTCCAAATATCGGTTGACCAAAATAAATTTATTGAGACATACAAAATATCAATCCAATTGATGCCTTTTATCTCGACCCAATTAAATAATACTTGTCAAAGAACTACATAATTTAGCTGAAATATTGCAATATTCTATTCACTTCGACTTGAGTATATAACCAGACACTCATTTCATCTTTCAAGTTTCTAGTCATTTGCATAAGACAACCAAAGTTTAAAAAAAATTAGAATTACAACTAGGTAGCTGAAAATGTAATTAATGACAACTCTCTAGTTTCAGATAGTCAAAAGCTAAAAGTTGTTTTTCTATGAAAGGATTACAAAATTTCAGATAGAGCATACTGCCCAAAGCTGGCCTTCATTTGCCTCTGTCCCTTACTATATTTGTCAACAAACTTATTGGCCAACATTGCGTAAACAACCTAGCAAATGCATCGCTATCCATTATTACATCTATGTTTAATCGATTCGATGTCAGTTGTAATAAAAATATGAAATCAGAATGATCACTACAACCTGAAATAATACCTATCTAACTTCTCTCAATATTTATGCAAACTTACATCAAAAAGAATTTTGCTTCTATAATACTTGATTTTATTGCAACGGTCTAAACTGCTTCAACTGATATAGTAGCTGTCAATCATACTGAGTTTTACTATGTATCTAGTTTTAGGTAATTGCTTATTTCTTATTGCTATAATACTATAATATTTCCAATTTATCTAATTTTAGGTAATTTATAATTAATTTTTCTGGAGTAAAATCAAAGTATGAAAAGATACATTAAGGACAGTATGTATGCTGTAGAAATAAAATATGTAGATGTTTTCTCATCACAGTGTACATAAAGCTATGGTTATGTCTGTCATTTCTGCTCCTAACGTTAGGAGTTGGAGGCATTTGACTTTTTATTTTGCGCATTAACTTTGCTCTTAATGTCAGACCAAAATGGAGTGTGAAGACTGAGCAAATGTGAAAAACAAAGATCACAAAATATTTATATCCAAAAATGGAATCTGCCATCAGCTATCAATTTTTTAAATGGAATCTATAAGCTCTGTCACTTCAGCATATATGTGTCATTATGATCATGAATGCATAAAAGACTACGAAAGAAAAGAAAATTGTGAAAATTTAGTAAACAATCCGCTTTACTTTAATTTCTTTGGTTAATGGTAGTTATTAGTTTGTATATTTTTTGTGATGGTAGCTGGTAATTGTGGAATCATGTTTTGCCTGATTTTGGTGTATATTGTTTAGTTAATGTAAATGTGTTGAAACTTCATTGCTTTTCTATGTTTGTTACTTTGGTTTGTTCGATTTTTAAGTAATTTGGTAAGAAACTCAACGCGGTTAATTTCTTTAGGAAATTTTACTAACATGACAACGTGGTTCGACTTTTAAAAGCAGAAGGATTTGGAGAGTTTATCCACTGCTTTCTTATGAAATATTTACATTTTAATTTCTTGCTAACTGAATACTCGAACTTCATTTTTATTAAGTTGTACCATATTTGATTTCAAGGGGAAATTTATTAAGTTCTAAGCCTCAATTGGATTTTTGGAGTGGACATTTCTATTGATGCACTACATAAAGTTTTCAATCAATTATCATTTTGATTAAAGCCCATGATGGAATAATCTGTTATATTATAAGGATAAATTAATATTTTATTGTTATTTATTTCTTTTAAATCAATAAAATAGAGTAATGCATAATGTTTATTATTAATTTAATTTAAAAGATATAGTCTTTAATGATTATTTGTTCATTCTTCTTCTCTCACCTCTCATTCTCTAACGTGGTACCATAACTTGTTCTAATATTTTGACATGTTATTGAGCTTGATTTGATATTTCAACATGGTGTTAGGGCATTTTTCGAATTTATGAATTTGGTAAATTTTCCAAGGTTGAAATTTGGATTTGTAAGTTGATAAGGTAGGAATCCTAATTAACCCTTACCTCTCATGTTACTGGCCCAACCATTTTTCACAAAAGAGAAAAAGAAAAAGAAGTATTTATCCTCAAAATCAAACCTGTTACTCTCCCTTGTTCAACCGTCTCTCACCTCATCCAAATCAAACAGACCTTCATTTAGCTACTTAATTCCATTTCACGCAAACTAAGTTGAATCTCAACCTTAACAACTCTTAGACCCACACTTCCCAAACAATGTGCGTTTGATCTATATTTCTGTGATCGTGACTCAGAATTATAATTCGCACTTCTCCATCTTTAGACTCTATTTTAGTTAGGAGTATTGTATCGTTATGTCACTTCTATCAAAATAAAATTCTCATGACTGATGAGTTTACTTCTAACCATTCTCTTCAAAAACAAATCACAACAAAACATAGTAGCGAATGTAATAAAAATCAAATATTTAAATTGCATTTGCAAGCATCGCATTTAGATTCATACTTCAATTATAGAGGGAAAAGAAGATATATGTCCAACATCAATAGTTTAAAGTGAAAATATCATACTACGTGATCTAAAAGAGTAACTAGCACTTCGTAAAAAAATGATCAATTACCTAAAACCAATTAGATACTAAGTACTTGATTAGAATTTTTTGATTTAATCGATGATGTTTTTTTATTATGTATCTAATTTTAACCTCCTTTACAAAGAAAATGGATAGCTACCATGTTAACCTGAATTCACATCCTTATTTCATATAGCAAATTTTCTGGGTATGAAATTTGTTAATAACTTAATTATTTAAAGGTACATTAATACATCCATCCAACCATCCATCCATCCAAGCTAGTATTTTAACACAATAAAGTAATAAGTAATGGATCTTTCGAAAATAACCTGTAATGCAATTACCACCATAAATCCACGGAATGCAACATCTAAATTAAAATCAAGAATCAACATGTAAATTAAAATATAGATACTAAAACAAAAGTAGAGTATTATATGAAATTTGTCTGGTACTAGTAGTAAGCACAGAGTAGATGGAAAAAACGCAGAGCACATTAAGAAATCAAAGGAGTAAGCAAAATACCTAAATCGCGGTCGAAGTTGTGTATGGAAGCAGCAGCGCTAAAAAAAAATATTGTTGATGGAGACAGTCGAAGTTTGAGATGTTAGATCTGAATTCGTTAGATCATTGATTGGTTGATAATCGCTGGATAACCGCAGTTTGAAATTTTCAGATATCGGAGTGAAGCAATCTATTATGTGTGAGTAAAGTAGATGAAATCAATTATGTAATTCTACAGCGTTGAAGGAATGAGGGCTAGGGTTTCTTTGTGAAGTAGTAAACGGGGTAGGAAAGGTGCGAAGGGTATAATCGGTACTTCAAAAAGACACTGTCGATTTCCTATTGGTGGAATTATTATTATTAGTAGTAAAGATTAGCTCTTACCTTCTTTGTTTTTGTTTAAATGTTGAAATTTACATGTGTTGATTTGATAACCCCTTCAATTTAGGGGTAATGCAGCTCTCTAAAAGTATGTAAATTTAACATATTTTGTGATTTATGGTCTCATTTATGCTTCATGGAAGTGAATGTTGATGTAAGTTTATAAAATGAAATTTGATAGCCTATGTTGTAATTCCAAATAGGCTATGCTTGCTCCACATAAACACAATTTACATCATCATTTTACTAATTGATTTTTGGTTTTGAAACTAAAGTAGAATCAAAATTTGATCATCTATGTTACTAAATACAATAGTAAATTGATCATACTTAAAATAGCTTTTGCTTTAACTTCATTTACATGAGAATTGATAAGTGGCTTAGTTGTTGTATTATAGTTTGATGGTTTAAGTTATTTTAATTAATAACATAATAAACCAAAATTTTGATAAATACATCACTAATTCCATTTAAATCAAAATAGAGATCATAAATTACTTTTGTGTTGATTTACAAAAATATAAGAGTGGATTTGCCTCTAAATTGTTTTCTAATCTCATATTTTCATTCTCTTGTTCTAGGAAGTTTTTACAATTTTTAGCTTAAACACAATCACAATTTTAATTTTTTTTTTTAATTCGATTGGATAGAAATTGTAAAATCTACATAATTCCCTATGGGTCAATCCGCATTCGCCACGTAGTAGAATTGTATGTTGTGTTCTTGCGGTATATTTTTATTTAAAAATTTTCGGCTATTTTGTAAACCGATAGAAAATTAGTCGTTAAACAAAGTATCACTACACATTAGAACCTCTCATCCGTCAATCTCACAGTATGTAGAGAAACAGTTCCTATCAGGTGTCATGTGATAGGATGGACTAGAATCATTAAGCCATAAGTTACTCTTCCAAGAAAAGCCTAAAGCTGTAAGACATTGGTATCACTCTTTGTATCTGATGTCATTACAGTAAATATTGCAGCTTGCTTTAGGTATTCTTCATTCTTCGAGCTTTGGACATTGAGTTAAAAAGTGCTCCAATTTCTTACAATAACAGCAAGACAATCGATTAGGCCTCCTGGATTGAGACCTTGACTTATTTTGACCTCCATCATTCTTTGACTTTCCTTGGCTTCTGCCTCTTTGAACAGATAAGTCATTTGAGTCATTATGAAGACCAGCCTTAACCGACAGACTAGCCTTACTGCGACCTATCATGGAGTGAACAAAAGCAGTATACTCCTTAGGCAAAGAACACGGAAGGATCATTGCTTGAGCCTCAACTTTAATCTCAACATCTACTGCATTAAGGTTCATAATCAAGATAGCAAGAGCATCAATGTGCAACAAAAGATCGGGTACAGGCTTCATCTTAATCGAATAAAGTTGTTGCTGAAAAATAATCCAATTTGTAAGAGACTTGTCTTGATATCCATCAAAAAATGCATCCTAATTCTTCGCCACCTTCTTGTGAGAAAACTCTCTAAAAAGTTCATCTGAAATACTCAATTGGATTATTGTAAGAGCTTCAACTGCCTCAATGTTCTTCAATTTCTGAAGCACAGAAACAATCTTAAAAGTCTTCTCCTTCTTCAACACTGCCTCCATCTTCATCATCCAAGTTCCAAAATCTCATTTTCCATCAAAACGTGTAACACAATTAACACCAGATCTACGAATAAATTTTCAGTTGTTCGCCATTAATATCCAAATAAAACAAAAACCTGGCTATGATACCAAACTATAGTGAAAAATATAGGGAATGATTTATCACTAATACGCGGAAGCAATTTAACCAGAATCTAGTTTTTTCTATTTGAATACCAATGCAAATTTAAAATCAATTATGTTATCACACAAGATCAAACAACAGAAAGAAAAAAGAGACAGAAGATTTAGTGTTGTTCAAATTTGTAACCTACGTCCACGGAGAACCAATAACCATTTTATTTCAATCGGCATTTACAAGAGATTATAAGCCAAATCAATGATTAGAGAGTTATAAGATATAGAGACTCTCTCTAATTAATCACTCAATTGAATAATTATGATTTAGACCACTTAAACTAGAAAATTACCAAATTGATGAACTATGGTTTCTACTGATTACAATGATTAGAAACCTAATAATCCTTAATTAAGAAGAAAATTAGAAGGCTAATATAGATGTTTCTAATTACTGTAGAACATCAAATCATATCAAAAGAATCTGCACCATCAATAGATAAAAACCATGCACCAAATTGACGAAAATGCCCTCATAAATTTAAGTCGGAAAATAGCCTTAAAACAACATCGCTATAGTAACTCAAACGTCTAACCTAGAGGTGTACGCCGTCCCAGTAAAATTTCAAACTTTCGGGATACAAAATGCAGCGATTCAGACGTTTGAGTCCCTAACTTAGACGTCTGATTGCTTGGAAGCTTCTTTGTTTTGAAATCTACAGACATTCATACGTCTGACTTGGGTAGTCAGACGTCTGAGTGCTTGGCGCAGACGCTTAACAACTTCTCTTCTCCATGTCTCTTGATCTCTTCCTTCGATCGACTTCTGTCTCTTCCAATACGAAGCTCTTCACAATGTCTTCAATTAGAAACACTCATAGACAAATAGTTGAATCGTATAACCACAACAAAAATATTGTTTTATTCGCAAAATTATAAAATATGGTTTTAATCATGCAGCAAAAGTCAGGGTAGTATATGCTACATTGGTATTTCCACATCCATGTATAAGTTTCCAATAACGTTTTTGAAATATACTTAGAAAAAGGTTGAAGAAGTGGTAAAAATCTCTACTAGCACTAGTTTGAAGAATCAAGAAAAGAGGTAAGTAGGAAGCTTGACATTTCAGAATTCTATTCTTACAAATCATCCAACATTTTATATCTTTATTTTTATTGTTGTTCACTTTTAAAAAAGTTTGAACTTCCAAGTTTGAACTATATGTCTGCATCCTTTATTTAAACTATGTCAATTCTACATTATGTCAATTCTACATTGCAAATCACCACACTATTTGGGTTTCGGTTCTACAAAAAATAAAATCAAAGGCCAGTACTGGTGATACCCTCTGCTGCCAGAGTTTCGGGGAGCAGGCACTAGCAGTGGCCAGTGGGCTAATAAGTAATGGATTCGAATTCAAATGTAGTAGCAATTTCTGTAAACCTGCAATTTGCGAGTTCGAGATGAGGTTCAAGTTTGTAGTTGTCATGAAACAACAGGGAATGATCCCCAAGTGACAGGTAATGAAATTGGAAGCTGGTTGGAGGATCTATGTTCAAAGACTGCCTCTAAATTTTGTTGGGCGAGCTTGGTGCTCACCAAGAACACTCTTAACACATAACGTATCACCTGAGATAGGCAGCTACTTATGTAAACATCCTGCTCTACAGTATTATCTATCGACTTCAAGTTTGTCTACTCTTACAGTATGAAACCCTTGTATTGCAAAAGCTAAGAAGAACCAATCATGTTAATTATATTTATTTGCAACACATTACAACAATCTACAGAACAACTGAGGGGATATCAACATAACAATTAATCACAAATCAATTAATTAGGGGAAAAAAAAAGAATTAACGAACATGATCAATGAACAAGATAAGTAACAAGCAGAGCTAAAAGCATTAACACGTAAGCAATGCCTTGATCAACTGACGTGCCATCACTTTTCATCATCGGAGAAGGCGCTATGTACCGATCTTCTGCATTTCCAAGTTGCATTAATCCCGAAAATAGGTAAGTAATGACCAACAAACCCAAAATACTCCTTGAGCTCATTTTCTGTATAAGAATTGTAGTAGAATTAGTTTTACAGAGAATTTGCTACGATGCAGCTGCACTAATTAGTAGCAACTTTGATTCAGTGAAGAGAGAGTATATATGGGATGATACGTAAAACGACCCTATATGCGAGCTTTATATAGCAGCGACTTTCTTAGATGGTGCTTTGATCTTTTCCAACAAAATTTCAATCATTCCAATTATGTCTGAATTGTATATTATTAATATTCTCCGGCCAATTCAATTTGTCTCATTCAATTGTTTTATATACAGTTAGCATGTATAGCTACATGAACAATACGCATTAGTCAAATTAGTTGTGCTCTTGATTAATATATGTTACAACTGTCAATACAATTGTTCAAAATATCACTAATATTACTGAATTGTATAAGACTTTTATGTCTACTATTTCGTCTCGTACCATATTACTGAAGAATTTCCCTCCAAGATTATCACGACTTGGTCCTTATATTTGTGAGTGAATATGGACCGTCCAAGTGAACTCAGCTTCCAAACATTGACCGTTGCTGTAGCCATGACTTACAAAATAGCTATATTAAAATGGAGTTTTGTAATAATTACGCATTCAGATGGAAATAATTGGAACATCTACATTCCTCGTTAATCAAAATAACGTAGTCAATTATGCATCAATTTACTAATATTTAATATATAAAGAATCTGTTCATAAAAGCCTAGCAGTTTAAAGTATGAAAGTATCTCGTATCAAAATTAATCTTCTAATTATTTCTACTTCTCCATCTATAACTGCATTTAGCTTGCCGCTTATTAAATATCAACTCAGAAAATTGAAATAAAATGGTTAGCACTAAAGTGTTAGCAATACTCTTCACTGCTTTCTTCATCTTCTCCAGCTCTATGGAAGTAGCTCATGGCCATGGGCAACAAGCGATGGCACCTTCGCCTTCAACAAGTGATGGCAAGGCAATTGATCAAGGAATTGCTTATCGCCTTATGCTAATCGCGCTTTTAGTTACATATCTTGTTTGCTAAATCTCTTTTTCATTGATTCATACACCGCTGTATATGCGATCTATGAAAAACTAAATGTATATAATTCAATTCTTTTGTAATCATTAATTATAATTTTATACTTGTTTATGGATTTGACAATTGTTTTGTATTAAATTTTATTTGCTAAACTGTCCAAAATATGTACTATGTAATTATCCCCAAACTTCATAGACACAAGGGTCAATGTGACAGGAATAGCGAACAATCATGAATGACATGCGGGACTCAAAGTTCGGGTGACAAGTAAAGGCAATTTGAGATTCTGTAAAAATATTAAAGGAGAAGGTTGCACGTTTAGTATAAAACTCGCCGATGAAATGTAAGTTTTTTTCCTTAATGCTTTAAATAATATTTTCTCTAGTTGTGCAATCATTAACTTATTATTATAATGCTTGTTTTCTTCAAATTTACAGAGTACGCAATTCAAGGTACAATGTTTAATAAAGCTTCAAACAAGTAGTATCTTTTTTAGTATAGAAAGGTTTATTATATTTCTAAAGGAACTGTTAGGCCTGAAAAAAGAATTTAGTACTATAAAAATGAGTATGAGATGACTATAAATGACTACTCATTAAATGAAAGGGTAGATGATGTAAACTCTTTTATATCTGAGATCGTACACAATTTTGTAATGATTAACCAACTTCAAAAATATCATGTAGAAAAGGAAGTTGTAGATAATGCGTCCATATTACTAATTTCTAGTAAATTATTGTTTGTTTGCTTAACAAATTACCTTTTAGATGTAATCGGCCTTGTTCAAAGTGTCTCATCAATCAAAGGTGTTAAAAGAAAAAGCAATAATGAGATCACTGAAAAACGTGATATAACCATTGTCACTATTAGAATCGGCCTGTGTAGTGTCAAGGCCTTACGTTGGCTAGAATCGGCTAGAAAACGCGGCCGATTCTATCCGATTCTAGCCGATGCAATATTGCATTACAAAAACACCAACCCACGAACACTTACTTCATTCTCCTCCCTCCATTTTCTCTACCAAAACCCTCCTCCCCGTCACCCTCCGCAGCCGTCTGCCGTCACCCCTATCTCAAGTCACCATATAGCCCCCGACGCTCTCCAACGCTCTCCGGCATCTCCTTTCTTCCCGATTTCAGTTTGTTTGAGTTATGATTTAAACCCTAAATTTTGAAATTAGTTGATGATAGATTAGAAATTGATGATTGGTTGGTATTATTCGATGATATTATTGTTTTAGATTGGTTTGGAAATATAATTTTGACATTGTCGGCTTGAAATTAGGGAAATTAGGGAAAATAGTTTATTATCAATTTGTAATTGTTGATTATTGCGCATGGGTTGATGTTAATGGTATACATTAGTTTATGATAAAAGGTATTAGTTGATTTAGTATAAAAAAATCTATTGTACTAATTATATGTGTGAACAACTTATTTTAGTTTACATAATCGGCAAATTAAAAATTAAAATAGTTAAACAAAAGTTAAATTACGTTGTAAAATTTCAAATTTAGTTAATAAATATTTAAATAGTTGAATGAATATTGTTAATTATAAAAGTTTTATTTTTTAAACCCCTCAGAGAATTTTTGGCCCCGTCTGACAAGTGTTGTATATGATCGTTATATAGCTGTTCGGTTTTTCACAGAACGGACATCTATATTCATCTGATACAATATTTTTTAGATTTGTCCCTGTATTGGACAAGTTACGAATACAATAAAGTATAATTACATTTTGTAAATCATATCATTTTAACGGTTCACAAAATTTCGATAGCACTTACGTTTTGTTCTTTGTGTACACGTATTTGTGTACGATACAGGGAACAAAGGGGAAGTGCTGCCAAAATTTTGTGAACCGTTTAAAATGATATGATTTACGAAATGTATTTACTTTATTGTATTTGTAATGGGAAGTAGGATGGTCGACCATCAAAGTTAAAACAATAAAGCAAAAAGCAAAAAATAAATCGAATTGATTATTTGGATTAATAAACGATAAACTTTATTGATTATTTGGATTAATAAACGATAAACGATAAAAATAAATCGAATTGATTATCAGGAAAAATGTTCGATTATTTTCTCGACCGTAGTTGGATGTATGAAATCAGAACTGGTATGAAAAGTTCAATAAAGAAACATTTCTGTAATGGTGTATAGGAATTTTGTAACGACCCACAAATCCGTACCCCTGAGTCAACGCTATTCTACAACAATCAACTCAAGATTTACAGAATTGCGAACCATTTTAATTTAAGAAGAGGAGGTAGAAGAAGAGAAAACAGAAAACAACACCAGAATCTAACCATCGCACCAGAATAAAATATAATAAATAATAACAGATCTTTACTCAAACAAATATATATCTGTTTATACATTACATTTATCAGAGTACATCAATCACATATCACATCAATAACATACAACTGATCACATAGCTACTAAACACAGCGGAATATATATATAGAAACAAGTACGTAAATACGTGTCGCCATCCAGCTCGCCTCCTGAGCTCCACAGCATCAATCCTGTATCCTATAATACTCGGTCTGACCCGAGCATCATATAAAACAACACCCGAGTCAGTCTGGAATACCAGCGTGAGGAAATCACACCCAATTGATTATTAAAGTTTCAAAATCCTTTGAAAACAAAGCATCTCGTAAGACCACGCCACAAATAAACATGTCGGGTTTTTACCTTACGATAGCTAAAACATTTCTTATAAAATCCTCTGATATTATAATAGGGTCTATGTACAAATACTTATAAAATAGCCGAAATTATTACATTATTAAATTCCAGCTACTAGCCACAAAGTGGGTAATACAAACAAAACTCGTACAAGGCTCGTAGGAAAAATGGATTTCCAACAATGACTAGGCACTGGGGTACCACCTGTCACAGTACGTGGTCTAGATCACAGTACCGAGGATTACTCCCTTCATCCCCTGCAACACAAGGCCGGACCCATTCCTTACTGAATAGTTCCGAATAAGATCACCCCGCGGTTGGGATCAGCAACCGCCCACTAAGCCGAAATAAAAAGGGACATCTAGACAGGGATGACCTTACTCTCCAGTGGGGGCTACCCACGAAGCCTTGCTGCATATCCCTTGATTTTCAGCCATTCCCATTTGATGAGGCTTGAGGTCAAACGTTACCTTTTTAGAACATACATCTTAGAATGCCCATCGTCCACCTGACGATGTTTTCGCAAGCATTCATCCATACAAGTCCGTCCCGGGTTCGAACGGAACCGAAGGCACTATTCCTACTACATCCATTTTGGAAATATCCTCAGGATTAGTAGCGACTAGCCCTTGCACTTCACTGCTCCATCTTCGACTCCGAACACGTTTTTCGCACGAAAACGTACAGACCGGATCGAAGTGGTTTTCGAGAAATAAATCTCGATCCCGGTCTCTTCGAAACGATCAGCGCATTTGGCCGATATTGATAGTCGGTTATTTAACTATCAATTAATATTCACAAACAATCATCAACCAATAAATAATTCCCAAATTATTTATTAATCCCAAAATATCTTTCCAAGATATATATCTCCAATTCAACCCCTTTTCGAAAACAAATTTCAAAACCAGTTTTCCTTTCCCAAGGTACATTCCCAATTATTATTTCCACTGGAACGCCAAGTACAAACACTTAAGTTTAAATAATTTAAAAACACTATTATAACCTATACTTATAACTTTAAAATTAAAACTTTAAATATTTTATTAAAATAAATATACTTAAAAGTATTTTGAATAAACCACTTTATAAAATATAAACTAAATTTTCTCTTTAAAAACAATACTAAGTTACTTAATATAGTTATAACAATAATAGATTTGGAAAAATATACTTACTTTAAAAATTTGCATTTAGAAATAATAAACTTTCCAAAAACATGCTTTTTTTAAAACAATCTTAAAACCTTAAAATATTTTTGAAAACCATACTTGGCTATCCAGGGAAATACTCTTCTTTTTCCATTTCTTAAAAATAAATCACCATTTATTTTTTAAACAAATCCTCATTCCTTTAATAAATTCCTACCTTGAATTTATAATATAAAATATCCTCCGACATTTTATTCCATTTCATAAACCCAGTTCATAAAGTCCCAAAATCTCACTTCACTGTAAATTTCAATTTCAACACTTAAATCAATTTTACAATTGATTTCTATTTACTTTATTTTGAAATAAATTTCCTTTCTTCATTTATGTCAAAATTCATTGACCTTCAGATTTAATTTCTAAATTATGTTTTAAAATCTTTTAAACTGAAAATACCAATTTTAGATTTCCCAACTTCCTTATTTACCTTTAATTTAATCCTTAGATTTAAAATAATGACTTTATTTCACTTTAGTTCCAAAATTTGTTATTCCCCTGTTAATTAACTTTCTCATATTCCATATTTTGTTAGATTTTAGAAATCACTCTATTTTAATTTATTCTTATTTTCTTATTAGATTTATTTCAATTCACTTGAATTATTTACTTAAGATTTTACTCTTTTATTACTTTTCAAAAATCCAATTCTATAGATTTTGGTAACTCATTATACTGAGTTTATCAATCCAACCATGCTATCCCATATTCCAATTATCCATAAATCAATCACAGGATATCAAATATTCGTCACACAGATTATTAAATAATCTAATTAAATTTGAGGAATCCAGTTGGATCCCTCCAACCTGTTTCCCTGCATCCACAGATGTTCGCACAATACCAATTCCATATATATATTATTTGACATTCAACCAATTCCACCATTCAACCAATTATTTAAATTTAATCCATTTAAATTAAAATTATTATTCAGCTGAGTGAGATTAACTCACCTTTGCTCCCTTGAATTTGCAAATCCATTTCATTCTCGACTAGTTTCTTCCCGATTTTGACCTTGAATAACAATTTATATGATTTCATTAATATTTGAAATATCCGAGTAAATCGAATAATTAATTTCTCATTAGATAGAATTAATTAACAGATTATTTTAGTTTTTAACAAATCTTCCTTATCAATTTCTAAAAACTAAATAAGCTAATCAAATAAATTAAACGCCTTCAATAAACTATTTTATCAACCCTATTAAATTATATCTTATTATTATTATTTTTCTCTTCACTTTCAATTGCATATGAAAAATAATTCGTATAGGTTTTAAAAATCAAATCTTCATATATAACTTCCAACATCTTAAATTTCTTTTTATTTATTAAGTTTTAACTAACAAATTGATTTATCCAAATAATTTCCCCTCTTAAAACTTTTAATAGCTAAAATAAATTTAAACAAGTTAGTTAAACAATTTAATTCCAAAATACATTATTTTCAATAAATAACCAAAATAATAATTTTACTCTTCGCTGTAAGTATAAACCTCAAATCTGAAAATAAATAGTTTTATGTATCTTGCTTTAAGAATAATTTCTGCAATATAAATTTATGTCCTACATAAATATACATATTTATATATATATATATGAAAGATGAAAATCGATACCTATATATATACATTACTGTCTATCATGATATATATATTTTTCCCCTTTTTTTTTTTTACGCAAATAACTCAAATCAGAGGAAGAGAATACCTCGCCGACGAATTGAACATCGCCATGGTCTGCCGCAGCCAGGGCCTTGCTTTCGAATCGCGATACCCATCAGATCTCGGCCTCGATTCTCCTCGCGTGCCAACATCCACGCAAGCGCACGCGATGACGATTACGTGCCCTACCTCATGCGACTTCGCTCCTCGTACCTCTCCTCAAATCGCGATTTAGTTTCGAATTTCGTGGTCGCTGCTCGAGTACCCTGCGACCTCCCTGACTTCGATCGATTTTGATTCGATTTTTTTTTTTATTATTTTTTTTTTTTTTTAATACTGTTCGTCGAACTGAAGGAGAGGGGAGGAGAAAGGTTTATCGGCCATTGATTTCAACATAGGGTTTCGATTTGTTTGAAATAAAGATGGAAAAAGAATCAGGATCGAACGAAAAGGAAGAGGGTTCAGACCTAAACTCGTTTTCTTATTTAACGAGAGGGTTAGCCGAAGTACGAGTAATATCCCCTTTTTTTCAATAAGCTTACGAACGAAGCCTTACTATTATATTTTATTTTACTTTTGAATCTTCCAGTGGAAGGCTGCGTGTTAAAGTGAAAGGAAAGCAATGATTTGAATGTATTTAACCAGAATATTATAATAGATTTAAACTTGAATTATTATTTTTTTCGTTAAAATTTTCAACGCGTTTACACGTCGAATGCTCACACAACAACTCCAAATACTACGAAAATTGAAATCCGATAATAATTCAATATTACGGATCCAATGGAACTGGTTTCATCGAATTCCGAGACTGTGCCTCGGAAGGCTATTTTTAAATTCAGTTTAAACTATAAAATTTCAAAACTTAACCAAACGCTTTCAAATTCAATTTTAATAGTTTTATCACCTTCAGTATTATTAATATAAATTTTCCAATCCTTTAAACTATTTTTAACCGGCTTAAAGCTCCAGATTCATTAATTTACCAATTCTGATAATTAAGTTCAACAATTAATTATCTAATAATTATTCATATTTGAAATTCAAGTTAATAATTAACTTTCGAATATTTAAAATTAATTAAATATTCCCATTTCATATGTCTAAAAATTCCGGGTCGTCACATTCCTCCCCCCTTAAAAGAATTTCGTCCCCGAAATTACTAGTTAGGAAGAATGATCCATAACCCACCACTGTTTCTCAACCCAAACAATTTTTAACAACTTAGCAAACAAATCTTTTTATCGAAGACACTCTAACTCTATCCTAGCCTTTGAACTTATCCATAACCCTTAAACCATATTACTTACTTATCAATTCAAATCTTAAATTTGAATTTAAAATTTAAATTATCAAAATTTTCTCAAAAATTTTTTAACTCTCTAAATTTCCGAAAAATTTCGCCAGCGTCTCTTTTGCGCGGCTAGCTCGGTACTACTACAAAAATGGCTCTACGGCCTCCCAAATCCAAAAAGAAAACAAAAGGCCAAGTGGCTAGATCCAGAAACCCAATCAAAATCTCATATAGAAATTTAAACACATACCTTTTTGTTGGGCCATTTAAATTTTATCTTCTGAAATCAAACATCAATTTCCTTCTTCTTTTAAAACACCTGTATATCCTGTTATAGCAATAATGTCCATCCACAACATTCAAAATCATTTGCAGTTTTTTTTTTACAAAAGTTCCAATATTTGCTTCATTTAAGCCCGTACGATGTACATATACCATTCGTACGCAATAACCAATTCGATCGCTCACTCGATCACAAAATTTCATTTCCGAACTAGTATCGTCCACCCGACTTCCTAGTGCGGACTCAGATCTGGTTTCTTGATCAGAAACCATCATTCTCCTTGCACAGTCATAACTATGATAGAGAATTTCCAGAATCAATCAACAATCCATATCCAGGTTCGCCGTCGAAAATCGAGTGAAAAATCCTAACTCGGATCGATATAACTATCTCGAAATTCTGTGCTAGAATTCTGGATCAATATAGCTATGCGAATAAATAATATACGTACATCCTACGTATAATTTTAATTGATTATCAATTATATCAATTTCCTCTTTATTCACATTTATTTCGATTGTTGTCCACTTTTCCCACAATCACATTCACAACTATCAGTTTCAACCGTTATTAAATTATTCACTTGGCATAATTTCCCTCAATACCAAATTACTTAAGAATTTCACCAAACTTCTTAAGTTCAATATAAATAGTTTACATACCTCTTATGTTTATTTTCACTTCACTATTGAAGTTCACATTCAATTCTAATCACCTTTGCCCTTACAATTCCATTTGATTTTAATTTGGCTTTCATTTTGAATATTTAGTTAGTTGCACTTACTAATTAATTTAAATTTTCAATTAAATTTTATTTGCAAACTTTACTTTCTTTAGTTTCTTCAATTCCACTTTCTTTACATTCACATTTTCAATTAGATTTCAATTATTTAGCTCCAATTCCATTTGCTTACAAATCAAATCATTTACCGTTAGTGAACATTTTCAAAAAATTTCTAACTCCCAAAATTTACGGAAAATTTTGGCAAAGTCTCCCTTGTACGGAGGGACTTCTGCGATATCGCAGGATGCACAAAAACATATATACATCGGCCTCAGGCCGGAAATCAATATACATCGACCCACACGGTCGGAAAACAGAAAAAACAGTTCATATTTCCTATTTGTATTGCGTAGGCGTACCTTATTTAGCATTTTTAAGCAAGCGGCTATTTATTTAAGCAATTAGTGCGGCAAAACCCGCCAAACGGCTTCCAACAACCTGTACTAACTCAATTTAAACAAGTAAGAGACAAGTATACAAAGTTTATTAACATTTCAATTCATTTCAATAACTAAAACATAGATTCTATAACCAATGCACCTTATATACTTCCATAAGCACATATGAAATGTTTCGACATTTATTTTAAAGGCTTTCAATCAATATTCAACCCATTTTATCCAATTCCAATAGTTTACAATTCATTTGATTATAAAAAGCAAATTTATTTAATCTCATCTTCGTCGAACAACCAATTTCTTATACAACTTGACAATATTCAAGTAGATAGACAATCATCGATTAATTCCAACTCATTTTGCATCTAATTCCATTCCATTCTTAATTTTTACAAACCATACAATTTCATTATTAAATTATAATTCAACTTCCATTATATTCGATTCTCAATTTATTGAAATAATATCCATGCACATATTTAACTTGTTATATGCTATTGGATTTTGTTTACAACTCAAATCATTTCTATTGTAATCCAATTCCAAACAGCTTCACTTTATCTTTAATTTACTTACAATTCCATGCTGAATGTATATGTATAACTCAAGCTTCGCTTTTAGATTTTATCATTTATTCACAACTCAAATTTTTATTAACCAATTCGAATTCCATTTCCACATTCCATTAATAAATCTTGGAACATTCCATATTACTTACGTCGAATATTCATCCCATAACTTATTGACAAACCAAACATTTGTCACCACAATTGATATTCAACATACATTTAATCAATATTTGATTTTTATTTCAAAATCTCTTTATCTATTTACTGGAGTTCGACCTATTTATTTTATAAGTTCAGTTTTGGATTTTCATTCACTTCCCAGAATTCAAAACTATTTTATTTTGGCTTATTTATTCGAATTCTAAATTTTATAATTCACAATCTTATTCATATCCATATTTCATCTATTTATAATCAATCTCATTCATATTTTACCCTTTTTAACTTGGGATTATACATTTTCTTTATTCAATATATTTCTATTATTACACAAACATTTTTTTTTTACATAAGATTCCAGAATTTAAATAATTCTCAAAATTTCAAAATCACTTTTGAAATCAACTATATCCAAAAATCCTTTGCATTTCCAAACCAAATTCAACTTCTTGCAAACAAACACCGATCCAAAATCATTCAGGTAGCAATCCCTCTCTTGGAAACTCGAAAATGAACACCGATGATGTCGCGATCATCATTGGAATTATTTTCCAGCGTCCGAAAGAGAATTAGATGCTTTTATCTCTTTAAAATCCCTTTCAAATATTTTTAAATTCCAAATCAAAAATATTTCCGAAATAATACCACTATTATTTCTCCGAACTTTTTGAAAATCATTTCCAAATCCAAAGGAATTTAAACCTTTCCCAAATTCCCATATTTGAAATCCATCCCGATTTATTTTCAAATATTTCTCTGGAATCCTATTCCCAATTATAAATCACATTTATAATTTATGTTTTCAAATTTCATTTTGTTACATAAATTTATTCTTCAACTTTGGTTATAAGTTTTCAATTACTTATTCAATTTTTTACACTTAAATGATAAAATTTTAATATTATCACTCCTTAACAACCAAGCATCCAAATACTATAATATTTTACAAAAATTTATTTTCTTTATATACAAAAATAATTTGGGTAAAATTATTTCATTTACCCTATTTTAAAACAATACTGTGTCGAATTGTTCTACTCAAGCATTTAGAGATTCCTATCAATAACGTTAATTACTCGTATTGACCAGAATCCATAAACTACTCAATAAACCAATCAACACAATATAAAACAATTTTATATTCACTAACAAATACGCGCTCATATCTATTTATACGCTCAAACCCATTCTAGAGTACTATCGACTCTATTTCATGAGTAATTCCCACCAGAGCCAAGGTTGTCGCCAACCTAAGCTCTGATACCAACTGTAACGACCCACAAATCCGTACCCCTGAGTCAACGCTATTCTACAACAATCAACTCAAGATTTACAGAATTGCGAACCATTTTAATTTAAGAAGAGGAGGTAGAAGAAGAGAAAACAGAAAACAACACCAGAATCTAACCATCGCACCAGAATATAATATAATAAATAATAACAGATCTTTACTCAAACAAATATATATCTGTTTATACATTACATTTATCAGAGTACATCAATCACATATCACATCAATAACATACAACTGATCACATAGCTACTAAACACAGCGGAATATATATATAGAAACAAGTACGTAAATACGTGTCGCCATCCAGCTCGCCTCCTGAGCTCCACAGCATCAATCCTGTATCCTATAATACTCGGTCTGACCCGAGCATCATATAAAACAACACCCGAGTCAGTCTGGAATACCAGCGTGAGAAAATCACACCCAATTGATTATTAAAGTTTCAAAATCCTTTGAAAACAAAGCATCTCGTAAGACCACGCCACAAATAAACATGTCGGGTTTTTACCTTACGATAGCTAAAACATTTCTTATAAAATCCTCTGATATTATAATAGGGTCTATTTACAAATACTTATAAAATAGCCGAAATTGTTACATTATTAAATTCCAGCTACTAGCCACAAAGTGGGTAATACAAACAAAACTCGTACAAGGCTCGTAGGAAAAATGGATTTCCAACAATGACTAGGCACTGGGGTACCACCTGTCACAGTACGTGGTCTAGATCACAGTACCGAGGATTACTCCCTTCATCCCCTGCAACACAAGGCCGGACCCATTCCTTACTGAATAGTTCCGAATAAGATCACCCCGCGGTTGGGATCAGCAACCGCCCACTAAGCCGAAATAAAAAGGGACATCTAGACAGGGATGACCTTACTCTCCAGTGGGGGCTACCCACGAAGCCTTGCTGCATATCCCCTGATTTTCAGCCATTCCCATTTGATGAGGCTTGAGGTCAAACGTTACCTTTTTAGAACATACATCTTAGAATGCCCATCGTCCACCTGACGATGTTTTCGCAAGCATTCATCCATACAAGTCCGTCCCGGGTTCGAACGGAACCGAAGGCACTATTCCTACTACATCCATTTTGGAAATATCCTCAGGATTAGTAGCGACTAGCCCTTGCACTTCACTGCTCCATCTTCGACTCCGAACACGTTTTTCGCACGAAAACGTACAGACCGGATCGAAGTGGTTTTCGAGAAATAAATCTCGATCCCGGTCTCTTCGAAACGATCAGCGCATTTGGCCGATATTGATAGTCGGTTATTTAACTATCAATTAATATTCACAAACAATCATCAACCAATAAATAATTCCCAAATTATTTATTAATCCCAAAATATCTTTCCAAGATATATATCTCCAATTCAACCCCTTTTCGAAAACAAATTTCAAAACCAGTTTTCCTTTCCCAAGGTACATTCCCAATTATTATTTCCACTGGAACGCCAAGTACAAACACTTAAGTTTAAATAATTTAAAAACACTATTATACCTATACTTATAACTTTAAAATTAAAACTTTAAATATTTTATTAAAATAAATATACTTAAAAGTATTTTGAATAAACCACTTTATAAAATATAAACTAAATTTTCTCTTTAAAAACAATACTAAGTTACTTAATATAGTTATAACAATAATAGATTTGGAAAAATATACTTACTTTAAAAATTTGCATTTAGAAATAATAAACTTTCCAAAAACATGCTTTTTTTAAAACAATCTTAAAACCTTAAAATATTTTTGAAAACCATACTTGGCTATCCAGGGAAATACTCTTCTTTTTCCATTTCTTAAAAATAAATCACCATTTATTTTTTAAACAAATCCTCATTCCTTTAATAAATTCCTACCTTGAATTTATAATATAAAATATCCTCCGACATTTTATTCCATTTCATAAACCCAGTTCATAAAGTCCCAAAATCTCACTTCACTGTAAATTTCAATTTCAACACTTAAATCAATTTTACAATTGATTTCTATTTACTTTATTTTGAAATAAATTTCCTTTCTTCATTTATTTCAAAATTCATTGACCTTCAGATTTAATTTCTAAATTATGTTTTAAAATCTTTTAAACTGAAAATACCAATTTTAGATTTCCCAACTTCCTTATTTACCTTTAATTTAATCCTTAGATTTAAAATAATGACTTTATTTCACTTTAGTTCCAAAATTTGTTATTCCCCTGTTAATTAACTTTCTCATATTCCATATTTTGTTAGATTTTAGAAATCACTCTATTTTAATTTATTCTTATTTTCTTATTAGATTTATTTCAATTCACTTGAATTATTTACTTAAGATTTTACTCTTTTATTACTTTTCAAAAATCCAATTCTATAGATTTTGGTAACTCATTATACTGAGTTTATCAATCCAACCATGCTATCCCATATTCCAATTATCCATAAATCAATCACAGGATATCAAATATTCGTCACACAGATTATTAAATAATCTAATTAAATTTGAGGAATCCAGTTGGATCCCTCCAACCTATTTCCCTGCATCCACAGATGTTAGCACAATACCAATTCCATATATATATTATATGACATTCAACCAATTCCACCATTCAACCAATTATTTAAATTTAATCCATTTAAATTAAAATTATTATTCAGCTGAGTGAGATTAACTCACCTTTGCTCCCTTGAATTTGCAAATCCATTTCATTCTCGACTAGTTTCTTCCCGATTTTGACCTTGAATAACAATTTATATGATTTCATTAATATTTGAAATATCCGAGTAAATCGAATAATTAATTTCTCATTAGATAGAATTAATTAACAGATTATTTTAGTTTTTAACAAATCTTCCTTATCAATTTCTAAAAACTAAATAAGCTAATCAAATAAATTAAACGCCTTCAATAAACTATTTTATCAACCCTATTAAATTATATCTTATTATTATTATTTTTCTCTTCACTTTCAATTGCATATGAAAAATAATTCGTATAGGTTTTAAAAATCAAATCTTCATATATAACTTCCAACATCTTAAATTTCTTTTTATTTATTAAGTTTTAACTAACAAATTGATTTATCCAAATAATTTCCCCTCTTAAAACTTTTAATAGCTAAAATAAATTTAAACAAGTTAGTTAAACAATTTAATTCCAAAATACATTATTTTCAATAAATAACCAAAATAATAATTTTACTCTTCGCTGTAAGTATAAACCTCAAATCTGAAAATAAATAGTTTTATGTATCTTGCTTTAAGAATAATTTCTGCAATATAAATTTATGTCCTACATAAATATACATATTTATATATATATATATGAAAGATGAAAATCGATACCTATATATATACATTACTGTCTATCATGATATATATATTTTTCCCCTTTTTTTTTTTACGCAAATAACTCAAATCAGAGGAAGAGAATACCTCGCCGACGAATTGAACATCGCCATGGTCTGCCGCAGCCAGGGCCTTGCTTTCGAATCGCGATACCCATCAGATCTCGGCCTCGATTCTCCTCGCGTGCCAACATCCACGCAAGCGCACGCGATGACGATTACGTGCCCTACCTCATGCGACTTCGCTCCTCGTACCTCTCCTCAAATCGCGATTTAGTTTCGAATTTCGTGGTCGCTGCTCGAGTACCCTGCGACCTCCCTGACTTCGATCGATTTTGATTCGATTTTTTTTTTTTTTTTTTTTTTTTTTTAATACTGTTCGTCGAACTGAAGGAGAGGGGAGGAGAAAGGTTTATCGGCCATTGATTTCAACATAGGGTTTCGATTTGTTTGAAATAAAGATGGAAAAAGAATCAGGATCGAACGAAAAGGAAGAGGGTTCAGACCTAAACTCGTTTTCTTATTTAACGAGAGGGTTAGCCGAAGTACGAGTAATATCCCTTTTTTTTCAATAAGCTTACGAACGAAGCCTTACTATTATATTTTATTTTACTTTTGAATCTTCCAGTGGAAGGCTGCGTGTTAAAGTGAAAGGAAAGCAATGATTTGAATGTATTTAACCAGAATATTATAATAGATTTAAACTTGAATTATTATTTTTTTCGTTAAAATTTTCAACGCGTTTACACGTCGAATGCTCACACAACAACTCCAAATACTACGAAAATTGAAATCCGATAATAATTCAATATTACGGATCCAATGGAACTGGTTTCATCGAATTCCGAGACTGTGCCTCGGAAGGCTATTTTTAAATTCAGTTTAAACTATAAAATTTCAAAACTTAACCAAACGCTTTCAAATTCAATTTTAATAGTTTTATCACCTTCAGTATTATTAATATAAATTTTCCAATCCTTTAAACTATTTTTAACCGGCTTAAAGCTCCAGATTCATTAATTTACCAATTCTGATAATTAAGTTCAACAATTAATTATCTAATAATTATTCATATTTGAAATTCAAGTTAATAATTAACTTTCGAATATTTAAAATTAATTAAATATTCCCATTTCATATGTCTAAAAATTCCGGGTCGTCACAAATTTATTAGATTCGTTAAATCTAATAATCATAATAACGAAGAACTCGTCGCCCGTGTAGTAAGTGCAAACATTTGAAGCATTGGAAAGCAGATATAGTTGAAGTACATTTGTATAAAAATGGTTTTGTGTCGAATTATTACTTGTGGGATCGTCATGGAGAACTTCTTGCACCCACACCAAAACTTGTAGCGTTAGATGACAATAATGTTACGACGAATCCAATAGAAAATATGGTGGAAGATGCAGCACGATCAATATTTCCAATGTTTGATCAAGATGACGATGAAGATGTAAATGTCGAAAAAGAACCGAATGTGGGAGCTAAAAAATATATGATTTATTGGACTCTGCTAAAAGGCCATTGTGGGATGGTGATCCAACACAAGGAATTGATGTTTATTGACAACCATTGATCGAAGAGTTGAAAACGCTATGGGATGAAGGAGTTGAAACGTACGACATTTCGAGAGAAAAGAATTTTCGTATGTTCGCTTCTTTGTTGTGGACTATTAGTGATTTTTCTGCATACGGGATGCTTTCAGGTTGGAGTACGGTTGGTTGTCTAGCTTGTCCTTATTGCATGAAAGAAACACGAGCGTTTTCGCTACGATATGCAAAGAAAATTTCTTGGTTTGATTGTCATCGGTGTTTTCTCCATCTCAATCATCCTTTTAGAAGAGATAGAAAAAACTTTATAGCTAACAGAGAAGAGAGTATGCAACCACCGAAAATTTGGTCAAGCGAAGAGATATATGAAATTGTAAAGGAGTATCTGAAGATATATAAAACCGGAGTGCAAACTGAAATTCCAGGTAAATCAGACATTCATAATTGGTGCAAAAAAGTATATTTTGGCAGTTACCCTACTGGAAAGATCTCCTACTCCGACATAATATTGACGTGATGCACAATGAAAAAACGTGTTTGATAATGTGTTTGATACAGTTATGAATGTGAAGGGGAAAACAAAGGACGATTTGAAATTCAAGACTTGATATAGCACACTTTTGTAAACGTCCCGAACTTTATATGAAACCCAATGACAATAAAAAAACCAAAGCATGCTATGAGTTAGACAGTAAGCAAGTAAAACTCATGCTGAAGTAGGTGGAAGCACTAAGATGTCCTGATGGGATTTCTTCTAATCTTCGTAGATGTGTTGAATTTAAAAACAATAAATTGAGTGGGATGAAAAGTCACGATTGCCATATTATGATGGAATATTTATTACCCGTGATTCTCAAAGAATTGCTGCCCGTAAAAGTATGGAGCGTTACAACAGAATTAAGTTTGTTTATAAACAACTTTGTTCGACGACGTTAAAAGTCGACCGTATACGTAGACTTGAAGTAGAAATTCCTATACTGCTCTGCAAGCTGGAAAAAATATTTCCGTCGGGTTTCTTTAATGTAATGGAGCATCTAGCTGTTCATCTTCCATCCGAAGCACTTCTTAGAGGTCCTGTTCAATATGGTTGGATGTATCCATTTGAGAGGTAATATTGAACATTGGCAATATTTATGTTAGTTTAAAATTCAGTTTTATATACCTAAATTTAAAATAAATTTGTAATAGGTACTTGAATCATTTGAAGAAAAAAATTAGGCAAAAATCACGAGTTGAAGGTTCGATTTGCAAATCATATCTTGAAGAAGAAACTTCATTCTTTCTCTCTCATTATTTTAGTGATCATGTGAACTTATCATTTGTAAGTGTTCCTCGTAATGAAGAAGTCGTTGAACACGATTCTTCTGAAGCAATGTTATCTATTTTTAGACAACATGGCCGACATACTGGAAAATGTGTGGAAATATGGTTAGACGATAGAGGTCACCATGTAGCACACACATATGTTCCTCTAAATTGTCCAGAAGTTGCACCATTTGTCATGTAATTATAAATTCATATATAATTCAATTATACTTACATATTAATTATATTAAAACATATTACATATTTGCAGTATATACGAATCACTGCATCCATTTGGCGATCTCGGTAAAGAATTTTCTAAATGGTTTTCAAATTACGTTTATGATCCAATAAACTGTGTCGTTGACGAAGGATTATGACATCTTGCGATCGGACCAAAAAGAAATGTCAAGAGGTATCCAATATTCTTCGTCAATGGATTTAAATTCAACACCAAAGATTACGGTGCCGAAAATTTGACATATAACAGCGGTGTATTTGTCAAAGGTAGTGACGATCCAGATGAGCATAAAAAGATTTTTATGGCATCTTAACACAGGTTTTAGAGTTGACATATTACATACGACTTGTAGAAAAAGTTTTTTTATTTAAATGCAACTGGTTTAGCAATGTTCCTGGTACTGGAATCAACGTGCACAAAGATTATAAACTTATTGAAATAAAACATACCTCACATTACTATAAGTATGATCCTTTCGTATTAGCCAAGCAAGCGTTATAGGTTTATTTGCTCCGTGTCCATCCTTGAAAAGAGATAAAGCGGATGGGTCGGTTGTTTTTAAAAAAAGGCAAAATTTACATTTGTCAGAAATAATATTCCAGACGAAACAACGTATCAAGCGGATCTTGAGCCAAATACTGAAGTAATAATAACCGATGACATTGATGTAGGGTTGTTGAATGATAAATCAAATGTTTTGGTAGATGCATTTGAAAGTGTTGAAGAAAATGATATAGAGTACGAGACCGAGTCTGAATCAGAGAACGACGAAGACTGATAATTTTAAATATTTGAATTGCATGTTGTATAATGTATTTTTATGACATACGTAATATTTAGAGTCTGAATATGACATATGTAAATATTTGAATTGCATGTTGTATAATGTATTTTTATGACATATGTAATATTTAAAGTCTGAATCAAGTGGAATGTTTTATGCGATGATATGATATGTTTTGATATGATATGATATGTTCTTATATGATATACGATACATGATATGATATGTTTGTGGCAGATATGTCTTAAAGGAGACACGGAAGTAGGTCTGAGCCTTCTCCTTCTCCTATCGCAGGTGCCAGTGGTAGTGCGTCGGATTTACGCCCCGTTGCTGAGTTAGTTTCGAAGACGGCAGGGTAAGTATCAAATATATTTCAAGTATATTATTTAAAATATATTAAATATGTACATCAAAATTTATACAGGGGCTTTGAGGTGGAGCCTTCTGATTTCATTTTACAAACGTCGTGACAGGCGTTTATGAGTAGGATGTCCAACTGTTGGCCACGGTGGGATGACATCCCAGCGCCTGTAAAGAACGCAATATGGACAGATTTGATGGTAATTAAGTAATAATTTTTATTTTATTTGAATGTCAATAGAATGTTTATAATTCAAGTTAATTTCAACATGGAGGCTGCCGTACGTGTTGAGACCCAGGATCTGGATGTGTTTAGAAATCATTGGAATCAAAAAATGAATTTTTTTTTGTAGAAACACATTAACTAAAGTAAAGAGCGCGGGAAAAAAGCCAAGTTGGATGAGCGCTGACGTATATAGTGAGTTTCTTTGGCTCTGGGATACTCCTGAATTCAAAGTAAGCTATCCACTTTCGAATTGTAATTTAAATTTTTTAAGATTTCGTATATTAGTTGCATTAATATAGTTAACCTTGTGTTTAAATGTACAGGAAATATCAGCGCGGAATCGCGAAAACAAGAATAAGAATCCTGTTGTACATCGTGGTGGCTCGAAATCTTTTCAGCAACATAAAAACGAATTGGTAAATTTATAAATTGTGTTTATAAATATTTGTAACATTATTTAATCATATTGGTAACATTGTTTATTCATATGTACATTTTTAGTCTAAGAAGTACAATCGCGCGCCTACGATGGCTAAGTTGTTTACTGCCACACATGCGGTAGAGGAGATAGACGAGGAAGGAAATGTTTCATATAGATGGACAGACGCAAATCTCAATCTGTAATGGTAAACATGCTTATCCGTAATGATAGTGTTTGATAATACTTTATTTCACAGCTAAAAAATCGCATATTAATTTTTTTTTTGTCAAACTTTTATTTATAATCGCAGGAGTCATATGAGGCGGACCGGACACCTGTGGCGCAGACCAGCGGACGTGAGAAGTTGACCGTTGAGGAGTCAAACCATATTTGTGACGCCATTGTAGATCCGCCTACGCGAAATAGGCGATATAGTTATGGAAATATGGAGGTAAACTGCTTCATTAACTAATATATACATTTAATATGATATGAAGCATAAAATATAACTAGCTATTAACTATTTCACAGGCGATATCGTCACTGAGGGCTTACAGGAGATCCCAGGAAGAGGAAGAGATAGCTTTTTGCATCAGCAGGTTGTGGAGATCAATGACTGACGGAAGAGCACTGCTTTTGCACAGCAGCTCGATGCGCATATCGCGGCATACCTGGCAGAGCATGGAAGAATGCCTGGAGAGGATGCGTCTGGAGATGATGAGTAGGTAAGGTTGTTTTGTGTTGAACTTATTGTGTTGTTTTGTGTTGAATTTATTGTTGTCTGATGTATGATGATGAGTAGGACAATGATGTATGATTTTTTTGATAGTACTTATATGTATTGTTGCGTATGATCTATATTAGTGAACGTTGTGTTTGATTGATGAGTTTTTGGATATATAGTTGTTGTTTGATGGAAAATTGTGAATGTTATATTTGATTGATGAGAGGTTGGTGTTATACTTGTGTTGGAAGATTGAATGTTGTTATAGTTCGATGGAAATTGTTTATATTGTGGTTCGAAGGCGCAAACAGCAGCTGTTTATAAACAGGTGAACTTAGGCTTGCGTCGGTAGTGACGGCTAGCGACGGCTTTGTGGTTACAGGATGACATCGGCTGGTGACGGCTAGTGACGGCTTTATGGTTACAGGATTGCGTCGGCTAGAATCAGCTTGTTACGACAAATAGAATTTTGAAAAAAATGGCCACGTGGATATAGCCGTCACTTTCCGACACTACAGTGGTGACGAAGCTGACGCAAAAGCCGACTCGAATGCTAGGTGGCGACGTCTACTTTTGTGTCGGTTTTTAGAATCGACTTGCGTCGGCCAGCGACGGCCGGCGTCGGTTATTAGCCAACGCAAATGCTGGTTTTCCTTGTTGTGTGTAGTTGATTTGTAAGTAAACATATTATACTAATTAATTTGTTTCATCAAAATATTTGTGCTTGGATTTAAATTGTAGAACAAAACTGTTAATGTCACATTATGGGGAAAACCTGCTATGGAAGTAGGCTCCAAACTGCTAGAAATGTTTGATGAAGCTTCTATAGGGGCTATTAAATATGTTAAAGTTGGAAATTTTCAAGGTAAAAAAACATTCAGTTTTTTATATCCTTACCATGCCATCATTTTTAAGATCTTTTATTGTTACGCAGGTTTATCTTTATTGACATTAAGTAAAAGCAATTTAGCTATAAACCCGGATATACCAGAAACTAGAATTTGGTACGATCATGAAGGCAAAAATGCTAATATAACATCTACTAATTATGACATGGTTATTCTTTCTCATATAACAAACAATTCAACATTACGTCATGATATGGTCGGCCCTCATCATTTCAAATTATAACATACATTAGTAATTTCATATCTACTACTTTTTCCCCCATACAGTCTGTATTCTTCAGTGATTTGCTTACATTATTTGCATTTAGAGTCAAATATTGTAGTATCGAGCCCGTAAGAGTTGCAACAAAAAGGTAATTAAAGCTGTAAGATCAAATTATTGGGGCGAAGCATGCCAACAGAATGGAAGTACTTGTATTTTGAGGTAAAAATTTATAGTTAAGTATATAAAGTAACCGTTAATATATGTAATAATATGTTTGTGTAATGCAGATATATCATGATAATGAAAATTAATGATTCATCCATCGAAGCTTTGATTTTTGTTTTGAACCACCAGAGAGGAAATCATAGGTTGTAGTGCTGATGACCTTTATAAGATTAAAAATAATGAAGATGAAATGTATACAAACAAAAAGTAAAGAAGTTGTTATGGCTCCCTTGTCTTTTCAGGGTTGGCGTTACCCAGATTGAGTACATAAATGAAAAAAAATAAAAGATCACTGTTATGTCTCAATCGGTCATAGACTATCCGGTTGAAGCAAGTTTCTTGTTGGAAAAAATATTAACAATGACGGAGTTCAAAATTTAGTTTTTTTTCCAACAATGTTAGTTTATTAATATTATTTTCATTTCAGTGGTGTTAGTTTTTTTCTAAGTATTTTTGTTTCAGCAACGTTAGTTTTTGAATAACAATGGAACTTTTAGGTAATTTATTTAAATGCCATAGTTCGATAATATTTGATTCATTTATTACATTTATTCTTTATTTTTTATCTTCTTTATTTAAATATTCACAAATATGACTATATGTTTTGAGCTACTATTTATTTGATTTTTCCTTCATTTTTTAAATCCAACAATGATTTAGAGCTACAAAGAAGCTCAAAATTAAGAGTATATTGATTCTTCTTAATATAAAATATATGTATATATATACCTACGAGTGATTCATAAGAACAAATTGATAAGAGATCCTTAGTATCAAGTTGGATTACGTGTACAATTCTTATTTTAATCGGATTACTCTTTTTCAATTACATTTTTTAATGCATTTAATTTTTCATCAAATTCATAATTAAGAAAAACAATTAACAAATACTTTTTTCCTTTCATATTTTAAAACTTAATGAATAGTCTTCCTACTGTTGTGTGGTTATACTAGTATGAAAATGGCTTAATATGTGACCTATATACAGCGGCGAGTTTCTGCAATGCTACGTCGACGTTTAAACTTTCAAATTATGACTACACAAATTATTTGATTAAATATTTTCCCCCCTTGAATTTGGCTGTTTTGATTAGTAAATAAATAAATAAATAAATAGGATGTATAAAGCATGGGCAATATTGTATTTGGTCAAATTTATTGTGCTTGATCGAATCCTGCTACAATTGTTAATTATACTAATTTTGGAGTTTTTTAAAAGTAGTGTTGATTTACTCGTCATAAGTACACAAATGATGATGATTTGATCAATGTGCCTCATCAACTTTTCTTTTGTGCCAAGTCCAGCTGATTTAACTACCAAGACATTAGTAGAATACTGGAAAAAAATTGTAAATGCTTCCACACCCAAGTAATATTGGTCCAGAATTTATTTAATTAAAAGTGTACCAGAAGTAAAGAGCACATGGATAAGTAACTAGGCATCAAGTTCATAAAAATATTTAATCATGGTTGTTTTTATAATTTTTAATGCATCATGGTGTACCATTAAAATGGAAATACATCCTTGGACTTCTTTTTCTCAGTCTCAACAGTAGAACTGTGAATCGTAGATACTTATAAAGTGAGATGATATATCAGGTGGTTGTAAGTTGTTTGGATGATGGCACTTCAACAATTGTATTTCGAATCACAGATTCCAATAAGTCCATGGGAGAACTCGTGCATGCATTCAAAACCATGGTTCAAAATTCTGTTTTTTGTTTTCGTTCCGATCATCTGATAATTTTAAAATTTCGGTTCCATTTTGGAATTTACGAAGATTTCGTTCTAATTTTAGTTTGTAGATTCTGGTATTTTTATTGTAAATATTCAATAGTAATACAAATTCATGGTCATTTTCAAATTATATAGAAGACACAAAACATACGACTTATAACAAATTTAATATCAAAATCTATTTCTTTGAGTATCTAATGAATTATTGTCAATGTTTTCTTATCACCACTGACCGTTGATCAATTACCCGAAGCTATAAGTAATTTTCAAATAAGGTTTATACAAATTATTTTGTCATTCCAAACCATCAACTAGCTAATTTCAATTTACTTGAAAAAAGCAACTACTTATTGGAAACCAAATAATAAAAAAAGGCAATCATTAAACAGCCCAGCTAATAAAGTAACAACTATAAATTTATAGCCCAGCCCAAGTTAGCAATCCCCTCACCTAAAACATCGCACTTTCTTCTTCCTGTTTTAACCACGTACCCTAAAATTTCAAATCGATGAAGCAAAAACATATAGGCGATACATGCTAAATTCCGAGCCTTTATTGTAGAATGTCCCTACTTCGTGTAATGTCCCACATCGCCTAATATGGTACGGGCGATGACTATATAACCAACTAGACACCCTCCCCTTACAAACTAGCTTTTGGAGGTAAGTTCTACCTAGGTTTGTTCATTATAACAAATGGTATCAGAGCCTAACACTACGATAGAAAAAGGTCGAAACTCGTTGGTGACATGTATGCCCATGGACGAGACGTCACTCTATTGAAAATTAACATTGTCTGGGGTGACGAAAACTAGGCACCCTCCCCTTACAAGCTAGCTTTTGGGGGTCAGTTCTATCTAGGTTGTTTCATAACACTTCGACTTGCTCCTACTTCGACAGTAAGTTTTCTTTTTTTTTTAAACCTTAGAATCCAAAACGAAATTTTCCTCTTAATCTGGTCCGGTGGACATCGAAACTGGAACGGAATCACCGGAATTCCAACATGTCGACAGGAAGTTTGAATCATGTTCAAAACATCACCGATGCTTTTCCATTGTTCAACAAACTATAATCCGCAGGACAATTCTTCGTGCTTGCAGCATGCAGCTCAAAATGGAATGCATACACAACCTGACAAGCCTATCACGAAGAGTAGGAACTGATGTAAATGCTGATGTAATATGGTTAGACTAGATGCATTAAATTGGAAATATATAAGGTGGCCATTTACTATTTATATAGAATTTATTTTACAAACCGCTCGATATTGGACTAACCTTAACACCAATAAAATGGAATCGCGGATAAGAACGAGTTAATTAATTTACATCAATTTGTTTGTTTTACATATGGAGATTATGTAGTTGGATAATAAGTAGTACTGCAAATTGCAGCTATAATCTTATTCATGCAAATTTCCATGCTAAAATGAAAAAATTTGAGCATCTTAGTTAAATAAGTATTTTAATTTACCAAGATTGTGAATGCATTGAATGTGCACAAGCATTACATGCCTTTAAATCTTGTTTTGTAAAAAGAACCAAGATCCTGAATTCCCAAATTTTGGGATCGGATCATTAATTTGTTGGCTTTATAATTCTTGTCCATCATGGTACATAACTTTCTCATCAGTTCATCATTGTTGTTTGTTCTAGATTGTTGTTGTTATACCTCGATTGCATTAGGATATATGAGTTAACAAAGTTAAATAATCAATGTGTGAGTAAATGTATTTGTTCATCCTTGCATATTAAAAATCACGGATAAACATAACAAACCGTAATGTTATTTCGGATTAATAAAAATGTTATTTTGTATTATCAAGCTGATATTTGGTTGGTTAGCATGTCTAACTTTGGCATATAATATGTGTACATCAATATTTCCCAAAGGTTGTAAAAAAAAGCTTGATGTAGCTACCGAACCAGAAGAACTGCTCTCACCCACAGAGTTGAAGTAAGAAGTAACAAAAATGAATTTCAGATGGTGCCGCATATTAGAGATGTGACAAGGTTGAGGGACTGCGTCCATAATAGAAGTCAATATGTGAGAAGGACGCAATGAAAAAATCCAGATAATGCTGCACAAAAGCCCTAAAGATTGAACACAACATAAAAAAACCGTGCTCCCCGTTAAATATAAATTCAATAATATAATACTGCGTTGGAAACTTAAACTACCCATAAGGTATGTGCCCTGATCCAAAAGCCTTACTCTCACTCCTAGCAATGTCAAACTACAACACATTCCCTTAAACGTTCATACACAAGTGGGGCACGTCGCAATCTTGAACCAACAACTAATAGTGGCAGGCATTTGCCGCCATTTAATATCAAAAACAATAAGGAAGCACACAGAGCAGTGTTGCAATCCTATGTCGATATCAAGTTAATAAATACTAAGCTGCATTCTTGATGCGGCAGAACAGTGCCACAATCCTACAAACTCTATCCTCAAACACAAAAACTCAAGGGATCTGGGCGATGGAAAGAAATTGCTTCGCAACCAAGGGCAAAACCTCACACCTCAAAAAGCATACCAAGAAAATCTAACTTCATTTCCCAGGATCGTTAGATTTGACTTAATGGCAAGAGCGATAGCACAATCCTCCAATGATTGAAAGCAGTTCATAATAGAATCACGCGAGGTAACCACCCTCAAAGATGGCAGCTCGATCCCATCAGCCAAGCAGTGCAACCCAACTCCAACTATCCCCACATTATGATATGTCAACATCACAAAGTAGACGACGCAGTGCACCTTTAAAAGTTTCAATGCAATTCTAAGGCAAAATGTAACGATCCGTAAATTTTTAATAGCTTTATTTATTTAATTAATTGAATATATATGAAATTTTAAATAATAAAATTTGAAAATAAAAAGTTGATAATTGGAATACGTATATTTAAGCATAGCAAATGGTAAATTTTGATCTGAAAATATGAAAGTTTATTTTCTTGTGAAATTTTATATAATTCAAATCAGTTAAAATTGATGATAATAAAATGTTTTTCAAACCTGAATATTTTTATATAGTAAATTTGTAAATCATCTTCTTAGTGAGACTTCATATTTTATTTGTTCAAATTTGGACTGCTATTGCTCCATTTGTCTTATTTTTGTCAAATTTGCAACATTTTCGGTAATGATTATCGACTTTTGATCGGATGATCCTATCACTGATATCTGTATATCGTTTTGATCGTCTCGTCGTGCTGATTACTGCAGTATATTCAATTCTGTGTTATGACGTCCGACACGCAGCGAAATCCGCGAAAACGATTTCGTAATGGTACAGGTTTTTTAACCCTTTTGGTTTTCCTTATCTTTTTATATTCCATCGTTCAAAATCAAGCCGTCATCAGCTTTTAATCGTTGCCTTGAATTCAAAACATACTGACTTTTTATATTTCAAGAGTTCATAAATATATGGTTTCGTTTTTCCATTCGTTCATTTTTCTTTGAAAAAAAAGAAAAAAATGAAACTGTTGCTCTTCTCTTCGTTCAAAATTCTGTTTGCCTTTCCCATTTCGACTATTAATAACTTTAAAATTTCCGGTTCCGTTCCGAAAATTCCGCTTTAATTCTGGTACTTTTTTTGCTTTAATTTTCTATATACGCTAATAAATATCCAATACTGTCATAAATTTACAGGGTATTTTATACATTACATATAAAATACAAACTTTAATTAAAATCCATTGTGTAAGATTCTGTATTGTTCATTTAAGATTTTAAGAGTTCTATCAGTTTTGAAAATTTTAAATTTTTTATTATGGTTCAACGTAAATTAACAAATATATAACAACTTTTTTATGAAACCATGTGATTTCTTCTCCACTTATTTATTGTCCCAATTAATTTGTTTTCTTTTTTTAATTATTATATGTTTGTTGTATTTTTATAAGTTTTTTTCTACATTTGAAAAGCAAATCCGGAATCGGAATTTTGACCGGATTCCGTTCTGGTTATAAGCGGAACCGGAACGGAATCACTGGAATAACCGGAATTCCGTCGAAATTTCGAACCATGTGGTTCAAACATCTCCCGCATGCGCTTTCCTTCGGCCGCACCGACCACAGCACGCCTCCCCTCCATCTCTCGGTCACCCAAGCTCCGAACCACCAAGATCTCTCTCTTCCACCTCGGCGCCTGCATGCAACCATGCTCAACCAGCCTGCCGAATTCATCTCCAAACTCCACATCACAATCAGCCGAAGCAAGCCCACGCCCCGCCCTATCTTGCTCCGCCACCCTAAACAACCACTTCACCGTCCATCCTTCCACCTGACTTTCGTTTCCTATATGCTACATTGGTTATTTTCAGCTATTCTTTACAAAGCACTACACTATGTCAATTCTACATCAAAGCCTTGAAATTGCCTGGAAAGCACTACACTATGTCAATTCTACGTCAGAAGCCTTGAAATTGTTTGCAAAGCACTACACTGTGTCAATTCTACGTCAAAGCCTTAAAATTGTTTACAAAGCACTACACTATTTGGGTTTCGGTTCCATCAAGATCATCATTTGAGTTTTTTTACTCCCCTCTCATTAGATTAAATATCATCATCTGAGAGGAAGACTCAAGACAGTCACATCTGCCTTGCCAGTTTTTTTTAAAAAACAAGTTCTGGCTGCAAAGGATTTGCCATTGAGTCAAGAAGAAGCAGAAATCAAAATTAAAAAAAAAACAGAATCAAGAAGATAAAGTCATCAAGCAATTGAAATCAAGGAAAGTGCCTTCATGAGAAAAAGAAACCATCAGATCATCATCATCTCTTGAATTTCTTTTCTGGTTGCATCTTACCTGAGAGGATCTTGATCAAGATCTTGATTCTGCATTTCTGATTAAGACATTCTGTCTCTTGTTTCATTTTTCCAGTTGCAACGCTTGTTCTAAGATCTCAAAATCATCATGGGGGATGAAGCAAATTCTGCAGCACCCATTAATGGCAGTGATCTACAACACGATGCATCAAATGTTGAAAAAATGGTCAAAACCACTGTCAGCCCTCAAAGTCAACCTGTCACTGTTCATCTCAGTGAAGATAATTATCTCCTGTGGAGACTACAAGTTGAAACAGTTCTTTAGGGATATGGTCTTGAAGAATACACCCAAGAAACCATTCAGTACCACCTGAAAGTGTACGTGCAGTACTAAGGATCGTGTAATATAATATATAAACGCGGAAACTAATAATAGCAGTAAAATAAAAATTAAAGTAAGCACACCAAGAATTTTTATACTGGTTCGAACTTCCCGTTCTACGTCCAGTCCCAGAATATCCTCTGGATTTAGACTAAACCCCTAACTTAACCCGGAGGAATAGGTATACCACACCTGAGCAGCCGAACAGGAATTTTTCCGCCCAACAGCCGAAGAGGACTTCAACTTAATACAAATAATTTATTGACGAGTGTGTTCTGAATAACACGTATTGTCTTTTGATAGTACAATTTTCCTATAATCAAATCCTCAAGAGTATATATGTGTGTGAAGATTTAGAAGGAAGATAATCACGTAGAATCTAAGTTTATGAATTAAATCAAGGATTCTAGTGATATTAAATAAGAATGAATGCTTTTATTTGCAGAAGTAAATAGAGAATAGATTTCAGAAATATAAACAAGAATTGGTGATTGTAGAAGTGATTTGAACATGTTTATATAGTTGTAGAATAGTTACAATCTTTCATGAAGAGTTTCAATCAAAAGTTGTGTCCGTATCTCTTGGATTGAGGGACATTCCTCTTCATGAAACAATCGCAACTCTTCAGAAAACTAGCCGTTATGTTCAGGTCGGTCGACCGAAAAAACTGGCCGGTCAGCTGAGTTTAAAATTGTACACAAAACAGGGAGTATCTGTGCACTTGACACAGGGTCGGTCGACCGAAGATCCTGGTCGGTCAGCCGACCTGTTGTTAAACAAAAATAGTAGTAGCTCATTTGGTTAGAGTACTTGCCTTCCAAACTAGTGACTCGGGTTTGATCCCCGCTCCATGCATTTTTTGTAAACTTGATGTTGATTAAAATATGCAAGCAAGTTTATTTGAATGTGAATGATGATTCTTGAGGAAAGATTTTAACAAAGCACTAAACTAGACTCTATATACATATTTGATGACTCTTGTTAAAATATATAACTATACAAACCATATATTGAGTCGATGAGTCTGTATGTTACGTAGTCGTAGAATCGTGAATTGTTGTGTATTGTCAGCAATCAAAACCTATGATCAAACATTCTCCCCCTTTTTGATGATGACAACTTCATTTGCTACAAACGAATCTTTGGCAAGCTTTGTTGATCTTATCTCCCTCACTGAATATATTCATGTAATTGTGCTTTAGATTTCTCCCCCGGAATCTATGCTATATATTCCTGTAAATAATTAATCTTTTCTCCTCCTTAATCTGTGCTTGCATGATTTATTCCTGCAAATAGTGTTAGAACAATATCTTTCTCCCCCTTTGTCATCGACAAAAAGGAGAGTTTATATGATGATATAAATTATATTTCACATAAGTGTTAACATAGAACAATATAAAACAGAATAACTACTACTTATAATGTAAGGTATCAGAAAAATTAACATTTAAAGCGTGCGATACCCAGGCTTCATATAATTTCCTAATTTTTAGGAACCATACCCATTTGGGTGTGGTTGAACCATTATAAATATAATTTTCATTATTAACTATCATATTAAAATAATTATCAATGTATTTTTCTCTGTTTTTCCAATTAACAGGAACCCAAATACTTAGATAATTTTTATTCATGTTTTCTGTTAATGATTTTGTACTTTTAGAGAAATTATCAACAATATAGGTCATAGTAGTATTTGAATTTCTATAAAGATTGGATTTAGGCTTTACTCGAAATTTAGTATTAGCACTATCATTTTTACTATACATGAAAGCATATCTAGTGCTATTTCTACGATCAATTTTATTATATCCTAAACCACTTTTATCACTGTGAGCTTTTGAATTCTTAACATAACCTAATCCCTTTTTATTTGAAGCAGGTTGAGAATTTTCAATAATCCTGGATAAATTTTCTCTCCCTTTATTCAAATTGGAAATATTTTTAGTAATGTCATCAAGCTTAGTTTTGAGACTAGTGTTATCTAACTCAACAATTTTAATTTTTGTTTTTAACTCATGATTTTCAGAAGCTAGAGCATTATTCTTTTCTTTTTGAGCTTCTATTTCTTGACTTAATAGAGCGAGTTGAGAATTGTCAAAGAGTGAATTTTGAATTTTCTCAAGTTCTTCTTCTAATATTTTCTTCTCGTCTTTAAGCATATCTCTTTCGAATTCTGCTTTCTTCTGATTTTCCAGAGCTTCCTTATATTTTCTTTTGAGACTTTTTAAAGTGTCTAGAAGTTTTGAATTTATTTCTATCATATCATCAAAAGTTAGATCACTAACCTCATTATCTTTTGCCATGAAGCATTTGTTTGTTTGCTCCTTCGATTTTTCTTTATTGCTTTTCCTCTTCTTATTGCCTTGACTAGATCTCTTTGTAGCCATTTATTCTAGAATGTTGTTACGATCTCTAGAATACCAGGCTCTGTTACCAAATGAAAGTGTACGTGCAGTACTAAGGATCGTGTAATATAATATATAAATGCGGAAACTAATAATAGCAGTAAAATAAAAATTAAAGTAAGCACACCAAGAATTTTTATACTGGTTCGAACTTCCCGTTCTACGTCCAGTCCCAGGATATCCTCTGGATTTAGACTAAACCCCTCACTTAACCCGGAGGAATAGGTATACCACACCTGAGCAACCGAACAGGAATTTTTCCGCCTCAATAGCCGAAGAGGACTTCAACTTAATACAAATAATTTGTTGATGAGTGTGTTCTGAATAACACGTATCGTCTTTTGATAGTACAATTTTCCTATAATCAAATCCTCAAGAGTATATATGTGTGTGAAGATTTAGAAGGAAGATAATCACGTAGAATCTAAGTTTATGAATTAAATCAAGGATTCTAGTGATATTAAATAAGAATGAATGCTTTTATTTGCAGAAGTAAATAGAGAATAGATTTCAGAAATATAAACAAGAATTGGTGATTGTAGAAGTGATTTGAACATGTTTATATAGTTGTAGAATAGTTACAATCTTTCATGAAGAGTTTCAATCAAAATTTGTGTTCGTATCTCTTGGATTGAGGGACATTCGTCTTCATGAAACAATCGCAACTCTTCAGAAAACTAGCCGTTATGTTCAGGTCGGTCGACCGAAAAAACTGGCCGGTCAGCTGAGTTTTAAATCGTAAACAAAACAGAGAGTATCTGTGCACTTGACACAGGGTCGGTCGACCGAAGATCCTGGTCGGTCAGCCGACCTGTTGTTAAACAAAAACAGTAGTAGCTCATTTGGTTAGAGTACTTGCCTTTCAAACTAGTGACCCAGGTTCGATCCCTGCTCCATGCATTTTTTGTAAACTTGATTTTGATTAAAATATGCAAGCAAGTTTATTTGAATGTGAATGATGATTCGTGAGGAAAGATTTTAACAAAGCACTAAACTAGACTCTATATACATATTTGATGACTCTTGTTAAAATATATAACTATACAAACCATATATTGAGCCGATGAGTCTGGATGTTACGTAGTCGTAGAATCGTGAATTGTTGTGTATTGTCAGCAATCAAAACCTATGATCCAACACCACCAATGTTCATTGCTGATCAACAAAACAAAATGATCAGCAATGAAGAATATGTCAATCATCATAGACAAGACAGGTTAATATGTTCTTGGCTACTGCCATCTATAAATGCAAATCTTCTTACTCACGTAATAGGATGCAAAACAGCATATGAGATTTGGTCTACAATAGAAAGAGTGTTTAACTCTCAGTCGGCAGCAAAGGTGTTGTTCTACAAAAGACAACTTCACAACATCAAAAAGGAAAGTTACAACATGAGAGAGTATATGTTCAAAATTAAGTCAATTTGTGATGCATTAGAGGTTGCAAATCAAAAGGTATCTAATTCAGAATAAATTATGACAATAGTCAATAGACTCAGTGATGAATATGAAGCAGTAGTAGCAGTTATAACATCTCAGAGAAACCTACCACCTATAGAAGATGTTCATTCTATTCTACTATCACATGAATCAAGGATTGACATCAAGAAACCTTAAGAATCTAACTTATCTGTCAACCTTGCAGTTAATCACAAAGGCAAAATTCAAAACAATAACAGAGGTGAACAATTGTCTCAAAAAGCTGGTCATTCTAACAGATCAAAGGGAAGAGGCAGATGGAATAATAGCAACAGGCCAAAATGCCAAATATGTGGGAAAATTGGCCATACAGCAGCAAAATGCTACTTCAGGTTAAATCTCAATTATGTTCCAGGACAAGGACAAAACACACAAAGAAATGCAAACTACAATGCAAATATGGTACATCTGGAACCTGAATCAATCAACCAATCAGAGATGAAGAATTCTCAAACTGAAAACACAAGGTCGGATCACATTCAAGATGAAGATTGGTATTCTGACTCAGATGCAACTAATCACATCACAAATAACCTGAACAATTTAAATCATGGAAGCAAGGAATACAAAGGTATGAATTCTATTCACATGGGTAATGGCAAATCTATTGCAATTACACACACTCGTAAGTCATACATTATGGAAAGAAAGCAATTATACTAGAACAATCTATTAAGAGTCCCACATACTGAGAAAAACTTACCAAGTGTATCACAATTTGCAAAAGATAACAGTGTATACTTTGAGTTTTATCCACATATATACTTGGTTAGGGACATTCTAACTAAGGAAGTACTCTTGTAGGGTAAACATTGTAAAGGACCGTACAAGTTCAAAGTGGACAATTCAAGAAACTCGGTCATTAAAAGAAAGTGGTGTAATAACTCTGAATTCAAACAGCAAGAAATGAATGAGATATTTGAGAAATGACATTGTAAACTTGGCATCCAAATGCCAATATTGTCAAGCATGTAATGAATAAAAACAGTATTTCTTTCAATGATATATCATTACCATACATCTGTATCTATTGTCAAATGGGTAAGAGTCATAAATAGCCTTTTTTCAGATTCTGAAACTTGTTATAGTAAACCACTTGAATTAGTTGCTACTGACTTATGGGGACATGCCCCAATTCATGTTGATTATGGTTATAAGTACTATATATCTTTTGTGGATACATTTTCTAGATATGTATGGATATATTTTTTGAAATCAAAGAATGAAACTCACAATGCAGTCATGCAATTTATAGCACAAGCAGAAAATCAAACATATTGCAGAGTCAAAATCATGCAAACTGATGGTGGAACTAAATATCTGCCATTAAAGGAGTATTTTGAAAAAAGAGGAATCAATCACAGAACAACATGTCCATACACTTCAGATGCTTTACCACTATCTCTTATACATCAATGCAATACTTCTGAAGTCATATTCTCATAACCTGTAATTTTCGAGTTCGAGATGGGGTTCGAGTTTGTAGTTGTCATGAAACAAAAGGAATGATCCCCAAGTGGCAAGTAATTAATGAAATTGGAAGCTGGTTGGAGGATCTGTGTTCAAGACTGTCAAAAGGAAAGGCGGTATCATAATCTCCCATGCCTCTAATAGTTCATCTGAGGACACTCCGAACATACAGGAACCACTTCATTGCTATCACCTGACATGGGAGCAGTTTCTTATGAAACAACCTTTCTACAAAACTTGAAAACGCAATCCAACAACTAAGAAGAAGAACCAATCATGTTAATTATATTTATTTGCATCACATTAAAACAATCTACAAAACATCTGAGGGGATATCAATGTAACAATTAATAACAAATCAATGAACTAGGAAAATAAATAAAAAAGAATAAATGAACATGATTAATGAACAAGATAAGTAACAAGCAAAGCTAAAAGCATTAATACGTAAGCAATGCCTTGATCAACCTACGTGACATCACTTTTCATCTCGGAGAAGGCGCTATGTACCGATCTTCTGCAGTTCCAAGTTGCATAAATCCCGAAAATAGGTAAGCAACGACCAACAAAACCAAAATACTCCTTGAGCTCATTTTCTGTATAAGAATTGTAGTAGAATTAGTTTTACAGAGAATTTGCTACGATGCAGCTGCACTAATTAGTAGTAACTTTTATTAAGAGAAGAGAGAGTATAGGATGATACATAAAACGACCTTATATGCGAGCTTCATATAGCAGCGACTTTTTTAGATGGTGCTTTGATGTTTTCCAACCAAATTTCAAACATTCCAATTATGTCTGGGTTGTATATTAGTAATATTCTCCGGCCAATTCAATTTTGTCTCGTTCAATTGTTTTATATACAGTTAGCATGTATAGCGATGAACAATATGCATTAGTCAAATTAGTTGTGCTCTTGATTAATATATGTTACAATTAATGATACAATTGTTCAAAATAACACTAATATTACTGAATTGTATTAGACTTTTATGTCTACTATATCGTCTTGTACCATATTGCTGAAGAATTTCCCTCCAAGATTATCACGACTTGGTCCTTATATATGTGAGTGAGTATGAACCATCCAAGTAAACTCATTTTCCAAACATTGACTGTTGCTGTAGCCATGACTTACAAAATAGCTAGATTAAAATGGAGTTTTATAATAATTATGCATTTAGAAGGAAATAATTGAAACATCTACATTCTTCATTAAACAAAATAACGTAGTCAATTATGCATCAATTTATTAATATTTAAAATATAAAGAATCTTCTTATAAAAGCCACGCAATTTAAACTATGAAAGTATCTCGTATCAAAATTAATCTTCTAATTATTTCTACTTCTCCATTTATAACTGCACTTAGCTTGCGGCTTATTAAATATCAACTCAGAAAATTGAAATAAAATGGTTAGCACTAAAGTGTTAGCCATACTCTTCACTGCTTCCTTCATCTTCTCCGGCTCTATGGAAGTAGCTCATGGCCATGGGTAACAAGCGATGGCACCTTCGCCTTCAACAAGTGATGGCAAAGCAATTGATCAAGGAATTGCTTATCTCCTTATGCAAATCGCACTTTTAGTTACATATCTTGTTTGCTAAATCTTTTTTTCATTGATTCATACACCGTTGTATATGCGATCTATGAAAAACTAAATGTATATAATTCAATTCTTTTGTAACCATTAATTATAATTTTATACTGGTTTATGAATTTGACAATTGTTTTGTATTAAATTTTATTTGCTAAACTGTCCGAAATACGTACTATGTAATTATCCCCAGACTTCATAGACACAAGGGTTAATGTGACAGGAATAGCAAACAATCATGAATGACACGCGGGGCTTTTGAGATCATCAAAGTACGGGCGACAAATAAAGACAATTTGAGATTCTATAAAAATATTAAAGGAGAAGGTTGCACGCTTAGTATAAAACTCACCGATGAAGGTGTAAGCTTTTTTTCCTTAATGCTTTAAATAATATTTTCTCTAGTTGTGCAATCATTAACTTATGATTATAATGCTTGCTTTCTTCAAATTTACAGAGTACCCAAATTCAAGGTACAATGTTTAATAAAGCTTTAAACAAGTACTATCTTTTATTTGAGTATAGAAAGGTTTATTATATTTATAAAGGAACTCTTATAAAGGAACTCTTAAGCCTGCAAAAAAAGAATTTAGTAATGTAAAAAATGAGTATGAGATGACTATAATGAGTACTCATTAATCGAAAGGGTAGATGATGCAAACTCTTTTATACCTGAGATCGTACACAACTTTGTAAAGATTAACCAACTTCAAAATATCATGTAGAAAAGGAAGTTGTAGATAATGCATCCATATTAGTAATTTCTAATAAATTATTGTTTGTTTGCTTAACATAATTACCTTTTAGATGTAATCGGCTTGTTCAAAGTGTCTCATCAATCAAAGGTGTTCAAAGAAAAAGCAATAATGAGATCATTGAAAAACATGATATAACTATTGCAGATGATTCGTAAGTAAACATATTATACTAATTAATTTGTTTGATCAAAATATTTGTGCTTGGATTTAAATTATAGAACCAAAACTGTTAATGTCACATTATGGGAAAAACCTGCTATGGAAGTAGGCTCCAACTGCTAGAAATGGTTGATAAAGCTCCTATAGTTGCTATTAAATATGTTAAAGTTTGAGATTTTCAAGGTAAAAAAACGTTCAGTTTTTTACATTCTTACCATGCCATCATTTTTAAGATTTTTTTATTGTTACGCAAGTTTATCTTATTGACATTAAGTAAAAGCAATTCAGCTATAAACCCGAATATACCAAAAGCTACAAATCTTAGAATTTGGTACGATCATGAAGGCAAAAAAGCTAATATAAAATCTACTAATTATGACATGATTATTCTTTCTCATATAACATACAATTCAACATTACAACATGATAAGCTCAGTCCTCATCATTTCAAATTATAACATATATTAATAGTTTCATATCTACTGATTATTTACTTTTTTCCCCCCTATATAGTCTGTATTCTTCAGTGATTTGCTTACATTACTTACATTAAGAGTCAAATATTGTAGTATTGAGCCTGTAAGAGTTGCAACAAAAAGGTAATTGAAGCTGCAAGATCAAATTACTAGGGCGTAGCATGCCAACAGAGTGAAAGTACTTGTATTTTGAGGTAAAAATTTATAGTTAAGCATCTAAAGTAACCGTTAATGCATGTAATAATATGTTTGTGTAATGCAGATATATCATGGTAATGAAAATTAATGATTCATCCATCGAAGCTTGGATTTTTGCTTTGAACCACCAGAGAAAAATCATAGGTTGTAGTGCTGATGACCTTTATAAGATTAAAAATAATGAAGGTGAAATGTATACAGATAGAAAATAAAGAAGTTGTTATGGGTCCCTTAACTTTTTAGGATTGGTGTTGCCCAGATTGAGTACATAAATGAAAATAAAAATAAAAGATTACTCTTATGTCTCAATCGGTTATGGACTATTCATTTGAAGCAAGTTTCTTGTTGGAAGAAATATCAACAATGATGGAGGCCAAAGTTTAGTTTTTTTTTTAATTTTTTTGTTTCAACTATGTTAGTTTTTATTATTATTTCCATTTCAGCGGTGTTGGTTTTTTTCTAAGTATTTTTATTTCAGAAATGTTAGTTTTTTGAATAACAATGGAGCTTTTAGGTAATTTATTTAAATACCATAGTTCAATAATATGTGATTTGTTTATTACATTTATTCTTTATTTTTTATCTTCTTTATTTAAATATTCACTATGTTTTGAGCTACTATTTATTTGATTTTTCCTTTATTTTTAAATCCAACTAATGATTTAGAGCTACAAAGAAGCTCAAAATAAAGAGTATATTGATTCTTCTTAATATAATAATATATGTGTGTGCGTGTGTGTGCGAGTGATTCATAAGAACAAATTGATAAGAGATCCTTAGTATCAAGCTGGATCACATGTATAATTCTTACTTTAATCAGATTGCACTTTTTCAATTACATTTTTTAATGCACTTAATTTTTCATCAAATTCATGATTAAGAAAAACAATTAACAAATACTTTTTTCCTTTCATATTTTAAAACTTAATGGTCAGTTTTTCTACTGCTGTGTGGTTATACTAGTATAAAAATGGCTTAATATGTGACCAATATATAGCGACGAGTTTCTGCAGTGCTACGTCGACGTTTGACTTTCAAATTATGACTAAACAAATTATGTGATTAAACATTTTTTCCCCATTGAATTTGACTGTTTTGATTAATAAATAAATAAATAGGATGTATAAAGCATGGGCAATATTCTATTTGGTCAAATTTGTTGTGTTTGATCGAATCCTGCTACAATTGTTAATTATACTAATTTTGGAGTTTTTTGAAAGTAGTGTTGATTTACTCGTCAGTAGTATACAAATGATGATGATTTGATCAATGTGCCTCATCAACTTTTTTTACGCTAGGTCCAGCTGACATAACTACCAAGACATCAGTAGAATGCTGGAAAAAAAATTGTAAATGCTTGTTCCATACCAATGTAATATTGGTCTAGAATTTAATTAATTAAAAGTACACCAAAAGTAAAGACCACATGGATAAGTAATTAGGCATCAAGTTCAGAAAAGTCTTTAATCATGGTTGTTTTTATAATTTTTAATGCATCATGGTGTACGATAAAAATGGAAATACATCCTTGGTCTTCTTTTTCTCATGCTAAATAGTAGAACTGTGAATCGTAGATACTTATAAAGTGAGATGATATATCAGGTGGCTGTAAGTTGTTTGGATGATGGCACTTCAACAATTGTATTTTGAATCACAGATGTCAAAAGTCTATGGGAGAACTTGTGCATGCATTCGAAACCAATGTTCAAATTTCTCCTTTTTTGCATTCCGATCATCTGATAATTTTAAAATTTTGTTCTAATTTTGGTTTGCAGAATCCGGTACTTCTATTGTAAATATTCAATAGTAAAACATATTCATGGTTATTTTCAAATTATATAAAGACACAAAATATACGACTTATAACAAATATCAACATCTATTTCTTTGAGTATCTAATGAATTATAATCAATGTTGTCTTATCACCACTAACCGTTGATCAATTACCTGAAGCTATAAGTAATTTTCAAATAAAGTTTGTACAAATTATTTTTTCCGTCCAAACCATCACCTAGCTAATTTCGAATTACTTGAAAAAAAAGCAACTACTTACCTAGAAACAAAGTAATAAAAAAAACAATCGCTAAACAGCCCAGCTAATAAAGTAGCCACTTTAAATTTATAGCTCATCCCAAGTTAGCAATCCCCTCATTCAAAACATCGCACTTTCTTCTTCCTGTTTTAACCACGTGCCCTAAAATTTCAAATCGATGAAGCCAAAAAATTATAGGCGATACATGCTAAATTCCAAAGCTTTGTTGTTGATTGTCCCTACTTCGACTTGCTCCTACTTCGACGGTAAGTTTAATTTTCTTTTTTTTTAGACCTTAGAATCCAAAATGGGATTTTCCTCTTAATTTTGTCCGATGGACGTCGGAAACGGAACGAAATCATCAGAATTCCAACGTGCTGGCCGGAAGTTTGAACCATGTTCAAGACATCACCGATGTTTTTCAATTGTTCAACAAACTATAATCCGCAGGACAATTCTTCGTGCTTGCAGCATGCAGCTCAAAATGGAATGCAGACACAAACTGACAAGCCTATCATGAAGAGTAGAAACTGATGCAAATGCTGATGTAATATGGTTAGACTAGATGCATTAAATTGGAAATATATAAGGTGGTCATTTACTATTTATATAGAATTTATTTTACAAACCGCTCGATATTGGACTAATTTTAACACCAATAAGCTAGAATTGCGGATAAGACCGACTTAATTAATTTACATCAATTTGTTTGTTTCACCTATAGAGGTTATGTAGTTGGATAATAAGTAGTACTGCAAATTGCAAGTTTTACATATGGAGATTATGTAGTTGGATAATCTTATTTATGCAAATTTCCTTGCTAAAATAAAAATATTTGAGCATCTTAGTTAAATAAGTATTTTAATTTACCAAGATTGTGAATGAAATGCGCACAAGCATTACATGCTTTTATATCTTGTTTTGTAAAGAGAACCAGGATCCTGATTTCCCAAATTTTGGGATGGGATCATTAATTTGTTGGCTTTATAATACTTGTCCATTATAATATGTTACTTTCTCATCAGTTCATCATTGTTGTTTGTTCCAGATTGTTGTTGTTATACCTCGATTACATTAAGATATATGAGTTAACAAAGTTAAGTAATCAATGTGTGAGTAAATGTATTTATTCATCCTTGCATTTTAAAAATCACGGATAAATATAACAAACCGTAATGTTATTTTGGATTATTAAAAATGTTATTTTGTATTATCAAGCTAATATTTGGTTGGTTAGCACGTCTAACTTTGGCATATAATATGTGTTACATCAATATTTCCCAAATGTTGTAAAAACAAAGCTTGATGCAGCTACCGAATGAGAAGAACTGCTCTCACCACAAGAGTTGAAGTAAGAAGTAATAAAAATGAATTACCGACGGTGCCGCATATTAGAGATGTGACAAGATTGAGGGACTGCACCCATAATAGAAGTCAACCTGTCGAAAGGACGCAATGACAAAATCCAGGTAATGCTGCATAGAAGCCCAAAAGATTGAACACAATTTAAAAAAAAATGTACTCCCCATTAAATATGAATTCAACAATATAATACTGCATTGGAAACTTGAAGTACCCATAAGGTTGTGCACTAATCCAAAAGCCTTACTCTCACTCCTAGCAATGTCAAACTACAACACATTCCCTTAAACGTTCATACACAAAAAGGGACACGCCGCAATCTTGAACAAACAACTAATAGTGGCAGGCATGCGCCGCCATTTAGTATCAAAAACAATAAGGAAGCGCCATCATCTGGATGTGACAGAACAACGCTACAATCCTATATCGATATCAAGTTAATAAATACTAAGCTGCATTCTTGATGTGGCAGAACAGCATCACAATCCTACAAACTCTATCCTCAAACACAAACTCAAGGGATGGGGCGATGGAAAGAAACTGCTTCGCAACCAAGGGCCAAACCTCACACCTCAAAAGGTATACCAGGAAAACCTAACTTCATTTACCACGATCGTTAGATTTGACTCAATGGCAAGAGCGATAGCTCAGTCCTCCAATGATTGAAAGCAGTTCAGAACAGAATCACGCGAGGTAACCACCTTCAAAGATGGCAGCTCGACTTCATCACCCAAGCAGTGCAACCCAACTCCAACTATCCCCACATTATGATACGTCAACATCACATAGTTGGCGACGAAGTACACCTTCAAAAGTTTCAATGCAATTCTAAGACAAAATGCGACGACCCGTAAATTTTTAGTAGATTTATTTATTTATTTAATTGAATATTTGTGAAATTTTAAGTTATAAAATTTGGAAATAAAAGGTTGATAATTGGAATACGTATATTTAAGCATAGCAAATGGTAAATTTTCTTCTGAAGATATGGAAGTTTATTTTCATGTGAAATTTTATATAATTCAAATTAGTTAAAAATTCATGATAATAAAATGTTTTTAAAATCTGAATATTTTTATATAATATATTTGTGAATCATCTTCTGAGTGAGACGTCATAATTTGTATCTATAAATTTGGACTGCTATTGCTCCATTTGTATTATTTCTGGCAAATTTTGCAACATTTTTAGTAACGATTATCGACTTTTGATCGGATGATTCTATCGCTGATATATGTATTCTGTTTTGATCGTTTCGTCATGCTGATCACTACGGTATATTCAATTCTGTGTTATGAAGTCCGATACTCAGCGAAATCCACGAAAACAATTTCGTATCGGTACCGTTTTTTTAACCATTTTGGTTTTCTTTACCTTTTTATATTTCACCGTTCAAAATCAAGTCGTCATCAGCTTTTAATCTTTGCCTTGAATTCAAAACATAATGACTTCTTATATTTTGAAGGGTTCATAAATATATGTTCATTTTTCCATTAGTTCATTTTTCTTTGGAAAAAAAAGAAAGAAAGAAAAACTGTTGCTCTTCTCTTCGTTCAAACATCTCCCGCATGCGCTTTCCTTCGGCCGCACCAACCGCAGCACGCCTCCCCTGCATCTCTCCATCACCCAAGCTCCGAAACACCAAGATCTCTCTCTTCCACCTCGGCACCTGCATGCAACCGTGCTCATCCATCCTGCAGGGCCGGCCCAAGGGTAACCAATGCCCTAGACGAAATATTTTTTGTTCTTACGTTTTTGTTGCCCCATTTACATAAATTACACGCAAAAAATAAAATACACTTTTAATAACAAAATTTAACATTAATCACAAAATATTGTTCATTGATTACAAAATATTGTTCAAGTAGTCATTTCAATTACATCTCAAAATAAATTGAAATCCGACATGATATCATAAAAATTAACATGCATTAACGGAAGCAACTTCTTCGTGCATTCTTCGAAGCAAACTCGTCTATTATCTCTTCAGAATTGAGTGTATCAAAATACTCATTTTCAATTGAAATAATAGCTAATCCACTTAATCCCTCTTATGACATAGTGGTTCAAAGATATGTTTTTATTAACTTTAATTTTGAAAAACTTCTTTCCGCAGAAGCAACTGTGACGGGAATAGTTAACAAAATTGGATAAGCAACCCAAGCATTTAAAAATCCACTAACATCACGGTAAGACCTCAAGAAATTAAGAATATCAATTGATCTAGTCATCTCGGATGGTAGAATATTTTTTAATTGTCGAAGCTCAAAAAATAAACCTTTACCACAAATATCTTGTTCTTCATTATGTCCCAAAAATCCTTCTAATTTCATGCAACGTTGCTTCAAATCTTTATCATCAATATTCCTAAATCTTGAGTTTAACAAAAGCCGAAAGTTACTTCATAAATTTTGAATTGCTCAAATCGATTTTTAAGTGAAGTCAAAGCTTGATCTATTATGAGAAGAAAATAAGTAACTCTAAAATTTTCTTCAGGAGATTGTCTATTGTCATTCTCAACGATATCTTCATCAAATTGCATTTTTCTTCGTACGACCCTCTTTTCAAGAAACTTTGGATCAATGCCAACTTCATCTGCAATTTCTTTTGCCTCCTTCATCATGGTTTCAAATCCTTCTTCTGTAAATTCTTCAAAAAATTCTACAAGCCCTTCAATTTTTTAAATTGCATCTTCAATATCAATCTCCTCTCGTTGAAGTATTTTACTTGATTTATGTTTTCTAATATTGTGTATCAAATACACAAACTAATTAAGAACTCAAAATTTTCCAATGCATTTTGACACAATCCTTTGGCCTCCATCATCACGGCATCATCTTTTGAATTATTTGCAATATCAATTAAAGCATCCCTTAGCTCAGAAGTTTGAGTTCTTATTGCTTTAACACTTTCAATATGGCTTTCCCAACGTGTTGCTGATAATGGTTTGGGAGTTAAACCCTTCACATAGCTTTGAGGTAATTCCCATTGTTGAACTGAACCAGAAAACAATGTATAAATTTTTTGTACATATGCAAAAAAATTCCTAGCTTTCATACACGATTTTGCCATATCACATAGAGCAAGGTTGAGACTATGGAACCCGCATGAGATGTAAAAAGCTCTAGGATTTATATCAAGTAGTCTTTTTTGTACACCTTGATGTTTACCTACATAAGATTTCGAATATATAATAATATAATCAATAGTCTTTATCAAGAATAAGATAAATTTTAATTTAAAATTGTACCTTTCATGTTTGAACCATTACCGTATCCTTGACCTCTCACATCATTAATATCAAGTTTGAGATTAACCAAAATATTTTTAAGTTCCATAAAAAGACCAAACCCAGATATATCATCAACCGTTATGAGACCAACAAAATATCCTTCTACTTTAATATCATTTACATCGTCAACATTCACACATCTAATGACAATGGACATTTGCTCCTTATGGCTCAAATCTAGAGTACAATCAAGGATAACAGAGAAGTACTTTGCTTTATTTATTTTCATAAGCATTGTCACTTTGATCTTGTTAGCTAATAAACTTATTAATTCATTTTGAATTTTATGACTAAGATAATGATTATTAATTTCATTATTTTTCACCCGCCTAAGATGTTCTTCCATAATTGGATCAAACTCAGCTATGAATTCAATAAGTTGACAAAAAAGTCCATTATTCTTCTCATAAATCTTCTCATTTGATCCACGGAATGGTAAATTATTCCTGGAAAGTGTTTTGACAACACCAATTATCCACACAAGTACCTTTTTCCAGTGTTTCTTCTCTTCATCAATTTGAGCTTTCATAGCTTTATCAATTGTCGCTTTCTGTTGAAGTCCTCTAAGCATATCGACCCATTTGATTGTGCAATGGGTTACTTTCATGCTCTCTTAGCTTAGTAGATAAATTTTTCCAATCATTAATTCCTTCATCGGCTAGTTTTGTTGTGAATTGTGTACTCTTAAATAATTTGCAACAGAAACAATAAACTTTATCGTATTCATTTGAATACACAAGCCACTTCCGTTCATGCTTTTCTACACGTGGATAGCCACCAATATAATGTTTAGAAGTAAAGTGTCTGCAATTAACTTTATTTTTTGGAAATGTATCATTTTCTTTCAAAATCTTAATGGGACCACGTTGAATTAACATAATTCTTTTTGCATCGGTAAATTTTCCCCATAAACCTGGATCATAGTTGATATCAACATCCTTCTCAAGATCAAGTGTAACTACATCATCAACACTTTCATCAATAGCAATAACATCTACGTCATTCGCATCCTCCATATGTTGATCTTCAATCTCTACTTCCATAATTTCATTTATAAGCTCATTGTCTTCGTGGATATCAATATTAAAATCATTGTTCTCATTTGTCAATGTAGCTTCTCCAACTTGACTTGAATTTGAAGTTTGAGTTCTTTTATTCCTTGCTTCAAATAAATTCGAAATAGAACCAGCTAACGATTTTGCTTCATCATCTTTGCGTTGCTTTTTTTTCCTATTTTGAAATCCGGAATTTTGTTTTCGATTCCTGTCTCAATTTTAAATTCACCATAATATTTTCAATGTATAAATACTAGCAACAATAAAACTAGCTTTTAATGATTTCTTATTCATTCAAAAGTTAGCACATTTCATTTAATCAACCACAATTTTTGTCAATCAAAATTTAATTAGTTATGTAATCAACGTATATTTATTAAATAAAGGAAATAATCTTTAAAACATAGAGAATTAAATTAACAATGATGAAAGAATTTGTCGAATTTTCAATGAATAATAAACTATTAATTTAAAATTTTAAAACCCTTACATTTTTGGTCTTCAAAGATCAAATTTAGCAACTTCACTCTTTCTCCTTCAACAAAAGTTATGCCTGTTAACAAAAAAAGTCAATGAAGACACAATACAGCATGAGTTGCATTGAAATTCATGATACAAATTAGTAAGTCAGACACACAACATAGCATTAGTTATACGAATCAGCATGCATTTTTGAAAAAGAAAAAAGAAAAGGTGTGGTATAAGATAAATCTAACCATAGCAAATGTTTAAAAGGGCAGTGATCGGTTATTGTTGAGCTCTTGGCTAATATGCAATATGGAGTTTCAAAGAAGGAAATTGATGCAATGCCAACGCTACTATATTCAGACAAGCCAGGAGCGCCTACGCTGCTAAACTCAGAATGCACAGTTTGTTTATCGGAATTTGTTTCGGGAGAGAAAGTAAAGGTGTTAACAAAGTGCAGCCATGGATTTCATTATGTATGTATTGATAAGTGGTTCGAAAAGCACTGTTTGTGTCCAACTTGCAGACAGTGTTCATTTCGGAAGAATACAATTAAATGAAATATTAAGACAAAATTTCATTTTAAGCCTCCAAAAAAAAAAATTATTTCGCTGCCTCTTTTTCATAATGCTACATTTTTTACATGTGCATATCATAAATGAGACCTTTATAGAATGCATATTTCGTAATACAATATTCTATAGAATGCGTGTGTACAAAAACATTGTATTACGAAAAAAGACTTATTTTCATAATGTGTTTTAAATAAGACCTAAACTTGAAATGAGTTACCTTTAAAGACCTAAACTGAAAATTTGTTCAAAAAATTATTGTAATCATTGCTCAGTATTTATAAATTTTATTTCCTGGGCCAACATATCCATTTTATTCATGTTCATGAAACCCAGTGCAGATTGTAAAAAAACAAAGGCTTCATAGTGTTATAACTACTATTATTGCCATCTTAAGAATATGGATAAGTAGAAATTGCTATATAACCTATATAGGAGAGTGGAAGTCAGAACAGAATGAATACTAAGCCACGCCACACAACAAATCTTAAGCATATGGATAAGAGATTGTGACTGCATATTATGATTCTCTAGACTCTAATTCATTCAATTTCAGCATGACATCATCTAATCATATTCACTCTTAATTCTTATTTTCCTATCTCATCATCTAGTCACATCATTCGAGATGGAAATTGAATTAAAAAACTAATTTCAATATCAAAACTAATTTCAAAAAATTCGAACAAAAATTAGGGCTATGGAAATGAAATTATATGATTGAAAGAGGAGGCTACCTGATTGTCGATCGCCGTCGTCGATTGCATGCGCGTGAGCAGAGACGGAGAGGGAGGGCGTCTTTCTTGGTGAATCGTGAATCGTGAGAGCCGAGAGGAAGAGCGATATTTTTTTTGTTGCTCCAGTGTCGTTTGCTGCCTTAGACATATGTCTAGGTTGCTTGGGCTTTGGGCTGGCTCTGCAGCATGCGGAATTCATCTCTAAACTCCACATCACCATTAGCCAAAGCAAGCCCACGCCGCACCCCATCTTGCTCCGCTGCCCTGAACAACCACTTCGCCGGCCATCCTTCCACCTGACTTTCGTTTCCTATATGCTACATTGGTTATTTTCAGCCATCCTTTACAAAGCACTACACTTTGTCAATTCTACGTCAAAGCCTTGAAATTGTCTGCAATTCACACTACACTATGTGAATTCTACGTCAAAGCCTTTAAATTGTATGCAAAGCACTACACTATTTGGGTTTCGGTTCCATCAAGAATAAAATCAAACGCCAGCACTCGCGATAACCTCTGCTGCCAGAGTTTCAGGGAGCATTCACTAGCAGTGGACAATGGGCTAACAAGCAATGGATTCGAATTCACATGTACAGGGAATGATCCTCAAGTGACAGGCAATGAAATTGGAAGCTGGTTGGAGGATCTGTGTTCAAAGACTGCCAAAAGGAAAGGCGGTGTCATAATCTCCCATGCCTCTAATAAATCAACTGAGGACACTCCGAACATACAGGAACCACTTCATTCCTATCACCTGCCTTGGGCGAAGTCTTTTTATGAAACAACCTTTCTACGTACAGAACTTGAAAACGCATTAATCCAACAACTAAGAAGAAGAACCAATCATGTTAATTATATTTATTTGCAACACATATACAACAATCTACAAAACATCTGAGGGGATATCGATGTACCAATTAATCACAAATCAATGAACTAGGAAAACAAATAAAAAAGAATAAATGAACATGATCAATGAACAAGATAAGTAACAAGCAAAGCTAAAAGCATTAACACGTAAGCAATGCCTTGATCAACCGACGTGCCATCACTTTTCATCATCGGAGAAGGCCCTATGTACCGATCTTCTGCATTTCCAAGTTGCATGAATCCCGAAAGTAGGTAAGCAACGACCAACAAACCCAAAATACTCCTTGAGCTCATTTTCTGTATAAGAATTGTAGTAGAATTAGTTTTACAGAGAATTTGCTACGATGCAGCTGCACTAATTAGTAGTAACTTTTATTAAGAGAAGAGAGAGTTTGGGATGATACATAAAACGACCCTATATGCGAGCCTTATATAGCAGCGACTTTCTTAGATGGTGCTTTGATGTTTTCCGGCCAATTCAATTTGTCTCGTTCAATTGTTTTATATACAGTTAGCATGTATAGCTATGAACAATATGCATTAGTCAAATTAGTTGTGCTCTTGATTAATATATGTTACAATTATCGATACAATTGTTCTAAATATCACTAATATCACTTAATTGTATTAGACTTTTATGTCTACTATTTCGTCTCGTACCATATCACTGAAGAATTTCCCTCTAAGTTTATCACGACTTGGTCCTTGTATAAAGTATTAATAAAAATAATTCCGTGTGTAATATGTGAATCAATATGAACCATCCAAGCTAGTGAACTCAGCTTCCAAACATTGACCGTTGCTGTAGCCATGACTTACAAAATAGCTATATTAAAATGGAGTTTTGTAATTATTATGCATTCAGGTGGAAATAATTGAAACATCTACATTCTTCGTTAATCAAAATAACGAAGTCAATTTATGCATCAATTTACTAGCATCAAATATATATATAAAGAATCTGCTTATAAAAGCCACACAGTTTAAACTATGAAAGCATCTCGTATCAAAATTAATCTTCTAATTATTTCTACTTCTCCATCTATAACTGCACTTAGCTTGCGGCTTATTAAATATCAACTCAGAAAATTGAAATAAAATGGTTAGCACTAAAGTGTTAGCCATATTCTTCACTGCTTTCTTCATCTTCTCCGGCTCTATGGAAGTAGCTCATGGCCATGGGCAACAAGCGATGGCACTTCGCCTTCAACAAGTGATGGCAAGGCAATTGATCAAGGAATTGCTTATCTCCTTATGCTAATCGCGCATTTAGTTACATATCTTGTTCGCTAAATCTTTTTTTCATTGATTCATACACCGCTGTATATGCGATCTATGAAAAACTAAATGTATATAATTCAATTCTTTTGTAATCATTAATTATAAATTTATACTGGTTTTTGGATTTGAAAATTGTTTTGTATTAAATTTTATTTGCTAAACTGTCCGAAATATGTACTATGTAATTATCCTCAAACTTCATAGACACAAGGGTTAATGTGACAGGAATAGCGAACAACCATGAATGGCACGCGGGACTTGTAGTATTATGAATAAAATGTCTTGTTTTGAATTTCATTTCAACTTTTTTTTATACGATTTTATATTTTGAGGTGTTTACAGCGTTACGAAAAATATATTTGATTTAGTGGTTTTCAAATATTACTTACCAAAATATAAACCTTTAAGGCTCCGCTTAGCGGTTTTGTGATACCGGTTACGAGCGGTTTTGAAGGTACCGGTTTTGACCGTTAATAATCATAACGGTTATCTATAAATGATGTTTCTTTTTCTTACATTTGAGCATAATTATGGTAACATATTGTTTTTATCTATTCTTCAACATTCTTGTATTTGTATGACAACGTTAAAACTTTCAACATCAAGGAATGTATAGTTTATTTTTGCTTACTATTTGGAAATGAATGGAGTCATTCTATGATCTTTGACCAAATTTTCATGGTTTTTTATCACTGTTTTTTCTTATTATTTTTAATGTTTGCTAGCGCAGAATGATACGAAAAAATTGAAATTTTTTATTTCTTACAAAATAAAATATATCCGCTTCTCTCTGATATTGAAATAAGTTTTCATCGTTATTTTCCAGTATACAAAAAGAAAATGTGAGAAAACCTTTTAAATTGACAACTAGTTTCGGTTAATTATTGAATTATTGAACTAAATTTCCAATAATATGGTTCTTAAGCCAAATTTCAACATTGTTGTGAAAATATTTACTTATTAGAAATGATCCAGGGGTTGACACAAACTCTCGAGACGAACCTAAGGTTTCCATTGTTGTTCTACAAATTGTTACTCTGTCCCTCACCGCTCTTGCAAAACAGATCTTTTCTGAAAAGGTTTGCAATTGGTTCAGCAATTTTTTTCTTTTATCTGGGTTAATATGAATATATTCCCTAAATCAATTCAGTAGTTTTTGTATTGTCAATCCATGTACTTTTTTTTACCTTATATATGGTGTGCAGGATTGGCTAATAAGTTTTTGTATATTCTATCATTTTCAAAATGTGCACTAATTAGTATGAAAACAACACTGTAATTTAGTAACTGGTCGATTGAAACTATTTTTTTTTGGAAATAATTCCAAAGAACAAACATTTTAAAAGAAGTATTTTTGAATCGAAAAGCTGTTTCTATATCCATTACTGGATGATATAACATAACGACCACATTCATAGAAGTTAAGGGTAAGAAATCAATGTTGTGAACCAATAGTAATTGAATTTCTATAATAATAAAATCTAAATTTTTTTAGTTTATATTTAGATGGATTTTAGAATGGAGGATGTTATTGTAGGATCGATTTCACCCTAGAGGGGGGTGAATAGGGTGATACTATTATAAAAGTTTATTACGAAAGTATATAAAATAATTTCAACATAGATAATAAGTCAGCAACACAGATAGTAGCAAAATAATAAAAATGCAGAAATAGAACAAAACAGAATTTACCTAGCTTCGGCATAACCCTGCCTACGTGTTGCCCCCAAGGTTTCTACAGAAAATTAAACAGTCAGACGCTTATACACGTAAACTCGCGACACCCGCTATCGACTAGGCTTAACTTTACGCTCAAAATCCCGCCACAACTCAGCCACTGAGTTACGAATTCTCGAACTACACCACTGTAGCTCATCCCCTAGTCACACGACTAGAAAATACAATTGTTTAAAGAAAAAATACACAATTTAAAAACAATTTAAAATAAAAACCCTAATTGGAATATATACTAGAGCACAAAAACAATATAGCCAGCCCAACAACACGGTGTAAATAGATTTCTCGCTTAATCTCTTTTATGTTGTTCGACCGGTCCTTTGAGAAAAATGGCTTCGTCCTTTTCAATTTGTTCCTCAATAATTAGGGCTTTCTAAAATTGAAGGCACCGACCGTTGTTCGATCAGATGGGTTGTTCTCATGATTGCTTTGACGATCGATTGTAGCACTCTCTGCTTTGTACACGGCTGCCCCAATTTTTGATCGATTTCAAATCCTAACTTCGGTATGTAATTTATGCCTTTTGCTTCTTTTTATTTGCTTGCTTGAACTCGATCGATGATTCGAGTTGAATGAATATTATTTGTTTAGCTTGAACTCGAATGGATTAGGCCGATGATGTATTAGGGTTTATATAGGATTTGAATTCCTATTTCTTCGTTCGTCTGATAAATTGCTCGGCCGTTTGATTTTGAATGGATGAACGTGATGATTTTTGACTTTGTCAATTTTATATATTTGATTACTTGATTTTCACGGTGTTGATTTCTAACTTGGTTCGATTTCTTGGCCACCACGGTTTTGGTTTGACACTGTTACATTTGACTTTATTCCCTTGCGACCTTATTTTTGATTCGAACTTCTACATCACTGTATATATGCTGTGTTGATTGAACTGCGGCTTGATTTCTAATTGACTTCGGCCTTCGTGGTTGAACTTGATACTGTTTTGGCTTCTGACACTTTGTTCATTTTCGATTTATATTATACTCCACTTTGCATCTGCTTTGAGAATTGACTTCGGCCATTGTGTCTCTGACTTTGGACTACAGTTTGAAACCTTCTTGTCTTTGTTCGAACTTGTATCCTACACATGTATAAATATATATATATATATATATATACACATGCTCACATATGTATATAATCAGTTATATGTTGCTTGTAGTTGTTTCTGGTTTTGCTTTGACTTTGATTACTGCTGCATATATGTATTCCCAAGTGTTTTGCTGTTTAATTTACTGCTCTGGTCGTCTGCACTTTGATATATAAGCTTGTCCTGGTTTTTCTAAACCACAGTGGCATTTTCATATGTATTCATCCACTTGTGTATACCTTTTGGTTCAAGTTGCACTGTGATTCGAGTCTGCTTGCATCTGCAGTGTAGCAGTGTTGTTTCATTGAGTCTGATTTCAAGACTTGTTTGCAGTCTTGTGTCATATGCATGTTGTATCATTGAGTTTGTACATTCACATTGCTATGTTGTATTGTGTTCCCAGTCATCAAGTAATCTGGTTATGCAAATGTATATAGTTGTTGTACGATACTAGGTTGGGTTGTTATTTCACTGGCATGTGAATTTTACCGTTTGTCTACATTTGCTAGTGTACTTCACTCGAGCTTGCTACTATTTGTGGTTGTTTCATGTGATGTTCATTCATTGTTGTCTCTGGTTTAATGTACTCGATTCTGGTACCTTGTAGTTCACTGTATCGTGTCATTATCTTGTGTACCATCTGGAGCTCGAGCTGCTTCACTTGCTCGATTCGCTTGATGACATGTATTTTGATGTTTGAACTTGTCTGGAGCATTTATTGGTTCATAGTTTTTGCCAGGCCTTGTTTCATTTCATGGTTCACCACTGTTTTATGCGTTTCAGTTTGATTTATGATGAGTTTCATCCCTAGTCTGGTATACATGTGCACTGCCTTTGTTCTGACCAGTTCATATCCTTGAGTCTAATTTGGACTGTCTAGTCTCTACTTCATATGTATATAATTGAACTTTTTGGTTGAGTCTTGTTTTAGTTGTCGTGGCCGTTTTATTTGAATTTGCACTTGTGTTGAATCCAGCTTAAAGCTCGGGTTTGACCTTGTGCTCGTATCGTGACATTAACTTGAGTTGAACCCGACTTTTGATTTGGGTATGACCTTGTGCTCACCTGTCCCTGCAATTTATCAAATATATATATCGGTATGCACGGCCTTGTGGCATGTACAGTGATACACTGTGCATGTCACAAGCTATTCATGTGTGATGAATTGAAAATTAAATGACGACGAACAACCCGAATAACTGAGACAAATAATATTTTCAAAACTACATTTTATTTTATACTGCAAAAGTATTTGCTTTTCAATTTTACTGCATCAATATTTATTTTGCAGATTGGTCAGATGCTGGATTCTATCTGGAATGTAGTTGAAGATCAATGTTGAGTGAATGAGTGATATGTAGTGAGTTGCATATATAAATGATAATCGTGATGTGATTGAAATTGTATTGTGATCGAAATTATATATATATAGTGAGAGCTTGAATTTGTACCATTTAAAATTGTAATAAATATTTATTTGAATAAAATATCTATTTGAATTTAAATTCTGTGTTATTAATTTTATTCGGCAAATATTTATTTATTCTATGAACATAAAATAGTACATTAACAAATACATTTAAATGAATATATATATATATATATATATGTTTATTATCATCAAACAAAAATTATATACTCGCATATTCAACAATCTCCCCCTTTTGATGATAACAAACATATATTTAGGATTTTGAATTTGTTAAATGTATTTGATCGTTCAATTTTCTCCCCCTATTTGAATGCTCCCTTTCTACACAAAGCTCCCCCTTCATATGTGCATGTAAATAAAAATATTCAAATGAGCCTTGATGCATATAGAAAATAAAATAATTGACTTTTATTTGCCAAAATCTTAATCTTTCTCTCCCCTTTTTGTTATCAGCAAAAGAGTAATAGTGTTAGAAAAATAGAGATAAAATGATAGACATTAATACAACATTAGTTCCCAATCGATTAAATATTAAATTTCAATAAAAAATAAAACAAAAATCATAAATACTCTGTTAGGTGCGTATTCCACTTTAGAATGATAGGAATAATGTCATCATATAAAACCATGTAGTTGTGTCTATTTATGGTATATTTATATCAGGAATTTGAATATCTACTAACCATGCATAACCGTTAGGAATTTTAAATGAGTTTAGTAGTATTCCAATTTTATTTTAAAAAATGAATTCAAGTATCTTCTAACCACACATAACCGTGAGGACTTTTAAATAGGATTAGAATCAACTTGTCTGTTTAATTAATCAATTTTGATATGCGTTCCATACATGCATAACCGTAAGGACTTTTAAATGAGCATGGAAGCACATAATCAAAAATTCCATGTAATTCACCCATGCATAACCGTGAGGACTTTTAAATGAGAGTGAATATTTTGGATCTTTTAAAAAAAATATAAAATGAAAAACGAATGATTTCCTGTTTAAAATACCACATACTGACATACTATATTGGATTTTGATGAGTCATGGTCGATAGAAATATGATAGAACTAGAGATGATCATGAAATTTTTACCAACAAAAAGTGTTTATAACTCTTGTTTAATTTTCTAAAGAAATTTATTGATTATATCATCTCAAGTTATAATATATTATTAATATCAACACTCATCACTTTTTCAATCACTACTTATCTTTTTCGATAATCAGTAGGGAGTCAGATTAGTTAATGTAGTCATTTAAAATCATATTCAAAAATAATTATCAAATTTTCTAAAAATGACTAATCTGAAACAAGGTCAAAAAATGATTTTCTAGAAGGGGTTTTATAAGAAAAATTTCTGCTATTTGAAATTTATTTGAAATGAAAAATATGTAGATATTTTCTTTGAAAAACGATGCAGTTGCTGAATGTCTCAACATAAATCACGTTCCACTAGTAATTTTTCTATTAACTAGATTACCAGTGTAATCTGCATCTGAATTTTCTTTCACTCAAGATTATCATTATTTGGATGCTATAAACCAGACCGTGATGTTGCAAAAAATTCTTGATGAACATTTTAAATGAAATTATTTTCAATTTTTATTGAAGCCGTGCCAATAAACAAAAACCGTGAATATAGAGTCAGCCGTAAAATAACTAAATGTATTATCATCAACCAATAAAACACTATCATTAATCCAAACTAATCTATATGAAGTAGTTCAAAGACTCTAGAATTTTTTATAGTGTTCTTGGCATAAGAATATAATTGGTCAACAATTTTGAAAAAGTCAGAATCATTATCAACATTCATTTCATTATCACATTACTGGCTGATTTAATTCAGATTACGGTGCAGATTATCACATTTAATATATCGTTCAAAACATACCATTACCTATTTTACCTTTTACGATAATCTTTCGTTGTTGCCCATTGTGATTCTGTCACCTTTATACTAGGCTAAGAAATCTTTGCTTTATCGCCCTTTGTGTTCTTGGAATAACCAGAATCCAAGTAACACTATTGTAGTTCCTTAGCCCGCCGCTATACCTACATGAGAAAAGATTTTTGTGACATATTTGTTTTTATAGGTCCATGGTTGTTAGTGGAAAAATATTTTGAAAAATATTTTTGTGGAGACCCATAACTATTTATATATGTTCCTTTTGGAACCCAAATGTGTTTAACTTTGAGAGATTTTATATTTGTGCATTTTGGAACCCAAATTGGAATAGTTTTCAAGTGTTTGAGTCTATACCAACAAATATTTTGATTGTGTCCAATTTTTCTACAAATTGTGCACATGGAATTGACTTGTTTAATTTCGTTTCCAACATTTTCAGATTGATTATATCCAAGTCCTTGTCTAACTGTATTAACAATTTGTTTTCGTAATAGCATATTCAACGATCTTTCACTTTTGGAATTTTTTTTAAAGTTGTTAACAGTTGTTGGACTTGTGTTTTAAGTGATTCATTTTCATTCAATAATTGTGTGCACCGTTTAATAGAATTTTCTCTCCTAGTGTTTTCACTTTCTTTCAAAATCAGAATTTCATTTTCAAGTGATTTAATTTTAATTTCTGATTTTTTAATTTCATCTTCAAATGTTGGACACTTTTCACACTTAGGGATCTTACTTTGATAGTTTTTAACTAATTGATCAAGCTGTTTATTTAAATCTATCAAAGTATCTCTTTATGATTCAAGTTTAGCACATTTTTCCCTAAGTCGTTCGAAACAGCCATTTACTTTGTGGAAATATATAAGTAATTCTGAGTGAGTGAGTTTTGATACCTCGCTTGGCTCGTCATTGTCACTATCAGTTATATCTCCTCGTAGGCTCGGGTTTACTCTTTCACTCTCACTGCTAGTGCTTTTACCATCATCACTTTTATTCCATTGACTGCAAAACTTTTCCTTTGTGAATTCCTTTCTTGGCCGTGTTGAATTTAAGGATAATTGGTCTTGATATGACCGGGTTTGTTACACTTATGACAAATGATCCCGTGTTCTTCTAAGTTGTCTAGTGCTTTGATTATTTTGATTTTCAATTGTTGATTTGGTGCTGAATTTCCATATTTCTGCTTCCACTTTTTGAATCTCTTTATTAGTAGCGCCAGCTCAACTGCTTCATCCTCATCACTACTACTTTTTACCAATCCTATTAAGGTCGTTTCTTTAACTGAGTCGATTGAGGATGATTTCTCAGTGTTGTTGACTTTTGCACCATATATTGCATCAAAAGCATTCCAGATTTTATGTGCATTTTCACAATGAGAGATAAAGTTAAAATTATCTTGATTAATATGAGAATATAATATATGTATAGCAAGAGCATTAATCGAGATAATTTTCTCGTCTGTTATATTACACCATTTTCAATAATATCCCAACATTTAACATTAACAGATTTTAAATAAAATTCCATTTTTAATTTCAAATTCAAAAAATCCGTTCCATCAAAAACAGGAGGAATAATATTAGACCGACCCACAGTATAAACATTATTAACAGAAACCATTTTGAAAACTCAAATTTGTAAGAAAAATTGGTCTTTGAAAAATCAAACTTTTTTAAAACAAAAATGGCTTTTGAACGAGGCTCTAATACCACTTGTAGGATCGATTTCATCCTAGAGGGAGAGTGAATAGGATGATACTATAAATTATAAAAATTTATTATAGAAGTATATAAAATAATTTCAGCACAGATACTAAGTCACTAAGTCAATGGCACAGGCAAAATAATAAAAATGTAAAAATATAACAACACAGAATTTACCCAGCTTCGGTATAACTCTGCCTACGTGCTACTTCCAAGGTTTCTACTAGAAATTAAGCAGTCAGACGCTTACACACGTAAACTCACGACACCCGCTATCGACTAGCCTTAACTCTATGCTCAAAACCCTGCCACAACTCAGCCACTAAGTTGCGAATTTTCGAACTATACCACCGTAGCTCGTCCCCTAGTCACACGACTAGAAAATACAATTGTTTAAAGGAAAAAATGCACAATTTAAAAACAATTTAAAATAAAAACCCTAAATGGAATATATACTAGAGCCCAAAAACAATATAGCCCGCGCGACAACACGGTGTAATTAGATTTCTCCCTTTTTCTCTTTTATGTTATTTGACTGGTCCTTTGAGAAAAATGGCTTCGTCCTTTTAAGTTCGTTCCCCAATAATTAGGGCTTTCTAAAATTTAAGGTGCCGACTGTTGTTCGATCAGATGGGTTGTTCTCGTGATTGCTTTGACAACCGATTGTAGATCTCTCTGCTTTATACGCGGCTGCCCTAATTTTTTGATCGAGTTCAACTCCTGACTTCGGTATGTAATCTATGCCTTTTGCTTCTTCTGATTTTCTTGCTTGAACTCGATCGATGATTCGAGTTGAATGATTATTCTTTGTTTAGCTCGAACTCGAATGGATTGCGCCGATGATGTATTAGGGTTTATATAGGATTTGAATTCCTATTTCTTCATTCATTTGATAAATATATGTAAATATATGTGCCTGCGATTGATTCATAACAATAAATTGATAGGAGAACCTTAGTATCAGGCTGGCGTACATATACAATTCTTATTTTAATCGTATTTAGGCTTTTTCAATTACTTTAATTTCTTTTAATACAGCTAATTTTTCATCAAATTCATAGTTAAGAAAAAAATTAACAAATACTTTTTTCCTTTCATATTTTAAAACTTGACGAACTGTTTTCCTATCCTTGTGTGGTTATAATGGTATGAAAATGGCTTAATATGTGACCTTTATATAGCGGCGAGTTTCTGCAATGTTACGTTGACATTTTCATAATCCTTTTCAACTTTTAATTATGACCGAACAAATTATTTGATTAAATATTTACTGTATTGAATTTGAATCTTTTGATTAATAGATAAATAAATAGGATATATAAAGCATGGACAATACTATACTTGGTTAAATTTGTTGTGCTTAATTAATTCCTGCTACAATTATTAATTATACTTATTTTGAAGATTTTTGAAAGTAGTGTTGATTTACTTGTCATTAATATACAAATGATGATGATTTGATTAATGTGCCTCACCAACATTTTTTATGCTAGGTCCAGCTGACTTAAATACCCTGACGTCAGTAGAATACTGGAAAAAAAATTGCAAATACTTGTTCCATACCCAAGTAATATTAGTCTAGATTTATTTAATTAAAAGTATACCAGAAGTAAAGACACATGGATAAGTAATTAAGCATCAAGTTCAGAAAAAGCTTGAATCATAGTTGTTGTTATTATAATTTTTAATACATCATGGTGCACGATAAAAATGGAAATACATCCCTGATCTTCTTTTTCTCAGGCTCAACAGTATATAATTTTGGATCATGGATACTTATAAGGTGGTTGTAAGTTGTTTGGATGATGGCACTTCTCAATTGAATTCTGAATCACAGATACATTTATTCAGTAATTGGCACTTCATGCCCTAATCTGTTAAGTGTTTATGTGTACGAGACTATGCAATATATTCTATGAGTTTGACCTCTTATGCTATGCAAGAATATGGATATTGGATATGTTTTCATCACATATAAAGGTTATATGGAGAACAGTTGCAATTTGCAATGTACGAAACTTTGATGAAATTAGTTCATTCGAAATAAACAAATAAACCATAATGTGAGATTGTGTATTCAATATAAAAGATTATAATAAGGATCTTATTGTGTGTGGCGTAACACTAGACCAAGAGCTACAAGATGTACCTAGGAAATCGGTCGTTGAAATGTCAATTTGATTAGTTTACATAAATACAACTCTTTGATATACTTAAATGTTAAGGAAGAATGAATGCTTTTTTGTAAAGAGTTTGTTATGGTCTTGTAGCAAGGATTTCCTTTTTAACGGTTCTATCATTTTGAAAGAAAAACGAATGTATGAGAGTAGATGTGATTTAGGTACAGTTTGGATGCAGAGATTGAACGGTTATCTCTATTTAAGAAGAGATGTTGAAAACAATAATTGTATAAAATACTAAAGTTATTTAATATCGAACGAGAAATGTGATTTATATTTCAAATGCCTTTTCATATAGAATTTTTTCTGCAAAAGTTATTTCTTCAAGTTCAAAATATTTGACCTGAAACTCTTGATTGTAAACTAGTTATAGTATAATAAATAAAATTCTATAATAAGTGACTGAATGGACTTTCATGTTTCATAAGCTATTATGGTAATGACAAAAATAGTGGCAGCATACCATATAACACTTCATACTGGACACATCAAGTTACGAAACATTTTTCATGAACATACCAAATATTATTTATGAATAAACAACTGTAATCTGAAAATAGATATAATTTTAATTTTTGTATGAATATTATGAATATTCATTACAAGATGAAACTATAAAAACTGTATTTGTTTTCATAACAAAAGCGATGCTTTGACAAGCACCATTGTCCAAGTGGTTAATTGATTCGGCTTTGGTGCAAGATGTCACAAGTTCGAAACTTGCTTTCGAACGTTTATTGACATGGGATATGTTATCCCAATGATTTGTTGTATATAAAGTACCATTTCAAAAAAAAAAAAAAAAAAAAAACAAAAGCGATGCTTTAGAAAATACAGAAGCAACTGAAAATTGTCAATTATTTTGGTATTATGGACCGAGCAAAATTTTTGAGAAATAATTATTTAATCATATGATTAAGAATCATATGTTATTGATGTTGTATCATAAACGATTAAGGACAAAGCACTCATTTAGAAGAAGCGACACAAGAGTTGATGACTCTTCGAACAGATTCATTTAGATGTATGCAATCATAGGTCTAATGATACCAAAATGGTTCCACATCTTTCGTTAAGTATAGAAATGAATTAGCATAGAATAGAACGTGTCTATTTGATATGCAAATGGTATATTTACGATAAGTTCATTGAATATAAAACGGAAGTAGTAAACATAACATGCAAAGAATATAATAGAATTCTACTTGATCGAACAAGTGAGCGTACAGGAAATAAGTTTCAAATGTACCTAAAAATGAATAAGATTCGATCTCAAATGCCACTCCTCCTTATGGTAAATAATGATATATCGATAAGAAATAATTGGACTTTGTTGGACGAAGTACGATTGAAGATGAGAGAAATTTAATTAACTTCTTTCTGTAAGGACGTGTACTTAAGAGTACGCATATTAGCTTAATTAATTTCGTTTAAAATCGAGTCTACAAAATCATACAAGATAATAGTTGATGCAACAACCCCTACATCCTAGATCAAGGAGTTGACGAGTTATATGAGTCGAAAGGTTACACATAATACTTATTCGTAAGGGATCTTTAGTGGACCAACCCAAATGTGTTTGAGATCAATCAATATTGATTGATCTATTTGTGTTTTGAACATAAGTTTCTAAACTTAATAACCAATCAGTTATGTGTGTGTGTGTATGTGTGTGTCTATGTGTGTGTACGCAATTTAAAAATTGTTTATGAATATATATTCCGTTACACTGAGAAATAATTGTTGTTTCAAGAAACACCAATTTCATAACGAATGAATTTCTTGTAGAAACTATTGGTAGCGAAATTAATTTGGATATGATCCAAAGAAAAAAGGAAAGATTACAAAGAAGAAATGAAATTGACCAAGTCTAAGAGGATAGACCGAATTTGAATGTCTAATAAGAACTTTCGCAGATTACAGAGAAATTGTGATTTTCTTATTGACGTCGAGAAAGGAACATCCTTAGTTATCGATAAGTCGGTAAGAGCATTGCCTCTAATATATGACATGATGTGCAAATCTAGAATGGATTCCAGGTAAGAGGTATATTATCAATATATGATTTTGAAAGCTGCATTTGAAAGTATATGATCCATCAGCCACAAAAGTATCTCCTAGAAGAAAACCAATGCAGTTGGAATATGGTAAGTTATATTGAAAGAATAACGTTGTAAAATTCAATTATTAAAATTAACGTAACAAATTAGTCATTTAACGTACTTAAGTTAATTCGGATTTTACGTACAAAATTATCGCTTGATATGAGTTTGAGCTTGGTATATGTATGTTGAAACAGAAATTCTGAATAATAATTTAGAATATGATGTTTGCGCTTAATAATCAAAACTTGTGAAGTCAGCTGAAGTGATTCTGAGTTTGTTGGTTATTGGATAGAATACAAAAAAACCTGATGCACAAGTACCGCTCAACGAGCGTTGGAGTGGAGCAAATATCTTGATAGAAAAATCAAACCGTTTAAGTGTTAATCAAAATATATAGGAAGCGCGTGCCTGTAAAAAAAACTATAAAGATAACATAATATTTCTAAAACATATAAGCAAACAACAAACTTATAATTGTTAATAATGTGCTCATGGTAAAATTATTATAGTTTGGTTGTTTGATTTTCAATATTTGATGAGCATTTTTTATAATAAGTATAAAAGGATGTTGGAAAGGTCCAAATGATATATACATACGTATAAAAATGTTTAATTTAGAGCAACGGATATCTTGTTTCGTGAATTAATTCGGGTCGTTCTAGCATTAGCAAGAAAATGGTTTACCCATCGACAGTGTTTACGTGGAATTGGGCAATGGATTGAAACCGAAAGAATTTTCAGACATCCTTTGCAAAGCACTACACTATGTGAATTCTACGTCAAAGCCTTGAAATTGTATGCAAAGCACTACACTATTTGGGTTTCGGTTCCATCAAGAATAAAATCAAACGCCGGCACTCGCGATAACCTCTGCTGCCAGAGTTTCAGGGAGCATTCACTAGCAGTGGACAATGGGCTAACAAGCAATGGATTCGAATTCACATGTACAGGGAATGATCCTCAAGTGACAGGCAATGAAATTGGAAGCTGGTTGGAGGATCTGTGTTCAAAGACTGCCAAAAGGAAAGGCGGTGTCATAATCTCCCATGCCTCTAATAAATCAACTGAGGACACTCCGAACATACAGGAACCACTTCATTCCTATCACCTGCCTTGGGCGAAGTCTTTTTATGAAACAACCTTTCTACGTACAGAACTTGAAAACGCATTAATCCAACAACTAAGAAGAAGAACCAATCATGTTAATTATATTTATTTGCAACACATATACAACAATCTACAAAACATCTGAGGGGATATCGATGTACCAATTAATCACAAATCAATGAACTAGGAAAACAAATAAAAAAGAATAAATGAACATGATCAATGAACAAGATAAGTAACAAGCAAAGCTAAAAGCATTAACACGTAAGCAATGCCTTGATCAACCGACGTGCCATCACTTTTCATCATCGGAGAAGGCCCTATGTACCGATCTTCTGCATTTCCAAGTTGCATGAATCCCGAAAGTAGGTAAGCAACGACCAACAAACCCAAAATACTCCTTGAGCTCATTTTCTGTATAAGAATTGTAGTAGAATTAGTTTTACAGAGAATTTGCTACGATGCAGCTGCACTAATTAGTAGTAACTTTTATTAAGAGAAGAGAGAGTTTGGGATGATACATAAAACGACCCTATATGCGAGCCTTATATAGCAGCGACTTTCTTAGATGGTGCTTTGATGTTTTCCGGCCAATTCAATTTGTCTCGTTCAATTGTTTTATATACAGTTAGCATGTATAGCTATGAACAATATGCATTAGTCAAATTAGTTGTGCTCTTGATTAATATATGTTACAATTATCGATACAATTGTTCTAAATATCACTAATATCACTTAATTGTATTAGACTTTTATGTCTACTATTTCGTCTCGTACCATATCACTGAAGAATTTCCCTCTAAGTTTATCACGACTTGGTCCTTGTATAAAGTATTAATAAAAATAATTCCGTGTGTAATATGTGAATCAATATGAACCATCCAAGCTAGTGAACTCAGCTTCCAAACATTGACCGTTGCTGTAGCCATGACTTACAAAATAGCTATATTAAAATGGAGTTTTGTAATAATTATGCATTCAGATGGAAATAATTGAAACATCTACATTCTTCGTTAATCAAAATAACGTTGTCAATTATGCATCAATTTACTAATATTTAATATATAAAGAATCTGCTTATAAAAGCATCTCGTATCAAAATTAATCTTCTAATTATTTCTACTTCTCCATCTATAACTGCACTTAGCTTGCGGCTTATTAAATATCAACTCAGAAAATTGAAATAAAATGGTTAGCACTAAAGTGTTAGCAATACTCTTCACTGCTTTCTTCATCTTCTCCTGCTCTATGGAAGTAGCTCATAGCCATGGGCAACAAGCGATGGCACCTTCGCCTTCAACAAGTGATGGGAAGGCAATTGATCAAGGAATTGCTTATCTCCTTATGCTAATCGCGCTTTTAGTTACATATCTTGTTCGCTAAATCTTTTTTTCATTGATTCATACACCGCTGTAAATGCAATCTATGAAAAACTAAATGTATATAATTCAATTCTTTTGTAATCATTAATTATAAATTTATACTGGTTTTTGGATTTGACAATTGTTTTGTATTAAATTTTATTTGCTAAACTGTCCGAAATATGTACTATGTAATTATCCCCAAACTTCATAGACACAAGGGTAATGTGACAGGAATAGCGAACAATCATGAATGGCAGGCTGGACTTGTTGTATTATGAAAAAAATGTCTTATTTTGAATTTCATTTCAACTTTTTTTTTACGATTTTATATTTTGAGGTGTTTACACCGTTATGAAAAATATATTTGATTTAGTGGTTTTCAAATACTACTTATCAAAATAAAAACCTTTAAGGCTCCGCTTAGCGGTTTTGTGATACCGATTACGATCGGTTTTGAAGGAACCGGTCTTGACCGTTAATAATCGTAACGGTTATTCTTACATTTGAGTATAATTATGGTAATAAATTGTTTTTATCTGTTCTTCAACATTCTTGTATTTGTATGACCACTACAAGAGAAACGGCTCTTTCCAACGACGAGCAGCCGTTGGAGTCCGTTGGAGACTGTTGGAAAAGCCGTTGGTATACATTTCAACAGCCTTCAACGGCATCAATGAGGTTATACCAACGGCTTCCAACGGCAAGTTTGCCAACAAGGCAAATCCTGTTAACCAAACTACCATTGGAAATCCGTTGTAATGCGTTGGAATTTGCCGTTGGAAGCCGTCGGACGTTTTGGCCGTTGGTCGCCGTTGGAAATCTGGGTATATTTTTTTTATAAAACCAGCAGTGCTTGCTTCCAGCCACACACAACCACAATTATATCAAAACAGCTTCATTTCGAGCACACACACACACACACACACACACACACACACACACACACACACACACACACACACACACACACACACACACACACACACACACACACACACACATATATATATATAACAACTATATCAAAACATATCCAAACATATATATAACCAAATCATGCATATATTTCAACATAAACCAATATCCAAACATAACACAACATAACCAACATCAAAAAATCCAAACCAACATAAATAAATCCAAACCAACATCCACAATCAAACCATCAGAATGTATCAAATCCAAATATACACAGAAACCATCAGAATGTATCAAATTCTCACCAACTCCAAAATATACATGTCAATAACAAAACATACCTAAATCACTCCGCACCAGAACCACCAGATGAAGGAGGTTGTCCATGCTGTGCGATAAACTCCGTCATACGTCGGTTCATCTCCTCCATCCTTGCTTCATGCAGCAAATTGCGTTCCCGCATCTCGGCAAGCTCGGCTCGTAGCTGCGCAATCTCTTCCTTATCTTGAGCCTTTTGATATTCTCTTTGGGCTGTCTGAACCGGTAAACAAATTTAAATTATCAACTACACTAAAAAATTAGCATTAAAATAATTGCAAATTAACTAACCTATATATATTCACTAACAAATTCATAAAACAAACTAAATCATGATAGTTCAAAATATGAATGGAATACACTAGTATAAGGATATTTACTAACTTAAACCCGAATTCAAGCCAATTCAAGAATTGATTAACACACACTAATAATTAATACACGCATATGATTAACACACTAAGTAATCAAAATAATTATTTTAAAATTGAACTTAAAATTACCGATTGGCTTCCATATCCGTAGCGTCTGCCGCGGGTCACTGGATCCATGACAGACTCAAAAATGGCGTCCTCCTCATCGGCGGTCAAGTGAGCTAGTCCCGTATCCTCATGTAAGGCTGTCCGCGCTTCTTGGAACTTTTGCTGTCATGCAAAATATAATTGAATTTAGTTAATGTTATTTTAATTAACTTGTAAGTTTTAGTTACTTATGTTATACTTATATAGGCAGCACGCGCTTTGTCATCGTGGTCCCAAGAGTAAGAAACTGCGCCGGAATCATCAACCTGAGTCAAGGCATGTGTATGGGTAAACACATCCCAATAACTAACAGCCCCTCTGCGTTGTCTCTCCTGAAATACGCACATATAAATATACATTATTTATATTTTAACAAATTAAAACTTAAAATAATTAACTATTTATCTTATTTAATAATTATACCAAATCTTCCCTGTGATGCTGGAAAGACTTGGAACCACCGCGATGTGTAACGGGGTTCCTGCTCCTGTTTTGCAGAATTCCTCTCGGACTGCCTCTGCAAATTTAAATCGAAAACAAAAATTGTTTTGACAGTTTTAATTATTTATATATTATTTACATCAAACAATTTAAATTAAATATATGATAGATTTACCACAAAATCCTCGTTGCTCCACCAGGTGGCGAACTCATCAAAGACAGCTTCTCTCATCCAATGAGGCCTCTTTCCCGATGTTTTGATGTTGTTTATTGTTTCGCGATAGTTTTTTGCAATTTTGCTGCTCCAATGGCGCCGGACAACAGAAACATCAGAATCGGCCAAGTCCACTTCCCCCTGCACGTTTGAAAAAATATGAGTTATACAGTTGCTATAAATAGTGCAAGCATGAATTGACATAATGTACATGACTATATAATGCAATAATTAATATACCACACATACCAAAAAGTCCTGCCAGATAACCTCCGCACCCCCTCTGGTATCGCAGTCCACCTCGACCAACACGAGGTCATACGAGCCATATACGCCCGTCACGAGATCGTGAGCACTATTAAAATATTTTTAAAAGATAAAATATATACATAACATAACATATTACACATATATATGAAAATTAGAATAAGATATGACAAATAAAAATATTATTTATATAAATTAAAATAAACAGTATTGTTAAATAAATCAATGTACACACAATATTGTAAAAAGCATAACTTTCAAAATATAAATCAGATTTCAACGAAACGAAAAGCAGTATTCTCAAAATTTAATATATTTTCAAAATAAAAGATAAAATTCAAAAGTTCAAATGTTTAAATTTTAAATTTAAAAGTCAAAGTTTGACCAGATTGACCAAAAATCCACTTTTCTGGAAAATATTTTATTTATTCAGGTTTGAAACTATAATTCACACAAAAATAAAAATATACTTTTAAAATAAAAAAATTTATCCATTTTAATAAATAATAAAGTTTTTAAATCAAGAGTTTCAAATAAAATAATCAAAATAAGCAATTAAAATAAACCACAAAATTCAGGGTTGTTACAGTTATGATACTAAATTTTCTGTAGTTCTCTTATATTATATGACAATCTTAGCTTGGGACTACGTCCAACTGTCATAAATTACTTATTATAATAAACACTTTACTTTTTATTCTACTATCTACGCAGTAAATGCATATCTAATCACATTTTCTGTTTATTATTTCTAGTCTTGTCAAATATTTAACTTGATTATTTCCTCTTCTTTTATTTCTTTAACGCTTCACGTTATTCTCTTTTATTCTAGGAAGTAGTTCTATTCTATTTGGTTGGTTACAAAAACTGTATTAAAAATCCATTTTCATATTTTAATACAAACAATGCTATAAATAATAACTCTTAACTGCAAGATATTTCTTTTATTATTTCTTTAATTATTGGGTAATGAAAAATACAGTAATGTCTCTATTTTGCACTAATTCCATTTTTCTTGCTTTTATTCTTGCAACTACGTTTATCATTATTTTTACAATATTAAACTATGAAAATGTATTCCCTTCTCTAAAGCAACCAAATAATCTATCACTAACTTCCAAATCAAGTTATTAGATATTCACCTTTTTAATTCATTTCTCCCGTTTTATCATAATTTACTGTAAATTTCACACTTTTAGGCTATGCCTTTCTCTGCAACTTTTAAGCCTAATATTACTTATATTTAATTGGTTCTTTCTTTTTTCCCATATAAATAACATTTAAATATAATTACACTTCTCTTATAAAATTTACAGTTTCAACATAACCAATTAGTAGAACTAATTACTAAAATAAATTCCGAGTTAAATATTTAACGGGAACCTAATGATATTAAATATTGTCCCTAGAAACAGTTTAAATTTAGGGTTCATTTCGATCCAATGAACCCAGTTGGGAGAAAATCTAAATGTGAGACAATAGCTAGGCCTAGGGTTTTATTTATAGTGGAGTTTGGGGATCTCAGACTGTCGGATTTTTTGATCAAATCCGGTGTAACCACGTTACGGACTCACTGCAAATCGTTGGATCTATAAAACAATGCCTCAGATTGCTCAAAAATCAGAATTTAATACTTCGGCATGTCCATGGATGATTTCACGTCCATGTAGAACATGGGTCGACCTGTGTTCTTTGGGGGTCGACCATATGGCCGACTCTTGTGTTTTGTGGGTTGACCCGAAGGGTCTAATTATTATTATTTTCTTTTCATTTTTATGATTTCTTGTTCTTCTTATAACTTCTTCATCTTAACTCGGATTTCGAAAAGTTATATATGGAATTTGATCAGAAAATCGCCACGAACACAATGGTGTAAGTTTCGAGATCCTATTGTGAAAATTCCAAAAATGTTAAATTTCACTGTTCATCGTTATTTGATTATTTAATTATCTAAAAATGATGGTGTAACATATCATTTGCATATATCAGTAAATATACTCAGCCAAAATCACTTAAACATGTATATTCTATTTTTAAAGCAACTAAAATCCTAATATTTAACCATAAATTCACCTGAGATCCAAGATATAACGGCTCTTATTTTTCAAATAATTTAAACAAGTTAGTGTAGTCTCACCTTCCACATTGCTCGTTGAATCTTTGCTTAAGATTTTTGATCTTGAAAAGCTTTACAAGTTTTGAGTTTTGAAAGAAGTATAGTTTTTTTCCTCTAAAGATTTTCTTTTGAAATATGATGAGTATGAGTATATATATAATATATGTGAAGTAGGATGTGTATAAGTGTGTGTATATATAAGGATTTAAACAAAAATTAAAGAAATGAAATATTTTCCTTTCATCCTAACATCTTTTCAATGTATGCCTAAGTATGTGCTATGTAAGTGCATGTTGGTTTAAAAGGTGTTTTCAAATACTAATGACTTAAATGCTTAAGTACTTAGTGTTTTATATTTATTATTTTAATTTCATAATAAGTCACATCCTTAAGTATACTTATATATAGCTTAAGTCCGATATATTTGCAAATTTATGCATATGGGTATATAATAGCGTTCACAACATTTTTCCAATAACTTTTAGCCGACGAAAAGTCAAAAATTCTAAAAACGAATTTCGGTCACTTTTTCGAATTTTTCTTCGAACTAATTAATTTTGCAACTAAATTTTGAAAACTAATTCACCATCTCTAGTTATTATTTTAAAAGAGTTTGTTTTAATTGTAAAATCTATTATTTGAATAATTAAATCAAATATTCACAAATCAAAGCGGTGAAATTCCAGATCATTACAACTATTATTTTGTTGGAAACTTTAGAAATCATTTTCAAAAACACACGGGATTTAAGTTCTCAAAATACCAGTTTAAATCCTCTTCATTTATAAACTATACTTTATAAACCATACTTACAAATCACTTTCTTATATTAAATAATTTTATAAATATTTATTTCTAATATATTCTATCATAGCTTTAGACTATAATAAACAACTTATTTTAAAGTTAACTTCTAACCCAACATTATCACCAAACGCCTTGTAGTCAAAATGTGAAACTTAATTCATATGGTGTTCGTTAGTATCTATAAATATTGTCTACCCACCCATGTAGTAAAAAGGTAAATTGCTTATAAATTATCCGAGCAAAACTAATCAATCTACAAATGATAATTTTGCTCGTAAACTAGTCGAGCATAACTAAACTAATCGATGAGAGATAACGAATTAGCATCATTAATCCTTACATTAATTAAACAATAATTTTATAATTCATAATTATATAAGTTACCTTATGTTAGATCTTTAATTTTTGTAGTTGAAATACCTTTAATGCATATGCTTATAACAAATAAAAATACGCTCTCATATGTTTAATGCAGTCAAGTCGTTATAGGGTATGCCTAAACCTATCTCTAATGAGTCATACCCAATCAAAGCCAAGGTTCTCGATAAACTTTCAACTCTGAAACTAGATGTAATGATTTAAGTTTTTGACCCTCTAATGTCGACACTAATACATCCACGGTATTCATACGTTGACTAGAAAGATAGATTTTTAGGGTAAAGTAAAAAAGAAAAAGATACGGAACAACGAATGTAATAACCTGCCTTTTTGTACATTTTAAATTGGCGATAAACCACACATGTCCGACTCAAACCATACAAAAGGGCGAATTTTTATTGGGGTGAATAAGAAAAAGGAAGAAAGAAAGAAAATAAAAAAGAATCTCGCAGCGAAATGACAAAACATAATAATCAAATAACAGTTCGTGAAGCTGTTTTACAAAATATTTGATTATACTTATACAACACAAAATCAGAGTTACACATACCAAAGAATAATAAATAACAATATAGCGGAACAGTGTGATGCTGTGGAACAACATAGTATATAATAATAATATCCTCGTCTTCGTCCTCCAAAATAAAGTCTTCAAATCCTCAAATGCTCAAATTGACCCGAGCGAATTGAAAAGACAAAACACTCAAGTCAGAACTAAAAGATCTTATGTGAGTTAAATCAACAGAAATAAATATGAGTGGAACGGCGTCAGAGATGTTTACAGGATTTGACATCTCCTATCCAGTGTCAAACGTGAGTGTAGTAACTTAAGAGATGTTCGGGATTTACATCTCCTTAGGATCCGTTAAATTATTTTCTATGTAGTAATATGCGCTATTAAAATAATGTCTAATAGTAAAACAAACTTACTTTAAAATAGCGTTAAGGCTTTACATTTTCCACCTTAACACATAAATAGTGTCAGTAGTCTATACGGTACCGTAATACCTCCCGATCGGGAGGCTATCAGAGGATACTCCATAGGCACGACACAAATCAAACTCGTACAAGGCACGCTAGGATAGGTGGCATGTCACAACTAGGTAATGCTAGGGTAGATATACCAATTACGCTTCCGAGCCGGTAGTAACGCGTAGCGCGCAGCTACTGCCCACCTCGAGCCACCCCTCCAAATAAAAAAATTCATAAGTGGCCACCGAATCAATCCAAAAGTCAGAGTATAATATCGAAGGGATGTGTACGATCAAAGGAGCTACCTCATTATCCCGTCAATCTCTCTTGTCTTAGCCACCTTATGCCAACTCACGGGAGTCGAGTCCACGTATATACCTCAAAGGACGTCGCCACCATCCTACTTCATTCTGGAATCTCCATCGCGTACACGTTTGCTAAAGTGGTTTTCGGTATTGACAGAGAGTATGCCCATATCCAATCCCGGTCTCTTCAACAACCAACCGTTATTGTAACACCACGGTCATTTTCAAAATAGTTATACTTTTAAAACCAAAATATCAATGCCTTTCAAAACCAAATCAATACGATATCATTTTCATTACAAATATATCCTTTTTTTTAAATCATAACACTCTCAAAGTTATACATTTCAAAATCAAGACACTTGAAATATACACTTTCAAATATAATACCTTAAAACTCATAACTTTGAAACATAATTTCCACCACTTAAATGGTTTAAATATTTAAAATACTTTATATAATAAAATAGCTTTTTCAATTTCACAAATCAAATCCAACACAACTCAAATTTCTACATTTTATATTTAACCAAATCCCAAATCATAAATTTCAATTCAATTCAGTTTCCAAATAAACTATTCCAAATTATATCGATTTCAAAACAGATTTGTTCCACAGGATAAACCATTTCAAATTCAATATGTTTCAAACTTGAAGAATTCAACAATTTCAAAACTAAGTTTTGGTAATTTCACACACACACACACACACACACACACACACACACAGATATATATATATATATCAAATTCAATTTTCTATTATATAGTTTTGAATATTTTACTTAAAAATCCATTATCATTTAAATAAATCCCAAATTACACATAACTAAATATTTCCATCAATTTATTTATACTTGAAATACTCATTTAATTCACCTTAACCCAAAATCAAGTTATACAAATCGTACCTTTTAAAATTTCCAATTTAATAAATTTACATCAAACTTATTTGAGTTTAATTCTTAAATAAATTCAATTTCAAATAAATTTCCAATTTATCTTCCAACCTTACTTTATTTAAATCATTATAAACTCTAAAGTAAAATAAAATTTATATACTTAACCATATTATCTTCAATAAAAATCAACTTATTATTAAGCTTATTCTATATTAAAACAAGTTTATACATGGCTTAAAATCAAGGACAAAATAACATTTATATAATATCTAAAATCAATATTTATCTAAAACCATATATTTCTTTACAAAATCGTAGAAATCATTTCAAAATGTTTTTATATATAGACCACGGTGTCTGTATATAATTTTCTATCCTATGGTTAAGTAATACAGATATTTATCATTTCAATCCGTAATTTAAAATATAAATAGGGTTATATATCATTTCAAACTGCAATCCTGAATGAAATAAAAAATTCGTAACAACTTGCAGTTTATAATAATATAAAATACAACATCCATTCATCCGATACCAATCATCAAACATTTATCACAATCATAATCCAATTCAATCAATAACATTAGTAGAGAACAGATAATAAAAAACATGTATTTATTGGCAGTTTATATTCTATAATAAATTGGATAACTATTTTATTCAAATAAATTCAAATAAACTGAGACGATGATTCAAAATATGCCAAACAGTCTTAAATAAATTTCTAATCACATCATAAATCAATTTAACAAACATAAGAAATTTTAGAAGTTGTGAGTGAGTTAAAACACTCACCTGACCATGTGGAAGTTATGTCGATTAGAAGATTTGAAATCGAAAATAAAATAAAATAAAGATAACTCTTTACCTTCCACGTCATCATCTCCTGTTCGAAGCCCTACCAATCGTTTACACTCACGTTATCGTTGCTCTATGTGATGACCCGCCTTTCTCTCCATAGAAAGATGCATTATAATTAAGAAAGAAAGGGATAGAGAAGAGAAAAGGAAGAGAAGAAAGAACGAAACAACATCAGAATCTCACAACGGAACGAATAAATTATATTAATCACATAAGTATTATATAATATACAACATCTATCAGAGTTACACAGCTTATACATCACATACTAGACAGTTATAAACATCTATCTAGTTATTACAACACAAATATAACACAGAGATACAAACACAGTGGAAACACAAAATATCTATAATTGCTGAAGCCTCCTGCTCCATTTCTCCTCCATAGTTCGTCAAAGCTAATCTGAATCCCTTGGCTACTCATAAAAAATTTGAGTACCCAATAGTTTAAGAAACAGAAAATAAACTCCGGGTCAGACATGGGTCTGGTGTGAGTAACAGGTTAAAGTTGCTTAACTTTGAAAAGCCTTTGAAAACAAAAGGTATCTCGTAAGACTTTATACACATTAACATGGAAAAGTTTTTACCTTACGATAACTAAAACATTTGATAGGAAATCCAGTTATATTATAATAGGGTCTAGGGTTTTCAAGTAAATATAAAATAGTCGAAATTGTTACATTTATTAAATTCCAGCATACATAGGTATACAATCAAAATCATAAAGGGCATATAGGAAGAATGGGTTTCCATCAATGGCAGGGCTACTCGGGTACCGTCCATTACATTACGTGCTCTAGATCACCGTACAGAGGATCCACCATAAATCCCCTGCAACACAAGGCCAGAACCATTCCTTACTGGACAGTTCCGAACAAGACAACCCCGGTAGTCGTTGTAATCAACTACCCCACACAGCCGAATAAAAAGGGAGTTCTAGACAGGGGAACATCTTGTCCTACTTGAGCGCGCCTCACTTAGCCTTGATGTACCTCCCATGTTTTAGCCATTCCCGATTGATGAGGCTTGAGGCTACGATTACCTTTATAGAATACATCTATCTTAGAATGCTCATCGTCCACCTGACGATGTTCTGAAAGCATTCAATCAATACAAGTTCGTTCCGAGTTCGAATGAAACCGAAGGCACTATCTCATTACACTCATTTTGGAATCACTCTTAGAGTTAACGATAATAGTCCTTGCACTCTGAGTCTTCATCTCAATTGAAAGCACTATCCCGTTAACTCGTTTTGGAATCACCCTCAGAGTTAACGACCATAGCCTTTCCTCTGAATCTTCACTTGATCTTCACTTGAGATTTCACGACCTATCGTTTAATTTGGATCGATGTAGATTTTGGATATCCAAATTTGGAAACCCGATCCCAGTCTCATCGAAATCCAAAATGCCGTCTTTTAAGTCCGAGTTGTTTTAAAGTTAAAACAATTCAATTCATTATGTATATTCACACAGATAGATAACTCGCAATCTCATAAATAGATAATCCATATCATCACAATTCAACCATAGCATCCTATATCACAGATCAACACATATCTCATATCAGAGATATCAAACAATCCAAGGCATTCAACATCATTCAACCATCCATAAGCAAAGATTTATTAATCACACCATCTCTAATTAATTTAAAATAAATTAAATTAATTACTTCCATTACTATAAATTCTGCATACTCAACTATTAATTAATTACAAGCCAAAATAATTAATCATCCTCTAATTATCCATCTAAATTTATCATCCTTGATTGATTATTCTTTAATTACGTTAAGTAATTAGCCTTTAATTAATTACACAAATTAATTATCCTTAACCATTTACAGTAATTAACCTTTAATTCCTATCTATTAATTAATTAACAATAATTAATTACATTGACCCTTAAGTAATTATATTAATTAATTATCCTATAATCACTTTATTGATTAATTATGCTTTAATTGATCAACCCTTAATTACTTCATTAATTAACGATTCTCTAATTAATTCTTTGATTAATTATTCCTCTAATTAATCAAATTTAACAATTAATCTTCATTCATTAATCAACCTTGATTAATCATATTCAGTAATCAACTATCCTTAATTAATTACATTACTTAATTAACTTCTAAATAAATTTTATTAATTAAATCTTTAATTAATTACACTAAGTAATTAATCCTTAATTACTTCCATTGAGTAATTATTCTTCTTATTAATTACACAAAGTAATTAAACCCAAAACTACTACCATTCTTCAATTAATTACATCTAGTAAGTACCCATTAATTACTTCACTAAGTAATTACACTTTATAAATCATATTAAGTAATTATACTTAACCAACTCTACAATAATTATCCTTAATTAATTAATCTAATTAATTATCTTAAATTAATCACATTAATTAATCATTTCATAATCCCTAGTTAATGATCTTTACATTAACCATTAACAAATCTTCAATTACTTTCCTTAAGTAATAAAACTTTAATTAACCACTATTAATTACAAATTAATTAATTTTTAATAACCAATTAATTCTTCTCTAATTACGTAATTAATTAAGCGCTTAACTATAACTTAATTAATCTTTAATTACTCGATTAATTAATTTCTAACCATTAATTAATAATCTTAACGTATCTAATTAATGATCCTTAATTACAAATTAATTAACCCCTAATTAATTAGCTTACAATCCTTAATTACTAAATTTATTAATCCTTAATCGTTAATTAATTAAATTAATTAATTATACTTTAATTACCTTATTAATTTAATGGATCTCAAATCATTAAACCTTAATTTATCTTAAGATAAAACATTATCATTATCAATGACTTAATTATCATTTACAAATGCCTTTGAAACATTTTACTATTAAATTTACCTTAAAATTTCATTTCAAATTAAAGATTTAAAATAATTACAAATTTAACTTTAACAAAATTTAAAACAATTTAAAAAAAAAACTTTTAAATCAAATGTTAAAGAAACACTTATCTTATAAAAGAAATTTATAAATGTTTTAAACCAAATGAATTTAAATTCAAAATCTTGTCTTTTCTTAAAAAAACTTTTAAGAACCTGCTTAATATGCTGCTTCGGGTTCAACCCGACGGATACTCGAGCACTTACCCGAGAAAACCCACATCTTTCTTTTTTTCAAAATTTTGTTTAAATTTTAAAGTTTTAAAACTGAAACTAAATCACTCACGAATCAACCCGAGACATAATTCGAGCCAAAACCCCACTATCCTGAAACCTACTTCGAGATAGAACCACAAACTTCAACACTGATGCAAATCCACTACCGTGCACATGCATCGGCGATGCCACCACCTCCGACCATCCACGATGCCTCTCACATGTCGGCGATCACCCTTGCAACAAATCCCGATCATCAAAACATCGATAACAACCTAAAATCGAAATCGAGTCACTATGCACAATCCTAGAACGAAAAGCAAAACCTGGAAAAGCTCCCTAGCTCGCTCATCCGACCATCGGAGCGTCTGAACTTCCGCCCATGACTTCGTCAACACCCATGCTTCCATTTCACAGAATTCTGTGGAACTCAATCCACCAAAGACGCCATGGCAAGCGAGATTTCCGACCGAGCCAAAACTAGGGTTACAGACATATTTGATCACCCATCACCACCACAGTAGCCTGAACACCGTTCTGACCTTTTTCCCAGATTCTCCGATCATCCCTCTATCACCATAGAAGACCACAACCTCCCCGAGCAACTAGATCGCTAGTTACTACCCAAAACACCCATTTCAGATCAACTTGAACTGTTCCCTCAACCTAATACTAAAATTTGTGATTTTATTTTTAAAAATCATGTTTCTGGTTAAGGATTCAGATTATATCCCTGAATCAATGAATTAGAATGTTTGAATTTTTAACATAACTTATATTTTCACTGTTCTTTTGGTTTCCAGAGACACTTCCAATTTTTTTTAACTTAAATAAAATTTTAAACTATAATCTAAGATGAAAAAACAATTTTTGTTTGAAACTCAAATTCTAACAAAGATTGTTTCAAGAGATAATGAATTTTGAATAAATCCTGAGCCTAGAAACTAAAAACATAGAACGCAGATACAACAACATGCACACACATCTATTCATTCATATATACACAGAAAATTCATATATACACAAAACATACTTTGTTTTAGAAATTCACATGCAACCAGATTCATATAATTAAGCTTTTTAAAAAAATGTTACTCACCTGTACAAGATGATGAACAGAGCCTTATTTTGAAAAAGCTTTTAAAAACTTTTAAAACCTGAATGCTGTAATAAAATTCTTCTTTGGTTTCGAAACTGGATGTTAGGATCTTGAAACTTGTTGAAATGCTTGTTACTGGAACTTGATGATGAGATGGTTTAAGACTTGATTTTCAGGTTTGCTTACTTCAGATAAATCTCAGGTTTGAAGAAAATATAGGCTTTGATGTTTAATCTTGAAAATGATTTTTGAAAATGAGATTATAGGTTTTTGAATTTTGATTTGTTTTTGGTTTGTGGAAGTGTTGATTATCAGATCAGTTTTTGAGAAATTGTTTTGAGTTTTCTTCTTAGTTTTTGAAAAGAGAAATAAGAAAAGGAATGAAGAGAAGAAAGCATGTTTATAAAGGCTAAATTGTAATTTTTAAAAAATAAAAGGAAAATCAAAATTAAAATAACACTTGTTTAACATCTTAACATTTGTCATATAGTGTTGTTTATTAATTAACACTCGTTACTAATGTCTTGATTTAATCACACTTGTCATTACATAATTTTTACTTATTTTTAAATGTTAATAAAAGCTTTTATACTTAATTTGTAAATTCTTATCTAAATATATATATTTAAATTTCTTTAAAGAAAATAAAATAAAAGAAATTATATATACAAATAAAATCTTATACATATATTTTAAAATATCTACCTTTTGAATTTCAAATTTCAATCCAAATTCAAATTCAAATTAAATTCTAAAAATCTAATTTAAAATCAATTTATATATATACATATATAATCAACACATTCAATTGAAAATAACAATTCCATTTTCTTAAAATTCTGTTTGTATCTAACACATTATTAATATTGTTTAAAACTAACAATTTTCCAATTTTAAATAATTTATAAAGAAAATTATCTCATTATTTATAAATTGCTCATTTTACTAAATGAATTAATGTATCATTTTTATCACGCAATATTTAAAAAAAATAAAACTAACCTTTATGTTAATTTTATTTAAATTTAAACTTAAGCTAAAAATATTTTAAACAATTAACATTTACTTTAATATTTTAAAACTATATGGTTATTTATTTAAATAATCTTTGAAAAGTTTTATATTATATTTAATCATAATTTCCAAATTACCAAAATATATACATTAGAATTTGAAAACATGATTTTATTTGTTAAATTTAAACCAAAGATTTTCTATTTAAAATATATACAAATATATATACAGTATAAATAGAAAACAGTTTATTAGCTTTTAAAAGATAAAATTTACAAATTAAATATTTATTTTCTTTTAAAAGAATAAACTTGCTAATTAAAATTAAAAATAATAAAAGACAATTGTCAAATCAATTTAATTATTAATATAGATTATTAAATTGATATTGCCCAAAACTCCGGGTCATCACATTCCTCCCGCCTTAAAAGAATTTCATCCCCGAAATTTAAAAGCAATAATTTAATAGCCTATCAAAGATTTTAATTTTAAACCACAAGCATATATTATCAACCATATGCTAACAACCATTACAACCAATTTACTCAATCAAACAAATCTAATGATCCTGACATAAATCAGGATAGACTTTCCTAACACTATCTAGAGTTTCCCAGGTATAAACACTGGAATACTCCCCTACTGAGTCCAAACAATCTACACTACTAGCTACACAGATCCTACTCATCTAGATCTATAAAACTGAATAGGATATCAGACAATAGTCAAGTCCTGCTCAACTACAAAATCCTCCAGATTCGCTAGTTTCAAAACCACAGATGGATCATACACGTACTCCCTCAAAGATTGAAATACACTGAATCCCAGTCTTCCAAACTGACAATTCAATCCTGTAGGCCAAACACTTATCCTTACAAGAATGCAGAAAAGATCCAATATCTCGAAGCTAGCTTCCTAGTCTTACCAAATCTGATAGCTCCCTTGATCGGAGATAACTTATCAAAAATCAAATCTCCGACTTCAAAATCCAAATTCCTCCGTCTCTTATCCACAAAACTCTTCTGACGATCCTGGCTGCCTTCATCGTTCCTGATCAGCTCAACCTTTGCTGATGCTTCTTGAAACAAACTGGACCAAAAACAACCCAACAAAATGATCCTCTCCAAGATCTACCGAAATCCAGAACACCAACTCTACTCCACAAACATCAGTAGACTACAAGCTTCTCCTATCCGAAAAAGACAAAACAAGTGCACTCGCCAGTGTCGCCTTCAGATCCTGTAGAAACACTTTAATCCAAGAAAACTACAAACTTCCGGTTGCTTCCATCCTAGAATAGATGCTACCTTGCTTCCGCTGCACAACTCTGATCTGGAATAGATGAGAACGTTGATGATCACGAGCACAAACTTTTCCAATACATCCCGTAAAATACGGTTCAATGGATCCATAAAGAGAAAAATCAAAAGTACCATGATATCCTGAGCTACTTCACCAAACCCTCTTTCTAGGAGTCATCTCTCTCTACTAAGCTGAACCACCAGTACCCCTCCTGGAATCCTAATCGATACAAAAACTCAATCCCCAGATGCTATGGCAAACCTTGACTTCTATGAAGATATCCAGAAAATCTCTGGCAACTTCCGTACCCTGGAGATGCCTCGATTCCAAGCGAAAGATTACCCAAGAGAGCACTCAACTATCGCAAGTCACTTTTCCAATCAACCCAGCCTAATTTCCAAAGAAACTGTTCTCTCTTTACCAATTTGAACATCTTATGCTTATCTAGCCATTCCATCGAAGAAATAGATCCACTCTACTGCTTCTAAACTCCACCTCTAGAACACTGCTTAGCCAGATAACCTTCTTGCCGGCACACAGAACACCTCCGAGCTGCAACGCTGACACAGATGCCAAAGACTTTCTAGTCCAAAGCTTTTTGAACCTCAAAGCCATATCATCCAATTCCATATAGAGCCCAAAGATGGGCAGACATCTCTCCAAGAAACTTGGGCCTTAAACTAAACACAAACACCCTGCCGAACTTAGTCTCATCACTGATGTCGACACACTTCCTTAAACTTGCTCCAAAAGAATCATCTTCGAGAACATCAAAAGTCATTGTGTCTCACCACGCAGCTGCTTCTTTATAAGTTGCCAAAATACCATCACTCGCTTCTGCTAAATTGACAGATCCAAACTATAACTCATCCAAACTTACACTTCAAAGATGGACTCTAAACCTTAAAAAGGCTTCCTTCAGAGATTGGTGAAATCCTTAGGCAGTATTAGGTCTACAGCCTCGGCAGATACACTTCCAATCTCAACACTCAGACTCCTTCCATTGGTAGTCATGCTACATACACTACTACCCTTTCTACCTCTAGAACTCATATTGGAAAACCCGAACAAGTAACCCAACAAATAGGTAGAACTAGGTATATATATACATATATTAAAATTACAAGTATGCTCTCTCAAGAAAGAAATCACTTTCACTCAATGTAGCGCTCTGATACCAACTGTGACGACCCGCCTTTCTCTCCACAGAAAGGCGCATCATAATTAAGAAAGAAAGGGATAGAAAAGAGAAAAGAAAGAGAAGAAAGAACGAAACAACATCAGAATCTCACAACGGAACGAGTAAATTATATTCATCACATTAGTATTACATAATATACAACATCTATCAGAGTTAAACAGCTTATGCATCACATACTAGACAGTTATAAAATCTATCTATTTATTACAACACAAATATAACACAGAGATACCAACACAGTGGAAACACTAAATATCTATAATCGCTGAAGCCTCCTGCTCCATTTCTCCTCCAGAGTTCGTCAAAGCTAACCTGAATCCCTTGGCTACTCGTAAAAAATTTGAGTACCTAAGAGTTTAATAAAATAGAAAATAAACTCCGGGTCAGACATGGGTCTGATGTGAGTAACAGGTTAAAGTTGCTTAACTTTGAAAAGCCTTTGAAATCAAAAGGTATCTCCTAAGACTTCACACACATAAACATGGAAAAGTTTTTACCTTACGATAACCAAAACATTTGATAGGAAATTTAGTTTTATTATAATAGGGTCTAGGGTTTTCAAGTAAATATAAAATAGCCGAAATTGTTACATTTATTAAATTTTAGCATATATATGTATACAATCAAAACCATAAAGGGCACGTAGGAAGAATGAGTTTCCATTAATGGCAGGGCTACTGGGTACCGTCCGTCATAGTAGGTGGTCTAGATCACCGTACCAAGGATCCATCCTAAATCCCTTGCAACACAAGGCTGAAACCATCCCTTACTGGATAGTCCCGAACAAGACAACCCCGACAGTTGTTGCGATCAACTGCCCCACACAACTGAATAAAAAGGGACTTCTAGGCAGGGGAACATCTTGTCCTACTTGAGCGCGACTCACTTAGCCTTGCTGCACCTCCCCTGTTTTTGCCATTCCCGGTTTATGAGGCTTGAGGCTACGATTACCTTTATAGAACACATCTATCTTAGAATGCTCATCGTCCACCTAACGATGTTCTGAAAGCATTCAATCCATACAAGTTCGTTCCAGGTTCGAATGAAACTGAAGGCGCTATCTTGTTACACTCATTTTGGAATCACCCTCAGAGTTAACGACAATAGCCCTTGCACTCTAAATCTTCATCTCAATTGAAAGCACTACCCGTTAACTAGTTTTGGAATCACCCTCAGAGTTAACGACCATAGCCTTTCCTCTGAATCTTTGCTTGATCTTCACTTAAGATTTCACGACCTATTGTTTAATTTGGATCGATGTGGTTTTCAGGTATCCATATTTGGAAACCCAATCCCGGTCTCATCGAAATCCAAAATGCTGTCTTTTAAGTCCAGTTGTTTTAAAGTTAAAACAATTCAATTCATTATCTATATTCACAGATAGATAACCCGTAATCTCACAAATAGATAATCCATATCATCACAAATCAACCAGAGCATCTCATATCACAAATCAAAACATATCTCATATCACAGATATCAAACAATCCAAGGAATTCAACATCATTCAACCATCCATAAGCAAAGATTTATTAATCACACCATCTATAATTAATTTAAAATAAATTAAATTAATTACTTCCATTACTGTAAATCCTGCTTACTCAACTATTAATTAATTACAAACCAAATTAATTAATCATCCTCTAATCATCCATCTAAATTAATCATCCTTGATTAATTATTCTTTAATTACATTAAGTAATCAGCCTTTAATTAATTACACAAATTAATTATCCTTAACCATTCACAGTAATTAACCTTTAATTCCTCTCAATTAATTAGTTCACTATAATTGATTACATTAACCCTTAATTAATTATATTAATTAATTATCCTATAATCACTTCATTGATTAATTATCCTTTAATTAATCAACCCTTAATTACTTCATTAATTACATTAATTAATGATTCTCTAAATACTTCTTTGATTAATTATTCTTTTAAATAATCACATTTAATAATTAACCTTTAATTAATTTTCATTCATTAATCAGCCTTGATTAGTCGTATTCAGTAATTAACCACCCTTAATTAATTACATTACTTAATTAACTTCTAAATAAATTTTATTAATTTAATCTTTAATTAATTACACTAAGTAATTAATCCTTAATTACTTCCACCGAGTAATTATTCTTCTTATTAATTACACAAAGTAATTAAACCCAAAACTAATTCCATTCTTTAATTAATTACAGCGAGTAATTACCCATTAATTACTTCACTAAGTAATTACGCTTTATAAATCACATTAAGTAATTATACTTAACCAACTCTACAATGATTATCCTTAATTAATTAATCTAATTAATTATCTTAAATTAATCACATTAATTAATCATTTTATAATCCCTAGTTAATGATCTTTACATTAACTATTAACAAATCTTTAATTACTTTCCTTAAGTAATTAAACTTTAATTAACCCCTATTAATTACAAATTAATTAATTTTTAATAACCAATTAATTCTTTTCTAATTACTTAATTAATTAAGTGCTTAACTGTAACTTAATTAATCTTTAATTGCTTAATTAATTAATTTCTAACCAATAATTAATAAGCTTAACTTATCTAATTAATGATCCTTAATTACAAATTAATTAACCCCTAACTAATTAACTTACAACCCTTAATTACTAATCCTTAATCATTAATTAATTAAATTAATTAATTATACTTTAATTACCTTATTAATCTTGTGAATCTCAAATCATTAAACCTTAATTTATCTTAAGGTAAAACATTATCATTATCAATGACTTAATTATCATTTACAAATGCCTTTGAAACATTTTATTATTAAATTTAAATATAAATTTAATTTCAAATTAAAGATTTAAAATAATTACAAATTTAACTTTAACAAAATTTAAAACAATTTTTTTTAAAAAAATTAAATCAAATGTCAAAGAAACACTTATCTTATAAAAGAATTTTATAAGTGTTTTAAACCAAATTAATTTAAATTCAAAATCTTGTCCTTTTTTTTGAAAAAAAAACTTTAAAAAACCTGCTTAATATGCTGCTTCGGGTTCAATCCGATGGATACTTGAGCACTTACCCGAGAAAACCCACATCTTTCATTTTTTTTTTCAAATTTTTTTTAAATTTTAAAGTATTAAAACTGAAACTAAGTCACTCACGAATCAACCTGAGATATAACTCGAGTCAAAACCCAACTATCCCGAAACCTATTTTGAGACAGAACCACAAACTTCAACACTGACACAAACCCACTGCCGTGCACATGCACCGGCGATACCACCACTTCCGACCATCCATGATGCCTCTCACATGTCGGCGATCACCCTCGGACCAAATCCCAATCATCAGAACATCGATAACAACCCAAAATCAAAATTGAGTCACTCTGCACAATCCTAAAATGAAAAGCAAAACCTGGAAAAGCTCTCGAGCTCGCTCCTCCGACCACCAGAGCGTTTGAAATTCCGGCCATGACTTCGCCAACACCCCTACTTCCATTTCACAAAGTTCTATGGAACTCGATCCACCAGAGATGCCATGGTAAACGAGATTTCCGACCTAACCAGAACTAGGGTTACAGACATCTCTGATCGCCCATCACCACCACAATAGCCTGAACACCGTTCTGACATTTTTCCCATATTCTTCGATCATCCCTCTACCACAAAAGAATACCACAACCTCCCCGAGCAACTAATCGCCAGAGACTACCCAAAACACCCATTTCAGATCAACTCAAACTGCTCCCTCATCCTAATACTAAAATTTGTGATTTTATTTTTAAAAATCATATTTCTGGTTAAGGATTCAGATTATATCCTTGAATCAATGAATTAGAATGTTTGAATTTTTAACATAACTTATATTTGCACTGTTCTTTTGGTTTCCAAAGACATTTCCAATTTTATTTTGCTTAAATAAAATTCTAAACTATAATCTATGATGAAGCGAACAACTTTTTTTGAAACTTAAATTCTAACAAAGATTGTTTGATGAGATAATGAATTTAGAATAAATCTTGAGCCTGGAAACTAAAAATAGAGAAAACAGATACAACATCGTGCACACACATCTGTTCATTCATATATACACAGAAAATTCATATATACACAAAACATACTTTGTTTTAGAAATTCACATGCAACCAGATTCATATAATTAAGCCTTTTTTAAATAAAACGTTACTCACGTGTACAAGATGATGAACAGAGCCTTATTTTGGAAAAAGCTTTTGAAAACTTTTAAAACTTGAATGCTGTAATAAAATGCTTCTTTGATTTTGGAACTGGATGTTAGGATCTTGAAACTTGTTGAAATGCTTGTTACTGGAACTTGATGATGAGATGGTTTAAGACTTGATTTTTAGGTTTGCTTGCTTTAGATAAATCTCGGGTTTGAAGAAAATGCAGGCTTTGATGTTTAATCTTGAAAATGATTTTTGAAAATGAGATTATAGGTTGTTGAATTTTTAGTTGTTTCTCGTTTGAGGAAGTCTTGATTATCAGATCAGTTTTTGAGAAATTGTTCTGAGTTTTCTACTTAGTTTTTGAAAAGAGAAATAAGAAAAGGAATGAAGAGAAGAAAGCATGTCTATAAAGGCTAAATTGTAAAAAAATTTAAAATAAAATCAAAATCAAAATTAAAATGATACTTGTTTAACATCTTAACATTTGTCATATAGTGTTGTTTATTAATTAACACTTGTTACTAATGTCTTGATTTAATCACACTTTTCATTACATTATTTTTATTTATTTTTAAATGTTAATAAAAGCTTTTATACTTAATTTATAAATTCTTATCTAAATATATATATTTAAATTTCTTTAAAGAAAATAGAATAAAACAAATTATATATACAAATAAAATCTTATACATATATTTTAAAATCCAAAATATTTTAAAATATCTACCTTCTGAATTTCAAATTTAAATCCAAATTCAAATTCAAATTAAATTTTAAAAATCCAATTTAAAATCAACTTATATATATACATATATAATCAACACATTCAATTGAAATTAACAATTCCATTTTCTTAAAAATCTATTTGTATCTAACACATTATTAATATTATTTATAAATGACAATTTTCCAATTTTAAATAATTTATAAAGAAAATTATCTCACTATTTATAAATTACACATTTTACTAAATGAATTAATGTATCGTTTTTATCAAGCAATATTTAAAAACAAAATAAAACAAACATTTATGTTAATTTTATTTAAATTTAAAATTAAGCTAAAAATATATTAAACAATTAACATTTATCTTAAGTATTTTAAAACTATATGGTTATTTATTTAAATAATCTTTGAAAAGTTTTTTATTATATTTAGTCATAATTTTCAAATTACCAAAATATATATATTAGAATTTGAAAACATGATTTTATTTGTTAAACTTAAACCAAAGCTTTTCTATTTACAATATATACAAATATGTATGCATTATAAATAGAAAATGTTTTATTAGCTTTTAAAAGATAAAATTTACCAATTAAATATTTATTGCTTTTAAAAGAATAAACTTGCTAATTAAAATTAAAATTATAAAAGACAATTGTCAAATCACTTTAATTGTTAATATAGATTATTAAATTGATATTGCCCAAAATTTCGGGTCATCACCCTTTACCAACTGGAACTTACACCGAACGACATTTTCGCGCCGTCGCCACTTCGGGCCGACTGCGACCTCGTCTAAGGCTCGTGAACCCACCCCCCAGCGACACCTCGATCGGCGAAGCATGAGATATAACGGCCACCGAAAAAAATCAAAACCCAAATCGATTTTCACAAGTCGATCCAACCGTCAATCCATCAAACAAACTACGATGATGCAAACCCCTCGGTCCCCTCTACAATACCCCTCAGACGATTTGATGATCGGATGAAGATGATCGCGCTCGATTGAACGGCCATGCATATTTCACCGATTTTCGACCACATCGAAACTCAAATTGAAAAACGAATCATACATTTGACTTGCGGTCGTTGAGAGCTTCAAATCCATATATAATTCGATATAGTTTGTGGGGTTTGAATTTTTGATTTGACTTTGAATTGCAATTGGATTTGAAGTTGAGAATTTATCTGCCATTGAGAAAGAGGAGAAGCAACTGGAATTGTGCATACAGAATAATCAACATAAGAAATAGGGTAGGGTTATAACAAGGTATATATAGGCAAAGCTGAAAATAGAGGAACAGATACGATGGGTTTGGAAAGTTGAACGATAAAAGGCCCGAAAAGCCCGTTCTGACTCCGGAACGAAAATGGGTCAACCCATATATCAAAATAGATGTTTTGAATAATTTAAACTCAATAGAACAGGTTTCAAGTCCTAATTCCATCATATGAAGAAGTTATGCTAAAATCAATTTATTTCAAATTGATGCCAATTGATTTCAATTAAATTGATTTCTAGGCGTTTCGTGTACGTACGATCAAACGACAAGCTCGTTCGCTATGAAACTTGAAATCCTATAATAATTCACTGTTACAGATCAGATGAAACTAGATTCGTTGAACTCCGAGTCGGTGGCCAAAATGGCTATTTTCACATTATTAAATTAAATTAATATTTAATTAATTAAATCACTTTTCCGTTTCAAATTTAAAATTCACAAATTCCATCATTTTTAATTTCTTAAACAATTACAATAATTTAAAAAAACTTTGATATCTATTTTAATTTAATAAATTTACCAATTACGGTGTTTGAATTCAATTTCAGTAAATTCAGATATTATCAATTAAATTTCCACTAATTACATTTAATTTAACTTGCATCCTATTATCTAATCTATTATTATCAAATGGAGAAAATTAGCATCGGTTCATGATTTATTACATTAATATCTTCAAATTTCAACTAAATTTACATTAACGTACTAGTTAAATATTTTAATTTCATTTAATTGCAATTAATCCAATTATTATATTTTAAATTCCATTAAATTAATAAATCTTGATTTCCATTCTTCTTATCCAACCAATTGTCATACTATGAATAAAGTTAACATTATTTCCAAATATTAACTTAATTTACATTAACATAATATTCAATTTATATTTATTGCGATTAATTCCAATTTAATTTAACGGATTAAATATATATGCAACTTATAATAATTGTTGCCATTAACTCTCAGTCACCCTTTATAAGTTTATCATTTCCAAACCAATATTATAATTACTTACAAAACATTGATTTTATCCAACATTTTACATTAATTCATTAATTAATTCAATATTTACGTTTGTTTTCATATATTCAATTTATTGCCTAGTATAACATTTACACAAATTCCATTAATTGTAATTTCATTCAAATAGTTAATAAATAACTTAGGCTAGCCATAATGCATCTCACTCAAGTTACGATTTCATTAATGAATCAGAAATTTTTGTTTTTCCCACATTAGATAACAAACGTTTAATAAACTTAACAATTAAATTATCGAAAATTTTACGGGTTGTTACACTCTCCCCCACTCAAAACTTTTCGTCCTCGAAAAGGAAAAGAAGGGAAAAGAAGATTTTAGAATATATTCAAAATATTAAATTTATAAACAATTAATTTACATCATAAAATAATTTAAATAAAATATGTAAATATATAAACAATTAAATCTTTTATTTTCAAGTTAACAAAATTTGGAAAACATTTCACAAAATTTTCTAAGTCCAAAATTTACGAAAAATTTCGGCAGAGTCTCCTTTGTACGGAGAGGCTTGGGAACAAATGTAATATCAAATGTAACAACATATAACATATATATTCCAAAATAATATATCCCAACACGAGAAAAATAATATAATAGCGCTATAAAACCGTAATCCGAAAACGTACCTATTTGTCGGGCAATTAACGCTTACTTTATGAAGCCAAAAGCAGTAGCAATTGCTTCCATAACCTGTATTTCACTTATATAATCCCAAAAAAGTTAATAATTATATAAAATGAAATATTTATAGATGTTTCAACCCTTAACAAACAAATCAGTTTAAAACAACCATCACCTGCAACACAAATCAATTATCAATTCATATCAAACAAAACAAATAATTGTTCGGGCTTAAAAATTTTAAATTGTACAGAATGAAAAATAAACTACTAAGTGTACCATTTACTCAACAGTCTTAGACGAAACCAAATAGATTATCCATACATCCAAAAAAAATTAAAGTATCCTTGCCCAAACAACCATAAATCAAACAAACAACAGTTTCAAACAATAGATCGAGTTCATTCTTATTAATTTCATTTCATAACATTTGTTGTTTGATTTCCTTTTCATTCAATTAATACTTATCTTCATTTATTTCATTCGTTACTTACTAACTTCATTTCATTTGTTTCATTTATTACTTACAAGTATTCATTTCCATTTATTCATGTCATGTTAGTTTCCTTTTATGACATTATATTCATTCAATCATTATTACTTACCTTCATTTATTTACATTCATTTTCCATGGTATTCATGTTCCATTCAATTTCTTAGCATTCCAATTCATTCACTTAAGTTTATAATCATTTATTTATAATACTTACCTTTCTATTTATTTAATTAGTAGCTTTTCAATTATACTTAAGTTTATAACAACTACAACATCAAATTTATAAAAGTAATTCATTGAACATTTCTATTACATAAATTTTACTTGTAAATTTTCCCATTAGATTTTCTTATCGTACATTTCAAATTTTAAAACCTTTGGTAAGTTATATATATGCTTTAAGAATGTAATTGAAAGTTATACAATTTTTCTCATTTCTTTTAACTAAGTTAATGTTCAATAATCCTATCCTTTGTTTTATAGGTTACAATTTCAGCTTTCTTGAAATTTCATTTATAACCTAGCATTTAATCTCTAATTTTAATTAGAGATTCCAATTATTAATTAGTTACATTCCATTTCACTACAATAATTGAAACTATTAATTAACGGAACTTAAGAACTGAATATCGGTTTAAATTTCAAATCATCTTAAAAATAATAGATAGATGTATATACTTACAATTTATATACTCAATTATATTTAAAACAATTTAAAATTTATATTTGTTTCTCAAAATAAATCTGTAGTAAAACTGCTACAGTGGTCTTCCCACTTTGAAACTCGAAAATGAATGTCGATGATGGATGCACTCATCACCGAAATTATTTTCCAACGACGAAAACAGGAGTACAGAACTATTTCTTTCCAAAATTTCTTTAAAATAAATTTTTTTCAAATTATATTGGAATATTTATATCAGAAAATACTTATAAACAATATTATTATATTCTAAAAATCCTTTGAAAGCAATTTTCAAAATTTTGGAACTTAAGTTCTAAAATTTTCAATTTTCATTTATTTTAGTTTGTTCAAATTTTGTTTCCAATCAATATTTATAAATTTCACTACCCAACAACTAATATATTACAACCAAATATAACCTTTATAAAATTTATTATTTTGTATACAGAAAATATAATAGGAAATATTATTTCATTCACCTATATTCAAAACAAATATTGTGTCGGTCTATCATATTAAGTGTTTAGAAATCCCTACTGATGTCATAGCGTCCTATGCACCAACCAGAATTTATAAATACGAAACGGGACAAATTAACACAATATCAAAACTTTTTTATAACACTAACAAATACGCTCTCTCATATACATACGCCCAGCGACTCATCATAGAGTATTACTACCCTATTAATAAAGAGTCAGACCCCACAAAGCTAAGGTTTATTGCTAAACCAAAGCTCTCATAACAAATGTAACAACTCGCCTTTTTGTATGTTTTAAATCGGTGATAAACCACACACGTCCAACTCAAACCATACAAAAGGGCAAATTGTTATAGGGGCGAATAAGAAAAAGGAAGAAAGAAAGAAAAAAAAGAATCTCGTTGCGAAATGACAAAATAAATTTTCAAATAACAGTTCATGAAGCTATTTTACAAAACATTTGATTATACTTATAAAACACAAAATCAGAGTTACACATACCAAAGAATAATAAATAACAATACAGCGGAATAGTGTGATGCAGTGGAACAACATAGTATGTAATAATAATATCCTTGTCTTCGTCCTCCAAAATAAAGTCTTCAAAATCCAAAATGCTCAGATGGACCCGAGCGAATTGAAAAGACAAAACACTCGAGTCAGAATTAAAACATCTTATGTGAGTTAAATCAACAGAAATAAATATGAGTGGAATGGCATCAGAGATGTTTAAGGGATTTGACATCTCCTATCAAGTGTCAAACGTGAGTGCAGTAACATAAGAAAAGTTCGGGATTTACATCTCCTACGGATCCATTAAACTATTTACTATGTAGTAATATACGCTACTAAAATAATGTCTAATAGTAAAATAAAATTACTTTAAAATAGCGTTAAGGCTTTACATTTTCCGCCTTAACACATAAATAGTGCCAGTAGTCTATACAGTACCGTAATACCTCCTGACCGGTAGGCTACTAGCGGATACTCCATAGGTACGACACAAATCAAACTCGTATAAGGCATGCTAGGGTAGGTGGCACGGCACAACTAGGCAATGCTAGGGTAGATATACCAATTATGCTTCCGAGCCAGTGGCAACGCGTAGCGCGTAACTACCGCCCACCTCGAGCCATACCCCCAAATAAAAAAAATCAAAAGTGGCCACCGAATCAATCGAAAAGTCAGAGTATAATATCGAAGGGATGTGTCCGCTCAAAGGAGTTGCCTCATTAGCCCATCAATCGCTCCTATTTTAGCCACCTTATGCCAACTTTCGGGAGTTGGGTCCACGTATATACCTTAAAGGATGTCGCCACCATCCTACTTCATTCTAGAATCTCCACCGCGTACATGGTTGTTAAAGTGGTTTCCGATATCGACAGAGAGTATGCCCATCTCCGATCCTGGTCTCTTCAGCAACCAACCGTTATTATAACACCGCGGTCATTTTCAAAAAAGTTTATACTTTTAGAACCAAAATATCATTGCCTTTCAAAACCAAATCAATACGATATCATTTTCATTTCAAATATATCCTCTTTCTAAAATCATAACACTTTCAAAGTTATACATTTCGAAATCAAGACACTTGAAATATACACTTTCAAATCATAATACCTTGAAACTCATAACTTTGAAACATAACTTCCACCACTTAAATGGTTTAAATATTTAAAATACTTTATATAATAAAATAGCTTCTTCAATTTCACTAATTAAATCCAACCACAACTCGAATTTCTACATTTTATATTTAACCAAATCCCAAATCATAAATTTCAATTCAATTCAATTTCAAAGTAAACTATTCCAAATTATATCAATTTCAAAACAGATTTGATCTACGGGATAAACCATTTCAAATTCAATATGTTTCAAACTTTAAGTATTCAACAATTTCAAAACTAAGTTTGGTAATTTCATATATATATATATATATATATATATATATATATATATATCAAATTCAATTTCTATTATATTGTTTTGAAATATTTTACTTAATAAGTCCATTATCATTTAAATAAATCCCAAATTACACATAACTAAATATTTCCTTCAATTTATTTATACTTGAAATACTCATTTAATACCCAAAATCAAGTTATAAAAATCTTACCTTTTAAAATTTCCAATTTAATAAATTTATATCAAACTTATTTGAGTTTAATTCTTAAATAAATTTAATTTCAGATAAATTTCCAATTTATCTTCCAACCGTACTTTATTTAAATCATTATAAACTCTAAATTAAAATAAAATTTAAATACTTAACCATATTATCTTCAATAAAAATCAACTTATTATTAAGCTATTCTATATTAAAACAAGTTTATTGATAGCTTAAAATCAAGGATAAAATAACATTTATATAATATCTAAAATCAATATTTATCTAAAACCATATATTTCTTTACAAAACCGTAGAAATCATTTTAAAATATTTTAATGTATAGACCACGGTGTCTGTATATAATTTTCTATCCAATGGTCAAGTGATACAGATATTTATCATTTCAATCCGTAATTTAAAATATAAATTTGGTTATATATCATTTCAAACCGCAATCCCGATCCCTAACAGCTTGCAGTTTACAATAATATAAAATACAACATCCATTCATCCAATATCAATCATCAAACATTTATCACAATCATCATCCAATTCAATCAATAACATCAATAGAGAACAGATAATAAATAACAGGTATTTACTCGCAGTTTATATTCAATAATAAATTAAATAACTATTTTATTCAAATAAATTCAAATAAACTGAGATGATGATTCAAAATATTCCAAACAATCATAAATAAATTTTTAATCACATCATAAAACAATTTAACAAACATAAGAAATTTTAAAAATTGTGAGTGAGTTAAAAACACTCACCTTTTGAATTTAAATTGAACTTAAATTCAATGTAAACCCAATATTCAAAAAATTCCAAATTTGTTCAAACCAGCGTCAAAATGTCCGGGATTTCAATACGATCCCAACGCAAGTAACCGCGCGTAAATCCAACCTTGCATGCAGAAGTTATGTCGATTAGAAGATTTGTAATCAAAAATAAAATAAAATAAAATAAAGATAACTCTTTACCTACCACGTCATCATATCCTGTTAAAAGCCCTACCAATCATTTACACTCACGTTGCCATTGCTCTACCTACTAGAACTCACGCCGCCCAGCATTTTCACGTCGCCGCCACTTCAGGCTGACTGCGGCCTCGTCCAAGGCTCGCGAACCCACCCCCTGCGACACCTCGATCGACGAAGCACGAGAAACAACGGCCGCTGAAAAAAAATCTAAACCTTAATAGATTTTTACAAGTCGATCCAACTGTCAATCCATCAAACAAACTATGCTGATGTAAACCTCTCGGTCCCCTCTACAATACCCCTCAGAAGATTTGACAATCGGATGAAGATGCTGATTGAACGGCCGTGAATATTTCATCGATTTCCAACCACATCGAAACTCAAATTGAAAAACGAATCATATATTTAACTTGCGCTCTTGAGAGCTTCAAATCCATATATAATTCGATACAGTTTGTGGGATTTGAATTTTTGATTTGATTTTGAATTGCAATTAGATTTGGAATTGAGAATTTGTCTGCCATTGAGAAAGAGGAGAAGCAACTGGAATTGTACGTATAGAATTATCAACATAAGAAATAGGCTAGGGTTTATAACAAGGTATATATAGGCAAAGCTGAAAATAGAGGAACGGATACGATGAGTTCGGACAGTTGAACGATAAATGGCCCGAAAAGCCCGTTCTCACTCCGGAGCAAAAATGGGTCAACCCATATATCAAAATAGATGTTTCTAAATAATTTAAATGCACTGGAATAGGTTTCAAGTTCTAATTCCATCGTATAAAGAAGTTATGCTAAAATCAATTTATTTCAAATTGATTCCAATTGATTTCAATTGAATTGATTTCTAAGCGTTTCGAGTCCGTACGATCAAACGACAAGCCCGATCGCTACAAAACTTGAAATCTTATAATAATTCACCATTACGGATTGGACGAAACTGGTTTCTTCGAAATCCGAGTCGGTAGCCAAAATGGTTATTTTTCACATTATTAAATTAAATTAATAGTTAATTAATTAAATCACCTTTTCGTTTCAAATTTAAAATTCAGAAATTACATCATTTTTGATTTCTTAAACAATCACAATAATTTAAACTAACTTAGATTTCAATTTCAAGTTAATAAATTTACCAATTACAGTGTTTGAATTCAATTTCAGTAAATTCAGATATTATCAATTAAATTTCCAATAGTTACATTTAATTTAACTTGCATCCTATTATCCAATCTATTAATATCAAACTGAGAAAATAAACATTGGTTCACGATTTATTACATTAATATCTTCAAATTTCAGCTAAATTTACATTAATTTACTAGTTAAATATTTTAATTTCATTTAATTGCAATTAATCCAATTACTATATTTTAAATTCCATTAAATTAATAAATCTTGATTTCCATTCTTCTTATCCAATCATTTGTCATACTATGAATAAAGTTAACATTATTTCCAAATATTAACTTAATTTACATTAACATAATATTCAAATTAGATTTATTGCGATTAATTCCAATTTAATTTAACGGAATAAATATATATACGTAAATTATAATAATTGTTGCCATTAACTCTCAGTCACCCTTTATAAGTTTACCATTTCTAAACCAACATTATAATTACTTACATAACATTGATTTTATCTAACATTTTAAATTAATTTAATATTTACGTTTGTTTTCTTATATTCAATTTCTAGCCTAGTATAATATTTACACAAATTCCATTAATTGTAATTTCATTCAAATAGTTAATAAATAACTTAGGCTAACCTTATGTAACGACCCATAATTTTTGATAATTAAAATTGTTAATTCAATAAGATTTTTGAAATTTATTAATAAAAAAAGAGTTAGTGAATTATTAATAAAAATAATAACTAGAATGGAATTCAAATTAAAGAAATAGTGTAAATTGTTGCACTGAGTTATAAAATTGAAATAAGTAAATAATGGAAAGTGTTGTATAAATAAATGAATTAGTATAATTAATGGTAATTGGATGAATTCAGTGTTATGCAAGTAATCATAATAATTAGCTGAAAATAATAAACTTGTGTATTGTAAAGTTAATTGTAATGATTGTTATATTTAATTGGTCTACTAAACTAAACCAGGAAATCATTAATATCTTAATGGAAATTTGTGTAGTGATTGATATAATGAAGAGTATGAACCCAAGTAAATGGATTAATTTAGAATGTTAATCGCAATTATAGTATATATTGATAAAAATATAATAATTAATGGGTTGAATGAAATGCATATTAATGAAAATATGTTATACTTGACTATAAATGGAACATAAGCGAATAAATGGAAATTATGTTAATGTTCTTCATCCTTGGACAATTTGTTGAATTAATAATGAAGTAATACAGTGTTAATGGTAAGTAATAAATCTTGTAAATGTAAGTAAAAGTAAATAGGTGACAACTAATATATGCTATTATTTATTTAATGTGTTAAATAAAATTAGTAATCAAATTGCAATTAAAGGCAATAATGTTAATGTAACAGGATATATACCAGTGTAAATGGTACCTAAGATGATAATATGGCAAATGGTCGAATGAAAACAAATTGAAATTCATGTTTGATGAATTTATTGGATTTTGAGCTGTAATAAATGGATTATTGAAATTAAATGAAATAAAGTATTACGTTAATGGAAATTAAGTTGAAATTTGAGAATATTAATTTAATAAACCATGAACCGATATTAATTTTATTTATTTAGTGATTATGGATTGAATAACAGAATAATTTTTTTTATAATTTATTGAATTTACTTAAATTGAAGGTAAACACTATAAATTTTGCAATAAATCCTTATTTGATTAATATGGAAATTTTGGTTAATGAATTAGAATTTTAATGGTAATCAGAAGTGATAGAATTGTTAAGTTAATAAATGTTTCATAATAAGATTAAAAATCAAATAAATGGATTATTGGAATTTCAATTGACAATTAGTGAATTTTTTTAAATTCGAAATTTAATACGGTAATGGGTAAATTAATTAACTTAAAATTGATGTCTGAACTTGTCTAAATTATTGTGAAGGTTTAAGAAATCAAAATGGTGAAATTTGTCAATTAAAGAATTGAAATTTGAAAATTTGATTTAATTAGTTAATTTATAAATTTAATTAATTAATGTAAAAATAGCCATTTTGGCCACTGACTCGGATTTCGATGAAACCTGTTTCATCGGATCCGTAACGGTGAATTACTGTAGGATTTCAAGTTTGGTAGCGATCGGACATGTCGTTTGATCGTACGAGCTCGAAACGCCTAGATATCAATGAAATCGAAATCAATTAAAATCAATTTGAAATAATTTGATTTTTGCATAACTTCTTCATACGATTGAATTAGGACCTAAAACCTATTCCATCGCGTTTAAAATATTTTAAAACATCTATTTTGATATATGGGTTGACCCATTTTTGTTTCGGAGTTGAAACGGATTTTTCGGGGCATTTTTGTCATTTCAAACCAACTCGACTTTAAATAGTAACCTATGAAAATGATAGAATTGAGCCTCGAAACTAGTTCCATTGTATTCAAAAGGCCTTTTTGCATTAGGAATACCTGGTGGAACGCTTCGTATGGAGTTCGGACTGTTTTGGACTTCACGTTATAAATAAGCACGCAAAATGATAAAATAATAATATATTATTCTGAAACCTTAGCCGCCTCTCCTCTTTTCTTTTCAGTGGCCGAAAATTCCTAGACTTCTTCCCATGATTTCTCTTTATCCGTTCAACGAAATCAAAACCTTCCAATACCAAAGTTGTAAAGCTCGACGAGCTCTACACATCCGACGGTTGATTCATGCTATTTCATCTCGGATTTGCCAAAATTGATGCTTAAAGGTTGCGCATATTTTGGGCATTTCTCGTCAAATGGTGGCGGCTGGTGGGGAGCGACTTCGACTGTGGGTGGAGTAAGATGAGGCGCATCTGATGGAGGCCCTCGATCATGCTGCGGTCAAGCGTAGGGGCGTGCGTGTTTGGAGGAGGATGTGTGTTGGTGTGTTACGTTCGTGAACCATTGGGGAAGAAGTGTATGTGCCTTTTTTTTATTTATTAATTATTATATATTAATATTCAAATGTTCTAACTCGGGTAACTTTTTCATACGAGCTCGAATTCACGCGCGGTTTTCTCCGCTAGGATCCTGTTGAAATTCCTGACGTTTTGGGTTTGGACGAATTCTGTGACTATTCAAATTTTGAGTTTAAATTGGATTTAAATTCAATTTAAATTTGAAAGGTGAGTGTTTTAACCCACTCACAACTTCTAAAATTTCTTATGTTCGTTAAATTTAATTTATGTTGTGATTATGAATTTATTTATGATTGTTTTGTATATTTTTAATCATCATCTCAGTTAATCGCATTTATTTAAATTAAATCGTTATTTAATTTATTGTTGAATATAACTACCAGTTAATTACCTGTTATATATTATCAGTTATATATTGATATTGATTGGTTATTTTGAATGATGATTGTAATGGATATATGATTTTATGAATGGATGTTTTATTTATATCATCATAATCTACAAGTTCTTTATTGATTTGTCATTATTTCATTCGGGATTGCGGTTTGAAATGATATATAACTGTATTTATATTTAAATAACGAGTTGAAATGATAAATATCTGTATCACTTGACCATAGGGTAGAAAATTTTATACAGACACTGTGGTCTATATATAAAAATAATTTGAAATGATTTCTATGGTTTTGTAAAGAAATATATGATTTTATGAGATATTGATTTGGATATTTTGTAAATGTTATTTTATATATAGTTAAATACTTGGTTTTAAGCCATGGATAAAATTGTTTAAAGTATAAAATAAGTTTAATAATAAAGTTTAATTTTATTAAAATATAATATGGATAAGTATTTACTTAAATTATATGTTAATATAGAGTTAATATTGATTTTTATAAATCAAGGTTGAGAAGATAGTTTTGGAATTGATTTGAGATTTCATTTAATTAAGAGTTATATTTAATAAGAATCCATTTGGAACTTATTGAAATTTGAAGTTTTATTTAAAGAATATTGGATTTATTAAGCAATTATTTCAAAACTAAATAATAGTAATGTAAATTAGGTATATATATATATATATATATAAATGAATTATAAAATTTAGTTTTGAAATATTGAATATTTAAGCTTTGAAATATATTGAATTTGAAATGGTTTACTTTGTGGATCAAATCCGTTTTGAAATCGAAATAATTTGGAATGGTCTATTTGAAAACCGAATTTAATTGAAATTTATGATTTGGGGATTTGGGGATTTGGTTAAATTTAAAATTTAGAAATTCAGGTTATTTTCGAAATTGATTTGTGAAATTTAAGAAGCTAGGTTATTTTATAAAATATTTTAATATTTAGACCATGTAAGGGGTGGAAGCATGTTTCAAAGTTGTAACGCCCCACCCCGAGACTCACCGTAGTAAAGAGAATTAACAAGTAAATCCATCTACTAAAGCGGAGAATAGGGTTGGTTAAGGGCGACTGTGACGCCCCACCTTTATGCTCATAATAATCTTTGTTATTGTGAGCATAGAGGTGGGGCGTCACAGCGACCATCTATAACTTTGTATTAAACATCTACTGAATACGTCGATAAATGCAATATGATTTTTCTTTTCTATCTCAATGGATCAACATATCTAGTAAATGCTTAATCTAAAACTATAGGTGGCTAACGGATCTATCAAACAAAATACAATAACTAAATGTAAAGCACATCACAGAACAGTAACCAAAATCATATATATACATATACACTGATACATGTTTAGTACAATACAATATGAATACAATAAAGGTGGTACTCGACCACACCATATACATTGAATCAAATATAAATACATCAGAGTATGCAAAAGAACAGAAATTACTCAAGGGAAAGGAAAGGTGATATCCATCGTCAACTACAAGCTAATTCCAATAGATGATACCTGAAACAACTCGGTCTGACCCGAGTATAAATACACGGGTCAGTCTAGCTACACAAATCAGTCAATATCGGTAATATGAAGCAGAATAGACATAAAGATACTTCTTCTTGAAAGAGAAGAACGAATTGTTAAACTCATAAGCTCAACACCTAAGTAACAAACGCTACTTAAGTGAACAAATACCTCGAAGGAGCTAACTCAAACTCAATACTCAAATCAAACACAGGTGCCTCATATCATCAGCGACATCCCAAAATGTCTACATGGTTTCCATGAACCATATCTCCTCAAAAGGAGAAACATCAATACAAACTCTCGCCAAAATGGCAAACATAAAACATTCACAAATAAGATGATCCAAAACTCAATTATAGATGAATCTTTAAATTAAATTATACCTCATCTCATCGGTATAAATGTTTATAAATCTCAATCTCAACTCGCCAAAATGGAAAACCCAGAATATCCTATAAATCCTTAAATTATCTAAACTTATAGCTCAAGGAACTCGATAAGAGTTCAAACATCATAATTGAAATCACCATATATATAACATCTCCTATAGCACTAGGCTATCAATGTAATAAAACATCTTAAAAAGGTGAAATCACGATAAAACAGAAAACTCAAAAAATCCGGATTGGCCAAATCCCCGATTGTAATGCCGAAGCAATGCTGCACGTGCTAAACTCAGACGGCCGAATCCTCAGACAAGGTCGCTAACACCTCTCCAAGCCATTTTGTCATCCCTAACAAGGTCGCTTACACCTCCCAAAGAATTTCGTCCTCATGACAAGGTCGCCAACACCTCGCCAAGAAGTTATGTTAGGTAAATCGTGAATGTGTCACAAACTCACGGATAGAACCCGAAAAGTGTTAACGAGTGTCCCATACCACACGTTTGCACTTAGCAGTTTACTAGCCGTTAGTCGATGCCACACTAGGAACAACAAAAAACTCAGAAAATCATATCTCGCCTCGTCTCAGTGGCAAGTGATAGAAAAACATCATACTTTTCTCATCTCATCTACAGGTATTAAATGGCATCGTAACTTGTCTCATTTCCTCGACAAGTGAAAACATCGTGATGGTTCCTCATAAACCATAAACCTCAAAATATGAAATCATTTACTCAAGGCTTGCCCTATATCATAGGCAAGTAAATAAAACATCATGAATAAAACATCATGATGGTTCTCATCGACCATACTCCTACATAGGAGATCTCAAACCATAATACTTGCCAAATATTGGTCATCTTAAATAATTCCAATAAATAGGAATTATAAAACTCAAAATACGCCATAAAATGGAAAAACATCTCAGAATCAATAATCTCAAATAGCTTCGACCGTAAAAGTCTGAAATTAACCGAAATAGTAAACGCACATGTCCCATACCACGTGTTTTACTAAATCGTTTAATTCTCTTTCTTATACATTCGAATAGTATAAAAGTGTGTGTTATATGTATAAAATAATTATAAATTTTTGTACAACATTTAATTTTAATGCTTTTCCATTTTGAAAATCATTTCGAAAACGGTTTAGAAAACACGTGCACAGAAACAGCAAAAATCGATGAAAATTAAATAAAATTAACATACGATAAAACCCAAATGAAACCGTCAATTCGTAGTGCGAATCGATGTTAATGTCTGCTTTTCTATTAGTAGGAGTTAGACTTTTAGAACCATCTCGAAAAAAAGGCTTGAAATCATCGAATTCAAAAAAAAACAATTCAACGGAAAATGCTCAAACATTGCAAAAGAACTCAGGCCTGCGGTTTGTTTTGCCAGTTTGCCTCTTTTAAACTCAAAATTTGAGAAAATATGAAACATAAAATTTGAAGATAATTTGCATAGCTTGAATTCAAAAAAATAATAAACTAATTCAGACATTCGATTCATAAGTTATGGCAATTCTAATTCTCAGGTATAAAATTACAAAACTGTGAATAATGTGCATAACAACAGGGTTGCGGCTTAAAGAGCCATTTTGACCCTGTAGAACCCAGAATTTGATAAATCATAAAACATAAAAGTTGAAGATAATTGAAAAAGATAAAAGACCGAAAAAGAATCATCCAATTTGGACAATCGTGTCAAAAGTTATGATGATTTTATTTCTCAGGTCTAAAATTACAAAACTGTGAACAATGTGCATAACAATAGGGCTGCGGCTTAAAGAGCCATTTTGACCCTATAGAACCTAGAATTTGATAAATCATAAAACATAAAAGATGAATATAATTGCAAAAGCTAAAAGATAGAAAAATAATCACCTAATTTGGACAATCGAGTCAAAAGTTATGATGATTTTATTTCTCAGGTCTAAAATTACAAAACTGTGAACAATGTGCATAACAACAGGGCTGCGGCTTAAAGAGCCATTTTGCCCCTGTAGAACCTATAATTTGATAAAACATAAAATAAGAAAGCTTAGCTAGGAGGTAGAAAAATATTCACCCAATTCAGACGTTGGAGTCAAAAGTTACTGCAATTTCAATTCTCAGGTCTCAAATTACTGTCGCTGTCACTTTGCTCTCGGGATAGTAGGAAAGAAGTGCAATTTTGACTAATTTAACTTGAAAATTTAATAAAACTCAAAACATGAAACTTGTATAAAAATGTCTAAACTTTCCATAAAATATAAAATTATCTAATTTGGATAAGCAATGTAAAAGATATGGCAAAATATATTACAGGTATTAACTCAGGAAATTTTCTTTAAGGACAGAGTTGCACTTTTACTTTCAATTCTATTTCAAGTCTATTAAACTTTCATAAATCGAAATGAAACCAAAAAGAAATTGTTTATCCTTGTGTCTAGTTTCTAACCCAAAAAGAATGAGCTCAAACGGGTTAGGAACATGCATGATATCACTATTTTACTTCTGTGCATTTTTCTAATTCATTTTCAGCAAACATAGAAACCCAAAAATCATCTTTCTAATTCACAAATTCAACCAAAGATTCATCTAATACAACCAAAAACAAACATGAAAACTTGAGAAAACTAGAAAAGTGAGTTTTTAAACTCACCTTAAGATTTATTTGTAGCAAATTAGCAGATTTAGCATGCAAAGTAGGAAACTTTGGCCTTGATTTGGAGTTAGAAACCAAAAAGAGGAGAAAATAGAAACATGCAAAGAAGGAATGAAGTTGCAGACAAAGCCAAACAAAAATCAGAATTTGATGAGATATTCTTTATTTTGGAGTTAATTACATGTTGCAATTATCTTCAATTTGATTAAAATCAGTAAATCTGTGAAGAGATTGAAGATTGAAAGCCTAAGGTTGAGAAAAAGTAAAGTTTCATTGTTTTTTTTGTTTTTGCTTCTAATTACAGTAAAATGAATGTATAAAAAAAGGAATAGGAGAGAAGGATGGTTTCTCTTCTCTTAACAGGATAAGTAAAAATGGGCTATGACCCAAACAAAGAAATTTAGCCTAAGTAAATTTAATTTATCACTTAACACCAATATAAAATTATGTTAATAAATCAGTAACATATTTTTACAAAGTTTCAACTAAATAAGTTTCCACAACCACATTTTCATGTTTTATAAAACATTTTACAACCAATGAAAAGATAATTTAAGTTATAAAATATTTTTATTATCAAAAATTCTTATTTTTAATTAAACAACCAATTTATACAATTAATTACATAAAATACTATTTCCTTGAATAGTAAAACATAAAAAATAAAATTTTCAACATTTTACAACCAAAATTTATTTTTAAACCAAATTTTCCATTTTTAATTATAATATACCACTCATTAAATGAAATGCTTCTTTTGAAAATTTATAAAAGAAACATTTGGCAATAAATATCAAAATTATGGCATTTCTTTACATTAAAATCATGATTAGCTCATTTTTGACTTAATTAACCAAGTAAAGTTTCAAAACTTTATTTTTCACATTTTATTCCCCAAAATCCATTGTTTATTCCAAATAAGCAATTTAAACTCTCCAACTTAATCTTACTTCACAATATTAAATCATAACTACCGTTATATTTTAGTATTTACAGGTGATCTACAAAATCAGGGTTGTTACAGACTCCCCCCTTACGAAAATTGCGTCCCCGTAATTTTCTAGAAAAAAAGTCGTAAACAACATAAAAATTCAATTGATAAAGGATAAAAGACAAGATCGAAACTCAAACCATTCATACTCTCAACATAGAATGGTAGAGAGAAACAAGAAAAAACTCACTTAGTTAATCCAATGGCCCATCAAATGCTAATATAGTGATTAGCAAACCATCGAATTTTCCAAGTATCTCAAAAGAATTTCGAAGATATCCCGTCTTCGAATCAAAACTCAATAAGATACTCAACAATTAATCAATCGAAAATGATTGAATTCCAAAAAAACTCTACGAATAGAGTCGGGATCAAATTCACTTAAACCCGAACTCTAAGCAATAATGAAGATCATCAATACGATTTTCCGCATAAATATACGGAAAGAACATTCTCACAACAGGGTAGACACAATAGACAAGATAGATAAATCACAAGATGGCTTCTTACAAGGCCACCAAACTCGAACGGCCGCGAAAAATGCACGTTGTTGATAATAGCTCAAAGATAGAATATACTCAAGAACAAGGATATAAGCTCGAATTATCTTTTAATCCAAGATATTTAGAATTTTAAACCTCAACATCTTTTAAAATTTTAAATCTCAATTTTCAACATTTGAAAATTTCTCAAACTCTTTACTAAATTACTTAGTAAGTAATTTAAAACTCAAAAATTCAAATTCAAATTTCTTCTCTTACTTCAAAATTAATTTCCAAAGAATTTTGTAAATCCATAATAATATCCCTCAAAATAAATTAAGGGTTTAAATTCTCTTATTCTAAAACATCCAATGTATATAATATATATTCTAAAATCTTAAAATATACTTCCAATAAAGCATAACTCAAAAATAATCTCATTTATATTATCATCTTTATAATTTAAAAAATAAATAAATGGCATTGCCTTGCTATTGAATCTCTAATAAATAAATATATCTGTTGGCTGCAGAGTTGACTGAACGATCAAAACTGCCTCGCCACTCTATTACTCATCTCTAAAATCAATGGCTGCAGTTACCATTCAAAAATAAATTTACTATTTAATCTCAAAATATTATTTTAAAATCTCAATCTTTAAAACACAAATCATCATGTCTGATTGCCTCAACATAGCATTTAGGAGATTCCTATCGATGACGTTGATCAGGCGTATCGACCAGAACTCTTAAATACTCGATGGATAACCCAACACTCTCAGACTATTTCTATGAAAGAATACTACTCATATAAATATATTCTCAAAACATTCTTTGATTTTTAAAATATCTCAAAACTCCAATTTCTCTTTATAAAACTCATATATATATATATATATATATATATATATATATATAGCTTCAAAACTCAAACCAAGAACATTAAGAGAAGGCATCGAGATATTCCTAGAACACTCGGTTCACAAAATCAACAGAAGGAGATGGAGTGTTCGTCAAATCCTACAAGATAATGAGCCATTCTCGAAAATCATCAATACATAAGATAAGCAAGATATTCTTCTTGAAGGAAAAGAAGCACACAAACAACAAATCATTACTTCAAACAAAGTAATGCTACAAAAAATAACACCGATTGATTATTCGAAAAAAATAACAAGAAGAAACTGAATGATAAACTCAATCAAGCTCGAACAATCTAGAAACTCACCTCATTCCTTAGTGGATGTTCTCATGGAAGGATAGCCAAAGGCTAAAAGCTAGGAATAAGGTTAATTCAACACTCGATTGCCCGATTGGATATCAAACCCAAACGGACTCATCAAAACTCAACAAAGTCACCTTGACTGGAATTCGAGTTATATCATCAACATCTTGATACTCGAGAGTGAATTCAGAAACTTCAAAATCATCATTAATGTTCCAAAGTGATAGAAATAATAAACCAATCAAAATAGGAAACCTAAATATACAATAGGATCCTATAAAACAAAGGATTGGACTTAATATCAAACAAGTTAATCCATTTAGAATCAAATGCATCTTAAGATTGTGAGTAACAAACAAATACTCACAAAAGCAACATCAAATTGAAATCTCAAATGCTCACAACGAGCCAATCATTGTGGATCCCCTCAATACGATTCACAACTCTCAAAAGAACACAATAAGAATACCCAAAGGAATCAATAAGCTTCATCGATACGAACTCACTTGCATCGACAAAAATAAGAATAGAATAATCCCAAATAAGATTATTCATAAGATAAGATAACATCAAACTCAATTATGAAATACTATGGAATACAATATATATTCCTACACATATTCCATCTCAACATATCCCAATACTCGAAAAAGAATCAAAGCACGATTCGAAAACAAGCTTGAATAAAGGACAATAATTCACTCGTATTGTACTACGACGTATCGTGATATATGTATGTTCTATGTTTATTCTACTTTTTTCTGACCACAGCTCTGATACCAAGCTGTAAAGCCCCACTCCGAGACCCACATTAGTAAAGAGAATTAACAAGTAAATCCATCTACTAAAGCGGAGAATAGGGCTGGTTAAGGGCGACCATCTATAACTTTGTCTTAAACATCTACTGAATACGTCGACAAATGTAATATGATTTTTCTTTTCTATCTCAATGGATCAACATACCCAGTAAATGCTTAATCCAAAACTATAGGTGGCTAACGGATCTATCAGAACAAAATACAATAACTAAATGTAAAGCACATCACAGAACAGTAATCAACATCACGCATATTTATACACTGATACATGTTTAGTACAATACAATATGAATACAATAAAGGTGGTACTCGACCACACCATATACATTGAATCAAATATAAATACATCAGCGTATGCGAAAGAACAGAAATTAATCAAGAGAAAGGGAAGCTGATATCCATCATCGACTACAAGCTAATTCCAATAGATGATACCTGAAACAATTTGGTCTGACCTGAGTATAAATACACGGGCCAGTCTAGCTACACAAATCAGTCAATATCGGTAATATGAAGCAGAAAAGACATAAAGATACTTCTTCTTGAAAGAGAAGAATGAATTGATAAACTCATAAGCTCAACACTTAAGTAACAAACGCTACTTAAGCGAAAAAAATATCTCGAAGGAGCTAACTCAAACTCAATACTCAAATCAAACACAAGTGCCTCATATCATCGGCGACATCCCAAAATGTCTACATGGTTTCCATGAACCATATCTCCTCAAAAGGAGAAACATCAATACAAACTCTCGCTAAAATGGAAAACATAAAACATTTTCAAATAGGATGATCCAAAACTCAATTATAGATGAATCTCTAAATTAAATTATACCTCATCTCATCGGTATAAATGTCATTAAATCTCAATCTCAACTTGCCAAAATGGAAAACCCAGAATATCCTATAAATCCTAAAATTATCCAAACTCATAATTCAAGGAACTCGATAAGAGTTCAAAACATCATAATTGAAATCAGTATATATATAACATCTCATATAGCACTAGGCTATCGATGTAATAAAACATCTTCAAAAGGTGAAATCACGATAAAACAGAAAACTCAGAAAATCCGGATTGGCCAAATCCCCGATTGTAATGCCGAAGCAATGCTGCACGTGCTAAACTCAGACGGCCGAAGCCTCAGACAAGGTCGCTAACACCTCCTAAAGCAGTTCGTCCTCATGACAAGGTCGCTAACACCTCCCAAACCAGTTCGTCCTCATGACAAGGTCGCTAACACCTCTCCAAGCCATTTTGTCAGCCCTAACAAGGTCGCAAACACCTCCCAAAGCATTTCGTCCTCATGACAAGGTCGCTGACACCTCTCGAAGCAGTTATGTTAGGTAAACATCGTGAATGTGTCACAAACTCACGATAGGAACCCGAAAAGTGTTAACGAGTGTACCATACCACACGTTCGCACTTAGCAGTTTACTAGCCGCTAGTCGATGCCACACTAGGAACAACATAAAACTCAGAAAATCATATCTCGCCCTGTCTCATTGGCAAGTGATAAAAAGACATCATACTTGTCTCATCTCATCTACGAGTATTAAATGGCATCGTAACTTGTCTCATCTCCTCGACAAGTGAAAACATCATGATGGCTCCTCATAAACCATAAACCTCAAAACATGAAATCACTTACTCAAGGCTTGCCCTATACCATTGGCAAGTAAATAAAACATCATGAATAAAACATCATGATGGTTCTCATCGACCATACTCTTACATAGGAGATCTCAAACCATAATATTTGCCAAATATTGGCCATCGTAAATAATTTCAATAAATAGGAATTATAAAACTCAAAATGCACCATAAAATGGTAAATTATCTCAGAATCAATAATCTCAAATAGCTTCGATCGTAAAAGTCCGAAATTAACCGAAATAGTAAACGCACATGTCCCATACCACGTGTTTTACTAAATCATTTAATTCTCTTTCTCATACGTTCGAATAGTATAAAAGTGTGTATTATATATATAAAATAATTATAAATTTTTTTAAAACATTTAATTTGAAAGCTTTTCCATTTTGAAAATCATTTTGAAAACGGTTTAGAAAACACGTGCACAGAAACAGCAAAAATCGATGAAAATTCAATAAAATTAACATACGATAAAACCCAAATGAAACCGTCAATTCGTAGCGCGAATCGATGTTAATATCGGCTTTTCTATTAGTAGGAATTAGCCTTTTAGAACCATCTCGAAAAAAATGCTCGAATCATCGAATTCAAAAAAAACAATTCAACGGAAAATGCTCAAACATTGCACAGGCCCGTGGCTTGTTTTGCCAGCTTTCCCCTTTTAAACTCAAAAATTTAGAAAATATGAAACATAAAAGCTGAAGAAAATTTCCAAATCTTGAAGTCAGAAAAATAATCAACTAATTCGGACATTCGAGTCAAAAGTTATGGCAATTCTAATTCTCAGGTATAAAATTACAAAACTGTGAACAATGTGCGTAACAACAGGGCTGCGGCTTAAAGAGCCATTTTGACCCTGTATAACCCAGAATTTGATAAATTATAAAACATAAAAGTTGAAGATAACTGCAAAAGCTAAATACAGAAAAAGAATCACCTAATTTGGACAATCGAGTCAAAAGTTACGATGATTTAATTCTCAGGTCTAAAATTACAAAACTGTGATTAATGTGCATAACAACAAGGCTGCGGCTTAAAGAGCCATTTTGACCCTGTAGAACTCAGAATTTGATAAATTATAAAACATAAAAGTCGAATATAATTGCAAAAGCTAAAAGGCAGAATAAGAATCACCAAATTTGGACAATCGAGTCAAAAGTTATGATGATTTTATTTCTCAAGTCTAAAATTACAAAACTGTGAACAGTGTGCATAACGACAGGGCTATAGTTAAAGAGCCATTTTGCCCCTGTAGAACCTAGAATTTGACAAATAATTAAACAAGAATGTTTAAGAGTATTTCCATAGCTAGGAGTTAGAAAAAGATTCACCTAATTCAGACGTTGGAATCAAAAGTTATTCCAATTTCAATTCTCAGGTCTCCAATTACTATCGCTGTCACTTTGCTCTCGAGATAGTAAGAAAGAAGTGCAATTTTGACTAACTTAACTTTAAAATTTCATGAAACTCAAAACATGAAACTTGTAGAAATATGTCTACGCTTTATAGAATATATGAAATTATCCAATTTGGATGAGCAATGTAAAAGATATGGCAAAATATATTACAGGTATAAACTCAGGAAATTTTCTTTAAGGACAGAGTTGCACTTTTACTTTCAATTCTATTTCAGGTCTAGCAAACTTCCATAAATAGAAATGCAACCAAATGAGAAATTGTTTCACCTTGTATCTAGTTTCTAACCCAAAAATTATGAGCTCAAACGGGTTAGGAACATGCATGATATCACTATTTTACTTCTGTGCATTTTTCTAATTCATTTTCAGCAAGCATAGAAACCCAAAAATCATCTTTCTAATTCACAAATTCAACCAAAGATTCATCTAATACAACCAAAATCAAACATGAAAACTTGAGCAAACTAGAAAAGTGAGTGTTTAAACTCACCTTAAGATTGATTTGTATCAAATTAGTGGATTTAGCATGCAAAGTAGGAAACTTTGGCCTTGATTTGGAGTTAGAAACCTGAAAGAGGAGAAAATAGAAACATGCAAAGAAGGAAATGAAGTTGCAGACAAAGCCAAACAAAAATCAGAATTTGATGAGATATTCTTTATTTTGGAGTTAATTACATATTGCAATTATCTTCAATTTGATTAAAATCAGTAAATCTGTGAAGAGATTGAAGATTGAAAGCCTAAGGTTGAGAAAAAGTAAAGTTTCATTGTTTTTTTTTTGTTTTTGCTTCTAATTACAGTAAAATAAATGCACAAAAAAAGGAATAGGAGAGAAGGATGGTTTCTCTTCTCTTAACAGGCTAAGTAAAAATGGGCTATGACCCAAACAAAGAAATTTAGCCTAAGTAAATTTAATTTATCACTCAACACCATTATAAACATATGTTAATAAATCAGTAACATATTTTTACAAAGTTTCAACTAAATAAGTTTCCACAACCACATTTTCATGTTTTATAAAACATTTTACAACCAATGAAAAGATAATTTATGTTATAAAATATTTTTATTATCAAAAATTCTTATTTTTAATTAAACAACCAATTTATACAATTAATTACATAAAATACTATTTCCTTGAATAGTAAAACATAAAAAATAAAATTTTCAACATTTTACAACCAAAATTTATTTTTAAACCAAATTTTCCATTTTTAATTATAATATACCACTCATTAAATGAAATGCTTCTTTTGAAAATTTATAAAAGAAACATTTGGCAATAAATATCAAAATTATGGCATTTCTTTACATTAAAATCATGATTAGCTCATTTTTGACTTAATTAACCAAGTAAAGTTTCAAAACTTTATTTTTCACATTTTATTCCCCAAAATCCATTGTTTATTCAAAATAAGCAATTTAAACTCTCCAACTTAATCTTACTTCGCAATATTAAATTATAACTACCATTATAATTTAATATTTACAGGTAATATCCAAAACCAGGGTTGTTACAAAAGTTATAAATTTCAAAGTATTATGTTTTGGAAGTGTTATAGTTTTAAATTTTTGGTTTTGAAATTTTATAACTTTGAAATACTATGATTTTAAAATGATATCATATTGATTTGGTTTTTAAAACGAAAATGATATTGTATTTATATGGTTTTGAAATGAATATTATAACCTGGTTTTAAAGTATAATTATTTTGAAATGACCGTGGTGTTATAATAACGTTTGTTTGTTAAAGAGACCAGGATTGGAAGTTGTCATATTCTTTGCCAACTTCGAAAACCACTTTAACAATCGTGTACGCGGTGGAGATTTCAGAATGAAGTAATGGTGGCGACGTTCTATTAAGGTATATACGTGGAACCGACTCTCATGAGTTGGCATATGGTGGCTAAAACAGAAACGATCTCGGGCCAAGGAGGTAGCCCCTCTTATCGGACGCATCCCTTCGATATTATACTCTGACTTTTGGATTGATTCGGTGGCCACTTTTGATTTTTGATTTGGGGGTGTGGCTCGAGGTGGGCGGTAGCTGTGCGCTACGCGTTACCACCAGGCCGTGTGCGTAATTGGTATATCTACCCTGGCATTGCCTTGTGTGTCGTGTCACCTATCCTATCGCGCCTTGTACGAGCTTGGTTTTCTCCCGTAGCTTGTGTGGTATCCTCTGGTGGCTTCCCGATCAGGAGGGACTATGATATTGGATGGACTACTAAGACTATTACGTGTTAAGGTGGAAAATGTAAAGCCTTAATGCTATTTAAAAATAAGTTTATTTTACTGTAGACATTATTATAATAGCGAAATATTACTACATAGTAAATAGTTTAACGAATCCTTAGGCGATGTGAATCCCGAGCATCTCTTAAGTTACCGCACTCACGTTAGACACTGGATAGGAGATGTCAAATCCCGTACACATCTCAGATGCCGTTCCACTCATATTTATTCCTGTTGATTTAATTTACATAAGATCTTTTAGTTCTGACTCGAGTGTTTTGTCTTTTCAATTCGCTCGGGTCAGCCTGAGCATTTCAGGATTTGGAAGACCGTATTCTGGAGGAAGAAGATGAAGATTTATTATTATTTATTATAGTATTCCACTACATTCATACTGTTCCGCTGCATTGTTATTGATTTTCCTCTGGTATGTGTAACTCGGATATGTATTGTATAAGTATAATCAAATGTTTTTATAAAACAGCTTCATGAACTGTATATTTGATTATTATATTTTATCGTTCCGCTGCAAGATTCTATTTTATTCTTTTTCTTTCTCTGCTTTTTCTTATTTACCCCATGACAATCCGCCCTTCTGTATGGTTTAAGTCTGACGTGTGTGGTTTATCGTCGATTTAAAGCGTACGAGAAGGCGGGACATTACATCTGGTATCAGAGCTTTGGTTTAGCGCTCAACCACAGCTTTGTGGGGTTTGACTCTTTATTAGTAGGGTAGCAATGCCCTATGATGAGTCGCTAAGTGTATATATATGCGAGAGCGTATTTGTTAGTGTTATAAAAAGGTTTTAATATTATGTTAATTTGTTCCGTTTTGTATTTATAAATTTTGATTGATGCATGGGACGCTATGACATCAATAGGGATTTCTAAACACATAATAGGATAGACCGACGCAATATCGGTTTTGAATATAGGTGAATGAAATAATTTTGCCTATTATATTATATATATATATAATAAATTTTATAAATAAGATATATATTTGGTTGTATTATATTGGTTGTTAGATAGTGAAATTTATAAATATTTGTTGAATCAAGAGTTAGAATAAATTAAATGAAAATTGAGAATTTAAAACTTAAGTCCCGGGGTTTTGAAAATTCTTTCAATGACTTTGGAATATAATAACAATATTTTTAGAAGTATTTTCTAATATAAATATTTCAATATAATTTGAAAGGATTGTTTTAAAGAAACTTTGAAAATAAATAAGTTCTGTACTCCCCTCTCTGTCGTTGGAAAATAATTTCGGTGATGAGTACACGCATCATCGACATTCGTTTTTGAGTTTCGAAGCGGAAAGGCTACTGTAGTAGTTTTACTACTGATTTATTTTGATAAACAAATGTAAATTTTAAATTGTTTTAAATATAATCGATATAAGTTGTAGGTGTATGCATCTATCTATTATTTTATAATGATTTGAAATTTTACCCGGTATTTAAATTCTTAAGTTTCCATTAATTAATAGTTTCAATTGCCTTAGTGAAATGGAATTTAACTAATAATTGAAACCTCTAAATGAAATAATGGATTTAATGCTAAGTTATAAATGAAATTTCAAGAAATTTGAAATTTGTGATCTATTAAAAGCAAAAGATGATTATTGAACGTTAAAAACTAATTAAAGAAATGTGGAAACATGTATAACTTCCAATTACAGTCTTAAAGCATATATATAACTTACCAACTATAAAAAGTTCAAATGTTATAAGAAAATGTGATGGAAAATTGTACAAGAAAATTTATATAATGAAAAGGTTCGATGAATCACCTTAATAAATAAGAATTTTATGTTGTAGTGTTATAAACTTAAGTATAAGTGAAATGCTAGTGATTAAATATAATAGAAAGTAGGTATTGTAAGTAACTATAAACTTAAGTTAATGAATTTACATGCTAAGAAATTTGATTGAATATGAATAATATAAATGAATGAATGAATGAAATAGAATTTGGCATTATATAGATAAATGAAATGAACTTGTAAGTAATGAATAAAAATAGATAAAAATAAATATTGAATGAATGTGAGCCTGTTTACAATGGAACTTATATAGTACTCTAAGAATTTATTTACATATGTTTATATAATTATACATGAGTAACATATGAAATGAAAATTTTAAGAAAATAAAGGTAAATTAAAAAAGATAAATCATCATATGAATGAAAAGGAAGTCAAACAACAAAGGTTATGAAATGAAATTGATAAAAATTAACTTTATCTATTGTTTGGAATAGTTATTTGTTTGGTTTATGGTTGTTTGGGTAAGGATACTTTAAAATTGTTTGGATGTATGAATAATATATTTAGTTTCATCTAAGACTTTTGAGTAAAAGATGCACTTAGTAGTTTATTTTCGTTCTGTACAATTTAAAGTTTTCAAAACTCGAACAACTATTTGTTTGTTTAATATGAACGAATGATTGATTTGTGTTGATTCTATGTTATTATTGTATGCCTTGTGCAAGTGATTGTTGTTTGTATTGATTTGTTTGTTTATGGTTGAAACAACTTTAAACATTTCATTTTGAACAATTATTAACTTTTTTTTGGATTATATAAGTGAAATACAGGTTATGGAAGTAATTGCTAATGCTTTTGGTTTCATAATTAAGCGTTAATTGCCCGACAAATAGGTACGTTGTCGGATTATGGTTTTATAGTGCTATTATATTGTTTTTCTCGTGTGGGGATATATTATTTTGGAAGATATATGTTATATATTGTTATATTTGATATTATATTTTTACTCGAGCCTCTCCGTACAAAGGAGACTCTGCCAAAATTTTCCATAAATTTTGGACTTAGAAATTTTTTGAAAAGTGTTTTCCAAACTTTATTAGTTTGAGTAATAAAAGATTTAATGGTTATAAATTGGTATATTTTATTTAAATTAATTAATTTTGTAAATTTATTTGTTTATAAAGTTAATATTTTTGAATAAGATATTGTTACTCAATTCTTTCTTTCCCCTTCTTTTCCTTTTCGGGGACGAAAAGTTTTGAGTGGAGGAGAGTGTAACGACCCATAATTTTTTATAATTAAAATTGTTAATTTAATAAGATTTTTGAAATTTATTAATAAAAAAATAAGAGTTAGTGAATTATTAATAAAAATAATAACTAGAATGGAGTTCAAATTAAAGAAATAGTGTAAATTGTTGCACTGAGTTATAAAATTGAAATAAGTAAATAATGGAAAGTGTTGTATAAATAAGTGAAGTAGTATAATTAATGATAATTGGATGTATTCAGTGTTACGCAAGTAATCATAATAATTAGTTGAAAATAATAAACTTAAGTGTATTGTAATGTTAATTGTAACGATTGTTATATTTAATTGGTCTACTAAACTAAAATAGGAAATCTTTAATGTCTTAATGGAAATTGGTGTAGTGATTGATATAATGAAGAGTATGAACCTAAGTAAATGAATTAATTTAGAATGTTAATCGCAATTAGAGTATATATTGATAAAAAATGTAATAATTAATGGGTTGAATGAAATGCATATTAATGAAAATATGTTATACTTGACTATAAATGGAACATAAGCAAATAAATGGAAATGATGTTAATGTTCTTCATCTTTGGATAATTTTTTGAATTAATTAATGAAGTAATACAGTGTTAATGGTAAGTAATAAACTTGTAAATGTAAGTAAAAGTAAATAGGTGACAACTAATATATGTTATTTATTTATTTAATGTGTTAAATAAAATTGGTAATCAAATTGCAATTAAAGGTAATAATGTTAATGTATCAAGATATATACCAGTGTAAATGGTACCTAAGATGATAATATGGCAATTGATTGAATAAAAACAAATTGAAATTCATGTTTGATGAATTTATTGGATTTTGAGCTGTGATAAATGGATTATTGAAATTAAGTGAAATGAAATATCACGTTAATGGAAATTAAGTTGAAATTTGAGAATATTAATGTAATAAACCATGAACCGATATTAATTTTATCTAATTAGTGATTATGGATTGGATAACAGAATAAAAAAATAAAATTTTATAATTTATTGAATTTACTTAAATTGAAGGTAAACACTACAAATTTTGCAATAAATCCTTATTTGATTAATACGAAAATTTTGGTTAATGAATTAGAAGTTTAATTGTAATCAGAAATGATATAATTGTTAAGTTAATATTTGTTTCATAATAAGATTAAAAATTAAATAAATGGATTATTGGAATTTCAATTGACAATTAGTGAATTTATTTAAATTCGAAATTTAATACGGTAATGGGTAAATTAATTAACTTAACATTGATGTCTGAACTTGTCAAATTATTGTGAAGGTTTAAGAAATCAAAAATGGTGAAATTTGTCAATTAAAGAATTGAAATTTGAAAATTTGATTTAACTAGTTAATTTATAAATTTAATTAATTAATGTAAAAATAGCCATTTCGGCCACTAACTCGGATTTCGACGAAACCTGTTTCAATGGATCTGTAACGGTGAATTATTATAGGATTTCAAGTTTCGTAGCGATCGGACTTGTTATTTGACCGTACGGGCTCGAAATGCCTTGAAATCAATGAAATTGAAATCAACTAAAATAAATTTGAAATAATTTGATTTTTGCATAACTTCTTCATACGATTGAATTTGGACCTGAAACCCATTCCATCGCGTTTAAAATATTTTAAAACATCTATTTTGATATATGGGTTGACCCATTTTCGTTCTAGAGTCGAGAGGGTTTTTTGGGGCATTTTTGTCATTTCAAACCAACTCGACTTTAAATAGTAACCTATAAAAATGATAGAATTGAGCTTCGAAACTAGTTCCATTATATTCAAAAGGCCTTTTTACATTAGCAACTCCAGGTAGCATGCTTCGTTTGGAGTTCGAGCTGTTTTGGACCTCACGTTATAAATAGGCACGCAAAACGATAAAATAATAATATATTATTCTGAATCCCTAGCCCCGCTCCTCTTTTCTTTTCAATGGCCGAAAATTCCTAGACATCTTCCCATGATTTCTCTTTATCCGTTCAACGAAATCAAAACCTTCCAAAACCAAAGTTGTAGAGCTCGACGAGCTCTACACATCCAACGGTTGATTCATGCTATTTCATCTCAGATTCACCAAAATTGCTGCTTAAAGGTTGCGCATATTTTGGGCATTTCTCGTCAAATGGTGGTGGCTGGTGGGGAGCGACTTTGGCTGTGGGTGGATTAAGATGAGGCGCATCTGATGGAGGCCCTCGATCATGCTGCGGTCAAGCGTAGGGGCGTGCGTGTTTGGAGGAGGATGTGTGTTGGTGGGTTACGTTCGTGAACCATTAGGGAAGAAGTGTACGTGCCTTTTTTTTATTAATTATTATATATTAAAATTTAAATGTTCTAACTCGGATAACTTTTTCATACGAGCTCGGATTCACGCGCGGTTTTCTCCGCTAGAATCGTGTTGAAATTCCTAACGTTTTGGCACTAGTTTGGACGAATTCTGAGACTGTCCAAATTTTGGGTTTAAGTTGGATTTAAATTCAATTTAAATTCGAAGGTGAGTGTTTTAACCCACTCAAAACTTCTAAAATTTCTTATGTTCGTTAAATTTAATTTATGTTGTGATTATGAATTTATTTATGATTGTTTTGTATATTTTTAATCAACAACTCAGTTAATTGCATTTATTTAAATTAAATCGTTATTTAATTTACTGTTGAATATAACTGCCAGTTAATTACCTATTATATATTTTCAGTTATATATTGATATTGATTGATTTTTTTGGACGACGATTGCGATGGACGTATGATTTTATGATGGATGAATGGATGTTTTATTTATATCATCATAATCTGCAAGTTCTTTATTGATTTGTCATTATTTCATTCGGGATTGCAGTTTGAAATGATATATAACCATGTTTATATTTAAATTACGTGTTGAAATGATAAATATCCGTATCACTTGACCATAGGGTAGAAAATTTTATACAGACACCGTGGTCTATGTATAAAAATAATTTGAAATGATTTCTATGGTTTTGTAAAGAAATATATTATTTTATGAGATATTGATTTGCATATTTTATAAATGTCATTTTATATATAGTTAAATACTTGGTTTTAAGCCATGGATAAAATTGTTTAAAGTATAAAATAAGTTTAATAATAAAGTTTGATTTTATTAAAATATAATATGGATAAGTATTTACTTAAATTATATGTTAATATAGAGTTTACATTGATTTTTATAAATCAAGGTTGAGAAGATAGTTTTGGAATTGATTTGAGATTTTATTTAATTAAGAGTTATATTTAATAAGAATCCATTTGGAACTTATTGAAATTTCAAGTTATATTTAAAGGATATTGGATTTATTAAGCAAATATTTCAAAATTAAATAACAGTAAAGTAAATTAGGTATATATATATGAATTATAAATTTAGTTTTGAAATATTGAATATTTAAGCTTTGAAATATATTGAATTTGAAATGGTTTACTTTGTGGATCAAATCCGTTTTGAAATCGATATAATTTGGAATGATCCATTTGAAAACCGAATTTAATTGAAATTTATGATTTGAGGATTTGGTTAAATTTAAAATGTAGAAATTCAGGTTGTTTTGGAAATTGATTTGTGAAATTTAAGAAGCTAGGTTATTTTATAAAATATTTTAATATTTGAACCATGTAAGGGGTGGAAGTATGTTTCAAAGTTATAAATTTCAAAGTATTACGTTTTGAAAGTGTTATAGTTTTAAATCTTTGGTTTTGAAATTTTATAACTTTGAAATACTATGATTTCAAAAGGTTATCATATTGATTTGGTTTTTAAAACGAAAATGATATTGTATTTATATGGTTTTGAAATGAATATTATATCCTAGTTTTAAAGTATAATTATTTTGAAATCACCGCGGTGTTATAATAACGTTTGGTTGTTAAAGAGACCAGGATTGGAAGTTGTCATATTCTTTGCCAACTCCGAAAACCACTTTAACAACCGTGTACGCGGTGGAGATTCCAGAATGAAGTAGGATGGTGGCGACGTTCTATTAAGGTATATACGTGGACCCGACTCCCGTGAGTTGGCATAAGTTGGCTAAAACAGGAGCGATCTCGGCCCAAGGAGGTAGCCCCTCTTATCGGACGCATCCCTTCGATATTATACTCTGACTTTTGGATTGATTCGGCGTCTACTTTTGAATTTTGATTTGAGGGTGTGGCTTGAGGTGGGCGGTAGCTGCGCGCTACGCGTTACCACCAGTCCGTGTGCATTATTGGTATATCTACCCTGGCATTGCCTTGTGTGCCGTGTCACCTACCCTATCGCGCCTTGTACGAGTTTGGTTTTCTCCCGTAGCCCGTGTGGTATCCTCTGGTGGCTTCCCGATCAGGAGGGACTATGATATTGGATGGACTACTGGGACTATTATGTGTTAAGGTGGAAAATGTAAAGCCTTAATGCTATTTAAAAGTAAGTTTATTTTACTGTAGATATTATTATAATAGTGAAATATTACTACATAGTAAATAGTTTAATGGATCCTTTGGAGATGTGAATCCCGAGCATCTCTTAAGTTACTGCATCCACGTTAGACACTGGATAGGAGATGTCAAATCCCGTATACATCTCTGACGCCGTTCCACTCATATTTATTCTTGTTGATTAAACTTACATAAGTTCTTTTAGTTCCGACTCGAGTGTTTTGTCTTTTCAATTCGCTCGGGTCAGCCTGAGCATTTCAGGATTTGGAAGACCGTATTTTGGAGGATGAAGACGAAGATTTATTGTTATTTATTATAGTATTCAAGTACATTCATATTGTTTCGCTGCATTGTTATTGATTTTCCTCTGGTATGTGTAACCCTGATATGTATTGTATAAGTATAATCAAATATTTTTATAAAACAGCTTCATGAACTGTATATTTGATTATTATATTTTATCGTTCCGCTGCAAAATTATGTTTTATTCTTTTTCTTCCTCTGCTTTTTCTTATTTACCCCATAACAATCCTCCCTTCTGTATGGTTTAAGTCTGACGTGTGTGGTTTATCGTCAATTTAAAGCGTACGAGAAGGCGGGACGTTACACCTTATTACATCTCATTTAAGTTATTATTTCATTAATGAATCACAAATTTCTGTTTTCCAATATTAGATAACAAATATTTAATAAAATTAACAATTAAATTATCGAAAATTTTACGAGTGTTACAAGGAAGAAGAGAATATACAACATTAAAGTCTCACAACAGAACTATAACATATAATATCAAAAGAAATTACAAACTGTCAATCAAAGATACATAGCATTTTAGAGTTACAATCTTAAGCACTATCATCAACCTGGACAATTATAACAGCTTATCCTTACTTTAACACCCCACAAAATTTAATAAGAAATTAAATAAGTAAAACAAATTTAGAAAAACAAAAATTCTATAAATGTCAAAATTTGACAACGGGAGTTGCATCATTGCATCTATCGCGATTTTCTAACTAATTCTTGTACACAATATGTTGAAATCGGGGTTTTAATGGAGAATTTATGAGCATTTGAAGTTTTTGAATTTAAAATAATTCAAACAAGTTTAAATTTAAAATTTAAATATTGGAAAGTTAAATTTGAATTTAGATAACTAACATTTAGGGGTACTTATTGTTTAATAAATTTTAAATATAATGTTTAACATATAAAATTAATGCTTGGTATGTTCAACCATTCGCATCCGCACAGGTCGGACTTGAATTTCTCAAAATACTAGATTGTCAATTTATGTTTGGCAAAACTCGGCATATACAGTATATAAAACAATCACGAAATCACAGACACAGAGTAATATAACAATAAACGGCGGAAGCAAAAGAATAATAGTTTATGAAGCTACTATATATAACAAACTTAAATAACATACAACAGAAGTCTCAAATACAATAGTCAAATACAAGATCAGAATGCGTCACTAGAATCAATTGAATAACTACAAGCTGAATAGATAGATGGATCCCCAAGCGAAGCTCCAACTCCAAAGGTGTGTCTCAAAAGCAGTATCACTCTATCTGACCTGAGAGTAAAGCAAAAGACAAAACACTCGAGTTAGGATTAACATTCTTATATCAATAAATCCAACTCAAGTGAAATAACAACTGAAATACAAGTAACTTAAAGGATGTTTGGGACACCCATCCTCTAAGGATCCGTTAAACTATCTACTATGTAGTAATATATGCTATTATAATGATGTCTAAAGTAAAGTAAACTATTAAACTAGCATTAAGGCGTTATCCATTTCCCCGTTAACACATTTTATAGTTACAATAGTTTATAAAGTACTGTAATACCTCCTGATCGGAAGGCTACCAAAGGTTACTCCATAGGTACGCCATAAAACAAGCTCGTAGTGGTCTCGATAGGGTAGGTGACATGGCACAACTAGGCAATGCCAGGGTAGATATACCAATTACACCTCTGAGCTAGTGGTAATGCAGAGCCGCAGCAATCGCCCACCTCGAGCCACACTCCTGAATCAAAGGTGCACATCAAATCAATCACAAAGTAATAGAATGACATACGATGAAGTGTGTCCGATCGGAGGAACTACCTCACTTGGCCCGTCAATTGCTCATGTTTTAGCCACCTTATGCTAACTCACAGGAGTTAGGTCCACTTATATACCTCATATGGGATCGTCACCACCATCCTACTTCATTCTATAATCTCCACCGCGTACACGGTTGTTAAACTGGTTTTTGGTATTGGCAGAGAGTATGACAATATCCGATCCCGATCTCTTTAACAACCAAACGTTATTATAACACCGCGGTCATTTCAAAATAGTTTATACTTCAAAATCGAAATATCATTTCCATTTCAAAAAACATATCAATATGATATTATTTCCATTTCAAAATCAAATACGATATCATTTCCATTTCATATATATCCATTTCCAAAAATCATAGCACTTCAAAGTTATAACACTTTCGAAATTATAAAGCTTCTAAAACCATAGCACTTTAGAAATCATAACTTAGAAATCATAATACTTTAGAAATCATAACACTTTGGAAATGATAACACTTTGGAAATCATAATCCAGAAATCATAATACTTTGAAAGTCATAATACTTCGGAAATTATAACACTTTGGAAATCATAATTTAGAAATCATAATACTTTGAAAGTCGTAATACTACGGAAATCGTAGTTTAGAAATCACAATACTTTGAAAGTCATAATACTTTGGAAATCATAACACTTTGGAAATCATAATTTAGAAATCATAATACTTTGAAAGTCATAATAATTTGGAAATCATAACACTTTGAAAATCATAATTTAGAAATCAAAATATTTTGAAAGTCATAATACTTTAGAAACCATAACACTTTGGAAATCATAATACTTTGAAAGTCATAATACTTTAGAAATCATAACACTTTGGAAATCATAATTTAGAAATCATAATACTTTGAAAGTCACAATACGTTAGAAAACCACAACACTTCCCACTTAACTGGTTTAGATATTAAAATAATGTATAAAAAATAGTTTATATAAAGTAGTTATAGGTTAAATTAGTTTAAAATAAAATAGTTAGTATACAAAATAGTTTATATGAAAATAATTTACAAAGTAAAATATATAAATAATTTTAAATATAATTTAAAAATACTTTATATAATAAAATAGCTTCCTCAAATTTCACAAATCGATTCCAAATCAACTTGAATTTCAAAATTCAAATTTAATCCAATCTTGAATCATCAACTTTAATTTATTTCAATTTCTCAATAAACCATTTTAAATTATATCAATTTAAAACAATAGATTTGAACCACTAAATAAACCAAAGCTTTAAATATTCAACATTTCAAAACTAAATTTGACAATTTCATATACATACATACACATATATGTATGTATGTATATATGTATATATATATATATATATCAAATTCACTTTACTATTATTTATTTTTGAAATGTTTACTTAATCATTCAAATAACATTTAAATAAAACGTCAAATTTCAAATTTAAATAAAACTAAATATACCATTTCAATTTATGTAAATTTGAAATGTTCATTTAAATCACTTTTAATCAAAAACAAACTATAAAATCATATCTTTAAAATCCCAAATCTAATAAATTTCAAGTCAATTTTATTTAGTTATAATTCTTAAAAGAATATTATTTCAAATTAACTTAGATTTATCTTCCCAACCTTAACTTATAAAAATCATTATAAAATCTGTTTTAAAATAAAAATTTAAATAAACTCTTAAACATAAAATGTATTAGTTAAATCAAACTTTATTAAATTAAAACTTATTATTAAACTTATTTTATATATATTTTAAAATAGGAAAATTATAAGTAAAATCTTTAAAATTTATAATTTCAAAACTAACTTATAACTTTAAAATTTTCAAAATATATAAATTTAAAAAACAAAATTTTAACTTTATAAATACATTTTATATATAATATCTTAAAATCAATATTTATTAACCCATATTTTTTTCAAAACCATAGAAATCATTTTCAAAATATTTAAATATAGACCAACAGTGTCTGTATATAATTTTCTATCCTATGGTCAAGTGATACGGATATTGATCATTTCAACGCAATTTAAATATATATGGGTATATATCATTTCAACCCGTAATCCTAAATTCAATTCAATGAAAATTGCTTAAGTTTGTCATTTCAACCTAGAACGATTTTCTCTTATTCTACAGATCGTCCGGATATGTATCATTTCAACCCGTAGTGAATTCTATATTAATAGGGAACTTATAGAGTGATAATAGATATGATAATAATATAAGAGGCATATATCATCAATATAAATAACAGACAATTGTGTTAGATGTCACAGGTGAACAGATGTAGATAATAACATATATATAGCAATGTAAACAACTAACAGCAACGTATTTCAACTGTAATTTCAATTGAAATCAAATTTAATAAATATAAGAACGTTAATCGTGAGATTTTCTCACCTTTCGAGGCTAGAAAGATAGACAATGAATTTGAGTTACGAAATCTAGACACGAACATAAAACAAACAAGGTTGGCACGAATTCGATGAATAGAGCTGATAACAGAAATTGATGAGAACTAATCAAAATTGGTTGGATATAAACCAAAACGAAATGTATATTATCTCATTAGAAATATTTCTCAAAAATCGATATAAAATTCAAAACACATTCATTATATATATAACAACCTGACTTTTATTACTTATATAACCATACATATACAACTACTTTAAAATCAGTATTACTATAATATATAAAACAGAAGTTGAATTCCCAGAAAGCAGTGAAGAAGAAACAGTGGAAGAGAAAAGTGAGATCTAGTATAAAATCAACATATATATATATATATATATATGTTCATAATAAACTTTGAAATTAATATTTTTATAAATCAATAATGAACTTTGAAATAGACAATATATATATATATCACTGATAGATAAGCAAATGAATACAAATCCGTACACACACAGACTGTACATATGTAACTAACATGAATATACTTTAATATATATACTGTAAATAAAACAAGAACTAATATTTTGTCAGCTAAATATTTACTAACACGGTAAAAAACACATATATTATAGAATATATATACTGCAACTGTTATATATGTAAATAAAACTAACAGATAAAATTATAAGTATACATACATAACTAACAGATAAACTTATATAGCCTATATGTAACTCACATATAGTATATGTGTGTATATATGTAACTGATTTTTAAACTAATATGTATTATAGAGTAGCAGGCTATCACTTAGATATACTAACATATATTATGTTGACAGTCTAATTTTACACATGTAAACTAATATATAACAAAGCATATCATATATATATTTTTAAATCGTATTATAACATAGAAACCTTTATATAAAACATGTATAACCTATATAAACAACTATTATTTATATACTTAAAATATATAAAATAAATACTGCAATCTATATACAACTTAACAATTAATAAGCCTTGTATAAATAAATAAATATATATATATATATATATATATATATATATAATGCAGATTTGACAATTTCTTACACAACATAAATATAAACTACCTTACATAACATATATATAAACAGGCTTATATTGGCTTATATAAACACATGGATATACTTACTTATATATAAGGACATACGATAAAAAACGAAAAAATACCTTAACAAAGCAGAGGAGAAGGTGGCTAGATGCATGTGAAAGAAGTGCTGGGAGGAGGAGAGTTGATGGGTCTCGGCCTCGCATTGATAAGCGACCAGAGGTGAGGGTATTTGGGGTTGCTGCCATGGGGGAGGATAGGCTGGGTTTGAGAAGGGAGAATGAGAGAGAATCTGATGTGGTACTTGGCCATGATGGAGTGGGAAATGTTCGAGCATGGTTGGAAGAAGAAATGCGAGAGAAGAGAGAAGGGTAGGCTTTATTTCCCAAGCAACATTTCAAAAGCAAACATTTAAAAGAAAATGAACGAAAGAAAAAATGTAATTTTAAATGCAAAAGGAAACGAAATTTGAAAATGGAATAGAAATGGTCTAGCACAAGAATCTAGGAAATGTAAATATTCACACCTGTTAGTATTTCACGGTGTAAAATGAAAAGTCACAAAAATCAACGGGAAAAAAACTGATACTAATACGGTTACCGTTTTCATGGCTCCGCTGCGTATCAGACTTCAAAACACAGAATTGAATATACCGCAGAGATCATCACAACGAGACGATAAAAATGGTATACATATATCAATGGTATGATCATCTTATCGAAAGCCGATAATCGGTACCGAAAAAGCTGCTAGTTTGCCAGAAATAAGATAACCAGAGTTATAGCAGTCCGAATTTGGAGAAACGAAATATGATGTCTCACTCAGAAGATGATTTACAAATTATTGTATAAAAATACTTAGGTTTGGAACACATTTTATTATCATCAAATTTTAAATGATTTAAATTAAAATAGAATCACATAAGAAAATGAACTTCCATATTACAAGATGAAAATTACCATTTGCTATGTTTAATTAGATGTATTACAAATACAAAGTTTTTATTTCAAATTTCAATTATTTAAAATTTCAAAAAATTCAATTAATTAAATAAAACCACTAAATTTTACGGGTCATTACAATTAATTTGGTTCGACCAAAATTGAATAACCAGTTGACCGACATAATTGGGTCGATTGACCGCTTGAGATCGACTGCCTATGAGGTAGTGATCAACCAATTAGGAGTTATGGGTGTGAAAACCCTAGGCCAAAACAACCTAGATTTGATTATTTTCAATCCAACAGTTTTGGTTCCTTCCTACCTCTATAAATAGACCCCTAGACCCCCACTTTTACTTCATAAAATTCTATAGCAATGGCGAAGCTCTATCAAAAAATTTCCCTTTAGGTTTTTAGAAATAGCATTGTAACGACCCGATTTTCGGACTAGTTAAAATTGCCGAAAAATCAGTCCGTTCTAAAACTTCTAATGCAAACTACTAGCTTAATGCACCATATTTGATAAATATTCAACATTATTAAATGTATAGGATACAATTTCAATTATACAACTTATTGATAAACATGAAAGGGTTATATTATCTTGGGGGTTGCATCACTACCACTTGTGACTGCTTATGTACCCCTATCTAATTGGGTACCCAATTAGATACAGGATCAAGCCAACGTAGTTCTCCTACCGCAAATAGGACTCATTGAGCCAACGATGAGACAAACAATATGCAATTCCCAAAACTACGCACTTAGGCTTAACTACCTTTACGGAAATTATCTCTCTAGAGTTTATTCTAAAATTCTTATTTCAAAACTTTTAAAATATGTATATCTTTTATATTCAAATTATACTCTACTTCGGGATCTTAAATCAAATCTCTTTTGAAAAGTTTATTTGGAAATCCCAAATACTGTAATATAAACATATCAAACCATATGCAACCAGGTCGGGTGGTTTCTCCTAATAACAAGGTAACTAGGCCCCAGCCTTCATACAAACGATAAATAAGTACATCCCACTATTCTAAGAGCGGACTATAACAAAAACACATGTCCATTTTTTAGTTACGGGTTACCCGAATCATCGATAATATGACAGATCACTTTATATCTCGAAGTGGTAAAACCATTTACACTAATAATTACAAATACTTCAAATCTATAATAATTTATTTCTAAATCCTAACAAAAATCATCTTAAAATCATCGAGTTTAGTCATTGAAATTTATTCGTTTTATAAAAAAAATTTATAAAACCATTCTTTATATAAATCACTTCAAAATATTTATTCACAAAAATATTTTTTTCTCTTTTAAAGGAAAACATTTCATAGCATTTCAAATTTAAAGTCAATCTTCAAAACAATTCATTAAATTGAAGTGAACCAGATATTACGGCTAAACACCTTATAGTCAAATTGTGAAATAAATCACAAGATGTTAGCCTATAATTATTTTCTACCTAGCCCATGCATATACATAATTAATTGCTCATAAACTGGTCAAGCAAAGTCAACAATCAATAAATAATAATCAATGCTCATAAACCGGCCGAGCCTAATTCAAAGAATCAATCAATGTAATAAATGCCACAATAAATGATAGTCAATGCTTCATTCTATCCAATATTTATAACAATTTATTTTATCTTGGGTTTAAATGGTTTGATATTTATTTTGGAGCATTCGGGCTTTCCCTTTGACATGTTCCATCCCTCGCCCAAGTCTCCATGAATCTCATAGATGTAACACGTGTACTAGTCGTTTCTGCATACCCCATTAAGTTTTAACTTCTAAATTTTAAATTACTTAATTAACCATCCAAACATAATATCAAGAAAGGAAATCAAACCATTGTTTTAGAAAATAATGTAAATAAGCTTTCGACAAGAGTTTTCAAACAACATTTAACACTTAAAGTTCTTTCAATTTAGCAATGGTTATGATGAACGTAAAATAAGAAATAACTTACTTTGGATTCCACTCCGTCAAACTCTAAGACAAGGAAATTAAGATCTAAAGCATACTTTCTACCATACTTCGGAATCGAATGAAAATAAGCTCGAATTCCGCCTTCCCAATGCTTCGCCAAGCTTGAAATGGAGATTGGCCGAAAGTATAGAGAAGAAGTGTAGAGCTTTGAACTTGAATTTTCAAAAATAGACCCCAAAATAGGTCATCTTCTCTCTTATTTTTGACTCTCTTGCTATCAAAATTTAAAAAAATTGTTAACGAAAAAGTTGTTACAAATTCTTTTCACTTAAATTTAAAAAATGAATCACTAGATTTCATCTATTTATGAGGAAGTTATGATCAAAAGAAGAGAGGATATTCTTGGATTGACAAAAAATGAAGCCCAAAAATGCATTGCAAAAAATTGAGTTTCAGGTATAGCAAACATCAAAACTTGAAAAAGTAATCAACTAAAAGTTATAGCCACTGAAATTTCATATGGTTTAAAAAAAAATTCTTAATTTGGATCAGTTATGATCAAAATAAAATGGCATATTATCTGGCTTAAAAACTGGACCAGAGAATGCATTGAAAAGAAGTGGATCTTTGACATGGTTAATTTTAGAATGAGACAAGTGGTCAACAAGAAAGTTGTAGCCACTAGAAAATACCTGGTTTTAAAAAAAGAATTTTACATTTTGGTTCGGTTTTGAAGAAGCTATGGCTGAGAGAAGAAGAGGTAAATATAGAGAAAAGAGGAGTTTGATTTGAAGAGAATGAATATTGATTTCTTTTGAATATTTTGTAAATATTTTGACATTATTTCTTTCTAATATTTTGCTATGGCTTGGAATCCATGAAAGAGGAGAGGAAAAAGGTGAAGAAGCTTGATAAAAGAAGAAGAAGAAGAAATGCGAATGAAAGTGAATAAGGAGGTGGATATTTATATAAAAAGAAAGAAGTGGTAAATTTACCCAAATAACCTCTTACCAAATTACCAAACCAACCTTACTTCAACCTGAAGCAATATCCACTTTTTCAATACCTAACATCATCTTTCACATCCTTACTTTATGTCTTGGTCACTTAAAGATTAAGTAAAGAAAAGGAATTATTTTGTAGGATTTTGATTTGATGTGATTTGATGTTTACTTTTCTTATTTTTGTTAATTCTTACTTACTTTTACTAACGACTTCTAGAGGTTTTCTAATCCTAAGTAATAAAAGTAAACATGTTTAGTTATTAAAATGTGTAATATATATGTTAAAACATGTTAACAAAGATGCAATAATGTTGTGGCAACTTATTTTTAATAAAAATATTAATTTTCGACAAAACGTTTTACGGTCACATTTTAACCTTTTTGTAAAACTATTTATTCATGTAAACCAAACTTCAAAATTTATTTGTAATTATATTTAAATAATTAAAAAATTATATTTGATTAAAAAATAATATACAACAATATCCAATCTATTTATAAAAATACGACATCGATTTATCGATATGCGATGAAATTTGTCAACTTAATAAAACAAGTTATATAAATTTATCGAACCATTATAAATTAAATAATATTATTATCAAATGGTTTTATATTGATTATATATATATATATATATATATATTTAAAAGGAATTATTTATCCTTTAAACAAATTTCATGAATATTTATCTTGCTTTATTGGAATTCGACTTTTGTCGGTTTTACAATGGAAATCCAAAATCTTTATTCAACATCAAAAATAAGTTTACCATTCTTATTTATCATATAAAACTTGATTGTTTAAGTTTGAAATTCTACATTTGAATATTTAAATAAACTAAATATTCCATTTTCAAAGTGGTAAAATTACGGATCGTTACAAGTATACTTTTTGGTAAGTAATTCTAATTTCTAATCTCTAATTAAATTCCCAACTTTCTCCTCTCTATCTTTTGATTTCTAAAATCTAAGACACACATTCAAAAAGAAGAAGATTTAATAGAGAATTAGGAGTGATGTAAATCAGATGTCATCTTTTTGTTCTTTTTTAGATTCTAGAATCGGTTAGGATTTTCAAGTAAGTGGTTTAGATATTTGATTATTTTGGTTTATAATTTTGTTCCTTACTAGTTCTAATTCTAAATCTAATTTCTATATACATTCGCTTTGTCTTGTGTGCCAAAAGTGGGAGATCTAAAAGAGAATTTAGCGTGGTGCAATCAAATCCAGTTAGGAAGTAAACAAATATCTATGAGTGGAAATATCAAGTTTTTCACATTTTTATATTTAAATAGTATTTATTTGGATTTGATGCCTGCCTTGAGAAATTTTTATAAATGAAAACATGACATCTAAAATCCTCACAATTTTCCTAAATAAATGTAAATCTTTGAATATGTTCGGATTTCAATTGTTACGTATTAATATAGTAGAATTAGATCTGTGTTGAGATTTATGCAACTTATAATCTATCCCACTTCATCTCTTTAGATTTCTCTTATAGTATTAAAGGATTCCAAAAATAAATAAAGTTAAAAATGATGTGCAAAGTATGGTTTTTGGTTATTTGTAGTTTGCGCCACTTATTTCTGTAAACTAAAATAAGTATGAATCCTTTTTACACTCTAAGGTGGTCATTGCAAAAAGTTGGATAGAATATAAAAGGTTTAAATTATAAAATTTGTTCCCTGAATAGAGGATTTAATTCTATTATATTAATATGAGATAAGTTTGGTATTATTCCTTTTGTTTACAAGTCAAATTGTTGGCTAAGGATATAAGCTATTCTTTTATTTAGAGTATAGGACTTGTATGAGTTTTGATATTTAAATTAATAAGCGTTTTCTTTGCATGTGACTATAAATATTTTATTTGAATCTCATGCATATATATAATATTAATGTATTGATTATTAAAGTAATAATAATGTAATAATTATAGCGTATTGAACATAATGATTAGAATTAATAGGGTGGTAAATAACATTAATTTCTTAGGAAGATGGTTAACATAAATTAGGGAATTAATCCCTAATTAGAGGCAAAATAAGAGGTTACCTTATATAGCCTCAGTTATTAATCATATAGGATAATAATGTATATAATTAGCATATATATAAAGTACAACTAAGTTACAGGGATGCGAGGTCCGTTCAAAGTTACATGGAAGTTTGCCCAGTTAAATCTGGCTACCAGCGGTGAGGCTTTTCAGACTGATGTATGACATCGCCTATAATAAATAACCCTAGTGGATGCGAGGTTAGTCTTAATTCTATAGGGTAAATCTATCTAGCAAATCTAGCTATCAAATACCTATGAATTATAAGATTAACCTAAGATGTCACAGTTGGGTTATGGGTCATAAGTTATGCTATTGATACGGTAGGTGAAATCTTTAGAATGTGTCCGCTTTGGGTTAGAGGTATTAAGTGGCTATGGTAGGGTTGCCTCTTTCTTAGGAGAAGTATTAAGTGACTTGATGGGATTTTTTACGATGTTAGTTAGTGATATCCATGTAGGGACCTGCCTTGGGTTAGGTCTTCAATGACTGGGACCTGCCTATTTTATAGGCCTTAAATGGTCAAAGTCTGCCTAATCCTCAGAAAAAGAGGTATTAAGTGGTTTCAAAGTTCTCGCTCTTGCATTGCTAACGATAGTCGCATTTGAATTTGGAAACGGGGTAGGTATTAAGTGATGGGGACCTGCCTATTTTGTAGGTATTAAATGGTTAAAGTCTGCCTAATCTCCAATAAAGGGTATTTATTGGTCTGGGTGCTTTCTCTTGCATCATTGATGTTAGTCGCATGTGAGTTATGGAATTAGAATGGTAAGTTCTTTGGGCTTATGGTTAAAGTTATTAGCATGATATAATTTTAAATACGTAATACATATTTCTTATCTAAATAATACTATCCAAGTACAATTATTGTAAAGCTTGAGATTCTCCTTTTACCAAACTATTGTTGTTCTGACCCACTCCTTATTACAACACACAGGTTAGAGGAGACAATGTTGATTTAGGAGATGAAGGCAGATATGAAAACTTCTGGCGGTCATCTTTCTATTTATACTATTTTTATTATATCCAATTCAGACAGTTATGTTATGTATAACATTTTACTATAGAGGCTTTATGTAAACATGTTGTAATATTTAACATGTTATGTTTCTGAAATAGTTTTCTTAATGAAATGGGTGCTTGTTTTTGATATTATATTTTGTCCATTCCGTTGCGGGACTCTGAAAGTTTAGAAGATAGCTCTGTGTATTGTGTGTTGTTTTAATTCTTTCAACTTAATAACTTGCCTTGAGATGTGCCTATGGTTCGATGAGCTTTTATTCGGTTGAAATTAAATTCATTTTGAGGCGAGTTGTTATACTTACATATGCTGATGTATAATAATAGTAATGTAGCGGAAATAAAAATACTATGGTTGGTGAAAGCATCCAGTTTGTCTCCTCGAGCTCCAAAAAATATCAAAGAAAACCTTCCTTTCCCAAATTACTCAAAAAAGCACCCATGGAAATAAGAGAAATGTGAAATCATGAGTTGGACATAAGTCTGATATCAAAAATTCTAGAAATATGTGACCAATATATAACAATACTTTTGAGACTCTTTGAATCACCGTAATGGTTGTCTGAACCACATATTTAACAAGTACATAAGGTTACATAATAGATAATGTCTAGCATGTAAAATATAAATAATAAAATAGTTATGCTACTTGCATCTCATAACACAACAATATTAGAAGTATAACTAACTCTGCCAAGGTACGTTCGCATAATGGATTTTCGTGGAGGTCTCCTCGGCAAAATTTAATCCGGCTTCCCGTACAAGGGCTAGAATCTACCTTTTGAAACCATGCTTATCTCTTGATAAAATATGTCAGTAAAGTAAACATAGCCGGTCCGTGTCTGAACACGTGATATTGAATAGCAACAACTCCCATGCCCAACAACCGAAAGCATCTCTAAATATTTGAGTTGATGTACCCGTTTGGGTAAGCTAAAGCCTATGGATATACTCTTACTCTATTTTCTGTCATTACCGATGGTTAAATCGCATTCAACGTTTCAACACACGAGCCTTCATCACTCGAATAGATCTCAATCCTCTCTCTAGGTTCCAACATCTCGAACAGTTCATGAATCTCTCCATGGATCTCAGCATAAGTCATTCGACGAATTGTAACAACCCTGAGATTGCAATTACCGAATGATAAATTAAAAATTATGATTTTAAGTTAAAAAGGGAGCTAAACAAATTTTTGGGAATTTAAATTTGCAATTTGATTTGCAAATTAAAATATTTTGGGGTTTAAAATGGGGAATTTTTAAATGTGATTATAGGTTTAATTTGCCAAATGAGACTATTATATGGTTTTAATTAAAACTAGGTTGCTACTTAGGATTTTGTTCACATGATAACCTTAGAAAAATAAACTAAGTCCTAAAGGGTTTTAAAACCTCCTAACATGGCCCATTAGCCTACCCACTTCTATATAATATCTTAAACTCATTCCATAAACCCTAACCCTCCTCTTCATAATTCCTAAACCTAGATCTAAACATAACTAATGGCCTCCCTTTGGTAGAGGATCCACCTCCTTCTCTACATAACTAAACTAGTTTAATCTTTGAAAAAGGTAATGCAATCTTCCTATTCTCTAATCCTTCTTAATCCCTATTTTATCTCTACCATCTTGTTGTAATCTTTGTTTTGTTTTTTTGATTTTGGGTCCTAGAAGTCTCTTGATCTTTTGCTTTGGGGTTGAGGATTTTGGCTTGCTTGATATTGTGCACACAAACTAGTTGATCCTTTGCTTCTTTGAGGTAATTACTATTGATTAGTGATTATTGCTAGTTGTAATATTGGTGAAAATTTGATGCGAAAAACTGAAAAAAAGGCCCCAAAATCACCAAAAACACAAAAATTAGCTGGCTGGAAAATGCTTCAGCCTGAAAACAGGCCAAAACCCAATTCTGAGTGCACCAGGGCAGGCCTGGGCTGCACCCAGGCCGCTGCCCAGGCGCAGTGGGCTATCCCGGTTGGGCTAGCCAGTAGTAGGCCAGCCCGCATGGGCTGGCGCACCACCCACCGCCCCAGCCCGCTTCGGGCTGGGGGATGGTGTTTCGCCCCAGCCCAATTGGGCTGTAAGTCGCCCCAGCCCAATTGGGCTGGGGGTCATATTTTCGGCCCCAGCCCAATTGGGCTGGGGGGCATGATTTCCGCCCACACCCAATTGGGCTGGGGGACTTGTGTTCCGCCTAGCCCAATTGGGCTAGGGGACTTGTGTTCTGCCTCAGCCCAATTGGGCTGGGGGCTTTGTTTCTCCCCAGCCCAATTAGGCTGGGGGTTTATGATTGCTCCCCAGCCCAAGCGGGCTGGGGGCTTATGCATTGCTCCCCAGTCCATGCGGGCTGGGGGCTGGGCCAGGCTACACCATGCGGTGCGGCCGGTCCAAAAAAAAAAAGAGAAAAAAAGAAAAATGAAAATGTTGTTTCTGTTTTTAGTTTGGGAATGAAACTTTGTGACATCGCCACGGTCACATCCGTGGTCGAAATCCAACGTTTTTGGACTCGTTGTAAAGCTGGAGTTCCGAACTCCATCTCTAAAAAGTTTGATTAGTATCCGAGTTCATTTGACTCTTCGAAATTGCTGTCGAAGAGGGACCCGGATCTCAGCCTGAAACAGTGTATTCACTGTTTCTGGGTCCGACTTTGGAGCGTCGCTGCGACTTCATTTCAAGTCGGAATCGAGTAATTCTTTTTGTGTTCTGAAGTAGGAATGTCGTACTACGTTCGTACCAATTTTCATGCCATTCGGATTCATTTTGCTGGTCCGAATAATTTTCCGAACTTGGGTTCGCGTCAGTTTTGGACAATTTTCCAACACTTAGAATGTTTTCAGTGATTATCTGATTTATCGATTTCTTTGAGATTTGTCTCTGGATTTCGTGCACGGGTTTTTATAAACTATTTTAAAAGGATTTTTCACTCCTAAATAGGTTTCGAAATTATTATATAATATTATTTTTAATTATTAAATTAATTACTCTATAATAGGAGAGTTTCCAAAAGCCGTTTTAAAGTGATTTCAAAATCAATTATAAATCCGTTTCACACCATTATTTTCTATAATAAAAATCTCACACTTACTTTTAGCACGTCAAGCGAAGTGGAAAGGTGCTTAAACGGTTAGGAAATCTCCGGCCTATGGAACCGTGTGTATTTTCTTTCCAGTTAATCCCCGACCTATTCGATTGATCGTTTTGACCTTTGGGTCTAGTTTACCGATGATACGAGGTGGACTTTTTATTGTTTGGAGTGTGAGCATGCTATTGGTTAGTAAACCGTTTAGTACGAACGTGGGGTATGGGACTCATTGTTAACACTTTACGGGTTCCTCTCCAAGAAGTTTGTGACACATTAGTCTCTAGGCGGCCAGTACTGGACCTCTGGGTCACCACGCCTCTAGGCAACCGTCTCTGGACACCTGCTCTATGGAGCAGTTTTTTCAGTGTGTGCCTCTGGGCCTTTATCCTTCTGGGAAGGATCTCGCCGTCTCGCGGGTTTCGCATCTGTGCGAGTGATCGATCACAACTCTACAGTACTTGGCAATAACGACTCTGGTCGGTGCACGTGCAATACTTGTATTATTTGATGATTTTTATATCCATTTGAGTATCGCCATTCGGTGTTGGTTCTATGGAACCATACGATGTAAGTGCGATTACCTTGTGGATTCACAGTGTCTCTGAACACTGCATTTCTGTATTCGGTTTCTGATTTTTCATTATATCCCTATTGCTCTTTGGAGCACCGATCTTTGCTTGGGCATTGATTATTGACTATGGTCACTCTTGGGATTATTGCCTATGGGCAACTTTATATAGCTTTGGCTACACCGATGAGATGAGGCAATTTTATTTATTTAACACTTTGGTGTTTGTATTCTCTTTGGAGATTTTTACTGTTTATTGATGATTAGGGATTGTCATTATATTCATGTAGTCCATATTAATCTTCTCTTTGGAGAAGTACTGTTTTATTTATGTACTGCATTATTATGTATATCTCAGTCATTACTGATTGTTTAGCTAGCCTGACCCGAGTGTTTTCGCTCGGGTCAGACCGAGTTGTTTCAGGTTAGGTCTCTGGACTTAGCTTTCTCTGCTTCCGCTTGGACATTATCTGCTATGCTGATAGATAGCTCTTTTATTTGTCCACTATTCAGCTACTCTGTTATTTCAGACTCTTATGTACATATTTTTGACTCACATGTGTGAGCGGTGGCTTTGTACCCACCTTTCTGATACTTGGATCTGTACTGATGATATATTGTACCTATGTTCTGTGACTGTTATGTAACTGTTCTGTGATGATGATGTTATCATTTAGTATTATGTTTGTTCTGAACCTATTTTCCTTAGCCATTGTAATCTCGTTATAAATATCTATTGGATACGTCGAACCACTTGAGAAAAGAATACCATCTATTCGACGTATTCAGTAGTTAGTTATAGCTTAATTACACATGGTCGCTTCCATTATACTCTATTCTCCGTTCTAGTAGACGGTATTACTCCGTAATACTCTTTACTAGAGTAGGTCTCGGAGTGGGGCGTTACATCTTGGTATCAGAGCGAAGGTTCAGAATTAAGCATAAGAAACATAGAACAGACACGTAGTACAATACGCTATAATACGATCCAAATTGAACATATCCACCTTTAGATAAATAAGTTAGGAATATGTGTAGGAATGTATTATATTCCGTAATATTCCTTAATGAATTATTTATCTTTGAATCGTGCTTAACTAAATCTTATCTTATCTTTCAGCATGGCTGGTAGAGGTAGGAACCTCTGTTCTGCTGATGCTGGACAGTCCAGCAACCCTCATCCAGAGTGCGTATACATGACCACGGACCAGATCATGGAGCTGGTTCGTAACTCTCAGTCGCACTCTCAGTCTCCTGCACCAGTTTCTGATGCACCGCGCAAGTCTGCTTTTGCGCGCCTCTGCAGCGACTTTATTCATCTTGGAGGGAAGTCGTTCAATGGCTCCGAGACTGTTCTTGAGGTCCAGGCTTGGATCAGAGTTTGCGAGCGTAATTTCACTCGCATGACCCTTCCTGACCATGACAGAGTTCTTGTTGCTTCTATCCATCTTGAGGGCCGTGCCTTGGATTGGTACGAGCTCCTTATTTCTGAGATCGATGAGGCCACTCTCACTTGGGATCAGTTCCGAGAGCGCTTCTTGCTCAAGTTTGTCCCCGAGTTCGAGAAGGTAGCCCTTGCACGCCGCTTTATTGACCTTAAGCAAGGGAAGACCTCTGTTGCTGACTATTCATCTTCTTTCGAGGCCCTATCCAAGTATGGCCTCGAGTTCATTAGCACTCCTTATAAGAAGAATCTCAAATTTGTTGACGGCCTGAAGAATTATTTGAAGAAACAGCTTATGCTCCAGCTTAAGATCCCTTTTGATGAGCTAGTTGACGCAGCGCTTCACCTTGAAGCGGTTGAGCGTGAGAGAGACAGTGATGGAGATGGTGGGGGTTCCAAAAACCCAATCAGAAGCGGGGTCCATTTCAGAATACCAAGCCTTGGAACAAGAAGAAGAAGACTGCAGTTCTACTTCTCAGACTCAGCCTCAGACTCGTCCTCAGTCCCAGACTCCTGCTCAGCCTAGTGGGACACATCCTTCGAAGAAATGCTTCTACTGTGGTTCTCCAGATCACTTTATTCGAGAGTGTCCCAAACCTCTCTATTGCACCTTCTGCAAGAAGGAGGGACACAGGATCTCCACTTGGCCTATTGCTCCAGCTAGTGCCAAGTCTGGCAAGCTTAATGCTGCCAAGGCTCCTACATCTTCAGCTCAGCCTCGAGGTACGCATCCTTCCGTTCTCGAAGGTTCTATTTTATTTCATGGTAGATCTTGTAGAGTTCTCTTTGATATGGGTGCCTCTCACTCATTCGTATCAAAGGAGCTAGTAGATGCTTTATCCTTGGATGTTACTTGTCTAGTTTCTTCACTAAGGATTGTGAATCCCATTGGTGGATCCACGACCCTTAGCTTGCTTTGTGAGGATATGGATATTGATCTTTGTGGATTTTCTTTCCGTGCGAATCTGCACGTTATGGAGTATTTGGGCTTTGACATGATTCTTGGCATGGATTGGCTCGCTCAGTACGACGCCAAAATCATTTGTTCGGAGCAGATATTATTTCTTCGTCATCCTGACTCGTCCGCTCCGTTAGCTATTGCTCTTCAGGACGTTGGTATTTCTGATATTACTTTATTTTCTCTTGATTCACGAGATGATGATTTGGACATATCTCGTATTCTTGTTGTTCGGGATTTCCCCGATATATTCGAGCCAGTATCTGGCCTGCCGCCAAAGCGAGCCATTGAGTTCCGCATCGATCTCATTGCAGGCTCCCACCCAGTTGGGCGTCCTCCCACGAGGATGTCTACTAAGGAGAATGAGGAACTCAGAAAGCAGTTAATTGAGCTTGAGGCGAAGCAGCTCATTCGGTCCAGTTCTTCGCCATGGGGTGCTGCTATGGTCTTCGTTAAGAAGCCCGATGGCTCTCTTAGGCTTTGCATTGACTACCGCAAGCTTAATGAGTTGACCATCATAAATCGTTATCCATTGCCACAGATAGACGATATGTTTGATTAGTTGAGCAGTGCGAAGGTCTTCTGCCAGCTCGACCTTGCCACCGGATTTCATCAGCTCCGAGTTGCGAAAGATAGCATTCCTCTTACCGCTTTCCGCACTCGTTATGGTTCTTTTGAGTGGTTGGTCATGCCATTCGGCTTGACAAACGCACCGGCTTTCTTCGTCGATCTTATAAATCGAGTATTCCGGGAATACATCGATAGATTCGTTCTGGTTTTCATCGACGATATTCTTATTTACTCTAGATCCGAAGCAGAGCATGCTCATCATTTGCGGATCGTCATGGATACTCTTCGTCAGCATCAGCTTAAGGCCAAGCTCTCCAAGTGCCATTTTTGGGAGAGCAAGGTCAAGTTCTTGGGCCATATTGTATCATCTGAGGGTGTTTCTGTCGATCCTGCCAAGATCGAAGCTGTTCAGAATTGGAAGCAACCCGAGAACGTTCATGATATTCGCAGCTTCCGTGGTCTGGCGGGTTATTACCGTCGGTTTGTCAAGGATTTCTCTCGAGTTGCACTTCCCCTTACGACGCTGACTCGTAAGGGTGTTCACTTTATTTGGTCTGATAAGTGTGAAGCTTCTTTTCAGCGATTGAAGGAACTTCTCACTCATGCTCCTATCCTTGTGGTTCCTGAGAGTAATCAGGATCTTGTTGTTTACACCGACGCTTGTGGTAGCGGGCTCGGTGTTGTGCTTATGCAGAAGGATCGGGTAGTTGCTTATGCTTCTAGGCAGCTACGTCCGAATGAGATTCGCTATCCGACTCATGATCTTGAGTTGGCAGCTATCGTCTTTGCCTTGAAGACGTGGCGTCACTTTCTATTAGGCGAACGCTTCACTCTTTACACCGATCATAAGTCTCTGAAGTATCTTTTCAGTCAGAGGGATCTCAATATGAGGCAGCAGTGATGGCTTGAGTTTCTCGCCTCATATGATTTAGATATTCAGTATACCCCTGGCAAGGGTAATCGTGTTGCAGATGCGCTCAGTCGCAAGCACTCGGCAGTAGTTTCTATGATGATTGCTGAGTGGAATGTTCTTGAGACTCTATCTTTATGTGATATTAGAGATCGAGCTCCATCTTCTGATGCTCCTATCTTATTATTTAGCTTGGAAGCTCGTCCTATCTTATTGGATCGCATTGCCCATGCTCAGCGGTAGGATCCGGACTTATTGCATCTTATTCATCTTCTCGAGTCGGGATCCAGTGATGAGACATTGCTGGATTATTCTCTTGATTTTCATCGGTGTCTTTGTAGGAAGAGCCGTATTGTTATACAATCTGATGTATCACTTAGGCGTGACATTCTGGACGAGTGCCATCGCACTAAGTACACTATTCATCCCGGGTCGAGTAAGATGTATGCCGATATGTGCCGACTATATTATTGGGAGGGTTTGAAGAGAGATGTGGCAAGTTATGTGAGTGGTAGCATGACTTGTCAACAGATCAAGGCCGAGCATCAGCGTCCATCTGGTCTTCTTCAGCCGCTAGAGATTCCATTGTGGAAATGGGATCAGATATCCATGGATTTTATTGACGGTCTGCCTCGATCGAGTTCAGGCCATACTTCTATTTGGGTCATCGTCGATCGCTTGGCCAAATCTGCTAATTTCATTCCTATTAGGTCCACTCGGACTGCTCCTAAGCTGGCCAAGCTATATGTGAAGGAAGTCGTTCGACTTCATGGCATTCCTAGCTCTATCGTCTGTGATCGAGACACTATCTTTACTAGTCACTTCTGCAAGTGCCTACAATCAGCTTTGGGCACAAAGCTGAATCTCTCGACTGCTTATCATCCTCAGACCGACGGTCAGACGGAGAGGGTGAATCGTGTTTTAGAGGATCTTTTGCGTTGTTGTATTCTGGATTTCGGAGGTAGTTGGGAGGATCACTTACCGCTTGTAGAGTTCTCCTACAATAACAGCTTTCAGTCTAGTATCGGCATAGCACCTTTCGAGGCTCTATACGGTAGGCCATGTCGCTCTCCTGCTTGTTGGTTAGAATCTGGCGAGAAGCTTATTCTTGGTTCAGATTCAGTTCGGGAATCTTCTGAAAAGATTGATCTTATCCGTCAGAGAATGAAAGAGGCACAGGACCGCCAGAAATCCTACGCGGACAACCGTAGGAAGCCTCTTGAGTTCTCCATTGGTGATTTTGTCTTCATTCGGATTTCTCCCATGAAGGGGGTTGTGCGTTTCAGCTCTACAGGGAAGTTGGCTCCTCGCTATGTTGGATCATTTCCTATCACGGAACGCATCGGCCTCGTCGCCTATAGAGTGGCTCTACCTGCTCATTTCTATGGAATACATGATGTGTTCCATGTTTCTCAGCTTCGCAAGTGTGTGCGCGATCCCGATTCTATTATCGAGCCTCATATCGTGCCTGATTTGAAGATCTCACTCGATCTATCTATAGAGCAGCAACCTCTTCGTGTGCTTGATTCGGAGGTTAGACGCCTTCGAAACAAAGAGGTCCCGCTTGTGAAGATTCAATGGTCGTCTAATCCTAAGGACTGCACTTGGGAGACCAGAGAGTTTATCGAGCGTACTTATCCTGGTTTTCTTTCATCTTCCGGCACGGGTGAGCATCTATAATTTATCTTCTGTATTCCTTTTGTGGATTAGATGTTATAGACGACTTCTATAATTAAGGAATTGCGGGGACGCAATTTTCTTAAGGGAGGGAGTCTGTAACAACCCTGAGATTGCAATTACCGAATGATAAATTAAAAATTATGATTTTAAGTTAAAAAGGGAGCTAAACAAATTTTTGGAAATTTAAATTTGCAATTTGATTTGCAAATTAAAATATTTTGGGGTTTAAAATGGGGAATTTTTAAATGTGATTATAGGTTTAATTGGCCAAATGAGACTATTACATGGTTTTAATTAAAACTAGGTTGCTACTTAGGATTTTGTTCACATGATAACCTTAGAAAAATAAACTAAGTCCTAAAGGGTTTCAAAACCTCCTAACATGGCCCATTAGCCTACCCACTTCTATATAATATCTTAAACCCATTCCATAAACCCTAACCCTCCTCTTCATAATTCCTAAACCTAGATCTAAACATAACTAATGACCTCCCTTTGGTAGAGGATCCACCTCCTTCTCTACATAACTAAACTAGTTTAATCTTTGAAAAAGGTAATGCAATATCCCTATTCTCTAATCCTTCTTAATCCCTATTTAATCTCTACCATCTTGTTGTAATCTTTGTTTTGTTTTTTTGATTTTGGGTTCTTGAAGTCTCTTGATCTTTTGCTTTGGGGTTGAGGATTTTGGCTTGCTTGATATTGTGCACACAAACTACTTGATCCTTTGCTTCTTTGAGGTAATTACTATTGATTAGTGATTATTGCTAGTTGTAATATTTGTGAAAATTTGATGCCAAAAACTGAAAAAAAACACCCCAAAATCACCAAAAACACAAAAATTAGCTGGCTGGAAAATGCTTCAGCCTGAAAACAGGCCAAAACCCAATTCTGAGTGCACCAGGGCAGGCCTGGGCTGCACCCAGGCCGCTGCCCAGGCGCAGTGGGCTAGCCCGGTTGGGCTAGCCAGTAGCAGGCCAGCCCGCATGGGCTGGCGCACCACCCACCACCCAGCCCGCTTCGGGCTGGGGGCTGGTGTTTCGCCCCAGCCCAATTGGGCTGGGGGGGCATGATTTCCGCCCCAGCCCAATTGGGCTGGGGGACTTGTGTTCCGCCCAGCCCAATTGGGCTGGGGGACTTGTGTTCTACCCCAGCCCAATTGGGCTGGGGGTTTATGATTGCTCCCCAGCCCAAGCGGGCTGGGGGATTATGCATTGCTCCCCAGTCCATGCGGGCTGGGGGCTGGACCAGGCTGCACCATGCGGTGCAGCCGGTCAAAAAAAAAAAGAAAAAAAGAAAAATGGAAATGTTGTTTCTGTTTTTAGTTTGGGAATGAAACTTTGTGACATCGCGACGGTCACATCCGTGGTCGAAATCCAACGTTTTTGGACTCGTTGGAAAGCTGGAGTTCCGAACTCCATCTTTAGAAAGTTTGATTAGTATCCGAGTTCATTTGATTCTTTGAAATTGTTGTCGAAGAGGGACCCGGATCTCAGCCTGAAACAGTGTATTCACTGTTTCCGGGTCCGACTTTTGAGCGTCGCTGCGACTTCATTTCAAGTCAGAATCGAGTAATTCTTTTTGCGTTCTGAAGTAGGAATGTCGGACTACGTTCCTACCAATTTTCATGCCGTTCGGATTCATTTTGCTGGTCCGAATAATTTTCCGAACTTGGGTTCGCGTCAGTTTTGGACTATTTTCCAACACTTAGAATATTTTCAGTGATTTTCTGATTTATCGATTTCTTTGAGATTTGTCTCTGGATTTCGTGCACGGGTTTTTATAAACTATTTTAAAAGGATTTTTCACTCCTAAATGGCTTTCGAAATTATTATATAATATTATTTTTAATTATTAAATTAATTACTCCATAATAGGAGAGTTTCCAAAAGCCGTTTTAAAGTGATTTCAAAATCAATTATAAATCTGTTTCGCACCATTATTTTCTATAATAAAAATCTCACACTCACTTTTAGCACGTCGAGCGAAGTGGAAAGGTGCTTAAGCGGTTAGGAAATCTCTGGCCTATGGAACCGTGTGTATTTTCTTTCCGGTTAATCCCCGACCTATTCGATTGATCGTTTTGACCTTTGGGTCTAGTTTACCGATGATACGAGGTGGACTTTTTATTGTTTGGAGTGTGAGCATGCTATTGGTTGGTAAACCGTTTAGTGCGAACGTGGGGTATGGGACTCATTGTTAACACTTTACGGGTTCCTCTCCAAGAAGTTTGTGACACATTGGCCTCTGGGCGGCCAGTACTGGACCTCTGGGCCACCACGCCTCTGGGCAACCGTCTCTGGACACCTGCTCTATGGAGCAGTTTTTTCGGCGTGTGCCTCTGGGCCTTTATCCTTCTGGGAAGGATCTCGCCGTCTCGCGCGTTCCGCATCTGTGCGAGTGATCGATCACAACTCTACAGTACTTGGCAATAACGACTCTGGTCGGTGCACGTGCAATACTTGTATTATTTGATGATTTTTATATCCATTCGAGTATCGCCATTCTGTGTTGGTTCTATGGAACCATACGATGTAAGTGCGATTACCTTGTGGATTCACAGTGTCTCTGGACACTGCATTTCTGTATTCGATTTCTGATTTTTCATTATATCCCTATTGCTCTTTGGAGCACCGATCTTTTCTTGGGCATTGATTATTGACTATGGTCACTCTTGGGATTATTGCCTATAGGCAACTTTATATAGCTTTGGCTATGCCGATGAGATGAGGCGATTTTATTTATTTAACACTTTAGTGTTTGTATTCTCTTTGGAGATTTTTACTGTTTATTGATGATTAGGGATCGTCATTATATTCATGTAGTCCATATTAATCTTCTCTTTGGAGAAGTACTTTTTTATTTATGTACTGTATTATTATGTATATCTCAGTCATTACTGATTATTTAGCTAGCCTGACCTGAGTGTTTTCGCTCGGGTCAGACCGAGTTGTTTTAGGTTAGGTCTCTGGACTTAGCTTTCTGTGCTTCCGCTTGGACATTATCTGCTATGCTGATAGATAGCTCTTTTATTTGTCCACTATTCAGCTACTCTGTTATTTCAGACTCTTATGTACATATTTTTGACTCACATGTGTGAGCGGTGGCTTTGTACCCACCTTTCTGATACTTGGATCTGTACTGATGATATATTGTACCTATGTTCTGTGACTGTTATGTGACTGTTCTGTGATGATGATGTTATCATTTAGTATTATGTTTGTTCTGAACCTATTTTCCTTAGCCATTGTAATCTCGTTATAAATATCTATTGGATACGTCGAACCACTTGAGAAAAGAATACCACCTATTCGACGTATTCAGTAGTTAGTTATAGCTTGATTACACATGGTCGCTTCCATTATACTCTATTCTCCATTCTAGTAGACGGTATTACTCCGTAATACTCTTTACTAGAGTGGGTCTCGGAGTGGGGCGTTACACGAATGCTATTATGAACGTCTTCCTTAAATTTAACATTAGGAAAGACAGTTCAATTCTATAGTATTAGTCCAAAATGTTAACGCTGACCTCCTCCTTGGACTTAACCTTAGGATAGACAGTTCAACTCAGACATTTCACTTCACAACCATTTACAAAAAATAAAACTCATTATCAGTTTTGAAGTGGTTTTCGATAAGTAATACACTTATCTGATTTTGGACTCTTCAAATCTAAATCGATGAATTTTCGGCTAACTCAATTCCAGTTCTTTAAAAAATAAAAAAAATGATATAAAGAAGTCCACCCCGGGGGATCTCTTATATATACTGTAAGAGATGATTCATAAAAATGAGTCGTCATCGAGGGATCTCAAACTGTATCAATACGTGATGCATGCATGTAATTCCAAAGTTAATTTGGTCAATTTTGATATTTTACTAGTCAACTATCAAGTAAGAATAGAAATAATTGCATATGGAAACTAAATCTTGTATACTTATCACCTTTCTGCCTTTGTCAATTTATACTATACCTCGGCCCATTGTGAAGCTGGTAGGTTAGAGAACTATTACTTCTAAACCCTAATCGAACATTAGTCTTAACTCTTACGGATAAAATAAACATATTTCGTCTGCTTTTAGTGCTAAGTAGTGTTTCCATGACCAAGTAAACACAAAGCATGACTAAGTCACATAAAGCACGATTAAGTCACACAAGCAACTTCTAATCCCCTTCTTATTTAATTAAACCTTTTATTAATTAAAACTTCTTTGTAAATACTTAGATATATTTTTAAAATATCTTTGCAATAGATGTACATATATATAATGCTATTTCACTATTAAATTCTACTCTTTTTAATACTTAGATATGTATTCATATTGTTATCCCAAATTGTGAAGAATATTCACAAATCATGAACAACATTTCACATTTGCAAAAATATAATAAAATCGGTTAAAAACAAATGTTGCTTAAACATTGTTTACTATAAGCCCAAAACCACTTCATACTTTTCATTATCTATAAAACTTCCATTTTAAGGATCTAAGTATATCTACACTTATTAAATAAGGTAATATGCTTTTAATAACGTTATAAAATCATTTATTATAGCATAAGTGTTATCATTCAAAACTTTTGTAATGAAATGCGAATTTATCACTTTGACAAATGATATTTAATTTCGAAATATTGAAATATAATTTTTTGTAACACCAACAATAAAGATCTAAACCCTAAAATTATTATAAAAAACTTGTTTTAACATATAATTGTGGAATATAGTTTCATAAACAAAGCATAAAGCATGTGCTTCGTACTCAAATTTTCATCAATGAATTGATTTTCAGTAGAATGGAGATTTTCCAAGTACTTGAGTGCACAAGTCTGGACACATACACTATATGTCTATTAAAAAGATTATTAAAAAATATTTTTTTATTTTTGAAATTAAAATGTATTTATGATATCATTAGAGATGTTATCGCTTTTATATATTTCTCGAGAAATTCAAGTTAAGTTTAAATAATCAAATAGTTGTTTTAATATGCTAATAATTCCTTTTGATTAGTTATAAAGTGATATTAAATTATTAATAATATTTTTTTGAAGTTATATAATATCGCTTTATCGGTACGATAACACTTTTTATAAACATTTATTTAATATCTACTTATAATGTTATAATAGTGAGATCGTTTTATTTCACTTAAAATGATGAGAAATATATTATTAATTTTATTAATGTATATAGTTTAACTAAAAACTAGAAATGTGACCGACAATCGAAATCAGAATTCGTAACAGTTTAACGTATAGAAGTTGTACAACGTTGCTTATATCACTTGAACACATATCTAACATATAAATACATACATTAACACATACATATGATATGCAATTCAAACATGTAGAAAAGAAAAAATATACTTACAGTTTACACTATAATAAATATATATATATATATATATATATAGCAAAAAAGTTTAAATATCCAAGATATTTTCTACCTTAAAAGGCAAACATCAGCTCACTTACACACCATCATCACCATACACATGGAAGATGACATGAGGAGGATTACATGCAGGGGGAGCCATGTGCCTTGATTGGAGAGGTGGGGTGTGGGAAAGGGGCAAAAGTGTAATTGCACATTTGGATATTCATTTCCAAAGTTTTTCCTTTAAACCATGTTGTTCATAATTTTACACACTATTCTACTTCATCTTCTTCCTCATTCTCAATTTTTTTAATGGCTTCTTACCTTAAGGAAACTATGAAGAAAAATATTGCAAAAATAAATTAAATTAATAGTATATATAGATTACCAATAAACTTCAAAACAAGCTCAAATCACTCCATTCCTCCTTCACAATATGTGGCCGCCACCATCCATCACTTTGGCCAAATACTCCACCTCCTTTCAAGCTAGGCTGAGCTTTCCCAAAGTCCCCGGCTCGACTCCGTAGACTTTGGTTCGATCGTAGAGTCTGTTTTCCTAAGTCCAATATCCAATGAAGGTAACAAAAATCTACAAAACTTTATACATACATATGTATATATATTGATGTGATGAGATTACTATATGTTTTTACTATGCTTTGATCATCAAGTTTGGTTGTTTACTATAGTTGTTTAATGGTGTTAACAAGTCACGTTAAATACACGTCGAACACCACAAAGGAAATCACTTTCCTTTATTGAATGTAATGGTGTATATAATCTTTTTAAACCACTTTAAAATGGTTTTAAAATATTTTATTAACATTTAAAAGTCTTTCAACAAATTTTAAAAAGAAAATGAAATTTGAGTTAAAATAGGTGCATCGCGTAACAGTAGTTCGCTATTTCGCGCCATAGAAAGTTAAATCCATTTATACAATGGATTCAGAGCCAGAATTCTTTGATAAAAAATTTTTGAACTCTTATAATCGTAGTTCTCAAATAAAAGAAACGATGGAGATTTCATTTAGTAGATTTTGAAATATGAGCAAATCAAGTTTTCAAAATAGTTGCGGTTTTGCAGTTCGAAACCAAGAAGGAAAATTCTTTAAATTGGATATTTTAAATCTTTCAAAATATGGAATAAATCCTATAAATATGTTAAAAGGCATATAAAGGATTTGATTTATAGAGATGGACTTTTAATGAATAAAAAAGTTGTTTTGATTTGAATAAGCTTTAAAAAACACTATTCGCTGCACTTTTTGTAGCAGTTTTTAAAAACCTTTGGAATATGGATTTAAACTTAATAATTAATTCTCGAACCCTTTATAAATGTTTTCAAATGAAAAATTAAGTGATATATAGATGATTGGAGGTTTTATAATTTATTTAAAAAAGTTTAAATAAATGATTTAAAGAAAAGCCATTATAAGAAAGTGATTTAATATTGGCTCTAAAAGCCTACGAGTAGACTGGATTTTTCTATTCATGAGATCCGAATGAGAGGTTTTTGATCTAAGGAGATGTTCCGGAGCAACCATTACCTTGGCTCACCTAGCCTCTTTTTTGGGTAAGGGATAGATAAGGTCGAACTATTGGAAACAAAACAAGTATAAAAGATTTAGTTTTTATAATCAATTAATTGCAACTTGGACTAAATAAAGATAAACTTCTTATACTTGGTGTTAAATTCTAGGGAGGGAACTCGTACTAATCATATGAATTTAAAAGGTGATTCCACCATTATTTGATGAATAGTACAAGTTGAATATGGAAGTTAGTATCGAGTAAAATTAGTATAATTTCCATGGATCCATTTCACTTGAATGCTAAATAATTTGGATTTACCATCTCAGATAACATGATTTCAACATATTAAAAAGATATGTGTTGGAAATATAAATCTTTGTTAAAGATTTTAATAAATGATTTGGAAATATTTTCCTAATTAAAGGACGAAATGATGTGGAATTATTCCAAGATTTAAAAAGGATTTAAGTAACCAAAGGTTTTGATAAAAGTGGTTTAATGATCCTACATATACTGGAAAGAAATGGTTTTAAAAGACATATATCTCTAAGAATATATTTTGGATAAAAGGATACAAATTAATGGAATATTAATCACCCACTTAACATCTTTTATCGACAATTGGTTCAGAGAAACTGGGGTCAAATTTGAGTGATTCCTATCCAGAAACCACTTCAAACCAATTTATGAGTTCGAAAGTGAAGATATGTTGAAACAATGAAGTTGAAGGTAGGGATCTTCATAATGGAGGGACTGCTTGTTCATAATTACAGAGTAGCTCCCGAGATAAATAAATAGCAGTGGTCTCTTCTTTCTAGGATCTTCGTATGCAAGGACTACTCGCTACTAATCCTAGGGGTGATGCCCAACTGGACGTGGTAAGAGAGTGCCTTAGGTTTGTCCTGTTCCTGGACAACTTGTATTGATGGATGTCTGACATTGCACTTATAATATCACGGTGCGTTGATCTATACAAATGTGCATCTATTGGTGGTGTAGGAGGTAACACCTCTTATACTTAACATCCTTCTCTAAGACGTATGAGCTCAGAGGTTGTACTTTTGTTGAAACTAATAATGTGTTGTTGGAAATGGCAATATGGAATTTTAAGTGAAAATGTTCTAAGAAAACTGAACTTATCTCTATCCTCACATCCAGGGAATTGTGAAATAGGGGTTACTTGAAACGACCCGCCTTATTCTCCATAATAAGACGCATCATTTTTAAGAAAGAAAGGGATAGAAAAGAGAAAGATAGAGAAGAAAGAAAGAAAACAACACCAGAATCTCAACAGCGGAACGAATAAATTATATTAATCACATAAATATTACATAGTATCATATACATCAGAGTTACACAGTTTATACAACATATACTAGACAGTTATAACACTTGTATAGTTATACAACTCAACATACAATACAGATATCAATACAAAGATCAACACAGCGGAACTACTATCTACAACGCTGAAGCCTCCTGCTCCATATCTCCTCCAGAATTCGCCAAAGCTAACCTGATCCCTTGGCTACTCGTAAAAATTTGAGTACCCAAGAGTTTAATAAAATAGAAATAAACTCCGGGTCAGACATGGGTCTGGTGTGAGTAAACGGTTAAAGTTGCTTAACTTTAAAACCTTTTGAAAAGAAAAGGTATCACATAAGAATCCCTACACATAAACATGGGTAAGTTTTTACCTTACGCTAATCAAAACATTTGATAGGAAATCCAGTGACATTATAATAGGGTCTAGGGTTTTCAAGTAAATAAAAAATAGCCGAAATTGTTACTTCATTAAATTCCAGCTACTAGCCACAAAAGTGGGTAATACAATCAAAACCGTAAGGGAACGTAGGAAGAATGGGTTTCCATCAATGGCAGGGCTACTGGGGTAGCGCCCGTCACAGTACGTGGCCTAGATCAATGTACCGAGTATTACTCCCGATCCCCTACGACGCAAGGCCGGAACCATCCCTTACTGGACAATCTCGAACAAGACAACCCTAGCAGTCAGAGCTCAACAAATGCCTACACAGTCAAATGAAAGGGACCTCTAGATAGGGGAAAATCTCGTCCTACTTGGGTGCTACCCACTTAGCCTTGCTGCACCTCCCCTGTTTTAGCCATTTCCGGTTGATGAGGCTTGAGGCTATGATTACCTCTAGAGAACACGTCCCTTAGAATGCTCATCGTCCACCTGACGATGTTCTAAAAGCATTCAATCCATACAAGTTCGTTCCAGGCTCGAACAAAACCGAAGGCATTATCTCGTTACACTCATTTTGGAATCACTCTCACAGTTAACGACGATAACCCTTGCACTTCAAAACTCCATCTCGATCTTCACTTTGAGATGTCACGACCTAACGTTAATTTGGATCGATGTGGTTTTCAGATATCCAAATCTGGAAACCCAATCCCGATCTCATCGAAATCCAGAATGCCATCTTTTAGGTCCAAGTTGTTTTAAAAGTTTAAACAATTCAATTCAATACTTGAATTCACATAGCATCAACATAAATAAATATCACACATTTATCAATGATATATTAAATATCGTATCACAGAATATCAAAGCATATCATCCAATAGATATCATCCAATTCAGATATTCTACTCAAACAATCATCCATAAGCAACAGTTATCAATCCCTATTATAATTAATTTAACTAACTTAAATTAAATCAATTATTTAAGAATTAATCACCAACTTTGCTTAATTAATAATTAATTAACCTTTAATTAATTATCCATCCTTTAAATATCTATCTTAATTAGTCATCTTGATTAATTATTCTTTAATTACATAAAGCAATTATCCTTCAATTAATTTCACAAATTAATCATCTTTAACCATTTACAGTAATTAACCTTTAATTACTCTCATTAATACATTAATTAATGATCCTTAATTAATTATTTCCAGTAATTAATTAATTATAATTAATTGCATTGAACACTAATTAATTACATTAATTAATTATAGTTTAATTAATTACATCCATTAATCAACCTCAATTAATCTTAAACAGTAATTACCATCCTGTAATTACTTACTTATTTAATTAAACCCTTAATTAATTATATTAATCTTTTGATTAATTACACTAAGTAATTTCCCTTTAATTACTTACCTTTAAGTAATTCCCTTTAATTAATTACATCTAGTAATTATACATTAATTACTTCACTAAGTAATCGTACTCATTAATATCATTAAGTATTTATACTTAATTAATCACCAATAGATTATCTTTAATTAAATAACAAATTAATTACAATTGGGTAATTCATCCCTTAATTACCCTTAAACAAATTAATTAATCTTAATTATTCCTTAACCATTAATTAATAAACCTTAATTATTAATCAATAAAACTTGATTACAATTTAAGTATTCCTTAATTACCAGTTAATTAATCCTTAATTAACAATTAATTAACCCTTAATTAATCTTTACTTATAGATTAATTATCTCTTAATTATTAATCAGTAAAACTTAATTATTAACTAATAAAACTTAATTAAGTATCCCTTAATTACCATTAATCAACCTCTAGTTGCTTGATTAATTAATTTCTAATTACAAATTAATTAATCTTTAATTACTTAATTAATAATCCTTAATTATAATTAATTAACCTTTAATTAATTATAACCCTTAATTATAAATTAATTAATCCTTAATCATTAATTAATTAAATTAATTAATTATTCTTAATTAATTACTTAATTAACCCTTATACTTAATTAATTAAGTTAATAAATTTTACTTAAATTTCTAAATTTACTTAATTAATTTCAAATTATTAAAACCATAATTATCTTAAGATAAAATCATATCTTATTTATGCCTAAATTATCATTTAAAACAATTTATTTTAAAAAAATTATCACTTTACTTAATTAAATCATTAATTAAGTTTTAAATACTTATTTAACTTGATAATTTAAAAGTTTCAAAACACAACTTACTTTTAAATGCTTTAAAAATATTATCAAGTGGTAGTTTAAAATCTAGTTTCAATTTAAATTAATAAGCTTGTCTCTCCTTTTGACCCATCTCCTGCTGTTCCCTTTCCTGACCCGGGGCCGCCTCTGGTTTCTGTCGCTAGGCCTGCCTCCACTGCTTTTATGATTGTCCCTAGTGATGTTTCTACTATTCCTGTAGCTGCTCCTGATCCTGTTCCGCCTCGTCTGCCTATTGTTTGGGTTGAGACTGAGGGGTGTTGGGTTGATCTCAAATCTGATATGAGATTTAACCCTTTGAATGACTCTTACTTTAGATTCATTTCAGATGACCATCTTGACCTTAGGTGCCTACATTACTCTCCTTCCAGTGATTCCTTAGTTCTTGATACGGTCGGATAGTTCGCGCATTCGAATTCTGTCCTGCTTGCTGATTCTTCCCGAGATCGTTCTTTTATATATTCTCCTAATGCTGTGGTTTTTGATCCGTTTCTTGCTTCACATTTCCGTCCCTAAGCTGGTTTTTTTGGGACTGTCCCCTTGGTGTCTACCCAATCTGTTGATGATGATGGTGAATCTTCCTCTATGGAGGAGTTGTAGTCTATGTAATTCATTTAGTAGTTGTGTCATGTCTGTCACATTCCTCTGCTGTTATTTTCTTTCCCTTAATAGTTTAGGTGCTTTTACCTAACTCCTGTATTTCAAGTTTTTATTACGGTCCTAATAAAAAGTGGACGGTCCACTATAAAACCGGCTTGCCTTGCAAAAAAAATTTAGTAAGCTTGTTTTTTTAAAATCTTTAAATTTCATTTTACTTAAATTGTAAAATAACTTTAACTTTATTTAACAAAATATAAATTAAACAAAGTTTTCAAAACTTTTTAAACAAAGTTAAAGAAACAAATATTATATAAGTATTTATAAAAGAAAGTTTTAAACTAATTTAATTTTAAAAATTCAAAAACCAAGTATTATAACTTTTTTTAAACCTTGCTTAACATTTGCTTCGGGACAAACCCGAAGATCACTCGGGTTCAACCCGAGTCCTTTTTACATTTCACAGTCTTAGTTTAGTTTTAGTTTTAAGTTTTAAATTTTAAAACCTGTAACTAAAACACTCCCAAACCACTCGAATCTTCACTCGAGTCACATGCCAAACTGCATGAACCCTCCTTCGAGTCAAACTCCCACAGCAATCCTGACACGAGCAAGCCCACTGTACAGGTGCACAAATGCCGGCGACCACTCTGGCACCTCTGACCACCTTCAACAAGTCGGCGACGCTCCATTTAATCGAATCCGATCACCAAAAATCCTCCACGAACCCTGAAGCAAAAACAAGCTGCCACGATCGAACCAGAAGCTACCCATCACCAGAGAAACGCCTCGAAACCGCGATGCCATTCACCAGACCTTGCTGCGATTCCGGCCATGACTTGCTAACCATCCACGTTACCCCGTCACAAACTTTGATACAACTCGATGCATTCGAGACTTCGCAATGATCTCGATTCCAGACATGCCCCAAATTAGGTTTAAAACCCTAAATCTCCTCACTGCCATCGCCATAGCGATTGTTGGTCGTTTCTGCCCTTTTTGTCGAACCACCCAATCATCCAGCTAGCTCCAGAAGGAACCTCGATCATCCAAATCCATTTGATCACTAGAAAACTCTCAAAAACCCATTTCCAGTCAATATTGAATTGCTCATCCAATCCAATATTAAAAATCAAGATTTTGGTGTTAAAAAGCTTAGTTTGGAAAAGGAATTCAGATTGTATATATCAATTAACAGATCATTGAATTTGATTTTTAACACTTCTTAAGCTCCTTTGTGCTTTTTATTTCTTCCAGATGATATTTATATTTATTTTTTCTTAAATTTTTTATTAAAACTTAGTTTAGTTTTAAACAAACAAACTTTATTTGAATAACTCAGCCCAAAAGAAATTTTAATGTGAATAATTTAAATTTTTAATCTAAGTTTACATCTTTGAAACTTAAAACAGAGAAGAATGCCATATCCAGACATTTGCACAGCATATTCATACACACAAACATGTTTCAAGATCATAAAACTGTCATGCAATCACATTGCAAACATACATCACATATTTAATTCAACCATATGTCACATGCATCAAATCTACAGATGATTCAGACTAAAAGGTAAAGGGTCGAACTAAGATCAGAGATTTTTAAAATCAACAGATATGCACCCTTTAAAAATTCACAAAGACTTACACATACACATACATGCAAAGCAATCATCACACAGCAATTCACATATTACTTAAGTTTAAATTTAAAAGTTTACTCACCTTTTGTAGAAAGCAGAGAGTTTGAAACATGAAACTAGAAAGCGTGTTGAAGCTATAAACTTTGAATTGCTTTAAATTACTGAAATGCTTTAAAATTTGATTGATGCTGGCTGAATCTTTAATTTGCTGCTGATTTCTTTGATAATCCAGGTTGCATTTGGAACTTGTGTCTTTATTACAGGTTTAGAAATTGCTTGAGAATTTGTTGACAGGTTTGCTTCTTGATTTGAGCAAAATGAATTTACAGTGCTTTGAAAATGGTTTACAGGTTTTGCTTTTGAGAAAATGAAGTACAAGTTTTTGTTTTAAAACTTGAAGAAGGTTTACAGGGAAATGATTCTTTCTGGTTATAGAGTAAAGAACAGGTGAAGTTTTTCTTTGAGTTTAGAATTAAAAAGAGAAAAAGAAATACTAATCAAAGATGAATACTTGTATAGGCTAATTTATGATTTTAAAAGAAATCAAAGAAAATGAAAACACAATATGACACTTGTCCTCCATTCTACTTAATTTCTTAACACTTGTTATAAAAGATGTTTATAAATTAACACATGTATATTATGTATTTTTATTTATTTTTAAATTGATTTAAAAAGCCTTTACAAAGATATCTTAATTAATTAATACATTTCTTATTTAATAAATGCCTTTTCTAAATCTACAAAAATAAAACCTTTAAAAGAAAATTAAATAAAAACCAATCATATTTTAAATAAAATCATATATAGTGTATTCATTCTGTTTAGAAATGTAAAGATAAAACTTTTGTATTTATTTACTATTTAAATAAATACTTTCTAAATTTATATAAATAAAATCTTTTAAGGAAAAAGAATATAAAAAAAATTATATTCCAATGAAAACTTTATTCATATATTTTTATATCCAACTATTTCAAAATAATTATTCTTTAAACTCAAATTTAAATCCAAATATTAAATTCAAATTCAAATTTAAAAACCAATTTAAAATCAACTTAAACATACATATATTAGTCCAAACAAACACACTATTAAATTTGAAAATAACAATCCTATTTTAAAATTAACTTAAATAAATATATATACATATATATTTAAACAATACTTATTTAAAATAATAAGTTCTATTTAAAATTCTATTTATAAAACATCCAAATTAAATTTGTAAAAATAATTATTCCATTTAAAAATCTATTTATAACTATCATTCAAAATCATCACATTTTATTGATTAAAATAACAATTTTACCAATTTTAATTAATTAAATCAAGGAGATTATCATATTTAAATTGCTTGAAATTCCGGGATATTACATTACTTTAAGGCTATGTGGTTCACAACCATTAGGATATGATATCACCTGTCTAGATTTATTTTGTGCCCGCTTTGACGTCGGGTAATAAAATATGTAGTGTATGGTATGAGAGCTCTCGGATAGATCAAGAACGGCTAGAATGATATCATATTCGGTGCTCTCCGTACCATCTGTTGATCTTGGGAAGGCTGGTCTTGATTCGCAAAGGACCATTTATGGGATGGCCTTAGTGCATTCCTCTAAAGATGCACTATATGGGAGGTAGTCCCTTACCTCACTATTCATTGGAAATCCAAATCTCCAATAAGTACCTTTGGTTTTATTTGTAAACCTATTATGCGATCAAATTTAGCCAATGCAATAATTTCGGCTATTTGAATATGTTTATTTCAAAGTGCTTTCAAAATAATATCATTAAAAATAATATAAATAATATCATTGGATTTTGCATAGAAATGCTTTGGTCATCATAAGGTAAAAAACCTGTTTTGTGTTTATATGCGACATGGTCTTATGAGATACCTTTTGTATTCCAAAAAAGTAATATTTTGAGTTTCTCACACAGATCCCAAGACCGACACAGAGTTTATTTTCCTTCCCTTAAACTCTGGGTGCCCTATTTTTCCAAGCAGCCTAGTAGTCAGGTTTTGTTTGGAGAATTTTGAAAGAGCTTGGAATATGGAGTTAGAAGATTCTTCTAAAGATTGTTATTCGTTTCCACCTTGCTCATGTACTACTGTATTCCGCATTTGTAAGAATGGATATTTATAACCGGCCATGTTATTGTTAAGTTAAACTTTGATAAACGTATTTAAAATTTTCCGCTGTAAAGATTATATGTTGAAATAATATATGTTATTTTCATGTAAGATTCTATTCTGCTCTTTTCTTCTTTCTACTCTTGACTGTCTGCCTCTCTGGTGCTTGAATCTACGGCATGTGAATACCGAGGATGTATTAGTATCGAGTTTCGAAAGTCAGAAAGATGGGTCATCACATTGGTATCATAGCTTTGGTTGAGCAAATATCTAAGCTAGATAGGGGTAAAGTCTCATCGAAAATAGGATTAGTAATATCCTAGGATGAGTAACTCATTAGAAATAGGGTTAGTAACACTCTAGAATGTGTTGAGTTTATTATATATAAGAGTGTGTATTTGTTAATGATATACAAATGATTTTTTTAGAAAAATATGGTAAATGAAATAATTTTATCCAGGATTATATTTTTAATATAAATAATATCTTTTGTAAAACTATATAGTTTGATATATTATAACATAAATGATAGTTCGAAATCAAGACTAGTAAAATCTAAGTAAACCGTCTTGTGATTAGAATTTCATAGTTTGACTATAAGGTGTTTAATAATAAAACTGAGAAGACTAAGAGTAATACTTTGAAAAAGGATTTGGATAATGAGAAATCTTATCAAAAAAAGAATTTTGGAAGAGAATTTTCAAAGTATTTTATTTGAAATATTATAAGTATTGGTTTGGGAGAAACAATATCATGTGCTTAGCGAACTATTACCTTTAAAATTGTATATTTAAAATGGATTTATGTTAGGATACACTTAGATTTATAACCTAACATTAGATTTAGTTAAGACAACTAAAATGCTTAGTATCGAAGTGTCTGTTGTTGATAATTATAGAAATCCTAAAGCTACGGGAGAGAGTAATTGAAGGAAGAGACCTCAAGGGAAAACTGGGGTGAGAAGAATGATTTAATCATTCTTTCAAGTGATGAAGAAGAACTCGAAAAATGGCCACTTAGCATTATTATGCCCATTATTAAAGGAGACTTAGATCCATACACTCGACTAGATAAAGACGGTTAGCCTATCTCCAAAATGCCTATATCTTCCCCGACTCTAGAACTTATTATAGTGTCTAGCGACGAAAAGACCCCTCAGGCCTCTGAAGGAATGTGGATCATTAACCCAGTAAGTTTAGAACTCAAATCGGAAGAAGAAATTCCTGAGGAGGAGCCGATGAAAGAAGAATCTGAACCTAAAGAGGTCCCGAGTACTATGATATCCTATGAATCAAACAACAAAAGTAGAGATAGTAATTTCATATGGGAGATGGATGGTGACCATATTATTTGGCACGAGGAGTTATCAGATTCCCCTATTCATTGGGACAACATGGACGATGAAGATGAAGAATTAGTGGATCCAGAGGAATAATTTGAGAATCCCGAGGAAGAAGAAGTGAAAGGTTTAGAAGAACTAGAAGAGCTAGAAGAAGGAGAAGTAATACAAGAAGTGCCAGCCAAACTTGGGCATGTGCCATGGAACCAGCCCTGGCAACTATATGAAATGGGTGTGATACCATAGATTGAGGATGGAAATGAAGTCGATAACGAACAAGATGATAGTGACGACGATGGAGAAGTCTAGTTTTATTTTGGATACGGAAATGAGCCGTCAGCGTCGGACTCGAAGGGTTGATTATGATGTGAGATTGGAAGATTTGGATACACCTATCCAGTATTAATATTATGTAGTAGCATATATATGTGTGGCTTGTAAGCTAGTCATGTTTGTGTCGGTATTATGAAAAACCCAAGTAGGTTTAGAAAGACTTAAGGATGGTTTAAGTATGTAAGGAGAAATGATGAATGTAAGATAAGGATGAATGTAAAATATTAAGCATGTATGATATAATTATGTCCTTTGTTTATGACTTTGTTCAAATGTAAATACACAAACCACTTAAGAAAATTCATAAGAATAAAACTATATCTTTATGAGATGTTTAAAAACTTAGACCAAGATTTTCTAAATATTTCAAAAAAGATAAAAAAAAAGTATATGCATTTTACACGAATTATTTCGTAATAGAAATTTGGCCTAAAGATTTGAATATAGGATTTCGATATCGAAAAGGATTTATCACTCAATGCTTTAGGGCAAACATTGATGAGGATTTGTAGTTGGATCCTCACATTTTCTATCATAGTTGAGAACTATGCAAGGAAAATAAAAGTATCTGAGCCTGATCAATGTCCGCATTGGAGAATCGAAGGATCAATGCTAGTCGGAAGAAAAGTGGTATATTCAAATTAAAATATCGAATAAGATAGTGTATACAGATAATATGTGAGCACCCCTCATGAAATTTCAAATTTTGTTTTAAATAAGCACCACTAGTTTTTGTGTTGTAATTTCAGGGTTGAAATTCTTTTAAAGAGAGTAGTCTGTGATGACCCATATATTTATCGCTTTGATAAATGATATTTAATTTTGAAACATTTAAATACAAGGTTTTATACAACAACTACAAAGACCTAAACCCTAAAATTGTGATAAGAAACTTGTTCTAACATATAATTATGGAATATAGTTTCATAAATAAAGCATGTGCTTCGTACACAAATTTCCGACGATAAATTTATTTTCAGTAGAAAGGAGACTTTCTTAGTATATGATTACATGAGTCCGGTCATACACTAATTTTTCTATTTGAACAAGATTATGAAATAAACTTATCTATTTTATTTTTTAAATTAAAATCTATTTATGACATCACCAGAGATGTCATCGCTTTTATATATTTCTTCGAAAATTCAAGCTAGATTTAAATAATCAAATAGTTTTTTAATATGCTAATAATTCCTTTAATTAGTTATAAAGTGATAGTAAATCATTTATAATAGTTTTGTGAAGTTATACACTTGAAAATTGATATCGCTTTATCGATACGATAACACTTATTGTAAACGTTTGTTTAATATCAATATATATGGTTTTATAATTCAAGTGAGATCATTTTAATTCATTTAAAATGATGTGAAATATATTCCCAAGTTTTTCTTATCAATATATATAGTTTAACTAGAAAATGGAAATGTGATCGACAATCGGAACAAGAATTCATAACGGTTTAACGTATAGAAGTTGTACAGCGTTGTTATCACTTGTATACATATCTGACATAAACATGCATACATTAACACATGGATGTGCAGTAGAACATATAGAAAAGTAAAAATATACTTACCTTTTACACTAGAATTTACATATAGTAAAAAATATAAATATCCAAGATATTTTCTACCTTAAAAAGCAAATATCAACTAACTTACATGCCATCATCACCACATACATGGAAGATGACATGGGGGGAGCCATGCGCCTTGATGGGAGAGGAGGGCCGTGAACAAGGAGCAAAAGAGTAATAATACATTTGGATAATTATTTCCAAAGTTTTTCCTATAAATACCCACCATTCTCTTTATAATTTTACAAATTATTCTACTTCATCTTCTTCCTTATTCTCAAGCTTTTCATGGCTTCCTAAATTAAGGAAACTATGGAGAAAAATATTGCAAAAAGAAATTAAATTAATATAGTATGTATACATTAGCAATCCACTTCAAAACAAGCTCGAATAACTCCATTTCTCCTTCACAACAAGCTGCCTCCACCATCCATCACTATGGCCAAGCACTCCACCTCCTTCCATACTAGGCTGAGCTTTCCTAAGGTCCCAGACTTAACTCCATAGACTTTGGTTTGATCGTAGCGAATCTATAGTCCATTTTCCTAAGTTAAATATCCAACGAAGGTAAGAAAACTCTATAAAACTTTATGTGTGCGTGTGTGTGATGTGATGTGATTACTATAGGTTTTTACTATGCATTGATCATCTAGTTTGGTTGTTTACTATAATTGTTTAATGGTGTTAACAAGTCACGTTAAATACACGTCGAATATCACAGAGGAAATAACTTCCCTTTATTGAATGTAATGGTGTATATAAGCTTGTTAAACCTCTTTAAAATGGTTTAAAATGATTTAAAAATGTTTTATAAATAGTTAAAATATTTCAATAATGTTTGAAAAGAAAATGAAATTTGAGTTAAAATAGGTGCATCGCGTAATAGAAGTTCACGGTTTCGTGCCATAGAAAGTTAAATCCATTTATACAAAGGATTCAAAGTCAGGATTCTTTAGAATAAGAATTTCCCAAACTGTTATAATCCTAGTTCTCAAACAAAAGAAAATGATCGAGATTTCGTTTTGTAGATTTTAAAATATAAGCAAATCAATTTTTCAAAATTGTCGCGATTTTGCATTCGGAAACTAAATAGGAAAATTCTTTAAATGGATACTTTAAATTATTAAAAATATGGAATAAATCCTATACATAAGTTAAAAGCTTTTCAAAATGATTTGAGTTATAGGAATGGACTTTCAATGAATAGAAAACTCGTTTTGATTTGAGTTAAACACTATTTGCTGCACTTTTTGCAGCAGTGTTTAATAACCTTTGAAATATAGATTAAACTTAACAATTAATTCCCGAGCCTTTTATAAATATTTTCAAATGAAAAATTAAGTACTACAAAGATGATTCAAAGGTTTTATAATTTATTTAAAATAGTTTAAATAAATTATTTAAAGAAAATTCGTTATAAGAAAGTAATTTAATCTTGGCACAAAAAGATGATGAGTTGACTGAACTTTTCTATTCGTGAGATATTGATTGTAAGGTTCTTAAACTAAGGTGATGTTCAGGAGCAACAATGGTTGCCCTGGCTCACCTGGGCTCTTTCCTAGGCAAAGGATAGATAAGATCGAATTGTCGAAAACGAAACAAGTATAAAAGATTTAATTTTTATAATTAATTAATTGCTAATTGGACCAAGTAGAGATAATCTTCTTATACTTGGTGTTAAATTCCAAGGAGGGAAATCATACTAGTCATATGAATTTAAAAGGTGATTCCACCATTATTTGATGAATAGTACAAATAGAATACAGAAGTTAGTATCAAGTAAAATTAGTATAATTTCCATGGATCCGTTTTACCGGAATACTAACTAATTTGGATTTACCATCTTAGATAACATGGTTTCAACCTGTTAAAAAGATATGTATTGGAAATAAGAAATATCTGTTAAAGATTTAAACAAACGATTTGGAAATATTTTCCTAAGTACAGGATGCAATGATTCGAAATTATTCCAAAATTTAAAAAGGTTTTAAGTAACCAAAGGATTTGACAAGAAAGGTTTAATGATCCTATATATACTGAAAAGAAATGGTTTCAAAAGACATGTATCTCTAAGAAGATGTTTTGGATATACAAATTATCAGAATATTAATCACCCACTTAACATCTTTTATCGACAATTAGTTTAGAGAAACATGGTTGGATTTGGTTGATTCCTATCTGTAAACAACTTCGAACTAATTTATGATTTTGAAAGTGAAGATATATTAAAGGCAATGAAGTTGAAGGCGGGGATCTTCATAATGGAAGGACTGCTTGTTGATAATTTCGTAGTAGCACCTTAGATAAATAAATAGCAATGGTCCCTTCATTTTGAGTTTTTCGCATGTAAGGACTATTCGCTACTAATCCTAGGGGTGATGCCCAACAGGATGTCATTGGGGAGTGCATTCGGTTTGTCCTATTCTTGGACAACTTGTATAGATGGATGTTTGACATTGCATATCTAAGACCATAGTGCATTGATCTCTAAAAACGTACATCTATTAGAGGTGTAGGAGATAAACCCTCTTATACTTAACACCCCTCTTTGAGACGTACGAGCTAAGGGGTTGTACTTTTGTTGGAATCAATAGTGTGTTGTTGAAAATGGAAATGTGGAATTTTAAGTGAAAATTCTCTAAGAAAGGTAAACACTACCTCTAGCTTCACACCTGGGGAATTATGAAACAGTGGTTGCTTTAAGGCTATGTAGTTCTTAACCAATAGGTTATGATATCACCTATCTAGGTTTATTTTGCGCCCTCTATGACATCAGGTAATAAAATATGTGGTGTGTGGTATGAGCGCTCTTGAATAGGCTGGAAACGGCTAGGGTGATACCAATTTGGTGCTCTCCATACCATCTGTTGATCTTGGATAGGCCGATCTTAATTCGCAGAGGACCATCTATGGTTGGCCTCAGTGCATTCCTCTAGAGATGCATTATACAAGAGGTACTCCCTCACCTTACTATTCATTGGAAATCGAAATCTCCAATAAGTGCATTTGGTTTTAGTTGTAAACCTATTATGTTGTCAAATTTAACCAAAGTAACAATTTTGGCTATTCGAATATGTTTATTTGAAAAGTGCTTTCAAAAGAATGTCATTAATATCACTGGATTTTGCATCGAAATATTTTGATTATCATAAGGTAAAAAATCATTTGGTATTTATGTGTGGTATGGTCTTATAAGATACCCTTTGTTTTAAAAAAAAAACTCGTATTTTGAGTTTCTCACACCAGTCCTATGACTGACCCGGAGTTTATTTTCTTTCCCTTAAACTCTGGGTGCCCTATTTTTGGAGCATTTTAGAAGAGCTCAGAGCGTGCAATTAGAAGATTCTTCTGAAGATTGTTATCCATTTCCTCCACACTAATGTGCTATTGTATTCCGCATTTGTGAGGACACATATTTTTAACTATCCTTTTCAATGTTAAGTTAAATTTTGATAAATATATATAAAATTTTCTGCTGTAAAGATTATATATTGAAATATTATATGTTATTCAATTCATATAAGATTTTGTTCTGTTCTTTTATTCTTTCTACCCTCGACCATTCGCCTATCCGGTGCTTGGATCTATGGTACGTGAATACCGAGGTTGTATTAGTGTCGATTTCCAAGGGACGAAAAGGTGGGTTGTCACAACTTCTTTTATTCTTTTATAAAATGACATAGAGTTTATATTCAAATTTATTTATAAGCTAAGATATTTAATAAAATTTTAAAAATAATATAAAGATATTTATATTACATAAGCTTTTTAGTACCTTAATAAAATATTTAACTAATTTTCTAAAAACCGTATATTTAAAAATATACTTTAAAATACTTTATAATTATGGTTTAATCATTTATTTACAATATTACTTAAAATTTATAGTTTATTTAAAAACTTCAAAAAGCATGTCTTCCATTACTAAAATAAGTCTTCTACTTTAATAATTCTTAATTAATTATTAAAAACATAATTAAATTCCAAACACTTTTAAAATACTTTAATATAAGTTAGAGAAACATACTTATAATGATTGAAGAAAAATACTTAAATTAAAAGCCGTTTTTAAATAATTAAAGTTCAAAAAAGAAACTATAGCATGTCTAGAATGTTGTAAAAATGCCTCAAAGATACTACAGCGGCCAGAAATTGCTATCATTTAGTGTTGTATTAGGCTTTAAACTGGGTTGTTTTATTTTCAATAAAGTTCTGCTGATTTTAAATATGCCAACAAACTTTTTGAGGTCCAATCATTTTGAAATATTCAATACACTCGACACACATCGCTATCATGGTTAGAAACACCTAAGGATCTCTTACAAAATATCTCGACACAAATAGTGAGTTTGCTCACCTTTCAACATGTACAAAACAAAGCACATGCCTCAACTTTTGCAACCACTTCCTACCTCACCGAAACAAACTCCAAAATCACCTCCTACCCTTCTTCTTGCTCATGGCTGGGCAATGAATCGCCTTAGATGCTTATGGCCTATGGTCTATTGGCTTGTGCGCTCCACTCCTCCAAGCTTTAAGTTGCTAAAAGGCGTTGCTATGTTGTTATAAGTCGTATATTGGAGCTTGGTGAGGCTTGTTTTATCCTTCCTTCTAGCAAGGCCATGATACCAAAAGATTAACTGGAAATCAAAGACATTTCTCCTCGATTGCCAGTTATATACAGGTCAGTTATGGATGTCGGTAAATTTTGACCTAGTCCGGATCAAGCTATAATTGACATGACAAGACAAGCGAAGCTATGGAAGCCAAGATTTCAAATTTCAAGTCAATCTGAGTTTGTATGCTCAAGATATGATCAATCAAAACCAAGGAGGTCAACTCACTCACATCCATTATTTCGCATCGATCAATTTCATATCCATCAAGCATCCATCTATTTGTATCCATCATGTGCACTCTACTTCATGTCCACTTGGCCCTGTTCTACTTCGTGTCCATCAAATCAGCTCAACTTCGTATCTATCAAATGGAATCAATTCGTATTGATTCCAACTACACAGTTCGTATCGATCATTCAATGATCGATACGAATGAAGCATCGAATGAACGATATGAAATGATCTCCCGCAATCGATATGAAATAACCTCTAGCCATCGATACGAAGTGACCGCCAGCCATCGATACGAAGTAACCTGTGAGTACCGATACTAATAGAGTCTAAAGTGATCGATACGAAGAGGAGCGTAAAAATGGTTGACTCGATCCCTCGGCATAAAAAGTGGATCGGTCCAAGAATCAAGTGCCTTGTCAACTGACATCATGCAAAGAGTCATCGAGGCAAAACCATCGATATAAACGGCATCGATGCAAATTCGATAGCCTTCGAAAAGCATGAACTTGCATCGATCGTAACTCACAATCACAAATCCAAACGCCATCAAATTTTCACAGGAGCTTACGTATGTCCTCAAGAGTGTTCATGATCGATCTCAGCTTGACTGGATGAGATATTGATCAATATGAAGTTCGTTCATATCGATTTCGGACCGAGTGCAAATGTCATGGGATCGATCGTGTGGGTCCATCCACATGAGAGAAGAGGTCTTCCGAGATATTTGCAGCCTACGCCTATAAAAAGCATCCCAAGATCTACAGAAAAGGGTCTTTGGCTTTTCAACATCCATACTCTCCTGAAATCACTTTTTTACTTCAATTCTACTGTTGTAATTTATTGTAACCAGCGAACAAAGATCAATAAATGCCAGCCATTTCATAGTAGAGATAGGCCATACGCTGAACCACTCTAAATCTGCATGTTTCTATGTGTCTGCTTTTAAATTTTGAGTGTTCTTCACATTTATTTTCTCTACATTTCTGCTATCTGTGATCTGGAACTGTAAACGGGTGCTTTCATCGACAATTGGGTGTTTGTGACAAATTTTGACGTAAACATTTTGGTGCTTTCACTGAGAAGGCTAGCACTCAGGGATTCTAAAGCTTGGATTTCAGATTTTAAAGCTTGAAGACTTGGATTTGGAAAGCTAAATGGTCAGATCTAAAAGGAACCATGGTGAAACAATCAGGAAGAAGAAAAAGAGCAGAAAGAAGCCAGCACGAAGGAAGTCAGGAGGCTTCATCAGGAGCGAATCAATCCTCAATCTTCATCACCAGAGATGAGATGGAGATGATGGAAGCTATGCAAGAGGGAATGCTGAAAAGGAAAGAAGAAATGATGCAGAACCTACTCCAGCAAACTGGACAAGCTAGAGTGCAGGATCAAGACAACGCCACTGCAAGCGGAGCTGGAGATAGGGATCAGGAGCATGGAACAACCAGGATCTAGAATAGAGCAGGACCGTCAGGAGCATCCCATGAACTGGGAGGCACCCTACAAGAACATGTTGATCCGACCTCAGGTAGGATACCAGACGCAGCTGTCCAATATGGCACTGATAGAGGAATGGATGCCAATCTAGGAGAGCAGATTCCAGGATTCCCTCGTGAACTCGAGGGACAGATTGGAGGCAACGAACAAGGACAATAGCTTGGCAACGGTGATGGATTGGCGAAGATGGTCAAACGAGCCATAAGAGGCGAACTGGTGAATAGAGATTTAGAAGATGTTACAGGAGCCCCTTCGTTCCCACAACTAGGCAGGCGAGGAATCCATCAAAAATTCAAGCTACCAACATTGGAGACATATGATGGAAGGAAAGATCCAATTGTTCATCTGACAAGATACATGAGACATATGGAAGTACTAGGGGCATCAGAGGAAGTCATGGCCTAGTATTTCCCATTGTATCTGACAGACAGAGCAGCATTACGGTTTAGGAAATTATGAAGCGGCTCCATTAGAACATGGACCGAGCCGACTGAGAAGTTCATAAGGCAGTTCAGAGTTCACATCTCAAGGCCCAAGAATGTGATGAGTCTAGCGGCACTGAAGCAGAAGACTGGAGAGTCTTGAGGAACATCTTAACACGATTTAATGCAGCAGCGGCATCGGTAGATCGTCCAGATCCATCCATGGTCTTAATGGCAACTGCATCTAGCATAGTTGATGGAACAGAGTTCAAAAATTCATTGACAAGGGATCCACCTATGTATCTAGGGGAGTTTTATCATGAGGCTGAAGGATTTTTATGATTAAAGGATGCAAATGTTGAAAGAGAGGAAGGAAGGGAGATGATGTTTATGAAGTTAAAGGCAGAAATCCTCCCAAAAAAGATTCAGGCAAGGATAAAGAAACGAAAATACGAGGATGTCGGCGATGAATCAAAACGACCGTGAAAGGAACCGAGATTCACCTCTTATACGGAGCTGAACGAGACTTTGGAACGGATCTACCAGGACACCAGGAGGCAGGTTCCTTATTGAAAGCCAATAAGGAGAGATCCGACCAACAATGAGAGGAAATCAGACAAGTATTGCTTATTCCTTGAGCTAAGCGACCATAATACCAATGATTGTAGGCACTTAAGGAACGAGATAAAAGGGTATATTCAGAATGGCATGTTATTATAGTACGTGAGGAGGCGAACCGCAACGGTGGAGCTAGAATGACCACCACCTGCTCCAACTGGGAACGGCTCAGTATCAAGGCGTCAACTTGTCATCAACTAATTAAAATAATGACGAATAAGTGACAAACTCCACACCAACACGATTAAGTCATCTACACATGTACAGGACCGTACGATCCTCAGACATGCTATGATATAACTATCAATCGCATTAGTGCAGGTGTTTGCACTTTGACGTCTCTATTTTGATATTTTTTCTCTCTATTTCTTACGTTTGGACTTGGTTTCGTTGGATATTTTTGTTGAAAGACTCATTTTGAATGTAAATCTGCTATTTTTGATTCCATAACGGCTAAGCCACTTACACATGTACAGGATCGCGAATGGTCCTCAGGTAGGCTCTAAGATGGTGATAAACCGCCATAACAAATAGTTCAGAAAGTCGCTCGAACGTGGAATCTGACATTAATGATACTAAGTCCTCCCCGGGCACACAATTCGCCTCGAACGGCACCCGACCGTGAACGGTCACAATTTGCCTCTAACGGCACCTGACTGTGAACATCACAATTCACCTCGAACGGCACCCGACCTCGAACTGTCATAATTTGCCATAAATGGAACCCAACCGTGAATGGTCACAATTCGCATGAACGGCATCCGATGGCGAACAGTCACAATTCGCCTTGAATGGCACCTGACCACGAACGGTCTCAATTTTCCTGGAACGGCACCCGACCACGAACGGTCACCATTCGCTGCAAACGGCACCCGACCTCGAGCGGTCACATACCACCTCGAATGGCATACAATCTCGAACGATCATCATTCACAGTCAGGTATGATTATCAATCTCTTTGTAGGTCATTAACAGGATATGAACATCCATCTTATGACATTACAAAACAAACCTTCCTATCACAAGGTATGTTTTGGGGGAAAGTGTTATCCCGCCTTTTAGCAAGGCCGTGATACCAAAAGATTAACTAGAAACCAAAGACAGTTCTCCTCGATTGCCAGTTATGTAAAGGTCGGCTAGGGATGTCGGCAAATTTTGACCGAGTCCGGATCAAGTTATAATTGACATGATGAGACAAGCGAAGCTACGGAAGCCAACATTGTAAATTTCAAGTCAATCAAAGTTCGTATGCGCAAAATATGATTGATGCAAACCAAGGAGATCAACTCACTCGTATCCATCATTTCACATCGATCAGTTCCGTATCCACCAAGCATCCATCGATTCGTATCCGTCATGTGCACTCTACCTCATATCCACTTGGCCTGGTTCTACTTTGTATCCATCAAATCGGCTTGACTTCGTATCCATCAAATGGAATCAATTCATATCGATTCTAATTGCACAGTTCGTATCGATCATTCAACGATCGATACGAATGAAGCATCGAACGAACGATATGAAACGACCTCCAGCTATCGATATGAAATAACTCCAGCTATCAATATGAAATGACCCCCAGCCATCAATGCGAAGTAACCTATGAGCATCGATACGAACAGATCCTCAAGTGATCGATACGAAGAGAACGCGTAAAAATGGTTGGCTTGGTCACTCGGCATAAAAAGTGGATCGATCCAAGAATCAAGCGCCATGTCAACTGGCATCACGTGCAAGGTCACTGAGGCAAAACCATCGATACGACTGGCATCGATGTGAATTCGAAAGCCTTCAAAAAGAACGAACTTGCATCGATCATAACTCACAATCTACAAATCCAAATGCCACCAAATTTTCACAGGAGCTTACGTATGTCCACAAGAGTGTTCATGATCTATCTCAGCTCGATTGGATGAGATATTGATCGATATTAAATTCGTTCCTATCGATCACAAACCGAGTGAAAATGTCATGGGATCGATCATGTGGGTCCACCCACGTGAGAGAAGAGGTCTTCCGTGATCTGAGCGAGATATTTGTGGCCTACGCATATAAATAACATCATAGGACCTACAGAAAAGGGATCTTTGACTCTTCAACGTCCAGACTATGCCGAAACTACTTTTGTACTTCAATTCTACTGTTGTAATTTATTGTAAACAGCAAACAAAGATCAATAAAAGTCATCCATTTCATAGTGGACGTAGGCCATACGCCGAATCACTCTAAATCTGCGTGTTTTTGTGTGTTTCTTTTTAAATTTTGAGTGTTCTTCATATTTATTTTCTCTACATTTATGCTATCTATGATTTGGAATTGTAAATGGGCGCTTTCATATGCAATTGGGTGTTTATGACCAATTTTGACGCAAATAGTTTGGGGTTGAGTGGCTTAATGTTTAGGAATTTAAAGTAGAAGAGATAAGGGATGGACAGCTTTTCTTTTTTGTGTGCAAATGTAAAAAAGGATCTATGAACCCCTTGGTGCGCTTATATAGGCAATATAAGAGGTTACCATCACGTCCTCTGCCTAATATTTCTAGTAAAAACCCATCCCCTCACCCCAAGTAAGTCCATGTGACTTTCTTTCCATCTCACAAGCCAAAAGAAAAATCTCCACTATAAATCCACTTCCTAATGACCTTCTAGAAACTCTCTAAAGCAAGATTAGTTAACAATATCAACTCGATATTTTTGTTAGCTACTAGTGACTTCATATGTTAAATAGACATGTACACAAATTTGGGAAACTCATATTGAATAAAAATATTTTTATTGATAAAATAATTTTCGGTCACATTATCGATATTTCTTCAGTATTTATTTTTATAAACAGACTTCAAAAATAAGTTTATCATCATTAGATATTAATTCAAAAAGAATTAACAAGGTTATTAAATTAATTTAATCACATTAAATCCAATATTCAAATATTTAAATAATTTAGATATTTAAATACGTAATGTTCGAAATTCCAGGTCGTTGCCGTTGGAATATCCCCAACACGTGCATAAATCAAACTCCAATACTTATCTTTATATCAACAAAATAATGGCGCATTTTCTCCAGTATAACCTCTAAACATCTTGGTCCTCAAATACTATAAATGAAACAAGTCAATATGGTATGGTGTCACATCATATAAATCAAATTTCAATCATTCCTTTATACAGACCACCAATGGTGTCTTTTTTAAACATAATTTCTCGCTATTTTACTTCTTTAACACCATGGATACAACTAAATGAGGAATGGCATCTTTCCACATAAACTGAATCAACATAATATTCAACAATCTACATAGCATCATACCCTAAGACCTCATCTACGAACATCGAAAAAGGGGTGATTTCCTAGCATAGTGAACATGGTATGAAATCCATGTCACATCCAAGTAGTATAACATCCTCTAATTAGGCTAACCCTACATTAACTTAATTCAATTTTAAAATAACATACATGTAGTAGCAAAGATTACTCAAGTATCAAAACCTTATATTTATCACCCTAAAACATATATGGCAACGACACCTATCCAATAACCAAATAAATCATCTACCTTTATAGGCGATGTCATACAACAAATCATCTAAAGGTGAAAATGATTTGGATTATAACTGCACTGATATAGGATGAAAGAATGTGAAAAACTATAATTCAAAATTTTAAACTCATGGACCGAACACTAAGTCAGGCCATGTAGAAATATTAATGGGTCACTGGATCCTATCATTTAACAAACTCTAGGAACATTTAGTTAATTTATCTACCAGATCTTAAACTCTCAATCAATTGGTTAACAAGATCCAATCGACTAAAATTTCGACACCACCGGCATCTCTTATATCATCCAAATTTCCAAATGCGACTCTCTTCAATTATAGCTTCAAAGCTTCCAATATCATTTGAGTATAACATTGGCCAAACCTCCTTCATATGAAACTTATCCTAGTTAATTTGTTGTTCGATTAACGTCTCTTCTCTATGATGCTTCAATGAAATAATTTGGATTTACTTCTCGCTCTAACCATAAATATGGTCTCTCTTTCACCAACTTAGAGACTCTTTTATCCATCTCCTGATTCTCTCTTAAAATTATATACCTAGGTGGCAGGTAAATGGGCTTAGTAAGCTTTATTTACTTGGGGAGAAAGATCAGAATCTTATGCAAAGGCATATAGGATCCTATAATACAGGATAGATAATAACTAATCATTGTTGGACTATCGGCTACACAACATACAACAAGATTGTATCTAAACCATTACTTCTCATCCAAACCATCTTTCTAGCACAAACCAACATCATTCCATGATGAATCATCCAATCTATTCAAAAATCAATCTCTAACCCAAGAATTTAGTACATACATGTGACTAAAGATTTTATACCATCTAACCAACAAGATATTAGATTCATACACTATATGAGATTTTTAAGTCTAGACTATCTACCATAACACTTCTATATCCAAAAGTATTAACCACCTTCCATTATGATCTTCTTTCTTTTATACTGAGAAGATGGTAACATACTTGCACTTGGGATGCATAGGATTCAGCAACTCACCTTCCTTTTGTGGAGCCGAGCAATTATTCTTGAAATGGCCCATATGTTTATAATTGTGGCACTTGATTTTTCATAGGACCACCTTACATTATTTAACTATATGCCCCTTCTTGTGGAACTTCCCACATATGTTTACTTGCCTCTTATCCTGTCCTTCTTAGGATCCATCCCTCTCATGCTTTCCTTGTCACTAGTCCTTCGCTTTCTTAGTTTATTCCTTAAGCATCTCTTCATTTACCAAATTCAACAACGTTACTTCTTATGCATATGTTTTGTGTATATGCCCATCCTGTTGTAAAATTGGGCATTCCCATTTAGATGGCCCAATTGGTTACAAATATAATACTTAGCCTGTTAGACGTTAACTTTATAGTCCTTTGTTGCATGTTCCTTCATTTGACATTGGTTACATCTTCTTCTTTGTTGTCTTTCTTAGGGTTCCTTGTTTTTGCTTTTCCCAGTTGACATACTTCTTCTAATTTAATGTTAATTCCTTTAGAAGGAACTCGATTATTTTGTGAACTTCATTACCTCTTTATCCTATGTATCTATTAAATCGAATCAAAGCCTAGCAATCTCATTAACCTGATTCACATATTCCTCAATCAACAACTTCCCCATGTTCAGATGGATAAACTTCTCCAATAACAATCATTTTTAGCTCCTAAAAAACAACTTTCCTTAAGCCTCATTTTAAACACTATAAGAAAATCAGCCTTCAGTGACACACAAAAAATGCTACCATAACTTATGGTAGGAAACATCGTTATACGACATGCAACTGAAAGTCTAAGACTTCATGTTGCATTTCATAAACGATACTGAAAAACAACATATTGCAGCGTTCTGCAAACTCAACTAAAAAAAATTTGACGTGGCGTTTTATAAATGCCACTAAAAAGTATTATTAATGCTACTATGAAATATTATAGTAGCGTTTTTTCTGCTACCATACATATTTTGGTAGCATTTATTGAACGCTGCTGTTGAATTTTCATGCAAATTTCCCTCGGTGTGGTAGCTTATTTAGTTTCAACTTCAATTTGTTCAAAACATACATAATATATTGTAAAAATTAACATATTTCAGTGTGAAACCAACAATTACTCATATAATTATCACATACAAACTACCAAAACCACATTAATCATATAATGAAATATGATATACAAATAATTCAATACAAAATATTTTAAACAATGACAAGCACCATTGTCCAAGTGGTTAATTGATTCGGCTTTGGTGCAAGAGGTCACAAGTTCGAAACTTGCTTTCGAACGTTTATTGACATGGGATATGTTGTCCAATGATTTGTTGAATATAAAGTACCATTTCAAAAAAAAAAAAATTAAACAAAATAACCACGTCCGCATGAAATTTACAACCTCCAAATCCTACACTGCCTTGTGATTCTTCCCCATCCAATTAAATTTATGTCTTTGATGGTTTCCCTCTCATTATTACCCCTAGACTTGTTCAAATTATTATTAGAAGAAGAATTCAACTGAGGTGTATGTGCATATTTTCATTTTCGTTATTCTTTGGTTTTCAAACTGCTATCCTTTTAGTCATTGTTACTCCAGTAGACTGAAAATCTTCACTAGCTTCTTTTTTGGATAATGATGCAAGTCCACGTAAAATCTCTTTTTGAAAATCTTTCTTTCTCCTCTTTCTGGCTAGTCCTCTTCTTGATTTAGTGCATGCAACTACTGTTACATGACCATGACACTGATTTTTTAAGTTTGCATTCCTCTATGTGAAATAATTAAACAGAAGAATAATGCACCAGGTAAAATAACACATTCAAGAGAGCTTGTAATGCCTTAATCAATTTGAGCTACTCCTGCCTTTAGGCATTCTTTGAATTTGCTTGATAAAATAATTTTGATGTTAAGGAAAAGGTTTTTATACTGTGGTTACTTAAATGATTAAAAACAAACGCAACAAAATTTAAATTTGTACAAATGGTGTAGAAAGGTGCACTCTATGGTTTACAAGCTAATGCATAACTTAATTGCATTAAAAAATATGTGCATCGTTAACTCCCTTTATTTCTTTTGATAACCATGATCACTCCTCCATGATTAAGAAAACTCCATCACACAACTATGTGAATCTTTAATCCATGTCTGTCTATTCAAACCAAGGTTCGAAGTTCCGGTTTCCGTTCCGGTCATCTGAAAATCAAAAATTCAGTCCCGTTTCGAGATTTCTGGAAATTGCATTTTAAATCCGATTTGTGAATTCTGGTACATTTTTGTTATAAATAAGCAAATAAATATGCAATACTGATAGTCAATTACACTAAATTATTCAAGTGACATAGAAGTTACAAAACATATAACATAAAAAATTTAATACCAAAAGCTATTTCACTAAGCATCATATAATTTTTTTATAACATTTTCTATATAATTAAATTAATAAACACAACAATTTTGTATTTAAAGTGAAAAAAAATCCCCATGCTTCAGAATATTTAAACTTTTGCCTTCTCCTTCTAAAAATACAAACTCAGTTGGATCTATACCCAAAAAAATGAAGCCCAAACCATTTTCTTGACCCATACTATTTTCTCCTAAAACCCTACAAGCCGTCTTCAACAAATAAAATAGCCGCCGTTTCTTCCTACATTCGGCCGCCTCCAACCATTGAAGAAGCAGCACAAACTCATCTTCCTACATGAAGCCACCGTAAACCCAAGAAGAAGTTGCACAAACTCTTTAACAAAATCAAACTGGAACGAGTACTCTTACCCTACAAGCCGCTACAAACCCTAGAGCTATCTTCAAAATCATGACGTTGTTTGTTTCTATCCTAACATGCTCCATCTCACAATATTAACAGGTTTGTTTTGTATTTTTTTTGTACATTTAAGCCTAAAAGCGAAATTTTGGATGAATTCCGGTCCGCCCATCGTCGGAACCGGACTGAGATGGACGGAATTCCAACATGTCGGCCGGAACTTCGAACCATGGTTCAAACTAACTAAAATTTTCCAACAAAACTACACTAGCATAATGTTATATAATCCTTATTACATTCGACCAAAATAGAATGATTTCATATGAAACAACTCACATTGTAGATCTAAAACATGTATAAACATCGAAGTTTAGCCTAATGATTACAAAAATCAACGTAGAAAGAAAATTGGATAATAAAGGAAAGGAAAAAGAAATAAATAGACCTTTGAAACATACCGTCTAATGCATCAGGTTCATTCATCTTACAGAAATGCATGTTAGCGTCAGAATTTATATCAACATGTCTGTGTGTGCATACATGTGATATAAATTCTTTTTGGTAATATAACATGTATGTGTATGCATGTGTGTGAGCATGTGTGCGCATTCATTTATGGAGAGAAGGAGGTGTACTAAGCTATATTCTTCAACATCCCAATTACATAAAATGATAGTTGTTCTATTACTAGTATTTTACCAATCAGTTTGTATATACTTCATTAACAGGTAATTATTTCATATTCTACTATACATTATTATGGCTGCATATCATATGGATAATGACGTATTTAGATATATATTGGATAGTTTTGTATAAGTGAGCAATTTACTATCTAACAGGGTATCATTTTATCATATTAAGTTTTTAAATAATACAAGAGAATACAGAAACCAGCACTCCCAAACATTCACTATGTAACATAAAATGCCTTCCATTTAAAGTCGTGTACGATTCAAATAAAGTCAATACTAAGTATGAAACAAATTCATATAATATTATAGGCGACTATTGATGATGAATTGCTAAAGTATATGGTTGGAAGTTCTATAGCATAACCTCATAATTGCAATGCGTGTGAGTTATGGACAAACCTTGCCTCAGTAGCACTGTAATTTATTGCAATTTTTATTGATATATTTCTCAAGGGAAAAAGATATAAATAAAAGAAGAATTTTATTTTGCACAAATAAATATATAAATAAAAGAAGCATAACCTAGCTATTAATTGTAGCGAAACAGGGTCATAGATGCTTATAAGATGCAGCGGTATGCATAAAAGGCTTTAAATTATTTAATCCATGCTAATTACTTACATGAAAATAATAAATTTAGTTTATAAAAACTAATTTAGGAGACTTAACAAAATAAATGGAGGGTTATTGCTTGCTTATGTTCGACATATACATACAGACACCTTAGTATTGGTCAATGCTATATAAAAAATGTATATCCACACAATTAAAAGGATGCTAGAAACTGTGACACGGCAACAATTTCCATATTGACGTATACATGTATTCTCTATAGATTAGTATTTTAATTGAGCTACATTATTAATTTATTCTACTTCACTTTGAAATTGTGAGTTAAATAGATGTAAATTATTTAATGCAACTATTACTAGCATGAAATTTATATTTTTATGTTCTATATGAATTTTCTTTGAAATATTGAATACAATTGATTATTATAAGTGTAACGACCCAGAATTTCAAACACTCCGTATTTAAATATCTAAATTATTTAAATATTTTTATCTAGGGTTTAATGTAAATAAATATGATTTAATAACCTTGTTAAACACTTTTTTATTAATAACTAATGATTGAATACCTATCTTTAAAATGTGTTTACAAAAATATAGATTTTGTAGAAATATTAAAAATGTGACAAGGAAAAGTTTTATTTAAAATCAAATTTTTGTTAAATAAAAGTTGTTTGAATATTTGTACATTAGTAAGGAAACATATGAACACATTAGCAAGAATTAAACATCTCTCTTTTAATAAAAAAAGATTAATTAAATTAAGTATTAAATTAGTAAAAGTAAGAGAGGATTAAAGGACACCTAAATCAAGGCCTAAATCAAGGAGGGTAAGATGTGTGTAAGAGCATGGTTTGTATGTACCTAAGCATGGAAGAAGGAGGGTTATGGATGGTCATTTGCCATATTTCCAAACTCTATATAAATACCCCCTTAGCTCTTTCTATTCATTCATTTATTCCAAGTCTTCACTTCTTTCTCTTCTTCCCCTCTTCTTCACTTTGGAAGTGAGAAATATAGAGGAGTAAATAGCCTTAGTCCATGAGAAATATAGAGGAGTAAATAGCCTTAGGCCATAAGCATTAAGGAGGGAGATGATGGTCTTGGACGTGTGTAAACGCAAGGAGGGAGGTCATGGTAATGGCCATGAATAAGAAGAAGGAGGATGGTCATGGATGCGTGCAATTTTATGGAAGAGAAGCATGTTCTTGTGCTTATGGGTTGAAGAAGATAATGTAGTGTTGATTGACTGAATATTGGTAGGAAGATTGTGTAGTTTGGTTTAAATAAAAATGAGTTATTCTCAATTTGAATGAATCTATGAACTTGTTAAAATTGCTTGTTAATAAACATGTTAATTTACTTGCTATTATTGAAAATAATAGGCATTGATAACTTAAAGTTATAACCCCTAATTATGTGCTTTGAAAAGCTTATAATTTTTTTAAGTAATGTGATTAAAAAGCTTTGAATTGGATTGTTAAAATAAGTACGTATAACTGGAAATTTGAATGTTGAATTCCTACATTTAATATATACATGTTATTTATGTACATATGTTAATTCATGTTTTATAGCGATGTGTTTTGAATTTTTGAGTCATATTTGTAGATAAAAGTTGAATGATATTGGATATTGAATTGACTACGGGATTTTTCGTATACCGATAGTCCCTATAAACGCACTTTTGAATCCCTTAACTATAACTTTTGTAATTTGATGATTTGTGAGCATATCATTATATAACTTGCTTTGGTTATTATCTACACTTCTGTAAGCGTTTTGAAAAGCAAGGAGTATGTTTGAAAAGTTACAGAAAAATGTAAACCAAAGTTGACAAAGTTAATAGTAAAAAGGCCGTTATAACGACACTTTTAAATTCCTTGTTTTTGGGAAATGAAGTTTACTTTTGTAGTAACTTTCTTAAGGATTCTTTACCATCTAAACAAATAAATAATATATTATTCTTATTTTAAAAGTTTTGAAATATAAATCAATTGGTAGTTAGTTGAACGAAGTGGGGAAATTTATAGCAAAATAGTCGCTACATGTGCACTTCGGTAAAATACCTAATTTTAGAAACTTTATATAAAATATTTAAAAGATATTCTTTGATATTTTTATTCATGCTTCTAATTAGCCATAGTATACTGACTATTGTAAAAATAATGAGTCAAAATTTAATTGTTAAGGCATCGAAAACTAGGCGCAAAGCTGTAGCAAAACCGGTTCAAAACATGTAACAGAAACTTAGATAGCATTTCCTGAAATTCTATCTTTATTATTTAAAACTATAAATTGTTTAAAAATGATATTTAAATTATATATTTTTCTCCAATCTTAATAGGTTGTTTTCTACCTATATTACAATGTTTTAAAATTGGTTTCAAGTGTTAAATATATTTTTAACTATTAGTTTTGAATTTTTAAACTAAGTGGCTTTCAAAATAAAACTTGTTTATCATACTTTTTCTTTTATGTCAAAATTCCTTATTTTACATAAGACTCTATATAAGTAATTATCATATATTTTTAAGTGGTTTTATAAGTGTTTTAACATATTAGTGAGTATTTAAATGGTATTCCAATATATATATATATATATATATATATATATAAGTTTTAAATGTTAAATTAAGTATTATTTTTTTGAATTACCTAGAGAACCAAGCTTCGCCTGTAAACTCTAGGGAAGTATGTGCCTGGCAAACACATACTTCGGGTACTTGTTACAGGGTTGTCAGTTTCGGGGCTAAAATTAAGTATTTTATGAATATAATATTATTATTTTTTGGATTTTAACACTTAAGTTAAAATAAATGATTATTGATGCCTTCATTATAGCAGTACATTTCATCATATTGGTGGTATTCCTATGTCTGAGGGGCTAGAGAAATTTTTAGAGATTTTCGATTGTAGGAGAAAGGTAGCAGTAGTTATTGCATAACTGATTCTCCATTTCATGGTGAGATCACTTTCACGGAGCTTGATCTTTCTGTGGGTACAGTGCTTCTGTTGGATAACTTGTTTAATCCCCCATTCTTGCCCGGACGGGCTACTTCTTCATGGTGAGAACCCAAAGAATCAAAATGATCATTTATTTATTTAGTTTTGTGGAAATTACTACAAGTGTATTACATACAAGCGTATTATATTAACTAACGGTTTTGAGCGGTAGCGAAAAAAAATTTGGTTACATTTATTTTTAACCTTTATTGTTAATTATACTTAGATATTTACCAACGAATGTTCGGTAGATAACTATAAGTAAATGGTTGTAGATTGTAATAAACCATGTTTTAGTAACTTTTGTTTTCAAACCCTTGAATAATATGTTAAAGTGGAAGAATATTATAATATAATCAGATCTTTAATGATGGAGTTTTAAAGAAAATAAAAAGTATTAAAATCTTTTAAAAAAGATATAAAACGTTATACGATTGATTTATAAAAGTGAAGGGGTCTATATTAAGAATTGTTTTTGACCTCTTTGATTATATTTTAAATAAGGAAATCTTGTTAAGTGATTTGTGAATATACTTATACCATTGGGATAAGAACATAAATACTTTTAAGGTATTGAAAATGGTATAAATGAATATTAAAATAGTAGATACAAGCATATATGTTTTGTAAAGAGAAATTAAGTATACGCACATATATACATATATACAAGTTAATAAAGAAAGTTTCAATTAGTAGAGGAGTATTAATTAATAAAGGAATTCCAATTAATAGAGTAGTATTGATTAATAAAGGATGTTTTGATTAATGAAAGAAGTTTTATTAGATAAAAATGTGTTCTACTAAATAGAAAGGTTTTTAATTAATAAAGAATAAATTGATTAAAAAGGGATTAAAAGTTGTTTATGTGACTTGATCATGCTTTGGATGAATTGATAGTGCTTGTATGTTTACTTGCTTATGAAGAGTATATAGGAATTAGTTTCCTTGTGTGATTACTCACATTATTGTCGAATAAGACCAAATACATTGATTCAGTCTTGAAGAGACCGAGATCTGTAGGTGTTTTACTTATCGAAAACCAATTCAAGACTGAGATACATGTTCTATATTTTGAAAGTAGAATGATGGACTACATGTGTGGTTCTAAATTCTTTTAAGATGATGGGATCCATATGGAATTCTTTTTTTTTAGTGCTGAAGACTCCTGTGAAAGATGCTAAACGTAATCTCCATGTTGGAAAATGACAAAAGATCCGGGAGTTTTGCTAACCAAGAGGGGTACATAAACTCTATTATATAGTGTATACTTGTCGATATATTGCACATGCGGATTTGATGATACTTAGGTTCCATGTGGTTCGGGTTCGCTCATTCAGGCGTATGCCAGTTGTGTTTGCCTTATGGTATATGTTATATAGAGTATACGACGTTCGAAAGGTAACTTCTGACCCTTGTCATAGGAGATCAATCTCGGTTTACTAAGGAGGCCTTCATGAAAAATCCATTTAAACAAACATGCTTTAGCGGTTTTGAATGTACTCTAATATGATATTAAATGTAATTAATGTAACCATTCCCGCAATGTTATATATTTATTTTTCAACTCTAGATATTATTATAATACTACTTGAATTTCTTATGAAATGTTTCGGTTATCATAAGGTAAAACCCATCTGTGTTTATTTGCAGCATGGTTTTACGAGATACCTTTATTTTGAAAGGTTTTATAACATTAAATATTCCAAAGGATTAGGGTTTTCTCATGCTGGTTTGCCAGAATGATCTGGGTATTATTTTCTTATAATGCTCAGGTCATCTCCATGTATATTTTCGAATTTTGTTGATATCCATTGGGGCTCTTGGAGAGGGGATGGATGATTACCTACCATAGTTTTTTATTTCCCCTGTATTTCTTCATATATATATCAGCATTATAAGAATGGACAATTATAACTGTTGAGATTGATGATAAGTTAATTTGCTTTGATGATTGCATCCATACAGCTTTCTTTTATAAAAGCTCATTTGAGATATTATATATTTTCGTTCCACATATGAGATTTTGATATTGTGCCCTGCTTTCTTCTTCTGTTTCTTCTTCTTTTATATTACCTAACTTATGTCTTTTCGGCACTTGGGTGCTCGATATATGAATACCGTGGATGTATTAATGTAAATATTTGGGAGTCAAAAAGGAATCGTTACATTTTGGTATCAAAGTTTAAGGTTAAGCGAGAACCTTGGCTTTGGTTGGGTTTAACTCATTAAGAGATAAGGTAATGGAATGTCTTATTATGAGTTGAGAGTATAATATATATTGGAGTACGTATTTCTTATTGTTATAACATGTTTTGTTTTCTATTGATTAGTCTGTTGAGTGCTTATAGATTCTGGTAAGCGCATCCGATTTACATTGTCAATAGGGGTCTCTAAACACTTGAACAATGTGAATCAACACAATATTGTTTTCAAAATTCGGTAAATGAAATAATCTTACCTAGGATTATATATTATATATAAAAGAATAATTGTCAATAATTATTGTAGCTATTTATGATATGTTTGTTTATCAGGAAATATTCATTTATTATCATTTATTGTTTGATTAGTTATACTCGACCAGTTTATGGGCATTGACTATTGTTTATTAAATTGAAATTAAATTACCTTTTCACAACATGGCTTGGGTAGATGATAATTTACAGAACATTTAAACAAACACCTTGTGAATTAAGTTTTACAGTTTGACTAATCATAGAATCTCACAATCAAAGTGGAACAACATATAATATAATATCAATGATCTTTACAAAACAGAAACTATAATATACATAAATCAATCAGAGTACAATAATCAATCACTGATCATCAGCTTGGACAGTTATAATAACCTATCCTTAACAAATGCTGATAATTTAAACAACAATGCAGCGGAAAAATAAACATATACATGAATACGACCAGATGACCTCTGGCTCGTCTGTTGAAGCTCCAAATCATCAAATCTGAACCCATAAATATACTTGGTATTACCCGAACATTGAAAGAGAAGAACGTCCGGACAGGTCTGGTAAACCAGTGTGAGAAAACACATCTCAACTGAATTTTAAAGTTACAAAATTGTCCTTTATCAAAATAAAGGTATCTCTTAAGACCATGCCTACACATAAACACGGATGGGTTTTTACCTTATGATAACCAAAATATTTCATATCGACTTCTATTATATTATATTAGTGTCAAGTATATAAATAATGTCAATCATAGCCGAAATTGTTACATTGATTAAATTCTAGCATACCACCTTGTAATACAAGGCTTCCTACATCTAAAGTCGTACAGGCACATAGTGGAGAATGGATTTCCATACAAATGACCAAGTGAAGGAACTACCTTTCGGTTTTACATCACCAGAGGAATGTACCGAGGCCTACAGGGCATTTGCACCTCTACCAACACAAGACCGGCCTACCTTTCTCACTAGATGGTGCTGAATATGTCATTACCTCGGTTGTTACCGACCTATCCGAGGGCTCTCATAGCATACATCCACAATAATATAAAACCCGACGTCATAGTGGAAATAAATATATCTAGAATGGGATGATCATATCCTAATGTTTGCGAACCACATAGTTGCTACATCTACTCTGTTTCGGTCATTTTCGGGTGTGAGGCTTAAGGTCACGATTATTTTTCATATAGCATATATCACTTTGAATGCCACAATGCCATTCCATAATTACACAAGTGATTTCCATAAACGTATAACTCCTGAGCTCATACTTCTCAAGACATCCTTCCATACAGGTTGTTTAGGAATAGGAAAAACTGAAGACACTTCCCTACCACATCCTATCGGGAATTATCCCAAGGATTAGTAGAGATTAGTCCTTGCATTGGATATTTCATAACAAAGAGATTACTGCTACTATATGTATATTGGGAGTTTATCCCCAAAAGATCAACAGGCGGCCCTTCATTACGAAAATCCCAAATATCAACGTCTTCCAATACTTGCACATTCGAATGCATATATGTTGGTCCAAAGTGGTTCTCGGATAAATCCGACTCCGGTCTCTCAAGATCAACACCGACAAATAGGCCAGTATTTGATAGTCGGTTATTTAACTATCAAAGCAAACAAACAATATCTAGCACCAAGCAATCACTTAGGCTTATTTAATAAAAAATTTATTAATTAAATCAATCTCCAAATGTTTACTTCAAGTTATCTTTAAAAAGATATATTTTCAAAACCATTTCAAATCTTCGATAAATGGAAAACATTTCCATATACTTATATTAATGATATAAGAATATTCACGCTTACATTCCATCTCAACAGTTGAAAAGTGTCTCCATATACTTAAAGAGAAATAAGTACATATATAAATCTTAAGGGAGGTATTCTTTAAAACTCAATTTATTTGGGTCAAAACGAATGTTGCGTAAAACATTATTACGACAACCCAAAATACTAGTATAGAGATTCAATTAATTATGTATATAAAAATGTCATATACTATACAAAACATGTCCTTTTAGAAATCATTTACTATAACAACAGTGTTATAGTCCATGCCTTCCTTACTTCTCCAAATACATCTATCTCAATAATAAATGTTGAAATCTATGTTTTTGATACATATCACGTTTTAAATCATTTTTCAAAAACATTAAATTCCATTTGGAATTATTACCTTCCAAAACCTTTACTTTCGAAAGATAAATTACTTTTTAAAACATTTAACTTCATCAAAATATTTCTTTAAAAACTTTCCTTATAAATAAAGTTCCATATTTATAAAACCATTTTTATAAATCTCCTTTCGATTTTATAAAACTTCCCTTTTATAAAATTCCTTTATTTACAAAATTCTATTTGAAAATCCATTCTTTTATTAAAAACTCCTTTTATTATCAAAATCCATTTATAAATCCATTCTTTTATAAATCAAATTTATTTATAAAATCGAATTATAAATCCATTCACCAAATCTATTTCAAATCCATTTACGGAATATTTATAAATTCCAGTTATAAATCTATTTCTTTATTTATAAAATATACTTTTAAATCCTTTATAAACTTATTCAAAAATTTCTGTTCAAAGTATTTCTCAAAACTATACTTTTATAACATCAAAATCATAACTTTTATTTCTTTAGAAATAAATTTGTTTCCTTATAATAATTTAAAAAATCATCGAAACATATTTATACTTCCCAAAATTACTAGAAATTCTTTCTAAATCAAATTCATCACTTTTAGTATTTCAAAATACCAAAAACTAAGGCCTGGTGCTACTGAAGCACCAAATAAGTCAAATCATATCAAATACATCAAATATGGCATCTAACACATCATATACCAGCATATATATGAAAAGTAATTAATAGCGGTGAGGAATCATGTTGGATCCCTCCAATATGTCCCCCTGTGTCACAGACAACATATGATCATAAAAGTATAAACCAACCGCTTCAAGACGGGATTCGTATACAAAGGGTCATCCGCTCATACACGGGAATGTAATAGGGTCTCATCCACTCTAATAAGCGGGAATATATTCAAACCAACTAATATATATAGTATATCATCCAAACAAGCAAGAATCAGCATAAATAATATTATTTCCACTTACATAAAAATATAAACAGGCCAGAGAAGGGAGTTTACTCACAAAAATGCCATAAATCGCCTAAGCGCCGATTTGATTTAAAATCGAACGATCATTCAATTTAACTCAAAATTCCAACTAGCTCCAAATTCGTACGATCCAACTCCATAGTGTTGTGCTTACTGATACGAATGCAACGCAACTTGTCGCGCTCGAAACGAACATCGTATGAGAAAGTTATGAATTATTTAATGTACGAGATGATTAAATTATATAATTAACTAAAAACTAAAATAAGTTTTAAATTGTTACCCTTCTCCCTCTCCCACCTTTCTCTTTTTCATGCGCGCATAGTTTTTTTTCCTCTTTTTTTACTGTTTATTTTGAACGAACGCCGATCACCGTTCGACCACTAGTCATTACGGCCGCCGATGCCGTCTCTCCCACCTCCCCCTTCCCCTCGAGCGCCGTCATGCCCTCCGCATACTCTGTTCGCTCTGTGCGCACACTATCGTGTGAAATCGCTCCCGAGAAACCCATTTGCTGCTTGCAAAAGGGAGCGATTTTCGGTCGCCCATGCTCGTCGTTCGACGATTCAACCGTAGATTAGCTTCGTATGTTTATGCTCTACATTTCCCTAGTTGAAGTCATTATCTAATTCTGCCCCAAGAGGCTCCGATTGATGATGATCATTGGATTGTTTAGTTTAATGGTGGCTGGAAATAGAAACTAGGGTTTTGTATGCAAATGGAAGAAAATTGAGGGTTATTTATACAAAATAAACTCGGCACTATTCACACGTTAAATTTCGAACTCCAAACGAAATGTGTTGCCAAGCATTCTGTATGTTATACCCTTATTCCGAACACAATGGAACTAGTCTCGGAATCCAATTCCATCATATACACAAGATAGCTTTTCAAATCGAGTTATTTCAATTTAAATTCCTTTAATTAAATTCTACATGTTTCAAAGTCGCATGACCAAACGATAAGTCTAATCGACACGAAATTTAACAGCATATAATAATAGCATCATTACGGATCCAATGAAACTGGATTCATCGAAATTCGAGACAGTGCCCCCAAAAGACTATTTTTACACGTTTATTAAAACATAAAATTTCCATTTCTATTTATTCACTTTTCAATCAAAATTAAAAGTTTACTATCTCCATTCTTATTCAAATAGGATTTAAATCAACTTTAGAAATCCTTTTTATCCGTATTAAATCCAAAATTCAATTATTTAAACAATTTCAAATATAAATTTAACAATTTAATTATCAAATAAATCACTATATTAGAAATAAAATTTATTTAAATTATATAATTAACTTTTCAATATTTAAAATCAATTGAATATTCCGATTTCGAATGACTGAAATTCTAGGTCGTTACACGATATCTTATGATAAAGACAAGATGAACATGATCCGTTGCTGCCATTTGGAAAGAGGATGGAGTCCTTAGCTATGTTGGGTCTGGAACGACCTCTGATTTGCAGGAGAATCCAAAGTAACTAGATGATTCACCAAGATCGAGTTCAATGGATAGTCGAAGAGCTCGATTATTGGAGACTAACTACTAATGGAACTTGTTCTTGAGCACACCGTGCATTTGAAAGGCATACTTTGAAGGGAAAGTGTTAACCGGCTTTTTAACCAAGCAAACTTCAATTGGAATTAAAAGGCCAAATTGAAGATGGAGCAACTCACGAACTTGGAAACATAGTTAGAAGAACAAAAGAATTTTACTAAAAAGTTTAAGGAAAAACCGAGCTAAGTGGACCACTAGGTACCGAGAGGTTTTTCTTCCACTTGAGACCTCCCAATCTCCTTATATTTCAAGCACTTATTCTAGCAATCATGGTAAAGTGCTTTTCCCAATAAATTAGACTCAATAAGTTCAAAGAGACAAAAAGGTCCTCTTAGTACCAAGAGGAACCTCTGGGTACCGAGAGTTTTTGGTTGCTCTTTTGATCCCCAAGCTCCATAAACCTCAAGTGCAATCTCAAGTGACTATGATCTAGTGCTTTTCTCAAAGAATTAATAAGCAACACAAATGATTTATGAGAAGAAGGCAAAGAAATCAGGAAAAGATAAGTGATAAGTAAATCATTAAAAAAGAGCTTGATTTTCATGAAAAAGAGTTAGAAACACATTGAGTCAAAGACAGAAGAGCTAAGCAATTGAAAACAAGAAGTTTCCACCAAAGCAAACCACCCGGGTACCGAGAGATTTTTGTTAAAGATTTGGTCGGCGTGTTCCCTCTTATACACTTTAACTTATATTTGGACTTTATCCTACGTAGGCTCTTAAGTCTACCGGTGGGTTTCTTTATAAATACCAGCCTTACAACAACTAAAGACAGGATTGACACTCTGCAACTTCTTCACTCTTATCTTCTTCCCTAAATATACTTTAAAAACTCCATTTTAAATCTAAGATCCACTAGATTGTAGTCAGATCCGAAAAATTAGCTGTAATCTGTAGAGGAAACGACTAGTAACAAAAATTGAAGTGAACGTAGGTCAGAGAATTTGTCGAACCATTATAAAAATTATGTCTCATTTTTTCTATATTTACCTTTAGTTTATTAGAATTGGTGTTTTCATCTAATAATTAGGTGTCAGTGCCATTATTGGTGCAAACAGCTTTCAACTTCAAATAAACAACGTTTGATTTTATTTTTTTATATGCCTTTAGTTTTAACCTAAACGCTTAGTTTTATAAAATAGATTAGTTTTATAAATTCGTTAATGTATATGCGTTATATTGGTTAATTTGAAATTTTAATAGCATGTTTATTATTTAGTTTAATTGTTGATACTTTAAATGAGTATGTTTATATTTTCCATTCTTAATATTCGGTTGTTTAATTATAATTGAATGAATATGCCCATTAGTGATAATTAATTCATTAATTTAGCATCAAAGAGAATTAATTTAACAATTTATATGTAATTAGTTCTTAAATTAATAATGTGAATCAAAACAAAGAAATAAGTTAGAATAAGAAAAATTAATTCTCCATTTAGTTTACATTAGAATATATAAAATAGTAAACGTATTTATCACAGTCACTTCATCTTTTCCTTGCATATGCCAATAAATATATATTCATTTATTTGTATACACTATTTTATATTTGTTCCTCACAATTAATATATCGATTTTTATATTTATTTCAATGTGAAATTTTTCTTTATGATTTAATCGTCTATAAATTGAAATGAGTTCTATATAATTTATTTCTTTATTTTTATTATATTAGTGCAAATTGAGTTTACTATAACATTTATAAACTTAAATGTTTTACTTGCTTCAAAAGTGACAACATCAACTGATGAAAGCTATCTATGCTTTTGGTTTCAAGTATAATATTCTTTTGATTTTCGCAATGTTTTAATTTTATAAAACTGTTACTTTCAACTCCAATCAATTTTTAAACCATAGAAAAGTAGACTTAGATCTTTTTAATAATATATATATATATATATATATATATATATATAATTATTAGAGAATCCATATAATTTGGTTAATTTAAAACTTTACATTTTTTTTGGATTCAGTTAATTTTTGATATTATTAATTATTTTAGTCTAAGTTTTAATTTTGATGTATACTTTCCTTTTTTTATCTTTAATTTTCAATTAATTGAATGCAACTGAATACCCAAATTGATGGAAATTAATTCATTTAACAAGCATTAAGGAAAGCTGACTTAAAAATTAACACGTAGTCAATTCTCCGACATAATTTGGAATAAAATGTATCATAAATTTGTACTGTAAATTATTCTAAACTAGTTTGAATTAGTAAATACCTTTATCATAATTTACTTCTACACACAAATCCATAAGAAATTAAATATGAATTCAATCTCATGAGGTATTTATTCGCATATTTATAAATTGGAATAATGTAGGGCTGTGATATATTTTTAACACTTTGATGATCAACATTTCCATTCACTGTTTGCAAACTAAAAAAAAATTCGTGCCATAGATGTTTCTTTTCCAAAATGCACAAACCTAAAAATGATGATACTTCATATTTTAAAACTACTTTTTAACAACTAGAAACAACCTTAGTTTTAAGTTTTAATTTTTGTAAATTTATTAAACAATATGCATAATTTACCTAACATGTTTATTTTTTTAGTTTAGTTGGAATTCAGTATTAAAATAGGCTAATAAATTTTTATGGTTTTAAAAGCAATATTATATTTACATTTTTGTTTATTCTTGAAATGAAACATTATATATTGAATATATTGTGTAACATGATTATACATTTTACCTGACATGAATAACAATCTAATTGTGTTATAAATCACATATCATGTTGATAATTTAATGTGCAAACGAATAATGTAAAAGCAACGGTACCATATTAGATTAATACTCCAGAAAGAGTTCATGTCAATTTCCGATTGAATCTCCGATAAAACTTATGGTCAATGCTTGCAGCCATGAATAGAAAAAAAGATAAGGTGAAAGTGCGAAATTATCGAATTAAAAATTCAGAATTAAATGAAAAATTTCTTTGAGTGTAGATTTAGACATTAAGTGACATAGGTTTGCTGAAGGAGGAAAGATATGATAGGTGTTTCTATTCAATAGGGTACCGATCACAGCCAAAATTAAGCATGTTATCATTTTTGATTCGTCCTGCGCGTCGGGCGTGTTGGCCTCCCCAATGTTCCAAATCTAGAAAATAGAACATTGGGCTCGTTGGAGGAAAATGATACGTAAGCGTCTGATGGATCATGTCTTTTTCCCCCAATGGCCGACTCTTTTTGGCTTCGAACCTCCCTATAGATCAACACCCCTCCAGCCGGCACTGAAAGCAACCACGATTTTCTTCACTTTCTCAATTTTTTTCGATCTGTTCGTCCATATTTTCAGATATTTTTCTTCGCTATTATGCTTTTTTTAACCTATATATAACATATATTTTTTTGCAATTTTTTTCTATATTTTTCAGTTTTCAGTAGCACACTCTTCTGGCTCTGCTACTACGTTTTCTCATCCCATTGCTTTATGGACAACCGAAAGGGAGGAGGTATTCATAGATCTTTGCGTTGACTTTCTACCAGACAGAAGGAGTTCGATCAGTGGGTTTTATTCGTGCATGGCAGCCACATTTAACGACAAGTTGAACCTAGACTGGGACTACACCCACATGAAGAGCAAATGTGATAACCTCAAGCGTGCTTGGACCGATTGAGACAGATTTCTGCAGATAGAGGGAGGGATAAGCGAACAAGAGAAAGACCATTTGGATCAGCGGACGGCTTTACTATACCCTCCTCAGGAGTTTACCGGTCCGTCGTGTTCTCCTGGGTATTCAAAAAAAAAATATTTAGAAAACATTCTCCTATTAAATTCAGAGAATTGGATGAGCTATTTGAAGGCTGCACAGGAAATAACACTTGCGAATATGTGATATCTCCTACTCCACCAGTTCAGTCTTTCACTGCTGCTGATGCAGATCTGTACTCCCACTGAGTGGCTGGTGACACCACTCCCATTTAACCCAGACACGGTAGACAAACTGAGCATGGCAGTTTGAGCAGGCCCGTCGGTGGACGGTCGTTCGTTCTGATGGACTGTTTCAACAACGTCGTACATCGTTGTTTTTCTATACTGTCTACTGTTACACATATTCAGCGGTATGAGATTATTCAAATTTTTTGTGAAGATTCCACAAACTTGGTGTGGTGGAGACATTGCCGGTTGATGAGGTGCAAGAATTTATGATGTACCACCAGACTCTAATCTGTAGTCGTCGTAACATGTAGTTTTATGTTTATTTTTTTGCATGTATTTAAACTTAAAATGTAGTAGTTTGTTTTAATGAAAAATCACGTAATTTATTTTTTATTATTTGCAATAATCATATTACAGAATAAAAATAATAATTGATAAATTAAAAATAATAACAAAACAAATAAATAATTAAATACAAATCAATTAAATTACAAATCGCAGCTTAAATACTCCGTCAAAATATCTCGCTCAAATACCACGTTCATAGCCCAAAATACATTCCTCGTTTACTCAAATGCCCCGTCGTCGCAAAGGCACCCTAAATTATTATAAAGGCTATCGAGGAAACTAATAATGGTATTTAATGCATATAATAAAAATGCATGTTTCATTGATGATTTTCGTGAAAAAATAAATAATTTATGTTAAATAAAAAATTGTTTCTACGAATTTTAATTAACAATAAAACAAGTTAACTTTATCAATTTCTTGCATTTTATAAAGTAATTATTTTATCACGCAACATTTTTATTTTCATTTCAATATTTGTTTCTTCTATGCATATGTAGGTGCCTATTTTATAAAATACTTCGTTATGTATTATAATATAAATATCTATAATAACTAATCTTTAATAGTTTGTTTTATTGATTGTATTTTTCTAGATCATTTGATATAACAATCGTCTTCAATGAAGTATTATGTATTATTTTCATGTCATGTTACATTATATTAGTTAGAAAATACAATGTTTCTTAGCCACTGTCGTATTTTTTCTAATTTAGTTAATACTGCCTATGTAAAAAAGTAGAGAAATGCAACTATATACTCCACCCAAGTACCCAATTTTAAAAAAGTATAGTAATGCAAATTTTTTAATCTCATTTTTTTGAATCAAATTTGAAACATTATTTCACTTAGAGCACATTTAACGCTATAACTGTAGCGAGCAGTGTACATATTAAAGTTTACATGTTAAACATAGAATAAACTCATACTGAACTTATGTCATTTAGATTTGTAAATTAATAGTCAATCTCGGTAATGTTATGCTTACAAGTTCACAATAGCAAATATTTGATGTTACTATTTGTTTTATAAAGTCATCGTGGTCCTAATATATTAGTTATACCTTTTACATTCGAGATTGCTAAGTAGATTTGTCAACAAAAGTTTGTTAAGTGTTTAGCAAAAAGCTATGAAAAATTACAATTCGAATCAAAAAATGCACTATTAGTTAAATTATGCGAACCTCTTACGTAGAGGATGAGTTCGCACTGGTTCAAAAAATAAACTCCGGTCATTCAAAAGTACGAGTATGAATAACAATTCCCTTAATTAATTATAAAAGTCCATTATTGAAGTACAAAATATAAGTATAATTTTATTTCTTTTTTGTTATACGCGTTTATTTGGTAAAAATGACGTGTGGGGCCATGAGCAGTCCGCGGCGGCTTCTAATAAACAAGTGAAAAACCACAATTCTTAATTTCTATTAACCAAATTATTTCCAATCATTTATTTGATCTTTAATTATTTTTTCCTTATCTTTATTCTTTTTGATTGAAAACACAATATGGCGGATCAATTGACCGATGATCAGATCTCAGAATTCAAGGAGGCCTTTAGCTTGTTTGACAAGGATGGAGACGGTACAGTATTATTTAATTTTTGAAATTCGCTAGATCTGTAATCAGTTGAATCTTAAGAAATTTAATTCATTTTTATGATTCGTTTAATTTTTGGATCTTAATTTCTATAAATGATCAGACCACGTTATTTGAATCTTGCCGTATGATTATTCGTCTTGTTAAAAACATTATACGACATAATCTGATTAAATAAATTTTCATTTTTTTACGTATTAGTATAAGTGCGTGAAAATCATGAAATTGATTGAATCTGGATATGTGTGGAGTCGAGTACAGATATATTTGCATATCCTAGTACGATTGTTAAATGGTTTTTCACCAAATTTTCATGTTTTCGAACTTCCAAATAGCAGATTCATGTTCAAAATAATAATCTTAACATCAATAAAACTTTCAGATTACAGTTTATGTCAATCTAATTTGAAAATAGAGTATACACACTCTTTCAAATATACTCTTTGTTGGAAGAAAAAAAATAAATAAAGAAAGAAAGAAAAGGAAAATGAAAATAGAGAATGATGGAGAGACTAATGAAGGGATTCAGATTTTATTCTTATATTGTGTGCATAATAATTAATGAAGTTCTGTTTATATTTTATAGATTCCTAAGATGAGTGTGTACTCGAGCAATATATTCCTGAAGCTTATTCATATCGATATTTTCAACACTTTGGATATGCAAATTTAAAGATAATATATTTATGAAATGTTCCTTATTAAAATCCAACGCTATGAAAAACCCAGCTGAAACAATCGGAAAAGTTTCTCTTTGCTGTTGTGTTTCAAGTTGCATATTTCTTACTTTTGTAACAAATCCATCCAAAGTGCGTCGCATCACCTCCTCCCCCTATGTTTTCCTTTATTAGTTTGCTGGTTCAGTACATCAGCAAATCGTTTTGTATGCAATACATCGGCTAACCATTCACAACAGAAATAAGTTGTTTATAAACGAAGCTGTTAAATTATCGGGATTTGATCATAGAAATTAAGGTGCTAAGGCACAAGCCTTGAGCTTTTGTGAACCTTGGGCCTTTTTATGCGCCTTTTATACAAGTTTGATCTACTATTTTACTAACTACTACTTAAATTTTAAACCATATTTTATCATTCATTCAACTTGAATATTTTATCAAAATTTTAAACCATATATTTTATCATTCATTCAACTATTTAAAAAATTTATTTAACTATTTTGTAAACTAAAATTTAAAATTTTGCAAAATGGCATGCGCTGAGTCTTTTTTGAGCCTAGATGCACGCGCCTTGATAACTATGGATTTGATATTGATCAGAATCCATGTTCCGTAATTGGAAATTTTATCACAATTTGATCTTCAGGACTGTTCAAGCTAGTACATCCGACTACTCTGAAACTTTAATGCTGTTATCGTCGCTTAGCTCCACCATCAGTTTGACTTCACCACAGTTTCATCTCTATGATTTTATCTCTTCATTGCTGTTTCAATTCATATGATTTTATAGTGATCTGCTTTCATTATTTTTTTTCTTGCTATATTTGTTTGAAATTGACTATATTTTTTTTCATCCCATAGTTTGATTTGATATATTTGATTTAGCAATAATGTCATTAAGTGCTTGTCATAATAAATAGTCATCAAAAAGATGTATTAAAGTGTATTGTGAATGAATGTATTAATGAAATACGATGCATTTTGTTTTGCCGGTAAACTTGATTTTCTTTTACTCTATAGTTTTATGCCTATGATTCTGCAAGCAAGAGTGTGAAAGCAGATGTGAATCCAGTAGTTGACAGCAAACATTCAAAGTTTCTAAAAGAATTTAACCTTCGTGAATCTACAAATAAATGCATTAAAGCTAAATCATACTAAATTAAATCTCGTTATTCCTTAGCCTATGACATTGTTTTAGGCTTTTAATTTTCTTCCCTCCTGAATCTTGATTAAGATTCTAGTTATGTTTATCAGTGTCGTCCAATTCGCTGTTTTTGTTGGCACATAGTTTTGTAACATATCAATCTTTCTTTGCAGAAAATATTACCATAGTTGGCAAAACAAAAGTTTTGTTCGAAAACATTGATGTAAATAAAGTGAACAAATTTTTATTGAGTTTCATCAGAATATTGTTTACTTACAATAATAATATCTGTGTGAAAAACATGTAGTAGTCGCATAATCATATAAACATGTGAATTTTAAAAATTATGTGGTTATTGTAATCACCTAAACACTGTAACAAATCAAATTACATTCCTAGATCCACTTTTCAACAGAATACACGTACAAATTGCATTTAGCATATTTGTTTCAAGCGCTAGAGTGCATCGTATTACTATATTCACACCTTCAGTATATTACACCAAGGACCAAGGTTGCTTTTGGTTTTTGTCCCTTTATTATTTGAGATAAAAATTGATTTTGATTTCATTGTATGCCACTCTTAGTATTTTTATGTTTTTTTAGCAGTACCTTTCCATATCATGTAGCATTTACTATGGTATAGATACGGTCAGTAGAGTATGGTTTGTTATTTTCAAAACCTAAATTATTAATATGTTGTGGGTACGCCAATAGACCTATGTTATGAAAATGAAGTGTATAATGAATATATAATGTTGATGAATAGGTTGCATCACAACCAAAGAGTTGGGAACAGTGATGCGTTCATTGGGGCAAAACCCAACAGAAGCGGAGCTACAAGACATGATAAACGAAGTGGATGCAGATGGGAACGGAACAATTGACTTCCCTGAATTCCTGAACCTAATGGCACGCAAAATGAAGGACACCGACTCAGAAGAAGAGCTCAAGGAGGCTTTCCGTGTCTTTGACAAGGACCAAAACGGCTTCATCTCAGCCGCTGAATTGCGCCATGTGATGACCAACCTTGGTGAAAAGCTTACTGATGAGGAAGTCGATGAGATGATCCGTGAAGCCGACGTCGATGGAGACGGTCAGATTAACTATGAGGAGTTTGTCAAGGTCATGATGGCTAAATGAATAAACAAACTTGTTGTTCTCTTGTTATGTTCTAGATTTGCCCAAAAGGAGAAACCTGACTTGTTTTGGAATATTTTTCCTCTTTTATCTATTATGATGGTTGTGTAAGATTTGTTGCAACATTCTGTTCCACCTAAATGTTCTTTGCTTCTCTTGTGAAGCATGCCCAACTGTATTGGTTTGAAGCTTCTGTCTGTAATCTTAGTTCGCCTTGTGTTTGCTGTTATTGCCAGTATAATTTTGTTTCTCTGATAGCGTTTGTTGCAACTACTAGGCTGTGCTTGCTTGCTTCTTTCTTGTGTACTGTGTGCTTTGACTGATGTCCTTTTACACAGTTTATAAAAAGCTTCCAATGAAGCGATGCATGTGCGTGGCTTTCAAAACATTTGCTGTTGGACATATGGAGTATAGAGTGTACTAAGCATGTCAGCTGAAGGCGGACTTTGGTGTTTAAGAGAGTACTGGATATGATGATAGATCTGCACTTTTTAAAGTTGACATAAAACGATGCACATACTTTGGAGCATAAACATAAAAAGAGTTTATAGACAGATGGACGTGCAGTTTCTTTTCCTGGAAAAAAAAGAGACTTAATGTCCTTGAAGGAGAGCTTCAGCTGAAAGCAGAATGCAGATTGATACGATATTTGGACCGCAGAGTTCAAACAGTTGTGTTTTTTTGACATTGATCATCTCCTAAACCAATATTTGATTACAAACGGTTTACTATTCTGTAATGGATGTAAATTACAATGCAGATGGATAGGTAGTTCGGTTCATACTAATTTCTTGGTGGGGGGCACAGTGCACGTCTGAATGATGTCCAAGAGATAATTTGTAATGCAGCTGATGCAGATTGTTTCTACTTTCTAGTTCTTGTACAACTTTCGTTTAAGAATCTTAGCATCAGCAAAAAAGACTGATATGTTGCAGCATGCAGCAGTAAAATAGTCATGTTACATTACATTAATATAATCTTGCATAAAATGTTAGCTAACCACAGAAGTTTCGTTCACTTCAAAACGAAGATCAAGTAACCAATCAAGTATAATGTATTCATCTAACTCGCATTTCAGCTCCAAAGAGAGAATAAAAAGAAAACCTGACTACCTCATTTTTTTACATGCTAGAAATCTACAGGTCGTGATATTTTTTCTTCTCTGTCATCCACATTACGGAAGGGTTTATGTGTACATGATCTAAAAGATAGTGTAAAGCGGTCAAAAACTGCCACCATTCTTTACTCTGACTTGATTTTTTCATCTTCATTTTGTTGTTCTTTGTTATTAGGTGGCTTGCTAAACGAATTGAACAGCCAAACTGCTAAAATAGCAGCCTGAAAAGGAGCAACCCAGTAAACTAGCAAATGTTCCCTTGTTAAATGGTCTCCTCTAGCGAATGCCCATCCAATCGCCTGTCCAAATAAACATTGCATATTTTATCACTTCTGTATAGGGTCTACATAAGAATGATCATGGTATATTACTATGCAAATATTGGAAGGGATAAGCAAAATATTTTATAGAATTTATCATCTCCACTAAGACTTATGATAACATAGAAACAATTTCTCATTGAAAACCGTATATAATTCTCAAATGTCAAAAAATAGAGTACTTACGGCAGCAGGATTCATTATTCCTCCAGTTAAATCAGATCCAAGAATATGAAGACTCGTCTTGGAAATGCTTGATATCCATGTTTTCATAAAGAAGCTTTTCGGATCTTTCTTCTTTAGTCCCAACGAAACCATTACGATCACAAATGTAAGCAATCCTTCTATTAATGCTCCATGAGATATATCTACATTTAAACTAGCTCCACTGCCTACTTGAGGAAATATCTTCCTAACTAACTTAACACCTATTATTGATCCGGCTATCTGAAATCAAGGTATTCGGCACAACTTCAGCTTTACCTTTATAACGGACCTTGATTACTAATTTTGTTAGAAAATTGTAACATCAAGAATTACTAACTACTTGACTATACCATGATAGCAATATCCAAGCTACAATGATATAAGTTGAAGTAGGGAGATCCACATAAATTGGAACATATTAATTATATCTTATGATAAGAGTCAGACACTTTAAACCTGATGTTGATTTTAGCTCTTGATCTAGACTTTTCATTGGGAGAGTTATACTTTAGAGTCTTAATTAAGGTTTAGATCAATTGAATGTTTTCCTAGTGTAAGGGGTTATAATAACACGTGAACATGACTATACTTGTTGGAGTATGACTTGAATCACATGTTTAACATATTTGCAAAAGAATAAATTTAAGCTATTTGCAACAAAGAAAAATATAATATAACCATTCAATAATCTTTGTGGGTTTTTCAAAGTGTTGATGCCAAATTTGTGTAATGCGAGTTTAGTGAAGCATAAAATAACTATTGAAATACAAGAAGGTGCTAGTGTGTGAAGGCCAGCTAATCCTTGTTGGCATTACGTGGCTTCACCTTTAGCTAATTAAGGATCCAGTCAACTCAATTACAGGTGAACAATAACTAACTTTTTTTTATACCCACGTAAATTGTACGTTCTTCTTAAACTGACCAGAGAACATACATCCAACCTACAATACATATTTTGAATAATTAGCAAAAAGATACACTTTTGTGTATTCAACACTTCCAGTGCATTTCACTGAGATCTCTATAATTAACGATTAGGTTTCCACTTTTAGTAATTAGTAATTACATTGTTGCAATTAAAGCTTAATAAATAATTCTGTACTACTTGAATGAGCAAACACTTCCCCAATGTCATTGAATGAGCAATATTTATCTAATACATAGGCTATATAGTTACCATATACATTGACACAATACAAGCATAGGCTATATAGTTACCACATACGTTACCATACGCATTGACACAATACAAGCATATAAAGGCTATATAGTTGACGTATACATTGACACAATACAAGCATGGTAAAATAAGTTGGATATCCATTAACAACCTATGTTATTTCTGTATCACAAAACAACAAATTCAAACGTATTCCACAGGCCGGGGGCATATGAATCGAAATTATAAAAGTAGGAAATACAATAAATAGTAAAGTTTGTAACATACCTGAGCAGGAATTCTACCAAAAGTTGTAAGCAGAAAATCACCGGAAAAAGCCAAAGGCAAGACATTTAAAGGATTATAAGTGGCACCATTGGATAAAATGCCAAGCCAAGCGAACATATACATATACAAAACAGACAGCGATGATTTAAGCGCTTCAGCTTCAGAAGTATGACCCATTTCTGAATACGAGTATACGAATAATTTGGAAAGGGCACCAGCCCATGCCCACATCACCGAAAGGCAAAAATCCCATGTTATTAGACCCATTTTCCCCATTTTCTTGAACGTGGGATGAGTCAAAATTGATCCCTTTTCTTTTGTTTGGAAAAAATAGTATATTTTTAGGATATGGGATTTTATATATTTTGATGGATAGAATAGAATGGCGAAAAATTGTACATTCAGGTTAAAGATAGCATACGAGCTAGGGTTTGCCTGATGAAGAAGTTGATGTCGGATGTGCAGTGCGTTTTATAAAAATATTTATGCACTAAAAAGTTTTCTCTCTATTCCAGTTATTTTACAACATAGATGCTATTCTTTTTCTCAAACCTTTATCCACCATCATGCTCTTTTATTATTCGTTTCAAAAAATATATATTAATTTTCTTCTTCATGGGGTTACCTTACTGATAGATGTGTGGTCTAGCAATTTACAATAAATGATAAAATATGCAGCTGTGCCGTGTAGTTACTTTAATCAATATTCGACGTTATATTAGCTGAAGGGACTTGCTGACATTTTTATGCATTCAACCGTTGCCTCGTATTAAATCTAAGCTTAATGCATGCTCTTTCGGTGGTCTTAATCATCAGATCATTAAATATAACCATGCATATAGAAATCAACGAAAATTGAAGCTTATTTTGTTAAGTCGCACCAGAGATTCACTCATGGACGCCGTAAGCTGTAAAACTTTAGGCAGTGTATGGAATACAACACTACAAGAATAGCTTGAAATACCGACAATCCTTGACGACGGCTTCCGACGGTCCAAGTGCGACGATTTCCGACGGCTTTCGATTGTCTGTCGTCGATCGTCGGAAGCCGTCGGAGATTCACGTTATTCAAGGCCCGACCGAGACATTTCTTCCTCATTCCAGCTGAACGAAAAAAGATTTTAGAAATCCCTAAAACCCATTTCAAGCTTTCAAACCTCAAATTCAAGTTTCCAAATCTTGCACGGCTCCTTAATGACTCTCTATTATTTTCAATCTAGGTTATAATATCTAATTTTAGCGAAAAACCTAAGTTTTAACCTAAATTTAGATTTGCCTAATTTGATAAATTAGGGCTGATTGATGATTCCAATTGTTTCTAATAGCCTAATGATGGTTTATAATATCTCATGGAATACATATTTCATTTGACCGGTAGCCACCATTTCCATTGGAGGAGCAAAGTATTTTATTTCCTTTACTGATGAACATTGGGTGCTTGACTCAGAGGCTTCGTTCCACATGATCCAAATATAGATTACTTTAGCTATTTGTTAGAAAGAAGGGAAGTGTAATTTTTATGGAAAATAATACTTGCTATAGAGCCATTGGAGAGGGTAGTGGATTCACATGTTTGATAGAATGATCCGTACTTTGCAGATGTTCGTTATATTCTAAGTTTTAGGAAGTCATTGATCTCTTTGGGGTTATTGGCATCCTTGGGATGTATATTGACTTTAAAGAAGGATAGTTTGAGGGATTATAGAGGTGCACTAGTTTCGATGAAAGGAGATGTGTTCTAGAATTTATATATGCTGAAGGGAACCTTAATGCTAGGGGAGTCTTATGTTGGAGTAGATAGTTCTCGTGCTTTGGATACCACCAAATCTTGACATCTTAGATTGTGTCATATTTTGAAGAAGGGCTTAGAGTTTCTCCGCAGATGGAAGATGATCAATAGAGAAAGCTTTGATAAGTTAGATTTCCGCTAGGAATGTGTTTTAGAAATGCATACGAAGATATCCTTTTGAGTCGGACTTCAAAGATCAAAGAGAGTACTTGATTATATGCATATGGATGACTGGGGATTAGTAGCTACCATTTCCATTGGGTGAACGAATTATTTTATTTCCTTCATTTATAAATTTTCTTGGAAGGTTTGAGAGAATGTGATGAATGCCAAATCAGGATGTTTTGAGAAATTTAAGTCTTGGAAGGTATTAGTTGAGAACCAATCTGGTTGCAAGTTGAAGGTGCCTAGATCTTATGATGACGGTGAGTTTTAGTTTAGGGAGTTCCTCGAATTTTGTAAGTAGCATGGTATTCATAGACATTTCACTACACCACCTAACCCACAATCCAATGGGGCTGCTGAGACGATGAATCAGCTCAACTTGAGAAGACTCGCCGGTTGAGATTGACCGAGGGTTTATCCAATAGCTTTTGGGCTGAGGCTTTGTCGACTTCAACACATATTATAAATCGAATTCTATGCTCATCCATAAATGAGAAAGTTCTAAATGAAAAGTGGAGAAGTAAAGTGGTATGTCATGGTTATTTTGTAATTTTTTGTTATCATTATATGTGCACCATACAAGTGATGAAAAGTTGAAAGCTAGAGCACACAAGGGAATATTTGTGGGATACATAGATGGAGTCAAAGGGTATCGCATTTGGAACCCTGTTGATCGGAAAATTGTGTATTCCAAACATGTTGCATTCAATAAATCTGCAATTTTCAAGTCTAAGGAAGAGTTACCTACCACATCAGTGGATTCTGATAGGTCTAAGGAGATGGAAGTAGTTCATACATCTTAACCTAGTAGTAGAGTTATAGTCGTTGTTGATATAAGTGAAGATGTAGTTGATGAGACATCATAGAGTAGTCCACGTGTGCTGTTCGTCGACGAAATTCTATCGGTTTAGAAAACCGTCGAACGAATTTAAATTAAAAATAACCGCAAGCGCACGGTGTACGAATGTGGCACGTGGCGAATACGGGTCGATCCGCAGGGAATTGATGATTTTAAAATTCTATTCAATCAATTTATACCAAAGTCGAGAGTGAATAGCTAGAAATGTAAGAAACTAACAAAAACTAGCAAAAGAAAAATAGATAAAAATATGAGAGTTAAATGACAATTTAGAGATAAATCCAATCTTTAGATCATATAATTCAACAATTAATGAAATTATGATCTCTTTTTTGGTCATAAGTGAGTTTAAATGATGTGTTTATCATAAGTAAGGCTCATTTGTGCAATTAATTAGCTCAACATAAGCCATCAAGCTTTAACGCAACCTTTAAATCACTTACTAACTCTCATGAAAATGACAACAAAGTTGCAAATGAAATCTATTTTAAGTATGGCCTATTAACTATTAATTAGAAATATAGACCATCAAATTTGAATTTCAAATCACTTTCTTATGCCATAATCATATTTTGATAAAGAGGCATTTGTGTTAGTGATTGTTTAAGCATAGCCTATTTGGTGTAAACAATGTAGGCTATCAAATTCAAAACAAAAACAACAAATTAAACCACTTCAAGCATTATCATTAAGCACAAAAAGAGAACTATAATTATCAAAATGTTGAAGCTACATGATTAGAGGCTTCATTACCCCTAAATTGAAGGGATTAGCCTCTCATATTTGTTATCAAAACAACAAATATAGCTTGCAACATGAAGGAAAAAGAAAAGGAAAAAGAGAGCAAAGTAAAGAAAGAAAAAAAAAACTATTCCACTTGCATGAAAAATAAATCTACACTACTAACATGAAAGTAAATAAACAAAAGAAGCATGTAAAAGAAAGAGAGCACTAATTAACATTGCATAAAAAAATGAAAGTCACATGAAGTAAAATTGGCTAAGTAGCCATGAAAAGAAAAGAGGAGCTTTCTTTTATTTTGAGCCTAAAACTAATGAAGAGGAAGAGCTTACATAAAACATATGGGTATTTATACATGTATGAAACTCTAATTCATATTTTTGCGGAATGTCCAAAATGCCCTTGAGGTAACGTGGCCACCAAGTAATCATTAGCATGTCATAATCCCCATTTAAATGTACATGAAGCCATTAATTCCATAAGCATGTGCATTAGCCTCAAATTTGTACATTAAGGTGGTTGGTAGGTGGGGTCCTCCATGATCTTCACTTGGAATTATTTCCATCTTTATTCCTTTGTGTTCTTTTTGTGCATACATATCTTCTTCATGAAACAAATTGTAATTGAAATAAAATTCCTACAAAATAGTATGGAAATTTCTAATTAATTTTTCTTAAAGAAATATATACATACAAATGACCGTTTTGACCCTATATGAAGATGGATATGTGACAATTTGAAATTAATATGGATTTTGGTTAAAACAAGTTAAAATACCCAATATGATCATTTATTTAATTTAAATATAGATTAAATACAGTGTTAAAAATATGGACGTTTACGTGCACATCAAATACCCCCACACTTATCTTTTTATTCATCCTCGAATAAACTAAAACTAAGATAAATCCATTTTCATAGGGAGCACGATTGTATTGAGCGTATGCAACAAGCCGTTAACCTCTAGGTGTCCCTAGTAGGACGAGTGTTGTCTCGTGAGGGTTTTTAGCTGATACTACCCACAAAATCCAAATGCAGGATAAAAATGTTTACAAAATGCAAGATTTATTTATAAAAAGATGAATGCGAGTTTTTGAAAATATTTACAAATGAAAGATTTACTTTTAAATTGACACAAATAAGTTAAATATAGATTTTGGTCATTATCTTGAAATTTAAGTTATTTACTCGTCAATATTCCCAATAAAAACGAAGTTATCATAACAAATAGACTATAGTTTACCTCGTTGTTTTGGTTAATAACATAGTGTAACTATGAAATGAATAGTTGATTATCAAAGTTTATCACAGTGGTATTTTCATTTCTTTTCAATAACAAATCAAATCAAATAAGTAAAAATAGTGCTAGGATTTCAATTGCTTGCTCTCTCATTATTTGCAAGAAAAATTACACACCTAGCTAAGGTAAACTGAGGCTCGATATGTCACCCATGCACTGCCTTTCGGGCTTATGTGAGGGGAGTACAGAGCATGGAGAGTGCACACACTTTCGTGCATACACCTATCGTCCGTAGGTGGTTTTCATTAAGTCCGTTTTTTTACATGTGTTCATACATGCATAACCGTGAGGACTTTTAAATGAGTATGAAAGCACAAAATCAAGGATTCTAAGTAATTCACCCATGTATAACCGTGAGGACTTTTAAATGAGAGTGAATACTTGGGTGTTATTATTTTTTATTTTTTTATTTTTTATATTTTTTTAAGAGAGAGAGAGTTTTGCAAAATCATCTTAGCACCATTTAACTTAGAAGACCAAAAAAATGTTATATCCTTTGCTTTAAATCAACCACTTTTTAAAACAAAGATTTTCAATTAAGATGTACTTCATTATTAACACGTATGAATCTTCCTATATACTAGTTAAACCATTATTATTTGTAATCAAACTTCATTTTTATTTTTCTTAAGACAAATAAATTTTCAAAAATTTCAATTTAATAAACCAAAACCATATATTTATCTTATAGTGTTTCTTTTAAAACTATATCAAAAGAAAATTTGTTTTTGAGATTTTAAAGCAAAAACAAACCATGAAAAGAAAAAAAATGAAGACGAGTCTCCCTCCACACTTGATTTTGACTATGTCCCCACAGTCAACCCAAGTAGAAGAAGAAAATAAAAATAAAAATCTTATATTTACATGAAAGATTATTATTTACAAGAGATGAGAAAGTATACAGTCAAAAAGTAAATGAAAGGGTCTTTTAAAGACCGATTCATTTGTCTCGTCAAATGTGTGAGACACAGCTTGAGCACGAAAAACCAAATCGTAAAAGATTTCAAAGTTGAATGTGGATTTGGAAAACAAAAGTCATTTTATTAAAAATCGTACGAGTTGTTTTCGATGATTTTTGGGTTAGATAGAAAAATTGGTTGAAGTTCAATTTCTTCCAAATTATCGATTTCAGAATCAAAATGGTGATCGAAATTTTCCCCTTTAGAATTCAACAACTCATTTTCAAAAAGTCCATAAAACTCATGTTCGTTAAATTTGTCTTCCTTTGTTGGATTATCAACAACTTCATTGCCTATCTCAAGTTCAAAAATCCAAAGTTGTTGTATTCAAATTTTCGAAATTGAAAAATGGAAGATCGAATTTTAAATTTGGTTCCATACCCTCAAAAGATTTGAAATCCAACTCAATTACCATGTTTTCAACAACTTCATTAAGATTGTTATTTTCAATTTCAAAAGTTGTTATTTGATAATCATCGATTTGGGTAAAAGATGAATTATCACTCAACTCATCACACGTTAGGATTTGGTTTTTTTTCACGTTGTTTCATATATATTTCAAACAACAAACTTGTGTGATCATCGTAAATTTCGTTCATTTGTTCAACAAAATCCAACTTATAATTATTGACTTGAGAATTTTCGATTTGGATTTGTTCAAAACAAAAATTTTCACTCGTAACGTGGTTAAGATTATTTCCATTGCCAAATTCGTTTGAAAAGTTGTTCCCATTTTTATGTTGAGTTTGAAATTCATTTTGGAGTTCGAAATTGAATTGACATGGGTTATAATGGAAACCGTTTGAATTTTGAATTAAATTCAAATTTTGAAATCCTTGACTCGAGTTATTACACAAATATGAATTACACAAATCATTTATCATTTGATTTTGTTGTGTAGAGGTTTCAAGTAAAGACGAAGTGCTATTTTCAAGATTTGAGGGTTGCTCGTTATTTTGAAAATTTTGTGGTTCAAAATTTGAATCGTTTAAACAATAGTTGGTGTTAAAATATCCATACGAATTTGGAGTGAAATCGTGTGGATTGTATTGATTTTCACAACTATTGTAAAATTCACGTAAGTGGGGAAACTCGGACATTTTCAAGAATGTTTTTGTTTTTTTATAAAGGAAAAAATATTTACAAATAAAATTTATTTTTCAAAAGGAAAATTGATTTTTGTTTTGTTTTTTATTTTTCCAATTTTTTTTTTTTGTTTTTTGAAAAGATTTTACATTTTTTTTGGCTTTTGATTTTCTAAAAAAAACTAAGCAATTTTTTTTGATTTTTAGAGTTTTGATTTGAAAATTTTCAAAGGAAAAGGAAAAAAAGACTAAGTTAAGAAATATCTATAATTTTTTTTAGTTTTGGATTTTGATTTTTTTTTTAAAATATGAATGAACTAATGCAACGAAATGAATGCAGTAGTTAATTACAAATGATTTATCCTAAGTTAACCCAAAATTGTGCACTCACACATTGTCTTAGATAAACAAGATAGTTCTCAGCCAGATAACGGAAAAGATTTATCGGTGCACCACGAATCACCGTAGCAATGCAGCCGAAGGTTTAAGTACCTTCAGAGAAACAATTTAGTATAATATTTACGAACCACGGTAATATTTATAACTGATAATTGCTCTGCCGTAGCTTAGACACCAAGAAATTAAATTTTTCAAAAAAGACAAATTATCAATATACAATTAAGAGTTATCGATGTCTAACTGTTATTATTAATCAAAATTCTAGGATGAAATGCAAAGCAGCAATTAAACGTGTATTAACAATGCAACTACAATGAAATTTGTTTTTTTATTTTGAATTTTTTTTATATAAATGCAAATACAAACAATCAACAATGCAATCAAACAAAACTAAAGATGAAAGCAACAATTTTTTTATATATATAAGCAAGCTAACAATTTATTTTTGACACGTAAAGCATGCGAATGATTCTTCGTTATCTGCTTCTGCAACCTGAAAATAAAACAAGATATATAAAAAAAAATTGTATATGTTTATCAAAGAAGAAAACAAAGAAAGTAAAGAAAAACCAAACAAATGAAAACCAAAACTAATTTTTTTTATATATATACAATTTTTTTAAAAGAAGGAAACTAAAAAAACTAAACAAACTTGTGAAAACAAAACAAAATGAAAACCGAAACTAGTGAGAAACTAATCAAACTTGTTTTTTTTTGGATAAAATAAAATAAAACTCAAATTAACCAAATAAAACACTTAAGCCCACACTAACCGGCCCACTTTAGAAAATCAATTACGCATCAAAGTTCACTCTCCATGTTCTCCGGTAAAAACAAAATATCAATTCAGGAAATACAGAAAGAAGAAAAAAATGAAATCGCAACATCGAAAATTGAGGTTCCCAGTTTGTCGATTGAGGTTCGCAGTTTGGGGTTTCGGGTGGATGGATTTCGAGAGGGGAGGTCGTTTGATTCTTTTTTTTTTGAGTGTTGTCTGTCATCGACGGCGAAGTGTGGTTGAGGTTGCGGAGGCGCGATGGTGTTGCTCGTAATTTGTTTCAGTGAAGAAAAGGCACGGGGAAGAGGGGAGTTGCGTGAAGCCGCAGGGCAATTGTAGGCGATTTGGGGAAGGTTCTGGTGATTGTTAAAGTCACAAAGTTGAATTGGTGGTCGCTTTGGCCGAGGTGTTAATTTTGGGTTACGATTTGAAGTGGGGTAGCGGTTGAGGGTCACAGGTTCGATTGCCGTTGTTGAGGAGTATGCAGGAGTTGATTCGATTGGATGGTTGTATCGATTTGGGAATTGGAAGTGGTTCGATTCGTGGTGGAGATTGTCGGTTGCTATGGGTTGTCAGTGAGGAAGTTGCGATAGTCTTGTGTTTCAGTAAGCTTTTGTTCGAGGATGTTGCGGCAGCTTCGAGTTGAACTGGCGATGACTGGGGAAGTATGGAAAGCAGGTGTCGATTGTGTGATGGGTGGTGGAATGTTAGTGTCGATGGTCAGAGGGGGTAAGGCCAGAGCATGGAGGCAGTGGTGAGTGACAATGGTTTTGATGCTATTGGGGTTCACGGTGATTGTGACTGTGCCTTTTGCTTTGAACTTGAGTTAAAACTTCTTGCTTTTTTTTCTTTGAAGTGGCCATTTCAGGTGAAATGCAGGTTGAAATGAGTGATGTGAGGAGGAAGTGGCAAGGTAGTTGTGTTATCCTGAGGCAGAAATGAGAGTAGCAGATTATGGTATGGTTGGAGTAGTGGTGAATGTTGTGGTGGTCGTTGTTTTGAGAGGGGATGGGCTTGCTGGTTTTGGTTGTTAAGGTAGTGGCACGCCGATGTTGGTTGATGATTTTAGATAAGGTGTATAGGAATGGTGCAGAACAAAAGAAGTGGCGATGAAGGAGCAGTATTTGGGTGAGGTGTGGTTGAGTGGCTGGAATTTTGGTGAGGGGAAGGGGAATGTTGAAGACTGTTGTAATGGCAGATTAGAGGAGGGTAGTTGTGGTAGTCGATTGGAGAGGATGGTTGGCAGTATTTAATGACAATGTGGTTGGAGTGTGCAACAGAGACAGACAGGAAATTTTATGGTGGAACAGCAGTTTGGTTTGATAGAGAAGAGTTTGGTTTGAAACAGAGAAGAGAATGGTTTGAAACAGTTTTGTGATAGAGAGGAAACACTGTGCACAGAGGCAATGCAACAGAGGTCTGTGGACTGTAGAAATGCAATGTAAAATAGAAATGCAATATAAATGAAATGCAATGTAAATTTGGAGAAATGTTTGTGGAGTTTTTTTTATTTTTTTTTATCAAATGCAAAATGCAACTAGAACTAGAAAACAACACACAAACACAATATAAACAATAATCACACAACACAAATATTTTTTTTAATGCAATCAAACACGCAAAATAAAACACACAAAAATCAAATAAAAATAATTCGAAGAATAGAAAAATTAAAATCAAGACAATTCGCCGCAACGTCTCCAAAAACTTGTTCATCAACGAAATTCTATCGGTTTAGAAAACCGTCGAATGAATTTAAATTAAAAATAAGCGCATGGTGTACGAATGTAGCACGTGGCAAATATGGGTCGATCCGTAGGAAATTGATGATTTTAAAATTCTATTCAATCAAATTATACCGAAGTCGAGAGTGAATAGCTAGAAATGTAAGAAACTAACAAAAACTAGCAAAAGAAAAATAGATAAAAATATGAGAGTTAAATGAAAATTTAGAGATAAATCCACTCTTTAGATCATATAATTCAATAATTAACTAAATTATGATCTCTTTTTTGGTCATAAGTGAGTTTAAATGATGTGTTTATCATAAGTATGGCTCATTTTTGCTATTAATTAGCTCAACATAAGCCATCAAACTATAACACAACCTTTATACCACTTACCAACTCTCATGAAAATGACAACAAAGTTGCAAATGAAATCTATTTTAAGTATGACCTATTAACTATTAATTAGAAATATAGACCATCAAATTTGAATTTCAAATCACTTTCTTATGCCATAATCATACTTTAATGAAGAGGCATTTGTGTTAGTAATTGTTTAAGCATAGCCTATTTGGTGTCAACAATATAGGCTATCAAATTCAAAACAAAAACAACAAATTAAACCACTTCAAGCATTGTCATTAAGCACAAAAAGAGAGCGATAATTATCAAAATGTTGAAGCTACATGATTAGAGACTTCATTACCCCTAAATTGAAGGGATTAGCCTCTCATATTTGTTATCAAAACAACAAATATAGCTTGCAACATGAAAGAAAAAGAAAATGAAAAAGAGAGCAAAGTAAAGAAAAGAAAAAAAAACTATTTACTTGCATGAAAAATAAATCTACACTACTAACATGAAAGTAAATAAACAAAAGAAGCATGTAAAAGAAAGAGAGCACTAATTAACATTGCATAAAAAAATGAAAGTTGCATGAAGTAAAAATGGCTAAGTAGTCATGAAAAGAAAAGATGAGCTTTCTTTTATTTTGAGCCTAAAACTAATGAAGAGGAAGAGATTACATGAAACATATGGGTATTTATACATGTATGAAACCCTAATTCATATTTTTGAGGAATGCCCAAAATGCCCTTGAGGTAGTGTGGCCACCAAGTAATCATTAGCATGTCATAATCCCCATTTAAATGTACATGAAGCCATTAATTCCATAAGCATGTGCATTAGCCTCAAATTTGTACATTAAGGTGGTTGGTAGGTGGGGTCCTCCATGATCTTCACTTGGAATTATTTCCATCTTCATTCCTTTGTGTTCTTTTTCTGCATACATATCTTCTTCATGAAACAACTTGTAATCGAAATCAAATTCCTACAAAATAGTATGGAAATTTCTAACTATTTTTTCTTAAAGAAATATATGCACATAAATGACCGTTTTGTCCCTATATGAAGATGGATATGTGACAATTTGAAATTAATTTGGATTTTGGTTAAAACAAGTTAAAATACCCAATATGATCATTTATTTAATTTAAATATATTAAATATGGTGGTAAAAATATGCACATTTACGTGCACATCATGTGCCTTCTACTAGTGTTGGTGATGTGCATGAACTAGCAGAAGTTTAGTTCAAGGTGAAGCTGAAAAGAGTTTCGACGATGTTATACTAACTCGAGCAAGCTGTAGGACTATTAGGTCATTCGAAAGATATGAAGATCGATAGTATGCAAGCCTCAACCATGATGATCAGTTTGATTATGTTGTATATGTGGTTCATGATGAACCATTTGACTTGAAGAAGCCATGAAGTCGAGTGACTGCTCAAGGTGGGTTTGCTCTATGGAGAAGGAGTTATAGTTTTTGAAGCAAAACAAAACTTAGGTACCACCTCTTTAGGGAATCCAAGTCATAGGTCGCGAGTTGGTGTTCATGGTGAAGGATGATGTGAGATACAAGGCTAGATTAGTTGCAAAAGGGTTCACAAATAAAGGGAATGAAATATCATGATATTTTCTCCTGTAGCGGGACATACCTCCATCCAAATTTCACTTTCCATAATTGCTACTCAGGACTTGGAGTTGTGATGTGAAAACCGCTTTCTTGCATAGTGACATGAGGAGACTATTTACATGAAGCAACCAAAAGAATTTATTATGAGTGGGAAAGAAGATTGGGTTTGCAATTTAATAAAGTCTCTTTATGGACTCAACCAGTCGCCTAGACAGTAGTTCAAGAGGTTTTATTCCTTTGTACTTTCACTTGGTTTTGATGGTAGTATGATGCGTGTCATTATTTTAAGCAATTAAAGATTGGTAATTGGGTGTATTTCCTTTTGCTTATGGATGATATGCTAATTGCTTCCATGGGTAAAGCTGAAATCGATGGATTGAAGTTGAAGCTAAGGCAGAGTTCGAGATGAAAGACCTTAGGGAAGAAAAGAAGAGTATGGGTATGGATATCCAAAGACATCGAAAGCCTAGACTTTTAGGACTTACTCAAAAAGAATATATTCGAAAGGTGCTTACTCGGTTTAGTATAAAAGGAGCAAAGGCAGTTGGTACACCTATGCCTTTGCCTATACAGCTTTCAAGTAATGGCCCTTCGATCTCCGAAAAGGACAAGGCATACATTGAAAATGTCATATGCGAGCGCAGTTGGTAGCTTAATTTATGCTATGGTTCACATTAGGCCTGACATTGCACAAATTTGTGGATTGGTTAGTAGATATATGAAAATCCAAAATAAGACACACTAGAAGATGGTGAAGTATATTTTTAGATATCTTAGACGAACTCCAAATCATGAACTTGTTTTTGATGGTAGAGATAGAAATTTCAACTTGGTTGGATGTTGTGATTCTGACTATGTCGGGGATAGAGATTGAAGAAAGTCAACATCAGGTTATGTGTTCACTCTTGGAGGGACAACTATTAGTTGGAGAGAGAGATTACAAACAATAGTTGTCTTGTCTACTAATGAGGCAGAGCTGATAGTTTCCATTGAAGCAGCTAAGGATGGACTCTACTTGAAGCGGTTAATGTGTAATTTGGGCTCTGTATATGATGGGTTTGTGGCGAGTTGTGATAATCAAAATGGAATTCACTTAGCTGAAAATCTGGCTTTGATTGGAGAACGAAGCGAGAGAGTCCTTTCATGTCCCGATGAATGAAGAGAAGTTAGTTTGTCTTCAAATGGTTTTGTACGGAGGAAAATGCAGCAGAAATGTTTACCAAGTCCTTAGCTGCTGCAAAGTTTGAGTATTTCTCAAGCTTGATCAGTTCATTGTGGTGCTAAGTGCTAGGTGCCACATGTTGACACATGAAGAGACTGAGTTGGTGGATATAGATATTTATTGTCATTGTGGAGATTGATAGGTCCTACATGGAGATGGTACTTTCAACACTTTATTGGTTGGATATGGTCTTACCGGAGTTCGTTGACAAAGTGCAATAGGTAGTAACCATGCCGAAGCTCTCATTGGAATAGTGTCCACGATGTCTTTCTTGAGAATTTCTTGGAGTATGAGGATATATGTGGAGCCGGTAGACTTGCTTGAAAATATAGTATCAATGTGGAGATTATTAGATTTCGGTGATATATTTTCATATTAAAGAAGATTTGAGAGACGTTTGAGTTAAGGTGGAATCATGACCCAATTTTTTTTTGATGCATTAAAGAAGATAATAAATTATCTAAATGAGAAGAAGTTATTTTGAAAGATTGAAGTAATTAATCAATTTTTCAACCAACTGATTAAAGAATGAATTTTATTAGGCTCATGCAAATTAGATAAAACTGGAAAAATTAAATGAATAAACGATTCCATATGAATAAGAGAATTGATGAGATATTGATTTATTACCATAAATTAATAACTTCAACCCTAAGTAATAATCTCCATAAATTAATAAAAGAGAAAAATAAGCACAAGGACAAACTTTGAGAAAAATTTAGGATGAAGGACAATAAGTTTTTTTTGGTTAAAAGACGATGCTAATTATAACTATCATTCTGTATAGTGTAAATTGAATATAATGCTAGTTTCAACTAGCATTTTGTATAGTATAAAAATTGTTGATAATGCTAATTATAACTAGTATTCTATCATTCACTACAAAATTAAAACATGATTTCCTTCGTTCTAATTTTTTTCAAAAGTTTGTCATTCTTCCTAATTCTTTCAAATATCTTCTCTCCTCAATGGTATGTAGACTATCTCGCAATAGTAGAACCATTATAAATTTTGTGGTTGGTTTTCCTTTTTGTTTGTGCTTTTGAAGTATGTTACTGCTTATTTTGGGATATTAGTTTTCTGTTTGTTTTATATTATCATTTACAAAATCCTACTATTTTTGATTAGGGCATTTAATCCAAATTTCCTCAATAAAAAGGATGTTGATGATGGTCAAGTTCGTAGGTTTTGAATAGTTGTGTTTTGTATTAAACTGAACATCACTTTGATCCTTAGTGGATTGAAATGTTTTAGATAGAGCTATCAATGAGTACTTGAAAAATCCAAAATCCGTCTGTATCTTTATCCGAAATACTGAAAGTTACCCATCTTTAAGTCTTAAACTGCTTGATTGGACTGGTAATTTGGTACAAATCCATTTGGAAGTTGTTTGCTAGGACTCTTTTTAGTTGTCCGTAAAGTAACTTTATACAGATTACAGACTGCTGAATATATATATATATATATATATATAATCAAAACATTTACGAATGTGTTTTAAGGTTTTTATTCTAATAAATAATATTTGAAAATCACTAAATTAAACATGTATTTGGTAACACTATAAACACCTGAAAATACAAAATCGAAAAAGAACTCAAATGAATTCAAAAATAAAATAAAAATTTAAAATACTACGAGTCCTGCACGTCATTCATTATTGTTCGTTATTTCTCAGACATTAACCCTTGTGTCCATGAAGTTTGGGGATAATTACATAGTACATACTTCGGACAGTTTAGCAAATGAATTTTAATACAAAACAATTGTCAAATCCATAAACCAGTATAAATTTATAATTAATGATCACAAAAGAATTGAATTATACACATTTATGTTTTCATAGATCACATATACAACGGTGTATGAATCAACGAAACAAGGATTTAGCAAACATGGTATGTAACTAAAAGCACGATTAGCATAAGGAGATAAGAAATTCCTTGATCAATTGCCTTGCCATCACTTGTTGAAGGCGATGGTGCCATCGCTTGTCGCCCATGGCCATGAGCTACTTCCATAGAGCCGGAGAAGATGAAGAAAGCAGTGAAGAGTATCGCTAACACTTTAGTGCTAACCATTTTATTTCAATTTTCTGAGTTGATGTTCAATAAGCCGCAAGCTAAGTGCAGTTACAGATGGAGAAGTAGAAATAGTTAGAAAATTAAACAGTCGGCGCCTTCAATTTTAGAAAGCCCTAATTATTGAGGAACGAATTAAAAAGGACAAAGCCATTTTTCTCAAAGGACCGGTCGAACAGCATAAAGGAGATTGAGGAGGAAATCTATTTACACCGTGTTGTTGGGCCGGCTATATTATTTTTGTGCTCTAGTATATATTCCAATTAGGGTTTTTATTTTAAATTGTTTTTAAATTGTGTATTTTTTTCCTTTAAACAAATGTATTTTCTAGTCGTGTGACTAGGGGACGAGCTATAGTGGTGTAGTTCGAGAATTCGCAACTCAGTGGCTGAGTTGTGGCGGGATTTTGAGCGTAGAGTTAAGGCTAGTCGATAGCGGGTGTCGCGAGTTTACGTGTGTAAGCGTCTAACTGTTTAATTTCCAGTAGAAACCTTGGAGGAAACACATATGCAGGGTTATGCCGAAGCTGGGTAAATTTTGTGTTTTTCTATTTCTGCATTTTTATTATTCTACTATTATCTGTGCTGCTGACTTATTATCTGTGCTGAAATTATTTTATATACTTTCGCAATAAATTTTTATAATTTATAGTGCCACCCTATTCACCCCCCTCTAGGGTGAAATCGATCATACAATAACATCCTCCATTGTAAAATCCATCTAAATATAAACTAAAAAAATTAGATTTTATTATTATAGAAATTCAATTACTATTGGTTCACAAATTGATTTCTTACCCTTAACTTCTATGAATGTGGTTGTTATGTCATATCATCCAGTAATGGATATAGAAACGGCTTTTCGATTCAAAAATACCTCTTTTAAAATGTTTGTTCTTTGGAATTATTTCCAAAAAAAATAGTTTCAATCGACCAGTTACTAAATTACAGTGTTGTTTTCATACTAATTAGTGCACATTTTGAAAATGATAGAATATACAAAAACTTATTAGCCAATCCTGCACACCATATATAAGGTAATAAATTACATGGATTGACAATACAAAAACTACTGAATTGATTTAGGGAATATATTCATATTAACCCAGATAAAAGAAAAAAATTGCCGAACCAACGGCAAACCTTTTCAAAAAAGATCTGTTTTGCAAGAGGGGTGAGGGACAGAGTAACAATTGGTAGAACAATGGAAACCTTAGGTTCGTCTTGAGAGTTTTCATCAACCCCTGGATCGTTTCTGATAAGTAAATATTTTCACAACAATGTTGAAATTTGGCTTAAGAGCCATATTATTGGAAATTTAGTTCAATAATTCAATAATTAACCGAAACTAGTTATCAATTTAAAAGGTTTTCTCACATTTTCTTTTTGTATGCTGGAAAATAACGATGAAAACTTATTTCAATATCAGGGAGAAGCGGATATATTTTATTTTGTAAGAAATAAAAATTTTCAATTTTTTCGTATCATTCTGCACTAGCAAACATTAAAAATAATAAGAAAAAACAGTGATAAAAAACCATGAAAATTTGGTCAAAGATCATAGAATGACTCTATCATTTCCAAATAGAAAGCAAAAATAAACTATACATTCCTTGATGTTGAAAGTTTTAGCATTGTTATACAAATACAAGAATGTTGAAGAACAGATAAAAACAATTTGTTACCATAATTATGCTCAAATGTAAGAAAAAGACACATCATTTATAGATAACCATTACGATTATTAACGATCAAAACCGGTACCTTCAAAACCGCTCGTAACCAGTATCACAAAACCGCTAAGCGGAGCCTTAAAGGTTTATATTTTGATAAGTAATATTTAAAAACCACTAAATCAAATATATTTTTCATAACGCTGTAAGCACCTCAAAATATAAAATTGTAAAAAAAAAGTTGAAATGAAATTCAAAACAAGACATTTTTTCATAATACTACAAGTCCCGCGTGCCATTCATGGTTGTTCGCTATTCCTGTCAATTAACCCTTGTGTCTATGAAGTTTGGGGATAATTACATAGTACATATTTCGGACAGTTTAGCAAATAAAATTTAACACAAAACAATTGTCAAATCCAAAAACCAGTATAAATTTATAATTAATGATTACAAAAGAATTGAATTATATACATTTAGTTTTTCATAGATCGCATATACAGCGGTGTATGAATCAATGAAAAAAAATATTTAGCGAACAAGATATGTAACTAAAAGCGCGATTAGCATAAGGAGATAAGCAATTCCTTGATCAATTGCCTTGCCATCACTTGTTGAAGGCGATGGTGCCATCGCTTGTTGCCCATGGCCATGAGCTACTTCCATAGAGCCGGAGAAGATGAAGAAAGTAGTGAAGAATATTACTAACACTTTAGTGCTAACCATTTTATTTCAATTTTATGAGTTGATATTTAATAAGCCGCAAGCTAAGTGCAGTTATAAATAGAGAAGTAGAAATAATTAGAAGATTAATTTTAATACGAGATATTTTCATAGTTTAAACTGCGTGGCTTTTGTAAGCAGATTCTTTATATATTAAATATTAGTAAATTGATGCATAATTGACTACGTTATTTTGTTTAACGAAGAATGTAGATGTTCCAATTATTTCCATATGAATGCATAATTATTACAAAACTGTTACAAAATAAAGAGAATGGAAGCCATTAGAGAGAGGGGCAAAAGATATGTTACCCATTCTTGAGAATTAGACATATATTTACATTACATAGTCTCCTTTATATAAAGCCTTCAGAGAAAATGATTTAACCTATTCCACGATGTGGGACTAAACAAAAGATTATAAAAGCATATTCATTTTATGATTTACATATATTGTAACACTCCCCCTTGAATATGCGTCTTCAAAATTTTGAATGCTCTGATAACTTGAAATTTTCCATTTCGAAACATGTATGATGATTGCTCCCTCTCATTATTATCTTGCTTGCATTTATCGATTCGGTCGATATAGATATTGTTTGTTGCCTCATTAAAAACCTCTGTTAGGAAAAACCCAGTGGGAAAAAACCGTGAACGAGGAAAAGAGTGCAACTTGTAAAATCATATTAAAAATGACATTCTTTCTAAAGGGTTTGATACTTCAGGATCAAAACAATGCCTCATCAAAACCTTACTAAGAAAAACCCAATGGGAAAAATCTTAGTGAAGGAAAAAGAGTACAATGACATATTTTATTTTCTTATTTCTTTAAATGAAGCTTGATACTTCTGGATCAAACTAATGCCTCATTAAAACCTTACTAAGTAAAACCCTAGAAAAATCTTAGTGAAGGAAAAAGAGTACAACATAGTATGTCATATTTCAATAATTTACTGCATCAAATGAGTTTGATACTTCTGGATCAATTTAATACTTCATTAAAACCTTACAAAGGAAAACCCGATGTGAAAAGCCTTAGTCAAGGATAAAAATACAATTTAACTTAAATAACATATTTGAGATGTTATTTCTTGAAAAGACGTTTGATTCTTCTAGATCAAGTCAATGCCTCGTTAAAACCTTAGTTAGAAAAACCCAGTGGGGAAAATCTTAAATAAGGGAAAAGAGTACATTGTAACTTATTTTCAAATGTTACTGGGGAGTGGATACTTCTGGATCAAGATAATGCCTCATTAAAACCTTACTAATAAAAACCCAGTAGGAAAAACCTTATTTAAGGAAAAAGAGTGCATTATAAAATACTTATGGATGCTCTCCTTGATTTAAAATTTTCCTTTGAATTCATATTCATCTTCCGATAACTTAAATTGGTTATAGATACTTCTAGATCCATAAATATGTATCTCATTAATAATACAATTTATTAATAGTTTCCTTCGATACAATCAAATTTTCTAAGATTGTTTCTTCAAATATGGTTTGCATTTTATGCATTTGTATGCTACTTTTATGAAAAACACTTCATGTGCTTTCATTTTTGTGCTTCAAATTAGTTTTGCACATTGCAACTATACATCTTTCATGAATATTAAAAATTTCATTACAACATTACTAGGAAGCAGGAAGTAATCTACTCATCTTGATGTATCAAGATTTTCATTACAACAATACTTAGAAGAAATTTGTAATCTACACTTCATGTCTTTTTCATTCTTTATAACTACAAAAGTTATATATATTCTTTAGAAATTTGTATACTTTAATAAGTATTTGCATATCGCAACTATCACTTCAATGGATATTAAGAGTTTCATTACAACGATACTTAAAAATAGGAAGTAATCTACTCATCATGAATTATATCAAGATTTTCATTACAACTATACTTAAAAGTAGGTTGAAATCTACTTTCCTTGTTCTTTGCATTCTTTGTAACAATGAAAGTTATTTATATTCTTCAGGAATTTGTATACTTTCATTATTTAATATGATTTTAAACCATATTTATACTTTCAGGGTATATTAAGCATTTCAAGTACTTTCGGTACTTTGTGGACTACATGTCCATATTTCTCTACTATTAAAGGATTCATGATGGCCAGTCATGTTTCCCCCTAATTCAAGATTCTTAATTATTTATAAATATAAGCGCTTTATTATTTACAAATTTATCATCGATGATTATTTCTTGTCAGTTCTAGACATGATTTATTGAGATCTCTTTAATTATGTTTTAGGTACCTAAACCACTTCTGGGTAATTTGACAATCATGTCATTGGTCTCTTCAAGAGAACCCTTAAGTGTTTCTTCAAGAACACTCACCTCCATTATTTGCATCTTTACTTACTCCAAAAATATTTCCACCCGACTTCTCTATCACACTTCAGACGTGATTTATACCATTTTTAGTTCTTCTGGGATTTTAACTTATATTGGAGCAAGTATACTAGGGATATTGTCAATAATTTATTCAAATTACTTAATATTTTGCAACCAATATTTAATTTCGATAATCAAAATGTATTTGTATCCCTTTTAATCCCCCTCTCAAAGTTGACGAACATTGAATAATTATCGTCTTTGGATTCTTATTTTGATCCATTATGATATTGCTACTAGCAAATACATCATATATATTAATAATAGGAGGATAATTCTTTTATTCGTTGGTAAGATGCATTCAATTGATATTGATTATTAGAGTTTGTTCTCATTCATTGATCTAAGCTATTGGAGGAACTTACTTATTGTGTAGATCATTTGAATACATACATGACTTCAGGTCGTTCAACATTTATGTTGATTGAATTTTAAATCACTAAATAATAGCTTATAACAAACTTCAGGTTGTTAGCTAAATATTTACATATATGGATGTATACGTGCGTTCACGTATCACATATATATTATAAAATTTTCATATTCTTTCTCATTTGAATTAGTGATTTTTAGAACAAAACTATTACAAGGATCCAAACTATTAGTTTCTATTTATAAATCAATGTTAATGCAAACTGTAATGACCCGTAGATTTTATGGATTTAATTTGGTTAAATTAATAAATTGTAATTAAATTTAGAAAATAAATAAATTAAAAACCTACTTATAGTAATTCGAAGTTAATTCAAATGATTTTAAGTGGTGAAAAGAATTTTACCTATATATGAGTTGAATATGAGGAATTTGAGGAAAATATTAAACTAATATAATGTAATAAACATTGTTAACAGTAAATGGAATATGATAATAAGAACAATTGCAAGTTTGTATTTATGGGCGAAATAATATTGATAGGTAATAATTATTGTAGAGAATAAATTACAAATGTTATAAATTGTATAATGGTGACAGATATTGTTCGTTACCAATGCATTTAATTTATAGCGATTAAATGTAATTAATCATTGCCTTTTTGTAAGTTAAGAAGTAACTGAAAATTTTGAAGGAAAAATCAATAGAAAGGTTAACTATATGCATAAGATGGAAAGTTGAATAGAATTCTAATAAATGATAATAATGGAAAACGTATACAATCAATGTAGGTAATTTGAAATTACAATGTTGTTGAAATGATTAAACGTTTCTTGTGATAATTAATAAATAACGAAAGGAGTAAGCGTATTTATTTAGAGTATTAGTTACTATTGGGTAGAGATTTAAGTAACAACGTTTAATGCAATGTTAGTAATGCCAATTTAAGTCAATAATAAGGAATTGGGAATCATATCTATGAAATGATAACGAGAATACAAGGTGATAAATGCCAATTAAGGGTAATAATTAATAAACTTAATGAAATCCCAATTTTGTATAAAATAATTTAAAAGTCGGGTTTGGCTACAATTTGAACATAAGTAAATTGAATTTGTAGTATGAAAATATATGCAAAAATTGATTTTTGTAATAAAAGATTTTGTATGTGACAAAAAGGTAATGGTAATGTTTATGGTAGGTTGCCTATTCATTTATTTAGATTTTTAGTTGGAATTGGAAATAAGTTTGTAATAAATGTAAATAAATGATACATTTATGTGAAATGTAACCAATGTAAATTTTATTTATAATATAGCAAAGGGTGGATTTAAGAAGTGAAATTGCAGAATTTGAAGCTAATTAATAATAGACATAGTAAAGATGGCAATCCAATCAAATACTTAGGAATAAAATTTATTGGAAGGTAACCTAATTTATAAATAAATGGTAAGTATTTAAGATATAGTTCTATATTAATTGAAACTGATTGTAGATTTAGTGTAGTAATGTTAAGGCTAACTAAATTTGCTTTATAGATGGAATTTTAATCAAGGTGGATAGGTAACGAACTTAAAAATATAATTAAGAACTAATAGGTGGCAAATTAATATAGTTTGTATTATGTAAGTAAACTTTGGTAAATCAAATTCTACCAATCCAAAGCTAACGTTTTGTTAATATAGATTTAAGTATAGAGAGCAATATTTATTAATTTAATTGAAGTATTGCAAAATAAATGAGAATTTAACATCTAAATATTACGTTAATAGGAAGTAATTGTTCTACTTATCATTACATTCATTTAGCCCATTTTGAAACTTAATCAACTGAAATTAATAGGAGAGAGAATACTAATTGTAATAGGTGCAAATAAAAGCAGCTTATGTTTTATGAAATATAAGAAAAGTTTTGATTCAAAAAAAAAAAACATTTACATCAATAAAATGAATGTTTCATCTATGAATGTAGGTTTAATTTAATTTAAATAAAAATATAGAAAGATTGATTTTTAAAGAAAGAAATATATGTTTATTTGAACCGTGTTTAGCTTACAAACTAATTACAAGAATAGGAAAATAATCTATTTATTACTCTTATGTATAAATAATTTTTCTATTTTTTTTATGCATTTTAGTTGTCTGTTTTAAAATTTAATTTTGTGTGATTGCAATTAATGTAGTTCAAATATTTCAATTAAAAGAAAAGAAAACGGTGATTGCAATTAATAGATTTAAAAAAAAACGCGCGTTTTATGGTAAACAAAAAGGGTGCTTTAATGGTAATTAGAGATCATTTTGGGAAAAACAAATCAAATGTTTTCATTTTTAAGGTAATTATAAAAAAATTATTATGCATAGACAAAAACCCGAATGCGTAGAAATTCGAATATTACTTGAGTTAATGAAGTTAATTTTGGTGTGTTTAGGGTTAACAAAATTCATTAAGTAAACAATTGTTTTGAAATTTGAATCCTAAAAGTATGTTTACAGTATAGAGTTAGTCCATTCATTCCCTTTCTAATAAATAATTACCTCTTTTTAATACCTTCTACTTTTAAAAAAGGTTGTTCATATTTGCTATATTTCAAAACCAAGTTTGTTCATATTTACTTTATTTCTTTCCATTCATTTTCCAACTTCATTTTCTGAAACGTCATTTCATTTATTTCTAATTAATAGCGGTCTCTCTTTCCAAATCTCTTTGATCCTAAACCTAACTCTAACCTTATAAATAAGATATGACGCAAATGAAACCACAACCTCCATTATAATCTTCTTCTTTTTTTTTCTTTTTTTTTTCCTTCAAATCTCCTTATTATCTCTGATTTTAATTTTTCCTTCCTCTTCAAATATACTTCTTTTTCAAATTTTCTTCTATTTCAAACCTTCTTCTTTCTTTTCAAATCTAGATTTTCTCTTCCATTTTCAGTTTTTATTTTAATCATTTTCTTTTTCAATTCTTCTTTTTCAAATCTTTTTTTTTCCAAACCTTTTAAAAATGCATACATTCATATAATAAGGAGGAAAATTAAAGTAAATCGAAATAAAAGAAAAATTACGGAACAAAGTTAGCAATCAAGAAGAAGCATACGCGTTTTTCACGAGGGAAGAGTGCATGTAGCACGGTATTTTATTTTTGTTTAATTTATTTTTGTTAATTTTAATTTCAATTAGTTCTAATAATCATAACTCGTACATACGGACTCCGTTTCACGCAATTTTTTTTGTTAGGATCGAAATTAAATTCCAGATCTTTTGACACTGGTTTGGACAGATTTGGAGATAGTCGAATTTTTGGGTTTAAATCGGATTTGAATTCGATTTAAATTCAAAAGGTGAGTGTTTAAAACCCACTCACAACTACTAGAAGCTTTTATGTTTGTTAAATTAATTTTAGAAATGAATAGAAATTTATTTATGAGTATTTGGCATGTTTATTTTATTCATATCTGTGGAATTGCATTTATTAAATTTAACTGTTAATTTAATTAATTTATTGCGTATAAATTTACAGTTAAAATTTATTTGTTTGGATATGAACTGCTAGTTAACAGTTATATAATTTATTACTGAATATAGACTGTAGATTAATAGCTGTTAAATTTAATTTGAATAAAATTGCCAGTATTACCTGTTATGTAGTACCAAAAATAATATTGTTATTGATTGATATTGATTTATGATTGCGATTTGGATGATGGATGATGTTGATGAATGGATGTTTATTGTATATCATTAAATTGCAAATTATCATGCATATTTCCTTTCATTCGGGATTGTGGTTTGAAATGATATACAACCACAAAATTTTATATCTTTTAAATTGCGGATTGAAATGATAAATATCCGTATCACTTGACCATAGGATATAAAATTATATACAGGCACCGCGGTCTATATATAACTATTTTAATGTGATTTCTATGGTTTGGATGGAATACGGTTTATAATGATCTTAAATTTTATATTGTATAAATATTTTTCTTCCATATATATATACATATGAAGTTGAAAATTTTGAAATTAAAAGGTGTATAAAAATCTTTATTTAAAAATGGAAAAAATTAAGAAAATGGAGTTTAATAATTTATATCATATGTTTAAATGTTAAGTTTGGAAATTTTAAGATATGATATTTATAATTGGATTTTTCCCAAAATAAATTGAAATGAATATTCTAGTATAATTTGAATTGGGAAAATATATATATATTTTATTACTAGAAATTGAAGTCTTATTATTTATGGATTTTATGTGAATATTCAAGACTAATTAATAGAACAATTGATCTGTTGAAAGAATAAAATCCAATTTTAGTTTGAAATATTGTTACTCAAAATGGATATACGTATATATAAATAAATTGAAGTGGTTTTGGAACTTGAGAGAGATAATATAAATTTTGGTTTAGACTTTAATAAAGAAATGTATTTGTAAAGCCATGAGAACTATTTTCTTTACAAAGTAACATTTAAATTAAACCATTTAATTCATATACCGTTGAATGTCCAAGCCATTCAAGTTTTTTTTATAGAAGTTATGGTTTTAAATTATGATTTTCAAAATACTATGCTTTGAAAATATTTGATTTTCAGACGATATGAAGTTAAAGCATTTTGATTTTGGAAAAGAATTATATTTGGGATAAGTGATAAAATATGGTTTTGGGTTTTGAAATGATATCGTATTCATGGTTATGAAATGGAATGTTTATCTGATTTTTAAAGTATCACCTATTTTTAAATGACCGCGGTGTTATAATAACGATGGGTTGGCAAAGAGACCGGGATCGGATATCTGACATACTCTCTGTCGATACCGAAAACCACTTTGACTAACCGTGTACGCGGTGGAGATTCCAGAATGAAGTAGGTGGTGGCGACGTTTCCTGTAAGGTAAATACGTGGACCCGACTCCCGTGAGTTGGCATAAGGTGGCTAAAACAGGAGCGATTCTCAGGCCAATGAGGTCATTCCTCTGATCGGACCCTCCTCTTCGATATTATACTTTGATTTTGGATTGATTCAGTGGCCACTTCTATATTTTGATTTTGAGGAGTTAGTCCGAGGTGGGCGGTAACTGCGGCTACGCGTTTCCACCAGCCTGGATAGCAATTGGTATATCTACCCTGGCATTGCCTAGTTGTGTCGTGTCACCTACCATACCGAGCCTTTACTACGAGTTTCTATTTGTGTCGTACCTATGGAGTATCCTCTGGTAGCTTCCCGATCAGGAGGTATTACGGTACTGTATAGACTATTGGTATTATTTGTGCTAAGGGCTATATGGGTAACCCCTTAACGCTATTAAAAAGTAAGTTTATTTTATAAGTAGACACTATTAATAGCGCAATATACTACATAGTAAATAGTTTAACGGATCCTTAGGAGATGTAAATCCCGAACATCTCTTGAGTTACTGTACTCATATTTATTTCTGTTAATTTAACTCACATAAGATCTTTTAGTTCTGACTCGAGTGTTTTTGTCTTTTCAAATTCGCTCGGGTCAGTCTGAGCGTTTCAGGATCGAAGACTTTAGCTTTGAAGGACGAAAACGAAGGAGTCGTATTATTATTATCTATAGTATTGCACCACACTCATACTGTTCCGCTGCATTGATTGTATTGGTATGTGTAACTCTGATATTCATTGTATAAGTAAAATAAATATTTTGTAAACAGTTATCATGAACTGTATATTTATTATTATATTTTATCCTTCCGCTGTGAGATTCTGTTTTGTTTTATTTCTTCTCTGTTTTTTCTTATTTACCCCATAACAATCCGCCCTTGCGTATGCTTTGAATTGGCACGTGTGTCGGTTTAAAGTGTGCGAAAAGACGGGATGTTACACAAACCTATCAAAACTACATGATAATGTTCAAAACATTTGGTTTGAAACCATATCGGACTTCTCGTTCGAACAAAATATACACACAACTTCAAGTTGTTAAGTTTTCCTCAATTATATTTCAAATATCAGTTTTGAACACTAATTATGATTACTTACCAAGGAATAATTTTTAATTGCATATAGACATATCTACACATCTTTATTGAGAGTTCTGTAAAAAACAAATTACAACAAAAATAATAATAGTATCTTCTGGATAGTTGGAATGTTACAGATACAGATTTCCTCAGGACCATATGTATAGCTTGCATGAAAATTATGATATGACATATAGACTATCTCTTCAGAAGAATATTTAAAGATATATCTTCAAGAATTGATTATGTGTGCAATATTTCTTATGAAATAATAACTAGGAACATGATCTTTATGATATAATTAGACATATGAACATATAACAATATATTTTAGAGATAATCTTAAACCTTTTGGATCTAATCTAAACTAAATTAGGATCCTTCATAATCATATTTATGTACACTTATTTGGTTTAATAAAATTACCAAATATATAAATAAATCTCTTATAGATATATGTTATCATTTTCAAATTTATAAATCTCTTCTAGAGATATATTAGTATCACCACTTCTGGAGCGAACTTTCTCTTCCATATATATATATATATATATATATATATATATATATATGCACCATTTGAATGCCACATTAATATACAATATTTATTTTATATAAATTACATAATTACTACTTTTACGGTAGCATAAAATATCCATGTTGGAGATTTTTGTTGTAATTGCTTTTAAAATGGCATTTCAAACTTTAAATACAATGACAAAATTAGATTCACCAACTGAAAGTAAGATGCAAGAGATAAAACCACTACTTCTGGAGTGTAACATTGGTATACAATATCATTTTACCCAAAAAAAAATTGTATCATTATTCCTTTGGGGAATATAGTATTTCCTTTTAAGGAATTGCAATGTAACAAAAATAAAATTCCTATAACATCTCTTCTGGGATGTTAGATATTGCAATATAAATATAAATAAATCTTTAAAACATCTTTTCAAGATATTAATACACACACACACATCCAATGATGTTTGAAATATCATATAACATAATATCTTCAGGATATTTGGTTAATGTAGTGTAAATGTTAAGATACAAGGTAAGGTATAACTCATTTGGAGATTTTTGTAATCTCTTGAATGCAGCATCATTTTCTCATATGATTATTCATTAATTTTCTTTAACTTCTTCAGGAAGTACAACCTTATCATTTTACATAATTTCAATAGAGCTTCGGGCTTCTAATTCACGAACTTCAAGTTCATTAATTTGTTATGAACTTCAGGTTCTTAAATTTTGTGTAAACTTCTCCCTTTTTTTGTACCATATTGTTACAACATAAAAGTCTATTCTTATTTCAAGACTTGTACATATTGAAAAATTAAAAAAAATACTGACAAGAATTCGAGCTTGTAAAATTTATCAGAAAATCTTTTCATAATTCAAGACTTCAGGTCTTGGACTTTGAGTTATACAACTTCTGGTTGAAAAAAAAAAATCTTTGCACAACTTCAGGTTGTTATTCAAACTTATTTCTTTCATAATATCGAGCATTGTTTGCCAAAATGAATACACCATATAATAAACCATAAGTCTATTCTTATTCCAAACATAAAATACAATATCATTTAATTTACTGTAGCCAGTGCATTTATGATAATATGGTAATTTAATTTATTACCATGACGACAACATTTAATGCATTTATGATTAAAAAAAAGAATACAGCTTACCATTATTGTGACATAAAATATAAAATATTATCACAACAAATTGATTTCTTTACAAACAAATAAATCAATCTAACTAACTTTAGTTAGCAAAACTTAATCTCAAAGCTAAGTTTAATATACTCAATAATAAAATTAAATGAATACCATAAGAGAAACTTTATTTCTTAATAGTCAAAATTTCTAAAATAACTAAAATAACTCTTATATATATATTTATATACATACATACATACATATATATATGTATATCCTTTTTTTTATAATTCAAGTTTCTGCTCTTTTATTGAAACTTCTGGTTCTTTATTATACAAAAAACTTGAAATTTAATAATTTATGAAAACTCAAGCTTTTAGCATTATACGAACTGCAGGTTCTCAACTTTTATTTCAAATGCTAGAAATTAAGTTTACCGTATATGTTTTCATTAACATTTCCATTCACTTCAGGTGTACTAAATCAATATTAATATTGGATCTAAACTAACATGATCTTCTAAATATGCATTATTCTTGTATATGTTTCTCTAAGAAATAATAAAATATTTCTTCTGGAAATATAAACAATATATATCAAAATAATTTCCAAAATCAAAATCCAAATCAAAGAGTTTTTAAAATGAAAACTTCATTTATCGAACATGTATATATTACTTAGATCTATATCACAAACCAAAACGTAATCAAGATCTATAAATTTATTTGAATCAACAACAGAAATTGTCAAATTCAAAACCTGCTTTCCAAAATAATGAACTAAAAAAAAACATGCAATAATAAGCAAGTTTGAAATCAATTCAAATCTAAATTCAAAAAATACAACATTTTATTTTTAAACAATGTACAAATCTCAAAGGTATATTATTTGGGTGTGATTTTGAGATCTACAATATAATAAGATCGGAAAAATAAGAACAAAAAAATCAGATCTATTGTAGGATGAGATCTGAAATATAATGACAAAAATACATGTACAGTGGAATAAGATCTATAAATTTAGATCTATGACAAAATAAGATCTTGAAAAGATAAGGTATATTAAAACTAAAATGTAAATATGAAGAATTAGAAAATAGATATAGAATTGTGAAACAAGAATACTTAAATTTAGATCTAAATTAATCGCAAAATAAATCTAGAAAAGTATATCTAGAATATTTCAAACTTGATTTCAATGGTTAAATAAGAGGAAGAGATAGATCTGATTTCAGTAACTGAATAAGACAAAGAGATGCACCTACATGAAAAAAAATGGATCTAATCTTCTGGATTAGAATATCCAATACGTTCGAGAAAAAGATCGTGCTGATAACGTGTTACAAAATAAAGAAACTGGAAGCCATTAGAGAGAGGGGCAAAAGATATATTGTTCATTCTTGAGAATTAGACATATATTTACATTACATAAGCTTCTTTATATAAAGGATTCGGAGCAAAGGATTTAACCTATTGCACGATGTGGGACTAAACAAAAGAATATAAAAGTATATTCATTTTATGATTTACATATATTGTAACAAAAACTCCATTTTAACATAGCTATTTGTAAGTCATGGCTAAATCAACGGTCAATATTTGGAAGCTGAGTTCACTAGCTTGGATAGTTCATATTGACTCACATATTACACACAGAATAACTTTTATTAATACTTTATATTAGGACCAAGTCGTGATAATTTTAGAGGGAAATTCTTCAGTGATATGGTACGAGAAGAAATAGTAGACATAAAAGTCTAATACAATTCAGTGATATTAGTGATATTTTGAACAATTGTATCGATAATTGTAACATATATTAATCAAGAGCACAACTAATTTGACTAATGCATATTGTTCATAGCTATACATGCTAACTGTATATAAAACAATTGAACGAGACAAATTGAATTGGCCGGAGAATATTACTAATATACAACTCAGACATAATTGGTATGTTTGAAATTTCACTGGAAAACATCAAAGCACCATGTAAGAAAGTCGCTGCTATATAAAGCTCGCATATAGGGTCGTTTTATGTATCATCCCATACTCTCTCTTCTCTTAATCAAAGTTACTACTGATTAGTGCAGCTGCATCATAGCAAATTCTCTGTAAAACTAATTCTACTACAATTCTTATACAGAAAATGAGCTCAAGGAGTATTTTGGGTTTGTTGGTCGTTGCTTACCTATTTTCGGGATTCATGCAACTTGGAAATGCAGAAGATCGGTACATAGGGCCTTCTCCGATGATGAAAAGTGATGGCACGTCGGTTGATCAAGGCATTGCTTACGTGTTAATGCTTTTAGCTTTGCTTGTTACTTATCTTGTTCATTGATCATGTTCATTTATTCTTTTTTATTTGTTTTCCTAGTTCATTGATTTGTGATTAATTGGTACATTGATATCCCCTCAGATGTTTTGTAGATTGTTGTAATGTGTTGCAAATAAATATAATTAACATGATTGGTTCTTCTTCTTAGTTGTTGGATTAATGCGTTTTCAAGTTCTGTAGAAAGGTTGTTTCATAAAAAGACTGCGCCCATGTCAGGTGATAGGAATGAAGTGGTTCCTGTATGTTCGGAGTGTCCTCAGTTGAATTATTAGAGGCATGGGAGATTATGATACCGCCTTTCCTTTTGGCAGTCTTTGAACACAGATCCTCCGACCAGCTTCCAATTTCATTGCCTGTCACTTGAGGATCATTCCCTGTTGTTTCATGACAACTACAAACTCGAACCCCATCTCGAACTCGCAAATTGCAGGTTTGCATAAATGGCCGGTACGTGTGAATTCGAATCCATTGCTTGTTAGCCCATTGGCCACTGCTAGTGACTGCCCCATGAAACTCTGGCAGCAGAGGTTATCGCGAGTGCTGGCGTTTGATTTTATTCTTGATGGAACCGAAACCCAAATAGTGTAGTGCTTTGCAAACAATTTCAAGGCTTTGACGTAGAATTGACGTACTGTAGTGTGCTTTGCAGACAATTTCAAGGCTTTGATGTAGAATTGACATAGAGTAGTGCTTTGTAAAGGATGGCTGAAAATAACCAATGCAGCATATAGCAAACGAAAGTCAGGTGGAAGGATGGCCGGCGAAGTGGTTGTTCAGGGCAGCGGAGCAAGATGGGGTGGGGCGTGGGCTCGCTTCGGCTAATGGTGATGTGGAGTTTGGAGATGAATTCGGCAGGCTGGATGAGCACGGTTGCATGCAGGCGCCAAGATGGAAGAGAGAGATCTTGGTGGTTCGGAGCTTGGGTGACGGAGAGATTGAGGGGAGGCGTGCTGCGGTCGGTAAGGCCGAAGGAAAGCGCATGCGGGAGATGTTTGAACGAAGAGAAGAGCAACAATTTTCTTTTTTTTTTCCAAAGAAAAATGAACTAATGGAAAAATGAACATATATTTATGAACCCTTCAGAATATAATAAGTCGGTATGCTTTGAATTCAAGGCAACGATTAAAAGCGGATGACGGCTTGATTTTCAACGGTGAAATATAAAAAGGTAAACAAAACCAAAAAGGTTAAAAGAAGATACCGATGCGAAATTGTTTTCACGGATTTCGCTGAGTATCAGACTACATAACACAGAATTGAATATACCGCAGTGATCAGCACGACGAAACGATCAAAAGGTATACAGATATAAGTAATAGAATCATCCGATTAAAAGTCGATAATCGTTACCGAAAATGTTGCAAAATTACAAAAAATAAGACAAACGGAGCAATAGCAATCCAATTTTAAAGAAACGAAATATGACGTCTCACTCAGAAAATGATTTGAAAAACATTTTATTATCATCAATTTTAACTGATTTGAATTATATAAAATTTCACATGAAAATAAACTTCCATATTTTCCGAAGAAAATTTATCATTTGCTATGCTTAAATATACGTATTCCAATTATCAACATTTTATTTCCAAATTTTATAACTTAATATTTCACAAATATTCAATTAATTAAATAAATAAATCTACTAAAAATTTACGGGTCGTCACATTTTGTCTTAGAATTGCATTGAAACTGTTGAAGGTGTACCGCGTCGCCTACTATGTGATGTTGACATATCATAATGTGGGGATAGTTGGAGTTGGGTTGCACTGCTTGGCTGATGAGGTCGAGCTGCCACCTTTGAGGGTGGTTACCTCGCGTGATTCTGTTCTGAACTGCTTTCAATCTTTGGAGGACTGCGCTATCGCTCTTGCCATTGAGTCAAATCTAACGATCCTGGGAAATGAAGTTAGGATTTCTTGGTATACCTTTTGAGGTGTGAGGTTTGGCCCTTGGTTGCGAAGCAAATTCTTTCCATTGCCTCATCCCTTGAGTTTGTGTTTAAGGATAGAGTTTGTAGGATTGTGACGCTGTTCTGCCACATCAAGAATGCAACTTAGTATTTATTAACTTGATATCGATATAGGATTACGGCGCTGTTCTGTCACATCAAAATGATGGCGCTTCCTTATTATTATTGATGCTAAATGGCGGCGCATGCCTGCCACTATTAGTTGTTGGTTCAAGATTGCGGCGTGTCCCCTTTTGTCTATGAACGTTTAAGGGAATGTGTTGTAGTTTGACATTGCTAGGAGTGAGAGTAAGGCTTTTGGATTAGTGCACAGCCTTATGGGTACTCCAAGTTTCCAACGCAGTATTATATTGTTGAATTCATATTTAATGGGGAGCACAGTTTTTTTTGTAAATTGTGTTCAGTCTTTTGGGCTTCTATGTAGCATTAGCTGGATTTTGTCATTCGTCCTTTCCACAGGTTGACTTCTATTATGGGTGCAGTCCCTCAACCTTGTCACATCTCTAATATGCGGCACCATCGGTAATTCATTTTTGTTACTTCTTCAACTCTTGTGGTGAGTGCAGTTCTTCTCGTTCGGTAGCTGCATCAAGCTTTGTTTTTACAACATTTGGAAAATATTGATGTAACACATATTATATGCCAAAGTTAGACGTGCTAACCAACCAAGTATCAGCTTGATAATACAAAATAACACTTTTAATAATCCAAAATAACATTACGGTTTGTTATGTTTATCCGTGATTTTTAAAATACAAGGATGAATAAATACATTTACTTACACATTGATTATTTAACTTTGTTAACTCATATATCTTAATGTAATCGAGGTATAACAACAACAATCTGGAACAAGCAACAATGATGAACTGATGAGAAAGTAACATATTATGACGGACAAGAATTATAAAGCCAACAAATTAATGATCCCATCCCAAAATTTGGAAAATCAGGATCCTGGTTCTCTTTACAAAACAAGATTTAAAAGCATGTAATGCTTGTGCACATTTCATTCACAATCTTGATAAATTAAAATATTTATTTAACTAAGATGCTCAAATGTTTTTCTTTTGGCAAGGAAATTTTCATGAATAAGATTATCCAACTACATAATCTCCATATGTAAAACTTGCAATTTGCAGTACTACTTATTATCCAACTACATAATCTCCATAGGTGAAACAAAAAAATTGATGTAAATTAATTAAGTCGGTCTTATCCGCAATTCTAGTTTATTGGTGTTAAGGTTAGTCCAATATCGAGCGGTTTGTAAAATAAATTCTATATAAATAGTAAATGACCACCTTATATATTTCCAATTTAATGCATCTAGTCTAACCATATTACATCAGCGTTTGCATCAGTTTCTACTCTTCATGATAGGCTTGTCAGGTTGTGTCTGCATTCCATTTTGAGCTGCATGCTGCAAGCACAAAGAATTGTCCTGTGGATTATAGTTTGTTGAACAATTGAAAAGCATCGATGATGTCTTGAACATGGTTCAAACTTCCGGCCGGCACGTTGGAATTCCGGTGATTTTGTTCCGTTTCCGACGTCCATCGGACAAAATTAAGAGGAAAACCCCGTTTTGGATTCTAAGGTCTAAAAAACGAAAATAAAACTTACCGTCGAAGTAGGAGCAAGTTGAAGTAGGGACAATCAACAACAAAGCTTTGGAATTTAGCATGTATCGCCTATAATTTTTTGGCTTCATCGATTTGAAATTTTAGGGTACGTGGTTAAAACAGGAAGAAGAAAGTGCAATGTTTTGGATGTGGGGATTGCTTACTTGGGATGAGCTATAAGTTTAAAGTGGCTACTTTATTAGCTGGGCTGTTTGGTGATTGTTTTTTTTATTACTTTGTTTCCAGATAAGTAGTTGCTTTTTTTCAAGTAATTTGAAATTAGCTAGTTGATGGTTTGGACGGACAAAATAATTTGTATGAACTTTATTTGAAAATTACTTATAGCTTCAGGTAATTGATCAACGGTCAGTGGTGATAAGACAACATTGACTATAATTCATTAGATACTCAAAGAAATAGATGTTGATATTAAATTTGTTATAAGTCGTATGTTCTGTGTCTTTATATAATTTGAAATTGACCATGAATTTGTATTACTATTGAATATTTACCTTGGTTTTGAATGCATGCACGAGTTCTCGCATAGACTTGTTGACATCTGTGATTCAAAATACAATTGTTGAAGTGCCATCATCCAAACAACTTACAACCACCTGATATATCATCTCACTTTATAAGTATCTATGATTCACAGTTCTACTGTTGAGCCTGAGAAAAAGAAGACCAAGGATGTATTTCCATTTTTATCGTACACCATGATGCATTAAAAATTATAAAAACAACCATGATTAAAGACTTTTCTGAACTTGATGCCTAATTACTTATCCATGTGGTCTTTACTTCTAGTGTACTTTTAATTAAATAAATTCTTGACCAATATTACATGGGTGTGGAACAAGCATTTACAATTTTTTTTCCAGCATTCTACTATGTCTTGGCAGTTATGTCAGCTGGACTTGGTGCAAAAGAAGTTGATGAGGCACATTGATCAAATTATCATCATTTGTATACTAATGACGAGTAAATCAACACTACTTTTAAAACACTCCAAAATTAGTATAATTAACAATTGTAGCAGGATTCGATCAAGCACAACAAATTTGACCAAATACAATATTGCCCATGCTTTATACATCCTATTTATTTATTTATTAATCAAAACAGTCAAATTCAATAGGGAAAAAATATTTAATCAAATAATTTGTTTAGTCATAATTTGAAAGTTTAAACGTCGATGTAGCACTGCAGAAACTCGCCGCTGTATATAGGTCACACATTAAGCCATTTTCATACTAGTATAACCACACAACAGTAGAAAAACTGACCATTAAGTTTTAAAATATGAAAGGAAAAAAGTATTTGTTAATTGTTTTTCTTAATCATGAATTTGATGAAAAATTAAGTGCATTAAAAATGTAATTGAAAAAGCGCAATCTGATTAAAGTAAGAATTATACATGTGATCGAGCTTGATACTAAGGATCTCTTATCAATTTGTTCTTATGAATCACTCGCAGGCGCGCGCGCACACACACACACATATATATGAAGAAGAATTAATATACTCTTTATTTTGAGCTTCTTTGTAGCTCTAAATCATTAGTTGGATTTAAAAAATAAAGGAAAAATCAAATAAATAGTAGCTCAAAATATAGTGAATATTTAAATAAAGAAGATAAAAAATGAAGAATAAATGTAATAAAAAAATCACATATTATTGAACTATGGTATTTAAATAAATTACCTAAAAGTTCCATTGTTATTCAAAAAACTAACATTGCTGAAATAAAAATACTTAGAAAAAAACCAATACTGTTGAAATGGAAATAATAATAAAAAACTAACATTGCTGAAACAAAAAAAATTAAAAAAACTAAACTTTGGACTCCATCATTGTTGATATTTCTTCCAACAAGAAACTTGCTTCAATTGAATAGTCAATAACCGATTGAGACATAACAGTAATCTTTTTTTTTTTTTATTTATGTACTCAATCTGGGCAACACCAACCCTAAAAAGATAATGGACCCATAACAACTTCTTTATTTTTTGTTTGTATACATTTCACCTTCATTATTTTTAATCTTATAAAGGTCATCAACACTGCAACCTATGATTTCTCTCAGGTGGTTCAAAGCAAAAATCCAAGCTTCGGTGGATGAATCATTAATTTTCATTACCATGATATATCTGCATTACACAAACATATTATTACATGCATTAAAGGTTACTTTACATACTTAACTATAAATTTTTACCTCAAAATACAAGTACTTTCATTCTGTTGGCATGCTTCGCCCTAGTAATTTGATCTTGCAGCTTCACTTACCTTTTTGTTGCAACTCTTACAGGCTCAATACTACAATATTTGACTCTTAATGTAAGTAATGTAAGCAAAGCACTGAAGAATACAGACTGTATATGAGAAAAAATTAATAATCAGTAGATATAAAATTATTAATGTATGTTATAATTTGAAATGATGAGGACTGACCTTATCATGATGTAATGTTGAATTGTTTGTTATATGAAAAAGAATAATCATGTCATAATTAGTAGATTTTATATTAGCTTTTTTGCCTTCATGATCGTACCAAATTCTAAGATTTGTAGCATCTGGTATATTCGGGTTTATAGCTAAATTGCTTTTACTTAATGTCAATAAAGATAAACCTGCGTAACAATAAAAAATCTTAAAAATGATGGCATGGTAAGAATGTAAAAAACTGAACGTTTCTTTACCTTGAAAATCTACAACTTTAACATATTTAATAGCCACTATAGGAGCTTTATCAACCATTTCAAGCAGTTGGAGCCTACTTCCATAGCAGGTTTTCCCCATAATGTGACATTAACAGTTTTGATTCTATAATTTAAATCCAAGCACAAATATTTTGATCAAACAAATTAATTAGTATAATATGTTTACTTACGAATCATCTGCAATAGTTATATCTCGTTTTTCAATGATCTCATTATTGCTTTTTCTTTGAACACCTTTTATTGATGAGACACTTTGAACGAGGCTGATTACATCTAAAAGGTAATTATGTTAAGCAAACAAACAATAATCTATTAGAAATTACTAATATGGAAGCATTATCTACAACTTCCTTTTCTACATGATATTTTTGAAGTTGGTTAATCTTTACAAAGTTGTGTACGATCTCAGGTATAAAAGAGTTTGCATCATCTATGACGTAGCGGATATAACAGATGACGACGAAGTGTGGATCTCGTGTCAAACTAATCGATGAACGATTAGATGAAGCAATATGAATCGATGAATTAGTGATACCAAACGCCCAAATCCGTTGATCTCGAGAGATACCGGATTCTAGCTATCTCCAACACATTGATCGCGCACGATACCGTGTTAAAAGATCTACGATTCTTCGACGTTGATCTTGCGCACAAGATTCCGTGAATCGGCTTCAAAATCGTTGATTCGAGCGCACTCGAATAACCGAAGATGGAGAAAGGAGGCAACACTCAACTTTCAATTTCAAAAGAGGCATAAAGCACTCAAACTTTATTCAAAATTCAACAACTTACAAGTGACTCCACACTCCTATTTATAGCAATTTACAACTCAACACACGTTACAATACTTCACACGACTTAAGAAAGGTTCATCACAATCAGTACAAATGACTTACCAACACACAGTCGACCTGAACAAACACACGCGACCTATAAAGAATATCAACAGTAACAAAAAAATCTCGCGACCTAAGAAACAACGATCTACCATAGCTCGTTCGCGACATAGGCTGCCGCGACTCAAGGCGGAGCATCACACGACTGGAGCGACTAGCAACATACTGCTGGAGCGACTCGCGACCTGGGGAAGTCGCCGCGAAGAGGAGGAGCGATAGGTCGGTCGCCGCGACCTAGGGTAGGTCGTTCGCGACCTAGGGCTTGCTTGTCGCGACCTAGGGTAGGTCGTTCGCGACCTAGGGCTTGCTTGTCGCGACTTAGGGTAGGTCGTTCGCGACCTAGGGCTTGCTCCTGACTTAAAGAGGAGGAGCGACCTTCTTCTTTGCGACCTAGGAAGGTATGTGCTGCATCATCCTCCCTTGGTTGAAAAAAATTCGACCCCAAATTCTCACTTTCCTCTTATTCGACATGCTTATCCTCATGGTATGTAATCAAGTGTTTGACGTTGAAAACGTTGGCAGCCTGGATATGATCTGGTAATCTCAACTGATAAGCATTCTCATTAATCTTCTTTACGATTTCCAAAAGACCAATCTTTCTAGCTTTCAACTTGTTGTAAGTTCCAACTGGAAAACGATCTTTCGTCAATACTGCGTAAACAAAATCTCCTTCTTTGAACTCTACACTCCTTCGTTTCTTATCTGCTAGTTGTTTATACTTCTCATTTGACTTAAGCAATCGTTCATGAACGGTTCTGTAACACTCCTGCAACTCAGTCACAAAATCACAAGCTCGCTTAACGACTCCCTTCTGATATGGCATGGTTGTCAAATCTAACGGTCCCTTCGGAATTGCTGAATATACAACTTGAAACGGACTGAATCTAGTACTTCGATTAACAGCGTGATTATGTGCAAATTCCACCTGACATAATTTCATATCCCAGCTCTTCAAATTATCTTTCACAAGACATCTCAACAGGTTTTCCAATGATCTATTCACCACCTCCGTTTGCGCATCTGTTTGCGGATGGTAAGCGCTACTAAAATTCAGTTTCGTTCCAACAATCTTCCACAAACTCATCCAAAAATGGCTTAGAAATCGTGTATCCCTATCAGAAACAATGGTCTCAGGTAATCCATGTAATCGATAAATTTCTTTAAAGAATAACTGAGCAACACGGATTGCATCAGCGGTCTTCTTACAAGCTATGAAATGTGCCATTTTCGAAAATCTATCTACCACCACATATATGGAATCATTTCCACGTTGAGTTCTTGGCAAACCCAGAACGAAATCCATGCAGATATCAACCCATGGTCTGGTAGGCACAGGCAATGACATATACAATTCTGCATTCGTAGCTGTCCCTTTGGAAACTTGACATATGTGACATCTCTCCACAAATCTTTCAACTTCTTTTCTCATCGAAGGCCAAAAATAAGATTGAGAAATCAACTATAACGTACGGTCTCTACCTATATGTCCTTCTTCGTGTAATTCCTTTACAATCTTCATTCGCAAGCTACACTCTGGTATGCACAATCGATTCCCCTTGAATGGAAACCCATCTATCATCACATATTCATCCGTCTTCCCTTTATTGACTTCATCTACCATCTTCGCAGAGTAAGGATCTTCAACAAACAATTCTGGAAGTACTTCAAACCCGGTCACTTCAACCTTCATTGTAGTCAACAAATGATTCCTTCTACTCAATGCATTTGCAACACGGTTTGTAACCCCCGATTTGTGTTTCACAACAAATGTACACTGTTGTAAGTATGCAATCCACGATGCATGCCTAGATGAAATTTTCTCCTGCCCTTGCAGATGTTTCAAAGCTTCATGGTCTGTATACAAAACAAACTCCTTATGAAACAAATAATGTCTCCAGTGTTTCACTGCTTGCACAATAGCATAAAATTCCACGTCATAAGTATTATATCTCATCTTTGCCCCTAGAAAGCTTCTCACTGAAATATGCAATTGGCCTTCCCTTCTGACTCAACACCCCTCTAATCCCCACTTTAGATGCATCAGTATGTAACTCAAACAACAACTGAAAATCCGGCAAAACTAGAATTGGTGTTGTCGTCAAAAGTTCCATGATTCGCTCAAAAGAAACTCCTGCTTCCTCCGACCATGAAAACTGTTTGCCCCTCATACAATCAGTAACAGGTGCCATCACACTACTAAAGTGTGGTATAAATCTTCGGTAAAATGAAGCCAACCCATGAAAACTTCGGACTTCTGTTATAGTCTTGGGCTGTGGCCAATCTCTGATTGCTTCGACTTTACTTTGATCCACATGTATTCCTTCTTCTGATACAACATACCCTAAAAATAAAACACTCCGCGCCATAAACACACATTTCTTCGTTGCTGCATAAAATTGTTCTTGACGAAGAATAATTAGCACCTTTCGCAAATGCCGAATATGCTCTTCTGTACTAGCACTGTAAATCAAAATATCATCAAAGTAAACTACCACAAACTTCCCAATGTACGGCCTGAAAATTTGGTTCATCACCCTCATAAATGCACTTGGTGCATTCGATAGACCAAACGGCATAACCAGCCATTCATATAATCCTTCCCTTGTCTTGAACGCTGTCTTCCATTGGTCCCCTAGTCTAATTCGAATCTGATGATATCCACTCTTAAGATCAATCTTCGAAAAGATTACAGACCCACTGGTTTGATCTAACAAATCATCAAGTCTCGGCATAGGAAATCTGTATCTGACAGTTATTTTGTTCAGTGCCCTGCTATCCATACACATCCTCCACGAACCATCCTCCTTCGGCACCAACAATGCTGGTACATCACAAGGACTTAAGCTCTCTTGTATGCGCCCTTGTTCAAGCAATTCTTCCACCTGCCTTCTCAACTCCTCATGTTCCTTTGGACTCATCCTGTAATGTGGTTTATGCGGTAACACAGCTCCTGGAACAAGATCAATCTGATGCTGTATGTCCCTCAATGGTGGTAATTCTTTGGGCAGCTCTTCAGGAAACACATCCTCAAATTCCTCCAACACTGGTTTGACTTCCTCTGGAATTTCAACCTTCTCACTACTTTCACGTCCGATCAACAAAAACACTTCAGGCTCATCTTCCACTTCCTTAACAAACTCCTTCAAAGATAGCAAAGTTTTCAGCTCTTTAATCTCCTCCAACTTGCTTTCCTTCTGTTGTTGCTTTTTAGGAATTAAAGTGATTATAGTACCTTCAAACATGAAACTGTAGCTGTTAGTACGACCATCATGTTGCACAGCTCTATCATACTGCCACGGTCTCCCCAACAACAGATGACATATATCCATATCAACCACATCACACCAAATTTCATCTTTGTATTTCTTCCCAATCGAAAAAATTACACAAGCTCTTCTACTAACCTTCACCTCCCCACCTTTCCTCAACCAAGCTAACCTGTAGGGCTTAGGATGCTTCTCAGTCTTCAATGCCAACTTCTTTACAGCTTCTGTAGAGATAATGTTATCACAACTTCCAGCATCGATAATAAATTTACAAACCTTTCCCAAAATAGTTCACGTTGACTGAAAAATATTACTCCTTAGCCAACTTGAATCATCCTCTTGCTTTGGTGTCAAACACGATCTCCTCATCATCAAATTACAACCCTCATCTCCCGACAATTCTTCTTCCTCCTCAACTTGTGGTGAATTGGAACATTCTACTTCAGCGTCCTCATCCTCAACCTCAGCAACCATCACTAGTTTCTTAGGCTTCGGACATTCATTGCTCTTGTGACCAAACTCCTGACAATTATAGCACTTGAAATTGTTGTTGACTTTGATCTTAGCAACTTCATTAACAACCGGTTTATTAACAGCCTTGGAAACATTCGCATTGCTACTAGCCCCTTTCACTTGATTGTTGGAATTGGTAAACACACCACCACCTCTTCTGCCTTGCTTCTCCTAAGGTAGAGCCTTTTGATGTGCTTCAGCGACAGATCTCGGATCAAACATATTCACCATATCTTGAATCTGCATCCTCAAACCTCCAACAAATCTAGCGGTCAATTGTTCCTCTGTCTCCATGATATCATTCCTCGCAATCAATTGATAAAATTCATCCGCATAATCATTCACCGACTTCGCTCCCTGTCTCAAGTTCTGCAATCGCTGATACATAAGGGATTGATAGTTATAAGGCAAGAAAGTAGCATTCATTAACTTCTTCATCTTCTCCCATGAGACAATCTTTGACTTTCCCATCCTTTCCCGTGTTAGTTTAGTTTGTTGCCACCATGCCATAGCTCTTCCTCTCAAACGAGTAGCAACCAACTTAACTCTACGATGCTCAGGAACTTCCTTGAAGTCAAAAATTTCTTCAACATTAGATATCCAATCCAAAAATTCTTCCGTTATCATACCACCCTTGAATTATGGAATTTCCATCTTCATCCCCTACTCCCATCGAAGATCATCTTTTATATCCCGATATGGATTTCTCACTTGGTCTCGATCTCGATAATGAACACTACATCTATCACCATCCTCATTATAATCAAATGTGCTTCGATATCGATCTCGACCATCAACATCTCTACGATCACGCACGTCCCTTCGACCATGTCCTTCATCATCATGATATGGTTCATTCTCAAACTCACATGGAGTCCTTCTCTCTTCATTTCTATACCCATGGTGATCTCGCATCTTTGAAACTGATGATTCTCTTCTATCTCGATACGACTGTGGCGACGCCCTCCTCGCTTCCGTAACCGATGGCGAAACTCTGTTTCCTCCATGGTTCGAGACTGGTGATCTTCTCCTTTGATTTATATCGATCATCAATTTCTCCAACTTCTCAACACCTTCATTGAACTTCTCATTGATGCATTGCTCCATTTCCTTAGCTTCTTCTCTTCGATACACATTTCCAATATTTTGAAATCGGTTAGCACGTCTCGGAGGCATGATCTCTCTAACAAGCTCGGCTCCTTCTCTACTTAGCTCGGCTTTGGTTTGATTTGGCTTAACTTTAACTCCAACACTTTAACTCAGCTCCAACAGGCTCGGCTTAGCTATGATTGGCTATGTCTAGCTCTGATACCAAACTGACGCAGCGTATATTACGGATGACGACGAAATGTGGATCTCGTGTCAAACTAATCGATGAACGATTAGATGAAGCAATATGAATCGATGAATTAGTGATACCAACGCCCAAATCCGTTGAACTCGAGAGATACCGGATTCTATCTATCTCCAACACGTTGATCGCGCACGATACCGTGTTAAAAGATCTACGATTCTTCGACGTTGATCTTGCGCACAAGATTCTGTGAATCGGCTTCAAAATCGTTGATTCGAGCGCACTCGAATAACCGAAGATGGAGAAAGGAGACAACACTCAACTTCCAATTTCAGAAGAGGCACAAAGCACTCAAACTTTATTCAAAATTCAACAACAACTTACAAGTGACTCCACACTCCTATTTATAGCAATTTACAACTCAACACACGTTACAATACTTCACACGACTTAAGAAAGGTTCATCACAATCAGTACAAATGACTTATCAACACACAGTTGACCTAAACGAACACACGCGACCTAAAACGAATATCAACAATAACAAAAAAATCTCGCGACCTAAGAAACAACGATCTACCATAGCTCGTTCGCGACATAGGCATTTGCCGTGACTCAAGGTGGAGCATCATACGGCTGGAGCGACTAGCAACATACTGCTGGAGCGACTCGCGACCTAGGGAAGTCGCCGCGAAGAGGAGGAGCGATAAGTCGGTCGCCGCGACCTAGGGTAGGTCGTTCGCGACCTAGGGCTTGCTTGCCGCGACCTAGGGTAGGTCGTTCACGACCTAGGGCTTGCTCGCGACTTAAAGAGGAGGAATGACCTTCTTCTTCGCGACCTAGGAAGGTATGCGCTGCATCAATCTACCCTTTCAATTAATGAGTACTCATTTATAGTCATCTCATACTCATTTTTTGTAGTACTAAATTCTTTTTTTGCAGGCCTAAGAGTTCCTTTATAAATATAATAAAGCTTTCTATACTCAAATAAAAGATAGTACTTGTTTGAAGCTTTATTAAACACTGTACCTTGAATTTGGGTACTCTGTAAATTTGAAGAAAGCAAGCATTATAATAATAAGTTAATGATTGCACAACTAGAGAAAATATTATTTAAAGCATTAAGGAAAAAAACTTACATCTTCATCGGTGAGTTTTATACTAAACGTGCAACCTTCTCCTTTAATATTTTTATAGAATCTCAAATTGTCTTTATTTGTCGTCCGAATTTTGATGATCTCAAAAGCCCCGCGTGTCATTCATGATTGTTCGCTATTCCTGTCACATTAACCCTTATGTCTATGAAGTCTGGGGATAACTACATAGTATATATCTCGGACAGTTTAACAAATAAAATTTAATACAAAAAATTGTCAAATCCATAAACCAGTATAAATTTACAATTAATGATTACAAAAGAATTGAATTATATACATTTAGTTTTTCATAGATCGCATATTGATGAAGCGCTTACCTCGATAGGTCGCGGCCAACCTATCCTAGGTCGCAAGATCGAGGATGAAGCCACCCAGGTCGCGAGTTACCTATCGAAAGTCGCGATACCATGCAATTCCTCTGCCTCAAGTCGCGAGCGACCTACCGCATCCCTAAGTCGCGAGCCCCTTGCGAGTTCCCTGCTCTGAGTCGCGCTGCCAAGCTCCTATAAATCAAATTCCGACCTAATTGCGAGCGAGCAAGGTGAAGTCGCGTGAGCGAGTTTCAGTAGGTCGCTGATGTCTTGTTTTAGGTCGTTGAAGTTTTGTAAATCGCGAGTTCATTAAGTCGCCCATTGCTCCATTTTTAAGTCGCGAGGCTTTGTACCGTTTGCTTTCTTAAGTCGCGGAGATGAGGAAGTACTTCCACCATAAGTCGCGTGCCGCCTTCCATAAGTCGCTGCCGAGCTATCTTAAGTCGTGTGAAGCATTTTAGGTCGTGTGCGTTGTTATTTAGCTCGTTGGTGTGTTTGTAAGTCGTTGTACTGTTTGTTTTTCTTTTGTTAAGTCGCTGTGTTTGTTGTACCACTTTATTAAGTCATATGTGTTGTAATCTCCTATAAATAGGGGTTGTGTCATTTGTAAAAGGTGGTTGAAAATTGAATAAAATTTGGTTCTGTGCTTTGTGCCTCCATTTTTAAATTGGTAGTCGAGTGTTAATTCCTATCTCCACTTCGGCATTCGAGTGCGCTCGAATCAACGAACGTTGAAGCCAATTCGCGAAATCAAGTGCGCTTGATCAACGCTCAAAGAATTGTAGATCTTTCTTCACGGAATCGTGCGTGATCAACGTGTCGAAGATTGCTAAAATCCGGTATCTACGTGATCTACGGATTTGGGCCTTACGGTATTCATAAATCCATCGATTCTTCGTCGATTCACCAATTATTTCCGCTAATCGTGTGAGATCCTGGACGGATTCGATTTACATCGTCGAATTCGCTTCCCACTCTGCGTCAGTTTGGCATCAGAGCTAGATTGCAAGAAGTTTGCATCATTTGGAGACTTGGGTTTCGAGAATTTGAAGTTTGGAGAACGGATTTGCAAATTGGGAGAAGTTGGTGTTCATCGTATTCATCGAGAAGTTGCAACAAGTTGGGAATTTTGATCCATCTCACTTAGGATCAAAGTTCGGAAAGTGTTTGGAATTTATTTTTGAGCTTGTTTGAAGTTCAATCATGCCTCCGAGACGAGCTCAACGTCATCGCAACATTAATGCTTTGTATGGAAGAGAAGAGGCCGATGAAATGGAGCAACGAATCAATGAGAGTTTCACTGAAAAGTTGAATGAAGGAATTGGTCGATTAGAGAGAATGATGATTGAAATGAATCAAAGTAGAAGAAGAGTTTCACCTGAATCGAACCATGGGGGAAGTAGAGCTTCAATACATTCAGATCGGGAGAGAAGAGAAGATCAAGATCATTGAAGTGTTGATAATCGTGATAGGAATGTTGATCGAAGGAGTGGTAGTAGAGATGTTGGAGGTCGTGATCGACATCGATATACTTCAGATTTTGATGAGGAGTTTGATGGTGATAGAGGAAGTGTTCATTATCGAGATAGAGCTCAAACACGACGTCAGTATCGAGATGTAGAGGATGATCGTAGATGGGAATCGGGAATGAAGATGGAGATTCTAGAGTTCAAGGGTGGAATGGTTGCAGAAGAATTCTTGGGCTGGTTGTCTAATGTTGAAGAGATCTTTGATTTCAAGGAGGTTCCGAAAGACCGTCGAGTGAAGTTGGTTGCTACTAGGTTGAGAGGGAGAGCTATGGCATGGTGGCAGCAAAACAAACTTACACGAGAATGGATGGGGAAGTCGAAGATTGTGGATTGGGAGAAAATGAAGAAATTGATGAAAGCTACAATTTTACCTTACAATTATCAATCACTCATGTATCAGAGGTTACAGAATTTGAGGCAAGGGACGAAGACTGTTATTGATTATGCTGACGAGTTTTATCAACTGATTGCTCGAAATGACATTATGGAGACAGAGGAACAGTTGACTGCTAGGTTTGTTGGAGGTTTGCGAATGCAGATCCATGATATGGTTAATATGTTTGATCCGAGATCTGTGGTGGAAGCGCACCAGAAAGCGATAGCTTGGGAGAAGCAAGGAAGACGAGGAGGTGGTGTGTTTACCAGTTCCAATATTCAAAGCAAAGGTATCAGTGGGAGTTGCAATGTTTCTAAAGCCGTCAGTAAACCAGTTGTGAAGGAGGTTGAGAAGGAAAAGGTCAACAACAATTTTAAATGTTATAATTGCCAAGAAGTGGGTCATAAGAGCAACGAATGTCCAAAACCAAAGAAGAGAACGATGATTGCTGAAGTTGAAAGTGAGGATGCTGTTGAAGGTGAAGATAGTCCAGTTGAGGAGAATGAACAGGATATCGCGTCAGGAGATGAAGGGTGTAATCTAATGATGAGAAGGTCTTGTTTAACACCCAAACAAGAGGATGAGGCTAGTTGGTTGAGGAGCAACATTTTTCAATCTACATGCACTATTCTGGGAAAAGTTTGTAAGTTTGTGGTTGATGCAGGAAGTTGTGACAATATTATTTCTACTGAAGCTGTGAGGAAGCTGAAGTTGAAGACAGAGAAACACCTTAATCCTTACAAGTTAGCGTGGCTGAGAAAAGGAGGAGAGGTGAAGGTGGATAGGCAAGTTCGAGTTCTATTTTCTATTGGGAAGAAATATAAAGACGAGATCTGTTGTGATGTAGTTGAGATGGATGTTTGTCATTTGCTTTTGGGAAGACCGTGGCAGTATGATCGAGCAGTGCAGCATGACAGTCGAACCAATAGCTACAGTTTTATGTTTGAAGGCGTTAAGATTATTTTAGTTCCAAAGAAGAGACAACAGGAAGAGAGTAAATCTGAGGAGATTGAGGAGCTGAAAACTTTATTGACTTTGAAAGAATTTGTTGAAGAAGTAGAGGAGAGTCCCGAAGTGTTTTTGTTGATTGGACATGAAGCTACTGAATCAGTTGAAGTTCCAGAGGAAGTGAAGCCGGTATTGGAAGAATTCAGTGATGTGTTTCCAGAGGAGTTGCCAAAGGAATTACCGCCGTTGAGGGATATTCAACATCAAATTGATCTTGTGCCAGGGTCAGTGTTACCTCACAGGCCACATTACCGGATGAGTCCGAAGGAGCATGAAGAACTGAAAAGGCAGGTGGAGGAGTTGTTTGAACAAGGGCATGTCCAGGAGAGTTTGAGTCCATGTGCCGTGCCAGCCTTATTGGTACCGAAGAAGGATGGAACGTGGAGGATGTGTACGGACAGTCGGGCACTAAACAAGGTCACTGTGAGATACAGATTTCCTATGCCGAGGTTTGATGATTTGATTGATCAGTTAAGTGGGGCAGTTGTGTTTTTCAAGATTGACTTGAAAAGTGGTTACCATCAAATTCGTATTCGACCGGGTGATGAATGGAAGACTGCTTTTAAAACCAGGGAGGGTTTATACGAATGGTTGGTTACGCCATTTGGCTTGTCAAACGCTCCTAGTACTTTCATGAGAGTGATGAACCAAATATTTAGACCATTTGTTGGGAAGTTCGTGGTTGTTTACTTTGATGATATTCTGATTTATAGTAGGAGTACGGAAGAATACATCCAGCATTTGCGAGAAGTATTGTTGATTCTACGACAAGAGCAGTTTTATGCAGCAACAAAGAAGTGCGTGTTTATGACGGACAGTGTTTTATTTCTGGGGTATGTTCTGTCAAAGGAAGGAATTCAAGTGGATGAAAACAAAGTGGAAGCTGTCAGGAGTTGGCCACAACCGAAGACAATTACGGAAGTGAGGAGTTTTCATGGGTTGGTGTCTTTTTATCGAAGATTCATTCCACACTTTAGCAGTGTGATGGCACCAGTAACCGGTTGCATGAAAGGAAAGAAGTTTGTATGGTCAGCGGAAGCAAGGGTTGCCTTTGAGAAGATCAAGACACTCTTGACGACAGCACCAATTCTGGTACTGCCGAATTTTCATTTGTTGTTTGAATTGCATACTGATGCTTCGAAAGTGGGAATTGGTGGAGTATTGAGCCAGAATGGAAGACCAGTTGCTTATTTCAGTGAAAAACTGTCTGGAGCCAAGTTGAAATATAGCACTTATGATGTAGAATTTTATGCGATTGTTCAAGCCGTGAAACATTGGCGACATTACTTGTTTCAGAAGGAGTTTGTTCTTTACACTGATCATGAGGCATTAAAACATCTAAAAGGGCAGGACAAGATTTCAGCGAGACATGCTTCGTGGATAGCATATCTACAATAATTTACTTTCTTTGTAAAACACAAATCAGGGGTGACAAATCGTGTAGCGGATGCTTTAAGCTGGAGGAATCACTTGTTAACAACGTTGAAGGTTGAAGTGACAGGATTTGAACTATTGCCAGAGTTGGTTGAAGAGGATCCTTACTTTGCAAAGTTTGTTGAGAAACTTAAGGATGGGGATACTGGTGAATTTGTGTTGGTTGATGGATTCTTGTTCAAGGGGAATCGATTATGCATACCAGACTGTAGTTTGAGAATGAAGATTGTTAAAGAATTACATGAAGAAGGCCATGTAGGCAGAGATCGTACATTGCAGTTGATTTCTCAATCTTATTTTTGGCCGTCAATGAGGAAAGAAGTAGAGAGATTTGTGGAGAGATGTCATATCTGTCAGGTTTCGAAAGGAACAGCGACGAACGCGGGATTATACATGCCATTACCAGTACCTACTAAACCATGGGTTGATATTAGCATGGATTTTGTGTTGGGTTTGCCGAGAACTCAGAGGGAAAATGATTCTATATATGTTGTAGTGGACAGGTTTTCGAAGATGGCACATTTTATAGCCTGTAAGAAGACAGCGGATGCCGTTCGAGTTGCTCAATTATTCTTTAAAGAGGTGTATCGATTGCATGGTTTACCAGAATCTATTGTTTCTGATTGAGATACCAGATTTTTAAGCCATTTTTGGTTGAGTTTGTGGAAGATGGTTGGAACGAAGCTGAATTTTAGTAGCGTTTATCATCCGCAAACAGATGGGCAAACAGAGGTGGTGAATAGATCGTTGGGAAATTTGTTACGATGTCTTGTGAAAGACAATTTGAAGAGTTGGGATTTGAAGTTGTGTCAAGCTGAATTTGCTCATAATCATGCAGTCAATCGAAGTACTGGATTCAGTCCGTTTTAAGTTGTATATTCAGCCATTCCAAAGGGACCGTTGGATTTAACGACAGTACCATATCAAAAGGGAGTTGTTAAGCGGGCTAGTGAGTTGGTGAATGAGTTACAGGAATGCCACAAAGTTGTACATGAACGATTGCTTAAGACGAATGAGAAGTATAAACAAATGGAGGATAAGAAACGAAGAAGTGTTGTCTTCAAAGAAGGAGATTTTGTATATGCAGTATTGACCAATGATCGAATTCCTGTTGATACTTACAACAAACTAGCTGCTAGGAAGATTGGTCCTTTAGAAATCATAAAGAAAATCAATGATAATGCATATCAGTTAAGGTTGCCGAAAGAAGTTCGTACTTCTGATGTTTTCAATGTCAAACACTTAATTCCGTACTATGAAGAGGAACTGGTCGAAGATAACGAGAATGTGAATTCGAGGACGAATTCCTCCCAACAAGGGGAGGATGATGAAGCGCTTACCTCGATAGGTCGCGGCCGACCTATCCTAGGTTACAAGATCGAGGATGAAGCCACCCAGGTCGCGAGTTACCTATCGAAAGTCGTGATACCGCGCAATTCCTCTGCCTCAAGTCGCGAGCGACTTACCGCATCCCTAAGTCGCGAGCCCCTTGCGAGTTCCCTGCTCTGAGTCACGCTGCCAAGCTCCTATAAATCAAATTCCGACCTAATTGCGAGCAAGCAAGGTGAAGTCGCGTGAGCGAGTTTCAGTAGGTCGCTGATGTCTTGTTTTAGGTCGTTGAAGTTTTGTAAATCGCGAGTTCATTAAGTCGCCCATTGCTCCATTTTTAAGTCGCGAGGCTTTGTACCGTTTGCTTTCTTAAGTCGCGGAGATGAGGAAGTACTTCCACCATAAGTCGCGTGCCGCCTTCCATAAGTCGCTACCGAGCTATCTTAAGTCGTGTGAAGCATTTTAGGTCGTGTGCGTTGTTATTTAGCTCGTTGGTGTGTTTGTAAGTCGTTGTACTGTTTGTTTTTCTTTTTTTAAGTCGCTGTGTTCGTTGTACCACTTTGTTAAGTCATATGTGTTGTAATCTCCTATAAATAGGGGTTGTGTCATTTGTAAAAAGTGGTTGAAAATTGAATAAAATTTGGTTCTGTGCTTTGTGCCTCCATTTTTAAATTGGTAGTCGAGTGTTAACTCCTATCTCCACTTCGGCATTCGAGTGCGCTCGAATCAACGAACTTTGAAGCCAATTCGCGGAATCAAGTGCGCTTGATCAAAGCTCAAAGAATTGTAGATCTTTCTTCACGGAATCGTGCGCGATCAACGTGTCGAAGATTGCTAAAATCCGGTATCTACGTGATCAACGTATTTGGGTCTTACGGTATTCATAAATCCATCGATTCTTCGTCGATTCACCGATTATTTCCGCTAATCGTGTGAGATCCTGGACGGATTCGATTTACATCGTCGAATTCGCTTCCCACGCTGCGTCACATAAACAACGGTGTATGAATCAATGAAAAAAAGATTTAGCAAACAAGATATGTAACTAAAAGTGCGATTAGCATAAGGAGATAAGCAATTCCTTGATCAATTGCCTTGCCATCACTTGTTGAAGGCGAAGGTGCCATCGCTTGTTGCCCGTGGCCATGAGCTACTTCCATAGGGCCGGAGAAGATGAAGAAAGCAGTGAAGAGTATGGCTAGTGCTAACCATTTTATTTCAATTTTCTGAGTTGATATTTAATAAGCCGCAAGCTAAGTGCAGTTATAAATGGAGAAGTAGAAATAATTAGAAGATTAATTTTGATACGAGTTACTTTCATAGTTTAAACTGCGTGGCTTTTATAAGCAGATTCTTTATATATTAAATATTAGTAAATTGATGCATAATTGACTACGTTATTTTGTTTAACGAAGAATGTAGATGTTTCAATTATTTCCATCTGAATGCATAATTATTACAAAACTCCATTTTAATATAGCTATTTTGTAAGTCATGGCTAAATCAACGGTCAATGTTTGGAAGCTGATCGGTTCACTTGGACGGTTCATATTCACTCGCATATATAAGGACCAAGTCATGATAATCTTGGAGGGAAATTCCTCAGTAATATGGTACGAGACGAAATAGTAGACATAAAAGTGTAATACAATTTAGTGATATTAGTGATATTTTGAACGATTGTATCGATAATTGTAACATATATTAATCAAGAGCACAACTAATCAAACCGACCGTAGGGAGGTTTGCCTATTTCCACTGGCCAAAATCAATTTTCCTGAAGCCAAAAAAACATGCTACCTGTTTTGTTTCGTTTCCCTATTTTTCTCCTTATGCTTTGCGTTTCAAAATATCTATCCACCTTCCTTCTAATTTCAAATATCAAATCTTGGTGCGTTTCCCTATTTTCCTCCTTTTGCTTTGCGTTTCAAAATATATATCCACCTTCCTTCTAATTTCAAATTTCAAAATTCAAAGTATCTATCCACTTTTCATGGTATGGTTCAAGATTTCTGCAATCTCAAATTACTTACAAACCGTATGCAATAAAGATTTCTAATTTCAAAGTACAATTTCAAATTATTTTATTTAAATGCACTTAATTTTTTATCGCATTTGCAATAAAGAAAAAAATTAAATAAAAATGTTTTTCTTTCATATTAAATATCACAACGGTCGGTTTTTCACCGTTGTACGGTTATACTAGTTTGACTAATGCATATTGTTCATAGCTATACATGCTAACTGTATATAAAACAATTGAACGAGACAAATTGAATTGGCCGGAGAATATTACTAATATACAATTCAGACATAATTGGAATGTTTGAAATTTGGTTGGAAAACATCAAAGCACCATCTAAGAAAATCGCTGCTATATAAAGCTCGCATATAGGGTCGTTTTATGTATCATCCCAAACTCTCTCTTCTCTTAATAAAAGTTACTACTAATTAGTGCAGCTGCATCGTAGCAAATTCTCTGTAAAACTAATTCTACTACAAGTCTTATACAGAAAATGAGCTCAAGGAGTATTTTGGGTTTGTTGGTCGTTGCTTACCTATTTTCGGGATTTATGCAACTTGGAAATGCAGAAGATCGGTACATAGGGCCTTCTCCGATGATGAAAAGTGATGGCACGTCGGTTGATCAAGGCATTGCTTACGTGTTAATGCTTTTAGCTTTGCTTGTTACTTATCTTGTTCATTGATCATGTTCATTTATTCTTTTTTATTTATTTTCCTAGTTCATTGATTTGTGATTAATTGATACATTGATATCCCCTCAGATGTTTTGTAGATTGTTGTAACGTGTTGCAAATAAATATAATTAACATGATTGGTTCTTCTTCTTAGTTGTTGGATTGCGTTTTCAAGTTCTGTAGAAGGTTGTTTCATAAAAAACTGCGCCCATGTCAGGTGATAGGAATGAAGTGGTTCCTGTATGTTCGGAGTGTCCTCAGTTGAATTATTAGAGGCATGGGAGATTATGATACCGCCTTTCCTTTTGGCAGTCTTTGAACACAGATCCTCCAACCAGCTTCCAATTTCATCGCCTGTCACTTGAGGAACATTCCCTGTTGTTTCATGACAACTACAAACTCGAACCCCATCTCGAACTCGCAAATTGCAGGTTTGCATAAATGGCCGGTACGTGTGAATTCGAATCCATTGCTTGTTAGCCCATTGGCCACTGCTAGACTGCCCCATGAAACTCTGGCAGCAGAGGTTATCGCGAGTGCTGGCGTTTGATTTTATTCTTGATGGAACCGAAACCCAAATAGTGTAGTGCTTTGCAAACAATTTCAAGGCTTTGACGTAGAATTGACGTACTGTAGTGTGCTTTGCAGACAATTTCAAGGCTTTGACGTAGAATTGACATAGTGTGGTGTGCTTTGTAAAGGATGGCTGAAAATAACCAATGTAGCATATAGGAAACGAAAGTCAGGTGGAAGGATGGCCGGCGAAGTGGTTGTTCAGGGCGGCGGAGCAAGATGGGGTAGGGCGTGGGCTTGTTTCAGCTGATGGTGATGTGGAGTTTGGAGATGAATTCAGCAGGCTGGATGAGCACGGTTGCATGCAGGCGCCGAGGTGGAAGAGAGAGATCTTGGTGGTTCGGAGCTTGGGTGAGGGAGAGATGGAAGGGAGGCGTGCTGTGGTCTGTGCGGTGGAAGGAAAGCGCATGCAGGAGATGTTTGAACGAAGAGAAAAGCAACAGTTTATTTATTTTTTTCTTTTTTTTTTTCAAAGAAAAATGAATGAAATCATATATTTATGAAATTTTGAGAATATAAAAAGTCACTATGTTTTGAATTCAAGGCAAAGATTAAAAGCTGATGACGGCATGATTTTTAACCGTGGAATATAAAAAAGTTAAGAAAATCAAAAGGGTTTAAAAACAGGTACCGATACGAAATTGTTTTTACGGATTTCGCTGCGTATCGGACTTCATAACATAGAATTGAATATACCGCAGTGATCAGCACGACAAAATGATCAAAACGGTATACAGATATCAGTGATAAGATCATCCAATCAAAAGTCGATAACCGTTACCGAAAATGTTGCAAATTTGTCAGAAATAAGACAAACCGAGTAATAGCAGTCCAAATTTGAAGAAATGAAATATCACGTCTCACTGAGAAGATGATTTACATATTTATTATATAAAAATATTCAGCTTTGGAAAACATTTTATTATCATCAATTTTTAACCGATTTGAATTATATAAAATTTCACAAGAAAATAAACTTCCATATTTTCAGAAGAAAATTTACCATTTGCTATGCTTAAATATACGTATTCCAACTATTAACCTTTTATTTTCAAATTTTATTATTTACAATTTCACATATATTCAATTAATTAAATAGATAAAGCTACTAAAAATTTATGGGTCGTTACATTTTGTCTTAGAATTGCATTGAAACTTTTGAAGGTGTACCGCGTCGCCTATTATGTGATGTTGACATATAATAATGTGGGGATAGTTGTGAAAGTGTGTTATGGATCGTGTAATATGGATATATGATAACATAGAGTATAGTGATGATAGTTATGCGGTAGACAATGCGGAATATAAAAGCAGTAAAGTAAAATGACATCAGAAATTTTTATATTGGTTTGGAGCACCGTCTTACGTTCAGTTCCAGACTCCTTCTGGAATTTCACTAAAACAACAACCCTCACTTAACCCGGAGGAATAAGTATATACACCCTTGAGCAGCCGAACAGGGACCTGAGCAGCAGAACGAGATTTCGCCTCAACAGCCGAAGATGACTTCACTCGTGTAACGACCCGTAAATTTCGATAATTAAATTGGTTAATTTAATAAGATTTTTGTAATTAAATTTAGAAAGAAATAAATTTTTTATAATTTATAATGAAGCGAGTGTAAAAAAAATGAAATTAAGCAATGGTAATTAAAATTAACTATTGACAATTGGAGTGAAATTCCAAAAATGAAATAGTGTAAATTGTTGCATTTGGTTATAAAATTGAAAATAAGTAAATAAAAGTAAGTATTGAATTTACCAATGAAATAATATATTGATTAATAGAAACTAAATGTAAATTAAGGTAATAATGTTAATGCAAGTTGATAAATAACTAATTTAGTGCAATTCCAATTAATCGAAACAATTGTAAGGTTATATTTGATTGTAATTAGTAATTTGGGAAATAAATTCAAAGTTATATTAATTGATGAAATAATACTTAATAAATTGTAATTTGATAGAATCAATGCTAGATAAGTAATTATAATAATTATTGGTTGATAATAAAGTATGATTGAGATTAAATTAGGCAAATAGTGATAATTATTAATTTTTTACCCATTTATTTAATTTATTGAATTAGATCTAAATCCATTGCAACTAAACGTAATTAAAAAGTACGTTACTATGAATTTAGTTGATGATTGTAAAAATATTAGGGAAATTGGATATACATACTAATGTTAAATTTATCCATAAGATGATGATTGATTGAATAAAGAGATTGAATACAAATTGTATTAATTTAATTGAAATTGAAGATATATTTTATTTGAATTTACTTATATTGAAGGTAAACACTATGAATTTTGCAATAAATCCTTATTTGATTGATATGGAAATTTTGGATTAATGAATTAGAAGTTTAATTGAAATCAGAAATGATAGAAATGGTAAATAAATAAATTTGGATTGAAGAAGTGATTAATTAACTTAATATTAAATTATTTAATTAACTATAAAATAGCCATTTGGGCCACTGACTCGGATTTCGACGAAACCAGTTTCATCGGATCCGTAACGGTAAATTATTATAGGATTTCAAGTTTCGTAGCGATCTAACTTGTCGTTTGATCGTACGGGCTCGAAACGCCTAGAAATCGATGAAATTGAAATCAATTTGAAATAACTTGATTTTAGCATAACTTCTTCATACGATGGAATTTGAACTTCGGACCTATTCCATTGATTTTAAAATATTTTAAAACATCTATTTTAATATATGGGTTGACTCATTTTCGTTCTGGAGTCGAAACGGGCTTTCTGGGTCGTTATCATTCAATCAATCTTGTCCATCTATTCTATTTTCAACCCTACCTATATATTTCTGGTTATAAACCCTAGTAGCCTTTCTATTTCTCATTTCTATATGTACAGAAACTTCTGTTGCTCCTCATCCTCAATGGCTGTAAACCCTAAATTTTCCAATTCCATTCCAATTCAAAATCCAACAACAAAAATTCAAACTCCGCAAATAATATCAATTTTATATCGATTTGAAGCTCTCAACGAGCACATCTTAGATTTGAGATTCATTTTTCAATTTGAATCACCGTTTGTCCAGAATTCAGGAAATCATTTTCGACCGTTCATCATCGCGTTGATCGACTTCTTCCGATCGACGAACCAAAGGTACCAGGTTGTGGAGTGAGGCATGCGTCGTTCATCGGTGTAGTTTATTTGCCCAAGTGACGGTTGGATTTGGCGCTAAAATTCGACTAGGGTTTAACCCATAGCGGCGGCGGCTCAAAACTCGAACGGAGGTGGCGAAGTTCAGGCCGTGCGTGTGCCCTAGGTCGGAGGTCGGGGGGAGGGGGAGGGAGGGGTGGTGGTGTGGTGGTCAGATCGGTTGAAGGTGGCGGCCAGTCTCGTGCGTGATGGGTTAGGGTTAGATACTAGTGGAGATGCATAGCGACATGGCAGCTTTCTTCTGGGTGGGTTTTTATTTTATTTCAAATTCAAATATTCTAATCGACATAACTTTCACATACGAGGTCGAAATTACACGCGATTTTCTCCGCTAGAATCGTATTGAAATTCTGGACATTTTGATGCGGATTTGGAAACATTCTGAGACCGTTCAAAATTTGGGTTTAAATTGGATTTAAATTCAATTTAAATTCAAAAGGTGAGTGTTTTAACCCACTCACAACTTCTAAAATTTCTTATGTTTGTTAAGTTGATGTATGATGTGATTAGAAATTTATTTATTATTGTTTGGCATATTTTAAATCATCATCTCAGTTTATTTGAATTTATTTTGATAAAACAGTTATTTAATTTATTATTGAATATAAACTGCCAGTAAATACCTGTTATTTATTATCTGTTCTATATTGATGTTATTGATTGAATTGGATGATGACCGTGGTAAATGTTTGATGATTGATATTGGATGAATGGATGTTGTATTCTATATTGTTATAAACTGCAAGTTGTTATGGATTTTTATTTCATTCGGCATTGCGTTTTGAAATGATATATAACTGTATTAATATTTTAAATTGCGAGTTGAAATGATAGATATCTGTATCACTTGACCATAGGATAGAAAATTATATACAAACACCGTAGTCTATATATAAAAATATTTTGAAATGATTTCTATGGTTTTGTAAAGAAATATATGGTTTTAGATAAATATTGATTTTAGATATTATATAAATGTTATTTTATCCTTGATTTTTAGTTATGTATAATTTGTTTTAATATAGAATAAGCTTAATAATAAGTTTGATTTTTATTGAAGATAATACGGTTAAGTATTTAAATTATATTTTAACATAGAGTTATAATGATTTAAATAAAGTTAAGGTTGAAAGATAAATTTGAGATTTATTTGAAATTGAATTTATTTAAGAATTAAACTCAAATAAGCTTGATGTGAAGTTTATTTAATTTGGAATTGTAGTTTATTTAATTTGGAATTGTAGAGGGTATGATTTTTATAACTTGATTTTGGTTTAAGGTGAATTAAATGAATATTTCAAGTATAAATAAATTGAAGGAAATATTTAGTTATTTGTAAGTTGAGTTTTATTTCAATGATAATGGATTTATCATGTAAAATATTTCAAACTAGATAATAGAAAATTGAATTGTTGAATCCTAATTATCAAACTTAGCTTTGAAATTGTTGAATACTTAAAGTTTGAAATATATTGAATTTGAAATAGGTTTATTCCGTGGGTCAAATCTGTTTTGAAATCGATAAATTTGGAATAGTTTATTTGGAAACTGAATTGAATTGAAATTTATGATTTGGGATTTAGTTAAATTTAAATCTAGAAATTCGAGTTGTTTTGGAATTGATTTGTGAAATTTAAGAAGCTATTTTATTATACATAGAATTCTAATATTTAAATCGTTTAAGTGGTGGAAGTTATGTTTCAAATTTATGAGTTTCAAAGTATTATGATTCAAAAGTGCTATACTTTAAATGTTTTGATTTCAAAGTGTTATAACTTTGAAAAGTGCTATGATTTTGGAAAAAGGATATATTTGAAATAAAATGATACTATATTAACTTGGGTTTTCATAAAAATGATATCATATTGATTTGGTTTTTGAAATGGAAATGATATCATATTTATGTAGTGTTGAAATGGATATTATATTCTGGTTTTGAAGTATAATTACTTTGAAATGACCGCAGTATTATAATAACGTTTGGTTGTTAAAGAGACCGGGATCGGAAGTTAACATACTCTCTGCAACATCTGAAAACCACTTTAACAACCGTGTAAGTGGTGGAGATTCCAGAATGAAGTAGGATGGCGGCGGCGTTCCTTTGAGGTATATACGTGGACCCGACTCCCGTGAGTTGGCATAAGGTGGCTAAAACAGGAGCGCTTACGGGCCAGTGAGGTAGCCCCTCTTATCGAACACACTCCTTCGATACCATTCTATTACTTCGTGATTGATTGAGGCGCTTTGATTTTTTGGGGGTGTGGCTCGAGGTGGGCGGTAGCTGCACGCTATGCGTCACCATCAGTCCGGATGCGTAATTGGTATATCTACCCTGGCATTGCCTCGTTGTGCCATGTCACCTACCCTAGCGCGCCTTGTACGAGTTTGATTTTCTCCCGTAGCCCATGGAGTATCCTTTGGTGGCTTCCTGATCAGGAGGGACTATGATACTGGATGGACTACTGGGACTATTACGTGTTAAGCGGAATATTGGGTCACTCCTTAACACTATTTTAAAGTAAGTTTATTTTACCATTAGACATTATTATGATAGCGAAATATTACTACATAGTAAATAGTTTAACAGATCCTTAGGAGATGTGAATCCGAGTATTTTTTAAATTACTACACTCACGTTAGACACTAGATAGGAGATGTCGAATCCCGTAAACATCTCCGACACCGTTTACACTCATATTTATTTACCGTTGATTCAACATACATAAGATCTTTTAGTTCCGACTCGAATGTTTTGTCTTTTCAATTCGCTCGGGTCAGTCTGAGCATTTCAGGGCTTGAAGACCTTATTTCTAGAGGACGAAGATTGTGTTATTACTATTTATTATTATTTCACTGCATCACATTGTTCCGCTGTATTGTTATTTATTTTTCTCTGGTATGTGCAACTCTGATTTTGTATGTATAAGTAAAATCAAATGTTTTGTAAACATCTTCATGAACTGTTATCCGATTATTATATTTTGTCATTCCGCTACGAGATTCTGTTTTATTTTCTTTCTTTCTCTGTTTTTCTTATTTATCCCAATAACAATCCGCCCTTATGTATGGTTTGAGTCTGACGTGTATGGTTTATCGTCGATTTAAAGCGTACAAAAAGGCAGGATGTTACATTTGGTATCAGAGCTTTGGTTTTGCAATAAACCTTTGCTTTGTGGGGTCTGACTCTTTGCTAATACGGTAGTAATAACCTATGATGAGTCACTGAGTGTATATATGAGAGAGCGTATTTGTTAGTGTTATAAAAAGGTTTTGATATTGTGTTAATCTGTTTCCTTTTATATTCATAATTTCTAGTTGGTGCATTGGACGCTATGGCATCAATAGAGATTTCTGAACACTTAATAGGACAGACCGACACAATATTTGTTTGAATATAGGTGAATGAAATAATTTTGCCTATTATATTTTCTATATATATATACATAATAAATATTTTGATATAAAGGTTTTATTGGTTTTAATATTTGGTTGTTAGGTAGTGAAATTTATAAATATTGATTGGAAACAAAATTCGAAGAAAATAAAATAAATGAAAATTGGAAATTTTAGAATTTAAGTTCCAGGATTTGAAAATTTCTTTCAAAGGATTTTTGAAATATAATAATATTATTTACAAGTATTTTCTGATATAAATATTTCAATATAATTTGAAAGAATTGTTTTAAAGAAAATTTGGAAGGAAATAAGTTCTGTACTCCCCTCTATGTTGCTAGGAAATAATTTTGGTGATGAATGCACGCATCATCGACATTCATTTTTGAGTTTCAAAGTGGGAAGGCCACTGTAGTAGTTTTGCTACAGATTTATTTTGATAAACAAATGTGAAATTCAGATTGTTTTAAATATAATTCGATGTATAAGTTGTAAGTATATACATTTATCTATTATTTTAAAATGATTTGAAATTTAACCCGGTATTTAGTTCTTAAGTTTCCATTAATTAATAGTTTCAATTATTGTAGTGAAATAGAATGTAACTAATTAATAATTGGAACCTCTAAATGATATAAGAGATTTAATGCTAGGTTATAAATGAAATTACAAGAAAGTTGAAACAGTAACCTATAGAACAAAAGACAAGATTATTAAAAATTAAATCCATTAAAAGATGTAACGTCTTCGAGATTTTCGACTTCCGAAAATCGACATTAATACGTCCACTGTATCAACTGCTGAGCAATCGAAGGCCGGAAAACCGAATTGTTAGGGTTAAAGAAGAAGAGGTAGAAGAAGAAAGAAAGAAGAAGCAACAGAAACAATATCAGAATCTCACAATCGCAGCGGAACAACATATAATAGATAAATGAATAATCTTTAAATCAACAGAACTGTACATTTTATACATTACATCATCAGAGTCAACTTACAACACAACACAACTGGACAATTATATGAACTTATCCTTACAAGTGGATACACAACGGAAAAGATAATATCATATACAAGTGATACGTTTTGCCATCCAGCTCGCCTCTTGAGCTCCACAGCACCTCCTGAATTCCAGAATATCCTGATAACCTGACTCTAGGCTGCCCGTGTGGAAAATGGTGGGCACCCAGAGTTTAGGAAGGGAGCAATAAACTCCAGGTCAGTCGTGGGACTGGTGTGAGAACTTAAAACAGTTTATCTTTAAAAAAACAAACAAAGAAATATTTTAAAATAGATCCGCAATGCTTTTAGAAAATGTAACTAACATAAGGTCTTCCGCCGCACACACCATGCAAACGCAGAATTGGAGGAGATTTCTCCTTATGATAGCCAAGCATGCTTGATATGCAAATTTCTTTGATATTATTACTGTAAGTGCAAAGTGCAGGAAAACATTTCGAAAGTATAATATAAATCTTAGCCAGCATAGGCATTCCGAACTATGCCTACTATAGCTACCATGTTCAATAGCAGGTTACCGCCACATTCCATGGCAGGTTATACAACTAAAACCGTACAGGGCTCGTATTGTTTTTTTGTATTTTCCAACAAATGGTCAGGCTAAGGAACTTCCTATTGCCACATGGGAACGCCTCTGGCGGGACACCTCGAGAACCTAACCGGATCTCTGCCAACACAAGGCCGGGTTACCTCTACAAAAATAGGTAACCACTGACACGAGTATGTCATCCCTCGGTTGTAAACAACCTTTATCCGAAGATCTTCAATACCAACAACCACAAAGTAATAAATTTGCAGCAACCACATAGGTCAAGTATCCGGGCTCCATACCATGATACCACCTCTATCCAGAAGGAAATGAACATACCATAAGGGGCGCTACCTCCTAAAATCTTACTGCATTCTTCCTGTTTCGACCATTCCGGGGTGTGAGGTCCGACAAAGTATCGTCCACAAAGCTACGCTTTTCACAAAAGTCATGCTTCGATCAACAAATGATCAGCAACACTTCGTATGCCACATTACCAAATTGGGAATGTATCACTAGTAACCATCAACTACATAAACTTTGAGCTCGTACGTCTTAGAGAAGGGTGTTAAGCTAAGAGAATAAATTCTCTGCCACCAACAGAAATGTATTTGATAGAAACCATCTTTACATCTCAAATTATAACGTCAGACACACATCCATACAAGTCCGTTTCGGGATCGAACGGAACCGAAGGCACTTCCAAAGAAGCCCTTGCAATCCGGATATTCACTAATCACGTCCGGACTTCCCATCACAAAAGGTGATAAAATCTCTATATCGGGGATCAGCCGATGCAGAGACATTTGACGGTAATCCTTCCATTTTCGAAAATATCCGTTCTTCAACACCGGTCTTCAAATGTTATCCATTACGACGTATCACTATTCGGAATGGGATTTATGTCCCAAAGGTCCTCTCTCGGCTAAACCGAATGACGAGCGCTTATTTTAAAATATGTGTAGCATTCAAATTCAAGCAAATCACAACAAATACCCATTTAAAGGAAAATATTGATACTCGGTTATTTAACTATCAATAGATATGCACAACATCACCAAATTCCAAATAATTTCCCAAATTATTTAGTTTCCAAAAATATCTTTACAAGATATATTTTTTCACACTTCAACCATTTGAAAACAAATTTCAAATCACTTTTCACCTTTACAACTTTTGAAAACAAATTTCAAATCATTTTCCTTACGCGGAAACACTTCCAAATATTTATTCATTTTAACTGGAAATCTGTCGAGTTCAAATACTTTAAATTAATTTATAACACTTATCCAAAATATATCGGGAAAACACTTTGAAATAAAACTATTTTTCTTCAGACACTTTACTTAAAATATTAGTTATAACAATATTATACTAATATTACATATAACTTAAGTCCAAACTAATTTTTAAAATAAAATTAGTAGATAGAGTATAACTTTTTAAATAACTATTTTCTAAAACAATCATTAATTAAATCTTAGAAATAATCATTTCTATATCAACTTAATAAATCTTTACTTAAAGGATTTAAAACAATTTAAGAAGTTAATTTCTCCAAAGTATCCTTTTCAAAACCAATTCTAAAATTATATACATATATATGTATATATTTTTCAAAGTTATTCAGAAATTTTATTTGGCTTTACAGGGAGAATACACTTTCATTTCAAAATGGTTCATTTAAACCAATTAAATAAATCCTTACCGATTTGCTTTAAATTTACGTTTCAAATCCGTAAATTTATTTCCACACTTAAAAAATAAATCAATGTTTATTTTTAAACAAATTTCCCTTTCCTTTATATATTCCATGGTGAATTTAAATTTCCAAATTTCCATTGATATACGATTTTCAAATCGATTTCAAATATTCACTTTCAATAACAATTAAAATTTTCAATCGATTTCAAAAACAATCAAATCAAATTCCATATTGATTTTCTAAGAAATTAAGCACCAAGTGAATTTCATTCTAATCTCAAATTGAAATCAATTTCTACTAAACCCCAAATCAATTTTCAAATTGATTCCAAATTCTTTTCAAAACACCTAATAAATTTCCAAATGGATTTTCAAAAGATTTAAATTCAATCACCAAAAATCAATTCCCAAATGGGTTTCAAATTTTATTTCCTTTTAAAAATAAATTCCCTTTAAAGAAAACCAATTCTTTTATTTTTCAAACTCTTTAAAATCCGTATTTTGAATAAATTCTTCAACCTTTGAATAATATTACCCGAAATCCATTTATTAAAGCTTTTCCCATGTTTTGAAATTTTATTCAATAAGATTAAAAATAAAACTGTATTATTTTAGAATTCCTTCTTTTAAATTTATCCAATTCTCAAAAATAAATTTTAATATAAACTTTCAACCTAAATTTTCAAAAATCAAATTTTTATTTATTTCCGGTATCCAACGATACCCAAAATTATATTCGGCTAAATTTTAGCCTTCAACGATTTCAATCACAAAGATAATCACAAAGAGATTATAAATAATCAACACACAACATTGAAACAAATTCAATTATTTGAGGAATCCAGTTGGATCCCTCCAACCTGTTTCCCTGCGTCCACAAATGTTAGCACGATACCAATCCCGTTTCATGACGGGATATCGCGGTACATGGGTTTATATAAAATATCATCCGTTATTATGCGGCGCAATAGGGTCTCATCCGCTATATAATGTGGGAAATCAACTCCAAGTATATATATAATACCAATTCCACCTCAAGGTGGAATATCGCGGTATATGTGTTTAACAAAATAACCTCCGCTTAATATGCGGCGTATCGGATCTATTTCAATACAACAAATAGCAACCATCATTCAATCACACAATCAAGAAATTTTAAATTTAACTATTTAAAATTTAAATCGAAACAAATTCGATTGAGTGAGAAGTTCTTACCTTGCTTCCAATAGCGGTTTCATCGTTTTATTCCGAATAAAGTTAAACGCATGTTTAATTTTACGCAAAATTCACACTAGCTCCAATCAAAACTCATCCAGCTCCATCACGTAATGTTCATCCAGACGATTCCAACATAAGTCGTTTCATCAGAAACGGACCTCGTATCAAAAAGTTATAGTGTTTTAAAGTTTGAACGAATTTATATTATATAATTTATAATTTTATTTCTTATTTTCAACCTTTTATTATCTCGGCCGCTCGTTTTTGAATCTCCAGATCTGGGCCGCTCCTTCCTTTTCTTCCATCGTTCAAGGCCGAATGTTTTAAACCCTTGTGTTTTCTAGCCTTTCGATTTCAAAGATAAGATCGTGGTCACACGTTTCATCTTCTCCCCCCCATCAGGTTTCGAACGAAGATAACCTTATGGCCGTCGTTCCCTCATTATTTTTCGCTCGACCATCGTTCGCTTATACGTCGATCAGCTACCTCCATCACGAAGCGAAAGCCGAGCACCACCTTCACCATAAAGCACGTCGAACTCAGCACCTTTTCCTCTTGAAAAACATGCGCGAACGTTGAACGAACACGATCCATTTGCTGTCGATACTCTCCATGAATTTCGATCAAAACCGTATGGATCGAAAAATCTCTCCACCCTCTACAAAGTTGCAGTTGGAAGTTTTTCGTAATTGCTTAAGGATTTTGAGGAATTAAGGAGAAAACAACGAACAAATTCGGCCATTTATTGCAAAAGTGGCGACCTGTGAAACCCTAGGGTTTTGTATGCAAATGAAAGAAATTAACGTCCTTATATAGAAAATTGCCAAAACACTATTCATCCGAAAATTTTCCGAACTCCAAACGAAGTGTGCCGCCTGGCGTTTATGATGTTTTACCCCTATTCCGAACGCAATGGAATATATATCGGGAGCCAATTCGATCATATTTGGAAGATAGGTTTCCGAATCGAATTATTTAAATTTAAAATTCACTTAAACCGATTTCTACGCGTTTTAGCTTGCCCCGGACAAACCATAAATCCAATTGATACGAAATTTGAAATCTTACAATAGTTTAACATTACAGATCCAATGAAACTGGTTTCGTCGAAATCCAAGACTGTTTGAAAATGACTATTTTCACTCGTCAATTAAATATTAAAATATTCAATTTCCATAAATTAACTTTTAATTCAATTTTAAAAGTTCTATAACATCGTTCTAACTCCAATATGATTTAATACAACTTTACAAATCATGTTTAATCGCATTAAACCCAATTATCCAATTAAATCTAGATATTCGAAATGTAATTTATTCGACTTACAAATTTTACTTGTTAATATTTAAAATCAATTAAATATACGAATTTCAAATGACAGGAATTCTGGGTCGTTACAAACTTCCCCCTTAAAAGAATTTCGTCCTCGAAATTGCCAAGTCAGAAAAAGTCTTGAAATCCATTAACTTTTTTTTCAAAAACAAACCATTCCAACTCAATTTCAGATTCATTTTAATTTCTTAACTTTTCCAAAATCCGATGGTTACACTTTTCTAGTTCAATTCCTACATTTTCATTTCAATTTAGAAAACGACCTTTCGGTAACAAAAAATTTCCAAAAATTTTCAAAATTTTTCTAACTCCCAAAATTTACGGAAAATTTTGGCAGAGTCTCCCTTGTACGGAGGAGCTTTTGCAATATCACGGTATATATATATATATATCTACCCACACGGTTGGAAAAAAGAAAAACAGTTCATATTTCCTATTTTTATTGTGTAGGCGTACCTTTTTAGCATTTTTAACCAAAGCAGTTATTTATTAGCATTTTAACATGACCAAATCTAGCCAACTACAGCCCCGGTACCTGTACTTACTCAATTTAAACATGTAAGTGACATATATAGGAAATTCATTTACATTTCACTAATTTTCAAAAGAAAACACATAGTTTTCATAAGCAATGCAATCAAAATAATTCCCTTAAGCAATTTATAAGGTTTCGATACAAATTTTAATTGCTTACAACCAATTCACATTAGTTCACTTTCAATTCAAATTCAATTACATAGCTTTCCATTTATCAATTCAATTTCATTAACAGTTAATGAATTATATACAATCAACTAACAATCATATAACAACCAAATCATAACCAACATAACCAAATTATTAAATTTACATTCAATTTGGTTTAACACTTTTAATTTGCAATTGGTTTAATATCTAATTGGCTTTTCTTTCAATTATTCAATTTTTTTTTTCAACTTCATTAGCTTCTAATGAATTAATACTTGCATTCATTATTCTATATCAATTCTTTTACATTCGACTGATTAATATTCAATCCATTTATTAATTCGATTACTAATTCATTTAACAAATAAGGTTGAATTTCATTTATATAACTCAAGTCCACATCCATTTAATTCACTTTATTATTACACTTCGATACCAAAATCAACTTCATTCAACATCACTTAAGTTATATTCCATTTCAAACATCATTTGTTTAACTTAACTTAAATTTCCCCTTATAAATCCAATTCAAATTCCAATTCTATTTAATTTTACCAAAGTCAAATTTCATCACTTATTCAAATTCATATCTCGTTTTGCTTAACAGAATTGTTTAACCATTTTATCATTTGGTTTCACTTACATTTTCTCACTTTACAAGTTATACAACTTATTTAAACTTCAAAGTTATTTTATATAATCACTTCAGTTTAATTTCCATTTCGATAGCTTACCTAATCCAAATCAATTTATTTAACCTTCGTTTAGTTAAATTTCAAATCATATGTTTTATTATGCCAACTCAAATTTATTTCAACTTTACCACAGTAAAATCTTTATTATTTCATATTATAAGTCTAAAACTTGATTACTTATATTGAACAATTACAGCTTGGATTTTAAATTTTCAAATTTGTTTATCACAACAAAACTTCAGTTTCCAATTTACTATGGTAGAAAATCCATACACAGAAACTCGTAAATGATACTGATGATGCTGTAGTCATCACCCTTATTATTTCCCAGCAACAGTAGCGCAGTGCTTTAATTTTTTTTCAAAAACAATTTCCTTTTACTTATAACTCACATTTATAAGTCTTTTTCTTATAGAATTTCACTACTCCACTTCACTTACATAAGATTATTCCAAATTGATTTATCTTATTTAATAACATATTTAACTTTGAAAAACAACTTTCAAAATAGACGGGATTCAAAACTTTCAAATTCATAGTCCAAATTCATTTTTATTTACAACTCATATTTATAAATAAATTCATATAGTTTCACTTCTTATATATATAAGATTATTTCACAATTGTAAATCACATTAATTATAATTCCATACTTAATAATTCATTTGCTTATACAATTATTCTTTTACAATTGTTATTTTTATTTAGATTATTCAAACATCTTTTAATTAATTTATATATATTCTTACATTTTCAAAAACCAAACAATCAATTTATATACACTTTAATAATTTCTAAAAAATTATTTCCTTTATATGTAAAATATAATCGAGGTAAAATTATTTCATTTACCCAATTTAAAATGATACTATGTCGACTTGCCTCGTTTAAGTGTTTAGAAATCCCTATCGATAATATGGCGTCCCACATACCGACCAGAATTCACAAACAGCTCAACGTATAAACACAATATAAAACATTTTTATATTCACTAACAAATACGCGCTTGTATCTATGATTACACTCACACTCATTCTAGAGTACTACTGACTCTATCTCTAATGAGTAATTCCCAACAGAGCCAGGGTTGTCGCTTAACCAATGCTCTGATACCAAATGTAACGTCTTCGAGATTTTCGACTTTCGAAAATCGATAATAATACGTCCATTGTATCAACCGTCGAGCAATCAAAATCCGAAAAACCGAATTGTTAGGGTTAAAGAAGAAGAGGTAGAAGAAGAAAGAAAGAAGAAGCAATAGAAACAATACCAGAATCTCACAATCGCAGCGGAACAACATATAATAGATAAATGAATAATCTTTAAATCAAAAGAACTGTACATTTTATACATTACATCTTCAGAGTCAACTTACAACACAACACAACTGGACAATTATATGAACTTGTCCTTACAAGTGGATACACAGCGGAAAAGATAATATCATACACAAGTGATACGTTTCGCCATCCAGCTCGCCTCTTGAGCTCCACAGCACCTCCTGAATTCCAGAATATCCTGATAACCTGACTCTAGGCTGCCCGTGTGGAAAATGATGGGCACCTAGAGTTTAGGAAGGGAACAATAAACTCCAGGTCAGTCGTGGGACTGGTGTGAGAACTTAAAACAGTTTATCTTTAAAAAAACAAACAAAGAAATATTTTAAAATCGATCCGCAATGCTTTTAGAAAATGCAACTACCATAAGGCCTCCCGCGACACACACCATGCAAACGCAGAATTGGAGGAGATTTTTCCTTATGATAGTCAAACATGCTTGATACGCAAATTTCTTTGATATTATTACTATAAGTGCAAAGTGCATGAAAACATTTCGAAAGTATAATACAAATCTTAGCCAACATAAACATTCCAAACTATGCCTACTATAGCTACCATGTTCAATAGCAGGTTACCGCCACATTCCATGGCAGGTTATACAACTAAAACCGTACAGGGCTCATATTGTTTCTTTGGATTTTCCAACAAATGGTCAGGCTAAGGAACTTCCTATTGCCACATGGGAACGCCTCTGGCGGGACGCCCCGAGAACCTAACCGGATCTCTGCCAACACAAGGCTGGGTTATCTCTGCAAAAATAGGTAACTACTGACACGAGTATGTCATCCTCCGGTTGTAAACAACCTTTATCCAAGGATCCTCAATACCAACAACCATAAAGTAATAAATTTGCAGCAACCACATAGGTCAAGTATCTGGGCTCCATACCATGATACCACCTCTATCCAGAAGGAAATGAACATACCCTAAGGGGTGCTACCTCCTAAAACCTTGCTGCATTCTTTCTGTTCGACCATTCCGGGGTGTGAGGTCCGACGAAGTCTCGTCCACAAAGCTACGCTTTTCACAAAAGTCATGCTTCGATCAAAAAATGATCAGCAGCACTTCGTATGCCACATTACCAAATTGGGAATGTATCACTAGTAACCACCAACTACATAACCTCTGAGCTCGTACGTCTCAGAGAAGGGTGTTAACCTAAGAGAATAAATTCTCCGCCACCAACAGAAATTTATTTGATAGAGACCAGCTTTACATCTCAAATTGTAACGTCAAACACACATTCATACAAGTCCGTTCCGGGATCGAACAGAACCGAAGGCACTTCCAAAGAAGCCCTTGCAATCTGGATATTCACTAATCACGTCCGAACTTCCCATCACAAAAGGTGATAAAATCTCTATATCGGGGATCAGCCGATGCAGAGACATTCGACGGCGATCCTTCCATTTTCGAAAATCCAGTCTTCAACACCGGTCTTCAAATGCTATCCATTACGACGTATCACTATTAGGAATGGAATTTATGACCCAAAGGTCATCTCCCGTCTAAACCGAATGACGAGCGCTTATTTTAAAATAAGTGTAGCATTCAAATTCAAGCAAATCACAACAAATACCCATTTAAAGGTAAATATTGATAGTCGGTTATTTAACTATCAATAGATATGCACAACATCACCAAATTCCAAATAAGTTCCCAAATTATTTATTTTTCAAAAATATCTTTACAAGATATATTTTTCCACACTTCAACCATTTGAAAACAAATGTCAAATCACTTTTCACCTTTACAACTTTTGAAAACAAATTTCAAATCATTTTCCTTATGCGGAAACACTTCCAAATATTTATTCATTTTCACTGGAAATCTGCCGAGTTCAAATACTTTAAAATAATTTATAACACTTATCCAAAATATATCGGGAAAACACTTTGAAATAAAACTATTTTTCTGTAAACATTTTACTTAAAATATTAGTTTTAACAATATTATACCAGTATTACATATAACTTAAGTCCAAACTTATTTTCAAAATAAAATTAGTAGATAAAGTATAACTATTTACATAACTATTTTCTAAAACAACCATTAATTAAATCTTAGAAATAATCATTTCTATATCAACTTAATAAATCTTTACTTAAAGGATTTAAAACAATTTAAGAAGTTAATTTCTCCAAAGTATCCTTTTCAAAACCAATTCTAGAATTATATACATATATATGTATATATTTTTCAAAGTTGTTCAGAAATTTTATTCGGCTTTCCAGTAAGAATACACTTTCATTTCAAAATGGTTCATTTAAACCAATTAAATAAATCCTTACCGATTTACTTTAAATTTACGTTCCAAATCCGTAAATTAATTTCCACACTTCAAAAATAAATCAATGTTTATTTTTAAAAAAATTTCCCTTTCCTTTATAAATTTCATGGTGAATTTAAATTTTCAAATATCCACTGATATACAATTTTCAAATCGATTTCAAATATTCACTTTCAACAACAATTAAATTTTTCAATCGGTTTCAAAAACAACCAAATCAAATTCCATATTGATTTTCCAAGAAATTAAGCACCAAGTGAATTTCATTCTAACCTCAAATTGAAATCAATTTCTACTAAACCTGAAATCAATTTTCAAATTGATTCCAAATTCTTTTCAAAACACCTAATAAATTTCCAAATGGATTTTCGAAAGATTTAAATTCAATCACCAAAAATCAATTCCCAAATGGGTTTCAAATTTTGTTTCCTCTTAAAAATAAATTACTTTTAAAGACAACCAATTCTTTTATTTTTCAAACTCTTTAAAATCCGTATTTTGAATAAATTCTTCAACCTTTGATTAATATTACCCGAAATCCATTTATTAAAGCTTTTCCCATATTTTGAAATTTCATTCAATAAGATTAAAAATTAAACTTTATTATTTTAGAATTCCTTCTTTTGAATTTATCCAATTCTCAAAAATAAATTTAAATATAAATTTTCAACCTTAATTTTCAAAAATCAAATTTTTATTTATTTCCGGTATCCAACGATACCCAAAATTATATTCGGCTAAATTTTAGCCTTCAACGATTTCAATCACAAAAATAATCACACAGAGTGTAACAGCCCACAGATCCGTACCCCTTGAGTTAACACTATTCTACCTAAATCAACTCAAGTTGTACAGAAATACGAACCGTTTGGGTTAAAGAAGAAGAGGTAGAAGAAGAAAATAGAAAACCACAACAGAATCTAACCATCGCAGCTGAATAAAATATAATACATAATAAATGATCTTTACTCAAAAATCAAATATCTCTGTTTATATAATACATCATCAGAGTATATCAATCACAGCTCAATATCAGTATCACACAAATAGATACATAGCAACTCAACGCAGCGGAATATATATAAACAAGTACAGATATACGTATTGTAATCCAGCTCGTCTCCTGAGCTCCTCAGCATCATATCCTGTATCCTATAATACTCGGTCTGACCCGAGCATTACAGTTAAATAACACCCGAGTCAGTCTGGAATACCAACGTGAGAAAATCACACCCAATTGATTATTAAAGTTTCAAAAATCCTTTGAAAAACAAAAGCATCTCGTAAGACCACGCCACAAATAAACATGTCGGGTTTTTACCTTACGATAGCTAAAATAATTTTTATAGAAATCCTCTGATATTATAAAAGGGTCTATATATAAATACTTATAAAATAGCCGAAATTGTTACATTCATTAAATTCCAGCTACTAGCCACAAAGTGGGTAATACAAACAAAACTCGTACAAGGCTCGTAGGGAGAATGGATTTCCAACTAATGACTAGGCACTGGGGTACCGCCTGTCACAGTACGGGGCCTGGATCACCGTACCGAGGAGTACGCCCGCTCCCCTGCAACACAAGACCGGGAATACCCCTTACTGGATAATCCCGAGTGAGATCACCCCGCGGTTGGGATCAGCAACCGCCCACTAAGCCGAAATAAAAGGGACATCTAGACAGGAATGACCTCACCCTGCTTGGGTGCTACCCACCTAGCCTTGCTGCATAACCCCTGATTTTCAGTCGTTCCCATTTGATGAGGCTTGAGGCTAAGCGTTACCTTTTAGAACATATCCCTTACAATGCCCATCGTCCTCCTGACGATGTTTCGCAAGCATTCATCCATACAAGTCCGTCCTGGGTTCGAACGGAACCGAAGGCACTATTCCTACTACATCCATTTTGGAAATATCCTCAGGATTAGTAGCGACCAGCCCTTGCACTTCACCGCTCCATCTTCGAATCCAAAATCATTTTACCCGAAACGTACAAACCGGATCGAAGTGGTTTTCGAGAAATAAATCTCGATCCCGGTCTCTTCGAAACGATCAACGTATTTGTCCAATATTGATAGTCGGTGATTCAACTATCAATTAATATTCACAACATCCATCACGCAATAAATAATTTCCCAAATTATTTATTTATCTCAGTAATATCTTCACAAGATGTATTTTCACTTTTCAAACTCCTTGAAAACAGTTTTCAAAAACCAGCTACCTTTCTCAGAATAAATTCCAAGTATTTCTATTTCCACTGGAATCACCAAGCACAAAACTTTAAAATTTTAAAATAATTTAAAAACGCTTTATTGAAATATGATTTAAAACCTTTAAGTTAAAAACTATTTCAAAAATTTGTTAAAAATACATACTATATGAATATTTGAAAATAAATGTTTACGTTATTAATATAAAACTAGTTTTCACTTTTAAAAACAAAATACTAAGTCACCTTTAAATAAATATTACAATAATAGATTTGAAAAAGAAAAAAATATTTACTTAAGAATTTTAAACATTTGGAAATAATAAATTTTCTAAAACATGCTTTTTTATAAAAAAAACAACCTTAAACTTTTACCTTATATTTAAAAATTTACTTAAACGTACTTGGCTATCCAGAGAATTATACTTCTCTTCACAACCTTTAAAAATAAATCACTATTTATTTTTAAACAAATTTTCTCATTCCTTTAATAAATTCCCATCTGAATTTATTCTTCCAAATAACCAATCTCAACCCTTAAATCAATTCCAAATTGATTTCCAATTTACTTCATTTATTCAAAAATCCTTCAACTTCAGATTTTATTCCTTAATGATGATTTAAATACTTTTAATTGCAATACCAATTTAGATTTCACAATTTACTTCTTATTCCTTTAAATAAATTTAAACTTTAAGTTTTTAAAAAAAAAATCTTTATTCCTTTAAATTAATATCACATAATTTTACAATTCATTAATTACCGTTTATTCAAATCCTTTTCTTTTCATATTCAAAGTTATTTATTAGTATTTAACATACTTCCATTTCTTTCTCAATTCATTCTTATTTATTAAATTCTATAAGATTATTTCGTTTACAAATTTACTTCCTTTATTACCTTCCCAAAATCCAATTTATATATTTTTGGTAATTCATTATACCCAATATATATCCAATCAAATCATATCATTCAATATTCCAATATATTCAACATTGAATATCAAGTAATCACAACAGAGAATTATTAAATAATAAATGATGAGGGGTCCAGTTGGATCCCTCCAACCTGTTTTACCTGCATCCACAGATGTTTAACACAATATAATATGCCAATTCCAAAATTACCATACTATAGCACATCAATCAGTCTCAACCATTCGAATAATTATTAAAATTTAATCATTTAAATTTAAATTTAACTGAGTGGGATTAACTCACCTTCGATTTTTGTTTTGCCATCCAATTCAAACTCGCCTGGTTTTTACCACGACTTCAGACCTTGATTTTCGAATTTGTCATCCATTCCAATTTTAATTCAATTTAAACAAAGTTCAATTTGATTTATGACCCCAACCATCTTCAGTAATTTCCGAACCAGTTTTTATTGCATAGAGTTCACAGCTACAAACCAATCGTTATTGATTGTTTGATTTTTGGACCTCGTATGAACACGATATGATTTAAAAAGCAAATTCGAGATTATATCAAATTATTTAATAACTTAAAAAAAAAATCAAATTATCCTAATTACCGTTCTTTACCTTAACCCTGTAATTTATGAAATCCCAAATCGTTCTTCATTGTGACCAGATATCTACACTCGATTGCTCTTCCACACACCGCCACGTTCATCAGAGCACCACCCTCCTTACTGTCGTGCTCGCCCAACCTCTCCAGCCACGCCACAATATCGTCGAACCCCCTAAATTGCACATTCCCATTCTTCGTCAGAAGATGCTTCTCATCTCGCCAGACTCCAATATGAACTCTGATTTCATCCACTCCTCCTCCATCCTTTACAAGATCGAACCGACCGCCGAGCCCTAACTATGCCGCGACCTCCCCAAATCTCTAAGCGCCACACCTAGCTCTGATGTGGTTGAAGTCATTGACCCCTCCCTAGATCGCGTCCTCGATGCAATGGTTTTCTTCTTCTTTTTTGATTTACTGAATTCGATTTGAATGCGAGAAAGGTTTCAATTTCATAAATTAACAGAGAGGAGGAAAAATGCACGGCTATCTATCGTTTCGAACTGAAAGAAATGGACGGGGAAAGCGGTTTCGATTATGAAAGATAAGGCTTCGGCCAAATTTATTAAAGTGAAAATGAAGCTTGCGTGATAAGAGAAAGAGAGACATGATGATGATGGCACGTATGATAGGAGACAGCGATTTGAAGGAAAAGCAACTGATGGTGATTAGCACGTGGATATATAAGTAAAATTTTAAATAGAATTTTCGATGTAAATTTTCAACGCGTTTATATCTCGTATGCTCACATAACAACTCCAAATGCCGCAAAAATTGAAATCCGATAATAATACACTATGATGGATTCAATGGAGCTGATTTCGTTGAATTCCGAGACTGTGCCTTGGAAGGCTATTTTTAAATTCGAATTAAACTATAAAATTTCAAAACTGAACAAACCACTATTAAATTCAATTTTACAACTTCTATTATCCTCCGTGTTGTCAGTATAAATTTTATAAGCCTTCGAATTATTTTCAACAAGCTTAAAATTCCAGATTTCATATCTTATCAAATTTCAAATTATTTGATTCAATAATTTAATTATCAAATAAATTGTAGTATTCGTTATTCAAGTTAAAATTACTCAATTGAATACTTAAAATCATTTAAATATTTCGATTTTAAATGCTCGAAAATTCCGGGTCGTCACATTCCTCCCCCTTAAAAGAATTTCGTCCCCGAAATTACTAATTAGGAAGAATGGTCCAATACCCGCTACCATTTCCAAAATCAAAACAGTTTAATTAAATTGCCGAACATATCCTTTATCATAGACCCACTATCATTCTTACTAACTTTCCAAACTCTCCCATAATCTGCAAACAATCCTATTTGCCCAATCATTCAAGTTTTAATTTTAAAACCAATTTTGAATTATCAAAATTTTCTCAAAAAATTTTCCAACTCTCTAAATTTTCGAAAAATTTCGCCAGCTTTCCTTTGCGCGGCTAGCTCGGTACAACTACAAAATGGCTCTACGGCCTCCCAAATCCAAAAAGAAAACAAAAGCCAAGTGGCTCGATCCAAAAACCCAATCAAATTTCACAGAAATTTAAACACATACCTTTTTGGTCGGGAAATTCAATTTTCATCATCTGAAATCAAAACCAATTTTCCTTCCTCTTTATAATACCTGCAGAAGCTTAGTACTAATATCCAATCACAACTTTCCAAAAACATTTTATCGACTTCCTTACAAGTGTCAATTATTTACTCATTCAAATATCAACTTAGGATATCTTTCTAATATTCAATTTCCAATTAAGAATTTATCATTGTTTACTTAAGTTAGTATAAGAATTTTATATGTTTCTTATATTTATTTTCATCTTACCACTTTAGTATATATCTATTTCTATTCAAATTGATTCTTTCATTTCCATATGAATTCAATTTATCATCAACTCTAAATTTTGAATTTTATTGTTCATTTATACTGGTTCATGTTATTATTTTAAAGTAGTTTCATTTACTAACTTATTTCAATTTTCAATTCGAAACCGTTTTGTCGTTAACAAAATTTTCCAAAAATTTTCTAACTCTCAAAATTTCCGGAAAATTTTGGCAGAGTTTCCTTTGTACGAAGGAGCTTTTGCAATTTGACAAAAGAGATAAATATATATACATCGACCCACACGGTCGGAAAAACCAAAAACAATTCATATTTCTTATTTTTATTGCGTAGGCGTACCTTATTTAGCATTTTTAAGCAAACAGCTTATTAATTTGGCAGTTAACGTGCCCAAAATCCAGCCACACGGCTTTCCGGTACCTGTACTTACTCAATTTAAACATGTAAGTGCGATGTAAATGAAGTTTAACAACATTTCATTTATTTGCAACCGTTAAACACATGAATTCTAAAAGAAATTCACATGAAACATTTCTCCATAAGCAACTTATACAATTTTCATACTAATTCCACTGTTCCAATTAATTTACAAACCATTTTCATTCAATTTGAATGGTTTAAAACTCAATCGCTTACATTTAATTTATTTTTAAGCAAACTGAACTCATATTTAATTCAATTGCTCTCAAAACCAATTCATTTTACTTCTATCAATTCATAGAATTTTAATTACTCCTATTTACATCCAATGACAATTTATTCTATGCAGTTCGACGAGATCTATGTGAATAAACAAGTATTTATGTTTTATAACCAATTTAAACGGATTTCAACTCAATTTATACTTAATTCTATTCCATTTTTAAATTTATTCACAATCCATATATTCTCGTTTTCATTGCATTTTAAATTTGAATACATTCACTCGCATTTCATTTTATTAACCAAACTAGTTCATTCAAAACCATTAACAATTTAGGTTTATCTTCATTACCAATTAAATTTCCTTTTTATTTTTAATTCATTCACGACCATTTATTTAGCTTGACCCATTCCAGGCTTGCATATTACTAACCATTCTCGAATTAATTCAAACCAAGCTTCATTTTATGGTCTTCCAATTTTTACTCTTAGTCGAGCTTCTAATTACTCTCAACGTAAGTTAATTTACTCAATTTATTTCACTTCAAACTTAAGTTAACTTCCATTTGATTCTTATTTATTCCATCCATTTATTTATTCAATATAATTAGTTTACCCACTCAAATCATTATAAATTTTCATTTCCTTAAATATTATTTATAACCCACCAAATTCTATTTTGATTCAAATTTATTTTCACTTGATTTAAGTCCAACCCAATATCATTACACTTAGTTTTAAGTTGAATTCAATTCAACTGCCCATCATCTATTCAGCTTAAGTTAATCTACTTCAATTTATTCAAATTTTATCTTAAGCTCATTTTCATTTTACAAATAAATTTCTCTTTTCAATTTAACTTGATTCTATTTTAATCCAATCGCATTTCAAACTACAAATTTATTTGATCAATTATTATACATTTTAACTTTTTAGATTCAGCTCATTCAATTTATTACAAGGCCATTTCCAATTTATTTCCACTTATTTGGATTTTATTTTCAATTCATACCATTACTATTTTAATCCATTTACATTTTTATTCGATACATTTCAATTATATTTAATTTGTTAACACTTCACGTTAAATTTTAATTAATAACTCAAGTTTTGAATCCACTATCCAATTTCAATTTACCACAAAATTTCATGAACTCACAATTCAACTTCATTCTCAATTACTTTCACTTTATCAACAATTTAAGTCGAATTGAACTTATAACTTGAGTTTATTTCCAAACTTCATCATAAACTCACAATTCAATTCCATTAACTAATTTATTATCTAATTAATTCTTCCCCCGGTCAAAATTCAACACTTGATTTTTAATCTCATAATCTCTTCATTTAATTTTCTTAAGTTCAAATTTATTTTATAATTCAAGTTTGGATTTTCTTTTCATTTTCCACTTCATCAAAATATTAATTTTGGGCTTTGTATTCCATTTTCAATTTTATAAGTCACAACTTATATTTTATACAATCACACTCATTCTAGGCTTGAATGTATTCATCTTTTATTTTTAATTCGAGTTTTACACTTATTTATAATCTAAGCATATTTTTATTCCATGCATTTTAATTCTTTTACACGTCATTCTAATTTATTTATTTCAATCCAATTCCTATCCAATTTATTTCTTATCCAACTTATTTTCCATTTATTTAGGTAAGAATCTAATTCCATTCAATAATTCAATTGAATTCTTATTCCAATTCAATTTTTATTTTAAACCAGATTTATTTAACTCAATTCGACTTCAACTTAATTCGAATACACTGGGTATTTTTTTCAGCCTATCCCATTAATTTCAATCCGGTCAAATTTTTATTTCCCATCCAAGTTAGTTTCATTTTTAACTTTTCTCTTTAAATTTACATTCCAACATTCAAAGCTTATATTCCCTTCCTGATTTAAAAATCATCTCAATTTATAAGCTTACAACCTATCTCATCGGGATTTTTAAACACCCGACTATTGGTTTCAAATCATTTTGAAATCTCCAACATCTCAAATCTCATTTCTCAAAAAATTTAAACCAATCCTAGCTTTTATTTTCAACAAATTTCCTTTTGAAATTTTCAAAACAACTAGCTTTCTGAACAAATCAGTTTTTGGCAGCAATCCGTCACTTAGGAATTCGAAAATGAATACTGATGATGCGGCCGTCATCATCAGAATTATTTCTCAATAATCCAAGTGATTTCGATGCTATATCACGTTCAAAACACATTTTCTTTCAGAAATACCTCCAAAACAATAATTCTATTATTTATCTTCAAAACACTTCCAAATCTCCGGGATTTAAATTTCCAAATCCTGCTTAAATTAACTATAATTCATTTGCACAGCTTATGCTCTACAAATTCTCATTTGATTATATTTCAATTTGTAATTCATATTTATAATTCATATTTATAAATTTCATTTTATAATGAATTTATTCTCTTAAACTTTGATTATATTTTCAAATTTTTAGTTAAATTTTCACTTAACAACGATAATACTTTAATATTATTCTTCCTAACATCCAAGCAATCATATATTAGCTAAAATAGTTTACAAAAACTATTGTTTATATCAAAATATGTTTTTGAGTAAAATTATTTCATTTACCCACATTTAAAACAATACCGTGTCGATTGTTCTATTTAAGTGTTTAGAAACCTCTTCAATACAGTTGCGCAGACTGTGTCGACGAAGGTTCATATGCCACTCAATAAACCAACCAACATAATATTAAAACAATTTATATCCACCAGCAAATACGCACTCATATCTATTAATACGCTCAAACTCATTATAGAGTACTCAGACTCTATTTTAATTGAGTAATTTCCCACCAGAGCCAATGTTATCACCAACCTAAGCTCTGATACCAAGTGTAACAGCCTGCAGATACGTACCCCTTGAGTTAACACTATTCTACCTAAATCAACTCAAGTTGTACAGAAATATGAACCATTTGGGTTAAAGAAGAAGAGGTAGAAGAAGAAAATAGAAAACAACAACAGAATCTAACCATCGCAGCGGAATAAAATATAATACATAATAAATGATCTTTACTCAAAAATCAAATATCTCTGTTTATATATTACATCATCAGAGTACATCAATCACAGCTCAATATCAGTATCATACAAATAGATACATAGCAACTCAACGCAGAGGAATATATATAAACAAGTATGGATATACGTATCGTAATCCATCTCGTCTCCTGAGCTCCTCAGCATCATATCCTGTATCCTATAATACTCGGTCTGACCCGAGCATTACAGTTAAATAACACCCGAGTCAGTCTGGAATACCAGCGTGAGAAAATCACACCCAATTGATTATTAAAGTTTCAAAAATCCTTTGAAAAACAAAAGCATCTCGTAAGACCACGCCACAAATAAACATGTCGGGTTTTTACCTTACGATAGCTAAAACAGTTTTTATAGAAATCCTTTGATATTATAATAGGGTCTATATACAAATACTTATAAAGTAGCCGAAATTGTTACATTCATTAAATTCCAGCTACTAGCCACAGAGTGGGTAATACAAACAGAACTCGTACAAGGCTCGTAGGGAGAATGGATTTCCAACTAATGACTAGGCACTGGGGTACCACCTGCCACAGTACGGGGCCTAGATCACCGTACCGAGGAGTACGCCCGGTCCCCTGCAACACAAGACCGGGACTACCCCTTACTGGATAATCCCGAGTGAGATCACCCCGCGGTTGGGATCAGCAACCGCCCGCTAAGCCAAAATAAAAGGGACATCTAGACAGGAATGACCTCACTCTGCTTGGGTGCTACCCACCTAGCCTTGCTGCATAACCCCTAATTTTCAGTCATTCCCATTTGATGAGGCTTGAGGCTAAGCATTACCTTTTAGAACATATCCCTTAGAATGCCCATCGTCCTCCTGACGATGTTTCGCAAGCATTCATCCATACAAGTCCGTCCCGGGTTCGAACGGAACTGAAGGCACTATTCCTACTACATCCATTTTGGAAATATCCTCAGGATTAGTAGCGACTAGCCCTTGCAGTTCACTGCTCCATCTTCGAATCCAAAATCGTTTTACCCGAAACGTACAAACCGAATCGAAGTGGTTTTCGAGAAATAAATCTCGATCCCGGTCTCTTCGAAACGATCAACGCATTTGTCCAATATTGATAGTCGATGATTTAACTATCAATTAACATTCACAACATCCATCACGCAATAAATAATTTCCCTAATTATTTATTTATCTCAGAAATATCTTCACAAGATGTATTTTCACTTTTCAAACTCCTTGAAAACAGTTTTCAAAAACTACCTGCCTTTCTCAGAATAAATTCCAAGTATTTCTATTTCCACTGGAATCACCAAGCACAAAACTTTAAATTTTTAAAATAATTTAGAAACACTTTATTGAAATATGCTTTAAAACCTTTAAGTTAAAAACTATTTCGAAAATTTGTTAAAAATACATACTATATGAATATTTGAAAATAAATGTTTACTTTATAAATATAAAACTAGTTTTCACTTTTAAAAACAAAATACTAAGTCACCTTTAAATAAATATTAGATTTGAAAAAGAAAAAAAATATTTACTTAAGAATTTTAAACATTTGGAAATAATAAATTTTCTAAAACATGCTTTTTTTTAAAAACAACCTTAAACTTTTATCTTATATTTAAAAATTTACTTAAACGTACTTGGCTATCCAGAGAAATATACTTCTCTTCACAACCTTTAAAAATAAATCACTATTTATTCTTAAATTTTTTTTCTCATTCCTTTAATAAATTCCCATCTGAATTTATTCTTCCAAATATCCAATCTCAACCCTAAAATCAATTCCAAATTGATTTCCAATTTACTTCATTTATTCAAAAATCCTTTAATTTCAGATTTTATTCCTTAATTATGATTTAAATACTTTTAATTGAAATACCAATTTAGATTTCACAATTTACTTCTTATTCCTTTAAATAAATTTAAACTTTAAGTTTTTTTTTTAAAATTCTTTATTCCTTTAAATTAATATCACATAATTTTACAATTCATTAATTACCGTTTATTCAAATCCTTTTCTTTTCATATTCAAAGTTATTTATTAGTATTTAACATACTTCCATTTCTTTCTCAATTGCACATTCCCATTCTTCGTCAGAAGATGCTTCTCATCTCGCCAGACTCCAATATGACCTCTGATTTCATCCACTCCTCCTCCATCTTTTACAAGATCGAACCGACCGCTGAGCCCTAACTATGCCGCTACCTCCCCAAATCTCTAAGCGCCACACCTAGCTCTGATGTGGTTGAAGTCATTGACCCCTCCCTAGATCGCGTCCTCAATGCGATGGTTTTCTTCTTCTTTTTTGATTTACTGAATTCGATTTGAATGCGAGAAAGGTTTCAATTTCCTAAATGAACAGAGAGGAGGAAAAATGCACGGCTATCTATCGTTTCGAACTGAAAGAAATGGACGGGGAAAGCGGTTTCGATTATGAAGGACAAGGCTTCGGCCAAATTTATTAAAGTGAAAATGAAGCTTGCGTGATAAGAGAAAGAGAGACACGATGATGATGGCACGTACGAGAGGAGACAGCGATTTGAAGGAAAAGCAGCTGATGGTGATTAGCACGTGGATATATAAATAAAATTTTAAATAGAATTTTCGATGTAAATTTTTAACGCGTTTATATCTCGTATGCTCACATAACAACTCCAAATGCCGCGAAAATTGAAATCCGATAATAATACACTATGACGGATCCAATGGAACTGATTTCGTCGAATTCCGAGACTGTGCCTCGGAAGGCTATTTTTAAATTCGAATTAAACTATAAAATTTCAAAACCTAACAAACCACTGTTAAATTCAATTTTACAACTTCTATTATCCTCCGTGTTGTCAGTATAAATTTTATAAGCCTTCGAATTATTTTCAACAAGCTTAAAATTTCAGATTTCATATCTTATCAAATTTCAAATTCTTTGATTCAATAATTTAATTATCAAATAAATTGTAATATTCGTTATTCAAGTTAAAATTACTCAATTGAATACTTAAAATCAATTAAATATTCCGATTTTAAATGCTCGAAAATTCCGGATCGTCACACAGAGGTTATAAATAATCAACACATAACATCGAAACTAATTCAATTATTTGAGGAATCCAGTTGGATCTCTCCAACCTGTTTCCCTGCATTCACAAATGTTAGCACAATACCAATCCCGTTTCAAGATGGGATATCGCGCTACATGGGTTTATATAAAATATCATCCGCTATTTTGCGGCCCAATAGGGTCTCATCCGCTATATAATGCGGGAAATCAACTCCGAGTACATATATAATACCAATTCCACCTCAAGGTGGAATATCGCGGTATATGTGTTTAATAAAATAACCTCCGCTTAATATGCGGCATATAGGATCTATTTCAATATAGGAAATAGCAACCATCATTCAATCACACAATCAAGCAATTTTAAATTTAACTATTTAAAATTTAAATCGAAACAAATTCGATTGAGTGAGAAGTTTTCACCTTACTTCCAATAGCGGTTTCAGCGTTTTCTTCCGAATAAAATTAAACGCGCGTTTAATTTTATCCAAAATTCACACTAGCTCCAAACAATCCCAATCCAGCTCCATCACATAGTGTTCGTCCATACGATTCCAACGCAAGTCGTTTCATCAGAAACGGACCTCGTATCAAAAAGTTACAGTGTTTTAAAGTTTGAACGAATTTATATTATATAATTTATAATTTTATTTCTTATTTTCAACCTTTTATTGTCTCGGCCGCTCATTTTTTAATCTCCAGATCTGGGCCGCTCCTTCCTTTTCTTCCATCGTTCAAGGCCGAATGTTTTAAACCCTTGTGTTTTCTGGCCGTTCGATTTTAAAGATAAGATCGTGGTCACACGTTTCATCTTCTCCCCCCCATCAGGTTTCGAACGAAGATAACTCATATGGCCGCCGTTCCCTCATCATTTTTCGCTCGACCATCGTTCGCTTATACATCGATCAGCTACCTCCACATGAAGCGAAAGCAGAGAACCACCTTCACCATAAAGCACATCGAACTCGGCGCCTTATTCCTCTTGAAAAACGTGCGCGAACGTTGAACGAACACGAGCCATTTGCTGTCGATACTCTCCATGAATTTCGATCAGAACCGTATGGATCGAAAGATCTCTCCACCCTCTACAAAGTTGCAGTAAGAAGTTTTTCGTAATTGCTTGTGGATTTTGAGGAATTAAGGAGAAAACAAACGAACAAATTCGGCCATTGATTGCAAAAGTGGCGGCCTGTGAAACCCTACGGTTTTGTATGCCAATGAAAGAAATTAACGTCCTTATATAGAAAATTGCCAAAACACCGTTCATCCGAAAATTTTCCAAACTCCAAACGAAGCGTGCCACCTGGCATTTATAATGTTTTACCCCTATCCCGAATGCAATGGAATATACATTGGGAGCCAATTCGATCGTATTTGGAAGATAGGTTTCCGAATCAAATTATTTAAATTTAAAAATCACTTAAACCGAATTCTACGCGTTTTAGCTTGCCCCGGACAAACCGTAAATCCAATCGACTCGAAATTTGAAATTTTATAATAATTTAACATTACGGATCCAATGAAACTAGTTTCGTCGCAATCCGAGACTTTTTGAAAAATGACTATTTTCACTCGTCAATTAAATATTAAAATATTCAATTTCCAAAAATTAACTTTTAATTCAATTTTAAAAGTTCTATAACATCATTCTAACTCCAATATGATTTAATACAACTTTACAAATCAAATTTAATCACATTAAACCCAATTTCCAATTATTTCTGTAATTTCAAATATTAAATTATCGATTTAATTATCGAATTAAATCTAGATATTCGAAATATAATTTATTCGACTTACAAATTTTACTTGTTAATATTTAAAATCAATTAAATATACGAATTTCAAATGATAGGAATTCTAGGTCGTTATAAAAGAAATGAGATAAACTTGTATAAATTTCAATTGCATACTTAAAAAGCGCGTATATAACTTACCAAAAGATTTAAAAGTTGAAATGTCTAATAAGAAAATGTAATGGAATTTTTTACAAGTAAAACTTGAAGTAATGAAGGTGTCCAATGAAATTCTTTAATAAATAAGAATTTGATGTTGTAGTTGTTATAAACTTAAGTTATAATTGAAATGTTACTATAATAAAATATGATAGAAAGTTAGTATTGTAAGTAAGCAATTAGAAACCTAAGTAAATGAATTTAAATGCTCAGTCATTGAATGGAACATGAATCCTATTAATAAATGAATGTAAATAAATGAAGTTAAGTAATGAATGAATGTAATGCAATAAAAGAAAATTTACATGATATGAATAAATGAAAATGAATGTATGTTAATATAAATACAAATAAATGAAATAAACACAACGAATAAATGGAAATAAAATTGTAAGAAGTAAATGCAAATTAAAAAGATGAATCATTGTATGAATGAAAAAGGAAACAAACAATAAATGTTGTTAAAAGAAGTTTATGAGAATAAACTTGAACTATGATTAGAATTTGTTGTCTGTTTTGGATTATGGTTGTTTGGAGAAAGAATACTTTTAATTGTTTGAATGTATGAATAATCTATTGAGTTTTTATCTAAGGCTGTTGTATATATGGTATACTAATAGTTATTGGTCATTCGACAATTTAAAGTTCTGAACTCAAACAACCCATTTGCCTTGTTTGTTATGGATGGATGATTGACTTTATCGATTTCATATGATGATTGTATGCTAGGATTGCAAGTGATTCTTGTTTTATATTGATTTGTCGTTAGGTGTTTGAACAACTTTGAATATTTCTCATATATAATTATTAACTTCCTTGGACTATATAAGTGAAATACAGGTTATGGAAGTAACTGCTACTGCTTTTGGTTCCATAAAATAAGCGTTAATTGCCCGGCAAATAGGTACGTTCTTGGATTACGGCTTTATAGCGTTATTATATTGTTTTTCCTGTTGTTGGGATATATTATTTTGAGATATTGTGATATATATTGTTATATTTCATATTATATTTTCTCCCGAGCCTCTTCGTACAAATGAGACTCTGTCGAAAATTTTTTCGAAAATTTTGGACTTAGAAATTTTTGAAAGGTGTTTTCCCAATTTTATTAGTTGAGTATAAAAGGAATTAATGGTTATAAATTGTATATTTTATTTAAATTATTTTGTTTTGTAAATTTATTGCTTATAAATTTAATATTTTAAATAAGGTATATTGATTTCTAAATTCCTTTTTCCCCTTCTTTTCCCTTCTTTTCCTTTTCGAGGACGAAAAGTTTTGAGTGAGGGAGAGTGTAACGACCCATAAATTTCGATAATTAAGTCAGTTAATTTAATAATATTTTTGTAATTAAATTTAGAAAGAAATAAAAACTTTATAATTTATAATGAAGCGAGTGTAAAAAATGAAATGTAGCAATGGTAATTAAAATTAACTATTGACAATTGGAGTGAAATCCCAATAATGAAATAGTGTAAATTATTACACTTGGTTATAAAATTGAAAATAAGTAAATAAAAGTAAGTATTGAATTTACCAATGAAATAATATATTGATTAATAGTAACTGAATGTAAATTAAGGTAATAATATTAATGCAAGTTGATAAATAACTAATTTAGTGCAATCCCAATTAATTGAAACAATTGTAAGGTTATATTTGATTGTAATTAGTAAATTGGAAAATAATTCAAAGTTATATTAATTGATGAAATAATACGTAATAAATTGTAATTTGATATAATCAATGCTAGATAAGTAATTATAATAATTATTAGTTTATAATAAAGTATGAATGTGATTAAATTAGGTAAATAGTGATAATTATTAATTGTTTACCCATTTATTTAATTTATTGAATTAGATCTAAATCCATTGCAATTAAACGTAATTAAAAATTACGTTAATATGAATTTAGTTGATGACTGTAAAAATATTGGGGAAATTGGATATATACTAATGTTAAATTTATCCATAAGATGATGATTGATTGAATAAAGAGATTGAATACAAATTGTATAAATTTAATTGAAATTAAAAATATAATTTATTTGAATTTACTTAAATTGAAGGTAAACGCTATAACTTTTGCAATAATTCCTTATTTGATTGATATAGAAATTTTGGGTTAATGAATTATAAGTTTAATTGAAATAAAAAATGATAGAAATGATAAATAATTAAATTTGAATTGAAGAAGTGATTAATTAATTTAATATTAAATTATTTAATTAGCTGGAAAATAGCCATTTTGATCACTGACTCGGATTTCGAAGAAACCAGTTTCATTGGATTCGTAACGGTGAATTATTATAGGAATTCAAGTTTCGTAGCGATCGAACTTGTCATTCGATTATACGGGCTCGAAACGCCTAGAAATCAACGAAATTGAAAACAATTGAAATCAATTTGAAATAAATTAATTTTGGCATAACTTCTTCATACGATGGAATTTGGACTTGGAACCTATTCCATTGATTTTAAAATATTTTAAAACATCTATTTTAATATATGGGTTGACCCATTTTCGTTCCGGAGTCAAAACGGGCTTTTCGGTTCGTTATCGTTCAATCAATCTTGTCCATCTATTCTATTTTCAGCCCTACCTATATATATCTGGTTATAAACCCTAGCAGCCTTTTTTTTTTCTCATTTTGTACGTACAGAAACTTCTGTTGCTCCTCTTCCTCAATGGCTTTAAACCCTAAATTTTCCAATTCCATTCCAATTCAAAATCCAACAACAAAATTCGAACTCCACAAATAATATCAGATTTTATATCGATTTGAAGCTCTCAACAAGCGCATCTCAGATTTGAGATTCGTTTTTCAATTTGAATCACCTTTTGTTCAGAATTCAGGAAATCGTTGTCGACCGTTCATCATCGCGTTGATCGACTTCTTCCGATCGATGAACCAAAGGTACCAGGTTGTGGAGTGAGGCATGCGTAGTTCATCGGTGTAGTTTATTTGCCGAAGTGGCGGTTGGTTTTGGCATTAAAATTCGACTAGGGTTTAACCCATAGCGGCGGTGGCAGTTCAAACCTCGACCGGAGGTGGCGCAGTTCATGCTGTAGGTGCGCCCTGGGTCGGAGGTCGTGGGGGGTGCTTAGATCGTGGAGATAAGCAGCGTAGGTGGCAAAAATTTCGGTTGAAGGTGGCGGCCGGTCTCGTGCATGATGGGTTAGGGTTAGATACTGTAGGAGATGCATAGCGACATGGCAGCTTTCTTCTGGGTGGCTTTTTCTTTTACTTAATTTTGAATTCAAACATTCTAATCGACATAACTTTCACATACGAGGTCGAAATTACGCGTGGTTTTCTCTGCTAGTAACGTATTGAAATTCCGGACATTTTGACTCTGGTTTGGACAAATTCTAAGACCGTTCAAATTTTAGGTTTAAATTGGATTTAAATTCAATTTAAATTCAAAAGGTGAGTGTTTTAACCCACTCACAACTTCTAAAATTTATTATGTTCGTCAAATTGATTTATGATGTGATTAGAAATTTATTTATGACTGTTTGGCATATTTTAAATCATCATCTCAGTTTATTTGAATTTATTTGGATAAAATAGTTATTTAATTTATTATTGAATATAAACTGCCAGTAAATACCTGTTATTTATTATCTATTCTATATTGATGTTATTGATTAAATTGGATGACGATTGTTATAAATGTTTGATGATTGATATTGGATGAATGTATGTTGTATTTTATATTGTTATAAACTGCAAGTTGTTATGGGTTTTTATTTCATTCGGGATTGCGGTTTGAAATGATATATAACCGTGTTTATATTTTAAATTGCAGATTGAAATGATAAATATCCGTATCACTTGACCATATGATAGAAAATTATATACTGACACCGTGGTCTATATATAAAAATATTTTGAAATGATTTCTTTGGTTTTGTAAAGAAATATATGGTTTTAGATAAATGTCGATTTTAGATATTCTATAAATGTTATTTTATCCTTGATTTTTAGCCATGTATAATTTGTTTTAATATAGAATAAGCTTAATAATAAGTTTGGTTTTTATTGAAGATAATACGGTTAAGTATTTAAATTATATTTTAATATAGTTATAATGATTTGAATAAAATTAAGGTTGAAAGATAAATTTGAGATTTTTTTGAAATTGAATTTATTTAAGATTGAACTCAAATAAGCTTAATGTGAAGTTTATTTAATTTGGAATTGTAGTTTATTTAATTTGGAATTGTAGAGGGTATGATTTTTATAACTTGATTTTGGTTTAAGGTGAATTAAATGAATATTTCAAGTATAAATAAATTGAAGGAAATATTTAGTTATTTGTAATTTGAGTTTTATTTCAATGATAATGGATTTATTATGTAAAATATTTCATACTAGATAATAGAAAATTGAATTGTTGAATCATAATTACCAAACTTAGTTTTGAAATTGTTGAATACTTAAAGTTTGAAATGTATTGAATTTGAAATAGTTTATTCTGTGGTTCGAATCTATTTTGAAATCGATAAATTTGGAATAGTTTATTTGGAAACTGAATTGAATTGAAATTTATTATTTGGGATTTGATTGAATTAAAATCTAGAAATTCGAGTTGTTTTGGAATTGATTTGTGAAATTTAAGAAGCTATTTTATTATGTATAGTATTCTAATATTTAAACCGTTTAAGTGGTGGAAGTTATGTTTCAAAGTTATGAGTTTCAAAGTATTATGATTCAAAAGTGTTATACTTTAAGTGTTTTGATTTTGAAGTGTTATAAATTTGGAAAGTGCTATGATTTTGAAAAAAGGATATATTTGAAATAAAAATGATATTATATTGACTTGGGTTTTTATAAAAATGATATCATATTGATTTGGTTTTTGAAATAGAAATGATATCATATTTATGTTGTTTTGAAATGGATATTATATTCTGGTTTTGAAGTATAATTATTTTGAAATGACCGCAGTGTTATAATAACGTTTGGTTGTTAAAGAGACCGGGATTTGAAGTTGTCTACTCTCTGCCAACTCCAAAAACCACTTTAACAACCGTGTACACGGTGGAGATTCCAGAATGAAGTAGGAAGGGGGCGGCATTCCTTTGTGGTATATACGTGGGCCAGACTCCCATGAGTTGGCATAAGGTGGCTAAAACAGGAGCGCTTACGGGCCAGTGAGGTAGCCCCTCTTATCGGACACACTCCTTCGATACCATTCTATTACTTCGTGATTGATTGGGGCCCTTTGATTATTTGGGGGTGTGGCTCGAGGTGGGCGGTAGCTACGCGCTATGCGTCATCATCAGTCCGGATGCATAATTGGTATATCTACCTTGGATTGCCTCGTTGTGCCGTGTCACCTACCTTAGCGCGCCTTGTACGAGTTTGATTTTCTCCCGTAGCCGATGGAGTGTCCTCTGGTGGCTTCCCGATCCGGAGGGACTATGATACTGGATGGACTACTAGGACTATTACGTGTTAAGGGGGAATATTGGGTCACTCTTTAACGCTATTTTAAAGTAAGTTTATTTTAGTATTAAACATTATTATAATAGCGAAATATTCCTACATAGTAAATAGTTTAACGGATCCTTAGGAGATGTGAATCCCGAGCATCTCTTAAATTACTGCACTCACGTTAGACATTGGATAGGTGATGTAAAATCCCGTAAACATCTCCGATGCCGTTTACACTCATATTTATTTACCATTGATTTAACTTACATAAGATCTTTTAGTTATGACTCGAGTGTTTTGTCTTTTCAATTTGCTCAGGTCAGTCTGAGCATTTCAAGGATTGAAGACCTTATTTCTGGAGGACGAAGACGAAGATTGTATTATTATTATTTATTATTATTTCACTGCATCACATTGTTCCGCTGCATTGTTATTTATTTTTCTCTGGTATGTGTAACTCTAATTTTGTATTGTATAAGTAAAATCAAATGTTTTGTAAATAGCTTCATGAACTGTTATTTGATTATTATATTTTGTCATTCCGCTGCGAGATTCTATTTTATTTTCTTTCTTTCTCTGTTTTTCTTATTTATCCCAATAACAATCCGCCCTTATGCATGGTTTGAGTCTGACGTGTATGGCTTATCATTGATTTAAAGCGTATAAAAAGGAAGGATGTTACAACTCGCCTGAGCAGCAGAACGGGACTTCGACAAATACAGAAAATAGTTTTGACTTTTGTGTGTTTAGATAACACGGATTTGTCATTTATAGTACACCCTTCCTATATTCTTCTTCTCCAATATAGATTTATATATTTAAAGTATATGAAGAATAGAAAGGTATAGTATTGCTTTAATGCAGAATAATTGAAAGTATGATAGCAAATAGATTCCAAAGATTTAGATCAAGGCGATAAGAAGATATTATTGTGATTAAGTTTTTTGGAATCAAGTTGGAGTTTGTATTTATAAAGGTTAGAAAGCAGCGACTGTTGGTGGAGAATTTCAATTGAAGTGTTGCGTCCAATCTTTTCGTAGAAGTTCGTATCTCTTCACAAAAAGTCGTGTCTTTTTGAAAAGTGGCTGTTATAGAAATTTAGTCAACTGAGCCTCTGAGTTAGTCGACTGAATATTCAAAATAATATTTAAATTTAAATTCGTATATTTATGTATCTGTGCATGTTGCACAAAATTTCCAATGTCAGTCGACTGGATCTCTGGGTCAGTCGACTGACCTGTTTAAATTTGTGCAATATGCTCAGTTTATATAGGAATATTAATTTCTATAACTTTAAAACACTTTTATAATTTAATTATATGCTTATATATGTATAAAATATTTGGGAAATAGAATGATTAAATATATAATCTAATATATACGTAACCGAGGAGAGATTTTAACAATATTGACCTAAGACTTAAAAACAAAATAATATAGTCGATGCACCAGTTTTAAAGTCTCGTCTCTTGTCTCTTTTTGACGTATCAGTCGTCAAATCTGTATGTCGTAGTGATAGCTTCATGTCATGAATCAAAACCAAGTCTCAACATTCTCCCCAGATTTGTCGTAGTGATAGCTTCGTGTCATGAATCAAAACCAAGTCTCAACATTCTCCCCCTTTTTGACTGATGACAACCTATAAATAGATATAGATTTCGACTGTATATATATAACATAAATACTTACTCCCCCTTAATTTTTGACGCTCTATATCCTGCATTCTTATTGTTAGCAATAATATTTCTCCCCCTTTGTCATCGACAAAAAGGAATAAGTGATATGAAGTCATAATGTAAAAGATATTATGAGAAAAACAATCATTCATACATTAAACTTCCATAATCAAGAGTGTTTGAAATAAATAAAACAGAGTGGCCATTTGGTACGAGCCATACGAAGTGAAAACGAATGTTTTAAGAAAAAGAAAAAACATCTTAAGCCATTGGTTGCTTACCCTTGCCACTATGTGATCTCTGACCAAACTATCACCTTCATCTCCATCATCGTCACTACTATTTGCTTGATCGTCGTTAGAAGAAGACCAAGTGAAGACGGGTTGCTTACCCGGATTGCCTAAAGTAGCCGTAGATGAGGAACATGAGATAGCTTGCCATAATTTTGTAAAAATCGTTTGACCTCATCAAGATTTTTGTCAACTTTGGTGATATTGGATTGTAGAATTTGTTGATTATGGCATATTATAGAGATGGACTCACGTGGTTGAAGACCCGGATTCAGAATCAAAATTTCTTCTTGTTGATGACGAGTTGATATTTGACGAGATGGGCCTTTAGACGATTCTCCATGTTATTGTGTTTGTTCATGAGATAATTGCCGTTGAGTCCATTCTTCGAAAGATATGATGGGTGGTGGTCGAGCAACGGGTAGTTTCATTAACGCCAAAGTGCGAGAATTTAAACATCCAACGGTAGAAATTGGCGAGTCCGATTTCAAAATCTCAAAAAAAGTCTTTAGAAGACGCATAATATATTCACCGTAATAAATTACATTCATTCTATCGTTGTTGAAGCTTAAAAATTTGTCAAGAATTAAACGGAGCCAGTTGACTTTAATATTTTCGAAAACAGAATATAAAGTTTTAAAGTTATGTTCGTAGACAAGTTCATAACTCCTGGTTCTAGGAGTTATGGTTTTCATTAGAGCGCGATGAATAATTCGTGCTTTTGGTCGTAGAGACATGGATTTTAGTTGACGCGTGTCGTCTTCTAAAAACAAATGACTTACATTGTCACGAACTACCAAGTCATAATCAATATTGGACAATTCCATACCATCATTTTCTGTTTTCAAAATATGAGCCATGCGATCTAATGATAAAAAGACGGGTTTTCTACACACTAGACTCCATACACAGTCTTGTAGATTAGGAACGGTTTGGTAACCCAAGTTTGGATTTACGCAGTACAGTTTCACCATTATTTGATTGATTTTGTGCTTGTTATCGTTAATGTTGAATAACGATTCCAAATTGCTTCTTCGAGCTAACTCTTGGATATGGTATGGAGAGAAATTAGAAAATTTAACGAACCTTCGAAAATCCATGAATCTTGCATTCGTCTCCACCTCCTAATCACGGTGTCATCAAATAGCCACCTTTGGATTTTCTCGTTTGACGGAGGTTGAGATAATGAGAAAGCTCGTCCCTTTCGTTTAGGTGCCACTAATTTGAATTTTTGGAGAGTAAAAATAGAGTTTTTGAAAGGTTAGGGATTTTGAAAATTTTGAAATCCGAAATGGTAATGGTGGAAGAAGGTAAAGTAGAAGATAAAAGAAGGAAAGTGGGTGGGTAAAAGTTAAAAAGGCACTCAGATTTACGATTCAGTCGACTACCTCAGTGCGTCGGTCGACTGAATCTGTAGATCAAAAATTTTCATCTTACTGGTCCAGTCGACTGAGGCACTGGGACAGTCAATTGGCCATGCCTATACAAAAAATTTGGCTTCTGTGTCAGTTGACCGACCACCTGGTCTTGTCGACTGACCTGGATAATTTTTTTATAGTGAATTTATTTTGTAGAGAAATGTTATTATATTATATATGTGAACGTTGTAAGTTTTATTATGCAATATTATAATTAGTTTTCATATTGATGTATGAAACAGAAATAAATTATTCAAAGAACAAAAACTACATACTTATTAGAATTATTCGGAAATAGAACAAAAGATAATGACAACTATGTTCATTTCGAGGGGCTAGGCTTCTTGTAGTTCTTTTGATGCTTGCGACGAGCATTCGATTCTTCATTGCGATCCCATGAATTCGGTGAGAACAATGGTCGCGGTGGGGACGAAGTCGAAGGTCGTCTAATAGGCGAAACAACATATTCGTCTATCGGATGTGACGTTGCCCCGTAGAACTTCATAGCAATATGCTCAATGATTCCTTATCGTCTGGAGTTAATCTTTTATTTGTAGTACATTTCACGTTGTAGCATTAGTGATTCTTGTTGATAATGGTGCAGATCATCTATCTTTTGCTTTGTGTTTGGAGATATGTCAATTGTCTTCTTTCCTTCTTTTTATCCGGAGTACATCCAGTATGATAGGCATCCGATGGTGAATTTCGATGAACTAGAGTCTTTGAAGAGTTGTTTGAGGCAATAATTTCGATAGAACCCGTGGATGAAGAGGTTGACATTCTTGAAAAATAGTTGTTGGAAGGAAAACGAATGAAAGCTTTTGTTTTTACTTCAGTTTGATTTGTAAAAAATGGATTATGCATTATCTATTTATAGCCTAAGTCTAGAGAAAAATTAGGTAAAATTAAGTGGCTTATATTGATTTTAGCCAAGAATTAGGGTAGTACGACAGTTTTTCTGCTGTTACTTTTGTTATATGTAATTTAATGTTTATAAAAGTAGTAATGTATATTTATAAAGTTAAATGTTACACATATTTTTAGTATATATTGATGTCGCCATATAATAAAATCCCCGTACTATACTATAATAGAAAAAAATCAATAGCTCAGGTGGTTAAGACACTTGGGCTTTTCACAACAGGTCATGGGTTCGACTCTTAGCATTTTCATAATTTCGAATTTTTTGTAAAAAAAATTTATATTTGAGTTTTTAGTCAAAAAAATTCGCATTTTATTTATATATCTTTAATTGACATTATACCAAGTTCACGATGTAATTTTTGAAACGTATTTTCTAATAATGGTTTAGTAAAAAAATTGGCTAATTGATTTTCTGAAGGTATGTAGTCTAGATTTATCACTTCTTTTTCTATATTATTGCATAAAAAATGATGTCTAATATCTATATGTTGAGTGGTTTACTGGATTTTTAGATAGATTTATTGCACTAAAGTTATCGCAGTAAATTGTTGATTTTGATAGATTGATTCCGAAATCTTTATGTGTGCAAGCTAGTGTCATAGAAATATATTTTGCTTCACAAGTTGATAGTGAGACACGGTTTTGTTTCTTGCTAAACCATGATATTAAAGATTTACCACGAAGCGACACGTACCGCTCGTACTTTTTCTATCTGTTCGTGATCCTCCGAAATCAGCATCGCTGTATGATACTAATTCGAATGAGCACTCTTTTGGATAGAAAAGTCCAAAATTTATAGTTTTACTAAGATAGCGTAGCATACGTTTATGGCACGTAAATGCTATTCTTTTGGGTCAGCTTGAAATCGTCCACATAAACATACACTCATCATAATTTCTGGTCTACTTGCTGTTAGATAAAGTAGTGATCCTATCATACTACGATATAATTTTTGGTCTACACTTTTGCCATTTTCATCTTTATCAAGATGTGCTGTTGTTCTCATAGGTGTTGGTTTGGCAGAAGTGTTTTCCATTCCAAAATGTTTGATAAGATTATTACATTATTTTTCTTGATTAATAAATATTCCATTTGAAACTTGTTTTGTTTGAAGTCCTAGAAAATATGATAATTCTCCTGTATGGGACATTTCAAATTCTCTAGTCATTATTTCAGAAAATTCATTACATAATTCATTATTGGTTGAGCCAAATATAATCTTGTCGACATATATTTGAACTATCAATATATCATTTTTAGAATGTTTTATAAATAAAGTGTTATCTACTTTTCCTATTTGGAATTCTGAGTCAATTAGATAGCTTTTAAGACGTTCATACCAAGCAGTGGTGCTTGCTTTAAACCATATAAAGCTTTCTTAAGTTTATATACATGATCTGGGTATTTTTCATGAATAAATAAGGGAGGTTGTTCAACATAAACATTTTCTTTAATATAGCCATTTAAAAAAGTGCTTTTAACATCCATTTGATAGAGTTTAAAATTATTAAAACATGCGTACGCCAATAAGATTCGTATTTCTCTTAGTCTAGCGACTGGAGCAAACATTTCTTTGTAGTCTATTCCTTCTTCCTGGTTATATCCCTGTGCTACTAGTCTCGCCTTGTTTCTAGTTATATTTCCTAATTCATCTGCTTTATTTTTATAAACCGATTTACTTCCTATAAAAGTCTGATCAGTAGGTCTGGGTACTAGCTCCCAAACTTCATTTCATTCAAACTAAATTAGCTCTTCTAGCATAGCAATAATCCAATTTTCATCGGATGATGCTTCCTTAGTATTTTTAGGTTCTATAGTAGAGAGAAAAGCTACTTACCCATTAAATTTAGTTGATTTCTATTTCGAACATTTAAATTTATTTCTCCAATTATATTTTCTATAGGATGATTTCGTAAGACTCTTCGAGGAGATCATATTGTATTAGTAGTATTTCTATTTTCTAAATTCATAATGTTTTCATTTTCTCTAGAATTATAAACAATATCGCCATCACCTCTTGAATTGTTTATTATTATATTTTTATTATTATTGATTAAATCATTGTCATTAATTGAATTAGAAATAAGTTTAGAGTTCTCATCAAAAGATACATGGAGTGACTCTTTGATAGTATTAGTTCGTTTATTAAAAATTCGATAAGCTTTGCTTCGATTTGAATATCCAAGAAATATACCCTCGTCACATTTTGAATTAAATTTGCCAAGCTGAACTATAGTATTTAATATAAAACATTTTGATCCAATTATTTTAAAATAAGATATGTTAGGTTTCTACCGCTAAAAAGTTGTAAGAAGTATTCTTGGTGAGAGGTCTAATAGAAACACGATTCCAAACATAATAGGCAGTTGCAACAGCTTCAGTCCAAAAATGTTTTGGTAACCTGCTTTCATTTAGTAACGTTCATGCACATTCTTGTAGAGTTTGATTCTTTCGTTTTAAAATTCCGTTTTGTTGTGGAGTTCTAAGAAACGAAAAATTATGAAATATTCCTTTCTTTTTACACTAGTCATCAAACAGTATATCTTCAAATTCACCTTCGTGATCACTTCTAATATTTTTTATTTTAACACCCTTTAAATTTTGAATTTGTTTAACAAATATTTTGAAATTTTCAAAGGCATCACATTTATTTTTCATAAAGATAGTCCATGTATATCTAGAAAAATCATCAACTACTACAAATACGTATTTATTATGATTTATGGATTGAATTTGGGTAGGGCCAAATAAATCCGTATGAAGTAACTCAAGCGGTTGTAATGTCGAAATAACTTTCTTAGATTTAAACGAGGATTTAGTTAATTTACATAATTGACATGAGTAACATATATTATTAACTTTAAAATTCATCTTTGGTTGCCTTTTACCAGATTATTTTTAGAAATTTTATTTATATTTTTGAAATTGTTATGAAGAATCGTTTGTGCCATATCCAGAGATCATTTTCTTTAGCTATTAAACACATATCTGAGTTATGATTAACTTTTATATTCAAAACGTAAATGTTTTTATCTCTATTTCCTTCGAAAACAATATTTTGATTCTTATCAAGAATACTACATTTATTTTCAGAAAATGATATTTTAAAACCTTTATCGCATATTTGACTTATACTTAATAGATTATGTTTTAGATTCTTAACTAATATAACGTTTGTAATAAGAGATAAATTAGGTGTACCGTAATTGCTCACATTGCCTTTCCCGATGATATTTCCCTTGGAATTATCTCCAAAAGTGACAGAACCTCCATCTGAGTATGTAATATTTATCAGCATATCTTTGTCTCCTGTCATGTGGTCGAATATTCATTTTCCTCTTTTCTTGAGTGGGGCCTGCAAAAAATATGAGATAATGTTGGTACCCACTTTTTTTAATAGAGTCCTATGAGTTAGGTCTTAGAAAACCAAACTCAAGTGGGTTTAGTATCCCTTTTATAAATATAGTTTTTATTATTATGAACATCTTCTATAAATAAACTAATATACCTTTTCGTTATTAATTTGTATTAGTTTTAGGTACCCGGATATTTATAGTTTTAGAAACTAGTCTTTTTGAAGGTGTGGGTGTTTTATCATACTTAACTACGTTTAAATGACAATATTGTGAATTCTTGATTTTCTTCTTATATCCTAAACCATTTTTGTTATTAACAGATGTGAATTCTCAATAATTCTAGATAAATTTTCTCTTCCTTTATAAAAATTTGAAACATTTTTAGTAATTCCTTCTAGTTTGGTCTTTAGACTTGAATTTTCTAGTTCTATCACTTTAATATTAGTTTTTAAAGCATGATTTTCAAAAACAAGACCATCATTCTTTTCTTTTTGAGTTTCAATTTCTTGACTCTATAATATAAGTTGAGAATTAATATTTGAAAGAGATTCTTGAGTTTTCTCATGTCCTTCTTCCAACATTTTCTTCTCGTCTTTAAGCATATCTCTTTCAAATTCTACTTTGTCTTATTTTCTACAGCCTCTTTATATTTTCTTTTGAGACTTTTTAAAGTATCTAATAATTTAGAATTTATTTCTATCATATCATTAAAAGTTAAATCACTAACCTCATTAGATTTGGCTATAAAACATACGTTAGCTTACTCATTATCGTTGTCACTTTCACTTCCAGAAGAAGAAGAGGAGGAATCTGAATCATCCCATGTAACTAAAAAAGCTTTTCTTTTGAATTTTTCCTTCCTTTTATTTCGATATTCTTTCTTTTGATCTGGACAGTCCTTCTGCATATTCCCCTTTCTGTGACAGTTAAAACACTGCAGAACTGATAAATATGATGGTTTATTGATGTTTGAGCTTCTCTTGCCATTATTTCTGTTTCCTCTTCTATATTTAAAGAATTTCTTGAAGTTCTTAGCAATAAAGGCTAGGTCGTCTTTGTCTGAATCTGATTTTCTTGTTCTGCATGGAATGCTATATTCTTTTTATCTTGAGCTTGAATTCTTTTAGCCTGTAAATTCACTTCATAAGACATTAGATTTCCTATTAACTCTTCCAGAGTTATTTTGGAAATATGGTCTGCTTCTTCAATAGTGAGAACTTTTCTTTCCCATTCTTCTGTTAAAGAGTTTAGGATTTTGGATACAATATCAAAGTCTGAATATGTTTCTCCTAATCCTACTAATGAATGGTAGATATCTTGAAATCTTGAGTACATATCACTTATAGATTCATTTTCTTTCATTCTAAAGTTTGAAACTGACTTTTGAGCATGGATATTTTGCTCTATTTAACCTTATTGGTTCCTTCACGTGTAACTTTGGGTGTACGCCATATTTCATATGCAGTATTGCAGATGCTAACACGGTTAAACTCATTTTTATCTAAGGCACAAAACAAGATATTCATGGCTTTTGCATTAGCTGTGGCATCTAGTTTCCGTGTATTTGACCAAGTAGAATATTCTTCGGTCGGAATAGTATATTCTGCTTGAGTTATATTCCATAAATCAAAACCATTTTCTTGCATATATATATTCTCATTCGTGTGGCCCAATAGTTGTAGTTCATGCCATTGAATAGAGGTGGACGTAGTGGATTGTCCTCCAATGAAGCTAATGTTAATGCTTGTGCTAGTGCTAGTATTAGTGTCCATATTATTAGATTATCAACTAACTATGTTACGGTTATATGATAACCTCGCTCTGATACAAAATGAAAGTGTATTATGGATTGTGTAATATGGATATATGATGACAGAGAGTATAGTGATGATAGTTATGCGATAAATAATGCAGAATATAAAAGCAGTAAAGTAAAATGACACCAGGAATTTTTATACTAGTTCGGAGCACCGTCCTACGTCCAATCCCAGACTCCTTATGGAATTTCACTAAAACAACAACCCTCACTTAACCCGGAGGAACAGGTATATACATCCCTGAGCAGCCGTACAAGAACCTGAGCAGCAGAACAGGATTTTGCCTCAACAGCCGTAGAGGACTTCACTCGTCTGAGCAGCAGAATGAGACTTCAATAAATACAGAAAATAGTTTTGACTTTTATGTGTTCTGATAACACGGATTTATCACTTGTAGTACACCCTTCTTATAATCTTCTCCTCGAGTATAGATTTATATATTTAAGTATACAAAGAATAGAAAGTATAGTATTGCTTTATTGCAGAATGATCGAAAGTATGATAGAAAATAGATTCCAAAGAATTAGATCAGAGAGATAAGAGGATTTGATTGTGATTAAGTTTTTTAGAATCAAGTTAGAGTTTGTATTTATAAAGGTTAGAAAGCAGCGACTTTTGCTGAAGAGTTTCGATTGAAGTGTTGCGTCTAATCTTTTCGTAGAGGTTCGTATCTCTTCATAAAAAGTCGTGTCTTTTCGAAAAGTGGTTGTTAAAGAAATTCAGTCAACTGAACCTCTGGATCAGTCGACTGAATATTCAAAATAATATTTAAATTTAAATTCGTATATCTATGTGTCTATGCATGTTGCACAAAATTTGCAGTGTCAGTCGACTGGACATCTGGGTCAGTCGACTGACCTGGTTCAATTTGTGCAATATGCACAGTTTACATAGGTATATTAATTTCTATAACTTTAAAACACTTTTATAATTTTATTATATGCTTATGTATGTATAAAATATTTGGAAAATAGAATGATTAAATATATAAGCTAATATATACGTAACCGAGGAGAGATTTTAACAATATTGACCTAAGACTTAAATACAAAATAATATAGTTGATGCACCGGTTTTAAAGTCTCATCTCCTTGTCTCTTTTTGTCGTAGCAGTCGTCAAATCTGTATGTCGTAGTGATAGCTTCGTGTCATGAATCAAAACCAAGTCTCAACAAGATGGAGTTGGGTTGCACTGCTTGGCTGATGAGATCGAGCTGCTATCTTTGAGGGTGGTTACCTAGCGTGATTTTGTTCTGAACTGCTTTCAATTATTTGAGGACTGCGCTATCGCTCTTGCCATTGAGTCGAATCTAACGATCCTGGGAAGTGAAGTTAGGTTTTCTTGGTATACCTTTTTAGGTGTGAGGTTTAGCCCTTGGTTGCGAAGCAGTTTCTTTCCATCGCCCCCATCCCTTGAGTTTTTGTGTTTGAGGATAGAGTTTGTAGGATTGTGGCGCTGTTCTACCACATCAAGAATGCAGCTTAGTATTTATTAACTTGATATCGATATAGGATTGTACTGCTGTTCTATTACATCAAGATGATGGCGTTTCCTTAATGTTTTTGATACTAAATGGCGGCACATGCCTGCCACTATTAGTTGTTGGTTCAAGATTGCGACATGTCCCCGCTTTTGTGTGAACGTTTAAGGGAATGTGTTGTAGTTTGACATTGCTAAGAATGAGAGTAAGGCTTTTGGATTAGTGCACATACCTTATGGGTACTTTAAGTTTCCAACGCAGTACTCTATTGTTGAATTTATATTTAATGGGGAGCACGGTTTTTTCTACGTTGTGTGCAGTCATTAGGGTTTTGTGAAGATTACCTCGATTTTATCATTGCGTCCTTTTCATAGGTTGACTTCTATTATGAATGCAGTCCCTCAACCTTGTCACATCTCTAATATGCGGCACCATCCGAAATTCAGTTTTGTTACTTCTTACTTCAACTCTTGTAGCGAGAGAAGTTCTTCTGGTTTGGCAGCTGCATCAAGCTTTTTTACAAACTTTGGGAAATATTGATGTAACACATATTATATTCCAAAGTTAGACATGCTAACCAACCAAATATCAGCTTGATAATACAAAATATCATTTTTAATAATCCAAAATAGCACTACGGCTTGTTATGTTTATCCGTGATTTTTAAAATGCAAGGTTGTATAAATACATTTACTCACACATTGATTATTTAACTTTGTTAACTCATATATCCTAATGCAATTAAGGTATAACAACAACAATCTGGAAAAAAACAATGATGAACTGATGAGAAAGTAATGTACTATGATGGACAAGAATTATAAAGCCAACAAATTAATGATCCCATCCTAAAATTTGGGAATTCAGAATCCTAGTACTCTTTACAAAACAAGATTTAAAAGCATGTAATGCTTGTGCACATTCAATGCATTCACAATCTTGGTAAATTAAAATACTTATTTAACTAAGATGCTCAAAACTTTTTATTTTAGCAAGGAAATTTGCATGAATAAGATTATAGCATATAACAACCTGCAATTTGCAGTACTACTTATTATCCAATTATATAATCTCCATATGTAAAGCAAACAAATTGATGTAAATTAAATAACTCGGTCTTATCCGCAATTCCAGTTTATTGGTGTTAAGGTTAGTCCAATATCGAGCGATTTGTAAAATAAACTCTATATAAATAATAAATGACCACCTTATATATTTCCAATTTAATGCATCTAGTCTAACCATATGACATCAGCATTTGCATCAGTTTCTACTCTTCGTGATAGGCTTGTCAGGTTGTATCTGCATTCCATTTTGAGCTGCATGCTGCACGCACGAAGAATTGTCCTGCGGATCATAGTTTGTTGAACAATGGAAAAGCATTGGTGATGTTTTGAACATGGTTCAAATGTCCGACCGACACATTGGAATTTCGGTGATTTAGTTTCGGTTCCGATGTCCACCGGACTAGATTAAGAGGAAAATCCTATTTCGGATTCTAGGGTTTAAAAAAAGGAAATGATAACTTACCGTCGAAGTAGGAGCAAGTCGAAGTAGGGACAATCAACAATAAAAGGTTCGAAATTCAGCGTGTATCACCTATATTATTTTGGCTTCATCGATTTGAAATTTTAGGGCACGTGGTTAAAATAGGAAGAAGAAAGTGCAATGTTTTTGGTAAGGGGATTGCTAACTTGGGCTGGGCTATAAATTTAAAGTGGTTACTTTATTAGCTGGGATGTTTAATGATTGATTTTTTTTTATTACTTTGTTTCCAGATAAATAGTTGCTTTTTTCAAGTAATTTGAAATTAGCTAGTTGATGGTTTGCACCGACAAAATAATTTGTATAAATTTTATTTGAAAATTACTTATAGCTTCACGTAATTGATCAACGATCAGTGGTGATAAGACAACATTGATAATAATTCATTAGATACTCAAAGAAATAGATTTTGATATTAAATTTGTTATAAGTCGTATGTTTTGTGTCTTCTATGTAATTTGAAAATGACCATGAATTTGTATTACTATTGAATATTTACAATAAAAATACTGGAATCTGAAAACCAAAATTAGAACGAAATGTTCGAAAATTCTGAAATGGAACCAAAATTTTAAAATTATCAGATGTCCGGAATGAAAAAAACTGAATTTTGAACCTTTATTTTGAATGCATGCACGAGTTCTCCCATAGACTTATTAGCATCTGTGATTCAAAATACAATTGTTGAAGTGCCATCATCCAAACAACTTACAACCACCTGATATATCATCTCACTTTATAAGTATCTACGATTCACAGTTCTACTGTTGAGCCTGAGAAAAAGAAGACCAATGATGTATTTCTATTTTTATCGTACATCATGATGCATTAAAAATTATAAAAACAACCATGATAAAGCTTTTTCTGAACTTGATGCCTAATTACTTATCCATGTGATCTTTACTTCTAATGTACTTTTAATTAAATAAATTCTAGACCAATATTACTTGGGTGTGGAACAAGTATTTACAATTTTTTTTCCAGCATTCTACTGATGTCTTGGTAGTTAAGTCCGCTGGACTTGACACAAAAAAGTTGATGAGGCACATTGATCAAATCATCATCATTTGTATACTAATGACGAGTAAATCAACACTACTTTCAAAAAACTTCAAAATTAGTATAATTAACAATTGTAGTAGGATTCGATCAAGCACAACAAATTTGACCAAATACAATATTGCCCATGCTTTATGCATCTTATTTATTTATTAATCAAAACAGTCAAATTCAATGGGGAACAAAATATTTAATCAAATATTTTGTTTAGTCATAATTTGAAAGTTTGAACGTCGATGTAGCACTACAGAAACTCGCCGCTATATATAGGTCACATATTAAGCCATTTTCATACTAGTATAACCACACAACAGTAGAAAAATTGACCGTTAAGTTTTAAAATATAAAAGGAAAAAGTATTTGTTAATAATTTTTCTTAATTATGAATTTGATGAAAAATTAAGTGCATTTAAAAATGAGTAATCCGATTAAAATAAGAATTGTACATGTAATCCAGCTTGATACTAAGGATCTCTTATCAATTTGTTCTTTTGAATCAGTCGTAGGCATAAATTTATATGTGTGTGTGTGTGTATGCATGTATTTTATATTAAGAAGAATCAATATGCACTTAATTTTGAGCTTCTTTATAGCTCTAAATCATTAGTTGGATTTAAAAAATAATGGAAAAATCAAATAAATAGTAGCTCAAAACATATCATCATATTTGTGAATATTTAAATAAAGAAGATAAAAAATGAAGAATAAATGTAATAAATAAATCACATATTATTGAACTATGGTATTTAAATAAATTACCTAAAAGTTCCATTGTTATTCAAAAAACTAACATTGTTGAAATAAAAGTACTTAGAAAAAAACTAACACTGCTGAAATGACAATAAAAAAAAAAAACTAACATTCCTGAAACAAAAAATTAAAAAAACTAAACTTTGGACTCTGTCTTTGATATTTCTTCCAACAAGAAACTTGCTTCAACCGAATAGTCTATAACCGATTGGGACATAACAGTGATCTTTTATTTATTTTTTCATTTATGTACTCAATCTGGGTAACACCAACCCTGAAAAGACAAGAGACCCATAACAACTTCTTTATTTTTTGTTTGCATACATTTCACCTTCATTATTTTTAATCTTATAAATGTCATCAACACTGCAATCTATGACTTCCTCTCTGGTGGTCCAAAGCAAAATTCCAAGCTTCGATGGATGAGTCATTAATTTTCATCATCATGATATATCTACATTACACAAACATATAATTACATACAGTAACGGTTACTTTAGATACTTAACTACAAATTTTTTCCTCAAAATACAAGTACTTTCATTATGTTGGCATGCTTCGCCCCAATAATTTGGTCTTGCAGCTTCAATTACCTTTTTATTGCAACTCTTACAGGCTCGATACTACAATATTTGACTCTTAATGTAAGTAATGTAAGCAAATCACTGAAGAATACAGACTGTATGGGGGAAAAAAGTAAATAATCGGTAGATATGAAATTATTAATGTATGTTATAATTTGAAATGATGAGGACTGACCTTATCGTGATGTAATGTTGAATTGTTTGTTATATGAGAAAGAATAACCATTTCATAATTAGTAGATGTTATATTAGCATTTTTGCCTTCATGATCGTACCAAATTCTAAGATTTGTAGCTTCCGGTATATTTTGGTTTATAGCTAAATTGCTTTTACTTAATGTCAATAAAGATAAACCTGCTTAACAATAAAAAAATCTTAAAAATGATGGCATGGTAAGGATATAAAAAACTCAATGTTTTTTGCCTTGAAAATCTCCAACTTTAACATATTTAATAGCCATTATAGGAGCTTTATCAACCATTTCTAGCAGTTTGGAACCTATTTCCATAGTAGGATTTCCCCATAATGTGACATTAAAAGTTTTGGTTCTATAATTTAAATCAAAGCACAAATATTTTGCTAACAAATTAATTAGTATAATATGTTTACTTACGAATCATCTGCAATAGTTATATCAGATTTTTCAGTGATCTCATTATTGCTTTTTCTTTGAACACCTTTGATTGATGAGACACTTTGAACAAGGACGATTACATCTAAAAGGTAATACTGTTAAGCAAACAAACAATAATTTATCAGAAATTACTAATATGGACGCATTATCTACAACTTCCATTTCTACATGATATTTTTGAGGTTGGTTAATCTTTACAAAGTTGTGTACGATCTCAGGTATAAAAGAGTTTGCATCATCTACCCTTTCGATTAATGAGTACTCATTTATAGTCTTCTCATACTCATTTTTTATAGTACTAAATTATTATTTTTATAGACCTAAAAGTCCCTTTAGAATTATAACAAACCTTTCTATACTCAAATAAAAAAGATAGTACTTGTTTAAGCTTTATTAAACATTGTACCTTGAATTTTGGTACTCTATAAATTTGAAGAAAGCAAGCATTATAATAATAAGTTAATGATTGCACAACTAGAGAAAATATTATTTAAAGCATTAAGGAAAAATAACTTGCATCTTCATTACCGAGTTTTATACTAAATGTGCAACCTTCTCCTTTAATATTTTTATAGGATCTCAAATTGCCTTCATTTGTCCCCCGAACTTTGATGATCCAATTATGTTGATGTGGACTCAGCAATGTAAGTGGACGAAAATTTCTAGCCAAATCCATTTGAGTAATACAGCTAACATTAATTAACCTAATATTAGGAAGAAAACATATAAATATTGATTAGTATGACGGTAAATAAGAAATAAATAAATAAATTATTCTTTTATGGTGAACGAAGTATTTTCTTGTGCAGCTGCAATGCGATAAGTACTATAACTATACTAGCATATGTAAAAAGGAATGGCATTTTAGATCAAAAATTGGCAGGAGAACGTTGAAGGTGTATCCATTAGATACATGCATGTGATGACCCTGTATCTATAGGTTAAAATAATATTAAATATGGCTAAAATTCTTGTTTCAATGGTTTATCTAACGTAAAACTGTTGTGCGGAAATTTCAATTGCTTTGCACTAACTCCAAAACTGTAATATCCCGGAATTTTTAACAATATCAATTTAATAATCGGTATTAAAATTAAATTGATATTGATATTTGTTAATAATAATTCAAATACATTTAATAATCATCTTCAATAAATATTTAAATTGGTTATTTTATCTTTTAAAAATAATAAATTGATTTCTATTTATATTATAAATATATGGTTTATATTTAAATTAGATTAGCATTGTTTTAGTTTTAATAAATAAACCATATTCTTCTAACTCTAATGTTTTTAGCAATTTGAAAATTTGTTTTTATTTAATATTAGCTTTTCAAAGTTAATGAATAAATCTTGGTTTAAATTGATAAATGAATCATGATTTAAAATTCTAATATATATTAATAATTTGGAAATTTTAATTTTTATTAAATATAAAGTTTTCAAAGCTATTTAATAAATAAATTTGTGATTTTTAAATTGTTAAGAGAAATGTTTAACTGTTTTAAATAGTTTTAGCTTGAGTTTTAAATTTAATTAAATGGACAAAAGAGTTTTATAGCTTAATTAAAAAGGAAAATTTATTAATAAAAATATAATTTCTTTTAAAATGACTTTTATAAAACAATATCAATTGTGTATTATCTTTCCAAATAAATTTTGAATAAAATTTGCAAGTTGTTATTTCAAATTGAATTTATATGTATAACTTGATTTGAAAAATATTTGATTTTGAATTTAGTTTGAATTTAAATTCCAAAGTATAGATTTTAATTGTTTTAATTTCCATATGTATAAGCTTTATTTATAAGTAGAAATTGTTTTTAGTTCTTTTATAAGATTATATACATATTAAACTAATAAATTAAAATTTAGCTTAACACATAATAACTTGTAAATTAAATACTAATTACTCTACTTAGGACATGTGTTGTATTCTTATGCCTCATTAAACAAATGTTATGAGATTAACATATCAAATTGACAAATGTTGAGATTATTTACAAGTGGCATTTGGAATTTTGTTTTCTTTTATTTTTATTTACAAATAATTTCAGCCTTTATATAAACAAACCTTCTTTTCCTTTCATTCTTTTCCTTTTCTAAATCTATAAGCTAAGTTCAAATCTAAAGCTTAGTTGACAAATCTGAGAATAACGTATAACCATTTCTAAAATCAGTTATCATCTTCGTTTCAATATGAAAAGCCTGAATCATTTTCCTTGTAAACAAATCCTCTTCATTCCAAACATGCAAATCAAACTCCTCGTATCAAAGATCAAATTCCTGTAACATTTTCAAACCTGTTCACTTGCAAATCATTTTCCCTGTAATTCATTTCAAAATGCAATCTGGAAATTTGTTTTCTACATTTTCATATCTGAAGCAAACCTGTAAAGGCAACTGCATTTTTTTTTTCAAATCAAAGCAAGTCAATTCCAAAGCAAGTTTTCAAAGCAGACATTCCAGTTTCAAATCCAAGGCATGCATGTAGTTTTCAAATCAAGGAGCAAGTGCAAAGTTTAACTCTGGTAACTGCATTTTACAAATAAGCAAAGGGTTTTCAAAGCTATTTTCAAATAAATCTAGGAGGCTCTGTTTTCTTTTATCTAGTGAGTAACTTTTTATAAAAAAAATTTAAAATTTAAATCATGGTTGCATGACTCTATGTTGAGATGAAATAAGCAGTGCATGTTATTATAAATAAATATCTAATGAAAAGTTACATGTATTCATGCTGTGTAAATGCTCTGCAGTAACCTGTTTTTAAAAAAAATCTGTAGTTTTTAATCCTTACCTCATAGCCTAGTTATGGATAGGATCTAATATTTAACAAATGTTGTATGATTGGCTTAAAACTATAGTTTAAAATTTTAATCAAGCCAAATGTAAAGTCATTGTCTCTGGAAACACAGAATAACATCAATGCATGTTGATTTTATTAAAAACCCAAACATGTTAATTTGTTAATTCAGTATCATAAATCAAAAATATTATCTGCAACATGATGTTTAAATCAAAGATTAGAATTTTTAGGTATCAGATGAAGTTGCTATTGGGTTTTGAACTAAAAATGGAATTTAAGTAAATTCTGATGATCTTTGAATGAGGAGATCTCGGGGTTCTTTCCGAGGGAAGTAGATTGAGTGGGGAGTAAGGGAAAAATCATTAAAAGTGATAGAATTACCCAGGAAGGTTGCGGCAGTGGTAATCAACTGGGAACCCTAGTTTTAAGGAGGTTCATAGGATCGAACTTTTCAATTTGTGTGTTTGACCGAGTGTTACAAGCTTTTGAGGATTGAAAGTTTGGCCGTAGTTGAAGACGTGGGCGGAGTAGTTCATCGACAGGTGGTCGGAGGGAAGAGTATTTACCGTTGACAGGTTTTGAAGGGGGGGAAAGAACCTGATTATGTTTCAGGTTGGGTTTTTAGCTCGATTTGATTTGTGCTGCTGTAATGGCTTTCTGGTGATTGTGTTCGAGTGTAAAGGTGATCATTGATGGGTAGGGGCTATGGTGGATGGCTGGTGATGGCCGGAGCCACGGTGCACGTGCACCGTGCAGTTGAGTTCAGGGGATGTTGTTTTGTAGGGTGCTATTTTGAACTCGGAATTTAACTCGAGTTACTCGAGTTTCTGACTCGAAGACAGTGGGGGTTTTACTCGAGTAATTTGGTGGGGGGGGGTGACTCGGGTAAAAGAATTTTTACAGGTTTTTAATAAACCTGAACCTGTTTTTTCAAATATTGTTTTACAAATCTGAACCATTCAAATGTAAAGTGAATTTAAACTTAGTTCTAATTCAAGTTTAAATAATAGAGTTCATATCAGGTTTTAAGTCACTGTTTTTAAAAAAAAAATATATTTAACTTGTTAAATTACTTTATAAAAATAAGTAGTTGAAATTTAAATTGAAGCTTCTAAAATTGTGTGAGCCAGATTTTAAGTTAAAGTATAAGTTGAAATTCAAAGATTTAAAATAATTATTTCAGTTTTGAAATAAAGAAGTTTTAAATTTGAAGGTCTTAAAACAAATTGGTATGTAAAGTTTAAATTTAAACTATTAAGTTTAAAAAAAGAAATTAGTTTCAAACCTTATGGATTTCTTATATTTGATGAATACTTGTTTGTCTTGTGATTTTAAAAAGGTTTAATTTTTTTTTTAAAACCTTGCTAAGTATAAGATTTTCCATCTTAAATCTTGTATTTTAAACGAAATTTAAAAGTAGTTCAAAAGTACTTTGTTTAAATAAATTGTTTTAAAACATAATTTAGGAATGTTTTAACTTAAAATTAAGTTAGGAATTAATGTTGAATTAATTTATTTAAAAAGGTAATTAAGAATTAATTAATTAATTTAATTAATTAATTTATTAAGATTTAATGGATAGTGATTAGGGTTTAATCAAATTGAAATTTAGATCATTAATTAGATTTTTAATTAATAATAAATAAATTATTAATTAAGTAATTAAGTTGAAATCAAGGTTAATTAATTAAATAATTAGACTTTAAATTATAGATAATTAAAGATAATTAATTTTGTAATTAATCTTAGTTAATTACTTACTAAAGATAATTAGAGAAGGGTTAATGAAGGTCATTAACCAGAATTATTTAAATAATTAATTAATGTGATTAATTTTTATAATTAATTAGATTAATTAAATTAATAATAATCAATTGTGAATTGTGGAGAATAATTACTTAATGAAGTAATTAAGAAATTAATTACTAAATGTAATTAAATTAGTTTAATGGGATTGTTTATTTTAATTAATTAAATTTAATTAATTTTAAACACTTAGGTTTATAAATAATTACTATATGTAAGAAATGATTTTGGAAATTACTTAGTTAAGTAATTGATTAATAATTACAGGTTGTAATTAAGAGGAGATGTTAAGAATGAAGTAATTTGGATTTAAATTACTTAATAATTAATCAAGGGATTAATTAAATAATAAATTAAAGGATAATTAATTTGTTTAATATAGTAATTAAGCTAGATAATTACTAAATGTAATTAATCGGTGATGATGATTAATAATTATAAGTTAATTACTTAAGGTAATTAATAATTAAAGATCATTAATTATTTAATTAATGATCTAATTAAAGTTGATTAATTATGATTAATTAATCAATAATAAATAATTAAAGGTAATTAATTAACATAATTAATTAAGGATTAAGGTAATTAATTATAGTTAATTAATTAATTGAAGTAATTAAAGGTTAATTACTATTTGGTTGATTTGTGGAATTAATTAAGAATAATTACATGAATGTAATTAAGAGTAATTAATCAAGAGTGATTAATTAGGATGATTTATTTTGAATAATTAATTGATTGTAATCAATTAAATGATTGGATAAGCAAGATTTATATTGGTGAAGTAATTAATTTAATTTATTTTAAATTAATTAAAGATGGGTAAATTAATTAGAGATAGAGATAGTTAATTTAATTCATTTTAAATTAATTATATTGTAATGAATAAATCATTGCTTATGTATGAATGGGTGTCATTGATTGTCTTGGATGTTTTGTGATCTCAGTAATGAGATAAATGATATTGTGTGGTATGAATGACTTGATTGTATGATGATAACATAGGTTATCTATTGTGATGATGATATATGGAATATCTATTTGATGTTGATAATGTGGGTTACCTGTTATGTGATAATGTTGATTATCAGTTATGATTTATGAATTATCTATCTGTGTGTATATAGATACTGTAATTGAATTGTTTTAAACCTTTAAAACAACTTGTACTTAAAAGACACGCTTTGGATTTCGATGAGACCGGGATCGGGTTTCCATATTTGGATATCCGAAAACCACATCGATTCCAAATAACGTTAGGTCGTGAATCTTATGTGAAGAGTGAAGACTCGAGGTGTAAGGGCTATACGTCAGTATAACTCTGTGGGTGATTCCGTAATGAGTTGACGAAATAGTACTTATATATTCGAGATGGTGGTTTAGAGTGTAAGGGTTATTGTCGTTAACTCTGAGGGTGATTCCAAAATGAGTGTAACGAGATAATGCCTTCAGTTTCGTTCGAACCCGGAACGAACTTGTATGGATTGAATGCTTTCAGAACATCGTCAGGTGGACGATGAGCATTCTAAGTGATATGTCCTATAAAGGTAATCGTAGCCTCATGCCTCATCAACCGGGAATGGCTAAAACAGGGGAGGTGCAGCAAGGCTTCGTGGGTAGCCCCCACTTGAGAGTGAGATTTACCCCTGTCTAGAGGTCCCTTTTTATTTCAGCTGTGTGGACGGTTTTTGAGCTCCAACCGTCGGGGTTATCTTGTTCGGAACTGTTCAGTAAGGAATGGGTCCGGCTTTGTGTTGCAGGGGAGTGGGAGTACTCCTCGATACGGTGATCCAGGCCACGTACTTTGATGGGCGGTACCCCAGTAGCCCTGCCATTGTATGGAATCCAAAATCCAATAAGTGCCAACGGTTTTGATTGTATTACCCACTTTTGTGGCTAGTAGCTGGAATTTAATAGATGTAACAATTTCGGCTATTTCATATTTATTTGAAAACCCTAGACCCTATTATAATATCACTGAATTTCCTATCAAATGTTTTGGTTAGCGTAAGGTAAAAACTTTTCCATGTCTATGTGTGGGAAGTCTTACGTGATACCTTTCTTTTCAAAAGATTTTTAGAAGTTAAGCAACTTTAACCTGTTACTCACACCAGACCCATTTCTGACCCGGAGTTTATCTTTTGTTTTTCATAAACTCTTGGGTACTCAAATTTTTACGAGTAGCCAAGGGATTCAGGTTAGGATTCAGGTTAGCTTTGACGAATTATGGGGAAGCAATGGAGCAGGAGGCTTCTGCGTTAGATATATAGTATTCCGCTGTGTGTTCTGTGTTGTCTCTGAATTGTATTGAGTTGTAATAACTAGACAGGTGTTTATAACTGTCTAGTATGTGATGTATATCTGTGTACTCTGATAATTGTTGTAAACTATGTAATATTTATGTTATTAATATAATTTATTCGTTCTATTAGATTCTGATGTGTTGTTTCTTTCTTCTCTTCTTTCTATTCTCTTTCCTATCCCTTTCTTTCTTAAAAATGATGCGATTTTCTGTGGTAAGAAAGTCGGGTCGTTTCAAAAACTGTAGTGGAATGATGAAGCGCAGAAACAATCAAAAGAAGGATCTAGCTTTTCGATTAATTACCAACCGCAATTCAATGAAAAGTAATCAGCAAACACAGAAATACAGAAGAGTAGAGAACACAGAGATTTAACGTGGTTCAGCTAGATTGCCTACGTCTACGGACCCAATAACTATTCTTTATTTCACTAAAGAAAGAGAGTACAAAAGAGATATTACAAAATTATAGGTAGTAATGGAGAGACTAACCTATAATAACAAATTGAATAATCAATTTATCCAAAGACTTGCTTACACTCAAAGCCCCTAATTGATTGACTATAGAAATTAGGGTTTACTAAAGAAGAGGATAATGGTGGATGCTCTCTCACACGCTCATACAAATATGAAGATGAACTTCTTTCATTTAAATAGACTTAATGAAGGAGTTACTTAGAGATTAATTTTTTTTCCAGATTATGTTTGAAAACTTTCCGAATGTCCATGATTTGATTTCTATGTAAATGGATAATGGTGATCTTGGTTTCCATAATTTTTCTTGCTTGAATCAATCTCCATCAGCAATCTTTTCTTTCTTCATATAACAAATTCTTTGACAAATTAATTGGTTATCAATTAATTAGTTTCCCTTCTCTAAAAAATATCACATATATCCTTCCTCTTTATCCTTCCATATATAGCCTAATTAATTGATTGACTGAATCAATTAATGATTTTCTTGGCTTCTTTGAAAAATATTTGAATCACATAAATTTAACACTCCACCTTGATTCAAATATAACAATCTCTCTGCATCACGACATCTCGAAAAATTGTTGGGTCTATGTCAACAAGCTCAATGTGAACTATTTGGGGCAATATTGCCCAAACAGAGCTTCCAAATCTTTCCCAAGCATAAGAAAGATAGTATGCACATCAGCAAACATAATGCATACGAGAAAGTACCAAAATTCTTCAACAAATCCTATGTTAGAGACGAACATGTAGATACTTATCTTCGAGAGACCAATGGAGATTTAACAGCGCGCTTCTTCTCCATTCCAAATTGAGTGAGGATATACTCGATATTATCTACTCCAATCTCCTCCATAAGAATTTTACTAGACTTTCCTAAGTCAACATCAGCAGACTCACTAACAAGCTTCACAACATTCAAAGCATAAGATGAAGAATCATCGCTACAAACATGCTTACAAATAGGGCTAACTGAACCAAAAGGCCTTTCCAGCAAGTGAGCTCCACCTAGAGTCTGAACCTCTGTAATCTTCTCATCAACCATGGTATTATCGAAAATACCAATATCTCTCCGAATATGGAAACAATCTGATGACTCCAAATGTGTTTGGAAATTTTCTGTCCTCGCAATGACATCACTTGATAGAGGCTCCACCTTCAACAAAGACCTCTCATCAAATATCGCATGCATGCTGGTCACAATTCTCCTAGTTGTTTTACACCATAACCGATACCTCTTCACTCCTTCTCCATAGCCTAACAAAATGTGCTTGCTTTCTCTAGGCTTCAACTTATCATGTCTCTCATCTTCTAAATAAGCTGAACAACCAAACACTTTAACGAATGAATAATCAACAAGATCACTTTTCCTTATCTCTTCTAGAATCTTCATATCTATGGCAATAGAAGGTGTGCGGTTGATGAGAAATACTGCCATAGATATCGCTTCTGCCCAAAATCCCTCTTCTAGACCAACAGTCATTCTCAAGCTCATAGCTCTCTCCCACAATATCCGACACATGCTCTCCGCCACTCCATAACAATATGACTCAACAGAAATAGAAAAATCTCTAATTACATGCTTGGACTCACAATAATTAGTGAATTCTTGTGACATAAATTCACTACTATTTTCAACTTTGAGAACCTTCAAACATTTCCTCGACTGCTTCTCTACCAAGGTCTTCCACCTACAAAATTGGACAAATATTTCGCCTTTGGCCTTTAAGATATAGACCCAGACCTTACGTGAGAAATCTTCCACAAATAAGACGAAGTAACTGGCTCCACCAAAAGATGCAACTGGGGTTGGTCCCCGCACGTAAGAATAAATATGCTCTAGAAACTCTGCACCTCTAGGTCTACCAACATCAAATGTGACATGCTTCTTCTTTCCCAAAGAATAATCTCCACAAGAGCAGGCTTCGACTGACAAACACCACAATCAACCTACGCTTCTTTAATACTTTAAGACTCTCCTCATCAACATGACCTAAACGAAGATGCCATAACTGAGTAGAATTTGAAAATACTAGAATCAATAGAAACTACGGACTCTTCTAAGACTCTCTCCATGAAGCACATAAATATCATTAACTCACACTCCTTTCATCACTACCAAGGAACCCTTTTCCACTCTCAAATTCTCTCCATTTATTATTATCCTCATACCAAGTCTACTCAAAGCTCCAACTAAAAAACTTCTACGCAGCATAGGAACATGTCTAACATCCTTGATAGTCCTAACAATACCATCATGCATCCTAAACCTCACACTTCCAACGTCCACAACATGACAAGATGTGTCATTCCCTGTATGAACTGCTCCGCTATCAATCTTCTTGTAACTGACAAAACAGCTCCTATTTGGCATCATATGACAAGAGGCTTCAGAATCAATCACCCAACTTGTATGCTCTAAAGGTGAAATACTAGCTGAAAGTAATGATCTATTATTATCACTTCTATCCGCATGTGATCTAACTACTGGCAAAATTGAAGCTTTCTCCTTCTTCTCTCTCTTCTTTCTAAGAGCTGGACAATCCCTTATGAAATGTCCATCCTTCTTACAGTAATAGCAAGCATCCTTTATAGGACCCTTAAAGTGGGACCCGTGCATATCTCTACCTCCAAGTTGCTTCTGACTTTTATCTCTTCCTTTAAACGAAGGAAGTTGTTGCTGAAGAACACCATCATTAGTCTTCACCTTTCATGTTCCAAAAACTTCTTTTCTAACAAATTTGGTGATGCCATAAACTTTTATACTACTATTAAAAGAATTTTCCATTGATAACTAATCTAGAACAAGACAGCTCGCTCTGATACCAAACTGTTGTGCGGAAATTTCAATTGTTTTGCACTAACTCCAAAACTGCAGCGGAATGATGAAGTGCAGAAACAATCAAAAGAAGGGTCTAGCTTGTTGATTAATTGCCAAACGCAAATTCAATGAGAAATAATCACCAAACAAAGAAATACAGAGGAGTAGAGAACATAGAGTTTTAACGTGGTTCGGTTAGATTGCCTACATCCACAGACCCAACAACTATTCTTTATTTCACCAAAGAAAGAGAGTACGAAAGAGAGATTACAAAATTATAGGTAGTAGTGGAGAGACTATCCTATAATAAAAAATTGAATAATTAAATTATCCAAAGACTTGATTACGCTCAAAACCCCTAATTGATTGACCGCAGAAATTAGGGTTTACTGAAGAAGAGGATAATGGTGGATGCTCTGTCACACGCTCACACAAATATGAAGATGAACTTCCTTCATTCAAATATGCTTAATGAAGGAGTTACTTAGAGATTAAGAAAAATAATTTTCAGATTGTAACGACCCAGAATTTCTATTAATTAAAATTTGAATATTTAATTGATTTTAAATATTAATAAGTAAATTTTATAGGTCAAATAATTTTATTTCGAATATCTGGATTTAATTGGGTAATTTAAATTGATAATTTAATATTTCAAATTACAGAAATAATTGGAAATTGGGTTTAATATGATTAAAAATGATTTGTAAAATTTTATTTAATCATATTGGAGTTAGAATGATGTTATAGAACTTTTAAAATTAAATTAAAAAGTTAATTTGCAGAAATTGAATATTTTAATATTTAATTGACGAGTTAAAATAGCCATTTTTCAAACAGTCTTGGATTTCGACGAAACTCATTTCATCGGATCCGTAATGTGATATTATTATAAGATTTCAAATTTCAAGTCAATCGGATTTACCGTTTGTCCGGGGCAAGCTAAAACGCCTAGAAATTTGGTTAATCGATTTAATTTAAATTTAATCGTTTATTGCCGTAACTCGCACAAATGATCGAATTGGCTCCCGAAACCTATTCCATTATGTCCGGAACGCGGGTTAAACCCTAGAAATGCCGGTCACCGCGCGAGATTTGGAGTTCGGAAAAACCGGATGAATAGTAAATTGAAATAATTTCTATAAAAGCACCATTCTCTTCACATTTGCAACAAAACCCTAGTTAACTAGGTCAGGCCGCCACTTCAAAATCAATGGCCGACGTCTTCCCTCTTTTCCCCCTTGAATTCTTCCAATCCACACGATATTAGGCCACGACCTCAACTAGAAAAGTGTAGATCTTGTCGAGACGAAGACATCTAACGGCTGTGATCGAGATTCGTCGCTTGGATCGATGGCAAATCGAGCTCGAATGGCTGATGTTCGCGCACATTTTCCACGGCAGGGCACAACCGAGTTCAACCATGTCTTGGCCGAAGGTGGTGGCGTGGTCAAGCTTCCAAGCCATGGTCGTTGATCTAGTGCCGGGAAAGGACCTTGGGGTCGTATAACCCATTCCGAACATGTGATACGTCGTTATGGATTGCATTTGATGACCGGTGTTGAAGACCGGATATTTGTGAAAACGGAAGGATTACCGTCGAATGTTTCTGTATCGGCTGATCTCCGATATAGAAATTTATTACCCTTTGTGATGGGAAGTCCGGTCATGATTATTGAATATCCGGATTGCAAGGACTTCTTTATAAGTGCCTTCGGTTCCGTTCAATCCTGGAACGGACTTGTATGGATGTGTGCCTGACATTACAATTTGAGATGTAAAGTTGGTTTCTATCAAATATATTCCGTTGGTGGCGGAGAATTTATTCTCCTTGCTTAACACCCTTAGAGGTTATGTAGTTGATGGTTACTAGTTATACATTCCCAAATTGGTAATGTGGCATACGAAGTGCTGTTGAGCATTTGATGATCAAAGCACAACTTTTTTATAAAGCGTGGCTTTGTGGACGAGACTTCGTCGGACCTCACAACCCGGAAATGGTCAAAACAGGAAGGGTGCGGTAAGGTTATTAGGGGGTAGCACCCCTTTAGTGTAAGTCATTCCTTCTGGATAGAGGTGTTATCATGGTATGGAACCCAGATACTTAACCTATGTTGTTGCTGCAAATTTATTGCTTTGTGGTTGTTGGAAATCGAGGATTCTCGGATATAGGTCGGTTACGATTGGGGAATGACATATTCGTGTCAGTAGTTACCTAGTTAGGGGTAACCCGGCCTTGTGTTGGCAGAGATCCGGTTAGGTTCTTGGGTCGTCTTTCCAGAGGCGTACCCATGTGGCAATGGGAAGTTCCTTGGCCTGACCATTTGTTGGAAATCCAAAGAAACAATACGATCTTATACGATTTTAGTTGTAGAACCTATCATTCACTTATGGTGGCGCCCCACTGTTTGGATGGTAGCTATAGTAGGCATAAGTGTGAAATGCCTATGCTGTCTAAGATTTATATCTTTACTTTCGAAATGATGTTTTCCTACATTATGCACTAGTAATAATATCAAATGTTTCTTTTTAATGCGTATCAAGCATCTTTGACTATCATAAGGAGAAATCTCCTCCGATTCTGCATTTGCATTGTGTGTGCGTGCGGGAGGCCTTATGGTAGTCTCATTTTCTAAAAGGCATTGCGAATCTATTTTAAAAATTATCCTGTACTTTGTTTTAAAAATAAACTGTTTTAAGTTCTCACACCAGTCACATGATTGACTCAGAGTTTATTATTTTCCTTCCTAAACTCTGGGTACCCACCAATTTCCACACGGGCAGTCAAGAGTCGGGTTTATCAGGATATTCTGGAATTTAGGAGTTGCAGGAGGCAAGCTGATGGCATGGCATATTCACTAGTATATAGTATTTCTTTTCTGCTATTTGTTGTTGTTGTGTACACTCTGATAATGAAATGTAATATGATGTAATGTAATAACTGATGTAGTTCTTTGTTTAAGGATTATTCATTTATCTATTATATGTTGTTCCACTGCGATTGTGAGATTCTGATATTGTTCTGTTGTTTCTTTCAGTTCTGTTCTATCTTTTTCTCTCTTCTTCTATTTTTTTCTTCTTCTTTAACCATAACGGTACGGTTTTCCGGCATTCGATTCGTCGGTAGTTGATATAGTGGACGTATTAATGCCGACCTTCGAATCTCGACAAAATTGAAAACGTTACATCTGGTATCAGAGCATATGGTTAAGCGACAACCATGGCTTTGTTGGGTATTACTCATTAGAGATAGAGTCAGCAGTACTCTAGAATGAGTGTGAGTGTAATAATAGATACGAGTGCGTATTTGTTAGTGGATATAAATTGTTTTATATTGTGATGATTGGTTTGTTAAGTGGTATATGGATTCTGGTCAACACGAGTAATTAACGTTGTTGATAGGGATCTCTAAACACTTGTATAGAACAATTTGACACGATATTGTTTTAAAATAGGGTAAATGAAATGATTTTACCTTGATTATATTTATATATATTAAGGAATAATTTTCCAGAATTATTAAAGTATATATGTATTAATTGTTTGGTTGTTGAATAAGTTAAATAAAAACAACAGCTGTAAAAGAATAATTGTATAAGAAATTGAATTATAAGTATGAAGTTATAATTAAAATGATTTACACTTGTGAAATAATCTTATATATAAGAAGTGAAATTATATAAGTAAAAGATTTATAAATGTGATTTATAATCTGAAAATAAAATTCCAGAGAAGTGTTTTGAAAGGATTTGATATTTTGGAAAATTGTTTTGGAGAGATGAAAGCTCTAAACTCTTTTCGATCGCTGGAAAATAATTCCGATGATGATTGCAACATCATTGGTGTTCATTTTCGGGTTTCCAAAAGAGGGATTGCTGCCAAATTGTTTTAAATGAAAGTTGTTTGGAAAATTTGGATTTGGGTTTTGAAATTCAAAGGATAATTGAATTGGTTTCAAAAATGGTTTTGAAAGGTTGAAAAGACTCTGGAATCCTATTTAAAATATTATGGGAATAATAAATGAGTTGATAACTTATACAATTTGAATTTTGATAGAATAAATTTAACTTAAAGGATGGAGTTAAATTAAAGGAAGTATAAGTAAATCAATAAGATCCAAGTGGTAATTGTTGAATATAAGTTATATAACTTATGAGATGAGAAGATGAAAGTGAAACCAATTATTAAAATGGTTAAACAATTTGTTAAGCAAAATAAATCTGAATTGAATTTATAAGTGGAAATTTAAGTTAAGCTAAACAAATGATATTTAATGGAATATGAACTTGAGTTATATAAATGAAATTCAACATTATATTGTTAAAAGAATTAGCAATTGAACAAATTAATGGATTGAGTGTTAATCAATTGAATGTAAAAAGAATTGATATGGAATAATGGATGTAAGTGTTAATTCATTAAAAGCTAATGTTATTGGAAGTTGAATAAATTGAATGGAAGTCAATTTAATATCAACCAATTGAAATTAAATGTGTTGAACCAAATTGAATGTAAAGAAATGTAAATTGAATAATTTGGTTATGTTGAATAAACATTGGTTGTTATATGATTATAAATTGATTATATGTACGATTCATTAAGTGTTAATGAAATTGAAAGCTAAAGTAATTGAATATAATTTGATTTAGAAGGAAACTAACTTGAATGTAAATTAGTGAATGCAAACTAACTGAAATTGAATATGAATGAATGTTAGTAAAATTACAATGTTAATGAATCAAATGTGATTAAAAGGAAAAGAAATTCAATGAATATTAATGAGAAGTGAATTTATATTGATTTGGTTATGAATTTGTTGGATGATAGTTAGATGATAGGTGATTGATGGTTGCATTTGTTGATTTTGTTGCATTTGCTATGTTGGCACATGTAGTTGTTATGTTGCTATATGATATATATTGATACTATTTTTATATGTGCATGATTCTCATTGTTTGTTGAGTGTTTAGTAGGTGCGGATTGCGCTTGCTTCGCATTTAGAGCTCGCTTTCGTGCTATATTAGCCGTATACGCTCGCTAATAAAATATAAGGTACATATCTCGGATTAAATATCGTACTTTTACATTTTTTTCCCTGCGGGATGACTCATCATTTGATGGGATGTATATTTGTGATATATGTACTGTCATTTTTTTCGGATCGAGCCGCGCAAAGGAGACTATGGCGAATTTTTCCGAAAATTTAAGGCGTTAGAATATTTTTGAGAAAATTGGAAATTTTAAAAACTAAGTATGATTTGAAAACTTAGTGAAGATATTTTAAGAAGTTTAACTATGAATTTTGAAAAAGTTAAACACTTAGGAGATTTGTAAATCTAACTTGAACGGTTTGTTTTGGGAAAGTTAATGGATTTTGTGAATTTTTCTTACTTTGTAATTTTGAGGACGAAATTCTTTTAAGGGGGAAAGTTTGTAATGACCCAGAATTTCTATTAATTAAAATTTAAATATTTAATTGATTTTAAATATTAATAAGTAAATTTTATAGGTCAAATAATTTTATTTCGAATATCTGGATTTAATTGGGTAATTTAAATCGATAATTTAATATTTCAAATTACAGAAATAATTGGAAATTGGGTTTAATATGATTGAAAATGATTTGTAAAATTTTATTTAATCATATTGGAGTTAGAATGATGTTATAGAATTTTTAAAATTGAATTAAAAAGTTAATTTCCAGAAATTGAATATTTTAATATTTAATTGACGAGTTAAAATAGCCATTTTTCAAACAGTCTCGGATTTCGACGAAACCAGTTTAGTCGGATCCGTAATGTGATATTATTTTAAGATTTCAAATTTCAAGTCAATCGGATTTACCGTTTGTCCGGGGCAAGCTAAAACGCCTAGAAATTTGGTTAATCGATTTAATTTAAATTTGATCGTTTATTGCCATAACTCGCACAGATGATCGAATTGGCACCCGAAACCTATTCCATTGTGTCCGGAACGCGGGTTAAAACCTAAAAACGTCGGTCACCGCACGAGATTTGGAGTTCGAAAAAACCAGATGAATAGTAAATTGAAATAATTTCTATAAAAGCACCATTCTCTTCACATTTGCAACAAAACCCTAGCCAACTAGGTCAGGCCGCCACTTCAAAATCAATGGCCGATGTCTTCCCTCTTTTCCCCTTTGAATTCTTCCAATCCACACGATATTAGGCCATGGCTCAACTAGAAAAGTGTAGATTTTGTCGAGACGAAGATATCTAACGGCTGTGATCGAGATTCGTCGCTTGGATCGACGACAAATCGAGCTCGAATGGCTGATGTTCGCGCACGTTTTCCACGGCAGGGGCGCAACCGAGTTCAACCATGTCTTGGCCGAAGGTGGTGGCGTGGTCAAGCTTCCAAACCATGGTCGTTGATCTAGTGCCAGTCGAGCGTGGTGGTGGCAATTTCGAACCCTAGTGCGGCCTAAATGGGTTTGTCTACGTACGTTATTAACTGGAAGAAGGTGAAAGCAACGAGCGGCATCGATCTGGAAGGTTGAAAAGCAACAACCGTGATTAGCAGAAGGTTTAAAATAAAAAGAAAATGTGAATTAATTTATATTTAAATTCGTATAACTTTGTAATCTATAACTTGTTCGTACGAGGTCGGAATCTGACGAAACGACTTGTGTTGCGTTCATATTGTCGAGCACTACGCTATGGAACTGGATTGGAATCATTTGGAGCTAGTGAAAATTTCAGGTAAAATTAAACGCTCGTTTAATTTTATTCGAAATAAAACGCGAAAACTAAATTGAACGTAAGGTGAGAAATTCTCACTCAATTGAATTGTTTCGATTTAAATTTTAAATAGTTATATTTAAAATTTCTTGATTGTATGTTTGAATGTTGATTATTATCTGTTGATGATTGAAATAGACATTATGCGCCATTAGTAAGCGGATGTTATTTATTAAAAACATATACCGCGATAATTCCAACTTGTATGGAATTGGTATTATTTATGTACTTGGAGTTGATTTTCCCGCATTATATAGGGGATGAGACCCTATTGCACCGCATAATAGCGGATAATATTTTATAAATCCTATATACCGCGATATTCCGTATTGGAACGGAATTGGTATTGTGTTGACATCTTTGGATGCAGAGAAACAGGTTGGAGGGATCGAACTGGATTCCTCACCAGTATTTATTTGATTACAGATATTGTGATGTTGTTGATTTTCATATTGATATATGATATTTGAAAGTCGTGATTGACTATTTGGTGATGTTGCATCATCGGATCCATTTTTGAAGTTTTAAAATAATGATTTTTGATTTTAAAAAGAATTTTAAAGTGATTTTTGAAAGTATACGTTTTATTAAATTTTGAATTGTTAAAATAAATAAACATTATGATTTTATTGTTATAAAAGTTATATTTTTGGGAAATAATAATAATTAAGTATAATTTTGGAGTTATATAAGTTTTAAATAACGTCTTGTAAATTATTAAAAGGATTGGTTTATTTAAATTGAGATTTTTGAATTATTATAAATGGTTTATATAAAAGACTTATAAAATTAATATTTATAAAATAAAAATATAGGAATTATAAAACGAGTTTTTGTAAGTGTTAAAATAAATAATGATTGGATTTCTTAAGTGGATGAAATTTATCGATTTATAAATCGTGAAGTTATAAAACGAATAAATTTTTGTAAAATAAAGGACTTATAAGTAGTTAACTTGTAAATTAGATTTTTGGTATAAAATTGAGTTATGAATTGAAGTGGTTAATAAAGGAGATTTATAAACCGAAGTTTTTATAAATAGAAATGGAATTTATAAACATTGTTTATAAATCCGAAATCAATTGAATTTGATAAATTTAATATAGAAGGTTATTAAAGGAGATATATTCGCGATTTCGGATAGCGAATTATCCTTGAAATAAAATGTGTAGAAAATATTGAATTTGGTTAGCGAAGTATATTCACGATTTTGGACAGTGAATATATTGTTAAAAAAAATAGATATGTTTTTGGGAAAGTGATATTATAAAATGAAGTTAATTGTTTCAAAATGTATTGACTATCGAAACCATAGATTTCAACATTCATTGTTGAAATAGACCTTTTCGAGAAATAGAAGGAAATGGTGGACTATAACACTGTTGTTATAGTAAATGATTTCCGAAAGGAAATGTTTTTGTATAGTATTGGAATTTATATATCTATCTTAATTTTGAATCCCTATACTAGTGATTTTGAGTTGTCGTCACGATGTTTTACGCAACATTCGTTTTGACTCAAATAAATGTGTTTGAAAGAACGTTTTCTTTAAAGAATGAAATATATACTTAATTTCGATTTAAGTATATTGAATATTTTCCAAGTGTTGAAAATAAATAGATTTGTGAATTTCTTATTATTAAATAAGTATGGAAATGTTTTCGAATATGAAGTGAATATTTTGAGATTTTATCTTTTAAAGATAAATTGAAAATGAATATTAGAAATCGATTTGGAAATCATATATTCATAGATATTTTGGGAATTGTAAATTCACTATGGAATTTATAAAAGAAAGGGAAATTTGTTTAAAAATAAATATTGATTTATTTTTGAAGTGTGGGAATAAACTTACGGATTTGGAACGTAAATATAAAGTAAATCGGTAAGGATTTATTTAATTGGTTTAAGTGAACCATTTTGAAATGAAAATGAATAAAGATTTGTGAATATATCCCGTGTAGGGAAACGATTTGAAATTTGTTTTCAAAAGTGGTAAAGATGAAAAGTGATTTGAAAATTGTTTTCAAATGGTTGAAGTGTGGAAATTATATATATCTAGTAAAGATATTTTGGAAAATAAATAATTTGGAAAATTATTTGGAATCTGGTGATGTTGAGCATGCATATTGATAGTTAAATAACCGACTATCAATATTTACCTCTGAATGGGTATTTGTTGTGATTGCTTGAATTTGAATGCCACACTTATTTTTAAAATAAGCACTCACTATTCAGGTTAGCCGGGAAAGGACCTTGGGGTCGTATAACCCATTCCGAACATGTGATACGTCGTTATGGATTGCATGTGATGACCGGTGTTGAAGACCAGATATTTGTGAAAACGGAAGGATTACCGTCGAATGTTTCTGCATCGGATGATCTCCGATATAGAAATTTATTACCCTTTGTGATGGGAAGTCCGGTCGTGATTAGTGAATATCAGGATTGCAAGGACTTCTTGTAAGTGCCTTCGGTTCCATTCAATCCTGGAAAGGACTTGTATGGATGTGTGTCTGACATTACAATTTGAGATGTAAAGCTGGTTTCTATCAAATATATTTCCCTTGGTGGCGGAGAATTTATTCTCTTAGCTCAACACCTTTAGAGGTTATGTAGTTGATGGTTACTAGTGATACATTCCCAAATTGGTAATGTGGCATACGAAGTGCTGTTGAGCATTTGATTATCAAAGCACAGCTTTTGTATAAAGCGTGGCTTTGTGGACGAGACTTCGTCGGACCTCACACCCCGGAAATGGTCAAAACAGGAAGGATGTGGCAAGGTTATTAGGGGGTAGTGCCCCTTTAGTGTATGTCATTCCTTCTGGATAGAGGTGGTGTCATGGTATGGAGCCCAGATACTTATCCTATGTTGTTGCTGTAAATTTATTTCTTTGTGGTTGTTGGAAATCGAGGATCCTCGGATATTGATCGGTTACGATCGGGGAATGACATATTCATGTCAGTAGTTACCCAGTTAGGGGTAACCCGGCCTTGTGTTGGCAGAGATCCGGTTAGGTTCTCGGGTCGTCTTTCCAGAGGCGTACTCATGTGGCAATGGGAAGTTCCTTGGCCTGACCATTTGTTGGAAATCCAAAGAAACAATACGATCTTGTACCGTTTTAGTTGTAGAATCTATCATTCACTTATGGTGGCGCCCCACTGTTTGGATGGTAGCTATAGTAGGCATAAGTGCGAAATGCCTATGCTGGCTAAGATTTATATCTTTACTTTCGAAATGATGTTTTCTTACACTATGCACTAGTAATAATATCAAATGTTTCTTTTTAATGCGTATCAAGCATCTTTGACTATCATAAGGAGAAATCTCCTCCGATTCTGCGTTTGCATTGTGTGTGTGTGCGGGAGGCCTTATGGTAGTCTCATTTTCTAAAAGGCATTGCGAATCTATTTTAAAAATTATCCTGTACTTTGTTTTAAAAATAAACTTTTTTAAGTTCTCACACGAGTCACATGACTAACTCGGAGTTTATTGTTTTCCTTCCTAAACTCTGGGTGCCCACCAATTTCCACACGGGCTGTCAAGAGTCAGGTTTATCAGGATATTCTGGAATTCAGAAGTTGCAGGAGGCAAGCTGGATGGCATGGCATATTCACTAGTATATAGTATTTCTTTTCCGCTGTTTGTTGTTGTTGTGTACACTCTGATAATGAAATGTAATATGATGTAATGTAATAACTGATATAGTTCTTTGTTTAAAATTATTCATTTATCTATTATATGTTGTTCTGCTGCGATTTTGAGATTCTGATATTGTTCTGTTGTTTCTTTCAGTTCTGTTCTATCTTTTTCTCTCTTCTTCTATTTTCTTCTTCTTCTTTAACCATAACGGTATGGTTTTCCGGCATTCGATTGGTCGGCAGTTGATACAGTGGACGTATTAATGCCGACCTTCGGATCCCGACAAAATCGCAAACGTTACACAAATTATGTTTGAAACCTTCCCGAATATCCATGATTTGATTTCTATGCAAATGGATAATGGTGATCTTGGTTTCCATAATTTTCTTTGCTTGCATCAATCTCCATCGATCTTTTCTTTCTTCATTTAACAAATTTTTTGACCAATTAATTGGTTAGCAATTAATTAGTTTCTCTTCTCTAAAAGATGTCACATATATCCTTCCTCTTTATCTTTCCATATACAGCCTAATTAATTTATTGACTGAATCAATTAATTATTTTCTTGTCTTCTTTGGAAAATATTTGAATAACATAAATTCAACAAAAACATCTAGGATCATGGAATATAAGACGGATACAACTCCAAAACACAATGGTTAAAAAAATTCAACTAAATATTATTTAAGATTCGATATTTGATCCTCGGTAGATTTCAAAACATAAATGAAAATAATATGCACGTAAGTCATTGAGACGTTTCTTATCATTTGATCGGTAGGATTCTTAATTTAGTTTTCTTTTTCTTGCTTATTTCTAAGACTTCCTATTTACGGAAGGCAGCGAGGTGTTTCTATAGTTTTTCAAATAAAATCATGCACGTAATATGTTGGTTTTGCAATAAAAATCAAGTAAAATGGTAAAAACTTAAATGGAGGCTCATACATGTGAAAATGATTTAAATAGACAAAACTATAAATACAAAATAATAATGTTTTGTAATGCATGGGCAGATGTTAATATGACCTTGATGGTAAATATTTTGATGCCCATAAGACATACCTTCCATCATTATGTATCCAAGCACAGGACTAAAATTGATTCAGCATAGAAAAGAGTAAATCAAAACATAAATACATAGTATGGGAAGGAATAATGAAAAAAAGTTTTTGTTTTATACATGTATGTGTATACATATATCAGTAGTGTTACGATACGAGAAAAGTAAAAGCAAAATAATAATGGTTGAGAAAGATACCTCTCTATAAAGTGCGGACTTCTAATTAACAATGATCTATCTTGGCTTTTATAGTAGTTTTAAATGGATAAGGATTCTTTTATTTAGAAAATTTAAAAAATATCAATCTTGGATTATATAAAAGATGTTTATCCAGTTGAAAGCGGTAGATTTTTGTGAGGACCCGTTTCTACGACTCTCGAAAATTGACACTAATACATCCTCGATAATCGCGTGCCGTAAATGCAAGTGCCGAAGAAGCGGATTCTCAAGGGTAAGAAAAAATAAATGCAGAACAAAATCTCACATATGTTATTTCAATAGAAACTTTAAGTGGAACTTAAAATACATTTATTCGAGTTAAAACATGGACAGTTATAAATTTTTGTCCGTATAAATGCGGGATACTACAGTACAAGAGTGTGATGGAAATAGACAAAAATCTTCCATAAAATCTTCCGACTCCATGCTTCAATCTTCCTCCAGCTTTTCTTCTAAACTAAACTTGACTACTAGGCTGTAACGACCCGTATTTTTACGAATCAAAAGATCGTAGAACTGTCGACATTAAGTCGTTGATGTTGTTAAGTCGTTTAGAGTATGAGTCGACCAAAGCTTAAGTCGTTCGGAGTTGAGTCGTGTAGTGCTTAAGTCGTGAGAGCGAGTTAAGGAGGCAGAGCGACTTAAGAGGTTTAGGTCGTTGGGTAGTTTAGGTCGGTGGAACGACCTAAGGAGTTGGCGACCTAGGCGAGTTAACGATCTAAGGGGTGAGCGACCTAAGATAGAGGAGCGACTCAAGATAGTACGACCTAGTAGTTAATGAGTTAGAGAAGCCAGCGACTTAGGGGATTTACCGACCTAAGGAATAGATGACTTAAGAATTGGGACGACCTAAATATAGTTAGCAAGTTAACGGGTTAGTTTAGGTCATAGAGGCGACTTATAGAATTAAGCGACCTAAGAGTTGCAGCGACTTAAGGTGTTTAGCGACTTAAAATAGAAGCAACCTATAGTATAGAACGACTTATAAGTTTGGACGACCTAAGGGTTAACGGCTTAAGAAAGTTAGGTCGCTCGAGCGACTTAAGGAGATAAGATAGGTCACCGTAGGTATTTAGGTCGTGAGCGACCTATGGTGTAGTTAGGTCGTGAGCGACCTATATCTGGTGGATATGTTAGGTCGTTAGGATGTATACCTGTTAGGTCGCGTGAAGGCGTACTCGATAGGTCGTTGCAGTGTTAGGTCGTTACATAGTTAAGTCGTGTGGCCTGGGTTTGGTTAGGTCGCGACATTCGATGGGTCGTAAGTCACTGGGTCATATGCGACCTATGGTGGTTTGCCGTGTGTAGTTAGGTCGCTGTAGTGGTTAGGTCGGCATCTCAGCTAAGTTGTAAGTCGCGCACGTGTGTTAAGGATTTAGGTCGTTAGGTCGAGGCACTGCATGTGTTGAGTCGTGCCTGTGTTGAGTCGCGCATAGGTTAAGTCGTGAACTTGTTCGGTCGTTGACTCGAGTCTGTAGGCCGCATGAGTGTTAAGTCGTGCGCGTGCTAAGCCGTGTGTGTGTGTGTTGTGTTGTTGGGTCGGCAGGGGGTGTTAGGTCGTTAGGTCGCGGCCGACCTAAGAGCGACCGACCTAAGAGCGACCGACCTAAGTACGAACGACCCAATTTCCAGCCTATAAATAGAGGGGTTTGGTTCACTTTTTGGCACCGGATTTTGAAGCAACGAAGTGCTACCATTTTGAGAGCTCTACTACAACACTTCTTCACTTCTTTTCTCCACTTTAATCTTGTGATTCCTTCCATCTAGATTGAAGATCAAATCAAAGATCCAAGAGCCAAAGTTGAAGATCTCCGTTCTTCAAAGAGAGATTTCATCGATTGAAGCGAGATTTTGCCGGATCAAGCTTAGTTCTTCGCTGTCCAGATCTGAAGTTGTTATCTTTTGAGGTGTTTAGGTGTTTTGGTGAGTGGTAGTTATCTCTCACATGGACCCAAGGGAGTATATTGGATCGGTGGCTTGTTTATGTGTTAAAGATAGTGATTTCATGCATTTTCCTTAAGTCTGCATGTAGATCCATCATCTATGAAGTTTTGATATCCATTTTACTACATGATTACAAATGCAAGTTCATCTATCAAGTTGTAGTGATAATCTCCCTATTTCATGTTTGTTGGATTTGGACATTTTATTTACGAAATTGCCATTCTTGTATAAATGCTTATTAGAGCTTGTTTGAATGTTTGATTGCTTGGATTAATGATTGATAGATTGTTGCAAATTAGCTAATAGTTGATTTGGACAAGTTGGTCGAAGGTGATTCAAAAGCTAAGTGGAAAGGCTCTTGAATGGTGAAAGCTGCTTGTGGCATATGAAGCGAGTGATGAAGCTCATATGGATAGATTGGATGATGATGGACTTTGCTATGATTAGAGGAAGCAAAGCATGATGTTGAGATGATGGACTTTGCTATGATGCGATGGAGCAAAGCATGATGTTAGAGCTTGGTTTAATCTAGACGGGATCATCCCAAGCATGTTGATAACTCGATGATGCGGTTCGAGTTGGTTGATAATGGATGGGTCGAGAGGCGCTTGAGCTAGTATGAGAATAGTCGTCGAGGAGGATGACTAGGAGGCTAAGATTTCATCGTTATTGAAGGTTCTAGCATGCTCAAAGCAAGAGTACGTTGGGACGGGTCACGACGACGTCCCAGACACGGGTCACGATGACGTGTTAGTACTCTGGGCAGATTCGATAGTCCTAGGCACGGGTCACGACGACGTGCGGAGTTATGTCTAGAACCGGGGTTACCATTAGCCCTTGACGGACGGCTGAAAGAATGGTGCCGGTCATTCAATTAACGGTGATATCAAGGCAATGATAACAGTGATAGCCAGAGTCACGGATGTTTGATTGTATCATCATTCGGCCTCAAGAGCGGTGTTTTCTGGGTGCTTATCTGATCTTGGTTTAGGCCTTGGGGGTTTGTACTTGGAAAAGATCGACCTTGATTCGAGTGATAATTGCTTTATTTAAATTGTCTGCTTTGCTATGTTGTTTATGCTTAGAGAGTCTGGGGGCTATCACTGTAGAATGAGGTGGAGTGGGATGGTTGAGTTCCTATTCCTTTTACCCTTTATGCTCTTTTGGTATGTTTGATAGTTGATTTACTGCTCACTAAGACTGTTGTCTGACTCAAGGTTTTATGTTCAACTCTTATTACCTTGGGCTGTTCATCCATGTTGGGATGGGCAGACTAGGTAGCAGGTGACAGGTGCTGTTCTTGGCTACCAACGCTGTTGATGACGAAGACGAGCTGGAGGCTTTTGCATATTGTTTTCTTACTATATGTACTGGATGTTCCGCTGTTTGTTTGATACTCTGAGTGTTATGTAGTGAGGCTTGATGTATTGACTACTCAGATGTTGTATAAAACTATTATGAGTTTATATGATGAGACTTCTGTTCTATAGAGCTTCACTATGTATACTTTCTATTGTATTTTATCCATGCGCTGTGAGAAATACGATAGAGTCTGCTGTTTTTATCTTACCCTGACTATTGTCCATGGCTGCCTGGCACCTTTCAGCGCACTATCTCCTTGTTTTGGTGCGGGAGTCATGGGCGGTCGTCACATTTGGTATTAAAGCCAGGTTAATCGATTTTAGCCAACGCTCGTTGACGTAACTACGTATGAGAGACGTAATTGTAATTTTGATGGATGATTACTATATATAATATAGTAGCTTAGTAGTATTAGAACCTCTTATGTAGTTGTTTCTCGGGACATATTAATCATTTTCTAATAGATATTAGGAATGAGTCGAAGAGGGAGACCAGCTGCTAGGGAAGGCCGTGCTGTTGAGGGGGCTGCTGATTATGCTCCTATGTTCGAGGCTATGATGACTTCGATCATGAGGAGGATGCCAGCTCCGGGGCCATCAGTAGATGTTGGAGTTCAAGTTCAAGCTCCAAGACCAGTGGATTTTGCTAAGTTGTGTAAGGACTATACTGCTCTTGGAGGAAAAGTTTTCTTGGGAACAGAATCAACCATAGAAGTTCAGAGATGGATAGATGCTTGTAGAAGGATCTTTGGTGACTTGGGAATTGAGGATGCAACTAAGAGGAAGCTTGCATCAAGGCAGCTTCAAGGGAGAGCTTCGGATTGGTGGAACTCTATCACCATTGATACTCCAGAGGAAGAGATTACTTGGGAGCAATTCCAAGTCAGATTTGAAGCTAAGTTCATCTCTACGACTCAGAAATCTATTTTGTTTAAGAAGTTTGTGGAACTCAAGCAAGGTGGAAGATCAGTTCTTGAGTATGTTTCTGAGTTTGAAGCTTTGTCCAAGTATGCCAGATCGTATATTGAATCTCCCTACCAGAAGAACGAGAAGTTTGTGACAGGCTTGGACACTTATCTTGGGAGGCAGTTAGTGGATCATTTTGACGATCCATTTGAGAAGCTTGTGGAGAAAGCTCTCAGGCATGAGAATCTGTTTCCTAAGGAAGGGTCTGTTGTTGCTGTGACCAAGGAGGAGTCTAAACCACAGCAGGGTGGCAACAAGAAGAGGAAGCAGCAACAACAGAAGGGTAAGGATGGCCAGAAGAAGCCGAAGGGCGAAGTGATCTGCTACAATTGTTGGCAGAAGGGTCATCTCTCCAGGGATTGCAGGAATCCGAGGGTACCGGTGAAGTGCCACAACTATGACAAGCTGGGGCATATTAAGAGGAATTGTCCGGAACCTAAGAAGGACAAGCAGATTGTGCAAGCTTATGCTTTGGAGGCCGTGCCATCGTCTTCGAAAGCTCCTACTGTTGATGAGAAAGGAAAGAGTGTGGTGGTTCAAGGTACTCTTTCCATTTATGGTGTTCCGGTTAGAGTGGTATTTGATACTGGAGCATCGCATTCTTTTGTTTGTAATGAACTTGTAGGCCGGTTGGGTTTGGAACCGGATATTGTTGATAGACCATTGGTTGTGAGTAATCCAGTTGGGGGTTCGTCTTGTTTGTGTATGGTATGCCGTGGTCTGGTTGTGTCGAGTCATGATTGCTCTTTTGTTTGTGATTGTTTTGTTCTGAACTTTGCGGGGTTCAGAATTATTTTGGGTATGGACTGGCTTAGGAAGTATGCGGCAAAGGTTGATTGTGAGAGGCTGGAAGTGACAGTCGAGAATGTGGAAGGGCGAAAGGTTGTGATACGATGTAAGCATGAAGAAGGCGTCTTCATGAGCTTCATGTATTCGCTGGTTGTTCCACGGGATGGACTGTCATCGGTGCCTATTGTGAATGGATTTGAGGATGTCTTTGACGAGGTCAAAGGGTTACCGCCGCATAGAGAGATCGAGTTTCGTATCGATCTAGTTGAGGGAGCCAGACCTGTTGTGATGCCTCTTAGGCGAATGGCGCCTAGGGAACAGCAAGAGTTGAAGGTGCAAGTTGATGACCTTTTACAGAAAGGATTCATTCGGCGTAGTGTGTCCGAATGGGGTGCACCAGTTGTGTTTGCAACCAAAGAAGATAGGTCGTTGAGGTTGTGTGTGGATTATCGTGAGCTGAATAAAGTGACTAAGAAGAACAAGTATCCATTGCCGAGAATAGATGACTTGTTTGATCAGCTTCACGAAGCTAAGGTGTTTTCTCAGATGAATTTGGCAACGGGATTTCACCAATTGAGAGTGGCGAAGGATAGTGTGCCGAAGACTGCTTTTAGGACACCATCCGGATTCTATGAGTAGCTGGTAATGCCGTTTGGATTGACCAATGCACCAGCATATTTTGTGGATCTTATGAATAGAGTGTTCAGAGATCGGTCGAACAAGTTCGTACTTGTGTTCGTGGATGATATTCTGATTTATTCCAGAACTGAAGGAGAGCACGAGACGCACTTGCGTATTGTTTTGGAAATCTTGCGGAAACATCAGCTGAAGGCTAAGTTTTCGAAGTGTCACTTCTGGAAGAGTGAAGTGAGATTCTTAGGCCATATTATCTCTGGAAATGGAATAGCGGTTGATCCAGCCAAGATAGCAGCAATTCAGGATTGGGTTAGACCTAAGAATGCATCTGATGTGAGAAGTTTTCTTGGATTAGCAGGATATTATCGTCGGTTTATCAAAGACTTTTCCAAGGTAGCTGCACCGTTAACAGGATTGACGAAAAAGAACCAAGTGTTCAGATGGGATGATAAGTGTGAGCAAGCTTTCGGAATCCTGAAAGAGCGACTGACAAGTGCTCCTGTTTTGACTATTCCAAGTGGGAATGATGAGATGGTGGTATACACCGATGCATGTGGTACTGGACTTGGAGCAGTGCTAATGCAAAAGGATAAAGTTGTTGCATATGCAAGTCGACAACTGAAGCCGCACGAAAGGAATTATCCGACTCATGATTTGGAGTTAGCGGCGATTGTATTTGCTTTGAAGATGTGGAGACACTATCTATTGGGAGTTCGATTCGAGTTGTTTACGGATCATAAGTCATTGAAGTATCTTTTCTCCCAAAATGATTTGAATCTTTGGCAGCAACGATGGCTATAGTTTTTGGCATCATATGATTTTGGTATAGCCTATACTCCAGGAAAAGGTAATGCAGTGGCAGATACGTTAAGTCGAAAACATGCAGGATTGGGAGCCATGTTTTCAGAATGGAAGAGCCTTGAGTATTTGGCTGGATTTGACTTCAGGCCTAGATGTGAATTGGAACCTGAAAAGTTGGCAAACTTATCGATAAGACCTACTCTAGTGGAAAGAATTGGCGAGAGCCAAAAGCGAGACGATAAGCTTGTCAAGATTATCCGCGATTTGGAATCTGGATTGAATCCAGAAAAGGATAAAGGATTTGAAGTCGATCGAGAGGGTTGGCTTCGGAAGCAAGGACGATTAGTAGTTCCTGATATAGATGGATTGAGAGATGAGGTTCTTAAGGAAAGCCATCACTCGAAGTTGATAATTCATCCAGGTGGAAATAAGATGTATCGGGATATGAAGAGAACCTACTACTGGTAAGGTATGAAGAAGGATGTTGGAAATTTTATTTCCAAATGTATGAACTGCCAGTTGGTAAAAGCCGAGCAAAAGAAGCCAAGTGGATTGCTTCAGCCATTAGAAGTTCCTACATGGAAGTGGGAGCAAATATCAATGGATTTTATCGATGGTCTACCTAGAACCAGAACAAAAAATGAAGGGATTTGGGTCATCGTAGATCGTTTGACTAAGAGTGCAACATTCATTCCTGTTCGATCAACTAGGACTGCATCGAAATTGGCTGAGTTGTATGTTAAGTGGATAGTTCGATTCCATGGTATTCCGAAGAGTATAGTGAGCGATCGAGACCCATTGTTCGCTAGTGGATTTTGAAAGAGCTTCCAAGAAGTTTTGGGGACCGAGTTGTGTTTAAGTACAGCTTATCATCCCCAAACAGATGGTCAGGCCGAGAGAGTCAACCGAGTGTTGGAAGATCTCCTTAGAGCTTGTGTTTTAGATTTCGGAGGATCATGGGAAGACCATCTTCATTTGGTGGAATTTGCATATAATAACAGTTACCAGTCAAGCATTGGTATGGCACCGTATGAAGCATTGTATGGAAGACCGTGTAACTCTCCGACATGTTGGTTGGAAACTGGAGAAAAGTTGATACTTGGGCCAGAAATGATTCGACAGACTTCAGATTGTATAGAGATCATTCGGCGACGAATGAAGGCAGCCCAAGACCGTCAGAAAAGTTATGCTGATAAGCATCGAAAGGATTTGGAATTCGACATAGGAGATATGGTTTTTGTGAAGATTTCTCCTTTGAAGAATGTTATTCGATTCGGGAAGAAAGGTAAGATGACACCGAGATTTGTTGGACCATTCCCGATCATCGATCGAATTGGAAAGCTCGCATATAAATTGGAGTTACCAGAAAAGATGGCGAGTGTGCACAACGTTTTTCATGTATCGTATCTATGGAAGTATGAGCACGACTCGAATACAGTGTTTTCTGTTGATAGTTATGAAGATTTGGAGGTTGATCCAGTTATTACGAGACCTCGTAAGCCGCTTCGTGTTGTTGAAACCGACACGAAACAGCTTAGGAGGAAGACGATTACGTTGCTCAACGTACAATGGAGTGATGATGTTAACGACTGTACATGGGAGGAGGAAGAGAGGATGAAAGCAGCTCATCCTGAACTCTTCGAGGTATGGCCCTAAGGTGTCGTGACATCTCACGAATTTGTAACTTGTTCTAGTCTTAGAATTATGCATGCTAGGCTAGTAATTGGATGCATGGTTTGTTGATTGCTATGGATGGTAGGCATGCAGAATAGTTTTTGATTTCTCTTGTTTGATTGGAATTTCGGGGGCGAAATTCCTAAGGGGGATAGAATGTAACGACCCGTATTTTTACGAATCAAAAGATCGTAGAACTGTCGACATTAAGTCGTTGATGTTGTTAAGTCGTTTAGAGTATGAGTCGACCAAAGCTTAAGTCGCTCGGAGTTGAGTCGTGTAGTGCTTAGGTCGTGGGAGGGAGTTAAGGAGGCAGAGCGACTTAAGAGGTTTAGGTCGTTGGATAGTTTAGGTCGGTGGAACGACCTAAGGAGTTGGCGACCTAGGCGAGTTAACGATCTAAGGGGTGAGCGACCTAAGATAGAGGAGCGACTCAAGATAGTACGACCTAGTAGTTAACGAGTTAGAGAAGCCAGCGACTTAGGGGATTTACCGACCTAAGGAATAGATGACTTAAGAATTGGGACGACCTAAATATAGTTAGCAAGTTAACGGGTTAGTTTAGGTCGTGGAGGCGACTTATAGAATTAAGCGGCCTAAGAGTTGCAGCGACTTAAGGTGTTTAGCGACTTAAAATAGAAGCGACCTATAGTATAGAACGGCTTATAAGTTTGGACGACCTAAGGGTTAACGGCTTAAGAAAGTTAGGTCGCTCGAGCGACTTAAGGAGATAAGATAGGTCACCGTAGGTATTTAGGTCGTGGGCGACCTATGGTGTAGTTAGGTCATGAGCGACCTATATCTGGTGGATATGTTAGGTCATTAGGATGTATACCTGTTAGGCGCGTGAAGGCGTACTCGATAGGTCGTTGCAGTGTTAGGTCGTTACATAGTTAAGTCGTGTGGCCTGGGTTTGGTTAGGTCGCGGCATTCGATGGGTCGTAAGTCGCTGGGTCATATGCGACCTATGGTGGTTTGCCATGTGTAGTTAGGTCGCTGTAGTGGTTAGGTCGGCATCTCAGCTAAGTTGTAAGTCGCGCACGTGTGTTAAGGACTTAGGTCGTTAGGTCGAGGCACTGCATGTGTTGAGTCGTGACTGTGTTGAGTCACGCATAGGTTAAGTCGTGAACTTGTTCGGTCGTTGACTCGAGTCTGTAGGCCGCATGAGTGTTAAGTCGTGTGCGTTCTAAGCCGTGTGTGTGTGTTGTGTTGTTGGGTCGGCAGGGGGTGTAAGGTCGTTAGGTCGCGGCCGACCTAAGAGCGACCGACCTAAGTACGAACGACCAATTTCCAGCCTATAAATAGAGGGGTTTGGTTCACTTTTTGACACCGGATTTTGAAGCAACGAAGTGCTGCCATTTTGAGAGCTCGACTACAACACTTCTTCACTTCTTTTCTCCACTTTAATCTTGTGATTCCTTCCATCTAGATTGAAGATCAAATCGAAGATCCAAGAGCCAAAGTTGAAGATCTCCATTCTTCAAAGAGAGATTTCATCGATTGAAGCGAGATTTTGCCGGATCAAGCTTAGTTCTTCGCTGTCCAGATCTGAAGTTGTTATCTTTTGAGGTGTTTAGGTGTTTTGGTGAGTGGTAGTTATCTCTTACATGGACCCAAGGGAGTATATTGGATCGGTGGCTTGTTTATGTGTTAAAGATAGAGATTTCATGCATTTTCCTTAAGTCTGCATGTAGATCCATCATCTATGAAGTTTTTATATCCATTTTACTACATGATTACATATGCAAGTTCATCCATCAAGTTGTAGTGATAATCTCCGTAATTCATGTTTGTTGGATTTGGACATTTTATTTACGAAATTGCCATTCTTGTATAAATGCTTATTAGATCTTGTTTGAATGTTTGATTGCTTGGATTAATGATTGATTTGATTGATAGATTGTTGCAAATTAGCTAATAGTTGATTTGGACAAGTTGGTCGAAGGTGATTCAAAAGCTAAGTGGAAAGGCTCTTGAATGGTGAAAGCTGCTTGTGGCATATGAAGCGAGTGATGAAGCTCATATGGATAGATTGGATGATGATGGACTTTGCTATGATTAGAGGAAGCAAAGCATGATGTTGAGATGATGGACTTTGCTATGATGCGATGGAGCAAAGCATGATGTGAGAGCTTGGTTTAATCTAAACGGGATCATCCCAAGCATGTTGATAACTCGATGATGCGGTTCGAGTTGGTTGATAATGGATGGCTCGAGAGGCGCTTGAGCTAGTATGAGAATAGTCGTCGAGGAGGATGACTAGGAGGCTGAGATTTCATCGTTATTGAAGGTTCTAGCATGCTCAAAGCAAGAGTACGTTGGGACGGATCACGACGACGTCCCAGACACGGGTCACGATGACGTGTTAGTACTCTGGGCAGATTCGATAGTCCTAGGCACGGGTCACGACGACGTGCGGAGTTATGTCTAGAACCGGGGTTACCATTAGCCCTTGACGGACGGCTGAAAGAATGGTGCCGGTCATTCAATTAACGGTGATATCAAGGCAATGATAACAGTGATAGCCAGAGTCATGGATGTTTTATTGTATCATCATTCGGCCTCAAGAGCGGTGTTTTCTGGGTGCTTATCTGATCTTGGTTTAGGCCTTGGGGGTTTGTACTTGGAAAAGATCGACCTTGATTCGAGTGATAATTGCTTTATTTAAATTGTCTGCTTTGCTATGTTGTTTATGCTTAGAGGGTCTGGGGGCTATCACTGTAGAATGAGGTGGAGTGGGATGGTTGAGTTCCTATTCCTTTTACCTTTTATGCTCTTTTGGTATGTTTGATAGTTGATTTACTGCTCATTAAGACTGTTGTCTGACTCAAGGTTTTATGTTCAACTCTTATTACCTTGGGCTGTTCATCCATGTTGGGATGGGCAGACTAGGTAGCAGGTGACAGGTGCTATTCTTGGCTACCAACGCTGTTGATGACGAAGACGAGCTGGAGGCTTTTGCATATTGTTTTCTTACTATATGTACTGGATGTTCCGCTATTTGTTTGATACTCTGAGTGTTATGTAGTGAGGCTTGATGTATTGACTACTCAGATGTTGTATAAAACTATTACGAGTTTATATGATGAGACTTCTGTTCTATAGAGCTTCACTATGTATACTTTCTATTGTATTTTATCCATGCGCTGTGAGAAATACGATAGAGTCTGCTGTTTTTATCTTACCCTGACTATTGTCCATGTCTGCCTGGCACCTTTCAGCGCACTATCTCCTTGTTTTGGTGCGGGAGTCATGGGCGGTCGTCACATAGGCGGCCTGGGGAAATTAGGGCACCTAAAGTTTAAGGAAAAGGAAAATAAACTCCAGGTCATTCATGAGACTGGTGTGAGAACTCAAAATACGTGTTCTGAAAACAAAAGCTATCTCATAAGACCATACCGCATATAAACACATAATGGGTTTTTATTTTATGATAACCAAATCATTATTACGTAAAATCACTTGATATTATTTTTAATGTCGTATCTTTGAAACATTTACAAGTATACTTATCAGTCTTAGCTGAAATTGTTACCATTATTAAATTCCAGCATACTAGGTTCTATAGACAAAATGGAAGGCTCTTATTAGAGAATGGATTTCCATACAAATGACCAGGTGAAGGGACTACCTTCCGGCAGTACATCTTGATAAGAATGTATCAAGGCCCAACTAATGGTCCTCTACCAACATAAGACTGACTACCTCTTCCTAGATAGTATGGAATATGTCATCACCTCGGTCGTTACCGACCTATCCAAGGGCCCTCACAGCGTACATCCACAATAATTTGAACATGAACATCATAGCTAGTAGAAATATATCTAAAAGGGGATGATCATATCCTAATGGTTGCGAACCACATAGCCTTACCGCATCTACCCTATTTCGGCCATTTTCGGGTATGTAGGATGAGGTAACGATTACCTTTTACTTTGCACATCGTCTTCCTTTAAATGCCACACTGCCATTCCATCGATCACTATTGACTTCCACAAACATACACCCTCCGAGATCATACGTCTCAAAGATGGCTGTTAAGCTAAGAGAAGTTGCCTTCTCCACCACCAAATAGATGTATGGTTATAAAAGTCAATGATGAAATCTCAAGAATGCAATGTCAGACATCCGTCCATACAAGTTTGTTCTGGGGCTGAATGAAACCGAAGGCACCCTTCTATAACATCCTATCGGGAATTAACCCTACGATTAACAGTGAGAATTCCTTGCAACCCAAAAAGTTTAAGAAATGAAGGGACCACTTCTACTTTATTATTTAGGAGCTAACCATAATCATCAACAAGTAGTCCTTTCACCCTGAAAATCCTCGGTATCCTTCATTTTCTTTATCATGTCTTCATTTTTCAAATCCATACATTGGATCAAAGTTGTTTTCAAATAGGAATTACCCCAAATCCAACCTCGGTTCCTTTGGACCAATCATAGATAAAATAGGTTCTGTGAATAGGGAATCATTCTTTAATTGTTAAGTTCTTTTTACCAATATCTCCTTTGCAGATATATATTTCTATAAAATTCTTTCCGATATATGCGGAATTATTAAACCTCTCTTATCAAATCCTTAAGTACTTATTCAAAATCATTTCATTTTTTACTTAGGAAAACATTTCCTAAATCATTTATTTAAATCTTAACAAGGATTTCTAAATTCAAAACTTATAATTTTGATTGAGTTAAAACTATGTTATCTAGGATTTTTATCCCAAATCCCATAAATATTAAGTGAGTAGAATCTATAGAAATCATCTAATTCTACTCAACATTAATTCCCGTATTCAACAAATACTACGGGCGGAATAACGGTGAAATCGCCTTTTAAATTCCACGAGTAGTACGAGCTCCGTCTTCGAGATTTAACACCAAGTGTAAGAAGATCATCTCTATGCAATCAAAGTTGTATTTAATTTCAAAATTTTGGATCTTTTTATACTTAACTCGTTTCTGACATTTCGACCTTATCTATCCCTCGCCCAAGGAAAAGGCCAGGTGAGCCAGGCCATTGGTTGCTCCTGAACATATCCTTTGTTTCAGCACCTCACATTTAGATCTCACAAGTCAATACACCAAATAGGCTCTTTTGTAACACTTTTTTCATTTCAATTTGTAACGATAATTGTCACAATTTCCCCATGGATATTTTGTTACAAGCATTTACAACGGCTATTTTCGTTACCAAATCTGGTGATTTTGTAAATAATTAAAAGTAGCATGGATAGGAGGGTCATTTTATCTCTATTATTCCTCATCCCATTTCTTATTCTTCTTACTTTCTTACGCTTCTTACTTTCTTTCATCTCAAAGTTTCGTTTTTGGGTTTTCGCCCTCTCCACTATCGCCACCCCCCGCCTCTAGCGCCTCCTCTGCATCATCAAGCTTTATCCAAAGCAGCAAGTCTCATTTCCCTGCATACTGAATAAAACAGACGCGACTGCTCCTAAAAAATATCGTTTAGATCAAACTTCAAAGGCTCGAAGGGCAGCAACATTGGCCGATGTCAAAGACAAATCAACAAACAACAACCAGCGCTCGTAGCTGGAAGCAAAGATTGTTGAGGCTATTTTTGGTTAGGGTTTTAATTTTTAAAATTTGGGAATTTCAATCAACGGTAATTTTGATTTCAATTTTCCAATATGACAGTTGCTGAATTTGGAAGAAGGGAACTAGCAGTAATTTTTAATTGATTTAGAGTTTCTATATTGACACAAAGAATGATTAATAGTTTTTTTCGTTTTGGAAGATGATAATTAAATGTAAGAGTAGATTTGAAGTTAAGTGTTATCGGAGCATACTTATACGCATCAATAGTAGTTATTTCCCAATTTTTGAATTCAAATATAATCAAAAGTTAAGAGTTTTATTATTTATTTTGAATTCTAGTTAGAATGAAAATTGATTTTCACGTTTTGAATTTTACGATATCAGTTTGATTGCTAAATTTAATGATACATAAGTTTTACTTAATGGTTAATGCGTCTTGCTCAAAATGATTGACCATGGATAATTTAATTTAAACATTTATATACGTATATAATTTGGTTGTTGGATAACGATGAACTTGCTATTTCTGAGACTTGTCCATTGCACTATAAACTCTTTCTTTTTTGCTACTAAATGAGCTATCAAGTGAATTTCTTGTTGTTTCTTTTCTTCTAGTAACTGTGATATCAGGATTAAACACTGTTTTCTTTCTGTTGTATGAAATGTGAGTTTCAACAGCAGCATCAGAAATTGATTTATGCAAATGAGGGTTCATTGCTTCACTCTTCGCATTTGAATCTAAGTTTGAGGGTCGTCGATTGTAACTATTCTTCGATATGCTATTGCCCTGCATATATTTTTATTGAAGGTGAATAAAAATAGATACAACGATACTTTAAAATACACTTGTTATTCATACTGATTGAAATTTACCGATGACATTTGAGTAGGATTAGCCAATTTTTTTTGGAATGCATTTGGATCCCATCTCAAAAAAAATTCATCAGCGATGCTTTTCATTAATTGCAGCTTTGTATCTGTTGAAAATGATTTCTTTTAAACCTTCTCGATAAACTGCACATATCATGTATAGATATAACTAGTTAGAATTAGATTTTCACTAGTGGATAATGCATGAAAAATGATGATTGGAAACTACCTGTGCAGTGACTGACGATTCCATCTGACCCCCGTATCTCTTTGTGAAATTTTGCCTTAAATCATAGAGTTTGAGTAAGTCAGAAAATCTCGCTGCAACAAAAATAGAAGTTGATATAGCTTCCTTGGCGTCTTCAGGACATTCTCTGTTCAAAATAGCAACATTTAAAGGTTTGTATTTTTTTAGTCTTATGATGCAGGGAAAACATAGTGGTAGTAAGTAGTACATAAGTGTCTAGTTGTAAAATGTAAGTTAGTTGTTTAATAAGAGTTTTGATAACCTAACTCGCCCGGAAATTCAACGTATATGACTTATAATGTCTATATGATTTATTCTTATGCAAATACTTGAATTTTTTTAACTAAGAATAAATTATTAACTCATAAAATTTAAATGAAAATTATCCTAGAAAGGTGTTATTAATCTCACATAGACAAATTATTCTGAAAATTAGCGCTTGTTTACCAAATCGTGAACCAGTATTGTGTGTTTCGGCGTAATATCTGCAATTGAACACAAACACAGCGTTTATTTTTGTTTCAATTGACTAATAAAGGCCGTATATAACTGACTCTTCATGTCAGAATATACAAGCTTTGTATAATCCACTTATGCTTTCTAAATTACCTAACACAAACATATTACACTTTCTGCCAACGTAGAAACTGTAATTTTTCTGAAGAAAAATAAGTGCAATATTAGCAGAAAGTGTACTACATCTGTAGTTTATTTTAGGTCATGAACAAAATTGTAAATTTTTTGAAAAAGTGAACCAAAATGTTTAAAAAAAGGTCCAGTATTTTAGACCTTCGAATTCTGTTGAACTTCCAAATCCACCATCTAACCAAGCCATACACCATTCAAAATTTGAATTCTTGAATTTAGAATCCAATATTTCAATTTTTATAAAGCAAATTATTAGAAGACTATAATGCATTCAAGAAAAAGAAAAAGTTACATCCCCAACATGCCGTAACATAATATAATTTTTGAGAAACAATTTCATTTTAGCACCACCAACAAATTTTAGTTTGACAGTTAGGAATGCATCATCAATGCTGCAAGCAAGATGACATAAAGTGATCAATAAAATAAAATCTGCAATAAAATAAATACGTACTTGGTTTTCTTCCTACCTTTTTATACCATCTTCACCAAACCTGATATTTGAACTAACAGAAGATTGTTGGAAAGTAACTTACATCCTATTAATTTACTCAATATCAATCTTAAATGTTAATCAACACTATCCCGTTGGATAGCTATCAAATATTTTCTCTTTATAATTTTTTAGGGAGACATAAATGTATTATACTTGTTATCCCAAAAACAATGTTCCATATATGATTACAAAATTTGCCAATCTATGAAAAAAGTGATAAGCATTTCCATTTACTAGTAGCAAATAATAAATATTCTTAAGTTTAGTCATTTAAATTTGAAATGGCATTATTTACTCCATATTAAACACATTAATAGATATTTGATTTAAAAAGTTAATTGGAACTTATGTAAAGTTGTTAATTTAAATTAAATACCAATTTAATAAGATTCCAAATATACTAACATACCCTTGAGCATGTGCAATCAATTTAGCGATCCATGTAATTTAAAGTATGTCAATCACAATCAACAATACACCATTAGATAATTACCAAGTATATTTCACATTTAATTTTGAAGTATTATGAATGTATTATGTTTTATCAAATTGATGTTTAATTGATGCTTGTCAAAATTTTCAAACGAGAATAAAGATGGTATATGTTTCCATTCATTAGCACCAAATAATATTTTCTTTTGCTTATATTCTTTTACGTATAAAATGGGAATCATTTGCCGCCATATTAAACACACTAGTGCTACTGATCTTAAAAATTTAATTGAAGTTTACATAAGGTTGTAATTTGAAATTTATTGTATTTTCTATTAATATTTCAAGTGTAATCTCATAATTTATGGATTTGAATTTATTTTATTGTAGATTTCAGGTTAGGTGAAGATGGTATAAGAAGGTGGGAAGAAAACTAAGATAACATAAGGTGGGAAGATATCTGTAAGCTTGGAAGGAGATTAAGAATGCATTGATAGTAGTTCTCAATCATCTTATAGCGATATACATGAGGTTCAAAAAAATTTCCTTAATTTCTCCCTATTTTGAAATTGCAATAAGGAAAAAAAATAAATTCATTTCACAATTAACATGATAAAAAATTGGACTTAACTCTACAATAATTTACTGTAATAGTGGCATCATAACATGTTCACAGCAGAGAAGGCTGGTATGAAATATTAAACTTTTGATGTTGTACTTGTTAAGGGTTTTAAGCCATGTAACGATATACTTCCAATAAATAAAGTCAGTGAATACAAATAAATAGGCTATATAGTATTTAAATTAGAAATTTTAGGAAGTTTATATGCTTACAAACGTATGCTGATCTACCGTTACAATGCCTAAAAAGAAATTCTTGAAGGGTGAACAGCCACTACATAATAATTCTTATATGATACGATTTGTGCAGTTACTCAACTTAGGCGAAACAATCAAAACTAAGAATATTATAGAACTTAAACATTTAACTTGTTATACTATTTGACTTGTTTTGTACATTTTTTTAGCCTTGTTCAAAGTGATTTTGTGTACCTGTAACAGTAATTGGTCGAAAAGTTTGCTTCGACCCATAAATATTTTTTCTCAACGCAATATTTCTATAGACATTAAGCCACATTTATTTTATTAACAACCCTGTTTGTTATATATGAAGTATGGGTGCAAGACGAAAAACTGACGAGTAGACTGGAATAATTAAGTGGTTTAAATAATGATTTGGAATAATTAAGTATTTTAATAATGATTTGGAATTTTCTTATTATTTAAGAAGAATTTAGATAAATGTTTAAAGAAAAGCTATTATAATTAAGTGGTTTAAATCTTAGTTCTAAAAGCTACGAGTAGGCTGGATTTTTCTATTCATAAGATCTGGATGTGAGGTGCTTAAACAAAGGAGATGTGAGGTGCTTAAATAAAGGAGATGTTCAGAAGCAACTAGTGACCTGGCTCACCTAGCCTCTTCCCTGGGCGAGGGATAGCTAAGGTCGAAATGTTGGGAACGAGTAAAGCATAAAAAGATTTAAATTTTCCAAATTTAAATTAAATATAAATTGATTGTATAATGATGATCTTCTTACACTTTGAGTTTAATCCCGAAGAGGGAACTCGTACTAGTCATTGAATTTAAAAGGTGATTTTGTGGTTATTTCGCCCATAGTATTTATTGAATACGGGAATTAATATTGGATAGAACTAGATAATTTCTGTAGATTCTACTCACTTAAAATTTACTAGTTTTTTATTAACATCCTAGATAACATGGTTTTAATTCACTTAAATTATGAGTTTTGAAGAAGAAATCTTTGTTAATAGTTAAATGAAATGATTTTGTAAATGTTTTTTCTAAGTGAAAAATGAAATGATTTCGAATTATTCCAAGTTTAAAAAGGGTTTTATGTAATTAAAAATTTGATAAGACAGGTTTAATGATTTCGTACTTGCCGGGAAGAATGTTTTATAAATATATTTCTCCAAGAGCGATTTAGATAAAAAGAAATTAATCAATTAAAGAACGATTCTCTATCCATAGAACCTTTTTTATCGATAATTGGTTTGAAGGAACCGGGTTCGGGTTTGGGTAATCCCTATCCGAAAACCACTTCGAACCAAATATATGCATTAGAAAAATAAAGACATGATAGAGAGAATGAAGGATGAAGATCAATGATATTTGGGGTGAAAGGACCACTTTTGATAATTCTGGTTAGCACCCAAATACTAAAGTAGCAGTGGTCCCTTTGTTTGTGAAACTCTTTGGGTTGCAAGAACTTCTTGCTACTAATCCTAGGGCTAATTCCCAATAGGATGTAGTTGGAAAAGAGACTTTGGTTTCCTTCAGTCCTAGAACGAACTTGTATGGATGGATGTCTGACATTGCATTCTTGAGATTTCATCGTTGACTTTTATAAATATACATCTGTTTAGTGGGGTAGAAGAAAACTTCTCTTAGCTTAACACCCTTCTCTGAGACATATGAGCTCGAAGGTTGTATGTTTGTGGAAGACAATATTGATCGATGGAATGGCAGTGTGACATTCAAAATGGATTGTTTAAAGTGAAAGGTAATCACTACCTCAAGCCTCGCACCCAGAAATGGCTGAAACAGGGTAGATGAAGTAAGGCTATGTGGTTCGCAACTATTAGGATATGATCATCCCCTTCTAGATATATTTCTACTCGCTATGATGTTCGGGTTTAAATTAATGTGGATGTATGCTACGAGGATCCTTGGATAGGTCAGTAATGACTGGGGTGATGACATATTTGGTAGTATATAGAAAGAGGTTGGTCGGTCATGTGTTGGTAGAGGACCATCAGTTAGGCCTTGTTACGTTCCTCTTGAGATGTACTGCCTGAAGGTAGTCCCTTCACCTAGTCATGTGTATGGAATCCATTCTCCAATAAGTGCCTGCCCTTTTTTTATAGTGCCTAGTAGGCTAGAATTTAAAAATGGTAACAATTTAGGCTATGAATAATAAGTTTACATGCAAATATTTTCAAAGGTACGTCACTAAAAATAAATATCAAGTATTTTGACATAGAATGATTTGGTTATCATAAGGTAAAAACCCATTCCGTGTTTATGTGCGGTGTAGTCTTATGAGATACCGTTTTGTTTCAAAACGCGTATTTTGAGTTCTCACACTAGTCCCATGACTGACTCAAAGTTTATTTTTCTTTTCCATAAACTATAGGTGCCCAAATTTTCCTCGGGCAGCCTAGTGGTCAGGTTTAGTTTAGAAGAAAGCTGGATAGAACTCGAAGCATGGAGTTAGAAAGTTATTTGAAAATTTTGGTCGATTTCCACTACTCTTGTACTAAAGTATTCCGCATTTGTAAGGACAGATATTTATTATTCTCCATGTTTTAACTCTAGCAAATGCTTTTATATTTCCGCTGTAAAAGTTTTATTTGAAATAACATATATGAGATTCTGTTCTGTCTTTATTTTCTTTCTTACCCTTGAGAATCTGCTTCATTGACACTCGGATGATTGCACTTGAATACCAAGGAAGTATTAGTGTCGATTTTCGAGATTCGAAGAAACCGGTCCTTACAATGTGGTATTTGATTTACGACCAGCCTAGTAACTAACAACCAACCCTTTACCTAGGGACATGTAAGGGTAAAAGACTCTTGCTCGCCACCAAAAAGAAAACGAGAACCCCCTATTATGCTGCACACTCCGACTTATGGAGCAAACCCCAACACGAGGGGTAAGTGCCATAATAGATCCTATCCCGCTTACTTTGAACCAATCATCGATAAAAAGAGGTTCCATGAATAGGGAATCATTCTTTAATTAACTAAATTCTTTTTATAAAAATCTCTTTTGGAGATATATATTTCTAAAACATTCTCTTGGTATATGCGGAAGTATTAAACCTCTCTTATCAAATCCTTAAGTACTTAAAACCTATTTTAAAACCAGAATAATTCAAAATCATTTCATTTTTTACTTAGGAAAACATTTCCAAAATCATTTCATTTAAATCTTAAAAAAGATTTCTAAATTCAAAAATCATAATTTTGATTGAGTTAAAACCATGTTATCTAGGATGTTAATCCCGAATCCCATAAATATTAAGTGAGCAGAATCTATAGAAATCATCAAATGCTACTCAATATCAATTTCCGTGTTCGACAAATACTATGGAAGGAATAACGACGGAATCACCTTTTAAATTCCATGAGTAGTATGAGTTCCCTCTTTGGAATTTAACACGAAGTGTAAGAAGATCATCTCTATACAATCAAAGTTGTATTTAATTTGGAAAAATTAAATCATTTTATACTTAACTTGTTTCCAACGTTTCGACCTTATCTATCCCTCACCTAGGGAAGAGGCAAGGTGAGCTAGGTCACTGGTTGCTCCTGAACATCTCCTTAGTTTAATCACCTTACATCTGCATCTCACGAAAAGAAAACCAGTCTACTCGTCGGCTTTTAGAGCCAAGATTAAACCACTTTATTTATAATAGCTTTTCTTTATACCATTTATTTAAACTATCTTAAATAAATCCCAAAACATTGTTTAAACACTTAATTATCCATTTAAAAACATTTATAAAAGATTTGGAAAAGAATTGTTAAGTTTAAAGCTATATTTTAAATGTTATAGGAAAGTGCTACGGAAAGTGTTTTTCTAGCTATATTGATCAAAACGACTTTTTATCACTTGAAAATTCATTTTTATTACTGAAATAACGTTAATTTTTTTTTAAAACATTTATAAAATCTATTCCACATTTCTAAATAATTTTAAAATATCATTTTCAAAGAAATCCAGTTTTGGATTACGAATTGCAAAACCACGAGTTTTCAAAAACTTGTTTTATTTATATATCAAAATATACTTATCGGAATCTCAATTTTATTTCTTCGTTCGAAAACTATGAATATAATAGTTCGAAAAATTCTTATCTTGAAGAATTTCGAATTATATTCCAATTTTTGTGCTTGTATGACTTTTATGGCGTGAAATCGCGAACCGCCGTTACGCGACGCGTCTATTTTTGACTAAATTTTCAATTCTCATTCAAACATCACCAAAACACTTTTAAATATTTATAAAACATTTTAAACTAATTTTTAAACTATTTTAAATAGGTTTAACATTCCGTACACACCATTTCATTAATTCAAGGAAAGTGGTATTCTTTGTGTTTATCGACGTGTATTTCCGTGACATGCATATATATTGAACGTTCATATTTAAACAACTAAACTTGATGATCAAAGCATATTAAACATCCATTTGCAAACATCATATCATTGTCCAGAATATAATATAATAGGTTAGGAGTTATCACCTTCATTTTCCCTTCGAGCTTATACACTACCAGAATGCTTTTTTTTGAAGAAACGGGTGTGTAGCGCATTGCTACACAGCCGATTAGATAAAATATATTATATGAAATAGGGGTCATGGCCAATCAACAAGCCTGATCGGTAGCCAATAGGAGTAATCAACGATGGAACAAAACTCAAAAAAGGACCATTAGCGAGTTATATGTACAAAAATAGAAATAGAGTTGTAGTAAAAACAGTCAAAGTGATGGTCTAGTTAATCTTGGGTTGGATAGAAGGTCCTGTGAATGCTGTAAAAGGATCCACAAAATGCAGCAAAAGGACCTTCAAACATTAGCAGTCAATCTGAAGAGACACCGTTGTTGGAAGGAAGGCACTAGGTGAAGGGACGCCTATGCACCGAGCCTGTCCATAGAGCAAACAAATAGGATATTTTGTTACAAATGCCAAGAACACTGTTTTTAGGTTTATTGAAGACAAAAGCACTTCTTTCTTTCCAGATGCACCGACTATAGATGCCAATGAAGGAGTTAAGAGTTTCATTCAGGTTATTGGATTGCCAATGATCAAAGAACGAGTGTGCGGTCGGGATGAAGCCAATAAGGTTGGCACTGGTTGAGGCAAAGATGTAGTGAGAGAAGTCACATTCGTAAAAAAGGTGAGCAATGGATTCATCTTGCATGGAGCACAAGACACAAAGAGGGTCGGTTTGAGTGATCCATCGTCTGAGCCTATCCTTAGTGTTGATACGGCCGTGGATAAGGCACCATTAGAAAAAAAGGATGGGGGAGGTAGTCTGCATTTCCAAAGTCTTGCAAAAGTGAATGACCTACCAGGATGATTGAGGTATGAATAGCAAGCAGAAACCGAAAACGTTTTCATTGAATCTAGAGCCCAGGTATAGTGATCTGGGGAATCTAAGAGTTGAATGGAGAGGAGTATGTTAGAGGCCGAGTTAAGGTTGGACAACGTGCTAAGGTCAAAGAGAGTAAGAGGGAAAATGCTGGATAGGCCGAGTGTGGAAAGACCAGCAACCGATCTAAATGGATGGGAGATATGGGGAAATAGATAGGTGAGGGAGCACGCAAGGGGGAACTGATCATGCCAGATATCGAGCCAGAAAAGGCAGTTATGGCCATTGCCGATGGATACATGGAATAGAGATTTGACTTGGGGTATGAGTTTTGTAATGCCTCCCCAGAATGGAGAAGTTGAAAGGCGCGGAGTTGAATGGAGAACCAAATGTGGGTTGGAGTGGTAATGATATTGCAGGATCTAATCCTTTCAAATGAAGTGTCCAGGAGTGATGATACGCCATAACCATTTGGATAAGAGAGCGAAGTTGAAGGAGCGAAGATTAACTAGCCCTAGACCACCATGGTCCATGTGTAGGCAGAATGACTTCCAATTGATTAAGCATTTTCCTTTAGAACCATTCCAGAGGAAAGCACGCCTACAAGAATCAATTTTATTTATAACCCATTTCGATAATAAATGAAATGACATCCAGTATGTGGGAAGGGCGGATAGCACCGATTTGACGAGGATTAGACGGCCAGCGGTAGACAGAGAGTTTGTTTTCCATGATGATAGGCGAGATTCGATCTTGGAGGTAAGCGGGTACCAGTCTTGTCGGGCAAGTTTGGTGGCGTGAAGAGGGATACCAAGGTAGGTGATGGGAAAATGATCGAGTTTACAGTTGAGCAGAGATGCAGCATAGGGGCCGAGATGATGAGCCCACCTAGCATAATGACAGAACTCTTATAGAAGTTGATGGAGAGGCCAGAGATGAGTTCGAAGCTATATAAAAGGACTTTGAGACAGTAGAGGTGATCTGGATTAGGGGAGATGAGTAATATGGTGTCATTAGCAAATTGCAAGTTGGAGACTAACAACTCAGAATTGGGGAGGTTGATGCCGGCAAGGAGGTTATTGGATTTAGGGAGTTGTACCACGCGATTGACGACATCTGAGATGAGCACAAAAAGAAGTGGCGAGAGGGGATCGCCTTGTCTAAGACCTCTGGAAGATTTTATATATCCTCCTACAGAACCATTGATAGAGATTGCTGAAAGACTTATATCTAGAATACATTTGATCCACTTGCACCAAGTATCTGAAAAGCCTCTATTTTTCATATGTTCAATCAAAAAGTACCAGTTGACAGAATCGAAAGCTTTGGAGAAGTCTAGTTTGAGGAGGGTCCCTGGGGTGGAGGAGTGGTGACAGAATGAGATAACCTCTTGGGTGGCAGCCACACAGTCTAGGATGTTTCGGCCCAGAATGAACGCCGACTGTTCAATACCGACCAGAGCACCAATAACATGTTTTAGACGCTTGGCAAGGAGTTTGGTGATAATTTTGATGGTTGTATTGAGGAGACTGATTGGGCGAATTGAAGGAAGGGTGGTGGAGCCTGGGGATTTGGGTATGAGGATGATATTGGCATAGTTTAGCCTAGCGATCAGGGAGGGGTTAGATTGAAATTCTAAACACATATCAATAATGTGGGATTTGATGGTTTCCCAAAATTTCTTGAAAAAAAGAGGTCCAAATCCATCTGGACCAGGGGATTTATCATCAGCCATATCGTTCACGGCCGACCAGATTTCTTCCTCAGTGAAGGAGGAATCGACAGGGATAGGTCAGGGTTGGATAAAGGAGATTCTAGTCAATAGTGGGAAGCCGAGGAGAGGTTTTTCCAAGGAGGTTGCGATAAAATGGTACGGAGCCTGGAGTCAGCCGGAATCAGCCCCGTCTCCATTATGGGGTCGGCTGGGGACGGGGAAAAATTCTATTAAAGTTTATGTCGGCTGGAGACGGCCTACAACGGCCCGAGTCAGCTAGCGTCGGCAATTTAATTATTTTCCCAATCTAATTCTTATATACATCTAGTTTGTTGGAAAAAAAATAAAAAACACTACTAAAATGGTAAAAAAATTAAAATTGACATTTATGATTATTAATATTCACCCAATGACGGGACACGATAGGTTAAATTGGCATTTTCGATAATATATGTTCATGTAATTCGAAAAGTTATCGTTGTTGAAAATCTAACTCGCACGACAATTCAATGCTACTTTTAGTCGATCCGTTATACAAATTCGATAAAGGTGGTTATATATAACATTTTAAAGAATTAAAATAATTTTTTAAACCGTTGAGTAATCAATTATGAATTTTTAAATGTTTTTGGTATAATAAAATTATATAAAATAAAATATGCGGCGTAAAAATAAATTCTTTGGATCTTGTGTCGATCTAAGGTATTTTGGACATGTTTCCAGAATATGGTTTAATAATACACAAATCTGGGATGTCGATCTTGAATTTTAAGTTTATGGCCGTTCATGGACTTTCGGACAAAAAATCCTCCGTTCGAAGGCCAAACAACCTTCAAACGAGACCAAATTTTAACCAGTGATGTTTCGTAGTGTTTTAATCGAATATGTATGCTTGGATTCGCAAAAAAATCATCGCCTATAAAATTATCCAAGAAATATGTCATTTTGTAGGATTTTTTCGGTGATGAATTTTTTGCGAGTCCAACCATACAGCTTCGATTTAAACACTATGAAGCATCACTGGTTCAAATTTGGTCTCGTCTGAAGGTTGTTCGGCCTTCGAACGAAGTATTTTTTGTCCGTAATTCCACGAACAACCATAAAATTGAAATTCAAGATCGACACCCCAGATTCGTATATTTTTAAACCATATTCTGGAAACATGTCCAAAATACCTTAGATCAACATAAGATCCAAAGAATTTAGTTTTACGTCGTATATTTTAATTTATATAATTTTATTATACCAAATACATTTAAAAATTCATAATTGATTATCCAACGGTTTAAAGAATTATTTTAATTCTTTAAAATATTACATATAACCACCTTTATCGAATTTGTATAACGGATCGACTAAAAGTTGCACCGATTGGTCGTGCGAGTTTGATTTTCAACTATGAAAATTTTCGAATTAGATGAACGTATATCATCGAAAATACCAATTTCACCTATCATGACTCGTCATTGGGTCAATAATAATAATAAATGTCAATTTTTTTATATTGTAGTAGTATTTTTTATTTTTTTAAACGAAATACATGTAAAAAATAATTTAAAAAAATATATATACGGGCCGACCCTAACCGACTGTAGCCGTCACTAATCAGGCTGATGCCAGCCGACGCCAGCCGACTCCATATCGAGTACATGTTTCAGCCGAGACCTCCTTCTTCACTTTCTTTGCTTAATAAATGAAAATGATTTTTTTCTTCCCCATCACCGATTCCGACCCTCTCCAACCGTCACCCTCCGTTGTCGTCGCCGTAGAAGCCTAGAACTCACTGGAACTCGTCGGAATCTCCTCTTCTTCTTGAATTTGGTAATTTTCTAAACCCTAATTTCGAATTAAATTGTTTAATTAGGTTTTAATGTACATTATTGTGATGATAATTGGGTGTAGGATTTGCTAATTTAGTGTATTAGACTATTTTTAGTATGAAATCGTTGAATTTGAAAGTGTGAATTGGGAATAATTGGGTGTAGGTATTTAGAATTTCAAAGTGTGAAAGAGTGAATTGTGAATTGGAAATTTGAAAGTGTGAAAGTGTGAATTTGAATTTTATTCCTGATCGATCCCTTATATTTTATATTTGGATTGAGTGAGGATGACTTGGTCGTCGAGTGTTGTTTGACTGGCCTGTGTGCCTTGTATTTGAATTGAGTGAGGACGACTTGGTTGTCGAGTGTTGTTTGACTGGCCTGTGTGCCATGTATTTTGGTATTTATATCTGGAAAGTCTTAGTAGCCAGTCCATTCGGGTTGTGCTGATATTATACGAAGGGCATATCGCCTCGATACGCTACCCTTTATTTCTGGCGCTTAGGTGAAGCAGCTATTTGGATGTTTATTGCTTTATATGCAGTAAACATCTTAATATAAATTATTTAAAGGAAATAATTTATAAATAAACTTCTTACTTATTTTAGTCTATCTCCAATTAATATAAATAATTTAAATGAAAATAAGACAGCAACAAAGCCTTTAGTCCCAAAAGGCTATGGTAGATTAGAAAATACGATAATAATCGCATAAAACTTTAGATGCAACTATATGCATATAAGAATAGAAAAGAAATGCTACCAAAATTTCATATATATATATATATATGTTTTTAAATTAAGAAAAATGTTCAACTATCTCCTCGACCATACCTGTATGTATGAAAGTCGAACGAACGAAAGGTTCAAAGAAAAACCATTTTAAGGATGGTGTACATGAATTTGTTAAATTCGCTAAAGCTAATAATGAATAAGGCAGCACACAAATTCATTATCTGTGTTGTAAATGTCGACATTTGCATTATCAGGAACTGGATTTAGTTATTGTATATTTGTGTAAATCCGGTTTTGTGCCAAACTATTATTTCCGGGATCGTCATGGAGAAAAAATTAGTGCATCTGATTCCATAATGCCTGAGGCTGAGGTAAATAACTATAGTGTTACGACGAATCCAATAGTAGATATGGTGGAAGATGCAGTATGGTAAATGCTCCCTACAGTTCAAGTTAATGATGTAAGTGTCGAAGAAGAACGTCCGAGGGGGTGAAAAGAATTTATGATTTACTGGATTCTGCAAAACCGTTGTGGGAAGATTGTAGCAGCGGAATGGAATTGTCAGTTACTGCCGAATACATTACTATGAAATCAAAATTCAATTTTACAGAAGCTGGATTTATAGCAGTTGTACAAGCTATAAAACGGCATATGCCACCCAATAATCTGATGTGTGATAGTCGTTATAAAGTGAAAAAACTAATGTCTGCTTTCGGTTTTCCCTACCAGAAGATAGATACATGTATAAAAGGTTGTATGTTGTATTGGAAAGATGATATTAATCTTAAGAAATGCAGAATATGTAATGAAGAAAGATACAAATCAAGAAAAAAGAAAAGGAAGTTCCATACAAGAGAATGCATTATTTACCCATCACTCCCAGACTTCAAAAGTTATATGCGTCATCTGCGACATCATAACATATGAGATGAGACAGTGTGAGAACGGAGGAAGAGGGGACTTTGATACACTCATCGGACGTAGAAGCATGGAAACATTTTGATAAGACTTATCCTGCGTTTGCCGCAGTAATGTGAGACTTGCTTTATGTACAGATGGATTTTCACCATTCTCTCAATTTAGTAGTAAATATTCGTCTTGGCCTATTATCGTTACACCTTATACTTTACCTCCATGGATGTGTATGAAAACTCCATATATGTTTCTTACGATTGTCATCCCTGGTCCTGATGATCCGACACAAGGAATCAATGTTTATCTACAGCCGTTGATCGAAGAGTTGAAAACATTATGGTATGAAGGGGTGGATACATACGACGTGTCGAAAAAAATAATTTTCATAAGTTTGCATCTTTGTTATAGACTATTGGTGATTTTCAAGCTTACGCAATGCTTTCAGGCTGGAGTACGGTCTGTCGTCTGGCTTGTCCTTACTGCATGGAAGATACGCGGGCATTTTCATTACCGCATGGAAGGAAAATTTCATGATTTGATTGTCATCGATGTTTTCTCCATGTTCATCATACTTTTGGAAGAGATAAGAAAAACTTTGTAGTAAATAGAGCAGAGAACAGACAACGACCAACGACTTTATCAGGTGAAGAATTATATGAACTAGTTAAAGAATATCCGGAGATACATGAAACTGGAGTACAGACTGAAATTTCAGGTAAATCGAACAGGCATAATTGGTGCAAACAAAATATATATTGGGATTTACCTTATTGGAAGTATCTCTTACTATGACATAATATTGATGTGATGCACAATGAAAAAAACATGTTTGATAATGTGTTTAATACAGTTTTGAATGTCAAGGGTAAAACTAAGGACGATCTCAATTCAAGACATGATATAGAACAATATTGTAAACGTCACGAACTTCATATAAACCCTAAGGACAGCAAAAAACCCAAAGCATGCTATGAGCTAGACAACAATCAAGTAAAACTTGTGTTGAAATGGATTGAAGGGATGAGATGTCCTGATGGGATTTCTTCAAATCTCCGTAGATGTGTTGACTTGAAAAACAATAAATTGAGTGGGATGAAAAGTCACGATTGCCATGCCATGATGGAAAATTTCTTACCCGTCGTTTTCAAAGAACTATAGCCCATAAAAGTATGGAGTGCTATGACAGAATTAAGTCTGTTTTATAAGAGCTTTGTTCGATCAGGTTAAAAGTTGAGCGTATTTGTAAACTTGAAAATGACATCCTTATAATGCTCTATAAACTTGAGAAAATATTTCCCCTAGGATTATTTAATGTAATAGAGCATTTATCTGTTCATCTTCCATATAAAGCACTTCTTCGAGGTCTTGTGCAATATGGATGGATGTATCCATTTGAGAGGTAATTTTGAATATTTGAAATAATAATTTAAATTTGAATTTGATGTAAGTAAATTTTAATTGAATAAATTTTGTAATAGGTACTTGAATCATCTCAAGAAAAAATTTAGACAAAAAGCACGAGTTGAAGGTTCGATTTGCAAATCATATATCTTAGAAGAATCTTCATTCTTTTTCTCTCACTATTTCAGTGACCATGTGAACTTATCATTTGCAAGTGTTTCGCGTAATGATGAAACCGTTGAACAAGATTGTTCTGAATCAATGTTTTCTATTTTTAGACAGAATGACTGAGTAGCTGGAAAATGTGTGGAAATATGGTTAGAAAATAGAGATTACCATATAACACACACATACGTTCTTCTTAATTGTGCTGAAGTTGCACTATTTATTAGGTAAATATTGAATGATAATTCTCGATAATAGTACATATTTGCATTATTTACAAGTTACCCAATTTAAATTGATTTTGTAGTTAATATACGTATACATATATTTGCAGTATTTATGAATCAGAACAACCACTTGGCGATCTCAGCAAAAAATTTGCTAACAAGTTTACGAAATACGTTTATGCTCAAAGAAACCGTGTTGGTGATGAAGGATTGAAACGTCTTGCGATAGGACCAAAAAGAAACGCCAACATTTATCCAATATTCTTCGTGAATGGATTTAAATTCAACACCAAGGAATACGGTGCTGAAAAAATGACATATAATAGCAGTGTATTTGTCAAAGGGACTGATGATCTAGATGAACATATAAAAAGAAATTACGACGTCTTAACACAGGTTTTGGAATTGACATATTCTGTCCAATCTGTACAAAAAGTATTTTTATTCAGATGCAATTGGTTTAGCAATGTTTCGGGCTCTAGTATCAACGTGCACAAAGACTATAAACTTATCGAAATAAACCATAAATAATTTTACTCAAAGCATGATCCTTTCGTGTTAGCCAAACAAGCATAACAGGTATATTTTTCTCCGTTTCCATCACTAAAACGAGATAAAGCAGACCGGTCAGCTGTTTTTAATACAAAGGCAAGATTTACGCTTGATGGAAATAATATTCCAGACGAAGCAGCTTATCAAGCAGATCTTGAGCCAAATAATGAATTAATAATAACTGATGATCATGTTGATATAGGGCTTTGAACGATGAATCAAAATTCCAATAGAAGCATTTGAGACTTTAGAGGGAAATGACGATATAGAGTGCGAGACCGAGTCAGAATCAGAAAACGACGAAGATTGATTATTAATTAATGATGATGTAATGTATATAAGATAGAAATTTGTATCGTTTGTTGTATTATGTCAATTCTAAAACCTGTGTTAATGTAATGGAAATTCGTACCTTTTGTTGTATTATTCTTTTATTATTCTGCTGTGAGCTATATATATGTGATTATTAATCAGGCATGTTTTCTAATTATAAAATGATATATGTTTTTTTCATTATATGAAATGTTATATAAATATATATGTATGTTTCTAGCAGATATTATGTCACACAGCAAGTGGTCTAAAGGTTCACGAAGCCCTACTCTTGACGAGAGTAGTAGTGGTGTAACGACCCGGAATTTCTGATCCCGAAAACTCCCGATAGTTAGAAGAAGAAGAAAGAGGTAGAAGAAGAAACAGAAACACAACACAGATTCTCACATTCCCAGCGGATCAAAATATAATATCAAATAATATCAGTTTACAAAAGGATACTGTATCTGTCAATTATATTTTAATACATCAGAGTTGCACACATACACAATTACTGGATATACACAATCATCATGTCTCAGATATACAACAATATAATACAGCGGAAACACTCCTTACGTTCTCGCTTTCCAACTTGTCTCCTGAGCCCAAGAACATCCTTACCTAAAAATCTATAACACTCGGTCTGATCCGAGCATTACACCAAAGTAACACCCGGGTCTGGCTGGAAACCAGCGTGAGTAAACCCATCTAACATGGAATACAAATGCATACAACTTATATAAACCCGGGGTAACTTATATCAATTTTACAAATTTACAATTTGCTATAGACAACACATATTTCACACATCAATTTCTAAGTACCAAACTTAGATTAAATGGTCCGATTCACTTAGATCATTCCATCCCAGCCTATTGATTTCACAAATCAATCTATAAAGAATCGAAGTGGTTTCAGGTACTTACTAATACCCGACTCCTGTCTCTTCGAATCCAATGTCATCTTATCCCAATTATTTAAAATGAAAAACAATTCAACTTTAAATACAGGATGTCATTGTTGATCCCAACATATTTTATCACATAGCATCACACATCACTTACCATAGATATCATCTAATGTAAGGCACACAATATCATTCAATCATTCATAAGCAAGATGAATCAACCATACCATCTCTAATTAATTTAATTAACCACAATTTAATTAACCAATTACTTTAGTTACTTTTAACTCCTGCTTATTAATTATTTACAAATTAATTAATTAAGCATCCAATAATCATTCATCTTAATTAATCCTCTTTGATTAATTTTAGTTACATTAAGTAATTAAACTTTAATTGATCACATAGGTCAATTATTCTTAACCATTCCAACCCAAAATTAATCCCAATTTATAATTAATTACATCTTGTAATTATCATCACTAATTACTTCACTAAGTAATTATACATTAAATAATTATACTTAACAATTTCCACAAATGATTATCTTTAACTAATTAATCTAATTAATTATTAAAATCAATCACATTAATTAATTATTTAATAATCCCAAGTTAATGATCTTCCTTAACTATTAGCAATTCTTTAATTACTTCTCTTAAGTAATCAAACTTAAACTTAAATTAATTATTGTCAACTACAATTTAATTAATCTTAAATCATTAACTAATAATCTAACCTTATCCAATTAATGATTTCTTAATTACAAGTTAATTATTCCTTAATTAACTTAAACCTTAATTACTTAACAAATTAACCCTTTATTTACTAACTAACAGCCATAATTATTAATTAGCTAATACTAAATCATTAATTAATTAACTGACTTAATCAACATTAATCATTAAACCTAAATTATTTTAAGATAAATCCTAACTTAATTTCACTAACATATGCAGTTAAAACATTTCATTTTAAAATCTACTTCCAAACTTCATTTCAAATTTAAGGTTTAATATGATTAACAAATTTAAACTACAACCAAATTTTAATTCAATTTATAAAACATTTAAAATCTAATGTTGAAGAAACTTTCATAAAGAATTTTAGATAAGTAAAGTTTTAAACATTTCATTAGAAAAATATATCTTAAACATTCAAACTTGTTTAAACAATTTAAATTCCAAAACTTTATTTATTTTTAAAACTAGGATGCAAAAGTTAATTTGAAACCATACTTTAAACTGGGTTTTAAAACTTTATTTAAGAGCTTGCCTTAAATTTCAAATTCATTTCAAAATTTAAAACACTAACAGGCTTAAAACCTGTAATCAACAGTTTGACCCGAGCCACACCTAAAAATCTTCGAGTCACACACCCTACATCTTCGAGCTATCCCTGAATTTTACTCGAGAAAACTCGAGTCCACTTCCCTGCTTCAACCCAAAACTTCATCAGAGATCAAAATGTGCACCGTGCACATGTACCAGCGATGACGCCGCTTCCGACATCAGCGATGATCCTTAAAAGTCGACGACCAACCTCACTCAAGATTCTGACCATCACCACTTCGAATCCCACTCGAAAAAAAATCGAGCAACCTGGCACAAAACTAGAACAACCATCGAATCCTGGAAACCCTTCGTTCTTTCTCCTCCGACCACCAGAGTGCCGTGGCTCCAGCCACGCCTTCGACAACCCCCACGCTTCCACCTCCCTGAGTTCTGGTGAACTTGATGCACTAGAGAAGACGAACCAAATCCAAAACCCGACTATGCCAAAAACTAGGTTTACATATTAAAAATCCAACACCGCTACTTCCACGATCATCTGAACACCCATCCAATATTCTTACTTGATTCTCTGATCACTCTTCCATCTCTAGGAATAATCACGACACCCCAGATCAACTAGATCGCCAGGAGTTACTCAAACTCAATTTTCTGGTCAAACCAGATTCACACCCAAATCCCTTTACTAAAAATCATGATCTTAATTTCAAAAATCAAGTTTTAGTTTAAGTATTTGATTTATATCCCTGAATTCATCAATCATGATAATTTAATTTTGACTTATTTTAAGGTTGCTCTGTTGTTTTTATTTTCCAGAGAAAATACATATTTATTTTAACTTAAACAAATTTTTAAACTAAATTCTATGGTATAACAATCATATTTTGTTCAAGAAATAAGTCTTAACAAAGATTGGATCATGAGAAAATGATTTTTGATTTGATCTTGAGCCTGGAACCAAAATCAGAGAAAATTCCAAACACACAGCAATGCTCACACCCATATGTTTATATATACACACAGGGATTTACTTACAAATATACTCACCAAACAAACTTATCTTAGAGATTAGCATGCCATAGAATCATATACTTAAACATTTAAATAGTGATGTTATTCACAGGCATTTCAAACATAATCAGTGGAAACCAGGTTGGAATACTCACTTGTAACAAGAGTTTGAACAGAGAGCAACTACTTGTTTTTCTCTGAAACTGCTAGCCTGATCTTCCTAAATCTTCTTGCTTAGTTGAGTTGTTAATTAAGCTTTAGTTGTAAGATGACATGCCTACTTATTTCCTGATTTGCTATGTTGTGAACGAACTGGAACAAGGGCGGTATGCATATATAGAAAACAGGTTTTACAGGGGTAGGCTTTGCTGTACAAAATTGTTTTTTTCTTCTTGAGTCGAAGATTTTTATTGACCAGGCAAGATTTTTATGAAGATGAAATGATTTATAAAGGTTGTGAATTAACCTTATGATGTGCTTGGGATGATTGCATTTAATGCAATGTTTCCATTCAAGCTTACATACTTATCCTATTTGATATGTATGTAGATATTATTTTTTCTTTTTACCTTGCATTCACACATGTATTCCATATAAGTCACCTTATATTTTTATTTCTATTTTAAGCTTAACATCAACACTTAATTAATATTCATATATCTTATTACTTATATTTATATTTATATTGATAAGATTAATTTTATTTTAAACATTATTATCTATATTTCACTCATATGCATATATTTAAATTAAATTTTAATAAGGTAGAGCATTAATTAAATTGAATAAGATAGATTTTAATTTAAATATTTTTGAAAGACTTTATTTTAAATTTTCAGACCATAGTTTTCTACACAAATAACCATATATAAAGAAAATTGGAAAATGTCCCAAAAGTTTTATTTATTTTTAAAATAATAAGTTTATATTTTATTTAATTAGATTAAATGCTTATTAAAATAATATTGCCAAAATCCCGGGTCGTCACAAGTAGTACGGTCGATAATATACTCAATTTTCTGGTCAAACCAGATTCACACCCAAATCCCTTTACTAAAAATCATGATCTTAATTTCAAAAATCAAGTTTTAGTTTAAGTATTTGATTTATATCCCTGAATTCATCAATCATGATAATTTAATTTTGACTTATTTTAAGGTTGCTCTGTTGTTTTTATTTTCCAGAGAAAATACAAATTTATTTTAACTTAAACAAATTTTTAAACTAAATTCTATGGTATAACAATCATATTTTGTTCAAGACATAAGTCTTAACAAAGATTGGATCATGAGCAAATGATTTTTGTTTTGATCTTGAGCCTGGAACCAAAATCAGAGAAAATTCCAAACACACAGCAATGCTCACACCCATATGTTTATATATACACACAGGGATTTACTTACAAATATACTCACCAAACAAGCTTATCTCAAAGATTAGCCTGCCATAGAATCATATACTTAAAAATTTAAATAGCGATGTTATTCACAGGCATTTCAAACATAATCAGAGGAAACCAGGTTGGAATACACACCTGTAACAAGAGTTTGAACAGAGAGCAACTACTGGTTTTTCTCTGAAACTGCTAGCCTGATCTTCCTAAATCTTCTTGCTTAGTTGAGTTGTTAATTAAGCTTTAGTTGTAAGATGACATGCCTACTTATTTCTTGATTTGCTATGTTGTGAACGAACTGGAACAAGGGGGGTATGCATATATAGAACACAGGTTTTACAGGGGTAGGCTTTGCTGTACAAAATTGTTTTTTTTTCTTCTTGAGTCAAAGATTTTTCTTGACCAGGCAAGATTTTTATGAAAATGAAATGATTTATAAAGGTCGCGAATTGACCTTATGATGTGCTTGAGATGATTGTATTTAATGCAATATTTCCTTTCAAGCTTACATACTTATCCTATTTGATATGTATGTAGATATTTTTTTTCTTTTAACCTTGCATTCACACATGTATTCCATAGAAGTTACCTTATATTTTTGTTTCTATTTCTATTTTAAGCTTAACATCAACACTTAATTAATATTCATATATCTTATTACTTATATTTATATTTATATTGATAAGATTAATTTTATTTTAAACATTATTATCTATATTTCACTCGTATGCATATATTTAAATTAAATGTTAATAAGGTAGAGCATTAATTAAATTAAATAAGATAGATTTTAATTTAAATATTTTTGAAAGACTTTATTTTAAATTTTCAGACCATAGTATTCTACACAAATACCCATATATATATATATATATATATATATATATATATATATATATATATATATATATAAATTGGCAAATGTCCCAAAAGTTTTATTCATTTTTAAAATAATAAGTTTGTATTTTATTTAATTAAATTAAATGCTTATTAAAATAATATTGCCAAAATCCTGGGTCGTCACATTCCTTCCCCCTTTGAATCTTTTCATCCTCGAAAAAGAACGAAACCAAAATTATTAAAATGCTTAAATTCAGATAAATTTTCTTTGATCATTTTTAAACTACTTTAAAAATCTAGATAATATTACTAAAATAGTTTTTATACAAATACTTTATAACTCGATGTTTCGACAAGTCCATTCTTGTTCTCATAGAAATTCGGTCATACGTTGATCAGGCGTACGACTGAAAATCTATAAGTGCTTGGCAGACGCTTTTCCAACATCCAGTGGAAATATTTTGAAAAATAATTTTATTGAAAATATAGAAAACAGTTTTTGAAAATAGAGGAAGTATCTTTGGTGAGAATGCTCTGGAAATCATCACCCCCATCCATGGTCGCAGTTACATCCTGGGTTACGTTGCCATCATAGAAAAAGTCCATGCAACTGTAGGCACTACGTGCCCCTCGATTACGCCATGGAACCCACAACAGATCGCAGTTACATTCCAGGGTTACGTTGCCATCGCAGCAAAAGTTCATGTAACTGTAGGCATCAACGCCTTCGATTTTCGCTGTTAAAAATGAAACTTCTCCACTCCCACATAGGTCGCAGTCTACCGATGTAAAATCAAACGCAGACTGTTGGCTTTCAGCAGCACACACGACTTTCGCTATGTTACCCTAGGTCGTAGCCTACCAATATAAAATCAAACGTAGACTGTTGGCTCTCAGCGGCACACACGACTTTCGCTTTGGTCCGTAGTAGATCTCAGTGACATCGAGTTACATATCGTCATAGCATAACCCAAATGCCTCTGTAGGAATCAACGCCCTCGACTTTCACTACACATTACTCATAATCCTTAGGAACTAGTTTTTTCCGGACTCCTCAAAGGATCAACTTTAGAACCCCCCTTAGGGTTCAAGATAGTACCACCCTATGGTACTCCTAAAAAGTTCATTTCGAGGGAGTGCCTTTTTTCCCAGAGCCATTTTCCAAACACTTTATAATATACACATATAGTATCTTCAAAATCATACACCTAGTATGAATCTCATATAAATCTCCTTTTCTCAAAATCGATTTTTCCAAAATCGACAATTCTCAAACCAGGCTTTCCAAATTCCAATGTTGATTTTACCCAAAAATCAAAAGCCATTGCAAATCCAAAGGTTCCCAAAACCTTTTTCCAAAATCCTCATAAGATCCTTTATATATAGATATATATAATCCTTGATAAAAATCTTTGGATCATTTCAAACTTGTATAAAACCCTTTGTACACTATAAATACTTTCAAAAACCATTTCCTTCTGGCTATAGATTCAACAAGGGAAGATTTATCTTATATAACAAAGAAATATAACTTTGTTTATTCAAAATCAAATATTCAAATGTGATTGCTCTTTTTTTTAAAAGTTGTTTCCATCTTACTTATCATCATAAAAATATTCAATTTTCACTTTTATCCATTGTATATTTCACAAAATATACTTTCATTTCAAATGAAATCATTTCACATTTCTTATTCACAAATTTCCAATATTAATTTCATTCAAATCCGTACGATGTACACCTATCATCCGTACGCTATACCAATCTGATCGCTCACTCAATCACACAATTTCACTTCCGAACTAGTATCGTCCACCCGACTTCCTAGTACGGACTTAGATATGGTTTCTTGATCAGAAACCGTCATTCTCCTTGCATAGCTATAACTATGATAGAAAATATCCAGAACCAATCAACAATCCATATTCAGGTTCACCTCGAAAATCGAGTAAAAATTCCAACTCGGATCGATATAACTATCTCAAAATTCTATACTCGAATCTGGATCAAATCACTATGCGAATAGAATAATATACGTACATCCTACGTATTTATCTTCATTGATTATCAACTAAATCAATTTCTCTTTCTATTCACATTTCCTTTAATTTCTATCCACATAATCACAATTGTTTCAATTCCATTAGATTATCACTTCAATTCTTATCTCAGTTGGGTATTTAATTAATAACAGTTTGAACTCCGACCATTTTATATTTAGAAATTAGCTTGAAATTTTTAAAAATAGATAAGTAGTTGAAAAATAATTATTAGTTCGCAAAATAGCTCTAAAATAGTTAACTAATTGTAAAATAGTTGGAAAATTGTTAAATAGTTTCATAGATTTTAGATAATTGCAAAATAGTTGTAAAATAGTAATTAATTTGTAAAATAGTTGAAAAATAGTAATTAGTTTATAAAACAGTCGAAAAACATTGTTAAATATTTTCAAAAATAATTGTAAAACAAGTATAAGATAGTTTTAGGTGTAAAAAGAAAATTTGTATAGTAATAGTTTTAAAACAATTTATTTTGAAAATAGTCCATAGCCAAACGGTTCAATTTTCAATTCTCCATTCTCATCAATTCAATTTAAATTTTCACTTCCATTTAAATTGACTCAATTCCAATTTAAATAACTTCAATTTCCCTTAAACTTGATTTATTCCCAGTTCAAGTTGAATTAACCTCATTTTCTTTCCAATTTCAAACCAAATTCCATTTGATTTTAAACATATTCACTTTAACTACAATTCCAAATTATTCAAATTAATTTAGACTAATTTTCAAATTGAATCCACTTTAATTTCAAATCATTTCAATTTCTATGAATTAGCCCCAATTCCTATTTGAATTTGAACTCATTAAATCTTTGATTTTATTTCAAATTAATCCAATTCAAATTTGCCATTTGAATTTTATGCTTATCCATCTTCAATTCTAAGTAATTCAAACTAAATTCAATTTGAACTAATAAAATCTAAATTTCAACTTTAACCCATCTCGAATTATATAAATTCAAGCTAAATTTCCAAATGTTGATTTAACCCCTTAAATTAAATTAACCCTATTGTTTTAAATCAATAATCCAAATCTTTAAACAATTTAATTCTGAGTCCAATTCTTAAAATTCCATTTTAAATTATCTTTACTTACTTATTTTAAAGTTCAAATAAGAATACAAAACAATTTTTATCCTAAAAATTCGACTTATTACCCAATTTTATCTTAACAACGGATATATTACTACACTTCATTTCTCATTCATTTAAACAAATCCAATTCGCAATTTAAAGATTTTTAATAAGAATAGGATGATATCATCCAATTTATTTTAAACATTCATCCATTTCAAATTTACAGATCTCAAACCCATTTTGAGATCACACAAATTCCCAATTAAATTAACCATTTAACTTCCCACTTAAGTTTACACTTACTTCACTTTGGGTTTTACATCGCATTCCAAGGAAAATTCAAAACTCAACCTTAGAGTTTATTTCATATGTATCTCCTTTACACACCCGGTTACTTTTAACTTTAAACCACCTTTGGTTTTAAATTCAAACAAATTCCTTTTAAATTTTCAAACGACTCTTGTTGAATCAAGCTCTATCATTCAAATAATATTAAATAACATTATTTATTATTTTTTTCATTATTTTGCAACAAAATTTTCAAATTCAGGGCCCAGATTTAAAACTCCACAATTCAGATCAACTTCAATTCCAATTTATAAGTCATACTTGCCTAAATGTTTTACTTCTTTAAAACATTTCATTTTGCTTACTCATTAATTATTAAACACAACAATCATTTATGATAATAACCAAGATTATCATATCTAAAACCGTTCATTATCATCATATTCTGAAACTCTTCCCCAATTCAAGTTTTCAATTTCAGTTTGAATCCATTTCAAACTTATCTTTATTTAATTTCAATTTGGTTGTATTCCTATTAACACTTAATTTAATTCCAATAATTTAATAACCAATTACCTTTATATTTATTAGAAAGTAATATTGCTTTATATATCAAATATATTCTTATATAAAATCATTTAAAATCTTTATATAAGAAAATAACAAGTACGCTCTCATAAATATATATACACTCAACTCATTTTAGGGTATCACCCACCCTATCCTTAATGAGTAATCCCACCAGAGCCAAGGTTCTCGCTTAACCTTTCAGCTCTGATACCAACGGTAACGACCCGGAATTTCTGATCCCGAAAACTCTAGATAGTTAGAAGAAGAAGAAACAGAAACACAACACAGATTCCCACATTCGCAGCGGATCAAAATATAATATCAAATAATATCAGTTTAAAAAAGGATACTGTATCTGTCAATTACATTTTAATACATCAGAGTTACACACATACACAATTACTGGATATACACAATCATCATGTCTCAGATATACAACAATATAATACAGCGGAAACACTCTTTACGTTCTCGCTTTCCAACTCGTCTCCTGAGCTCCAGAATGTCCTTACTTGAAAATCTGTAACACTCGATCAGACCCGAGCATTACACCAAAGTAACACCCGAGTCAGGCTGAAAACCAGCGTGAGTAAACCCATCTAACATGGAATACAAATGCATACAACTTATATAAACCCGGGGTAACTTATATCAATTTTACAAATTTACAATTTGCTATAGACAACACATATTTCACACATCAATTTCTAAGTACCAAACTTAGATTAAATAGTCCAATTCACTTTGATCATTCCATCTCAGCCTATTGATTTCACAAATCAATCTATAAAGAATCGAAGTGGTTTTGGGTACTTACTAATACCCGACTCCAGTCTCTTCGAATCCAATGTCATCTTATCCCAATTATTTAAAATGAAAAACAATTCAACTTTAAATACACGATGTCACTGTTGATCCCAATATATTTTATCACATAGCATCACACATCACTCACCATAGATATCATCTAATATAAGGCACACAATATTATTCAATCATTCATAAGCAAGATGAATCAACCATACCATCTCTAATTAATTTAATTAACCATAATTTAATTAACCAATTACTTTAATTACTTTTAACTCCTGTTTATTAATTGTTTACAAATCAATTTATTAATCATCCAATAATCTTTCATCTTAATTTATCCTCCTTGATTAATTTTAATTACATTAAGTAATTGAACTTTAATTGATCACATAGATCAATTATTCTTAACCATTCCAACCCAAAACTAATCCCAATTTATAATTAATTACATCTTGTAATTATCATCACTAATTACTTCACTAAGTAATTATACATTAAATAAATACTTAACAATTTCCACAAATTATTATCTTTAATTAATTAATCTAATTAATTATTAAAATTAATCACATTAATTAATTATTTAATAATCCCAAGTTAATGATCTTCCTTAACTATTAACAATTCTTTAATTACTTCTCTTAAGTAATCAAACTTAAACTTAAATTAATTATTGTTAATTACAATTTAATTAATCTTAAATCATTAACTAACAATCTAACGTTATCCAATTAATGATTTCTTAATTACAAGTTAATTATTCCTTAATTAACTTAAACCTTAATTACTTAACAAATTAACCCTTAATTTACTAACTAACAGTCCATAATTACCAATTAATTAATACTAAATCATTAATTAACTGACTTAATCAACATTAGTCATTAAACCTAAATTATTTTAAGATAAATCCTGACTTAATTTCACTAATATATGCAGTTAAAACATTTCATTTTAAAATCTACTTCCAAACTTCATTTCAAATTTAAGGTTTAATATGATTAACAAATTTAAACTATAACCAAATTTTAATTCAATTTATAAAACATTTAAAATCTAATGTCAAAGAAACTTTCATAAAGAATTTTATATAAGTAAAGTTTTAAACATTTCATTGGAAAAATATATCTTAAGCATTCAAACTTGTTTAAACGGTTTAAATTTCCAAAAATTTATTTATTTTTAAAACTAGGATGCAAAAGTTAATTTGAAACCATACTTTAACTGGGTTTTAAAACTTTATTTAAGAGCTTGCCTTAAATTTCAAATTCATTTCAAAATTTAAAACACTATCAGGCTTAAAACCTGTAATCAACAGTTTGACCCGAGCCACACCTAAAAATCTTCGAGTCACACACCCTACATCTTCGAGCTATCCCTGAATTTTGCTCGAGAAAACTCGAGCCCACTTCCATGCTTCAACCCAAAACTTCATCAAAGGTCAAAATGTGCACTGTGCACATGTACCACCGATGCCGCCGCTTCCAACCATCAGCGATGATCCACACAAGTCGGCGACCAACCTCACTCAAGATTCCGACCATCACCACTTCGATTCCCACTCGAAAACAAAATCGAGCAACTTGGCACAAAACTGGAATAACCATCGAATCCTGGAAACCCTTCGTTCTTGCTCCTCCGACCAACGGAGTGCCAGCGGCTTCAGCCACGCCTTCGACAACGCCCACGCTTCCACCTCCCTAAGTTCTGGTGAACTCGATGCACCAGAGAAGACGAACCAAATCCAAAACCCGACTATGCCAAAAACTAGGTTTACAGATTAGAAATCCAACACCGCCACTTCCACGATCATTTGAACACCCATGCAATATTCTTACTTGATTCTTCGATCACTCTTCCATCACCAGGAATAATCACGACACCCCAGATCAACTAGATCGCCAGGAGTTACTCAAACTCAATTTTCTGGCCAAACCAGATTCACACCCAAATCCCTTTACTAAAAATCATGATCTTTATTTCAAAAATAAGTTTTAGTTTAAGTATTTGATTTATATCCCTGAATTCATCAATCATGATAATTTAATTTAGACTTATTTTAAGGTTACTCTGTTGTTTTTATTTTCCAGAGAAAATACAAATTTATTTTAACTTAAACAAATTTTTAAACTAAATTCTATGGTATAACAATCGTATTTTGTTCAAGACATAAGTCTTAACAAAGATTGGATCATGAGCAAATGAGTTTTGATTTGATCTTGAGCCTGGAACCAAAATCAGAGAAAATTCCAAACACACAGCAATGCTTATGCCGATATGTTCATATATGCACACAAGGATTTACTTACAAATATACTCACCAAACAAGCTTATCTCAAAGATTAGCCTGCCATAGAATCATATACTTAAAAATTTAAATAGCGATGTTATTCATAGGCATTTCAAACATAATCAGAGGAAACCAGGTTGGAATACTCACCTATAACAAGAGTTTGAACAAAGAGCAACTACTGGTTTTTCTCTGAAACTGCTAGCCTGATCTTCCTAGATCTTCTTGCTTAGTTGAGTTGTTAATTAAGCTTTAGTTTTAAGATGACATGCCTACTTATTTCTTGATTTGCTATGTTGTGAATGAACTGGAACAAGGGGGGTATGAATATATAGAACACAGGTTTTACAGGGGTAGGCTTTGCTGTACAATTTTTTTTTTCTTCTTGAGTCAAAGATTTTTCTTGACCAGGCAAGATTTTTATGAAAATGAAATGATTTATAAAAGTCGCGAATTGACCTTATGATGTGCTTGAGATGATTGTATTTAATGCAATATTTCCTTTCAAGCTTACATACTTATCCTATTTGATATGTATGTATATATTTTTTTCTTTTAACCTTGCATTCACACATGTATTCCATAGAAGTTACCTTATATTTTTATTTCTATTTCTATTTTAAGCTTAACATCAACACTTAATTAATATTCATATATCTTATTACTTATATTTATATTTATATTGATAAGATTAATTTTATTTTAAACATTATTATCTATATTTCACTCATATGCATATATTTAAATTAAATGTTAATAAGGTAGAGCATTAATTAAATTGGATAAGATAGATTTTAATTTAAATATTTTTGAAAGACTTTATTTTAAATTTTCAGACCATAGTTTTCTACACAAATGCCCATATATAAAGAAAATTGGAAAATGTCCCAAAAGTTTTATTTATTTTTAAAATAATAAGTTTATATTTTATTTAATTAGATTAAATGCTTATTAAAATAATATTGCAAAATCCCGGGTCGTCACAAGTAGTACGGTCGATAATCGCCAGAGAGCATACTTAGTGCCGAAGACCGATGGAGGGTAAGTATTTAATTTACTGCAACTTCATTATATTATTTAGTGCATGCTACTAGTATATTTATGATTTATTAACTGAAAATATCAAAATGTATTCAGGAGTTTCGATTTACAACTGTCCGAGCCCATTCTAGCTGTGTCTCGCAACAGCTACCGTAGTAGAATGATGGACTTGTGGGAGCATTGGGATAGGATCCCACTATATATCAGAGATGCCGTATGGGCTAACCTCTAGGTAAGTATAAAATTCTAATTAATTTGAGATTGTCACATTTGATCTTTGAAAATTAATATACAATTTATGTAGTTCATTTAAATTTCAACGTGTAGGCGTCCTTTATTGTAGATCCCGAAGATCTCGGAATGTTCTGGACGCACTGGGAAGGGAAGATGAGAAAAAACTATAAAGGTATGCTCTCCTAGATAAAAGAGGCCGGTAAAAAGCCAAACTGGATGAGTGAAAATTTGTATGCACGGTTTGTGCAATATTGGGAAAGCGAAGACGCGAAGGTAAATTTTCTATTTGATATGTCTGTAATTATAATTCATTTAAATGTTTATATTATAGTTAAATTATACAGGCGGTAGCATCGAGGAACCCCGCAAACAGGCTTAGGAATCCTACAACACACCGCGGTGGATCCAAATCTTTTCAGCAATATAGAAAAGAAATGGTAAATATAAAAATTGTTATTTGTAATTCACTTATAACATTGTTTAGTTATATATATATATGTATATATATGTATATATGTGTATATATGTACATTCTTTAATCATATCTAATTTCAGACGAGGGAGAGAGGTGGTGTTGCACCGTCTCATTTGGACGTCTTCATCCGAACACACGCCGTAGAGCATACAGATGAAGATGGCATGTTAACATATGAACGGTCTGACGCCAAATCAGCGAATATCCGGGTATAAAGACTATAAATTTTTTCTCTTATTTAACAATACATCAAATTGAATATTCATCTTCTTAAAATTATATTTCTAAACACAGAAGAGATGCGATCAGGAGATTGCTTGCGTGCTTGCAGAGTCTGGCAGGAAGCAGTTGACCGTTGAGGAGACGGACAGGATATTCGCTCGTGTTACTGACCCGCCGACCAGAAATAGATAGTATGGATATGGCAATCAAGCGGTAATATTTATTGAATTTAATTAATTCATTAACCAGTTTATAAATTTTATTGAATATTACATATAAACGATAATTATGAAGTTATTAATACACAGACCGCGACGCAAGCTGCTTACAATAAATAACAGACTGAAGAAACAATAGCGACCCTGCAAGCACAAGTTGTCGAATTGAACGATTGGAGGAAGACGCGATTGAAGTAGCAACTAGACGAGGCGATTGCTGCTTACTTGGCAGAGCACGGGACGAATATGCCGTTATCACAGGGATATGGCGCTGTTGATGATAGGGGCGAGTGGTAATATGTTTTTATATATGTTTTCCAATGAACTTTGAATGTCTTTTATATTTGATGAACTTTTGGTTGAATTTTGTAAATATTATGGATATTTGTGATGATGGACGTTTGGAGATGTATATTGATGTTTTGTGGTTCTTAGTTGGGCATATATGTGATGTATATAGTTGTTTGGTGAAGTATATTCGAGGAATATATATGATTGTGTAGATGGAAGGTAGAAATGGTTGCTGGAAATGTAGAAAAATTTACCCAGATTAGCGTCGGCTCGGGTCGGCCTATGTGTCATTTATTATTTTGAACGTGTACTACATTTAGCGTCGGCCGTAGTCGGCTAGCCGATTCTAGCTGACACTAAACTAGGGAATGGATCCGTCCCCATTCCCTTCACCATTTCACTTGGAGATGAGCTATTTAGCGTCGTCATATAGCGTCGGCTTGAATCGACCGGAGTCGGTTCGAGTCAGCTATATACCGACGCTAAACAGTCTTCTCCTTGTAGTGATACAAAATCGGCCGTAGCTCCGCTACCGTCGCACCGAAACTTTTGGAATCGAGTCCAAGACCTCTAGATATACATGGCCAAGCTTGGAAGAAGTGGAAGGGTTGACCATGGTGGTTATGGTGAATGGCCATGAGTTAGAGGAATGAAGAGGTGGTATTTTGACTTGTTTTCGAAGTGGATTGACATTGCAAACTTGTGTATATATTATGCTAATATTTTTCCATAACTTTTGCTCATTATTTCATTTAGAGGAGGCCATTAAAGAGGTCATTAGAGATTGAAAAAAAATCGAAAGAGAAGAAGGAAAGTTGTGTGAAAATGTGAATGAAGATATGCACTTATTTATAGACTTGGAGGCCTTAGGCCCTTAAGGGCTAAACAACTTCTAAAAAATATCTTTACTTCATTATCCATCACACCCCACTTTTCTACCCATCATTCTACACATTACTACCTCCCCCTCTATGTGCTTCATCACTTTATTCAATTCATGTATGCATATGTTGACTTATGTAAGTTTAAGGAGGAAGCTTGCTTAAAATATCTTATACATTTTGTATTATGTATGTATTTTTAAGTGTATAAGTATATATTTATGTATACATATGTTCATGTGCATGTTATTTAATGCATTTGTATGTTTTATATGTGTACATGACATATAAACAACGTTGCATTGATTCCGAACAACTTTCGTTCGATAAATCGTTGCCAATCGAAAAACCGATTCCTGGTCACATTTTCACTTATACTTTAACGCATATATATATTTGTAAACAAAATTTTAAACAAATTTCTAACCATTATTAATAAATTAAAATGATCACATTTCATTTATAAAACCATTTAATTAATAATAAAAATTATTTACGATAATTGCTATCACACTGATAAAGCGATATCGATTTTTTTCCAATATTTTCAAATCAAATATATCTCTTTATAAAATTATTATAGGTGATTTATTATTACTTTATAACTATTCAAAATGAATTATCATCATTTATAATAATTATTTGAATAATTGATATAATTACTAAATCATTAAATCTTAATTTAATGTAAATAAATCAATTATCTATATAAGGACATTACTAACAATGTCAAAACACATTTTATTTTCAAAAACAAATCAATTGATTTTATTTATATTCTTGTTCAATTACAAAAATAAGTGTATGATCCAGCTCCATGCGTGATGTTTTTTGACTATAGAGCTAGTTATTGATAAAACAATTTTCAGTCATTTTATCGATTTAGATTTCTAGAAAAATATTTCTATAAATATTTATTCAAAATAAGATTACCATTACTTATTATCACTCAAAACAATATTATATGTATCATCAACCTTTTATTTGAATAAATTTAAAAATAAATAAAATTTATCTAAGTGATAAATCTGCGGGTCGTTATAATTTTTTTTGATAAAGCGCATGTAGATTTTGAACTAATTAAAATCATTTGATTTACGTGAACCAATTCAAACTTTAGAGTTTCCTGCAATGCCATGATTGCCGCATATGTCCAGGTATGTTGAAATAAGTTGCTTATTTTATAAATCCTGCTTCATAAAAAAATGTATGCCATGACATGTTTATGTAGGCTAACCGATTCAAGGACGCATTTGTTATACGTCTAGTATACCAAAATAAAGACTAATCAATAATAAACTTGTCTCACAAGTTTACAACTCAGATTTCCACTACTCTGGAATTCTGTATTAGTTATTTTAACAATAAGTATGTTGTAATTAATTACAACAACAAACTAACGACTATAGCAATAATAACTATAGCGATAAATCAAACGTTATACTATTTAAAGAAATAGTACAACGTAGAAACGAAAACGATATAAATATATATATAAATCAACTAGAAATCTAACCAGTTGAAGAAGAAAATTATGTCTAAGACTTGTCGTAACAATTTTATTAAACTTTATTGTAAGTCTCCCAAGATACAACAGACGTGATCTGCTCGAGATTGTGATGTGTATGATCTTCTGTGTGATATGCAGCGCACGCGAATTATAGATATTAAAAAACGAAGAGGGAGAAGAGAAAATACGGAATTAATTGAGTTAGGAAAGTGATCAGGTTTCCTCCTTATTTATACCCGAATTCCGAATGGCTACACCAATTGAGAAAAGTAACATCACTTCATTTGCAACGCCAAAAAGCGTTACTGTTCGCAACAGTCGTGCCTCTTTGTTTGCAACGGTAGAAAACTATTGCGGTTCGCTCAAGAATATCAGCTATATCAAACTTAAATACCAAAATCTGTAGGCATTAATATTTTGGGCTGGCCCAAGATAGTAACAATTTACTATTTTTGGTCCAAGTTTGACTCTCTTGGGAGGTAGAACTGGAACTTTTACAAAGCACCCCTACACTTTGACGTATTTAAAGCTTGGTTTGTATCCTTTCCGGATCTCATATGGGATTGTTCCTGTTTTATTGTGAGGGACTTTGTTTAATATGTGATTAGACATATTTAAGGCTTCCCCCCACAAGTTCGTCGGTAGACCAGAGGTTAAAAGCGTGGCATTAATCATGTCTTTTAACGTTCTGTTCTTCCTCTCGGCTACACCATTTTGTTGTGGTGAATATGGAGCCATTGTTTGATGAATTATACTATTTTCGGCACAGAACTGTTGAAATGGTGATGCATATTCTCCACCTCGATCAGATCTCTATATCTTGATCTTTTTATTTAACTGATTTTCTACCTCAGCCTTGTACTTTATAAATGATGTAATTTCTTCATCTTTACTATTCAAAAGATTTACATAGAAATATCATGTATAATCGTCAATAAACGTGATAAAGTACTTTTTCCCACCTCTTGTAGGTAACGTTTTAAAATAACATAAATCTGCATGAACCAAACCTAGTGGTTCGGTGCTTCTATCAACAGATTGAAATGGTTTTTTAACCATTTTTTCTTCTACACATGTCTCATATTTGTAGTTCTTATCTACTTGGAATTTCGGAATTAATCCTAAGTTTAATAATGTTTTCATTTTTTGAAAATTTACGTGTCCTAATCTATCATGCCAAAGTAAAATTTCGTGCTCAAGCAAGTAAGAAACTTCAATTTTATTAATAGCACAATCATAATACATAGTTTTATTGCTGATAACGGCTACATTTGCCTTAAATAGGCCATCACATAAATATCCCCTTCTGATATACATTCCAGCTTTGGACAGAACCATCTTGTCTGACTCGAACACCATTTTGAATCCTTTCTTCGATAGTACTACACCAGAGATGAGATTCTTGCGTATGTCTAGAACATGGAGCACATCATTCAACTTTATAGTTTTTCCAGAAGTAAACTTGAGGATTACTTGCCACTACCTTCGATCATGGATACTGCAGAATTACGCATATAGAGTTTTTTCGTGAACGAATTTCTAGTTTGTAGAAAACATGGATTTGTCAGAGCAGACATAACGAGTAGCGCCTGTGTCTACCCACCATTGGTTAGGATTATGAACCAAATTGCATTCAGATACAACTACCGAGAAGTTGGACTCGTCTACTTCCATGCTGTCTACTATATTTTCCACTTTATTGCGTTTCTTTTTGTGTCTGCAATCTCTAGCGGCATGTCCAACCTTTCCACAAACCCAACACTCGCCATTAAAAATTTTGGTTCGTTTGTTGTCTTTTGGTTCGTTGTCTGGAGCTTTCCTTTTCTTTCAAGAAATTCTTCTTTTTGTTTTTAGTCTTTGACCCTTCAGCCACAAATGCCTCCTCGCTTAGTTTTGTAACTCCATGGTTATCTGCCTCAATTTTTAGTCGAACTATAAGATCATGTGAAGAGATTTCCTTCTTCTTATGCTTTAGATAGTTGCAGTAATCTCTCCATGACGGCGGCAGTTTTCCTGTGATGGCTTCAACCATAAACGATTCTCCAACCCTATGACCTTCCGCTTCGAGTTCATGAATGATGTTTTGCAGTTCATGCAGTTGAGCAGTCACCGGTTTGGAGTCAACCATCTTGTAGTCCATGAATTTGTCTACAATGAATTTCTTTAGATTGATATTCCATGTCTTGTACTTCGTGGAAAGTGTATTCGAGAGTGCTTTTGTTGTCTTTAGAGGCTGATATACTTTGTATAACACCTTATCGAGACAATTCAGAATATAGTTTCTGCATAGAAAATCGAAATGCTTTCACATATCAACATCTGATTCCTTGCCTGATGCAAGAATCGGTTCCTCCTCCTCGAGGAACCGTTGCAGACCGAGTGTGGTGAGATAAAATAGCATTTGATTTTGCCATGTTATGAAGTCATCACCATATCCTTTGAAAGGATCAGGCCTGTTGTGAGTAGCAACCTTTGTTGATAGTTCACTGTTGCTATCTCTATTTTAGCAAAAACAGGAAAGTCTTAAGATGTTATACGTATAGTATACCAAAATAGAGACTAATCAATAATAAACTTGTCTCACAAGTTTACAACTCAGATTTCCACTACTTTTGAATTCCGTATTAGTTATTTTAACAATAAGCATGTTGTAATTAATTACAACAACAAACTAACCACTATAGCGATAATAACTACAGCGATAAATCAAACGTTATACTATTTAAAGAAATAGTACAACGTTGAAACGAAAACGATATAAATATATAAATCAACTAGAAATTTAACTGGTCGAAGAAGGAAATTACTTCTTAGGCTTGCCTTAACAATTTCCTTAAGACTTTATTGTAAGTCTCCCACGATACAACAGACGTGTTCTGCTCGAGATTGTGATGTGTATGATCTTCTGTGTGATATGCAAAAGCGCAAGATTGTAGATATTAAGAAATAGAGAGGAAGAAGAGAAAATTCAGAATTAATTGAGTTAGGAAAGTGATCAGGTTTCCTCCTTATATATAGTCGAATTTCCAATGGCTACACCCATAGAGAAAAGTAGCATCCCTTCATTTATAACGCCAAAAACGTTACTGTTCGTAATAGTCGCGCCTCTTTGTTTGCAATGGCCGAAAACTGTTGCGGTTCGCAACAGTCGTGCCTCTTCATTTGCAACAGTCGAAAACTGTTGCGGTTCGCAACAGTCGCGCCTCTTCGTTTGCAACGGCCGAAAACTGTTGTGGTTTGCAACAGTCGCGCCTCTTCGTTTGCAACGGTCGAAAACCGTTGTTGTTCGCAACAGTCGCGTCTCTTCATTTGCAACGGTCAGAAACTGTTGCGGTTTGCAACAGTCGCGTCTCTTCGTTTGCAACGGCGAAGAACTGTTGCGGTTTGCAAAAGTAGCGTCCAATCCACTCGTCGCTCCTATTTAAATTTTGAACAGTAGAAAACCGTTCACTTCTGTAAAACAAAAATATAACACGGTCCACTCTTATTAGACCTGCATCCACACCCGCACCCGACGGCGGCGTGCGTTCATGTGTTTGTCCATGGCCATATAGATCCTCCCCCTCATACCAAATTACCTGAACCTAAGGACCAATATAAGGATTGAGAGTATACTATATAAACCAGAAAATTGAGTTATTTTTGGCGATGTGGGGTATATCTCATTCACTCTTTTTTGAGAATTCTAACAGCATTCGGCTTATTTGACAAAATGCAGGAAGAGGGAACAAACCTGGACAAATTCATTGCAGCAAGTATGCTCTCAGCCTACACAGCTTTAAAAGCACTAGACCAAGGGCAATGGATACACGAACACATCCAAAAGACAAGAATCAAACTCAATCCAAAATTTGCCACCATAACAATCAACATGTATATAAAGTGTGGATCTTTAGCAAAAACTTGTAAGCTCTTCAACAACTTAAATTTTAAAAGCCAGTCATCGTGGAACTACATGATTGGAGGCTAAGTAGTACATGGAAAAGGAGAAGCTACGATCAAGCTTTTCGAAGAAAAGGAGAGATCGAAAGTATGCCAGATGGCATTACACTGTGGAATCTACTTACTGCGTATGCACATTCTGTGATTCACGAGGGTAAGCACTATTTTGAGTACATGGTGAAGAGTTACGATATAGAGACTAAAATGGAGTATTATGTTGCTTGGTGGACATGATTGGGAGAGTAGGGCTTTTCGATTAAGCGAAGAAAGCGATAGACGAGATAATGCCAATGGATCCAGATATAGATGTGTTGGGTTCACTTCTTGGTGAATGTAAGATTCATGAAAATATAGAAATAGGGGAGCAAATTTGTTATAAATTTATCTGAGCTTGACCCAAATGATAATGAGCATTATATATTTTTAGCAAACATGTATGCATCAGTCAGTTGATGGGATGATGTGGCAAAAGTGAGGCTGTGATGAATGATAGGAAAGTTAAGAAGGAACGAGGATGGTCAATCATCGAGTATGATGGTGCGGTTAATGAAAGCATTTCGTTTGGGAGGTCGCATTGTGAGATTAAAGAAATTATGAGAAGGTCAATCAAATGTTGAACAGAATTCAAGCAGAGGTTTATGAGTTTGATAATGGTGTAGGTAATGAAAAGAGGGGTAGTTCAATAAGATAACATAGCGAGAAGCTTGCCATTGCATATGGGTTGTTAAAGAGCAAGAGATGGGAGATGATTAAGTTTCCAGAAATTTGAGAGTGTGTTGAGATTGTCACAAGAAGATCATGTATATATAATATAAATGTAGTCGATTTTTAAAGAAAGTAAGAAAAGGAGAAGATAAAAAAGTTAGCAAGGCAAGAGGTGGTGCATAAAAAGACAATAACAATGCTCTTCTTGTTATTTGGCTTCTCATGCTCAACCTCATCCATATCTCCTTTATTTAGTTGCTTACTTTTCCACTTCTTTTTGTTAATTTTCTTAAAATTTAAGCACATATAAAATGATAATGTAAAACATCAACATTTACAGGAGCCGTGATCTGTATATTGTTCTTTGTTTGCAAATGCACTGCAAAACTTATGTATAACAAGTTTTGTACCACGGATAGCCTAGATGTACTAGTTTTTTTGTGTTGTACATATAATGTGGTTGTGATAGTTAGACTAAGTTGTCCATAGTACAACATAAGCATGTACTGGTCAGATAAGTCGTGTTTCTCATCTAAAGAGTCAAATATTGATATTTGCAACTTATACTATTCACATTTCCAGAGAAGAGTTATGTTAAACTTTTTATAAATTGTAATATTTTTTAATTTTTGAACCTACTTAACATTTAGAATTTTTGAATAACAAAGTAGTTGTTTTTCTTCTTCTTTTATTTGGTGTGAAATCAAGGGCAAAAAACTGCTAAGACCTTCTTGATGTCATTAATTAGATAACAAGAAGTAGAATTGTAAATCAATTTCAAGCTTATGATATGGGCCCAAAATAATACTCCACTCTAATCATTATGATATTTACAAAGTTGCTTCCATTTTGTCCACCACTCTTGAAGGTTAGAAAACTTAATCCTACAGTAAACGTATACCTAAATCTATGTGGTTAGAAAATGGGTCATTCTATAAAGAAAACATCACAATGTAAAAATCATAGAAATTGGAATGCAGAATAATGGGTTCATGGCATGGGTTCTTGGGAATCACCAAGTTGAGAAAAATGGAGGCATGCATCAGTTCTTATCAAAGAAGAAAAGAGAAACTAATCATAAGTATAGTGAATTTAAACATGTCATATAAATGTATAGTTTGTGGTCTAATGTATTTTCATGTATGGTATTTATCGATGTAGCTACTCACAACACATCTATTAATTAAGCATAAAATGGTAGTTTCATGAATTAGGAAACATGTAGTCATTTTTATTGTCTAGTTTTGTTATCTATTGTTTTAGCGTGGCAGGATTAATGTATCTACTAACAAAAAGGTTGATTTATTTTGTATGCACAAACAGACAACATGGATGTACATTGGTGAAAGTGAAAACAAAAAATGGCTTTAGGATCATTTTAAAAATAAAAATAAATTATTGACTGAATCCTATTGAAACGTCAAATTAGTAACAGTGATTTGTTGGTTAATATAGATTCAACTAAAGGATGTGTACCTTTCATATCAATTACTAAAAAACACATAAGGCGGTAGGAGGCAGGAATTTGGAACCATCTTAAAAGCAAATTTTGCCACCACCCAAGATTCAATATTATCTCCAAATGGATATTTGAAAATGAAAATAATAAGTAGGAACTCTTAAAAGACAATGATTTGCTACCTTGCATAGATGGAAACTTTAGATATAACAATATGACTATTATGACTGATGATAATAATGATGATGATGATGATGATGATGATAAAACAAAATAACATTGGCATAAAAATACAATATAATAAGGATCTATGGATTTGGTAATATGACTATACAGTCTTAATGTCTGACCAAAATCTCCCTTAAACAACCAATATAAAACATTCCCTAATAAAACATATCAATTTATAAGCTTCTAGGCCATCATAATTTTATTAAGCAAACACACTTCATGAACTATTTTATACATTCCTTAATTCAATTATTTGCTTTACCTATTATTACACTGCAAACTAGATAAATAAAATACACATATTACAAACCTTTGAACATATAATCATAACAATAACGTAGAAAGAATATTACAATAATTTATCTATATCTATTTCCTGTCTTTGCCAAGATGCTTATCCCCTCAAAATCAATCCTTTTCCAACATTCTTCAAATTCCAGTTCCTACTACTTTAGTACCCCTGCAACAATCTACTTTTTGCACTTACATTCTTATATGAATACAAGAATGGGTTTGAAGGAAGTAAGTCAGCTGTTGTTTCTTCCTTGACTCACCAGTTGAAATTTGAATTGCAGAGAGAACTTGAATTTGCAGAAAATATATGTAAATGAAGATAAAAAATTTATTATCTCTCTGTTATATTTTTTGATACATGGCATATTGTATTTATACAACAATCATGGGCTGGAAGCTGTATTTACGCCCAAAGTGAGAAAATAAAGATATAACAGAGTATATGGTGCGATTTCATATAACTGAGATACCCACCCATATCTCATAACATAAAAAAGTATTCTCTAAGGGTTAGCCGCATTTCATACTCTTTTCACTCCCTCCCTCAAATCGAAATCTAGGGTTTGCTGCGGGTGAACGATTCCTCTCTGCTCTGCGAGTTTGAGTTTGTTGCTTAAATTGAGAGCAGAAAACTTGATCTTTAACTCTGAATCTTGATAATCTTTGTTCTCCTTTTTTTCTTTCATGTGATTTTGGTTTGAAATTTTTTGAGATTGATACAGATGATTTTGATTTTTAGGTAAAGAGTTGTCTCTTGAGAGCTGATTGAGTGTAAAGTTCTCTCCTTTCTTCAAATTGATGCTTTGACTTGGAATTCTGATGTTAGAGACAGATTCATGAAAGCTCCTTTCTTCACGAGGGCTTTGTTTTGAAGTTCTAGTGTTTGAGATGTGTTAGGTGGAGATACAGTCTTGATCTGTATCATGACTGAGGACATCCTTCACCTTAAGGTCCTCTTTGAATGTTTTAAAGTTTCTGACTGTCAGGGCCTAGGTAAGAACATCTGCTCTCTGGTAAGTTCCAGGTATGTGATTGACAAGTAATTGACCTTTGAGTATCTGTTCTTGAACAAAGTAGATGTCAATTTCTATATGCTTTATTCTCGAGTGTAGAACTGGGTTGGCCGACATGTATGCTGTACTTTTGTTATCACATCACAATACCGGTTTGATGTTGGATTTGATCTTTAGTTCACTAAGTGAAGATTGAATCCACATAATTTCTGCCGTTGCACTAGCCACACTTCTATATTCAGCTTTAGTACGAGATCTAGATATTGTTGATTGCTTTTTTGAGCACCATGAAACTAGATTATCCCCAATGTATATACAGTAACTAGAAACTTATTTTCTGTCATCATGATCTGTTGCCCAATCAGTATCGGAAAATCCTGTCACATTGAGATTTTTGCATGCCTTTAGAGATAAGCCATAAGTTGCAGTTCCTTTTAGGTATCTTAATATCCTCTTTACAGCCTTCCAGTGCTAATTAAGAGGTTCCTGCATGAATTGAGACATTATGTTAACACTGAATGATATGTCAGGTCTAGTTATGTTTGCATACTGCAATGCCCCCACAACACTTATATATTGCTTAACATTAAATATTGGTTCTCCCTTGTGTTTTAAGAGTTGATGATTGCAAATCGTAGGTGTTGGTTGTGGATTGGCTTCTGCCATATTTGACTTGTATATTATCTCATCGATGTACTTTCTCTGGCTTAGAATGATTTTTGAATTTGATTTTCTGATAACTTCTATGCCTAAGAAGTAATTTAGATCTCCAAGATCTTTGACAGAGAATTGCTTGTCTAGATACTGGACTAGCTCATTGATTGCTGCTTCATCATTGCCTATAATAAGTAAGTCATCAACATAAATTAGAATACATATAACTGATTCTTTATTGATTCTAAAGAATAAGGAGTTGTCTGATTTTGTGGATTGATAACCTATCTAATAAATGTGGCTTTTATTTTCTCAAACCAAACCCTTGGGGCCTGCTTAAGGCCATATATTGTCTTGTTTAATTTGCACACATAATTCAACTTTTGATTGTAACCCTGTGGCTGTTCCATGTAGATTTCCTCTTGTAGTGTACCATTTAACAATGCATTGTTGACATCCAATTGTCTGATTTTCCACTGTTTATGTAGAGCAACGGTGAAAATTATTCTGATGATAGTTGGCTTAACCACAGGAGAAAATGTTTCATTGAAGTCAAATCCATATTGTTGATTACATCCTTTGGCCATTAGTCTGACTTTATATCTGCTAATAGTTCCATCTGCATTTTTCTTTAACTTGTAAGTCCACTTGCAGCCAACAATGTTTTTGTTGTGTGGAGGGCTGACCAAGTCCCAGGTTTTATTTTTGATAAGAGCATTATACTCATCATCCATGGCTGCTTTCCAATTATTGTCCTTCATAGCTTGTTCAAAGTTCTCTGGTTCTTCTGTTGTTCAAACAGCAGTGTAGAGTTTTGGTTTAAATATACCACTCTTGAATCATGTGATCATTGGATGACTAGCCTGTGTAGTCTCGGTATTTGTCTGATTGTCATTGCTTTTGTCTTCATTCATTTGAGTATCTATAACCTCTTTGCTGGTTTGTTGACTTTGATTATTTGAGCACGTAGGAGACTGATTGTGATAGCTGGATTCATCTACTGGTTCATAGCTTGACTGATCTGGCATAGTAAGTTGTGAATCACTAGCACCTGCAGTCCTCCCAGTCTCTTTCTGTTTCCAAATTTTGGAATATACAGGTAAATCAGGTACAGATATCCTTAGATTATACACCTTATTGGTTGTTTTAATGTTTGAGCTATCAAAGGGAAATACATCTCATCGAAAACTACATGTCTGCTAATAAAAAAAATTCTATTATTATCCAGACACTTATACCCTTTTTAATTAGTAGGATAACCTAAGAATGTACATGGTTTTGATGTGAAATCTAATTTATTGGTATTGTACTGTCTTAAGTAGGGAAAACATAGACATCCAAATGGTTTTAAAGCATGATAGTAAGGTTTGGTGCTAAATAACTTTTCTATAGGACTTACACCTTTTAGCACACTTGTTGGCAATCTATTAATCAAGTATACAGCTGTGTTAAAAGAATCTGGCCAAAATTTTAGTGGTAAGGATGCCTGTGCTAAAAGTGTAAGTCCTGACTCTACAATATGTCTATGTTTCCTCTCTATCAAACCATTTTGCTCAGATTTGTAAGGACATGTAATCCTATGAATTATCCCCTTACTGTTAAAGAAATTAGTGAGGGGTTTGAACTCTATGCCCCCATCAGTTTGCATAATTTTGACATGAAGACCTATCTGTTTTTCAACTAAAGTTATAAAATGCAGTACTGCATTGTATGTTTGAGATTTAATTTTCATAAAATAGATCCAAGTATATCTAGAATATGCATCAATAAAGGATATGTAAAACCTATAGCCACATTCAGAACACACTGGAGCAGGACCCCAAATATCTGTAGCAACTAACTCAAGAGGATTAGAGTATACGGTAGTAGAGTCATCAAAGGCTAATTTATGACTTTTGCCCATCCGACAATAAGTACAAATATATGGAACAGAAATATTTTCAAAAGGAATTTTATTTTCATTAGGTATTTGTTTCACAATAGTTGCATTAGGGTGCCTTGGTTTGTAATGCCATAGGTCAAAAGTAGTTTTATCCTCTTCTGTTTGAGTGGCCTCAGACAGATTACAACCGTTTTGCTATTTTACTATACTGATGGAGTTAACAAAATTGAATCTGTAAAGTCCTTTATCAGCATCACCCTGCAAAAGAGGTTCATTAGTTAAAATGTCTTTTACTAAACAATACTTAGGAAAAAAATTCAAAGTAAACATTGTTATCTCTTGCAAATTGAGAAACACTTATGAGAGTCTTTTTTATCTTTGGGACCCTTAATAAATTATTTAGGAACAACCGCCTTGCACCTTTGATGCAGGCTTGAGTTATTCTAATAGACTTACCATTCCCCATGCAAATTTATTGTTTACCTTTATACTCTTTATTTCCAAGATTAAGATTGTCAATATTGCTTGTTAAATGATTAGTTGCCCCTGAATCTGGATACCATGCTTCATCTTGAATATGTTCTGGTTTAGCAGTCTGATTTTTGCACATATTTGATTGCCCATTTGAGTCTTGTTGAGCTTGTGCTAGATTTGCACTTCGATTACCATTCTTTTGATTTTTAGTATTCTGTCCTGGCATATAGTTTAAGTTTAACCTGAAGTAGCATTTAGCAGCTGTGTGACCAATTTTTTCACAGATTTGACATCTTGGTTTATTGTTGCTATTCCATCTTGATCCGCCTCTTCCTTTTATAGGCTAATTGTTTCTTTGTTGATTTTGTTGTGGCTTGTTGTTGTACTGGGCTTTTCCTTTGTAATTTGAGGTATAATTGACTGACATATCTGATTCATTGGATTTCTTGTATTCAATTCTTCCTTCATGAGCAAGAAGAATTAAGTGCGCATCTTCAGTCGAGGGTGTTATCCTTTGTGATGATATGACAGCCACTACAGCTTCATATTCTTCACTTAAACCGCTTAAGATGATTAAAACTTGTTTAGAGTTAGGAGTCTTGTGACCTGCTAACAAGCATACTATATTTATCAATTATAATCAACTTGGTATCTTTGGAATCATCTTGCATATGACGTTAATGTTCTCCCGAAATTTCCTTATGAGATGACTTTCTTTCTGTAGAGATTGAAAGTTCACCTTCAATTTTGCTACCCCAATATTAAATGTGGCCACTGCAGTTCGAGCCATAATACGAACCAATTTACTGGTTCCAAAATGAGTAACAGTCGTTTGAACTATGAAATTTATAAGAGTTGATTTTTTCATACCAGCTCCACCGCGTATAATCATTCGAATTGACATTCCATGTAATATGGTCGTGTATATCATATCATGTGCAATTCGTTGTTCATTAGACAAACTCTCTAAAGAAACAACAATAGAATTATTTATTGTCATATTTGTAGATTCGATGGTAGAATGTAAATTAGTATGAATAAAATTGCATTTAATATTTATGTTAGGATATCATTAAAGTGCTTCATTCCAATTATGTGAAGTATCAAAATCTCTTAAACTAATCTATATATCCTTTCCCAAAATGAATAGAGGTCCCATTGCAGCTACCATCATCCATTCCTCTTGTTGATTTTCTTCCATATCATTGTTTATACCATCATCAATTTCAAATTCATCTTCAATAGCATCTGGAAGAGATTTAGGTTGAATCAAACCCAAACTAATTTATCTTTCATCTACCAAGCGCTTCCCTATCCTATATAAATTTCCCCGACGATATGGGGGCTTGGTTCTACGGACGGCTTTACTATACCTTCCTTAGGAGTTTACTGGCCTGTCGAGTTTCTCCTATGTTTTCAAATTTTTTTTATCTTTCAGATCAACTATTAAAGTTTCCTTTTTCTTCATTAAGATTTCGATAATGAGGATGTAGTATTACCTATATTAATAAATAATAAATAATGTATTAAGAAACATATGACACTTTTTTATACACTTAATAAATGGTAAAGTAGAACTAACATAAATTAGAAAAGTAATATTGCCTGTTGCATGCAGAAAAGTTCCAATTTTTCACAAAATAGAGTAATACTGGTTCTTAGACCCGGTATTATTCGTACAACCACCTCTATTCGAAAAATATGCCAACCTTTATTATAATAGCAAAAAAAATTCGCCATTTCAAACAGTGGGAGGTTTTCATGCTCACTTGGTCGATCCATATACCTTGCATTAAAATTTGGATCTGATTCTACCATATCTTCGTCTAACATAGTATTTCGACGTTATATTATTGTTGATGACATGCTTTTCTTGCTTATTGGCTATAAGTTGCACCGTGTTTCTAGATGAACTTATATGAGTGTAAGACATCAAAAACGAAATACCTCTTGTGGAGATATGTTTTGCTCGGATACGCCCTTTAGAATAAGTTTCATGATTGCAAATGAAAATGATTTACATGGTCAATGGATGTTTCAACTATTGCTCTAAATGTATCCGTAAAGGTATTTGATATCTATTTTGATTTAGTTAGGTATTTCCCAATATAATTTACCATGACATGCACGGATAGCACGAGAGACCAGTCAATATTAGCATGCCAAACTTGAAGTTATTTCCTATTACGTGAGCACACCAAAGAATCATTGCGTTATGATATAAACTGAAAGATTTGACTATTTGGAGGATCTTCAATAATTTTAGAATGTGGAATCGTGTAAAACGGATATTTAAAATGACACATCATTTATTTGGTTGTTCTATTTAATCGCAAACGATAATTTCCACACCTAAAATGATGCATAACCCAAGTTACCATGTTTTCATAGTCATCATCATTGATATCTAAATTAGCATCAAGTGGAATTACTCATGTACAAGGATGTTCTTGTTGGTTTGAGGATTCACTCATGTTTGGTTTTTTGTACAAATAAGACAATCAAAGTATTCAATAATCGAAGCATTTTCATACAAATTTTCACTAACACAAGATAGGTCCGGTGCACCTGTAGCCACAAAAAACCTTAAATATGTCCACTTCCGTAGTTCTGCCATTCAAATCGATATTGGTAATCTTTGATAGAAAAACTCTGGTGTTAAGAAATCTTTGATTAAAAAATTAACTCTCTCTTGGAAAAACCACGCAACAACAAGTGGATTTTTATTTAGCAATTACGTCTTTTTTTCCTTCGTCCGTCTAGATTTAAATTTAGCAATACATTAGGTCGAGAAGTTTATAAAATTTCGGCCACTGCAAATCTGCCGAACTTAAAGTGAAAAATATCATTGGTGCACCTAATTTTTTAACCATAACCATGATCTCTAATCTTGTGACCAATAAGAACGACTTCCACGAATGCCTTTAGTATAGTAAGAAATGCATTGAGACAAATTTCTATCTCTAGATTTTAAAATTTCATAAATATATTGAATTGATAGATTTCCATCCTTGGGATTTTTTGTACGAAATATTACCAATATCCAAAGCACGCTATCTACTAATTGAATTGCAAGCAAAATATCGAAATCTGGGATCTTTTGCAATTCTTTGATCATGGTATTTCATTAGTTATTGGTTCAAGGGGTATTATTTTCATTGGCCGAGCCTATTTTAAATCGACATTCCTAGATGGAAATAATGTTGGAAATGCCATCGAGATATATCCAGGAGTATTAAACTCATCAATAGCATTTGATGAGATTGGCACTTGAATGACTGTTTCAATGTTTTCTTGACATTCTAAAAGAGATAATACATGGGCTTGTTAGTTTGGTTGCACGTAAGCTGTAACTACACCTGATGTCTCAAATTCATCGATGTTAGTTATTTCACTTTCAAACTTTGGAAATCCAAGTAAATCATCATCATAAAATTGAGTTGAAATGTTAACTGAATTATCATGAATATAGGGAATATTGGAAGGTACACCGTCTTCTGGTAACTAATGGAGATATACTTCATTAATGTGCACATCAGCATAAAAAATATTATGGGATTTAAGCCAAAGTAATGCTTGTCTTACATGTTCACATTTACTCGAAACTCCTTGCTTTCATGTGCTCCACTTCTATTGACAACTGATATAGCCGATAAATTATCTATTTTGAAAGGGAGAGAACATGCTATTGTATTAATAATCCTAAGGTGAACTAATAGTATTTTCACCATATTTATATTGTTGTCCTTTAAAACAATAAGCTGACATAACCGGATGAATGCTATAATGAGTATTTTCTCTAAATTTGTAAGGAAAGACATTTCAGAAGGAACAAATCCAAGTTTTATTATACTTTGAGAAGAGAACTTGTAAGGTTGGTTTTATTGTGTTTTATCACTATGACAATCAAAACATGAAAATGAAGAAATAGTCAAATTCAGAAAAAATCGAGTGCAATAAGGACAACTTCTCCAATGAAAATTGTTACATGATTCCTAAATTTATGAGCATCGGTAATTTTTTTAATTAAAGATGGAGTTAAATTAGATGAATAGGAACCTTTTGCAACTGGAGATGGAGTTAAATTAGATGAATGATTTATGTTAGAGTTTTTGTGACTAGCCCTGAATTCTCTATGACATATGGCATCAAGTGCTCTTCTACGCTGTTATTGTTGATTACTTTCTCTCAAACATCTAGCTCGTTGAGCAGATACACGATTTCTATTGTATTTAGTAATGAATTCATCATTCTAACTAGACGTAGATAAATCTTTTCTATATAATATATATTTTATATTAAAATCTCCTGTTACTTCCTTAAGAATTAAAATAATATTCATGGTATTTAATATACCCAAAATTAATTTCCATGCCATTATAACTTTTAAAAATTTACAACACACAATAATCCAGCATTTTATATACACGAAACATAATAACATATTTGAGGAATCAATTGGATTCCTCCAACCTATTTTCTCTGCATCCACAGATGTTAGACAACAATAAAAAAATACCAATCCCACTTCGAGGGGATATCGCGGTATATAGGGCCATCCGCTATTATGCAGGACGCATAGGGTCTCACCCGCTACAATGTGCGGGAATATCACTCCAATACTAATATATATACTACTATATTATTATATCATTCAACAGATAATTATAAATTTACCAATCAATCAATATCCTACAAATTTTAAATTTAAACAACTAAATTTAAACAGAGTAATTCAAATGAGTGAGAAATTCTCACCTTGATTTTTGAGTTTGATAATCATTCCAATTTAAATTCTCTTGCCCAGAATCTGCAGCTTAAAATTCCTTACTCGATCGAACGATGGCCCGCTCGACTACATCTGCCCACCACCGTACTCGAGCATCAGCGCGACGCCGCCAGCGTCGCGACTTCATCCTAAAATCGCGTCGCCTCTTCACCCTCCAACCTGTTGACTTCCTCAAAGCTGCCACGACTTTGAACTTCGCGACACCATCACTTGTCGTGAAACCCCACAGAACTGCAGACGAGACCCTCCACGCAACAGCAGTTGCTCGCGCTTTACTCCACCACTCTATCGTGATACTACGCGACCAAACCCTTGAGCACCACGATTCCAGTCGTTCGCCTCCGATTGACTCGCAAGCGAAGAACTCGAGAGCAAGCAACCCCACCCTCGTGCGCACCTACGCACGTGCGCGATCCCCCAACTGAGTCGCGATCGACTCGATCGCGAGATTTGTATATTTTTTTCTTCTTTCTTTATTTTTTATGTTAGAATGAAGTCGATTGATTTCATTCGTTTCGAACTGAAAGGAGGTGGGAGGAGGTAAGTTCGCGATTGTAAACAGAATTTTTTTTGAACCGAGGAAAAGAGAAGAAAATCTCATGATATAAAAGAGAAGAGAGGGAAAATGTGATGATGGAGAAAAGGTAGCGTGTTTGGGTAGGCAAAGGTCACAGTGAAGAGATAGAATGGCAGTTGAAAAGGGAGATTGAAAAGTTTATATATTAATTTAATTTTAAAATATCTTGGTATACACAACTAAAAATATCGAACTCCTATCGAGACGTGCCGCTAGGCGTTTATAATGATATACCTCTATTCTGAACGCAATAGGAAAGATTTCGAGTACTAATCCGATCTTATGTGGAAGATAGCTTTTTGGATCCAATTATTTATATTGAATTTTCGATATAAATTTCAACGCGTTTATATTTCGTCTGATCAAACAATAACACCAAACGCTGTGAAATTTGGAATCCAATAATACAATATTACGGATCCAATGGAACTGGTTTTGTCGAGTTCCAAGGCTGTGTCCCGTAAGGCTATTTTTTAAAATATCAATTTAAACGATATATTTTTAAAACTGAACAAATCACTTTTAAATTCAATTTTAAAAACTTCTATTATTTTCGTTATTATCAATATAAATTTTACAGGCCTTTAAATTATTTTTATTGGGCTTAAAACTCAAGATTCAAAAATTTAACCAATAAACTTCAATAATTAAATTATCCAATAAATTGCTATATTTAAATTCTGAATTTATTTTATAAATAAACCTAATTCTTTATATTCAAAATCAATTTATAGTTCAAATTAAATATTTAAACCATTTAAATATTCACAATTTATCGTCGAAAAATTCGGGTCGTTACATTCCTCCCCCTTAACATAATTTCATCCCCGAAATTGCTAAGTAGAAAAATTTCTCCAAACCTATTACTTATCCAAAACCCACTTAGTTAACTCGACATTTCACTTTTCTAATCTCTTAGTTTCCAATCGAACAATTTGTTTTCCATTTAAACCAAAATCCCTTATTTTGATTTCAAATCTGAAATCCAATTTTCGTAAACAAAAATATTTAAAAAAAAATTCAAAATTTTCCTAACACCCTAAATTTCCGAATTTTTTTGCCAGAGTCTCCCTTGTACGGAGAGCCTTTTGGAATTTATAAGAGAGATAAATATATATACATCGACGCACACGGTGAGAAAACAAAAATATATATCAACATTTATATATTTACTGTATTTAATCCGAAAACGTACATTATTTTAGGAGATTTAAGTAAGTGTCTTCTTTAATCATGCAATTACGCGACCCAACTCTACCCCGATAGCCTCCGGTACCTGTACTTGCTCAATTTAACCACATAAGTACAAAAATATGAAAGTTAAATAACATTTCATCTATTTAAATATTTAAAACACACAATCTTCACGGGCAATGCATGTTAACATATATTTATAGTCAATTATGAGGTTCCAACACCAATTCAATTACTTCCAATCAATCTACATACCATTTCATTCAATTTAAATGATTTACACACACTTTTCATGCATGTAATTCATATTTATATCAAACAACACATCTCAATTCCAATTTGCTTTAAAAATCAATTTATTCCACTCCTATTGACTAATAGAATTTTATTTACTTCCGTTTATGTCAAACGCCAATTTTCTATGCGAATTTGGCGCTATTTATTTAAATGAATAATTATTTAAGCGTATAACTATTGAATTTATTTAAATCTACTCTCTTATATTCTCTTATATTCAAATAATTATTTAATCCGAATTTTCCATTCATATCTACTCTCTTATATTCAAATCCATTTTATTTAAATTGATTTCTATTCAATCGAATTCCAATTCAATTACTAATTAATTAATTAGTTGATTCATTTAATCCATTTAAATTTTAATTCCATATTCAAATCCATTTGTTTAATATACCAAGCCATATCAATTTATTTACACTCCAATTGAATTTATTTATAACTTGAATTATCACCATTTCCAACTTTTTCCATTTTTAACTCACAATCCAAATTTATTCAACCAGTTAATATCCTTTTAATATCAAATTAACTAATTAATTATCTAATTAGTTCATTTTTACTTTGTAATTCAATATCTGATTTTTATTTCAAAAATCACTTCAACCAATTTTTCTTGAGTTCAAATTTATTCTATTTTGGCTCATCTATTCCAATTTTCAATTCTATAAGTCACAGAACTTATTTTTTTTTATGTTTTAATCAATTCTATACTAAAATATATTCATATTCTATTTTTAACTCGAGACTATACAATCATTTATAGCTTAAACATATTTTATTCCATTACTCAAAATTTTATAAGCTATTCCAATTCATTTATTCATAATTCCATTTTTTCACCTGAACTTTATTCCATTCAAAATCTTGTTCATATGGTTTTATAATATTCCATAATTCAAATTCACTTCAATTCGATATCATTTCTAATCCAATTCAATTTTTACAACTTACAGTTATATAGTCACCTTATAATCCTCATTTTGCATATTTTTATTCAATTTAATATAACTCAAATCTAATTCACCTTTTTATTTCAATTTAATCGAGTAAGAATTTAATTCCAATTTCAATTCACAATCGATTAAGTTTTCTAAGGTTTAATCCGTTCAACTTAGCTTAAGTTGAATTCCATTCGATTTTATATCTCCATCCAATTTTATTTTTTTCAATTTAATTCAACTCCAGCTCACTTTTACTTAGCCTAAGTTAAATTCATTTATTTTAACTTCCTCAAGTTAAAATTTAAGTCTGAAATTCAAATTCCACACTTTTCTCTTTTGTTTAAAATTATTCTTAATTTTATAAGTTCATACTTATTTCCTAATGTCTTCCAAACATTTTAAATAAGGATTCCCGAATTTTAAACAGCCGGTATTTATTTCAAATCATTTTGAGACTATAAATATCCCAAATCACACCTGATGTGCACGTAAATGTGAATATTTCTACCACCATATTTAATCTAATTAAATTAAATAAACGATCATATTGGGTATTTTCACATGTTTAAACCAAAATTTAAATTATTTTTAAAACGTCACATATTCATCTTCATATAGAGGCAAAATAGTAATTTTTGTGCATATATTGATTTAAGAGAATTTAATTGGAAATTTTTATTTTATGTTGTAGGAGAATTGGATGGAAATTACAAGTGGTTTCATGAAGATATGCATGCATAAAAGAAAACAAAGCAAATGAAGATGAAAATAATTCAAACTCATGAACATGGAGGACCCCACCAACCCACTTACCTTGATTTTCAGTTAGGAGCTAATACACATGCTAAAAGGCCATTAAAGTTTCATGCACATTTATGGGGAGAATTAACATATGCTAATGATTACTTTGTGGCCACACTACCTCAAGGGCAATTTGGACATTCTTCAAAAATACGAATTTGGGTTTCATACATGTAAAAATACCCCTTATGTTACATGTAACTCTCATCTTTCTTAGTCTCTCTTTAGTTTAGTTTAGGCTCACAAATAAATCAAGTTCTCTTCTTTCTTTTCATGACTACTTAGCCATTTCTTTTATGTAATTTATTTATGCAATTTTCAATATAAGCTCTTTTCTTCTTTTGTTTATTTCCTTAGTAGTGTAGATTTGTTTATTTATGCAAGTAGTGTAGATTTTATTTTATGCAATTAGAATAGTTCTCTTTTTCATTAGATTTCATTTTCCTTTCTACTTAGTTTCATGTTGCAAGCTATATTTGTTGATTTGATAACAAATATGAGAGGCTAAACCCTTTCAATTTTGGGGTAATGAAGCTCTCTAATTACGTAGCTTCAACATAACTTGTTAATTTTGATCTCTCTTTTGTGCGTAAATGAATGTTGATGTGATTTATTGTTTCATGTTGAATTTGATAGTCTATGTTGCTCATAACAAATAGGCTATGCTAAAACAATCACAAATAATAATTACCACTTCATCTATATATGATGATGGTAATAAAGTGAATGTTGAAATTAAAATTTGATGGTCTACATTTCTAAACCATAGTTAATAGACCGTGCTTAAAATAGATTTTATTTTCAACTTGTTGTCATTTTTCATGAGACTTGAATAGTGGTTTAGAGGTTGTGTTAAAGTTTGATTGCTTACATTAGGCTAATTAATAGCACAAATATGCTATACTTATGATAAGCACATCATTTAAATTCACTAATGACCAAAAAAGAGAGATCACAATTTCATAATTTGTTGAATTATATGATCTAGAGAGTGGAATTATCTCTAAATTGTCATTTACTCTCATATTTTATTGCTTTCTTTTTTTCATTTTTCCACTTTTTAGCTTCACACTCTCTAAATCTTTGGTTAATTTGATTGAATAGAGATTAAAATCTAACAATTCCATGTGGATCAACCCGTACTCTCCACGTGCAAACTTTTGTATGTCGTGCGTTTGCGGTTATTTGAATTTGAAATTGATCGATGGTTTTCTAATTCTATAGTAATTTCGTTGCAAAAACAACACCTTTTTTACATTTTAAACCAAACCTGGTTTTTATTCAAAACAGATTTCCTTTGGAATTTCGAAAAGAAAATTGGTTTGCCCAACAAATCTAAACAAATCAATTACAATAGCAATCTGTCACCTAGAAACTCGAAAATAAATACTGATGATGTAACGCAGTCATCACCAGGATTATTTTCCAGTGACTGAAGTGAGTTCAGTGCTGTATCTTTTCCTAAATTCATCTTAAATAATTTCCTTTTGAAAATATTCAAAAATAATACCTTATTATTATTTTCCACATTACCTTGAAATTTATTTTTCAAACTTTTTCCAGATTTGTTTTGAATCAAATTTTAATTATATTCCATTCGTATAATTTATACTTATCCAAAATTTTCATTTGGTTATATAAATCATTTCAAATTTTATAATCTTATTTGGTTATAATATTATCACCCAAACACTCCAAATATATAATAATTTTAGAAAAATATTATTTGTTATATCAAAATATGATTTGGGTAAAATTATTTCATTTACCCACTTTTTAAAATAATACTATGCCGGTTTGCATAGTTTGAGAGTTTAGAAATCCCTATCGAAATAGGTTTCCAAACTATACCGATCAGAATTTATAAACACTCAATCGATAAGTCAACACAATATAAAATAATTTGCATTCACTAACAAATACACGCTCATATCTATTAATACACTCAAACTCATTCTAGAGTACTACTGACTCTACGTCTAGTGAGTAATCCTCACCAGAGCCAAGGTTCGCAATTAACCTTCAGCTCTGATACCAAGTGTCACGGACCGGGATTTTTGACCTTCGAAAATCGACATCAATATGTCCACTGTATTTTATATCGAGCAACTGACTGCCGAAAATACCAGTTCATTAGGGGTGAAGAAGAAAAAGGTAGAAGAAAAAGAACACAACAACACAAAATCTCACAATTGCAGTGGAATAAAATATAATATATGATAACAGATTTTTATACAAAGAACTGTAACTGTTTAATACTTACAATCATCAGAGTACACAATCATTACATAAAATATGGACAGTTATAATAAATTTTCCACACACACAGCGAAAATAGCCAAGTATGTGATATACATTTGAACTCCTCCAGTTTGTCTCCCGAGTTCCATAGCACTTTGACCTGAATCTGCAATACTCGGTCTGACCCGAGCTTTATAATAAAATAATACTCGAGTCAGTCTGGAAAACCAGCGTGAGAAAAACACACTCAATTTGAATTATTAACTTTTCAAATTTCTTTGAAAACAAAGGAATCTCGTAAGACCACGTCACACATAAACACGATGAGTTTTTACCTTACGATAACCAAAATGATTTTTATCAAAATAATATGATATTATTATAGTGCCTACAGAAATTAAATAGAAAATAGCTGAAATGATTGCATCTCGTGTTTCAACGTAGTTAGACACAATCAAAACCGTACAACGCTTATTGGAGAATGGATTCCATCGAATGAATGGGCCATTGGGGTACCGCCCACCACAGTATACCTCTAGAATAATGTACCGAGGACCACAGCGGGATCCCCTTCTACACAAGACCGACCTACCCCTAACCTAGATAGACCGAATATGTTATCACCCCAGGTGCTTACACCCTTACCACCGAGCGCTCCTTCCATGCATAACTATATCCATAAATGATAGGTTTTCCGAGGACATCTAGAAAGGTGATAACATACCCTAATTGGGTGCGACCCACATAGCCTTGTTGCATCTCCCATGTTTTAGTCATCCCGGGTTGACGAGGCTCGAGGCTAAGCGTACCTTTTAAGGAACGATTTCTCTTAGAATGCTCATCGTCCCCCAATGATGATATTTTGATGGCATTCGTCCATTAAAGCTGCCTTAGGTCTAGACAAACCGAATCACCATCTTCATCATCTTCACGGTTTTCATTCGTAACGTTTAAACCGGATCGAAGTGGTTTTCGGATAACTAGATCTGATCTTGGTCTCTTTGACATGATTAACGAAATTGGCCAAAATTGATAGTCGGTTATTTAAATACCAATACACATTCATAAAAAATCATCAGGCCTTATTATAAAAAAAATTCAAAATTTATTTCAAAATGTCTTTATAAGACATTACTTCTCATACTTTAACATTTTAAAAATAGTTTTCAGTTCCTTATATCTTCAATGAAATATTCCCACCCTTTTTCAACACTTAGAATACTTTTCTCCATTTCATTCTATATTCAACACTTAGGAAGTATTATATTTATTTCCCATTACTTTTCTTAAAACATTTTAAGAATTATATTTGTAAATTTCTTAACTCATTTACACGAATTCTATAAATTCTGAAATTCTTTAATTAATTCCCTTTAATATTTCCAAAGTCAATTATACTTACTTATAATTCCAATTTCCCTTTCTACTTCTTTATAAATTCCATTTCAATCTTCGAAGTTCACTTCTATGTAATCTATTCGGAAATTTTCTTACTTTTCTTCCCAATTCTATTTAAGAATTTTCTTATAAATCATATTTAATGAATAACTCCATTTCCAGGCTCTCGAGAAGGTTTATAAATAAATTTAAAACATTTTCAATACTTCATATATATATATATATGTAAATAAAAATAAGTATTTAAAGAAAATAATAATAATAATTTTTTAAGACATATTCAAAAAATTATTTAAAATACTGAAAACATTTTCTTATAGCATCATTTGTTTCAAAGCAGGTTTAAACATTTAGGACTTTATTAAAATAAATACTAAGTATTTAAAAATTCACTTCTGAAATTTTTTCATACGAACTAACCTTGAAATTTATATAGTCTAATAAATAAGAATTTTCTTTTTAAAAAAAATTAACTTATCGGTAAAATAAATTTTTTAATCTCAGTAACCAGATTTCAATTTTGTAAATCTTTTCGATTTCCATCACATTACTTTCATTCCGGTCTCCTTAACCATTTCACTTTAAAAATAGTACCTACTATTTTTTTACCCTATTTCCATATTTCAAATATTAATTCTTCCCGTAAACTTATATTTCCAAATTATCGTCCGATATCACTTTCCTTCATTTATAACTACCGTTATAAATTTTCTATAACTCCTTTGAGTTTCACTAAAATTATCTCATTTATAAAATTCAAATTTTATAAATTCAATTTCTTATAAATCATTTTACTTTAACCAATCTATTTTTAATATCGATTTCAACTTCTTTCTATATTTTTCGAATATCACTTTAAAAATCCAGTCTTTTAAAAATTTCTTTATATAATTTATTTTAAATTCTCTAATTAAAATATTTTCCTGCATTATTTAGTACAATCAAAAATCCGTTATTTTTTATTTAAATCATCCTCTTTTAAATAATCCAAAGCTTCGGTATATATAATTTATATTAAAATCTCCTTTTGATTCCTTAAAAATTTAAAATAATATTCATGGTGTTTAATATACCCAAAATTAATTTCCATGCCATTATAACTTTTAAAAATTTACAACGCACAATTATCCAGCATTTTATATATAAGAAAAATAATAACATATTTGAGGAATCCAGTTGGATCCCTCCAACCTATTTTCCCTGTATCCACAGATGTTAGACAACAATAAAAAATACCAATTCCATTTCGTTGGAGATATCGTGGTATATAGGGTCATCCGCTATTATGCGGGGCGCATAGGGTCTCATCTGCTATAATGTGTGAGTATATCACTCCAATACTAATATATACCACTATGTATATTATATCATTCAACAGATAATTATAAATTTATCAATCAATTAACGCCCAATAAATTTTAAATTTAAATAGATAAATTTAAACAACTAAATTTAAACAAGGTAATCCAAATGAGTAAGAAATTCTCACCTTGATTTTTGAATTTGATAATCGTTCCATTTTAAATTTTATATATATATATATATATATATATATATATATAATCTACACCTTTAAATTCCTTACTTGATCGAACGACAGCCCGCTCGACCACATCTGCACACCACCATACTCGAGCATCAGCGCAACGCCACCAGCATCGCAACTTCATCCCAAAATCGCGTCGCCTCTTCCCTCTCCAACCTGTTGACTCCTCAAAGCTGCCACGACTTCGAACCTCGCGACACCATCACTTGCCGTGAAATTCCGCAGTACTATAGATGAGACCCTCCGCGCAACAGCAGTCGCTCGCGCTTCACTCCACCACTCCATCACGATACCACGCGGCGAAACCCTTGAGCGCTACGGTCCCAGTCGTTCGCCTCCAATCGACTCATCGTCAAAGAACTCAAGAGCAAGCAACCCCTTCCTCGCGCGCAACCAAGCGCGCGCGTGATCCTCTAGCTGAGTTGCGATTGACTCGATCATGAGATATATATTTTTTCTTCTTTTCTTTTTTATATTAGAACGAAGACGATTGATTTCGTTCATTTCGAACTGAAAGGAGGAGGGAGAAGGTAAGCTCGCGATTGTAAACAGTGGCCATTTCTTTTTTTTGGCTGTTTTTTTTTTGAACTGAGGAAAACAGAAGAAAGTCGCATGATATAAAGGAGAAGAGGGGGCAAACGTGATGTTGAAAAGAAGGTAGCGTGTTTGGGCAGGCTAAGGTCACAGTGAAGAGATAGAATGGCAGCTAAAAAGGAGATTAACAAGTTTATATATTAATTTAATTTCAAAATATCTCCATATGTGCAACTATATATCTCGAACTCCTATCAAGATGTGCTGCTAGACGTTTATAATGTTATGCCCCTATTTCGAACGCAATGGAAAAGATTTCGAGTCCTAATTCGATCGTATGTAGAAGATAGCTTTTGGACCCAATTATTTATATTGAATTTTCGATATAAATTTCAACGCGTTTATATTCCGTCCGATCAAACGATAACTTCAAACGCTACGAAATTTCCGATAATAATATAATATTACGGATCAAATGGAACTTGTTTCATCGAGTTCCGAGGCTGTGTCACGGAAGGCTATTTTTTTAAATGTCAATTTTAACAATATATTTTTAAAACTTAACAAATCACTTTTAATTTCAATTTTAAAAACTTTTTCTTATTATCAATATAAATTTTACAAGCCTTTAAATTATTTTTATTGAGCTTAAAACTTAAGATACAAAAATTTGACCAACAAACTTTAATAACTAAATTATCCAATAAATTGCTATATTTAAATTCTGAATTTATTTTATAAATAAACCCAATTCTTCATATTCAAAATCAATATATAATTCAAATTAAATAATTAAAACTATTTAATTATTCATAATTTATCGTTGAAAAATCCGGGTCGTCACATAAATTTTCTCACGCTGGTTTTACCAAACTGACCCGGACGTGGTTTTTCATATATGCTCGGGTTAGACCTAGCATATTTCCAGGTTTAGCTGGAAGGAGTGGACCTTCAGGAGAGAAGCTGGAGTCCCAGAGTCGTATTCAAGTATATGATTATATTCTGTTGCATTTAGTTGTGTATATTAGTAATTGTAAGGACAGATTGTTATAACTGTTCGTGCTTAATAGGTCATATACTCTGATTTATGTCCGCATATGTTTAAGTTACAGTTTTTATGTAAAGACTTGTTCTATATTATAGATTATTCGTTTCCGCTGTGAGATTATGTGTTGTTCTATTTCCTTTCCATTTTCTTTCCATCTTCTTTCTATTTTCTTTTCTTACTATCCAACTTTTTTTTCAATTTGGACTGGAAAAGTGTGGTAAAGTGTCATTTCAAACTGTATGGAAAAGTGGATCGTGACATCGTGGTATCAGAGCCTAGGTTGAGCGAATACCTAGGCTTTGGTGGGGTTACTCATTAGAGATAGTGTCAGTAGTACCCTAGAATGAGTCTGAGTGTGTGTGTGTGTGTGTGTATACACACACGAGAGTACGTATTTATTAGTGATATAAAATGTTTCATATTGTGTTAATTGATCTGTTGAGTGGCTTATAAATACTGGTCAATAAAAGTAGCCAACGTTATTGGTAGGGGTCTTTAAACACTTGAACAAGGCCAACGGACACAATATCGATATCAAGTGGGTAAATGAAATAATTTCATCCGACATATATTTTATATATTAAAGTCATGATGTACAAAATATATGGTATTTTGAGGTATTGTTTGATAAGTGTAATAATATTTTATCATCTAGGAATTGAGTGGTCATAGCCGTTAGCTTTGAGTATCCTCTATTGCCGGTCCTTTGACTTGAGTATTTCCTTAGTGATCTAAGTCCTATAAGGTAAGAACTTTGGAAAATTTGTATTTTTATTAAATTTAATTAGCTAAAGGAAATTGGAATATTTTTATATAAATATTTTAGGAAGATTTTTCATAGATAAAAGCTAATTCATAATAATTTATTTATAAAAGAGACGTTCGAGAATTAAAAACTCCGATGATTACGGAAAATTTGTTTAAAACAAATTTTTGAGTAAAATGATTTTGGTATTACTTAAGTAAAGTTTTTGAATGGTAGAAATTTAAAAAGGAAATTTTATTTGAAGTCTATACCTATATATGTACTCTTTAACATATATGAATTCCCAAAACCTTAGGATCTCATTCTTGGTTTTGTTAATTGATTGTAGAGAGCCCGTAGTATCATTCGAGGAGGGGCACTTTCGAAGGCTGGAGGGATGGCGATAGTAACTTAATTAGAAGGATTCTGAAGGATCTTAACGAGACATCAATTTATAAGGAGGAAATAGAGCCTATCGAGCAGCCATCGCATCAGGAAGAGGAGCTCGAGGAAGAAGCAGAACAGGAATTCGAGGAAGAATTCGAGTACGAAGAAGAATTCGAAGATGAGGGGGAATTTGAGGATAAAGAGGAATTTAAAGCAGAAGAAGAGCCCGAATCGGAAATTGACGACGTTGTCATCTAAGAAACGGGCGAGGTTGAAAATGAGCCACTTGCGGAAAAGGATAACCATCAGAGGGAACCAAGCCCGGTGTGTGCATGGGTTCTAGATAACGATGTTGAATCTATGGAGTTGAAAGGACCCGAAATAGAGGACTCGGATGGAGAGAGTCCGTAGTGAGTGATGGTTTGGGTTGAGTGGTCTCTTGGTAGTGTATACCCTATTAGTATGTGTTAGTAACCTGTAGACGTCATGTTTGTTGGATTGTAGTCCAGTAAATTATCACAGTAGATGTTTGGTATGACTATATATATGTGTATGTGTATGTGATGACCGTAACTGTGAAAGTATTCAAGCTGATACTAGGTGTAACTGATATTTAAGAATATATATATATATATATATACTTATGCGATAGAAATATTTATTAATTCGTTAATAAATTAAAATTCAGTTAGTTTTATTACTAGCCTGGTTATGGAAATTTCGGGGACCAAATTCTTTTAAGGGGGAAGGAATGTAACAACCCAGAATTTTTATCGTTTTGAGTTTTGAATATTAATTTTTAATATTCAATAATATGGTATTTTAATCAAATAAAAAATCCTCATTAAATAACAATTGGTAATATACAATTTTTCAAGCTAAGATAATATTTTGAATTTCTAGATTTTTATTTTGAAAATAGGAAATTGATTTAAAATGTAATTTCTTTTGTGTGTGTGTGTGTGTGTATTCTGGACAACAAAATTCACATATAATTTGGAAACAAATTCATAGCAAATAAATATAGGTGAAAAAGAAAAAGAAAATATTTTAAACCCAAATGATTTTGGGCTTATGAACAATATAGTGTATTTTAAATAGAAGATTTCAAAATTGGTTTTTTCTTATAGATATACATATATACATATTAGTTAAGGAGAATATATATATATATATATATAGAAGTTCATAAAGGAAAATTAGAGTACTTATAAAAAAAATATTATACGCTAAAAGCAATATAAATAGTATGTTAAAAGAAATAAATATATAAGAAGAGATTTATATATATGAAAATAAATAATGATAGAAATGAGAAAATCTATAAAATCATTTCAAAAATAAAATCATTCACAAAGCAATGTCTTGACAAAAATATTAATTTATAAACTTAAAAAAATAGCAAAATTTTCATTTGCCTTGAGTTATATATTTTAATAGTAGTATATATATAAATATGAAGACTTGAAGTTTGTTTTTAAACCACTTTATGGTTCTTATTTTTTAAAACATATGTAGGAAGCTTGCTGTACAAAATAGAAGGAAAATTCAACAAGGTAAAAAACAAAGTAAATAATGTAAATAAAAAGATAAAAACAAGAAAATGAGTAAAAACATAAATGCATGTACTTATGCATGTTTAGGTTAAAAGGGGAAAGGTTAAAAAAATTTTCTTCACTTCTTTTCAACCTCAAGCCAAAAATCATTTCAAAATTACCTTAAGTTTTCATCCGTCACTGCACAAACATTGTACAGTAGCCACAATATTCCTTAAGCCAAAAATTTATACATAGACATCATCACCTTATTCTTGCATAAGCATGTATATATATAAGGTATGGTTTGGGTGTAAAGTAAAAAGCCTGTTACAAAAGAAAAAAATTATATACACGCTCTGCAATCAAAGGAAGAAGGAGCATTCTCTTCAGAATCCAAGGCAAGGAAGGGTGATTCAAGATTTGAAAATCCTAAACTAAGGATCACTCAGAAGATTTCATAGATCAAAGAAATGTGGAAGGTGAGGATTTAAATTTTGAATTCCTGGAAATGGTTTTTACATTACTCTTTCATGTTTACAGAGTTAAAAGGTTATATATGCTCTGGTTTAAAATCTGTATCTCTCATTTTCATTTGAATTTACCAATGATGTAAACTAATGAATTGTTGGTATCGGGTATAGAACACATTAAAAATAGTTTGTAGCTTGTTAGTTTTATATATTATGTGAAATTTCCAAATGACAGTAAGCAATTCGGTTTTTGATAATTTCCAACTTGTTAAAAACATTTAACCAAGATTGTAATCATGATTGTATTACTAAAACATGAATTTTAGTGGCGAAATCATGATTTTTAAGGTGTTAGATTGAGAGAATTTCTATTTTGATCATTTTTCATAAAAAACTAAATTTGGGTTTGGAGATGAACGAGCGGCGGTTCGTCAGATTCGAGTTGGCCATGGAGGTGGGAGCAAGGGTTTAACCATGGAGATTTTGTTCTAAGGTGGTGGTTTGGGTTACGATTTAGATTTAGGGTTTGCGAGGCTTAGGTGTAGGCTCTGGAATGCGAATGGATTTGAAGAGGAAGAGAGGGCCGGAGTTCTTGAAATTTGGCATGGTGGAGGCGACATGGATGGGCTTCCTAATGGTGGTGGCGGTAGCTGATGTAGTGGCATAGGGTGGAAGCAGTTCGGCATTTTATGGAAGCTAGTTTTTTTAATTTGGATTGGGAGTTCGATCGTGATTTGACGATGTTAGAGCTTCGGTGGAGGCGTAAAACTGGTAATAGGTGAGAAGGGGGACTCGGTGGTATGCTTGGCTGGGTAGGCGGCTGTGGTGGGGCTGTGCACATGAATGGGCACACGTGTATGTAAGGATGGCCATGGAGTTTGCAGACTTGGGAAAGGAGCTTCGGGTCCAGGTTCAGGGGAGGGTGGGTGATGGTGTGGTCAAGTCATGCGCATGTGGGTGATCGGAGAGGCAGCCTACTTGGTTGAAGGAATGAAGCATTCTGATTTAGGTCTTCGTGCTTGACCGAAAGGATTTGGGAAAGTCGGAGAGAAAGGGAGGAGAAGAGAAGTGTAGCGAGTCTTTTCTTTTCTTCTGGTATATGAATCGGGTTTCGGCCCAAACAAAATCGTGAAGAGGTTTTAAAATTAAAATGTTTTAAATGTATGTACATTGTGTGAATTTTAAAATGATATAGTCGATGCATACGAAACACGTTCGACGCAAAACTGATTGCGATGAGTTTGTATCGACCAACGCTATGTCATCGTACGACTTGTTGTAGAATTTAAACCAGTTGAATTTTACGGTATTTTGAGACGGGCAGATTCTAAATACCGAATTATAAAAAATATCGACGTTAAATTTATATAACTCGTCTGGTGAAGTGATTTTTCCAGATAAAAATAGTGATGAGTTAATTTAAATTAATTGCAATATTTTGACATCTGTTTAGCGTAATAAAACACCATTCCGCTAATTGTATTAGAATGGACCCTGTTGGTAGAATAAATCATTATTCTTCCATTATTACTGAATACATCTGTTTTGTGAACATTTACGAGCAGGAATAAAACCCTGTTCTTTTATTATTCGTTCGGACATCTATTTACTTTATCGATAAATTATATTGGTAATATGATGTTGAATTGATTGTTAAAAATAGATTGTTACGAATATCTATATCTTTTATAATGGACTGTTATGGAAGGAATGGTTATTTGATTAAGTACCATTAAAATTTATAAGTCTTTTCCGATTTGGGGATTGACTTTTGAACCAAAATTGTTTAAAGATATTTTTTTTATAAATGATATTTTCAAGTTAATTGGTAAATATTTTGATAATGATATAAAGCAATTATTTTATTATTCTTTAAAATTACATAAAAAGTATTAATTTTTGTTTTAAAGTTATTAATTATCTAAATGGTTTAAAGTATATTTGTTTTTAAGACACATTCAAATAATTATTTAAAATATTGAAAACATTTTCTTATAACATCATTTTTTTTCAAAGCAGGTTTGAATATTTAGGATTTTATTAAAACAGATATTAAGTATTTAAAAATTCACTTTTGAGATATTTCCAAACCAACTAACCTTCAAATTTATATAGTCTAATAAATAAGAATTTTATTTTTAAAATAAAAAATTAACTTATCAATAAAAAAAATTAAATCTCAATTGTTTGCACCAAAATTGGGCAACACGCTTTGGGAGTTTTTGAAGAGGTAATAAATGAAAAACTTGAAGTGAAAATAAAGACTATCTAACAAAAACTCCAAGTCACAGAAAAGTAAATTGCACAAAAGACAAGGATTTAGAGTGGTTCGGCTATGCGCCTACGTCCACTATGAAGTTTTATCACTTTATTCCTTAATACTTGAAGATTACAAGTGTTTTTAAGCAAATTACAGCAGTAGATGGACTTAAATTCGAAATTAGCAGCCAAGGAGGTGGTATGGAGTGATTCTGGCAGCGTTTAGGCTTATTCTTCTTCTCTAAATTCTCCGACCCCTTTTCTGAATGACCAGGGGCTCTATTTATAGGTGTGGAAGGCCAAAATCCCGCCTAAAACTCAGGGAGGTTGCCTGGCACGTGAGGGGGGCCCATAAGCCCGCGTTCTCGGAGTCCGTGCCCAGTTTGGGATCGATTCGAAGTGAACTTCGAATCGATCAAAAATGCATCCAATCGAGGCGAAATTTGGTGTGGACATTCTTCAACATGTATGCAAGCTTCTGTGAAAATCTCATGGCATTTGGATCATGGGATTGAGAGATATGATCGATTTAAGATTGCGTCTTCGTGTACCCTGTTTGCTTCGACTCCACTTATTGATTCATTCGAATCCATATGGTTCGAATCCATATGGTTCGAATCCACAGGTTCGAATCCATACGGTTCGAATCCATGGGTTCGAATCCATATGGTTCGAATCCATGCTTTTGTATGCGAAGGCAGTGACGTGGTGTACTGTGTGGATGGATTCGAAGCCGATGGATGCGAGGCCGATGGAGTCGAAGTTGATGGGTTCGAAGTATGTACTGGCTGATGGATTCGAGGTTAGGTGAAGTCGTCGATTCGAAGCGTATTCACCTCCGATGGATTCGAAGGGAGGCACGCCCCTGATGGATTCGAAGTAGGGAGTGCTTTAGATGGATTCGAAGTGAAGGCTTGCTTGATGGACTCGAAGCAAATGCACTTCTCATGGGTTCGAGGCGACATGCGTCTTGATGGATTCGAAGGAAGGTCAGGGGATGGTTTCGAATTACGTGGGTTCGAACTGGACGAACTCGGATCAACGTGGAGGTGATGGGTTCGAACCAAGCAACATTCCTCTCTTTCAATCTTGAAGCCATCATAACTTGAGCATACGACCTCGGATTAACTTGAAACTTGAAATGCTGGTTCCTATGACTTTGCTCATCATGTCTTGTCGATTTTGGCCCAATCTGCGCTCGGACAATATTCATCGTTATCCATAGCGAAGGGGAGTGCGATCAATCTCTGAGGTGAACTGTCTTCTGTTTTTGACCGGTCTTTTGATATCACGGCTTTGCCAAAAAGCGGGATAACATTTTTCCCCCCAAAGTATGTCTTATGGGAACATGACGTGCTTTGAATAGTCGCCATCTCTTTCTGAAAAACCATTGCTCTCTTTTCGCTGAGGCTCATACGCCGTATTGTTGTAACTTTGCCGTGATATGATTGATTGCTGTATAATTGCGCTTAGTCGTTGGCTGTTGTAGTCGTAACAGGATGAGTGTTTGATCCCTGTAAATGTTTAAAATCGAATGTTAGTTTGATATGTGTGCATATGTATTAGTTTGATCCCTATTAACGTCGTGCGTTCACGAGTTATGTTGGTTCTTGTTTGCTGCTGAATTCCGTATCGATTTTCTCCTGAATCGATTTAAGATTCAAGTCAAAGCATTGCTTTTATGGTTGTCTATGATTATCCTTTTGTATCGATCCTCTCCTGAATCGTTATACGAGGTAGACGAGTAGTTTTTTACATTTGAGGCGATCTCGTCTGTCACGACCCGACTTTCACTCCCAGAAAATCGCGTCATGAATTAAGAAAGAAAGGGATAGAAGAAGAAAAGAAAGAAGAGAAGAAAGAAACAACACAAGAATCTCAACAGCGGAAACGAATAAATTATATTAATAACAAAGTATTACATAGTATACATCAAATATCAGAGTACACAGACATATACAACACATACTAGACAGTTATAAACACCTGTCTAGTTATTACAACTCAGTACAAGACAGAACACTCAGAGATACCAAACACAGCGGAATTATATAACTATACGCAGAAGCCTCCTGCTCCATATGCTCCTCCACAAATCGTCAAAGCCAAACCTGAATTCTCTTGACTACTCATAAAAATTTGAGTACCCAAGAGTTAAAGAAAAACAGAAAATAACTCCGGGTCAGACATGGGTCTGGTGTGAGTAACAGGTTAAAGTTGCTTAACTTTAAAAAACCTTTGAAAAGAAAAGGTATCACGTAAGACTTCCCACACATAAACATGGAAAATTTTTTACCTTACGATAACCAAAACATTTGATAGGAAATCTGATGATATTATAATAGTGTCTAGGGTTTTCAAGTAAATAAGAAATAGCCGAAATTGTTACATCTATTAAATTCCAGCTACTAGCCACAAAAGTGGGTAATACAATCAAAACCGTTGGCACTTATTGGATTTTGGATTCCATACAATGGCAGGGCTACTGGGGTACCGCCCGTCACAGTACGTGGCCTAGATCACCGTACCGAGGAGCCACCCTAACTCCCCTGCAACACAAAGCCGGACCCGTTCCTTACTGAACAGTTCCAAATAAGACAACCCCGACGGTTGTCATGATCAACCGTCCCACACAGCCGAAATATAAAGGGACCTCTAGACAGGGGTAAATCTTACTCTCAAGTGGGGGCTACCCACGAAGCTTTGCTGCACCTCCCCTGTTTTAGCCATTCCCGGTTGATGAGGCTTGAGGTTACGATTTACCTTTATAGGACATATCACTTAGAATGCTCATCGTCCACCTGACGATGTTCTGAAAGCATTCAATCCATACAAGTTCGTTCCGGGTTCGAACGAAACCGAAGGCATTATCTCGTTACACTCATTTTGGAATCACCCTCAGAGTTAACGACAATAACCCTTGCACTCTGATTCACCATCTCGAATCTATAAGACCTATTCCGTCAAACTCATTACGGAATCACCCACAGAGTTATACTGACGTATAGCCCTTACACCTCGAGTCTTCACTTTCTCCACTTAGATTCACGACCTAACGTTAATTGGAATCGATGTGGTTTTCGGAATTCCAAATATGGAAACCCGATCCCGGTCTCATCGAAAACCAAAGCGTGTCTTTTAGGGTCCAAGTTGTTTTAAGTTTAAAACAATTCAATTCATTATCTAAATATACACAGATAGATAATTCACAACACAATAGATAATCAGCCTTATCATTATCAACAGATAGTCATATCAAATCAGATAATCTATATTATCATCCAAGAGCAACCAATGCATCCATATCACATACACTACTCATCTCGCCACTGAGATTACAAACCAAACCAGTCAACCAATACCAATCATCAAACATAAGCAAATGATCAAATGATCACACATTCTATAATTAATTTAAAATGAATTAAATTAATTACTCAATCTCTAATTAATTTAAAATGAATTAAATTAATTACTTCATCATTAAAATTCTGCTTAACTTAATCATCTATTGATTTCAAATCAATTTATAAATAATCATTCAATTAATCATTATTGATTAACATTCTCTAATTACAATAAGTAATTAGCAGTTAATATTAATCACACAAGTTAATTATATTAAACCCTACATATATATTAATCACCCTTGATTAATAACAATTCAGTAATTAACTACATTAATTACCCAACCCATAAATTAATTATTCTTAATTAATTATCTAAATTAATCCCCTTGATTAATTTCAAAGTAATTTAAATCCAAATTACTTCTATAACAAATATCTTTAATTACGTCCTGTAATTATTAATTAATTATTTCTTTAAGTAATTACAAATTCATAAATTACATAAAGTAATTATTCAAACAATTCAACAAATGTCTAAATCAATTAAACTTAATTAATTAATCTAAACAAACCACATTAACCTTAATTAATTACATTAAGTAATAATTCACTAATTACTTTCATTAAGTAATTAAACCTAAACAATTAATTATTAATTAATTAATCTAATTAATTATTAAAATTTAATCACATTAATTAATTGTTAATTAATCTTGAGTTAATGACTTCATTAACATTTCTTAATTACTTAATTAAGAATTACTTAAATTAATCATCATTAGTTATTAAGTAATTAATATTTAATTACTATTTAACTAATCCCTAATTATTAATTTACTAAGTGTTAATTAAAACCTTAATTATCATTAATCACTTGATTAAATAAATCTTAACCATAAATTAAAATTTAGTTAACCATTTTTAATTATAGATTAATTAAACTAATTAATTAATCTCAAATTAAATTAAATATCATTAATTATTTAATTAAACTTCCCATTATTTAATTAATTAAATAATTAATATTTATCTTAATTACCTTAATAATTAATGAATCCAATCATTAATTTTTATTTATCTTTAGATAATCATTTCTTATTAAATCATGCATTTAAAAATCAAAATGTTTTTAAATTTACATTAAATTCCATTTAACATTTCTTTTAAACTTTAAAACTCAAACTTATTTAAAAATAAGATTTTCAAAACAATACAACTAAATCTTATATGTTTACAAGAAACATATACTTTGTTAATAAGTTTAAAAAGAATTTAAATTTCAATTCAAATTAAATTCCAATCAATTTAAAAATTACTTTAACATTTGAAATTCAACTTTCAAACTTATTTTAGCTTTAACTCTTTAAACTCTTTCTATAATTTATACCTTTAATTCAAATGCAAACCATTTGAAAACAATTTAAATTTAAATCTTTAATTTAAAAACTGAAGTTTAAAAAAATAGATTTAAAAACTCAGAGTTTGAATTCATTTCGAATTCCTAAATTAAATACTTAACCTTCCATTCCAAATACAAATCACATATGCATTTACACTTGAGAGTTTGAAATTCAAATTTGAATTTAAAAACATAATTGATTTCAAGTTTCAAACCATCAAAATTTGAATTCATATTCAAACTCCAACTAAAACTCAGTTTTAAATCTCACTTAAAAATTTAAACTTACCTTTTACATTTAAACAGAAACAGTTTTCTGTTTTATAAACAAAAACTTAAACTTTGAAATTCCCAGAATTTAAATAATTTCAAAAGAACAGAATTTAAACTTATTTGAATTCAACTTAAATTCAGTTTCAAAATTCTAAGTCGCAAATGTATTTTGCACTTTATTTTCAAATTTTATAAAACCTGAAACAGGTTTCCTGTTTCCCCTTTTCTCTTATTTTTTTTTTTTTAATTTCAAACCAAATTTAAATTTCTGCATTCAAATTATTTCAAAAATCAGAATTCAAACTTTTTGAATTCATCTACAGATTCAAGATTTCATTCTATGTTCAAATTTCCAGTTTAAATTTAAAACTTTACTTTTAAAATTTTCTAAAAACAGAACAGGTCTGTTTTCTTACAACCTGAAACAAAGCACATGAACTTCCCTATTTACTTCGGGTCAATTCCTTACTTACTTCGAGTTTTTTCCCAAAAATCCCGAGATCAACCCGAGGCAAAAACCCTGCAACCCACAACATCAAAACCTGCACAACAGACCAAACTCCACCCTTCAAACCTGTCAACTCCAGTTCCTCTCAACTCCGACCACCATCCTCGACCAAACTCCGGCATTAACTTCATTAATACACCATATACCAATACCCAAAATAGCAATGAACTCGATGCACCCTTGAAGCCACAACACCCCAACATATTAACCCAGGTGAAACTAGGTTATATACTGTCATTTCCCAATCTCTTCACCAAATTTTATTTGTAAACAAATTTGATATTTTTACTATAATATATGATAGATATCTATCTCCAGAAGCTATTTCACTCAAATCAATTGCAAGTTTCAATTAATTTTGGCCAAAGTGTAAAATACAGTTTGGAACTGCCTATTATATTTAACACTGTAAATTTTAGTTTTTTTTTTAAAAGTTCTTGAATTCACTTAATGATCCTATTCATGAACTTGAAACATGAATTCATGATACCTACATCTTCTAATTTTTACAAAAATTTAGTTGTGTATTTATGCTTCAGACAACTCAGAACTAAAGCCTGTAAAAACTAAAAAAAAAAATCATCTTTTCATGGAATGAGCAAATTCCATTCAAGTGCTAATACAAGATAGTAATTAGATCAAGGAAGAAAACCATTTATCAAATTTAAACTTAAACTATGATAATCAGAACATTGGAAATCAAACATGCATGGCATTTCATATATACACAGGCAGATAAAAGAAAAACAGATTCAAAGATTTAACTTAACAAGAAAAACAAGCATGCATTCCTACTTGATTTATTTTAAATTAAGTGTTACTCACCTGTGACTAAAAAAAATGCAGAGCACTGTCCTTTAAAACTTTGAATGATGCCCCTCTTTTTTTTTTTAAACATGCAGGTTGCTTGCTTTTAAATCTTTGTTTGTGAATGATACTTCCAGATTGAAAAGAGAAATGCAGGTCTTCTGTTTGCATCATCTCCAGATTTGAAAATTCATAAAATGCAGGCTTCTAATGCTTTGAAATGCAGATTTGTATGCAGACCTATGCTGACAGGTAGCTTGCTTTTAAAACTTGCTTTAAAATGCTTCCAGCTTTCAACATGCAGGCTTCTAATTGTTGTGCAGGCCTTCTTGATTTAACATGCATGTTCCAGGGTTTGAAGATGAATGCATGCTGGCCTTCTAACTTGATGAAGATTGAAATGCAGGTTTTCTTCATTCATAATGATGCAGATTTGTAGAAATTGCATGCAGGTCTTCAATCTTGAAATTGCAGAGCTTTTTGAAAATGAATGCAGGTTCTCTTGCTTTTCCAGATTTGAAAAGAAATGCAGATGAAATGCAGACTTGTTGAGTTTGAAAAGAGGAGTTGCAGGTTCTCTTGCTTGCAAATGAAATGCAGGTAGTATTTTGGGGAGAAGAGGAATTGAATGCAAATGTATGCAGACTTGTATATGGATGAGAATGAAGTTTGGTTTTCTTTATTAAGGAATGAATAAAAGTGAATATGAATGAAGAGCAAGTTAATATGAATGTATTTTCAAATTTAAATTAATTAAAAGAAAAAGAAAAAAAATACATTGACACTTGTCATTTTAAAATGTGATAAGTCTACACATGTTAATCCAAGGCTTTGATATACTTACACATGTCTTTATGATTAATTAGTGTTTATAATTAAAGTTAAATAAGTATTAAACCTAGTTAATTAATTCCTATACATAATTATGAATATAAATAATTTCTAAAGAAATAAACAAAGTATTATTATAATATACAAGTAGTTCATTTGAAAAAAAGATACTTTTAATACAAATTTATAAAAGAGTTTGTAACATAATTTAATATACAACTTGAATTAAAAATGAATTTGAAACTAATTAAACATTTGTCTCATTTTAAAATCATATAGTTATTTAATTAAATACTTTTGAAAAGCTCAAATCCAAAAATAAATCATAATTTCTATTTTTAAAACATTAAAAAGATGCTATACTAATTTAAATAAAAACAACTTGTCTATTTAAAATATATACATAAATACATATACATTATTAAATAGAAAACAATTTATTAACAAAATTTATCATTTCAATATAAATTTAAATCCAGATTATTAAATTTATATTGTCCAAAATTCCGGGTCGTTACAATCCTTCCCCCTTAAAAGAATTTCGTCCCCGAAATTTAAAACAAAGGCAATTTAATAATCTATTTACAGATTTTATTTTAAAATACAGCATATGTTAAACCTATGCCAACATCCAAAGCAACCTATTCACACAATCAGAACAAATCTAATTATCCAAAAGAATTTTGGATAAAATCTCACGAGTTTCCCTGGTATATATATATCGGGATACTCGCTCTATAAAATACAATCAATCAATACTACTAAGCTATAGAGCTCCTAACAACCATTCTATACATAATATCAGACTACAGACGAGTCTGACTCAACAAACAAACCAACCTAAACTGCTGGTTCTACAACCAGAAATATCAAACACAAACTCCCTCAGAGATACGTGAAACACCCTGAATCCCAGTTATCCAAGCTGGCAATTCAACTCTAGAAAACCAAACACTGATCTTACCAAAACACAGAAGAAACCAAAACACTTCGGAGATAGCTTCCCAAACTTATAGCTCCTTGGATCAGAGAAAACTTAAACAAAATCAAATCTCAAATTCCAGAATCCAAACACTCTGTATCTTATCCATAAAAACTCTTCAGACAATCCTGGGCTACCAACACCCATCCTAATCAGCTCAACTCTTGCTGATTCCAACAGAAATAGACTGAATCAAAACAATCCAATGATCTCCTCAAGATCACTCAAAAACCAAGAGCAAACTTCTTCTTATCCGAAAAAGAAACAGAAACATCCCAAACTGCTTCCGCTGCGCAACTCTGATCCGAAACAGAAGAAAATGCTGACGAAGAGCACAAGCACAGACCAGACAACCCAGCACAGAAAATATGGTTCCATATATCCATAAGAAAACTCAGATGTTCCTCCCAAACCTGAGTCGTTTCACCAACTTCTACCTCAAGGAACCATCCATCTACTAACTGAACCACCAGCTCCAATCTTGGAAAGAAAACTCGATCTCCAGATGCAGACAAACTCTGACTTCCAGAAAACATCCAGACAATCTCCAACAAACACAAGAGAACATACTATCGCAAGTCACTTTTGCGATCAACTCAGCCTAAATCCAAAGAAAACTGATCTCTCTCAACCAAACAGAACAGCTTATGCTGACTTAGCCAACTTACCAGAGAAACGGATCTACTCTACTGCTTCTGAATTCCACTTCAGAAAAACTACCCAGCCAGAAGACTCCTACCAACTCAGAACACTCTGTTAAACTCAGCCACATCACCGAGCAGACTCACTTCTTACTCTTATTCCAAAGAAATATCTTCGGAAATATCCATAGTCACTGCATCTCATCACGCAGCTACTACTTCCTGAGATATCAAGATATCATCACTCACTTGCTTCTGCCCTACCAACAGATCAAAACTCAATACTGCACTTCAAAGATGAACTCCGAACCTTTACGGGTTACCTTCAGAGATCGGTGAAGTCTTCATCACTACAGAACTCACTCGAGACGGTATTAGATCTACAGTCTCGATAAATACACTTCCAACCTCATCCATCAAACTCCAACCAATGGCAGTCGTGTTACACACACTTCTACCTCATCTGCCTTTATAACTTATATTGGAAAAACCCGAACAGGTAATCCAACAAATAGGTAGAACCAATAAATATATATATATACATATAAAATTACAAATACGCTCTCTCAAGATAGACACCATTCCAGAGCCTAGGTATTCACTCAACCTAATGCTCTGATACCACAATGTCACGACCCGACTTTCACTCCCAGAAAATCGCGTCATGAATTAAGAAAGAAAGGGATAGAAGAAGAAAAGAAAGAAGAGAAGAAAGAAACAACACAAGAATCTCAACAGCGGAAACGAATAAATTATATTAATAACAAAGTATTACATAGTATACATCAAATATCAGAGTACACAGACATATACAACACATACTAGACAGTTATAAACACCTGTCTAGTTATTACAACTCAGTACAAGACAGAACACTCAGAGATACCAAACACAGCGGAATTATATAACTATACGCAGAAGCCTCCTGCTCCATATGCTCCTCCACAAATCGTCAAAGCCAAACCTGAATTCTCTTGACTACTCATAAAAATTTGAGTACCCAAGAGTTAAAGAAAAACAGAAAATAACTCCGGGTCAGACATGGGTCTGGTGTGAGTAACAGGTTAAAGTTGCTTAACTTTAAAAAACCTTTGAAAAGAAAAGGTATCACGTAAGACTTCCCACACATAAACATGGAAAAGTTTTTACCTTACGCTAACCAAAACATTTGATAGGAAATCTGATGATATTATAATAGTGTCTAGGGTTTTCAAGTAAATAAGAAATAGCCGAAATTGTTACATCTATTAAATTCCAGCTACTAGCCACAAAAGTGGGTAATACAATCAAAACCGTTGGCACTTATTGGATTTTGGATTCCATACAATGGCAGGGCTACTGGGGTACCGCCCGTCACAGTACGTGGCCTAGATCACCGTACCGAGGAGCCACCCTAACTCCCCTGCAACACAAAGCCGGACCCGTTCCTTACTGAACAGTTCCAAATAAGACAACCCCGACGGTTGTCATGATCAACCGTCCCACACAGCCGAAATATAAAGGGACCTCTAGACAGGGGTAAATCTTACTCTCAAGTGGGGGCTACCCACGAAGCTTTGCTGCACCTCCCCTGTTTTAGCCATTCCCGGTTGATGAGGCTTGAGGTTACGATTTACCTTTATAGGACATATCACTTAGAATGCTCATCGTCCACCTGACGATGTTCTGAAAGCATTCAATCCATACAAGTTCATTCCGGGTTCGAACGAAACCGAAGGCATTATCTCGTTACACTCATTTTGGAATCACCCTCAGAGTTAACGACAATAACCCTTGCACTCTGATTCACCATCTCGAATCTATAAGGCCTATTCCGTCAAACTCATTACGGGATCACCCACAGAGTTATACTGACGTATAGCCCTTACACCTCGAGTCTTCACTTTCTCCACTTAGATTCACGACCTAACGTTAATTGGAATCGATGTGGTTTTCGGAATTCCAAATATGGAAACCCGATCCCGGTCTCATCGAAAACCAAAGCGTGTCTTTTAGGGTCCAAGTTGTTTTAAGTTTAAAACAATTCAATTCATTATCTAAATATACACAGATAGATAATTCACAACACAATAGATAATCAGCCTTATCATTATCAACAGATAGTCATATCAAATCAGATAATCTATATTATCATCCAAGAGCAACCAATGCATCCATATCACATACACTACTCATCTCGCCACTGAGATTACAAACCAAACCAGTCAACCAATACCAATCATCAAACATAAGCAAATGATCAAATGATCACACATTCTATAATTAATTTAAAATGAATTAAATTAATTACTCAATCTCTAATTAATTTAAAATGAATTAAATTAATTACTTCATCATTAAAATTCTGCTTAACTTAATCATCTATTGATTTCAAATCAATTTATAAATAATCATTCAATCAATCATTATTGATTAACATTCTCTAATTACAATAAGTAATTAGCAGTTAATATTAATCACACAAGTTAATTATATTAAACCCTACATATATATTAATCACCCTTGATTAATAACAATTCAGTAATTAACTACATTAATTACCCAACCCATAAATTAATTATTCTTAATTAATTATCTAAATTAATCCCCTTGATTAATTTCAAAGTAATTTAAATCCAAATTACTTCTATAACAAATATCTTTAATTACGTCCTGTAATTATTAATTAATTATTTCTTTAAGTAATTACAAATTCATAAATTACATAAAGTAATTATTCAAACAATTCAACAAATGTCTAAATCAATTAAACTTAATTAATTAATCTAAACAAACCACATTAACCTTAATTAATTACATTAAGTAATAATTCACTAATTACTTTCATTAAGTAATTAAACCTAAACAATTAATTATTAATTAATTAATCTAATTAATTATTAAAATTTAATCACATTAATTAATTGTTAATTAATCTTGAGTTAATGACTTCATTAACATTTCTTAATTACTTAATTAAGAATTACTTAAATTAATCATCATTAGTTATTAAGTAATTAATATTTAATTACTATTTAACTAATCCCTAATTATTAATTTACTAAGTGTTAATTAAAACCTTAATTATCATTAATCACTTGATTAAATAAATCTTAACCATAAATTAAAATTTAGTTAACCATTTTTAATTATAGATTAATTAAACTAATTAATTAATCTCAAATTAAATTAAATATCATTAATTATTTAATTAAACTTCCCATTATTTAATTAATTAAATAATTAATATTTATCTTAATTACCTTAATAATTAATGAATCCAATCATTAATTTTTATTTATCTTTAGATAATCATTTCTTATTAAATCATGCATTTAAAAATCAAAATGTTTTTAAATTTACATTAAATTCCATTTAACATTTCTTTTAAACTTTAAAACTCAAACTTATTTAAAAATAAGATTTTCAAAACAATACAACTAAATCTTATATGTTTACAAGAAACATATACTTTGTTAATAAGTTTAAAAAGAATTTAAATTTCAATTCAAATTAAATTCCAATCAATTTAAAAATTACTTTAACATTTGAAATTCAACTTTCAAACTTATTTTAGCTTTAACTCTTTAAACTCTTTCTATAATTTATACCTTTAATTCAAATGCAAACCATTTGAAAACAATTTAAATTTAAATCTTTAATTTAAAAACTGAAGTTTAAAAAAATAGATTTAAAAACTCAGAGTTTGAATTCATTTCGAATTCCTAAATTAAATACTTAACCTTCCATTCCAAATACAAATCACATATGCATTTACACTTGAGAGTTTGAAATTCAAATTTGAATTTAAAAACATAATTGATTTCAAGTTTCAAACCATCAAAATTTGAATTCATATTCAAACTCCAACTAAAACTCAGTTTTAAATCTCACTTAAAAATTTAAACTTACCTTTTACATTTAAACAGAAACAGTTTTCTGTTTTATAAACAAAAACTTAAACTTTGAAATTCCCAGAATTTAAATAATTTCAAAAGAACAGAATTTAAACTTATTTGAATTCAACTTAAATTCAGTTTCAAAATTCTAAGTCGCAAATGTATTTTGCACTTTATTTTCAAATTTTATAAAACCTGAAACAGGTTTCCTGTTTCCCCTTTTCTCTTATTTTTTTTTTTTTAATTTCAAACCAAATTTAAATTTCTGCATTCAAATTATTTCAAAAATCAGAATTCAAACTTTTTGAATTCATCTACAGATTCAAGATTTCATTCTATGTTCAAATTTCCAGTTTAAATTTAAAACTTTACTTTTAAAATTTTCTAAAAACAGAACAGGTCTGTTTTCTTACAACCTGAAACAAAGCACATGAACTTCCCTATTTACTTCGGGTCAATTCCTTACTTACTTCGAGTTTTTTCCCAAAAATCCCGAGATCAACCCGAGGCAAAAACCCTGCAACCCACAACATCAAAACCTGCACAACAGACCAAACTCCACCCTTCAAACCTGTCAACTCCAGTTCCTCTCAACTCCGACCACCATCCTCGACCAAACTCCGGCATTAACTTCATTAATACACCATATACCAATACCCAAAATAGCAATGAACTCGATGCACCCTTGAAGCCACAACACCCCAACATATTAACCCAGGTGAAACTAGGTTATATACTGTCATTTCCCAATCTCTTCACCAAATTTTATTTGTAAACAAATTTGATATTTTTACTATAATATATGATAGATATCTATCTCCAGAAGCTATTTCACTCAAATCAATTGCAAGTTTCAATTAATTTTGGCCAAAGTGTAAAATACAGTTTGGAACTGCCTATTATATTTAACACTGTAAATTTTAGTTTTTGTTTTAAAAGTTCTTGAATTCACTTAATGATCCTATTCATGAACTTGAAACATGAATTCATGATACCTACATCTTCTAATTTTTACAAAAATTTAGTTGTGTATTTATGCTTCAGACAACTCAGAACTAAAGCCTGTAAAAACTAAAAAAAAAATCATCTTTTCATGGAATGAGCAAATTCCATTCAAGTGCTAATACAAGATAGTAATTAGATCAAGGAAGAAAACCATTTATCAAATTTAGACTTAAACTATGATAATCAGAACATTGGAAATCAAACATGCATGGCATTTCATATATACACAGGCAGATAAAAGAAAAACAGATTCAAAGATTTAACTTAACAAGAAAAACAAGCATGCATTCCTACTTGATTTATTTTAAATTAAGTGTTACTCACCTGTGACTAAAAAAAATGCAGAGCACTGTCCTTTAAAACTTTGAATGATGCCCCTCTTTTTTTTTTTAAACATGCAGGTTGCTTGCTTTTAAATCTTTGTTTGTGAATGATACTTCCAGATTGAAAAGAGAAATGCAGGTCTTCTGTTTGCATCATCTCCAGATTTGAAAATTCATAAAATGCAGGCTTCTAATGCTTTGAAATGCAGATTTGTATGCAGACCTATGCTGACAGGTAGCTTGCTTTTAAAACTTGCTTTAAAATGCTTCCAGCTTTCAACATGCAGGCTTCTAATTGTTGTGCAGGCCTTCTTGATTTAACATGCATGTTCCAGGGTTTGAAGATGAATGCATGCTGGCCTTCTAACTTGATGAAGATTGAAATGCAGGTTTTCTTCATTCATAATGATGCAGATTTGTAGAAATTGCATGCAGGTCTTCAATCTTGAAATTGCAGAGCTTTTTGAAAATGAATGCAGGTTCTCTTGCTTTTCCAGATTTGAAAAGAAATGCAGATGAAATGCAGACTTGTTGAGTTTGAAAAGAGGAGTTGCAGGTTCTCTTGCTTGCAAATGAAATGCAGGTAGTATTTTGGGGAGAAGAGGAATTGAATGCAAATGTATGCAGACTTGTATATGGATGAGAATGAAGTTTGGTTTTCTTTATTAAGGAATGAATAAAAGTGAATATGAATGAAGAGCAAGTTAATATGAATGTATTTTCAAATTTAAATTAATTAAAAGAAAAAGAAAAAAAATACATTGACACTTGTCATTTTAAAATGTGATAAGTCTACACATGTTAATCCAAGGCTTTGATATACTTACACATGTCTTTATGATTAATTAGTGTTTATAATTAAAGTTAAATAAGTATTAAACCTAGTTAATTAATTCCTATACATAATTATGAATATAAATAATTTCTAAAGAAATAAACAAAGTATTATTATAATATACAAGTAGTTCATTTGAAAAAAAGATACTTTTAATACAAATTTATAAAAGAGTTTGTAACATAATTTAATATACAACTTGAATTAAAAATGAATTTGAAACTAATTAAACATTTGTCTCATTTTAAAATCATATAGTTATTTAATTAAATACTTTTGAAAAGCTCAAATCCAAAAATAAATCATAATTTCTATTTTTAAAACATTAAAAAGATGCTATACTAATTTAAATAAAAACAACTTGTCTATTTAAAATATATACATAAATACATATACATTATTAAATAGAAAACAATTTATTAACAAAATTTATCATTTCAATATAAATTTAAATCCAGATTATTAAATTTATATTGTCCAAAATTCCGGGTCGTTACATCGTCCGTTTTCGTCAGTGGCCTTCGATGGATTCGAAGTTATGTTTGCGTAAATAGGTGGCTTTCGAATCGATGGCCCGATGGACCTCGTGCTTCGAATCGATTGGACCTTCGATCCAGCCCTTGCTCATGTGCTTCTTCGAATCGATGATGCCTCGTATCGATGCTGCCTTGCCGGATTCGAAGCTTAGGGGGGGAGTCGGAGCTGTGATTGATTCGAAGCTGTGATGGATTCGAAGCAGTGATGGACTCGAATCTTAGAAAGGATTCGAAAGTAGTCGTTCAAATCGATGGGGTTGTGACCTGTGGTAAGCGGTCAATATGACCGAGAGTTGAAGCGCCACTAATCCCCCTTGGAATCCATATAAATACACGAGGCCGACTCCATTTTCTCTTTTTACCTTTTTACCATTGCTTTAGCTGCTTCTTTGAATCGATCTCAGAGCCAAATCAAACGTTCTTTTCCACGAGTCGATCAAATTCCTCCAAGCTTCTATTTGCAATCGAACCAAGCCAGGTAACCAAGGGATTGATTCGAGTTGAAAATGATAACACTGCAATTTTTTGGCATTGATTCAACACTTTCTTCTGGAAATCTTGAAGTGTGATAAGATATGAACAAAGTGGGTCGACTCGATGGAACTGAGGAATGAAAACATTCGAGTCGTATCATTCAGAGTATTGTCTTTCACTGTTTCGCATCGATCCAGGGGTGAGCGATTCGAGTTGGCTTCGAATGTGTGGCTTCGAATCGATGATTGCAGGTGAACAAGAAAAAGGCTTGCGGTGATCGATTCGAAACAGCAATATTCCGATCGGTTCGAAGCGATGATACGTTGATCGATTCGAAGGAGTTTAACTTCGATCGATTCGAAGTCAGGTGGAGTTCCATGGATTCGAACTGCTCTTGATGGATTCGAAGGAGTTCGACTTCGATCGGTTCGAAGTCAGGTGGGGCTCCATGGGTTCGAACTGCCTCTCTGTTCCCAGGTCTCATCGAGTCGAACTACATGGCCTTGGGGCGCACCGATTCGAAGTTTATCGATTCAACTCGTGTCGAATCGAGTCGATCGATTCGAACGTTCTCGCTTCTGGAACTTCCACTCCTTTGATTTGTTCCAATATCTGAACTACGACCAACTTTAAATTGAACTCTGACGAACTCACTAAATTTTTTAGCATATTTGATTCCGACGAGCTTCGGCCTTGCATGATCAAAGTTGACCTGACCTGTCTTTTGGAGCTCGTCGATGGCACCATGACTTAAACACATATAACGAATTCATACTTGAATTGGTCAGTAGCATCTGAGTGACGTGAAAGTGACGGTCAGCGATGACGGTCGTTTTCGTTTTCCAATTCCAATGTTTCGTCGTTCGGACACCGTGTTCCAATCTTGTAAAATTTTCTTTAGTTATGCACTTGCACTGCACGACATATTCATATACTTCACACTGGGGAATATACAGGCTTTCCTTGTATTTTAACGCTACTTTCTCGTGAGTTAGTTAATTATGGAGTCTTCGGGTTCTGAACAACAAGAGTTACAATGCTTGCCTCCTCCAGTGCTAGAAATTCCAGAGATCCTTCCCGAAGTAATAGATCCTGCTCCGGACAAATTGCCGGAGGCCTTACTTATCGAAGATCCCATAGACTCCGTCCGATCCAATATTTCTGGAGCATTATTGGGTCGGATATGTTCGAAACATAACTTATCTCCGGATGACGTTTTGCTACCGGGAATTGATGATAGACCTCACAATCCACCCGAAGGCTACACTGCTTTTTATCGCCATGCCTGTGCGGCTGGAACTCTCCCCCCGTTTAACCAATATATCAGGGAGATGCTATCGTTCATTGGAATTGCTCCCGCACAACTTCATCCCAACGGGCACGCGTTGCTGAACAGTGTTTTCATTTTATTCATGGATCGCCTTTTTCGTCCACCTAGGCCAGCTGAGATTAGACATATATTCAATTTCAAGAGCAGGGGTGATAGTCCGTCTTTCACCTTTCTGGAGGCAGTTAGAAACTGCCAGATTGTGACGGGAGCCTGGACCAGACTTAGTTACTTTAAGAATGAATGGTTTTTTGTCCGATGCCCCCCAGGATTCGCTAGGCGATGGCTGTCCAGACGTGAGTGCCGTAAAACATGTAAGCCTTCTTTAATAGTCGTTGTTGACACTCGAACTGACGTCAGGCGTTTTTCTTACAGCTATCATATCAAGGCCAGACGGTGGTCGATACAGAAACGTCATCCGAAGTTTACAAGAGATCCCATGTGATTTGCGGAACATTGACTTGGTCTTAACTGATGATAACTTAAGGATGCTGGGTTTAATCGAGACGAACCAGAGTATTGTCATTGAGGGATTGGCGAAATCGGCTCCGAAGGCAAAGAGGAAAACCGGTGTAGTGATAAGAGAAATGAGCGATGATGAGAGGACGCCTACTGACACCGGGATAGCGGCTGACCTTCCCCGAGCAGGAAAAAAGCGGAAAGGCAAGGCTGTTGTTCCTAAATTTAAGAGACGGAAGTCTGTAGTCGTGTCTCGCTTGATCCCTGGAATTATTTCTTCTGACTCCGCTCTTTGTCAACCAGGAAACATTTTCATAGGACTGGATGACGTTCCCATCCCGAAATGCGTTTCTCTTTATCACAAGTCCGGGTTGGTTGAGCTCCGGGAAGCGTTAGACATAAGCGAGCTTTTACCTGTTAGTGCAGTCGATACTTCTGGTTGGTCGGGGGCTTTGCGCATTTGCATACACTTTCATAACACTACATGACTGCTTCTCATGCCATATCGATTTTGCCTAGTACTTAACTGAACCGCGTCTCTTTTCCAGGTAATATGGCTGGCCGTCAGTCTACATTGGACAAACTCCGGAGAGTGCATCATCCATCAGCTTATTACGAATCTCGACGTGGAGACTCCGATCGTGATCGCGACCGGAGGCATCATGGCCAGGAGTATCATGCAAAGGATCATCACCGCGGTTACTCTAGCCAGGAACGATCGGACAGGGATCGTAGGCATCGCTCCCTTTCTCGATCTCCTCCGCCATCCCGAAGTCATGTCCAGGTATCCGAGCCTTTGCGACATCAACCGTCTTCGCAAGTTTCGAGGCTCGAGCCACATCGTTCTCGAACTGAGGTTGCAACGTCCACGTCCGCGGAGGAGACCCTTATTGAGTCTTCTGGCGAAGGGGCTATCAGGCTTGCTCAATTGAGGAAGGATTTTCCAGAGATTTGCTTTGACGCTTGTATTTTTCCTCCCAATCTTAAAAGAATTCCCGAAGATGCTGCGACCACGGCGCTCAGCTATACCCGTGACTTTTATGCTCAGTACAAAGAATGGTACAGGGCGGCTGTTAAGGCTTCCAAAGCTGCCTTCGACCGGGCCCAAACCATCGAGAAGCTGGAAGCCGACTTGGCTCAAAAGAGTCGCATTGTCGACATACTCCAATCTGAGGCGGAATCTTCCCGCAAGGCCGAGGTCGAGTCGTTAAAAAAGGTTGATGAGACATTAGTTGAGATGGCGAAGATGCAACAGGCACATTGTACTTTAGTTGAAGACTTAGGCCATCGATACAAGAATGTTGAAGTTGAGCGGGATGCGGCAGTCAAGGAACTAGAGGAGTTAAAGGCTAAGTTTGCTGACATGAATACAGAAAAAGATGATGCGAACGTGGCCGCGCAAGAAGCGTGTGAGCAGGCTGTATCTTTTCGAGCTGAGCGTGATGCGGCAATTGCAAGGGTTAAGGAGGTTGAATCGGAGGTGGAGGAGAGAGTCCAAGCAGAGAGGTTCAAGATGGAGGCCGAATTCGACGATCTCTTGGACACATATAATGCCAATGTATTAGAACATAGAAATCTCTCCTGGCTAGGGGATTACTCGATGCCTCTCTACAATGCTTGGAAGAAATTAGTGGAAAACAAGAGGATGTCTTGTCCGGATGGGGTATTAGATGAGTTTGAGCTTGAGTCACGTCTGCTCAGCGAGGATGAGAGGAGAACCCTTCATGAAGCAGTAATTTTTGTTGAAAAAGAAAGACTTGGTGTAACGACCCAAAATTTTCGAAGCCGAAAATTCTAGATAGTTATGAAAAAGAAGAAAGAGATAGAAGAAGAAGGAGAAAAGAAACATCAACAACTCACATTCGCAGCGGATAAAATATAATAATAAATAATAGTTTACAAAAGAATACTATATTTGTTGATTACATTTAATATACATCAGAGTTTCACATATATATATACAGACACTAGACATATAAATCATGTCCCAGATACACAATAATATACTGCAGCGGAAATACTCCGTACGTACTTGCCATCCAGCTCGCCTCCTGAGCTCCAAACGCACCTACCTGAAAATCTGTAATACTCGGTCTGACCCAAGCATTACACCAAAGTAACACCCGGGTCAGGCTGGAAACCAGCGTGAGTAAATCCAACTAACATGAAATACCAAAGAAATCAACTTATATAAACCCGGGGTAACATATACCAATTTAACCAATTCACAATTTGCTATAGAGCATACTTATACCATATATAAATTTCTATGTACCAACTTAGATAAAATAATCTAATTTTATTCCACCCTATTGATTTCTCAAATCAATTTATAAAATACGAAGTGGTTTCGGGTATTTCCCAATACCCGAACCTGGTCTCTTCGAAACTCATGATATTCTAACACAAGATATTCAAATGAAATACACAACATTCCCTATCAGAGATACCCACTCATCCAAAACATCTAATACCATTTACCCAGTCATACGCAATGCTTAATCTCATACAAATCAATTCAATTGATTCTAATTGAATTTCAAACTTAAATTACTTAGATTCCTTCATTCAATATTACTTAATTTTAAATCAATTAATTAGTCAGCCCTTCACTATTCATTTTATTTAATCGCCCTGGATTAATTATTTGTCAATTACATTCAAGTAATTATCTTAAATTAACTTCCCGATATTAATTGTACTTAGCCAAAATCAATAAGTAATTTTATCGATTAACTATTTTATTTCCACTAATTCTTAATTACATATATTAATTAACTCTTCTTAAGTCCCTTATTCCTGATTAATTCATCTTAATTAATATATCTTATTAATTAATCTCTTGATTAATTACACAAGTATTCATCTTTTATTAATTACATAAAGCAATCGCTTATCCAACCATCCATTGATTATTCTGGATTTATTAAACTTAATGGATTACCTTAAACTTTAAATTAATTAATTAATTCAACCCTTTAATTACTAAAGTAATCGCCCCAGATCATTAATTGACTGAATTAATTAATTTATCCATTTTAATTGCCCTATTAATTTGATGAATTACAAATTATTAAATCCTTATTAACATTTAAATGGAAACAACTCATTTTTATGGTTTAAGTTTTAAACAACTTAAATCCCAATATTTCGAGTCAAACCACAATTAACTCAAGAATCATCCAATATCACAATCACCAGACCATCAATTCATAATGCATATCAAATTAATGCAATCATTCAACCAAATATTTAAATTTAACCATTTAAAATAGAAATTCAACAGTGTGAGATTTACTCACCTTTGATTTTGCAATCCAAACCCGATCTCAATTTGTTCTCTTCAGATTCAAACCTTGTATAAACAGTTGTACGATCTTATTAATACTCGAAACAAGTTCAATTTCTATTTAATAAATTCCATTTTATCTAATAATTGATTCCAAACTACTTTTCTATTTTATAAACTATGTTCCAGTAACCAAATAATTTTATAAGCTCATTGGATAAGTTTCATTTTCATTTTGTAAATTTAATTTAACTCAATCTTTATTGAATCAAATAATTAAATTTTCTTAAACTAATGTTCCCCCTTCTTCTAAATCCTTACATATATCTTCCAATTCGAAAACTGAAAATAGTTCCTACCAAATTTCAAATTTTAACTCTGCAGTAAACAACTTAGTATATTTTCTCCTCTCTTTTTTTTTCTTCTTACCTATATTTATCTAGGCTCAGAAAAAATTAAAATAAGATAAAACTGCTCACCACTGTCGCGAATCCACAACCAAGCTCGTTGCCTGACCACCAGGGTTCGTCGTAAGTCACCTCACAACACCCTAGTCCCACCATCGCCGCGTCACGCCACACAGTCTCCAGCCACCCTCGCATGCGAACTAAACCCTAGTCACTGATGCGACCCATGCGACGACTCGCGACTTCGAGCCAAGAACGCGACTTCAGTACAAACCCACGGTAACCTCTTCTTCCTTAACTGAGTTGACGTCGCGATTCAATCTCCTACGCGCTCGATCTGAATTGCTCCTCCATTTAATTTGAGGATGAGAGGGTCGAGAGGGAGAGCGGCGACCCTTTTTCTTTTCTTTTCTTTTCTTTTTTTTTTGGGACTGGAAATCGCGATTTATGGCTAGGGATTGGAGTGCGTGAGTTACAAAGAGGAAGGAAGATTATCGCTTTGATTTGATTTTTTTTTATCTGAAGAAAAGAAGGAAGCCATTATCTCTCGTTCTCAGTATTTTTCCCTTTCGATTTTTCGATTCATTCCGCTGAAAGCAAAATGGGGAAGATATTTCTAAAAGTGGCTTTGGGTGCAAGCTACACCAAAGTCACGTGATTAAGGTGATGCAATTCAGACCTTCAATTTATTTTATAATATCGAATATTGAAAATATCTCGTTTAGCATAACGCAAAATCTCGAACCCCGAAACAAACATGCCGACAGGCGTTCATAAGGTTTTACCCGTACTCCGAACATAATGGAACATGTTTCGGAGGCTAGTTTGCTCGTATGCGCAAGTTACAGAAGAAAACAATCAATTTTAAATTAAATCGATTAAAATAGTTCTACGCGTTTCGTGCTGCCAGGGTCAAATGACAACTCCGATGGCTACGAAAATTGAAATCCAATAATAACTAACTATTACGGATCCAATGGAACTGGTTTCGTTGAATTCCGAGACTGTGCCTCGGAAGGCTATTTTTAAATTCAATTTAACCGATATATTATTTAAAACTGAACAAATTACCTTTGAATTAAATTTCAACCATTCTACTATCTTCAGTATCACCATTTTAAATTTTATAAACCTTCAAATTATTTTAAACAGGCTTAAAAATCTCAGATTCGACAAATTACCCAATTTAAATTATTAAATTCAATATTTAAACTATACAATTCAATGATTTAATTATCAAGTAATTATTGATATTTTGAATTCAAGTTAAAATTAACTTTTAAATATTTTAAAATCGATTAATTATTCCTAATTAAATTGTTAGAAATTCTGGGTCGTCACATTCCTCCCCCCTTAAAAGAATTTCGTCCTCGAAATTATTTGTTAGGAAGAATAGACCAATACCCGTTCACTTTTCCCCAAAACCCACAATTCAACATCCTACAAACTATCCTTTATTATTGACCAACTATCACCTTAACTAACTTCCCAAAACCTTCTATAGTTTCAAACAATACCATGTTGCTCAATCATCTAAATTTCACTTTAAAACCAAAATTTGAATTATCAAAATTTTCTCAAAATTTTTCTAACTCCTTAAATTCCCAAAAAATTTTGCCAGCATCTCCTTTGCGCGGCTAGCTCGGTACTACTACAAAAGGCCTCTACGGGCTCCCAAATTCCAAAAAGAAAACAAAAGCCAAGTGGCTACATCAAAAACCCAATCCAATATCATACCGAAAGTAAATACATACCTTTTTAAATCGGGCAATTCAATTTTATCCTTTGGAACCAAATCCAATTTCTTTTCCCTTTAATACCTGCATATTCTATTTAACAACAATATCCAATCGTAATCTTTCAAATTATTGTATACATTTTCTTACAGAAGCTTTCACTTTACTTCTATTCAACTTAGTTTCCACCGTGTCATATGAATTCAATTTATTTTCGATTCCTAATATGGAGTTATATCTTTCATTTAAACTGATTCATATTAGTTTCATTTACTAGTTTATTTTAAGTTTCCCATTTGAAATTGTTTTGCCGTTAACCAAAATTTTCCAAAAATTTTCTAACTCCCAAAACTTCCAAAAAATTTTGGCAGAGTCTCCTTTGTACGGAGGAGCTTTTGCAATTTGACAAGAGATATAAATATGTATACATCGACCCACACGGTCGGAAAAAGCAAAAACAGTTCATATTTCCTAATTTTATTGCGTAGGCGTACCTTTTTTAGCATTTTAAGCAAGCAGCTTATTTATATTAACAATTAGCTCAATCCAAATCAACCAAACAGCTTCCCGGTACCTGTACTTGCTCAATTTAAATATGTAAGTGCCATATATAGAAATTCTATTAGCATTACACTTACTTTAATAGCTAACCCAAGAATTACATAAACAACAAGTATTACGAAAGCAATAAGCACCAAACACTTACTAGAAACGATTTATATGGTTTTTAAAGCTAATTTAAACGCTTCCATCCAATTCATATGCTATTTCATTTAATTTCTAATGGTTTACAACGCAATTGTTTACATTCATTTCATTTTTAAGCAAAATAACTCATAGTCATATCAATTGATTCAAAAATCAATTATATTTGCTTCCACTACTTCATAGAATTTAATTAAATCTCGTTTACGTTAAATGACAATCATTTCTACGCAATTAGATAATATCCATGTGAATAAATAATTATTTAGGTTTTATAACCAACTAAAATTGATCCCAACTTAATTTTATTTCATTCAATTCCATTCTAACTTATTCACACCCATTCATTTAGTTCGCCACATTCCATTCTTGTATACTTGTCATTCCCAAATTACTTCAATCCAAGCTTTTATTAATGGGCTTTCATTCTTATTCGAAGCCAAGCTTCCATGCATTTTAAACTTAAGTTAATTACTTTAATTTATTCCAACATCAACTTAAGTGTACTTCTATTTGATTTTCACCTAATCAAGTTCCATTTGATTTAATTACCCCATCCATTCTAAATTTTAAATTTAAATTTACCTTCTCAATTTATCAGAATAATATCCAAGCACAAACACAACTCGTTTATTCTTCAAATTAATATACCAACAAATTTAAGTTTAGTCTGATAATCCAATTCCAATCACAACTTTGGTTCAGTTTTTATTCAACCAAACTTCATCCATTTATTATTTAACTCAATTAACCCATTTTAAATTTTTTTTAATTCAATTACTCAATTCGTTATTGAATTTATTTTATTAATACAAGGCTATTCTCAATTTATTTCTATTCACTTGGGTTATGATTTACAACTCTAACCATCGCATTTATCAATCCAACTCTATTTCATTTTTATTTTACAATATCTCCTCTTATTTAATTCATTAGCAAATCCGAGTCGAATTCAATTTATAAATTCGAGTTCAACTCCTAACTCCATTATTAACTTACAAATCCATTTATTTAACAGGGTTAAATTTCATTAACATACTCTATCACATAATTATTTAGTTAATTAGCTTACTTCCAATTTTTAATTCAACATTGGATTTTTAATTACAAAGAATCACTTCATTAAAATTTCCCGAGTTTCAATTTTATTTTACAATTTCAGTTTGAACTTCCCTTGATTTTCCAAAATTTCATCTCCTTTATTTTAAAATTTTAGAAATGCCTATAAAATCTCATAATAATATTAAAATAGCTTTTATAAAATATTTCTTATAACTCGATGTCTCAACCAGTCATCCTTGTTCTCACAGAAATTCAGTCATACGTTGATCAGGCGTAGGACCGAAAATCTATAAGTACTTGGTAAACCCGTTTTCAACATCCAGTAAAAATATTTGGAAAATAATTTTATTGAAAATATTGAAAACATTTTGAAATAGAGGAAATATCTTTGGTGACAATGCTCTGAAAATCATCACCCCCATCCATGGTCACAGTTACATACCAGGGTTACGTTGCAGTCACAACAAAAGTCCATGTAACTGCAGGCTCTCCGCGGCCTCTCGATTACGCCATGGATCCTACACAACAGATCACAGTTACATCCAGGGTTACGTTGCCGTCGCAGCAAAAGTCCATGTAACTGCAGGCTCTCAGCGGCCTCTGATTTTCGCTGATGAAATGAAACTTCTCCACTCCTACATAAGTCGCAGTCTACCGAGATAAACTCAACCGCAGACTGTTGGCTCTCAGCGGCACACACGACTTTCGCAATGTTACCATAGGTCGCAGTTACATCCTGGGTTACGTTGCAGTCACAACAAAAGTCCATGTAACTGTTGGCTCTCCGCGGCACACACGACTTACGCTATGGTAAACTCATCTCATAATCCTCAGGAACTAGTTTTGTCCGGACTCCTCACAGGATCAACTTTAGAACCCCCTTGGGGCCCAAGGCAGCACCACCCGGTGGCACTCCTGAGAAGTCCATTTCAAGGGAGCGCCTTTTTCCCCAGAGTCATCATCAAAACATTTTATACTATACATATATAGTATCTTCAAATCATACACCTAGCATGATATTATACAAAGTTCCTTTACACAAAATCGATTATCCCAAAATCGATAATTCTCCAAATAGGCTTTCCAAAACTCAATATTGATATTTTTTTTTCAAAAATCAAAAGCCATTTTCAAAATCCTCATAAGATCCTTTATATATATTCAGATATATATATATATATAAATTTTTAAAACTTGGATCCTTACCTTCTTGTATAAAACACCTTTCATACTCCAAACACTCTCAGAAACCATAGAAATATCCAATTTCCATCTTTATTCATTTCATATTTCTTAAAATATTCTTTCAGTTCAAAAGAACCATTTCACATTCCTTATTTACCTTTACATTAATCCCCAATTGGATTAGTACTTCAATCCTTATCTCAGTTGGGTACTTAATCAATAACAGTTTGAACTCCGACCAATTTAGAAAAATAGCTTGAAAAGTTTAAAAAAATAGGTAAGTAGTTGAAAAATAATTATTAGTTTGCAAAATAGCTATAAAATGGTTAACTAATAGAAAAATAGTTGGAAAATAGTTAAATAGTTTCAGAAACTTTAGATAATTGCAAAATAGTTGTAAAATAGAAATTAGCTCGTAACTTAGTTGAAAATTAGTAATTAGTTTATAATACAGTTGTAAAATAGTTAAATAGTTCCAAAAGTAGTGGCAAAAACCAGTATAAAAATAGTTTGGGTTTAAAAAGAAAGTTGTATGGTAAGTAGATAAGAAAATAGATTTAAAACTACTTATATTAAAACAATTTACATTGAAAATGGTCTAGAGTCAAAACTGTTCACTTCCCCAACAATTCAATTTAAATTTCCACTCCATTTAAATTGACCCAATCCCAATTTAATTAACTCCAATTTCCATTGGACTTGATTCATCCCCAATTTAAATTAAATTGATTCTCAATTTCCTTCCAACTTCAAATCAAATTCCATTTGATCTTTAAACTTGTACAACTTTAAGTATAATTTCAATTTTACACCTTCTATTTATAATCAATTACATTCACATTTTACTTTTAACTTAGAATTATATATTTTATTTAGCCAATATATTTTTATTATTCCATAAACATAAATCAAGATTCCAGAGTTTAACCAAATTTCCAAATTTCAATATCACCTTAGGATTCAACTATATCCAAAATTCTTTTGCAAATTCAATTATCCCTTTGAATTTCAAAACCAAACCCAGTTCACAAGCAATTTCAATTTAAAACAATTTGGTAGCAATTGCTCTTCTAGAAACTCGAAAATAAACATCGATAACGCTGCAGTCATCACCGACGTTATTTTCCAGTGACCGAAAGAGTTCGATGCGTTTATCTCTTTTAGAAAAAAAACACTTCCAAATATTTTTAACTCCAAATCTCCCAGATTTCAAATTCATCACCAAATTTATTTATTTATTTATTTATTTATTTATATTTTTTTTTGAAATAATACTATTATTTCTCCAAAACCTTTTGAAATCACTTTCAAATCCAAAGGGATTTTAAATTTTCCCAATCCACCCAATTCATATCTAAACATTACTCTAGAATTTCCGTCTTACTTTCTTTTCAAATATTCTTTGGAATTCTATTCCAAATTATAATCTCATTTATTTATGAAGTTTATTTCAATTTATAAATTACATTTACAATCTATATTTCAAATTCCTTTTTGATTTTAAACCAATTCCACTTAAATTAAAATTCCAAAATTATTCCAATTACTTTGGACTAATATTCATTCAATTGAACTCACTTCAATTTCAATCATTCCAATTCAATCCAATTCAAATCTCCATTTAACTTTTTGAACTTTACATCTTCAATCATATATTCAATTAATTCAAATCGAATTCAATTTGAATGAGTTCAATTCCAACTTCAAATTTAAATCATCTCGAATTATATAATTCGAGCTGTATTCACAAAGATTGGTTTAACCTTTTTAAACCAAATTTAACTTTGTTCATTTAAAGTTTCAAACAATTTTAATTTCTGGGTTCTAATTCTAGAGTTTCATTTCAATTAATTTTATTTTAATTTGGTTGTATTATATTCCTTCTTAACTTAATTCCAATAATTTAACACCCAATCACCTTAATATTTATTTGAAGGAAATATCGTTTTATATATTAAAATATACTTTTATATAAAACCATTTAAAACCTTTATATAAGAAAATAACAAGTACGCGCTCATATATATATATATACACTCAACTTATTATAGAGTTCTACGAACCCTATTTAATGAGTAATCCCCACCAGAGCCAAGGTTCTCGCTTAACCAACCTGGCTCTGATACCAAATGTAACGACCCGAAATTTTCGAAGCCGAAAATTCCATATAGTTATGAAAAAGAAGAAAGAGATAGAAGAAGAAGGAGAAAAGAAACATCAACAACTCACATTCGCAGCGGATAAAATATAATAATAAATAATAGTTTACAAAACTATACTATATTTGTTTATTACATTTAATATACATCAGAGTTTCACATATATATATACAAACACTAGACATATAAATCATGTCCTAGATACACAATAATATACTGCAGCGGAAATACTCCGTACGTACTTGCCATCCAGCTCGCCTCCGGAGCTCCAAACGCACCTACCTGAAAATCTGTAATACTCGGTCTGACCCAAGCATTACACCAAAGTAACACCCGGGTCAGGCTGGAAACCAGCGTGAGTAAATCCAACTAACATGAAATACCAAAGAAATCAACTTATGTAAACCCGGGGTAACATATACCAATTTAACCAATTCACAATTTGCTATAGAGCATACTTATACCATATATAAATTTCTATGTACCAACTTAGATAAAATAATCTAATTTTATTCCACCCTATTGATTTCTCAAATCAATTTATAAAATTCGAAGTGGTTTCTGGTATTTCCCAATACCCGAACCTGGTCTCTTCGAAACTCATGATATTCTAACACAAGATATTCAAATGAAATACACAACATTCCCTATCAGAGATACCCACTCATCCAAAACATCTAATACCATTTACCCAGTCATACACAATGCTTAATCTCATACAAATCAATTCAATTGATTCTACTTGAATTTCAAACTTAAATTACTTAGATTCCTTCATTCAATATTACTTAATTTTAAATCAATTAATTAGTCAGCCCTTCACTATTCATTTTATTTAATCGCCCTGGATTAATTATTTGTCAATTACATTCAAGTAATTATCTTAAATTAACTTCCCGATATTAATTGTACTTAGCCAAAATCAATAAGTAATTTTATTGATTAACTATTTTATTTCCACTAATTCTTAATTACATATATTAATTAACTCTTCTTAAGTCCCTTATTCCTGATTAATTCATCTTAATTAATATATCTTATTAATTAATCTCTTGATTAATTACACAAGTATTCATCTTTTATTAATTACATAAAGCAATCGCTTATCCAACCATCCATTGATTATTCTGGATTTATTAAACTTAATGGATTACCTTAAACTTTAAATTAATTAATTAATTCAACCCTTTAATTACTAAAGTAATCGCCCCAGATCATTAATTGACTGAATTAATTAATTTATCCATTTTAATTGCCCTATTAATTTGATGAATTACAAATTATTAAATCCTTATTAACATTTAAATGGAAACAACTCATTTTTATGGTTTAAGTTTTAAACAACTTAAATCCCAATATTTCGAGTCAAACCACAATTAACTCAAGAATCATCCAATATCACAATCACCAGACCATCAATTCATAATGCATATCAAATTAATGCAATCATTCAACCAAATATTTAAATTTAACCATTTAAAATAGAAATTCAACAGTGTGAGATTTACTCACCTTTGATTTTGCAATCCAAACCCGATCTCAATTTGTTCTCTTCAGATTCAAACCTTGTATAAACAGTTGTACGATCTTATTAATACTCGAAACAAGTTCAATTTCTATTTAATAAATTCCATTTTATCTAATAATTGATTCCAAACTACTTTTCTATTTTATAAACTATGTTCCAGTAACCAAATAATTTTATAAGCTCATTGGATAAGTTTCATTTTCATTTTGTAAATTTAATTTAACTCAATCTTTATTGAATCAAATAATTAAATTTTCTTAAACTAATGTTCCCCCTTCTTCTAAATCCTTACATATATCTTCCAATTCGAAAACTGAAAATAGTTCCTACCAAATTTCAAATTTTAACTCTGCAGTAAACAACATAGTATATTTTCTCCTCTCTTTTTTTTTTCTTCTTACCTATATTTATCTAGGCTCAGAAAAAATTAAAATAAGATAAAACTGCTCACCACTGTCGCGAATCCACAACCAAGCTCGTTGCCTGACCACCAGGGTTCGTCGTCAGTCACCTCACAACACCCTAGTCCCACCATCGCCGCGTCACGCCACACAGTCTCCAGCCACCCTCGCATGCGAACTAAACCCTAGTCACTGATGCGACCCATGCGACGACTCGCGACTTCGAGCCAAGAACGCGACTTCAGTACAAACCCACGGTAACCTCTTCTTCCTTAACTGAGTTGACGTCGCGATTCAATCTCCTACGCGCTCGATCTGAATTGCTCCTCCATTTAATTTGAGGATGAGAGGGTCGAGAGGGAGAGCGGCGACCCTTTTTCTTTTCTTTTTTTTTTTTTTTTTTGGGACTGGAAATCGCGATTTATGGCTAGGGATTGGAGTGCGTGAGTTACAAAGAGGAAGGAAGATTATCGCTTTGATTTGATTTTTTTTTATCTGAAGAAAAGAAGGAAGCCATTATCTCTCGTTCTCAGTATTTTTCCCTTTCGATTTTTCGATTCATTCCGCTGAAAGCAAAACGGGGAAGATATTTCTAAAAGTGGCTTTGGGTGCAATTTACAGAAGAAAACAATCAATTTTAAATTAAATCGATTAAAATAGTTCTACGCGTTTCGTGCTGCCAGGGTCAAATGACAACTCCGATGGCTACGAAAATTGAAATCCAATAATAACTAACTATTACGGATCCAATGGAACTGGTTTCGTTGAATTCCGAGACTGTGCCTCGGAAGGCTATTTTTAAATTCAATTTAACCGATATATTATTTAAAACTGAACAAATTACCTTTGAATTAAATTTCAACCATTCTACTATCTTCAGTATCACCATTTTAAATTTTATAAACCTTCAAATTATTTTAAACAGGCTTAAAAATCTCAGATTCAACAAATTACCCAATTTAAATTATTAAATTCAATATTTAAACTATACAATTCAATGATTTAATTATCAAGTAATTATTGATATTTTGAATTCAAGTTAAAATTAACTTTTAAATATTTTAAAATCGATTAATTATTCCTAATTAAATTGTTAGAAATTCCGGGTCGTCACACTTGGTGTCCATCAAACGGAGGTCGGCGAAGGTTCGGGTATTATGCATCATAGCGAGAATACTGAAGTCCCTGTTTCGACTTCGTCCGCAGCTGTTGCTGCGGTTGATCCACAAGCCATTCCAGCCTACAATCCGGACCAACCGGAACTGTCTTCGGGCAAGACTCTCGTCCCCGAGCTTGTTCAAGCTCCAAGGCAAGGTAAAGTAGGTATTTTGATTACTCTTCTTACGTCTTAAAACATTGATTTTCGAGGGAACTTCTTGGTCTGATAGCTCTAATTTTTGTTGTTTAGTGACCGAGAGTGTCGCACCCGTGCTCCCTGTTTCTTCAGCTTTATATCCTACGCGTGGAGTTATTGTCACCGAGGCAATTTCAACTGCCGCCATGGTTGGTGATATGGGAGAGGGAGGCTCAATGTCATTCGATGTTCAAATGTTTGAAGAGCTATTTGGTCACCCTCTTGACCCCATTCCTGATCTTCCTTTTGCGATGAGTGGAGCTGCTCCAGTTTCTAGCTCGATTGTGATGACCACTAGCGTATCTAGCGCGGCCCAACTGTCTCGAGAGGAAGAGATTTTAGCCGAGATGGCTACGACAGTGACGGTTGGTCCCGGTTGTGACGCTGCTCCCTCAAGCTTATCTTCTCTAATGATGATTTCTCCTGGTGGCACGGTAACCGTCTCGAGTGTTGCTGAACAAGTACATGTTACCGCTCCCATGCCCTCGGCTCACCCCCACAGAAGGATCTCTATCCCTTCCAGTTCTGAGGAAGACGTCGATATTATGCCAGACCCGGAGGATGTTCCAAGAAAGGCAAAAAGTCTCGCAGGAAGCCAAGCAGTGGGTCTAGCGGCTCGACTCTGAGGAAGAAGCACCGGAGGAAGAAAGAATGAGCCCTTCGCTTCGTCATGTGATTACGGATAACAATTCTTTTATCTTTTCTCTTGTTCTTTTTGGGCCGTGTATATGTGTGGATTCGACCTCTACTTAATCGAAACATCTTTACTTGCCCTGTAATCAAACCTGTTTTTGTTGGCTGATGAAATGGGAAATTATTCTTTTCTTTTACCTAAATGCCTTGCAGCATTTGTCTTCTATCCGCTTAATATTTTAAATATAGCTTCGTGTCGTGATTTAATGAATGAGTTGGACTCTGATTACATTATCGCTTAGGCCAGTGATTAACACTCAGCTTTTTGCCCCTTAGTTGCGGGGAATAATATTCATATTCTGGCGGCTGATTGCGTTTATTGCAAGTCTTGGGCATATGCCCCCTTTCTGGGGACTTATGACAATTTGAGATCGATAATCTGTCCTGCATTCCAGGAATCTGAGAGTTATCGATGTTTGGAACACGGTTCGCGCTCTGGGAACTTGGAATTGATATTCATACTCCACTTCACGCTATGGGAATTGGGAGTTGATGTTGACATCTCGGCCCGTATTTCAGGGACTTCGAATTGTTGTTCGTGCTTTGATTCGCGCTCTGGGAATCTGGACTAGATGTTTATACTCCAATTCGCACTCTGGGAAGTTGGAGTCCATTCGCATTCCGGGAACGAATTATGGAATGTTTATACTCCAATTTACGCTGTGGGAAGTTGGAGTTAGCCGATAGGTGGTCAGTCACACCTATTTGGGCTTTTTAGGAATTCGTTCACACTCTGGGAACGACGGATTTGATGTTTATACTCCAATTTATGCTGTGGGAAGTTGGAGTTAGCCGATAGGTGGTCAGTCACACCTATTTGGGCTTTTTAGGAATTCGTTCACACTCTGGGAACGACGGATTTGATGTTTATACTCCAATTCACACTCTGGGAAGTTGGAGTCCGTTCGCACTCCGGGAACGAATTATGGAATGTTTATACTCCAATTTATGCTGTGGGAAGTTGGAGTTAGCCGATAGGTGGTCAGTCACACCTATTTGGGCTTTTTAGGAATTCGTTCACACTCTGAGAACGACGGATTTGATGTTTATACTCCAATTCACACTCTGGGAAGTTGGAGTCCGTTCGCACTCCGGAAACGAATTATGGAATGTTTATACTCCAATTTATGCTGTGGGAAGTTGGAGTTAGAAAAAGGATTGTCGTGTATCAATCCCTGTGAATGCTGGTATTGTGTTTTGTCCCCGAGCTCGGGTTTCATTTAGTGAGCGACTGGTCGTATCACAGTTACTCCCTATTTGAATAAATCCCACCATGCGATGGAATTTAGCTCTTCATGCAACGTGATATTATGTGTTATTTTCAGTGAATCGCAACTTTTGGCTCGAAGAGATGGCATTTTATTGCTGAAACGAAAGAAACATGGCAAAATCAGTTGCCTTATTACAAGTTCAAATTTCAAAATGCAAAAACAAAATGCTAAGGAAGAAATTGATAAAAGATAGATAAATAAAGCCTGTCAGATGTAGTAGCGACGGAGGCTTCCGCTATTCCAGGCTCTTGGTAAAGTGAGACCATCAACGGTTGATAACTTGAATGTGCCATCTCTGAGCTTTTGTGAAATCATATACGGCCCTTCCCAATTTGGGTTTATGTGCGAAGGGACCGGGTAAACTCTCTTGAGTACCAGGTCGCCGGGTTCAAAAGTTCGTGGGCGGACCTTGGCGTTGTATATTCGAGCGACTCGTCCTCGATATGCAGCTGCCCTCACATCGGCTTCTTCACGCTTCTCATGAAGCAGATCTAGGGATTCAGCAAGTAATATAGCGTTCGTTTTCGGGTTGTAGTATGTCACACGGTGAGAGTGAACTTCCATTTCGACTGGAATAACTGCTTCAGAGCCATAGGATAGAGAAAAAGGGGTGTGTCCGGTCGCAGTTTTGTGAGTCGTTCTGTACGCCCACAGAGCCATTGGTAGTTCATCAACCCACTTGCCCCCGGCTTTCTCCAGTCTTTTCTTCAATATAGACTTGATAACCTTATTGACGGCCTCGACTTGACCATTCGCTTGTGGGTGCGCTACTGCTGAGAATCTCTTATGGATGTGAAATCGCTGACAGAAGTCCCTTCTTTGTTGTAATTGTTGCAAGAGGCTCAGCCTCAGCCCATTTGGTGAAGTAATCAACCGCAACTATGGCGTACTTTGCACCCCCTTTAGCTAAAGGCAATGCACCGATTATATCCATCCCCCACATTGCAAATGGCCACGGACTGACCATTTGGGTTATTTCAGAAGGCGGGGCTCTAGGGATCCGAGCGTGTCTCTGGCATTTATCACATCTTTTGGCATAATCCATAGCATCGCGGTTAACGGTAGGCCAATAATATCCGTATCGAAGTATTTTCTTGGCAAGTGCTTGCCCCCCAGTGTGATCGCCACATTCTCCTTCGTGCACCTCACGCAACACTCGTTTGATTTCGTCATGTGCGATACACCGGAGAAGAGGAACAGAGTATCCCCTCCGATACATAACTCCGTTTTGAATGACAAATCATGAAACCTTTCGAAGAATCTGTCTTCTTTTACTTCGTCGTTCCGGCAGTGTGCCATGCTCAATGTAGTCTCGGTAGGGGGTCATCCATGATTCCCTCTCGGAGGTAGCTTCAAATATGAGTTCATTCTCCGTTCGATCAATGCTTGGAGAGGATAAAGTCTCGACGGGAACGAGTCCCAAGTGTTGAGTTTCGCCTGTGCTTGCCAACTTTGCCAACGAATCGGCTTTCTGATTGCGCTCTCGTGGTATGTAGAAAATGGTATAATAATCAAACTGACCCAGTATTTCTCGGACCTGGGCTAGATAAGCGGCTAGTCTTCGATCCTTGGCCTGATATTCACCCCGAACTTGGCATACCACCAACTGGGAATCGCAGTACATCTCCACAGCGATAATTCTCAGGTCACGGGCCAACTTCAACCCGGTGAGCAAGGCTTCGTATTCAGCTTCGTTGTTCGTTGCCCGGAAATCAAACTTTAAGGCGTAGCAGATGGATCGGCCTTCGGGAGTCTCAAGCACTATCCCTGCGCCCGAGCACCGATCGTTGGATGCACCATCAGTGTATAGCTTCCATATATATTCGGGGGAGTTACTAGTTTCAGGTAAGTCTTCAGGAACAGTGAATTCGGCAATGAAATCTGCTAGGACTTGACCGCGTATGGCTCTCCTCGGAACATATGTGATGTCGAATTGACTCAGTTCAATGTTCCACTTTAGTAACCTGCCAGACGTCTCAGGTCGTGCGAGGACCTGTCGTAACGGTTGGTCGGTGTACACAATGATAGGGTGAGCCTGAAAATATGGACGGAGCTTCCTCGAGGCGATGACTAGGCAGTATGCCAATTTTTCTAGCCTTGGATAATTTCTCTCGGCCCCGGTTAATCGTTTACTGACATAATAGACTGGTTTCTGTGTTCGGTCTTCCTCTCGAACTAATGCAGCGCTAATAGCGTTTTCAGATACAGCCAGATAAAGGTATAATTGTTCGTGATCAACAGGTTTTGAAAGAATCGGTGGTGTGGAAAGATGCTGAACTAGCGATTGAAACGCGCCCTCACATTCCGTAGTCCATTCGAAGTTTCTTTTCCCCTTTCGGATCAGATCGAAGAAGGGTATGCATTTATCCGTTGATTTCGAGATGAACCTGCTCAGCGCTGCAACCTTCCCATTGAGACTCTGAACCTGTTTTATGGTCCTTGGGGTTTGAAGATTCCTGATCGCCCAGATCTTCTCGGGGTTGGCCTCTATTCCCCGGGCGTTGACGATAAACCCAAGGAACTTTCCGGAAGCGACCCCGAAATGACATTTTAGCGGATTGAGCTTCATCCCATATTTCCGGAGGACATTGAACATTGACTCTAAGTCTTTGACATGATCAGTGGAGTATCGTGATTTTACCAACATGTCATCCACATAGACCTCCATGGTTTTCCCGATCTGGTTGGCAAACATTCGGTTGACTAAGCGTTGGTAAGTTGCTCCGGCATTCTTTAAACCAAAAGGCATGACCTTGCAGCAGTATAGTCCCAGGTCAGTTACGAAGCTTGTATGTTCTTGATCGGGCACATGCATGGGTATCTGATTGTACCCAGAGTAAGCGTCCATGAAAGATAATAATTCATGTCCGGCCGTCGAATCCACAAGTTGATCGATTCGAGGAAGTGGAAAACTGTCTTTCGGACAAGCCTTATTTAAGTCAGAGTAGTCGATGCACGTTCTCCATTTTCCATTTGGTTTGCGGACAAGTACAGGATTGGATACCCACTCCGGGTACAAAGCATCTCGGATAAACCCATTCGTCTTCAACTTATCGACTTCTTCTTTGAGGGCGGCAGATCTCTCTGGATCCATACCGCGTCTCTTTTGCTTGACCGGGATGTACCGCGGGTCAATATTTAAAGTATGGCTCGCGATGTCCGACGAGATTCCACACATATCGGAGTGCGTCCAGGCGAATACGTCTAGATTCGCTTGGAGAAATTCGACCAATTCCTGTTGTGCTTGCAGGTTTAGCTGAGACCCAATTTTCAATATTTTCAAATCATTACTGTCATCAATTGGAACATCGATCGTCAGCTCGGCTGGGGAAGCTTGACTTTCTTTGGATTCATCATTATCTTCAGTGTCTCGAGGGTCAAGATCCTTCTGGAATTGGTTGTGGTGCCCGGGCAGAGGCCCAGGCGCTAATTGTCAGTCATCGGCAAAGCGGACGCAGAGAGATTCCTCTACGCCCTTTCCTTTCTCCCTCCTCTGTGCTTCTCGTAGTTCAGCAACATAACAGGCTCTCCCGGCAGCCTGGTCCCCTTGAATGACCCCAACCCCGTGGTCAGTAGGGAACTTTAGAGTCAAACACCACGGGGCAATTGCTGCCCTAAATTCGGCAAGGGCTGGTCGGCCCAAAAAGGCATTATAGGGTGAATGGATATCCAGGACAACAAATTGTAACATTCGGACTCTGCGGCGTTCTCCGTTTCCTAATTCTACTGGCAATTCTACCATCCCGGTGGGTATATTAGCACTTCCATCGAAGCCGTGGATCCTATATTGACAAGGCCTTAGATCTTTAGCTTCCATCTTCATTTGATCATATGCCCTTTTAAACAAGATGTTTACTGAGCTTCCACTGTCTACCAGGATCCTCTTCATCCAAGCAGGACCAACCTGGGAGGATATGACTAGTGGGTCTATAGTCGGGGCTTCGACTTTATCAGCATCTCGATTTCTAAAAACGATATCATCCGCCATCGTCCTCTGTTGCTTAGCCGGAGCCCCTTCATCAAGTGTACTGCAGCTTTCAAAACTCACGTGCCTGATCGAATTGGCGTATGATTCCATTTCCTTCCAACTTCGATTTGCTGGATGAGGGCCACCACTGACTGTATTTATGACCAACCTTCCGCTTGTACGAGCGGGCTCCTCCTGTCTTTCTTGGTTCTGTGCACGATTTTGGTTTGACGGGCCCACACCACCGGCTTGCGGTGCCCGCACAAATTGATCCAACTTCCTTTCTCTGATCAGCTTTTCAATAAAGTCTTGCAAATGCCTGCAGTCATTGGTGTTGTGCCCATAGCTTTCGTGAAATCTACAAAACTTCCCCATTTGAATCTGTTTCTCCGATGATGGCTTCGGAGTCGGCTTCTTATACTGCATCGTATTACAGGTTTGTAGATATATGTTTTGCAGTGTCGTATTCAGCGGTGTATAGCTTTCAAACATTTGCGCCCTACGTCGCGGGCCACGATTCTGATCCTGCTTCTTACTCCTATTATCGCCGTTCCTTGGCTGGGTTTGCTTGTTCTGAATATTCAGCTGCACTCTTCCTGAGCCTTCCCCTGACTGTTTAACCGCCATATTGCTTTAAACCCCTTCATTGCTAGGCCTCGCATCGTCCTGCTTCCTAGATTGTTTCGCATCCTCACGCCTCAAAAATTGGGCGGCTTTGGAATAGAAACGATCCAACGACGCGGGAGGTTTTCCAGCTAGCCAGTTTCCAAAATCAGAGTCGGGGTCAATCCCCTTAGTCAGAGCCATCAAGATTGAATTATCATTGGGGTTAGTGATTTCTGTGCAGGCGGCGTTGAATCTTTCCAGGTATCGCCTGAGTGTCTCCCCGGGGGCTTGAGTGACACTAGATAAAGTATTTATGTCTTTAGGCCTGGCGATGTGCATACGGAATTGTTCAATAAATTTGGTAGCCAATTGGTCAAACGAGGAGATAGACCGTGGTGGTAAACGTGTAAACCACATTGTCGCAATTCCCCCTAAGGAAATAGGAAAGCTACGGCACTTTACTGCATCATCAGCTCTGGCAGCAGTCATTGACCATTCGTATTTCAGAATATGCTGGCTAGGGTCGGAGTTTCCTTCATACATGGGCAAAGCTGGCATCCTGAATCGCCGGGGAGGCTCAGCATATAATATGTCATTAGTGAACGGGGTGTGACTTCGAGAGATCCCCCAATCGTCATTTGTTAAGCCTTGACTTTCGCGAACCATTTGGCGGACCATAGCTGAGAGATCAGGCGTTGCCATATTCGAAGGGTGTCGAGCCAAAGTGTGGTCGGGTTCCACAGTGCGAGGTGGGATCGGGCGCTGTCGACGATCCGAATCTTGCCTCCTTGCTCGATGTCTTCTGGGACATTCGGTTCGGGGACACGTTCCTGTTGGCGGTAGTTTGGACTGGAGTGATTTCGGGTGTCAACTCCTGTGTCAACTGCGGTGGCTTGGTTATCCGCAGTGTGCTGTGGAACAGTGCCTCCTCGAGGGGAAAGTCCCGTATGAAAACTGGCAGAGGGGCCAACCCTTATTTGTCCAACAGTTAACGTTTGCCGGAGACCAGAAGCATGCGCATGACTTCCGTCTAACCTGGGGCGCGTAGATCTGCTGTCATAGTCGGATGAGGCAGAGCTTTCCGTGGAAGGATGCGAAGCGTGGTCCCTCTTGAATCTTCTTTGCCCCTGACGGTTTAGTTGGTTAGTCAATTCAGCATTGACACGTAACTGCTCAGTTAGCTGTTGTCGGCTTTGAGTTAATTCCTGGAGTAACGTTTGGAACTCCTGTCTTGTAACCGGACCTGACTGATCCGTTTGTCCAGCGGCATCCTGATTGGCTGACTGTAGCTGTGCGGGATTTTGCCTATCACGGCCTTCTTGATTACCAACGTTGGAAGTGGTTCTTGTACTAACCATCCTGAAGGTTGGATTCCTGTCCTAGATTTTTAGCAAATCTGAAAAGAATGGAAGGAATCTGAATTTGAGGTCTGGATCCCCCTCTTAGATTTATGCAATCCGGTATTGAAGATAGATCCACGGAGCAGGAGAAAGAGCTGGTTTTTTTTTCCTTCTCAGTGAAAGCACCAAAATGTTTGCACCAAAATTAGGCAACACCCTTTAGGAGTTTTTGAAGAGGTAATAAATGAAAAACTTGAAGTGAAAATAAGGACTATCTAACAAAAACTCCAAGTCACAGAAAAGTAAATTGCACAGAAGGCAAGGATTTAGAGTGGTTCGGCTATGCGCCTACGTCCACTATGAAGTTTTATCACTTTATTCCTTAATACTTGAAGATTACAAGTGTTTTTAAGCAAATTACAGCAGTAGATGGACTTAAATTCGAAATTAGCAGCCAAGGAGGTGGTATGGAGTGATTCTGGCAGCGTTTAGGCTTATTCTTCTTCTCTAAATTCTCCGACCCCTTTTCTGAATGACCAGGGGCTCTATTTATAGGTGTGGAAGGCCAAAATCCCGCCTAAAACTCAGGGAGGTTGCCTGGCACGTGAGGGGGGCCCATAAGCCCGCGTTCTCGGAGTCCGTGCCCAGTTTGGGATCGATTCGAAGTGAACTTCGAATCGATCAAAAATGCATCCAATCGAGGCGAAATTTGGTGTGGACATTCTTCAACATGTATGCAAGCTTCTGTGAAAATCTCATGGCATTTGAATCATGGGATTGAGAGATATGATCGATTTAAGATTGCGTCTTCGTGTACCCTGTTTGCTTCGACTCCACTTATTGATTCATTCGAATCCATATGGTTCGAATCCATATGGTTCGAATCCATATGGTTCGAATCCACAGGTTCGAATCCATACGGTTCGAATCCATGGGTTCGAATCCATATGGTTCGAATCCATGCTTTTGTATGCGAAGGCAGTGATGTGGTGTACTGTGTGGATGGATTCGAAGCCGATGGATGCGAGGCCGATGGAGTCGAAGTTGATGGGTTCGAAGTATGTACTGGCTGATGGATTCGAGGTTAGGTGAAGTCGTCGATTCGAAGCGTATTCACCTCCGATGGATTCGAAGGGAGTCACGCCCCTGATGGATTCGAAGTAGGGAGTGCTTTAGATGGATTCGAAGTGAAGGCTTGCTTGATGGACTCGAAGCAAATGAACTTCTCATGGGTTCGAGGCGACATGCATCTTGATGGATTCGAAGGAAGGTCAGGGGATGGTTTCGAATTACGTGGGTTCGAACTGGACGAACTCGAATCAACGTGGAGGTGATGGGTTCGAACCAAGCAACATTCCTCTCTTTCAATCTTGAAGCCATCATAACTTGAGCATACGACCTCGGATTGACTTGAAACTTGAAATGTTGGTTCCTATGACTTTGCTCATCATGTCTTGTCGATTTTGGCCCAATCTGGGCTCGGACAATATTCATCATTATCCATAGCGAAGGGGAGTGCGATCAATCTCTGAGGTGAACTGTCTTCTGTTTTTGACCAGTCTTTTGATATCACGGCTTTGCCAAAAAGCGGGATAACATCAATAACCGGATTTAAATTTATAAATCTTCTCGATTTCCGTCACATTTCTTTCATTCCGATCTCCTTAACCATTTCAGTTTAAAAATAGTATCAACTATTTTTTCATCCTGTTTCCATATTTCAAATATAAATTCTTCCTGTAAATTTATATTTCTAAATTATCATCCGATATCACTTTCCTTCATTTATAACTACGTTTATAAATTTTCTATAACTCCTTTGAGTTTCACTAAAATAATCTCATTTATAAAATTCCAGTTTTATAAATTTAATTTCTTATAAATCATTTTACTTTAACCAATCTTTTTTCAATACCGATTTCAACATCTTTCTATATTTTCCGAATATCACTTTAAAAATTCAGTCTTTTAAAAAATTCTTTATATAATTTATTCTAAATTCTCTATTTAAAATATTTTCCTGCATTGTTTAATCCAATCAAAAATCCATTATTGTTTATTTAAATCATCCTCTTTTAAATAATCCAAAGCTTCGATATATATATTTTATATTAAAATCTCCTCTTAATTCCTTAAATTTTTTAAATAATATTCATTGCATTTAATATACTCAAAATTAATTTCCATGCCATTATAACTTTTAAAAATTTACAACACGAAATAATCAAGCATTTTATATACGAAAAATAATAACATATTTGAGGAATCCAGTTGGATCCCTCCAACCTATTTTCCCTGCATCCACAGATGTTAGACAACAATAAAAAATACCAATCCCACTTCGAGGGGGAAATCGCGGTATATAGGGTCATACGCTATTATGCGGAGAACATGGGGTCTCATCCGCTATAATGTGAGGGAGTATCACTCCAATTATATACTAATATATAAAATATATCATTCAACTAGATAATTATAAATTTATCAATCAATTAACATCCAACAAATTTTAAATTTAAACAACTAAATTTAAATAGAGTAATCCAAATGAGTGAGAAATTCTCACCTTGATTTTTGAGTTTGATAATCGTTCTAATTTAAATCACTTGCCTAGAATCTGCAGCTTCAAATTTCTTACTCGATCAAACGACAGCTCGCTCGACTACATCTGCCCACCACCGCACTCGAGCATCAGCGCAACGCCCCTAGCATCACGACTTTATCCCAAAATCACGTCGCCTCTTCCCCATCCAACCCGTCGACTACCTCGAAGCTGCCACGGATTCGAACCTCGCAACACCATCACTTGCCGTGAAACCCCCTAGAACTGCAGACGAGACCCTCCGCGCAACAGTAGTCGCTCGCGCTTCACTCCAGCACTCCATCGCGATACAGCATGACCTAACCCTTGAGCGCCACGATTCTAGTCGTTTGCCTCCAATCGACTCGACACTGAAGAACTCGAGAGCGAGCAACCCCTTCCTCGAGCGCACCACACGCGCGCGATCCTCCAGCCGAGTCGCGATCGACTCGATCGCGAGATTTATATTTTTTTCTTTTTTTATATATTAGAACGAAGACGATTTATTTCGTTCATTTCAAACTAAAAGGAGGAGGGTGGAGGTAAGTTCGCGATTGTAAATAGTGGCCATTTCTTTTTTTCGGCTATTGTTTTTTTTTGAATTGAGGAAAAGAGAAGAAAGTCGCATGATATAAAGGAGAAGAGGGTGAAAACATAATGTTGAAAAGAAGGTAGCGTGTTTGGTTAGGTAAAGGTCACAGTGAAGAGATAGAATGGCAGCTGAAAAGGGGGATTAACAAGTTTATATATTAATTTAACTTCAAAATATCTCGACAACTAAAATCTCGAACTCCTATCAAGGCATGCCGCTAGGCGTTTATAATGCTATACTACTATTTCGAATGCAATGGAAAAGATTTCGAATCTTAATTCGATCGTATGTAGAAGATAGCTTTTGGACCCAATTATTTATATTGAATTTTCGATATAAATTTCAACGCGCTTATATTCCATCCGATCAAACGATAACTCCAAACGCTACGAAATTTAGAGTCCGATAATAATATAATATTACAGATCTAATGGAACTGGTTTCGTCGAGTTCCGAGGCTGTGTCTCGGAAGGCTATTTTTTAAATGTCAATTTAAACGATATATTTTTAAAACTGAACAAATGACTTTTAAATTCAATTTGAAAAACTTTTATTATTTTTGTTATTATCAATATAAATTTTACAAGCCTTTAAATTATTTTTATCGAGCTTAAAACTCAAGATACAAAAATTTAACCAATAAACTTCAATAATTAAATTATCCTATAAATTGCTATATTTAAATTCTGAATTTATTTATAAATAAAACCAATTCTTCATGTTCAAAATCAATATATAATTCAAATTAAATATTTAAAACCGTTTAAATATTCTAATATCGTCAAAAAATCCGAGTTGTCACATAAATTCTTACGCTGGTTTTACCAGACTACCTGGGTGTGGTTTTTCCTATATGCTTGGGTCAAACCGAGCATATTTCCTGGTTTAACTGGAAGGAGCGGAACTTCAGGAGAGAAGATGGAGGTCTAGAGTCTTATTCACGTAGATGACTATATTCCGTTGCATTTAGTTGTGTATATTAGTAATTGTAAGGACAGGTTGTTATAACTGTCCGTACTGAATAGGTCGTATACTCTGATTTATGTCTATATATGTTTAAGTCATAGTTTTTGTTTTATGTAAAGACTTGTTCTATATTATAGATTATTCATCTCCATTGTGAGGTTATGTGTTGTTCTATTTTCTTTCCATTTTCTTTCGATCTTCTTTCTATTTTCTTTTCTTACTATCTGCCTTTTTGTTCAATTTGGACTGGACAAGTGTCGTAAAGTGTCATTTCAAACTGTATGGAAAAGTGGGTCGTGACATCGTGGTATCAGAGCCTAGGATGAGCGAATACCTAGGCTTTTGTGGGGTTACTCATTAGAGATAGGGTCAGTAGTACCCTAGAATGAGTCTGGGTGTGTGTATATACGAGAATGTGTATTTGTTAGTGACATAAAATGTTTTATATTATGTTAGTTGATCAGTTGAGTGGCTTATAGATTCTAGTCAATACGAGTAGCTAACGTTATTGATAGGGGTCTCTAAACACTTGAACAAGGCCAATGGACACGAAATCGTTTTAAGTGGGTAAATGAAGTAATTTTACCTGACAAATATTTTATATACTAGAATCATGATTTTCAAAATATATGGTGTTTTGAGGTATTGTTTGATACGCGATGATAATATTTTATCATCTAGGAATTGAGTAGTCATAGTCGTTAGCTTTGAGTATCCTTTATTTCCGGTCCTTTGACTTGAGTATTTCCTTAGTGATTTGAGTCTTGTAAGGTAGGAACTTTGGAAAATTTGGATATTTATTAAATTTTATTTACTAAAGGAAATTGGAATATTTTAATATAAATATTTTAAGAAGATTTTTCATAGATAAAAGCTAATTTATAATAATTGATTTATAAAAGAGACGTTCAAGAATTAAAAACTTCGATCATTTCGGAAAATTTGTTTAAAACAAATTTTTGAGGAAAATGATATTGGTATTACGTAAAGTTTTTGAATGGTAGCAATTTAAAAAGGAAAAGTTATTTGAAGTGTGCACCTATGTATGTACTCTTTAGCATATATGAATTCCTAAAACCTTAGGATCTCTTTCTTGGTTTTGTTAATTGATTGTAGAGAACTGTAGTATCCTTCAAGGATGGGTACTTTCAAAGGCTGGGAGGAATGGCGATCCTGACTTAGTTAAAAGGATTCTGAAGGATCTTAACGAGCCATTTATTTATAAGGAGGAAATATAGCCTATCGGGCAGCCATCGCATCAAGAAGATGAGCTTGAGGAAGAAGCAAAAGTGGAATTTGAGGAAGAATTCGAGGACGAAGAAGAATTTGACGATGAGGTGGAATTTGATGATGAAGAAGAATTTAAAGCAGAAGAAGAGCCCGAATAGGAAAATGATGAAGCTATCATCTGAGAAATGGGCTAGGTTGAAAATGAGCCACTTGCAGATGGGGATAACCGCATGGGTTCCAGATAACGATGTTGAATCTATGGAGTTGAAAGGAACCAAAGTGGAGGTTTCAGATGGAGAGAGTCCTCAATGAGTGATGGTTTGGGTTGAGTGGTCTCTTGGTAGTGTATACCCTATTAGTTTGTATTAGTAATCTATAGACGTCATGTTTGTTGGATTGTAGTCCAGTAAAGTATCTTAGTAGATATTTGGTATGACTATGTATATGTGTGTGTGTGTATGATGACGGTAACTGTGAAAGTATTCTAGCCGATACTAGGTGTAACTGATATTTAGGAATATATACGTATATATATATATATATATATATATACTGACTTGTGTGATAGAGATATTTATTAATTCGTTAATAAATTAAAATTCGGATAGTTTTATTACTAGCCTGGTTATGGAAATTTTGGGGGCGAAATTCTTTTAAGGGGGAAGGAATGTGACGATCCGTAATTTTTGTCGTCTTGAGTTTTGAATATTAATTTTGAATATTCAATAATATGGTATTTTAATCAAATAAAAAATCCCCATTAAATAACAATTGGTAATATACAGTTCTTCAAGCCAAGATAATATTTTGAATTTCCATATTTTTATTTTGAAAATAGGAAATTAATTTAAAATGGAATTTCTTATACATATATATATATATATATATATATATATTCTGGACAACAAAATTCATATATAATTTGGAAACAAATTCATAGTAAATAAATACAGATGAAAAAGCAAAAAATATATTTTAAATAGAAATGATTTTGGGCTTATGAACAATATAGTGTATTTTAAATAGAAGATTTTAAAATTGGATTTTTCTTATAGATATACGTATATACATATTAGTTAAGGAGAATGTGTGTGTGTGTATATATATAAATATTAGTTCAAAAAGGAAAATTAGAGTACTTACAAACAAATAAATAGTGTATGCTAAAAACAATATAAATAGTATGTTAAAAGAAATAAATATATAAAAAGAGATTTATATATACGAAAACAAATAAATATAGAAATGAGAAAATCTATAAAATCATTTCAAAAAGAAAATCATTCACAAAGCAATGTCTTGACAAAAATGTTAATTTATACACTTAAAATAAAATAGCAAAATTATCATTTGCCTTGAGCTATATATTTTAATAGAAGTATATATATAAATATGAAGACTTGAAGTTTATTTTTAAACCACTTTATGTTTCTTATTTTTTAAAACATATGTAGGTAGCTTGCTGTACAAAACAGAAGGAAAATTTAGCAAAGTAAAATACAAAGTAAGTAATATAAATAAAAAGATAATAATAAGAAACATAAATGCATATACTTATACATGTTTGGGTTAAAAGGGGAAAGGTTAAAAACATTTTCTTCACTTCTTTTCAACCTCAAACCAAAAATCAATTCAAAATTACCTTAAGTTTTCATCCGTCACTGCACAAACATTGTACAGTAGCCACAATATTCCTTAAGCCAAAAATTTACACATAGACATCATCACCTCATTCTTGCATAAGCATGTATATATATAAGGTATGGTTTGGGTGTAAAGTAAAAAGCCTATAACAAAAGAAAAAAAAAATACACGCTCTGCAATCAAAAGAAGAAAGAGCATTCTCTTCAGAATCCAAGGCAAGGAAGGGTGATTCAAGATTTGCAAACCATAAACTAAGGATCACTCAGAAGATTTCAAAGATCAAAGCAATGTGGAAGGTGAGGATTTAAATTTTGAATTCTCGAAAATGCTTTTTTCATCACTCTGTCATGTTAGTAGAGTTAAAAGGTTATAGATGCTCTGGTTTAAAAATCTCTACCTCTCATTTTGATTTGAATTTACCAATGATCTAAACTAACGAATTGTTGGTATCGGGTATAGAACACATTAAAAAATAGTTTATATCTTGCTAGTTTTATATATTGTATGAAATTTCCAAATGACAGTAAGCAATCCGGTTTTTGATAATTTCCAACTTGTTCAAAACATTTAAGTAGGATTGTAATCATGATTGTATTACTAAAACATGAAATTTAGTGGCGAAATCATGATTTTTAAGGTGTTAGATTGGGAGAATTTCTAGTTTGATAGTTTTTCATATTAAAATTAAGTTTGGGTTTGTAGATGAATGAGGCGGCGGTTCGTCGGATTCAAGTTGGCCGTGGAGGTGGGAGCAAGGGTTTGACTGTGGAGATTTTGTTCTAAGGTGGTGGTTTGGGTATACGAGTTGGATTTTGGGTTTGGGAGGCTTAGGTGTAGGCTCTGGAATGCGACTGGATTCGAAGAGGAAGAGAGGACCGGAGTCTTAAAAACTTGGCGTGGAGGAGGCGACGTGGATGGGCTTCCTAATGGTTGTGGCGGTAGGTGATGTAGTGGCGTAGAATGGAAGCAGTTCGACATTTTGTGGAAGCTAGTTTTTTTAATTTGGATTGAGAGTTCGATCGTGGTTCGACAATGTTGGAGCTTCGGTGAAGGTGTAAAATCGACAATAGGTGAGAAGGGGGACTCGGTGGTATGCTTGTCTGCGTAGACGGCGGTGTGGTGGGGCTGTGCATGTGAACGTGCATGCGTGTATGTAAGGATGGCCATGCAGGTTGCAGACTTGGGAAAGGAGCTTCGGGCCCGGGTTCAGGGGAGGGTGGGTGATGGTGTGGTCAACTCATGCACATGTGGGTGATCGGAGAGGCAGCCTATTTGGTTGAAGGAATGAAGCATTCTGGTTTGGGTCTTCGTGTTTGACCAGAAGGATTTGGGAAAGTCAGAGAGAAAGGGAGGCGAAGAGAAGGGTAGTGGGGCTTTTCTTTTCTTCTCGTATATGAATTGGGCTTCGACCCAAACAAAATTGTGAAGAGGTTTTAAAATTAAAATGTTTTAAATGTATGTAATTGTGTGAATTTTAAAATGATATAGTCGATGCATACGAAACCCGTTCGAACGCAAAACTGAGCGCGATGAGTTCGTATCGACGAACGCTACGTCATCGTACGACTTGTTGCAGAATTTGAACCAGTTGAATTTTACGGTATTTTGAAATGGGCAGATTCTAAATACCGATTTATAAACAAATAGCGACGTTAAATTTATACAACTCGTCTGATGAAGTAATTTTTTCAGATAAAAATAGCGATGAGTTAATTTAAATTAATTGCAATATTGTGACATTTGTTTAGCGGAATAAAACACTGTTCCGCTAATTGTATCAGAATAGACCCTGTTGGCAGAATAAATCATTGTTCTGCCATTATTACTGAATATATCTGTTTTGTGGACATTTACTAGCAGAAATAAAACCCTTTTCTGCTATTATATTCATACGGACATCTATTTATTTTTTCGATAAATTATATTGGTAATATGATGTTGAATTGATTGTTAAAAATAGATTTATATGAATATCTGTATTTGTTGTAATGGACTGTTGTGAAACGAATTGTTATTTGATTAAGAACCATTGAAATTTATAAGTCTTTTCCGATTTGGGGATTGACTTTTGAACCAAAATTGTTTAAAGATTTTTTTTAAAATGATATTTTAATGTTAGTTGGTAAATATTTTGATAATAACATATAAAGTAATTATTTTATTATTCTTAAAAATATATAAAAAGTATTAATTTTTTTTAATGTTATTAATTATCTAAATGGTTTAAAGTATATTTATTATTAATTAAAGTTATTTTATAGTGATTTGTTTAGAGTTCATGATTACTAAAGATTAATTAATATTAAGATATAATTAGCATTTCAAAGATATATTTATTAAATATTAATAATGTGTTAAAGATAATATATTATATAACAAACTTGTATAAAAGAGTATTTTACTTAATTAGAACTTAGGAAAATTTTATATTGAAATTTATATGTATTTATTTGAAATTTTTTAAATAAAGACTTCGGAAGTAACGATATACTTTCATGGCGAAATCGGAGGCAGAGAGTGCCTGTAGTTAAGTTTTGGATTTCTTTGGGATAGAGACGTAACCATTGAGCCGTGAATCCATGGCCGATACCGTAGTGTGTTTTCTAGATTTGTTTAAAAAGGGTTTTCAAATATTTGGAAATGAATGTTTTGAGAATATACTTATCCTGTGAGATAAGCATATGCTATTAGATTAAGTAATTTGAGTTTATCGAAAGTTAAATTAACGAGGCTTAATGTTTTCAGTGGGAAATGAAACTTTGATTGCATATTTTTTATTTGATAGTTAAATAACCGACTATCAAATCTAGACCCAAACATAACTTTGGGAGTATGTAGAAGAAACATGGGAATTATATTGTACAGTTACCATTCAAGGTGCTATAGTGTACGTATAAAATCGTTTCGTTTTTCTAGGATGATGGTAAGGAAATCCATCCACTAACGGTTAGGAGGTGATCTCTGATCTTATTTTCGTCTGTTTATTTCCTAAAGAACCGGGTTGAGTTTGTTGAAAAATATTGAACGTTGTTTCGAAGAGATCGGGATTGGATAAGTTATTCGAAAACCACTTCGATCCAATGAGTACGTTTTCGAAGGGAAAACAAGAGCATGGAGCCGAAGATGGAGCAGTGAAGTGCAAGGGCTAATCGCTACTAATCTTGAGGATGATTCCAAAACGGATGTAGTAGGAATAGTTCCTTCAGTTTCGAACCTAGAACGAACTTGTATGGATGAATGGTATCAGTACACGGTCAATGGAGGATCATTAGCATTTTAAGTGAAAATTCCTTTAAAAGGTAACCGTAGCCTCTAGCCTCATCAACCGAGAATGACTGAAAAGGATGGGAGATGTAGCAAGGATAAGTGGGTCGCATCCAATTGGGGTATGTTTATCAGCTTTCTAAATACCCTCGGATATTATTACTATGATACGTGGAAGGAGCTCGGAAAGGGTGGGAACACCTGGGGTGATAGCATATCCGATATATCAAGGTTAGGGGTAGTCTGGTCTTGTGTTGAAGAGGATCCCGGTGTCGTCCTCGGTACATTTTTCTAGACGTGTACCATGGTAGGTTGTACCACAATGCCTAGTCATTTGTATGGAATCCATTCTCCAATACATGCCTTTACGGTTTTGGTTGTAGAGCCTAGTATACTGGAATTTAATTAATGTAACAATTTCAGCTATTTGAATAAGCATTTGTACTTAGACACTATTATAATATTATTGGATTTTCTATAAAAGTATTTTGGTTACCGTAAGGGAAAACCCCATCGTGTTTATGTGTTGCGTGGTCATACGGGATACCTTTGATTTTAAAGGATTTTGAAAATCTTAACGAGTAATATTCCTTTCGATTTAGATTCTCATGCTGGTTTTTACCAGTCTGACCCGAGCGTGATTTTTTCTATATGCTTGGGTCAGACTGAGCATATTTCCAAGTTTAGCTGGAAGGAATGGAGCTTCAGGAGAGGAGCTGGAGGCCCAGAGTCGTATTCACGTAGATGATTAAATTCCACTGCATTTAGTTGTGTATATCAGCAATTTTAAAGACAGGTTGTTATAACTGTCTGTGCTGAATAAGTCGCATACTCTGATTTATGCCTGTATATGTTTAAGTTACAGTTTTTTTACGTACAGACTTATTTTATATTATAGATTATTCGTTTCCGCTGTGAAGTTCTGTGTTGTTCTATTTTCTTTCCATTTTCTTTCTATCTTCTTTCTATTTTCTTTTCTTACTATCTGCCTTTCTGTTCAATTTGGACTGGACAAGTGTGGTAAAGTGTCAGCTCGATGTATATGGAAAAGTGCGTCGTGATATGAGAGAGTTACAAGATGTAACGACCCACTTTTTGGTACAGTTTAAGTTAACAATAAACCATACATGTCCAACCCAAATTGAACGGAAACGTGGATAGTCAGGGAAATGAAAGAAGAAAGAAGACAAGAAAAAATTAAACAACACGGAATCTCACAGCGGAATGAATAATATATATTATATAACAACTCTTTACACAAAAACAAAACTATAATTTATATGCATATAGACATCAATCAGGATACATTAACATATTCAGCTCAGACTGTTATAAAAACATGTCCTCACAATTGCTGATAAACACAACCATGTATGCAATGGAAATATAATCATCCACGCGCGTGCGTCTCGGGCCTCCATCTCCTCTTCTGAATCTCTAAATATCCAAGTAAACCTGAAAATATGCTCGGTCTGACCCGGGCATTATAAGAAAACGGCACCCGGGTCAGTCTGATAAAACCAGCATGAGAACTTAAATCACAAACAATTTTACTTATTATAACTTTTAAAAATCTTTAAAATCAAAGGTATCTCATAAGATCATGCGGCACATAAACACGGACGGGTTTTTTACCTTACGATAACCAAAAACATTTATATCAGAAAATCCAGTGATATTATAATAATGTCTAGGGCGAAAATAATAATAATCAAGTAGCTGTGATATTCATGCAGTGTACATCACAACATTACTATGTATAAAATCAAACTCGATAAGGCTCGTTCGCTAATTTTGTAGGATCTCCACGGAGGTGCCCTCGGTACTTCGAGAACAGTCCTCCTGCACAAGGATCAAAATTATCCTTCCGAAGCAGCATACTCGTCTAGATGGCGTACTATAGGAAAAACATTACTGGTCTTGCTAAGACCGAATGCATCGCTCCTGGCATGCCAAAATGATAAATATATTACTAGAAAAGGGAGTCGTATACACCCTATGGGTTGGCCAACCCAACTAGCCATGTCTCATATCTCTGGTTTTAGTTATTTCCGCTGATGAGGCTACGTCTGACATTATAGCCTACGCACCGCACCAAAATAGATCACGGAATCCCACATGGATTCCTACACCAAAATTGTCTTAGAATCACATATAGATTCTCACATCAAAATGGATCTTGGAATCACACATAGATTCTCATACCTTTATGGGTCTCCGAACCAAACATGGATTCCAACGTCTCAATATAACATGAAACTCCTCCATAGAACCGTATATGGTTTTGGAGTGGTTACGAAATCAAGTCATCTCTTATGAGTACACTCTTCCACTTGCCAGGCGCTACATAAACCATTCGTCGATTTTCTGGAATGCTCAATACCGTTTCTTTAGGAAATAATCAAACAATACATAAGAGCGGGGATCACCTCCTAATCGTTTAAGTGGACAGATCTTCTTATCATTTATCCTAGAAGAACGAGCGAATTTATACGTACAATATAGCACCACCAATGGCAACTGTACCATATAATTCCTGTGTTTCTCTTTGATATATCCAGAGTTAAAATCCTTTGGTGTTAAGTAGGGAATCGTTCCCTACCACCAAAATTAAGAAGGATTAATATTTAGGCCAAGATTTGATAGTCGGTTGTTTAACTATCAAATAAACAAACATTCAAACAGAGAGCACATTTCCCACTGAAATCACTAAACCTCATTTAATTTAGTTTCAATAAATTTAATCTCTTTATCAAAAGCAGACATATATTTATCTCATTGAAATAAGTATATTCACAAACCAGTCCTTTTAAAAATACTTGAATTTTTAAAAAAATAGACATGGAAAGTACCCTTTGGTATCGACCATGAATCGCAGCTCAATGGTTACATCTTTATGCCAAAGAAATCCAAACTTAACTGCATGTAATCTTTGCCTCTCGAATTACGCCATAAAATCAATCATAGATCGCAGTTTGCACGATGGTTACGTCGCTATCTAAGCAAAAACATAACGAACTATAGGCAGTCTCTACCCTTCAAATTACGCTATGAAAATCAACCATTTCTTTCCAAAATCTCTATATATTATAAATATCTCCAAATCTCTTTATAAGACTTCCTTAAAAATTTCAAAGTTTAATTTAGAGAAATTTTCTTATAAAAATCTCAAACCATTTGTAAAACTTTCCTTTTCAAATTTCAAACCACTTTCACATGTATAAACTCCTTTAACCAATTCTTTTACACAAAGGATTTCTTTTATAAACAATTCATTTTATAATTAGATAAATAAGATTTTAAACATCACAATAATATCTTAACCATTTCAAATAATATAAAAATACTTTTAAACATTTTTCAATAATATAATAATTTAACCTTTTATATTTTAATAATCTAACATAATAAAATAAATTTAATCAACTTTAAAATAAATTTAATTAACGTTTAAATAGTATCATTAATAATAAAATAATTATCTAGTTTTAAATATTCAATAATAAAATAATTTATTTTCTTTAATCGAAATTAAATAAACAATTAAATTTTAAAACATAATTAACTTACTAAAGAAATGATTTTACAAAGCATTTGTAAAATAATTTTTACACAAAACCCTTTTTATATAAGATAAAATAACCCCTTTTTACTTCAAATTCTAGAATTTGAAGTTAACCAAAAACCATAACTTTCCAAATTCAGAAAGAGGCTTAACGATCAAAACGGTACTTAACAAGCTACCATATAATATTGATATAACTTTTCAAGTTAAATTACATATATTTACATAATCAACGACTACGTAAATAAATCCAACACTTATTCATCATTAATTAATACAACACGTATTCAAGGCGAAATATTAATTAACGGTATTAAATCAAATGTCCAAATCCATAAAATAGCTGAACGGGGATATATTCTGCTAATTAATTTTCAAACTAATTTAATTAGCAGAATGGTATTTTATTCCGCTACCAAATGTCCAATTACCATATTCAATTCAATTTAAATCAACGCTAATTTATTTGGCCAAATAAACATCACTAATTACAATATATAAATTTAAATGTCGTTGTTAATTAAAATAATGTAATTTAAGTGATGTCTGTTCCAATATACCCTAAATTTATGCTTAAACAAACTATCAACAACTTATGTCACAATGTTGTACTCATCGTTACGAGTCCAACATAATAATATGCATGCAAAACGGACACTATATGAGCAAGATATCATCATTTAAACACGCATACATTTATATATATAAAAACAAATAAACATGTGAATTTCTCACCAACATAAATCGGCCGAGCCCAGTAAAAGCCCGATGATGCATCCATGTGAGCAGCACCTTCTTTTTCTCCCTTCTTCTCCCACCTTCCTCCTAAATGCAAAGCTCGTGTAACCATAAATGTGCACGGCCATGCACGTACACTACTAATTTATTCACCAATCTCCATCGTCGACCCCGCCATCGAGTTCCCCTTCACCTCCTCGACGCCCTGGACGCGTCGAACCAACGATCTCACCACCCAATCAAAATTCGATCCCATGAAATTCGAACCAACTCATGTCTAGGCATACAAAGTCACGACCACCTATACATGACCGGACCCCTTAGATCTTCGGCCACGATCCCGCCTTCCCACCGCGAACCGGACGACGAGCTCCAAATCGTGAATCAATGACCAAATCCAAAGAAAAATGCAACCCAAGAAATCAACGTTCGTCGATCGTCTACGCGGAATCGTGCAAAACCTCCATAAAAATAATAAGACGCCATAGGAATCCAACGGCGCCTACGGTGTCGATCAATTACCAGCGATTGTAAGAATTAAATTTTTGAAATTTCATGGACATTTTTCCACCTTTCCGATTTTCGATGATTTCTCCCTCTATACTCGATGAAATTGAGTGAAACCAATTTCTAAAAATTCTATGAGCCGACAGGAACAACTTTCTTTTTGGTAGCAAAAGCTAAAGCTCAACGGTTTTGGGTGTTTTGATTTTTGAATGGAGGAATGGTGAAGTTTCATATTCACTGAGTAAAAGAGGGAAAGAAATGAGCCAGAGAAGAAGTTGACCTCTCTATATATATACATACGCGCATAGGTTAGGCATAGGCAAGGTGACATAATAATGAACGTTTATTTAAATAAGGCACGAGACATGGAGGACTAGGGGACAATGGCAGCTTTAGGGTGAAAGAGGAGCAAAATGCTGGCTAGGGTGATGTACTATGTACTTAATGTATGTGAGTTTAAATAGTTTATTACCAATAGGTGTTGTGTTATATATATATATATATATATATATATATGCAAGTATATATGTATATGTATATTTTAAATCTCATTTCATAGTTTACTGGAGACATTTGTTGTTGGTACATGAAGGAACCAAGTAACAAAAAGGTGTGATGTGTATATGGATTGTTTTGAGTCTGGTTGATATTCAAATTTTTCAGCATATCGCTGCACAGTTTTCGTTCACGTACGGGCCACGAACGGCTGAAATAAAAATATAATTACGCATAACAATGTGCCATGATCAAAAAACAATAATAAAATAGACCTATTATCAAATTCTATGAAGTCTCAAATTGCCAGTGTTTAATGCAAAATACGTCAAAAGAAAATTAACTTATTTTTTCAATTTAAAAATTATAGAAAAATTCTAAAAATAAAAATAAAAATACGTCATCAAAAATCAAGTCTAAATTTGAAACATAGATTTTATCATAATTTAAATCCAAATCCGAATATTTAAACAAATTAAATATTCAAATTCGAAGATCAAAAAATACTGGTCGTCACACAAGAAATTACAAGATAAGATTTTACATACCAAAGACCTAAATTAGGGTTAACAAAAAAAGACACTCCATCTTTAGGGGATCACCGGCTGAATGTTCGGATGAGTTTACAATGAAGCTCATCCTCAATATATAGTCAGTGCAAATCCTTGAGAGTCGTCGATTAAATTACCAAGATATAATAAGAAGATAATGGAGGAAATTTACAACGGTAACATATTGTGCAAATATAGCAAGTAATTTACTCAATCCTTTAATTTGCAAAATGGAAATAAATAATCCCAAAGCAATATGTTTACTGAGAAAGAAATAACATGCATATCTTTTTGTGTATATTTTATTCCATAATGTATGTATGTATTTATTTTCTTGTCATTTCATGCAGATGCAATCCAATAATTTATGTACTTCCATATTAAAGATAATGAACAAACGTGAATGCTTTCCTTGTTACCATAACTTCCTCCTAGATGCTCCAAACAACCTTCCGTCTCTTTTATAGTGAAAACCACATAATCCACTTCAAAATGACTTATAATTTGAATCGTAGAATCTCAACACCCACAAAAAAATTCTAAAACAAGAGAACCACCATTGAAATCCCTTATACTCTATTTATATCATTTAGTAAATTTCAAAACAAAAAAAAAACAAAATTTAAGTAATAAAAACTTGAAATATGGGGAAAAATTACAATATCGAAGATCGACTGCATTGTTAACATTCCTTGCATATGATTGACACGATCTTCGGATTGCTCGTCATCATTCTGAGGCAATGGCGATGCATTCAAATCAAAGCGATGCATAAAAGGTGATGAATTTTCCTAGACATATTATCGATGAGCAAAGAATTAGCTTTATTAGTTTTAGACCATTAATTTATTATTTATTGTATTACTATATTTATCTATGTATTCCAAAATTTTGCAAACTGAAACAATGAATTAAATTAGTAATTCGAAAATTGTAAAAAAAGCTGAAATCCATTTTTAAAATCACGAAACAACCACTATATTTCATTTTCTAACAAGTAAAAATTTCCACAACAATGTTGAAAATTGACTTAATAACCATACCGTTGGAAATTTATTTAAATAATTCAATAGTTAACCGAAACTAATTATCAATCTTAAAAGGTTTTCTCACCTTTTTTTGTGTGCTGAAAAAAAAATGGTGAAACAAATTTCATGGAAAAGTGGATATATTTCATTTTGTAAGAAGTAAAAATTTCCAATTTTTTTTTATATCATTCTGTGCTAGCAATCATTAAAAGTAATAAGAAAAATAGTGATAAAAAACCATGAACATTTTGCCAAAAATCATAGAATGACTCAACTCATTTCCAAATAAAGAGTAAAAACAAACTACACATTCCTCGATTTCAAAAGTTTTAGTGTTGTCTTACTGATACAAGAATGTTGAAGAATGGATAAAAACAAATTGTTACCATAATTATGCTCAAATATAAGAAAAATGAGCAACATTCGTGGATAAGGAAGCTGACATAATGATTATTGTTTTGTCCTTTACTGTAACTACGATTCCTAATACCATTATTATGTCATGAATGTCAAACTGTCATGGTAAAAAAAAAACTACAATGTGTAAACCAAATAAAGCTTAATATGATGAAATATGGTTGTTACGTCATAACTGTTGAATATGCGAGTATATGATTTGTTTGATGATAATAAACATAAATATATACACATTTAAATGTATTTGTTAAGGTACTATTTTATTTTCACAGATTAAATAAATATTTGCTGAATAAAATAAATAACACAGAATTTAAATTCAAACAGATATCTTATTCAAACAAATATTTATTACAATTTTAAATAGTACAAATTCAAGCTCTCACTATATATATACAATTTCAATCACATCACGACTATCTTTTATATATGCATCTCACTACATATCACTCGTTCACTCAAAATTGATCTTCAACTTCATTCCAGATTGAATCCAGCATCTGAGCAATCTGCAAAAATAAATACCGACGCAGTAAAATTGAAAAGAAAATATTTTTGCAGTATAAAATAAAATTTAATTTTGAAAATATTATTTGCCTCGGTTATTTGGGTTATTTGTCGTCATTTAATTTTAAATTCATCGCACACGAACAGCTTGTGACATGCACAATGTATCACTATACATGCCACAAGGCCGTGCATACCGATATATACATTTGATAAAATTGCAGCGACAGGTGAGCACAAGGTCAAATCCAAATCAAAAGTCGGGTTCCACTCAAGCTAATATCGCGATATGAGCGTAGGTCAAACTCGAGCTTTAAGCTGGATTCAACACAAGTGCAAATTCAAATAAAACGGTCACGACAACTAAAACAAGCCTCGACCAAAAAGTTCAATGATATACACATGAAGTAGGGACTAGACAGTCCAAATCAGACTCAAGGAAATGAACTGGTCAAAATAAAGGCAGTGCACATGTATACCAGACCAGGGATGAAACTCATCATAATTCAAACTGAAACACATAAAGCAGTGGTGAACCATGAAATGAAACAAGACTTGGCAAAAATGATGAACCAACAAATGCTCCAGACAAGTTCAAACAGCAAAATACATGTGATCAAGCGAATCGAGCAAGTGAAACAACTAGAGCTTCAGATGATGTACAAGATAATGACACGATACAGTGAAATACAAGGTACCAGAATCGAGTACATCAAACCAGAGACAACAATGAATGAATATCACATGAAACAACCACGAACAGTAGCAAGTTCAAGTGAAGTACACTAGCAAATGCAGACAAACAATAAAATTCACATGCCAGTGAAATAACAACCCAGAATAGTATCGCGCAACAACTATATACATATGCATAACCAGATTACATGATGACTGGAAACACAATACAACATAGCAATGTGAATGTGCAGACTCAATGATACAACATGCATATGACACAAGACTGCAAACAAGTCTTGAAATCAGACTCAATGAAACAACATTGCTACACTGCAGATGCAAGCATACTCGAGTCACGGTGCAGGTTGAACCAAAAGGTATACACAAGTGGATGAATACATATGCAAATACCACTGTGGTTTCGACAAACCAAGACAAGCTTACATATCAAAGTGCAGACGACCATAGCAGTAAATTAAACAGCAAAACACTTGGGAATACATATATGCAGCAGTGACTAAAGTCAAAGCAAAATCGGAAACAACTACAAGCAACATATAACTGATTATATACATACGTGAGCATATATATATATATATATATATATATATACACACACACACACACACATGTGCAGGATACAAGTTCGAACAAAGACAAGAAGATTTCAAACTGTAGTTCAAAGCCAGAGACATAATGGCCGAAGTCAATTCTCAAAGCAGATGCAAAGTGGAGTATAATATAAATCGAAAATGAAAAAAGTGCCAGAAACCAAAACAGTAGCCAGTTCAACCACGAAGGCCGAAGTCAATTAGAAATCAAGTCGCAGTTCAATCAACACAACACATATACAGTGATGCAGAAGTTCGAATAAAAAACAAGGTCGCATGGGAATAAAGTCAAATGTAACAGTGTCAAACCAAAACCGTGGTGGCCAAGAAATCGAACCAAGTCAGAAATCAACACCGTGAAAATCAAGTAATCAAATATATGAAATTGAGAAAGTCATAAATCATCACGTTCATCTATTCAAAATCGAACGGCCGAGCAATTTATCAAACGAACGAAGAAATAGGAATTCAAATCCTATATAAACCCTAATACATCATCAGCCTAATCCATTCGAGTTCGAGCTAAACAAAGAATGATCATTCAACTCGAATCATCGATCAAGTTCAAGCAAGCAAATCAGAAGAAGCAAAAGGCATAAATTACATACCGAAGTCAGGAGTTGAACTCGATCAAAAAATTAGGGCAACCGCGTATAAAGCAGAGAGATCTATAATCGATCGTCAAAGCAATCACGAGAACAACCCATCTGATCGAACAACGGTCGGCACCTTCAGTTTTAGAAAGCCCTAATTATTGAGGAACGAACTTAAAAGGGCAAAGCCATTTTTCTCAAAGGACCAGTCGAACAACATAAAAGAGAAAAAGGGAGAAATCTATTTACACTGTGTTATCGGGCGGGCTATATTGTTTTTGGGCTCTAATATATATTCCATTTAGGTTTTTATTTTAAATTTTTTTAAATTGTGCATTTTTCCTTTAAACAATTGTATTTTCTAGTCGTGTGACTAGGGACGAGCTACGGTGGTGTAGTTCGAGAATTCGCAACTTAATGGCTGAGTTGTGGCAGGGTTTTGAGCATAAAGTTAAGGCTAGTCGATAGCGGGTGTCGCGAGTTTATGTGTGTAAGCGTCTGACTGCTTAATTTCTAGTAGAAATCTTGGGGGTAGCACGTAGGCAGAGTTATGCCGAAGCTAAGTAAATTCTGTGTTGTTATATTTTTACATCTTTATTATTCTGCTATTATCTGTGCCGTTGACATAGTGACTTAGTATCTGTGCTGAAATTATTTTATATACTTCTGTAATAAATTTTTATAATTTATAGTATCATCCTATTCACCCTCCCTCTAGGGTGAAATCGATCCTAAAGTGGTAACAGAGCCTGGTTCAAAAGCCATTTTTGTTTTAAAAAAAGTTTGTTTTTTCAAAGACCAATTTTTCTTACAAATTTGAGTTTTTAAAATGGTTTCTGTTAATAATGTTTATACTATGGGTCGGACCAATATTATTCCTCATGTTTTTTATGGAACAGATTTTTTGAATTGGAAATTAAAAATGGAATTTTATTTAAAATCTGTTAATGTTAAATGTTGGGATATCACTGAAAATGGGTGTGATATAACAGACGAGAAAAATTATCTCGATTAATGCTCTTATTATGCATGTATTATATTCTCATATTAATCAAGATAATTTTAACTTTATCTCTCATTGTGAAAATGCACAGAAAATCTGGAATGCTTTTGATGCAATATATGGTGCAAAAGTCAACAACACTGAGAAATCATCCTCAATCGACTCAGTTAAAGAAACGTCCTTAATAGGATTGGTAAAAAGCAGTAGTGATGAGGGTGATGAGGACGAAGCAGCTGATCTGACGCTACTAATAAAGAGATTCAAAAAGTGGAACCACAAATATGGAAATCCAGCTCCAAATCAACATTTGAAAAGAAGAATAATCAAAGCACTAGACAACTTAGAAAAACACGGGATCATTTGTCATAAGTGCAACAAACCCGGTCATATCAAGACCAATTATCCTTGAATTCAACACGGCCAAGAAAAGAATTCACAAAGGAAAAGTTTTGCAGCCACATGGAATAAAAGTGATGATGGTAAAAGCACTAGCAGTGAGAGTGAAAGAGTAAAACTGAGCCTAAGAGGAGATATAACTGATAGTGACGATGACGAGCCAAGCGAGGTATCAAAACTCACTCAGAATTACTTATATATTTCCACGAAGTAAATGGCTATTTCGAAAGACTTAGGGAGAAATATGCTAAACTTGAATCATAAAGAGATACTTTGATAGATTTAAATATACAGCTTGATCAATTAATTAAAAACTATCAAAGTAAGATCCCTAAGTGTGAAAAGTGTCCAACATTTGAAGATGAAATTAAAAAATCAGAAATTAAAATTAAATCACTTGAAAATGAAATTCTGATTTTGAAAGAAAGTGAAAACACTAGGAGAGAAAATTCTATTAAAAGGTGCACACAATTATTGAAGGAAAAGGAATCACTTAAAACACAAGTCCAACAACTGTCAACAACTTTAAAAAAAAATTCCAAAAATGAAAGATCGTTGAATATGCTATTAGGGAAACAAATTGTTAATACAGTTAGACAAGGACCTTGGATATAATCAATCTGAAAATGTTGAAAACGAAATTAAACAAGTCAATTCCTTGCGCACAATTTGTAGAAACATTGGACACAATCAAAGTATTTGTTGGTATAGACCCAAACACGTGAAAACCATTCCAATTTGGGTTCCAAAAGGCACAAATATAAAATCTCTCAAAGTTAAACACATTTGGGTGCCAAAAGGAACATATATAAATAGTTATGGGTCTCCACAAAATTATTTTTCAAAATATTTTTCCACTAACAACCATGGACCTATAAAAACAAATAGGCCACAAAAATATTTTCTCATGTAGGTATAGTGGCGGGCTAAGGAACCACAATAGTGTTACTTGGATTCTGGCTGTTCCAAGAACACAACATGCGATAAAGCAAAGATTTCTTAGCCTAGTATGAAGGTGAAAGAATCACAATGGGCAACGACGAAAGATTATCGTAAAGGTAAAATAGGTAATGGTATGTTTTAAACGATATATTAAATGTGATAATCTGCACCATATTCTGAATTAAATCAGCCAGTAATGTGATAATGAAATGAATGTTGATATTTTGACTTTTTCAAAATTGTTGGCCAATTCTATTCTTATGCCAAGAACACTATAAAAAATTCTAGAGTCTTTGAACTACTTCATATAGATTAGTTTGGATTAATGATAATGTTTTATTGGTTGATGATAATGCATTTAGTTATTTTATGGGTGACTCTATATTCACGGTTTTTGTTTATTGGCAATTAAAATTGAAAAGAATTTCATTTAAAAAGTTCACCAAGAATTTTTTGCAACATCACGGTCTGGTTTATAGCATCCAAATAATGATAATCTTGAGTGAAAGAAATTCAGATGCAGATTATACTGGCAATCTAGTTGATAGAAAAATTACTAGTAAAACGTGATTTATGTTGAGACATTCAGCAACTGCATCGTTTTTCAAAGAATATATCTACATATTTTTCATTTCAAATAATTTTCAAATAGCAGAATTTTTTCTTATAAAACCTCTTCTAGAAAATCATTTTTTGACCTTGTTTCAGATTAGTCATTTTTAGAAAATTTGATAATTATTTTTGAATATGATTTTAAATGACTATATTAACTAATCTAACTCCCTACTGATTATCGAAAAAGATAAATGGTGACTGAAAAAGTGATGAGTGTTGATATTAATTATATATTATAACTTGAGACGATATAATTGATAAATTTCTTTAGAAATTTAAACAAGAGTTATAGACACTTTTTGATGGTAAAAATTTCATGACCATCTCTAGTTCTATAATATTTCTATCGACCATCACTCATCAATATCCAATATAGTATGTCAGTATGTGGTATTTTAAACAGGAAATCATTCGTTTGTCATTTTATATTTTTTTTAAAAAGATCCAAAATATTCACTCTCATTTAAAAGTCCTCACGGTTATGCATGGGTGAATTACTTGGAATTTTTGATTATGTGCTTCCATGCTCATTTAAAAGTCCTTACGGTTATGCATGTATGGAACGCATATCAAAATTGATTAATTAAATAGATAAGTTGATTCTAATCCTATTTAAAAGTCCACACGGTTATGCGTGGTTAGAAGATACTTGAATTCATTTTTTTAAATAAAATTGGAATACTACTAAACTAATTTAAAAGTCCTAACGGTTATGCATGGTTAGTAGATATTCAAATTCCTGATATAAATATACCATAAATAAACACAGCTGCATGGTTTTATATGATGACATTATTCCTATCATTCTAAAGTGGAATATGTGCCTAACGAAGTATTTATGATTTTTGTTTGATTTTTCATTGAAATTTAATATTTATACTCGATTGGGAACTAATGTTGTATTAATGTCTATCGTTTTATTTCTACTTTTTAACACTATTACTATTTTGCTGATAACAAAAATGGGAGAGAAAGATTAAGATTTTTGATAATAAAAGTCAATTATTTTATTTTCTATATGCATCAAGGCTCATTTGAATATTTTTATTTACATGCACATATAAGGGGGAGCTTTGTGTAGAAAGGGAGCATTCTAATAGGGGGAGCAAATTGAATGATCAAATACATTTAACAAATTCAAAATCTTAAATATATGTTTGTTATCATCAAAAGGGGGAGATTGTTGAATATGCGAGTATATGATTTTTATTTGATGATAAACATATATATATATATATATTATATTCATTTAAATGTATTTGTTAATGTACTATTTTATGTTCACGGATTAAATAAATATTTATCGAATAATATAAATAACACAGAATTTAAATTCAAATAGATATTTTATTCAAACAAATATTTATTACAATTTTGAATAGTACAAATTTAAGCTCTCACTATATATATATATATATATATACATACATACATACATACATATACATATACAATTTCAATCACAATACAATTTCAATCACATCACGATTATCATTTATATATGCGTCTCACTACATATCACTCACTCAAAATTGATCGTCAACTACATTCCAGATAGAATCCGGTATCTGAGCAATCTGCAAAAATAAATATTGACACAGTAAAATTGAAAAGAAAATATTTTTCCAGTATAAAATAAAATGTAATTTTGAAAATATTATTTCCCTCAGTTATTTGGGTTGTTCGTCGTCATTTAATTTTGAATTCATCACACATGAACAGCATGTGACATGCACAGTGTATCACTGTACATACCACAAGGCCGTGCATACCGATATATATACTTAATAAAATTGCAGGGACAGGTGAGCACAAGGTCAAACCCAAATCAAAAGTCGGGTTCAACTCAAGTTAATGTCATGATACGAGCACAAGGTCAAACCTGAGCTTTAAGCTGGATTCAACACAAGTGCAAATTCAAATAAAACAGCCACGACAACTAAAACAAGCCTCAGCCAAAAAGTTCAATTATATACACATGAAGTGGAGACTAGACAGTCCAAATCAGACTCAAGGATATGAACTGGTCAAAACAAAGGCAGTACACATATATACCACAGGGATGAAACTCATCATAATTCAAACTGAAACACATAAAACAGTGGTGAACCATGAAATGAAACAAGACCTGGCAAAAACAATGAACCAACAAATGCTCCAGACAAGTTCAAAAGCAAAATACACGTGATCAAGCGAATCGAGCAAGTGAAGCAGTTAGAGCTCCAGATGGCACACAAGATAATGACACGATACAGTGAACTACAAGGTACCAGACTCGAGTACATTAAACCAGAGACAACAATGAATGAACATCACATGAAACAACCACGAATAGTAGCAAGTTCAAGTGAAGTACACTAGCAAATGCAGACAAACGGTAAAATTCACATGCTAGTGAAATAACAACCCAAACTAGTATCGTACAACAACTATATACATTTGCATAACCAGATTACTTGATGACTGGGAACACAATACAACATAGCAATGTGAATGTACAGACTCAATGATACAACATGCATATGACACTAGACTGCAAACAAGTCTTGAAATCAGACTCAATGAAACAACATTGCTACACTGCAAATGCAAGCAGACTCGAATCACAGTGCAGCTTGAACCAAAAGGTATACACAACTGGATGAATGCATATGCAAATGCCACTGTGGCTTAGACAAACCAGGACAAGCTTATATATCAAAGTGCAGACGACTAGAGCAGTAAATTAAACAGCAAAACACTTGGGAATACATATATGCAGCAGTGACCAAAGTCAAAGCAAAACCAGAAACAACTACAAGCAACATATAACTGATTATATACATACATGAGCATATATATATATTTATACATGTGCAGGATACAAGTTAGAACAAAGACAAGAAGGTTTCAAACTGTAGTCCAAAGTCAGAGACACAATGACCGAAGTCAATTCTCAAAGCAGATGCAAAGTGGAGTATAATATAAATCGAAAATGAACAAAGTGGCAGAACCAAAATAGTATCAAGTTCAACTACGAAGGCCGAAGTCAATTAGAAATCAAGTCGCAGTTCAATCAACACAGCACATATACAGTGATGTAGAAGTTCGAATCAAAAACAAGGTCGCAAGGGAATAAAGTCAAATGTAACAGTGTCAAACCAAAACCGTGGTGGCCAAGAAATCGAACCAAGTTAGAAATCAACACCGTGAAAATCAAGTAATCAAATATATGAAATTGACAAAGTCAAAAATCATCACGTTCATCCATTCAAAATCAAACGACCGAGCAATTTATCAAACGAACGAAGAAATAGGAATTCAAATCCTATATAAATCCTAATACATCATCGGCCTAATCCATTCGAGTTCAAGCTAAACAAAGAATAACCATTCAACTCGAATCATCGATCGAGTTCAAGCAAGCAAATAAAAAGAAGAAAAAGGCATAAATTACTACCGAAGTTAGAAGTTGAAATCGATCAAAAATTGGGGCAGCCGTGTACAAAGCAGAGAGTTCTACAATCGATCGTCAAAGCAATCACGAGAACAACCCATCTGATCGAACAACAGTCTGCGTCTTCAATTTTAGAAAGCCCTAATTATTGAGGAACAAATTAAAAGGACGAAGCCATTTTTCTCAAAGGACCGGTCGAACAACATAAAAGAGATTAAGGGAGAAATCTATTTACACCGTGTTGTTGGGCCGGTTATATTGTTTTTGTGCTCTAGTATATATTCCAATTAGGGTTTTTATTTTAAATTGTTTTTAAATTGTGTATTTTTTCCCTTTAAACAATTGTATTTTCTAGTCGCGTGACTAGGGGACGATCTACAGTGGTGTAGTTCGAGAATTCGCAACTCAGTGGCTGAGTTGTGGCGGGATTTTGAGCGTAGAGTTAAGGCTAGTCGATAGCGGGTGTCGCGAGTTTACGTGTGTAAACGTCTGACTGTTTAATTTCTAGTAGAAACCTTGGGGGCAACACGTAGGCAGGGTTATGCCGAAGCTGGGTAAATTCTGTGTTGTTCTATTTCTGCATTTTTATTATTCTGCTATTATCTATGCTGCTGACTTATTATCTGTGCTGAAATTAATTTATATACTTTCGCAATAAATTTTTATAATTTATAGTATCACCCTATTCACCCCCCTCTAGGGTGAAAACGATCCTACAATAACATCCTCCATTCTAAAATCCATCTAAATATAAACTAAAAAAAACTTAGATTTTATTATTATAGAAATTCAATTACTATTGGTTCACAACATTGATTTCTTACCCTTAACTTCTATGAATATGGTTGTTATGTCATATCATCCAGTAATGGATATAGAAACAGCTTTTCGATTCAAAAATACTTCTTTTAAAATGTTTGTTCTTTGGAATTATTTCCAAAAAAATAGTTTCAATCGACCAGTTACTAAATTACAGTGTTGCTTTCATACTAATTAGTGCACATTTTGAAAATGATAGAATATACAAAAACTTATTAGCCAATCCTGCACACCATATATAAGGTACAAAAAATTACATGGATTGACAATACAAAAACTGCTGAATTGATTTAGGGAATATATTCATATTAACCCAGATAAAAGAAAAAAATTACCGAACCAACTGCAAACCTTTTCAAAAAAGATCTGTTTTGCAAGAGCGGTGAGGGACAGAGTAACAATTGGTAGAACAACAATGGAAACCTTAGGTTCGTCTCGAGAGTTTGCGTCAACCCCTGGATCGTTTCTGATAAGTAAATATTTTCACAACAATGTTGAAATTTGGCTTAAGAACCATATTATTGGAAATTTAGTTCAATAATTCAATAATTAACCGAAACTAGTTATCAACTTAAAAGGTTTTCTCACATTTTCTTTTTGTATGCTGGAAAATAACGATGAAAACTTATTTCATTATCAGGGAGAAGCGGATATATTTTATATTGTAAGAAATTAAAAAATTCAATTTTTTCATGTCATTCTGCGCTAGCAAACATTAAAAATAATAAGAAAAAACAGTGATAAAAAACCATGAAAATTTGGTCAAAGATCATAGAAATGACTCTATTCATTTCCAAATAGAAAGCAAAAATAAACTATACATTACTTGATGTTGAAAGTTTTAGCGTTGTCATACAAATACAAGAATGTTGAAGAACAGATAAAAACAATTTGTTACCATAATTATGCTCAAATGTAAAAAAAAAAAAAAAAAAAACATCATCTATAGATAACCGTTACGATTATTAACGGTCAAAACCGATACCTTCAAAACCGCTCGTAACCAGTATCACAAAACCGCTAAGCGGAGCCTTAAAGGTTTTTATTTTGATAAGTAATATTTGAAAACCACTAAATCAAATATATTTTTCATAACGCTGTAAACACCTCAAAATATAAAATCGTAAAAAAAAAAAAAGTTGAAATGAAATTCAAAACAAGACATTTTTTTTCATAATACTACAAGTCCCGCGTGTCATTCATGATTGTTCGCTATTCCTGTCACATTAACCCTTGTGTCTATGAAGTCTGGGAATAATTACATAGTATATATTTCAGACAGTTTAGCAAATAAAATTTAATACAAAACAATTGTCAAATCCATAAACCAGTATAAATTTACAATTAATGATTACAAAAGAATTGAATTATATACATTTAGTTTTTCATAGATCGCATATACAGCAGTGTATGAATCAATGAAAAAAAGATTTAGCAAACAAGATATGTCACTAAAAGTGCGACTAGCATAAGGAGATAAGCAATTCCTTGATCAATTGCCTTGCCATCACTTGTTGAAGGCGAAGGTGCCATCGCTTGTTGCCCGTGGCCATGAGCTACTTCCATAGAGCCGGAGAAGATGAAGAAAGCAGTGAAGAGTATCGCTAACACTTTAGTGCTAACCATTTTATTTCAATTTTCTGGGTTGATATTTAATAATTCGCAAGCTAAGTGCAGTTATAAATGGAGAAGTAGAAATAATTAGAAGATTAATTTTGATACGAGATACTTCATAGTTTAAACTGCGTGGCTTTTATAAGCAGATTTTTTATATATTAAATATTAGTAAATTGATGCATAATTGACTACGTTATTTTGTTTAACGAAGAATGTAGATGTTTCAATTATTTCCATCTGAATGCATAATTATTACAAAACTCCATTTTAATATAGCTATTTTGTAAGTCATGGCTAAATCAACGGTCAATGTTTGGAAGCTGATCGGTTCACTTGGACGGTTCATATTCACTCGCATATATAAGGACCAAGTCGTGATAATCTTGGAGGGAAATTCTTCAGTGATATGGTACGAGACGAAATAGCAGACATAAAAGTCTAATACAATTCAGTGATATCAGTGATATTTTGAACAACTGTATCGATAATTGTAACATATATTAATCAAGAGCACAACAAATTTGACTAATGCATATTGTTCATAGCTATACATGCTAACTGTATATAAAACAATTGAACGAGACAAATTGAATTGGCCGGAGAATATTACTAATATACAATTCAGACATAATTGGAATGTCTGAAATTTCGTTGGAAAACATCAAAGCACCATCTAAGAAAGTCGCTGCTATATAAGGCTCGCATATAGGGTCGTTTTATGTATCATCCCATACTCTCTCTTCTCTTAATCAAAGTTACTACTGATTAGTGCAGCTGCATCATAGCAAATTCTCTGTAAAACTAATTCTACTACAAGTCTTATACAGAAAATGAGCTCAAGGAGTATTTTGGGTTTGTTGGTCGTTGCTTACCTATTTTCGGGATTCATGCAACTTGGAAATGCAGAAGATGGGTACATAGGGCCTTCTCCGATGATGAAAAGTGATGGCACGTCGGTTGATCAAGGCATTGCTTACGTGTTAATGCTTTTAGCTTTGCTTGTTACTTATCTTGTTCATTGATCATGTTCATTTATTCTTTTTTATTTATTTTCCTAGTTCATTGATTTGTGATTAATTGATACATTGATATCCCCTCAGATGTTTTGTAGATTGTTGTAATGTGTTGCAAATAAATATAATTAACATGATTGGTTCTTCTTCTTAGTTGTTGGATTAATGCGTTTTCAAGTTCTGTAGAAGGTTGTTTCATAAAAAACTGCGCCCATGTCAGGTGATAGGAATGAAGTGGTTCCTGTATGTTCGGAGTGTCCTCAGTTGAATTATCAGAGGCATGGGAGATTATGATACCGCCTTTCCTTTTGGCAGTCTTTGAACACAGATCCTCCAACCAGCTTCCAATTTCATTAATTACCTGTCACTTGGGGATCATTCCCTATTGTTTCATTACAACTACGAATTGTAGATTTACATAAATGGCCCGTACGTGTGAATTTGAATCCAACGCTTGTTAGCCCATTGGACATTGTTAGTGCCTGATTCCCGAAATTATGGCGGTAGAGGTTATCGCCAGTGCTGGGGTCTGATTTGATTTTTAATGGAACCGAAACCCAAAATAGTGTGCTGCTTCGCTTACAGTTTCAAGGCCTTGACGTAGAATTAACATAGTGTAGTGCTTTGCAAAGGATGTCTGAAAATTCTTTCGGTTTCAATCCATTTCCCAATTCCACGTAAACACTGTCAATGGGTAAACCATTTCTTACTAATGCTAGAACGACCCATGTTAATTCACGAAACAAGATATCCATTGCTCTAAATTAAACATTTTTATATATATGTACATATCATTTGGACTTTTCCACCGTCCTTTTATGCTGATTATAAAAGATGCTCATCAAATATCGAAAATTAAATAACCAAACTATAATAATTTTAACATGAGTACATTATTAACAATTATAAGTTTGTTGTTTACTTATATGTTTTAGAAATATTATGTTATCTTTATAGTTTTTTTACACGCACGCGCTTTCTATATATTTTGATTAACACTTAAACGGTTTGATTTTTCTATCAAAATATTTGCTCCACTCCAATGCTCGTTGAACGGTACTTGTGCATCACTTTTTTTATATTCCATCCAACAACCAACAAACTCAGAATCACTTTAGCTGACTTCAAGAGTTTTGATTATCAAGCGCAAACATCATATTCTAAATTATTATTTAGAATTTTTGTTTCAACATACATATCGCAAGCTCAAACTCATATCAAACGATAATTTTGTAAGTAAAATCCGAATTAATTTAAGTACGTTAAATGACTAATTTGTTACGTTAATCTTAATAATTGAATATTACAACGTTATTCTATCAATATAACTTACCATATTCCAACTGCATTGGTTTTCTTCTAGGATATACTTTTATGGCTGATGGATCATATACTTTTAAATGCAACTGTCAAAATCATATATTGATAATATACCTCTTACCTGTATTCCATTCTAGATTTGCATATCATGTCATATGTTAGAGGCAATACTCTTACCGACTTATCGATGACTAAGGATGTTCCTTTCTCGACGTCAATAAGAAAATCACAATTTCTCTTTAAACTACGGAAGTTCTTATTAGACATTCTAATTTGGTCTATCCTTTTAGACTTGGTCAATTTCATTTCATTCTTTATAATCTTTCCTTTTTTCTTTAGATCATATCCAAATTAATTTCGCTACCAATATTTTCTACAAGAAATTCATTCATTATAAAGTTGGTGTTTCTTGAAACAACAACTATTTCTCAGCGTAACGGAATATATATTCATAAACAATTTTTAAATTGCGTACACACACATAGACACGCACACATGTACGGAAATTTGACCATTTTGTAAGGAAATCAATACGAAAATATTAATGGATTTTCCTTCCTTATTTTGCAAGGAAATTTGACCGTTTCCTTCCTCAAACATTTCCTTCCTCATTTTGTGGTCAATAGAATCTAAAGGATTTTCATATTAATATGCTAATCAATAAAACGGTTATAATCTAGAGAGTTAATTTCACTCATCTTGACCTTGATGGACAATCAAGACTAAGTCTACAAATATGAAAATTTGGTCCTCTCTCTACCTATAAATATTAACCTTTGCCCATCACAAAGTATATAGAAAAAACACATAAAGAAAGATATAGAAAAAGAGAGAGAAACCATTTCCTTTATCCATTGAAACAGCTTTCGACAACAACCATTGCTGATTCATATACGAGATGTCTGGAGGTATGTTTTATTGATTCATTACATATGTGATAATCATGTAATTCCAGATCTTAGGGTTTATGTTATTCGCAAGATATAGATTACACATGGTATCAGAGCATGGTTTTAGAATTCATGATTATCCATCAATATATAAAACAAAACTAGAATAGATCTATGATGTGATGTATGTAATTTTACTATGATGATGATAATGATTATTAGTGTTAATATGATTCAAGTTTAATATTCATATTATTTAAGTTGCTATACTAATCATGATTATCAATATTGTTCTATTTACTGTATGCTTAGATCTGGATCCGGAAAATTTATATTTCTGCAAAAGTTAATTTTTTTTCTACTTTAATGTTTGACCTACTATATAATATGGAACAACTTATTGTATGCGAATACTTTTCAAAAAGTAAACATATTGAAAACAATTGTTTCCTAGTTTGACATTAAATTCATGATCTGGAACTTGCAAGATAATTGTTTATATATGATTTGCAAAATAATTGTTTATATGTTAAATTCATGTATGGAATTTACTTGGATTGCTTGAAAGAATTGCAAATGTTTATGCAAAAAAAACCAAAGGAGGTGACTACCTGGTTCGATCCAGTTTCCCTCTTTTCTCTCTTGCTTTAGTTTTCGCTTCCGCGCTTAATTTCTTTGTTTCCTCTGGTCTAATGCGTGCAGTCCCATCCATAGGCGGCTGCTGCTTGCACAATAACGCATGAAACATTAATGTTTATCATTCGTCCATGAGTATGGTTCTACTGCCTACCCACAGGAGGTGCTAAACCTAACCTCTTATTATGACATATGTTTTATTCTAATAAAGAAGCCTACATTTCTTTTATATCTACAGTTGCAATGTCCTCAAACCTTAATTCGTACGCTATGTCTGCCGTCAGACTTAATGGAACCAACTACTCATAATGGAAAGAGCAAGTTGAGTTTTCTTTGGGCGTACTTGAATTGGACATGGCTCTCCTTAAGGAAAAGCCAGACCCACTTACTGACACAAGTACGCCCGAGGAAAACAAACTCCATGATGATTGGGAACGATCTAATAGGCTCAGCATGATGTTTATGCGAATGGTGATTGATACCAACATCAAAACCTCCCTACCCAAAACTGAAAGTGCAAAAGAATATTTGCAATCCATTGAAAATCGGTTCAAGACTGCAGACAAATCCCTTGTTGGGAAACTTATGTCAAATCTTGTAACCATGAAGTTTGATGGTTCTCTCTCAATGAGCACTCATGTCATTGAAATGATTAACCTTACTGCCAAACTTAAGAACTTGGGATTGGTTATGGACGATGCTTTTCTCGTCCAATTCATTCTCACTAGCTTACCTCATCGGTATGAACTATTCAAAATTCATTACAACACTATTACGGAAAAGTGGAGTCTAAATGAATTGACTAACAAACTGGTTCAAGAGGAGTCTAGGCAAGGCTCGCAAGGCATTAAAGTTGCTTATTTCACTCAAGGGGTTGGAAAACAAGCTGGCAAAAAGAACAACTCACAGCATAAAAGGGAACCAGCCAAATCTGATGACGCCACTCAACCATTCAAGAAGAAAAGGAAGGATGATGTATGCAAATTCTACAAGAAACCTGGACACTTCCAGGCAGATTGCATTAAGCGCAAAGCATGGTTTGAAAAGAAAGGTAACCCAATGGGTTTCGTAAGTCATTTCGAATCAAATTTTACTAATGTACCTTCTTCTACTTGGTGGATTGATACTGCTGCTAACGTTCATGTCTCGAATTCTATAAAGGGATTCATTACGATCCAAACCACAAACCCAAGTGAGAATTTCATTTTCATGGGGAATAAAGATAAAGCTCCAGTTGAAGCTATTGGAACTTTTCGTCTTATTTTAGATAGCGGTTATCAGTTAGATTTATGTCAAACTCTTTATGTTCCATCTATTTTCCGTAATTTGATTTCTGTAAGTGTACTTGATGAATTTGGATATTCTTTTGAAGTTAGAAATGGAAATTTTAATCTATTTAAAAATTCTAGTCTTATTGGTTCTGGAATATTAATTGATGGACTTTATAAACTTCATCTTAAACAAAATGCTGAAATCCAACTCACCCTGCATGGAAAAGAAACTAAAGGAAAGTCATCCAAGAATGATTTTTACTTCTTGTGGCATAAAAAACTGGGTCATATATCCAGTGAAAGAATCAAAAGGTTAGTGAAAGATGGTGTCCTACCGGACTAGACTTCGCTAACATTACAGTATGTGTTGATTGTATTAAAGGAAAAACAACAAAAAACACAAAGAAAGGAGCCACAAGAAGTATACAACTTCTTGAAATAATACATACGAATATTTGTGGACCTTTTGATGTTCCAACTTCTGGAGGAGAGAAATATTTCATCACTTTCATCGATGATTTTTCACGTTATTGCTATCTTTATCTGTTGCATGAAAAATCTCAGCCAGTGGATGCTGTACAAGTGTTCATTGCTGAAGTCGAAAGACAATTAGAAAGAAAAGTGAAAATCATTAGGTCAGATAGGGGTGGTGAATTCTATGGAAGGTATGATAAAACGGGACAACATCCTGGACCTTTTGCTAGACTTCTTCAAAAACTTGGAATTGTTACACAATACACAACGCTTGGATCTCCATGGCAGAATGATGTAGCTGAAAGGCGAAATCGTACATACATGAAAATGGTTAGATCCATGATGAGTCATGCAAATTTACCTATATCATTATGGATGGATGCATTACGAACAACTATCTACATCTTAAATAGAGTTCCAAGTAAGGCCGTTCCAAAGACTCCTTTTAAACTTTGGAAAGGATGGAAACCTAGTTTAAGACATCTTCAAATTTGGGGTTGCCCAGCTGAAGCTAGACTGTACAATTCAAATGAAAAGAAATTGGATTTTAAGACAGTCAGTGGTTACTTTATAGGTTACCCAGAAAAATCTAAAGGAAATAGATTTTATTTTCCTAACCATAGTACAAGAATTGTTGAAACCGGCAATGCCAAATTCTATGAGAATGGTGAAATCAATGGGAGTGCAAAACAACAAGAAGTTGTCATTCATGAAATAAGGGTACCCATTATCTTACCCTTTATTTCGAAAGATATTGGGAATCATCCCATTGTTGAACCTGTTCACAATGAGGAAAACCCAATAAATGATCAACAACTCCATAATGAAATTATCACCAATCATAATGCTGATGAAGTACCGCAGGAAGTAGCATTAAGAAGATCTCAAAGACAAAGAAGATCAGCTATTCCTGATGATTATATGCTTTATCTAATAGAATCTGACGGAACTACGGACCCAGTTTCTTATTCACAAGCCATTAAGGATGGTAATTCTATTAAATGAATTGATGCCATGAAAGATGAACTGAAATCTATGGATTATAATCAAGTTTGGAAAATCGTTCAATTGCCGCAAGGACATAAAGCAGTCGGTCTTAAGTGGGTCTTCAAGACCAAACGTGATTGCAATGGTAAAATTGAACGATATAAAGCCAGACTTGTTTTCAAAGGTTTTAATCAGAAAGACGGCATTGACTATAATGAAACTTTTTCTCCTATTTCCAAGAAAGATCCTCTTAGAATTATCATGGCATTAGTAGCTCATTATGACCTCGAATTACATTAAATGGATGTGAAAACAGCCTTTCTAAATGGAGACTTGGAAGAAGAAGTCTACATGCGTCAACCTGAAGGCTTCATAATTGAAGGACATGAAGACATGGTCTGCAAACTTAAGAAATCAATATATGGACTGAAATAAGCTTCTAGACAATGGTATCTACAGTTTCATGAAATCATTACCGCTTTCGATTTCACAGAAACATAGTTGACCCTTGTATATACCTCAAGTTCAGTGGAAGCAAGTTCATATTTTTGATTCTGTATGTTGATGACATATTATTAGCTAGCAGCGACCTCGGTTTATTACGTGAAACTAAGGATTATCTCTCAACGAACTTTGAAATGAAAGATATGGGTGAGGCTTCCTATGTGATAGGAATAGAAATATTCCATGATAAATCACAAGGAATTTTACGATTATCTCAAAAAACATATATTGACAAAATTCTTGAGAGATTTGGCATGACGAATTGTTCCTCTAGTGCTGTCCCACTGCAGAAAGGAGACAAACTTGTTCTTGAGCAATGCCCAAAGACTCCTATGGAACGAGAAGAAATGACCAAATATCCTTATGCATATCTTGTAGGGAGTTTGATGTATTCACGGATCTATACAAGACATGATATCAGTCATGCAGTTGGTATGTTGGGTAGATTTCAAAGTAACCCAGGAATCGCTTATTGGAAAGCTGCAAAGAAGGTACTAAGATACCTAAAGGGAACAAGGAATTACATGCTCACCTATAGAAAAACAAGTTACCTACAGGTAACCGGTTATTCTGATTCAGACCTTGCTAGATGTCCTGAAACTAGGATCTACACTCTTGGCTATGTGTACCTCTTATGTGGAGGTGCAATATCATAGAGAAGCCAGAAATCTGAGATGCTTTTCGGATCCACCATGATGGCTGAATACGTAGCATGTTATGAGGCTTCAATTCAGGGAACATGGCTGCGTAATTTTGTCTCACAATTTGGCACTCTAAGTTTTATCTCTAAGCTAATAACTGTCTACTGCGACGATGAAGCTGCAGTCTTTTTCTCCAAGCATGATAGGATAACCAAAGGTTCCAAGCACATGGACCTGAAATACCTACTACTGAAGCAAGATGTTAAACTAAAGAATTTTTTTATTGAATCGATAAGTACAGACTTACAAGTGGCAGACATATTCACGAAAGAACTACCTCCAAAGACCTTTCAGAGACATACTGATAGCATGGGTCTTGCAGATAGTTCCTAATTATCTTCTTATTATGCCATTTATTTTGTACTTAGCTAGACATAACAATTATTGAGCTCTTAATAATTTGAACATCTTTTATTTCTGTTTTATAATGTGTACACATTTTTATTTAGATAAATGATAATAGAAATAGTCTTTTGCTTCAAGACATTATGTGACCATTAAGTTATGCTCATCTATGGTCTAGTTATGAAAGTTGTCAATGTCATAGTACATGGAAGTAAGCATGTTGCAAAATAACATGTACACGTCATGACTTCCATTGACCATTAGATTAGCCAAGACACTTATGACTACTAACAAAAGAAAAGTTTAGCATATCATGCACGTCTTATGACCTTAATACGAAAACGTTAATGGATTTTACTATTGACCAAGTGGGAGACTGTAAGGAAATTTGACCGTTTTGTAAGGAAATCAATACGAAAACATTAATGGATTTTCCTTTCTTATTTTGTAAGGAAATTTGACTATTTCCTTCCTCAAACATTTCTTTCCTCATTTTGTGGTCAATAGAATCTAAAGAGTTTTCATATTAATATGCTAATCAATAAAACGGTTATAATCTAGAGCGTTAATTTCTCTCATCTTGATCTTGATGGACGATCAAGACTAAGTCTACAAATCTAAAAATTTGGTCATATAGATTACAACACACACACACACACACACATATATAAAACTGATTTGGTTTTAAGTTTAGAAACTTATGTTCATAACACAAATAGATCAATCAATATTGATTGATCTCAAACACATTTGGGTTCGTCCACTAAAGATCCCTTACGAATAAGTATTATGTGCAACCTTTCGACTCATATAACTTGTCAACTCCTTGATCTAGGATGTAGGGGTTGTTGCATCAACTATTATCTTGTATGATTTTGTAGACTCTATTTTAAATGAAATTAATTAACCTAATATACATACTCTTAAGACACGCCCTTACAGAAAGAAGTTAACTAGATTTCTCTCTTCTTCAATCGTACTTTGTCCAACAAAGTCCAATTATTTCTTATCGATATATCATTATATGCCATAAGGAGGAGTGCTTTGAGATCGAATCTTATTCATTTTTAGGTACATTTGAAACTTATTTCCAGTACGCTAACTTGTTTGATCAAGTAGAATTCTATTATATTCTTTGCATGTTATGTTTACTACTTCCGTTTCATATTCAATGAACTTATCGTAAATATACCATTTGCATATCAAATAGACACGTTCTATTCTATGCTAATTCATTTCTGAACTTAACGAAAGATGTGGAACCATTTTGGTATCGTTAGACCTATGATTGCATACATCTAAATGAATCTGTTTGAAGAGTCATCAACTCTTGTGTCGCTTCTTCTAAATGAGTGCTTTGTCCATAATCGTTTAAGATACAACATCAATAACATATGATTCTTAATCATATGATTAAATAATTATTTCTCAAAATTTTTGCTCGGTCCATAATACAAAAATAATTGACAATTTTCAGTTACTTCTGTATTTTCTAAAGCATCGCTTTTGTTATGAAAACAAATACATTTTTTATAGTTTTATCTTATAACGAATATTCATAATATTCATACAAAAATTATAATTATATCTATTTTCAGATTACAGTTGTTGTTTCATAAATAATATTTGGTATGTTCACGAATAATGTTTCGTAACTTGATGAGTCCAATATGAAGTGTTATATGGTATGCTGCCACTATTTTTTTTCATTACCATAATAGTTTATGAAACATGAAAGTCCATTCAGTCACTTATTATAGAATTTTATTTATTATACTATAACTAGTTTACAATCAAGAGTTTCAGGTCAAATATTTTGAACTTGAAGAAATAACTTTTGTAGAAAAAATTCTATATGAAAAGGCATTTGAAATATAAATCACATTTCTCGTTCGATATTAAATAAATTTAGTATTTTATACGATTATTGTTTTCAACATATCTTCTTAAATAGAGGTAACCGTTCACTCTCTACATCCGAACTGTACCTAAATCACATCTACTCTCATACGTTCGTTTTTCTTTTAAAATGATAGAACCGTTAAAATGAAATCCTTGCTACAAGACCATAACAAACTCTTTACAAAAAAGCATTCATTCTTCCTTAACATTTAAGTATATCAAAGAGTTGTATTTATGTAAACTAATCAAATTGATGTTTCAACGATCGATTTCCTAGGTACATCTTGTAGCTCTTGGTCTAGTGTTACGCCAAACACAATAAGATCCTTATTATAATCTTTTATATTGAATACACAATCTCACATTATGGTTTATTTGTTTATTTCGAATAAACTAATTTCATCAAAGTTTCGTACATTGCAAATTGCGACTGTTCTCCATATAACCTTTATATGTGATGAAAACATATCAAATATCCATATTCTTGCATAGCATAAGAGGTCAAACTCATAGAATATATTGCATAGTCTCGTACAAATAAACACTTAACAGATTAGGGCATGAAGTGCCAATCACTAAATAAATGTCTATGATTCAGAATTCAATTGATGAAGTGCCATCAACCAAACAACTTAAAACCACCTGATAAGTATTCATGATCCAACATTATGTACTGTTGAGCCTGAGAAAAAGAAGACCAGGGATGTATTTTCATATTTATCGTGCACCGTGATGTATTAAAAATTATAATAACAACAACCCTAATTCAAGCTTTTTATGAACTTGATGCTTAATTACTTATCCATATGGTCTTTACTTTGGTATACTTTTAATTAAATAAATTCTGGACTAATATTACTTGGGTGTGGAACAAGTATTTACAATTTTTTTCCCAATATTCTACTGACGTATGGGTATTTAAGTCAGCTGGACCTAGCACAAAAAATGTTGGTGAAGCACATTAATCAAATCATCATCATTTGTATATTAATGACAAGTAAATCAACACTACTTTCAAAAATCTTCAAAATAAGTATAATTAAAAATTGTAGCAGGAATTAATTAAGTACAACAAATTTAACCAAGTATAGTATTGTCCATGCTTTATATATCCTATTTATTTATCTATTAATCAAAAGAGTCAAATTCAATACAATAAATATTTAATCAAATAATTTGTTCGGTCATAATTTGAAAGTTGAAAAGGATTATGAAAATGTCAACGTAGCATTGCAGAAACTCGCTGCTATATAAAGGTCACATATTAAGCCATTTTCATACCATTATAACCACATAACGATAGGAGAACTGTTCGTCAAGTTTTAAAATATGAAAGGAAAAAAGTATTTGTTAATTTTTTTCTTAATTATGAATTTGATGAAAAATTAAATGTATTAAAAGAAATTAAAGTAATTGAAAAAGCCTAAATCCGATTAAAATAAGAATTGTATATGTACGCCAGCCTGATACTAAGGTTCTCCTATCAATTTATTGTTATGAATCAATCGCAGGCACATATATTTACATATATTTTGCATCAAAAGGATCAATATACTCTTAATTTTGAGCTTCTTTGTAGCTCTAAATCATTAGTTGGATTTAAAAAATAAACGAAAAAATCAAACATATAATAGGTCAAAATATATCATCATATTTATGAATATTTAAATGAAGAAGATGAAAAATGCAAGAATAAATGTAATAAATAAATCACATATTATTGAACTATAGTATTTAAATAAATTTCCGAAAAGTTCAATTGTTATTCAAAAAATTAACATTGCTGAAATAAAAATACTATTAAAAAACTAAAACTGCTGAAATGAAAAAGAAAAAAAAACTAATATTGCTGAAATAAAAAACAAAAAAACGAAATTTTCCAACAAGAATCTTGATTCAACCGAATAGTCAATAATTGATTGAGAAATAATGGAATCTTTTATTTTTTTTATTTCATGTACTCAATCTGGGCAACACCAACCCTGAAAAGACGAGAGACCCATGACAACTCCTGCAGTTTTTGCTGGTATATTTCTACACCTTCATCATTTTTAATCTTATAAAGGTCATCAGCATTGCAACCTATGATTTCCTCTCTGCTGGTTCATTGAAAGCAATAATCCAAGCTTCGGTGGATGAATCATTACTTTTCATTACCATGACATATCTACACTACACAAACATATTATTACATACATTAATGGTTACCATAAATACTTAACTCTAAATTTTTACCTCAAAATACAAGTACTTTCATTTTGTTGGCATGCTTCACACCAATAATCCGATCTTGCAGCTTCAATTACCTTTTTGTTGCAACTTTTACAAGCACGATACCACAAAGTTTGAGTCATAATGTATGTTATGTAAACAAATACACCGAAGAATATAGACTATATAGGAAAAAAAATTAAATAATCAATTGATATGAAATTATTAATGTATGTTATAATTTGAAATGATAAGGACTAACATTATCATGATCCAATGTAGAATTGTTTGTTGTATGAGAAAGCATAACCATGTCATAATTAGTAGAGGTTATATTTGCATTTTTGCATTCACAATCGCACCAAATTCTAAGATTTGTAGCTTCTGGTAATTCGGATTTATAACTTGATTGCTTTTACTTAGTGTCGATAATGATAAACCTGCGTAACAATAAAAAATCTTTAAAAAATGATGGATTGGTAAGGATGTAGAAAATTGAATGTTTTTTACCTTGAAAATCTCCAACTTTAACATATTTAAAAGGCACTATAGGAGCTTTATCAACCATTTCTAACAACTTGGAACCTACTTCCATAGCAAGTTCTCCCCATAATGTGACATTAACAGTTTGGTTCTGTAATTTAAATCCAAGCACAAATATTTTGATTAAACAAATTAATTAGTATAATATGTTTGCTTTCGAATCATCTGCAATAGTTATATCAAGCTTTTCAACGTTCTCATTGTTGCTTTTTCTTTGTGCACCTTTGATTGCTGAGATACTTTGAAGGCCTATTACATCTAAAAGTAATTATGTTAAGCAAACAAATAATAATTTATTAAAAATTACTAATATGGATGCATTACCTATAACTTCCTTTTCTACATGATATTTTTGAAGTGGGTTAATCTTTATAAAGTTTAATACGATCTCAGGTATACAACAGCTCGCATACCCTTTTGATTGATGAGTGCTCATTTATAATCATCTCATACTCATTTTTTATAGTACCGAATTCTTTTTTTACAAGCGCCTAAGAGTTCATTTAGAAATATAATAAACCTTTCCATACTCATATAAAGGATAGTACTTGTTTGTAGCTTGAATTTGGGCACCCAGTAAACTTGAAGAAAGCAAGCATTATAATAATAAGTTAATGATTGCACAACTAAAGGAAATTATATTGAAAGCATTAAGGAAAAAAACTTACATCTTCATTAGTGGGTTCTATACTAAACATGCAACCTTCTCCTTTAATATTTTTATAGGATCTCAAATTGCCTTTATTTGTCACCCGAACTGATGATCCAATTATGTTAGTATGGATTCACCAAGTAAGAGGAAGAACATTTCTAGCCAAATCCATTTGAGTAATAAAGCTAACATTAATTAATGTAATATTAGAAAGCAAACATATAAATATTGGTTAATATGACGACAGATATGTAAATTACTCTTTTAAGATGAATGAAGTATTTTCTTATGCAGCTGCAATGTAATAAGTGTTATAACTATAGTAACATATGTAAAAAGGAATGGCATTTTAAATTAAAAATTAGCAGGAGGACGTCGAAGGTGTATCCAGAAAATACATGCATGTGAGGTTCCTGTATATGTAGGTTAAAATAAGATCAAATATGGCTAAAATTTTTGTTTCAATGATTTATCTAACATAAAACATCTAGGATCAGGGAACACAGAACGGATGCAACTCCAAAATATAATGGTTAAAAGAAATTCTACTTAGTATAGATTCGATATTTGATCCTCAATAGACACTACTAGAAAGGCTTCAGAAAGCGACATAGCCTAGCGACGGCTAAAAAAAGCGGCCGTTACTAGCCGTCGCTTATCGCGTTATACAAACCTGCTACCCGAGACAAAAAATTTCATTTTTCCTCTCCCTAAATCCACTCAGATCCGTCGGCCCCCGCAACGAGCCGTCGCCCTCCGCCACCAGGAGCCGTCGCAACCTTCCATCGCTAATTTCAACCTCTCCAAACTTGCCGGTATCTCCTATTTTCCATTATCTTTGTTTGATTTAGGTTTAAATTAAATTAGTTTATGATTTAGGGATTTGGAATTGGATGATTTAGGGGTTTGGAATTGATGAATATATGTTATTAGTTTATGATATATAGTTTATTATTTGAATTAACCTAATTTAGAAAATTAGTAGATTATGTGTTTGAAAATGGTGATTATTGCATATTAGGTGATGATAATTAGTGTTGGTTTGGTGGTATTAGTTAGTGAATTTATTGTTTACTATGTTGTTAAAAATTAAGGCTAATTTAAAATCCAAAAAATAGTCTATGATTATTGAATAATATGTTTATTGATAAGTTTACAAGAATGTTTGTTATACTGTTGTAAGTGCTAACTACTTATTTAGTTCACAAAATCGTTAATTAAAATTTATGTAGTTAAACAAAAGTTAAAATGCATTTTAAAATTTTAGATTTAATTAATAAATATTTAAATAGTTAAATGAATTATAAAATAGTTTTGTAGTTGTTAAAATAGTAAATCATAGTTACCATTTGTGAGATAAGGCATATTTTCCGAGTTACTGATAGTTCCCATGGATTTTGACTCATAATTAAACGAATTCTATTTGGCTACATTACTAAAAAAAATTTAAGATCATTATTTCATTACAGATCGCTGATACTTCAATATTAATATTTTTTTAATTTGTGCTTTATTTATGTGAACCCCTTATAGAATTTTTGGCCCCGTCTGACAAGTGTTGTATATGATCGTTATATGGATATTCGTTTTTTCATAGAACGAACATCTATATTATCCGATACAACATTTGTAGTGAGATTTCAAAATATAAATGAAAATAATATTCATGTTGCCATGTAGGTCATTGAGACGTTTCTCATCATTTGATCGATAAGATTCCTCAACTCATTTTTCTTTTTCTTGCTTATTTCTATTGACCTTTATGTTTACTCAAGGCAGCAAGGTGTTTTTTGAGTTTTACAAATAAAATAATATACATATTACGTTTTTTTTTCAACTAAAATTAAGTAAAATGGTAAAAATTTAAATGGAGGCCTATACATGTGGAAATGATTTAAATAGACAGAACTATAAATACAAAATAATAATGATTTGAAATGCATGGGCATATGTTAATATGACCTTGATGGTAAATATTTTGACGTCCATCAGAACATACCTTCCATCGTTTTGTATCCAAGCACAAGGATTAAAATTTATTCAGTATAGAAAGGAGTAAATCAGAACAAAAATACATAGCATGGAAAGGAATAATGAAAAAAAGTTTTTGTTATATATATAATGAAAAAAAGTTTTTCTTATATATATATATATATATAATATATGATAGATTTTTATACAAAGAATCTGTAACCGTTTAGTACTTACAATCATCAGAGCACACAATCATTACATCAAATCTGGATAGTTATAATAAATTGTCCACACACACAGCGGAAATTGCCAAGTGCGTGATATATGCTTGAACTCCTTCAGCTTATCTCCTGAGTTCCATAGCACTTTAACTTGAATCTGTAATACTCGGTCTGACCCGAGCATTATAATAAATAACACCCAAGTCAATCTAGAAAACCAGCGTGATAAAAACACACTCAATTTGAATTATTAACTTTTCAAAATCCTTTGAAAACAAAGGTATCTTGTAAGATAACGTCACACATAAACACGATGAGTTTTTACCTTATGATAACAAAAATGATTTTTTTCAAAATAATCTGATATTATTTGTGATGCCCCACCTCTATACCCATGCTAGCCAAGGACACTACGGTGTAATGCCGTCAACTAGCACGGAGAATAAGGCTGTTGAGGAGCGACCATCTATATAATTGCTTTGTGCGAGTACCGATATGCCAGATAAAATATAACTTGCATTCTTTTCAAGAGGAAATCCGGCATGCCGATACAAACTCAAGGCTACTACACAGTGGCTATATATATTCTTCGGAAACAAATATAGAAATAAACATAACACAAATCAGTCACAGATAATTCATATCACAAAGATAGAAATAGATATGAATATAACACATGAAAGTGTACATCAGAGTAGTGGTCAAACAAGATTCACAATATCACAAAAGAATGGTTACAAGCGCTGGACAAAAGAATAGGTATACAACAAGGAGACTATATCTCAAAGGTATACAACAAAAAACTACTAATCTAAGTAGTTAGCCAAAAGTCAGGATAATAATCCCAGAAGTGAAGTCAAGCAGAAGCACCTGTAACATCTCGGTCTGACCCGAATATTATTTAATAAGAAAATAATAAACGGATCAGTCTAGCTATAAATATGAGATAAGATGATATAGAATAAGAGATATGGCATAAACATATGATAACCATAATGGCATATTACTATAAGTATGTAATTGAAAATCAACATGAGATTAATCAATATCACAAGAATCTTCTCAAAGATCCAAAAAGGGTTTCATACCCAAAACTTGTATTCACAACAAGTCAATGACACACGAATTCACCAATGCACAAAAATTGATAAATCATATCAATGAAAATCACTAAAATTGGTGAAGAACAAAATCCAGAAATTAACACACGAAATCCAAAAATCATAAAAAAGGAGGGGAGGCCTATCACACTAACGGGAGCATGAAAACTCACCAACATATGTATCACACGAACGAGATGCCATCTCATGGTAGCTAGCCATTGATTTTTGACACACGAACGACCCGAAGACCATGGGGTGCTACCCCACATGTGTGAGTCGAAATCACACTGAAACGGGGTCTAGTCTCCCTCGCAGACAAAGAGACATCTGACAATTGCTAGTCTAAATCACAAAAATGATCGTCATGATCATCAAAAAGTGTCAATTACACTAAGCTAGTAAATATATGAGTTTAGCTTCATGTCCCATAACCACTAGCTTAACTTAAATATTTACGAACAAACTGTAGATCTTCACTAGGAAATTGTCACAGAAAGGCTCAATCGAACAAGTCCAAGAATTAACCGACGAAGCAAACGCAAGCGTTTCATACCACTTGTTTTACTAAACCGTTTAATTAGATTTCTCACACAAGTGAGGTAAAGATTTGTATATACTAATAGATTGGAAAATGGTTTAAGAAAGGAGCTTTGTAGTCAAATAGTGTTGAAATCTTTTTAATGAAAGGCTTTTGATATTTACTACTAGTATAGGAAACCTTTATATTTTTAAAGTGACAAATTATAGAAGTGATTGTAAAAACAATCAAACATAAAAATTCACATTCGAAGACGTGAATAAAATCCAAAGAAATCGATATCAAATCCATCAAAATAGATATTTCCGAAAATTCCCGAAGAAAATGTCATCAAAGTCGATAATAAATAATAACAACAAAAGGGAAACAACACGAATCGATTAAAGTTGGAAATTCAACAAAATAGACAATATATGCAAAATAGGCAAATAGGAGCAGATCGGTCAACCAGACTCCCTGAGTCGGTTGACCGAACCAAAGATGGAAGTGCTCGGGTAGCAGGTCGGTCGGCCGGACCCTGAGCTCGGTCGACCGGAGCCTGTAACCTGCACTTCCAAAACAGAGGCAGGAAGTTCTCAGATAGCAGGTCGGTCGACCGGACCCTGAGCTTGGTCGACCGGAGCCTGTTGCCAGCACTCCCATGCCTATCTAATGAATCCAATCCCTTCTGAATTGCAATCGGTCGAGCAACGACACTAAGGATTTACGCCATCGACTACCCGGCCATATAAGCTCTTCGATTCATCACCAAAAACATGATCAAAATATCAAAGTTAGGATTTTTAAAGAATTGAACTCAAAACACAAAAAATTGAAATATTCTCCAAATCAATCCAAACCAAAAGCAATTGCACAAGAATAAGTGTTAGGAATTCATACCTAACAATCGAAGATAAATATAGGCGTAGATGTGAGATAAAAATCTCACCTTTGAACCCAAAAACAATGAATGAGAAGCTTGAAGACAAGGGAAGATCAACCACACTTCAATCTCAACACAAGAAGCTTGAATCTAAGCTTAAAAGAGAAACATTTCCCAAATTAGGTTTAGGAATTTCTGAAATTCAAGAGAGAAGGAGTTGGAGAAGATGAAGAGAAGGCTTACCAACGGGTTCTCTTGAATTTGGAGCTAGAAGTTGGATTTGCTAATGAAGACTAGGGCTTGGAGTTTTAATTTCCTCTTCTTTCCCCCATTTTTGCTTTAGCTTGAAGTGTTAGGAAATGAGGAATGAAGTAATGAAGAGGAGAGGGGGCTGGGACTGAGTTAGTAATTAATGGGTTCAGCCCAAACCAAAGCCCTAAGTGAAAAAGTGGCAAAAATCAACTTACTCCAAACATATCGAAGCTTATACTCAAAAAAGGTTGCAAACGACATTTTGAACTCAATGGAAGGGGTCTCGAGTCCCAATTCGACTGTTTGCTAAAAGTAGGTTTTCGGACTAAAATCCGACGAACGAAGAAATATTTAAATAAAATATTTAAATATAAAATCGATAAATATGCGGGTTGTTACATTATTATAGTGTCTATAGAAAGTAAATAGAAAATAGCTGAAATGCTTGCATCTCACGTTTCAGCATAGTTGGGCACAGTCAAAACCGTACGACGCTTATTGGAGAATGGATTTCATCGAATGAATGGGCCATCGGGGTACCGCCCGCCACAGTATGCCTCTAGAACAATGTACCGAGGTCCACGTCGGGATCCCCTGCTACATAAGACCGACCCACCCCTGACCTAGATAGACCGAATATGTTATTAACCTAGGTGCTCCCTACCAACAAGCGCTCCTTCCATGCACAACTATATCCATAAATGCTAGGTTTTCCAAGAACATCTAGAAAGGTGATAACATACCCTACTTGGGTGCGACCCACTTAGCCTTGCTGCATCTCCTCTGTTTTAATCATCCGTGGTTGACTAGGCTCGAGGCTAAGCGTTACCTGTTAAGGAACGATTTCTCTTAGAATGCTCATCGTCCTCCAATGACGATGTTCTGATAGCATTCTTCCATTAAAGTTTCCTTAATTACGCCTGGACAAACTAAATCACGGTCTTCATCATCTTCACGATATTCATTCATAACGTTTAAATCGGATCGAAGTGGTTTTCGGATAACTAGATCTGATCCCGGTCTCTTTGAAATGATTAACGAAATTGGTCAAAATTGATAGTCGGTTATTTAATTATCAATACACATTCATAAACAATCATCATGCCTTATCATAAAAAAAATTTCAAAATTTATTTCAAAATATCTTTATAAGACATTACTTCTCATACTTCAACATTCTGAAAATAGTTTTCAGTTTCTTATATCTTCAATGAAATATTCCCACCCTTTTTCAACACTTAGAATACTTTTCTCCATTTCATTCTATATTCAACACTTAGGAAGTATTATATTTATTTCCCATTTCTTTTCTTAAAACATTTACAAATTATGTTTGTAAATTTCTTAACTCGTTTACACGAATTCTATAAATTCTGGAATTCTTTAATTAATTCTCTTTAATATTTCCAACATCAATTATAATTACTTATAATTCCAATTTCCCTTTCTACTTCTTTATAAATTCCATTTCAATTTTCTAAGTTCACTTCTACTTAATCTATTCGAAAATTTTCTTACTTTTCTTCCTAATTCTATTTATGAATTTTCTTATAAATCATATTTATTGAATAACTCCATTTCCATGCTCCCGAGAAGGTTTATAAATATATTTAAAACATTTTCAAAACTTTATATATATAAATATGTAAATAAAAATAAGTATTTAAAGAAAATAATAATTTGTTTTTAAGACATATTCAAATAATTATTTAAAATACTGAAAACATTTTCTCATAACATCAATTTTTTTCAAAGAAGGTTTAAACATTAGGATTTTATTAAAATATATATTAAGTATTTAAAAATTCACTTTTGAAATATTTCCATACCAACTAACCTGAAATTTATATAGTCTATTCATTATCATTAAAGTACATTTAATTATCTTTATTTGTAATTGGTGAATTAACTGGTAACAACAACCATTTGTCACCATTATACCCTTTATAATACTTGTATGTTCGTTCTTCCTAACCAATTACCATCTATTATATTATTTTACACATCCATTACAACAAACATTTAGAACAATCAATCAATATCAATATATAACTGATAATAGATAACATAGTTAACATTACATTACATTAATATTATACCCAAATTTTCATCTTTATTTATGTTGACCAATTTATTTCCATTAATCCATTTGATTGAACTTTCATCCTATTATTCAATCCATTATTATCAAATGGATGATATTTACATTAGTTCATGGTCTATTATACTTAAGTTTATATTTTCAACCAATTACTATAATTTCTTACATAATATTGAATTCATTCAATTACCACAAATTACATCATTTCATCAGTTAATTCAATGTTCACATTTGTATTTTTATATTAACTTATAACCAAGTATGACCATTTACATTGTTTCAATTAATTGTAATTTCATTTAAATTGTTGATTTTAATTACAATTGCTACATTTAATTTCTAAATTCGCTTTATTATAAATTATAAGATTTTTATATCTTTCTAAATTTTATTACAAAAATCTTATTAAATTAACCAATTAAAAATAATTGAAAATTTACGGGTCGTTGCACCCTCCCCCACTCAAAACTTTTCGTCCCCGAAAAGGAAAAAGACGGGAAAAGAAAGAATTAAATAAATAATACATCTTATTCAAAAATATTAACTGATAAACAAAAAAAAAATTTACAAAATTAATTACTTTAAATAAAACATACAAATTTACAACCATAAAATCTTTTTATACTCAAATTAATAAAGTTTGAAAAACACTTTTCAAAAATTTTCGAAGTCCAAAAAATTTCGGCAGAGTCTCCTTTATACAGAGAGGCTCGGGAGACAATATAATATCAAATATAACAATATATAACATATATTTTCCAAAATAATATATATCCCAACACGGAAAAACAATATAATAGCGCTATAAATTCGTAATCCAAAAACGTACCTATTGGTCGGGCAATTACGCTTAATTATGAAACCAAAAGCAGTAGCAATTGCTTTCATAACCTGTAGTTCACTTATATAATCCAAAAGAGTTAACAATTATATAAAATGAAATATTTAAGGTTGTTTCAACTACAAACAAACAATACAATCAACAATCACTTGCAACAAGGCATACAACCATCACATAAAATCAATACAAATCAATCATTCACTCATACCAAACAAACAAATAGTTGTTCGGGTTCAAAAACTTTAAATTGTACAAAATGAAAAATAAACTACTAAGTGCACCATTTACTCAACAGTCTTAGATGGAACTAATAGATTATTCATTCACCCAAACAAATTTAAAGTATCTTTGCCCAAACAGCTATAATTCTAGCAAACAACAATTTCAAACCATATATCAAGTTCATTCTTATTAATTTCATTCATACAATAATTTATCTTTTTAATTTACATTTTATTTCTTACAGTTTCATTTAATTTTATTCATTTCTAACTAAATCTCATTTTCACTTATTCATATCATGAAAATTTTCTTTTATTATATTACATTCATTTATTCACTGCTTAATTTCATTTATTTACAGTATTCATCTTTATGCTTATTTTCAAAATAAAAAATTCAACATTTACTTAAGTCTATAATTACTTACTTACAACATTTACCTTCTATCATATTTTATTATAATAAGATTTCCATTATAACTTAAGTTTATAACAATTACAACATCAAATTCTTATTTATTAAAGAATTTCATTGCATACTTCATTACTTCAAATTTTACTTGTAAAATTTCCCATTGCATTTTCTTTTAACAATTTAACCTTTTATAGTTGGTAAGTCATATATACGTTAAAGAATGCAAATTGAAAATTACACAAGTTTATCTTATTTCATTTTAATTGACTAAACGTTCAATAATAATATCTTCTGTTTTTAGGTTACATATTTCAGCTTTCTTTTTATTTACAACTTAGCATTAAATCTCTTATTTCCTTTAGAGTTTTTAATTATTAACTACTTACGTTCAATTCACTACAATAATTGAAACTATTACTTGACGGAAACTTAAGAATTAAATACCGGGTTAAATTTCAAATTATTTTAAAAATAATAGATAAATGTATATACTTACAACTTATATATCCAATTAAATTTAAAAAAATTAAAAATTTATATTCGTTTATCCAAATAAATCTGCAGTAAACTACTACAGTGGCCTTCCTACCTTGAAACTCAAAAATTAATGTTGATGATGCGTGCACTCATCACCGAAATTATTTTCCAGTGACAGAGAGGGGAGTACATAACTTATCACTTTCCAAATTTTGTTCAAAACAATTCTTTCAAATCATATTGAAATATTTATATCAGAAAATAGTTCTAACTAATATTATTATATTCCAAAATCCTTTGAAAGAGATTTTCAAAAATTCCGGAACTTAGGTCCTAAATTTTCGATTTCATTTATTTTATTTTCAGATCCTACTTTACTAATATTTATAGATTACACTACCTAGCAACTAATATATTACAACGAAATATAACCTTTATAAAAAATTTATTTTATATATAGAAAATATAATAGGCAAAATTATTTCTTTCACCTATATTCAAAACAAATATTGTGTCGGTCTGTCCTATTAAGTGTTTAGAAATCCCTATTGATGTCATAGCGTCTCATGCACCAATCAGAATTTATAAATACAAAATGGAAGAAGTTAACACAATATTAAAACCCTTTTATAACACTAACAAATACACTCTCTAATATATATATATATACACATTCAGCGACTCATCATAAGGTATTACTACCCTATTAATAAGGAGTCAGACCCCACAAAGCTAAGGTTTATCGCTAAACCAAAGCTATGATACCAGATGTAAAAACCCACCTTTTTGTATGCTTTAAATTGACGATAATCCACATACGTCAGAAATAAACCATACAGAAGGGCGGATTGTTACGGGGTAAATAAGAAAAGCAGAGAAAGAAAAAGAACAAAATAGAATCTTGCAGCGGAATGATAAAATATAATAATCAAATATACAGTTCATGAAGCTCTTTTACAAAATATTCGATTATACTTATATAATACATATCAGAGTTACACATACAAGAGAATAATAAATAATGCAGCGGAATAGTATGAATGTAGTGGAATACTACAATAAATAATAGTAAATCTTCATCTTCGTCCTTTAGAATACGGTCTTCCTAATCCTAAAATGCTCAGGCTGACCCGAGCGAATTGAAAAGACAAAACACTCGAGTCAGAACTAAAAGATCTTATGTAAGTTAAATCAATGGAAAAAATATATGATTGGAACGGCGCCAGAGATGATTACGGGATTGACATCTCCTATCTAGTGTCTAACGTGAGTGCAGTAACTTAAGAGATGCTCGGGATTCACATCTCCTAAGAATCCGTTAAACTATTTACTATGTAGTAATATTTCGTTATTATAATAATGTCTATAGTAAAATAAACTTACTTTTAAATAGCATTAAGGCTTTACATTTTCCACCTTAACTCGTAATAGTCCCAGTAGTCCATCCACTATCATGGTCCCTCCTGATCGGGAAGCCACCAGAGGATACCACACGGGCTACGGAAGAAAACCAAACTTGTACAAGGTGCGCAATGGTAGGTGACATGACACAACTAGGCAATTGTTAGCACCAAAATTGGCCACTAACACCTTTAGAAAGATTGTGTGGAGAGGTGAATGAAGAAAGCAAATTAAAACAGAGAACAGAGTATAAATTTAAATGCAGAGAACAAAAACACCAAATTTATAGTGGTTCGGCATAATTGCCTACGTCCACTTTGAACTTAATCTTTATTGCTTTCTCCATTACTTGAGTACATATACAATCCGCAAATCAATCACTTGAATACAAGTTTGAATGAAAAAGAAGAGAGTATAAAAAATGGCAGAGTCTCCCCAGTGTTCTCGAAAAAAGATCCCTTTCACTGTGCCCCTGCCTCTCTATTTATAGACGAAGGTGGGTTGGACTTCCCTGGTGGGCCTGGTAGCTGAATACCTCGGCCTGAGGTGAGTGGTCTCTGCGCACCGACCCAAACATGCCGAACGGTCAAATTGCAGTCTCTACGCACCGACCCGATCATGCCGAATGGTCAAATGCCGAACCAACATCTTTGTGCCGAACGATGCGATGTGTTGAGTGAGGGGTGTTGGCCGATCGAGAATTGATGCCGAACGAGGAAGAGGCCGGGCGAGGCTAGAATGATGAATGGTCCAGGAATGTCGAGTGAAGCATGAATGCCAAGCGCTCTTTGCATGCCGAACGTAGTGGTGCGAACACCTAGTATGCCGAGTGATATGGAGGCATGCCGAGTGAAGTGGAGCCAAACGTTTTGAATGTCGGACACCTGAATGCCGAGCGTTATCAATGTCGAACGCTCTCCAGATGCCGAGTGCTCTGCCATGCCGAACAAACTTGTCTGCCGAACACTTCCCAATGCCGAATGCTTCTAAGTGTCGAGTGCTCCTTTTTGCCGAGTGTCCCTTTATGCCGAGCTCTCCTAAATGCCGAGTACTTGCTGGATGCCGAGCGTGACGATATGCCGAACAACCCAGTTGAGCCGAGTACCAAGTTGCATGGTCGAATCTCCAGCAAACACTTGCCCCCCCAAAGTGTATCGCGTGACCGAACGTGATGCGCTTTGTACTACGTGTCCTTTGTGCTTTTCTTCGAATCCTGGCCCATCACTCTTGGGGGTTGTTTACTTGTGAATACCAATTGTGGAGGTGTTTGCCGAACGTAGTGTAAATACCGAGCGATACAGCCGAGCCGAACATCCCGTGCATGCCGAACAAACCGAGCCCGAACGACGCTGCTTTGACCGGTTCTACCGGTCATTGTCATTTCGCCTTCTTCTTCTTCCCTATAAAAGCCAGTATGTTCCTCCTTTTTCTCTTTTCACTTTTCACTTCCGCTACTTTATACTCGCTAACCTCGTCTGTTAACGGATACGAAAGACTTAACTAATCCTTCCCATGCCTCGATCTTCCAACTAGGTACTGACTCCTCTACCTAAATCCTTTCCGTGATTAAACAGTTTCAATAAGAGGCTTGAGTTCGTAAATTAGAACCGTAGCTAAGAGGGAACTGAAACTCGATTAGGATATTTTTAGGGTAAACGATGTGGAGAAAAGGAAGGAAGAATTGGCCAGGGATGAACAGGCGAGGGAGTTGTTGGGTGATGTATTTGGTTCGGCATGGTTTCTTCATGCCAAACGAAATTGGAAGAAAAGAAAGAATAGAGGATGAGTAGGAAAAATTGAAATCGTAGTTAAGGGCGGAGTGCCGAGCGTTGGGGCTCGGCGTAACTCTGGCTCGGTGTGACTCACCATATGCCGAACTGTGGGATGGAAGGCGAGAGAGGAAGCATGATTTAGTGGGGCCGCCGAACGTTATTTTGGCTAAACAGAATTTTGGTCGAACGATACCTAGGTCGAACGATGCTTCGACCAAACAATACCTAGGCCGAACGATAGTCAGGCCGAACGATGGCCAGACCGAACGATAGTTTGGCCGGTCGATACTTAGGCCGAACAACATTTAGGCCGAGCAATCACGAATGCCGAACCACCCTTTAGCTTAGGCCGAGTACTTATTTACCTTGCCTAATCATATAACAAAACAAGGATAAGGACTCCAACATACTAGCATATCGAACTGATCCGGACTGATAACTTCCTAATTTTAGTGGTCACAAACCGGAACTTTAGTCGATATAATCGGATAACTTCTTTTAACCTTTTGTGAATTTGGAATTGTGAACACCATAAGGCAGGCTTTCGGAGATGGTCAGCGACGACGGTCTTCGAAGGCGATGATTCGGAACTCAGTTTTATACGAGCAACCCCGTGACTTTCAATTTTTTCAGCGCATACACACAAATGATCACACTAGTTCACACACCACACGGGGGAATTCTTGTATTGTTAATTCTGACGTCGATTGTTTTTCAAGTATAGCTCAGGTGCTCTTGTCAAACCCGATATTTATCGAAGATGTCTAAGAAATCTAGCTCCACCACGATTTCTGACAGACCGGGACCATCCACTCGACAGGAAGTCGCAAATTCTCAAATCCATCAACCTCCCTTGCACATAACTTAGCCCCCGATGCCCTGGAGGCATCGATTCTCTTGGACAACCCTGTCGATTCATAGGCTTCCAAAATCAATGAAGTTGCGCTCCGGCGAATATGTTCCATTCACGAAATACCTTTTGACGACGTGCTGGTTCCATCGGGGCACGATCGGTCACACCTGCCCCCAGTTGGATATACGGCGTGTAATAAATTCATGTGCTGGGTTGGTAGCGTGCCACCGTTCAATTTATTTCTTCAGGACTTACTGCAATATATCGACATCGCCCCATCGTAGCTGCACCCAAACGGTCACGCCTTCATCTATGGAACTTACCTACTCTTCATGACCGTCTTCTCTAGGCCTCCAACTCCTGGCGACATCAGATATATTTATATGATCAAAAAGTGGAGAGATAGCCCCTCCTTTGTGTTCCTCGAGCCGCACCACAAATGCCAAATTTTAACCGGGGCGTGGAGCAAGTTTTCCCTGTACAAACAGGAATAGTTCTATGTGCGTTGCCCCCCGGTTTCACGAGGAGATGGGTTGAAGGAAGTAAGTCTTCTTCTTGGAACGATTCTCATGTTTTGGTCGAGGCTATGCCTTTTCTAACTCTTGTTTCATCTTCTCAGGTATCAATCCATGTCCCGACGGCTGCGGATATTCTGAAGCCGTTGAAGCTATTAGAGCTCTTCCCGTCGAAGAACGAGACATCCGAACTCTCATTTCAAATGAGTCACTATCGCGGTTCGGACTATTAGCAAAAGGTCGTCGGGTAAGCCTTCCTGAGGGCATCTCCGTACCCAAGCCCGCATCCAGTAAAGGAAAAAAATTAGCTGAGTCGTCATCACACCACACCCCTGATCTACAGGAAGAGGGGGAAATCGAAGAGAATGAACCACCCGAAGCATAGGTGAGAATTTGGGTCCCGCTAAAGATCCTATAGTCGAAGTGCACGATATTGAAACGTCATCTTCTCCTTCAAAGAGGAAAAAGGGATTGACGTACAAGATTAGGAAGGAAAAGGTTGGCGGAATTTCGAAGGTTACGCTTATTCCAATGGAGAAAGAGGCCTCTTCACAGCACGTAGAAAGTTCTTTAAAGGGCCTATCGAACCTCTCCATCCCGGATGATCTGCTCAAATACGACTTTGACGATCCGGAAGCATTTCAACTTCACTCACCCATCAGAGGCGATGCAGGCGCTCTAGCCCAGAGTTAGGGAGAGAAAACTCCTATTAGTAAAGCAACTGGTCCGTCGGGGGGAAACGCTAGGACATGCACAAAAACTTGCACTTCAATTTGCACTTAGATTTTCGTCATCGCGCTACTCTTCTCACTGCTAACTCTTTCTCAAATTTCACACAAAAACTTTCCGAAGTCTCCGTGGAACATCAAAATGAAATCGATCGCCTGAAGCTTGAGGCTATCCACGAAAAATACATCATTAAGGCTCAGGACAAAGAAATCGCAACTTACAAGTCTAAACTTGACATCACCCACCGAAGCTCCAAGGACACCGTAGAGGCCGTCACTTGTCTGGAAGCAACTCACAAGAAAGAACTCGACGAGGCGGTTCAGCGCTATGGGGCTTTGGCTCTAGAGAAGGACTCAGTTCAAAAGGAGAGGGACACATTCAGCCTTCGCGTCAAGGAACTTGAGGAGCAGCTCCGCAGAGAGAAGGAAGAGAAAACGACAACCCAAGAGGAGTCACAACAATACTGTGATGAGATGTTGCCACTCGACTCTTGAAAGAAAAACTTGAGGGCGAGCTTTCCAGAGTCAAGGCGTAAAAGAGTGAGGCCCGTAAAGAGGAAAAGAGGATAACGTCCATCGATATCGACTAGCGTCTTGAGGCGGCTAGAGAAGAAGGTAGGGAGGAGGTCAAAAATATGTTCGACCCGCTAATTGCTGAGTTCAACGCCCGCGTTCTCATGCATCGAGACTTGGCTTTCTTGGGCGAGGGTTATCTTGAATCTCTGGCCGAAGCGTGGGAGATTTTAATCGAAATCAGAAAGGCCGAGCATGGTACCGAAAGATTGACGAGGGGGCCTTGATAAAAGAATTCCTCAAGGGAAACGAGCCTTCGGACTTGTCTGCAGCTAAAACTATATATGGCAAAGGTTCCCCCTCAAAGAAAGAGAAAGAAGTTATTACTGGTCCATTCGGGGCCGTGCCTCCAGCTCATGTGCCTACTCGATCGGCCGATACTCGATCCATTTGAGCAGCATATTGGTTACAATCCGGAGGACCCCGGCCTTGGCGCCCATATTCTGTCTCCCATTCCGGAGGGTGAGACCCCCTTGACGGCTGAGAGCCTGTCGTAACCTGGTAGATAACTCTTCACTTTAAGATTTCAAATGTCGTCATTCTTTATAAAGGACTATTGCATTCTAATGCTTGTTTTTAATGCTTTCGCGCGGGTCATTCTGATCCAGAGCCCACTCCAAGGAGCGATGTCGCCAAGGAGGTGGAGGAAAAGTTAGGTGAGGTCCCTTATGTAGGAGAGGCTCCCGGTCCTGACGCCCAAGTGATCGGAGCGCTTGATGAAGATAAATCTGACGCTTCCTCTCCCATTGACGGGAGTTATGAAGTTGAAATTACAGGCGTCTCCGAGCACACATCCGAGCTGAGCATGAAAGAGAGGCTTGAGAAAGAGAAGGAAGAAACGACCAAGATCAAGGTCAAACCTCAATCCATGGACCCCGACGATCCTTTGAATAAGCCGCTGAAGATCATTCTCCCTGGCAGGTCTAAACACATGGATGTCCCTCATACTTCTTCGGCTGTCACTCCTCCATCAAAGAAGGGTACCAAGGATAAACGTGGAGGAGAGGAGTCGTCTGAGAAGACAACGGAGGTGAAGAAGGCGAAGAAGCACAAGAAGTAATTATTACTCTCAATCAACGAGAGTCATTTTAGATTATGCAAGTACTTTTGTTTTCTTAGTTTGTGTAAATAAACTTTGATTCTGAGCTTCGAAGGAGTTGTAATGGAAACTTATCTTCGATGAATAAAACTTAGTTTTTCTGTCTTTCCACGGCTCTTATCGTTCAATTTTCTTTGTGATTGTGATTCAAATCCAAGCTGTTGTGAATATAATATACCTCTCGGTTCATCTTCATATAGCTCAGAAATTCTTTAAGAACTGTCTGTTTTTTCTTCCGCGCTCCAAGTACTTAGAATATTCTCTAATACGTGCGCCGAAGGCTCGATGACTTCAAGTCATTTATATCCAGTCCGCCTTCAGCGGACCTGGTCATTTAAATCGTTTATACTTGAGTCTGCATTCTGAGGACTTAGAGTACTTCAGTCCACACTCCAGGTACTTGGAGATTTTGAAGCGTTTATACTCGAGTCCGCGCTCCGTGGACTTAAAGTAATCCAGTCCCCACTCCGGGGACTTGGAGATTTTGAGTCGTTTATACTCGAGTCCGCGGTCCGGGGACTTAGAGTACTCCAGTCCGCACTCCGGGGACTTGGAGATTTTAAGTCGTTTATACTCGAGTCCGCGGTCCGGGGACATAGAGTACTCCAGTCCGCACTCCGGGGACTTGGAGATTTGAGTCGTTTATACCCGAGTCCGTGCTCCGAGGACTTAGAGTACTCCAGTCCGCACTCTGGGGACTTGGAGATTTTAAGTCGTTTATACTCGAGTCCGCACTCCGGGGACTTAAAGTACTCCAGTCCGCATTTCGGGGACTAGGAAATTTTGAGTCGTTTATACTCGAGTCCGCGCTCCGAGGACTTAGAGTACTCCAATCCGCACTCCGAGGACTTGGAGATTTTAAGTCGTTTATACTCGAGTCCGCGCTCCGGGGGCTTAGAGTACTCCAGTCCGCACTATGGGGGCTTGGAGATTTTAAGTCGTTTGTACTCGAGTCCACGCTCCAGGGACTTAGAGTACTCTAGTCCGCACTCCGGGGTATTGGAGATTTAAGTCGTTTATACTCGAGTCCGTGCTCCGGGACTTAGAGTACTCCAGTCCGCACTACGGGGACTTAGAGATTTTAAGTCGTTTATGCTCGAGTCCGCGCTCTGGGGACTTAGAGTACTCCAGTCCGCACTACGGGGACTTGGAGATTTTGAGTCATTTATACTCGTTCGTACGTCAACCTGAATAATACGGTTTCGTTTGCCTGTCATAGGATCATCATACGCATAAACATTAGTCATTTATGGAAAAGATGGCTTCAAGCCTTTATTAATGAGAGCAAGTTGAATTGTCTAACTACATGTCAAGAACTAGAAATAAAAGCATACTGGAAATAAGTGCAACTAATACATGAAAGAAATAGATTAAGTATAATAATGCTGCAAGTGCTCGTTGTTCCAGGATCGGGGGAGTGTCGCACCATCGACGGTCGCTAGCTTGAAAGTTCCTTCTCCAAGCTTCCGTTCGATGACGTATGGACCTTCCCATGCGGGATTCATATGAGATGGGATCGGAAAAACTCATTTCAAAATGAGGTCTCCCACACCAAAAATTCTCGGTCGGACCCTTTCGTTGTAATATTTAGCGACTTTATGTTTGTATGCGGCCGCTCTCAAGTTGACTTCTTCGCGTTTTTCGTCAATTAAGTCCAATGATTCCAATAAGAGATTCTGGTTCGACTCGGGGTCGTAATGAGTTACCCGATGTGATGGAACTTCAAGTTCCATGGGTATGACGGCTTCCATGCCATATGCCAATGCGAATGGAGTGTGGCCAGTCGCAGTCTTGTGGGTGGTCCTGTAGGCCCAAAGCGCCGTTGGAAGTTCATCCACCCACTTGCCTCTAGCCTTTTCCAGACGCTTTTTCAATATGGACTTGATTATCTTGTTTACGGCTTCCACTTGTCCGTTGGCTTTCGGGTGAGCGACCGCTGCAAACTTACCCGAAGTCCAAAGTGAGAAAAGTAAGTGAAATTCCACTAACTCCAAACCTATCAATGTTTATACTTAAAAAAGTTGTAAACGACATTTCGAACTCAATGGAAGGGGTCTCGAGTCCTAATTTGACCGTTTGCAAAAAGTAGATTTTCGGACCAATATCCGATTAACGATAAAATATTTAAATATAAAAATCGATAAATGTGCGGGTTGTTACAGACTCCCCTCCTTAAAGAAATTGCGTCCTCGTAATATCTAAGATGGAAATAAAAAGTAACAACCATAAAAGCATATTAACACAAAAGAAATTTGAAATAGGAAGTTCACCTCAAAGAGCAGGAGTAAGCAAGTCTGGATGTGTTCGCTCGATGAATTCTCTGGATTCCCAAGAGCAATCCTTAGGATTTGAGGACCATTGAACCTTCACAAGCGGAACATCTTTATTTCGAAGACGTTTGACCTACGAAGCAATAATTCGAATAGGATGCTGCTCGTAAGTTAAATTCGGCGAAACTTCAATTTCTTCCACAACACCAGGCTCAAGAATAGAATCGGAATCTCGTAGGCATTTCCGTAATTGAGAAACATGAAACACGTCATGCATAGCAGAAAACTGAGCCGGTAATGTAAGGCGATAAGCCATAGAACCAATACGTTCAGTGATGGGAAATGGCCCAATATATCGGGGTGCTAACTTTCCCGATCGACTGAAACGTACAACACCTTTCATAGGTGAAACACGAATAAAAACAGAATCTCCCACAGAAAATTCTAACTTCCTTCTTCGATTATCGGCATAGGATTTTTGTCTATTCTGGGCTTCTTTCATCCTATGTCGAATAAGTTCAATCCTCTCTGTGGAATCACGAATAAAGTCTAGACCTAAAACCAGCTTCTCACCGGCCTCAAGCCAACAAGAAGGAGATCGGCATGGCCTTCCATAGAGTGCCTCGAAAGGTGCCATACCAATACTAGATTGGAAGCTATTATTATAGGAAAATTCAACAAGTGAAATATGATCTTCCCAACTTCCACCAAAATCGAGCACACAAGCACGAAGAAGATCTTCAAGAGTTTGATTCACACGCTCGGTTTGTCCATCGGACTAGGGGTGATAAGCAGTGCTAAAATTAAGCTTCGTTCCTAAAGCTTTTTGAAGACTCTTCCAAAATCCAGTAGTAAACAATGGATCTCGATCGCTAACAATAGAAGTAGGAACTCCATGCAATTTAACAATTTCTTTGATAAAGAGTTTGGCCAAAAGATGAACAGTTCGGTTAGACCGAACGAGAATAAAATGGGTGGATTTAGTAAGTCTATCAACGATCACCCATAAGCTATCATGACCCAAACGAGAACGGGGAAGGCCATCTATAAAATCCATGGAAATTTGGTCCCACTTCCAAATTGGAATTTCTAAAGGTTGCAATAACCCACCAGGCCTTTGATGTTCGGCCTTGACAAGTTGGCAAGTCATGCAATACTTAACAAAGTTAGCAATATCAGATTTCATTCCCTCCCAATAATAAAGCCGCTTCATATCAGCATACATTTTACTACTACCGGGATGAATGGTGAATTTAGAACGATGGGAATCTTCTAAAATATCTTTACGAAGATCACCAATATTTGGTATGATAAGTCTACCAAATTTTCAAATGCCGCCACGAGAATCAATATCAAAGTCTTTCAAACCTTCAATATCAATTTTATCCTTAACATTTTGGCCAGGAAGAGCCAATTCAGGATCTAGCCCTTGAGCTTCAAGAATGCGGTCTAAAAGAGAAGGATGAGCCTCAAGGCTACATAAAACAAGTGACGAGCATAAATCGGATACGCGCTCTCGAATCTCACAAGTGGATATAATCTCGAGATCGTTCCATTCAGATATCATCATAGAAACAACAGCTTGTTGTTTATGGCTAAGAGCATCGGCGACACGATTACCCTTACCGGGGGTATAAAGAATATCAAGATCATAAGGTGCAAGGAACTCGAGCCAACGCTGTTGACGCAAAGTAAGTTCCTTTTGAGAAAATAAATATTTCAAAGACTTATGATCCGTGTAAAGAATAAATTTCTCTCCCAATAGATAATGACGCCAAATTCGAAGGGCGAAAACAATAGCCGCGAGTTCTAAATCATGTGTGGCATATCTAGTCTCGGCCGGCTTCAATTGCCCAGAAGCATAAGCAATAACACGTTCTTTTTGCATAAGAACGACACCCAAACCAACGTGACTAGCATCAGTATAAACAAAAAAATCTTGATTCCCTTCGGGAATAACAAGAATAGGAGCATCGGAAAGGAGTTCTTTCAATTTCTGAAAAGAGACTTCACATTTGTCCGACCAAATGTATTTAACTCCCTTCTTAGTCAAGCCAGTAAGAGGCACGGCAATCTTAGAAAAGTCTTTAATGAAACGACGGTAATAACCCGCTAATCCGAGAAAACTACAAATCTCTGTAACACTCTTCGGTCTCTTCCAATCTTGAATCGCTTCAATCTTTGAAGGATCCACGGAAATTCCAGATTCGGAAATAATATGACCGAGAAACTTCACACGAGATTGCCAAAAGTGGCATTTAGAAAATTTCGCCTTTAATTGATTACTCCTAAGAGTTTCCAATACAATCCGAAGATGTTTCTCATGTTCCTCCTCGGTTTTTGAATACACAAGAATATCATCAATGAATATGAGAACAAACCGATCGAGGAAATCTTTGAAAACTCTATTCATGAGGTCAACGAAATAAGCTGGAGAATTCGTTAACCCAATGGCATAACAAGCCATTCATAAGATCCATATCGAGTACGGAATGATGTCAAAGGAATGTTATCCTCTGCGATACGAAGCTGATGGAAACCGGTAGCCAAGTCCAATTGTGAAAAGACCTTAGCACCACTAAGCTGATCGAATAGATCATCAATCCGAGGTAAAGGATATTTATTTTTAATAGTAAGATCGTTAAGCTTGCGATAATCAACGCAGAGCCTAAGAGTACCATCGGATTTCTTTACGAAAATAGCCGAAGCTCCCCAAGGCGAGGAACTAGAGCAAATGAATTGCTTCGTCTCCAATTCGGATAATTGTTTGTGCATCTCTTCATTTTCCTTATTGGACATGCGATAAGGAGGACGAGTAATCGGTTGAGCTTCAGAGGTAAGATTAATTCTGAACTCAATTGCTCGCTTAGGTGGTAAACCTAAAACGGGCTCGAATATGTAGGAAAATTCACGGATAACGTGAATTCGAGAAATGACGTCTTCCTCATCATCATCATCTCGAGGATTTAAAGAATATAAAGACGGAGTCAAAGAAGAATCCGAATCTTTAAGAATAATAGAAATCTGATTTACAGATTGCGGATGTCGGAGATAAATAGTCCGCTTAGGACATAGAATATGAGCTTCATAACGGTTAATCCAGTCCATACCCAGTATCATTCCAAAGCCTAAGTAACGCATAACATGCAAATCGGCTAGGAAGGAAAAATCGCATAAAATAATCTCCACATCTTTACAAAGCAAACTAAGAGTTGCGGATCCACCAACAGGATTCGCAATTTTTAAAGAAGTCATTAATGCAGTAACACTTAAGGAAATAGTGTCTACCAGTTCCTTTGATATAAAAGAATTGGATGCACCCGTATCAAAGAGAACTCTAATAGGTTGATCATGAAATAAAATAATACCATCAAGAATGGAGTGAGAAATACCTTGGCCACGAGATGTGTTGCCAGGGCTTGAGCCACATTCAACTTTCCTTCCTTCTTGCCTTCACGTTTGAGGCATTGATGTATGTAATGATCTGGGCTCTTACAATAGCGACAAGATTTGGGCTTAGAGCACTTATTCGCAAAATGATCCCCAGATCCATAGTTGAAGCATCTCGCACCACTAGGAGAAGGAGACTTTGCCGCAGGGGTTGCTTGCTTACCCTTTTTGTTGGGATAAGGGCCTTTGAATTTACTGGGCCTCTTTTTGTTGTTGAAGTTGGGTTTGGAAGCTACTACTTCAACATCACTTTCTTTATCAGCCTCTTCCAAACGAAGAGCGATATCTATAAGTTGGTCGAAAGGAACTTCTAACTTTAGAAGTAATGGCTTCTTGAGGCTTTTGTTTAAGCCATAAACGAACCTCTGGTTCTTCTTCAATGGGGTGTTGATGTATTCAACCCCATATTTGGAAAGCGACTCAAAGGCTGCGACGTAATCAGTCACAGAGGACTCACCTTGAACAAGGTCCATAAAGCGTCGAGCCAGAGTTACCTTCTCTGCTTCTGGTACAAATTTTAACTCGAAGCGTGTCCGGAATTGCTCCCAGGTAAGGTCCGCTTCGTTGACTTTAGAAATAAGAAGTTCATACCAGTCCAATGCTCTATCTTGGAGCATACTGGAAGCCACCTGAACACGGTGAAGATCGACGAGATTAATGCGAATGAAGATTCGATCGCAGGTCCTCAGCCAAGCCTGGACCTCGATGATAGTTTCAGAACCTTTAAATGGCTTCCCACCCAGGTTGGTGTAATCATTGCACAAACGTGCAAACCCAGATTTAGGGTGAGCAGGTTCCGGATTAGAACCAGCTGCTTGAGCATTCGTGACAAGGTCAAGAAGTTGCTGGGTAGTCATAAAAACTCCATCTTGGGGTGGAGCACTAGATGGTCCAGCTCTGGAACGACCAGGTCTAACCATTTCTCTTCCTTAAGAAAGAAAGAATAGAAAGAAGAAGATTATTCACTAATGAATATCAAGTAATCTTGTTAGATAAAACAAGGAATCATAAATGATATAGGATGAATCGGTACGACGACTCGAATTATCCTAAGACATAATTCCTAAGGTGGACTTAGGACGATGATCCTTGTTATGTTATTCTACATTGTTCCGAAGTTTGGCTCTGATACCAAGCTGTGACGCCCCACCTTTATACCCACGCTAGCCAAGAACACTACGGTGTAGCGCTGTCAACTAGCACGGAGAATAAGGCTGTTGAGGAGCGACCATCCATGTGATTGCTTATCACACGGTGGCTATAAATAATCTTCGGAAACAAACATAGAAATAAGCATAACACAAATCAGTCACAGACATCCATATCACAAAGGCGGAAGAAGATATGAATATATAACTAACACATGAAAGTGTACATCAGAGTAGTGGTCAAAAAGATCCACAATAATACAAAAGAATAGCAACACGTGCTATACAAAAGAATACAACTATGAGTCTATATCTCAAGTGTATACAACAAAAACTGCTAATCTAAATAGTTAGCCAAAAGTCAGAGTAGCAAATCCCGGGAAGAAGTCAAGAAGAAGCACCTGTAACATCTCGGTCTGACCCGAGTATTATTTAAGAAAATAATAAACGGATCAGCCTAGCTATAAATATCAGATGACATGGTATAAAATAAAAGATATGGCATAAACATAAAATATCCATACTGACATACTACTATAAGTATGCAAATGATGATCAACAGAAGATCAATCAATAAGAGATAAATCAATATCATAAGAATCTTCTCAAGGATCCAAAGAGGGCATCATACCCTAAACTTGTACTCATAAGAAGTCAATGACATAAATTCCAGAAATTAACACAAGAAATCCAGAAATCACAGAAAAAGAGAAAGAGGCCTATCACATGACGGTCCGAAGACCATGGGGAGCTATCCCATATGGGTGAGTCGGAATCACCCAGATGAGGTCTAGACTAACAAAAAAGCAAAAAGGTATGTGTGAGTGGAATCACACAAATGGTGTCTAGCCTAACCACGCGACAAAAAGGCATGTGTGAGTGGAATCACACAAATGGTGTCTATACTTACCTTGCGGACAAAGAGATATGTGTGAGTCGGAATCACACCCATGAGGTCTAGTCTAACCTTGCAAACAAAGAGACATCGCACAATTGCTAGTCTAAATCATAAAACGATCGTCACGATCAACGAGAAGTGTCAATTACACTAAGCTAGTAAATATAAAAGTTTATCTTCGTGTCCCATAACCACTTGCTTAAATTAAATATTTACGAACAAACTGTAAATCTTCACTAGAAAATTGCCACAAGAGATTCAATCGAACAAGTCCAAGAATTAACCGATGAAGTGAACGCAAGCGTTTCATACCACTTGTTTTACTAAGCCGTTTAATTAGATTTCTCATCCGAGTGAGGTAAAGGTTTGTATATACTAGTAGATTGGAAAACGGTTTAAGAAAAGAGCTTTGTTATTGAAAATAGAGTTGAAATCATTTAGTTGAAAGAGTTTTGATATTTACTACTAGTATTGAAACCTTCATATTTCTAAAGTTGTTATCCCGCCTTTTTAGCAAGGCCGTGATACCATAAAATCGACCGAGAAGCCAAAGATAGTTTGTCTAGAAGAATGGTCAACTCAGCATCTTAACAAAGCAAGTTCCGTTGAATGTTTTTCAGATAAGATCCCCTACGGAGGGGCGGTCCAAGGGGGTGGCACCCCCCAAGGTGGGGGTGCAGGGGAAACACCCAACTACGGGGTTCGACCTGCCCAGTCAGGTTGCGGGGGTCCAGGGGGCAGCGCCCCGTCCAAAATGATACGACCTAGTGAAGACCTAAGGGAGGATAGGATCGAGCGACCTAATGGTTGCGACCTAGGGTCTAAGGGGTCAAGCGACCTAGTGGTTGCGACCTAGAGGTGTTCGCGAGTTAGCAGAAGCGAGCGACCAAACAGAGGCGAGCGACTTAAGGGACTCGCGACCTAACAAGGTAATAAGGTCGAGCGACCTACGACCTAACGAGATAAAGGCCTAACGGCCTAGTGAAACACGCGACCTAAAATGTATGCGCGGCCTAAGGGAAACTCGCGACCTAACATGGCCGAGCTAAGTTAAGGTGCGACACAACCAGGTGAGCGACCTAAGGAAGACGAACGACTTAAGGAACTCGCGGGTTAGAAGAGGCGAGCGACCTAAGGTCATAAACGAGGTAAAGGCCTAACGGCCTAGTGAAACACGCGACCTAAAATGTACGCGCGGCCTAAGGGAAACTCGCGACCTGACATGTACGCGACCTAATGGGTCATACGACCTAAAGGAAATAGGGTCCAACGACCTAAGGAAAATAAGGTCCAACGACCTAAAGGGATAGGGGCCATGCGACCTAAAGGAGTATGCGACCTAAAGAGGTGCGCGAGCTAAATGAAGGCGGAACAACTCAGGGTCTAACGACCTAGGGGGGCCGACCTAAGGTCTAACGACCTAAGACCGAGGAGACGTTTCCAACAGAGGGAACGACTTAACGACCTAAGCCTAACGACCTACGACCTAGCAACCTTGCGACCTAACTCTGAGGCGACATTTCGTGGCCAAACGACCAACGACCTAGTGCCGAGCGACCTAAGGCTGTAGAACGTTTTAGTGCCAGAAACGGTCTATTTGAAGACCGAGACTTTTCCACGCAAACGACCTAGCATAGGCAGAATGATCTAAGTGCAGAATTTCACCAAAAACACTAAAAATTGGAGTTTTTCGCCAATCCAATCCAAACCAAATGCAAATGTACATGCTAAAGTGATGGGGAATCATTCCCAACAGTCCAATATAGTTATAGGCTAGAATTGTGAGATAAAAATCTCACCTTTTCGCCAAATTATGAAGTTAAAGCTTGAAGGTGAATGGAGAAGCAACTACAAGCTTGAATCCAATGCTTTTCCTTGAATTTGGAGTTGAATGATGGAGTTGGAGTTGAAACCTAGGCTTGGAGTTTCTAATTTCCCTTTCCACTCACCATTAATGTTAAAGTTTGTGTTTGGTAGGAATTTATGAAGAGTGAGGAGAAGGAGAGAAGTGGGTTTGAGTTATAATGGCTAATCTAACCCAAAGTCCAAAGCGGGAAAAGTAAGTGAAATTCCACTAACTCCAAACCTATCAATGTTTATACTTAAAAAAGTTATAAACGGCATTTCGAACTCAATGGAAGGGGTCTCGAGTCCTAATTTGACCGTTTGCAAAAAGTAGCTTTTCGGACCAATATTCGATTAACGACAAAATATTTAAATATAAAAATCGATAAATATGCGGGTTGTTACATAAGTTATAAGTATACATGTACATCTCTTATAAAGAAGTGGAGAGATGATGTGGGGAAACAAACAAGTTTCTCTGACAAGTATAATATATATGAACCGCAATATATTATGACTTAAATTTCAAGCGAATGTACATGACCTAAAAATGAAAAGGGAAAGAAGAATGGAGAAGAGAAATGAACTGATGAAAGGACAACCGAGAATGTAAATATACAATGGGAATGGTAATAGTCAGAAGTTGAAATTCAAGAAAATTAATTGCTAGTGTCTATTCATTTCACGGTGGATAACTGAAAACGACAAGGAAGTAAAAGACCCAAATATGGAACCGATACGACAAATTGTTTCGCCAAATTCGTCACTTATTGAACCCCGAAACACACAAATGAATATACTGTGGAGATCAACACGACGAGATGAACAGAATAGTACACAGTTATGAGAGAACGACCATCCTATCAAAACTCGAATTTTCGTTGTTGAAAATGCTGCTAAAATGCCGAAAATAAGGTAAACAGAGCAATAACGGTCCAAATTTGGCAAAACGATATACGAAGTCTCACTCAGAAAATGGTTTAAATTTTTATTATGTAGAAATATTTGGATTTTAAAAATATTGTATTTCCATCAAATTTAACTGATTTAATATTGAAATTGAAAATTACACAACAGAACTAATTTGCATATTTTTTGATGAAAATCAGACATTTGCTACCTTAAAATATACGTATTCCAAATATCATATTTTCATTTCAAATTTTTTATATTTATTTTTCATAAAAAATTCAGTTACTTACGTAAATAAATTGCTATAATTTTATCGGTCGTTACATAAATCATATTTCGATTATACCTTAAAAATCTCAACTTCGATTAATTAAACAATTTCGTTTACCAAATCTAAATTTCAACATTTCAAGCTCCAGATTGAAAATAATTTGATTTCCATAAATTCGATTTTTATTTCTTAAAACCAAATCATTTAAATAATTTCCAAACAAAAATTTAAAAATCATTTAATTTAACCAATCCGGTGTCCATATATAATTTTCTATCTTATGGCCAAGTGAATAATTGTTTCAATTTAATTCAGGAATGGATATATACCATTTCAATCCAAAGTAAATGCCATAGGTATATATCATTTCAACACATTTCTTAGTTTATTCGAAATAATTCAATTATAGTTTTATATACTGTAAATAATATACATGGTGATAATAGGATATATTAAAATAAATAAACATTCAAATCATCCAATATATCAATCAATAGCATCCATCACACCCAACAACCTAACAGTCAGTGAATCATAACAATTTACTAGTCATCAACAATCGAGAATTTAACTACCAATTTAATTTTCATTTCAAATTTTAACTATCATTTCAAATTTCTATCATTTAATTCATATCAATTTAAATACCAGCTAAACTTTACCAAACAACAGTCAACAATTTTAAATCACTTCACAATATAAATTTAACTAACCTAAAAATATTCTAGTCAACCGTGAGTGTATAAAACACTCACTTTTCATTTGAAATTGAAAAATATTTCCAGCTTCAAAAAATGCCAATCCAATGTCAAGCTATAGATGACGTCGATACGATTTCAACTTCTCTCATTTCGTCTAAAACGGACCTCATATAGAGAAGTTACGTAATTGTTAATATACGATAACATCTTAAAACTTAAACTATGTACACCAAAATAAAATAAAATAACTTAAAAAAAGTTACCAGCTTCTTCCTCAACGCTCCATCACACGACCCAAACCTTGTAACACAAACGCATGCATACGGGAATCCATCATGCGACCCAAAATATCGTCCAAACTATGATCTCCATGATCCCCATCACTAGCTGCCCTACCACCCTCAGACCGACCATCCCACGAGCCACCGCTAGTCAACAAGATGTGCAAAAACCCTAGCTACATCGAATGCGAGCCCAACCTCAACACGTCGTGCCCTATTAGACTCTACGACCACACTCTCCTCCATCGATCGCTGCGCTCACAAGCATGCAGTTACTCGTTCATTTTTTTTATTTTTTTTATTTTTATCTAGATTAGACCTGCTTTGTTTTTTTTCAAATTGATCTGAATGAGAGAAGTGAGGAAAAGGGAGAAGGATACGGCCTAAAGAATGCGCGTGCTTGAATGAGATGAGGGAAGTATTTATTTTTTATCTATAAATAAGAAAATTACTCGCCTGAATGGTCCGCGCAAATCCGAACTCCGAATGAAGCATGCCGCCTGGCATTTGTAATATTTTACCCCATTCTGAACCCAATAGAACTAGTTTCAAGGCCTAATTCGATCATATGCAGAAGATAGCTTTTCAAAATCAATTAACTTAATTAAATTCTAAAATTAAATTCTGCGCGTTACAAGCTCACATGGCCAAACGATAAGTCTGATCGATATGAAACTTGAAATCCCATAACAATTCACTATTACAGATCCGACGAAACTGGTTTCATCGAAATCTAAGACGGTGGTCAAAATGGCTATTTCTACCCATTAATTAAAATGAGCAATTTTGAAAATTTAATTTAATCACATTAAATTCCATTTTAAAAGTTAATAATCTTCATTCATATTTGCAACGACCCGTAAATTTCGATAATTAAAATTGGTTAAAGTAATAAGATTTTGTAATTAAATGTAGAAAGAAATGAAAATCTTATAATTTATATTGGAGTGAATGTTAGAAATTAAATGTTGCAATTTTAAATAAAATTAATTTTTGACAATTGGAATGAAATCCCAATAAAGAAATAGTGGAAACATTATAATTTGTTAATTTAATACGATTGTGTAATTAATACCGAAAGAAATAAAATTGGAAATAATATTAATGAAATAATAACTAGAATGAATTGCAACAATATAAATGTAAGTTAACTGTTAATAACTTGGATGAAATTCGAATAAGTGAAACAATCTAATGTTATAGCTTGGTTACAAAATTAGTATACGGAAGTGGAGGTAAATATGAATTAATTAATGAGATAATAGATAGTTAATGGTAATTGAATAAAATCAATATTATATAAGAATGGTAACATTTGTTTGTGAATAGTGAATTCATATATGTAATTAAAAGTTATGATAACGATTGTTATAAGTTACCTATTTAATTGGTCTATTAAATTAAAACGGGGAATCAATTAGGATTAAATGAACTTTAATGTTACATTGGCATGTTTAAGACAATAACAGAAGTGTGCATGTAAATTAAATAGAAACGCAAATTTATTGATAAGGTAATAAATTGGTAAAAAGAATGGAATTAAGTTAAATTCACTAATTGGTCTTAAACCTTAATTAATGTCTACGATTGATAGAAGTACACATTTAGAAATGTAATATTTATTCAAAATAAGACGTAAATAGGCGTATATTAGTGTAATGGGATACAACCGATGTAACGAGGTATACTAAGTAAAAATGGACCTAGTAAGATGGCAATTAAATCAAATCAATTTATAGGAATCAATTTTAATTAATTGGAAGGAAATCTATAATAAATGAATTTATTGGTAAGTGAATGAAATTAATTACTAGATTAGTTCGAAATTTGAATAAAATGGAATTATTAATGTAATAAGAGTAAGCCAATAATAATTCTTCCCATAAAATGATAATTGATTCAATAATGTTAATACTATCCATAATAGGGCAATTCAGTGAATTTAATAAAATGGAATTTTGGGAATTTTATTTATAAAGCCTGAATTTAATGAATTGAGGTTAATGTCGGAATTGATAAATTTTTCAACTATAAATTGACATATAAATTTGTTTAAATTAGTGTAGATGATTAAGAAAATTTAAAGGGGTAAAAATTGTCAATTATATAATTTAAGATTTGATTTAATTAATTAATTTTAAATTTATTTTATTAATGGAAAAATAGCCATTTTGGCCACTAACTCGGATTTCGACGAAACCAGTTTCATCGGATCTATAACGGTGAATTATTGTAGGATTTCAATTTTCGTAGCGATCGGACTTGTCGTTTGATCGTACGGACTCAAAACGCCTTGAAATCAATGAAATTGAAATCAATTGAAATTAGTTTGAAAAATATTGATTTTATCATAACTTCTTCATACGACGAAATTTAGACTTGAAATCTTTTCCATTGCGTTTAAAATATTTTAAAACACCTATTTTGATATATGAGTTGACCCAATTTCGTTCCGGAGTCAGAACGGGCTTTTCGGGTCTATTTTAGCTGTGTCTATAAATACCCTGTTATAAACCGTAATTGTCATTTGTCTATACGTATAATTCCTCCTCAGCTTCTTATTTCAATGGCAGACAAAACAAAAATTCTCAATTCCAATTTCAATTCAAATCCAACTTCAAAATTCAAACCTCTCAAATATTATCAAATTGTATATCGATCTGAAGGTCTCGATGAGCGCATCTCAAATCCATGATTCGTTTTTCGTTTTGGTTCATCGTCTGATCAGAAAAAGTCGAAGAAGTCTCGGTCGTTCATCACGTTGTGATGAACGTCGACGGATCGCTAATTCGAAGGTGCAGTCTTATAGAGAGAGTCGAGCGTTGTTCATCTAGGTTAGTCGCTGGATGTATCGACGGTCAGATTTGTTGGGAGAATTCGATTAGGGTTAAGGTAAATCAGCGGCTACTGGGTATCGCGAGTTATTGCGTGGGTTCGGCAGTCGAGGAGGAGGGGACCTTGGCGACCGGCGGCTGGAGATGGCGATTCAACCGACGGCGAGGCGCTAACGAACGTGCGTTGAACGAAGGCGGCAGCTAACCCTAAAGCTTCGTGCATTTCAGTGGCCGGGGGGAGAATTAGCATGTGAAGGGAAGAATATGTGACGTGTATTTTCTCTAGTGCATTTATTTTAATTTTAATTTTGAAACTGTATAACTTCTAATCGCGATAACTTTTGCACTCGAGGTAATTCACGCGCGGTTTTCTCCGCTAGGTTCGTATTGGAGTTCCTGACATTTTGAAGCTGGTTTGGACGAATTTGGAGACTGTTGGAATTTTGGGTTTAAATTGGATTTAAATTCAATTTAAATTCAAAAGGTGAGTGTTTTAACCCACTCACAACTTATAAAAAAATTTATGTTGTTAAATTGATTTTTGATGTGATTTGAAATTTATTTATGATTGTTTGGCATATTTTAATCATCATCTCAGTTAAATTTATTTTACTAAATTAAATTGTTATTTAATTTCTTATTGCATATATACCGCCAGTTAGATAGATTGTTTAATTTATTATTGAATATAAACTGTCAATAATTACCTGTTATTTATTATATGCTCTATATGATGTTATTGTTTAAATTGGATGATGATTGTAATAAATGGTTGATGATTGATATTGGATGAATGGATGTTGTATTTTATATTGTTTTAAACTGTAAATTTGTTATGCACTTTATTTCATTCGGGATTGCGTTTTGAAATGATATATAATCGTATTTTTATTTTAAATTACAATTTGAAATGATAAATATCCGTATCACTTGACCGTAGGGTAGAAAATTATATACAGACACCATAATCTATATATAAAAGTATTTTGAAATGATTTTCTATGGTTTGTAAAGAAATATATGATTTTTGAGATATTGATTTGAATATTTTATAAATGTTCTTTTATATATAACTAAATTCTTGGTTTAAGCTATGAATAAAATTTGTTTAAAGTATAAAATAAGTTTAATAATAAAGCTTGATTTTATTAAAATATAAGATGGATTAAGTATTTACTTAAATTATATTTTAATATAGAGTTTGTATTGATTTTTATAAATCAAGGATGAGAAGATTGTTTTGAAATTGATTTGAGATTTTATCTGATTAAGAATTATATTTAATAAGAATCCAATTGGAACTTACTGAAATTGAGATTTTAAAAGAATATGGCTTTATAACATAATTCGAGTTTAAGGTAATTTAAGTGAATATATTAAGTTAAACAAATTGAAAGAATATCCAGTTATGTGAAGTTAAAGGTTTTCTTAAATGATATTGGATTTATTACGTAAACATTTCAAATCTAAATAATAGAAATTGAATTTGATAGAAATGGAATTATCAAAGAATTAGTTTGAAATGGTGAAATATATAAAGCTTTGAAATATATAGAATTAAAATGGTTATTTGGGGGTTCGAATCTGTATTTGGAATTTGATTTGTGAAATTGAAGAAGTTATTTATTATATAAAGTAATTTAATATTTAAGTCGTTTTAAGTGGTGTAGTTATGTTTCAAAATTTTGAGTTTCAAAGAATTATAATTTGAAGGTGTTATATTTCAAGTGGTTTTGGTTTCGAAGTATATGAATTTGAAAGTGCTATGATTTTGGGAAAAGAATATATTTGAAATAAAAACGATATTATATTGATTTGGGTTTTATAAAAATAATATCATATTGATTGGGTTTTTAAAATGTAAATGATATCGTATTTATATGGTTTTGAAATGAATATTATATCCTGGTTTTGAAGTATAATTATTTTGAAATGACCGCGGTGTTATAATAACGTTTGGTTGTTGAAGAGACCGGGATCGGAAGTTGTAATACTCTCTGCCAACTCAGAAAACCACTTTAACAACTGTGTATGCGGTGGAGATTTCAGAATGAAGTAGGATGGTGGCGGCATCTCCTTTGAGGTAAATACGTGGACCCGACTCCTGTGAGTTAGCATATGGTGGCTAAAATAGGAGCGATCGACGTGTTAAGAAGGTAGCCCCTTTTATCGGATACATCCCTTCGATATTGTACTTTGACTTTGGATTGATTCGGCGGCCACTTTTTTTGATTTGGGGTATGGCTCGAGGTGGGCGGCTGCGCGCTACGCGTTACCAACGACCCTGAAGCGTAATTAGTATATCTACCCTGGCATTGCCTAGTTGTGCCGTGTTACCTACCCTAGCGCGCCTTGTACGAGTTTGATCTATGTCGTACCTATGGAGTATCCTTTGGTAGCTTTTCGATCAGGAGGTATTACAGTACTATATAGACTATTGGCACTATTACATGTTAAGGGCTATATGGGTAACCCCTTAAGCTATTAAAAAGTAAGTTTATTTTACTATTAGACATTATTATAATAGCGAAATATTACTACATAGTAAATAGTTTAACGGATCCTTAGGAGATGTGAACCCGAGCATCTCTTGAGTTATTGCACTCACGTTAGACACTGGATAGGAGATGTCAAATCCCGTAAACATCTCTGATGCCGTTCCACTCATATTATTTATTGTTGATTTAACTTACATAAGATCTTTTAGTTCTGACTCGAGTGTTTTATCTTTTCAATTCGCTCGGGTCAGCCTGAGCATTTCAGGAGTCGAAGGCCTTAATTTTGGAGGACGAAGACGAAGAATTATTATTAGTATTATCTATTATATTATTCCACTACACCATTGTATTCCGCAGCATTATTAATATTCTCTGGTATGTGTAACTCTGATTAGTATTGTATATGTAAAATCAAATATTTTGTAAAACAGCTTCATGAACTGTATATTTGATTATTATATTTTATCGTTCCGCTGCAAGACTCTATTTTGTTTTATTTCTTTCTCTTCTTTTTCTTATTTACCCCATAACAATTCACCCATTTGTATGGTTAAAGTCTGACGTGTGTGGTTTATCGTTGATTTAAAGCATACGAAAAGGCTGGACGTTACATCTGGTATCAGAGCGAGGTTTAGCGATAAACCTTAGCTTTGTGGGGTCTGACTCTTTATTAATAGGGTAGTATTACTACCTTATGATGAGTCGCTGAGTGTATATATATGAGAGAGAGTATTTGTTAGTGTTATAAATTTTTTATATTGCGTTATTTTGTATTTATAAATTCTGGTTGGTGCATGGGACGCTATGACATCAATAGGGATTTCTAAACACTTAATAGGACAGACCGACACAATATTTGTTTTGAATATAAGTGAATGAAATAATTTTTCCTATTATATTTTCTATATATGAAATAAAATTTTTATAAATGATATATATATTTGGTTGCAATATATTGGTTGTTAGGTAATGAAATTTATAAATAATATTTGAAATAAGATTGAAAATAAAAATAAATGAAAGCGGAAATTTAGGACCTAAGTTCCAGGATTTTTGAAAATCTCTTTCAAAGAATTTTGGAATATAATAATATTATTTAGAAATATTTTCTGATATAAATATTTCAATGAAATTTGAAAGAATTGTTTAAAGAAACTCTGGGAAGAAATAAGTTGTACTCCCCTCTCTATCGCTGGAAAATAATTTCGGTGACGAGTGCACGCATCATCGACATTCATTTTCGAGTTTCAAAGTGGGAAGGCCACTGTAGTAGTTTACTGCAGATTTGTTTTGACAAAACAAAAATAAATTTTAAATTGTTTTAAATATAATTGGATATATAGGCTGTAAGTATATACATTTATCTATTATTTTAAAATGATTTGAAACTTAACCTGGTATTTAGTTCTTAAGTTTCCGTTAATTAGTAGTTTCAATTATTGTAGTGAAATTTAATGTAACTAATTAATAATTGGAACCTCTAATTTAAATAAGTGATTTAATGCAATGTTATTGATGGGATTAAATGAATGTTGAATTTGTAACTTATTAAGCAAAAGATATAATTATGGAACATTTAATTAAATTAAAGGAAATAAGATAAACTTGTGTGATCTTTAAATTGCATCCTAAAAAGCATATATATAACTTACCAAAGGACGTAAAAAGTTGAAATGCTAATAAGAAAACGTAATGGATATTATGCAAGTAATAAAACTTGAGTATTGAAAGTATCTTATGAATTTGCTTTTATAAATAAGAATTTAATGTTACGATTATTATAAACTTAAGTTATGACTAAAAGGCCACTATTTAAATATAATAGAAAAGTTGTAAAGAAATGAAAATAAGTTTAAGAAGTGTTGAAGTTATTTATAATAAAATAAATGGAAAGATGAATACTGTAAATAAATGATATTACGTAGTGGATAAATGAATGTAATACAATAAAAAGAAATTTTAAACTTAAGTAAATAAGTTGAAGTTATTTCTAAATAAAATTGCAAGAAATAAATGTAAATTAAAAAGATAAATCATTATATGAATGAAAAAGAAACCAAACAACGAATATTATGAAATGAAACTAAAAGAATGAACTTGAACTATTGTTTGAAATTGTTGTGTTTGGTTTATGGTTGTTTGGGCAAGGATACTTTAAATTTGTTTGGATGAATGAATAATCTATTTAGTTTCACCTAAGACTGTTGAGTGAAGGGTACATTTAGTAGTTTATTTTTTTCATTCCGTGCAATTTAAAGTTTTGAACCCGAACAACTATTTATTTTGTTTGATATGAATGAATGATTGATTTGTGTTGATTTCTATGTGATGGTTGTATACCTGGTTGCAAGTGATTATTGTATGTATTGATTGTTTGTTGGTGGTTGAAAACAACCTTAAATATTTCATTTTATATAATTATTAACTCCTTTTGGATTATATAAGTGAAATACAGGTTATGGAAGCAACTACTACTGCATTTGGTTTCGTAATATAAGCATAAATTTGCCCGACAAATAGGTACGTTCTCGGATTACGGTTTTCTAGTGTTATTATATTATTTTCCCGTGTTGGCATATATTATTTTGGAAAATATATGTTGTATATTGTTATATTTGATATTATATTTTCTCCCGAGCCCCTTCGTACAAAGGAGACTCTGGCGAAATTTTCCGTAAATTTTGGACTTAGAAAATTTTGAAAATGTTTTCCAAACGTTATTAATTTGAGTATAAAAAGATCTAATGGTTTTAAATTGGTGTATTTTATTTAAATTAATTAATTTTGTAAATTTATTCTTTTTTAAATTTAGTATTTAAGTAAGATATATTGATTTCTTAATTCTTCTTTTCCCTCCTTTTTCCTTTTCGAGGACGAAAAGTTTTGAGTGGGGGAGAGTGTAACGACCCGTAAATTTCGATAATTAAAATTGGTTAAAATAATAAGATTTTGTAATTAAATGTAGAAAGAAATGAAAATATTATAATTTATATTGGAGCGAATGTTGCAATAGTAAATAAAATTAATTTTTGACAATTGGAATGAAATCCCAATAAAGAAATAGTGGGAAAATTATAATTTGTTAATTTAATACGACTACGTAATTAATACCGAAAGAAATAAAATTGGAAATAATATTAACGAAATAATAACTAGAATGAATTGCAACGGTATAAATGTAAGTTAATTGTTAATAACTTGGATGAAATTCAATAAGTGAAACAATGCAATGTTATAACTTGGTTACAAAATTAGTATACGGAAGTGGATGTAAATATGAATTAATTAATGAGATAATAGATAGTTAACGGTAATTGAATAAAATTAATATTATATAAGAATTGTAACATTTGTTTGTGAATAGTGAAATCATATGTGTAATTAAAAGTTATGATAATGATTGTTATAAGTTACCTGATTAATTGGTCTATTAAATTAAAATGGGGAATCAATTAGGATTAAATGAAGTTTAATGTTACATTAGCAAGTGTAAGACAATAACGGAAGTGTGAATGTAAATTAAATAGAAACGTAAATTTATTGATAATGTAATAAATTGGTAAAAAGAATGGAATTAAGGTAGATTCACTAATTGGTCTTAAACCTTAATTAATGTGTACAATTGATAGAAGTACACATTTAGAAATGTAATATTTATTCAAATTAAGACGTAAATAGGCGTATATAAGTGTAATGAGATAAAACTGATGTAATGAGGTATATTAAGTAAAAATGGACCTAGTAAGATGGCAATTAAATCAAATCAATTTATAGGAATCAATCTATAATAAATGAATTTATTGGTAAGTGAATGAAATTAATTACTATATTAATTGGAAATTTGAATAAAATGGAAATTATTAATGTAATAAGAGTAAGCCAATAATAATTTCTTCCCATAAAATGATAATTGATTTAATAATGTTAATACTATCCATAACAGGGTAATTCGTTGAATTTAATAAAATGGAATTTTGGGAATTTTATTTATAAAGCCTGAATTTAATGAATTGAGGTTAATATCGGAATTGATAAATTTATCAACTCTAAATTGACATATAAATTTGTTTAAATTAGTGTAAATGATTAAGAAAATTTAAAGGGGTAAAAATTGTCAATTATAGAGTTGAAATTTAAGATTTGATTTAATTAATTAATTTTAAATTTATTTTATTAATGGAAAAATAGCCATTTTGGCCACTGACTCGGATTTCGACGAAACCAGTTTCATCGGATCCGTAACGGTGAATTATTGTAGGATTTCAAGTTTCGTTGCGATCGGACTTTTCGTTTGATCGTTACTCGAAACGCCTTGAAATCAATGGAATTGAAATCAATTGAAATTAATTTGGAAAAAATAATGGTTTTAGCATAACTTCTTCATACGATTGAATTTGGACTTGAAACCTTTTCCATTGCGTTTAAAATATTTTAAAACAGCTATTTTGATATATGGGTTGATCCAATTTCGTTTCGGAATCAGAACGGGCTTTTCGGGCCATTCATTGTTCAGCGCGTTTATCAATCGTGTCCATCTATTCTATTTTAGCTGTATATATAAATACCCTGTTATAAACCCTAATTGTCATTTGTCTGTACGTACAATTCCTCCTCAGCTTCTTATTTCAATGGCAAACAAAACAAAAATTCTCAATTCCAATTTCAAATCAAATCCAACTTCAGAAATTCAAACCCCTCAAATATTATCAAATTATATATCGATATGAAGGTCTCGACGAGCGCATTTGAGATCCATGATTCATTTTTCGTTTTGGTTCATCGTCTGATCATAAAAAGTCGAAGAAGTCTCGGTCGTTCATCGCGTTGTGACGAACGTCGACGGATCGCTGATTCGAAGGTGCAGTCTTGAAGAGAGAGTTGAGCGTTGTTCATCTAGGTCAGTCGCTGAGCGTATTGACGGTCAAATTTGTTGGGAAAATTCGATTAGGGTAGAGGTTCGGCGGCTACTGGGTATCGCGAGTTGTTGCATGGGTTCGGCAGTCGAGGAGGAGGGGGCCTTGGCGACCGGCGGCTGGAGATGGCGATTCGAGCGACGGTGAGGCGCTAGCGAACATGCGTTGAACAAAGGCGGAAGCTAACCCCAAAGCTTCGTGCATTTCGGTGGCCTAGGGGAGAATTAGCGTGTGAAGGGAAGAATAGGTGACGTGTATTTTCTCTAGTGCATTTATTTTAATTTTAATTTTGAAACTGTATAATTTCTAATCGCAATAACTTTTGCATACGCGGTCGAATTCACACGTGGTTTTCTCCGCTATGTTCGTATTGGATTTCCGGACAATTTGACGCTGATTTGGACAAATTTGGAGACTATTGGAATTTTGGGTTTAAAATTGATTTGAATTCAATTTAAATTCAAAAGGTGAGTGTTTTAACCCACTCACAACTTATAAAATTTCTTATGTGTGTTAAATTGATTTTTGATGTGATTTGAAATTTATTGATGATTGTTTGGCATATTTTTAATTATCATCTCGGTTAAATTTATTTTACTAAATTTAACTGTTATTTAATTTATTATTGCATATAAACTGCCAGTTAGATAGATTGTTTAATTTATTATTGAATATAAACTGTCAATGATTACCTGTTATTTATTATATGCTCTATATTGATGTTATTGTTTAAATTGGATGATGATTGTAATAAATGGTTGATGATTGATATTGGATGAATGGATGTTGTATTTTATATTGTTTTAAACTGCAAATTTGTTATGCACTTTATTTCATTGGGGATTGCGGTTTGAAATGATATATAACCATATTTTTATTTTAAATTATGGATTTAAATGATAAATATCTGTATCACTTGACCATAGGGTAAAAATTATATACAGACACCGTGGTCTATATATAAAAGTATTTTGAAATTATTTTCTATGGTTTGTAAAGAAATATATGATTTTTAAGATATTGATTTGAATATTTTATAAATGATGTTTTATATATAGTTAAATTCTTGGTTTAAGCTATGAGTAAAATTTGTTTAAAGTATAAAATAAGTTTAATAATAAAGTTTGATTTTATTAAAATATAAGATGGATTAAGTATTTACTTAAATTATATTTTAGTATAGAGTTTATATTGATTTTATAAATCAAGGACGAAAAGATAGTTTTAAGATTGATTTGAGGTTTTATCTAATTAAGAATTATATTTAATAAGAATCAATTGGAACTTACTGAAATTGAGATTTTAAAAGAATATGGCTTTATATCTTAATTCGGGTTTAAGGTAATTTAAATGAATATATTAAGTTAAACAAATTAAAAGAATATCCAGATATGTGAAGTTAAAGGATTTCTTAAATGATATTGGATTTTATTACGTAAATATTTCAAATCTAAATAATAGAAATTGAATTTGATAGAAATGGAATTATCAAAGAATTAGTTTGAAATGGTGAAATATATAGAATTATATTTAAGCCATTTAAGTGGTGTAGTTATGTTTCAAAGTTTTGAGTTTCAAAGAATTATAATTTGAAAGTGTTATATTTCAAGTGATTTTGGTTTCAAAGTATATAAATTTGAAAGTGCTATGATTTTGGGAAAAGAATATATTTGAAATAAAAACGATATTATATTGATTTGGGTTTTACAAAATTAATATCATATTGATTGGGTTTTTAAAATGTAAATGATATCGTATTTATATGGTTTTGAAATGAATATTATATCCTGGTTTTGAAGTATAATTATTTTGAAATGACCACAGTGTTATAATAACGTTTGATTGTTGAAGAGATCAGGATCGGAAGTTGTCATACTCTCTGCCAACTCCGAAAACCACTTTAACAATCGTGTACGCGGTGAAGGTTACAGAATGAAGTAGGATGGCGGCGGCGTTTCCTTTGAGGTAAATACGTGAACCTAACTCCTGTGAGTTGGCATAAGGTGGCTAAAATAGGAGCGATCGACGGGTTAAGAAGGTAGCCCCTTTTATCGGACACATCCCTTCGATATTATACTCTGACTTTGGATTGATTCGGTGGCCACTTTTTTTGATTTGGGGTGTGGCTCGAGGTGAGCGGTAGCTGTGCGCTACGCGTTACCACCGACCCGGAAGCGTAATTGGTATATCTACCCTGGCATTGCCTAGTTGTCCTGTGTCATCTACCCTAGCGCACCTTGTACAAGTTTGATTTATGTCATACCTATGGAGTGTCCCCTGGTAGCTTCCCGATCAGGAGGTATTACGGTACTGTGTAGACTATTGGCACTATTATGTATTAAGGGCTATATGAGTAACCCCTTAATGTTATTTAAAAGTAAGTTTATTTTAGTATTAGACATTATTATAATAGCGAAAATTACTACATAGTAAATAGTTTAACGGATTCTTAGGAGATGTAAATCCCGATCATCTCTTGAGTTACTGCACTCACGTTAGACACTAGATAGGAGATGTCAAATCCCGTAAACATCTCTGAGCCGTTCCACTCATATTATTTATTGTTGATTTAACTTACATAAGAGCTTTTAGTTCTGACTCGAGTGTTTTGTCTTTTCAATTCGCTCAGGTCAGCCTGAGCATTTTAGGAGTTGAAGGCCTTAATTCTGGAGGACGAAGACGAAGAATTATTATTAGTATTATCTATTATATTATTCCACTACACCATTGTATTCCGCTGCATTATTAATATTCTCTGGTGTGTGTAACTCTAATTGGTATTGTATAAGTAAAATCAAATATTTTGTAAAACAGCTTCATGAACTGTATATCTGATTATTATATTTTATCGTTCCGCTGCAAGACTTTGTTTTTTTTATTTCTTTCTCTGCTTTTTCTTATTTACCCCATAACAATCTGCCCTTCTGTATGGTTTAAGTCTGACGTGTGTGGTTTATCGTCAATTTAAAGCATACGAAAAGGCTGGACGTTACAATATTTCAATGAAATTTAAATCAATTTTTAATGCCATTTTCATTCACATTAAATACGGAATTCAGTTATTTATAAAATTTTCAATATTAAGTTTAGACAATTTAATTATGCAATGAATTATATAACCAAACATAAATTTCCAAATGAATTTAGTTATCAATAATTATTTCCATCTAAATAATTCGAAGCTTGTAATCCAATTCTAACTATCAGTTATAATTTTATCTCAACATAAATAATTCCTAGATTTATGAAATATTTTATTTCAAGTTTTATCTAAGTTCATATTCAATAACTCCCTTAATAAATTATTAAATTTTAATTCAAGCCATATTTTCCAATAATTATACCAAATTCTATAATTTAAAACAGTTAAAAAATACGGGTCATTATGTACTCCCCCACTCAAAACTTTTCATCCTCGGAAAGGCGTTAAGTACAAAATGTTAACATATAATATATTTTCTCAAAATAATCAACTTGTAAATATTAAAATCTTATTTATAGAACCTTTACTACGCTCTTGTTATATACTTCCGATATCCGTTTTACAGAAATTATAACTCATATATATATAATAAGTTATTAAATTATCAAAACACTAGAAAAAATCAAACTCCCCGATTTACGGAAAATTTAGATAGAGTCTCCTTTATGCGGCTCGATCGAAAAAATTTATCGATATAATATATAACACAAATGTAATGATCCAGTAATTTCAATGATTTTAAATAACGTACTTAGCTAAATTTTTGCTTAAAATTAAATTATAAAATTTAGCAATGAAAGGTTGATATTTGGAATACGACTATTTAAACGTAGCAAATGTCAGATTTTCATCAGAAAATATAAATGTAAGTTCTATTGTGTAATTTCCAATTTCAATTCAAAATAAGTTAAATTGATGAAAATAAAATGTTTTCAAAATTTGAATATTTTTATATAATAAAAATGTAAATCATTTTCTGAGTGAGACATCATAATTCGTTTCGTTAAATTTGGATTTCTCTAGCTCCGTTTATCTTATTTTCAATGTATTTGCAGTAGCTTATTAACGTACTATCGACTTTTGATGGGATGGTCGTATCGCTGATATCTGTATACCACCCTGATCGTTTTGTCAAGTTGATCTCCGTAATATATTTATTTGTGAATTTCGGTGTCCGGTACGCAGCGAAAACCGTAAAACAGTTAGCCGCATCGGTAACCGTTCGAACCCTTTTGTTTCCCTATGTCTGCTATCCCATGAAATGAATGGCCACCATCTTTTTATAACTCACTATAATTAAGGCTTTAACTTTTGTGTTTCCACATATTCAATAATTTCTGGTTCGTGATAGTGCTTCATTTGTGAAATAATCAATTATATAATATTAATTTATATATAAAACTCGAACCTGTTTATATATTTCTAACTCAACGGTGCTCATCTTTTTTCATTTCAACTCATCACCACTTTGTCTCTTTGGTTGCCTTGTTGATACTTTGATATGAAAGTATACATATTTTTGAAGGCTACTCTTCTCCTTTATATTTCATTTGCTTATCCTCTGCTTACCCTCTCCCTCTCCATTATCCCACCATTGTCGTTTGCCACCCCATTACCTTCACCATTGTCATTGCCACCCATCACCTGCCACACAAGCAACGACCTCTGAGCGCTAAACTCTGCCCATCACCCATGTCAACCTGCCGCCGAATAAGCAACCACCACTGCCATCTTCGAGAATGCTACAGCCTCCATCCCAAGCTTGCCGAACATCGCGCCCTCCATCACTCCCCTTGCACCGAGACCTTCCTCCACCTTCTGTCTTTGCAACTGCCTCCACCCTGACAAGAAGCGGCCCGACTAGATATAACCTCTACTCATCACCCATCAGCAGCCGACAACACTGCCAAGCTTGAATTCGCCACCATCCTCCCCTCCGTTCACAACTTCTGAGCTCCTCCGAAACGCAAACCACATCATAGCACCCACAACCGCTCGTCGCCATAAGCTATCCCGAGCACCAAGCCTGCATGTACGTGACAGCCACCTGGTTGAAAGCCTCCCCTCGTCCAACCGTGTTCCCTTCCCCCTCTCCTTGCTTTTGCTAAAAAATAGTATTTTATATAAGTTATTCATATTTTCATGAAGATTTGCTCGTTTTTTTTATTTGCAAATCCAGGTGCAAAAACTAAAAAAAATTAATATAAGGTGAAAGCTTAAATATTCTTTCTAAAGCCTGCAACCCTTTTAAATATATATACTGTTTAATATATATAATTTTAGATGTATAAATAAATTTAAATATATATATATATATATATATATATTAATATATGAAGCATTCATATCTAATTGGTTTTTGAAATCCTGCACTTGTCAGTTTCCATTTCCAAATCCGCCCTTACAGTTTTCCAAGTTCACCCTTCCTTTGCTTGTTTATCTTTCACTAGATCCATGCTTTTGTTATATATATATATATATAATTAGTTAATATATATAGCGTGTATAAGTGGTAGGTTGCGTGTATAAGTTTATATGCCTACTGTAATAAAGTAGGTTATATTAATTTTATAATAAATATTGATTTGAAAATATGATGTGTACGTAAGTTATATATTAGTTTACATATATAAGTATACGTTGAGTTTGGTTTTCAAATATAATATAAGGGTTTAATTTCAAATTTTAATATGTGTTTAAGAGTAATGATTTGAAATATATATATTATATTTTATATGTATTTAAACTAAATATTGGTTTGAAAAGATATAAAGATTTTTTGTTTTATTTTAAATGTACGTTTTAAATTGAATATTGATTATAGAAATATATGTGTGTGTGTGTTATGTTAATATTTTGAAACGAATATATAATATAATATATAGTTTGTTTCAGTTTATATCAAGGTGGTTTTGATTAGTTCTCATTAATTCCAAGCCATCAACTTTGCTCGTTGAATTCATGTTCATCATGCCATGCTTTGAAATTTGTGCTTGGACTCGTCACACCTTGTTTTTGTTATCTCTCTAGCCTCGAAAGTTGAGCAATAACTCGCGATTAACATTCTTATAGTTAGTAAATTTAATTCACATGAAATGACGATTGAAATATGTTGTTAAATTTGAATCGTTAATTGATGTAAAATTTTAACATGATATGTCATTATCTACAATTGTGTACCTATAATATATGACACCATAACCCGCTGTATATATTTAAATTTGTTACTGATGATATATGCATGTTGTTGATATGTTATATTATTATCATATTTGTTCTCACTCTGCAAGTTCCTGGTTAGTTTAGAAATTCCCTATGGGCGAGTTGATACATACCCGAACGATATTATAGATTAGGAAAAATCATTATTGGTTAAAATGATAAACCCAAGCAATTTTCATTGATTTCGAAATTTTGGATTGCAGGTTGAAATGATATATACATATATACGAGTATGGTGGCACGTCCTTTGGACGTGTGCAAAGAAGGAAGTGTGCGTATTTTGTCTTTGTTACAATTATGATATTGTGAGAGATCAGAGTACTTTGGCACGTGCGATGCACGTGGTTAGAAGGAATTAGTGTCGAAAAACAATGTTTGTAAGATTTGTTTAATCTTACAACACGACTTGATGTGTATGAAACATTGCATTTTATATGTCCATACATGCATAATTAAATCATACTATAATCTCATGTTTGTTTCTTAACTTTAACATAAGTAATACTGCATGAAAATGAAAGCATTTGTAGTTGGCATTTCAGTTATTTGAACCTTCTTAAAATCAGTTAATGATGACAAAACACAGTAGATCAATAGTGAATAAATAATTAGTTATCAATAAAACTGAATAGATTATGAGTGCATACCAAATTATATTCCAATAGCATAAATTAGTTCCTTGACGTCTTTAGGCTACAAAAATATGAAATTACTTCTAAAAGCTAAATATGGAACAGTAAACTACTACATTAAATGTTTTACTGAAATCATGGGGTACATATCAAGTCGTGATTGAAAAATGTTACTTGGGCTCCAAAAGTGGTTTCCAATTCCAACGCTGATACTGTTGTTGCTGCCTGTTCCAATGCTCAGCGTCGAGATGCGGTCAATCATTTCAGTTCCGAGGGCATAATTCCTGAGTCTGTGCAACCTCGTTTTGTCTCTGCTGATCTGAATGCAGTCCCGGATCCTACTTATGCTGCTCCTAAAGGTTCTCCAATGCAGGCCTCTGTCCATGCAAATGCTTCTACAACTCACACTGTTGTGATGTATGCAGCGCATGCACATACTTCTAATGTGCTTAGTGAGCCACCTGCTCATGCAAATGCCTCCCACAATACATTACACGTCCATGAAGAAAGCTGTGTGCAAATTGTTCTAATGCAAAATAAATAGCGAAATACACCATTATGATGATGGTATAGCTTAAACAAATAATGCATAATGACATTTATAGAATGCAACTAAGCGGTTGTAACAAAAAATAATAAACCATAGCATAACAGAATGCAACATTTTCTACACTTCTCAATAGAAAAATCTATGATCTATTTTCACCATTTTGAGAATTCAGTCATTAACCATATAACTTGTTGTTTAACATATAGTTTAGTCAGATAATGAGTGACAATTTCAAGTGGAAAAGTGTGTTCATCTTTTGGTGCCTACTAATCTAAACTATTGCTATTGATAGGAAGTGATTTGTGCTCAGTAACATCTATAATTCAATGACAAAGTATAATTTCACTATCTGAATACACACATAAACATCACGAAACAATCTTTGCTTCTTTCAATTCAGTTGATATAAAAGTATGACAGTTTTAACTCATCCTAATACTTAAATTCGATTATCTTGGACAAACTAACTATTTACTATGAATTGTAATGGTGTAAACGAATACCAAAACATAACAAAAAGATTTTGTAGTGCCCATCAGTCCTTAAAATCTTTTACGAATCCAAACGTCCATCATAGCATGTAAATAAAAATCCAACATGAACTATGTTTGAACTTGCAAGGCTATACGTACCTTAAATTTTTATTTAGCTATAGTAGTCGTGCCTTCAAAATCAACCTACTGATCAGTTTGAATTTTTTGCCATCCACCAACTCTAATAGCTAATTTACAAAGTATTAAACTTTGGCAAGTGAAGAAAATTAGCGCTGACGCAAAAGCAACCTATGTTTCCTCAGTCTTCACTGACAATTTAACCCAAAAAAGGGTATAAAATTTTAAGTTAAATTAAAGAAAAATATTACTTACGTTCAGTTTCTACTGTCATATAGAAAAGCAACATCGATGAACTATGCAGAAGTTGATGGTACGCATAATATGCTGTTTCAAAAGCTATTTTTTCACGTTTTCATATGTTAAAAATTTGTTAACATTACACATAAACCAAAAAAATTAATAGTACGCATAGGGAAACGTAATAAGATGTAACAGTACATTAAATGTGCATTGATGGAACCTCACTTGCTTAAGTCAAGCTTTACTGGTAATATGATAAGATTATATGTGGTAGTGGCTTGTCATATACATTCTACCGCCGAGATCTTTACACCGGATAATGAAAAGTGGGAGTACATAAAATATCAAGCAAAAAAGATCAAATATCTGTGGTTATTGGTAGAAAATTCAATGCTACATTATATATAACAATAAAAGAATTAGGCAAGGAAGTTCTAATCTCTTATGAGGTTGATTTCTTTGAAGAAATGGTTTTGTTTATAAATTAATAAAACCAAAAATATTCTAGAGACTTTTATATAAGGAGGGAGCAAAAGATTATAACGTTTGCAGCAAAATGGTTTGTGTATTTATAACTATTAATGATATAATAAATTTCCCTCACCGCATGTGCATTTTACCAATCATGCATTAAGCTAACACAAACCAATACTGGTTAGTCTTAATGCACAACGAATAATCAATAAAAAGGGTCTTTTCAATATAGCAATGCATGGCATATGCGAGGAGGTTATAGAGAAACAATGGAACATAATTTTCAAATGCAATTTTGTTGTAACCTGACTTTTAATTTATGCAAATGCTAAAAATAATTAAAAGCGGACCCCTTAAACTGGAAACACACCAAATTAAGTTTCAACAATGTATGTGACAGCTTAAGGAAGAGAACAACATGATTTTACCAAAGGATGGTGCACAATCAAATTAATTAGGAGTTAATCCGACAACATAAGGAGGGGCTAGATAACTTAATAAATACATTGCAAAGCTGTCCAAAATTAATAAAATATGAAGATAAGAAGAGTAAAGCTTTTTGAAAAAGGAAACAAATAAAACTACCAAAAAAACTTTACCGTGCAAAGTGCTTTAAACTTGGATCTAACCTTGTTTGATTATTATTCCATTTGCAAATTGAGGCGTGTCATGGATCGATAAGATACCACTCCCAAATTAACCTTAAAAGAGCTTGGATCCTTACCAATAGCAACTATTACGGACATGAAAACAGATTTATATCTTCCAGTGTATTTTCACATAGGCACACAATACATTATCGTGTGTATTATTCATGTTCCCATCAATACTTCTCAGTTATCATATAAAAGCTAAGATGACTTAAAAAATGTACACAGAGTAAAGTCCTGTTTGTCGTCTAAACAACATCATTAACATCGTCTCAAGCTTAAAACAAAGGATGAAACACGTTAAGGAATACCATGATTGCAGGCAGATTTTTTTTCTTAAGAAGTAAAACTATAAATAAAAAAAGACATGACTAAGACTACCATTAAACCAACATATATTGAGTTCTAGACATACCGGTCTTCCAGATTTTGATGGCTTGGATAGTTTGGCTCTATGTTTACCTGGAAAGCCTGCAATATAATTGAAGAAGGATGAATATTGAACCATTTGGTGACTTAAAATTCTCAAGTTAAGTGACTGTTGTTACGGACATGAAAACAGATTTATATCTTCCAGTGTATTTTCACACAGGCACAAAATACATTATCCTGTGTATTACTCATGTTCCCATCAATACTTCTCAGCTATCATATAAAAGCTAAGATGACTTAAAAAATGAACACAGAGTAAAGTTTTGTTTGCCGTCTAAACAACATCATTAACATCGTCTCAAGATTAAAACAAAGGATGAAACACGTTAAGGAATACCATGATTACAGGCAGATTTTTTTTCTTAAGAAGTAAAACTATAAATAAAAAAAGACACGACTAAGACTACCATCAAGCCAACATATATTGAGTTCTAGACATACCGGTCTTCCAGATTTTGATGGCTTGGATAGTTTGGCTCTATGTTTACCTGGAAAGCCTGCAATATAATTGAAGAAAGATGAATATTGAACCATTTGCTGACTTAAAATTCTCAAGTTAAGTGACTGTTGCCCCAGCAGTTAATAACAGGTAAAAAAAAATTCGATGACAATCAAATGATAGGGTGAAAAAAGGAATGTCAACCCATAAGACTGATATATTAGCAGCCATGGAAGCATAATAATGACAACAAACAATAAATAAAGTACAATGATTTTAATTAAACCAACGAAATAGTCATGCTAATTATAGGTGTTAAATACAGTGTTAAAACATGTTCTGCAATCGAGGATATTTTGTTAACCGACTTCCAATTCCACCGTATGAATCCCTAATTACTATAAAAAAGAAAAAGTTAAAATAATCTACCAAAACTTCAAAAAGTTTGGCCACTATGTCAAAAAGTCAGTTACATGGAGAAAATTAACAGCGTAGATCAACCTCTTGTGCTTTTGGATCCTCCACCTCCCTATCAATAGAAGGCCGAACACAAAAATAATTGAAAAGTGAATTTGTTGGCAATTGAAGATCCTACACTGAAACTTTAAAAGCGAATCGAACATGATTTCGAAAGTGAACAAAATTGGGTCTAGGGTTTGGACTCTACCTTTCGCATGCAATTGGGGATCGGAAGCGTACTACTACATTGATAAGCGTGTTCAGTTATTGGTGACCTTTTTTTCATCTTTTTTCATTTCCGAGGGATGGTGGGTGAGGTAATGGGGTTGAGAAATAAACGGGAGGAAGAAATGAGTTGGCAAAGAAACGTGAAAACGTGGTGTTGATGAGAAAGTCGAGCATACCCTTATTCTCAATATCCAGTTTTTTTCAAAAAAAGGGCAGTTTTGGTAAACCGAAAAAGGCTTCACTTTGACTCTTTGACCACAGGTTTTGCTTTATAGTATAGATATATATATATATTTACATTGCGGATTGAAATGATAAATGTCCGTATCACTTAACCATAGGATAGCAAATTATATACAGACACCGTTGGTCTATATTTTGAAAATGATTTTCAAAGTTGTGAAAGGAAATATGTAGGTTCTATAAATATTGATTTTAAAATATAATATATAAATGTTATTTTATATTTGTGCAAATTTAGTTTCTTAAATTATATGTTTTGAAAATGTTAAATTTATAAGTTAGTTTTGAAAATATATTTTTTAAGATTTTTCTTATAACTTTATTATTTTAAAAATATATAAAATAAGATTAAATAAAATTTTATTTAATTAATATATATATATATATATTAAGTTTAAGTATTTATATTAATATATTCTGAAAATAGATTTTGTAATAACTTTAATAAATTAAGGTTGGAAAGAAAAATTGAAATTGATTTTTAATTTAATTTATTTAACAATTGTGTTTAAATAGAAACTGATTTGAAACCCGGTAATTTGAGATTTTAAGATAGTACTTTATAGCCAGAAAGTTTGATTTTAATTGAATTTGAATAAATGAATATTTTTAGATTTAAATAAGATTGAAATTGAATGTTTGATTTTGATTTAAATTTGAATTTGAGAATTTTATTTAAATGTTTATAAATGTGATTAAATGAATATTGCCATAATTTAATACAATTGAAGTTAGATATTGGTTTATATTTGCAATTTGAGATTTTATTAAGTGTTAATAAAATTAGCTAAGTGAATATTTCAGATTTAAATAAGTTAAAGTTGAAATTGAAATATAAATGAAATTTATAAAATTGAGTTATTATAAATTGTTGAATATTTAACTTTGAAACCTATTGAAGCGAAAATTAGTTTAAATTTGTCGTTTAAATGTGGATTTGAAATCGATAAATTAAAATGGTAAATTTGAATTGAGATTGATTAAATTGAATTTGGAATTAAAGGTTGATTTGAATTTATTTGTAAAATTGGGTGAGATGATTCTAATATAATACCGTTCGATATAAACTATTTTAGTATAAACTATCTTAATATATAAACTATTTTAAATCTATAACCTATTTTTAAATATTAATTATTTTGAACTATAAATATTCTAATATACATAAATCTTTTTAAATTGTTTATGTCAGATTGTTATGATTTAGATTAAATGGATTTGAATGCAAATACTTTAACATGATTTAAGTGAATATGATTTTGAAAGTGATATGGTTTTGAAATGAATATGATATTTTGATATAAAGTATAAACTGTTTGAATTACAAAATGACCATGATGTAAAATAAGCATTTGGTTGTTAAAGAGATCGGAATTAGATATTGTCATACTCAGATATTGTCATACTCTCTGCCAATACCAAAAACCACTTTAACAACCGTGTACGTGGTGGAGATTCCAGAATGAAGTAGGATGATCTGGCGATGATTCTATATGAAGTTTTAGCGTAGCCCCGACTCCCGTGAGTCAAATTGATATAGCTAAAACAGGAGCCACGCCGAGCCAAGTGAGGTCCGATTGGACACATTTCTTCGATACCATTCTATTACTTTGTGATTTAATTTTGATGCACCTTTGATTTGGGAGTGTATCTCGAGGTGGACGGTAGTAGCTGCTATGCGTTATCACCAGTTCGGATCCGCAAAACGGTAGAATCATACCCCGGTCATTGCTTCGCATTCCTTGTCACATTCCTTATGGTGCCTTCTGCGAGTTTGTTTTGTACCGTACCTATGGGGTGTCCACTGGATAAACCATCGGTTTGGTTGAGATTACGGCATTGTATAGGCTACGGGAATATATAAAATGTGTTATGGGGGATATGGGTAGCGCCTTAATGCTATTTTAATACTATACATTACTGATAGACATATTATAATAGCGTACGTTACTACATAGTAGATAGTTCCACCGATCCTTAGAGAATGAAAATCCCAAATATCCTTTAAGTTGCTTGTATTTTAATTGACATTTCACTTGAGTTGCATTTACCGATATAAGAATGTTAATCCTGACTCGAGTGTTTTGTGTTTTTCTTTATGCTCAGGTCAGACTGAGTGTCACAACATTTGAGACCCGCCTTTGGAGTTTGGAGCTTTGCTTGAAGGTCTGTTTTTGTCTACTCAGCTTTCCTGTCACTTTAGTTTATCCCAGTTGTTTGTTCAGACTTGTCATGGGCATTTCTATTAGTAACTTCTGTATATTCGAGATATCAATTGTATTTTACTTTAAACTCTGTTTACATAGTAGCTTCATGAACTACTATTTGTCTATTCTACTGCTTATATTGTAATACTCTATGTCTGTGATTCTGTGGTTGATTTTATTTAACGTATATGCTAAGTTTTTCCAAATATAAATTAACAATCTGTTGTTTTGAGCAATTCAAATCTGACACGTGTGTCTGCTTGTCGATTTGAATAGTACAAAATATCAAGTTATTACAGGTGGTACTAGAGCCAGAAACTTAATGTGTGTAGTATAATTAATTACGAAATCTTCTTCGTTCAAACTTGAAATTCCTTTGCTAGGATCCTTTGATTTGGACCTCTTTTGGATTTTGGAACTCTCGTTTGTTTTCTCCCATTCGTGTTCTTTTGATACTGGAGCATCCTAAAGATCTATTTATGTTGATCTCTGTAATAAATTCAAGAACATCTAGCCACCTTAATTAGAAACTTCATCCTTTCGTATAACTAATCCCATCGGCAATCCCACCAACCTTAGTATGATTTGTAAAGGGGTGAAACTCCTCCTTTACAACATGCATCGATTCACCAGAGATTTATACGTCCTCGCTTTTGATGTTGTTATTTCTTACAAAGCCCGAAAGTAGACGACCAAGGTAACTCTCTTGTGATCGAATGTCGAATGCCTTGGGATGTTACAGGCAGTTTTATCTTTCCAGCCTTGTGATCATGACTTACCCGATAGTCAAGGATTATCCTGATGCTTGGTAAAGTCACTTCTCCTTCTTAAGCGGGAATCTTAGTTCTACATTGATCTTATTTCTAGAACTCAACCTACTGTCCTTCCACCCGGACGAATGGTTAGTCACGCCCTATGGATTAACCAATGCTCCTGCCTTCTTTATCAATCTCATGAATCGCGTTTCCCGTGATGTTCTCAACCAGTTGTCCTAGTTTTCATTGATGATATTCTTGTCCTTTATGGGTCTTGGTTGACCGGCTAAGGTCGCTGCGATTAATATAAGTCCATCCATCTTTTCCTCTTTTGTAACTTAATTATCTGTAACATCCCGAAATTTTTAACAATATCAATTTAATAATCTGTAGTTAAAATTAAATTAATATTGATAATCTGTTAATAACTATTTAGATAAATTTAATAATCTTCTTCAATAAATATTTAAATTGGTTATTTTATCTTTTAAAATAATAAATTGATTTCTATTTTCAATAAATATATGGTTTATATTTTAAATAGATTAGCTATTTTATCTTTTAAATGATATAAATTGATTTCTATTTACAATATAAGTATATGGTTCATATTTTAAATAAATTGGTATTGTTTTAAATTTAGAATAAATTTAACAAATTGGTTTTATGGATTAAATAAAATATAATTTCTTGTAAAATGTTTTTAATTTAATAATAAAAGAGATTTATAAAAATAATATTAATATTGTATTGACTTTATAAATAAATTTTGAATAAGATTTGTAATGTTTATTTCAAATTGAATTATTATTTATAACTTGATTTGAAAAATATTTGATTTTGAATTTAGTTGAATTTAAATTTAAAAGTATAAAATTTTATATTGTTTGATTGTTTTAATTTTTTTTATATGGATAAGTTTCATTTGTAAACATGTTTTGTTTTCATTTATAAATTCATACACATATTCAAATTTAAATTAACAACTTAATTTAAGCTAATATAACATACATTTGTAATTAGAACTAATCATTTTAAAGAAGAAAACAAGTGTTAGATTCATATGCATTGTTTAAACATGTGTTGCATTCATAAGCATTCATTTGACAAGTGTAAAATTTCAGTTTTTATTTTTTCTTTCTTTTATTAAAATCTGAAAATACATTAGTTAAAATTTGCATCTTCATTTCATATTACATTTTCATTCTTCCTTAATCAAAAGAAAAGATCAAATTTCATTTTTCATATGCATGAGTGAAACCTGCATATTCAAATACAAAATTCTGCATTTTCTCTTCAAATCAAAAGGAAGCCTGCATGCAAGCATTTTTGTCAGTAAAATTAAATAGACAAAACTGCATAATCATAAACATATTCAAATCTGCATATTCAAATCCCAAATCTGCATTCCTCAAATCAAGTAAAACCTGCATATCCATAATCCCAAATTTGCATTCACAAATTTATCAAAACCCTATGCAAATTTCACTTCCTCAAAATTAAATTGAGCCTGCACACTTTTATTCTCTGCATTCTGTTTAATCCTAGAAGCAGTGGAAGCATTAGCATGGTTTTGGGGGGGATTAGCAACAGCATCATCTTCATCTGCATGCATGTGAGAATCTAGCAACAACAGTGGAAGTCAAGCCTGCTTCTATTGTGTTCTGCAAATTTCAAGAATCACCTGGACTCTGCATACTTTTGTTTCTGCAAATTCAAAACAGTGGTCTGCATTCAAATAAAAGTAAGTAACTTAAATTTCTAAATTTATAATAGGATTGCATGCTAGATTGTTTGATATATATAAGTATTGCTGTGTTTAAGTGTGAAGTAATGTTTGTTTGCTGTTGTTTTATTACCTGATCTATTTTCTTGATTTTCTAGGCAGTTTTATTAAAACTTTATCTTTAGCTTTAACTTCTGGAATGATTTAATTTATATGTAAGGTTATAAATTATCTTAAGTTAACTTTTACAGTTTTAAGCAAGTGCAAAAAGAAATATAGATATAAACAGTTTTGTCCCTATTAACTCAGATAAAACTTTGCATGATTTATTTTTATCAAAACTCAAACAAATGGATGTAGTAATTTAGTAGTATAAATCAAATATTTAAACTGTAACTTGATTTTTAAATCAAGTATTAGCATTTTAGGGTGTTTGATTAGTGACAGTTTATTCTTGAAACAAAATATGAATTTGTGAAAGATTTTTGCAATCTGTAATATAAGAAAACTCAAAATATCTTTCTGAGTTATAGGATAAGGATTATAGAACCTTAGAAAAATCAGAGATAGGGATTTTATTGTTTAGGGAAGATACAGTTTTGGATTTCAGAGTATGAACCCTAGTTTTTTTGTGGGTTTGTGCATTTGGTCAGGGAGAAGTGTAGGATGGTTCGAGTGTTCTGATATTTAGGGATTGGGTAGATGGTGTGTAGAGTAGTTCATGGCCGGAGAGGTGGATTAGCAAGTGATCGGGGTGGCGAATTTTGGCCGTTGACAGGTTTTAAGTTGGAACCTGTAATACTTTTTCAGGTTTAGGAATGGGGGAGCTAAAATTTGAATTATTGATTATTGGTTCGATTTGATGGTTGCTGTGGGCATGTTTGTGTTTATGGAGGTTGCTGGATCATCGCTGATGATCGCCAGAGGTGGTGGTCGCCGTGCATATGCACGGCGACATGTTTTCTGGTGAACTGTATGTTGGGTTGGATGTTAAAGGGTAGGCCTTTGTGACTCGAAGCAGGTAAATGAGAAACTCGAAGCAAGGTTGTAGGAAACCCGAAGTAGGAATTGATGTTTCTCGGGTTGAACTAAATGTTCAGGCTTCAGGGAAAACCTGAATTGTTAAAATCTCGTTTTTTTGAAAATTTAAAATCTGAAGTTATGATGAAAGAAAAGTTTGAGTTTGAAATAAAATTCAAGTTTGTATTTTTGATTTGAATTCAAATTACAGTTTTTCTTAAAATAAAATTTAAGTTTCAGAAATTTAAACTTAATTAACTCTTGGTTTGATAAACTAGTTTAAATACTTTTAGAAATGAGATTTTAAAATATGAGTGGATTTGAGGTTATTTTAAAATCTGAAGATTCAAAAGTTTAATTTGAATTTTCAGGTTTAAATTTTAAAGAAGGTTTTAATTTGAAATTTCAAATTAAAATGGGAATTTAAATTATTGAAAGTTTTGAAATGACTTTAACTTTAAAATTTTCCATAGCATTTGTTTGATTTGCAACTTAAAAAGTTTGAAGTTATTTAGAACTTTGATAAGTTTAGAATTTATTCTATTTGAACTTGAATTTAAATTGAAATTTAAGGGTAAGTTCAAAAAGCAATTTGTCTTAAATTAAATTGTTTTAAACATAATTAAGTTATGTTTATTTTGAAATTTGATTAAGAATTATGTTTTAGAATTGATTAATAAGGTAATTAAGATAAATTAATTAATTTAATTAATTAATTAAATTTGGTATCAATAATTGATTAATGATTAATCAATTTGGAATTATGATCATTAATTAAGTTATTAATTAATGATCAATGAATGTAATTAAGTTCTAATTAAGGTTAATTAGTTTAATAATTAAATTAATGAATGATTTAAGATAATTTAAATGGTAATTAATTTAAGTTAATTACCTTATATAATAATTTGAGGATGGTTAATGAAGGTCGTTAACCATGATTATTTAACAATTAATTAATGTGGTTAATTTTCATAATTAATTAGATTAATTAATTTAATAATAATCAATTATGAATGGTTTGAGTATAATTACTTGATAAAGTAATTAGGAAATTAATTACTTAATGTAATTAATTTAATTTAATGAGATTGTTTAATTTAATTAATTAAGTTTAATTAATTTTAAACACTTGAGTTTTATAAGTAATTACTTTATGTAATTAAAGTGTAGGAAATTACTTAGATAAGTAATTGTTTAATAATTACGGATTGTAATTAAGGAGATGTTTAAGAATGAGTAATTTGGTTTAATTATTTAATAATTAATCAAGGGATTAATTAAGTAATTAATTAAAGGATAATTAATTTATTTAATATAGTAATTAAGTTAGTTAATTACTAGATGTAATTAATCTGTGATGATGATTAATAAGTTAATTACTTAAGGTAATTAATAATTAAGGATCATTAATTATTTAATTAATGATGTAATTAAAGTTGATTAATTATGATTAATTAATCAATAATAAGTAATTAAGGTAATTAATTAATTAAGGATTAATTATGATTAATTAGTTAATTAAAGTAATTAAAGGTTAATTGCTGTTTAGTTGTGGATAATTAATTTTGTGAAATTAATTAAGGATAATTACATAAGTGTAATTAAGGATAATTAATCAAAAGTGATTAATTAAGGTAATTAATAATGAATGATTAATTGATTGTAATCAATTAAATGGTTGAGCAAGCAAGTTATAATTTGATGAAGTAATTAATTTAATTCATTTTAAATTAATTAGTGATGGAGACAGTTAATTTAATTCATTTTAAATTAATTATATTGTGATGAGTAAATCTTTGCTTATGTATGAATGGATGTCATTGATTGACTTGGATGTTTAGAAATCTCAGTAATGAGATAAATGATATTGTATGGTATGGATGTTTGATTGTATTGTGATGATCACTTAGATTATCTATTGTGATGGTGATATATGGTATATCTATTGATATTGATGATGTGAATTACCTGTTATGTGATAATGTTGATTATCAGTTATGGTTTATGAGTTATCTATCTGAATGTATATAGATAGTTGAATTGTTTTAAAACCTTTAAAACAACTTGGACCTTAAAAGACACGCTTTGGTTTTCGATGAGACCGGGATCGGGTTTCCTATTTGGATATCCGAAAACCACATCGATTCCAAATAACGTTAGGTCGTGTATCGAAGTGGAGCTTTGTGAAGACTCGAGGTGTAAGGACTATGAGTCAGTATAACTCTGTGGGTGATTCCGTAATGAGTTGACGGAATTAGTCCTTATAGACTCGAGATGGTGAATTAGAGTTCAAGGGTTATTGTCGTTGACTCTGAGGGTGATTCCAAAATGAGTGTAACGAGATAATGCCTTCGGTTTCGTTCGAACCCGGAACGAACTTGTATGGATTGAATGCTTTCAGCACATCGTCAGGTGGACGATGAGCATTCTAAGTGATATGTCCTATAAAGGTAATCGTAACCTCAAGCCTCATCAACCGGGAATGGCTAAAACAGGGGAGGTGCAGCAAGGCTTCGTGGGTAGCTCCCACTGGAGAGCAAGATTTACCCCTGTCCAGAAGTCCCTTTATATTCGGCTGTGTGGGGCAGTTGATTGCAACAACTGCCGGGGTTGTCTTGTTCGGGTCTGTTCAGTAAGGAATGGTCCCGGTCTTGTGTTGCAGGGGAGTTAGGGTGGCTCCTCGGTATGGTGATCTACGCCACGTACTGTGACGGGCGGTACCCCAGTAGCCCTGCCATTGTATGGAATCCAAAATCCAATAAGTGCCAACGGTTTTGATTGTATTACCCACTTTTGTGGCTAGCAGCTGGAATTTAATGAATGTAACAATTTCGGCTATTTCATATTTACTTGAAAACCGTAGAAACTATTATAATATCATCGGATTTTCTATCAAATGTTTTGGTTAGCGTAAGGTAAAAAATTTTCCATGTTTATGTGTGGGAAGTCTTACGTGATACCTTTTCTTTTCAAAAGGTTTTTATAGTTAAGCAACTTTAACCTGTTACTCACACCAGATCCATGTCTGACCCGGAGTTTATTTTTGTTTTTCATAAACTCTTGGGTACTCAAATTTTTATGAGTAGTCAAGGGAATTCAGGTTAGGATTCAGGATTAGCATTGACGAATTATGGAGGAGCAATGGAGCAGGAGGCTTCCGCGTGTAGATATATATCTAGTTTTCTGCTGTGTGTTCTTTGAGTTGTTGTATTGAGTTGTATAACTAGACAGGTGTTTATAACTGTCTAGTATGTATTGTATATCTGTGTACTCTGATATTGTTATAAACTATGTAATATTTATGTTATTAATATAATTATCTTATCTTCCTTTCGAGTCTATCTTTGTAGTTAGGAATTCTCCTTGATTTGGTTCCTCAATTTGAATCTCTATTCTTGTTTTAGAATCCATTCTTGAATCATCCTTGGAAGGAGCATATTTGTAATTAAAATAAAATGTTTTGTATTGTGCTGTTTGAGTTGTTACGTTTGATTTGGGGTTTCGATCGATTCATCTGGCCAATGCTATCGATAGGAATTCCAAAATACTTAAACAGAGTAAACTGACATAGTATTGTTTTCGAAATTGGTAAATGAAATAATTTTTATATGATTATATTTTATACAAGGGTATAATTTTCTGAAATTGGATAGTTAAATGAATTGGTTGTTAGAAATGGTAATGCTAGATTATTATTTACTGTTGTCAACATTTCTAAACCATTAATTATTATTATGTATTATAAGGTAATGAGTTTGTTCAAACATGGTCTATAAACCTGAATTGCTAATGAATTAAATTTAAATTAAGGATTTTATAATTAAATTTTCGGTGCTTTTCAAATTTTTTTCTTCAAAGTTTTGAGAAAATATATCATTTGAAGATATTTTGAATGGAAACTGTTTCCATAGAATTTTAAAAGAAGTAAGTCTGTGCTCTCTTTTTTTGTCATTGGAAAATAATTTCGACGATGACTGCAGCTTCATCGAAATTCATTTTTGAGTCTCAGAGTGGAGAGACCACCTAGTAGCTTGCTGCACTTTTGTTTTGGAAAGTGGAATTGATTTAAATTCCTTGAGTACTATTTGATGTAATATATATATATATATATATATATATATATATATATATATATATATATATATATATATATTTCAAAATGATGAGAAGTGAAACCAGAAAATTAATTCTTAAGTTTTAGGTTAAGTGATGGTTTTCAATTACTAAAATGAATCAATTTTTTTTGAATATTTCAAGTGTTGAAATTGAAAATGAAATTAAAACAACTTGAATAGTTAAACTAGGATAAAAATTTAATTTGTATAATACTTAGTTGCATTCTAAAACATATATATAACTTACCTGAAATATTCAAAAAAGTTAAAAATGTTAATATGAAAATGTAATTGAAGGTTATACAAGAGAAATCTAAGTAATAAGATGTTCAAACTAATTCTTGTTTAATAGAACTGTTGAAAATATAAGGAAAATTTGTATAGTGTTCAATTGCATTCTAAAAACACTAATAAATAAAAACTTTCCGAGGAAGTTTGAATGTAATAAGAAAATGTAATTGATTAGTATATAACATAAATGTAAGTAATAAGGGAAATTTAAAATAAAATTGATTATTATAATAAATGTTTGTCACTTAATTTACGATTATAAGAACTGTAAATGAAATAAATTGTAATAAATAGAAAATTCCATTTAAGTAAGTAAATATGAACTTAAGAATAGTTGAAATTGAAATTTTAGTGGAATCAACTCAATTGAAGATAAACAAATAAATAAATGAGTTAAATAAAATAATTTTTTTTCAAAGAAAATTTGGTAACAGATGTTAACAAATTGAAATCAAACTAACTGAATAAAAATCCATTGAATTGAAATCAATCAAAATGTGAATATAATGAATATTGGTTGATTGAATAAAATGGATTCAAGCTAAATTTGTTGAATACAAATCAATCTAAAAGCTAATGAAATTTATATGGTTTTGAATTAATTATTGTATTTTGTATTCAGAATCTATCTTTCTTTTCTGTTATTTCTATTCTCCTTCTTCATTCCTTTTCAGGGACGAAAAGTTATAAGTGAGGGAGAGTGTAACGACCCAGTAATTTTAATGATTTTTAAATAAGATAATTAACTAAATTTTTGCTTGAAATTAAATTATAAAAAATTTCAATGAGAAATTGATATTTCGAATGCGTATATTTAAACGTAGAAAATGTTAGATTTTCATTCGAAAATATGAATGTTGGTTCTGTTGTGTAATTTCCAGTTTCAATTAAAAATTAGTTAAATTGATGAAAATAAAATGTTTTCAAAATCTGAATATTTATATATGATAAAAAATGTAAATCATATTTACCCTGATGGTGATTGATATAGATTCGAGATGGTGGTTTAAAGTGCAAGGGTTATTGTCGTTAACTCTGAGGGTGATTCCAAAATGAGTGTAACGAGATAATGCCTTCGGTTTCGTTCGAACCCGGAACGAACTTGTATGGATTGAATGCTTTCAGAACATCGTCAGGTGGACGATGAGCATTCTAAGTGATATGCCCTATAAAGGTAATCGTAACCTCAAGCCTCATCAACCGGGAATGGCTAAAACAGGGGAGGTGCAGCAAAGCTTCGTGGGTCGCACTCACCAGAGAGTAAGATTTACCCCTGTCTAGAGGTCCCTTTTATTTCGGCTGTGTGGACGGTTGAATAGCTACAACCGTCGGGGTTGTCTTATTCGGAACTGTTCAGTAAGGAACGGGTCCGGCTTTGTGTTGCAGGGGAGTTAGGGTGGCTCCTCGGTACGGTGATCTAGGCCACGTACTGTGACGGGCGGTACCCCAGTAGCCCTGCCATTGTATGGAATCCAAAATCCAATAAGTGCCAACGGTTTTGATTGTATTACCCACTTTTGTGGCTAGTAGCTGGAATTTAATGAATGTAACAATTTCGACTATTTCATATTTACTTGAAAACCCTAGACACTATTATAATATCATCGGATTTTCTATCAAATGTTTTGGTTAGCGTAAGGTAAAAACTTTTCCATGTTTATGTGTGGGAAGTCTTACATGATACCTTTTCTTTTCATTTAAAGTTAAGCAACTTTAACCTGTTACTCACACCAGACCCATGTCTGACCCGAAGTTTATTTTTGTTTTTCATAAACTCTTGGGTACTCAAATTTTTATGAGTAGTCAAGGGAATTCAGGTTAGGATTCAGGATTAGCTTTGACAAATTATGGAGGAGCAATGGAGCAGGAGGCTTCCGCGTGTAGATATATATCTAGTTTTCCGTTGTTTGTTCTCTGAATTGTTGTACTGAGTTGTATAACTAGACATGTGTTTATAACTGTCTAGTATGTATTGTATATCTGTGTACTCTGATATTCTTATAAACTATGTAATATTTATGTTATTAATATAATTTATTCGTTCCGCTGTGTAAGATTCTGATGTTGTTTCTTTCTTCTCTTCTTTCTATTCTATTTCCTATCCCTTTCTTTCTTAAAGATGACGCGGTTTTCCGGGAGTGGAAATCTGAAGTTATGTTTAAAGAAAAGTTTAAGTTTAAAATCAAACTCAAGTTTGTATTTTTGGATTGGATTCAAAATTCCAGGTTTTGAAACCTGATTTACTGTTTTTTAAAAATCTGAGTTTTCTTTTTAAACTGCTCTTAATCTGCAGTTTATGTTTTGAGCAAAAATTTAAAAGTAAATTCAAATGCAAGTTTGAATTTCAGATTCAAATTTAAATCCCAGTTTTTAAATTAAAATTAAGTTTTCAAGATTTAACTTAATTAACTATTCCATTTTGGTAAATAGTTTAAAATTTTAACAATGAAGTTTAAAATATGAAGCAAGGTTTAAAGATAAATTTTAAATCTGGAAATATGAGTTTAAAGTGAAGTTCAGTTTCAAATTTAAAAGAAAATTTAAATTTGAAAGTTTTAAAACATAAATGATTTGAAACTTCTAAAATTTTGAAATAAATTTTAACTTCAAATTCTTATGATTGCATTCTTAAGTCAAACTTTTGTTTTGACTTGTAATTTTAAATAAGTTTCAAATTATTTAAAATTTGATAAGTTTAAATTTTTCTATTTTAAACTTGAATTTAAATTGAAATTTAAAGGAAATTTCTAAAGTACTTTGTTTGAATTAAATTGTTTTAAACATAATTAAGTTATGTTTTATTTTGGAAATTTGATTAAGAATTATGTTTTAGAATTAATTAATAAGGTAGTTAAGATTAATTAATTAATTAAATTAAATAAATTGAATTTGGAATTAATTGATTAATGATTAATCAATTTGGAGTAAAGATCATTAATTAAGTTATTAATTAATAATAAATGAATATTAATTATGTAATTAAGTTTTAAATTAAGGTTAATTGATTTAATAATTAACTTTAATTAATAAATAATTAAAGATAATTTAATTGGTAATTAATTTAAGTTAATTACTTTATAAAATAATTTGAGGATGGTTAATGAAGGTGATTAACCATGATTATTTAACAATTAATTAATGTAGTTAATTTTTATAATTAATTAGGATTAATTAATTTAATAATAATCAATTGTGAATGGGTTGAGTATAATTACTTAGTAAAGTAATTAAGAAATTAATTACTTAATGTAATTAATTTAATTTAATGTGATTGTTTATTTTAATTAATTTAGTTTAATTAATTATAAACACTTGGGTTTTATAAATAATTACTTTATGTAATTAATGTTTTCGAAATTACTTAGTTAAGTAATTGTTTAATAATTACATATTGTAATTAAGGAGATGTTTAAGAATGAGTAATTTGGATTAATTATTTAGTAATTAATCAAGGGATTAATTAAGTAATTAATTAAAGGATGATTAATTTATTTATTATAGTAATTAAGTTAGTTAATTTCTAAAAGTAATTAATATGGGATGATTAATAATTATAAGTTAATTACTTAAGGTAATTAATTTTAGAAATAATTAAGGATCATTAATTATTTTAATTAATGATGTAATTAAGTTGATTAATTATGATTAATTAATCAATAATAGGTAACTAAAGGTAATTAATTAATGTAATTAATTAAGGATTAGGATAATTAATTATGATTAATTAATAAATTAAAGTAATTAAAGGTTAATTACTGTTTAGTTGAGGATAATTAATTTGTGGAATTAATTTAGGATAATTACATGAATGTAATTAAGGGTAATTAATCAAGAGTGATTAATTAAAGTAATTTATGATTGATTAATTGATTGTAATCAATTTAATAATTGAGTAAGCAAGATTTGTATTGATGAAGTAATTAATTTAATTTAATTTAAATTAATTAAAGATGAAGTGATTAATTTAATTCATTTTAAATTAATTAGAGATAGAGATAGTTAATTTAATTCATTTTAAGTTAATTATATTGTGATGAGTAAATCTTTGCTTATGTATGAATGGATGTCATTGTTTGACTTGGATGCTTTGAGATCTCAGTAATGAGATAAATGATATTGTGTGGTATGGATGTTTGACTGTATTGTGATAACGTAGGTTATCTATTGTGATGGTGATATATGGAATATCTATTTGATATTGATAATGTAGATTACCTGTTATGTGATAATGTTGATTATCAGTTATGATTTATGAATTATCTATCTGTGTATATAGATTGTAATTGAATTGTTTTAAAACTTCAAAAGCAACTTGGACCTTAAAAGACACGCTTTGGTTTTCGATGAGACCGGGATCGGGTTTCCATATTTGGATATCCGAAAACCACATCGATTCCAAATAACGTTAGGTCGTGTATCAAAGTGGATCTTTGTGAAGACTCGAGGTGTAAGGACTATGAGTCATTATAACTCTGTGGGTGATTCCGTAATGAGTTGACGGAATTAGTTCTTATAGATTCGAGATGGTGGTTCAGAGTGCAAGGGTTATTGTCGTTAACTCTGAGGGTGATTCCAAAACGAGTGTAACGAGATAATGCCTTCGTTTTCGTTCGAACCCGGAATGAACTTGTATGGATTGAATGCTTTCAGCACATCGTCAGGTGGACGATGAGCATTCTAAGTGATATGTTCTATAAAGGTAATCGTAACCTCAAGCCTCATCAACCGGGAATGGCTAAAACAGGGGAGGTGCAGCAAGGCTTCGTGGGTAGCTCCCACTAGAGAGCAAGATTTACCCCTGTCTAGAAGTCCCTTTATATTCGGCTGTGTGGGTGGTTGCTAGCTACAACCACGGGGTTGTCTTGTTCGGAACTATTCAGTAAGGAATAGGTCCGGCTTTATGTTGCAGGGGATTGGGAGTGATCCTCGGTACGTTGATCTAGGCCACGTACTGTGACGGGCGGTACCCTAGTAGCCCTGCCGTTGTATGGAATCCAAAATCCAATAAGTGCCAACAGTTTTGATTGTATTACCCACTTTTGTGGCTAGTAGCTGGAATTTAATGAATGAAACAATTTCACTATTTCATATTTATTTGAAAACCCTAGACACTATTATAATATCATCGGATTTCCTATCAAATGTTTTGGTTAGCGTAAGGTAAAAACTTTTCCATGTTTATGTGTGGGAAGTCTTACGTGATACCTTTTCTTTTCAAAGGTTTTTGAAAGTTAAGCAACTTTAACCTGTTACTCACACCAGACCCATGTCTGACCCAGAGTTTATTTTTGTTTTTCATAAACTCTTGGGTACTCAAATTTTTATGAGTAGTCAAGGGAATTCAGGTTAGGATTCGGATTAGCTTTGACGAATTGTGGAGGAGCAATGGAGCAGGAGGCTTCTGCGTGTAGATATATATAGTATTCCGCTGTGTAGTGTTCTCTGAGTTGTTGTATTGAGTTGTATAACTAGACAAGTGTTTATAACTGTCTAGTATGTGTTGTATAACTGCGTACTCTGATATTGTTGTAAACTATGTAATATTTATGTTATTAATATAATTTATTAGTTCCGCCGTGCAAGATTCTGATGTTGTTTCTTTCTTCTCTTCTTTCTATTCTATTTCTATCCCTTTCTTTCTTAAATCATGACGCGATTTTCCGTGAGTGGAAAGTCGGGTCGTGACAGTTGGTATCAGAGCTAGTTTCTCAGACTTACCCAAACTTATAGCTCACTTTTGATCGGAGAAAACTTATCCAAAATTAAATCTCCGACTTCAGAATCCAAATCACTCCGACTCTTATCCACAAAAACTCTTCAAACAAATCTTGGGCTTCCACAGCCTTACTTATCAGCTCAACCTTTGTTGATGCTTCTAGAAACAAGCTAGACCAATCAACTCAACAAAATGATCTCCTCAAGATCAACCAAACCAAGAACTCAACCTCAACTCCTCAACATCAGAAGACAACAACTTCTTCTGTCCAGAAAAGCAGATACACTTCCAAACTGCTTCCGCTGCACAACTCTGATCCAAAGTAGAAGAAAATGCTGAAGAAGAACACAAGCACAAACAGGACAACACACCCCAGAGATATGATTCAACAAATCCATAAGAAACTTCAGAAGTTCCTCCAAAACTTTGAGCTGCTACACCAACTCAATCTCCTGGAAACCATTCTTCTATAAAGCTAAACCACCGGTTCCACAATCAGAGATAGATCATACACGTACTCCCTCAGAGATACGTGAAACTCATCGAATCCCAGTTATCCAAACTGGCAATCCAATCCTGTAGACCAATCACTTAATCCAAGATCACAGAAAAGATCCAAAACAATATAGATTATCCAACTTTTATGCTCGATTTTGAATTACGATAGATGTTGGGGTTTTGATGGTCTGGAGGCCTGTGGAGAGGTGGGATGACTTGTCGGTGAAGTCGCCGTTGGCCAGGGGTGGCTCCGGCATCGGTGCAGGTGCACGTTGGAGATGTTGTGTCGGGGGGGGGGGGGGGGGGGGGTTTGGTTTTTGTTTTGTTTGTGTTTCAGGATTTAGTTGGGTAGGAGGGGAGAAGACTCGGGGGAAAACTCGTGAAATTTTGGTTGTGGCTCGGGAAGGAACTCGGGGGTTTCTGGATCCTTTGGGTATGCTGTGTTTTACTATTTTGGTTTAACAGTTTAGTTTTTAATTTAAACAGATGTTAAAATTTTTGAAATCCTAATTAACTTTAAACTGGAAACTTAAAGGAAGAAGAACAAAGTTGTACTTTGTTCTAGGGTTTAGGTAATCATGGGTTGAACCCAGATTTTTTATTCAATCTGATATTTGGTTTTAAAATGTAAAATAAGTTTTAAACTTTGGAAAGTTTGAGTTAAATTAAATTCTTGTTTTTGGAATTGAATTATTTTTATGAGTAAACTTGTATGATGTTTAAATATCTTAAGTAACAATCTTATTATTATTTCAAATCTTATTTTGAAATATAAAGAGAATTTTAAGTAAATGTTTTCTTTAAATTAATTAGTGTAAAATGATTTTAAAATTAACAATTAAAGTTAAGTTAATTTATTAACTTGAATTAGGAATTGTTAATTAATGATTAAAGGAAGTTAATTAATGATTTCTATAATTTAATTAAGGAATTAAGTTAAATAAAGATTTCAAGATTTATTTAAGATAATATTTTATCTTAAATAATAATTAAGTATTAATAATTTGTAATTAGTTGATTAATTAAAGAATTTTAAGTTAATTCATTTATTTAATTTTTTTTAAAGAGGTTAGTTAAGTAATTATTTAATTAATTAACTATTAATTAAGATGATGATTTATTAATGATTAATGATTAATTAAGATGTAATTACTTAGTTATTTAAGTAATTAAGAGTTAATTAAAATAGTAATTAATTAATAAAGGTTTTATTAAGGTTTAACTGGTTTTTCTTAATTAATAACTAAAGGATAATGCTAGTAAATTAAGAATTAATTAACTATTTTTATTTAAGGTTAATTAATTTTAATTAAGGATTAATTATGAATTAATTAATTTGTAATTAAGATTTGTTAATTAATAATTAAGTTTATTAATTAATGATTAAGAGTTGATTAATTAGTTAATTAAATTTAATTAATTAATTATAAAAGTAATTAGTGATTAATTACTTTTGATTAAAGAACTGATTAATAATTAAGGTTTATTAATTAATAGTTGGAGATAATTAATCTAATAATTGAAGATTAATTTGAGTTAATGAGTAATTAGGGATGAATTACTCAATTTTGTTTATGAGATGAGTTTGATCAAGTAAGATAATTAATTTGTTAATTAATTAACAATAGTCACTTGATAAATGATTAAGTATTATTACTTAATAAGTTTGGTAAGGCTAATTACTTAAGACAAGTAATTGATTAATTACAGAAGTAATTGAGTTAGGTAAATTACTGATTGGAAAGTAATTTTAAATGGGTGATTACTTGTTAAAGTAATTAAGAGTTTATTACTTAGTGTAATAAATCAAAGGATTTATAAGTAATTAAGAAGTAATTAAGAATAATTAATTACTGTATTTAAGTTGGTTAATTTAAAAGCAATTAATCTAAGCATGATTAAATTAATTAAGGTTCATTAATTGATATGATTAATGAAAATAATTAAGGATTAATTACTTTATTTAGAGTTGATTAATCAAGGTTGATTAGGATTAATTAATTGATTTAACTAATGTTTATTTAAGCAAGATTTATTGTGATGAAGGTAATTAATTTAATTAATTTTAAATTAATTAAGAAGTAATTAATTTAATTCACTTTAAATTAATTAGTGATAGAGATAGTTAATTTAATTCATTTTAAATTAATTATGTTATGATATGAGTAAATCGTTGCTTATGAATGAATGGATGACATTGATTGTCTTGGATGCTTTGTGATCTCAGTAATGAGATAAGTATGGTTGTGTGATATGAATGCTTGATTGCATTGTGATGATTACATAGATTATCAATTGGGATGTTGATATATGGATTATCTATTATGATATTGATAATGTGGATTACCTGTTATTTGATAATGTTGATTATCAATTGTGGCCTGTGAATTATCTATTCTGTGTATATGTAGATAGTTGAATTTAATTGTTTTAAAACCTTTAAAACAACTTGAACCTAAAAGACACGCTTTGGATTTCGATGAGACCGGGATCGGATTTTCATATTTGGATATCCGAAAACCACATCGATTCCAAATAACGTTAGGTCGTGAGTCAAAGTGGAGCTTTGTGAAGACTCGAGGTGTAAGGGCTATACGTCAGTATAACTCTGTGGGTGATTCCGTAATGAGTTGACGAAATAGTACTTATAAATTCGAGATGGTGGTTTAAAGTGCAAGGGTTATTGTCGTTAACTCTGAGGGTGATTCCAAAATGAGTGTAACGAGATAATGCCTTCGGTTTCGTTCGAACCCGGAACGAACTTGTATGGATTGAATGCTTTCAGAACATCGTCAAGTGGACGATGAGTATTCTAAGTGATATGTCCTATAAAGGTAATCGTAACCTCAAGCCTCATCAACCGGGAATGGCTAAAATAGGGGAGGTGCAGCAAAGCTTCGTGGGTCGCACCCACTGGAGAGTAAGGTTTACCCCTGTCTAGAGGTCCCTTTTATTTCGGCTGTGTGGACGGTTGAATAGCTACAACCGTCGGGGTTGTCTTATTCGGAACTGTTCAGTAAGGAACGGGTCCGGCTTTGTGTTGTAGGGGAGTTAGGGTGGCTCCTCGGTACGGTGATCTAGGCCACGTACTGTGACGGGCGGTACTCCAGTAGCCCTGCCATTGTATGGAATCCAAAATCCAATAAGTGCCAACGGTTTTGATTGTATTACCCACTTTTGTGGCTAGTAGCTGGAATTTAATGAATGTAACAATTTCGGCTATTTCATATTTATTTGAAAACCCTAGACGCTATTATAATATCATCGGATTTCCTATCAAATGTTTTGGTTAGCGTAAGGTAAAAACTTTTCCATGTTTATGTGTAGGAAGTCTTACGTGATACCTTTTCTTTTCAAAAGGTTTTTTTTAAAGTTAAGCAACTCTTGGGTACTCAAATTTTTACGAGTAGTCAAGGGATTCAGGTTAGGATTTTAAGTTGGCTTGACGAATTCTGGAGGAGCAATGGAGCAGGAGGCTTCTGCGAATAGCTATAGAGTATTCCACTGTGTGTTCTCTTAGACGTTGTTTGTTTTTGAGTTGTATAACTAGACAGGTGTCTATAACTGTCTAGTATGAGTTGATTATGCTGTGTATCTTTGATGTATATGATACTGTGTATCTTTGATGTATATGATACTGTGTAAAGTATTATGTGATTAATATAATTTATTCATTCCGTTGTTTAGATTCTGATGTGTTGTTTCTTTCTTCTCTTCTTTCTATTCTCTTTTCTATCCCTTTCTTTCTTAAAGATGATGCGATTTTCCGGGAGTGGAAAGTCGGGACGTCGCATTTGGTTAATTAATGATGTAACTAAAGATGATTAATTATGATAAATTAATCAATAATAGGTAATTAATTAATGAAATTAATTAAGGATTAGGATAATTAATTATGATTAATTAATTGAGGTAATTAAAGGTTAATTACTGTTAGTTGGATAATTAATTTGTGAAACTAATTGAGGATAATTACATGAGTGTAATTAAGGATGATTAATCAAGAGTGATTTGGATTCTGAAGTCGGAGATTTAATTTTGGATAAGTTTTCTCCGATCAAAAGTGAGCTATAAGTTTGGGTAAGTCTGAGAAGCTAGCTCTGTATTGTTTTGGGTCTTTTCTGTGATCTAGGAGGTTAAGTGATTGGTCTATAGGATTGAATTGCCAGTTTGGATAACTGAGATTCGATGAGTTTCACGTATCTCTGAGGGAGTACGTGTATGACCTATCTCTGGTTGTGAAACCAGCAGTTCTGGAGTTTTGGTTGTTGAGTCAGACTCGTTTGTAGTCTGATATCTTGTCTAGTGTTATAGATATAGATGTATAAGAGCTTTGTAGCTTCATAGTATTGATTATTTGGATTCTTTAAAGCGAGTATCCCGGTATATATATATACCTGGGGAAACTCGATAAAATTCTATCCAGAATTTTGTCTGGATAATTAGATTTGTTTGAATTGGTTGTTTTGGTTGAATTGTTTTTGGTTGTTAGCATATGTTGGATATATGCTTGTGTTTTTTAAAATTTAAAATTTAATAAGATTATTAAATTACCTTTGTTATAAATTTCGAGGACGAAATTCTTTTAAGGGGGAAGGATTGTAACATCCCGGAATTTTTAACAATATCAATTTAATAATCTGTAATTAAAATTAAATTGATATTGATATTATGATAATAATTATTCAAATAAATTTAATAATCTTCTTCAATAAATATTTAAATTGGTTATTTTATCTTTTAAATGATATAAATTGATTTCTATTTATAAATAAATATATGTTCATATTTTAAATAAATTGGTATTGTCTTTATAAATAAGTTTTGAATAAGAATTTGTAATTTTTATTTCAATTTGAATTATTATTTATAACTTAATTTGAAATTATTTGATTTTGAAATTTATTTTGAATTTAGTTGAATTTAAATTTAAAAAGTATAAAATTTTATATTGTTTGATTGTCTTAATTTTTAATATGTATAAATTAATTTGTAAAACATTGTTGTTCTTATTTCTTTATAAATTCATACACATATTAATATAAACTAACATATCAACTTAGGATTACACACACATTTATTTGTAATTAGATACTAATTATCTTAAAGGGGTAAACAAGTGTTAAATTTATATGTATTCTTTTGACAAGTGTTATAAAATGGACAAGTGTTAAAATTTTGTTTTTATTTTTCTTTTATTAAAATCTGAAATACATTTAGTTTAGTTGCATTCTTCATTTCATATAACATTTTCATTCTTCTTTAATCAAAGGAAATTCTTCAAATTTCTTGAATCAAAATCTGCATTTTCTTAAAAACCTGCATATTAAAAATCAAAAACCCTCTTCATAATTCCGAAACCCTCCATACTCAAATCTACATATCCTCAAATCTAAACAATCTGCATGTTTATCTTCAAATAAAATCCACCCTCATCTGAAATTTCAAATAAAGGGCCTGCATATTATCTGCATTCTGTTTAAATCCTGGAATGGATTTGAAGACATGGAAGTCTCTGCCTTCATGAGAAGATTTAGCAACTTAATCTACTTGCATGCTAGCATTTGGGTCAGTAAAATCAAATAGGCAAAACTGCATATTCATTTCTGCAAATTTATAAAAGGAAGCAAACCTGCATTTTTGGTATTCTGCAAATTCAAAAAGGACAACAGTTGTCTGCATTCAAATAGATGTGAGTAACCTTTTAACTTTAAAATTTCAAATAGGTTGCATGCTAGTTATTGAAATGGAATAGCTATTCTCTGATGCTATAGATAACTGTTGATATGATTTTTAATGATGTGCATGCTGTTTTTTTTTCCAGTTCCCTGTTCTGTTTTCTTTGATTTCCAGACAACCAAAATTTTGTTGAATACCTACCACTTGAATTATTTCCTGACATAAACAAAACTATAAAGTAAAGTAGGTTGTATTATTCTCATCAGTTCATGTTTTAAAAATTTCAAGAAGTTAAAATTATAAGTTGACTCTGGAAACAAGAAAAAGGGATCAGGCATGCTCATTTTTAACAAAACTCAATCAAATGGATATGGTAATTTAGTAGTATAAATCAAATATCTAAACTATAACTTGATTTTTAAATCAAATATTAATATTCTTAGGTGTTTGATAGAGTAACAAATTGTTCTTAAACCAAAAATATGAATTTGAGCAATACGTGCAATCTGATACATGAGAAATCATAAAATTCTTCTGTGTTGTAGTAAAAGGAACATAGATCCATAGAAAAATCTGAAATGAGTATTATAATTATTAGATTGATTGCAGTTGGGCAGTTTTTGTTTTAAACCCAAGTTTTATTTGGTTTAAAGAATTTGGTCATTTCGATTCATACATTGGATCGAGTGTCAAGATGTTTTGAGGATTTATAGTTTGGCCGTAGTTGAGTTCATGGCCGGAGGGGTCGATCTGCAAGTGGTCGGAGGTGAGGGATATGGCGGTTGACAGGTTTTGGACATAGAACCTGTTTTCTGTTTACAGGTTTTGGAAATTAGGGGAATTTTTGAATTCTTGTTCTTTTGTTCGAACTGAAGGCTTATGTGGGTGTACTTGGGTTTATGGTAGTTGTTGGATCATCACTGGAGGTCGTCGCACTTGCTCTCAATTATAGATATTCTAAAATCCGGGTTATCACATTCCTCCCCCCTTAGAATCTTTTCGTCCTCGAAAAGGAACGAAACCAGAATTTATTAAATATTTAAAACCAGTTAAAATATTCTTTGATCATTTTAAAACACTTTTAAAATCTATAATACTGCTAAAATAGTTTTTATAAAAATACTTTTTATAACTTGATGTCTGAACAAGTCCATCCTCGTTCTTATAGAAATTCGGTCATACGTTGATCAGGCGTAAGACTGAAAATCTATAAATACTTAGCAGACTCATTTTCAACATCCAGTGAAAATACTTGAAAAATAATTTTGTTGAAAATATAGAAAACATTTCTGAAAATAGAGGATATATCTTTGGTGAGAATGCATAAGGTTAAATGCAGAGAATCAATAAGGGTTTGGAGGTGGGCTCGTAGATGAACGGAGATGAATTGGCTGAAGTAGTTCGTCGTCTGACGGTCAGGGTTGTTGGTTCGAGTGGGTTTTTGACCATGGCAGTTGGATCGGTTTTAACTGAGTAACCAAATTTTTGATCGGGGGTTGGTGGCGATAGTTGGATGATCGAGAGCAGATGCTTTATTGATTTTCGAGGTGCGGGCCCAACTGTAGCGACCCGACTTCCTATCACCAGGAAATCGCATCACTAGTGAAGAAAGAAAGGGATAGAAGAAGAAAAGATAGAGAAAGAAGAACACAAACAACATCAGAGAACTCACAGCGGAACGAATAAAATATAATAATTAACATAAAATATTACATAGTACCTCATTACATCAGAGTACACAACTATACAACACATATTAGACAGTTATAAACATCTATCTAATTCATACAACTCAAGTACAACAGAAGAAACAGACACAACATACACAGCGGAATTAATATATATAACTACACGTCGAAGCCTCCTGCTCCATATCTCCTCCAGAATTCGTCAAGCTAACCTGATCCACTTGACTACTCATACATAATATGAGTACCCAAGAGTTTAATAAAACAGAAAATAAACACTCGGGTCAGAAAGGGGTCTGGTGTGAGTAAACGGTTTAAAATTGCTTAACTTTAGAAAACCTTTGAAAGAAAAGGTATCACGTAAGACTTCCCACACATAAACATGGAAAAGTTTTTACCTTACGCTAACCAAAACATTTGATAGGAAATCCAATGATATTATAATAGTGTCTAGGGTTTTCAAGTAAATAAGAAATAGCCGAAATTGTTACATTCATTAAATTCCAGCTACTAGCCACAAAAGTGGGTAATACAAACAAAACCGTAGGGTCTCGTAGGGAAAATGGGTTTCCATCAATGGCAGGGCTACTGGGGTACCGCCCGTCACAGTACGTGGCCTAGATCAACGTACCGAGGAGCCACCCTAACTCCCCTGCAACACAAGGCCGGCATCGTTCCTTACTGAACAGTCCCGAACAAGACCACCCCGTAGTTGGCGCGACCAACCACACACTAAGCCGAAATAGAAAGGGACCTCTAGACAGGGATGTATCTTGCCCTCCAGTGGGAGCTACCCACGAAGCCTTGCTGCACCTCCCCTGTTTTAGCCATTCCCGGTTGATGAGGCTTGAGGTTACGATTACCTTTATAGAATATCAAATCTTAGAATGCTCATCGTCCACCTGACGATGTGCTGAAAGCATTCAATCCATACAAGTTCGTTCCGGGTTCGAGCGAAACCGAAGGCATTATCTCGTTGGACTCATTATTGGAATCACCCTCAGAGTCAACGACCATAGCCCTTGCACTCTGATTCACCATCTCGAATCTATAAGCACTATTCCGTCAAACTCATTATGGAATCACCCACAGAGTTATACTGACGTATAGCCCTTACACCTCGAGTCTTCACTTGCTCCACTTGGATTAACGACCTAACGTTTAATTGGAATCGATGTGGTTTTCGGATTCCAAATATGGAAACCCGATCTCGGTCTCACCGAAACCAAACGCCATTTTAATGTCCAAGTTGTACTTAAGGGTTTAAACAGTTTAAACTTATATTCAGGATGATATAAACAGATAGATGAATCATATTATCACAACAGATAATTCATAACAACATCCATCTACACAAAGCAGCATATCACATAACAGATATATCCAATCATCCAATATCAAACCAATATCAAACATCTAGTATCAACCAATCAATCATCCAATAGCAATCACCAAATATTGATCACCCAATATCAATTAATTAACCAATATTAATCAATCAATCCATATTAATCCAATATCCAATATCAGCCATTCAAGATCAATCATTCATTCATAACAGAATTGATCAACTCTTAATCAATTGGATTACTTAAATCTTTCTTTATTTATTAATTCCAAATAAATAAATTAATCATCTCTAATGATCTTCTTTAATTAATCTTCCTTGATTAATTACCCTTTAATTACATCTAAGTAATTATGCTATCCATATTCAGTAATTAACCCTTTAATTACTATCATTAATTACAATAATTAATGATCATACATTAATTAATTAACTATAATTAATGACATTAAACCTTAATTAATTACCATTAATTAATCATACTTAAATCAATCACTTATATTAATCAACCTTGATTAATATCGTTAATTATATTAACTAATGATCCTTATTAATTAATTTTAATTAATTAAATAATTAACTTATAATAAATCAAGTAATTATCATAATTAGTAATTAACAAATTGTAATTATTTATCTTAATTACTTCTTAATTAATTATATTAATCCTTGATTTATTAATCTAATTCTTAATTACTTCATTAAGTAATTATTAACCAATTTAAATCAACAATTAATCCTTAATTAATTACTTTGTTAATTAATTAATTACACTTAGTAATTAACCTTAATTTAATCTCAATCATTAATTAATAAATCACATTAATTAATTAACTAAAATAAATTAAGTAATTAACTCTTAATTACTCACATAAGTAATTATCTCTAATTACTTCCATTAATAAACCTTAATTACTTTCTTAATTAATCACTTAACAAACAATTAACTTCATCATTAAATAATTCTTAATTCTTTAATTAATTAATCACTTCATAATTAATTAACTTCAATAATTATATAAATCAATTCTTTAATTGATATCATTAAGTAATTAACCAATAATTACTTCAACTAATTACTCCATCATTAATTACTTCCATAAGTAATTAACTTCCTTAATTACATTCAATTATTAATAATTAATTACTTCATTAAGTAATTACACTTAATTAATTCATAATTAAGTGATTATTAAATTAATAAATAATTCACTAATTATTTAAAATTAATTAAACAATTAATTAATTAATTTCTTATAATTTCAAAGTCCTTAATTAATTAAGAGAACATTAATCTTAATTAAACTTTTCTTATTAACAATCAAATTTAATATTCAAATCAAGATAAATTAACCTTATTTATCTTGTAATGAATTAAATCAAATTTTAACATCTTAAACCAGTTATCCTATTTGGTTTTCAAAATCATAATGATAATCTTATTTAAAATTTAGAAAAAAATCTCAAAATTTTCAATACTTTAAAACATTCAAATTAATCTTATTTATTTCAAATACAAATTTGAAATCTTAAGATTGAATCATTACTTAACATTTTAAACTTAACTTTTGATTTAATTTTTAAATTCAAAATACCCTTTTTAAAATTGAAATCCAAAATGTAATTAAATTACTTCCAGTATGAAATCCCTTTAAATAAATTTAAATTGAAATAAATTATATAATTTCAACTTATACTTTATAAATTTGATTATCATTAAATTTTTAAACAACAAGTTTAGAGTTTTATTTTTATTTCCTTTATAAAACTATTATCAGACAACACCCTAGGAAAAACCCGAAGCAAACCACCCTCCATCCCGAGTTAACGCCGAAGCAACCCAAACCAAACTGACTTCGAGACAGACCCGAAGCTTACAGGATCCCCTACCCGAGACAACTCCATCTTCTCCAATTACCCACTTCCAGTGTACACTATGTACACGCGTGCATATGCTCCACCGTTGCCGTCCTCAGGTGAACGTCGCGACCATCCCCATCGGTCCCAAACCCTCTCGCGATCACTTAAGTGAACCCAGATCCACGCATTTTTGCTCGAATCGAAATTCGAACTTACTCCTCAAACTGCAGTAAAACTCGAACGCGAAAATCCCCCTTGCCGTTGACGAACTCGCCTCCGTCATCTCCAGAAACTCTTCCACGGCATCACCACAACACCATGCCACTATCCCCCTCCTCGCGATCACACTCGATCATCAATCCAATACACGGCAGCCTCTACAACAACCCAAAAACAAAACCATACCAAACCCTACTTCCATCAAAACCCCACGATTCACTCAATCGAAAAATGTTTTCACATTTTTCCTTAGATCCTCCACTCATATACTTGCTTCAAACCAAATCCTAGCTAAAATCATCAAGTCTTTTCTCGGCAATTTACAAAAACCCAATTTACAAACAAACCCCAAATTCTCACTAATTAAACAATTAAAAATTACGAATTGTATATTAAAAATCATGAATCTACATCACTATTTCATACATATAATTCAAATTAAAATTTAAGGTAGTTGATATTTTTAAAAAAAATTCACTTTCTTTACTTAAATCAAAACCAAGTTTACTAAAATATTTTTCATTTCTTTGTTTACATTTCTTAACCAAATTAATGGCAACCTGGAATATTTCCTCAGATCTGAAATTCATAACCCCAAAAGCAATATACTTCATATCAACTTCAAAACCTACAACTAAAACAACTCTCTCCAAAAATCTAAAGCCAAGTGAAACCTAGAAGCAAATCTGAGGCAAAAGTAAATCTGGAATTAAATTAAACTACAATTTTTCAAACCTGAAACCTGCATTTCAAAAATGATGTTCAACCTGCAAAAAGGGGAAGTCTGCATTTCTAAAATCTGCAATCAACTTGCATTTCAAAGTAATGAATCAATCAATTAAAGGCATGCAGAGGAATGTTCAACATGCAAGTTCAACTCAGATTTTAAGTGCCTGGAAGCTAAAATAAAAAGAGAAAAAAAAACCTACTCTGCACAGAGCATTAGGCTGAGTGAATACCTAGGCTCTGAAGTGTATCTTTCTTAGGGAGCATTTGGTTGAGTGAATACATAGGCTCTGGAGTGGTGTCTATCTTGAGAGAGCGTATTTGTAATTTTTGATATATTTATATATATTTATTTATTTCTTCCTATCGATTGGGTTACCTGTTCAGGTTTTCCAATATAAGTTATAAAGGTAGATTGAGGTAGTAGTGTTTGTAACGCGACTACCAATTGGTTGGAGTTTGTATGTTTGGTTGAAAGTGTATCTGTCGAGACTATAGACCTAATACCGTCTCGAGTGAGTTTTGAAGTGGTGTAAGAACTTCATTAATCTCTGAAGATAACCTGTAAAGGTTCGGAGTTTATTCTTGAAGTTGGATGAGTAGAGTTTGGATCTGTTGGTTGGGCAGAAGCAAGTGATGGTATTTTGGTACCTCTGGGAATAGTAGCTGCGTGATGAGATGCAGTGACTATGGATGTTCCCGAAGATGTTTTCTTTGGAACAAGTTAAGGAGGTAAGTCTGCTTCGGTGTTGTGGCTATGGTCAGCTTGAGTTTCTATTTGCTTTGAAGTCTGAGTTTCCCGTAGAGCTTTGTTTTGGAATTCTTTGGCATCTGTGGCAGCAGTGTAGTTTGGAATGTTCTCGGTGTTGGCAAGAGATCTTCTGGCTTAGCAGTTTTCTGAAGTGGAGTTCAGGAGCAGTTGAGTGAAACCGTTTCTTCGATAGGTTGACCAATTAAGTGTAAGCTGTTCAATTTGGTTAAGGAAGAACAGTTTTTCTTTGGATTTGGTTTGGGTGGTTCGCAAAAGTGACTTGCGATTGTTTGAGTGTTCTCTTGGGTTATCTTAGTTTTCTGATATCTTCAGAGAAGCCAAAGTTTTTTTCACATCTGGAGTTGAGTTTTCTTATCGACTGGAATTCCAGTAGTAATACCGGGAGTTCAGCTTTTTAGAAGAAGGGTTTCTAGGAGTTGAGTTGGTGTAGCAACTCGGAGTTTTGGAGGAACTTCTGAAGTTTTTATGGATTTGTTGAATCATATCTCTGGGGTGTGTTGTCCTGTTTGTGCTTGTGTTCTTCTTCAGTATTCTCTTCTACTTCGGATCAGAGTTATGCAGCGGAAGCAGTTTGGAAGTGTATCTGCTTTTCTTTTTCTGGACAGAAGAAGTTGTTGTCTTCTGATGTTGAGGAGTTGAGTTTGAGTTCTTGGTTTTGGTTGATCTTGAGGAGATCATTTTGTTGTGTTGATTGGTCTAGCTTGTTCTAGAGCATCAGCGTAGGTTGAGCTGATCAGTGATGTTGTGGGCAGCTCAGGATTGTCTGAAGAGATTTTATGGATAAGAGTCGAAGGATTTGGACTCTGAAGTCGGAGATTTAATTTTGGATAAGTTTTCTCCGATCATAAGTGAGCTATAGATTTGGCAAGTTTGAGAAGTTAGCTCTGAAGTGTTTGGATATTTTCTGTATCTTGGAGTAAGTGATTGATTTATAGGATTGAATTGCCAGTTTGGATAACTGAGATTCGATGAGTTTCACGTATCTCTGAGGGAGTACGTGTATGATCTATCTCTGGTTGTGAACCAGCAATTTTGGAGTTTTTGTTGTTGAGTCAGACTCATTTGTAGTCTGATATTTTGTCTAGTGTTATAGATATAGTTGTTTTGTAGCTTTATAGTATTGGTTGTTTGGATTCTCTAGAGCGAGTATCCCAGTATATATATATATATATATATACCTGGGAAAACTCGATAAAATTCTATCCAGAATTTGTCTGGATAATTAGGTTTGTTTGATTGGTTGTTTTGGTTGTTAGCATATGTTTGATATATGCTTGTGTTTTTAAATTAAAATTTAATAAGATTATTAAATTACCTTTGTTTTAAATTTCGAGGACGAAATTCTTTTAAGGGGGAAGGATTGTAACATCCCGGAATTTTTAACAATATCAATTTAATAATCTGCAGTTAAAATATAATTGATATTGATAATCTGTTAATAATTATTTAGATAAATTTAATAATCTTCTTCAATAAATATTTAAATTGGTTATTTTATCTTTTAAAATAATAAATTGATTACTATTTTCAATAAATATATGGTTTATATTTTAAATAGATTAGCTATTTTATCTTTTAAATGATATAAATTGATTTCTATTTACAATATAAATATATGGTTCATATTTTAAATAAATTGGTATTGTTTTAAATTTAGAATAAATTTAACAAATTGGTTTATGGCTTGATAAAATATAATTTCTTGTAAAATGTTTTTAATTTAATAATAAAAGAGATTTATAAAAATAATATTAATATTGTATTGACTTTATAAATAAATTTTGAATAAGATTTGTAATTTTTATTTCAAATTGAATTATTATTTATAACTTGATTTGAAAAATATTTGATTTTGAATTTAGTTGAATTTAAATTTAAAAGTATAAAATTTTATATTGTTTGATTGTTTTAATTTTTTTATATGGATAAGTTTCATTTGTAAACATGTTTTGTTTTCATTTATAAATTCATACACATATTCAAATTTAAATTAACAACTTAATTTAAGCTAATATAACATACACTTGTAATTAGCACTTGTCATTTTAAAGAAGAAAACAAGTGTTAGATTCATCTGCATTGTTTAAACATGTGTTGCATTCATAACCAGTCATTTGACAAGTGTAAAATTTCAGTTTTTAATTTTTCTTTCTTTTATTAAAATTTGAAAATACATTAGTTAAAATTTGCATCTTCATTTCATATTACATTTTCATTCTTCCTTAATCAAAAGAAAAGATCAAATTTCATTTTTCATATGCATGAGTGAAACCTGCATATTCAAATACAAAATTCTGCATTTTCTCTTCAAATCAAAAGGAAGCCTGCATGCAAGCATTTTTGTCAGTAAAATTAAATAGACAAAACTGCATAATCATAAACATATTCAAATCTGCATATTCAAATCCCAAATCTGCATTCCTCAAATCAAGTAAAACCTGCATATCCATAATCCCAAATTTGCATTCACAAATTTATCAAAACCCTGTGCAAATTTCACTTCCTCAAAATTAAATTGAGCCTGCACACTTTTATTCTCTGCATTCTGTTTAATCCTGGAAGTAGTGGAAGCATTAGCATGGTTTTGGGGGGGATTAGCAACAGCATCATCTTCATCTGCATGCATGTGAGAATCTAGCAACAACAGTGGAAGTCAAGCCTGCTTCTATTGTGTTCTGCAAATTTCAAGAATCACCTGGACTCTGCATACTTTTGTTTTTGCAAATTCAAAACAGTGGTCTGCATTCAAATAAAAGTGAGTAACTTAAATTTCTAAATTTATAATAGGATTGCATGCTAGATTGTTTGATATATATAAGTATTGCTGTGTTTAAGTGTGAAGTAATGTTTGTTTGCTGTTGTTTTATTACCTGATCTGTTTTCTTGATTTTCTAGGCAGTTTTATTAAAACTTTATCTTTAGCTTTAACTTCTGGAATGATTTAATTTATATGTAAGGTTATAAATTATCTTAATTTAACTTTTACAGTTTTAAGCAAGTGCAAAAAGAAATATAGATATAAATAGTTTTGTCCCTGTTAACTCAGATAAAACTTTGCATGATTTATTTTTATCAAAACTCAAACAAATGGATGTAGTAATTTAGTAGTATAAATCAAATATTTAAACTGTAACTTGATTTTTAAATCAAGTATTAGCATTTTAGGGTGTTTGATTAGTGACAGTTTATTCTTGAAACAAAATATGAATTTGTGAAAGATTTTTGCAATCTGTAATATAAGAAAACTCAAAATATCTTTCTGAGTTATAGGATAAGGATTATAGAACCTTAGAAAAATCAGAGATAGGGATTTTATTGTTTAGGGAAGATACAGTTTTGGATTTCAGAGTATGAACCCTAGTTTTTATGTGGGTTTGTGCATTTGGTCAGGGAGAAGTGTAGGATGGTTCGAGTGTTCTGATATTTAGGGATTGGGTAGATGGTGTGTAGAGTAGTTCATGGCCGGAGAGGTGGATTAGCAAGTGATCGGGGTGGCGAATTTTGGCCGTTGACAGGTTTTAAGTTGGAACCTGTAATACTTTTTCAGGTTTAGGAATGGGGGAGCTAAAATTTGAATTATTGATTATTGGTTCGATTTGATGGTTGCTGTGGGCATGTTTGTGTTTATGGAGGTTGCTGGATCATCGCTGATGATCGCCAGAGGTGGTGGTCGCCGTGCATATGCACGGCGACATGTTTTCTGGTGAACTATATGTTGGGTTGGATGTTAAAGGGTAGGCCTTTGTGACTCGAAGCAGGTAAATGAGAAACTCGAAGCAAGGTTGTAGGAAACCCGAAGTAGGAATTGATGTTTCTCGGGTTGAACTAAATGTTCAGGCTTCAGGGAAAACCTGAATTGTTAAAATCTCGTTTTTTTGAAAATTTAAAATCTGAAGTTATGATGAAAGAAAAGTTTGAGTTTGAAATAAAATTCAAGTTTGTATTTTTGATTTGAATTCAAATTACAGTTTTTCTTAAAATAAAATTTAAGTTTCAGAAATTTAAACTTAATTAACTCTTGGTTTGATAAAATAGTTTAAATACTTTTAGAAATGAGATTTTAAAATATGAGTGGATTTTGGGTTATTTTAAAATCTGAAGATTCAAAAGTTTAATTTGAATTTTCAGGTTTAAATTTTAAAGAAGGTTTTAATTTGAAATTTCAAATTAAAATGGGAATTTAAATTATTGAAAGTTTTGAAATGACTTTAACTTTAAAATTTTCCATAGCATTTGTTTGATTTGCAACTTAAAAAGTTTGAAGTTATTTAGAACTTTGATAAGTTTAGAATTTATTCTATTTGAACTTGAATTTAAATTGAAATTTAAGGGTAAGTTCAAAAAGCAATTTGTCTTGAATTAAATTGTTTTAAACATAATTAAGTTATGTTTATTTTGAAATTTGATTAAGAATTATGTTTTAGAATTGATTAATAAGGTAATTAAGATAAATTAATTAATTTAATTAATTAATTAAATTTGGTATTAATAATTGATTAATGATTAATCGATTTGGAATTATGATCATTAATTAAGTTATTAATTAATGATCAATGAATGTAATTAAGTTTTAATTAAGGTTAATTAGTTTAATAATTAAATTAATGAATGATTTAAGATAATTTAAATGGTAATTAATTTAAGTTAATTACCTTATATAATAATTTGAGGATGGTTAATGAAGGTCGTTAACCATGATTATTTAACAATTAATTAATGTGGTTAATTTTCATAATTAATTAGATTAATTAATTTAATAATAATCAATTATGAATGGTTTGAGTATAATTACTTGATAAAGTAATTAGGAAATTAATTACTTAATGTAATTAATTTAATTTAATGAGATTGTTTAATTTAATTAATTAAGTTTAATTAATTTTAAACACTTGAGTTTTATAAGTAATTACTTTATGTAATTAAAGTGTAGGAAATTACTTAGATAAGTAATTGTTTAATAATTACGGATTGTAATTAAGGAGATGTTTAAGAATGAGTAATTTGGTTTAATTATTTAATAATTAATCAAGGCATTAATTAAGTAAATAATTAAAGGATAATTAATTTATTTAATATAGTAATTAAGTTAGTTAATTACTAGATGTAATTAAGCTGTGATGATGATTAATAAGTTAATTACTTAAGGTAATTAATAATTAAGGATCATTAATTATTTAATTAATGATGTAATTAAAGTTGATTAATTATGATTAATTAATCAATAATAAGTAATTAAGGTAATTAATTAATTAAGGATTAATTATGATTAATTAATTAATTAAAGTAATTAAAGGTTAATTGCTGTTTAGTTGTGGATAATTAATTTTGTGAAATTAATTAAGGATAATTACATAAGTGTAATTAAGGATAATTAATCAAAAGTGATTAATTAAGGTAATTAATAATGAATGATTAATTGATTGTAATCAATTAAATGGTTGAGCAAGCAAGTTATAATTTGATGAAGTAATTAATTTAATTCATTTTAAATTAATTAGTGATGGAGATAGTTAATTTAATTCATTTTAAATTAATTATATTATGATGAGTAAATCTTTGCTTATGTATGAATGGATGTCACTGATTGACTTGGATGTTTAGAAATATCAGTAATGAGATAAATGATATTGTATGGTATGGATGTTTGATTGTATTGTGATGATCACTTAGATTATCTATTGTGATGGTGATATATGGTATATCTATTGATATTGATGATGTGAATTACCTGTTATGTGATAATGTTGATTATCAGTTATGGTTTATGAGTTATCGATCTGAATGTATATAGATAGTTGAATTGTTTTAAAACCTTTAAAACAACTTGGACCTTAAAAGACACGCTTTGGTTTTCGATGAGACCGGGATCGGGTTTCCTATTTGGATATCCGAAAACCACATCGATTCCAAATAACGCTAGGTCATGTATCTAAGTGGGGCTTTGTGAAGACTCGAGGTGTAAGGACTATGAGTCAGTATAACTCTGTGGGTGATTCCGTAATGAGTTGATGGAATTAGTGCTTATAGATTCGAGATGGTGAATTAGAGTGCAAGGGTTATTGTCGTTGACTCTGAGGGTGATTCCAAAATGAGTGTAACGAGATAATGCCTTCGGTTTCGTTCGAACCCGGAACGAACTTGTATGGATTGGATGCTTTCAGCACATCGTCAGGTGGACGATGAGCATTCTAAGTGATATGTCCTATAAAGGTAATCGTAACCTCAAGCCTCATCAACCGGGAATGGCTAAAACAGGGGAGGTGCAGTAAGACTTCGTGGGTAGCTCCCACTGGAGAGCAAGATTTACCCCTGTCTAGAAGTCCCTTTATATTCGGCTGTGTGGGGCAGTTGATTGCAACAACTGCCGGGGTTGTCCTGCTCGGGACTGTTCAGTAAGGAATAGTCCCGGTCTTGTGTTGCAGGGGAGTTAGGGTGGCTCCTCGGTACGGTGATCTAGGCCACGTACTGTGACGGGCGGTACCCCAGTAGCCCTGCCATTGTATGGAATCCAAAATCCAATAAGTGCCAACGGTTTTGATTGTATTACCCACTTTTGTGGCTAGTAGCTGGAATTTAATGAATGTAACAATTTCAGCTATTTCATATTTACTTGAAAACCCTAGACACTATTATAATATCATCGGATTTTCTATCTAATGTTTTGGTTAGCGTAAGGTAAAAACTTTTCCATGTTTATGTGTGGGAAGTCTTACGTGATACCTTTTCTTTTCAAAAGGTTTTTAAAGTTAAGCAACTTTAACCTGTTACTCACACCAGACCCATGTCTGACCTGGAGTTTATTTTTGTTTTTCATAAACTCTTGGGTACTCAAATTTTTATGAGTAGTCAAGGGAATTCAGGTTAGGATTCAGATTAGCTTTGACGAATTATGGAGGAGCAAAGGAGCAGGAGGCTTCCACGTGTAGATATATATCTAGTTTTTCATTGTGTGTTCTTTGAGTTGTTGTATTGAGTTGTATAACTAGACAGATGTTTATAACTATCTAGTATGTATTGTATATCTGTGTACTCTAATATTGTTATAAACTATGTAATATTTATGTTATTAATATAATTTATTCGTTCCGCTGTGTAAGATTCTGATGTTTTTTCTTTCTTCTCTTCTTTCTATTCTATTTCCTATCCCTTTCTTTCTTAAAGATGACGCGATTTTCCGGGAGTGGAAAGTCGGGTCGTCGCATTATCTTATCTTCCTTTCGAGTCTATCTTTGTAGTTAGGAATTTCCTTGATTTGGTTCCTCAATTTGAATCTCTATTCTTGTTTTAGAATCCATTCTTGAATCATCCTTGGAGGGAGCATATTTGTAATTAAAATAAAATGTTTTGTACTGTGCTATTTGAGTTGTTACGTTTGATTTGGGGTTTCGATCGATTCGTCTGGCCAATGCTATCGATAGGAATTCCAAAATACTTAAACAGAGTAAACTGACATAGTATTGTTTTCGAAATTGGTAAATGAAATAATTTTTATATGATTATATTTTATACAAGGGTATAATTTTCTGAAATTGGATAGTTAAATGAATTGGTTGTTAGAAATGGTAATGCTAGATTATTATTTATTGTTATCAACATTTCTAAACCATTAATTATTATTATGTATTATAAGGTAATGAGTTTGTTCAAACATGGTCTATAAACCTGAATTGCTAATGAATCAAATTTAAATTAAGGATTTGATAATTAAATTTTTGGTGCTTTTCAAATTTTTTTCTTCAAAGTTTTGAGAAAATATATCATTTGAAGGTATTTTGAATGGAAACTGTTTCCATAGAATTTTAAAAGAAGTAAGTCTGTGCTCTCCTTTTTTGTCATTGGAAAATAATTTCGACGATGACTACAGCTTCATCGAAATTCATTTTTGAGTCTCAGAGTGGAGAGACCACCTAGTAGCTTGCTGCACTTTTGTTTTGGAAAGTGGAATTGATTTAAATTCCTTGAGTACTATTTGATGTAATATATATATATATATATGTATGTATGTATATTTCAAAATGATGAGAAGTGAAACCAGAAAATTAATTCTTAAGTTTTAGGTTAAGTGATGGTTTTCAATTACTAAAATGAATCAATTTTTTTTGAATATTTCAAGTGTTGAAATTGAAAATGAAATTAAAACAACTTGAATAGTTAAACTAGGATAAAAATTTAATTTGTATAATACTTAGTTGCATTCTAAAACATATATATAACTTACCTGAAATATTCAAAAAAGTTAAAAATGTTAATATGGAAATGTAATTGAAGGTTATACAAGAGAAACCTAAGTAATAAGATGTTCAAACTAATTCTTGTTTAATAGAACTGTTGAAAATATAAGGAAAATTTGTATAGTGTTCAATTACATTCTAAAAACACTAATAAATAAAAACTTTCCGAGGAAGTTTGAATGTAATAAGAAAATGTAATTGATTAGTATACAACATAAATGTAAGTAATAAGGGAAATTTAAAATAAAATTGATTATTATAATAAATGTTTGTCATTTAATTTATGATTATAAGAACTGTAAATGAAATAAATTGTAATAAATAGAAAATTCCATTTACGTAAGTAAATATGAACTTAAGAATAGTTGAAATTGAAATTTTAGTGGAATCAACTCAATTGAAGATAAACAAATAAATAAATGAGTTAAATAAAATAATTTTTTCAAAGAAAATTTGGTAACAGATGTTAACAAATTGAAATCAAACTAACTGAATAAAAATCCATCGAATTGAAATCAATCAAAATGTGAATATAATGAATATTGGTTGATTGAATAAAATGGATTCAAGCTAAATTTGTTGAATACAAATCAATCTAAAAGCTAATGAAATTTATATGGTTTTGAATTAATTATTGCATTTTGTATTCAGAATCTATCTTTCTTTTCTGTTATTTCTATTCTCCTTCTTCATTCCTTTTCAGGGACGAAAAGTTATAAGTGAGGGAGAGTGTAACGGCCCAGTAATTTTAATGATTTTTAAATAAGATAATTAACTAAATTTTTGCTTGAAATTAAATTATAAAAAATTTCAATGAGAAATTGATATTTCGAATGCGTCTATTTAAATGTAGAAAATGTTAGATTTTCATCCGAAAAAATGAATGTTAGTTCTGTTGTGTAATTTCCAGTTTCAATTAAAAATTAGTTAAATTGATGAAAATAAAATGTTTTCAAAATCTGAATATTTATATATGATAAAAATGTAAATCATTTTCCGATTGAGGCATCATAATTCGTTTCGTCAAATTTGGATTTCTCTAGCTCCATTTATCTTATATTTGATGAATTTGCAGTAGTTTAATAATGAAATATCGACTTTTGATAGGATGGTCGTATCGGTGATATTTATGTACCATTCTGATTGTCTTGTCGCATTGATCTCCATAGTATATTCATTTGTAAATTTTGGTGTCCGATACATAGTGAAAACCGTAAAACGTTTAGCCGTATCGATAATCATTCAAACCCTTTTGTTTCCCTATGTCCATTCATTTGTTGTCCCATGAAATGAATAGCCACCATCTTTTTATATCTCACTGTAATTAAGACTTTAACCTTTTGTTTCCACATATTCAATAATTTCTGGTTCGTGACAGTGCTTCATTTAAGAAATAATCAATTATATGATATTAGTTGATATATAAAATTCGAGCCTGTTCATATTTTTCTAACTCAACCATGCTCATCCTTTTTCATTTCAACTCATCGCCACTCCGTCTCTTTGGTTTCCTAGTTCATACTTGTAACGACCCGTAAATTTCTGATAATAAGATTTGTTATTATAACGAGATTTTGTAATTTAATTTGGAAAAAAAACTTTATAATTTAATATTGAAGTGAACGCTAAAATGAAATGTAGCAGTGGTAACTAAAATTAACTATTGACAATTGGAGTGAAATCCCAATAATGAAATAGTGCAAATTTGTTGCACTAGGTTATAAAATTGAAACTAAGTAAATAAGAGTAAGTATTGAATTAACCAATGAATTAACATATTGATTAATAGTAACTAAATTTGAATTAAGGAAATAATGTTAATGCAAGTTAATAAATAACTAATTTAATGCAGACTCCAGTTAATTGAAACAATTGTAGGGTTATAATTGATTGTAAATAGTAAATGTAGAAAAATTCAAAGTTATATTAATTGATGAAATAATACGCAATAAACTGTATTTTGATAAAAATCAATGTTAGATAAGTAATTATAATATTTGTTGTTGATAATGAAGCATGATTAAGAGTTAGTGGCAACAATTATTATAAGTTACCGATATATTTTTAATCCATTAAATTGAATTTAATCAATTGTAATAAATCTAAATTAAATATTACGTTAATGTTAATTAAGGTAATATTTGAAAATAATGTTAATGTTATCCATAATAGGACAATTTGTTGAATTAAAGGAATGGAAATAAAGATTTATCAATTTATTGGGATTTTAACTATAATAATGGGTTAATTGCAATTAAATGAAATTTAATATCTAAATATTACATTAATTGAAATTTAGATGGAATTTGAGAATATTAATGTCATAGATCGTGAATCCAATGTTAATTTCGTCCAGGTGACAGCAATGAATTGAATAATAAAATGAAAAGTGGATTAAATGGAATTATTGGAAATTAAATTTATAATTTCTGAATTTAATGAAATTGAGATTAACGCTGAAATTAATAAATTTATCAACTCTAAATTGACATCTAAATTTATTTAAATTTGTGTAAATGATTGAGAAATTTAAAAATGATAAAAAATTTCAATTATAGGATCGAAATTAAAAATTTGATTTAATTATTTAATTATTAATTTATTTAATTAACGAAAAAATTGCCATTATGGCCACTGACTTGGATTTTGACTAAACCAGTTTCATCGGATTCGTAATAGTGAATTATTGTAGGATTTCAAGTTTCGTAGCGATCGGACTTGTCGTTTGATCGTATGGGCTCGAAACGCTTAGAAATCAATTAATTGAAATCAATTTGAAATAACTTGATTTTAGCATAACTTCTTCATAAGATGGAATTTGGACTTGAAACCTATTCCATTGCGTTTAAAATATTTAAAAACTTATATTCTGATATATGGGTTGACCCATTTCCGTTCCGGAATCGAAACGGGCTTTTCGGGACAATTATCGTTAAAAACTCAAACCAATTGGGCCCATTTCTTTCTATTTTGTTCTGCCTATATATATATCGTTATAAACCCTAGCAGCCTTTTTATTTCTCATTTTTGTGCGTACAGAAATGTCTGCTGCTCCTCTTCCTCAATGGCTGAAAAACCTAATCTTTCCAATCCAATTTCAATTCCTAAAAAAAAATTGCGGACTTGCAGCAACTTCGGGTCGTGCTTCGAGTCTTAGAGGCAAAAACCTTGCATCAACTTCGGGTAAGGAAGAAAATGACTCGGGTTGCTCTGGGTCATTTTGGTAAAAACTTAGAGCAAGCACCGGGGATTTGAGGCGGTGGACCGAAGTTGAACCCGAAGTCGACCCAGGACTAGAATTTTCCAATCTTCTAATTTTCATAACTTTTCCATACGAGCTCGGATTCATGCACGGTTTATTTTGCTGGGATCGTATTAGAATTCCAAACATTTTGGTGCTAGTTGGGACGGATTCTGAGACTTTTGAATTTTTGGGTTTAAATTGGATTTAAATTCAATTTAAATTCAAAAGGTGAGTGTTTTAACCCACTCACAACTTCTAAAATTTCTTATGTTTGTTAAATTGATTTATGATGTGATTAGAAATTTATTTATGACTGTTTGGCATATTTTGAAAAATCATCTCAGTTTATTTGAATTTATTTGGATAAATTTGTTATTTAATTTATTATTGCATATAAAGTGCTAGTTAAATTGTTATTTAATTTATTATTAAATATAAACTACCAGTAAACACCTACTATTTATTATCTGTTCCATATTGATGTAACTGTCTAAATTGGATGATGATTGTGATAAATGGTTGATGATTGATATTGGATGAATGGATGTTGTATTTATATTGTTATAAACTACAAGTTGTTATGGATTTTGTTTCATTCGAGATTGCGGTTTGAAATGATATATAACCGTATTTATATTTTAAATTGCGGATTGAAATGATAAATATATGTATCACTTGACCATAGGATAGAAAATTATATACAAACACCATGGTCAATATACAAAAATATTTTGAAATGATTTCTATGGTTTTGTAAAGAAATATATGGTTTTATATAAATATTGATTTCCAATGTTATATAATGTTATTGTATTCTTGATTTTTAAGCTATGTATAAATTTGTTTTAATATAGAATAAGCTTAATAATAAGTTGATTTTATTGGAGATAATATGGTTAAGTATTTAAATTATATTTTAATATAGAGTTTATAATGATTTAAATAAATTAAGGTTGGAAGATAAATTGGAAATTTATTTGAATTTAATATATTTAAGAATTAAACTCAAATAAGTTTGATGTGAAATTTATTAAATTGGAAATTTTAAAAGGGTATGATTTTATACCTTGATTTTGGGTTAAGGTGAATTAAATGAATAATTCAAGTATAAATAATTGAAGGAAATATTTAGTTATTTGTAATTTAGGATTTATAAATGATAATGGATTTATTAAGTAAATGTTTCGAAACTAAATAATAGAAAATTGAATTTGATATATATGAAATTATCAAACTTAGTTTTGAAATTGTTGAATACTTAAAGTTTGAAATATATTGAATTTGAAATGGTTTATTCTGTGGATCAACTCTGTTTTGAAATTGATAAAATTTGGAATAGTTTATTTGGAAACTGAATTGAATTGAAGTTTATGATTCGAGATTTGGTTAAACTAAATTCTAGAAATTCGAGTTGTTTTGGAATTGATTTGTGAAATTTAAGAAGCTATTTTATTATATAAAGTATTCCAATATTTAAACCATTTAAGGGAAGAAGTTATGTTTCAAAGTTGTGAATTTCAAAGTATTATGATTTGAAAGTGTTGTACTTTAAGTGCTTTGATTTTGAAGTGTTATAACTTTGAAAGTGCTATGATTTTGGAAAAAGAATATATTTGAAAAAAATGATATTATATTAATTTGGGTTTTATAAAAATGATATCATATTGATTTTGTTTTTGAAATGGAAATGATATCATATTTATATAGTTTTGAAATGGATATTATATTCTGGTTTTGAAGTATAATTATTTTGAAATGACCGCGGTGTTATAATAACGTTTGGTTATTAAAGAGACTGGGATCGTAAGTTGTCATACTCTTTGCCAACTTCGAAAAACACTTCAACAACCGTGTACGTAGTGGGGATTCTAGAATGAAGTAGGATGGTGGGGCGTTTCCTTTAAGGTATATACATGGACCCGACTCCCGTGAGTTGGCATAAGGTGGCTAAAACAGGTGCGATTGACGGGCTAAGAAGGTAGCACCTTTTATCGGACATACTCCTTCGATACCATTCTATTATTTTGTGATTGATTGGGGGCCTTTTGATTTTGGGGGTGTGGCTCGAGGTGGGTGGTAGTAGCTGCTACGCGTTACCACCGGTCTGAAAGCGTAATTGGTATATCTACCCTGGCATTGCCTAGTTGTGCCGTGTCACCTACCCTAGCGAGCCTTGTACGAGTTTGATTTGTGTCGTACCTATGGAGCATCTTCTTGTAGCCTCCCGATCAGAAGGTACACAGGTGTTGTATAGACTATTGGCACTATTTATGTGTTAAGGTGGAAAATGTAAAGCCTTAACGCTATTTTAAAGTAAGTTTATTTTACTATTAGACATTATTATAATAACATATATTACTACATAGTAAATAGTATAACGGATCCTTAGGACATGTAAATCCCGAATATCTCTTAAGTTACCGCACTCACGTTGACACTGGATGGGAGATGTCAAATCCCGTAAACATCTTTGATGTCGTTCCACTCATATTATTTACCGTTGATTTAACTTGCATAAGATCTTTTAGTTCTGACTTGAGTTTTTGGTCTTTTCAATTCGCTCGGGTCAGCCTGAGCATTTCAGGATTTGAAGACTCTATTGTTGGAGAACGAAGATGAAGATTTTCTTACTATTATTTACTATATTGTTCCACTACATCACATTGTTCCACTGCATTGTTATTTATTATTCTGCGGTATGTGTAACTCTGATATGTACTGTATAAGTATAATCAAATGTTTTATAAAACAGCTTCATCAACTGTTTATTTGATTATTATATTTTGTCGTCCCCCTGCAAGATTCTGATTTGCTTTTTTCTTTCTCTTCTTTTTCTTATTCACCCCAATAACAATTCTCCCTTTTGTATGATTTGAGTCTGACGTGTGTGGTTTATCGTTGATTTAAAACCTACAAGGCGGTCCGTTACACGTGGTATCAGAGCTTTGGTTTAGCGATAAACCTTAGCTTTGTGGGGTCTGACTCTTTACTAATAGGGTAGTAATACCCTATGATGAGTCGTTGAGTGGGTATATATATGAGAGAGCATATTTGTCAGTGTTATAAAAGAGTTTTGATAATGTGTTAATTTGTTCCGTTTTGTATTTATAAATTCTGGTTGGTACATAGGACGCTATGACATCAATAGGGATTTCTAAACACTCAATAGGACAGACTGACACGATTTGTTTTGAATATAGATGAATGAAATAATTTTGCCAATTATATTTTCTATATATAAAATGAATTTTTATAAAAGTTATATTTGGTTGTATTATATTGGTTGTTAGGTAGTGCAATTTATAAATATCGATTGGAAACAAGATTTGAAGAAAACAAAATAAATGAAAATTGGAAATTTTAGAACTTAAGTTCTGGGATTTTGAAAATTTCTTTCAAAAGGATTTGGAATATAATAATATTGTTATAAGTATTTTATGATATAAATATTTCAACATAATTTGAAAGAATTATTTTAAAGAAACTTTGGAAAGAAATAAGTCCTGTACTTCTCTCTCTGTCGTTGGAAATAATTTCGGTGATGAGTGCATGCATCATCGACATTCATTTTCGAATTTCAAAGTGGGAAGGCCACTGTAGTAATTTTACTGCAAATTTATTTTGATAAACAAATACAAATTTCAAATTGTTTGAAATATAATTGGATATATAAGTTGTAAATGTATACCTTTATCTATTATTTTAAAATCATTTGAAATTAAACTTGGTATTTAGTTCCTAAGCTTTCGTTAATCAATTGTTTCGATTATTGTAGTGAAATGGAATGTAACTAATTAATAATTGGAACCTTTAATTAAAATAAAAGACTAAATGCTAGGCTATAAATGAAATAACAAAAAGGGTTGAAATTTGTAATCTATAAAAGCAAAGGATATGATTATTGAACATTAAATTAATTAAAGAAATAAGATAAACTTGTATGATTTTCAATTACCTTCTTAAAAAGCATATATATGACTTACCAAACATTAAAATTTCTAATTCTTATAAGAAATGTAATAGGAGTTATACTAGTAAACTTGAAGTGATGAAAGGATTCAATGAAATTCTTTAATAAATAAGAATTTGATGTTGTAGTTGTTATAAGCTTAAGTATAATTGAAAGGCAACAAATTTAATATAATAGAAAGGTAAGTATTATAAATAAATGAAAATTTGCAAGAAATAAATGTAAATTAAAAAGATAAATCATTATATGAATGAAAAGGGAATCTGTAACAATCTTGTATTTTGTAATTTATTTTAATTGATTATTTTGATTACCTTATTTGAATTTATCATTTAAAAACTTTATTATATTTATTAAAATGGATAAAATTTGTTATTTTAATTATAAATTTTGATTTTGTGTGAATTATAATTCCAAACCTGAATAAATGGAATATTTTCCAAAAAAGTGGATTTTGGCCAAAATGATTAAACTTTGACTTTTAAATTTAAAATTTAAATATTTGAATTTTTAAATTTTATCTTTTATTATGAAAATAAATTAAATTTCAAGAATATTGCTTTTCGTTTCGTTGAAATTCGATTTATATTGTGAAAGTTATGCTTTTTACAATATTGTATGCAAATTGAATTATTTAACAAAATTGTCTATTTTTTATATATAAATAATATTATTATTCATTAAATCAAGTTCTAATATGTGTTATATGACATGTTAGGTATATATTTTTTTTTAAACATTTTAAAGTGATGTTATAATTTTCCAAAGCTTAATGTATTTTATTTTGAATTTTTAAAACCCTGATTTCTATTATTTAGCTATTTTTGTTAATTAATTTATATTTATCTAAAATTTATTATTTATTTCTCTTCACACATTATTTTGTTTTGTTTTTATTTTATATATTTACATTTTTCATGCGTTTAAAATGAATAAAGAAAAGAAAATATAAAGAGTTTTAAACTTTTCATACACCATTGACTTTTCATCTCCTTTTACCTTTTCATTTGCAAATCAACACTTGCATTCAATTTGGCTGACCATATCCTTTCTTCAACCATCACCCTTCATTTTTCATGAAAAAAAAGCTTCTCATCTCAAAATTCTCGGCCTCGAACTCTGAAACAAAAATTGGTAATGTTTCTTTGACTTCCTTTTCAAAAATTTCCTTGTTTACGTATTATTTTGCCTTGCCTTCACTTAGGTTGCTCGACCTATAGCCTCCTCCATCACCACCACCATCATACTCAGCTGTCATCTCCTCCAGCACCTCTATCCTATCATGGCCGTGGCCACCATTGATGTGAAGCTCCACAAAAGTTAACAAAGCACCACTTAAAACATGCATTACCGACCTCCACATGACTCCACCAATTCATACAACCCCTTGGCCGCCCTTTGCACCACCTTCTCCATCCCCTACCTGACCCAAAGACCACTGCCACATCATTCCCTGACCCCACCAGGCCTGGCCATGCCAATACATGCCTATGGCCGAACCATATTTGCACAAAAATCCACTTGTTTGCCTTGTATTTTCATGCATATCAACTTCCATGCCTTCATTACCTTAGTTAGGCCGAGCATACTTGACCTATGTTTGACCAAACACACCCCATGGCTGTGCCTTATCACTCTTTAGGCCGAGCATAGTGATGGTGGAAGCAATTGCAAGGGTTTGATTCTTTGTTGTATATGATTTCTAGATTGTTTAAAGTTATATTTTGGGTTGAAATTCATGTTATATATATATATAATGTTTTGTTTCATATGCACAAGACAAATAGCTTTGGCTCTCCCTCACTTGAATCGTAGTCGTATTTTTCGCCTTTTGGATCTCTGTTGTGTGTTTGGTTGTAATCTTCAGCTTGTAGAGGTGAGTATTTCGCACCAGACATTCTGTACTTATATATTTAGTAAATTGACACCCTGTGAATCTGTAGATATATGCTATGATCATATGATGTTCACCCTATTTATACATATCATCTGTTACTATTATATAATGTTATTCTGTTTATTTATACCAGTTTATCACACTGCAAGTTCTCTGTAGATTAGAATCACTATGTGTTGACATGATACATACCCGAACGGACTTTAGAATAGGGAAAAATCATTATGGGCTGAAATGATTGGCCTAAGTGATTTTTATTTATTTCATTTTACTTGGGATTGCAGGTTTTGAAATGATAAAACCCGGATTTTCCTTTTGTAAATTACGGATTGAAATGATATATTATCCGTATCATTTGACCTAGGTTAGAAATTATATACAAACCCGTGGTTAATATATATTTTTCTAGAATTTATAAAGTATTATAAAAATGAAAGTATTATGATATTTGATTTAAATTTAATTAAAAAATGATTTTTATAAAATATTAGTGATTTTCTACAAGTTAAATAAGTGAAATAAATAAATGGTAAAGTAGAATTTGAAACATAAGTAAATTTTGGAATTTATGGCTTTGTTTATAAATTGAATTTATGTTAAGTAAGAAAATATGATAATTTTATTTTTATTTGAATTTAAAATGATTTTATAAAGTGTTATTGATTTTTCTATAAATTAAAAATAGTTAAATAAATAAATGTTTAAAATTGAAATTTGAATATAACTTAACTTGGAAAATGTGAAATGTATTTTAAAAATAAAAGTTAAGTTAAGGAAATAAAATGGGATTTAAATTTAATTTATGAAATGGTAAATTAAATTTAAATGTAAAGTAAATGAAATGATATAAAATTGTACATTGATTTTTATAAGTGAATTATTAAAATTTGATAATTATTTGTGAAATTTCACTTTATAAAATCATAAATTAAAAATTATTTAAATGATCATTTTTAAAAGTGTGAAAATATGATTTTTATAAGTTAAAAATTTGTTTAAATAAAAATCTATTTTTTTATGAAATTTTATTCAAAACTTGGAATTTAATTAACAGCATTTATGAAATGCTATCATTTCTGAAGTAAAAGATATTACAGCATTTTGTAAATGCTGTAATTGATATAAATGAACTAAAAGACTAAATTGAACTAAGGGCTATTATAGCACTTTGTAAGTGCTGTAGTTGTAGAAACTAAACTAAAAGCTATTATAGCATATCTGTAAATGCTATCTTTGTTGAAATGAATTGTTTTCAAATGTAAATTTACCGTAGCATTTTCTTAATGCTGCGAAAGTTGAAATTTCACTGTTTTAATAAATTGAAGTAAATAAATGAATTCTGAAAATGATAAAATTTGTCATTGTATATTTGGTTAATAAATATAATAACTTCACTTCTAAATGATTTAATTGGAATATTTAATTGGTTTAATTGAAATATTTAATTGGTTTAATTGGAATATTTAATTGGCTTAATTGGAATATTTGATTTGAAATATAAACCATTTTTAAATGTGATTTGGAATGGTATTTAAATTAAATAAAATGAATGAGGTTTTGAAAGGATATGATATTTTAATACTTTAAATGAATTAGAAATGATACTGAATTTTGAAATGATTTTTGATTTACGAAGTATAAAATACCATTTTGGAATTTTAACCACAGGATGTATTTAATATATGGTTTACTGATCCTTAGAGGATGTGCGATCTCAAGCATCCTTTAAGTTATTGTGCATTACTACTATAGTTCACTTGAGTTGGTTTACAATATATAAGTATGTACGTCCTGACTCGAGTGTTTTGTGTTTTACTTTACGCTCGGGTCAGCCTGAGTATTTACAGCTTTGGATTTCTTTTCTGGAGCTAGGAATCGTTGGAGATTTTGCTTGTCCAGTTATCTATTACCTTTCAGTTTCAGTTATTCTATTTCAGCTCTGGTATTTATAAACTTCAATGTATTTGAGATTTCTATTGTATATGTTTTTTAGACTGATATTATGTTTTGTTTTAAGAGTTTGTTATAGTAGCTTCATGAACTACTATGGTATTTTAATTTCCACTACGAGTTATTCTGATATATTTGTGTTTGTGATTCTGTGATTGTTTTTCATTTGCTTCAAATTTATTTGTAAAGTAAATAAAATGTTATAAAATGGTACATTGATTTTTATAAGTGAATTATTAAAATTTGATAATTATATGTGAAATTTCAGTTTATAAAATCACAAATTAAAAAGTATTTAAACGATCATTTTTAAAAGTGTGAAAATATGGTTTTTATAAGTTAAAAATTTGTTTAAATAAAAATTTAATTGTTTATGAAATTTTATTGAAAACTTGGAATTTAATTAACAGCATTTTTGAAATGCTATCATTTCTGAAGTAAAAGATATTACATCATTTTGTAAATGCTGTAATTGATATAAATGAACTAAAAGACTAAATTGAACTAAGGGTTATTATAGAACTTTGTAAGTGCTGTAGTTGTAGAAACTAAACTAAAACCTATTATAGCATACCTGTCAATGCTTTCTTTGTTAAAATTAATTGTTTTCAAATGTAAATTTACCGTCGCATTTTCTAAATGCCGCGAAAGTTGAAATTTCACTGTTTTAATAAATTGAAGTAAATAAATGAATTCTGAAAATGGTAAAATTTTGAGAATTGTATATTTGATCATTAAATACATAAACTTCACTTTTAAATGATTTAATTGGAACATTTAATTGGTTTAATTGGAATATTTAGATGGTTTAATTAGAATATTTAATTGGCTTAATTGGGATATTTGATTTGAAATATAAACCATTTTTAAATGTGATTTGGAATGGCATTTAAATTAAATAAAATGAATGAGGTTTTGAAAGGATATGATATTTTAATATTTTAAATGAATTTGAAATGATACTGAAATTTAAAATGATTTTTGATTTACGAAGTATAAAATACCATTTTGAAATTTTAACCACATGATGTATTTAATATATGGTTTAACTGATCCTTAGAGGATGTGCGATCTCAAGCATCCTTTAAGTAATTGTGCATTACTACTACAGTTCACTTGATTTGTTTTACATTATATAGGTATGTACGTCCTGACTCAAGTGTTTTGTGTTTTACTTCACGCTCGGGTCGGGTCAGCCTGAGTATTTACAGCTTAGCTTTGGATTTCTTTTGCGGAGCTAGGAATCGCTGGAGATTTTGCTTGTCTAGTTATCTATTATCTTTCAGTTTTAGTTGTTCTATTTTAGTTCTGGTGTTTATAAACTTCAATGTATTTGAGATTTCTATTGTATATGTTTTTCTGACTGATATTATGTTTCGTTTTGAGAGTTTGTTATAGTAGCTTCAAGAACTACTATGGTATTTTAATTTCCACTGCAAGTTATTCTGATATATCCGTGTTTGTGATTCTGTGATTGTTTTTCATTTGCTCTAAATTTATTTACAATGCGGTATTTTGAGCAATTTAAGTCCGATATGTGTGGATGCGAATGACTAAAAATATCGGGTTGTTACAGTTGGTATCAGAGCTTTGGTTTTAGGCAAACCATAGCCTACGGGGTAAAAACTCATTAGAGATAGGGTAGAAATACGCTAGAATGAGTGAAATCAATCTCTGAATCGTTTCTTTATGAGAAAACATATTTTCGAAGTATAAAATGATTTCCAAATGATTTTTAAAGGATTTTCAAAGATTATATTGGTATAAAATTTTCCTTATTTTGAAGTCATGATTTTGTAAACTTCATCCCTTCGGTATCCACCTTGATAGTAATCTCTTGGTTAGGATTCTTATCAATTAGGATCCCTTCTGAAATCCAGTCTTGTCACCCCTATTTTACCCTTTTGATTTTGGAGCATTCCATAATTCCACTATGAATGACCTCTATAAAGATCGGTGATTCCGCAAATCCTTGAATGATTTGTAAAGGGGTGAAACTCCTTTACAATTTGGCATCGATTCACCGGAGAATTCTATATCCTCAGTTTATGATGCTATCTATCTCCTGCTCTATCTGGATTCTATCTCTGGCTATCCAATGTCGATTTGACTTAGATTTCTGCATTGGTTATATTCCTGAAGTCACGGTTGACCAGTTAAGGTCGCCCGTGATTTATATATGCTTAGCCATCTTCTATTTGGTAATAAAATCATCTTATCTTCATTTGAGCTTATCTTCGAACCAGAATTCTATTTGATTAGAGTTCCTCTAAATTCGAATCTCTGTTTGTTGGAAATCCATCCTTGAATCATTCTTTGGAAAAAATTGTATTTTGTTGTATTTTGAAATTGTGCATACATCGAAATTATTATTTTGATAAGGATGACTCCATTTTATATGCAAAAGCGAAATGTTTTCGATAAGGATTATATAACTTTTAAAAAATGAAAATTTGAAGCTTTGAAGGTATTTGAAATTTTGAAATTTTATAAGAAATTTTGATTTAAATAAAAAAATGATTTATAATTGAAGGATTTTGAATTTGAATTTCGAGGAATCGAACTCCGGTGTTTTGAAATTGGTTTTAAGATATTGGAAAATATATAATAATATGATTTAAAGATATTTTTCCAAATAAGAATGTTTCAAATGTATTCGAATGATTTCCGATGATTTCAAAGAGATTTCAAAGAAGTTTCAAGAAAATATAAGTCCAGAACCCGCTTATGTCCTTGGAAAATAATTTCGGTGATGAATGCATGCATCATCGACATTGATTTTCGAGTTTCTGAGTGGGGGAGAGGCCACTCTAGCAACTTTGCTATGCGAGTGATTTTGTGAAATCAATTTTTATTTCATATTTTGAAGTATGATTTGATATTCGAAAGATATATGCATGTATATTTGAAATGATTTAAAGTAAGCCGATGTTCAGTCCTCGAGTTTCAGATTGTTTTGGTATAACCTTATCTATTGGAATTGATTTACTGATTTGTTGCTGATTTCCAACTCTTGGATTTGGAAAATTTTGTTTCTTCGACTATTTTTAAAAGTTCGAGCACTTCCAAATCAAGGTTTAATTTTCAAAGCTAAGTAATCTTAGAAAAAAATATAAATTATTCGATTAGGTAAATGAGTTGAAACTATTTTGTTAAGTAAATGAATAAGACTATTTTGAATTATACTGATATGGAATTTAGTTTCGGAATGTTTTGAATAAAAAATTAGTTTTAAATAGTTTGAAAAAGGTAAATTGATATTTTGAATAGAAATAAATACTTTAAAGGTTTTAAAGGGATTAAACTTGGAAATCATTTTGGGTATAATTGATTTTGAGAAAATATTTGGTTTCGAAAATAGATTAAAATTTAAAACCCAGTATTTATATGATGGTTTTGGAAATGAATTTGTTTAACCTAAATTTTGTTGATTTGGAAATTTGGATTATTTTCTAAATCTATTGTTTGGAGCAACTTTGAAGCTGAATATATGTGATTTGGAAGAAATGTTTTGGCGAAATCATATATGATTTTGAAACTGAATTGATATTGAAATGGTTTGGAATTGAGAACCTTATTTTACTATATACTATGATTTGGGTGTTGTCGAACTTATATTAATTTGATTTGTATAAGTAAGAATTTGATTTGAAAACTGTTGATTTGTAAAGGTACTTAATTTTGAAAGAAAAATCTTGTATAATCGAAGTTTATATAAGTATGATTTGATATACTATTGATTTTGAAAAGTATTTTATTTGAAAATGGAATCTTATATATGATGGACTTTGTGTAAGTATGATATTTGAAAGTGATTTTGAAAGGTACTATATGATACATATTTTCGAAGTAAAGATATGGAAAGTGCCTTCTGCTTGATATAAGCTTTGTGGCCACATTGTGGATTCATGCTATCGATATTATTCTCTCTGATTTGGGTTTTCTGAATATGATACTCGAGTGTCCATCAAATTCTATGGCGATCTCCATGGTTTTTCTTTTGACCGCGACTGCATAACGTAATTCGCAGGGGCTGCGAGAGCCTACGGGTACGGATGTTGCCTGGATGATCCAGGCATAACCATTGTGTATCTATGATCTGTTGGGTCACTTGGTAGCGTAGTCCGCAGGGGCTGCGAGAGCCTAAGGGTACGGATGTTTCTTGGGGGATCCAGGCGTAACCATTGTGTATCTATGGTACTACCAGTCTTCATGGCGTAATCGCAGGGCTGCGGTAGTCATCCTACAGGTACGGATGTTACCTGGGGGATTCAGGTGTAACCATTGTGTATCTGCGATCCATGATCAACATGTTTTGGTTTGGTTGTTTTGTCTGGATTATACTTTCCATATCTTTTTTTTAAGGTTTTTCAAGTATTTTCACTTGGTGTTGAAACAAGTCTACTAAGTACCTGTAGAATTCTAGCTTTGCGCTTGATCAACGCTTGGCCAGAGTCTGTAGGAACGAAAGTAAACTTGTTAAGACATCGAGTTATAAAAGTATTTTGATAAAGTACTATATAAAAGATATTTTTGATCATTTATTTTTATTGTCTAAATAATTTAATTTTTTTTGAATATTTTTTACTTCGTACTATCAAATTTGAATCAACTGACTATTAATCATATTATAAATGTTAAAATGTTATAAATATAAAATTTTATGTTGAAATTTATATAGTTTTAAAATATGGTTCATCCTTTTCTTTCAACCTATTCTCCCTTCTAGTTATTTCTACCTTCTTCCTCTTCGAGGGTCCTTTCTGCATTATGGAAAGAGTTGGTTCTTTGGCTTATCATTTTGATTTTCTCGAGAAACTTTCTGGAGCACATGATGTATTCCACGTCTCACATCTTCGCTGGTATCTTCATGATCCATCTCTTTTTGGTTCAGCCTTCTTCTCTTGATAGTTTGGATATTTAGCCTAATCTGACTTTCAAGAGGAAGCCACTTCGTATGTTCGACAGAGGTACGAAGTAGCTAAGAAGGAAATCTGTTAGTCGGATCAAAGTACTGTGAAGTACTGATGATCGGGATTTACCTAAAAGATGGAGGAGAGCATTCGTGCTTCGAATATGAAATTGTTCGTTTCAGGTACTATTTGCTTTTTCTATCTTGCTTTTCCTTATTTTCCTTGTTCGTTCTTTTCGAGGACGAAAAGATTTGAGTGGGGGAGAGTGTAACAACCCTATATTTTGTAATTTATTTTAATTGTCTATTTTGATTATTTTATTTGAATTTATGATTTAAAAAATTTATTATATTTATTAAAATGGTTAAATTTTGTTATTTTAATTATAAATTTTGATTTTTGTGTGAATTATAATTCCAAACCTGAATAAATAGAATGTTTTCCAAAAAAGTGGATTTTGGTCAAAATGGTTAAACTTTGACTTCTAAATTTAAAATCTAAATATTTGAATATTTGAATTTTATATTTTATTATGAAAATAAATTAAATTTCAAGAATACTACTTTTCGTTTCGTTGAAATCCGATTTATATTGTGAAAGTTATGCTTTTTACAATATTGTATGCAAATTGAATTATTTAAGAAAATTGTCTATTTTTTATATAAATAATATTTTTATTCGTTAAATCATGTTCTAATATGTGTTATATGACATTTTAGGTATATATTTTTATTTTAAAACATTTTACAATGATGTTATAATTTTCCAAAGCTTATTGTATTTTATTTTCAATTTTTAAAACCCTGGTTTCTATTATTTAGCTAGTTTGTTAATTAATTTATATTTATCTAAAATTTATTTATTTCTTTCTTTTCATACATTATTTTGTTTTTTTTTGTTTTTTTTATTTACATTTTTCATGTGTTTAAAATGAATAAAGAAAAAGAAAATATAAAGAGTTTAAAACTTTTCATATACCATTGACTTTTCATCTCCTTTTACCTTTTCATTTGCAAATCAACACTTGCATTCAATTTGGCTGACCATATCCTTTCTTCAGCCATCACCCTTCATTTTTCACGAAAAAAAGCTTCTCATCTCAAAATTCTCGGCCTTCAACTCTGAAACAAAAATTGGTAATGTTTCTTTCACTTTCTTTTCAAATTTTTCCTTGTTTATGTATTATTTTGCCTTGCCTTCACTAAGGTTGCTTGGCCTATAGCCTCCTCCATCACCACCACTTCCACCACCATCATACTCGGCTGTCATCTCCTCCAGCACCTATGTCCTATCATGCCCGTGGACACCATTGATGTGAAGCTCCACAAAAGTTAACAAAGCACCGCTTAAAACATGCATTGCCGACCTCCACATGACTCCACCACTTCATACAACCCTTTCACCGCCCTTTGCACCACCTTCTACAGCCTCTACCTGACCCATAGACCACAGCCACATCATTCCCTAACCCCACTAGGCCTGGTCGTGTCAATACATGCCTATGGCCGAACCATATTTGCACAAAAATCCACTTGTTTGCCTTGTACTTGTATTTTCATGCATATCAACTTCCATGCCTTCATTACCTTAGTTAGGCCAAGCATACTTGACCCATACATGACCAAACACACCCCATGGTCGTGCATTATCACTCTTTTGGCCGAGCATAGGGATGGTGGAAGCAAGTGCAAGGGTTTGATTCTTTGTTGTATATGATTTCTAGATTGTTTAAAGTTATATTTTGGGTTGAAATTCATGTTATATATATATATATATATATATATATATATATATATATTGTTTTGTTTCATTTGCACAAGATAAATAGCTTTGGATCTCCCTCACTTGAATCGTAGTCATGTTTTCGTTCCTTTTGGATCTCTGTTGTGTGTTTGGTTGTTATCTCCAGCTTGTAGAGGTGAGTATTTCTCACCAGACATTCTGTACTTATATAATTAGTAAATTGACACCCTGTGAATCTGTAGATATTATTATCATGTTATAACTGTCTATGATATGATCATATGATGTTCACCCTGTTTATACATCTGCCATATCATGTGTTACTGTTATATAATGTTATTCTGTTTATTTATATCAGTTAATCACACTGTAAGTTCCCTGTAGATTAGAATCACTATGGGTTGAAATGATACATACCCGAACGGATTGCAGAATAGGAAAAAATCGTTACGGGCTGAAATGATCGGCCTGAGCGATTTTTATTATTATTTCATTTTACTTGGGATTGCGGGTTTTGAAATGATAAAACCCGGATTTTCCTTTTGTAATTTACGGATTGAAATGATATATTATCCGTATCATTTGACCTAGGTTAGAAATTGTATACAGACCCGTGGTTAATATGTATTTTTATAGAATTTATAAAGTATTATAAAAATGAAAGTATTATGATATTTTGATTTAAATTTAATTAAAAAATGATTTTTATAAAATATTAGTGATTTTCTACAAGTTAAATAAGTGAAATAAATAAATGGTAAAGTAGAATTTGAAACATAAGTAAATTTTGGAATTTATGGCTTTGTTTATAAATTGAATTTATGTTAAGTAAGAAAATATGATAATTTTATTTTTATTTGAATTTAAAATGATTTTATAAAGTGTTATTGATTTTTCTATAAATTAAAAATAGTTAAATAAATAAATGTTTAAAATTGAAATTTGAATATAACTTAACTTGGAAAATGTGAAATGTATTTTAAAAATAAAAGTTAAGTTAAGGAAATAAAATGGGATTTAAATTTAATTTATGAAATGGTAAATTAAATTTAAATGTAAAGTAAATGAAATGATATAAAATTGTACATTGATTTTTATAAGTGAATTATTAAAATTTGATAATTATTTGTGAAATTTCACTTTATAAAATCATAAATTAAAAATTATTTAAATGATCATTTTTAAAAGTGTGAAAATATGATTTTTATAAGTTAAAAATTTGTTTAAATAAAAATCTATTTTTTTATGAAATTTTATTCAAAACTTGGAATTTAATTAACAGCATTTATGAAATGCTATCATTTCTGAAGTAAAAGATATTACAGCATTTTGTAAATGCTGTAATTGATATAAATGAACTAAAAGACTAAATTGAACTAAGGGCTATTATAGCACTTTGTAAGTGCTGTAGTTGTAGAAACTAAACTAAAAGCTATTATAGCATATCTGTAAATGCTATCTTTGTTGAAATGAATTGTTTTCAAATGTAAATTTACCGTAGCATTTTCTTAATGCTGCGAAAGTTGAAATTTCACTGTTTTAATAAATTGAAGTAAATAAATGAATTCTGAAAATGATAAAATTTGTAATTGTATATTTGGTTAATAAATATAATAACTTCACTTCTAAATGATTTAATTGGAATATTTAATTGGTTTAATTGAAATATTTAATTGGTTTAATTGGAATATTTAATTGGCTTAATTGGAATACTAGATTTGAAATATAAACCATTTTCAAATGTGATTTGGAATGGTATTTAAATTAAATAAAATGAATGAGGTTTTGAAAGGATATGATATTTTAATACTTTAAATGAATTAGAAATGATACTGAATTTTGAAATGATTTTTGATTTACGAAGTATAAAATACCATTTTGGAATTTTAACCACAGGATGTATTTAATATATGGTTTTACTGATCCTTAGAGGATGTGCGATCTCAAGCATCCTTTAAGTTATTGTGCATTACTACTATAGTTCACTTGAGTTGGTTTACAATATATAAGTATGTACGTCCTGACTCGAGTGTTTTGTGTTTTACTTTACGCTCGGGTCAGCCTGAGTATTTACAGCTTTGGATTTCTTTTCTGGAGCTAGGAATCGTTGGAGATTTTGCTTGTCCAGTTATCTATTACCTTTCAGTTTCAGTTATTCTATTTCAGCTCTGGTATTTATAAACTTCAATGTATTTGAGATTTCTATTGTATATGTTTTTTAGACTGATATTATGTTTTGTTTTAAGAGTTTGTTATAGTAGCTTCATGAACTACTATGGTATTTTAATTTCCACTACGAGTTATTCTGATATATTTGTGTTTGTGATTCTGTGATTGTTTTTCATTTGCTTCAAATTTATTTACAATGCGGTATTTTGAGCAATTCAAGTCCGATATGTATGGATGCGAATGGCTGAAAATATCGGGTTGTTACAGAATCAAACAACAAATGTATGAAATGCAATTAATAAGAATGAACTTGATCTATTGTTTGAGATTGGTGTTTGTTTTGGTTTATGAGTTGTTTGGGTAAAATATACTTTTAATTACTCAGATGTACGAACAATCTATTGAGTTTATCTAAGACTGTTGAGTAAGTGGAATACTTCATATTTATTTGTCATTCTACGTGATTTAAAGTGTCTTGGCCCGAACAAACCAATTGTTTGTCTTGCTTGGACGGTTGATTTGTATTTGATCTGTATGTTGTCGGTTGCGAATGATTGTTGTTTATAGTGATTATTTGTTAGTAGTGGAAACAACTTTAAGTATTTCATTTTATATAATTATTAACTCTTTTTACATTATATAAGTGAAATACAGGTATGGAAGCAATCGCTACTGCTTTTAGTTTCATAAAATAAGCGTTAATTGCCCGACAAATAGATACGTTCTCGGATTATGGTTTTATAGCGTTATTATATTGTTTTTCCCGTTGTTGGGATATATTATTTTGAGATATTGTGATATATATTGTTATATTTGATATTATATTTTCTCTCGAACCTCTCCATACAAAGGAGACTCTGTCGAAATGTAACAACCCGGTATTTGCATCGATTAATAATCGACATTTAAACGATAAATATTTTTGCAAATTGCCAATTGAAGTTTTTGAATTTGTGTTAAAATTCTTTTATAAATGGTTAAAAGGATTTTTGGGCTTTGAATTCTCGGCCCACATTTTCATTTGCTTGGATCATGAAAATTTGCAAAAGAAAAATAAATAAATACACCCTTATATTCAAAATAAGGATTCTTAAAACCCTAGTCCCCTTTTTCATAGCCGGCCCCTTTTGTTTATTATTCGACCCGATCCTTCTTTCTTTTGTTTGTGATGAAAAATGGCGGCCTCTGTTGTTTTGTTCGTTCTGAAATTAGGGCTTGCGATCCAAATTGGGGCTTTTCAATATTCGATTCCTCTGATTTGTGTTGCGGCTTTTCTGATGATCGATTCTCGTTGCTTTGCTCTTGCTCGTTCGTCCCTTTCCTCCATTCGATCGAGTTCGCAAATCAGGTAAGTGATTGCTTCACTTACATCTAATTCAAACCCTAGTTTGATTTCTGACTTGTTCCAATTCTGTTTATTTGGACTTGGTTCGAATTCGTATGCTCACTTGTTGTATCCTAACGTGGCTTTGATTTCTGGTTGTTCGATTTTCATGTTAACGTGATTTTAAACTGTCGTTTTTCTTGGCAAATTCAAATTTGATGTTGCAGATTTCTTGTTTGCTAGTTATCACGCCAATGCTTCATCTCGTGACCACCACGGCTCTACTTCCATATGACTTCGGTCACGTGGTTGTGTGAGTGCTATCCACTCACATCTGATTCAAATGCTATGTTTAGTTAGTTCGATTTGTTTTGTTGATTGATGATTTCTCTAGGCTTGTTAATGTCGTACAATTGGGTACTTGACCTCGGCCATGTGTTCATTTGGGTGTACATATATTATTTGTAGTTGTAGCATGATAATCTTGTCTGCACTACTTGACTTTTGTCCGGGTTCACTACTGTCTTTGTAGTTGGTCTGACCTGTCTGTGGTTACCACTATCTTCACTTGAGTTGCATTTAGCTCGGTGATTGTTTTACTGGTGCATTGATCCAGTTGAGTCTACACATGCTTGTGCATTTGTAGTTTATATGTTTTTTACTTGATGGAGTTAATTTGCATTTTTTTCTCAGTCCAAGTTTCACCTTTGTCTTTACTTGCACACTTTTGCATTTTGTTTGTGGTTTGGTGCCTTCTTGAATTTGTGCTGTGATGTTGACTTTGCATAAGCTCGAGCTCTGTAGCCTTGCTTTGTTCAAGTCATACTTGTAGCCTTTGTGCCTTGTTGTTCCACTGTTGCATTTCAATTGCTTCTGCTGGTTCATGTATACGTACGTGTCATTGCCTTTGTGCACTGATGCTTACTGTCTTGCTGAATTTGAGGATTTTTGAGTTGTTTTGAGTTTGCTGTTGCTTTATATCTAGACTTTCTCTGGTCCATTTTGAACTTGAATACTTGCAGTTGTGTTGAGTCGTGATATCTGCGACTTGACCTTTGCATTTTGTTGGTTTTCGAATTTACTTGAGTTAAATCCAGCTAATAGTTCGGGTTTGACCTTGTGCCCGGTTGTGTACATCATTACTGTAGTGGCAAGGCAGTGCACGCAAGCGTGAATTGCAGCCACACGGAATTGAGTTTTTGGGTACATTATCACTATAGTGTCATGGCAATGCACGCAAGCATGAACTGCAGCCACACGACATGGCTTTTATGTTATTCTATCTTGCTTTGATTTATTGGTCTTTTGCATATTCTATATGCTGTAGAGGCGAGGCAGTGCACGCGTGAGTGTACTGCAGCCCTACTCGAATTTAATATTTTAATTGATATTTCAATGGTTTGAACTGTTTTGTTTATTCAATTCAATATTCTGATTTGGTTTAAATTTGCTGATGTGTTGTTTAACATTATTACGTGTTATATTTATCGTTATCCGATTTCTTTATTAAAGGATCGGATAGACGAGATTTATTGTGATTGTCATCTATTCATTATTTAATTATTATTGCTTCCGTGCACTAATAACTGAGTTTGAATTAGACTGACCCGAGTATTATTTTCTTTTGAATTTAATACTCGGGTCAGACCCGAGTTATTTCAGGTTGTAGATATTCTGCTTTGGGTTGCTGCTAGAGCTATGAAGTCCTTTCATATCTTTTGGAGTAGTCGTCGTCATTTATAGTAGTCAATGCAATTGTATTGGAAGATATGTATTCATGTATATTATATACGTTAATGTACTTATATATGTAACTTCCTGAGTCGACTGTAGTAGTTGTATCATATGTACCGTGTCAAATGTATTGTAACTGACATCAGTTATTGTATATATGAGACTTTCTGTTTTGTCTGTGTTCCGCATTTATATTATCTGTGTTATTATTTTATATTTACTGTTCTAAACTATTATGAACCATCGTAGTTCGTTTTATACCGGAATTGGGGTATTTCGATGGGAGAAAATAAATCAAAGATGAAAAATGAAAGAATATATATATATATACACACACTCCTATCGAGATAACCAATACTAGTGTAAGGCCTAACTACTGATGGCCGCTCCTCAACGGCCTTATTCTCCGCGCTAGTTGACAGCACTACACCGTAGTGTTCTTGGCTAGCGTGGGTATAGAGGTGGGGCGTCACAGCTTGGTATCAGAGCCTGGGGTTTAGGACAAATATAAAACATAACTTAGATAGTACATGTGTTACAACTATTTGTCGATGTTTTATCCCTCATCTTTGTATATGATTATCTTTGATTATTAGGTATGAATTCCTAACGTTTATTCATGTGCATTTGATTTTGATTTCGTGAAAGTAATTTGGCTTCGGCCTCCGTTTTCTTTACGAACTCAAGTTGGATTTTTGATGATGAAGATTTTGTTCTTGTGTTTTCGGCTTTGAATTGATTTAGCCGACGTTGATTTTGTTTGAACTTGGCCATTACTTGTTGACTTCGGCATTGACTTGATTTTCATTTTTGTTGAAGTTATTTATGCATTTAAGCTCGTTTTGCTTCGTTATTCCATTTGTTAATCGATTCTTCTTTTCCGATTAGTTGTTGTCATCTTTGTCGACTTTGATAACTTCTATTTCTGGAATTTTTAGGTATTTCTACTTTGATGGATTTGGAATCGAATTCTTTGGATTTTATTCACGTCTTTGAATGTGAATTTTTTTGACTTGATTTGGTTTCCAAATTTAACCGATTCGTGTTATTTCCTCGATTTATTGCTATCATTTATTAGCAACTTTAGTAACATTTTCTTCGGGATTTTCGTGAACATACTTTTGTAGGATTCGGTATCGATTTCTTTGGATTCTATTCACATCTTTGTATGTGAATTCTTGTGATTGATTGTTCCTACAATCATTTTTGTGATTTGTCACTTTAAAAATATAAAGGTTTTCTATACTAGTAGTAAATATCAAAACCCTTTTCTCTAAACGATTTCAAAACTATTTTACTACAAAGCTCTTTTCCTAAACCGTTTTCCAATCCACTAGTATATACAAACCTTTACCTCACTCGTATGAGAAATCTAATTAAACGAGTGGTATGAAACGCTTGCGTTTACTTCAACGGTTAATTCTTGGACTTATTCGATTGAATCTTTTGTGACAATTTTCTAGTGAAGATTTACAGTTTGTTCGTAAATATTTAAGTTAAGCAAGTGGTTATGGGACATGAAGCTAAACTTTTATATTTACTAGCTTAGTGTAATTGACACTTCTCGTTGATCATGACGACCATTTTATAATTTAGACTAGCAACAGTGCGATGTCTCTATGTTTGCTTTCTGGTTAGGCAAGACACCACTTGTGTGATTCCATTCACACATACCTTTATGCTTTTTGGTTAGCCTCGACACCATTTGTGTGACTCCATTCACACATATCTTTTTGCTTTCTGGATAGGCTAGACACCACTTGTGTGATTCCATTCACACATACCTTTTTTACTTTTCGGTTAGCCACCATGAGACAGCGTCTCGATTTGCGTTGTACGTGTTGGTGAGTTTTCATGCTCACATGTAGGTGAGTTTTCATGCTCCCGTTCTCGCTTTGCGTTACACGTGTTGGTGAGTTTTCATGCTCACGTGTAGGTGAGTTTTCATGCTCCCGTTCTCGCTTTGCGTTACACGTGTTGGTGAGTTTTCATGCTCACGTGTAGGTGAGTTTTCATGCTCCCGTTCTCGCTTTGCGTTACACGTGTTGGTGAGTTTTCATGCTCACGTGTAGGTGAGTTTTCATGCTCCTGTTCTCGCTTTGCGTTGCACGTGTTGGTGAGTTTTCATGCTCACGTGTAGGTGAGTTTCCATGCTCCCGTTCTCGCTTTGCGTTGCACGTGTTGGTGAGTTTTCATGCTCACGTGTAGGTGAGTTTTCATGCTCCCGTTCTCGCTTTGCGTTACACGTGTTGATGAGTTTTCATGCTCATGTGTATGTGAGTTTCTATGCTCCCGTTCTCGCTTTGTGTTGCACGTGTTGGTGATTGTTCATGCTCACGTGTAGGTGAGTTTTCATACTCCCATTTGAGTTTCCGTACTCCCATTTGAGTTTCCAAACTCCCATTTGAGTTTCCGTACTCCCATTTGAGTTTCCGTACTCCCATTTTGTGATATCTGGATTTCTTGTGTAGATTTCTAGAATTTGTGTTTTATGGATTTCTTGTGATGATTTCTAGAATTTGTGCTTCACCAATTTTCGTGATTTCTATTGATAAGTTTTATCTATTTTTGTGCATTGGTGAATTCGTGTGTTATTGACTTGTTATGAATACAAGTTTAGGGTATGATACCCCTTCCTATCTTTGAGAAGATTCTTGTGACATTTTTGATGAATAAAAATTCATTGGTATTATATTTTGATGCCAATTATTTTGATGAGATTTTGACGTATTAACTTTAGTAACCGTCAATTTTAAAATGAATTTTCAAGCGGTTATCCCACAATGCTGATTTTGTTGTCCGTTTTTACGGTATTTTGAGAAGTGAAATTTCCTTGTCGAAGTTGCTATCGATGTTGCTGTTTTAATCACGTGTCTTAAAAATTTGTTATTTTTTTAAATTTGTTTCAAAATATAAACTAAAATAGTTTTCAAAATTTTTACAGTTTACGCTTTCAAAAGAATGAGGAAGCGATTTAAAAGTTTAAGAAAAATCGAGGACTATGACCCCTTTCTTTTACTGATTCGCTTAATTCCGAACTTGTCCGTTTGAGAATGTGAAATGTTATTTTTAAAATACACAATTATGCACTTTCAAGAAAACGATGAAGTGAATTAAATGATTTAGTAAAACTCGTGGTTATGGGTCATGTGCGTTTGCTATTTCGGTTAATTCCGGACTCGTTAATTGAAAATTTTGTGATTTCTGATTATCGCTTTTGATAATCGGATGTTGGTGATTTCTGATTTATCGTTTTTGATAATCAGATATTTGTTGTTTCTAATTATCGTTTGCGATAATTAGATATTTGTGATTTGATTATCGTTTGTGATAATTAAATATTTACGATTTAAGATTTAATTATCAATTGTGATAATTAAATATTCGTTGATTTGTGATTTCTGATTATCGTTTTTGATAATCAGATATTTGTTGTTTTTGATTATCGCTTGTGATAATTAGATATTTGAGATTTAATTATCGTTCGTGATAATTAAATATTTGTGATTAAGATTTGATTATCGTTTTGATAATTGAATATTTGCTGATTTGAAATTTGATTTCCGTTGTGGTAATTCCTGATTATCGTTTTGATAGTAGATATTTGTGATTTGTGTTTTCTAATTATCTTTGTTGATAATTAGATTTGCTGATTTTGCTGTTTTCTAATTATCGTATCGATAATTAGATATTGCTGTTTTGTGATTTCTGTATTCTGATTATCTATTTGATAATCAAATTTTGTTGAGAATTTGGGAATTTCTTTTATGAAATTAAAATATTTCTTTGGTGTTTATATAGTACTACGCCGGTGTACCGGCTCAATTTTCTGCTATCCATGACGTTTCCTACGTCTTCCAATTACGGAAATGCCTTAGGGATTTCCGATCCTTATTCTTCAGCAACCTTCTATTCACATCATTGCTTCAGAGGTTCAGCACCCTCGAAATAAAGATGTTTTTCTCGTGAAAGCTCAGTGGTTCTCAAATCCTATGGATTTCACTTTGGAATCCAGAGAATTCATCGAGCAAACACGTTCAAGCTTACTCTTTCATGCTCTTATGGTTGTTACCTTTTGTCCATTTATTCCTTATGATTGCGAGGACGCAATTTCTTTAAGGAGGGGAGTCTGTAACAACCTGGTATTTGCATCGATTAATAATCGACATTTAAACGATAAATATTGTTGTAAATTGCCAATTGAAGTTTTTGAATTTGTGTTAAAATTCTTTTATAAATGGTTAAAAGGATTTTTGGGCTTTGAATTCTTGGCCCACATTTTCATTTGCTTGGATCGTGAAAATTTGCAAAAGAAAAATAAATAAATACACCCTTATATTCAAAATAAGGATTCTTAAAACCCTAATCCCCTTTTTCATAGCCAGCCCCTTTTGTTTATTATTCGACCCGATCCTTGTTTCTTTTGTTTATGATGAAAAATGGCGGCCTCTGTTGTTTTGTTCGTTCTGAAATTAGGGCTTGCGATCCAAATTGGGGCATTTCAATATTCGATTCCTCTTATTTGTGTTGCGGCTTTTCAGATGATCGATTCTCATTGCTTTGCTCTTGCTCGTTCGTCCCTTTCCTCCATTCGATCGAGTTCGCAAATCAGGTAAGTGATTCCTTCACTTACATCTAATTCAAACCCTAGTTTGATTTCTAACTTGTTCCAATTCTGTTTATTTGGACTTGGTTCGAATTCGTATGCTCGCTTGTTGTGTGCTAACATGGCTTTGATTTCTGGTTGTTCGATTTTCATGTTGACGTGATTTTAAACTGTCGTTTTTCTTGGCAAATTCAAATTCGATGTTGCAGATTTCTTGTTTGCCAGTTATCACGCCAATGCTTTATCTCGTGACCACCACGGCTCTACTTCCATATGACTTCGGTCACGTGGTTGTGTGAGTGCTATCCACTCACATCTGATTCAAATGCTATGTTTAGTTAGTTCGATTTGTTTTGTTGATTGATGATTTCTCTAGGCTTGTTAATGTCGTACAATTGGGTACTTGACCTCAGCCATGTGTTCATTTGGGTGTTCATATATTACTTGTAGTTGTAGCATGATAATCTTGTCTGCACTACTTGACTTTTGTCCGGGTTCACTACTGTCTTTGTAGTTGGCCTGACCTGTCTGTGGTTACCACTATCTTCACTTGAGTTGCATTTAGCTCGGTGATTGTTTTACTGGTGCATTGATCCAATTGAGTCCACACATGCTTGTGCATTTGTAGTTTATATGTTTTGAACTTGATGGAGTTAATTTGCATTTTTTTCTCAGTCCAAGTTTCACCTTTGCCTTTACTTGCACACTTTTGCATTTTGTTTGTGGTTTGGTGCCTTCTTGAATTTATGCTGTGATGTTGACTTTACATAAGCTCGAGCTCTGTAGCCTTGCTTTGTTCAAGTCATACTTATAGCCTTTGTGCCTTGTTGTTCCACTGTTGCACTTCAATTGCTCCTGCTGGTTCATGTATACGTACGTGTCATTGCCTTTGTGCATTGATGCTTACTGTCTTGTTGAATTTGAGGATTTTTGAGTTGTTTTGAGTTTGCTGTTGCTTTATATCTAGACTTTCTCTGGTCCATTTTGAACTTGAATACTTGCAGTTGTGTTGAGTCGTGATATCTGCGACTTGACCTTTGCATTTTATTGGTTTTCGAATTTACTTGAGTTAAATCCAGCTAATAGTTCGGGTTTGACCTTGTGCCCGGTTGTGTACATCATTACTGTAGTGGCAAGGCAGTGCACGCAAGCGTGAACTGCAGCCACACGGAATTGAGTTTTTGGGTACATTATCACTATAGTGGTAAGGCAGTGCACGCAAGCGTGAACTGCAGCCACACGGCATGGATTTTATGTTATTCTATCTTGCTTTGATTTATTGGTCTTTTGCATATTCTATATGCTGTAGTGGCGAGGCAGTGCACGCGTGCGTGTACTGCTGCCCTACTCGAATTTAATATTTTAATTGATATTTCAATGGTTTGAACTGTTTTGTTTATTCAATTCAATATTCTGATTTGGTTTAAATTTGCTGATATGTTGTTTAACACTGTTACATGTTATATTTATCATTATCCGATTTCTTTATTTAAGGATCGGATAGACGAGATTTATTGTGATTATCATCTATTCATTATTTTATTATTATTGCTTCTGTGCACTAATAACTGAGTTTGAATTAGACTGACCCGAGTATTATTTTCTTTTGAATTTAATAGTCGGGTCAGATCCGAGTTATTTCAGGTTGTAGATATTCTGCTTTGGGTTGCTGCTAGAGCTATGAAGTCCTTTCATATCTTTTGGAGTAGTCGTCGTCATTTATAGTAGTCAGTGTAATTGTATTGGAAGATATGTATTCATGTATATTATATACGTTAATGTACTTATATATGTAACTTCCTGAGTCGACTGTAGTAGTTGTATCATATGTACCGTGTCAAATGTATTGTAACTGACATCAGTTATTGTATATATGAAACTTTCTGTTTTGTCTGTGTTCCGCATTTATATTATCTGTGTTATTATTTTATATTTACTGTTCTAAACTATTATGAACCATCGTAGTTCGTTTTATACTGGAATTGGGGTATTTCGATGGGAGAAAATAAATCAGAGATGAAAAATGAAAGAATATATATATATACACACGCTCCTATCGAGATAACCAATACTAGTGTAAGGCCTAACTACTGATGGCCGCTCCTCAACGGCCTTATTCTCCGCGCTAGTTGACAGCACTACACCGTAGTGTTCTTGGCTAGCGTGGGTATAGAGGTGGGGCGTCACACGAAATTTTCCGTAAATTTTGGACATAGAGAAATTTTGAAAAATGCTTTCCAAACTTTATTAATTTGAGTATAAAAAGATTTAATTGTTATAAATTGGTATATTTTATTTAAATTAATTAATTTTGTAAATTTTTTTTATAAAGTTAATATTTTTTGAATAAGATGTATTGTTTACTCAATTCCTTTTTTTCCTCCTTTTTCCTTTTCGAGGACGAAAAGTTTCGAGTGAGGGAGAGTGTAACGACCCGTAAATTTTCGATAATAAGATTTGTTATTTTAACAAAATTTTGTAATTCAATTTCAAAAAAAAATATACTTAATATTGAAATGAACGCTAAAATGAAATATAGCAATGGTAACTAAAATTAACCAATGACAATTGGAGTGAAATCCCAATAATGAAATAGTGCAAATTTGTTGCACTTGGTTATAAAATTGAAAATAAGTAAATAAGAGTAATTATTGAATTAACCGGTGAAATAATAAATTGATTAATAGTAACTGAACGTAAATTAAGGTAATGATGTTAGTGCAAGTTAATAAAGAACTAATTTAATGAAAACCACAATTAATTGAAACAATTGTAGGGTTATAATTGATTGTAAATAGTAAATTTAGAAACAATTCGAAGTAATATTAATTGATGAAATAATACAGAATAAACTGTATTTTGATAACATTAATGTTAGATAAGTAATTATAATATTTGTTGTTGATAATGAAGTATGATTAAGAGTTAGTGGCAATAATTATTATAAGTTACCGATATATTTTTAATACATTAAATTGAATTGAATCAATTGTAATAAATCTAAATAAAATATTACGCTAATATAAATTAAGGTAATATTTGAAAATAATGTTAATGTTATTTATAATAGGACAATTTGTTGAATTAAAGGAATGGAAAAAAGATTTATCAATTTATTGGAATTTGAACTATAATAATTGAATTAATTGCAATTAAATGAAATTTAATATCTAAATATTACGTTAATTGAAATTTAGATGGAATTTGAGAATATTAATGTAATAGATCATGAATCCAATGTTAATTCCGGTTGATAGCAATGAATTGAATAATAGAATGAAAAGTGAATTAAATGGAATTATGTAACAACCCTAGACTTTTGAATATATTTTAAAATTTGACTTTATTTCATCTTGGAAATATTTTAAATTTATTTATATTTCAAGATTTCATTTTTAAAATATTTTAAAGTGGTGCTATAATTTTTCCAAAGTTTATTGTATTTATTTACAATTTTTAAAACCTAGTTTCTATTTTTAAGCTATTTTCTTAATTAATTTATATTTATCTAAAATTTATTTATTTATTTTTATTCATACATTTTTTTTATATATTTTATTACTTACATTTTTCATGTGTTTGAAAATGAATAAAGAAAATTAGAAATATGAAGAGTTTGAACCTTTCACATGCCATAGCCTTTTCATCTCCTTTTTGCCTTTTCATTTCAAATTGCCACTTGCATTCATAATTGGCCGACCATATGCGTTCTTCAGCTGCATATCGTTTTCATTTTTCACGCACAAGAAAAGTTTCTCATCTCTAAAGTTCGGCCTTCATTTCTGAACAAAAGTTTGGTAATGCTTTTTCACTTTTTTTTTTACTCATTTTCTTCTTTGTTTTAATATTCATGTCATGCTTTCTCCTTCTATGTTCGGCCACTTGCTCCTCCTTCACCACCACCTTCATCACCACCTCACTCGGCTACAACCATCACCTATCACCTCTGACTTGTCAGGCCGTGGCCGCCCTTGGTTGAAAGCTCACACAAGAATAGCAAACACTCCTTATACATGCATAGCCAAACTCATATTGCCTTCACCACTTCACCACCCCTCTCGGCCACCACTTGCATCACTTCCACCAGCCACTTACTGACCAAAGACCGTTGTTGTACCATCCTTTAACTTCCACCAGGCAAGGCCGAGCCAATACATGCCATGGCCGAGCTGGTGATTGTGACAAAACTCCGCTTTGTTGCTTTGGCTTTGTATGTTCATGCACAAACAACTTCCACTCCTTCACTTCCTCACTAGGTCGACCATATTGTTCCATACCTAATCCATTCACACACCATAGCCATGCATTACTAACCATGTGGTCGAGCATTTGATGGGTGAAAGAATGGGCAAGTTGTGTTTGATTCTTTGTTGCGTTATTTTACAAGTTGTTTAATAATATTTGTGTTGTATATTCATGTGCTATATATTGGTTTTGTTTGATATGTACAAGATAATAACTTTGGCTCTCCCCTCACTTGAATCTGTAGTCGTGCCTTCATGCTTTCCGGGTCTTTGTTTGTATGTCTGAATCTATTATCTCCAGCTTGTATAGGTGACTATTTCTCACAAGGCATTCTGTACTTATATAAGTAGTAAATTGACACCCTATGAATCTGTAAAACTATATTATCATGTTATACGTGCCTATGCTATGATCATATGATGTTCACCCTGTTTATACACTTGTCATATCATCTGTCACTGTTATATAATGTTATTATGTTTATTTATATCAGTTTATCACTGCAAGTTCCCTGTAGAATAGAATCACTATGGGTTGAAATGATACATACCCGAACGGACTTTAGAATAGAGAAAAATCGTTACGAGCTGAAATGATAGGCCTAAACATTTATTTCATTTTACTTGGGACTGCGGGTTTGAAATGATATAACCCGGTTTTCTTTGTAAATTTACGATATTTTGATTAAAATGAATTTAAAATGATTTTTATAAGGTGATAATGATTTTTGTATAAATTAAAATGTTAAATAAATGAATATATAAGTTGAATTTTGAAATATGAGTTAAATTGGAAATTTGGGAATTTTGTTTAAAAGTGAAATTTAAATTAAGTAAATAAAATGAAAAATAAGTTATATTTGGAAATTTAAATATAAGTGTTAAGTTAAATTTTTAATTATAAAGAATTGAAATTGATATGCTTGAATTTAACAAGTAAATATTAAAATTTTGATTTTTGTACGAAAATTTCACTTTATAAAAATCATAAATTAAATGGGTATATAATGATTGTTTTTAAAGTGAAATTATATGATTTTTATAAGTTAAATTGGTTTAAACTAAATTTAATTGTTTATCAAATTGTATTGAAAATTTGGAATTTAAATTAACAACATTTCTAAAATGCTATCATTTCTAAAGTAAAGGATATTACAACATTTTGTAAATGTTGTAATTGATATAAGTGAACTAAAAGACTAAAATGAACTTAGGGCTATTACAGCACTTTGTAATGCTGTAGTTGTAGAAAAATAAACTTGAAACTAAAGCCTATTACTGTAGTTTTAAATGCTATCTTTGTTAAATTGAACTGTTTTAAAATGTAACTTTCCGTAGCATTTTCTAAGTGCTGCGAAAGTTGAAATTTCACTATTTTAATAATGAATTCTGAAAATGGTTAAATTTTAAGAATTGAATATTTGACTAATAAATATAATAACTTCATTTTTTAATAATTTAAATGGAGTAATTTGATTTGAAATATAAACCATTTTGAAAGTGAATTTGGAATGGTATTTAAATTAATAAAAATGAACGTGGATTTGGAAAGATACAATATTTTGATACTTTGAAATGGATTTGAAATATATCAAAATTTGGAATGATATTTGATTTTCGAAGTATAAAATACTATTTTTGAAATTTATAACCACGGGTTATAATAACGATTGGTTGTTAAAGAGACCGGGATCGGATATGGACATACTCTCTGTCGATACCGAAACCACTTTAACAACTATGTACACGATGGAGATTCCAGAATGAAGTAGGACGGTGGCGACATTTTTGAGGTGTGGACCCGACTCTCATGAGTTGGCTAAAGGTGGCTAAAACAGGAGCCATCTCAAGCCAAAAGGGGTAGCTCCTCTGGTCAGACGCACTTCTTCGATACCATTCTATTACTCTATGATTGTTGGTGGCTACCCTTGATATGGGAGTGTGTACCAAGGTGGGCGTATGTGGCTGCTGCGTTACCACCAACCCGTGTGCGTAATTGGTATATCTACCCTAGAATTGCCTCGTGTGCCGTGCCACCTACCATATCGAGCCTTACTACGAGTTTCTATTTGTGTCATACCTATGCAGTATCTTCTCATAGTCTCATGATCAGGAGATATGCAGGTACTGTATAGACTACTAGCATTATTGTGTTAAGGGGAATATTGCGTCACTCCTTAATGCTATTTTAAAGTAAGTTTATTTTTACTGTAGACATTATTATAGCGCAATATTACTACATAGTAAATAGTTTAACGGATCCTTAGAGGATGGGCGGTCCCAAGCATCTTTAAGTTGCTTGTTCTTTTACTGCAGTTTACTTGAGTTGGTTTACATTATATAAGTATGCATGTCCTGAATCGAGTGTTTTGTGTTTTGCTTTACGCTCGGGTCAGCCTGAGTATTTACAGCTTTGGATTCTCTTTCTGGAGCTGGTCTTTACTGGAGATTCTGCTTATCTACTTATATATCTATTTCAGTTTCAGCTGTTCTAGTTTATCTCATGTATTAGTGAACTTCTATGTATTTAGAATTTCTATTATGTTATTTCCGAACTGATATTATGTATTTGTTTTGAGACTTTTTTATAGTAGCTTCATGAACTACTATGGTATTTTAATTTCCGCTGCGAGTTATTCTGATATCTCTGTGTCTGTGATTCTTTGTGTTTGATTTTATTTGCTGAAAATTTATTTACAATCTGTTATTTTGCATCATTCAAGTCCGATGTGTCTGCCATTGCACTTGGAGGGTGCAGCATGATAGGGGGTTCTCGCTTCCTGGTTTAGTAGCAGACGGTTGACTCTTACTCCTACATGTCCCCGCGGGGGTTGGTGTTGCAGTCGAGAGGCTGGCCGTAAAGGCAGAACACAGGTACCAATGTATGCTATGGTGGGCATTACCCCACTGGCGCGGCCGGTTACATTTGGTATCAGAGCTTTAGTTTATAGGCAAACCATAGCCTTCGAAGCAAAAACTCATTAGAGATAGGGTAGAAATACCCTAGAATGAGCGAAGTCAACCTCAGAATCATTTCTTTGTGAGACAACATATTTTTAAAGTATAAAATGATTTTCAAAATGATTTTTCAAGGATTTTCAAAGATTATTTTGATATAAAAATTTTCTTGTTTTAAAAGGATTTTTCAAATGATTTCTAATTTCCTTCCTTTCGTATCTATCTTGTTAGTGTTTTCTTTCTTTTGGATATTCATCCAAGTGAATTTATCTTGTCTTATCTTATTTTATCTTTGGCTTTTCTTTATCGTTGTCCTAAATTCATTCTTGATCATTTTTAGGATGAATCGAGGAAATGCCAAAGGTAGGGGTCATGGTATTGCCCCAGCTCCTCAGCCCATTGCACCCGTTAGGTTCACTGTTTTCTGTAAGGAATTCACTCAACTGGGTGGAACCCCGTTCACCGGTTCAGAGAGCATTATTGAATCCCAGCAATGGTTGCGGAGTTTAGAGAGGATATTTACTGATCTTTAGATTACTGATGCCCATAAGCATCAGTTAGCAGCATGGCAGTTGCATGAGGCTGCTCTTGATTGGTGGGAGTCCATTACGGCTAACACCGTCGAAGCTGATATTACTTGGGAGAAGTTTAGGTATCTTCTCATATTCTTTGAATTCTGTTTTTCTTTTCTCTTTCGTGCCTTTTCTAAGATTATCTATCATATTTTTAGGGAGGCTTTCATTGCTAAGTGGATGCCCGAGGCCGGGAAATCCCAGCTTAATAGAGAGTTCATGGATCTCAAGCAGGGTACCATGCCTTTTGTTGAGTATGAGAGGAAGTTCAACGAACTTTCTAAGTTCGGTCCTAACCTGATTGACACTCCTCTTAAGAAGAATGAGAAGTTCATAGCTGGTGCTCGTCCTGAGTATTATGATCTTCTCATTTCTCATGTTCATGGCACTTTCACTCCCTAAGTTCGGTCCTAACCTGATTGACACTTCTCTTAAGAAGAATGAGAAGTTCATAGCTGGTGCTCGTCCTGAGTATTAAGACCCTAGATTTTTGAATATATTTTAAAATTTGACTTTATTTCATTTTGGAAATATTTTAAATTTATTTATATTTCAAGATTTCATTCCTAAAATATTTTAAAGTGGTGTTATAATTTTTCCAAAGTTTATTGTATTTATTTACAATTTTTAAAACCTAGTTTCTATTTTTAAGCTGTTTTCTTAATTAATTTATATTTATCTAAAATTTATTTATTTATTTTTATTCATACATTATTTTGTTTTGTTTTTATTTTATTTACTTACATTTTTCATGTATTTTAAAATGAATAAAGAAAATTAGAAATATGAAGAGTTTGAACCTTTCACATGCCATAGCCTTTTCATCTCCCTTTTGCCTTTTCATTTCAAATTGTCACTTGCATTCATTATTGGCCGACCATATGCCTTCTTCAGCCGCATATCATTTTCATTTTTCATGCAAAAGAAAAGTTTCTCATCTCTAAAGTTCGGCCTTCATTTCTGAACAAAAGTTTGGTAATGCTTTTTCACTTTTTTTTACTCATTTTCTTCTTTGTTTTATTATTTTTCATGTCATGCTTTCTCCTTCTATGTTCAGCCACTTGCTCCTCCTTCACCACCACCTTCACCACCTCCTTCACAACCACCTCACTTGACTGCAACCATCACCTATGACCTCTGACTTGTCAGGCTATGGCCACCCTTGGTTGAAAGCTCCAAACAAGAATAGCAAACACTCCTTATACATGCATGACCGAACTCCTATTTCCTTCACCACTTCACCACCCCTCTCGACCACCACTTGCATCACTTCCACCAACCACTTACTAACCAGACCGTTGCTGCACCATTCCCTGACTTCCACCAGGCAAGGCCGAGCCAATACATGCCATGGCCGAGCTTGTGATTGTGACAAAACTCTACTTTGTTGCTTTGGCTTTGTATGTTCATGCACAAACAACTTCCACTCCTTCACTTCCTCACTAGGCCGACCATATTGATCCATACCTGATCCATTCACACACCATAGCCGTGCATTACTAACCATAAGGCCGAGCATTTGATGGGTGAAAGGATGGGCAAGTTGTGTTTGATTCTTTGTTGTGTTATTTTACAAGTTATTTAGTAATATTTGTGTTGTATATTCATGTGCTATATTTTTTTTGTTTGGTATGTAAAAGGTAATAACTTTGGCTCTCCCCTCACTTGAGTCCGTAGTCATGCCTTTGTGTTTTCCAGATCTTTATTTGTGTGTCTGAATCTGTTATCTCCAGCTTGTAGAGGTGAGTATTTCTCACAAGGCATTCTTTACTTATATAAGTAGTAAATTGGCACCCTGTGAATCTATAGAACTATATTATCATGTTATAACTGCCTATGCTATGATCATACGATGTTCACCCTGTTTATACACCTGTCATATCATCTGTCTCTGTTATATAATGCTATTCCGTTTATTTATATCAGTTTATCACTACAAGTTCCATATAGAATAGAATCACTATGGGTTGAAATGATACATATCAGAACGGACTTTAGAATAGGGAAAATCGTTATGAGCTGAAATGATAGGCCTGAACGATTTTTATTTATTTCATTTTACTTGGGACTGTGGGTTTGAAACGATAGAACCCGGGTTTTCTTTGTAAATTACGGATTGAAATGATATATATCCGTATCACTTGACCTAGGTTAGAAAATTATATACAGACCCGAGGTTAATGTATATATTTTTGAAATTTGTAAAGTATTTTAAAAATGTAAATTAATGATATTTTGATTTAAAATGAATTTAAAATGATTTTTATAAGGTGATAATGATTTTTGTATAAATTAAAATGTTAAATAAATGAATATTTAAGTTGAATTTTGAAATATAACTTAAATTGGAAATTTGGGAATTTTGTTTAAAAGTGAAATTTAAATTAAGTAAGTAAAATGAAAAATAAGTTATATTTGAAAATTTAAATTTAAGTGTTAAGTTAAAAAATTTCTTATAAAGAATTGAAATTGATATGCTTGATTTTAATAAGTAAATATTAAAAATTTGATTTTTGTATGAAAATTTCACTTTATAAAAATCATAAATTAAATGGGTATTTAAATGATTGTTTTTAAAGTGAAATTATATGATTTTTGTAAGTTAATTGGTTTAAATTAAAATTTAATTGTTTATGACATTGTACTGAAAATTTGGAATTTAAATTAACTGCATTTCTGAAATGCTATCATTTCTATAGTAAAGGATATTACAACATTTTGTAATTGCTGTAATTGATATAAATGAACTAAAAGACTAAAATGAACTTAGGGCTATTACAGTATTTTGTAAGTGATGTAGTTGTAGAAACTTAAACTTGAAACTAAAACCTATTACATCAGTTTTAAATGTTGTCTTTGTTAAATTGAACTGTTTTAAAATGTAACTTTCCGGAGTGTTTTCTAAGTGCTGCGAAAATTGAAATTTCACTGTTTTAATCAATTTAAGTAAATAAATGAATTTTGAAAATGGTTAAATTTTGAGAATTGAATAATTGATTATTAGATATAATAACTTCATTTTTAAATAATTTAAATGGTGTAAATTGATTTGAAATATAAACCATTTTGAAAGTGAATTTGAAATGGTATTTAAATTAATAAAAATGAATATGGTTTTGGAAAGATATGATATTTTGAATGGATTTTAAATGATATGGAAATTTGAAATGATATTTGACTTTTGAAGTATAAAATACGATTTTGAAATTTATAACCACGGGTTATAATAATGATTGGTTGTTAAAGAGACCGGGATCGGATATGGACATACTCTTTGTCGATACTGAAACCACTTTAACAACTGTGTACGCGGTGGAGATTCCAGAATGAAGTAGGATGGTGGAGACGTTCTTGAGGTATATAACGTGGACTCGACTCCTGTGAGTTGGCTAAAGGTGGCTAAAACAGGAGCGATCTCGAGCCAAAAGCGGTAGCTCCTCTTGTCGGACGCACTTCTTCGGTACCATTCTATTACTCTGTGATTGTTGGTGGCCATCCTTGGTATGGGAGTGTGTTCCGAGGTGGGCGTATGTGGCTGCTGCGTTACCACCAGCCCGTGTGCGTAATTGGTATATCTACCTGGCATTGCCTCGTGTGCCTTGTCACCTACAATATCAAGCCTTACTATGAGTTTCTATTTATGTCGTACCTATGCAGTATCTTCTCATAGTCTTCCGATCAAGAGATATGCAGGTACTGTATAGACTACTGGTATTATTGTGTTAAGGGGAATATTGGGTCACTCTTTAACGCTACTTTAAAGTAAGTTTATTTTACTATAGACATTATTATAATAGCGCAATATTACTACATAGTCAATAGTTTAACGGATACTTAGAGGATGGGCGGTCCCAAGCATCCTTTAAGTTACTTGTTCTTTTACTGCAGTTCACGTGAGCTGGTTTACATTATATAAGTATGTACGTCCTGACTCGAGTGTTTTCCGTTTTGCTTTACGCTCGGGTCAGCCTGAGTATTCACAGCTTTGGATTCTCTTTCTGGAGCTGGTCTTTGCTGGAGATTCTGCTTATCTACTTATATATCTATTTCAGTTTCAGCTGTTCTAGTTTATCTCATGTATTAGTGAACTTCTATATATTTGGGATTTCTATTACGTTATTTCCGAACTGATATTATGTATTTGTTTTGAGACTTTTTTATAGTAGCTTCATGAACTACTATGGTATTTTAATATCCGCTGCGAGTTATTCTGATATCTCTGTGTCTGTGATTATGTGTGTTTGATTTTATTTGCTCCAAATTTATTTACAATCTATTATTTTGCATCATTCAAGTCCGACATGTATGGATTATTGTGGATTTGAATGGTACGAAATAGTGGGTCGTTACAAATTATTGGAAATTAAATTTATAATTTCCGAATTTAATGAAATTGAGATTAACACTGAAATTGATAAATTTATCAACTCTAAATTGACACTAAATTTATTAAATTTCTGTAAATGATTAAGAAATTTAAAAATGATAAAATTTGTCAATTATAGGATCGAAATTAAAATTTTGATTTAATTACTTAATTATTATTTTATTTAACTAATGTAAAAATAACCATTTAGGCCACTAGTTCGGATTTCGACGAAACTAGTTTCATCAGATTCGTATCATTGAATTATTGTAGGATTTCAAGTTTCGTAGCGATCGGACTTGTAGTTTGATCGTACGGTCTCGAAACGCCGAGAAATCATTTAATTGAAATCAATTTGAAATAACTTGATTTTAGCATAACTTCTTCATACGATGGAATTTTGTAACGATCCCAATTTTGAATTAAATTTAAATTAATAATTAATGTAAATTTTGGAATTTATTTTGGGATTAGTTTGAATTTTTCAAAAATAAAATAAGTGTTTATTTGTATAGATATAAATAAGATTGTAAGTTTCATTTGAGTTTAAGAATTCAAAGTAAGAAATGTTTTAGAATTATTTGAATATACATGAGTAGATTTGGATTTGATTTTATATTTGAATTTGAGTTTGAATTTAAAATTTAAGTAAATGACTTAGTAAAATGATTTGGATTTTAAAATATTATTTATGAAAATTATTTAGTAGTAGTTTTAAAAGCATTTCTTTTAAGTAGTATATGTATTGGTATAAGGAAAATGTCTTTATAAAAGAAATATAATATAATTTTTTTATTTAAATCATATAATTATGAAAAGGGACAAGTGTTAAGCTTTTAACGCATCAATTAAATAAGTGTAATGATCTTATCAATATAATTAACAAGTGTCAATATCTTGTTTTTATTATTTTTTTTAAAATTAATTAAAATGAGAAGCAAGCTATAAAAATACAATATCTTCCTCCTTTGCATTCTTTTATCTTCATTTGCAAAGTCTTGTAAAACAAATCAACTTCTCAAACCACAAAAATCATCAAAGCAAGTTTTTAAAAAAACAAAACAAATATTCAAACTCAAGTCAGTAAACAAAAGCTCAAGCCTGTAAAACAAAGCAAAGACTCAATTCAACAAATTAAAGAATAGTTACAAAATCAAGCCCAGATCAAAAAGTCAGCAATCAAACTTGTGCCAGTTTACCAGATTCCAAGATCAAGATTGGAAATTCAGCAATCAAAATCTTTTTCTTCCCAGTCTTCAAAACTGTCAATGCCAATTCCTCTCTGTTTTCAAAGTGAACAAGCGAGTAAACCTTCAATTAAAACCAGATTTTTTTTTAATCTTTTGTTTGGAAATCATGCTTGAGACGAATTGGAAAACTGCTTGCATGTTAAATCTGTGTATATATAGATGTGCTTGTGCATGTCTATATATTAAGAATATGCTCTGTTCCAGGTTTCAAAACCTATAAAAATTTAAACACTCCTTCTCCAATCCCTTATAGGCTTTAGAATCCATATGAAACATGTTTGCATAATCATGTTTGAGGTTTTAAAAATGATTTTTAGCATAAGTAGTTTAAATATTACTGGGAAATTAAGAAAGACGGTAAAGATCTTTAAAATTGATAAAAATCAAGCATTTTATTTTTTAAATTCAAGCATGCAACTTGAATCAACTTGGGGAAATACAATTTTTAAAAGCTAAATCAGAATTTTTAAGAACATATCCACCGAGAAATTGAAAAATGAACGTGGATTGGGTTTTATCGAAATTCTCATGATCAGAGACGAAGTTTGTCTCGCGATTACGGTAGAGGCTAGCAGGGTGTTTAGGGATCATCAAAAAATTGTTGAACGAAATTGTAGATCATAGTGGTGGCCGGTAATTGCGAAACTAGGGTTTAATCTCTGCATTTAGATGGTTGAGGTCGCGAGTTAACTGCGTCGTCGACGCGGTGTTTCAAGCGATCGGTCTTGAGGAATTTGAATCTTTGGTTATCAGGGAGGCTTCGAGCACGATGGCACGATGGCCGATGGCCGGAGGAGGTAGTTCGAAGTGGTTTAAGGCGACTCAGTTTTTGTCTAGTCGAACCCATACGCTCGATTCTCGATTTCTTGATGAATGCTTGCTTCTGGGTGCTTGGAGGTGTTTGAGTGGGTTGACATTGTCTTGTCGGAGGTGGAGTGGACGGTCAGAACATCGTCCATTAGTTGTGCACGTATACGTGATACGTCGTGTATCAGTATTCTAGTGTTTGGGGAAGAAAGGTTCGACTCGAAGCAAGACTCGGTGTGAACGTGTGGTAGCTCGAGTAGAATGTTGGTGCGAGGGTAAAAGTACTTAGAAAATTTTTAAGTTGAAAATTTGGGGTGCTCGGGTTGATTTTTGACAAAACTCGAAGGAGATAGGAGATATTCTTGGGTGTTACTCGAAGAGGGTCTCGAGTTTAGTATGTAAAATAGTTTTACTTTAAAAAATTTCAAACTTTCCAACATTTTTAAAACCCATGTTTTCAAAATGATGATTTGATTACAGTTTGAATCAATTAAAGGTTTAATTAAGATACTTTTCAAAAAAATTAAAATTTATTTAATTTTGATACATTATTTTATAAAGTTATTTATATTAAATAAATATTATTAAAAGGGTAAGTAAGATAAAAAGTTATTTAAACTATCTTAACCTTTTAAAGCAACTAATGTATGAGAATGATGATTAAACAAGATTTCTAAAATATCCAAAGTTATTAATAAAGATAAAAAGATTTATCTTTTAAGTTTACCAAATAATTAATGGTTTGTTAATATAATTACTTAAAAGGTAATTACTTAAATTAATTACTTAATATTAAAGCTTTAATTAATCAAGGTAAATTAATGTGAAATTAATTATTAATTAATTAAGAAGTAATTAATTAATAAAAGTAATTAAGATTTAATTAATTAACAATTAAGGATAAATTAATTTAGATAATTAATTAAGAATTGATTAATTAATGAAGGTGATTAAGACTTAATCAATTGTAGTTAATGATAATTAATCATTGATTAAAGATTTCTACTGAAAGTAATTATGTGGGTAATAAATTTAAAACCACATGATTTATTCATCTTAATTGAAGATGTTTCTGTATATTGGATTGATACCTTTGTCATGTGATTGTGATGTTATGTAATATGAATTGCTTTGTGCCGAGCTGTGATTTCTGTGATGAACATACTGCTGTGTGAATGTGAAAATCCTTTGGGCCCATAAAACGGCGTTTGAATTTCAATGCGACATGGAGTCGGATCCCAGTTGGTTATCCAAAACCCACATCAAATCGTAATGATGAATCTTTATGATTGATAAATTTACTTTATCTGTGAGTTTGTGAATGAAGATAAGCGTTATGGATTATACCGCTTATCGATATTGATATGATTGAATCTATGATGATTGAATGATGTTGCACTATTGTGTTAAACCCCTGGACCACACCATACACACACAAATATGGATTTCACGAGGAAATCGGTTAAGTCACAGATACTTGAATTTAATATTATGAATTGGTTTTAAAAATAGAATTTTGAATCCAAATGGTTTTGGAAATGGGATTGGTTTAAATATGGAAAGTTTTGGAAAGGAGTTTTTAAGATAAAAGTTATTTTGAATAACTTGATTAAGTTTTGAAAATTTAAATAGTTTGATTTGAAATTAAATTCAAGATTTGAAATTGAATTCTATTGGTTTGGGAATTTGAACTTAACCAAAGTTTTATATTTGAAAGGCTTTAACTCGTGCAAATGTAATCGGATTTTTCCGAAACGAAAACTATTTGTTTTCAAATAATAAAAGCTTTCATATAAGAAAAGAATTTCCAATTTGTGTTGAAGGGATTTCAAGTTTGAAATGAAAATGGTTTTCCAAGTTATGAATGAATCTTTTTGTTAAAAGATTTGAAAATGGTAATTTGTTTAAACCATTTGAATGAAAAGTTTTGGGTTTTAAAGTTGTGACTTAACTGAAATCCTATATCCATATGTTTTTAAATATTACGCTCATTATTCAGTTTAGCTGGAAGAGGACCTTGTGTAGTATAACCCATTCCGAATAGTGATACGACGATATGGATAGCATTTGAAGACCGGTTGTGAAGACCGAGTATTTGCGAGAACGATAGGATAACCTTTCGATTGTCTCTGCACTGAGTAGCTACGGTATAGAGATTCTCTAATTGATGGGAAGTCCGATTGGGATTGTGAATACCCGGAATGCAAGGGATTCTTTTGAAGTGCCTTCGGTTCTGTTCGAACCCAGAACAGACTTGTATGGATGTGTGTTTGACGTTACACTTTGAGATGTAAAGCTGGTTTCTATCAAATACATTTCTGTTTGGTGGCGGAGATTTATTCTCTTAGCTTAACACCCTTCTCTGAGACGTACGAGCTCAGAGGTTATGTAGTTGATGGTTACTAGTGATACATTTCCAATTTGGTAATGTGGCATATAAAGTGCTGCTGATCATTTGTTGATCGAAGCAAGGCTTTGTCGATCGAGCCTCAAAACACAGAAATGGTCGAAATAGGAATGTTGCGGCAAGGTTTTTAGGGGTCGCGCCCCTAGCGTATGTCCATTTTCTTCTAGATAAGAGGCGTTATCATGATATAGAGCCCAAATATTTAACCTACGTGGTTACTTCAATCTCGTTACTGTGTGGTTGTTGCTTTGTTGGTTGAGAGCTCTCGGATAAAGGTTGATAACGACTGGGGATGACATACTTGTGTGGTAGTTACCTAGTTACAGGTATATTACAGCGTGAGGTAGCGTCGGCCTTGTTTGGCAGAGATCCGGTTAGGTTCTCGGGGGTGTCCTTCCAGAGGCGTTCCATTCGGTAAGGAAGTTCCTTTGCCTGACCATTGTTGGAAATCCAAAGAAAAAATATGCGCCCAGTACAGTTTTAGTTGTATAACCTGCCATGGAATGTGGTGGTAACCTGCTATTGAATATGGCAGCTATAGTAAGCGTACGACGAAATGTGGTATCCTGGCTAAAATTAATATTATACTTTCAAAAAAAATTCTACGCTATGCACTAATAATAATATCAAATGGTTTTCGCGTATCAAGCATTTTTGACTGTCATAAGAAGAAATCTCCTTCAAGTGTGCGCTTGCATTGTGTGTGTGGTGGGAGGCCTTATGGCAGTTTCATTTTCCAAAAGCATGAACAGATTTTTTTCTATAAATTGTTTTTGTACAAACAACTGTTTTTGTTTACTCATACCAGTTCCATGACTGACCTGGAATTTATTGTTCCCTTCGTAAACTCTGGGTGCCCATAATTTCCACACGGGCAGCCTACAAACAGGGTATCAGTACTTTGAACCTAGCTTGGATTTAGAAGTCTTTTGGAAGCTGTCAGATTTTGGAAAGCTTTTGTTTGGAGAAGTTTTGGAAGCTTGAAGTTGGTCTTGAGGGTGCTTACGTAGGAATTTCGCTATCGCTCTTTCTCTTTTGAAGACTCTCTTAAAGTTATGATAACTCTGTTGTTCCGCTATGGAGTTATTGTTTTGTCGTTGTATCATGTATATACACTCTGATGTTGTTGGGTTGTTGTAATCAAATGATGTATCTAATATTGTAACAGTGTTGTATCTGTGTTGTGATCAATATAATTCATTTTTGTTTCTGCTATTGTTGTTTATCATATAATGTTGTTATAAGCTCCGGCGACATGGATTTCGATGTCGATTTGTGGGCATCGAGTTCGGGTCATCACAAGTGGTATCAGAGCTGAAGGTTAAAACTTTAGCTCAGGAGTATAGCACATTAGATGGCTCATTAGAGATAGGGTGAAGTATACCCTAGAATGAGTACAACCGAGAAACTGAAACCCAAAATTATTTAGTCTACTTCCTTTAACTGTTATCCCTAAGATATCTTGTTCGAATGCCTAAATCAAGTTTTCTTACTATTTACAGATAGTAAGAATGAGCGAAAGAAGAAGACAAGGTAGGGGTCGGGAAAATACCACTACAGTTGGTCAAGTCCCTACAACAGCAGAAGCAGCTATACCTACACAATCTCAGCCTAATTTGGCTGATCTATATAGAAGTTTTACCACACTTGGTGGTAAGCCGTTCACTGGCAAAGAATCCATTATCGAAGCACAAGCCTGGATTCGGTCATGTGAAAGAATCTTTAGAGGATTGAAGTTAGAAGATGATCAAATGCATTGATAGCTTATTGGCAATTTCAAGAAGAAGCATTAGCTTGGTGGGAGACAGTTACTGTGGATGAGTCAGAAGATGAGTTTACTTGGGAGCGATTTAAGGAAGTGTTTGAGAAATGATATATGCCATCTGCTGGCATCTCTAGAATGTACCGGGAATTTATGGATTTGAAGCAGGGAAGCTTGTCGTTTGAGGAATATTTGAACAAATTCAATGAGCTGTCCCGATTCGGTCCGGAGCCGGTGAATACACCCTTAAAGAAAAATGAATGGTTTATTCGGGAATGAACAAGAAATTCCACGAAAAGATAACAACCCAAGTTAAAGAATCTTTTTCTGAATTGATCGATATGGGTTATAGATACGCTACTCTGGATAAGCAGGAAGTTTCTGAGGAGAAAGAAAGTGCAAATAATCGAATTGGAAGAAAACAAAATTCGGAGGGAAGAAACTAGATCAAGGCATTAAGAAGAAAAATAATCCGGAGAACCCGGTAAGGGACATTACTTATTACAATTGTCAGGAGAAGGGCCGTTTTTCAAACAATTGCAAGAAGCCAAAGAAACAAGTAAAGAAAGATCAACCTGTGAAGACAAGTCAGGGAACCAAGAAATGCTATTACTGTCACAAGCCAGGTCATGAAGTTAAAGATTTCTTGAAAAGGAAGCAAGCTCAAGTGGCGAAAGTGTATGCAATAAAGAATGAACCCTCAACTTCAAGAGCAGATAAAGGGAAAGGTGTTCTAGAAGGTAACCTTTCTATTTTATGATAGAGTTGTTAGAATTTTGTTCGACACAGGAACTACACATAGTTTTATTTCTTAGTAAATTGTAAATGAGTTAAATCTTGAATCTGAGATCATAGTCAAACCTATTTTTGTCTGTTTCATCGGTGTTCAGATATATTCTACGAATGGTTAGTTATTTATTCGAACTAACTAGTGCTCCTGCATATTTCGTAGATCTGGTGACCCAAGTAGTTCGTGAAATATTGTATGAGTTTGTTCTCATATCGTTGGTGATATTCTGATTTGGTAAGCCAAATGAAGAATAGATATTTCAGTTTGATCCGGTGAAATATCATTCATCTGTTCTTTGTTGTCTTTCCGTCCAGCAAATTTCGAGGAGGAAATTTTCTTAAGGTGGGGAATCTGTAACGATCCCAATTTTGAATTAAACTTAAATTAATAATTAATGTAAATTTTGTAATTTATTCTGGGGTTAGTTTGAATTTTTCAAAAATAAATAAACAAAATAAGTGTTGATTTGTATAGATATAAATAAGGTTGTAAATTTCATTTGAGTTTAAGAATTCAAAGTGATAAATGTTTTAGAATTATTTGAATTTGAATATATATGAGTAGATTTGGATTTGACTTTATATTTGAATTTGAGTTTGAATTTAAAATTTAAATAAATGACTTAGTAAAATGATTTGGATTTTAAAATATTATTTATGCAAATTATTTAATAGTCATTTTAAAAGCATTTCTTTTAAATAGTATATATATTAGTATAAGGAAAATGTCTTTATAAAAGAAATATAATATAAAAAAAAATTATTTAAATCATATAATTATGAAAAGGGACAAGTGTTAAGCTTTAACACATCAATTAAGCAAGTGTAGTGATCTTATCAATATAATTAACAAGTGTCAATATCTTTTTTTTATTTTATTTTAAAAAAAATTAATTAAAATGAGAAGCAAGCTATAAAAATACGACATCTTCCTCCATTTCATTCTTTTATCTTCATTTGCAAAGTCCTGTGAAACAAATCAACTTCTCAAACCACAGAAATCAACAAAGCAAGTTTTTAAAAAAAAACAAAACAAATATTTAAACTCAAGTCAGTAAACAAAAGCTCAAGCCTGTAAAACAAAACAAAGACTCAATCAACAAATTAAAGAACAGTTACAAAATCAAGCCCAGATCAAAAAGTCAGCAATCAAACTTGTCTCAGTTTTTCAGATTCCAAGATCAAGATTGGAAATTCAACAATCAAAATCTTTTTCTTCCCAGTCTTCAAAACTATCAATACCAATTCCTCTCTGTTTTCAAAGTGAACATGTGAGTAAACCTTCATTTAAAACCAGATTTTTTTATCTCTTGTTTGGAAATCATGCCTGTGATGAGTTGGAAAACTGCTTGCATGTTAAATCTGTATATATATAGATGTGCTTGTGCATGTCTGTATATTTAAGAATATGCTCTGTTCCAGGTTTCAAAACCTGTAAAATTTAAACACTCCTTCTCCAATCCCTTATAGGATTTAGAATCCATATGAAACATTTTTGCATAATCATGTTTGAGGTTTTAAAAATGATTTTTAGCATAACTAGTTTAAATATTACTGGGAAATTAAGAAAGACAGTAATGATCTTTAAAATTGATAAAAATCAAGCATTTTATTTCGTAAATTCAAGCATGCAACTTGAATCAACTTAGGGAAATATGATTTTTAAAAGAAAAATAAGAATTTTTATGAACATATCCACTGAGAAATTGAAAAATGAACGTGGGTTAGGTTTTATTGAAATTCTCATGATCGGAGACAAAGTTTGTCTCGCGATCACGGCAGAGGCTAGCAGGGTGTTCGGGGATCATCATGAAATTGTTAAACTAAATTGTAAATCATCATGGTGGATGGTAATTGCTAAACTAGGTTTAAAGCCCTGCATTTAGATGGTTGAGGTCATGATTTAACTGCATCGTCGACACGGTGTTTCAAGCGATCGGTCTTAGGGAATTTGAATCTTTGGGTATCAGGGAGGCTTCGAGCATGATGGCACGATCGCCGATGGCCAAAGGAGGTTGTTCGAAGTGGTTTTAGGTAACCCAGTTTTTGTCCAGTCGAACCCATAGGCTCGATTCTCGATTTCGTGATGAATGCTTGGTTCTGGATGCTTGGGGTGTTTGAGTGGGTTAACGTTGTCTTGTCAGAGGTGGAGTCGACGGCCAGAACATCGTCCATTAGTTGTGCACGTATACGTGATACGTCGCGTATCAGTTTTCTAGTGTTTGGGGAAGAAAGGTTCGACTCGAAGCATGACTCGGGGTGAACGTGTGGTAGCTCGAGTTTTAACTCGAGTAGAATGTTGGTGCGAGGGTAAAAGTACTTAGAAAATTTTTAAGTTGAAAATTTGGGGTGCTCGGGTTGATTTTTGACAAAACTCAAAGGAGATAGGAGATATTCTTGGGTGTTACTCGAAGAGGGTCTCGAGTTTAGTATGTAAAACAGTTTTACTTTAAAAAAATTCAAACTTTCCAACATTTTTAAAAACCATGTTTTCAAAATAATGATTTGATTACAGTTTGAATCAATTAAAGGTTTAAGTAAGATACTTTTCAAAGAAATTAAAATTTATTTAATTTTGATACATTATTTATAAAGTTATTCATATTAAATAAATAATATTAAATGGGTAAGTAAGATAAAAAGTTATTTAAACTATCTTAACCTTTTAAAGCAACCAATGTATGAGAATGATGATTAAGCAAGATATGTAAAATATCCAAAGTGATTAATAAAGATTAAAATATTTATCTTTTAAGTTTATCAAATATTAATGGTCTGTTAATATAATTACTTAAAAGGTAATTACTTAAATTGATTACTTAATATTAAAGATTTAATTAATCAAGGTAAATAAATGTGAAATTAATTATTAATTAATTAAGTAGTAATTAATTAATAAAAGTAATTAATAGTTAATTAATTAGCAATTAAGGATAAATTAATTTAGATAATTAATTAAGAAATGATTAATTAATGAAGGTGATTGAGACTTAATCAATTGTAGTTAATGATAATTAATCATTGATTAAAGATTTCTAATGAAAGTAATTATGTGGGTAATAAATTTAAAACCACATGATTTATTCGTCTTAATTAAAGATGTTTGATTGCTATTGAATGCTGTGTATTGGATTGATACCTCTGATGTGTGATTGTGATGCTATGTAATATGAATTGCTTTGTGCTGAACTTTGATATCTGTGATGAACATACTGCTGTGTGAATGTGAAAACCCTTTGGGCCCATAAAACGGCATTTGAATTACGATGCGATAGGGAGTCCGATCTCAGTTGGTTATTCGAAACCCACATCGAATCGTAATGATGAATCTTTGTGATTGATAAATTTACTTTATCTGTGAATCTGTGAATGAAGATAAGCGTTATGGATTATACCGCTTATCGATATTAATATGATTGAATCTGTGATGATTGAATGATGTTGCACTATTGTGTTAAACCCTTGTACCACACCATAGACACACAAATATGGATTTCACGAGGAAATCAGTTAAGTAACAGATATTTGAATTTAATATTATGAAATGGTTTTAAAAATAGAATTTTGAATCCAAATGGTTTTGGAAATGGGATTGGTTTAAATATGGAAAGTTTTGGAAAGGAGTTTTTAAGATAAAAGTTATTTTGAATAACTTGATTAAGTTTTGAAAATTTAAATAGTTTGATTTGAAATTGAATTCAAGATTTGAAATTGAATTCTATTGGTTTGGGAATTTGAACTTAACCAAAGTTTTATATTTGAAAGGCTTTAACTCGTGCAAATGTAATCGGATTTTTCCAAAACGAAAACTATTTGTTTTCAAATAATAAAAGCTTTCATATAAGAAAAGAATTTCCAATTTGTGTTGAAGGGATTTCAAGTTTGAAATGAAAATGGTTTTCTAAGTTATGAATGAATCTTTTTGTCAAAAGATTTGAAAATGGTAATTTCTTTAAACCATTTGAATGAAAAGTTTTGGATTTTAAAGTTGTGACTTAACTGAAGTCCTATATCCATATGTTTTTAAATATTACGCTTATTATTCGGTTTAGCCGGAAGAGGACCTTGTGTCATATAACCCATTCCGAATAGTGATACGACGATATGGATTGCATTTGAAGGCCGGTGGTGAAGACCGGGTATTTGCGAGAATGATGGGATAACCTATCGATTGTCTCTGCACTGAATAGCTACGGTATAGAGATTTCCTAAGTGATGGGAAGTCCGATCAGGATTATGAATACCCGGATTGCAAGGGCTTCTTTTGAAGTGCCTTCGGTTCTGTTCTAACCCAGAACAGACTTGTATGGATGTGTGTTTGACGTTACACTTTGAGATGTAAAGCTGGTTTCTATCAAATACATTTCTGTTTGGTGGCGGAGATTTATTCTCTTAGCTTAACACCCTTCTCTGAGACGTACGAGCTCAGAGGTTATGTAGTTGATGGTTACTAGTGATACATTCCCATTTTGTTAATGTGGCATATGAAGTGATGCTGATCATTTGTTGATCGAAGCATGGCTTTGTAAAAAAGCGTAGCTTTGTTTTCGTCGAGCCTCACAACCCAGAAATGGTCGAAACAGGAATGTTGCGGCAAGGTTTTTAGGGGTAGCGCCCCTAGGGTATGTCCATTTTCTTCTGGATAAGAGGTGGTATCATAATATGGAGCGCAGATATTTAACCTATGTGGTTACTACAGTCTCATTACTGTGTGGTTATTGCTTTGTTGGTTGAGAGCACTCGGATGAAGGTCGGTAACGACCGGGGATGGCATACTTGTGTGGTAGTTACCTAGTTACAGCTGTATTACAGCGTGAGGTAGCGTCGGTCTTGTTTGGCAGAGATCCGGTTAGGTTCTTGGGGGCGTCCTTCCAGAGGCATTCCATTCGGTAAGGAAGTTCCTTTGCCTGACCATTGTTGGCAATCCAAAGAAACAATACGCGCTCAGTATAGTTTTAGTTGTATAACCTGCCATGGAATGTGGTGGTAACCTGCTATTGAATATGGCAGGTATAGTAAGCATACGACGAAATGTGGTATGCTGGCTAAGATTAATATTATACTTTCGAAAAGTTTTCTACACTATGCACTAATAATAATATCAAATGGCTTTTGCGTATCAAGCATTTTTTACTGTCATAAGAAGAAATCTCCTCCAAGTGTGCGCTTGCATTGTGTGTGTGGCGGGAGGCCTTATGGCAGTTTCATTTTCCAAAAGCATGAATGGATTTCTTCTATAAATTGTTTTTGTACAAACAGCTGTTTTTGTTTACTCATACCAGTCCCATGACTGACCTGGAGTTTTCTGTTCCCTTCCCAAAACTCTAGGTGCCCATAATTTCCACACGTGCATCCTAGAAACAAGGTATCAGTATTTTGAAGCTAGCTTGGATTTAGAAGTCTTTTGGAAGCTGTCATATTTTGGAAAGCTTTGGCTTGGAGAAGTTTTGGAAGCTTGAAGTTTGGTCTTGAGGGTGCTTATGTAGGAATCTCGCTGTCTCTCTTTCTCTTTTGAAGACTCTCTTAAAGTTATGATAACTCTGTTGTTCCACTGTGGAGTTATTGTTTTGTCGTTGTATCATGTATATACACTCTGATGTTGTTGGGTTGTTGCAATCAGATGATGTATCTGTTAATGTATCAGTGCTGTATCTATGTTGTGATCAATATAATTCATTTTTGCTTCCGTTGTTGTTGTTTATCATTTAATGTTGTTATAAGCTCCGGCGATACGGATTTCGATGTCGATTTGAAGGCATCGAGTTCCGGTCGTCACAAATTTGGACTTGAAACTGGTTCCATTACGTTTAAAATATTTAAATACATATATTTTGATATATGGGTTGACCCATTTCCGTTTCGGAATCGAAACGGGCTTTCCGGGACAATTATCGTTAAAAACTCAAACCAATTGGGCCCATTTCTTTCTATTTTGTTCTGCATATATATATATATATATATGTATATATATATATATATATCGTTATAAATCCTAGCAGCCTTTCTATTTCTCATTTATGTACGTATAGAAATGTCGGCTATTTCTCTTGCTCAATGGCAGAAAACCCTAATCTTCCCAATCCAATTTCAATTCCTAAAAAAATTGCGGATCTGCAGCAACTTTGGGTCGCGCTTCGAGTTTTAGAGGGAAAAACCCTGCATCAGCTTTGGTTCAGGAAGAAAATGACTCGGGTCGTTCCAGGTCGTTTTGGCAAAAACTCAGCTCAAGCAAAGGGGATTTGAGGCGGTGGACCGAAGTTGAACCCGAAGTCTACCAAGGACCAGAATTTTTCAATCTTCTAATTTTCATAACTTTTTCATACGAGCTCGGATTCATGCGCGGTTTGTTTTGCTGGGATCGTATTAGAATTCTGGAAATTTTAGCGCTGGTTGGGACGGATTCTGAGACTGTTCAATTTTTGGGTTTAAATTGGATTAAATTCAATTTAAATTCAAAAGGTGAGTGTTTTAACCCACTCACAACTTTTGAAATTTCTTGTGTTTGTTAAATTGATTTATGATGTGGTTAGAAATTTATTCATGGCTGTTTGGCATATTTTGAATCATCATCTCAGTTTATCTGAATTTATTTGGATAAATTTGTTACTTAATTTATTATTGCATATAAACTGCCACTTAAATTATTATTTAATTTATTATTGGATATAAACTGTCAGTAAATACCTATTATTTATTATCAATTCCATATTGATGTTATTGTTTTAATTGGATGATGATTGTGATAAATGGTTGATGATTGATATTGGATGAATGAATATTGTATTTATATTGTTATAAACTCAAGTTGTTATGGATTTTATTTCATTCGGGATTGCGGTTTGAAATGATATATAACCATATTTATATTTTAAATTGCAGATTGAAAAGATAAATATTCGTATCACTTAACGTAGGATAGAAAATTATATACAGACACCATGGTCAATATATAAAAATATTTTTGAAATGATTTCTATGGTTTTGTAAAGAAATATATAGTTTTATATAAATATTGATTTCCTATGTTATATAATGCTACTGTATTCTTGATTTTTAAGCTATGTATAAATTTGTTTTAATACAGAATAAACTTAATAATAAGTTGAATTTATTAGAGATGATATGGATAAGTATTTAAATTATATTTTGATATAGAGTTTAAAATGATTTAAATAAATTACGTTTGGAGGATAAACTGGAAATTTATTTGAATTTGAATTTATTTAAGAATTGAACTCAAATAAGTTTGATGTAAAATTTATTAAATTGGAAATTTTAAAGATGTATGATTTTATACCTTGATTTTGGGTTAAGGTGAATTAAATGAATAGTTCAAGTATAAATAAAGTGAAGGAAATATTTAGTTATTTGTAATTCAGGATTTATTTAAATGATAATGGATTTATTAAGTAAATGTTTCGAAACTAAATAATAGAAAATTGAATTTGATATATATGAAATTATCAAACTTAGTTTTGAAATTGTTGAATACTTAAAGTTTGAAATATATTGAATTTGAAATGGTTTATTCTATGGATCAAATCTGTTTTGAAATTGATAAAATTTGGAATAGTTTATTTGAAAACTGAATTGAATTGAAATTTATGATTCGAGATTTAGTTAAATTAAAATCTATAAATTCGAGCTGTTTTGGAATTGATTTGTGAAATTTAAGAAGCTATTTATTTATATAAAGTATTCCAATATTTAAACCATTTAAGGGGTGAATTTATGTTTCAAAGTTGTGAATTTCAAAGTACTATGATTTGAAAGTGTTATACTTTATGTGTTTTTATTTCGAAGTGTTATAACTTTGAAAGTGCTATGATTTTGGAAAAAGGATATATTTGAAAATAAAATGATATTATATTAATTTGGGTTTTATAAAAATGATATCATATTGATTTGGTTTTTGAAATAGAAATGGTATCATATTTATACAGTTTTGAAATGGATATTATATTCTGGTTTTGAAGTATAATTATTTTGAAATGACCGTGGTGTTATAATAACGTTTGGTTGTTAAAGAGACAGGGATTGGAAGTTGTCATACTCTCTGCCAACTCTGAAAACCACTTTAATAGCTGTGTATGTGGTGGAGATTCCAAAACGAAGTAGGATGGTGGCGATGTTTCCTTTAAGGTATATACGTGGACCCGACTCCCGTGAGTTAGCATAAGGTGACTAAAACAGGATCGATTGACGTGCTAAGAAGGTAGCACCTTTTATTGGACACACTCCTTCGATACCATTCTATTACTTTGTGATTGATTGGGGCCCTTTTGATTTTGGGGGTGTGGCTCGAGATGGGCGGTAGTAGCTACTATGCGTTACCACTGGTCTGGAAGCATAATTGGTGTATCTACCCTGGCATTGCCTAGTTGTGTCGTGTCACCTACCCTAGCGAGTTTTGTACGAGTTTGATTTGTGTCGTACCTATAGAGCATCTTCTTGTAGCCTCCCGATCAAGGGGTATGCAGGTGTTGTATAGACTATTGGCACTATTTATGTGGTAAGGTGGAAAATGTAAAGCCTTAATGCTATTTTAATGTAAGCTTATTTTACTATTAGACATTATTATAATAGCCAATATTACTACATAGTAAATAGTTTAGCGGATCCTTAGGAGATGTAAATCCCGAACATCTCTTAAGTTACTGCACTCACGTTGACACTGGATAGAAGATGTCAAATCCCGTAAACATCTTCGACGCTGTTCCACTCATATTATTTACTGTTGATTTAACTTGCATAAGATCTTTTAGTTCTGACTCGAATGTTTTGTCTTTTCAATTCGCTCAGATCAGCCTGGGCATTTCAGGATTTGAAGACTCTATTGTTGGAGAACGAATACGAAGATTTTATTACTATTATTTACTATATTGTTCCACTACATGAAATTGTTCCGCTGCATTATTATTTATTATTCTTAGGTATGTGTAACTCTGATATGTATTGTATAAATATAATCAAATGTTTTATAAAACAGCTTCATGAATTGTTTATTTGATTATTATATTTTGTCGTTCTGCTGCAAGATTTTGATTTTTTTCTTTCTTTGCCTTTTCTTATTCACCCCAATAACAATTCGAACTTTTGTATGGTTTGAGTCTAATGTGTGTGGTTTATCGTCGATTTAAAACGTACAAAAAGGCGGTCTGTTACAATACTTTTATATGCAAGTATATATATTTTTGAAGGCTGCTCATCTCCTTTATATTTCATTCTCTTACCCTCTACTTACTCTCTCCACCTCCTTTTTCCCTCCATTGCCTTTTGCCACCCCCATCACCTTCACCATTGCCGTTGCCCCCCATCACCTACCACGTAAGCAACGGCTTTCGAGCACCAAACTCCGCCCATCACCCATGTCAACCTGTCGCCAAACAAGCAACCACTATTGCCATCTTCAAGAATGCAACAGCCTCCATCCCAAGCTTGCCGACCACCATGCCCTCCTTCACTCCCCTTGCACGAGACCTTCCTCTGCCTTCTCTCTTCGCAACCGCCTCCACCCTGATAAGGAGCAGCCCGACCAGATCCAACCACCACTCATCGCCCGTCAATAGCTGATAGCACTGACAAGCTCGAACTCGCCAGCATCCTCCCCTCCATTGGAAACTGCCAAGCTCCTCCGTAACGCAAACAAAACCATAGCACCCACAACCGCTCATCACCATATGCCAACCCGAGCACCAAGCCTGCCTGTACGTGATCAAAAGCCTCCCATCGTCTAGCCGTGTTTTCCTGCCCCCTCCTTGCTTTTGCTAAGAAATAGTATTTTATACAAGTTATTCATATCTGCATGAAGATTTGCTGGTTTTTTTATTTGGAAATCCAGCCGCACCTTTCCAAAGAAAATAAATAGATAAATAAAATTTAATATAAGGTAAAAACTTATGTATTCGTTCTAAAGCTTGCAACCCTTTTAAGTATATATACTATTTTAATATATATAATTTTAGATGTATAAATAAATTTAATTATATATATTTTAATATATGAAGCATTCATATCTAATGGTTTTCTGAAATTCTGCACTTGCTAGTTTCCATTTCCAAATTCACCCTTACAGTTTTCCAAGTTCACCCTTGCTTTGCTTGTTTATCTTTCATTAGATCCATGCTTTTGTTATATGGATATATATATATATATATATAATCAGTTAATATATATATAACGTGTATAAGTGGTAGGTTGCATATATAAGTTTATATGTCTACCATAATAAAGTAGGTTGTATTGATTTTATAATAAATATTGATTTGAAAATATGATGTGTACATAAGTTATATATTAGTTTACATATACAAGTAAACGCTGAGTTTGGTTTTCAAATATAATATAGGGGTTTTATTTCAAATTTTAATACGTGTTTAAGTAGTAATGATTTGAAATATATATATTTTATTTTATACGTTTTTAAATTAAATATCGGTTTGAAAAGATATAAAGATTTTGTTTTTATTTTAAATATAAGTTTAAATTGAATATTGGTTTTAGAAAAAAAAAAAATATACGTATATATAATATGTTATTTTAATATTTCAAAATGAATATATAATATAATGTATAGTTTGTTTCAGTTTATATCAAGGTGGTTTTGATTAGCTCTCATTGATTCAAAGCCATCAACTTGCATATCGAATTCGTGTTCATCGTGCCATGCTTTGAAATTTGTGCTTGGATTTATCGCACCAAGTTCTTGTTATTTCTCAAGCCTCGAAAGGTAAGCAATCACTCGCGATTAACATTCTTATAGTTAGTAAATTTAATTCATATGAAATGACAATTGAAATATACGGCTAAATTTGAATCGTTAATTTATGTAAACTTTAATATGATATGCCATTATCTGCAATTGTTTATCTAAGACATATGACACCATAAGCTACTATATATATTTAAATTTGTTACTGATGATACATATCTTTTGTTGATATGTTATATTATTATCATATGTGTTCTCACTCCCGGTTAGTATAGAGATTCCTTATGGGTGAAATGATATATACATGAATGATATTATAGATTAGGGAAAATCGTTATGGGTAGAAATAACAAACCCAAGCGATTTCTATTGATTTTGAATTTTGGGATTGCGGGTTGAAATGATATATACCCATAGATATTTAAATTGCGGATTGAAATGATAGTGTCCATATCACTTGACCATCAGATAGAAAATAGTATACGGAGACCGTCGGTCTATATTTTGAAAATGATTTTCAAAGTTGTGATAGGAAATATTTGGGTTCAATAAATATTGATTTTAAAATATAATATATATAAATGTTATTTTATATATATGTAAATTTATATTTTTAAATTATATTTTTGAAAATGTTAAATTTATAAGTTAGTTTTGAGAATATAATTTTTAAGATTATTTCAAGAATATATAAAATAAAATTTAATAAATTTTAATTTAGTTAATTTAAATAGTATGTTTTAGTATTTATATTAATATATTTTGAAAATAGATTTTGAAATAACTTTAATAAATTAAGGTTGTAAAGTTAAATTGAAATTTATTTGTAATTTAATTTGTTTAAGAATTGTATTTAAATAGAAATTGATTTGAAATCTCGTAAGTTGAGATTATAAGATATAACTTTGTAACCAGATAATTTAATTTTAATTAAAGTTGAATAAATGAATATTTTTAGATTTAAATAAGATTGAAATTGAACATTTAATTTTGATGTAAATTTGAATTTGAGAATTTTATTTAAATGTTTACGAATGTGATTAAATGAATATTGCAAGAATTTAATATAATTAAAGTTAGAAATTAGTTTAAATTTGCAATTTGATATTTTATTTAAGTGTTAATAAAATTAGTTAAGTGAATATTTCAGATTTAAATAAGTTAAACTTAAAATTGAAATATAAATAAAATTTATAAAATTGAGTTATTGTAAATTGTTGAATATTTAACTTTAAAACCAATTGAATCAAAAATTGGTTAAAAATTGTAGTTTAAATCTAGATTTGAAATTGATAGATTAAAATGGTTAATTTGAATTGAGATTGATTAAATTGAATTTGGAACTAAAGGTTGATTTGAATTTATTTGTAAAATTAGATGAGACGATTCTAATTTGAAACTATTTGATATAAACTATTTTAATATAAAATATCTTAATATATAAACTATTTCAAATCTATATCCTATTTTTTAATATATACTATATGGGAATATATAAAATATGTCAAGGTGGATATGGGTAATGCCTTAATGCTATTTTAATACTTTACTTTACTGATAGGCATATTATAATAGCGTATATTACTACTCGTAAATAGTTCCACGAATCCTTAAAGGATGGAAATCCCAAACATCCTTTAAGTTACTTGTATTTCAGTTGATATTTCACTTGAGATGAACTTACTGGTATAAGAATGTTAATCCTGATTCGAGCGTTTTTTGTTTTACTTTATGCTTGGGTCAAACTGAGTGTCAGCATTTGAGACTCACCTTTGGAGTTTGGAGCTTTGCTTGAAGATTTGTTTTTATCTACTCAGCTTTCCTGTTACTTCATTTTATCCCAGCTGTTTGTTCAGACTTGTCATGGGCATTTGTATTAGTAAATTTCTGTATATTTGCGATATCTGTTGTATTTTTCTTTAAACTTTGTTTATATAATAGCTTGATGAACTACTATTTGTCTGTTCCGCTACTTATTATTGTAATACTTTGTATCTGTGTGTAACAATCCCGTTTTTAAACCAAATTTAAATTTAGTAATTAATATAATTTTTAGAATTAATTGGTGAATTAATTTGAAATTTTCCAAAACAAATAAGAGATGTGTTTGTTTATATATATATATATATATATATATATATATATATATATATATATTTGTAAATAGATTTTAGATTTGAAATTCAAAAATAATTATCTTAAAAATAAATTGGATTTAAAACTCTATATTTTAAAAACTAATATATATATATATGTGTGTGTGTGTATATGATTTTTATTTGATGTATAATTAGATTTTAAATCATTTTCTTTAAAGTTATATAAATATAAATGAAAAGAAAAGTTTAAATATAAAATATAAAACATATATTTAAGTAATTGAAAATATAATGTAAATAATATAAAAACATATATATATATATATATATAACTAAAATATAATATAAATTATATCAAAATATTAATTACATAAATAAAGGCATGTGTAGGCTTATGAAGATTTGCGTTTACAAGTGTTAACTTAATTATAGCATGCAATTAACAAGTGTCAAATTATTAATTTTCTCTTATTTTTAAAAATAATAAAATCAAGGCTATATATACTTTCGCTCCTACTCTTTTATTTTCTTTCAAATATTTCAAAACCAAAACTAATAAAACAAATCAAACAATCTTTACAAATCTCAATCTGAAAGCTAAAGCAAAGAAAAGAAATCAGCAACAAATCTTTTACAATTTCAACCTGAGAAAAATTCAGAGATCAACTCAACTTAAAGCAAAGATTCAAGCAATGATCAAATTAAAGCAAGATCAATTTCTAGTTTTCAAATTCAAAACAAATTCCAGGCTCTCTTTTTTCAGAATACAAGTGAGTAAACTACCTTTATAAAATCTTAAACCTGTTATATCTTATTTGTATGAGATAAATACTTGAAAGTATGTGTGAAAAAAATGTTGTATGGATGTAAAAATGTGCTTGCATGTCTGTATTTATGAAGAATTTGTATGTGCATGTCTAGGAACAGGCAAATATGCCTCTGACTTGATTATAGGCTACAAAATTTAGCCAAAATTCAAAATATCTTCCTCTGATTCTTTTTAGGCTTTAAGTTATAAACAAAATATGTTTGTACAATCAAGATCTAAGTTTTAAAAATACTTTTAAGTAAAATTTGAAAGTAATTTTGACCGGAAGAAGGATATACAGTGAAACCCAAACCATGTCAAAATTTCGAATGTCATATTTTCTTGATTCACCGATATCATCCAACTCGCCTTCGAAAACCATGATTTTTAAAAATAAAATCAATATTTTTAATTTTGTTTTTAGGGAGAATTCGTGGGATGAACGAAAATCCTATTTTGAGTAAATTTTGGTGATCGACGAGGAGAGGGAGGTCATGGTCATGGCTAGAGGTAGCTTCGAGGTTAAGGCTCTCGAGAAAAATGGTGGCTGGATTTATAATCCACCTTGGTGGCCGAACGACGTTGAAGTAGGGTTTAAGAACCTGGTTTGGTCAATGTGAGTTTTGAAGCGAGTTCGTCGTCGTCGATGCATCGGAATGGATCGGCATAGGGGGATCATAGCGTGGTTCTACGGCGAGGCTATGGTCTGAGTTTCAGACCTTCTGGTGACCGAAAGGGGCCACGCGATGTGATTCTTGGATGATTGGGTTCGATCCAGTGGAGTTCAAGGTTGCTCGATTTCGAGTTCATCATCGTTTCAAGGATCTGGGTGGTCGGAAACTTAAGGGAGGCTGTCGTCGACGTGCCAGAGGTGGTATCGATGGTCGGAGTTGCCTCGTTCAGGCGTGCATGTGCACATGGTGTCAGTGGCATGTCAGGGAATTTGGTTTAGGGATGAAAGTTTGGTCTTGGGGTTTAGCACAAGGAGATGATGTTGGAGCTCGGGTGTGTTCTCGGGTGTATTCGCATGGGTTAATATGACTAACAGGTTTTAAAACTTAAAACGAAATAAAAAATTCCTAGGGGAAGAGCTTGGGGAAACTTGCACTTGGCTCGGGTTGGCACTGGGTTGGCACTCAGTTGGCACACGGGTCTGAGTGATTTAGTATAATAACAGTTTTAAATTTTTTTAAAAATAAATCAAGTTTTACTTAAATAATTTTATTAAACCACTTCTTTTTAAAATAACAATTGTTTTATTTAAGTTGGGGTTAGTTAAAAATTTAAAACAAATTATTTTAAATTATTAAGTTTAAAGTGTTCTAATATATATAGCCTTTATTTTTAAAGTTTATTTTAAATAAACTTAATATTGTAATTAAGTAGATAATTAAGAAGATGAAATGTTTTTTTAATCATTAATTTAACTTAAAGGTTTTAAGTTAATAGGTTAATGATGAATTAATTCCAAAGGTTATTAGATAAGATTCAAATGATTTAATTAAGTAATTAATTAAGATAATGGTTTATCTTTTAATTAATTAAGGTCTTAAGTAATTAAAGATTAATTAATGAAAGTAATTAAAGGATAATTACTTAAAAGGATAATTACTTAATGTAGGTAATTAAAGAATAATTAGTTAATTAATAATTAAGGTTAATTAATTAATGATTAAAGGTTAATGAATTAATAATTAAAGGATAATTAATTACTAATTAAAGGACTAATTAATAATTAAAGGATAATTAATCAGTAATTAAAGGATAATTAATGAAAGTAATTATATGATTAATTAATTCAATAATTAATTAAAATGGTTTGTAATTAATTAATGTTAATTAGGCAGGGTTAGATAAAGAATTCATAAATAATTAATTTATTTTGGGTTAATTAAATTAATTATAAATTATGTGATTAATTAATCTTTCTTATGGATGATCGAATTATATTGAATGCCTTGAATTGTTTGATATCTCTGATATGTAATACTCTGCGATATAAATTGCATTAGATTGAGCTGTGATAAATATTTGTCTGTGATGAATTGCTGTGTGAATGTGAACTTCTAAATTGAATTAAAATTGTGTACTTAAACAATTTGGCCGTTAAGACGGCATTCGAATTTTGATGAGACCGAGAATTGGATTCCAAATGGTTATCCGGAACCCACATCGGATCTTAAAGGTGGATCTTCTAATTAAAAGATTAAAAATGGAAACTTGTATCCACATGTTTTTAAATAAGCGCTCGTTATTCGGAAAGGCCGGGGGAGGATATTAAGTCATAAAACCCATTCCGAATAATGATACGATGGAATAGAATTGCATTTGAAGATGGTGGTTGAAGACTGGGTATTTTTGATAACGAAAGGATTGCCTGTTGATTGTCTCTGCACCGAGTTGCTCCGGTATAGAGATTGCCCTATGTAATGGGGAGTCCGGTGGGGATTGGGGATATCCGGATTTGCAAGGACTTTTTCCTTAGTTGGACGAAGTGCCTTCAGTTCCATTCAGACCCAGGATGGACTGGTATGGATGTATGTCTGACATTACACTTTGATATATAAAGATGGTTTCTACCAAATACATTTCTGTTTGGTGGTGGAGAATTTATTCTCTTAGCTTAACACCCTTCTCTAAGACGTACGAGCTCAGAGGTTATGTAGTTTATGGTTACTGGTGATATGTTTCCAATTTGGTAATATGGCATGCTAAGTGCTGAGTATTGGTTGATCGAAGCATGAGTTTTGTGTAAAGCGTAGCTTTGTGGGACAAGACTTCATCTAACCCCACACCTTGGAAATGGTCTAAACAGGAAACGATGCAGCAAGGTTATGGGGTTCACGACCCTCAGGGTATGTGTATTTCCTTCTGGGTAAAAAGTGGTATTCTTGTATGGAGCCCAGATATTTTTGCTTATGTGGTTGTTGGTTTTTTAGGACCCTCGATAAAGGTCGGTTATGACCGGGGGATGTCATAATCGTGACAGTTAGTTACCTGGTTACAGAGGTAATCTGGCCTTGTGTTAGCGGAGATCCGGCTAGGTTCTCGGGACGTCCCTCCAAAGGTGTACCCATTCGGATAAAGAAAGTTTCTTAGCCTTGCCCATTTGTTGGAAATCCAAACAATCAATACGATCCCTGTCCGGTTTTATTGTAGAACCTGCCATTTAACTCGGTAGCTATAGTAGGCATATTATAATGGTACGTATATCGGCTAAGATTAATATTATACTTTTGAAATGTTTTTTTTCACACTATGCACTAATAATAATATCAAAAGGATTTTCGCGTATCAAGCATGTTTGGCTACTATAAGGAGAAACCTCCCCCATGTATGTGATTGCATTGAGTGTGTGCCGGGAGACCTTATGGTAGTTTTATTTTCCAAAAGCATTATCGGATTTCTTTTATTTCTTTTTGTTCAAAATAACTGTTTTATGTTTGCTCACACCAGTCGCATGACTGACTCGGAGTTTACTGTTCTCTTTTCTAAACTCTGGGTGTCCCTAATTTTCCACACGGACAACCTAGAGTTAGGTTATTAGTAGGTTCTGGAAGCAAATGTAGATTTGGAAGTCTTTGGTTTGGAAGCTTTTGATTTTGATCTTTTTGGTTTTGAGCTTTGGAGCTTTGGCAATGAAGATGCAGTATGTTGGATTCTCGCTCTTTCTCTCTCTCTCTCTCTCTCTTTTGGGAGACCCATGTTGATGTTATCTTCTTCGTTGTTGTGTGTATTCCACTGTTATGTTGTTTATTTTGGCTTTGATGATGTTGAGCATTTGTTGTAGAATGTTGTATCCATTTTGTGTACCAATAAAAATCATTTTTGTTTCTGTTGTGTTGTTATCATCTAATGTATTATAGCACCAGCGAATCAGATTCCAACGTTTGAATCTTCGACATTTGAATACGGGTGATGTATTGGACGTCGATTTTTGAAGGTTGGATTCCGGGTCATCACACTATGATTCTTTGATTTATTTATTTACTATATATGCTAAGTTTTGCCAAACATAAATTAACAATCTGTTGTTTTGAGCAATTCAAGTCTGACATGTGTGTCTGCTTGTCAATTTGAACAGTTTGAAATCCAGGTCGTTACAACAAATATATCCAATATATATCATATATACATCTCATCTCAATGATGAGGCTTCCCAAAGGGAAAAATATAAAATCGCAGTATGTAATCCGAGATACATACCTTATTATTTTTAATACGACCAAGTTAGCTCGTATTAAGCAAGCAAAAGCAACAAAATGCGAAATCGATCTCCAAAAGAGAGAATATGCCCTTCCGTACCTACTAAACACTCAATAACTAAATGAGAATATATATATATATACATATACATATATAAAGAGTAAAATCGATATATAACATGGATTATGCAATAACCATAAACAAATATAACAAATGCAACAAACAAACATCCAACAACAATATCCATCCAATCTTATTTACAACAACACCATTCACACTCCCTAATGTCAATATTCAGCTTATTATACTTTCATTTCCCATCAATATCAAATTGATTTACTTTTAATTCATTGACATTATTTCATCTATATACAAATTTTTTGCTTTAAATCTATTCACATGGATTTTTATTTAATTCATTTTCTTTTAGTTTTATATTGAACTAATTTGGTTTCAATCCATTTTTAATTCAATCAACCAACATTCATTGCTTTCACATTTGATTGATTACAATTTAATGTATTTACATTCAATCGATTTACTTTCTATTATTTATCCTTTTTCATCCATGTTTAATTGGTTTACATTCAATTGGTTCTTTTCAATTTATTAACATTCGTTACAAATTCATTATATTCAATTTTATTCAATTCAATTTGTAAAATTCCAATTGTCTCAACCTATTTCATGTAAATTCATTTGTGAACCATTTATAAAACTATTCCACTTAACCTTGCTTAAGTTAAATTTTTTTTTATTTCCACTTAGTATATCCTCATTTTTATTATATTAACATTATTTATAACTTATTCAAGTTTATTATAAATATTTTATACAACACAAGTCACGTTTGTTATTATTACTACATATCATATATTATTATTAATTCATTGGTTTACTTCATCTATTCAAATTTATATTACTAATTTACTAAAGCAAATTTTATTTCATATCTCAATTCATATGAATAATTTTTCTCTTTATCACAATCACTTCATTCAACTTCTCTTAAGTTAACTTCATCTTATAATTCATTATGTTAGCTTATTCCATATTAAATTAGTTAACAGTCAATTTCTTTCACAACTCAAATTACATTTCATTTTAAAAATTCAAGCTCGTATTCATTTATTAATTCATTTTATAGCTTAAGTGGAATTAATTCACTTTACTCATTTTTCTAATTTCACTCAATGTCCAATTAAATTTATCTAATTTTATTTAAATCCAATTCAATTCATCTAATCTACATTAAGTGAAATTTCAATTCATTTGGTTCATTACTCATTTTATTATTTTATCCAATTCAATTCAAATGCAATTCACTTTTATTTAAGCTTCCTTGAGTTAAACTTCAATTTGTTTACTTAATTTCACTAAATCCATTTAATTAAAATTTCTTAAGTTAATTATTTTTCATATCTTAAATTCGAATCTTCTTTTGTTTGCTTCACAAAAAATATTCTAACAGTTTTAAATTTAAATTTTATTTTCCTGTTCAAATCTGTAAGTTATAAACTTTTTTTATCTATACTATTTTCAATTATAAGTTCAAAAATATTTTAATATACTTATTAAATCATACTTAGAATATATTTTTTCAAAATCAAAACTTGTTTTAAAACGAAAATAAATTTCTTTCGGTAGCAATTCTCACTCAAATACTCGAAAATGAATACTGGCGTTGCTGTAGTCATCCCAGAATTATTTGCCTGCGACCAAAACGAGCTTAATGCTTTTGATTTCTTCAAAAATCCTTCCAAAATATTTTTCTAGTTAAAAATCCTTTAAATATTATTAATATTAATTTCGAAGGATTTGAAAACAATTTTGAAAACAAAAGGACTTTAAATTCTAAAATTCTCAATTATTAAAATCATTTCTATTTATATGTTATATTTAAAATTTCTCATACAATTTGATTTCTTCAATATGAAAATATTTCGATAATTTACAAAAAATTATTCCAAACAATTTTTATTTTAAGTAGATTTCAATTCAATTTAATTATCAAATGCTTCAAGAAATAAAATTCATTAAGTATTCATTTTATTTATAAATCAACCAATAATCGATGATAATTAAATATTATCACCACCTAACAACTAACATTCATTAATAATTAACATTATATATATAATTTAGGTAAAATTATTTCGTTTACCCTATTTTTTAAAATAATATTATGTTGACTTACCTCGCTTAAGTGTTTAGAAACCCCTGTCGATAACACGATGTCCCACGTATCGAACAGAATTCATAAACAACTAAACGGAGAAGTAAACACAATATAAAATATTTTATAACACTGACAAGTACGCTCTCTCGTATATATACACTCAACTAGACTCCTTCTAGGGTATTACTATCCTATCTCTAATGAGCCAAACCCCACAAAGCCAAGGTTATCGCTAAACCCAGCTCTGATGCCAACTATGACGACCCACATATCGGAAGGTTTAAATCGACAATAATCCACATATTTCCAGCTTAAACAATCTGGAATATAGATGATCAATGGGGAAAAATTAAGAAAAATAAGGAAAAACGAAGAAAACAAATGCAGAATCTCACAGCGGAATGTTAAAAATATAATAATCAAATAATCAATTCATGAAGCTGTTTATATCATACAATTGATTATAATCTATAAAACATTTATCGGAGTTATATATATACATCAGGGATAAATAATGTAACAACCCAAAATTTAAGGAGAAATTAATAAATAACCATAAGTGAAAAGAAATAGTGTTATAATTAGAATTCGTTTGAAATTAGTATTGAAATTAATTGGCTGTAGATTTATTGAAATGTTTCAATTAGAAAAGGAAAAAGGAATTAAATTGTAATGATTGAGTTTAATATAAGAACTTGCATTTGTGTCAAAATGGAATGAACATTTTAAATAAAAATAAATGCATGTTTTGAGATAAATAAAATAAACTTCTCATTTTTGAATATATGTACAAACAGAGAGTTTGTTTTGTTACAAAAGAGAAGAAAAAAAGGAATAACGGTATTTAAAATGGTGGCATCCACTTTTATAAATTTAGATGACCATGTTCAAATGAGAGGGGTTATTGTAAATGAGAGAAAATGTAGCCATATATTTATAAAAAGAAGGCATTTAACTAAATAAACGTTATATTTTGAAAAGAAAAGGTGAGTGTATTATGGAAGGGTTACATTTCTTACAGAAAATTAAGGTATATTTTTTCTTTGTTAGTAAAGAATAAGGATCATTTTGATTTTTAAAAATAAAAACATTAATACCGATCAATTAATGTAATTGATTACTCAATTTAAAGATAAAGAATTATGTTACTAATCAATACACAACATATATACACGTTTATGGGCATATGTTATTTATCTAATTACAACAGATTTGAATACGGAAAAAAAATGTAGACATAACAATTCACGTGTTATTTAATGAATCCAGATTTGAACATATAGAATATTGACATATTAATTCACATGTTATTCATCCAATTAATTCAAACGTGAATATGTACAATGCTGGCATAAGAATTTCTAGTTATTTATTAATTTATTTTAGACATAAACATAAAGAAATATTTACATGTTAATTTACTTATTTCAGATGTAAATGTGGAAAGATATTGATATGTTGTTTGTTTATTTATTTCAGACGAATACATGTAAATTAAATAGGATGTTGAAAACTGAAATGAAACATGCGAATAAAGAGAGACACATGAAAATTTAATATGAAATAAAATGTCACAAGTTAGAAATTAATTGAGGAGAAGAAAACGTTATTTATAGTTTGTATATTACCGAGGGAGTAATTAAATTAAATAAGATAAGGCACTGACAAGGCGCATTGTCAAATTTAACATAGCAATGAGTCAACAGAAGTTTCTAGAGATTTTAATCTACATTTGAAAGCACACCTAAAACACTATAAATAAGACCTAAACTAACCTAGGTTTTCACTCTAAAATCAAAACCTAGCCTCCATTTCTCTATCTCAAATATTTATCTACATTCTTCATTTATAAAATAAAATTATATTATATGTATACATTCAAAGAAAAGATGGAGATTGTACAAATTAGAGGAGGTTTCTAGGGAATTTTGGTTGCTATAAAAAAGGGATTCGAGCTTTTGTCTCAGATAAGTAATAGTAATTATTTATATTTTTAAGTAATTTAAAATAATAGGGTTTCCAATCGTTGTAGTTTTACTATGATTTTTGGAATAACCTTTTTAGTAGTTTATTTACAGTTTTTAGAATTATTTTCAGTATATTTGTTTTAGCATTTTTTTCAGTTATTCGTAATTAATTTCTATTAATTATAGCTTTTCTGTTTAATTACAGTTTCTAGAGTATTTTTAATTATTTATTGTCATTTATACTTTATTTACATCTTCTCCTACGCTTTGGATTTTCTTCTATTTTCAGTTTACTTCTATTTCTCCTTTTCCTTCTTAAATGGATTAGAATAGATAAAACATAAATATGGATTAAAATTATAAGAATACTACAATAATGGAAGATAAGATGTAAATTGTAAAGACTGTAATAAAAATGGAATTAAGACTGGAATTGAGCCTAATTATGATATTAATGTTAGAAATGGACTAATTAAAGATAATTGGCCTAGTTATAACTTAGAATTATAATTAAAAAGAGTATAAGATAAAAGATGCTTATTTTTCACTTAGACCTTGGGTTAAGTAATAAGCATGATTATAACGTAGGTTATAATAAGAAAAAGAACGGAAGGAGGCTTGTTTTAAGACTTAGGATAAATTATTAAGCACAGACAGTAAAAACAATAATAAAGGCTTTTTAAAAAAAATTATCTAATTTAATAAGCAAAGTTGAAAGTAGGACAGTACCAAATAACATTTCCCAATTATTTCTATGGACACAGTGTTTCACATAAACCTGAAGTGAGATGAGGGGCATGCTCATTCTTACAATGGTAGAGCTGGTCAATAAGTAGAAGTCCAAATCATGGTGATTTGGGCAAAGGGGCGCAACTAGATATTGTTTGGATGACGGACCAATACCAACAGCATTTCCCATATTATTTCTATGGACATGGTGTTTCACATAATCCTAAAGTGAGATGAGGGGCATGCTTATGTGGAGTTTAAGGTAATAAGAAGACCCAACAGGTTAAACAACAGGTAACACGAGCTTAGTGGTGATCACACGTGCGACATCCAATGATGGCTCAAAAATCGTTATGAGTTCCAAGCGCTTAAGTATTTGTGCCTTTCGTAGGACCATTGCCTTTTGTGAAGGGAGCTATATAACATCAAGTCCACAATAAAAACTTTGTGCGTATTTCGTAGATACTATTGTGCTTTGTGCGTCTTTCATAGATGTCATTGCCTTATGTGTAGGGAGTTAAATAATATCCAGCCCACAGTAAGATCTATGGTGTAACAGGCTGATCAAAGGGTAGAATAAGGATTTCGGCCTAATTATAGGATTAGGAATTCTATGTCACGACCCGAATTTCAACGTTCGAAAATCGACACCCGTACTTTACTTGTACTCGAATGTCGCAGATTCAACCGTTGAAATACGATTCGCGCAGGAGCTTATAACACATTAAGTACAACAACACAGCGGAAGAAATGAATAATATTGTAACGATCTCGGTTTTTAAGCCAAATTAATTCAGTAATTAATTTGATTTTTGTATTTAATTGTGAATTTAATTGTGAAATTAAATTGAAAATGTAGGAATAGAAATATATATATATATATATATATATATATATAAGTTTTTAAATAAAGAATTTGATTTGGAAATGTAGGAAAAAATATTATGAATAATATATTAATTATAAATTGGATTGTGAATTAATTTGAAAATTTTGAATAAATATACTTATGAATATATATATATATATATATATATATTTAAAGTTAAATTGAAAATAAAATTTTTATTTTAGAAAAATTCAAAATGTAAATATTTATAAATAAATGGGATTTATTATAGAAATTAAGTTTTAAAACATTTTCCTTAAAAAATTATATAAGATTAATAGTAGAAAATGTATAAGTATAATAAAACTACATTCATTTAAAAAGAATAATAACTTGAATTTAAAATGAGCTTTAATAAAAAAATTAAAGTATACATATCTTATTGGTAAATTAGTTTTAAAATCATTTTGCTAAAGGTTATAAAAGTATATAACATTTAAAAACATAATAAATATAAATTTGAAAATATAAACATATGTAAATATAAAAGAATTAAGTAATTTTTCTTTAAAATGAAAAGGTTTAAAACAAAATTTATAAATTTAAAATAAGTGAAGTATTTAAACATAAATAAAAAATACTATTTTAAAATGACATGTGTAAGCATTTAAAATAAAAAGAATACAAGTATAAACCTCTTAACACATATTTAAACATTTATAGCTAAATAAATATATGCATTAACAAGTGTTAGTAATATTGCCATGCAAATTATACAAGTGTCGATTTTATCTCATTTGTAAAAATAATTAATAAAAAGAAAAACAAGATTTATAAAACCACTCTAACCCCTCTCTCTCATTTTCCTTTCTCAAAAAAAATTTCAAACTAAAGAAAATCTAGAAAACAAAAACCGAGATCAAACAAAAGCCTCAGCTCAACAACAATCTCTTCTAGTTTTAAGATCAGAAACCAAATCAAAGATCTAATCATCTCTGATAAACAAGCAACTCAAACATCTTCAACATAATTCAACCTAAGAAAAATCAAGCAAGTTAACAATCAATAACAAGATCCAGATCAAGTGTAACCTGGAAATCAAAATAGAATCAGAAAACAAAAGCATGCAAATGTATTAGAATCAAGAAAATATGAAGCAACTAAAAGGTCAAAGCAACAAATCAATTCAACTTAATCAAGTTCAGATCAGCCTTGGGTTAAATAAGATCAGATCATCTCAAGTTTTTTTTCCAGTTTCAAGTCCAGATCAAAAATAAATGTCGGGATTCAAATTCAAAGTTGCATGTCTAGATTCAAAATCCTTCTCTGTTTCCTTCAGAGCAAGTTGAGAAAACCCTTAACCTCATATACATTTTGGTTTGCATATAATTAGTACTGATGTATGTTTGTGAATAAGTTTGCATATGTTATGAAATGTGTTTTGAATGTTGATATGAATGTGTAGTGCATGTTTGGGAAACAGACACAAGTATCTTTGTTTCAAAGATTTACAGGATGCAAACCTATTTAAAAATCAAATTCTCATCCTACAATCATTTATAGGCTTTGATGTCTAATAAATTATTTTTGTAAGATCAGGATTTAAGTTTTAAAATTAGTTTCAAATTTAATTACTAAAGGGTTTACTGGAAATAAAGAAAATCAATAAAAATAAATTCAAATCAAAATTTTAATCTTTAAAAATTCAAGTTTTGATCGTATAAAAAAATTTGTGTTGAAGAATAATGATTTTTAATGTTGAAATCTCAATCTTTAAGTTGGAAAATCTTGTGAATTATTGAGTTGAACAGAAATGGCACTTTTGTCAAATTCAGTCAAACGACGAGATGGGATTCATCGTGCTTTGGTCGAAAGGTAGTTTGAGCATCAAGGATCAACGGAAAAATAGGGAAGGAATTTTCTGGTGGCCGTGATGGCGTATTGATGGTGAAATAAGGTTTAGCAACCCGTTTTGGTTAGTGTAAAAAACGAGTCGAGTTCGCCATCGGTGGTGAATCAAGCTTGACCGGAGAAGGGGAGATCGTTGCGTGATGTCTGGCGCAGCTAAGGTCGGAAGGACATGAGCTCCGGTGGTGTTTTTCGTTGTCGCGGTGAGGTTTGATGATCTGGTTGGTTCCAGATTTTCATTCGAGTGCTCAAATTCTATTTTGCTATCGGGTTCTTCCTTTTAGGAGGTCGTGTGTGACGGCGAGAGGTTCGTTGACTTGCCGGAGGTTGCATGGTTGATCAGAGGAGCTCCGATCGTCGGTGCATATGCACAAGTGTCATCGTGTATCAGTGATGGTTGAAAGAAGAAGAAGAAGGTGGGAAGCTCGAAGTTGAATACGAGGGGTTTGGACTATGGCTCGGGTAATTAATCGAGGGTGGTTTTAGCTTGGGCTCGGATAATTTTTAATTAGCTAATTTTTAAAATTTAAAGTCAGAAAGGAATTTTTTTTGCTCCGGGGTTTACTCGAGTAAGCCTACATCTGGCTCGAGTTTTACTCGAGATTTTCTCGGGTACTTGTGTTATCAATTTGAAATATAAATTAAGTTTTATTTTAAACTTTAAACTATTTTCTCTATATAGTAATTGTTTTAAAAGGCTGAAATTTTAAAATGATAATATTTTTAACTTTGTTTGATTTAAAAATAATTCTTACATAAATTGTTTAAATCCCTGATTGTTTTTCAAAATAAAATTTAATGATGAAATGGAAAATAATAATTAAGATAAAAGATTTATCTTAAGTCAATTGAGATCTTAATTCAATTAAAAGATTATGATTAATTTATTAAGGATAATTAATTTGAGTGATTAATTAATTAAGATAATCAATTTGAGGGTAATTAATTAATGAAAGTGATTAGGGATAATCACTTATTACAATTAATTAAATGGTAATTAATTAAGGGTTAATTAATTTTTGTAATTAATTAAGAATAATTGATTAAATTGTAATTAATTAAGGGTTAATTAATCAAAGAATAATTAAGTAATTAAAGGTTAATTAATTAATGATTAAAGATTAATTGATTTATTAATTAAGGTTGATTAATTAATAATTAAAGGTTGATTAACATATTATAAGAGGTTAATTAATAAATGATTAAGGGTTAATTAAATTAAGATGGTTTGTAATTTATAAATTAATTAACCAAGATTAATAATTTATTTATAAGTGATTAATCTGATTTAAATTAATCAGATGAGTAATTAATCTTACTTATGGATGTTTGAATTGTATGAACTGCCTTGTAGTGTTTGATATCTCTGTATGTAATGTTTTGTGTTATGAATTATTTTGATTCAAGCTGTGATGAATGTATTTTATTTTATCTGTAATTAATGTATATTATTTATCTGTGAATCTGTGAATGGAAGATAAGCATTATAGGAATATACCGCTTATCGATATTGATGTGCTTAAATCTGTGATGATGTTGCACTATTGTGTAAAACCCTTGGACTACACCTTACACACACAACTATGGATTTCATGAGGAAATCGGTTAAGTCACAGATATTTGAATTAAATATTTTAAAATGATTTTAAAGTTGAATTTTGAATCCAAATGGTTTTGGAAATGGAATTGAATTAAATATGGAAAGTTTTGGAAAGGAGTTTTGAAGATTAAAGTTATTTTGAATAACTTGATAAAGTTTTGAAATTTTAATAATTTGATTTGAATTTGAATTCAAGATTTAAAATTGAATTTTATAGATATACAAGCTATAAATGTGTTTACATCAGTTTTAAACCTATTTTAAAAGTATTGTTTTGGGAAATGTGAGTTAAACCAAGCTTTATACTTGAAGGGCTTTAACTTGCACAAATGTAATCGGATTTTTCCGAAAATAAAACTATTTGTTTTCAATTAATAATAGCTTTCATATAAGGAAAGAATTTTCAATTTGTATTGAAAGGATTTCAAGTTTGAAATGAAAATGGTTTTCTAAGTTATGAATGAATCTTTGGAAATGGGTTTGAAAGCTATGAATTGAATCTCTGAATTAAAGATTGGATGGGTTAATCCAATTTGAAAGGGTAATTATTTTGAAAGAATATGAATGAATTTTTGTTAAAGATTGGTATACTTTGTTTTCAAATTGAAAAAAGGATCTTAAAAGTGTATCCTTTCTATAAAAGATTTGAAACGGAAAATGTTTTGAAATCTGCGAATGAATCTTTGTGAAAGATGGGTGAACTTTTTGAAGTGATTCTTTTTGTTTAAATATTTGAAAATGCATTTGTTTAAAACATTTGTTTTGCTTAATAAGTTGTGACTTAATTGAGATCCCATTATCCATATGGTTTTTAAATATTGCGTTCATTATTCGGTTTAGCCGGGAGAGGACCTTTGTGTCATATAACCATTTCGAATAATGATACGACGTTATGGATAGCATTAAAAGACCGGTGGTGAAGATCGGATATCTTCGAAAGCGAAAGGATAACCCGTCGAATGTCTCTACACCGAATGGCCCCAGTATAGAGATTTGATCACCCTTTGTGATGGGGAGTCCAGACTTGGTTAGGGATTATCCGGACTGCAAGGGCTTCTTTGGAAGTGCCTACGGTTCTATTCGAACCCGAAACAGACTTGTCTGGATGTGTGTTTGACATACACTTTGAGATGTAAAGCTGGTTTCTATCAAATACATTTCTGTTTGGTGGCGGAGATTTATTCTCTTAGCTTAACACCCTTCTCTGAGACGTACGAGCTCAGAGGTTATGTAGTTGATGATTACTAGTGATACATTCCCAATTTGGTAATGTGGCATACAAAGTGATGCTTCTCATTTGTTGATCGAAGCATGGTTTTCTGAAAAAACGTAGCTTTGTGGACAAAACTGCATCGGGACCTCACACCCCAAAAATGGTCAAAACAGGAAGGATGCAGCAAGGTTGCAGGGGTCGCGCCCCTAGGGTATGTCCATTCCTTCTGGAAAAGAGTGGTATCATGGTGTGGAGCCCAGATACTTAACTCAAGTGGACACTGCAAGTTTATTTCTTTGTGGTTGCTTTGTGGTTGAGAGCTCTCGGATAAAGGTCACAAACGATCGGGGATGGCATATCTTTAGGTGTTACTCCTGGGCAGGGAGGAAACCAACCTTGTGTTGGCAGAGAGCCGGGTAAGTCCTTGAAGCATCCCACTAGAGGCGTACCCATGTGGCAATGGGAAGTTCCTTGGCCTGACCATTTGTTGGAAATCCAATCACCAATATGCGCCCTGTACGGTTTTAGTTGTAGAACCTGCCATCTAACATAGTAGCTATAGTAGGCATACTATAATGGTACGTATGCTGGCTATGATTAATATTATACTTGCAAATGTTTTCCCACTATGCACTAATAATAATATCAAAATGGTTTTCGTGTATCAAGCATGTTTGACTACCATAAGGAGTAATCTCCTCCAGTTCCGCATTTGCATGGTGTGTGTGGTGGGAGGCCTTATGGTAGTTTCATTTTCCAAAACGCACTGCAGATTTCTTTCGAAAAAAATTGTTGTTTGTTTTAAAGATAAACTGTTTTTGTTTTCTCATACCAGTCCCATGACTGACCCGAAGTTTATTGTTCCCTTCCTAAACTCTGGGTGCCTAATATTTTCTACACGGGCAGTATAGAGTTGGGTTTTTTGGATAATCAAATAGTAGGAGTAGATTCGATAGCATCCCGCGTTTGGATTTTTGTGATAGCATTTGTTTCTCTTCAACATTCCAGGCTGACCTTGCTTAAGTCATCATGATGGTGGTTCGAGCTTATTGGATTGGAGTCCTCATAGCTTTTAGGATGAGCTTTTGGTTTGGAGTTGCAGATTTTGGATTCACTCTTTATGAAGATCATATTTGAGTTATTTCTTCCATTGTTATCTTTTCCACTGTTGTTATTGTCTCTGATATTGCTTTATCATATTGTATCAAAATTTTATGTATCAAAGATACATATATATATTCATTTCTTTTTCCGTTGTGTTGTTGTACTTAATGTGTTATAAGCTCCGGCGAATCGGATTCGAACGTTTGAATCTGCTACATTCGAGTACAAGTGAAATAGGGGTGTGAATTTTCGAACGCGAAAATTCAGGTCGTCACAATTGGTATTAGAGCTAAAGGTTGAACTTTAGCTTTTCGAGTATAACACATTAGATAACCGATTAGAGATAGGGTGAAGTATACCCTAGAATGAGTATTCCCTAAGATATCCATCTGTATGCCTCAGTAAATTCTCTTACTATCCACTGATAGTGAGTATGGGTGCAAGAAGAGGACGAGGTAGGGGACAGGGGAGTACCACTACAAATGGTCAATACCCTGCAATAGCGGAAACAATCTTTCTCAATTAATCTCCTTTGATACGATTTCAAAATTCTCTGATGTCTTCGTGGCAGCCCCAGGATGAATTTTTGGTGTGATGGTGGCCCTGCTAATCGTTATAGATAAGTTTCTATCTCGTATTCTCTTCATTAAATTTCTATCAGCTTTTCGTTTTTAATTTTAACAAAAATGAAATTTTATTGGAATAAATTAGTAAATTAAATATGAAGTTAAATATGAAGATTTGTATTGATAAAACAATTCTGTTTTAAACCAAATTTGAAATTCTATTATAATTTCTTGTGAGGATCAAAGTCCGAAGAGGGACGAGCTGGTGTAAACTTTGGGGTATTCCGACCTGAGTTTGGAATCCATACTTAGGATTTGAGAATTATGGTAGATTGAATCCATTTGTCCATTCTGTTGGGTCCAGATATATTCTACGAGTGGTTAGTTATCTTTCGAACTAACCAATGCCCCTGCTTATATCGTAGATCTGGTAACCCAAGTATCTTGTGAGATACTGAATGAGTTTGTTCTCATATTGTTGATATTCTGATTTGGTAAGCCAAATGTAGAATAGATATTCAGCTTGATCTGGAAAATTGTTTCTCTATCTTTGGGTGTCTATCTATTCTTTGTTGTCTCCTTATCTAGCAAATTTCAAGGAAGAAATTTTCTTAAGGGGGGAATCTGTAACGATCTCGGTTTTTAAGCCAAATTAATTTAGTAATTAATTTTATTTTTGGATTTAATTGTGAATTTAATTGTGAAATTAAATTGAAAATGCGGGAATAGAAATATATGTATATATATAAGTTTTTAAATAAATAATTTGATTTGGATATCTATAAAAAATATTTTGAATAATATATTAACTATAAATTGGATTGTGAATTGATTTGAAAATTTTAAATAAATATATTTATGAATATACATAGATTTAAAGGTAAATTGAAAATAAAATTTTGATTTTGGAAAAATTCAAAATGTAAGTACTTATAAATAAATGGGATTTATTATAGAAATTAAGTTTCAAAACATTTTCCTTAAAAAATTATATAAGATTAATAATAGAAAATGTATAAGTATAAAACTTCATTCATTTAAAAAGAATAATAACTTGAATTTAAAACGAGCTTTTGATAAAAACAATTAAAGTATACATATCTTATTGGTAAATTGGTTTTAAAATCACTTTCATAAGGGTTATAAAAGTATATAACATTTAAAAACATAATAAATATAAATTTGAAAATATAAACATATGTAAATATAAAAGATTTAAGTAATTTTTTTAAAAAAATGAAAAGGTTTAAAACAAAATTTATAAATTTAAAGTAATTGAGGTATTTAAACATAAATAAAAAAAATTATTTTAAAATGACATGTCTAAGCATTTAAAATAAAAAGAATACAAGTGTAAACCTCTAAACACATATTTAAACATTTGTAGCTAAATAAATATATGCATTAACAAGTGTTAGTAATATTGCCATGCAAATTATACAAGTGTCAATTTTATCTCATTTGTAAAAATAATTAATAAAAAGAAAAACAAGATTTATATAAACCACTCTAACCCCTCTCTCTCATTTTCCTTTCTCAAAAAAAAATTCAAACTAAAGAAAATTTAGAAAACAAAAACTGAGATCAAACAAAAGCATCAGCTCAATAATAATCTTTTTTAGTTTTAAGATCAAAAAGCAAATCAATGATCTGATCATCTTTGATAAACAAGCAACTCAAACATCTTCAACATAATTCAACCTGAGAAAAATCAGGCAAGTTAACTATCAAAAACAAGATCCAGATCAAGTGTAACCTTGAAATAAAAATAGAATCGGAAAACAAAAGCATGCAAATGTATTAGAATCAAGCAAATCTAAATCAACTAAAAGGTCAAAGCAACAAATCAATTCATCTTAATCAAGTTCAGATCAGCCTCGAGTAAAATAAGATCAGATCGTCTCAAGTTTTTTTTTCCAGTTTCAAGTCCAGATCAAAAATAAATGTCAACATTCAAATTAAAGTAGCATGTCTAGATTCAAAATCCATCTCAGTTTTCTTCAAAGCAAGGTGAGCAAACCCTTAACCACATATATATTTTGGTTTGCATACAATTAGTATTGATGTATGTTTGTGAATAAATTTGCATATGTTATGAAATTTGTTTGAATGTTGATATGAATGTGCTGTGCATGTCTAGGAAACAGACTCAAGTATCTCTGTTTCAAAGATTTACAAGATGCAAACCTATTTAAAAATCAAATTCTCATCCTACAATCGTTTATAGGCTTTGATGTCTAATAAATTATTTTTGTAAGATCAGGATTTAAGTTTTAAAATTAGTGTCAAATTTAGTTACTAAAGGGTTTACTGAAAATAAAGAAAATCAATAAAAATAAATTCAAATCAAAAATTTAATCCTTAAAAATTCAAGTTTTGATCATATAAACGAATTTGTGTTGAAGAATAATGATTTTTAACATTGAAATCTCGATCTTTTATGTTGGAAAATCTTGTGAATTATTCAATTGAACAGAAATGACACTTTTGACAAATTCTGTCAAACGATGAGATGGAGTTCATCGTGCTTTGGTCGAAAGGTAGTTTGAGCATCAAGGATCAATGGAAAAATAGGGGAGGAAGTTTCTGGCGGCCATGGTGGCGTATTGATTGTGAAATAGGGTTTAGCAACCCATTTTGGTCAGTGTAAAAACAAGTCGAGTTCGCCATCGGTGGTGAATCAAGCTTGACCGGAGAAAGGGAGATCGTTGCGTGATGTCTGGCGCAGCTACGGTCGGAAGGACATGAGCTCCAGTGGTGTTGTTCGTCGTCGCGGTGAGGTTTTGATGATCTGGTTGGTTCCAGATTTTCATTCGAGTGCTCAAATTCTATTTTGCTATCGGGTTCTTCCTTCTAGGAGGTCGTGTGCGACGGTGAGAGGTTCGTTGACTTGCCAAAGGTTGCAGGGTTGATCGGAGCAGCTCCGATCGTCGGTGCATATGCACAAGTGTCATCGTGTATCAGTGATGGTTGAAAGAAGAAGAAGAAGGTGGGAAGCTCGAAGTTGAATACGAGGGGTTTAGACTATGGCTCTGGTAATTGATCGGGGGAGGTTATAGCTTGGGCTTGGGTAATTTTTAATTAGCTAAGTTTTAAAATTTAAAGTCAGAAGGAAATTTTTTGCTTGGGGTTTTACTCGAGTAAGCCTACATCTGCCTCGAGTTTTACTCGAGATTTTCTCGGGTACTTGTCTTACCAATTTGAAATATAAATTAAGTTTTTTTTAAACTTTAAACTATTGTCTCTATATTATTTAAAAGGTTTAAATTTTAAAATGATAGTGTTTTTAAATTTGTTTGATTTAAAAATAATTTTTATATAAATTGTTTAGATCCCTGAGTGTTTTTAAAAATAAAATTTAATGATGAAATGGAAAATAATAATTAAGATAAAAGATTTATCTTAAGTTCATTGTGATCTTAATTCAGTTAAAAGATTATGTTTAATTTATTAAGGATAATTAATTTGAGCGATTAATTAATTAAGGTAATCAATTTAAGGGTAATTAATTAATTAATGAAAGTGATTAGGGATAATCACTTATTATAATTAATTAAATGGTAATTAATTAAGGGTTAATTAATTTTTGTAATTGATTAAGAATAATTAATTAAATGGTAAATAATTAAGGGTTAATTAATTAAAGAATAATTAAGTAATTAAAGGTTAATTAATTAATGATTAAAGGCTGATTGATTTATTAATTAAGATAAATAATTAAAGTTAGATTAACATGTTATAAGTGGTTAATTAATAAATGATTAAGGGTTAATTAATTAAGATGGTTTATAATTAATTAATTAATTAACCAAGATTAATAATCTATTCATAAGTGATTAATCTGATTTAAATTAATCAGATGAGTAATTAGTCTTACTTATGGATGTTTGAATTGTATGAAATGCCTTGCATTGTTTGATATCTCTGTATGTAATGTTTTGTGTTAGGAATTATTTTGATTCGAGCTGTGGTGAATGTAACTTATTTTATCTGTGATGAATGTATATTATTTATCTGTGAATCTATGAATGGAAGATAAGCGTTATAGGAATATACCACATATCGATATTGATGTGCTTAAATCTGTAATGATGTTGCACTATTGTGTAAAACCCCTAGACTATACCTTACACACACAAATATGGATTGCATGAGGAAATCGGTTAAGTCATAGATATTTGAATTAAATATTTTCAAATGATTTTAAAGTTGAATTTTGAATCCAAATGGTTTTCGAAATGGAATTGAATTAAATATGGAAAGTTTTAAAAAGGAGTTTTGAAGATAAAAGTTATTTTGAATAACTTGATAAAGTTTTGAAATTTAAATAATTTGATTTGAATTTGAATTCAAGATTTGAAATTGAATATTATATTTGGAAATTATGATTTAAAAAGGATATACAAGCTAAAAACGTGTTCACATGGGTTTTAAACCCATTTTAAAAGTATTGTTTTGGGGAATATGAATTTAAATCAAGCTTTATACTTGAAGGGCTTTAACTTGTACAAATGTAATTGGATTTTTTCGAAACGAAAACTGTTTATTTTCAATTAATAATAGCTTTCATATAAGGAAAGAATTTCCAATTTGTATTGAAAGGATTTCAAGTTTGAAATGAAAATGGTTTTCCAAGTTATGAATGAATCTTTGGAAATGGTTTTGAAAGCTATGAATTGAATCTCTGATTTAAAGATTGGATGAGTTAATCGAATTTGAAAGGGTAATTGTTTTGAAAGAATATGAATGAATTTTTGTTAAAGATTGGTATACTTTGTTTTCAAATTGAGAAAAGGATCTTAAAAGTTTATCCTTTCTATGAAAGATTTGTAATGGAAATTGTTTTGAAATATGCGAATGAAACTTTGTGAAAGATGGGTAAACTTTTTGAAGTGAATCTTTTTGTTTAAAGATTTAAAAATGGTAATTTGTTTAAACCATTTGTTTTGGGTAATAAGTTGTAACTTAATTGAGATCCCATTATCCATATGGTTTTTAAATGTTGCTCTCATTGTTTGGTTTAGCCGGGAGAGGACCTTTGTGTCATATAACCCATTTCGAATAATGATACGATGTTATGGATAACATTTAAAGACCGATGGTGAAGACTGGATATTTTCGAAAGCAAAACGATAACTCGTCGAACGTCTCTGCCCCAAGTGGCCCCAGTATAGAGATTTGATCACCCCTTGTGATGGGGAGTTTGGACGTGATTAGGGATTATCGGGATTGCAAGGGCTTCTTTGGAAGTGCCTTCGGTTCTTTTTGAACTCGAAACAGACTTGTATGGATGTGTGTCTAACATTACACTTTGAGATGTAAAACTGGTTTCTATCAAATACATTTATGTTTGTTGGCGGAGATTTATTCTCTTAGCTTAACACCCTTCTCTGAGACATACGAACTCAGAGGTTATGTAGTTGTTGGTTACTAGTGATACATTCCCAATTTAGTAATGTGGCATACGAAGTGCTGCTGATCATTTGTTGACCGAAGCATGGCTTTGTGAAAAAGCGTGGCTTTGTGGACGAGACTGCATCAGGACCACACACCCCGGAAATGGTCGAAACAGGAAGGATATAGCAAGGTTGCAGGGGTCGCACCCCTAGGGTATGTCCATTCCTTCTTGAAAAAGGTGGTATCATGGTATGGAGCCCAGACATTAACTCATGTGGACACTGCAAATTTATTTCTTTGTGGTTTCTTTGTGGTTTAGAGCTCTCGGATAAAGGTCGCAAACTATCGGAGATGGCATATCTTTAGGTGTTACTCCGGGGAAGGAAAGAAACCGGCCTTGTGTTGGCAGAGAGCCGGGTAGGTTCTCGGTGCATCCCTCCAGAGGCGTACCCATGTGGCAATGGGAAGTTCCTTGGCCTGACCATTTTTTGGAAATCCAATCACCAATATGCGCCCTGTACGGTTTTTTTTGTAGAACCTGCCATCTAACATGGTAGCTATAGTAGGTGTTACCCGGCACCTTGGGCCGGCTACAAAACGACAGGTGAAGATATTATTATTAGCACTAGACAAGATTCTGACTAAGAAGATTCTGGAGGTATAAGGGTTTGATGCAATCGACATGTTTCGGCATCCCTGGCACGGTGCAGACTGGAGGTGTTAGCAAGTTGTCAGGCCTAAGGCAAAGCAAGATCGTTTGGCCTTCCTGGCCCGGTGCACAGAAGTCGCCTAATATGGGCCGAGGTACCTTGTTCCTAAGTCCTTGAGGGAAGTCCAACTCATCTTCGTCTATAAATAGAAGGGCAGGGGCACAGTGAAATGGACCCTTTTTCGGAAACACTGGGGAGACTCTACCATTTTTATACTCTCCTCTTTTTAACTCAAACTTGTATTCAAATGGTTGATTTACGGATTGTATCCGTATTCAAGTAATTGAGAAAGCAATAAAGATTAAACTCAAAGTGGACGTAGGCAATTACACTGAACCACTATAAATCTGGTGTTCTCGTTTTTGTTGTTCTTTTGGCACTGAATTACACTATTCTTCTGTTCTAATTTACTCTCTTCATTAATCTCTCTATATAACTTTACTCAAGGGTGTTAGTGACCAATTTTGGTGCTAACATTTTGGTGCTTTCACTGAGAATTGAATCCTCGGCTTGATTGGATCTCATCGTCTACTAGTGGATTTCCATATTCGCGAGATAGATCTAGTTGTCTACTAGAAAACTTCCTATTCTACTCAAATTTGAAAGAAATCTAAAGGAAGATGATAGCCATAGATTGGATTCACTGATGTACGCAAGATCTGGGGATTGGACGTTGAAGTTTGCACTCGAGTTGATTAAAGGCCGACCCTCCTTTGAAGGCAATTCGGTCGATCGTTCCAGAAAATGCATATGCCGATCGCCCCAGAAAAGGCGTATGCCGACCACTCCAAAAAAGGCGTATGTCGTTGCCCCAGAAAAGGTGTATGCCGATCGCCCCGAAATGTCGATCCATACCTCCAGGGCGAGCGACCTCCGAAGGCCGATCCATACCTCCAGGCCGAGCGACATCCGAATGCTGATACATACCTCCATGCCGATCCATACCTCTAGACCGAGCGATATCCGAATGCCGATCCATACCTCCAGGCCGAGTGACATCCGAATGTCGATCCACACCTCCAGGCCAATTCATACCTCCAGGCCGAGCGACATCCGAATGTCGATCCATACCTCCAGGCCGAGCCGCATTCGTATGCCGAACGACATTCAGGCTGAACCACATTCTTATGCCGAACGACATCCAGGCCGATCCGCATTCGTATGCCGAACGACATCCATGCCGAGCGCTCTTGAATGTCAAACGCTCTTGAATGTCGAGCGCTCTTGAATGTCGAATGCTTTTGAATGCCGAGTGCTCTTGAATGCCGAACGCTCTTAAATGCCGAGAGCTTTGGAATGCCGAACGCTCTTAAATGCCGAACGCTGTCGAATGCCGAACAACCCAATTGTGCCGAACATCCCTGGAAGCCGAGCGAGCTTGGATGCCGATCGAACCAGTTATGCCGAACGGCATCCATATCGAGCTGCATTCCTATGCCGAGCAGCATCCAGGCCATTCCAAACTTAATTTACACCGGTCTCTTATACGGCCCCTATTTTCAAAAAAAAATCGGGTACGACCCAAATTTTCCACCCGAACCCTAGCCGCAGCGCAGTGCCTCCAGATAGTGAATTCAAAACTCAACTTAATAAAAGAACATTCTATCCACTTTCCTTACATCCCATGATCAACCAGGGCATAGACGATCTAGCGATAGCTTTTGAACGACAATAAAGGAATGGACAAGCAACCGCTACTCAAACGATACTCCCAAAGTGACTCCTAGCAGACCAATGTTTGGCTCGAAGCAATTTATTCCAAATGCTAACAAGGATATCACACTGATCGCATTTGAGGAAAGTCGACTTCCATATATATTTTGGCAGCTAGTTAGCTGGAAAGCCTCCTGCAACCATGGATTGTTTCTGTTATAAAATGAATCAGAACCAAAGTGAGGGAAGTGGACCACTAGGAAAAATTACAATGAAGGCCTGTTGGCTAAGAACGTTGATTCCAGTAGACTAAACAAGACCTCAAAATTCGACTCGTATGCTCTTTGAAAGATTCAATTGACAACCTCTACTTGAAGACTCGCGACTCGGAGTGGTACTGGAAACCAACCTCGAGAGAGTATACCAAAGTCTAAAGAAAATCAGGGGAATGTTGTATATTCCTAGATGCTCACTGATCCTAACACGGGCGATTACAAACACCTCCGAGGTGTGATCGAAAAGAGGATCTGGAAAGGAAAGCTTCAATAGTATGTACAAGTCCTGCAAAATGGCAGGCAGCGAACATCTGATGCCTATTAATAAAGGGCTATGAATATCAACTGGACTGCTGACGGCCGACATCCTTTGAAAGGAGCCAGGGGCAAAGTCAAATAGCCAGCACATGATGCTGCTTCACTTATCAATGAGATTTATCCTAATCTTCTTTGAATTATTTCCAAATCTATTTCTATTTTGATTGTTCTATGAACTATGACTAGCTTAAACTAAACTACTTTCAAAACGATGCATGTGACCAGGTACTCAGATTTGGTCGCCAACCAATCCACGCAGACCATGATCGGACGTGTGGAGTTACATTTAGACAAGCATAATTCAATCACTCATCATCAACCATATGCCTTTGATTTGGAGCTATGGACTAGATATTGAAAAGCTCATCATGATCAGAGCCCAATACAAAGTGAACATGACTGACCTCACACTCATCAACCTCCACATTTGACTTGGAGACCTAAGCAAGGCTTGGAATGAGCATGGCCCGATCATCCACTCAAATCGAGTCACGGAACATAGTTTGACAAAATACAAATGCCTCTCTTGAAGCTCAGTGACGTCGAGATCTGTCTAGAGTGGACGTGATTTGATCGTCTGCACATCAAATCTTACCTTGAACACAAAAGGTTATTCGAAAGCCCGACTTGGAGCAGTTGTGATGGACTACCTACTCGTCAACCATCGCTCTCAATACATGGACACGACTGCACCTTGAAACATATGCAACTTATTGTGTCTACTCAATAATCCATTATCCTTATTTTCTAGTAAGAGATACGAAACAAATTGTGTGAGATTTGACTATCTAACCCAGCATGGATGTGATCTAACCATCTGTCATATACCTCTTTCCTTGAGTTGATTGGAAGAGCTATAATCACCAAGCGGACGAGAATCGACCGTCCATTTTTCAAGTTTCGTCCCTCACGCCGGGGGCAGAATCATATTCCATGAGCAAACGTGGTTCGATCATTTATTCGACAACATTAGCCTCGATATGGTAGATGAAATACAAATTAAAGAGTGGAAATACGACTGCTCTCACTCAAAATCTCCAAGTCCCCAAAGTGCGGACTGGAGTACTCTGAGTCCCCAGAGTGCGGACCAGAGTATAAACGACCCAAAATCTCCAAGTCCCCAGAGTGAGGACTGGAGTACTCTGAGTCCCCAGAGTGCGGACCAGAGTATAAACGATTCAAAAACTCCAAGTCCCCAGAGTGCGGACTGGAGTACTCTGAGTCCTCAGAGTGCGGACCAGAGTATGAACGACTCAAAAACTCCAAGTCCCCAGAGTGCGGACTTGAGTACTCTGAGTCCCCAGAGTGCGGACCAGAGTATAAACGACTCAAAAACTCCAAGTCCCCAGAGTGCGGACTGGAGTAATCTGAGTCCCAGAGTGCGGACTGGAGTAATCAGAGTCCCCAGAGTGCGGACCAAAGTATAAACGACTCAAAAACTCCAAGTCCCCAGAGGGCGGACTGGAGTACTTTGAGTCCCCAGAGTGCGGACCAGAGTTTAAACGACTCAAAATCTCCAAGTCCCCAGAGTGCGGACTGGAGTACTCTGAGTCCCCAGAGTGCCGACCAGAGTATAAACGACTTAAAATCTCCAAGTCCCCAGATTGCGGACTGGAGTACTCTGAGTCCCCAGAGTGCGGACCAGAGTATAAACGACTCAAAATCTTCAAGTCCCCAGAGTGCGGACTGGAGTACTCTGAGTCCCCAGAGTGCGGACCAGAGTATAAACGACTAAAAATCTCCAAGTCCCCAAAGTGAGGACTGGAGTACTCTAACTCCCCAGAGTGCGGACCAGAGTATAAACGACTAAAAATCTCTAAGTCCCCAGAGTGCGGACTAGAGTACTCTAAGTCCCCTGAGTGTAGACTAGAGTATAAACGAATTAAAAACCTCTACGTCCTCAGAGTGCGGACTAGAGTACTCTAAGTCCCCTGAGTGCGGAGTAGAGTATAAATGACTTAAATACCTCTAAGTCCCTAAAGCGGACTAGACTACTCTCAGTCCCCGGAATGAGGACTAGAGTATAAACGAATTGACGAAAATCTTTGCGTCTCGAACTATGGACTAAAGCATAAACCGTTCGACAAATCTCTAAGTCCCCAGAGCATGGAACGAAGCATGAACACAAATTGGGTGCGAGTCGAACGAGGGGAGAGTAACACTAAGTCACCGGAATTCAGAGTGGTGTAAAAACATCGATAATTAGACGAGTGGATTCCGACCATTCTCTATTCCGCTAGCTTCATCCTAAAATCAATAGGAGGATTAATAACTCTAAGGATGGAGCTCGACCATCCACCTAGTGGCCTGGCTAAATCAATGCTGGGAGCAGGGGTATAAATCACTAAAAGCTGAATACGACAGCTTATTATAGCTCTAGCTTGGCATTCTTTATAACTTAAGGCAACGACTACATGGAGGCCTCAATACAGAACTAATCGAAATGGCATCCAAAGCTACGAGCAACCGACTATATCATACCTAAGATCGAGGGTCAGTATTGATCCGCACTAAGCACATACGAATGTGACTGGGATGTTCCTTGAAAAACTATGACCTCCAGAGTGTGGAAAGGAGAGTAAACCATGAAGACTTGGTCAAAAATTCTCTAGCACCCTCCTTCGATCCATTAGGAGGAGTACGAAACTGGATGGGCATGGCCCGACTGCATTTGTAATCAACTTTACCCCGAGATCTGATTACAGAACATGAACCAAAGTGGACGTGGATGACCGTCCAGTGTCCAAATTACGCCCTAAAACTGACGAAGCATCGAAGTATTCCTCTTGGAATGAAACACCACGATAAAATCCAAGATAGGCGAGACCCCGTCTCCCATCGACTGACCTGATCCCCGATTCAAAGGGAAAGAGAGTAATGCTATAGTGGGCATGGCTAACCTTCCTACTTATTGGTATATATTCCCCAGACCTAGGGGCATGGACTAGAAGCAACATGAATGTGAACCGACTATTCATCAATCAACTCTATGTTCTCGAAGTTTAGGTGGGAATATAAACATAGCTAGGACGAGAGTCAACCGTCCATGCAGTACATTTATCAACCCGAGACTGGGAGCAGACGCACGGTCGTCCAAAGACTGGCTGCGATAGCACAATATTGAAACTTATATATATTGTTTACAACTACTCAAGGCTACGACCGAAAGAATGCCTAGGGATAGAATCATTAAATCGATACCTAAGCTAGTGGGCAACTAACTGCCACTCCAACCCGAGGCATGCGGATCATGAATGTTGCTCGAATGTAGAAGATGGAACCCCTGCAAAACAACAACGCATGATGACAGACGATATAGTGTTTAGGAGTCGAGATGCAGACAAGGTGGACAGCTCCGTCCGCATCCAAAACCTTGATAATTGACAAGTAGTGCCCGAGCCCTGGCTCGGGCAGCATTCTCGGATCTATAGCGACATAGATCTAAGAGATAATGATGGGGGACCTAGGGACACGAATGCAATATCGGCTGAGTTGACAATTGACATACCAGTCATCGGGGATGACCCGTCACGAGTCCTTAAGATTAGATCGCAACTCGACCCGTCATTGGTCGAAGATCTTACTGATTTCCTCCGAGCGAACCTATATGTTTTTGCTTGGACACATTCTGATATGTGCGGGATTTCTCCCGCTATTGAGAGTCATATGTTGAACATAGACCCGAAATACGTCCCTGTCAAACAAAAAAGGAGAGGCATGGACCCGGAGAGGTCCGCTGCTCTCAGAGAGGAGGTGGACAAACTCAAGGCCAATGGGTTCGTCCGTGATGCCCTCTACCCTAAATGGGTTTCTAACCCTGTGCTTGTGAGGAAAGCAAACAGAAAGTGGAGAACTTGTGTTGATTACTTTGATTTGAATAAAGCATGCCCGAAGGATAGTTTCCCTTTACCAAGAATCGGCCAGCTCATCGACTCTACGGCCGGACATGAATTATTGTCTTTTATGGATGCGTATTCGGGATATAATCAGATCTCAGTGCACATTCCAGACCAAGAATACACCAGTTTTGTCACAGATGTGGGGCTATATTACTATGTAGTAATGTCTTTTGTATTGAAAAACGCGGGAGCAACTTATCAGCGTCTGGTGAATCGAATGTTTAAAGACTAGATTGGTAGAACAATGGAAGTTTATGTGGATGACATGCTCGTAAAGTCACGGCAGTCAAACGACCACATCCGAGACCTAGCGGAGATGTTTGATATACTCAAGCATTATGGAATGAAAATCAATCCTTTGAAGTGTTCATTTGGCGTACCGTCGGGAAAATTTTTGGGTTTCATTGTGAATGCGGGGGGAATCGAAGCTAACCCTGAGAAGATTCAAGCTATCCGAGACATACAAGTGCCCAGAACTATAAAGCAGGTACAAAGCTTGAATGAAAAGGTGGCTGCGCTGAGTCGATTCATATCCAGAGCTACAGACAAGTGTATTCCTTTCTTCAATGTGATAAAGAAAGGAAAGAGGAACTTCGAGTGGAAATCCGATTGTGAGAAAGCATTGCAAGCTCTGGTAAGGCATTTGGAAAGTCCCCCGGCGCCATCGAAACCAATAGACCACGAAATGTTGTTTGTGTACTTGGCAGTATCCCAGCATGCCATCGGTACGGCTTTGGTTCACGAAGAGGACCGAGTTCAAAAGCCAGTTTACTATGTTAGTAAACGTCTGACAGGGGCAGAAAGAAATTATCCCAAGATTGAGAAATTAGCCTATATCTTGGTGATTGCATCATGCAAGCTTCGCCCATATTTTCAGGCACACTCAATCAGTGTTTACATTGATCAACCCTTGCGACAGGTACTCCAACGACCGAAAACTTCTAGAAGGATGTTACAATGGAATATCGAGTTGAGTCAGTTCGATATTACCTACTTGCCATGAAGGGCCATACAGGGGCAAACACTAGCAAACTTCATTGCTGAATTCATTATGTTAGACGACTCAAACGACCACAATGTCATACCTCCCGTTTGATGGAAAATGCATACCGATGGGTCATCTAACGACCGTTGTTCGGGGCTGACATAGTTCTTGTGACTCTTGAAAACCGATCAGTTTGTTATGCTTTAAAGCTTGAATTCCCAGCAACAAATAACGAAGCCAAATATGAACATTGATTGCTGGCTTGAGACTTATCAAAGAACTGGGAGTAAAATCGGTTGAAATCTTTTATGACTCACAACTGGTGGTGTACCAAGTGCGGGGAGACTATCAAGCAAAGGGACAAAGAATTGCCCCGTATCTTTCATGGGTTCAGAAGCTTCTAGTAAATTTGGAATATTATGATATCTCACATGTCCCGCGTGAGCAAAACAGGGCAGCCGATTCGTTGACAAAATTTGCAACCATTGGCAATGCGCAGCAGATGGGATTGTTTCCCGTTGAAACCTTACATGTTCCGAGCATAAATATGATGGAGGTAGATTTCATGTTAGAAATAGAAATCGAGAAGGAATCATGGATGACCTCATTCAAGCAGTACTTTTTACACGGAGTCATGCCCGAAAGAAGGAGCGAAAGATGACAAGTCATTCGTAAGGCTTCGCGTTATGTAATGCAAGATGGGGTAATGTATCGGAGGGGATTCTCGACCCCCTTACTCCAGTGCATTGCCCATGATGAGATGAAACGAGTCCTGAAGGAAGTCCATGAAGGAGAATGCGGTGGCCATACTGGAGGCAGACGTTAGCAAAGAAAATCCTCCGCTATGGATACCATTGCCCGACTGTAAATCGGGATGCCGCATACTATGTGAGGATATGTGACAAATGCCAGAAATATGCAAAAGTCCCAAGAGCTTCACCGACGGAACTCACACAAATGGTTAGTCCTGGCCGTTTGCAATGTGGGGGATTGACATAGTCTGTTCCTTACCCATATCCAAAGGTGGTGTGAAATACGTGATAATTGCAGTCGATTACTTTACTAAGTGGGCGGAAGCAGAGCCTTTGGCCACTATCACCACCAAAAAGGTCATTAATTTCGTTGTACGAAATATTATATGCAGTTTTGGCCATCCACGAACTATCATTACAGACAATGGAACTCAATTCGAAAGAAAGGAGTTCAAGGAATTTTGCCAAAAATCTGGCATTGAGAAAAAGTTTGCAGCAGTTGCTCATACGAAAGCCAATGGACAAGTGGAAGCCGTGAACAAAATAATCAAATCCATATTGAAAAAGAGTTTGGAAAAGGCTAGAGGCAAGTGGGTAGATGAACTCCAACAACACTATAGGCTTATAGAACTACCTATGGGTCCGTGACTGGTCGTACTCCATTCACCCTTGCTTACTGCTTTGAGAAAATACAAACAAGGAATCGCAATTGAATTGCAATTAAACTAGATGGAATTAGCGACGACTTATGAGCATATAAAATGCATCCGAAAGCCAATGGCAAGAACATGTACCCGAACATGCATGTGTACATACGAAAAAAGTTTGTCTTGAAATTAACAGGGAATTGAATTCTCACTTAAGGTTACTAAGAAGAGACTGGATCAAATAGCCGAAGCTTATTGGCCCTGTAGAACCGGACATGGATGGCCACTAATGAACTACAATCCTGGATTTATAATATTAGGAATCGACCAAGCGTCATGACGACCAAAGAAGGTTACGAAACCTTGAGAGGATAAAATTGAAGAATAATGACTATTCAGGAAACATGATGGATTTCTTTCTGTAAACAAGGAATACTCGCTGATTCAAAGCGTGTCGTGTTGCTTCACACGACACACTTTGGGGGGCAAGTGTTACCCGGAACCTTGGCCCGGCTACAAAATGACAGGTGAAGATATTATTATTAGCACTAGAAAAGATTCTGACCAAGAAGATCCTGGAGGTATAAGGGTTTGATGCAATCGACATGTTTCGGCATCCCTGGCACGGTGCAGATTGGAGGTGTTAGCAAGTTGTCAGGCCTAAGGCAAAGCAAGATAGTTTGGCCTGCCTGGCCCGGTGCACATAAGTCAACTACTATTGGTCGAGGTACCTTGTTCCTAAGCCCATGAGGGAAGTCCAACTCATCTTCGTTTATAAATAGAAGGGCAGGGGCACAGTGAAAGAGACCCTTTTCCGGGAACACTAGGGAGACTCTGCCATTTTTATATTCTCCTCTTTGTAACTCAAACTTGTATTCAAATGGTTGATTTACATATTGTATCCATATTCAAGTAATTGAGAAAGCAATAAAGATTAAACTCAAAGTGGACGTAGGCAATTACGTCGAACCACTATAAATCTGGTGTTCTCGTTTTTGTTGTTCTTTTGGCACTGAATTACACTATTCTTCTGTTCTAATTTACTCTCTTTATTAATCTCTCTATATAACTCTACTTAAGGGTGTTAGTGACCAATTCTGGTGCTAACAGTAGGCATACTACAATGGTATGTATGTTGGCTAAGGTTAATTTTATACTCGCAAATGCTTTCCCACTATGCACTAATAATAATATCGAAGTGGTTTTCACGTATCAAGCATGTTTGACTACCATAAGGAGAAATCTCTTCAAATTCAGCGTTTGCATGGTGTGTGTAGCGGGAGGCCTTATGGTAGTTTCATTGTCCAAAAAGCATTATGGATTTCTTTTAAAATCTTTTGTTGTTTGTTTTAAAGATAAACTATTTTTGTTTACTCATACCAGTCCCATAACTAACCTGGAGTTTATTGTTCCCTTTCTGAACTCTAGGGGCCCACAATTTTCCACACGGGCAGTCTAGAGTTGGGTTTTTCTGATAGTCAAATAGTAGGAGTAGATTCGATAGCATCCAGCGTTTGGATTTTTACGATAGCATTTGTTTCTCTTCAACATTCTGGGCTGACCATGCTTAAGTCATCATGATGGTGGTTTGAGCTTATTGGATTGAAGTCCTCGTAGCTTTTGGGATTAGCTTTTGGTTTGGAGTTGCAGATTTCGGATTCACTCTTTATCGAAGATCATATTTGAGTTATTTCTTCCGTTGTTATCCTTTCCGCTATTGTTATTGTCTCTGATATTGTTGTATCATATTGTATCAAAATTTTGTGTATCAATGATATATATATATATATTCATTTCGTTTTCCACTGTGTTGTTGTACTTAATGTGTTATAAGCTCCGGCGAATCGGATTCGAATGTTTGAATCTGCGACGTTCGAGTACAAGTGAAGTGCAGGTGTCGATTTTCGAACACGAAAATTCAGGTCGTCACAAATATCATTGATATACAACAGTTGATGAAATAATGATACAAATGATATCAATATCTATCAGAGATAATATACACAGTGGAAAAGATAACACCAATAACAAAAGCTTCAAAGAGATACAACTCCTATACTGCAACTCCATCTCTAATGCTCCAAAACCAAATAGCTCATCCTAAAGCTTCGAAGACTTCAATTCAATAAGCTCGAACCACCATCACGTTGGACTTAAGAAAGATCAGTCACCCAAAGACTGAAGAAGATTTTCAAAGACTGAAGGCTACCGAATCCACACCTACTATTTGATTATCTGAAAATCCCAACTCTAGACTGCCCGTGTGGAAAATTGTGGGCATCCATAGTTTAGGAAGGGAACAATAAACTCTGGGTTGGTCATGGAACTGGTGTGAGCAAATGAAAACAGTTCATCTTTAACAAAATCAAAACAAAAGAATTTAAAAGAAATCCACAACGCTTTTTGAAAAATGAAACTACCATAAGGCCTCCCGGCACACACAGAATGCAATCGCACACTTGGGGAGATTTCTCCTTATGATAGTCAAACATGCTTACTACGCAAAATCCTTTTGATATTATTATTAGTGCATAGTGGAAAACATTTGCAAGTACAACTTAATCTTAGCCAGCATACATTCCATTATAGTATGCCTACTATAGCTACCATGTTAAATCGCAGGTTCTACAACTAAAACCGTACAAGGCACGTATTGGAGATTGGATTTCCAACAAATGGTCAGGCTAAGAAACTTCCTATTGCCACATGGGTACGCCACTGGAGGGATGCCTCGAGAACCTACCTAGATCTCTGCCAACACAAGGTCGGGTTACCCCTACCCGGAAGTAACACCTACAAGTATGCCATCTTCGGTCATTAGCGACCTTTACCGAGGATCCTCAATCACAAAGCAACAACCACAAAGTAATGTATTTGCAGTAACCACATGAGTTAAGTATCTGGGCTCTATACCATGATACCACCCTTTTCCAGAAGAAATGGACATACCCTAGGGGCACGACCCCTAAATAACCTTGCTGCATTCTTCCTGTTTCGACCATTTACGGGTTGTGAGGTCCGACGAAGTCTCATCCACAAAGCTACGCTTTTCACATAACCATGCTTTGATCAACAAATGATCAGCAGCACTTCGTATGCCACATTACCAAATTGGGAATGTATCACTAGTAACCATCAACTACATAACCTCTGAGTTCGTATGTCTCAAAGAAGGGCGTTAAGCTAAGAAAATAAATTCTCCGCCACCAAACAAATGTATTTGATAGAAACTAGCTTTACATCTCAAAGTGTAACGTCAGACACACATCCATACAAGTCTATTCTGGGTTCGAACAGAACTGAAGGCACTTCACAAAGTAGCCCTTGCAAATCCAGATAATCCCTAATCACGTCTAGACATCCCATCACAAAGGGTGATCAAATCTCTATACCGGGGACCAGTCGGTGCAGAGACATTTGACGGGTTATCCTTTCGCTTTCGAAAATACACGGTCTTCACCACTGGTCTTCAGTTGCGATCCATAACATCGTATCATTATTCGAAATGGGTTTTATGACACAAAGTCCTCTCCTAGCTAAACCGAATAATGAGCGCAATGTTTAAAAAGCATATGGATATTGGGATCCTAGTTAAGTCACAACTTAAAACCCAAAACCTTTCATTCAAATGGTTTAAACAAATTACCATTTTCAAATCTTTTAAACAAAAAGATTCACTTCACAAAGTTCACCCATCTTCCATAAAGATTAATTCATAGTTTTCAAAACTATTCACAATTCAAATCTTTTATACAAAAGATACGCCTTTTAGATCCTCTTCAATTTCAAAACAAAGTTCAACAATCTTTCACAAAAATTCATTCATAGCTTTCAAAACAATTTCCATTCCAAAAAAAAATTATACAAAAGATGCACCTTTATGATCTTCTTCAATTTGAAAACAAAGTTCACCAAATCTTTCACAAAGATTCAATTATATTTTTCAAAAACAATCCCCTTTCAAATTAGAAACCCCTTTTTTATAACAAAAAGGGAAATCTGTTCTTCCTTTGAAATCTATTATCATTTGAAACAGGTAGTTTTCGTTTCAGAAAAATTCGATTACATTTGCACAAGTTAAAGCCGTTTAAGTATAAAACTTGGGTTAAATTCAAATTTCCAAAATAATATTTTTAAAATGGTTTAAAACTCATATAAAAAAATTTATAACTTGTATAACCTTTTTAAACCATAATTTCCAAACATAGAATTCAATTTCAAATCTTAAATTTAAATTCAAATCAAACTATTTAAACTTCAAAACTTTATCAAGTTATTCAAAATAACTTTTATCTTCAAAACTCCTTTTTAAAAGCTTTTCATGTTTGACCCAATTCCATTTCCAAAACTATTTTGGATTCTAAATTCAACTTTAAAACCATTTCAAAAATCTGTGACTTAACCAATTTTCTCAGGCAATCCATATTTGTGTGTGTATGGTGTAGTCCAGGGGTTTTACACAATAGTGCAGCATCATCAATCATCACAGATTCAAGCACATCAATATCGATGAGTTGTATAATCTATAATGCTTATCTTCATTCACGGATTCACAGATAAATAATATCGATTTATCACAGATAAGATAAATTATATTCATCACAGATAAATAAAGTACATTCATCACAGCTTAAATCAAAATAATTCATATCACAAAGCATCACACACACCAAGGATATCAAACAATTCAAAGCATACCATGCAATTCAAACATCCATAAGTGAAGTTAACTAATCATCCGATCAATTAAATCAGATTAATCGCTTATGGATAAATTACTAATCCTGGTTGATTAATATTAATTAATTACAAATCATTTTAATTAATTACCTTTAATTATTAATTAATAAATTAATTAATCCTTTAATTATTAATTAATTAACCTTTGTTTATTAATTAATTAACCTTTAATAATTAAACTATCCTTAATTAATCACATTAATTAATTAACCCTTAATTAATTACCATTTAAGTAATTATCCTTAGTTAATTCCAATAAGTAATTATCCCTAATCAATTTCATTGATTAATTAGACCTCAATCATTAATTAATTAATTGATTAATTACTCCTAATTAATTACTCCTAATTAATTACTTAACTAATTTATTTTAATCTTTAATTATCATAACCTTAATTAACTTTAAGATAAATCATTATTTTTATTTACGACTTAATTATTATTAACATTATTTAAAACATTTATCTTTAATCAACTTAATTAATTAAATCATTTAATTTAGGTTTTAAAGTAAACATTTAACTTAACAAATTAAAGTTAACAAATTATATAGCTTCCTAATCAAATGTTAAAGATAACATTTAAAAATTAATTGAAGAAGGTTTTTTTAAAAACTAAATTATTTTAAATTTCAAAACTTTGCTTTTAAAAACTATTAAAACTTGTTTTTATTTTGCTTTTAAACTCTAAAACCTTTGAAAAACTTAAGTTCTTTACTTTTAAACCCGGTACACTTCTTTACCATTAAACCTGGCAATACATGAAACCAGACCAAAGCTCATAGCCATTTTTCTCAAGTCCATCCTCGGGTTCTTTCCTTCTTCTTTTTAACCGTGTTTTTATTTTAAATTTTAAAATTACTGTATAGATTTAAACGCTTGCAAATGACCCTGTAGCGATCTTGAGCCAACACCCTAAAACCCCGAGGCCATCTTCGAGTTCAACCTCCTTCCTTTCCAACCATCATCGGTTCAAACCCCCAGATATGCATAGGTGCACATGCATGGCCGGACGACGCGATTCCGACCAGCGATACCATCCTCGGCACGTCAACGACAACTTTCCCAATCCAAACGACCACCTAGTTCGATCAAACTAGCCTGAGATCAAAAACGAGCAATCGAGCTCCACTTGACACCTGAACTTGATCAACAAATTCACATCGCCTGATCATCACCGATCACCTACAACTACGCCGCCATATCCAGACATTCGCCACTTACCCACATCTCGGTTCCACCTGGTCTGGTCCAACTTGATGCATCGACGACACTACAACACTCACTTTTCCAACATCGACAAACAATTGGGTTTAAGCCCTAAAATGGAGTTGTGCCACCACCATGGCTAGCAATAATTTCTCCAGACATTTTTCCTTCAATCACCATCCTTCCGGCCACCCCTGACAACAAGCCCGACCCACCTATCCTTGGCGATCGCCAGAATTTGGCAAAAAATTAAAATCCGTTCATCTCGATTTAACTCGATAATTTCTAACCTAAAAATCTTGAAACCATATTCTAAAATCATAGTCTTCTATTGCGAATCATTTCATGAGATTCAAACAAGAAATCGTAGTCATCGATTTTTGACTTAGATTAAATTATCACTGTAATACCTAATTTTATAAATATCCCATGAACATTTCTACTTGGAATTATTTTTAAAATTTAATTTGTAATGTTACATACAATTTTCATTTAGACATCTCAATCTGAATTGTAACAACCCTGTATTTTGTGAGTATTTTAATTGTATCGTTTGATTATTTTAATTTAATTCCTGATTTAAAAACTTTATTTTATTTATTAAAATGGATAAAAAAATTATTTAAATATAAATTTTGATTTTTATGTGAATTATAAATTCAAACATGAATAAATAGAATATTTTTCAAAAATGTGAATTTCGGTCAATATGGTCAAACTTTGACTTTTAAATTCAAAATTTAAATTTTTGAATATTATCTTTTATTATGAAAATAAATAAAATTTCAAGTATACTGCTTTTCATTTCGTTGAAATCCGATTAATATTGTGAAACTTATGCTTTTTAAACCATTGTATGTAAATTGTATTATTTAACAAAATTGTTTGTTTTAATTTATATAAATAATATTTTTGTTTGTCATATCATGTTCTAATTTGTATAACATGACATGCTTTATATATAATTTTATTTTTAAAACATTTTTAAAGTGTAGTTATAATTTTCAAATGTTTATTGTATTTTGTTTACAAACTTTTAATTCTAGTTTCAATTTAGTTAACTATTTTCTTTATTTACTTTTATTTTTATTATGAATAATTATTTATTTTCTTTTTCACTTTATATTATTTGTCTTTTATTTAATTTACTGAATTTTATTTAGCTTATTTTGATTAAAAAAATGGAAATTCTGAGAGACAAAACCCTTTCATTTTCCTTGTGACTTTTCATTTACCTTTGCCTTTTCATTTGTTTTTGCCCTTTCATTTTGAGTAGCCATCCATTTCTTTTTGCATTGCCGTGTATTATTCCTCATTTTCACGTGAGAAATCTTTCTCACTTTCAAAACTCACGGCTATCTTCAATAAAAGAAATGGTAATGGCTTCCTTTATCTCATTTTTCTCTTCTTTTTCTAGTGATTTTGCCTTCCTCTTCCTCTTGCTTTGCTCGGCCTAGCCTCTACCACCATCACCACCGACCACCACTTCATCATCCATGGCAGCATCTCCTCCCCCTCCTCTGACCAAGACCAGGCCGTGAGCTCCATATGAAGTTAGCACCACAAATTTGTAAAGCTCCACTCCAAAACCATTCTAACCGAGCATAACTTCACCCTACCCTTCTATATTCACTTCGGCCACCACCATAGCCACTACCACCAGCAACTACACCTCCTTTGGCCATCACTTCAGCCAACTCCAGATCAGACCTGCCCTATATGATGACATGGCCGAGCCCACTTGCCCTTTGGCCGAGTCAAATTGTTGACAAAACTCCACCGAGTTGCCTTGTCCTTTGTCTTCATCATGTTGTAGCTCTCCTACCTCTCCACACTCATGTAGCCGTGTGTTATGATGCTAAACCCGAGTCTATAGCATCACTATGGCCGAGCCAAATGATGTCATGGCCAAGCACTTGAATGGTTTAGACAAGGTTAAGTCACTTTGTTTCTTGTTGCTTTTAAATTTCCAATTGTTTCAATGTATTTTGAGTTGGATATATATGTTTATAATGTCTTATTTTAATTGTTGTATACAAGATAAACATCTGGGCTCTCCACTCATTCAAATCAAAATTTTTGTTGTGTCGTGCTTGTCGTGCTTTCTGGAATCTATTCTGTGTGTTTGATTTGCTAACTCCAACTTGAAAAGGTGAGTCCTTCTCACTCTGACATTTTACTTATGAAATAGTAAATTGATGACAAGTGATTAGTAATTAAAAATGTTTATGCAAGTTAACGATGATTATGTGATATGCTATACCATGCTATTACCATATTTACTTTGATAATTATCACCTGACATATGATATACGACTGTATATTGTGACATTGACATGTTAGTATAATTGTTTATATTGTTTTCTGTATATGATCACACTGCAAGTTCCCTGTTAGAATAGAATCACTATGGGTCGAAATGATACATAACTCACTATGGGTTGAAATGATACATAACCTAATGGACATTAGAATAGAGAAAAAATCATTATGGGCTGAAATGATAGGCCTGAGTGATTTTTACTTTATTTTTAATTGACTTGGGATTGCGGGTTTGAAATGATAGAACTATGGTTTTCTTTTTAAATTGCGGATTGAAATGATATATATCCGTATCACTTGACCTAGGTTAGAAAATTATATATAGACCCCATGGTATATTTTTAAATGATTTTTCTTAAGATATGTATTTTTAAAAGTATAAATATTGATTAAAAAATATGTATATTATGGTTTTGAGAAACTAAATATTAAGTTTTGAATTTGTGAATTTAAGTATGTAAATTGGAAGTAAATGTGATTTTTGACTTTAAATTATATTTTAAAGTGTAAGAAAATAATAGAAATTGAATTTAAAGTTTTGAAAGATATTTGAAGTAAAATGTTAAGTTTTATTTAATTTATAAGTTAATAAACAGTGAATTTTGACTTAACAAATGAATTGTGTTTTAAACTTGATATTTAATTACAAAATTTTGTTGTGATAAATCATATGTTAAAATTATTTAAATGTGAAATTTTAAAGTCTAGAAATATGATTTATATGTTTAAAATTTGCTAAAATTGAAGTTTAATTGTTTTTGAAAAGTTAAAATAAAATTAGGAATTTTATTAACAGCATTTCCCAAAAATGTTGTGGTCTTATGATAGCATTTTTAAATGCTGTTGTTTTTGAATTTAACTATGTTTGAAATAACTAAATATCTCTACGGCATTCTACAAATGTCGTTGTTCCTGAACTAAACTATTTTGGAAACTATAAGCAACGATAGCACTTTATAAATGATGTCATTACTATAATTTGACAATGTTTGAAATAGTATAGATTTTAACACTATTTGAGTTAAATTTTAAAGTATTAAATGATTTAACTTTGGAATTGATTATTTGTGAAATTTATGAGTTTTGAATATATTTTTATATTTAAATTTGGATTTTTAAGGAATTTAAATTTAAATAAAGTTTACTTGGTTATATGGTAAATGGAATGAAATGAAATGAGATAAATGAATTTTCGAATGGAATTTTGAAATGTATTTTGTAATGATACTTGGAATAATAAATGAATGATATATTTGAATTTAAAATGATATTTAAATTTTGAATATTTGATTTTGAATTCAAACAATGATTTGATAATGAGGTTTTGAAAGGATATGATATTTTAAATGATTTTGAAATGGCTTTGAATGACATAATCTTTATTATGATAAAGAATGTGAATTTGGAATGATATTTGATTTTGATTTATTCGATAAATGAATATTTGAAGTTTATATTAGTATGAAAGGATAATTGGTTTACTTGTAATTCGTGTTTATTTTAATGATATTGTATTTTAGTAAGTGATTATTTTGAAGCTAAATATTATGAAAGTGAATTTGATATATATATATATATGTATGTATGTATGTATGTATGTATTTATGTATGTATGTATGTATGTATGTATGTATGTATGAGATTTCCAAACTAGTTTTGAAATATGGTATATTAAAGCTTTGAAATATATTAAAAATTGAATAGTTTATTTTGTGGATCAAATATATGTTTTAAATTGATAAGATTTGAAACGGTTTGTTGTGAAACTGAATTGAATAGAAACTAATGGTTCGAACTGAATTAAACTGGGAATTTGAAAATTTGGGTTTAATTGAATAAATTTGTACAATGTAAATAACTAAAGGAATTGTTCATGATTTCAAATGTATGATTTCGAAATGTTATGATTTTCAAAGTGTAATGATTTCAAGTATTTTGGTTTCGAAAGAGTTATAACTTTGGAAGTTTTATGATTTTTGAAGGTGAATATATGTTTTGAAATGGAAATGATATCGTATTGATTTGAATATAGTTTTGAAATAAAAATGGTTTTGGTTTCTAAGTATGAACTATTTTGAAAGTGATATAGTTTTGAAATGAAATGATTTGATTTTTGAAGTATAAACTATTTTGAAATGATCATGGTGTTATAACAGTATTTGGCTGTTAAAGAGACCGGGATCGAAAGTTGTCATACTCTCTGCCAACTCCGAAAACCACTTTAACAACTGTATACGCGATGGAGATTTCAAAACGAAGTAGGATGGTGGCGACATTCTTAAGGTATATTACGTGGACCCGACTCCCGTGAGTTGGCATAAGGTGGCTAAAATAGGAGCGATCTCGGGCCAAGTGAGGTCATTCCTTCTATCGGACACATTTCTTCGATACTATACTCTTACTTGTGGTTGATTTGATGGCCATCCTCCGATTTTGATTGGGAGTGTGTTCCGAGGTGGACGTATGTGGCTGCTATGTTACCACTAGCTCGTGTGCGTAATTGGCATATCTACCCCGGCATTGCCTTGTGTGCCATGTCACCTACCATAGCGAGCCTTACTATGAGTTTGTTTTTCTCCCATATCCTATGGAGTATTTATGTTAGCCTCCAGATATGGAGATACGCTATTACTGGATGGACTACTAGGACTATTACGTGTTAAGGGGAATATTGGGTCACTTAGTAACGCTATTTTAAAGTAAGTTTATTTTACTGTAAACATTATTATAATAGCGCAATATTACTACATAGTAAATAGTTTAACGGATCCTTAGAGGATGGGCGGTCCCAAGCATCCTTTAAGTTATTGATGCATTTTGTTAATGTTTACTTGAGTCGATTTATAGTTCATAAGTACTTATGTCCTGACTCGAGTGTTTTGTGTTTTGCTTTACGCTCGGGTCAGATTGAGTGATTCAGCATTCAAGACTCACCTTCGGAGTTGGAGCTTTGCTTGAAGATGCAGCCATCTATTTTGATTTCGGTATCCAGTGATTCTAGTAATGTATTCTGGTTTGTACCTGATGTATTTTGATACTCTCCAGTTGTATCTTGTATAACTCTGATGTATCTTATTTTATATAGTAGCTTCATGAACTACTATCTCCTTTACTTCCGCTGCATTATTATTTACTCTGTGTTTGTGATCTGCGACTATTTATTTACTATATATTCTGATATTTGCCAAATTTTATTTACAATGCATTATTTTGAGCAATTCAAGTCCGACATGAATGGTTGAAAATATCGGGTCGTTACATGTGGTATCAAAGCTTTGGTTTAGGCAAAACTCAGCATAGATGGTAAATGTATTTACAGAATCACTTACATTCAAGTTTGAATCTTTTCCTTTTTGACTCGATTCCTTTGAATTTTGGAACGTTCCCTACGGTTCCAAAATCCATTCATGTCCCTCACTATTCATCTTCTTTTGATTCTGAAGTATCCCACAATCCACTTCGAATGATCTTTATAATGAGTCGGTGGTCCCGCTAATCTCAAATTGATTTGGAAAGGGGTGGAACTCCTTTACAATAGCATCGATTCACCAAAGATTTTATATCCTAGGTTTAGATGCTAGTATCTCATATAATTCCAAATTCTATCTCTTCAGACCAAATGTAGATTTACCCCAAAAATCCACATCGATCTTATTCTTTAAGTCACGGTTGACTCGGTTAAGGTTACCCATGATTTATATAAGCTTATCCATCTTCCTATTCCGTTATTTAATCTTCTCATCTTTGTTTCCAACTTAAATTTAAATCATTCTTGAAGTGTATTTGTAAACTAATATGTCGTTTGAGTTGTTGATGTTGATTTGGGTTTCTGATCCATTCGTCTAATCAACGCTATCGATAAGATTCCCAAAACACATGAACAGAGCGAACTGACATGATATTTTTTTCAAATTTAGTAATGAAATAAATTTGTAACTATATTATAAATTTTTATGGATTTTTATTGAATTAGTTGTTAAGAAATAATAATTGATTTTATATATCATTATCTCTTGTTTCATATATAAATAATTGAACTATAGACATGGTTATAAATTTATATGGAAATTTAAAATGAATTTAAAACAGGAATTTGAGAATTTAATTTCTGATGGTTTCAAACCTTGTATTTAAAGTTTTAAAGGATATATTATTAAAGTATTTTCGAATAGAAATTTGTTTCCAAAGAATTTTAAAGTTTAAAATTAGTGCTTTTCTCTTTGTCGCTGGAAAATAACTTCGGTGATGACTGCAGCATCATCGACATTCATTTTTGAGTTTCGAAGTGAAGAGACTATTATGTAGTCTTGTTACAGTTTTATTTTAGGAAATTTAATTGATTTGAATTTCTAAATAAGCCTGGATTTATAACATATGCTGATATATGATTTAAATTTGAAGGGATATTGTGAAGAGACCGTTCTGTAGTCTTGCTACAGTTTTGTTTTGGAGAATTTGATTGATTTGAATTTCTAAAATAAGCTTGGATTTATAACGTATGCTGATATATGATTTAAATTTGAAGGGATATATATATATATATATATATATATATATTATATGTCCATTTATTTATCTCTAAATAGTTTGGAATTTATTGGAAATTTAATTCCAAAATTTTACCTTGAAAGATAATTTTTAAGTATGATTTCAAGTTTTGGATAAATATTCAAGTTTGAAATGATTGAATTGGAAAGTTTTATTTGTATAATACACAATTTCATTCCAAAATAACTTACCTAAATTATACAGAAGTTGAATATGTAATTGAATAATATACAATATAAAAAGATTTTATAAATAAAATTTGAGCGGCTATAATAAATGTTATGCACTAAAATTTTAGTTATAAAAAAATTAACAAAGGTAAATAAAGAAAAAGGGTAACGGAATAATTTACAATATAAGACGATGTTAAAGGAACTAAAAATAAATTTAAGAAGTTATAAATGTAAATATATTTAACATAGATGATAAAATATATTGAGAGGAATAAATTTAATTATAATTAGGAATAAAGAGGAATTAAATTTATTGAGTACATTTTGAGTATAATATATGACTTTTTTTTAAAATCCATGATTAGAGATTTTTTATATAAGATAATTTGATGATAAGATAGTGAAATTAGAGATGATTAAGATTTATTTAACTTATGTAAGATTAATTATCAATTTAAGTTGAAATTTTCAGGGCTTCAAATCTACTATCTTATTTTGATTTTCAATCTATCTTGTGGTTGTCCTTATTTCCCTTATCTTGCTAAAGAATGGGGAGGCTATTGCTTATGCCGGTCTGTTTAGAAATCTTTTTATAATCTTAAATAACCTTTGGTACTCATCTTGCATCTGAGCACTGCTTGTCATCCACAGACTGTCGGTCAAGCGGAAAGGGTGAATCAGATTCTAGAAGATATTTTTCGTGCTTGTTTTCTTGATTCTGGAGGATCTTAAGAAGTTCATCTCCACCTTGTTAAACTTACCTATAACAACAGTTATCAAGTATAATTTTAATCTTCTTGTCATCCTATCTTAATCCTATTTCATTCTATCTTTGTTTTTGCATTCCCGTACCTCATTCCTTTTCAGAGACGAAAAGTTTTGAGTGGGGGAGAGCGTGACAACCCTGTATTTTGTGATTATTTTAATTGTATCTTTTGATTATTTTAATTTAATTCCTGATTTAAAAACTTTATTTTATTTCTTAAAATGGATTAATTTTGTTATTTAAATATAAATTTTGATTTTTATGTGAATTGTAAATTCAAACATGAATAAATAGAATATTTTCCAAAAATGTGAATTTTGGTCAATATGGTCAAACTCTGACTTTTAAATTTAAAATTTAAAAATTTGAATTTTCAATTTTATCTTTTATTATGAAAATAAATAAAATTTCAAGTATACTGCTTTTCGTTTCGTTGAAATCCGATTAATATTGAAAGTTATGCTTTTTAAACCATTGTATGTAAATTGTTTTATTTAACAAAATTGTTTATTTTAATTTATATAAATAATATTTTTGTTTGTCATATCATGTTCTAATTTGTGTAACATGACATGTTATGTATATGATTTTATTTTTAGAACATTTTTAAAGTGTAGTTATGATTTTCAAATGTTTATTGTATTTTGTTTACAAATTTTTAATTCTAGTTTCAATTTAATTAACTATTTTCTTTATTTACTTTTATTTCTCTTAAGAATAATTATTTATTTTATTTTTCACTTTATTTTTTTGTCTTTTATTTATTTTACTGAATTTTATTTAGTTTATTTGATTAAAAGAAATGGAAATTCTAAGAGGCAAAATCCTTCCATTTTCCTTGTGACTTTTCATTTACCTTTGCCTTTTAATTTGCTTTTGCCCTTTCATTTTGAGTAGCCGTCCATTTCTTTTAGCATTGTCGTGTATTATTCCTCATTTTCTCATGAGAAATCTTTCTCACTTTCAAAACTCAAGGCTATCTTTAATAAAAAAAATGGTGATGGCTTCCTTTATTTCATTTATCTCTTCTTTTTCTAGTGATTTTGCCTTCCTCTTGCTTTGCTCGGCCTAGCCTCTACCACCATCACCACCGACCACCACTTCATCATCCATGGTAGCACCTCCTCCCCCTCCTCTGACCAAGACCAGGTCGTGACCTCCACATGAAGCTAGCACCACAAATTTGCAAAGCTCCACCCCAAAACCATTCTGGCCAAGCATAACTTCACCCTACCCTTCCATATTCACTTCGGCCACTACCACCAGCAACTGCACCTCCTTTGGCCATCACTTCAGCCAACTCTAGATCTAACCTGACCCATATGATGACATGGCCGAGCCCACTTGCCCTTTGTCCGAGCCAAATTGTTGACAAAACTCCACCGAGTTGCCTTGTCCTTTGTCTTCATCATGTTGTAGCTCTCCTACCTCTTCACCCTCATGTAGTCATGTGTTATGATACTAAACCCGAGTCTATAGCATCACTATGGCCGAGCCAAATAATGTCATGGCCAAGCACTTGAATGGTTGAGACAAGGTCAAGTCACTTTGTTTCTTGTTGTTTTTAAATTTCCAATTGTTTCAATGTATTTTGAATTGGACATATATGTTTATAATGTCTTGTTTTAATTGTAGTATACAAGATAAACATCTGGACTTTCCATTCATTCAAATCAAAAATCATGTTGTATCATGCTTGTTGTGCTATCTAGAATCTATTACGTGTGTTTGATTTGCTAACTCCAACTTGAAATGGTGAGCCCTTCTCACTCTGACATTTTACTTATGAAATAGTAAATTAATGACAAGTGATTAGTAATTAAAAATGTTTATGCAAGTCAATGATGATTATATGATGTGCTATGCCATGTTATTACCATGTTTACTTTGATAATTATCACATGACATATAATATATGACTGTATATTGTGACATTGACATGTTAGTATAATTGTTTATATTGTTTTCTGTATATGATCACACTGCAAGTTCCTTGTTAGAATAGAATCACTATGGGTTGAAATGTACATACTTGAACGGACATTAGGATAGGAAAAAATCACTATGGGCTGAAATGATAGGCCTAAGTGATTTTTATTGTATTTTTAATTGACTTGGGAATGTGAGTTTGAAATGATAGATCCTAGGTTTTCTTTTTAAATTGCAGATTGAAATGACATATATCGTATCACTTGACCTAGGTTAGAAAATTATATATAGACCCCGTGATATATTTCTAAATGATTTTTCTTAAGATATGTATTTTTAAAAGTATAAATTTTGATTTAAAAATATATATTTAATGGTTTTGAGAAACTAAATATTAAGTTTTGAATTTGTGAATTTAACTATGCAAATTGGAAGTAAATATGATTTTTGACTTTAAATTATATTTTAAAGTGTAAGTAAATAATAGAAATTAAATTTAAAGTTTTCAAAGATATTTGAAGTAAAACGTTAAGTTTTATTTAATTTGTAAGTTAATAAATAGTGAATTCTGACTTAACAAATGAATTGAGTTTTAAATTTGATATTTAATTATAAAATTTTGTTGTGATAAATCATATGTAAGAATTATTGAAATGTGAAATTTTGAAGTCTAAAAATATGATTTATAAGTTTAAAATTTTCTAAAATTGAAGTTTTATTATTTCTGAAAAGTTAAAATAAAATCTGGAATTTTATTAACGGCATTTCCCAAAAATGTTGTGGTCTTATGACAGCATTTTTAAATGCTGTTGTTTTTGAATTTAACTACGTTTGTAAAAACTTAATATCTATTATGGCATTTTATAAATGCCGTTGTTCCTGAACTAAACTATTTTGAAAACTATATGCTACGATAGCACTTTATAAATGTTGTCGTTGTTATAATTTGACAATGTTTGAATTATAGATTTTAAAACTATATGAGTTAAATTTTAAAGAATTAAATGATTTAATTTTGGAATTGACTATTTGTGAAATTTTAGGAGTTTTGAATATATTTTTATATTTAAATTTGAATTTTTAAGGAATTTAAATTTAAATAAAGTTTACTTGGTTATATGTTAAATGGAATGAAATGAAATGAGATAAATGAATTTTCGAATGGAATTTTGAAATGTATTTCGTAATGATACTTGGAATAATAAATGAATGATATATTGGATTTTCAAATGATATTAAAAATTTTAATATTTGATTTTGAATTCAAATAATGGTTTGATAATGAGGTTTTGAAAGGATATGGTATTTTAAATGATTTTGAAATGGCTTTGAATGACATAATCTTTATTATGATAAAGAATGTGAATTTGGAATGATATTTGATTTTGATTTATTCGACAAATGAATATTTGAAGTTTATATTAGAATGAAAGGATAATTGGTTTACTTGTAATTCGGGTTTATTTTAATGATATTGTATTTTAGTAAGTGATTATTTCAAAGCTAAATATTATGAAAGTGGATTTGATATATATACGTGTATATGAGATTTTCAAATTAGTTTTGAAATATGGTATATTAAAGCTTTGAAATATATTAAAAATTGAATAGTTTATTTTGTGGATCAAATCTATATTTCAAATTGATAAGATTTGAAATGGTTTGTTATGAAACTGAATTGAATTGAAACTGATGGTTCGAATTGAATTAAATTGGAAAATTGAAAATTTGGGTTTAATTGAATAAATTTGTAAAATGTAAATAATTAAAGGAATGGTTCATGATTTCAAATGTATGATTTTGAAATGTTATGATTTTCAAAGTGTAATGATTTCAAGTATTTTGGTTTCGAAAGAGTCATAACTTTGGAAGTATTATGATTTTTGAAGGTGAATATATGTTTGAAATGGAAATGATATCGTATTGATTTGAATATAGTTTTGAATTAAAAATGGTTTTGGTTTCGAAGTACAAACTATTTTGAAACGGATATAGTTTTGAAATGAAATGATTTGATTTTTGAAGTATAAACTATTTTGAAATGACCACGGCGTTATAATAACGTTTGGTTGTTAACGAGACCGAGATCGGAAGTTGTCATGCTCTCTACCAACTCCAAAAACCACTTTAACAACTGTGTACGCGGTGGAGATTCTGAAACGAAGTAGGACAGTGGCGATGTTCTTGAGGTGTAACAACCCGATATTTTTAGCCATTCGCATCCGCACATGTCGGACTTGAATTGCTCAAAATACCGCATTGTAATAAAATATGGAGCAAATAAAACCAATCACAGAGTCATAGACACAGAAATATCAAAATAACTCGCAGCAGAAATAAAATACCATAGTAGTTCATGAAGCTACTATAACAAAGTCTCAAAACAAATACATAATATCAGTCTGAAAAACAACATAATAGAAATCCCAAATACATAGAAGTTTATAAATACAAGAGCTGAAATAGACAACTGAAACTGAAATGTATAGATAACTAGATAAGGAAAATCTCCAACGATTCCTAGCTCTAGAAAAAAAGAAATCCAGAGCTAAGTTGTAAATACTCAGGCTGACCCGAGCATAAAGTAAAACACAAAACACTCGAGTCAGGACATACATACTTATATAATGTAAACCAACTCAAGTGAACTGCAGTAGTAATGCACAATAACTTAAAGGATGCTTGGGATCGCCCATCCTCTAAGGATCCTTTAAACAATCAACTAAACAGCAATAGACGCTATCATATTGTAACGACCCAGGATTTTTAGTAATTAAAATTTGAATATTTAATTAATTTTAAATATTAATAAGTGAATTTATAAGTCAAATAAATTTTTATTTGAATAATTGGATTTAATTGGATAATTAAATCAATAATTTAATATGTTAAAATACGGAAATAATTGAAAATTGAGTTAAATATGATTGAAAATGATTTGTAAAATTTTATTTTATCATATTGAAGTTAGAATGATATTCTAGAACTTTTAAAATCGAATTAAAAGTTAATTTGTGAAAATTGAATATTTTAATATTTAAATCGACTAGTGAAAATAGTCAATTTTTGAACAGTCTCAGAATTGGACGAGACTAGTTCCATTGGATCCGTAATAGTTAGTTATTACCGGATTTCAATTTTCGTAGCAATCGGAGTTGTCGTTTGATCGTGGCAGCTCGAAACGCATCAAATTGTTTTTAATATTAATTTGGCGAGTTAAAATAGCCATTTTTCAAAAAGTCTCGGATTTCGACGAAACCAGTTTCATCGGATCCATAATGTGATATTATTGTAAGGTTTCAAATTTCGTGTCTATCGGATTTACCGTTTGTCCGGTACAAATTAAAACGCCTAGAAAATCGTTTAAATCGGTTTAATTTAAATTGAACGTTTATTGCCATATCTCGCACAGGTGACCGAATTAGCTTTCGAAACCTGTTCCATTGTGTCCGAAACGCGGGGTAAACCCTAGAAACGCTGGTTACGGCGCGTGAATCGGAGTTCGGAATTCCCGGATGAATAGTGTCGTTCGATTCTCTATAAATAGCCACCTTCACAAAGAAAATAAAAAAAAAAAAAAACCTAAAACCCTAGCCGCCTCAGCCTAAACCAATGGCTGAAAATATGTGTGTTTCTTCCTCCAATTTCTCGAAATCCACACATTAATAGCGAAATCTTCCAACTAGAAAGATGTCAGGCTCATCGAGATCCATCGATCCAACGGTGGAGATTGAATAATTCGCGACGTGGAGAGGGTTAGGGGTTCGCGAACGTGGTAGGTTTGGACGCGTTTCTCGAAGCACAAGGGGAGCCGAGCTTGGCCACGTCTTGGCCGGTGGTGGCTCTGGGGGAGGCGCGCAATGTGAGGGTGGTTGATCAACTTATCGGTGTTCGTGGAGGTTGCGATCTCTAACCCTAATAATTTGTATATAGGTTCGGCTACTGGAGTTGAAGCGCGTGAGGGAGATGATGGGGTGGACGGGCCTGATGCTTCCATGTTGGATCGAACGGCAGTGAGCTAGTGTGGGTTTAAAATTTTAAAGTTAATGTTGTAAAAATTATAAATAAATTCGTGTTAACTTCAAAAATTCATAACTTTTTCATACGAGGTCGAAAACGCGCGAAACCAGTTGCGTTGGAATCGTATGGACGAGCACTACGCTATGGAATTAGAATGGAGTCGTTTGGAGTTAGTGAGAATTTTGGGTAAAATTAAACGTCCGTTTAATTTTATTCGAAATAAATCGCTAAAACGAAATTGAAATCAAGGTGAGAACTTCTCACTCAATCGAATCAGTTTCGATTTTATTTTAAATAGTTAAATTTAAAATATTTAAATGCATGTTTGAATGATGATTGTTATCTATTGATTGTTAAAATAGACATTATGCGCCGTTATTAAGCGGATGTTATTTATTAAAAACATATACCGCGAATATTTCATAAACAGTGAAATTGGTATTATATATAATAGCAATATATATATATATATATATTGGCATATGTATATATTGGAGTTGTTGATTTCCCGCATTTGTATAGCGGATGAGACCCTATTGCGCCGTTATTAAGCGGATAATATTTTAAATCCCATATACCGCGATAATTCCGTACTGGAGCGGAATTGGTATTGTGCTAATGTTTGTGGATGCAGGAAAACAGGTTGGAGGGATCCAACTGGATTCCTCAACAGTATTTATTTGATTTCAGATATTTTGATATTTGATTGATTATCATATCGATATATGATATCGTTGTTATCGTGATTGGCTATTTGGTATGTAGCATCATTAGACCAAATTTTGGAATTTTAAAAGGATTTCAAAGTGATTTTTGAAAGTATACGTATATAAAATATTTTTGAAATTGTTTTATTTTAAATAAATAAACATTATAATTTTAATGTTATAAAAATTATATTTTTGAGAAATATAGTTAAAAACTGATTTTTGAAAATATGGGGTTAATGGTTTTATAAAATAGTTAAAACGGGATTTCTGAATTTATTGTGAAAAGTTTAAATATAGGATTTATAAAATTTGATTATTTTATAAATCAAGGGAATGGTGAAATTATAAAGGAGATTAAAGATGTTTTAAAATAATAGTATAAATTGATTTTTATAAAGGATTTATAAATTGATATTTATAAATTAAAACATTTGAATTATAAAACGAGTTTTTATAAGTGTTTGAATGAAGTGAGAATAAATTTCGTAAATGAATGAAATTTATAGAATTATAAACGGTGAAGTTATAAATGGAATTTTATATGCAGTAGGTTTATAAAATTTATAAAGTTATTAAAAGAATGGTTTTGGATAAATAATTGAATCTTATAAGTTATAAGATTTATAATTATGAAGTTCAAAAGAACGATTCTTGTAAACAAATAAATTATAAGTGTTTAACTTATAATATGAATCTTTAGTATATCATTGAGATATGAATTAAGATAGGTTAATAAAGGAATTTATAAAGGAGGTAGTTATAAAATAAATAGAAATGGAATTTATAAACATTGTTTTATAAATTCGCAAACGACTTATTTTGATAAGTAAATTGTTGAAACCTATTAATGGAGTTATATTCACATTTTTGACTGTGAATAATCCTTTAAAATGAAATGTATAAAAGGATGAAAATTGTTAACGTAGTATATTCACGTTTTTGAATAGTAAATAATATGTTAAAGAAAATGTTTAGAATGTGATGTTTTAAATTGAATTAAAACGATCTAACGATGTTTTAAATGTGTTGAGATTCGAAACCATAGATTTCAACATCTATTGTTGAAATAGACGTTTTCGAGAAATAAAAGGAAATGGTGGACTATAACACAGTTGTTATAGTAAATGATTTCCGAAAGGAAATGTTTTGTATAGTATTGGGATTTATATATCTATTTTAATTTCAAATCCCTATACTAGTGATTTTGGGACGTCGTAACGATGTTTTACGTAACATTCGTTTTGGCCCAAATAAATATGTTTAAGAGAATAATTTCATTAAAGAATGAAATATATACTTAATCTCGATTTAAGTATATTGAATATTTTCCAAGTGTTGAAAATAAATAGGTTCGTGAATTACTTATTAAATAAGTATGGAAATGTTTTCCAATATAAAGTGAATATTTTGAGAATTTATCTTTTTGAAGATAAATTGAAAAGGAATATTGAAACCTATTGAAAATCGTATACCAGTAGATATTGTGAAATATAAATTCACTATGGAATTTATAAAAGAAAGGGGAACTTGTTTAAAAATAAATATTGATTTATTTTTGAAGTATTGAAAATAATATATCTTGTAAAGATATTTTGGAAAATAAATAATTTGGAAAATTATTTGGAAACTGGTGATGTGTGCATATCCATTGATAGTTCAATAACCGACTATCAATATTTCCCTTTGAATGGGTAATTGATGTGATTTGTTTGAATTTGAATGCCACACTTATTTTTGAATAAGCGCTCACTATTCGGGTTAACCGGGAAAGGACCATGGGGTCGTATAACCCATTCCGAATATGTGATACGTCGTTATGAATTGCATTTGAAGACCGGTGTTGAAGACCGGGTATTTGCGAAAGCGATAGGATGACCTATCGATTGTCTCTGCACTGGGTAGCTCCTGGTATAGAGATTCCCTAAGTGATGGGAAATTCGATCGGGATTGTGAATACCCGGATTGCAAGGGCTTCGTAAGAAGTGCCTTTGGTTCTGTTCGAGCCCGGAACAGACTTGTATGGATTGTATGTCTGACATTACAAATTGAGATATAAAGCCGATTTCTTTCAAATATATTTCTGTTGGTGGCGAAGAATTTATTCTTTTAGCTTAACACCCTTCTCTGAGACGTACGAGCTCAGAGGTTATGTAGTTGAAGGTTATCAGCGATATATTCCCAATTTGGTAATGTGACATGCTGAGTGTTGCTGTGAAATGATCATTGTGTTGATTATTTGTGATAGGATCATTTGTTTGATCGTCTATCCTGGTGATCATTTCTATGATCGTTTGTTGACACAAAGCATGGCTTTTGTATAAAGTATGTTTTTGTGGACGTGACTTCGTCGAGCCTCACACCTCGGGAATGGTCAAAACAGGAAAGATGCAGCAAGGTTATGAGGGGTAGCGCCCTTTAGGATATGTGCATTTCCTTCTGGAAAAGGGTGGTATCATGGTATGGAGCCCAGATACTCATGTTGAAAACACTTTATGATTGTGTGAATTGATTACGAGCGCTCGGGTGAAAGGTCCCAAAGGACCGGGGGATGGCATATTCGGTCAGTTGTTACTCAGTTAGGGGTAACCCGGCCTTGTGTTGGTAGAGATCCGGTTTGGTTCTCGGGGATGTCCATTCAGAGGCATTCTCATGTGGCAATGGGAAGTTCCTTGGCCTGATCATTCGTTGGAAATCCAAAGAAACAATACGAGACTTGTACGGTTTTAGTTGTAGAACCTGCCATTTAATATGGTAGCTATAGTAAGCATACTATAATGGTACCTATGCTGGCTAAGATTTATATTCTACTTTTGAAATTGTTTTCTACACTATGCACTAATAATAATATCGAATGTTTCTTTTTAATGCGTATCAAGCATCTTTGACTAACATAAGAAGAAATCTCCTCCAAGTCTGCGTTTGCATTGTGTGTGTGGCGGGAGGTCATATGGTAGTCTCATTTTTAAAAGCATTGCGAATTGACTTTAAAAATATTCCTCTATTTTGATTTTTAAGATAAATAAACTGTTTTGAGTTCTCACACCAGTCACATGACTGACTCGGAGTTTATTGTTTTCCTTCCTAAACTCTGGGTGCCCACCAATTTCCACACGGGCAGTCAAGAGTAAGGTTTATCAGGATATTCTGGAGTTGCTGGAAGCAAGCTGGATGGCATGACGTATTATTAGTATATAGTATTTCTTTTTCCGCTGCACTGTTTGTTGATGTTGTTGTTGTACACTCTGATGAAATGTAATGAAATGTGATGTAATGTAATAACTGATATAGTTCTTTGTTTAAAGATTATTCATTTATTTATTATATGTTGTTCCGCTGCGAATTGTGAGATTCTGTTGTTGTTCTGTTGTTTTCTATTTTCTATTTTCTTTCCTCTCTATTTTCTATCTTCTTATCTCTTCTTCTACCTCTTTCTTTTTCTTAAACATTGATAATTCGTAATTCTGTTCATCTTGAGTTAATCTATGGAGATTAGTGTATATTCAAGGAGTACGGATTTGCGGGTCGTCACACATATCAATGCCTATATTAAGGTAAACTATACAAATAACAGTGCTAATGTGGCTAGGGTAGTGTAGAGCTGCAGCAATCGCTCACCTCTAGTCACACTCTCAAATTGAAGGTGTACATCCAAAAATCTCATGGCATACAGAGAAGTGTACCCGTGGTTAAAATTCCAAAATGGTATTTTTATACTTCAAAAATCAAATATCATTTCAAAAATTAAATATCATTTCAAATTCATTTTAAAATATCAAAATATCATATCCTTCCTAACCCTCAATCATTTTTATTTAATTTAAATACCATTCCAAATCACATTTCAAAATGGTTTATATTTCAACTCAAATATTCCATTAAACCAATTAAAATGAAGTTATTATAATTTAAAAAAATTAAATATCCAATTCTTAGAAATTTAGTCTCTTCAGACTTCATTAATTCACTTAAATTATTAAAACGGTGAAATTTCAGCTTTCGCTGCATTTAGAAAATGCTATGAAATTTACATTTGAAAACAATTCAATTAAGCAAAGACAGCATTTAAACCTGCTGTAATAGTCTTCAAGTTTAGTTTCTACAACTACAGCACTTACAAAGCGCTGTAGTAGCCCTTAATTCATTTTAGCCTTTTAGTTCATTTGTATCAACTACAGCACTTAGAAATGCTGTAATTTCCTTTAGTTCGGAAATGATAGCATTTCTGAAATGCTGTTAGTTAAATTCCAAACTTTCAATATAATTTCATAAACAATTAAAATTTAATTTAAACCATTTTAACTTATAAAATTTAACAATTTCACTTTAATTTATGATTTTATAAAATGAAATTTTCACAAATAAATCTTTTTTTTATAATTCACATATAAAAATTAATGTACAATTTTATGACATTTCATTTACTTTACATTTTAATTAAATTTACCATTTCATAAATTAAATTTAAATTCCATTTTATTTTTCTTAACTTAACTTTTATTTTTAAAACACATTTCACATTTTCCAAGTTAAGTCATATTTCAAATTTTAATTTTAAACATTTATTTATTTAACTATTTTTAATTTATAGAAAAATCAATAAAACTTTATAAAAATCATTTTAAATTCAAATTTAAATCAAATTATCATATTTTCTTACTTAACTTAAATTCCATTTATATACAAAATCATAAATTCTAAAATTTACTTATATTTCGAATTCTACTTTGCCATTTATTTATTTCACTTATTTAACTTGTAGAAAATCACTAATATTTTATAAAAATCATTTTTAAATTAAATTTAAATCAAAATATCATAATATTTACATTTTAAAAATACTTTATAAATTCTAGAAAAATATCTATATTAACCATGGGTCTGTATATAATTTCTAACCTAGGTCAAATGATACAGATAATATACCATTTCAATCCGTAATTTACAAAGAAAAAATTCGGGTTCTATCTTTTCAAACCCACAATCCCAAGTAAAATAAAATAAATAAAAATCGCTCAGGCCTATCATTTCAGCCCATAATGTTTTTCTCTATTCTAAAGTCCGTTCGGGTATGTATTATTTCAACCCATACTGATTCTATTCTACAGGGAACTTGCAGTGTGATAAACAAATATAAATGAACAATATAATAGAATATAATATAGCAGATGATGTGACAAGTTTATAAACAGGGTGAACATCATATAAATCATATCACAGGTAGGTATAATATGATAATATAAACTACATATTCACATGGATTTACTAATTATATAAGTACAGATGTCGTGAGTGAATTACTCACCTCTACAAGCAAACAAACAAAGATCCAGAAAGCATGAAAGCACAACTTAAGACTCGAGTGGGAAGAGAACCAAGTTAGTGATCTTGTACACCACATAAATAAGACAAACATAAATACAATTTCAACACCAAATATACATTTTGAAACAATTAAAAATAAAAGCAACAATAAACAAATTGATTTGACCAGCATCCTCGGCCTAGGGCTCATGTATGCTCGGCCATAGTGGTGATTTGGACTAGGATATGCATGCATGTGCATGGCTACAAGTAGTTGAAGTGGTGGAAGTTGCAACATAAAGGAATACAAAGGGTTCATGGCAAAAAGTGGCTATTGGTGCGGCCTCGACTGATGTGGGCTTGGCAATGCAAGGTGATGATTGGGTAGTGTCTGGAGTGGTGGCCAGAGGTGGTGGAGGATCAGGTGGTGGTGGCTAAGGAGGTGGACGAGGTGAAAAATGAAGGGATGGTGCACATGTAGGTCGGCTAGGCAATAGTTGAAGGGTTTGTGGAGTTTTTATGGTTCAACCATCATAGGCATGCCATGGCCTGGTCAAGACAAAGAGGGAGGAGGGTGGGGTTGCCATGGATGGTGGTGGAGTTGGTCGGAGGAGGTGGTGGAGGGAAATGGCGGAGCAAAAGCATGAAGGATCCAAGGCAAAATGAAGGAAAAATTCAATAAAAATGAAAAGAAAATGTGAAAAAAAGAAGGAGACATTACCACTTTTTTTCTCAAATCTGTACTTGTGCATGAAGTGAAGTGAGAAATGGTGTTTTTACATGAATAACAAAAGAAACTTATGGCTATAGGATTTGGGAAAGGTCGGTCAAAACATGATGGAGTGTCAAGATGGAAGGTCAAAAGTTAAAAGGCCAAAGTCTCTTTAAATTTCCTATTTCTTTTATGCACATAAACTAAAACTAAAACCTTGTAAATAAAGTTTTTAATGAATACAAAATAATGTGAAAATGAAACAAATAAATATATTTGAGAAAAATATAGAAAAATATAAGAAAATAGTTATTTATATGTAAACTAGTATTGAAAATTGAAAACAAAATATAACTAGTTTTGAAAAAATAACCACTACGCTATAAACATGTTTTAAAAATAAAACATATACATAGCATGTCATATTACACATACATACACAAATTAGAACAACATATAACAACCAAAAATATTATTTATATAAATTAAAATAAACAATATTGTTAAATAAATCAATTTACACACAATATTGTAAAAAGCATAACTTTCACAATATAAATTGGATTTCAACGAAACGAAAAGCAGTATTCTTGAAATTTAATTTATTATCATAATAGAAGATAAAATTCAAGAATTCAAATATTTAAATTTTAAATTTAAATGTCAAAGTTTGACCATATTGACCAAAATTCACATTTTTGGAAAATATTCAATTTATACATGTTTGGAATTATAATTCACATAAAAATCAAAATTTATATTTAAAATAACAAATTTTATTCATATTAATAAATAAAATAAAGTTTTTAAATCAGGAATTTCAGTTAAAATAATTAAAATATACAACTAAAATTATCACAAATACAGGGTTGTTACACTCTTCCCCACTCAAAACTTTTCGTCCCCAAAAAGGAATAAGCAAGGAAAATAAGGAAAAGCAAGATAGAAAAGGCAAATAGTACCTGAAAAACAATTCCGGAGTCAAAGCACGAATGCTCTCCTCCATCTCCCAGGTACAATCTCATTCATCAGTACTTCACTATACTTTGACTAGACTAATAGATTTCCTTCTTAGCTGCTTCGTACCTCTGTCGACAATACGAAGTGGCTTCCTCTCGACAGTTAGATTAGGCTAAATATCCAAACTATCAGGAGCAGAAGGCTGAACAAAAAGAGATGGGTCATGAAGATACCAGCGAAGATGTGAGACGTGGAATACATCATGCACTCCAGAAAGCTTCTCGGGAAAATCCAAACGATAAGCCAAAGAACCAACTCTTTCCACAATGTGGAAAGGACCCTCGAAGAGGAAAAAGGTAGGAATAGCTAGAAGGGAAAATAGGTTGAAAGACAAGGATGAACCATTATTCAAAAACCATTATATATATTTATAACATTTTAAACATTTTATAATATGATGAATAGCCATTTGATTCATATTTGTTAGTTCGAAGTAAACAATATTTGAAACATTTTAAATTATTTAGAAAAGTAAAATAAATGATCAAAATATCCTTTATATAATACTTTATCAAAATACTTTTATAACTCGATGTCTTAATAAGTTTACTCTCGTTCCTGTAGACTCTGGCCATGCGTTGATCAGGCACAAAGCTAGAATTCTCCAGGTACTTAGTAGACTTATTTCAACACCCAGCGGAAGTACTAAAAACTTTTTAAAAGCTGATATGGAAAGTACAATCCAAACAAATCAACCAAACCAAAACATTTATCTTACCATGGATCGCATATACACAATGGTTACGCCTGGATCCCCCAGGGAACATCCGTAGCTGTAAGCTATCTCAGCCTGCGAATTACGCCATGATGACTATCAGACCGCAGATACACAATGGTTACGCCAAGAGCCTCCAGGAAACATCCGTACCCTTAAGCTATCTCAGCCAGTGGATTTCGCTACTGATACGACCTACATAGATCGCAGGATACACAATGGTTACACCTGGATCCCCCGGGAAACATCCGTACCCCTAGGCCATCTCAGCCGGGCGAATTACGCTATACATTCGCGCTCATAAGACCATGGAGATCGCCATGTAATTCGATGGACATCGAGTATCATATCCGAAAAACCCAAATCAGAGAGAATAATATCGATAGAATGAATCTACAATGTGGCCACAAAGCGGATATCAAGCAGAAGGCACTTTCTATATCTTTACTTCGAAAATATGTATCACAAAGTACCTTTCCAAATCACTTTCAACTATCATACTTATATAAAGCCACTTTATATAAGATTTTATTTTCAAATCGAATACTTTCCAAAATCAATATCACACTTATATAGACTTCGATTATATAAGATTTAAATTTTCAAATTGAGTACCTTTTCAAATCAACAGTTTTCAAATCAGCTTCATACTTAACACAAATCAATTTTTAATAAGTTCAGTAACTCCCAAATCAAAGTATTTATAAAATAAGGTTCTCAATTTCAATTCCTTTCAATAACATTTCAGTTTCAAATTCATATATGATTTCGCCAAATCATTTCTTCCAAATTATATATATTCCGTTTCAAAGTTTCTCAAAATAATAGGTTTAGAGAATAATCCTGGTTTCCAAATCAAAAAAATTTATGTCAAACAAATTCATTTCCAAAACCATCATATAAATACTAGGTTTTACTATCCAATCTATTTTCAAACCCAAATATTTTCTCAAAATCAATTACACCCGAAATGATTTCAAAGTTTAACCCCTTTAAAACCTTTAAACTATTTATTTCCATATATGGAAAATCCAATTTACCTTTTGAAAATTACTTATCTTAAAAATTAAACCTTGATTTGGAAGTGCACTGTCATGTTCTAAATTCCAGTGTTCGAAAATCGACATCCGTACTCCACTTGTACCTGAATGTCGTAGATCCAAACGTTGAAATTCGGGTCGTGTCGGAGCCTACAACACATTAAGTACAATATAGCGGAAGAAATGAATAGCATATTTAAATATACAACATTTGATACAATATCCAGGTATAATGACTATCAGTATACATCAGAGATATGATACAAGACAATAGCAGTGGAAAGAAAAGATAACACAAACAGCGGAACAAAATCTCTAATATGGTCTTCAAGAAAGAACTCCAGCATCAGTAATCACCATCTCCAAGGCCCAATCAAGAAGTAGCTCGAACTCCCAATAACGTTGCATAAAGATAAGCAAGTGCAGTCCTGATCCAAAGACTGGACTAGCACCAAATAATCTACTAAATCTGACTATCTGAAAAACCCAACTCTAGACTGCCCGTGCGGGAAAATTGTGGGCATCCAGAGTTTAAGAAAGTAAAAATAAACTCCAGGTCAGTCGTGGGACTGGTATGAGCAAACAAAAACATTTGGTCTTTAAAACAAACAAAAAGAGAATTTAAAATAAATCCGCAATGCTTTTTGAAAAATGAAACTACCATAAGGCCTCCCGCCACACACACAATGCAAACGCAGACTTGGAGGAGATTTCTCCTTATGACAGTCAAATATGCCAGATACGAGAAAATTCCTTTGATATTATTACTAGCGCATAGTGTAGAAACCATTTCGAAAGTATAATATAAATCCTAGGCAGCATAGGCATTTCGCACTTATGCCTATTATAGCTACCATGTTCAATAGCAGGTTACCGCCACATTCCATGGAAGGTTATATAACTAAAACCGTACAGGGCGCGTATTGTTTTAATTGGATTTCCAACAAATGGTCAGGCTAAGGAACTTCCTACTGTCCATGGGATCGCCTCTGGCACGACGTCCCAAGAAGCTAACCGGATCTCTGCCAACACAAGGACGGGTTACCTCTGTAACTAGGTAACTACTACTCGAGCATGCCATTCCCCGGTCCTTTGGGACCTTTATCCGAGGCGCCTCTAAACCACAAAGCAATCACAAAGTAATAGATCTGCAATATCCACATGAGTAAGCATCTGGACTCCATACCATGATACCACCCTTTTCCAGAAGGGAATGACACACCCTAAAGGGCACGACCCTCATAACCTTGCCTCATCTTTTCTGTTTCGACCATTTTCGGGGTGTGAGGTCCTGATGCAGTTTCGTCCACAAAGCTACGCTTTACACAAAAGCCATGCTTTGATAAACAAATGATACACAGCAGCACTCAGCATGCCACACTTCCAAATTGGAAGTATTTCACTGATAAATATCAACTACATAACCTCTGAGCTCGTACGCCTCGGAGAAGGGTATTAAGCTAAGAGAATAAATTCTCCACCACTAAGCAGAAATGTATTTGATAGAGATCAGTTTAATATCTCAAAATGTAGTGTCGGACGCACAACCATACAAGTCTGTTCCGGGTTCGAACAGAACCGAAGGCACTTTCGAAGAAGCCCTTGCAATCCGGTTATCCACAATCCCGATCGGACTTCCCATCACTTAGGGAATCTCTATAACATAGCTACTCGGTGCAGAGACAATCGATAGGTTATCCTAACGTTCTCGAAGACACCCGGTCTTCAACACCGATCTTCAAATGCAATCCATAACGTCGTATCACTATTCGGAATGGGTTATACGGCACAAGGTCCTCTCCCGGCTAAACCGAATAATGAGCGCAATATTTAAAACATATGGATATGGGATTTTAGTTAAGTCACAACTTAAAAACCCAAAGCTTTTCTTTCAAATGGTTAAACAAAATACCATTTCAAATCTTTTAACAAAAAGATTCGTTTCACAAAGTTCACCCCGTTTCACAAAGACTCATCCATAGATTTCCAAAACACTTCCATTTCAATTTGGATTTACTCATTTAAATCTTTAAATTAAAGATTTAACTTATGGCTTTCAAAACACGTTCCCAAAGATTTATTTGTAACTTGGAAAACCATCATTTTAGACTTGAAATCCTTTTAACACAAATTGGAAGTTCATTTCTTATGTGAAAGCTTTTATTATTTGAAAACAAACAGTTTTTGTTTTGAAAAAATCCAATTGGATTTATACAAGTTAAAATCTTGGGTTAAACTCAAATTCCCAAAGCAACACTTTTGAAATGGTTTAAAAACCCATATAACACATTTATAAGTTGAATAACCTTTTTAAACCAGAGTTTCCAAATCATAGAATTCAATTTCAAATATTGAATTCAAATTCAAATTAAATTATTTAAATTTCAAAACTCAATCAAGTTATTCAAATAACTTTTATTTTTGAAATTCATTTCCAAAAGCTTTCAATTATAATTCCAAAACTATTTTGGATTCAAAAATTCAATCTTAAAACGATTTCAAAAAATCTGTGACTTAACCCATTTCCACGTGCAATCCATATTTGTGTGTGTATAAGTGTGGTCCAGGGGTTCAACACAATTGTGCACGACATCATCATCACAGATTCAATCATATCGATAAGCGGTATAACCCATAACGCTTACCTTTGTTCACAGATTCATGGATAAATAAATTGTGACTCACAAAGATTCATCATTATGATTCGATGTGGGTTTCGGATAACTAACTTGTATCCGACTCCCTGTCGCATTGAAATTCAAATGTCGTTCTACGGGTCAAGGGTTTTCATATTCATACAACAGTATATTCATCACAAATATAGCAGCTCGACACAAAGCATCACATAGCATCACATCACATCACATAACAAATATATCAATCCATCACACAGCATTCAGTGACAATCAAACATCTACAATTAAGATGAATAAATTGAGTGGTTTTTAAAGAATTAACCACATAACTATTTTTATTGATTTATTTAAATCAATGATTAACTATTCTTAATGATAAATTAATTAAATTTTAATCGACTTTATGAATTATTATTCCTTTTCTAATCAATTACTAACTATAATTTAATTAACTTAATTTATCTAATTATCAATTCTTAATTACAAATAAATTGAACATTTAATTATTAATTAACCAATCTTTAATCACTTGGTTAATTACAATTATAACTTAATTAACCATTCTCGGTTATCACTTAATCCTGTTTAATAAATTATAAATTAATTGACTATCCCATTTCAAACTATTTAATTAATTAATTATTAAATCTTAATTACTTAATTAATCACCCTTGATTATTAATTAATTAATAACCTAAATTGTTAATTAATAAACTTAATTACCCATTATTTAACCACTAAGTACTTAATTAATTAATTATAAGATCGTAATTAAATTACTTGATTAGTTATCTACTAATCATACATTTTTTAACTTTAAGTAGTTAACTACTAATTTATTTATCACTTAATCATAAATTAACCAATCTCTAATTACAACTATAAAGTAATCATTCTCGATTGCTTTCTAAAAAAATTAATCAATATTAATTATTTATTTTAATTAACATTTAAAAGAAATCTTCTTTTAAACTTTGAAAATCAAATTATTATTAACTACAAAACTTTAATTAAGTTTTTAAAACTTTTCTTACATTAGTCGCCTAATTAAAGTATTAATTGGATTTTTAACATTTTTAAGTATTTACTTAATTTATTAAACTTGAAATAAATTCTTATTTAAGTTGTCCAACAATAATTACTTTATTGGTACTAGAATTTGTTTACAACATTAACTTTAAATTTAATAAGCTTAACCCTTTTCTGAAAACAACCCGAGCAAAATCTCAGGTTACTCAAGTAATCACTCGAGTTTCACATTAATCCACCCGAGACATCTCTTGTCCTTACGCGCTCCTTCTTCTTCTCTCTTTTTTTTTCCAGTAGGTTGAGTTTTAATTTTAAGTGTAAATTAAAGCATCAGAAACTCTCGCGCGTTCTTGGTTACTAACCCGAAGGCAATGATCCCTATACTCGAGTAACACTCGAGTCGCTCGCCCCAAAAACTTCTGACATCAAAACAGTACCATACACGTGCACGAACAACGTCGCCACTTTCGATCATCCACCTCGCCCTTCGCAAGTCGACAATCACCTTCGCACCCCATTCCGACCACCAAAACATCGATAACTCCTCGAAATCAAAATCGCGTATTCAAGCCCAAATCTGGAACTGCAGACCCTACCTAAAACAGCCTCGCACGCACACCCCCGACCACCGGAGCATCAGCAACTCCGACCGTAGGTAGACGACCCCTATAGCAACTTTTCCCCCACATCCGATAAGCTCCGACACTTCGGCGAAAACACGGCAAACCAAAACTCACCCTCGACCAAACATAAGCCTTAAACCCTAATTTGAATTCGACCGATCGTCACGATGAAATAAAAATTTGTTGAACATTTTTTTTATGATCACGAGCTCCTAAGCTACCTTCAACATCGAACTCGAGCCTCAATTTTACATATATCATCGGCAGTTGGCCAAGATATGAATTATGTTCAACTCTAACTTCCTCATCAATCTCAATATTAAAAATCGAGATATTTATGCCAAAATTCATGAATTTGAAACACGAATTCACACTATAATTGAAAATTGAAATCCAGATATTAGAATTTGGACTTAAGTTTTGAACATCTCTGTCATTTTCTATTTTTGACTTAAATACTAAATATTTTCTTCGAAAATTATTTTTAAAAGTGACTTAATAATGTTATAAACATCTTCATTTTAGGAATTTTAACTAGAATTAGTAATAATAAGAAGATATGAACTCATTTGATAAATTTTGTAGTCTGTAATATAGACAGAGAGATGAAAACAGACATGCACAATTATATCTTCATTTTTATCAACATTCCAGGCAAACTCACATAATCATTCAAGCACGTCACAGATCATACTTCAAGCATCAATCACGATATCAAAGATATAGGCAGATGTAAGGGAGTTTGCTCACCTTGGAGTTGTAGCAGAAACAAAGAACAGAGACAGTTTCAAAGAATGAAAGCCTGAATCTTTTTTTCTTTAGATCTTGGAGTTAGATCTGTAAATTAAAAGTACATATCTCCATTTACTCTTTGTTGTTCTTAATTCATTAGATACAAAAACAAAATTTAAACTACTTACAGGTTTGAAATCTTTTATGTACACAGAGAACCATTTTTCCTGCAGTTGCAACCAGAATTTACTTTAGCCTTTAACTTGATTTGTTTCCTGCAACTTGGTTGACATAATAGTTTAAATCTTGTTTTAGTTACTGACTACTAACATCAGATTCAAAATTAAAAAAAAATTACTTGCCTTCAATTATTTCCAGATTTCTTTTCCTGTTTTCCAAATTTGTTTTGCTTGATCGTTTGCATTCATCTGAATTTGTTTTTGAACTTGCATGCTTTGGTTTGATTGCTTTCTTTGATTTGTAACAGTGAATCTTTGATCTTTTCTTTGTTTTTAAAACTATGATGATTTGCTTGAATTTTCCCCAAGCTCTTGTATTTGAATCTGAAACTCTTGGGTTTCAGAGTTGTACATTGCTGACTTTACTTTTTCTTTCTTTCTTTTGTGTTGAGATTTGAAATGCCTCAAATCTTTGATTATTGACTTTTTCAGATTTGGAGAGTAAACATGATTTCATATGGGGAGATGGAAAGGTTTTTGTAATTTTTTATTTAATTATTTTATTTAATTAATTGCATTGAAGGCCATTTGTAAGAAATCATCATGATATAAAATTTTGTTAATCCCTTTACTCCGAACCCATGTGCATGTATGTCTAGCCCTTTTGATTTTTTACAAGGCAAAAGAAATTTTACAAATTTTATATTTTTTATATTATATACACTTTATAAATAAATTTATCCCTTTATTCATTTGCATATATGTATATACATATACAATGTTAAAAGAATTTTCCTTGGCTAATATTTACATTATATACATTATATCTTAACTAATTTTAAATGCTATTTATTTTTAAAACATCATTTTAAATTTAAATCCAAATCTCAAATTTAAGCTTCGAAATATAAACATTTATGTCCATTTATTATATTCATACACATACTTATGCAATTTATATTCAAATTAATTGTATACACTTAAATCTACTCATATATACAATATACATATATGTATAAAATTTTAAATTTAAATGACTTTTTAAAATATCTATTATTTCAAACTTTTAAACCTAGAAGAAATTGGAATTCATTTATACACAGTTTATTACTTATTTTATTTGTTTTGAGATTTTTCTCAATTTATTTTTAAATTAAATTTCAAACGTTTAGAATATATTATTAATTTATATTGACAAATTTTAGGATGTTATTTTTTTATTTATAGGATTTTAAATATCCAATCTCAAATCCACAGTTAAATTTTAAATTCAATATCTAAATAAACAAATATCCTATTTAATTTGAAAAGTTCAAATTAATTTACAATTTTATTCAAAAATTTATTTTAATTAACAATTTAAATTTAATTAAAAATCAGGATTGTTACAGATCCCCCTCTCCCAAAAAAAATTTCGTCCTTGAAATTTGCAAGGGAGACGAGAAAGAATAGATGATAGATAAAGGAGTGATTGATCAGATCAGATCGAAATATTTATTCTGTATTCGGTTTACCAAATCATAATATCGCCAATAATTATGAGAATGAACTCATTCAATATTACACAAGATATTTGGGTCCACCGGTCTACGAATATGCAAGGGTATTGATTAGTTCGAAGGGATAACTAATCGTTCGTAGAATATATCAGATTACAGAGAGTAGATAGACGGATTTAATCTTCTACTATTTCTCAAGCACTAGATATGGATTCTAAATTCAGGTCGGAATACCCCCAAAGTATATACTAATTTGTCCCTCTTCAAAATTTGATATACACAAGAAAATACAATAGAATTTCAAATTTGGTCCTAACCGATATCGTTTTATTGATACAATTCAAATTTATCCTTGTATTTGTTAACCAATTTAACTCAATTTAAAATTTCTAATTTATTTAAATTTTCAACTTCAAATTTCAAATTCATCAAAGTTTAAAACGAAAAGCTGATAAGAAACCGATGAAGATACGAAGTAAGAATTTTCTACAACGATCCGTAGGGCCACCATCACACCAAAACTTCTCCCTTGAGCTGTCATGAAGCAATCAAAAGAATTTGGAATCGAATCAAAGGAGATTGAGAAGAAAGTTGTTTCCACTGTCGCAGGATATTGACCATTTGTAGTGATACTCCCATGTCCCCTATCTCGTCCTCTTCTCGCACTCACACTTACTATTAATGGATAGTAAGAGAATTTACTGAGGCATTCGTACAGATATCTTAAGGATATACTCATTCTAGGGTAGACTTCACCCTATCTCTAATGAGCTACTTAATGTGTTATACTCCTGAGCTAAATTTTTAACCTTCAGCTCTGATACCGAAATGTCACGGTCCAAATTCCAGCGTTCGAAAATCGACATCCGTACTCCACTTGTACCTGAATGCCACAGATCAAAACGTTGAAATTCGGGTCATGACGGAGCCTATATCACATTAAGTACAACACAGTGGAAGAAATGAATAGCATATTTCAATATACAACATTTGATACAATATCCAGGTACAATGAATATCAATATACATCAGAGATATGATACAAGACAATAGCAGCGGAAAGAAAAGATAACACAAACAGCGGAATAAAATCTCCTATATGGTCTTCAAGAAAGAACTCCAGCATCGGTAATCACCATCTCCAAGGCACCAATCCAGAAGTAGCTCGAACTCCCAATAACAATGCACAAAGATAAGCAAGTGCAGTCCTGATCCAAAGACTGAACTAGCTCCAAATAATCTACTAAATCTGACTATCTGAAAAACCCAACTCTAGACTGCCCGTGTGGGAAAATTGTGGGCACCTAGAGTTTAGGAAAGGAAAAATAAACTCCTGGTCAGTCGTGGGACTGGTATGAGCAAACAGAAACATTTGGTCTTTAAAACAGACAACAAGAGAATTTAAAATAAATCCGCAATGCTTTTTGAAAAATGAAACTACCATAAGGCCTCCCGCCATGCACACAATGCAAACGCAGACTTGGAGGAGATTTCTCCATATGATAGTCAAATATGCTTGATATGAGAAAATTCCTTTGATATTATTACCAGCGTATAGTGTAGAAACCATTTCGAAAGTATAATATAAATCCTAGGCAGCATAGGCATTTCGCACTTATGCCTACTATAGCTACCATGTTCAATAGCAGGTTACCGCCACATTCCGTGGTAGGTTATACAACTAAAACCATACAGAGCACTTATTGTTTTGATTGGATTTCCAACAAATGTTCAGGCTAAGGAACTTCCTACTGTCCATGGGATCGCCTCTGGCGGGACGTCCCGAGAACCTAACCGGATCTCTACCAACACAAGGCCGGGTTACCTCTGTAACTAGATAACTACTACTCGAGCATGCCATTTCCCGGTCCTTTGGGACCTTTATCTAAGGCGCCTCTAAACCACAAAGCTATTACAAAGTAATAGATCTGCAGTATCCACATGAGTAAGCATCTGGGCTCCATACCATGATACCACCCTTTTCCAGAAAGGAATGATACACCCTAAAGGGCGCGACCCTCATAACCTTGCCGCAACTTTCATGTTTCGACCATTTCCGGGGTGTGAGGTCCTGATGCATTCTCGTCAACAAAGCTACGCTTTACACAAAAGCCATGCTTTGACAAACAAATGATACACAGCAGCACTCAGCATGCCACACTACTAAATTAGGAGTATTTCACTGATAAATATCAACTACATAACCTCTGAGCTCGTACGCCTCAGAGAATGGTGTTAAGCTAAGAGAATAAATTCTCCGCCACCAAGCAGAAATGTATTTGATAGAGATCAGTTTAATATCTCAAAATGTAGTGTCGGACGCACAACCATACAAGTCTGTTCCGGGTTCGAACAGAACCGAAGGCACTTTCGAAGAAGCCCTTGCAATCCGGTTATCCACAATCCCGATCGGACTTCCCATCACTTAGGGAATCTCTATAACATAGCTACTCGGTGCAGAGACAATCGATAGGTTATCCTAACGTTCTCGAAGACACCCGGTCTTCAACACCGATCTTCAAATGCAATCCATAACGTCGTATCACTATTCGGAATGGGTTATACGGCACAAGGTCCTCTCCCGGCTAAACCGAATAATGAGCGCAATATTTAAAACATATGGATATGGGATTTTAGTTAAGTCACAACTTAAAAACCCAAAGCTTTTCTTTCAAATGGTTAAACAAAATACCATTTCAAACCTTTTAACAAAAAGATTCGTTTCACAAAGTTCACCCCGTTTCACAAAGACTCATCCATAGATTTCCAAAACACTTCCATTTCAATTTGGATTTACTCATTTAAATCTTTAAATTAAAGATTTAACTTATGGCTTTCAAAACACGTTCCCAAAGATTTATTTGTAACTTGGAAAACCATCATTTTAGACTTGAAATCCTTTTAACACAAACTGGAAGTTCATTTCTTATGTGAAAGCTTTTATTATTTGAAAACAAACAGTTTTTGTTTTGAAAAAATCCAATTGGATTTATACAAGTTAAAATCTTGGGTTAAACTCAAATTCCCAAAGCAACACTTTTGAAATGGTTTAAAAACCCATATAACACATTTATAAGTTGAATAACCTTTTTAAACCAGAGTTTCCAAATCATAGAATTCAATTTCAAATATTGAATTCAAATTCAAATTAAATTATTTAAATTTAAAAACTCAATCAAGTTATTCAAATAACTTTTATTTTTGAAATTCATTTCCAAAAGCTTTCAATTATAATTCCAAAACTATTTTGGATTCAAAAATTCAATCTTAAAACGATTTCAAAAAATCTGTGACTTAACCCATTTCCACGTGCAATCCATATTTGTGTGTGTATAAGTGTGGTCCAGGGGTTCAACACAATTGTGCACGACATCATCATCACAGATTCAATCATATCGATAAGCGGTATAACCCATAACGCTTACCTTTGTTCACAGATTCATGGATAAATAAATTGTCACTCACAAAGATTCATCATTATGATTCGATGTGGGTTTTGGATAACCAACTGGAAATCGACTCCCTGTCACATCGAAATTCAAATGTCGTTCTACAGGTCATGGGTTTTCATATTCATACAACAGTATATTCATCACAAATATAGCAGCTCGGCACAAAGCATCACATAGCATCACATCACATAACAAATATATCAATCCATCACACAGCATTCAGTAACAATCAAACATCTACAATTAAAATGAATAAATTCAATGGTTTTTAAAGAATTAACCACATAACTATTTTTATTGATTCATTTAAATCAATGATTAACTATTCTTAATGATAAATTAATTAAATTTTAATCAACTTTATGAATTAATTATTCCTTTTTTAATCAACTACTAACTATAATTTAATTAACTAAATTTATCTAGTTAGCAATTCTTAATTACAAATAAATTAAACACTTAATTATTGATTAACCAATTTTTAATCACTTGGTTAATTAGGATTATAACTTAATTAACCATTCTCAGTTATCACTTAATCCTGTTTAATAAATTATAAATTAATTGACTATCCCATTTCAAACTATTTAATTAATTAATTATTAAATCTTAATTACTTAATTAATCACCCTTGATTATTAATTAGTTAATAACCTAAATTGTTAATTAATAAACTTAATTACCCATTATTTAACCAATAAGTACTTAATTAATCAATTATTAATTCGTAATTAAATTACTTGATTAGTTAACTACTAATCATACATTTTTTAACTTTAAGTAGTTAACTACCAATTTATTTGTCACTTAATCATAAATTAACCGATCTCTAGTTACAATTATAAAGTAATCATTTTCTATTGCTTTCTAAAAAAAATTAATCAATATTGATTATTTATTTTAATTAACATTTAAATGAAATCTTCTTTTAAACTTTGAAAATCAAATTATTATTAACTACAAAACTTTAATTAAGTTTTTAAAACTTGTCTTACATTAGTCGTCTAATTAAAGTATTAATTGGATTTTTAACATTTTTAAGTATTTACTTAATTTATTAAACTTGAAATAAATTCTTGTTAAGTTATCCAACAGTAATTACTTTATTGGTCTAGAATTTGTTTACAACATTAACTTTAAATTTAATAAGCTTAACCCTTTTCTGAAAACAACCCGAGCAAAATCTCAGGTTACTCGAGTTTCACACTAATCCACCTGTGACATCTCTCATCGTTACGCATTCCTTCTTCTCTCTTTTTTCCAGTAGGTTCAGTTTTAGTTTTGAGTGTAAATTAAAGCATCAGAAGCTCTCGCGCGTTCTTGGTTACTCATCCGAAAGCAATGATCCCTATACTCGAGTAACACGAGTCGCTCGCCCCAAAAACTTCTGACATCAAAACAGTACAGTACAGGTGCACGAACAACGTCGCCACTTCCGATCATCCACCTCGCCCTTCGCACCCCATTCCGACCACCAAAACATCGATAATTCCTCGAAATCAAAATCACGTATTCAAGCCTAAATCTGGAACTGCAGACCCAACCTGGAACAGCCTCGCACGCACACCCCCGACCACCGGAGCATCAGCAACTCCGCCCATAGGTTAGACGACCCTATAGAAACTTTTCCCCCACCGCCGATAAGCTCCGACGCTTCGGTGAAAACACGGCAAACCAAAACTCACCCTCGACCAAACATAAGACTTAAACCCTAATTTGACTTCAACCGATCGTCACGATGAAATAAAAATTTGTTGAACATTTTTCTGATGATCACGAGCTCCTAAGCTACCTTCAACATCGAACTCGAGCCTCAATTTGATATAGATCGTCGGTAGTTGGCCAAGATATGAATTCTGTTCAACTCCAACTTCCTCATAAATCTCATTATTAAAAATCGAGATATTTATGCCAAAATTCATGAATTTGAAACACGAATTCATTACTATGATTGAAAATTGAAATCCAGATATTAGAATTTGGACTTAAGTTTTGAACATCTCTGTCATTTTCTATTTTTGACTTAAATACTAAATATTTTCTTCGAAGATTATTTTTAAAAGTGACTTAATGATGTTATAAACATCTTCTTTTCAGGAATTTTAACTGGAATTAGTAATAATAAGAAGATATGAACTCATTTGATAAATTTTGTAGTCTGTAATATAGACAGAGAGATGAAAACAGACATGCACAATTATATCTTCATTTTTGTCAACATTCCAGGCAAACTCACACAATCATTCAAGCACATCACAGATCATACTTCAAGCATCAATCACGATATCAAAGATATAGGAAGATGTAAGGGAGTTTGCTCACCTTGGAGTTGCAGCAGAAACAAAGAACGGAGATAGTTTCAAAGAATGAAAGCCTGAATCTTTTTTTTCTTTAGATCTTGGAGTTTAGATCTGTAAATTATAAATACAGATCTCTATTTACTCTTTGTTGTTCTTAATTCATTAGATACAAAAATAAAATTTAAACGACTTACAGGTATGAAATCTTTTATGTAAACAGTGAACCATTTTTCCTGCAGTTGCAACCAGAATTTACTTTAGCCTTTAACTTAATTTGTTTCCTGCAACTGGGATTGACATAATAGTTTAAATCTTGTTTTAGTTACTGATTACTAACATCAGATTCAAAATTAAAAAGAAAAAATAAATTTACTTGCCTTCAATTATTTCCAGATTTCTTTTCCTGTTTCCCAAATCTGTTTTGCTTGATCCATTGCATTCATGTGAATTTGTTTTTGAACTTGCATGCTTTGGTTTGATTGCTTTCTCTGATTTGTAACAGTGAATCTTTGATCTTTTCTTTGTTTTTAAAACTGTGATGATTTGGTTGAATTTGCCCCAGGCTCTTGTATTTGAATCTGAAACTCTTGTGTTTCAGATTTGTACACTGCTGACTTTACATATTTTATTTTCTTTCTTTTGTGTTGAGATTTGAAATACCTTAAATCTTTGATTACTGACTTTTTCAGATTTGCTAAGAGTAAACATGATTTCATATGGGGAGTTGGAAAGGTTTTTGTAATTTTTTATTTAATTATTTTATTTAATTAATTAGGCCATTTGTAAGAAATCATCATGATATAAAATTTTGTTAATCTCTTTACTCCAAACCCATATGCATGTATGTTTAGCCCTTTTGATTTTTTACAAGGCAAAAGAAATTTTACAAATTTTTTTTTATATTATATACACTTTATTAATAAATGTATACCTTTATTCATTTGCATATATGTATATACATATACAATGTTAAAAGAATTTTCCTTAGCCAATATTTACATTATATACATTATATCTTAATGAATTTTAAATGCCATTTATTTTTAAAAACATTCATTTTAAATTTAAATCCAAATCTCAAATTTAAGCTTCGAAATATAAACGTTTATGTCCATTTATTATATTCATACACATAATTATGCAATTTGTATTCAAATTAAATGTATACACTTAAATCTACTCATATATGCAATATACATGTATGTATTAAATTTTAAATTTAAATGACATTTTAAAATATCTATTATTTCAAACTTTTAAACCCAAAAGAAATTTGAATTCATTTATACATAGTTTATTACTTATTTTATTTGTTTTGAGATTTTTCTCAACTTATTTTTAAATTAAATTTCAAAAGTTTAGAATATATTATTAATTTAATTGACAAATTTTAGGATGTTATTTTTTTTATTTATAGGATTTTAAATATGCAATCTCAAATCCACAGTTTAATTTTAAATTCAATGTCTAAATAAACAAATATCCTATTTTATTTGAAAAATTCAAATTAATTTACAATTTTATTCAAAAATTTATTTTAATTAACAATTTAAATTTAATTAAAAATCAGGATCGTTACATGCTCGAACTTTAAAAATAGTCGAAGAATCATATTAAAAATCCAAAAGTTGGAAATCACCAACAAATCAGTAAATCAATTCCAATAGATAAGGTTATACCAAAACTAATCTGAAACTCGAGGACTGAACACCGGCTTGCTCTAAATCATTTCAAATATATATATATATATATATATATATATATATATATAGACACACACACACACACACACACACACATATATATCTTTCGAATATCAAACCATACTCAAAATCTGAAATCAAACTTTGTTACACAAAATCAGTCGCATAGCAAAGCTACTAAAGTGGCCTCTCCTCCACTCTGAAGCTCGAAAATCAATGTCGAAGATGCATGCACTCATCACCGAAATTATTCTCCAATGACATAAGTGAGTTCTGGACTTCTATTTTCTCGAACTTCTTTGAAATCTCTTCGAAATTGTTGAAATTCATTCGAATACATTTGAAACTTTTCTTATTCATAAAATATCGTTAAATCATATTATTATATATTTTCCAAAATCTTAAGACCGATTACAAAGCACCGGAGTTCGATTCCTCGAAATTCAAATTCAAGACCCTTCAGTTATAAATCATTTTTTCATATAAATCAAATTTCTTATAATTTTCAAAATTTCAAATCCTTTCAAAGCTTCAAATTTCATTTTTTAAAAATGGCATATAATCCTTATCGAAAACATTTCACTTTAATATAAAATGTGGTCATCTTTATCAAAATAATAATTTCGATGTATGCACAATTTCAAAATACAACCAAACACAAATTTTCCAAGGGGTGATTCAAGGATGGATTTCAAACAAACAGAGATTCAAATTTAGAGGAACTCTAATCAAATAGAATTCTGGTTCGATGATAAGATCGAACGAAGATGAGATAATTTAATTACCAAATAGGAGATGATAAGCCTATATAAATCACGGGCGACAAGAATCGATGTAGAGCAGGAGACAGATAGCATCGTAAACCGAGGATGTAGAAATCTCCAGTGAACCAACGCCAATTGTAAAGGAATTTCTCCTCTTGACAAATCATTCAAAGATTTGCGTAATCACCGATCTTTATAGAGGTCATTCCAAAGTGAAGTTATGGAATGCCCAAAATCAAAAGGATAAAATAGGGAAGACAAGACTGGATTTCAGAACAAGTGGGAGCGTTCCAAAGTTCAAGGAATCCTAATCGATAAGAATCCTAACCAAGAGATTACTAACAAGATGGATATAGAAGGAATGAAGTTTAGAAAATCTTGATTTCAAAATTAGAAAATTTATACCAATATTATCTTTGAAAATCTTTTAAAATCATTTGAAAATCATTTTACACTTCGAAAATACATTCTCTCACAAAGAAATGATCCTGAGATTGATTTCACTCATTCTAGGGTATTTATACCCTATCTCTAATGAGTTTTTCTCCGCAGGCTAAGGTTTGCCTAAAACCAAAGCTCTGATACCAACTGTAACAACTCGATATTTTCATCCATTCACATCCGCACATGTCGGATTTGAATTACTCAAAATACCGCATTGGAATAAAATTTGGAGAAAATAAAACCAATCACAGAATCACAGACACAGAAATATCAGAATAACTCGCAGCGTAAAAAAAATACCATAGTAGTTCATGAAGCTACTACAACAAACTCTCAAAACAAATACATAATATCTATCTGAAAAACAAAATAATAGAAATTCCAAATATATAGAAGTTTATAAATACAAGAGGTGAAGTAGACAACTGAAACTGAAATGGATAGATAACTAGATAAGAAAAATCTCCAACGATATGATACAAGACAATAGCAGTGGAAAGAAAAGATAACACAAACAGCGGAATAAAATCTCCAATATGGTCTTCAAGAAAGAACTCCAGCATCAGTAATCACCATCTCCAAGGCCCAATCCAAAAGTAGCTCGAACTCCCAATAACGATGCACAAAGATAAGCAAGTGCAGTCCTGATCCAAAGACTGAACTAGCTCCAGATAATCTACTAAATCTGACTATGTGAAAAACCCAACTCTAGACTGCCCGTGTGGGAAAATTGTGGGCATCCAGAGTTTAGGAAAGGAACAATAAACTCCAGGTCAGTCGTGGGACTGGTATGAGCAAACAAAAACATTTGGTCTTTAAAAAAACAAAAAGAGAATTTAAAATAAATCCGCAATGCTTTTTGAAAAATGAAACTACCATAAGACCTCCCGCCACACACACAATGCAAATGCAAACTTGGAGGAGATTTCTCCTTATGATAGTCAAATATACCTGATACGGGAAAATTCCTTTGATATTATTACTAGCGCATATGTTGAAACCATTTCGAAAGTATAATATAAATCCTAGCCAGCATAGGCATTTCGCACTTATGTTTACTATAGCTACCATATTCAATAGCAGGTTACCGCCACATTCCATGGCTGGTTATACAACTAAAACCATACAGGGCGCGTATTGTTTTGGTTGGATTTCCAACAAATGGTCAGGCTAAGGAACTTCCTACTGTCCATGGGATCGCCTCTGGCGAGACGTCCCGAGAAGCTAACCGGATCTCTGCCAACACAAGGCCGGGTTACCTCTGTAACTAGGTAACTACTACTCGAGCATGCCATTCCCCAGTCCTTTGGGACCTTTATCCGAGGCGCCTCTAAACCACAAAGCAATCACAAAGTAATAGATCTGCAGTATCGACATGAGTAAGCGTCTGGGCTCCATACCATGATACCACCCTTTTCTAGAAGGGAATGACACACCCTAAAGGGCGCGACCCTCATAACCTTGGCGCATCTTTTCTGTTTCGACCATTTTCGAGGTGTGAGGTCCTGATACAGTCTCGTCCACAAAGCTACACTATACACAAAAGCCATGCTTTGATCAACAAATGATACACAGCAGCACTCAGCATGCCACACTACCAAATTGGAAGTATTTCACCGATAAATATCAACTACATAACCTCTGAGCTCGTACGCCTCGGAGAAGGGTGTTAGGATAAGAGAATAAATTCTCCGCCACCAAGCAGAAATATATTTGATAGAGATCAGTTTAATATCTCAAAATGTAGTGTCGGACACACAACCATACAAGTCTATTCCGGGTTCGAACAGAACGGAAGGCGCTTTCGAAGAATCCCTTGCAATCCACGTATCCACAATCCCGATCAGACTTCCCATCACTTAGGGAATCTCTATACCATAGCTACTTGGTGCAGAGACAATCGGTTATCCTAACGTTCTCGAAGACACCCGGTCTTCAACACCGGTCTTCAAATGCCATCCATAACATCGTATCACTATTCGAAATGGGTTATAAGACACAAGGTCCTCTTTCGGCTAAACCGAATAATGAGTGCAATATTTAAAACATATGGATATGGGATTTTAGTTAAGTCACAACTTAAAAATCCAAAGCTTTTCTTTCAGATGGTTAAACAAAATATTTCAAATCTTTTAACGAAAAGATTCGTTTCACAAAATTCACCCCGTTTCACAAAGACTCATCCATAGATTTCCAAAACACTTCCATTTCAATTTGGATTTACTCATTTAAATCTTTAAATTAAAGATTTAACTTATGGCTTTCAAAACACGTTCCCAAAGATTTATTTGTAACTTGAAAGACCATCATTTTAGACTTGAAATCCTTCTAACACAAATTGGAAGTTCATTTCTTATGTGAAAGCTTTTATTATTTGAAAACAAACAGTTTCTGTTTAGGAAAAATCCAATTGGATTTATACAAGTTAAAATCTTGGGTTAAACTCAAATTCCCAAAACAACACTTTTGAAATGGTTTAAAAACCCATATAACACATTTATAAGTTGAATAACCTTTTTAAACCAAAGTTTCCAAATCATAGAATTCAATTTCAAATATTGAATTCAAATTTAAATTAAATTATTTAAATTTCAAAACTCAATCAAGTTATTCAAATAACTTTTATTTTTGAAATTCATTTCCAAAAGCTTTCAATTCTAATTCCAAAACTATTTTGGATTCAAAAATTCAATCTTAAAACGATTTCAAAAAATCTGTGACTTAACCCATTTCCACGTGCAATCCATATTTGTGTGTGTGTAAGTGTGGTCCAGGGGTTCAACACAATTGTGCACGACATCATCATCACAGATTCAATCATATCGATAAGCGGTATAACCCATAACGCTTATCTTTGTTCACAGATTCATGGATAAATAAATTATCACTCACAAAGATTCATCATTATGATTCGATGTGGGTTTCAGATAACTAACTTGTATCCGACTCCCTGTCGCATCGAAATTCAAATGTCGTTCTACGGGTCAAGGGTTTTCATATTCATACAACAGTACATTCATCACAAATATAGCAGCTCGACACAAAGCATCACATAGCATCACAACACATAACAAATATATCAATCCATCACAAAGCATTCAGTAACAATCAAACATCTACAATTAAGATGAATAAATTGGGTGGTTTTTAAAGAATTAACCACATAACTATTTTTATTGATTCATTTAAATCAATGATTAACTATTCTTAATGATAAATTAATTAAATTTTATCAACTTTATGAATTATTATTCCTTTTCTAATCAATTACTAACTATAATTTAATTAACTTAATTTATCTAATTATCAATTCTTAATTACAAATAAATTAAACACCTAATTATTAATTAACCAATCTTTAATCACTTGGTTAATTACAATTATTACTTAATTAACCATTCTCAGTTATCACTTAATCCTGTTTAATAAATTATAAATTAATTGACTATCCCATTTCAAACTATTTAATTAATTAATTATTAAATCTTAATTACTTAAGTAATCACCCTTGATTATTAATTAATTAATAACCTAAATTGTTAATTAATAAACTTAATTACCCATTATTTAACCACTAAGTACTTAATTAATTAATTATTAAATCGTAATTAAATTACTTGATTAGTTAACTACTAATCGTATATTTTTTAACTTTAAGTAGTTAACTACCAATTTATTTATCACTTAATCATAAATTAACCAATCTCTAATTACAATTATAAAGTAATCATTCTCAATTGCTTTCTAAAAAAAATTAAGCAATATTTTTTTTTTTTATTAACATTTAAAAGAAATCTTCTTTTAAACTTTGAAAATCAAATTATTATTAACTACAAAACTTTAATTAAGTTTTTAAAACTTTTCTTACATTAGTCGCCTAATTAAAGTATTAATTGGATTTTTAACATTTTTAAGTATTTACTTAATTTATTATACTTGAAATAAATTATTATTTAAGTTGTCCAACATTAATTACTTTATTGGTACTAGAATTTTTTTACAACATTAACTTTAAATTTAATAAGCTTAACCCTTTTCTGAAAACAACCCGAGCAAAATCTCAGGTTACTCGAGTAATCACTCGAGTTTCACACTAATCCACCCGAGACGTCTCTTGTCCTTACGCGCTCCTTCTTCTTCTCTATTTTTTTCCAGTAGGTTGAGTTTTAATTTTAAATGTAAATTAAAGCATCAGAAACTCTCGCGTGTTCTTGGTTACTAACCCGAAAGCAATGATCCCTATACTCAAGTAACACTCGAGTCGCTCGCCCCAAAAACTTCTGATATCAAAATAGTACCGTACATGTGCACGAACAACGTCGCCACTTTCGATCATCCGCCTCGCCCTTCGCAAGTCGACAATCACCTTCGCACCCCATTCCGACCACCAAAACATCAATAACTCCTCGAAATCAAAATCGCGTATTCAAGCCCAAATCTGGAACTGCAGACCCTACCTGGAACAGCCTCGCGCGCGCACCCCTGACCACCGGAGCATCAGCAACTCCGGCCAAAGGTTAGACGACCCCTATAGCAACTTTTCCCCCACATCCGATAAGCTCCGACACTTCGGCGAAAATGCGGCAAACCAAAACTCACCCTCGACCAAACATAAGACTTAAACCCTAATTTGACTTTGACCGATCGTCACGATGAAATAAAAATTTGTTGAACATTTTTCTGATGATCATGAGCTTCTAAGCTACCTTCAACATCGAACTCGAGCCTCAATTTGACATAGATCGTCAGCAGTTGGCCAAGATATGAATTCTGTTCAACTCTAACTTCCTCATCAATCTCATTATTAAAAATCGAGATATTTATGCCAAAATTCATGAATTTGAAATACGAATTCATTACTATGATTGAAAATTGAAATCCAGATATTAGAATTTGGACTTAAGTTTTGAACATCTCTGTCATTTTCTATTTTTGACTTAAATACTAAATATTTTCTTCGAAAATTATTTTTAAAAGTGACTTAATGATGTTATAAACATCTTATTTTTAGGAATTTTAACTGGAATTAGTAATAATAAGAAGATATGAACTCATTTGATAAATTTTGTAGTCTGTAATATAGACAGAGAGATGAAAACAGACATGCACAATTATATCTTCATTTTTATCAAAATTCCAGGCAAACTCACATAATCATTCAAGCACATCATAGATCATACTTCAAGCATCAATCACGATATCAAAGATATAGGCAGATGTAAGGGAGTTTGCTCACCTTGGAGTTGCAGCAGAAACAAAGAACAGAGGTAGTTTCAAAGAATGAAAGCCTGAATCTTTTTTTTCTTTAGATCTTGGAGTTTAGATCTGTAAATTGTAAATACAGATCTCCATTTACTCTTTGTTGTTCTTAATTCATTAGATACAAAAATAAATTTTAAACTACTTACAGGTTTGAAATCTTTTATGTACACATAGAACCATTTTTCCTACAGTTGCAACCAGAATTTACTTTAGCCTTTAACTTGATTTGTTTCCTGCAAGTTGGATTGACATAATAGTTTAAATCTTGTTTTAGTTACTGATTACTAATATCAGATTCAAAATTAAAAAAAAATTACTTGCCTTCAATTATTTCCAGATTTCTTTTCCTGTTTTCCAAATCTGTTTTGCTTGATCCTTTGCATTCATCTGAATTTGTTTTTGAACTTGCATGCTTTGGTTTGATTGCTTTCTTTGATTTGTAACAGTGAATCTTTGATCTTTTCTTTGTTTTTAAAACTGTGATGGTTTGCTTGAATTTGCCTCAAGCTCTTGGATTTGAATCTAAAACTCTTGGGTTTCAGATTTGTACATTGCTGACTTTACTTTTTTTTTCTTTCTATTGTGTTGAGATTTGAAATGCCTCAAATCTTTGATTACTGACTTTGCAGATTTGCTGAGAGTAAACATGATTTCATATGGGGAGATGGAAAGGTTTTTGTAATTTTTTATTTAATTATTTTATTTAATTAATTGCATTGAAGGCCATTTGTAAGAAATCATCATGATATAAAATTTTGTTAATCTCTTTACTCCAAACCCATGTGCATGTATGTTTAGCCCTTTTGATTTTTTACAAGGCAAAAGAAATTATACAAACTTTATATTTTTTATATTATATACACTATAAATAAATTTATCCCTTTATTCATTTGCATATATGTATATACATATACAATGTTAAAATAACTTTCCTTAGCCAATATTTACATTATATACATTATATCTTAATGAATATTAAATGCCATTTATTTTTAAAGTCATTCATTTTAAATTTAAATCCAAATCTCAAATTTAAGCTTCGAAATATAAACATTTATGTTCATTTATTATATTCATACACATAATTATGCAATTTATATTCAAATTAAATGTACACTTAAATCTACTCATATACGCAATATAATATATGTATAAAATTTTAAATTTAAATGACTTTTTAAAATATCTATTATTTCAAACTTTTAAACCCAAAAGAAATTTGAATTCATTTATACATAGTTTATTACTTATTTTATTTGTTTTGAGATTTTTCTCAATTTATTTTTAAATTAAATTTCAAAAGTTTAGAATGTATTATTAATTTATATTGACAAATTTTGGGATGTTATTTTTTATTTAAAGGATTTTAAATATCCAATCTCAAATCCACATTTAAATTTTAAATTCAATGTCTAAATAAACAGATATCCTATTTAATTTGAAAAATTCAAATTAATTTACAATTTTATTCAAAAATTTATTTTAATTAACAATTTAAATTTAATTAAAAATCAGGAACGTTACATGCTCGAACTTTAAAAATAGTCGAAGAAATCATATTAAAAATCCAAAAGTTGGAAATCACCAACAAATCAGTAAATCAATTCCAATAGATAAGGTTATACCAAAACAAATCTGAAACTCGAGGACTGAACACCGGCTTACTTTAAATCATTTCAAATATATATATACATATATCTTTCGAATATCAAACCATGCTCAAAATCTGAAATCAAACTTTGTTACACAAAATCACTCGCATGGCAAAGCTACTAAAGTGGCCTCTCCCCCACTCTGAAGCCCGAAAATCAATGTCGAAGATGCATGCACTCATCGTCGAAATTATTTTCCAATGACATAAGTTAGTTCTGGACTTCTATTTTCTCGAACTTCTTTGAAATCTCTTCGAAATTATTGGAATTCATTCGAATACATTTGAAACTTTTCTTATTCATAAAATATCTTTAAATCATATTATTATATATTTTCCAAAATCTTAAAACCGATTTCAAAGCACCGGAGTTCGATTCCTCGAAATTCAAATTCAAGACCCTTCAGTTATAAATCATTTTTTCATATAAATCAAATTTCTTATAATTTTCAAAGTTTCAAATCCTTTCAAAGCTTCAAATTTCATTTTTTAAAAATGGCATATAATCCTTATCGAAAACATTTCACTTTAATATAAAATGTGGTCATCTTTATCAAAATAATAATTTCGATGTATGCACAATTTCAAAATACAACCAAACACAAATTTTCCAAGGGGTGATTCAAGGATGGATTTCAAACAAACAGAGATTCAAATTTAGAGGAACTCTAATCAAATAGAATTCTGGTTCGATGATAAGATCGAACGAAGATGAGATAATTTAATTACCAAATAGGAGATGATAAGCCTATATAAATCATGGGCGACAAGAATCGATGTAGAGCAGGAGACAGATAGCATCGTAAACCAAGGATGTAGAAATCTCCGGTGAATCAATGCCAATTGTAAAGGAATTTCACCTCTTGACAAATCATTCAAAGATTTGCGTAATCACCGATCTTTATAGAGGTCATTCCAAAGTGAAGTTATGGAATGCCCAAAATCAAAAGGATAAAATAGGGAAGACAAGACTGGATTTCAGAACAAGTGGGAGCGTTCCAAAGTTCAAGGAATCCTAATCGATAAGAATCCGAACCAAGAGATTACTAACAAGATGGATATAGAAGGAATGAAGTTTAGAAAATCTTGATTTCAAAATTAGAAAATTTATACCAATATTATCTTTGAAAATCTTTTAAAATCATTTGAAAATCATTTTATACTTCGAAAATACATTCTCTCACAAAGAAATGATCCTGAGATTGATTTCACTCATTCTAGGGTATTTCTACCCTATCTCTAATGAGTTTTGCTCCGCAGGCTAAGGTTTGCCTAAAACCAAAGCTCTCATACCAACTGTAACAACCCGATATTTTCAACCATTCGCATCCGCACATATCGGACTTGAATTGCTCAAAATACCGCATTGTAATAAAATTTTGAGCAAATAAAACCAATCACAGAATCGCAGACACAGAAATATCATAATAACTCGCAGCGTAAATAAAATACCATAGTAGTTCATGAAGCTACTATAACAAAGTCTCAAAACAAATACATAATATGTGTCTGAAAAACAATATAATAGAAATTCCAAATATATAGAAGTTTATAAATACAATAGCCGAAATAGACAACTGAAATTGAAATGGATAGATAACTAGATTGGCAAAACCTCCAGCAATTCCTAGCTCCAGAAGAAAAAGAAATCCAAAGCAAAGTTGTAAATACTCAGGCTGACCCGAGCATAAAGTAAAACACAAAACACTCAAGTCAGGACATACATACTTATACAATGTAAACCAACTCATGTGAACTGCAATAGTAATGCACAATAACTTAAAGGATGCTTGGGATCGCCCATCCTCCAAGGATCCTTTAAACCATCAACTAAACAGTAATAGACGCTATCGTATCAATGCCTATTTTAAGGTAAACTATACAAATAGCAGTGCTAACGTGGCTAGGGTAGCGTAGAGCTGCAGCAATCCCTCACCTCTAGTCACACTCTCAAATTAAAGGTGTACATCCAAAAATCTCAAGGCATACAGAGAAGTGTACCCATGGTTAAAATTCAAAAATGGCATTTTATACTTCAAAAATCAAATATCATTTCAAATTCATTTTAAAATATCAAAATATCATATCCTTCCTAACTCTCAATCATTTTTATTTAATTTAAATACCATTCCAAATCACATTTCAAAATGGTTTATATTTCAACTCAAATATTCCATTAAACCAATTAAAATGAAGTTATTATACTTTAAAAAAAAATCAATTCCTAGAAATTTAGTCTCTTTAGACTTCATTTATTTACTTAAATTTATTAAAACGTTGAAATTTCAGCTTTCGCAGCATTTAGAAAATGCAACGGAATTTACATTTGAAAACAATTCAATTAAGCAAAGACAGCATTTAAACCTGTTGTAATAGTGTTCAAGTTTAGTTTCTACAACTACAGCACTTACAAAGTGTTGTAATAGCCCTTAGTTCATTTTAGCCTTTAGTTCATTTGTATCAACTACAGCACTTAGAAATGCCGTAATATCCTTTACTTCAGAAATGATAGCATTTCTGAAATGCTGTTAATTAAATTCCAAACTTTCAGTATAATTTCATAAACAAATAAAATTTAATTTAAACCGTTTTAAATTATAAAATTTAATAATTTCACTTTAAAAACAATCATTTAAATACCCTTTAATTTATGATTTTATAAAGTGAAATTTTCACAAATAATTATCAAATCTTTTTTTTATAATTCACTTATAAAAATTAATGTACAATTTTATAACATTTCATTTACTTTACATTTTAATTAAATTTACCATTTCATAAATTAAATTTAAATTCCATTTTATTTTTCTTAACTTAACTTTTATTTTTAAAACACATTTTCCAAGTTAAGTCATATTTCAAATTTCAATTTTAAACATTTATTTATTTAACTATTTTTAATTTATAAAAAAATAAATAACACTTTATAAAATCATTTTAAATTCAAATTTAAATCAAATTATCATATTTTCTTATTTAACTTAAATTCCATTTATAAACAAAATCATAAATTCTAAAATTTACTTATATTTCAAATTCTACTTTACCATTTATTCATTCACTTATTTAACTTGTAAAAAAACACTAATATTTTATAAAAATCATTTTTAAATTAAATTTAAATCAAAATATCATAATATTTAAATTTTAAAAATACTTTATAAATTCTAGAAAAATATATATATTAACCACGGGTTTGTACATAATTTCTAACCTAAGTCAAATGATACGGATAATATATCATTTCAATCCGTAATTTACAAAGGAAAAATCCGGGTTCTATCTTTTCAAACCTGCAATCCCAAGTAAAATTGTAACGACCCGGAATTTTGGGCAATACGAATTTAATAATCTATGTTAATAATTTAATTGGTTTGATAATTCTTCTTTGTAATTTTAATTTAAATTGGTAAATTTAATGTTTTAAAGGTTAATAAATTTTTAATCTAGAATTATTGATAAGATTTGTTTTTTAAAACTAATAAAATGTTATTCTGTTTATAATATATATAATCGATATATATTGTGAATAGGAGATATTTTGTTTTAAATTAAAAGATGAATTTTCAAATTGTAATATATGTGTACGTATATGTTATAATTTGATGTTGCTTTGAATTAAATTTAAACTATTGATAATTTAATATGAATGAATTGTAATTCAAAGCTTTGCTTTAAAACTTAATATTTTTCCAAAACCAAATTTAAGTTTGATTCATTTATTTGCAAAATATAAGATAGTTATTTATTTTAATATGATAGTTTATAAAAAGGATTTAAATAAAGTTTTGTTTTATTTCTTTAAAGTGTTTAATTTGAAATGGTTATAAATGTATATGTATAAATGTATTAGATTTTTAAAATACAAGTATAAAGATTCATTTAAATCATAATTAGTTTTCTAAAATTTTCTTTAAAGGATTAAATTTATATTCACATGTAAGTATTAATTAATAAAGTAAATTAAATAGGTTAGTTTATGTTAACTTTTAAATTAAATGCAAATTTATAAAAAAAAATATACTTAAGATTACATATGTAACATATTAACATCACCTTAATAACACATGTAGAATAATTGAGTGGATTGAATGACAAGTGTCTTTATTTCAAAACAAAATTTACTCTCTTTAATTTTTTAAAAATGTTTTAAGAAGAAAATTTGTTTTTACAAACATTTTTATCTCTTTGTTTCATTCTTTCACAAGTTTATGGCAACCTAAAATCTTTTTAGAATCTGTAATTTCAAAATCTTGCAAAAGAATAAAACTTGAATTCAAATAAAGATCTTCAACTTCAATCTGCAACTCCAAAAGCTCCAACCTGCAATAAAGTTCAAACTGCAATTCAAATGAAATCTGCAACCTTCATATTAAATCTGCAAGTGAAAATCTGCATAGTCAAATGAAGAATCAAGTTGAAAATTAAATATGCATGCAGAAGAATTATCAACCTCCAAACCAAATGATGTTCAACTCAGCAATTTCATCAGCAAGCAATTAAAGTTTTCTACAGATTTTAAAGATTCAAACCTGGAAATACTGCTCTGCTCTGCATGTATAAAGGTGAGTAAATACTTTGTTAAAAACAGTTGATCTTATTTTACTGCCTTGCATGTGTTGTTATTGACTTGTATTAAAATTTTATAGCTTAAATTTATATGGATTAGTACCTGTATGTTGTGAAAGGTTGTTGTTTGCATGCAGGTGTGTTTACTATCTGTTAAAAGAAAATTTTAATTCCTCTGTTATTTCAAAGCAAAATTTCTGAGTAAACTTCAAATTTAAATACAGTAAGGTGATGCTGAGTTAATATCTTCAAATATAAAAGTTAGATTCAATATGAGTTAAGTGTTAAAGATAAATTTGCATATGAAACAGTTAAGAAAACTGCAGGAAGTAGGATATGCAGTAAAATCAAATAATTATATCAAGTAAATCATGATCGAATTTTGATGAATAAAATTTATATCCTAAATCTATAATGCATGATATGAATTTTAAAACAGAAACACTTACAGTTGAAAATGAATTTTGGATTTTTCTAAATTTGGGGGTTTTGTCAAATTCGGTGACTGAGTGATTTATAGGCTTTGAAATTTGAATCCAAGCTCTGTTAATTGATACTTAACACTAGAAAAATACTGATCGAATTTATTATGTAACACAGATTTTAGAAACTTGATTAGTAGGGTTTAAGCTTACTTTTATTTAGGCTTTACTGTTGGGGAAATTTCGTCGCGAGCGTAGGACCGAAAGTGTTCGCGCATGGGGGAAATTGGAGTTCAAGTCGTGGCGGTACTATGGAGGGAACGGCGAGGCTTATGAGTGTGGGGTTGGCCGGCGACGAAGGAAATCATGGGTGATGTTTTTTTTGCTGTTGCTTCACAGTTGGGTTCGAATGGTCGTTTTTCGTTTCGCGTTTTGTTTGTTGGATCTGGGTTCACCTGAGTACTCGCGAGAGGGTTTGGGACTGTGGAGGATGGTCGCGATGCTCAACGGCGGCCGGTGGTGTTGTGCTTGGTGCACGGTGTATGCTCGTGTACACTGAGGAATGGAGTTGGGGGAGATGGAGTTTTTCTCGGGTTTGGGATCGTGTTAGCTTCGGGTTTGTCTCGAAGGGGGTGGTGATGGGTTTAGCTTCGGGGTAGGATCGAGATTTGTACGTAATTGACTCGAGAATCTTGGTCATTGTTTTGGTTTGGAACTGTAATGTTATAAGTGCAGTTTAAACCTTGGAGTAATTAAAGAACAAGTTTAAAACATGTTTGTTTTTAAGTTAATCAAACTTTAAATTATAAATTGAATTTACTTTCAAATTTAAAATGGTTGAGATGATTTCTTTGAAAGTAAATTTACTTAATTAAAGTTTGAATTTTAGTGTTTGAATTTAAGGTTTTAAAGTAAATTTAAAAAGTAATGTTTTAAAAACAAGATTTCAAATTATATTGTATAGGTAAATTTAAACTTGATAATTTAAAGTGTTTTAAAATTTGGAAATGGTTCATAAATGATTTATCTACAAGTAAGGTTATTATTAGGATTTTGTAAATCAAGTTTAATAATTTGTCTTTGAATTAATAAGATTTAAATTTATCCAAATAATTTATTTATAGAAATAATTAAGGTTAAATTATTTGAATATGACATAAGAATACTTAATTAAGTATAATTGTTAATAAGTAAGAGATTAAATAAGATTTATGCTTCTCTTAATTAAATATGATTTGAAATTAAGTAAAGAATTAATTAAGATAAAAGCTTTCTTAATTAATTAAGGATTTTAAAATATAAGAAGTTAATTAATTAATTGTTTAATTAATTTTAAATAATTAGTTAATTATTTATTTAATAATCACATAATTATGATTAATTAAGTGTAATTAATTATGAAGTAATTAATGATTACTAATTGAATGTAAATTAAGAATGGTAATTACTTATGGAAGTAATTAATGGAAATTACTCATGGAAGTAATTAAGTGAAGTGACTAATGGATAATCACTTAATGTTATCAATTAAGGAATTGATTAATATAATTGTTGTAGTTAATTAATTATGAAGTGATTAATTAATTTAAAGAATTAAGAATTATTTAATGATGAGGTTAATTGTTTGTTTAATGATTAATTAAGGAAGTAATTAAGACTTATTAATGAAAGTAATTAGAGATAATTACTTATGTAAGTAATTAAGAGTTAATTACTTAATTATTTAGTTAAATAATCAATGTGATTAATTAATTAATTAATTTAAATTAAGGTTAATTGCTAAGTGTAATTAATTCGAATTGAAATTAATTAATAAAGTAATTAATTAAGGATTTATTTATTTATTGGTTTAATAATTACTTAATGAAGTAATTAAAGATTAATTGATTGAACTAATTAATCAAGCATTAATATAATTAAATTAGAAATTAATTAATTGAGAAGTTAATTAATTTAGTTAAGTAATTACAATTTGTTGATTACTAATTATGATTAATTAGTTGATTAATTATAAGTTAATTATTTAATTAATTAAAGTAATTATTAATTAATAAGGATCATTAATTAATATAATTAATGATATTAATCAAGGTTGATTAATAAAAGTAATTAATTTAAGTGTGATTAATTAATTGTAATTAATTAAGGGTTAATGTAACTAATTACGATTGATTAATAATGAAGTAAATGTATGATCATTAATTATTGTAATTAAGGATAGTAATTAAAGGGTTAATTACTGAATATGGATAGGACAATTACTTGAATGTAATTAAAAGATAATTAATCAAGGAAGATTAATTAGTGAATATCATTAGAGATGATTAATTTATTTATTTGGAATAAATAAATGAAGAAGGATTTAAGTAATCCAAATGATTAAGAGATAATCAATTCTGTTTTGGATGATTGATTGATATTGGATGATTGATTGATATTGGATGATTGGTTGATACTGGATGTTGAATGATATTGGGTGTTTGGTTGATACTGGATGATGTGAATATCTATGATATTTGTGATATGCTGCTGTGTGAGATGAATGTTGATATAATTTATCTATTGTGGTAATGTGATTCATCTATCTGTTTATATCATCCTGAATATAAGTTAACTGTTTAAAACCCTTAAGTACAACTTGGACATTAAAATGGCATTTGGTTTCGGTGAGACCGGGATCGGGTTTCCATATTTGGAATCCGAAAACCACATCGATTCCAATTAAACGTTAGGTCGTTAATCCAAGTGGAGTAAGTGAAGACTCGAGGTGTAAGGGCTATACGTCAGTATAACTCTGTGGGTGATTCCATAATGAGTTTGACAGAATAGTGCTTATATATTCGAGATGATGATTTAGAGTGCAAGGGCTATGGTCGTTGACTCTGAGGGTGATTCCAAAATGAGTGCAACGAGATAGTGCCTTCGGTTTCGTTCGAACCCGGAATGAACTTGTATGGATTGAATGCTTTCAGCACATCGCCAGGTGGACGATGAGCATTCTAAGATAAAGGTGTTCTATAAAGGTAATCGTAACCTCAAGCCTCATCAACCGGGAATGGCTAAAACAGGGAAGGTGCAGCAAGGCTTCGTGGGTACCTCCCACTGGAGGGCAAGATTTTCCCCTGTCTAGAAGTCCCTTTTTATTCGGCTGTGTGGGCAGTTGGGCCGCGGCCAACTGCGGGGTTGTCTTGTTCGGGACTGTCCAGTAAGGGATGGTTCCGGCCTTGTGTTGCAGGGGAGTGGGAGTACTCCTCGGTACGTTGATCTAGGCCACGTACTATGACGGGCGGTACTCCAGTAGCCCTGCCATTGATGGAAACCGATTCTTCCTACGAGACCCTACGGTTTTGATTGTATTACCCACTTTTGTGGCTAGTAGCTGGAATTTAATCATGTAACGATTTCGGCTATTTCTTATTTACTTGAAAACCCTAGACACTATTATAATATCACTGGATCTCCTATCAAATGTTTTGGTTAGCGTAAGGTAAAAACTTTTCCATGTTTATGTGTGGGAAGTCTTACGTGATACCTTTTCTTTTCAAAGGTTTTCTAAAGTTAAGCAATTTTAACCCGTTTACTCACACCAGACCCGTGTCTGACCCGAGCGTTTATTTTCTGTTTTATTAAACTCTTGGGTACTCATATTATGTATGAGTAGTCAAGTGATTCAGGTTAGCTTGACGAATTCTGGTGGAGATATGGAGCAGGAGGCTTCGACGTTCAGATATATCTTGGTTCCGCTGTGTTTGATTGATATCTGTTTCTTGTATACTTGAGTTGTATAGTTAGACAGAAGTTTATAACTGTCTATTATGTGTTGTATAAGTTGTGTACTCTGATGTAATGAGATACTATGTAATATTTTATGAGATATATTATATTTTATTCGTTCCGCTGTGAGTTCTCTGATGTTGTTTGTGTTCTTCTTTCTCTTTCTTTTCTTCTTCTATCCCTTTCTTTCTTCAAGATGATGCGATTTTCTGGGAGTAGAAAGTCGAGTCGTCGCACTTGGTATCAGAGCATTAGGCTCTGAAGGATGTCTTTCTTTAGGGAGCATTAGGTTGAGTGAATACCTAGGCTCTGTAGTAGTGTCTTTCTTGAGAGAGCGTATTTGTAATTTTTATATATAACTATCTATATATATATATATATATATATGTCTACCTAATAGGTTGGGTTATCTGTTCGGATTTTCCAACATAAACTTTAGAGGTGGATGAAGTAGTGGTGGGTGTGTGTGTAACACTATTGTCACTGATGGAAGAGGTCCATATGTTTGAGGTTGGAAGTGTATTTGTCGAGACTGTAGACCTAATACCGTCTTGAGTAAGATTTGTAGTTTGGAGTAAGGATTTCTCTGATATCCGAAGGAAATCTTTTGAAGATTCGGAGTTTATCTTTGAAGTGTAAGTTTGGATTTCGCTCGGGTGAGCGAATTATTCTTGAGTTTGGATCCGTCGGAAGTGCAGAAGTAAGTAATGGTATCTTGATAACTGCGTGATGAGATGCAGTATCCTTGGATTTTTCTGAAGGTGTTTTCTCTTGAAGCAGTTTCAGAAGTAGTTGAGGAGCAATCTTTACCTATTGCAGAGAAGACTCGTCTTTGTAGAAGTTGTTTGGATCTCTAGCAAGGAGTTTGGTTGTTTTGGGATATGAGACTAAGGTCTATAAGCTATTTTTTTGACATGGTCTCATTTGTTATTCCCTAAGGAAAGCGAGTTGTTGATGCTTGGTTTGGAGTCCGAGTTTCTTGAGAAGTTGTCTGCCATCTTGGAAGTCAGTTGTGTGGTTTGTTGATGGTTTTGGAGTTGAGAAGCCTTAAGATTAGAGTTTTTGGTTAGCTATGGTAGCAGTTTCAGCTCGAACTGTTCGGTGTGCTGTCAAGGAGATCTTTTAGCTTCACAGTATCATCGAGGTAGAATTTAGAAGCAGCAGTGTTGGTTGTTTCTCTGGTAGTTCAGGAATCTTTGTGGTTCTCTTTCAGCAGTCCGGGCTGAAGGTGGTGATGTTTTCTTGAAGGGTTGACCTTGTTTGGAAAAGTTTAAGGCTGTTCTAATTAGTAAAGAGGGGACAGTTTTATTTGGAATCCGAACTAGGTCGGATCGCAAAAGTGACTTGCGATTAGTTGGGAATTTTCTTAGGCTATCTTGGGTGATCTGTGTTGAGACTGAGAATTCTCATGTGGAAGTAAGAGCTACTGATGTAATCAGAAGTTTGTCTGCATCTGGAAGTTGAGTTCCATTTTGTTTTGGTTCCAGAAGCGATGTTGGTAGTTAGCCTGGAAGTTGGATGGTTCTTGGAGTAAGGAGAGTTGGTACAGCAGCTCAGAATTATTTTTGGAATTGGAATTGGACTAATATAGCTTTTGGAATAGGATTCTGTTTGAGGATGTGTGACTAAATCAGATAAGTCACTCAGATTTTTATGGGTTTGATGAACAAAGTTTTTCGGATATAGTGGATAAGTTTGTATTCGTGTTCATCAGCAGTATTCTTATCTATTTTGGAATCAGAGTTATGCAGCGGAAGCGAGGTAGCTGCTGAGCAAGGAAGGAAGTAAGTTCTGTCTGCTATTGCTTTGGAGTAGAGTTTGTGTTCTGGATTTCAACGGATTTTGGAAGACTTTTCTGTTGAATAGGATCTAGAAACTGTTTGCTTTGGTCTAGTTGTTTCTGGAAGTATCAGCATATGTGGAGCTGATCGGAAGAAATTAGCAGCCTTGGATTGTCTATGAGTTATTCAGATAAGAGATAAGGAGATTTGGAATTTGAAATTGGAGACTTCATTGTGGTTCAAATTCTCTGGTTAAGAGAGCTGAAATTGGATAAGTTTGGTTGGTTAATGCTGAGGCATTTGAGGATTTCTTATCTGTGTTTTGATAGGATAAGATTGAATTGCCAGTTTGGATGGCTGGAATTCATTGTGTATCACGTGTCTTTGAGAGAGTACGTGTATGATTCATTGATTGGTTGTTGAATCTGTAGATCAGTTGGAGTTGGAAGTTGAGCTGGATTTGAGAGTAATTTGATGTTCTGTTCAGATTGAAGGATCTAGAGATGAGTGGTGTTCTGGATTTTGGTTGTGTAGTTGGTTTGTTGGCTTTTGTTGAGCGAGTATCCCGGTGATTTATACTTGGGAAACTCGAGATAGTATTAGAGCTTTATTCTGATTGTGTTAGAATAATTAGTTAAGTTTGTTTGTTTATGTGCTTGCTATGGATGTTAGTAACTGGTTGTTAGGAATGCTTTGCTAATTTAAATTAAAATCTTTGTTGGGTTATTAAATTATCTTTGCTTTTAAATTTCGGGGACGAAATTCTTTTAAGGGGGAAGGATTGTAACGACCCGGAATTTTGGGCAATACGAATTTAATAATCTATGTTAATAATTTAATTGGTTTGATAATTCTTCTTTGTAATTTTAATTTAAATTGGTAAATTTAATCTTTTAAAGGTTAATAAATTTTTAATCTGGAATTATTGATAAGATTTGTTTTTCAAAACTAATAAAATGTTATTCTGTTTATAATATATATAATCGATATATATTGTTAATAGGAGATATTTTGTTTTAAATTAAAAGATGAATTTTCAAACTGTAATATATATATACGTATATGTTATAATTTGATGTTGCTTTGAATTGAATTTAAACTATTGATAATTTAATATGAATGAATTGTAATTCAAAGCTTTGCTTTAAAACTTAATATTTTTCCAAAAGCTAATTTAAGTTTGATTCATTTATTTGCAAAATATAAGATAGTTATTTATTTTAATATGATAGTTTATAAAAAGGATTTAAATAAAGTTTTGTTTTATTTCTTTAAAGTGTTTAATTTGAAATGGTTATAAATGTATATGTATAAATGTATTACAATTTTAAATTACAAGTATAAAGATTCATTTAAATCATAATTAGTTTTCTAAAATTTTCTTTAAAGGATTAAATTTATATTCACATGTAAGTATTAATTAATAAAGTAAATTAAATAGGTTAGTTTATGTTAACTTTTAAATTAAATGCAAATTTATAAAAAATAATATACTTAAGATTACATATGTAACATATTAACATCACCTTAATAACACATGTAGAATAATTGAGTGGATTGAATGACAAGTGTCTTTATTTCAAAAAAAAATTTACTCTCTTTAATTTTTAATAAATGTTTTAAGAAGAAAATTTGTTTTTACAAACATTTTTATCTCTTTGTTTCATTCTTTCACAAGTTTATGGCAACCTGAAATCTTTTTAGAATCTGTAATTTCAAAATCTTGCAAAAGAATAAAACTTGAATTCAAATAAAGATCTTCAACTTCAATCTGCAACTCCAAAAGCTCCAACCTGCAATAAAGTTCAAACTGCAATTCAAATGAAATCTGCAACCTTCATATTAAATCTGCAAGTGAAAATCTGCATACTCAAATGAAGAATCAAGTTGAAAATTAAATATGCATGCACAAGAATTATCAACCTGCAAACCAAATGATGTTCAACCCAGCAATTTCATCAGCAAGCAATTAAAGTTTTCTACAGATTTTAAAGATTCAAACCTGGAAATACTGCTCTGCTCTGCATGTATAAAGGTAAGTAAATACTTTGTTAAAAACAGTTGATCTTATTTTACTGCCTTGCATGTGTTGTTATTGACTTGTATTAAAATTTTATAGCTTAAATTTATATGGATTAGTACCTGTATGTTGTGAAAGTTTGTTGTTTGCATGCAGGTGTGTTTACTATCTGTTAAAAGAAAATTTTAATTCCTCTGTTATTTCAAAGCAAAATTTCTGAGTAAACTTCAAATTTAAATACAGTAAGGTGATGCTGAGTTAATATCTTCAAATATAGAAGTTAGATTCAATACGAGTTAAGTGTTAAAGATAAATTTGCATATGAAACAGTTAAGAAAACTGCAGGAAGTAGGATATGCAGTAAAATCAAATAATTATATCAAGTAAATCATGATCGAATTTTGATGAATAAAATTTATATCCTAAATCTATAATGCATGATATGAATTTTAAAACAGAAATCAGAATTTCTAACTTACAGTTGAAAATGAATATTGGATTTTTCTAAATTTGGAGGTTTTGTCAAATTCATGTGACTGAGTGATTTATAGGCTTTGAAATTTGAATCCAAGCTCTGTTAATTGATACTTAACACTAGAAAAATACTGATCGAATTTATTATGTAACACAGATTTTAGAAACTTGATTATTAGGGTTTAAGCTTACTTTTATTTAGGATCTACTGTTGGGGAAATTTCATCGCGAGCGTAGGACCGGAAATGTTCGCGCATGGGGGAAATTGGAGTTCGAGTCGCGGCGGTGCTATGGAGGGAACGGCGAGGCTTATGAGTGTGGGGTTGGCCGGCGACGAAGGACATCGTGGGTGATGTTTTTCTTTGTTGTTGCTTCACAGTTGGGTTCGAATGGTCCGTTTTCGTTTCGCGTTTTGTTTGTTGGATCTGGGTTCACCTGAGTACTCGCGAGAGGGTTTGGGACTGTGGAGGATGGTCGCGATGCTCAACGGCGGCCGGTGGTGTTGTGCTTGGTGCACGGTGTATGCTCGTGTACACTGAGGAATGGAGTTAGGGGAGATGGAGTTTTTCTCGGGTTTGGGATCGTGTTAGCTTCGGGTTTGTCTCGAAGGGGGTGGTGATGGGTTTAGCTTGGGGGTAGGATCGAGATTTGTACGTATTTGACTCGAGAATCTTGTTCATTGTTTTGGTTTGGAACTGTAATGTTATAAGTGCAGTTTAAATCTTGGAGTAATTAAAGAACGAGTTTAAAACATGTTTGTTTTTAAGTTAATCAAACTTTAAATTATAAATTGAATTTACTTTCAAATTTAAAATGGTTGAGATGATTTCTTTGAAAGTAAATTTACTTAATTAAAGTTTGAATTTTAGTGTTTGAATTTAAGGTTTTAAAGTAAATTTAAAAAGTAATGTTTTAAAAACAAGATTTCAAATTATATTGTATAGGTAAATTTAAAATTGATAATTTAAAGTGTTTTAAAATTTGGAAATGATTCATAAATGCTTTATCTACAAGTAAGGTTATTATTAGGATTTTGTAAATCAAGTTTAATAATTTGTCTTTGAATTAATAAGATTTAAATTTATCCAAATAATTTATTTATAGAAATAATTAAGGTTAAATTATTTGAATATGACATAAGAATACTTAATTAAGTATAATTGTTAATAAGTAAGAGATTAAATAAGATTTATGCTTCTCTTAATTAAATATGATTTGAAATTAAGTAAAGAACTAATTAAGATAAATGCTTTCTTAATTAATTAAGGATTTTAAAATATAAGAAGTTAATTAATTAATTTTTTAATTAATTTTAAATAATTAGTTAATTATTTATTTAATAATCACATAATTATGATTAATTAAGTGTAATTAATTATGAAGTAATTAATGATTACTAATTGAATGTAAATTAAGAATGGTAATTACTTATGGAAGTAACTAATGGAAATTACTCATGGAAGTAATTAAGTGAAGTGATTAATGGATAATCACTTAATGTTATCAATTAAGGAATTGATTAATATAATTGTTGAAGTTAATTAATTATGAAGTGATTAATTAATTTAAAGAATTAAGAATTATTTAATGATGAGGTTAATTGTTTGTTTAATGATTAATTAAGGAAGTAATTAAGACTTATTAATGAAAGTAATTAGAGATAATTACTTATGTAAGTAATTAAGAGTTAATTACTTAATTATTTAGTTAAATAATCAATGTGATTAATTAATTAATGAATTTAATTTAAGGTTAATTACTAAGTGTAATTAATTCGAATTGAAATTAATTAATTAAGTAATTAATTAAGGATTTATTTAATTGTTTAATAATTACTTAATGAAGTAATTAAAGATTAATTAATTGTACTAATTAATCAAGCATTAATATAATTAAATTAGAAATTAATTAATTGAGAAGTTAATTAATTTAGTTAAGTAATTACAATTTGTTGATTACTAATTATGATTAATTAGTTGATTGATTATAAGTTAATTATTTAATTAATTAAAGTAATTATTAATTAATAAGGATCATTAATTAATATAATTAATGATATTAATCAAGGTTGATTAATAAAAGTAATTAATTTAAGTGTGATTAATTAATTGTAATTAATTAAGGGTTAATGTAACTAATTACGATTGATTAATAATGAAGTAAATGTATGATCATTAATTATTGTAATTAACGATAGTAATTAAAGGGTTAATTACTGAATATGGATAGGATAATTACTTGAATGTAATTAAAAGATAATTAATCAAGGAATATTAATTAGTGAAGATCATTAGAGATGATTAATTTATTTATTTGGAATAAATAAATGAAGAAGGATTTAAGTAATCCAAATGATTAAGAGATAATCAATTCTGTTTTGGATGATTGATTGATATTGGATGATTGAGTGATATTGGATGATTGGTTGATACTGGATGTTGAATGATATTGGGTGTTTGGTTGATACTGGATGATGTGAATATCTATGATATTTGTGATATGCTGCTGTGTGAGATGAATGTTGATATAAATTATCTATTGTGGTAATGTGATTCATCTATCTGTTTATATCATCCTGAATATAAGTTAACTGTTTAAAACCCTTAAGTACAACTTGGACATTAAAATGGCATTTGGTTTCGGTAAGACCGGGATCGGGTATCCATATTTGGAATCCGAAAACCACATCGATTCCAATTAAACGTTAGGTCGTTAATCCAAGTGGAGTAAGTGAAGACTCGAGGTGTAAGGGCTATACGTCAGTATAACTCTGTGGGTGATTCTGTAATGAGTTTGACGGAATAGTGCTTATATATTCGAGATGGTGATTTAGAGTGCAAGGGCTATGGTCGTTGACTCTGTGGGTGATTCCAAAATGAGTGCAACGAGACAGTGCCTTCGGTTTCGTTCGAACCCGGAACGAACTTGTATGGATTGAATGCTTTCAGCACATCGTCAGGTGGACGATGAGCATTCTAAGATAAAGGTGTTCTATGAAGGTAATCGTAACCTCAAGCCTCATCAACCGGGAATGGCTAAAACATGGGAGGTGCAGCAAGGCTTCGCGGGTAGTTCCCACTGGAGAGCAAGATTTTCCCCTGTCTAGTTCGGCTGTGTGGGCAGTTGGGTCGCGGCCAACTGCAGGGTTGTCTTGTTCGGGACTGTCCAGTAAGGGATGGTTCCAGCCTTGTGTTGCAGGGGAGTGGGAGTACTCCTCGGTACGTTGATCTAGGCCACGTACTGTGACGGGCGGTACCCTAGTAGCCCTGCCATTGATGGAAACTCATTCTTCCTACGAGACCATACGGTTTTGATTGTATTACTTGTGGCTAGTAGCTGGAATTTAATCATGTAACAATTTCGGCTATTTCTTATTTACTTGAAAACCCTAGACACTATTATAATATCACTGGATTTCCTATCAAATGTTTTGGTTAGCGTAAGGTAAAAACTTTTCCATGTTTATGTGTGGGAAGTCTTACGTGATACCTTTTCTTTTCAAAGGTTTTCTAAAGTTAAGCAATTTTAACCCGTTTACTCACACCAGACCCCTGTCTGACCCGAGTGTTTATTTTCTGTTTTATTAAACTCTTGGGTACTCATATTATGTATGAGTGGTCAAGTGATTCAGGTTAGCTTGACGAATTCTGGAGGAGATATGGAGCAGGAGGCTTCGACGTTTAGATATATCTTGGTTCCGCTGTGTTTGATTGATATCTGTTTCTTGTATACTTGAGTTGTATAGTTAGACAGAAGTTTATAACTGTCTATTATGTGTTGTATAAGTTGTGTACTCTGATGTAATGAGATACTATGTAATATTTTATGAGATATATTATATTTTATTCGTTCCGCTGTGAGTTCTCTAATGTTGTTTGTGTTCTTCTTTCTCTTTCTTTTCTTCTTCTATCCCTTTCTTTCTTCAAGATGATGCGATTTTCTGGGAGTAGAAAGTCGGGTCGTCACAAAAATAAAATAAACAAACATCTCTCAGGCCTATCATTTCAGTCCATAACGATATTCCCTATTCTAAAATCCGTTCGGGTATGTATCATTTCAACCCATAGTGATTCTATTCTACAGGGAACTTGCAGTGTGATAAACAAATATAAATGAACAATATAACAGAATATAATATAGAAGATGATGTGACAAGTTTATAAACAGCGTAAACATCATATAAATCATATCACATGCAGGTATAATATGATAATACAGACTACAGATTCACATGGTGTCCATTTACTAATTATATAAATACAGATGTCGTGTGTGAATTACTCACCTCTAAAAGCTGGAGATAACAAATTCAGACATACAAACAAAGATCCAGAAAGCACGAAAGCACGATTTAAGACTCGAGTGGGAGGAGAACCAAGCTAGTGATCTTGTACACAACACATAAACAAGACAAATATAAATACAATTTCAACACCAAATATACATATTGAAACAATTAAAAATAAAAGCAACAATGAACAAATTTGTAACGACCTGTAAATTTCGATAACTAAATTTTTTAAATTAATAAGATTTTTTTAATTAAATTTAGAAAGAAATAAAAATTGTAAAATTTATATTGAAGTAAACGTTAAGAGTGAATTGTAGCAATGGTTATTAAAACTGATTATTGACAATTGAAGTGAAGTCACAACAAAAATGTAATAGTATAATTTGTTGCCCTTGGTTATAAAATAGAAAATAAGCAAATAAAAGTAAGTGTTGAATTAACCAATGAAATAATATTGCTCAATAGTAACTGAACGTAAAAGTAGGTAATAAGGTCAAAGCAAGTTGATAAATAATAAATGTTGTGCAATCCCAATTAATTGAAACAATTATGAAGTTTTAACTGATTAAAATTAGTAGATTTGGGAAATAGATTCAAAACTTTATTAATTGATAGAATAATACGTAATAAATTGTAGTTGATAGGATTAATGCTAGAGAGAAATTATAATAGTTGTTGTTTGATAATAAAGAATGGGAACCTAGATTATTAATTTAAGTGTAATAAAATGGATTAATTGGAAATAAATGAAATTTGATGTTTGAATATTACGTAAATAAGAATTGAGATGAAATTGAGAAATATTAATGCATCAAGGTATAACAAATGCTAATTTAAGGTTAATAATTAACGGACTGAATGAAATGACAATTAATGAAAATATGTTATACTTGACTATAAATGGAACATAAGCGAATAAATGGAATATTAGAAGAAATTAGTACTAGGAAAATAAATGGTAACATATATTGTAAGTAATAAAAGCTTATTAATGTGACTAGAGATTAGCGTAACGTTTATTGTATGTTACCTATTTTTGTAGCTTGTTAATTTAAATTGGAAATCAGTTACCATAATTCTAATTTAATCTTACGTTAATATTAATTAAGGTAATATTTAGAAATAATGTTAATGTTATTCATAGTTGGAAAATTTATTGAATTATAAGAATGGGAATAAATATTTATCAATTTATTGGTTTGAACTATAATAATTAGATTAATTGCAATTAAATGAAATTAAAATATCTAAATATTACGTTATTTGAAATTAAGATGGAATGTGAGAATATTAATGTAATAGTTTTGAATCCAATGTTAAATCCATCTATTTGGCAATAATGAGTGGAATAATAATTAATTTATTAAATTAAATGGAATTTTAGGAATTTTATTTATAATTTGTGAATTTAATGAAATTGAGGTTAATATTGAAATTTATAAATTAATCATCTCTAAATTAACATTTAAATTTCTTTAAAACCATTGTAAATGATTGAGAAATCAAAAGCGATAAAATTTGTCGATTAAAGAATTGAAAATGAAAATTTGACTTAATTAATTAATTATTAATTTATTTAATTAATGTAAAAATAGCCATTTTGACCACTGACTCGGATTTCGACGAAACCAGTTTCATCGGATCCGTAAGGGTGAATTATTTTAGGATTTCAAGTTTCGTAGCAATCGAACATGTCGTTTGATCGTACGGACTCGAAATGCCTTGAAATCAATTGAAATCAATTTAAAATCAATTTGAAATAAATTGATTTTAGCATAATTTTTCCATACGATGCAATTTGAACCTGAAACCTATTCCATTGCATTTAAAATATTTTAAAACATCTATTCTGATATATGGGTTGACCAATTTCGTTCCGGAGTCAGAATGGACTTTTCGGACCATTTATCGTTCAACGCGTTTATAAATCGGGTCCATCCATTCTATTTCAACTTTGCCTATGTATACCCTATTATAAACCCTAATTAATTTCTTATTCCTCATTTCTGTATGTTCTTTTTTCTCCTCTTTCCAATGGATGCAAACCCTAATTCCTAAATACAATTTCAAATCAAACCCAAAGCCAAAAATTCCAACTCCACAAACAATATCAAATTATATATCTTCGGAAATCTCCCAAAGAGCGCAAGTCAAAAGTGGGATTCGTTTTCTGATCTGGGTTGTTGTGTGGTCGGAAATGGGTGAAGAAGTTTCGACCGTTCATCACGTTCCGATGAACATCGATGGATCGTCAAATCATTTGTACCATCGCGTAGAGGGTACCGAGCTCGTCCCATCGGAGTAGGTTGTGTGTCGAGTCAACGGTCGGATCATCACTGAAAATTCAATTGGGGTTAGGTGTGGTTCGACGGCGGCTAGGTTTTGGGTGGCGTTCGTCGTCGTGGTTGGCCTGGAGGGAGGCGCGGCCGGCGCGTGCGGTTCGAAGTGAGGTGGCGCGGCACGGTTTTGCTTCGGCGGTCGTCCTGAGGTGCTCGCATAATTAGGGTTCGAGCTATGTTTCAGTTGCGTTGCTGGGAGAGTTACGCGTGACAGGGAGATTGGTGACGTGGCTTGTTTGTGTGTACATGTTTTTTTTATTTTGATTTCAATCATTCTAACGCTAATATCTTTCACATACGATATCCGATTTACGCACGGTTTCTTTTGTTAGGATCGTATTGAAATTTAAGACATTCTGACACAGGTTTGGGCAGATTCTGAGGCTGTTTGGTTTTTGGAAATTGGATTTAAATTCAATTTAAATTTAAAAGGTGGGTGTTTTAATTCACTCACAACTTCTAAAATTTCTTATGTTTGTTAAATTAATTTTTGATATGATTAGAAATTTATTTATTGCTGTTTGGTATATTTTTATCATCATTCCAGTTAAATTTAATTTACTGAATTAAATTTTTGTTCAATTTATTATTGCAAATAGACTGCTAGTTAAATTAATTTATTATTGTATATAAACAGCCAGTAATTACCTGTTATTTATTATCTATTCTATATTAATGTTATTGTTAGAATTGGATGATGATTGTGATAATGTTTTATGATTGATATTGGATGAATGGATGCTTTATTTATATTATTATAAACTGCAAGTTGTTATCAAAATTTTATTTCATACGGGATTACGGTTTGAAATGATATAACCGCAATTTTTATTTTAAATTATGGATTAAAATGATAAATATCTGTATCACTTGACCATATGATAGAGAATTATATACAGACACCGTGGTCTATATGTAAAAATATTTTGAAAGAATTTCTATAGTTTGTAAAGAAATATATGATCTTTGGAGATACTGATTTGGATATTTTTTAAATGTTCTTTTATATATAGTTAAATTCTTAGTTAAAGCTATGAATAAAATTTGTTTAAAGTATAAAATAAGTTTAATAATAAAGTTTGATTTTATTAAAATATAATATGGATAAGTATTTACTTAAATTATATTTTAATATAGAGTTTATATTGATTTTTATAAATCAAGGTTGAGAAGATAGTTTTGAAATTGATTGAGATTTATCTAATTAAGAATTATATTTAATAAGAATCCATTTGGAACTTATTGAAATTGAGATTTTAAAAGAATATGGGTTTATAACTCAATTCGGGTTTAAGGTGATTAAGTGAATAAATTGAGGAATATTCAGTTTGAAATTTGAAGTTTTATTTAAAGGATATTGGTTTTAGTAAGTAAATATTTCAAAACTAAATAATAGTAAAAGTGAAATTTGTATATATATGAATTATAAAATTTAGTTTTGAAATATTGAATATTTAAGCTTTGAAATATATTAAATTAAAAGTTTAGAAACTCGGGTTGTTTTGGAATTGATTTATGAAATTTAAGAGGCTAGCTTGTTTTATAAAATATTTTAATATTTAAATCCATGTAATGGTGGAAATTATATTTCAAAGTTATTAATTTCAAAGTATTATGTTTTGGAAGTGTTATAGTTCTAAGTCTTTGACGGGCTAAGAAGGTAGCACCTTTTATCGGACACATCCCTTCGATGTTATACTCTGACTTTGGATCGATTCGGTGGCCACTTTTGATTTTTGATTTGGGGTGTGGCTCAAGGTGGGCGGTAGTAGCTGCTACGCGTTACCACCGGCCCGAAAGCGTAATTGGTATATCTACCCTGGCATTGCCTAGTTGTGCCGTATCACCTACCCTAGCGAGCTTTACAACGAGTTTGATTTGTGTCGTACCTATGGAGTATCTTCTCGTAGTGTAACAACCCTCATATTTGTCGATTTTATATTTAAATATTTTATCGTTCGTCGGATTTTGGTTCGAAAACCTACTTTTTGCAAACAGTCGAATTAGGACTCGATACCACTTCCATTGAGTTCAAAATGATGTTTGTGACCTTTTTGAGTATAAGCTTCGATATGTTTGGAGATAGTTGATTTTTGCTACTTTTTCCCGCTTATGACTTTGGTTTGGACTGCACCCTTATTAGCTCAGCCCAACCCCCTTCTCTTCATAACTTCTCCTCTTTGCTTAAACACTCAAGCTTTAGCAACAATGGTGGAAGAGATTGGAAATTAAAACTCCAAAACCCTAGTTCCTCTTGCAACCTCAAATTCCTAGCTCCAACTTCAAGAGAACCCATTGGTAAGCATTCTCTTCTTCTTCTCCAACTTATTCTCTTACCAATTTCAGAAATTCCTAAACCTAATTTTGGGAATGTTCTTGTTTTGAGCATAGATTCAAGGTCATTTGGGTTGTGTTGAAGAGAGGTTGATTCTCCATTTGCTTTCAAGCTTCTTCTTGTTTGACTTTGTAAAAAGGTGAGATTTTTATCTCACATCTTTGTCTATAATTATCTTCGATTGTTAGGTATGAATTCCTAACACTTATTCTTGTGCAATTGATTTTGGTTTGAATCAATTTCGTGTATATTCCAATTTTTGGTGTTTTGGTCTAATTTATGAAAATCCTATTATGGATATTTGGACATTGATATTTGAGGCGTATCGAAGAGCCATTTAGGCTGGGTTGTCGTTCGACGTAATTCCTTAGTCATCGCCATTTGCTCGTTCGATCGTTTTCGATATTCGTTTGGCCATTTTTGGCCTAGGTTCAGGGAATGCCCTGAACCCCAGATTCAGACGTCTGAAACGTAATATTCAGACGTCTGAATAGGGTTCTGGGAAGATTTCTATTCCCAGTTTCAGACGTCTGAATATATGGTTTCAGACGTCTGAATTGGTTCTATTTAAAATAGAAAGAAAATAGGCTAATATATGCCTATTTCAAACGTCTGAAACAAGTGATTCAGACGTCTGAATTGTGTTCTGGAAATCTTTATATTTCCAGATTCAGACGTCTGAACCACTTGTTTCAGACGTCTGAAACTGCAGTGTTTTGCATATTTGCCTATTTTCTTGAGAATTCCAATTTAAATCGATTCGTGATGATCCTATTTGTTGTTATCATTTATTATGACTTTGATGACTCCTTTTTAGGGATTTTTGAATATCCATTTCGATGGATTCTTTATCGGTTTCTTTGGATTTTATTCACGTCTTCGAATGTGAATTTTACTGATTGATTGTTCTTACAATCTTCTTTGTGATTTGTCACTTTAAAAATATAAGGGTTTTCTATACTAGTAGTAAATATCAAAACTCTTTCTTCAAATGATTTCAACACTATTTTATTACAAAGCTCGTTTTCTCAAACCGACTTCTAATCTATTAGTATATACAAACCTTTACCTCACTCGTATGAGAAATCTAATTAAATGGCTTAGTAAAACGAGTGGTATGAAACGCTTGCGTTTACTTCGTCGGTTAATTCTTGGACTTGTTCGATTGAAACTCTTGTGATAATTTTTTAGTGGAGACCTACAATTTGTTCGTAAATATTTAAGTTAAGCTAGTGGTTATGGGACATGAAACTAAGCTCATATATTTACTAGCTTACTGTAATCGACACTTCTCTTTGATCATGACGATCATCTTTGTGATTTATACTAGCAATATGCGATGTCTCTTTGTCTATGTGGAGGACTGTTCCTCATTTTATTGAGCTTCGTCTCATTTCTTACATGGGTCGTACCTATTTAGGTGCGTCGATGTTTGTTTACACATGGGTCGTACCTTTTTAGGTGCGTCAATGTTTATTATGCATGGGGTGTACCTTTCTAGGTGCATCGATGTTTGTTTACTTCGTGGAGTAATCGGCTCAATAAGTCGGGGCATGGGACGTATCTTTCTAGTTGCGTCGATGTTCGTCTATGCATGGGGCGTGTCTTTCTAGGTGCGTCGATGTTCGACTTAGCATGGGGTGTATCTTTCTAGGTGCATCGATGTTAGACATTACATGGGGTGTATCTTTCTAGATGCATCGATGTTTATTTATGCATGGGATGTATCTTTCTAGGTGCATCGATGTTTATTTATGCATGGGGCGTATCTTTCTAGGTGCGTCGATGCTAGAGCATGGGGCGTATCTTTCTAGGTGCGTCGATGTTCGACTGTTCATGGGGCGTGTCTTTCTAGGTGCGTCGATGTCCAGTTTGTGGGATTGGCCATCCTTTTCTTGTGATTTCTGGATTTCGTGTGTTGAATTTTGGAATTTATGCTTCACCTATCTTCGTGATTTCTATTGATTTGATTTATCAATTATCGTGGCTTGGTGAATGAAATTAGGAGTATGACATTCCTTTTGATCCTTGAGTACGTTATTGTGATATTGATTAATCTCTTGTTGATTTTCAATTACTTATATATCACAGCTTGGCGTTGTGATTATTATACGTTTAGTCATATCTCTTATTCTATATCATTTCATCTGATATTTATAGCTAGACTGATCCGTTTATTATTTTCTTATTAAATAATACTCGGGTCAGACTGAGATATTACAAGTGCTTCCTCATGGCTTCCTATCTGGAACCATCTTCTGACTTTTGGCTAACTACTTTAGTTTAGTAGTTTTTGTTGTATACATTTGAGATACAGACTCTATGATGTATACTTATTCTTTTGTCTAGCACTTGTATCTATTCTTTTTGATATTGTGGATCTTGTTTGACCACTACTCTGATGTACACTTTCATGTGTTATATTCATATCTATTTCCGCCTTTGTGATATGAATTATCTGTGACTGATTTATGTTACGTTTATTTCTGTATTTGTTTCCGAAGATCTTACAGCCACTGTGTAGTAGCTTTGTGTTTGTGTCGGTGTGTCGGGTTTCCTCTTGAGATAAAGAAATGCATGTTATACTATCTGACATATCGATGCTCGCGCAAAGCAATTACACGGATGGTCGCTCCTCAACAGCCTTATTCTCCGTTCTAGTTGACAGCATTCACCGTAATGTTCTTGGTTAGTGTGGGTATAGAGGTGGGGCGTCACACGTAGTCTCCCGATCAGAAGATATGCAGGTACTGTATGGCACTATTACGTGTTAAGGTGGAAAATCTAAAGCCTTAACGCTATTTAAAAGTAAGTTTATTTTACTATTAGACATTATTATAATAGAAAAATATTACTACATAGTAAATAGTTTAATGAATCCTTAGGAGATGTGAATCCCAAGCATCTCTTAAGTTACTGCACTCGTATTATTTACTGTTGATTTAACTCACATAAGATATTTTAGTTCTGACTCGAGTGTTTTTCTTTTCAATTCGCTCGGGTCAGCCTGAGCATTTCACGATTTGAAGGCCTTAATTCTGGAGCACGAAGATGAAGAATTATTATTACTATTTGTTATATATTCCACTACACCATTGTATTCCGCTGCATTATTAATATTCTCTGGTATGTGTAACTCTGATATGTATTGTATAAGTAAAATCAACTATTTTGTAAAACAGGTTCATGAACTGTTTATTTGATTATTATATTTTATCGTTCCACTGTAAGATTCTATTTTGTTTTTTTTCTTTCTCTGCTTTTTCTTATTTACCCCATAACAATCTGCCCTTCTGTATGTTTTAAGTCTGACGTGTGTGGTTTATCGTCGATTTAAACCGTGCGAAAAGGGGAGGACGTTACAAAATTGATTTTACCATTGCCTCAACCATCACATGCTCGGCCTAGGGCTCATGTGTGCTCGGCCATAGCGGTGATTTAGACTAGGATATGCATGCATGTGCACGGCTACAAGTAGTTGAAGTGGTGGAAGTTGCAACATAAAGGAATACAAAGGGTTTAAGGCAAAAAGTGGCTATTAGTGCAATCATATGGCTCGGCCTTGACTGATGTGGGCTCGGCCATGCAAGGTGATGGTCAGGTGGTGTCTAGAGTAGAAGCTAGAGGTGGTGGAGGATCAGGAAGTGGCGGCTAAGGAGGTGGACAAGGTGAAAAATGTAGGGGTGGTGCACATGTAGGTCGGCTAGGCAATAGTTGAAGGGTTTGTGGAGTTTTTATGGTGCAACCTTCACAGGCATGCCATGGCCTGGTCAAGACAAAGAGGAATGAGGGTGAGGTTGCATGGATGGTGGTGGAGTTGGTCAGAGGAGGTGGTGGAGGGCAATGGCCGAGCAAAAGCATGAAGGATCCAAGGCAAAATCAAGGAAAAATTCAATAAAAATGAAATGAAAAGGTGAAAAAAAGAAGGAGACATTACCACTTTTTTTCTCAGATTTGAACTTGCGTGCGAAGTAAAGTGAGAAAAGGTGTTTTTACGTGAATGAAAAAAGAAACTCACGGCTATAGGCTTTGGGAAAGGTCGGTCAAAACATGAAGGGGTGTGAAGATGGAAGGTCAAAAGTTAAAAGGCCAAAGTCTCTTTAAATTTCCTATTTCTTTTATGCAAATAAACTAAAACAAAAACCATGTAAATAAAATAAAAATGAATAAAAAATAATGTGAAAATGAAACAAATAAATAAATTTGATAAAAATATAGAAAAATATAAGAAAATAGTTATTTATATGTAAACTAGTATTGAAAATTGAAAACAAAATATAACTAGTTTTGGAAAAATAACCACTACACTATAAAAATGTTTTAAAAATAAAATATATGCATAGCATGTCATATTACACGTATATACACAAATTAGAATAAGATATGACAACCAAAATATTATTTATATAAATTAAAATAAACAGTATTGTTAAATAAATCAATTTACACACAATATTGTAAAAAGTATAACTTTCATAATATAAATTGGATTTCAACGAAACGTAAATCAGTATTCTTGAAATTTAATTTATTTTCATAATAAAAGATAAAATTCAAATATTTAAATTTTAAATTTAAAAGTCAAAGTTATATTGACCAAAATTCACATTTCTGGAAAATATTCAATTTATACACGTTTGAAATTATAATTCACATAAAAATCAAAATTTATATATAAAATAACAAAATTTATTCATATTAATAAACAAAATAAAGTTTTTAAATCAGAAATTTCGGTTAAAATAATTAAAATAATCACAAATACAGGGTTGTTACCTGAGGTATATTACGTGGACCCGACTCCTTGGAGTTGGTATAAGGTGGCTAAAACAGGAACGATTTAGGGCCAAGTGAGGTCATTCCTCCTATCGGACACATTTCTTCGAAATTATACTCTTACTTGTGGTTGATTTGATAGCCATCCTCCGATTTTGATTGGGAGTGTGTTCCGAGGTGGGCGTATGTGGCTGCTACGTTACCACCAGCCCGTGTGTGTAATTGGTATATCTACCCTGACATTGCCTTGTGTGCCGTGTCAGCTACCATAGCGAGCCTTACTACGAGTTTATTTTTCACTCGTAGCCCATGGAGTATTTAGGGTAGCCTTCCGATCTGGAGGTACGCTGATACTGGATGGACTACTGGGACTATTACGTGTTAAGGGGAATATTGGGTCGCTCCTTAACGCTATTTTAAAGTAAGTTTATTTTACTGTATACATTATTATAATAGCGTAATATTACTACATAGTAAATAGTTTAACAGATCCTTTGAGGATGGACGATCCCAAGCATCCTTTAAGTTAGCGATGCATTTTGTTGTTGTTCACTTGAGTCGCTTTACAGTTCATAAGTATTTATGTCCTGACTCGAGTGTTTTGTGTTTTGTGTTTTGCTTTACGCTCAGGTGAGATTGAGTGATTCAGCATTCGAGACTCACCTTCGGAGTTGGAGCTTTTCTTGAAGATCCAGCCATCTATTTTGCTTTCAGTATCCAATGATTCCAGTGATGTATTATGATTTGTACCTGATGTATTTTGTTACACCCCGGTTGTATCTTGTATAACTCTGATGTATCTTATTTTATATAGTAGTTCCATGAACTACTATCTCTTATACTTCCGCTGCATTATTATTTACTCTGTGTCTATGATCTATGATTATTTATTTACTGTATATTCTGAGACTTGCCAAATTTTATTTACAACGCGGTATTTTAAGCAATTCAAGTCCGACATGTGTGGATGTGAATGGTTGAAAATATCGGGTCGTTACATGAATTTTTTTATTTGAAGAGATATGAATTTTCTTTCGAATTTGTTGGGTCTGTAAAACCAAAAGAGGTTTGTATGTATGTATGTATGTATATAGACATGCACATCTAAATCTTCATATATATATATATATATATATATATATATATATATATATATTCATGCAGATATTCATACAACATTTTTAAAATCATCATCATCATCACAGATATAGATAAACACAGAGAACTTAGTTTGAAAATGGAGTTTACTCACCTGAAGGGGAAGAACAGATGACCTGATCCTATGAAATGTTCTGGAATTGATTTTTCTTTTGAAATTTGAAAATTGATTTTTGAATTACTTGATCTCAGGTTGAAATGAATTTGAACGGATTTGTTTGATCAGGCTGAAGCTTAATTTTTAATTTTGCTGAGTTGATCTTGATGTTGTTGTTTAATTCAGGTTGAAGCCTGGATTGATTTCCTTTTTATCTTACAGATTTGAATTGTATCAGGTTGCAGTTGAAACAGGCTATTGATTTGAGTTTGTTTTGCTTCGATATGCTTAAGATTTTTTTAACTAGTTTGGGATGATCTTACTTACAGGCTTTGATTTTGTTTTTAGATTTGAAAATAAATGAAAGAGATAGGGGTGATCTTGAGAAACCTGGTTTCTTCTTGACCATAATGTTTTATATAATTCAAATTAAAGGGAAAATGTTTTTTTTTTGACACTTGTTATCACATTAAAACTTTTACTTAACACTTGTTAAAACATGTGTTATATGTTTTACATTTGTCAAACACTTTTACTAATAGTTTACAAATATTAAAAGTATTTATTTTTATGTTAAAACCTTGTCTGGTTTTATATTTACAAATGTCATAAACCATATTTCTTATATCAACAATGTACTATATTTTTAAATGTATGAATGTTTATATTTGTTTAATGCATTGTGTTATTATTTTACAAATGTCAAAGATTTGTGTTTTTATGTAAAAATCCTATATTTTATTTAATTTATAAATTTAATCTTAAACCCTTATGTTACTAAAATTTACACTTGTTCATTCATGTTTTTAAAATATTTACACATGTCTTTTACATGTACTTATGTTCTAAATAAAATTTTATATCATATTTTAATTTAAATAATCCACTTCCTTTACATACATATGTATATCTTTTTAAGAATATAATTTAAAATCAATTAAATATTAATAAATAAGTGTATAATATGTATATATTTGAATTTAGCTTTGTAAATAGATTTTGTAAATCAATTTCAAAATAAAATTTTCAAATCATTATATTATAAATACAAAAAAAAGTTCCTATTAGTGTTAAATTTTTAGAGTTTCCAAATCCAATGTATTATTCAAAACTTTTATTACTGAATTTTCCAATTAGAAATTCTATTTAAAATCATATTTATATATATATATATATTAATAAACAAATATCTATTTAATTTTGGAAAATTCCAAATTAATTCACAATTTAATTTCAAAAATTAAACTATTACCAATTTAAATTCGACTTTGTGATATCCCGGAAATTTAAGCAATATCAATTTAATAATCTGTGATTAAAATTAAATTGATTTGATAAAATTTTGTTTATAAAATTAACTTGATTGAATAATTCAATTAAATAAATGTTTAATTGATAAATTTTATCTTTTAAAAGCTAATAAAATGATTTCCTATTTATAATGTATGTATATATATTTATATATATATTGTAAATGGATAAGTTTTGAATTGAAATTAATTAACAAATAAAATCTTGTTTTAAATCCTAATAATTCATTTTGATAATTTGAATTGTTTAAGTAAATTTAAAATACACTTTTATATATAAACATTGTTTCATTTAAATAAGTTAAATAAGATAAGTGATATGTAATTTATAATTTCTTTTATAAATGATTTAAATTGAATAAATATGTTATTTTTAAATAATAATAATAATAAATGTGTAATTGTAGATATGTTTTAAAAAGACAATGTTATTATTCTAAAATTTAAAATATGTTGATAAACTAGTTTTAAATTATTTTTAAAATTGAATTTTTAATGTATGAATAACATTTGAAATTGAATTGATTTTTAATTCAAAAAGTAATCATATTTAAATTTTGTAGATGAGCTTTCATGTTTTACAAATTGTTTTACTTCATCTAAAGAAATACCTATTCATTAATTTGTGTAAACTACTTGTATGTATTTAATAAAGAAAGGAGGATTTTTATTTATCTTTAAATTAAAATTTTTTAAGTAATATATGTATAAAACATGTGTAAGCATCTTAAGCAATTTATGAGACAAGTGCAAACAAGTTATTTACTTATTTTGACAAGTGTCTTTTATTTTGGTTTTCTTTTATTTTTTTTAATAAATCATATGTACACTTATATAAAACATGTCTCTCTTCACTTTCATTTTTTTTTTCAAATGTTCATTTTTCCAAAGTTAAGAAGAAAAAGTTTCAGCTGAAAACAAACTTGTTTTCAAACTCTCAAAAACAAGAATTTAAACCATGTTCAAACTTGATTTTTCTTTTCAATACTCAAATCCCTCTTCTCTGCAAATCTATACTCTGAACCAAATTCTTCAATTTGTTCTGTTGCCTGCATGCAAGCTTTTTCTTTTTTTAACCTAAGTTCTAAATCAAGCAAATCCTCTGTTAAAATCTCAAGTTCAAATGCAATTGTAAATTCATCTCCAAATGCATGCAACTGTAATTCCATTCAAAATCAAAAGGCCTGCATCCTGTAATTCCATTCAAAAGCCTCTGCATTTTTCTTTTAAAAATCTGGGGATTAAGTATATGTTTGCATTTCTTTCTCTGGAAACAATCCTCTAAGCCAAATCCCTCTGAATCATACCCAAACTTGTAATGCAAACCATATAAACCTGTAGCTTTTCAATTCAAATACCTGAAATCAATTTGCAACTTTAAAAAAAAAAAAAAAACTGCATGCAACTATTAATCTGGAAGCAAAACCAAACCTGCATTGTTTTCTGGAAGCAAAGGCCCTGCATTTCAACATTTTGGTGATCAAAAATAAAGAGTATGCCTACATGCAAGTTTCTAACAGCTAATTCAAAGTTCAAATGGCCTGCATGCAAGTTTTTAAGCTTTCCAGGCAAAAAAATGTGTGTGCTCTGTCTTTCAAAATGACAGGTGAGTAACTTCTTTTTCTTAAAATTTAAAACTTAGGTATATCTGTTGCTTCTGTTATGACTGAATGAATATGCTTGTGTTTATTACCTGGTAGCATATTGTATGGAATGTTTATGAGTAACACTTGCTGTTAAAACTTAAATATTTAGTTTTTGCTTGATTTATGACTTGTGTATATCTGGTTGAATGTTGATGCTTATATTGAGTGTAACCTCTTAAATTTTAAATTATTTAAGTAGATATGAGATGCATGCTTGTTCCTGTAAAAAAAAAAAAAAGAGAGAGAAATATACCTGTAGTTTACTGGAATACAAGTTATAACAAAAGTAAATTAAAATCTGTCGAAATTCAGTTGATTCTTCCTAGTTCAGGTGTATAGATTGAAACTAAAACTAAGTTGAGATTTGTAAAACCAAATTTTAAAATACTTAGAATTAGGATTTGTGTGCATTGTTTTTTTTTTTCTTTCTCTGGGTAGTGAAAGGGGAAGTGCTTAACCTAGTTTAGTGACTGTATAATTCAATCAGTGGGAAGATTCAGTGATTCGAGTGTAACCATTTTTGGAGGAAGGGTAGCTCGGGTGTAGAAGAAGAGGTGGACGGGGTTCCATCGTCTCCGATGGTCGGAGGGAAGAGGATGAGGTATTTTCAGGTTTTGGAGTGAAGATGCCTGTTGCTGCCAGGCAAGATAGTGGGGGTAACTCGAATTTAATTTCGAGTAAATTGAGGGAATTTGATGGTGGAGATGTGATTCTGGGTTGAAAGTCGACATGATTGTTGACTGGGTGGTGGCCGGAGTGGGCTACAGCCACCGTGCATATGCACGGTGAGGAAGAAGGGTGTCTGGTGTTTGATTGGGGATTGTTGTGTGTTTTGACTCGGGTTATACTCGGGATAATTCAAGTATTGCCCGAAGTTTAGAAGGGATTTACCCGAAGTAAAATCAAATGAAGCTCGGGTTTAATTTTCTGAAGGTTACAGTTTTTAGAAAACCTGTATAATTTCAATTCAAATTGTTTTAAAACTGAATGCAGGTTTTAAAAAAAAAAATAATAATAAATAAATTTAAAGTATGGACTTAAATCAAGTTTGAATTCTAAATTTAAATATATTCAAACTTATTCAAATTTAAATTGTTTATAGGATTTCAGGGAAATCCTGCATATTTTCAGATCTAAAGAAATAAAGTTTTAAAAGTTTGAAACAAAGTTTGAAACAGAAAATAAAAACTGAATTTAAACTAGATGGGGATTTCAGTTTGAAATTTAATTTAAACTTTATAAATTAAAATGTTTAACAACTATAAAGAGTTTAAATATTTGAATTTATGATAAAGTTTTGAATTTTAGTAAAGATTTAAACATAAGTTTAAATTTGGAATCAAACTTCAATTTTGAAACAATGTTTTGAAAATAAAGAAAGTTTTAAAAGAAATTTAAATGTTTAAACAAATTGGTTGTTCAAACATATTTAAATATGGTTTGTATTTTTGAATGAATTTGGGGTTTAAATTTCTTATAACTTCTTTTATAAAATAAGAATAAAGCTTTAAAGGATTTAAAAAAATGTTTTTAAAACTTTGTTTAAGTTAAGTGATTTCTTTTTAAATTTTGAATTTAAAATGTAATCTAAAAACAATTTTGAGTTAAATTGTTTAAGTTACTTTATTAATGATAAAGTAATCATTAATAAGTAATGTTTTATTTTAAAAAGTAAATTTAAGATTTAATGATCGTTGTTTCATTAAATTGGTAAGGTAATTTAAATAATGTAATTAATTAATTTGTTTAATTAATTAAGGATTTGAAATTAATTAAGGTTAATTAAATTTGTAATTAATATTAATTAATTTAAGTTAATTACTTAAGGAAGGTAATTAAGAATTTAATGATAAGTTAATGAAGGTCATTAACTTGTGATTATTTATTTATTTAATTAATGTAATTAATTTTGATAATTAATTGGATTAATTAACTTAAATGATCAATTATGAAACTTAATTAAGTATGATTACTTTATGTAAATAATTAAAAATATTAATTACTCTTTGTAATTAATTTATTGGATTAATTCAAATTAATTAATTAAGTTTAATTAATTTGAAATAATCATTGTATGGAATGATAAGTAATCAATGAGGAATAATTACTTAGATAAGTAATTAAAATAAATAAATTACTGGAAGTAATTAACTAAAGTATGGTATTTTGGGACTAATTACTTTGTGAAATGATTAACAATTAATTACTTGGTGTAATTAATTTAAGTATTGATTGATTAAGTTATTTAAAAATAATTAAGTGATGTAATTAATTAAGAGTAATTAATTACAGGTGAAATTAATCAAGGATGATTAATAAATATAATTAATTTAGGAGAGATTAAGAAAGTAATTAAGGTTAGTTAATTACTGAATATGATTAATCAAGAATGATTAATAATTGTGGCTTAATTAAGATTAATTACTTAATGTAATTAATTTAAATAAGTAATTAATTTAAATTTAATTAAGGATCATTAATTAATATAATTAATGATGTAATTAAGGATTAATTAATTGGGATTAATTAATCTAATGGCAAGTGATTAAGGAAGTAATTAATTAATGTAATTAATTAATAAATGAAGTAATTAAAGGTTAATTACTGATTGTGGTTAGGGATAATTAATTTGTGAAATTAATTAAAGATAATTACTTGAATGTAATTAAGGGATAATTAATCAGGGTGATTAATTAAGTGATTAATTTGAGGATAATTATTTAATTGATTGATAATCAATTAAGGGTTAAGTAAGCAAGTTTTAAATGGTGAAGTAATTAATTTAATTCATTTTAAATTAATTAAAGATAGGTAATTAATTTAATTCATTTTAAATTAATTAGAGATAGAAGTAATTAATTAAATTAATTATGGATGATGTGATTATGGACCTTTGCTTATGAATGGATGATTTGGTTTGACTTGAATGGTTTGAATCTCAGATATGAGACTTGTATTGTGTAATATGGATGCATTGGTTGCATTGTGATTGTATGAGTTATCTATTGATGATGATAATATAGATTATCAATTTGTGATGATTACCTGTTTATGATAATATTGTTGATTATCTGTTATGATGATGTGAAGTATCTATCTGTGTGTATATTGATAATTTAAATTGAATTGTTTTAAACTTAAAACAACTTGGACCTAAAAGACACGCTTTGGATTTCGATGAGACCGGGATCGGGTTTCCATATTTGGATATCCGAAAACCACATCGATTCCAATTAACGTTAGGTCGTGAATCTAAGTGGAGCAAGTGAAGACTCGAGGTGTAAGGGCTATACGTCAGTATAACTCTGTGGGTGATTCCGTAATGGGTTTGACGGAATAGTGCTTATAGATTCGAGATGGTGAATCAGAGTGCAAGGGCTATGGTCGTTGACTCTGAGGGTGATTCCAATAATGAGTGCAACGAGATAGTGCCTTCGGTTTCGTTCGAACCCGGAACGAACTTGTATGGATTGAATGCTTTCAGCACATCGTCAGGTGGACGATGAGCATTCTAAGATTTGATGTCCTATAAAGGTAATCGTAACCTCAAGCCTCATCAACCGGGAATGGCTAAAACAGGGGAGGTGCGCCAAGGCTTCGTGGGTAGCCCCCACTTGAGAGCAAGATTTACCCCTGTCTAGAGGTCCCTTTTATTTCGGCTGTGTGGGGCGGTTGAATCGCGACAACTGCCGGGGTTGTCTTGTTCGGAACTGTTCAGTAAGGAACGGGTCCGGCCTTGTGTTGCAGGGGAGTTAGGGTGGCTCCTCGGTACGGTGATCTAGGCCACGTACTGTGACGGGCGGTACCCCAGTAGCCCTGCCATTGTATGGAATCCAAAATCCAATAAGTGCCAACGGTTTTGATTGTATTACCCACTTTTGTGGCTAGTAGCTGGAATTTAATAGATGTAACAATTTCGGCTATTTCATATTTACTTGAAAACCCTAGACACTATTATAATATCACAGAATTTCCTATCAAATGTTTTGGTTAGCGTAAGGTAAAAACTTTTCCATGTTTATGTGTGGGAAGTCTTACGTGATACCTTTTCTTTTAAAAGGTTTTTGAAAGTTAAGCAACTTTAACCTGTTACTCACACCAGACCCATGTCTGACCCGGAGTTTATTTTTGTTTTTCATAAACTCTTGGGTACTCAAATTTTTACGAGTAGCCAAGGGATTCAGGTTAGGATTCAGGATTAGCTTTGACGAATTGTGGAGGAGCAATGGAGCAGGAGGCTTCCGCGTTGTAGATATAATAGTCCGCTGTGTTTAGTATCTCTGAGTTATTTGTGATGTTGTATTGAGTTGTAAATACTAGACAGGTGTTTATAACTGTCTAGTATATGTGATGTGTATGCTGTGTATCTCTGATAGATATTGTATATTATGTAAATACTTTTGATTATTAATATAATTTATTCGTTCCGCTGTTTAGATTCTGATGTGTTGTTTCTTCTTTCTTCTCTTTCTTTCTATTCTCTATCCCTTTCTTTCTTTTTAGCGATGCAATTTCCTGGAGATAGGAAGTTGGGTCGTTACAGTGGTATCAGAGCGTTAGGTTGAGTTAATACCTAGGCTCTGTAGTGGTGTCTTTCTTGAGAGAGAGCGTATTTGTAGTTTTGATATATATCTATATATATTTATTATTTCTACCTATCTGTTGGGTTACCTGTTCAGGTATTCCAATATAAGTTATAAAGGTAGATAAGGTAGTTGTGTGTGTAACACGATTACTGCCATTGGTTGGAGTTTGAATGTTTGAGGTTGGAAGTGTATTTGTTGAGACTGTAGACCTAATACCGTCTCAAGTGAGTTATGCAGTGTGTAGAGATTTCATCAATCCCTGAAGGAAGCATGTTAAGGTTCAGAGATTCTTATTTTTTAAGATGGATAAGATGAGTTTAGATCTGTCGTTTTGGCAGAAGTGTGTGATGGTATTTCGATACCTCAGGAAGTGGTAACTGCGTGATGAGATGCAGTAAATATGGATAATTCCGAAGATGTTTTCTTTGGAACAAGTTAAGAAGGTGTGTCTGCTTGGTGTTGTGGCTGAGTTCAGCTAGTTGTTTGTGTTTGGCTTTGAGGCCTGAGTTTCTTGAAGAACTTTGGATCAGGAAGTTGACTGGCTGAGTAGTTTCTGAAGCTGGAGTTCAGAGGCAGTAGAGTGGATCTGTTTCTGCGATGGATTGACTAGTTAAGAGTGAGCTGTTCTGTTTGGTAAAGAGAGAACAGTTTTCTTTGGAATTGGTCTAGATTGATCGCAAAAGTGACTTGCGATAGGTTGAGTATTCTTTTGAGGCATTGAAGGATTTCTTGTGATAGTGTTTGGTGAATCAACTCAGGATAGATCAGAGTTGTGCAGCGGAAGCAGTTTGAGAATGTTTCTGTTTGTCTTTTCCTAGAAGAAGTGAGTTTGTTCTTTTGATGTTTGAAGAGTGGAGTTGGTGATCTTAGTCTTGGTTAATCTTAAGGAGATTGATGTTTTTTGGTCTGGATTTTTCTTTTTGGGGCATCAGCAAGAGTTGAGCTGATCAGTTTAGATATAGACAACCCAGGATCGTCCGAAGAGTTTTGGAGATAAGAGACGAAGGAAATTGGATTCCGGAGTCGGAATTTTGTTTTGGATCTCTTCTGTGTTTTGGTTGGATTGGTGTTTGGTTTTCAAGAGTTGAATTGCCGGTTTGGACAACTGGGATTCAGTGAGTTTCACGTATCTCTGAGGGAGTACGTGTATGAGTTATCTCTGGAAATGGAACCAGCTGTTCAGGAGGGTTTGGTTGTTGGGTCAGACTCGTTCGTAGTCTGATATCTTGTCTAGTTTTGTAGATCTAGATGAGTTGAAGCTCTGTAGCTTCGTAGTTTAGATGGTTTGTATAGGGCGAGTATCCCGGTGTATATATATATATATATACCGGGGAAACTCGAGAAATTTTTATCCGGAATTTTATCTAGATAATTAAATTTGTTTGATTAGATAAATTGGTTGCCATGGTTGTTAGCATTTGATTGATATGTGATTGTGATTTAAAATCTATAATTTTAAATGGGTTATTAAATTACTTTTGCTTTTAAATTTCGGGGACGAAATTCTTTTAAGGGGGGAGGAATGTGATATCCCGGAAATTTAAGCAATATCAATTTAATAATCTGTGATTAAAATTAAATTGATTTGATAAAATTTTGTTTATAAAATTAACTTGATTGAATAATTCAATTAAATAAATGTTTAATTGATAAATTTTATCTTTTAAAAGCTAATAAAATGATTTCCTATTTATAATGTATGTATATATATTTATATATATATTGTAAATGGATAAGTTTTGAATTGAAATTAATTAACAAATAAAATCTTGTTTTAAATCCTAATAATTCATTTTGATAATTTGAATTGTTTAAGTAAATTTAAAATACACTTTTATATATAAACATTGTTTCATTTAAATAAGTTAAATAAGATAAGTGATATGTAATTTATAATTTCTTTTATAAATGATTTAAATTGAATAAATATGTTATTTTTAAATAATAATAATAATAAATGTGTAATTGTAGATATGTTTTAAAAAGACAATGTTATTATTCTAAAATTTAAAATATGTTGATAAACTAGTTTTAAATTATTTTTAAAATTGAATTTTTAATGTATGAATAACATTTGAAATTGAATTGATTTTTAATTCAAAAAGTAATCATATTTAAATTTTGTAGATGAGCTTTCATGTTTTACAAATTGTTTTACTTCATCTAAAGAAATACCTATTCATTAATTTGTGTAAACTACTTGTATGTATTTAATAAAGAAAGGAGGATTTTTATTTATCTTTAAATTAAAATTTTTTAAGTAATATATGTATAAAACATGTGTAAGCATCTTAAGCAATTTATGAGACAAGTGCAAACAAGTTATTTACTTATTTTGACAAGTGTCTTTTATTTTGGTTTTCTTTTATTTTTTTTAATAAATCATATGTACACTTATATAAAACATGTCTCTCTTCACTTTCATTTTTTTTTTCAAATGTTCATTTTTCCAAAGTTAAGAAGAAAAAGTTTCAGCTGAAAACAAACTTGTTTTCAAACTCTCAAAAACAAGAATTTAAACCATGTTCAAACTTGATTTTTCTTTTCAATACTCAAATCCCTCTTCTCTGCAAATCTATACTCTGAACCAAATTCTTCAATTTGTTCTGTTGCCTGCATGCAAGCTTTTTCTTTTTTTAACCTAAGATCTAAATCAAGCAAATCCTCTGTTAAAATCTCAAGTTCAAATGCAATTGTAAATTCATCTCCAAATGCATGCAACTGTAATTCCATTCAAAATCAAAAGGCCTGCATCCTGTAATTCCATTCAAAAGCCTCTGCATTTTTCTTTTAAAAATCTGGGGATTAAGTATATGTTTGCATTTCTTTCTCTGGAAACAATCCTCTAAGCCAAATCCCTCTGAATCATACCCAAACTTGTAATGCAAACCATATAAACCTGTAGCTTTTCAATTCAAATACCTGAAATCAATTTGCAACTTTAAAAAAAAAAAAAACTGCATGCAACTATTAATCTGGAAGCAAAACCAAACCTGCATTGTTTTCTGGAAGCAAAGGCCCTGCATTTCAACATTTTGGTGATCAAAAATAAAGAGTATGCCTACATGCAAGTTTCTAACAGCTAATTCAAAGTTCAAATGGCCTGCATGCAAGTTTTTAAGCTTTCCAGGCAAAAAAATGTGTGTGCTCTGTCTTTCAAAATGACAGGTGAGTAACTTCTTTTTCTTAAAATTTAAAACTTAGGTATATCTGTTGCTTCTGTTATGACTGAATGAATATGCTTGTGTTTATTACCTGGTAGCATATTGTATGGAATGTTTATGAGTAACACTTGCTGTTAAAACTTAAATATTTAGTTTTTGCTTGATTTATGACTTGTGTATATCTGGTTGAATGTTGATGCTTATATTGAGTGTAACCTCTTAAATTTTAAATTATTTAAGTAGATATGAGATGCATGCTTGTTCCTGTAAAAAAAAAAAAAAGAGAGAGAAATATACCTGTAGTTTACTGGAATACAAGTTATAACAAAAGTAAATTAAAATCTGTCGAAATTCAGTTGATTCTTCCTAGTTCAGGTGTATAGATTGAAACTAAAACTAAGTTGAGATTTGTAAAACCAAATTTTAAAATACTTAGAATTAGGATTTGTGTGCATTGTTTTTTTTTTTCTTTCTCTGGGTAGTGAAAGGGGAAGTGCTTAACCTAGTTTAGTGACTGTATAACTCAATCAGTGGGAAGATTCAGTGATTCGAGTGTAACCATTTTTGGAGGAAGGGTAGCTCGGGTGTAGAAGAAGAGGTGGACGGGGTTCCATCGTCTCCGATGGTCGGAGGGAAGAGGATGAGGTATTTTCAGGTTTTGGAGTGAAGATGCCTGTTGCTGCCAGGCAAGATAGTGGGGGTAACTCGAATTTAATTTCGAGTAAATTGAGGGAATTTGATGGTGGAGATGTGATTCTGGGTTGAAAGTCGACATGATTGTTGACTGGGTGGTGGCCGGAGTGGGCTACAGCCACCGTGCATATGCACGGTGAGGAAGAAGGGTGTCTGGTGTTTGATTGGGGATTGTTGTGTGTTTTGACTCGGGTTATACTCGGGATAATTCAAGTATTGCCCGAAGTTTAGAAGGGATTTACCCGAAGTAAAATCAAATGAAGCTCGGGTTTAATTTTCTGAAGGTTACAGTTTTTAGAAAACCTGTATAATTTCAATTCAAATTGTTTTAAAACTGAATGCAGGTTTTAAAAAAAAAAAAATAATAAATAAATTTAAAGTATGGACTTAAATCAAGTTTGAATTCTAAATTTAAATATATTCAAACTTATTCAAATTTAAATTGTTTATAGGATTTCAGGGAAATCCTGCATATTTTCAGATCTAAAGAAATAAAGTTTTAAAAGTTTGAAACAAAGTTTGAAACAGAAAATAAAAACTGAATTTAAACTAGATGGGGATTTCAGTTTGAAATTTAATTTAAACTTTATAAATTAAAATGTTTAACAACTATAAAGAGTTTAAATATTTGAATTTATGATAAAGTTTTGAATTTTAGTAAAGATTTAAACATAAGTTTAAATTTGGAATCAAACTTCAATTTTGAAACAATGTTTTGAAAATAAAGAAAGTTTTAAAAGAAATTTAAATGTTTAAACAAATTGGTTGTTCAAACATATTTAAATATGGTTTGTATTTTTGAATGAATTTGGGGTTTAAATTTCTTATAACTTCTTTTATAAAATAAGAATAAAGCTTTAAAGGATTTAAAAAAATGTTTTTAAAACTTTGTTTAAGTTAAGTGATTTCTTTTTAAATTTTGAATTTAAAATGTAATCTAAAAACAATTTTGAGTTAAATTGTTTAAGTTACTTTATTAATGATAAAGTAATCATTAATAAGTAATGTTTTATTTTAAAAAGTAAATTTAAGATTTAATGATCGTTGTTTCATTAAATTGGTAAGGTAATTTAAATAATGTAATTAATTAATTTGTTTAATTAATTAAGGATTTGAAATTAATTAAGGTTAATTAAATTTGTAATTAATATTAATTAATTTAAGTTAATTACTTAAGGAAGGTAATTAAGAATTTAATGATAAGTTAATGAAGGTCATTAACTTGTGATTATTTATTTATTTAATTAATGTAATTAATTTTGATAATTAATTGGATTAATTAACTTAAATGATCAATTATGAAACTTAATTAAGTATGATTACTTTATGTAAATAATTAAAAATATTAATTACTCTTTGTAATTAATTTATTGGATTAATTCAAATTAATTAATTAAGTTTAATTAATTTGAAATAATCATTGTATGGAATGATAAGTAATCAATGAGGAATAATTACTTAGATAAGTAATTAAAATAAATAAATTACTGGAAGTAATTAACTAAAGTATGGTATTTTGGGACTAATTACTTTGTGAAATGATTAACAATTAATTACTTGGTGTAATTAATTTAAGTATTGATTGATTAAGTTATTTAAAAATAATTAAGTGATGTAATTAATTAAGAGTAATTAATTACAGGTGAAATTAATCAAGGATGATTAATAAATATAATTAATTTAGGAGAGATTAAGAAAGTAATTAAGGTTAGTTAATTACTGAATATGATTAATCAAGAATGATTAATAATTGTGGCTTAATTAAGATTAATTACTTAATGTAATTAATTTAAATAAGTAATTAATTTAAATTTAATTAAGGATCATTAATTAATATAATTAATGATGTAATTAAGGATTAATTAATTGGGATTAATTAATCTAATGGCAAGTGATTAAGGAAGTAATTAATTAATGTAATTAATTAATAAATGAAGTAATTAAAGGTTAATTACTGATTGTGGTTAGGGATAATTAATTTGTGAAATTAATTAAAGATAATTACTTGAATGTAATTAAGGGATAATTAATCAGGGTGATTAATTAAGTGATTAATTTGAGGATAATTATTTAATTGATTGATAATCAATTAAGGGTTAAGTAAGCAAGTTTTAAATGGTGAAGTAATTAATTTAATTCATTTTAAATTAATTAAAGATAGGTAATTAATTTAATTCATTTTAAATTAATTAGAGATAGAAGTAATTAATTAAATTAATTATGGATGATGTGATTATGGACCTTTGCTTATGAATGGATGATTTGGTTTGACTTGAATGGTTTGAATCTCAGATATGAGACTTGTATTGTGTAATATGGATGCATTGGTTGCATTGTGATTGTATGAGTTATCTATTGATGATGATAATATAGATTATCAATTTGTGATGATTACCTGTTTATGATAATATTGTTGATTATCTGTTATGATGATGTGAAGTATCTATCTGTGTGTATATTGATAATTTAAATTGAATTGTTTTAAACTTAAAACAACTTGGACCTAAAAGACACGCTTTGGATTTCGATGAGACCGGGATCGGGTTTCCATATTTGGATATCCGAAAACCACATCGATTCCAATTAACGTTAGGTCGTGAATCTAAGTGGAGCAAGTGAAGACTCGAGGTGTAAGGGCTATACGTCAGTATAACTCTGTGGGTGATTCCGTAATGGGTTTGACGGAATAGTGCTTATAGATTCGAGATGGTGAATCAGAGTGCAAGGGCTATGGTCGTTGACTCTGAGGGTGATTCCAATAATGAGTGCAACGAGATAGTGCCTTCGGTTTCGTTCGAACCCGGAACGAACTTGTATGGATTGAATGCTTTCAGCACATCGTCAGGTGGACGATGAGCATTCTAAGATTTGATGTCCTATAAAGGTAATCGTAACCTCAAGCCTCATCAACCGGGAATGGCTAAAACAGGGGAGGTGCGCCAAGGCTTCGTGGGTAGCCCCCACTTGAGAGCAAGATTTACCCCTGTCTAGAGGTCCCTTTTATTTCGGCTGTGTGGGGCGGTTGAATCGCGACAACTGCCGGGGTTGTCTTGTTCGGAACTGTTCAGTAAGGAACGGGTCCGGCCTTGTGTTGCAGGGGAGTTAGGGTGGCTCCTCGGTACGGTGATCTAGGCCACGTACTGTGACGGGCGGTACCCCAGTAGCCCTGCCATTGTATGGAATCCAAAATCCAATAAGTGCCAACGGTTTTGATTGTATTACCCACTTTTGTGGCTAGTAGCTGGAATTTAATAGATGTAACAATTTCGGCTATTTCATATTTACTTGAAAACCCTAGACACTATTATAATATCACAGAATTTCCTATCAAATGTTTTGGTTAGCGTAAGGTAAAAACTTTTCCATGTTTATGTGTGGGAAGTCTTACGTGATACCTTTTCTTTTAAAAGGTTTTTGAAAGTTAAGCAACTTTAACCTGTTACTCACACCAGACCCATGTCTGACCCGGAGTTTATTTTTGTTTTTCATAAACTCTTGGGTACTCAAATTTTTACGAGTAGCCAAGGGATTCAGGTTAGGATTCAGGATTAGCTTTGACGAATTGTGGAGGAGCAATGGAGCAGGAGGCTTCCGCGTTGTAGATATAATAGTCCGCTGTGTTTAGTATCTCTGAGTTATTTGTGATGTTGTATTGAGTTGTAAATACTAGACAGGTGTTTATAACTGTCTAGTATATGTGATGTGTATGCTGTGTATCTCTGATAGATATTGTATATTATGTAAATACTTTTGATTATTAATATAATTTATTCGTTCCGCTGTTTAGATTCTGATGTGTTGTTTCTTCTTTCTTCTCTTTCTTTCTATTCTCTATCCCTTTCTTTCTTTTTAGCGATGCAATTTCCTGGAGATAGGAAGTTGGGTCGTTACAGACTTAGAACCGGGATCGTTACAGATTCCCCCTTAAGAAAATTTCGTACCCGAAATTTGCTAGGGAAACAACAAAGAATAAATAAACACACAAAGATAGAAAACGGTTTTCCAGGTCAAACTGAATATCTATTCTGCATTTGGTTTACCAAATCGTAATAACATCAATAATTATGAGAACAAACTCATATTTCATGAAGTATTCGGGTCACCCAGTCTACAAATATACAAGGGCATTGGTTAGTCCAAAGGGATAACCAATCACTCGTAGAATATATCTGGACCCCAAAGAATAGACAATGGATACTCAATCCAGGTTGAAATTTCCCAAAGTAGGCACCAACCTGTCCTTCTTCGGACTTTAATCTTCGCAAGAAATCATAACAAAAATTTCAAATTTTGGTTTTAACCGAAATCGTTTTATCGATACAAATTAATTTAACTTCATATTTAATTTACCAATTTATTCCATAAAAATTTTAATTTCGTTAAAGTTAAAAACAAAAGGATGATAGAAATTTGATGAAGAGAATACGAAATAGAAACTTATCTACAACGATTCGCAGTGCCACTCCATCTCTAATGCTCCAAAACCTAATAGCTCATCCCAAAGCTTTCAATAAGCTCGAACCACCATCAAGTTGGACTTAAGCAAGGTCAGTCATCCAAAGATTGAAGAAGATTTTCAAAGACTGAAGGCTACCTAATCTACACCTACTATTTGATTATCTAAAAATCCCAACTCTAGACTACCCGTGTGGAAAATTGTGGGCACTTAGAGTTTAGAAAGGGAACTATAAACTCCAGGTTAGTCATGGGACTGGTGTGAGCAAACAAAAACAATTTATCTTTAACAAAAGTAAAACAAAAGAATTTAAAAGAAATCCGCAATGCTTTTTGGAAAATGAAACTACCATAAAGCCTTCTGACACACACACAATGCAATCGCACACTTGGGGGAGAGTTCTCCTTATGATAGTCAAACATGCTTACAACGCAAAATCCTTTTGATATTATTATTAGTGCATAGTGGAAAACATTTGCAAGTATAATATTAATCTTAGCCAGCATACGTACCATTATGGTTTGCCTACTATAGCTACCATGTTAAATGAAAGGTTCTACAACTAAAACTTTACAAGGTGTGTATTGGAGATTGGATTTCCAACAAATGGTCAAGCTAAGGAACTTCCTATTGCCACATGAGTATGCCTCTGGAGGGACGCCCCAAGAACCTACCCGGATCTCTACCAACACAAAGCCGAGTTACCCCTGCCCAGAAGTAACACCTACAAGTATGTCATCCCCGGTCGTTAGCGACCATTATCCGAGGATCCTCAACCACAAAGCAACAACCACAAGGTAATGTATTTGCAGTAACCACATGTTAAGTATCTGGGCTCTATACGATGATATCACCCTTTTTTAGAAGTAATGGACATACCCTAGGGGCGCGACCCCTAAATAACCTTGCTTCATTCTTCCTGTTTCGACCATTTTCGGGTTGTGAGGTCCGACGAAGTCTCATCCACAAAGCTACGCTTTTCACAAAGCCATGCTTTGATCAATAAATGATCAGCAGCACTTCGTATGCCACATTACCAAATTAGGAATGTATCACTAGTAACCATCAACTACATAACCTTTGAGTTCGTACGTCTCAGAGAAGGGTGTTAAGCTAAGAGAATAAATTCTCCACCACCTAATAGAAATGTATTTGATAGAAACCAGCTTTACATCTCAAAGTGAAACGTCAGACACACATCCATACAAGTTTGTTCTGGGTTCGAACAGAACCGAAGGCACTTCACAAAGAAGCCCTTGCAAATCTAGATAATACCTAATCACGTCCAGACTTCCCATCACAAAGGGTGATCAAATCTCTATACCGAGGACCAGTCGGTGCAGAGACATTCAATGGGTTATCCTTTCGCTTTCGAAAATACCCGGTCTTCACCACCAGTCTTCAAATGCGATCCATAACGTCGTATCATTATTCAGAATGGGTTTTATGACACAAAGTCCTCTCCTGGCTAAATTTAATAATGTGCGCAATATTTAAAAAGTATATGGATATTGGGATCTTAGTTAAGTCACAACTTAAAACCCAAAACCTTTCATTCAAATGGTTTAAACAAATTACCATTTTCAAATCCTTTAAACAAAAAGATTCACTTCACAAAGTTCACCCATCTTCCACAAAGATTAATTAATAGTTTTCCAAACTATTCACAATTCAAATCTTTTATACAAAAGATACACCTTTTAGATCCTCTTCAATTTCAAAACAAAGTTTAACAATCTTTCACAAAAATTCATTCATAGCCTTCAAAACAATTTCCATTCCAAAAAAAATTTATACAAACGATACACATTTAAGATCTTCTTCAATTTGAAAACAAAATTCACCAAATCTTTCACAAAGATTCAATTATAGCTTTCAAAAAAATCCCCTTTCAAATTTGAAACCCCTTTTTTATAACAAAATTGGAAATCCTTTCTTTCTTTGAAATCTATTATCATTTGAAAACAGGTAGTTTTCATTTCGGAATACATTTGCACAAGTTAAAGCCCTTCAAGGATAAAACTTGGGTTAAATTCAAATTTCTAAAATAATATTTTTAAAATGGTTTAAAACCCATATAAACACGTTTATAACTTGTATAATCTTTTTAGACCATAATTTCCAAACATAGAGTTCAATTCCAAATCTTGAATTTAAATTCAAATCAAACTATTTAAATTTCAAAACTTTATCAAGTTATTCAAAATAACATTCATCTTCAAAACTCCTTTTTAAAAGCTTTACATATTTGACCCAATTCCATTTCCAAAACTATTCTGGATTCAAAATTGAACTTTAAAACCATTTCAAAAATCTGTGACTTAACCAATTTTCTCATGTAATCCATATTTGTGTATGTATGGTGTAGTCCAAGGGTTTTACACAATAGTGCAATATCATCAATCATCACAGATTCAAGCACATCAATATCGATAAGCGGTATAATCTATAACACTTATCTTCATTCACAGATTCACAAATAAATAATATTAATTTATCACAGATAAAATAAATTATATTCATCAGAGATAAATAAATTACATTCATCACAGCTTAAATCAAAATAATTCATATCATAAAGCATCACACACCAAGGATATCAAACAATTCAAAGCATTCCATGCAATTCAAAAATCCATAAGTAAGGTTAATTAATCATCTGATTAATTTAAATCAGATTAATCACTTATGGATAAATTACTAATCCTGGTTAATTAATATTAGTTAATTACAAATCATTTTAATTAATCACCTTAAATTATTAATTAATTAATTAATTAAATTATTAATTAATTAACCTTTAATTATTAATTAACCTTTAATTATTAAACTATCCTTAATTAATCACATTAATTAATTAACCCTTAATTAATTATCATTTAATTAATTATCCTTAATTAATTCCAATAAGTAATTATCCTTAATCGATTTAATTGATTAATTAGACCTCAATTGTAATCCTAGAATTTTTAACAATATCAATTTAATAATCTGTATTAAAATTAAATTGATATTGTTATTTTTGTTAATAATAATTCAAATTGATTTAATAATCTTCTTCAATAAATATTCAGTTAGTTATTTTATCTTTTAAAAATAATAAATTGGTTTCTATATATAATATAAATATATAATTTATATTGTAAATAGATTAACTTTGTTTTAAATATAATAAATAAAGCATATTTTCTAATTCTAATATTTTTTAATTTGGAAAATTAGTTTTTATTTAATATAAAGCTTTTCAAAATTATTAAATAAATAATCTTGGTTTAAATTTAATAAATGAATCTTGTTTTTAAATTCTAGTATATACATTAATAATTTGGAAATTTGACTTAATTTGATAAGTTTTCAAAGCTATGTAATAAATAAATATATGATTTTAAATTGTCAAGAAAGAAATGTTTAAATGTTCAAAATAATTTTGGCTTGAGTTTTAAATTTAAAATGAATTAACAAAAAGTTTTATAGCTTAATAAAATAGGTAATTTATTAATAAAGAAATAATTTCTTTTATAATTATTTTAATTTAATAGTGAGATATTTCTAAAAACAATATTAATAGTGTATTATTTTACAATTAGATTCTTAATAAAAAATGGCAATTGTTATTTCAAATTTAATTTGTATTCATAACTTGATTTTTAAATATTATATTTTTAATTATTTTAATTTTTATATGCATGATTTTTTATTTATAAGCATAATTTTTTTTTTTCTTTTGAAAAAATTTCTATCCATTTTGAATACTAGTTAACGAATCAATTAGGCTTAATACATATATTAACATGTAAATTAATATACTAATTACTTTACGTAGGACATGTGTTGATTTCTTAAAGCCTCTTATAACAAATGTTAAGAGATAAACTTTTCAAATGTGACAAATGTTAAAAGTTGCACAAGTGGCCTCTTTTAAAATCAATTTTCCTTTATTTAAGAAAATCTGAAAATAAACCTATATAAGTAATCATCTTTCATTCCTATCCTTTTTCTTATTTTCCTAATCAAAAGAAACTTAAACATGTCTCATGCAAATCTGAAACATACAAACTAAAAATTTAAACTCCTCATATGAATGAACCCTGTAAACAACTCTTCAACACAAAAGAATCCAGAATCATGCTTAAATAAGATCAATAATTCTCTTCAGATCAAAAACCAAATTTCCACTAAACACCTTCAAACATTTACCTGAAAATCAAACTCCTCAAGTTCAAATCTGCACATTTTCAAAAACCTGCTATTTTCACACAAAAAGCATCTTCACGTCTTCAACCCAAGTCTGCATCTTCAAGTCAAATTCTGTAGCCTACATTTTCAAGGCAACTGAGGATCTAAGAGTTCAAATTTTTTTTCAAATTCTGGAATTTTGTTTCTACATGCAAGGTCTTCAGCAAATTCAAAGTTTTTTTCAAAAAAATCTGGGTGCTCTGTCATCTTCTCAAAAACAGTGAGTAACTTTTAAAAAATTAAAATAGAATTAGGTTGCATGCAAGTATAGTTGAATAAGTAAGTATTTCATGTGTATGTATAGAAATCTGATGTAAATATTTATGTGTGCATGCTGTTATGTGCTCTGCTATGTTCCTAGTTCCACTTTTCACTTAAAAATCCCCTACACTTATTTTAATTTGTGATAGTACCTGATCTTTAAACCAAGGTTGTTTGCTTATCATGGATTAAGAATTAAAAATTAAATTAAATTAAAACAGAGTCTGTTTGTCTCTGGAAACATAAAAATATCAGTGCATGTTGATTTTAACCAAAATTCAAACTGTGTAAATTAGTTATTCAATATTATAAATCAAAAGCATTGATTAAAACATGATTTTTAAATCAAGAATTTAGATTTTTAGAAATTTAATGAGGGTGCGGTTTGAGTTTTGATTGGAGATGGAAATTTGTGATTTCCTGGTTATCTACTTGAAGGAGGAGGTCGGGTTTCTTCTTGGTAATAGAGGAGTGTTAGTAGATGTTAAGAAAAATGGGTATTGGTGATAAAATTTATCAGAGAGGTTGCGGCAGTGAAAATTCATTTGGAACCCGAGTTAAACTGGGTTAGTTTGATCGATCAATTTCATTTTCTACAATGGATCGAGTGATTCAAGTTTTTGGGAGATGGAAGCTTAGACGTATACAAGTTCATGGCCAGAATTGTTGTTCATCTGATGGCCAGAGGATGAATGGAGAAGGATTTCCAGGTTTGGGGTTGGTTATGTGTAGTTGTTCCAGGTTTTGGAATTAGGGAATCAAATTTGATTCTGATGATGGACTCGAATTGATGTTCGTGGTGGGTTGTAGATTTGGTTTCTGCAGTGCAGCGATCATCGCTGATGATCAACGATGGCCGGAGTCACCGTGCATATGCAGAGTGAAGTAATATGTCTGATGATGTTTGGTTAAAGGAGAGAAGGCACTCGGGTAATCTTTGTTTGACTCGAAGTGATTGGGAAGTTGGATCAAGGAAGATGAACTTTGTACCCGAAGTAAGTTTTGGGGAGTCTCGGGTATTTCACTGGTTTACAGGTTTGATAAAACCTGTAGCATCTGTGTTTAATAATTTGTAAACCTGAAGCTTTTAGATGTAAAGAAAAGTCTAATTCTAGTTTTAAATTCAAGTTTGAATTTTAGCATTCAAGTTTAAATTTAAAAATCTCAGTTTTAACATAAGTAAAAATAAAAATAAAGTTTTAAACTTGAATTTATTTAACTACTTTATATTGGTAAGTAGTTTTGAATTTTAAAAGATGAAGTTTTTAAAAATATGAGCAAGTTTTAAAGTTAAATTTAAAACTAGAAATCAAAGATTTAAATTGGTATTTCAGCTTTGAAAATAAAAGGAGTTTTTAAATTTTGAAAGTTTTAAACAAATTTGTATGTAAAAAGAAAATTTAAATTATTGAATTTTAAAAATAAATTTAGTTTTAAACTCTTATGAATTTCTTTCCAAAACAAGCATTTGTTGTCTTATAATTTTAAAAGGTTTTAAATTTTTTAAAACTTTGTTTAAGTTTAAATTATATTCATTTTAAATTTCATATTTGAAATGAAAATTCAAAGTAATTTCAAAGGTAATTTGTTTCAAATAAACGTGTTTTTAAAAATAATTAAGAAATGTTTTATTTTAAAATTAAGTTAAGATTTAATGTTTTGAAATTAATTTAATTTATGAGGTAATTAAGGAATAACTAGTTAATTATTCAATTAATTGAGTTGGGATAAATTAAATTTTTATGATCAAGGGCTAATCAATGTGTAATTAAAGATCATTAATTAGATAATTAAATTAATGATTAAAGAATTATTAATTAAGTAATTAAGTTACAATCATGGTTAATTAATTAAATAATTAAGGATTAATTAAGTTACAACTAACACTTAATTAATCAAATAATTAGACTTTAATTAATGAATAATTAAAGATAAATTAAATTTGTGATTAACAATGGTTAATTTAAGTTAATTACTTAATGAAAATAATTAAAGAATGGTTAATGAAGGTCATTAACCAGGATTATTTAATAATTAATCAATGTGGTTAATTTTAATAATTAATTAGATTGATTAATTTAATGATAATCAATTGTAAATGGTATAAGTGTAATTACTTTATGAAGTAATTAAGAAATTAATTACTTAATGTAATTAATTTAGTTTAATGTGATTGTTTAATTTGATTAATTAAGTTTAATTAATTTTAAACACCGGATGTTTTAATGATAATTACTTAATGTAATTAATGGATTGGAAATTACTTAGTGAAGTAATTGATTGGTAATTACAGGATGTAATTAATGGAAGATGTTTTGACAATGTAAGTAATTTGGATTAAATTACTTAGTAATTAATCAAGGGATTAATTAAGAAATTAATTAAGGAATAATTAATTTGTTTTAATGAAGTAATTAAGTTAGTTAATTACTCAATATGGTTAATCAGAGGGGATTAATAATTATGGGTTAATTACTTAAGATAATTTATTAACTATAATTAAGGATCATTAATTAAATATAATTAATGATGTAATTAAAGTTGATTAATTATGATTAATTAATCAATGACAAGTAAATAAAGGTAATTAATTAATGTAATTAATTAAGGATTAATGTAATTAATTATAGTTAATTAATTAATTGAGGTAATTAAAGGTTAATTACTGTTTTTGGTTAAGAATGATTAATTTGTGAAATTAATTAAGGATAATTACATGAATGTAATTAAAAAATAATTAATCAAGGGTGATTAATTAAGGGGATTAATTATAATGATTAATTAATTGATTTGTGATCAATTAAATGGTTATGTAAGCGAGATTTAATGATGAAGTAATTAATTTAATTTAATTTAAATTAATTAAAGATGAAGTAATTAATTTAATTCACTTTAAATTAACTAGTGATGGAAGTAATTAATTTAATTCATTTTAAATTAATTATGGATGGTGTGATGAAGTAAATCATTGCTTATATATGAATGGATGGTATTGATTGCCTTGAATGGATGTGATCTCAGAAATGAGATAAGTAATGTTGTGTGGTATTAATGCTTTGGTTGCATTGTGATGATAATATAGATTATCTATTGTGATGATGATATGGATTACCTATTTTGATGATAATATGGATCATCTGTTTATTATGATAATGTTGATTATCAAATGTGATTTGTGAGTTATCTATCTGTGTATATATAGATAATTGAATTGTTTTAAACTCTAAAACAATTTGGACCTAAAAGACATGTTTTGGCTTTCGATGAGACCGGGATCGGGTTTCCATATTTGGATATCCGAAAACCACATTGATCCAAAGTAACGATAGGTCGTGAATCTCAAGTGAAGATGAAGATTCAGAGTGCAAGGGTTATCGTCGTTAACTCTAAGGGTGATTCCAAAATGAGTGTAACGAGCTAATGCCTTCGGTTTCGCTCGAACCCGGAACGAACTTGTATGGATTGAGTGCTTTCAAAACATCGTCAGGTGGACGATGAGCATTCTAAGTGATGTGTCCTATAAAGGTAATCGTAGCCTCAAGCCTCATCAACCGAAAATGGCTAAAACAGGGGAGGTGCAGCAAGGCTAAGTGGGTCATGTCCAAGTAGGATGATATTTTTCCCCTGTCTAGAGGTCTCTTTTATTTCGGCTGTGTGGACGGTTGTGAGCTGCAACTTTCGGGGTTGTCTTGTTCGGGACTATCCAGTAAGGAATGGTTCCGGCTTTGTGTTGCAGGGGATTGGGAGTGATCCTCGATACGTTGATCTAGGCCACGTACTATGACGGACGGTACCCCGGTAGCCCTTCCATTGTATGGAATGCAAAATCCAATAAGTGCCATCGGATTTGATTGTATTACTCACTTTTGTGGCTTGTAGCTGGAATTTAATAAATGCAACAATTTCGACTATTTCATATTTATTTGAAAACCCTAGACCTATTATAATATCACTGGATTTCCTATCAAATGTTTTGGTTAGCGTAAGGTAAAAACTTTTCCATGTTTATGTATGGGATGTCTTATGTGATACCTTTCTTTTTAAAAGGTTTTTGACAATTAAGCAACCTTAACCTGTTACACACACCAGACCTATGTCTGACCCGGAGTTTATTTTCTATTTTTCTTAAACTCTTGGGCACTCAAATATTTACGAGTAGCCAAGGGATTCAGGTTAGCTTTGACGATTTATGGAGGAGCAATGGAGAAGGAGGCTTCTGCGTGTAGATATATAGTATTCCGCTTTGTTGATTTCTCTGAGTGTTTTCTATATTGTGTTTTGAGTTGTAATAACTAGACAGGTGTTTATAACTGTCTAGTATGTGTTGTATTATCTGTGTAACTCTGATAGTGGTTGTAAACTATGTAATATTTATGTTATTAATATAATTTATTCGTTCCGCTGTTAAGATTCTGAGTTGTTTCTTCTTTCTCTTCTTTCTTTTCTCTCTTCTATCCCTTTTATTCTTCAAGATGATACGATTTTCTGTGGTGAGAAAGTCGGGTCGTCTCATCAATCATTAATTAATTAATTAATTACTCCTAATTAATTACTTAATTAATTTATTTTAATCTTTAATTATCAAAACCTTAATTAACTTTAAGAAAAATCATTATCTTTATTTATGACTTAATTATTATTAACATTATTTAAAACATTTATCTTTAATCAACTTACTTAATTAAATCTTTTAATTTTGTTTTTAAAGTAAACATTTAACTTAACAAATTAAAGTTAACAAATTATACAGCTTCCTAATCAAATGTTAAAGATAACATTTAAAAATCAATTGATGAAGGTTTTTTTTAAAACTAAATTATTTTAAATTTCAAAACCTTACTTTTAAAAACTTTTAAAACTTGTTTTTATTTTTCTTTTAAACTCTAGAACCTTTGAAAAACTTAAGTCCTTTACTTTTAAACCTGGTACACTTCTTTACCATTAAACCTGGCAATACATGAAACCCAACCCGAGCTCATAGCCATTTTTCTCGAGTCCATCCCTAGGTTCTTTCCTTCTTCTTCTTTTTAACCTTTTTTTTATTTTAAATTTAAAAATTACTGTATTGATTTAAACGCTTGCAAACGACCTCATAGCGATCTCGAGCCAACACCCCAAAACCCCAAGGCCATCTTCGAGTTCAACCTCCTTCCTTTCCAACCACCATCGGTTCAAACCCCCAGATATGCATAGGTGCACATGCATGGTCGGACGACGCGATTCCGACCACCGATACCATCCTCAGCACGTCAACGACAACTTTCCCAATCCAAACGACCACCTAGTTCGATCAAACTAGCCTGAGATCAAAAACGAGCTATCGAGCTCCACTTGACACTTGAACTTGATCAACAAATTCACTTCGCCTGATCATCACCGATCTCCTGCGACTACGCCGCCATATCCAGACATTTGCCACTCATCCGCGTTTCGATTCCACCCGGTCTGGTCCAACTCGATGCACAGATGACACTGCAACACTCACTTTTCCGACATCGACAAACAATTGGGTTTAAGCCCTAAAACGACGTCGCGCCACCACCACAGCTAGCAATAATTTCTCCATACATTTTTCCTTCAATCACCATCCTTCCAGCCACCCCTGACAACAAGCCCGACTCACCTATCCTTGCCGATCGCCAGAATTTGGCAAAAACTTAAAATCCATTCAACTCGATTTAAATCGATAATTTCCAACCTAAAAATCTTGAAACCATATTCTAAAATCATAGTTTTCTATTGCGAATCATTTCATGAGATTCAAACAAGAAATTGTAGTCATCTATTTTTGACTTAGATTAAATTATCACTGTAATACCCAATTTTCTAAATATCCCATGAACATTTCTACTTGGAATTATTTTTAAAATTTAATTTATGATGTTACAAACAATTTTCACTCAGACATCTCAATCTGAATTGTTTTTATTCGAAGAGATATGAATTTTCTTTTGAATTTTTCGGGCCTGTAAAACCAACAGAGGTTTGTGTGTGTATATATAGACATGCGCATCTAAATCTTCATATATATATATATATATATATATATATATATTCATGCAGATATTCATACAACATTTTTCAAATCAACATCATCATCACAGATATAGATAAACATAGAGAACTGGGTTTGAAAATGGAGTTTACTCGCCTAGAGGTGAAGAACAGAGGACCTGATCTTATGAAATGTTCTAGAATTGATTTTTCTTTTGAAATTTGAAAACTGATCTTTGAATTACTTGATCTCAGGTTGAAATGAATTTGAACAAATTTTTTTGATCAGGCTGAAGCTTGATTTTTAACCTTGCTGAGTTGATCTTGATGCTGTTGTTTAATTCAGGTTGAAGCCTGGATTGATTTCCTTTTTAGCTTATAGATTTTAATTGTATAAGGTTGCAGTTGAAACAGGCTATTGATTTGAGTTTGTTTTGCTTTAATATGCTTAAGACTTGATTAACTGGTTTGGGATGATCTTACTTACAGGCTTTGATTTTGTTTTCATATTTGAAAATAATGAAAGAGATAGGGGAGATCTTGCGAAACCTGGTTTCTTCTTAACCATAATGTTTTGTATAATTCAAATTAAAGGGAAAAAAAAATTTGACACTTGTTATCACATGAAAACTTTAACTTAACACTTGTTAAAACATGTATTATATGTTTTACATTTGTCAAACACCTTTTACTAATAGTTTACAAATGTTAAAAGTACTTATTTTTATGTTAAAACCTTGTTTAGTTTTATATTTACAAATGTCATAAATAATATTTCTTATATTAACAATGTATTATACTTTTAAATGTATGAATGTTTATATTTGTTTAATGCATTGTGTTATTATTTTACAAATGCCATAGATTTGTGTTTTTATGCAAAAATCCTTTATTTTATTTTATTTATAAATTTTTTCTTAAACCCTTATGTTACTAAAATTTACATTTGTTCATTCACATTTTTAAAATATTTACACATGTCTTTTACATGTACTTAAATTTTTTATATCGTATTTTAAATTTAAATAATCCACTTCCTTTAAATACATATGTATAACTTTAAAGAATATAATTTAAAATCAATTAAATATTAATAAATAAGTGTATAATATGTATATATTTGAATTTAACTTTGTAAAAAGCTTTTGTAAATCAATTTCAACGTAAAATTTTCAAATCATCATATTATAAACACAAAACAAATTTTCCTATTAGTATTAAACTTTTACAGTTTCCAAATCCAATATATTATTCAGAACATTTATTTCTGAATTTTCCAATTAGAAATTCTATTTAAAATCATATATATATATACACACACACACACACACACTTATATTAATAAACAAATATCTATTTAATTTTGTAAAATACCAAATTAATTAAAAATTTAATTTCAAAAATTAAATTAATTACCAATTTATTCGACTTAAAACCGGGATTGTTACATTCTGCCAAATCAAAGCAGCTAACAAAGACAAGTGCAAAAAATCAAAGTTATCCAATCTAATTAATTTAGCAATAGTTAAATTGTATTTATTTCTAGCCCTATCTTTCTTTCCTTTTCCTTTCTTTCCTTTTACGTCTAAAACCCTTGCAAATTCTATTATCTTTACTTTTCTTAAATTGCCAGCAATTACCATCATTCACCAGACTTTTAGTCTGACTCACTCCTCTATTTTTTCCTTTTTCCCCCATAGGATAGCAGAGCAAGGACGATAGATTGCAGGCACTTGGGGACCTTTTTGGCAGGGATTTCTTATGTATTTCTCTTCTTTATTTTCAGTTTTTAGGTTGTTCCATGTACTAGCACTTCGTGATGGATAGTTTATACTTTGATATTTATGAGATTGAGGTTTTGATTTCATGAGACATGTATTGGTATTTGAGATATGATGTATTTGGTTTTATAATTCTATATTATAAAGTTTGATTTTTAACAAAATATTATTTTAATTGTTTCCACTGTTTTTATCTATTTTTGTTTTGTGAATCTTAGTCTCTGTTAGTTTTAGTTATACCTACAGTGCACCACATCTTTTAGTGTGTCCTTTTGGGTATACTTAGGGGTGTGGGGTGTTACACTTAGTATTAGAGCCTAAGGTTACAAGATTCCTAAAAAATTAAAAAAAAGCAAAGTATTTTTAAAATAACTGGTTTTAGTAGTATTTTCAGAAAACAAGCTCTTTAATTTAGAATTACTGTTCAAATAATAAAGAGTTTTTTTTTAAAATCCCCTCAAAGTCTAGTCCAAACTCCTTTCAATTCTGGAATTTCACACTCTTCCATCTCTTGTTCTTTGGTAGGTTCTTTGCACTTAGACATCTCTTTAGTAGTAGATCACATTGTTGCTTCAAACCCTATAGGAGGATCAGCACACTTGTCTATGATTTGTAGGGGTTTAAAAAAAATTACTAGGCACAGAGTTTGATTGTGACGCCTATGTGTTGGGATTTTTAGGGTATGGAATGGTTTTGGGGATGGATTGGATATCCACTTATGGTGCAATATTAGACTTCGAGAAGTGAGTTGTTAGACTAGGGACATGTAGCGGATGGACTCTCGAAGTTTCTTGTGACTCCTAGGGGTCAGTCATGTTGAGCTTTCATTATTCCCTTAATTCGTCACTATGAGAGCTAGATTATGTTCCAGTCATTAAATATTTCCCAGACATTTTGAGGAGGTTCTTTGTACATTTCGCGTTCATCGGCTGAAGGCAAAATTCTTCAAGTTTCACTTTTAGAGTAAAGAAGTGCATTTTTTGGGACATAGAGAAGGTCAACTCATGGAAAGAGTATGAGAAACGGTTTTGTACAACTAGGTTCAGATAAATGGATTTAACGATAGTGCATTGGACTAAATATGAGCATAAAAGACTCTAATAAGGAAATGAGATTTCCAAGATTTAGGAAGGGTACTCCTAGGGTAGTAAGAAGAAAATCCACTTTATGCCTAGCCCAATAAAATGAAATAGTTAGAATTGAAAATTTGAAAAATATAGCTATCAATATTTTTGAAGAAGTAAATATTGGGTTTTTGAAAGAAAAAAAGTGGTATGAAATTTAAATTGGTTTTTATATGATGTAAATTTTATTAAAAGTGAAATTCTTTTTGAAGAATTATAGAGCATATATAGCTTGTCGGTTTCTTTACAGGTAAGTAAAGATTTTAAATATATAAACCAAGAGTGTATTAAGCATCGAAAGCGTAGGTTACAACAATTGTTGTAATAGATGCTTTCGTGGAAAATAAAGGGAGCATACACTATTGTTGTAGCTGGTGACTCCAAAAGGAAATGTTTTTACATAGTATATGAGGTTTATTAGTATTTGATTTTAATTAAATTCATATATTAGAATTTTTGGTTTGTAGTAATGGTGTTTTACGCAACATCAATTTTAAACCCAAATAAAAATGAATTTTAAAAAGATAATTTCTAAGAGTAAAAATAAAATTGATTTGTAAAATACACTTATTATAAGGAAATGTTTTTGGTTGTGGATATATTAAAGAAATTTTGGAAGTGAGTTTTTCTAAAAAGAAAAGAATAAGTAATATATTAGAAGATGTCTATCATAAGAGTGTAAATTAAACATACTATAATCTATTGGTATGAAAAAAGGTAATGGCATAATTTCGCATGAAACCAATAAAAATGTTTTGTGTAAGTTACAAGGAATACACGAAAGAGATGTATAGGGTATGAGAAGTAACATATTTATATATCCTATTTCAAAAAGTATAAAATAAGTTCCTTTTTCTCACCTAAACATGAAGTCCTCTTTTAAAAAGGTTCATAGAAGATTTTAGCGCTGATGATTTCTCATAGGAGAAAGTAGTTCCAATACATTAAGGTATGAGACTGTTAGGTATAACGAGAAGATGTTATGAAAACATGCAAGGATATTTTAAAGATATTCTAAAAGAAAATAGTTTGGTGAAAAAGTAAATAAGTGTTTGGAAAACTTAATAAAAGTAAAATTTGAAAATTCAAATTTTTATAGAAAACTAAAAATGTCTTTAAAAGAAAAAGAGGAATAAGTTTTGAACTTAAAAGTTTTTCCATCTAGGTTTGGGAAATAATGTAAATTCAAAAGGCTGAGAAGAACCAAGTCTAGAAAGATAAGATTTTAAGTAACCTAGTATTTTTGAATTTAATAGAAACGTAAAGATAACACTTTTAAAGACAAACGTTTTGGGATTTGATGTTTTGAAAATTTAGAAACCTTAATTTTTAAAATGGAATAATAAACACCGAACCAAACTCCTATATGTGAAGTAGGTAGGAATCATTTCCTAGGCGTAATGGAAAAGGTGTAAGGCTACAAAGGAGATAGCAGTAATTACTTTTGGAAGTAATAATAGAGTTTCCGTAGAGTGTATAGGACCCTACTGAGAACCTAGGAATGTTGATTCATGTGAGTAGATTAAACAAGAACAGTAAAATGGAGTTAGTAAAATTGTAAGACATGCATGGTTGAGGATGGATATTCCTGATTTTGGAAGAACTTGGAAAAAACATATTTCTTTAGTGGAATTCGCAAAAGATAGTAGTTCTCACGCTAGCATTGGAATGACACCTTTCGAAGCTCTTTATTGAATACCGCGCAAGTCGCTTTTGTGTTGGATGGAGTCTACAGAGGTTAAAAAGACTTCAAAGTTGACTAAATTGATTAGGCGAAAATGTGTACTTCTTACCCACATCTCTCTTTGATAGTAAATTTTGAATTTCCTATTTCCATCTTTATTTTTGAACAAGTTATTTCCTTTATCATTCCTTGGGAAGGTAGAACTTAGGATTTAACCTATGGATGATAGGATTTGACGTAAACATGTTATTAGAACATATTATGTATGATGGACGCTAGTAGTTGCAAGTGTTTGCTAGTGGATGCTAATGGATGCATATACTTACACTAGGCCCTATTATCTTTTAGGGATCGGCCTAATTATCACATTATAGCATACGCATATGGATGTGTGAGCATTTACATTTTATTTTATTCCATTGTTGCTATAAATGGAGGATTACCATAAGATTGTTGCATTTGGATGATGATTGTAGCACGCATATAGAACTATCAATTATCATTAGAGAATTTTTGCATTCATTTGGATACATGACATGGACATGATTGTATAAAAGGAGGACAACTGGACTAGTGGACCACCTATCTTTTGCATTAGTTAGGGACATTGACACTACACTAATTGTATAAATACCATAAATCGCATTAGAAAAACTTAAGGACAATGGATGTAATGGTTGATGATTGAGTAGTTAGACGTAGAACTTAGATGAAATTTTTTATTTCATTCTTCTACCCTTAGAGATTCCGGGGACGAAATCCCTTAAGGAATGGAGAATGTAACAACCCAAAATTTAAGGAGGAATTAATGAATAATTATAAGTGAAAAGAAATAGTATTTATAATTAGAATTCGTTTGAAATTAGTATTGAGATTAATTGGCAGTAGATTTATTGAAATGTTTCGATTAGAAAGGGATAAAGGAATTAAATTGTAATGATTGAGTTAAATATAAGAACTTGCATTTATGTCAAATTGAAATAAACATTTTAAATAAAAATAAATGCATGTTCTGAGATAAATCATTTTTGAATATATGAATGATTTTATAAACAGAGAGTTTGTTTTGTTACAAAAGAGAAGAAAAAAGGTATAACAGTGTATTTAAAAAGAAGGCATCCACTTTTATAAATTTAGATGACGATATTCAAATGAAAGGGTAATTGTAAATGAGAGAAAATGTAACTATATATTTATAAAAAGAAGGCATTTAATTAAGTAAATGTTATATTTTGAAAAGAAAAGGCAAGAGTGTTTTATGGAAGGATTACGTTTCTTGCAGAAAATATGAGTTATGTTATTTCTTTGTTAGTAGAGAATAAGGGTCAGTTTGATTTTTAAACATAAAAACATTAATACCGAACAATTAATGTAATTGATTGCTCAATTTAAAGCTAAAGAATTAGGTTACTAATTAATACACAACATATATACACGTTTATGGACATTTGTCATTTATCTAATTACAACAGATGTGAAATGAAAAAAATGTAAGAATAACAATTCACTTGTTATTTAATGAATTAAGATTTGAATATATAGAATACTGACATAACAATTCACATGTTATTCATCCAATTAATTCAAACGTGAATATGTAAAATAATGGCATAAGAATTATTAGTTATTTATTAATTTATTTTAGACATAAAACATGGAGAAATATTGACATATTATTTACTTATTTCAGATGTAAATGTGGAAAGATATTGATATATAGTTTATTTATTTATTTCAGACGTAAATTATAACGATCCGATTTTTCGACGCCCGAAAATCGACATCAATACGTCCACTGTATCAAATGTCGAACAATCGAATGCTGAAAAACCAAATCATTATGGTTAAAGAAGAAGGAGGTAGAAGAAGAAATAGAAAACAACATCAGAATCTCACAATCACAGTGGAACAATATATAAAATGACTAATCTTTAAAACAAAAGAATTATATCTGTTTATACATTACATCGTCAGAGTAGAACAAAATTCATAACACATAACTGGATAGTTATCATAACTTGTCCTCACAAAACTGACTATGCAGTTATTCAAACACAGTGGAACATTCATCAAATACGTGTGATACGTCTCGCCATCTAGCTTGTCTCCTGAGCTCCGTAGCAGTCCATCCAGAATCTGTATTCTATAATACTCGGTCTGACCCAATCATTATAGCGAAATAACACCCGAGCCAGTCTGGAAAACTAGAGTGAGAAAACATACTCAATTGGATTATTAAAGTTTTAAAAATCTTTTAAAATCAATGGTATCTCGTAAGACCATGCCACAAATAAACATGCCGGATTTTTACCTTACGATAACCAAAACATTTTTACCAAATCCATCTGATATTATAATAGTGTCTATAGAAAGTAAAACGGAATCTAGCAGAAATGATTGCATCTCACGTTTCAGCATTGTTGGGCACAATCAAAACTGTACAGATGCTTATTGGAGATTGGATTCCATACAATGACCGCCCGTCACAGTACATGGTCTAGATCACCATACCGAGGATCCACCCTGATCCCCTGCATGACAAGATCGGAGCTACCTCTTACTGGATAGTCTGAATAAGATCACCCCACGGTTGGCATCAGCAACCACCCACATAGCCCAAAAAAGGGACCTCTAGACAGGGATGAGCTTGCCAATTAATTGGTTGCTAGCCACTTAGCCTTGTATCCACCTCTCCTGTTTTAGCCATTCACGGTTGATGATGCCCGAGGCTATGCGTTATCATTTTAGCACACATTCACTTAGAATGCTCACTGTCCTCCTGACGATGTTCTGATAGCATTCATCCATACAAGTCTGTTCCGGGTTCGAACGGAACTGAAGGCACTACTCCTACTACATCTATTTTGAAATCACCCTCGGAATTAGTAGCGATTAGCCCTTGCACTTCACTGCTCCATCTTCGGCTCCAAGCTCTTGTCTTCCTTACGAAAATGTTCAAACCGGATCGAAGTGGTTTTCGAAAAACTAATCCCGATCCCGGTCTCTTCGAAACGATCAATGCATTGGCCAATATTGATAGTCGGTTATTTAACTATCATATAACATCCACAAACAACCATCAAGCCTTATTAATTTCCCAATTTATTTATTTATTTCAAAATACCTTCGCAAGATATATCTCCATGCTTCAACCCCTTTGAAAATAGTTTTCAAACTACTTTTTCTCTCGCGGAATAAATTCCACCCAATTGTTTTATTTTCCTTGAAATCACCATGTCTTAATACTTAGATTTAAAAAATAATTTAAATCACTTTATACAAAATATATACTTTAAAACAATTAAAATAAACTATTTAAAACACTTTATTTAAAATACTAGTTCTGAAATTTAATAATAATTTTTCTTGTAAAACTTAAGCCAAAACAAATTTAAAATTAAAAGTTATTCTATAAGGTATAAATATTAAATAATTATCTTTTAAATAATAAACTGGTTTAACCTTTAAATAATTTAGCTACTATAATTAATTTAAATAAGTATTTACTTTAGAATTCTAGACCATTTAAAATAAGAAAATTTCTCTAAATGTTCTTTTAAAACTACTTCAAAACCTCTAACTTATACTTGGAAATCTTTCTTTGAAAATATATTCAGCTTTTCAAGGAAATATGCTTTCCTTTTTACATCTTTAAAAATAAACCGTTGTTTATTTTCTTTAAAACAATTACCCATTCCTTCATAAATTCCCACCATGAATTTATATTTTTAAATATCCACCGATATCTTATTTCACCTTATAACCTAGTTTATAAATTCCATAGTCTCGTCTTCCTTTTAAAACATAGTTTCAAACACTTAATCAATTTTCAAATTGATTTTCAAAATTAACTCCATTTTAAAATAAATTTCTTTACTTATCCAAATTTATTTTAAAACTCATTAATTTCATATTTAACTTCTTTATTATGATTTAAAATCTTATTTAAACTGAAAATACTAATTTCATATTTTTTCCAATTTCTTCTTTATCTTTTCCAAATAAATTTAAACCTTGAAATTTAAAAATAAATTCTTTATTCCTTTAAATAATATCACTTAAGTTTAAAACTTCATTTATTTCCATTTATTCAAAAATCTCCTTTTCCATGCTCGGAATTATTTATTTGAATTTAAAATCAACTTTTATTTATTTTCCAATTCATTCTTTAATTATCCAAATTCTCTATAATTATTTTACTTAAAAATTCTCTCTTTTATTTCCCTTTAAAAATAAAATCTTTATTATTTGATAACTCTACATACCCAAATATATTCAATCCAACCATAGCATCCAATATTTCAATTCCCAATATAATCAATAACCTATCACAGATTATCAAATAAAACATAGACTAAAAAGTTTCCACTACTTGAGGAACCCAGTTAGATCCCTCCAACATGTTTCCCGCAATCCATAGATGTTAGTCAACAAATAAAATACCAATTCAACTTCGAGGTGGAATATCGGGGTATAAAGGGTCATCCGCTATTATGCGGGGCGTATAGTGTCTCATCCGCTATATAATGCAGGAAATCAATCACTCCAATATATAATATATATTACTATACAATATCACATTCAGACATATAATAAATCATCAATTCGAGGATCAACCAATAACTTAAATTTTTAACTATTTAAATTTACGATGATCTAAATAAGTGAGATTAGCTCACCTTTGACCTTTGTCTGCCATCCACTTCATCCCGACTTGGTTCCCCAGTTTTGACTTTGTACAAACACTAGATGGTTTTTATTAATATTGGAACCAATTGAACAATTAAATTTCCATTTGATAAATTTAATTAACCAGTAATTTTATTCTAAACTAATTCCTTTCAATAAAAAATGTTTTTGGAACTAAAATAATTAAAAAAGTTTATTAAACAAATTTATCAGCATAATACATTATTTTTAAAAATAAACTAGTAAATGAAATATATGTGTGTGTGTGTGTGTGTGTGTGTATCTCCCTTTTGAAAATACATACATACATACATACATACATACATATATATATATATATATATATATAATAAAAATAATCTATATAGATTTTTAAAATCTAATATTTTATTTAAATCCTTATATCTTCCAAATCTATAAGAATTTCTGTTTACCTGTATATGTATGTATATATATATTAAATCCTAATAAAATTCCTTTCCACCTATATATTAAACTAAAAGCATACTGTTTTATATTCTACTATAAAATGTTTTTCTTTCCAAACTGAAGGAGAAGAAGGGATCTCATTTGGACGAGAATAGAAGAAAGAGGAACAATAGAATTGAATTCATACTGGTCAGTTGATTTTCATTTAGAGGAGACGCGTGTTTATTAGGTAAGACACGTGTTATACCAGAGGAAACACGTGTTTAAAAAAAACTGCTGAGAAATCTTTTGTCAAAACAAATTTGAATACAAATATTATTTAAATCCAAACCGTCTCGAATCACGCAACTCGAAATCTCGACCTCCTATCAATGTGTGCCGCCAGACATCTATAATGTTATACCCCTATTCCGAACGCAATGGAAAAGGTTCCGAGTTCTAATTCGATTGTATGAAGAAGATACCTTTCGGACCTAGTTATTATATTATGTTTTTCGATATAAATTCTAGCGTGTTTATGTATCATACGGCCACACAACCACTCCAAAAACTGCGAAAATTGAAATTCGATAATAATACACTATTACAGACCCAATGAAACTGGTTTCGTCGAATTTCGAGACCATGCCTCAGAAGGCTATTTTTAAATATCAATTTAAACGATATATTTTTCAAAACTTAACAAAACACTTCCAAATTTAATTCTAGAGCTTGCATTATCTTCAGTACTATTAATATAAATTTTTTAAGCCTTTGAAATATTTTAACAAGCATAAAACTAGAGATTTAATATTTTACCCAACTTTCATAATTAAATTCAATGATTTAATTGCCAAATAAAATAGAGATATTAGAAATTCAAGTTAAACTAACTTTCAAATATTTAAAATCAATTAAATGTTTCAATTTCAAATATCCAAAAATTCCGGGTCATCACATTCCTCCTCCCTTAAAGGAATTTCGTCCCCGAAATTATTAGTTAAGAGGAATGGTGCAGAATCCGTTTATTATCTTTCCAAAACCAAATGGTTTTTTAACAACTTTCCAAAACAATCTTTTATTTAAGACAAATTATCACTCTACTAACTTTCCAAACCCATCCATAAGTTCCAAACAATTTATCCATTAAACAATTCAAATTTAAATTTAAAATCAAATTTTAGATTATCAAAATTTTCGCAAAATTTTTCTAACTCCCTAAATTTCCGAAAAATTTCACCAGCATCTCCTTTGCGCGGCTAGCTCAGTGCAACTACAAAATGCCTCTATAGGCCTCCAAATTTCGAAAGAAAACAAAATGCCAAGTGGCAAGATCAGAAAATCACCCAATTTCATACAGAAATTTAAATACGTACATTTTTGTCGAGCAATACAATTCACCTTCTGAAAACAAAAATCCCAATTTCCTTTTGCTTTTAAACACATGTATCTTACTTAGCAATAATATCCAATCCCAGCATTCAAAATCGTTTTATACATTTCCTTACAAAAGTTTCAATATCTTTTTCATTTAAGCCCGTACAATGCTCATATATCATCTGTACGCAATACCAAATCCGATCGCTCACACGATCACACAATTTCACTTCCGAACTAGTATCGCCCAACCAACTTCCTAGTGCGGACATAGATATGGTTTCTTGATCAGAAACCGTCACTCCTTGCATAATCACAAACTATGATAGAGAATTTCCAGAATCAATCAAAAATTCATATCCAAAATTCATCGCCGAAAATCGAGTGAAAAATCCCAACTCGGATCGATATAACTATCTCGAAATTCTATACTCGAATCCGAATCAAATCGTTATGCGAATAAAATAATATGTGCACATCCTACGTATTTATCTCAATTGATTATTAACTATATCAATTTCTTTTTATTCACATTTATTTTGAATTCCATTCACTTATTCGCAATTATCATTTCGCACACCCATATTAAACCTTTACTCACATTGACTTAGAATATATTCCAGTACCAAGTTTTACTTAAGAATTTACCATTTCTTATTAAGTTCAATATAAATATTTTATATACTTACATATTTATCTTCACTTCACCATTTTGGTCTAATATCCATTTTTATTCACTTTGCATTTTCAATTCCATTTGAATTCAATTTACCTTCATTATAAAATATTGAATTCAATTCATTTCAAACCGTATTTAATTAATCATTTCTTTAATTAATTTCACTTTACTAATTTATTTTAAATTTCAAACAATTTTTTATTTACAAACCTTATCTACTTTTTAGTCCATCTCGAACCAACTCTTCAACTTTATTTAACCCAGAATAAATTTAAATTCGAGTATTCAGTTCAAGTTCCCTTTACTTACAAATTTTATTTTCAATTCTTCGTTTTATTAAGTCTAACTTGAAAATTTTTCCACTTCACTTTGTTTGTCACAATTAAAATTAAATTTCCAATGTTTAGCATGAATTTCATTCATTTACTAATCTTTCAAATTTATTTCATCTAATTGGTTTACTTCACTAGCTTAATTCTTTTTCAATCAAATTTAACTTACTAGTTTTAATTATCACTCATATTCAAATTTAATTTCAAATCTCAATAAAAAGTTTATTTTTAAAATTTTACTTCTTTAGTTCCCTTGAACAAATTCTTCCATTTCCATTTAAATTTTTAAACTTCCTTAAGTTTCCATCTTATTTAAATTCCATAAACATTTTAAATTCACTTCTAGAGTTTAAGCAATTCCTCGACATTCCAAAATAAATTTTGAAAGCATATATATCTAAATCAAACTGTTCTTTTTCATTTTCAAAATCAAACCCAATCTTCGCAAACAAACACCAATTCAAAATATCAAGTAGCAATCCCTCTCGTGGAAACTCGAAAATGAACATCGATGATGCTGCAGTCATCACCGAAGTTATTTTTCAGCGACCGAAGAGAGTTCGGTGCTTTTACCTCTTTAAACATTTCCAATATTTTTAAATCCAAATCCCACCAGATTTCAAATCCAATTCAAAAATATTTCCAAAATAATATCACCATTATTTCTCCAAAACCCTTTGAAAACCATTTTCAAATCCAAAGGAATTTAAACCTTTCCCAAAATTTCAAATCCTTCCAATCTATATTCAATCATTACTCTAGAATTTTATCTCATTTCAATTACAAATCATATTTATAATTCACGTTTGTAAATCTCATTCTATTATCTAACTTACTCCTTAACTTTGGTTATAACATTATTTCCTTATATCAATTACCATAACAACAATGATAATAATTTAATATTATTACTTCCTAACAACCAAGCAATCATATATTATAATAATTTACAAAAATTATTTCTTTTATATACAAAAATAATTTGGGTAAAATTATTTCATTTATCCACTTTTAAAAACAATACTTTGTTGGTTTGCCTAGTTTAAGAGTTTAGAAATCCCAATCGTTACAGTTGGCCAGACTGCACCGACCAGAATCTATAAACACTCAGCCGATAAGTCAACACAACGTAAAAACAATTTTTATATTCACTAACAAATATGCGCTCAAATCTATTAATACACTCAAACTCATTCTAGAGTACTATTGACACTATCCTAATGAATAATCCCCTACAGAGCCAAGGTTCTTGCTTAACCTTCAGCTCTGATACCAAGTGTAAAGACTCGATTTTTTGACGCCCGAAAATCGACATCGATACGTCCACTGTATCGAATGCCAGAAAACTGAACCATTAGGGTTAAGAAGAAGGAGGTAGAAGAAGAAATAGAAAACAACATCAAAATCTCACAATCGCAGCGGAACAATATATAATAGATAAATAACTAATCTTTAAAACAAAAGAATTATATATGTTTATACATTACATCATCAGAGTACAACAAAATTCATAACACACAACTAGACAGTTATCATAACCCGTCCTCACAAAACTGACTATGGAGTTAATCAAACATAGCGGAATATTCATCAAATACGTGTGATACGTCTCGCCATCCTGCTCATCTCCCGAGCTCCGTAGCAGTCCATCCAGAATCTGTATTCTATAATACTCGGTCTGACCCGAGCATTATAGCGAAATAACATCCGAGTCAGTCTGGAAAATTAGAGTGAGAAAACACACTCAATTGGATTATTAAAGTTTTCAAACTCTTTTGAAATCAAAGGTATCTCGTAAGACCATGCCACAAATAAACATGCCGGGTTTTTACCTTACAATAAGCAAAACATTTTTATCAAATCCATCTGATATTATAATAGTATCTATAGAAAGTAAAATAGAATCTAGTTGAAATGCTTGCATCTCACGTTTCAGCATATTTGGGCACAATCAAAACCGTACCGGCGCTTATTGGAGATTAGATTCCATACACTGGCAGGGCTACTAGGGTACCACTCGTCATAGTACGTGATCTAGATCACCGTACCGAGGATCCACCTTGATCCCCTGCATCACAAAACTGAAGCTACTCCTTACTAGATAGTCTGAATAAGATCACCCCATGGTTGGGATCAACAACCGCCCACACAACCAAAAAAGGGACCTCTAGACAGGGGTGACCTTACCAATTAATTGGTTGCTAGCCACTTAGCCTTGTGTGCACCTCCCCTGTTTTAGCCATTCCCGGTTGATGAGGCCCGAGGCTATGCGTTATCTTTTTAGCACACATTCACTTAGAATGCTCACCGTCCTCCTGACGATGTACTGATAGCATTCATCCATACAAGTCTGTTCCGGGTTCGAACGGAACCGAAGGAACTACTCCTACTACATTCATTTTGGAATCACCCCCAGGATTAGTAGCGATTATCCCTTGCACTTCACTGCTCCGTCTTTGGCTCCAAGCTCTTGTCTTCCTCACGAAAACGTTCAAACCGGATCGAAGTGGTTTTTGGAAAATTAATCCTGATCTTGGTCTCTTCGAAACAAACAGCGCATTGGCCAATATTGATAATCGGTTATTTGACTATCATATAACATCCACAAACAACCATCAAGCCTTAATAATTTCCTAAATTATTTATTTATTTCTAAATATTTTTGCAAGATATATCTCCACACATCAACCCCTTTGAAAATAGTTTTCAAACTACTTTTTCTCTCGTGGAATAAATTCCACCCGGTTGTTTTATTTCCGTTGAAATCACCAAGTCTTAATACTTAGATTTAAACATAATTTAAGTCACTTTATACAAAAATATATACTTTAAAACATTTAAAATAAACTATTTAAAACACTTTATTTAAAATACTAGTTCTGAAATTTAATAACCATTTTTCATGTAAAACTTGAGCCAAAACAAATTTAAAATTAATAGTTATTCTATAAGGTATAAATATTACATAATTATCTTTTGAATCATAAACTGGTCAAACCTCTAAATAATTTAAGTACTATAATTAATTTAAATAAGTATTTACTTTAGAATTCTAGACCATTTAAAATAATAAAATTTCTCTAAACATTCTTTTAAAACTACTTTAAAACCTCTAACTTATACATGGAAATCTTTCTTTGAAAATATACTCGGCTTTTTAGGGAAATATACTTTCCTTTCTACTTCTTTAAAAATAAACCACTATTTTTCTTTAAACAACTACCCATTCCTTCATAAATTCCCACCGTGAATTTATATTTTTAAATGTCCACTGATATCTTATTTCACCTTATGACCCAGTTTATAAATTCCATAGTCTCATCTTCCTTTTAAAACACAATTTCAAACACTTAATCAATTTTCAAATTGATTTTCAAAATTAACTTCGTCTTAAAATAAATTTCTTGACTTATCCAAATTTATTTCAAAACTCATTAATTTCAGATTTAGCTTCTTTATTATGATTTAAAATCTTATTTAAACTGAAAATACCAATTTCATATTTTTTCCAATTTCTTCTTTATCTTTTCCAAACAAATTTAAACTTGAAATTTAAAAATAAATTCTTTATTCCTTTAAATAATATCACTTAAATTTAAAAATTCATTTATTCCCGTTCATTCAAAAATCTCCTTTCCCATGCTCGGAATTATTTATTTGAATTTAAAATCAACTTTTATTTTTCTTCCTATTCTTTCTTTAATTATCCAAATTCTCTATAATTATTTTACTTAAAAATTCTTTCTTTTATTTCCCTTCAAAAATCAAATCTTTATATTTTGATAACTCCATATACCCAAATATATTCAATCCAACCATAGCATCCAATGTTTCAATTCCCAATATAATCAATAACCTATCATGGATTATCAAATAAAACATAGACTAAAAAAATTCCACTACTTTGAGGAACCCAGTTGGATCCCTCCAACCTTTTTCCCTGCATCCACAGATGTTAGTCAACAAATAAAATACCAATTCCACTTCGAGGTGGAATATCGCGGTATAAAGGGCCATCCGCTATTATATGGGACGCATAGGCTCTCATTCGCTATATAATGTGAGAAATCAATCACTCCAATATATATATATATATATTACTATATAATATCACATTCAGACATATAATAAATCATCAATTCAAGTGATCAACCAATAATTTAAATTTGTAACTATTTAAATTTATGGTGACCTAAATGAGTGAGATTATGTAACGACCCGATATTTTCAACCATTCGCATACACACATGTCGGACTTGAATTGCTCAAAATACCGCGTTGTAAATAAAATTTGGCAAATCTCAGAATATACAGTAAATACATAATCACAGATCACAGACACAGAGTATTTAATAATGCAGCGGAATTTAAAAGAAATAGTAGTTAATGAAGCTACTATATAAAAATAAGATACATCAGAGTTAAACATGATACAACAAAAAGTAACAAGATACATCAGATAAAAATCAGAATACATCACTGAAATCACTGGATACAGAAAGCAAAATAGATGGCTGGATCTTCAAGGAAAGCTCCAACTTCGAAGGTGAATCTTGAATGCTAACTCACTCAATCTGACTCGAGCGTAAAGCAAAACACAAAACACTCGAGTCATGACATAAATACTTATGAACTGTAAATCAACTCAAGTGAACAGTAACAAAAACTGCATCAGTAACTTAAAGAATGCTTGGGATCGCCCATCCTTCAAGGATCCGTTAAACTATTTACTATGTAGTAATATTGCGCTATTATAATAATGTCTACAGTAAAATAAACATACTTTTAAATAGCGTTCCGGGCTACCCATATCACCCTTCACACATAATAGTCCCAGTAGTCCATCCAATATCATGCCATCTCCACTCCGGGTGACTGTCAGAGGATACCACACGGGCTACGGGAGAAAAACAAACTCGTAGTAAAGGCTCGGTATGGTAGGTGACACGGCACACAAGGCAATGCCAGGGTAGATATACCAATTACGCACACGGGCTGGTGGTAACGCAACAGCCACATACGCCCACCTCGGAACACACTCCCATATCAAAATCGGAGGATGGCCATCTAATCAATCACCAGTAAGAGTATAGTATCGAAGGAATGTGTCCGATCGGAGGAATGACCTCACTTGGCCCGAGATCGCTCCTGTTTTAGCCACCTTATGCCAACTCACGGGAGTTGGGTCCACGTAATATACCTCAAGAACGTCGCCACCATCCTACTTCATTCTGGAATCTCCACCGCGTACACGGTTGTTAAAGTGGTTTTCGGAGTTGGCAGAGAGTATGACAACTTCCGATCCCGGTCTCTTTAACAACCAAACGTTATTATAACGCCGTGGTCATTTCAAAATAATTTATACTTTAAAAAGATCAAATCATTTCATTTCAAACTATATTTCTTTCAAAATAGTTTATACTTCGAAACCAAAACCATTTTTATTTCAAAACTATTTATTCAATCAAAATAGTTTATACTTCAAAACCAAAAACATTTCAAACATATATTCATTTCAAAATCATAATATTTTAAAAGTATAACTCTTTCGAAATCAAAAATACTTGAAACAATTACACTTTGAAAATCATAACATTTCAAAATCATACATTTGAAATCATGGGATATTCATTTAATTCTTTACATTTTACAATTCATTCAATTAATCCCAAATTTTCAATTTCCAACTTAATTCAATTCAAACCATCAGTTTCAATTAAATTTCCCAATAACCATTTCAAATCATATCATTTTCAAATATAGATTTGATCCACAAATTAAACTATTCAATTTTTAATAAATTTCAAAGCTTTAATATCCCGCATTTCAAAACTAAATTGTATAATTTCATATATCTCAAATCTAGTTTCATTATTACTTAGTTTTGAAATATTCATTTCATAAATCCAATATTATTTAAATAAACTCAATTTACAATTAAACTAAATATCTTTTCATACCAATATAAACTTCAAATATTCATTTATCAAAAGTACATATCATTCTAATTCATATTCTTTATCAAAATAAAGATCAAATCATTTCCAAACCTTATTATCAAATCATTATTTGAATTCAAATTCAAACATTCAAATTTAAATATCATTTTTAAATCAAATAAGTCATTCATTTGTTATTTCAAGTATCATTACAAAATACATTAAAAATTCAATTCAAAAATTCATTTATCATATTACATTTCATTCCGTTTAACACATAACCAAGCAAACTTTATTTAAATTCAAATTCAATTTAAATTCCTTAAAAATTCAAATTTAAATATTCAAAACTTCTAAAATTTCACAGATAATCCATTTCAAAAGTTAAATTATTTAACACTTTAAAATATAGCCCAAACAGTGTTAAAATCTATAACATTTCAAAACATTGTCAAATTATAGCAACGACAGCATTTATAAAGTGCTATCGTAGCTTATATTTTCCAAAATGGTTTATTTCAATAATAGCAACATTTATTCGTAATAGATATTTAGTTATTTCAAACATTGTTAGATTCAAAACAATAGCATTTAAAAATGCTGTCAAAAGACTACAACATTTTGAAAATGCTATGAATTCCAGATTTCATTTTAGCTTTTCAAAAAAAAAAAAACTCCAAATTTTTTATAACTTAAAAATCATATTTCTAGACTTCAAAATTTCACATTTAAAATCATTTTAACATATGATTTAACACAACAAAAATTTTTAGATCAAATATTCAATTTAAAAACTCCATTCATTTATTAAGTCAAAATTCATTGTTTATTAACATATAAATTAAATAAAACTTAAAATTTTACTTCATATATAATTTTAAAACTTTAAATTTAATTTCCATTATTTATTTACATTTTAAAATAAAATTTAAAGTCTAAAATCTCAATTATTTCACATTTACGTACTCAAATTCACAATTTCAAGACTTAATATTTAATTTTCTTAAAACCATAAAATATATTTTTTTTAATCAAAATTTCATACTTTTAAAAATACATATTTTAATAAATATCATTTAAAAATATACCACGGGGTCTGTATATAATTTTCTAACCTAGGTTAAGTGATACGGATATATATCATTTCAATCCGCATTTTACAAAGAAAACCCGGGTTCTATCATTTCAAACCCGCAATCCCAAGTCAAATAAAATACAATAAAAATCGCTCAGGCCTATCATTTCAGCCCATAACAATTTTTCCCTAATCTAAAGTCCGTTTGGGTATGTATCATTTCAACCCATAGTGATTCTATTCTAACAGGGAACTTGCAGTGTGAATATATGCATAAACAATATAAGCAATGCCAATGTCACAATATAATGTCATATATCAGATGTCAGGTGATAATTAACAGTTTTAACATGGTAATAACATGGCATAGCATATCATATGATCATCATTAACTTGCATAACATTTTATATTACTAAACACTTGTCATCAATTCACTATTTCATAAGTATAAATGTCAGAGTGTGAAAGACTCACCTTTTACGAAGCTAGAGACAAACAACACACACAAGAGCGATTCCAAAGGCACGACAAACACGATTTGATTTGAATTGATGGAGATCCTTGTAAACAACACAAAATATAACATACATAAGCACAAATATAGATATCGACATACAAATATAATCAACAACTTTAGTTTGCAGAACAGTTGCAAAACAAGAGAGATGACCAAACCTTAGAAGCAAAAGACTTGCACACGACAACATAAGCTTGTCACATGATCAAATGGGCTTGACCTTACCACACTAGACTCGGCCTAGGTGTCAACATGGCTCGGCCATGGCCTAGAGACAAGGCTTAGGGCATGAAAGTGGAAGGTAAAGGCAAAACAAGTGGAAAGTAAAGGAGGCAAGGGGTTTGGGTCAAGGAATGGAAGGTTTTGGTGTACATAGGCTCGGCCTATGGTCCTATGGGCTCGGCCTGGTGCATCTTCAGGTCAGGTTAGAGATGATGATGATGGCTATAGGTCATGGCAGCAAGTGGTGGTGGTGTTAGAGGTGGTGGTCAAGGCTAAACATGAAGGAAATGGGAATACAAGGCTCGGTTAGGCAATATTTTGAGTTTTAAGCAAAGTTTTGTGGAGATGGCTTCAATTGGATGGCATGGTTTGTCATGGTCAGAGGAGGAGGAGATGTTTGCTGCTGTAGATGGTGGAGGAGATGGTCAGTGGTGATGGAGGAGAAGTGGGGCCGAGCAAGCAAGAGGAAGAGGAAGGCTAAATCAATGAAGAAGAGGGAAAAAATGGAAGAAAGAAGCCATTAGCTTGCAATTTTTTCTCAATATGATGTAGCCGTGAGTTTGAAATGAGGAGAAAGATATTTTTCACGTGAACTGAAGATGAGAAACATGGCTATAGGGTAGAGGGATGTACGGCTAAAGCAAGGAGAGGAAAAGGCAAAAGCAAATGAAGAGGCGGAAAAACGAAGAGCCTTGAGCAACTAAAGAGACACAAACTCTTCAAATTTCCATTATTTTCTTTTTAAACCTTATATAACTGAAATATATATATAAAATCACATAAAATATGAAAATTTAGTAAATAAACAAAAATAAATTAATTAATTATTAATTATATATAGTTTAATTAAATAAAACAGCAAAATTTGCAACTAGTCTTGAAAATATGAAAAATAAGTGCAATGAACTTGGGAAAATTTTTATGTACTTAAAAGTATTTATAAATAAAGATAAGAAAATAAAATAAAAAGAAAATCACAAAAGTAAATAAATAAATTTTAATTTAAATATAGTTTAGATGAAGAAAATAACAGAAAAATGGAAACTAACCTTTAAAAATAGAAAATAAATTCAATGAGCTTTGGACAAATTCAAACATCACTTTAAAATATTCAAAAGGTAAAAATATATGTAACATAACATATAATACAATTTAGAATAATATATGACAATTAAAAAGATTATTTATATAATTTAAAATAAAAAGTAGTGTTAAATAAAACAATTTACGCCCAATTTTGTAAAAAGCATAACTTTCACAATATTATTTGGATTTCAACGAAACGAAAAGCAGAGTTCTTGAAATTTTGTTTACCTTCATAATAAAAGAAAAAATTAAAATTTTCAAACTTTTAAAATTTAAATTTAAAAGTAAAAGTTTGACCAGATTGACCAAAATTCACATTTTCTGGAAATATTCAATTTATGCATGTTTGAAATTCTAATCCACATCAAAATCAACATTTATATTTCAATTAACAAAATATATTCATTTTAATAAATAAAATAAAGTTTTTAAACTAGGAATTTAAATTAAAAGAATTAAAATATACAATTACAATAATCAGAAAATACAGGGTTGTTACACTCTCCCCCACTCAAAACTTTTCGTCCCCGAAAAGGAATGAGGTACGGGAAAGCACAAAAAAAGATAGAATGAAATAGTATTAAGACAAGATGACAAGAAGATTAAAATTATACCTGATAACTGTTGCTATAGGTAAGTTTAACATGGTGGAGATGATCTTTCCAACATCCTCCAGAATCAATAACACAAGCATGAAAAAAAATCTTTTAGAATCTGATTCACCCTTCCCATTTAACCGACGGTCTGTGGATGGCAAGCAGTGCTTAGATTCAAAGATGAGTACCAAAGATTATTAAAGATTATAGAAAGATTTCTAAACAGACTGGTATAAGCAATAACCTCTCATTCTGTAGCAAGACAAGGGAAATTAGGACAACCAAAAGATAGTTTGAAAAACAAAATAAGATAATAAATTTGAAACCATAAAATTTCAACTTAAACTGAAAATTAATTTTACATAAGTCAAATAAATCTTAAGCGTCTCTAATTTCATTATCTTATCATCCAATTATCTTAAATTAACAAATCCCTAAAATCATGTATTTGAAAAATCTTTTATTATACTCAAAATGTACCAAATAAAATTTAATTCTTCCTCATTTCTAATTAAAATTAAGTTTATTTTCGCTCAATATATCTTATCACCCATGTTAAATATATTTATACTAATTATAACTGCTTTGATTTATTCTCAGTTTCTTTAACATCATTTTATATTGTAAATTATTCCATTACCCTTTTCTTTATTTACCTCTGTCAATCTCTTTTATAACTAAAATTTAAGTATATAACATTTATAATAACCACTCAAATTTTATTTATAAAATCTTTTTTTATTGTACATTATCCAATTACATATTCAACTTCTGAAAATTAAGGTAAGTTATATTGGAATGAAATTGTGTATTATACAAATAAAACTTTCTAATTCAATTATTTCAAGCTTGAATATTTATCCAAATCTTAAAATTATACTTAGAAATTATCCTTGAAGATAAAATTTAGGAATTAAATTTCCGATAAATTCCAAACTATTTAGAGATAAATAAATGCTCATATACTATATATATATATCCATTCAAATTCAAATCATATATCAGCATATGTTATAAATCCAGTCTTATTTTAGAAATTAAAATCAACTAAATTTTCCCAAATCAAAAGTGTAGCAAGACTACAGAATGGTCACTTCACTTCGAAACTCGAAAATGAATGTCGGTGATGCTGCAGTCATCACCGAAGTTATTTTCCAGCGACCAAGAGAAGAGCACTAGTTTTAAACTTAAAAATTCTTTGGAAACAAATTTCTATTCCAAAATACTTTAAATAATATATCCTTTAAAACTTTAAACACCAAGTTTGAAATCCATCGGAAATTAAATTCTCAAATTCTTGTTTTGCATTCATTTTAAATTTCCAAATAAATTTATAACCATGTTTTATAGTTCAATTAGATATATGAAACAATAGAAAATGATATATAAAATCAAATATTATTTCTTAACAACCAATTCAAATAAAATCCAGATAAAGATATATAATAAAGGTACAAAATTTATTTCACAAAAATTTATTTCATTACTAAATTTTAAAAACATATTGTGTCAGTTTGCTCTGTTCAAGTGTTTTGGAAATCTTATCGATGGCGTTGATCAGACGAATCGATTAGAAACCCAAATCAACATCAACAACTCAAACAACACAATATATAAAACATTTTAAATATTAGTTTACAAATATGCTTCAAGAATAATTTGAAGATAAGTTGGAAACAAAGATGAGATGATTAAATAACAGAATAGGGAGATGGATGAATTTATATAAATCGCGGGCAACCTTAACCGGGTCAACTGTGACTTAAAGAATAAGATCGATGTGGATTTCTTGGGTAAATCGACATTCGATCTCAAGATGTAGAGTTCGAAGTTATAAGAGATACTAGCATCTAAACTGAGGATATAGAATCTCTGGTGAATCGATATTGTTGTAAAGGAGTTTTCCCCCTTTACAAATAAATTTGAGGTTGGCGAGACCGCCGACTCATTATGAAGATCTTTTGAAGTGGAGTTATGGAATACTCCAGAAACAAAAGAAGATAAATAGTGAGGGACACGAATGGATTTTGGAACCACAGGGAATGTTCCAAAATTCAAAGGAATCGAGTCAAAAAAGGAAGAGATTTAAACTCGAATGAAACTGATTCTGTAAATACATTTACCCTATATACTGAGTTTTTCCTAGAGCTACCAAAGCTCTGATACCAACTGTAACGACCCGATATTTTCAACCATTCGCATACACACATGTCGGACTTGAATTGCTCAAAATACCGCGTTGTAAATAAAATTTGGCAAATCTCAGAATATACAGTAAATACATAATCACATATCACAAACACAGAGTATTTAATAATGCAGCGGAATTTAAAAGAAATAGTAGTTCATGAAGCTACTATATAAAAAATAAGATACATCAGAGTTAAATATGAAACAACAAAAAGTAACAAGATACATCAGGTACAAATCAGAATACATCACTGAAATCACTGGATACAGAAAGCAAAATAGATGGCTGGATCTTCAAGGAAAGCTCCAACTCCGAAGGTGAATCTTGAATGCTAACTCACTCAATCTGACTCGAGCGTAAAGCAAAACACAAAACACTCGAGTCAGGACATAAATACTTATGAACTGTAAATCAACTCAAGTGAACAGTAACAAAAAATGCATTAGTAACTTAAAGAATGCTTGGGATCGCCCATCCTTTAAGGATCCGTTAAACTATTTACTATGTAGTAATATTGCGCTATTATAATAATGTCTACAGTAAAATAAACATACTTTTAAATAGCGTTCCGGGCTACCCATATCACCCTTCACACATAATAGTCCCAGTAGTCCATCCAATATCATGCCATCTCCACTCCGGGTGACTGTCAGAGGATACCACACGGGCTACGGGAGAAAAACAAACTCGTAGTAAAGGCTCGGTATGGTAGGTGACACGGCACACAAGGCAATGCCAGGGTAGATATACCAATTACGCACACGGGCTGGTGGTAACGCAGCAGCCACATACGCCCACCTCGGAACACACTCCCATATCAAAATCGGAGGATGGCCATCTAATCAATCACCAGTAAGAGTATAGTATCGAAGGAATGTGTCCGATCGGAGGAATGACCTCACTTGGCCCGAGATCGCTCCTGTTTTAGCCACCTTATACCAACTCACGGAAGTTGGGTCCACCTAATATACCTCAAGAACGTCGCCACCATCCTACTTCATTCTGGAATCTCCACCGCGTACACGGTTGTTAAAGTGGTTTTCAGAGTTGGCAGAGAGTATGACAACTTCCGATCCCGGTCTCTTTGACAACCAAACGTTATTATAACGCCGTGGTCATTTCAAAATAGTTTATACTTTAAAAAGATCAAATCATTTCATTTCAAACTATATTTCTTTCAAAATAGTTTATACTTCGAAACCAAAACCATTTTTATTTCAAAACTATTTATTCAATCAAAATAGTTTATACTTCAAAACCAAAAACATTTCAAACATATATTCATTTCAAAATCATAATATTTTCAAAGTATAACTCTTTCGAAACCAAAAATACTTGAAACAATTACACTTTGAAAATCATAACATTTCAAAATCATACATTTGAAATCATGGGATATTCATTTAATTCTTTACATTTTACAATTCATTCAATTAATCCCAAATTTTCAATTTCCAACTTAATTCAATTCAAACCATCAGTTTCAATTAAATTTCCCAATAACCATTTCAAATCATATCATTTTCAAATATTGATTTGATCCACAAATTAAACTATTCAATTTTTAATAAATTTCAAAGGTTTAATATCCCGCATTTCAAAACTAAATTTTATAATTTCATATATCTCAAATCTAGTTTCATTATTACTTAGTTTTGAAATATTCATTTCATAAATCCAATATTATTTAAATAAACTCAATTTACAATTAAACTAAATATCCTTTCATACCAATATAAACATCAAATATTCATTTATCAAAAGTACATATCATTCTAATTCATATTCTTTATCAAAATAAAGATCAAATCATTTCCAAACCTTATTATCAAATCATTATTTGAATTCAAATTCAAATACTCAAATTTAAATATCATTTTTAAATCAAATAAGTCATTCATTTGTTATTTCAAGTATCATTACAAAATACATTAAAAATTCCATTCAAAAATTCATTTATCATATTACATTTCATTCCGTTTAACACATAACCAAGCAAACTTTATTTAAATTCAAATTCAATTTAAATTCCTTAAAAATTCAAATTTAAATATTCAAAACTTCTAAAATTTCACAGATAATCCATTTCAAAAGTTAAATTATTTAACACTTTAAAATATAGCCCAAACAGTGTTAAAATCTATAACATTTCAAAACATTGTCAAATTATAGTAATGACAGCATTTATAAAGTGCTATCGTAGCTTATATTTTCCAAAATGGTTTATTTCAATAATAGCGACATTTATAAAATGTCGTAATAGATATTTAGTTATTTCAAACATTGTTAGATTCAAAACAATAGCATTTAAAAATGCTGTCAAAAGACTACAACATTTTGAAAATGCTATGAATTCCAGATTTCATTTTAGCTTTTCAAAAAAAAACTCCAAATTTTTATTATAACTTAAAAATCATATTTCTAGACTTCAAAATTTCACATTTAAAATCATTTTAACATATGATTTAACACAACAAAAATTTTTAGATCAAATATTCAATTTAAAAACTCCATTCATTTATTAAGTCAAAATTCATTGTTTATTAACATATAAATTAAATAAAACTTAAAATTTTACTTCATATATAATTTTAAAACTTTAAATTTAATTTCCATTATTTATTTACATTTTAAAATAAAATTTAAAGTCTAAAATCTCAATTATTTCACATTTACGTACTCAAATTCACAATTTCAAGACTTAATATTTAATTTTCTTAAAACCATAAAATATATATTTTTAAATCAAAATTTCATACTTTTAAAAATACATATTTTAATAAATATCATTTAAAAATATACCACGGGGTCTGTATATAATTTTCTAACCTAGGTCAAGTGATACGGATATATATCATTTCAATCCGCAGTTTACAAAGAAAACTCGGGTTCTATCATTTCAAACCCGCAATCCCAAGTCAAATAAAATACAATACAAATCGCTCAGGCCTATCATTTCAGCCCATAACGATTTTTCCCTAATCTGAAGTCCGTTTGGGTATGTATCATTTCAACCCATAGAGATTCTATTCTAACAGGGAACTTGCAGTGTGAATATATGCATAAACAATATAACCAATGCCAATGTCACAATATAATGTCATATATCAGATGTCAGGTGATAATTAACAGTTTTAACATGGTAATAACATGGCATAGCATATCATATGATCATCATTAACTTGCATAACATTTTATATTACTAAACACTTGTCATCAATTCACTATTTCATAAGTATAAATGTCAGAGTGAGAAAGACTCACCTTTTACGAAGCTAGAGACAAACAACACACACAAGAGCGATTCCAAAGGCACGACAAACACGATTTGATTTGAATTGATGGAGACCCTTATAAACAACACAAAATATAACATACATAATCAAAAATATAGATATCGACATACAAATATAATCAACAATTTTAGTTTGCAGAACAGTTGCAAAACAAGAGAGATGACCAAACCTTAGAAGCAAAAGACTTGCACACGACAACATAAGCTTGTCACATGATCAAATGGGCTTGACCTCACCACACTAGGCTCAGCCTAGGTGTCAACATGGCTCGTCCATGGCCTAGAGACAAGGCTTAGGGCATGAAAGTGGAAGGTAAAGGCAAAACAAGTGGAAAGTAAAGGAGGCAAGGGGTTTGGGTCAAGGAATGGAAGGTTTTGGTGTACATAGGCTCGGCCTATGGTCCTATGGGCTCGGCCTGGTGTATCTTCAGGTCAGGTCAGAGATGATGATGATGGCTATAGGTCATGGCAACAAGTGGTGGTGGTGTTAGAGGTGGTGGCCAAGGCTAAACATGAAGGAAATGGGAATACAAGGCTCGGTTAGGCAATATTTGGAGTTTTAAGCAAAGTTTTGTGGAGATGGCTTCAATTGGATGGCATGGTTTGTCATGGTCATAGGAGGAGGAGATGTTTGCTGCTGTAGATGGTGGAGGAGATGGTCAGTGGTGATGGAGGAGAAGTGGGGCCGAGCAAGCAAGAGGAAGAGGAAGGCTAAATCAATGAAGAAGAGGGAAAAAATGGAAGAAAGAAGCCATTAGCTTGCAACTTTTTCTCAATATGATGTAGCCGTGAGTTTGAAATGAGGAGAAAGATATTTTTTACGTGAATTGAAGATGAGAAACATGGCTATAGGGTAGAGGGATGTATGGCTAAAGCAAGGAGAGGAAAAGGCAAAAGCAAATGAAGAGGCGGAAAAACGAAGAGCCTTGAGCAACTAAAGAGACACAAACTCTTCAAATTTCCATTATTTTCTTTTTAAACCTTATATAACTGAAATATATATATAAAATCAGATAAAATACGAAAATTTAGTAAATAAACAAAAATAAATTAATTAATTATTAATTATATATAGTTTAATTAAATAAAACAGCAAAATTTGCAACTAGTCTTGAAAATATGAAAAATAAGTGCAATGAACTTGGGAAAAATTTTATGTACTTAAAAGTATTTATAAATAAAGATAAGAAAACAAAATAAAAAGGAAATCACAAAAGTAAATAAATAAATTTTAATTTAAATATAGTTTAGATGAAGAAAATAACAGAAAAATGGAAACTAACCTTTAAAAATAGAAAATAAATTCAATGAGCTTTGGACAAATTCAAACATCACTTTAAAATATTCAAAAGGTAAAAATATATGTAACATAACATATAATACAATTTATAATAATATATGACAATTAAAAAGATTATTTGTATAATTTAAAATAAAAAGTAATGTTTAATAAAACAATTTACACCCAATTTTGTAAAAAGCATAACTTTCACAATATTATTCGGATTTCAACGAAACGAAAAGCAGTGTTCTTGAAATTTTATTTACTTTCATAATAAAAGAAAAAAAATTAAAATTTTCAAACTTTTAAAATTTAAATTTAAAAGTAAAAGTTTGACCAGATTGACCAAAATTCACATTTTCTGGAAATATTCAATTTATGCATGTTTGAAATTCTAATCCACATCAAAATCAACATTTATATTTCAATTAACAAAATATATTCATTTTAATAAATAAAATAAAGTTTTTAAACTAGGAATTTAAATTAAAATAATTAAAATATACAATTACAATAATCAGAAAATACAGGGTTGTTACAGATTAGCTCACCTTTGTTATTTGCCATCCACTTCAATCCCGAATTGGTTTCCCAGTTTTGAACTTGTATAAACATTAGATGGTTTTTATTAATATTGGAACCAATTGAACAATTAAATTTCCATTTGATAAATTTAATTAACCAGTAATTTTATTTTAAACTGATTCCTTTCAATAAGAAATGTTTTTAGGAACTAAAATAACTAAACAAGTTTATTATACAAATTTATCTCCATAATACATTATTTCTAAAAGTAAACTAGTAAATGAAATATGTGTGTGTGTGTGTCTATATATATATATATATATATATATATATATATATATATATATCCCTTTTGAAAATGCATATATATATTTGTAAAAATAATCTACATAGATTTTTAAAATCTAATATTTTATTTAAATCCTTATATCTTCTAAGTCTATAATAATTTATGTTTACCTGTATATGTATATATGTATTAAATCCTAATAAAATTCCTTCCCACCTATATATTAAACTAAAAGCAGACTATTTTATATTTTACTGTAAAATATTTATATATATTCGTATTTTCTATTGTTAACAAAACGCATTTTTACTATAAAGAACTTTTCTTTTTTCATAAATATATATTTGCAAAAATAAAAAAATGGTTTAAAGTTCCTATATATATGTATGTGTGTGTGCTTTTTTTTCAATCTGCATATACACATATTTTTTTAAACAAGCTAAATCGAAAAAAACGAATACCTCACAGTCGAGTTGAACGAATCCCTAAGCACTTCACCTGAATCTCTAACCCCAGCCCATGCCACGACCAAGCCTCCTTGCACCGCGTAGACGATGCCAAACCCTAAAATCGAGCGCGCCCTAGGCTGGCCCGACCCTCGCGACTTCGATTATGTCACTGAAATTGAGTGTTGCCCCATACCGGTCGCCCTCTCGCCTCGCCGCTGATGTCGAGCTTCTTCACGCCGTCACTTATCTCAATCGCGATTTAAATCGTGCCCTACTTTCTTCGGCTCGCTGAAATAAATGGGAGGAAAGAATGTGTTCTATTTTTACGAGGGTTTGATCTTGTTTTCAATTTGAAGAAAAGGGAACTTCGGCTCGTATTTTTTATTTTTCTTTTCGAACTGAAGGAGAAGAAGGGATCTCATTTGGACGAGAATAGAAGAAAGAGGAACAATAGAATTGAATTCATATCGATCGGTTGATTTTCATTTAGAGGAGACGCGTGTTTATTAGGTAAGACACGTGCTATGCCAGGGGAAACACGTGTTTAAAAAACTGTTGAGAAATCTTTGCAAAACAAATTTGAATATAAATATTACTTAAATCTAAACCGTCTTGAATCACGCAACTCGAAATCTCAACCTCCTATCGATGCATGCTGTCAGGCGTTTATAATATTATACCCCTATTCTGAATACAATGGAAAAGGTTCCGAGTCCTAATTCGATCATATGGAGAAGATAGCTTTTGAACCTAGCTATTAACTTTTTCGATATAAATTCTAGCGCGTTTACATATTGTACGACCACATGACCACTCCAAAAACTACGGAAATTGAAATGCGATAATAATACACTATTATGGACCCAATGGAACTGGTTTCCTCGAATTCCGAGACTGTGCCTTGGAAGGCTATTTTTAAATATCAATTTAAATGATATATTTTTCAAAACTTAACAAAACACTTCCAAATTCAATTCTAGAGCTTGCATTATCTTCAGTACTGTTAATATAAATTTTATAAGCCTTTGAAATATTTTAACAAGCATAAACTGGAGATTTAATATTTTACCCAACTACCATAATTAAATTCAATAATTTAATTGCCAAATAAAATAGAGATATTTGAAATTCATGTTAAACTAACTTTCTAATATTTAAACTCAATTAAATATTTCGATTTCAAATATCCAGAAATTCTGGCTCGTCACATAAATATGTAAATTAAATGGGATGTTGAAAACTGAAATGAAACATGCAAATAAAGAGAGACGCAAGGAAATTTAATATGAAATGAAATGTCACGAATTAGAAATTAATTGAGGAGAACAAAAAGTTATTTATTGTTTGTATATTATTGAGGGTGTAATTAATTAAATTAAATATAAGATAAGGCATTGACAAAGTGCACTGTAAGATCTGACACACCAATAAGTCAGCAGAAGTTTCTAGCGATTCTAATTTGTGGTTCAAAGCACACCTAAAACACTATAAATAGGACCTAAACTAGCCTAGATTTTCACTCTAAAATCAAAACCTAGCCTCCATTTCTCTCTCTCAAATATTTACCTACATTCTTCATTTAAAAAATAAAATTATATTATATATATACATTCAAATAAAACATGGAGATAGTACAAATTAAAGGAGATTTTTAGAGAATTTTGGTTGCTGTAAAAAAAAGGATTCTAGCTTTTGTCTCAGGTGAGTGATTGTAATTATTTAGATTTTTAAGTAATTTAAAACAATAGGGTTTTCAATAATTGTAGTTTTACTACGATTTTGGGAATAACCTTTTTAGTAGTTTATTTATAGTATTTAGAATTATTCTCAGTCTATTTATTTTAGCAATTCTTTTCAATTATTCGTAGTTAATTTCTGTTAATTATAGCTTTTCCGTTTAATTACAGTTATTTACAGTATTTTTAATTGTTTACTGTCATTTATGCTTTATTTACATCTTCTCCTATGCTTTGGATTTTCTTCTATTTTTAGTTTTCTTCTATTTCTACTTTTCCTTCGCGAATGAATTAGAATAGATTAAACGTGAATATGTATTAAAATTATAAGAATACTGAAATAACGGAAGATAAGATGTAAATTGTAAAGACTGTAATAAAAATGGAATTAAGAATGAAATTGAGCCTAATTACGATATTAATGTTAGAATTGGACAAATTAAAGATAATTGGCCTAGTTATAACTTAGAATTATAACTAAAAAGAGTATAAGATAAAATGGGCTAATTTTTCACTTTGACCTTGGGTTAAGTAATAAGCATGATTATAACGTAGCTTATAATAAGAAAAAGAATGGGATGAGACCTATTTTAAGATTTAGGGTAAATTAATAAGCATAGATAGTAAGAACAATAATAAAGGCTTATTTAAATAATTTATCTAAGTTAATAAGAAAATATGAATGTAGGACCTGTACCAAATAACATTCCCCTATTATTTCTATTGACATAGTGTTTCACATAAACCTGAAGTCAGATGAGGGGCATGCTTATTCTAATAATGGAGGTAATTGGTCAATAAGTAGAAATCCAAAACTTGGGGATTTGGACAAAGGGGTGCAAATAGATATTGTTTCGATGACGGGCCAGTACCAACAGCATTTCCGCTATTATTTTTATAGAGACGGTGTTTCACATAATCCTAAAGTGAGACGAGGGGCGCGCTTATGCTGGAGCTTGAGGAAATAAGAAGATCCAATAGGTGAAACAATAGGTAACGCGAGCTTAGTAGTGGTTACGCGTGCTACTTCCAGTGATTGCTCATAAATCGTTATGAGTTTCAAGCTTAAATATGTGTGCCTTTCATAGGCACAATTTCCTTCTATGTAGGAAGCTATATAACGTCTAGTCCACAATAAATGCTTTTTGCGTCTTTCGCAGACACCATTGTACTTTGTGTGTATTTCGTAGATGTCATTACCTTATGTGTAAGGAGTTATATAGCGTCTAGTTCGCAGTAAGGTCTATGGAGTAGCAGATCGATCAAAGGGTAGAATTAGGATTTCAACCTAATTATATGATTAGGAATTCAGCCTAGTCAAAGCAGCTAACAAAAACAAGTGCAAACAATCAAAGTTGTCCAATCGTATTAATTTAGCAATAATTATATCGTATTTATTTCCTGCTCTATCTTTCTTTCCTTTTCCTTTATTTCCTTTTATAATTAGAACCACTGCAAAGTCTATTATCTTTACTTTGCCTAAATTGCAAGTAATTACTATCATTCATCATACTTTTAGTCTGACCCACTCCTCTATTTTCCCCTTCCCCCCCGCCCCCCATAGGCTAGCAAGAGCAAGGATGATATATTGCAGACACTTGGAAACTGCTTTGGCAGAGATTTCTTATGTATTTCTATTGTTTATTTTCAGTTTTTAGCTTATTCCATGTACAAGCACTTTGTGTGGATAGTTTGTACTTCGACATTTATGAGAGTAAGGTTTTTATTTCATGAGACATATATTGGTATTTTGAGACATATGATGTATTTGGTTTTATAATTCTATATTATGAAGTTCGACTTTTAGAAAATTATTATTTTAATTGTTTCCACTATTTTTATCTATTTTGTCTTGTGAATTCTAGTCTTTGCTAGTTTTAGTTATACCTACTACGCACCATGTCAATTAGTGTGTCCTTTTGGGTATATTAAGGGGTGTGGGATGTTACAAATAAACAATACCACAGAATAGCACGATGTAGAGAATAATAATAGTAATGATATACCAACTTTGTCTTCATCCTCCAAAAAATAATCTTCAATACGCTGAAGAGTGACCTGAGCGTAATGAAAAGACAAAACACTCGAGTCAGGACTAAAATACTCTTATGTAAGTCAAATCAATATCACGAAATATGAGTGCAATAACTTAAGAAACGTTATAAGATTTCCCATCTCCTATGGATCCATCAAACAATCTATATGTAATAGTGTATGCTATAATAGATAATGTCTATCAGTAAAATAAATATCAAAATAGCGTTTAGTCTATGCAGGTCCTATAACACAACCAGTAACATCGGTAGCCAATGAGTCCCCTATACGTACGGTACTAAACCAAAGTCTTAATGGGCTCGTATAAGGATAAATATGACAAGGTACGTGAAGCAATGCCCAAGGTAGGATTCTACCAGTTTACTCTTTCTGGCTGGTCGTAACCCATCTGTGGCTGACCGCGACAATCAATCCAAATGAAAAAGGTGCACCCATTGAATATGAATTCACAATATAATACGAGGGATCAACGTCGCTAGAGGTAGCTCACCTTAATGGCCATACATAGGCTACTTTTTTAATCATTTTAATTATGACATGAGTGTCAAAGCTATCCATCATCGTTCTCTTACTTCATTCCAGTAAACATCGCCAATTCAACTACTACATTCTGGATATCATCCACCGCGTACACAGTTGTTAAAGTGGTTCCAACATCGACAGAGAGTATGCCGATAAGAGGCCTCGGTCTCTTTAACAACCAAACATCGTTTTACACGCTGATTGGTTCTATTATATTTCGAAAACAATTCATACTTGATATCGAAATATCATTTTCGCATCAAAATCAAATCCATTTCGAAATCATCATATTTTACTTCAACATGTTAATTCAATTTGATATATCGATATCACTTCAAAACCTGATTCAAATTACAATTTGGGTTATAATTCATTTTAACCCAATTCGTATTTAAATCCAAGATTTAAATATAAACATCCTACCCTTTTAACCAGTTTGAATTTTTAAAGAATACTTTAAATAGTTTTAAACAATTAAATAGTTAAAATAGTTTAATGGAAAATAGTTTGAGTATTAAAATGGTTTATATAGTAAAATAGTCTGAAAATTTAAAAATAAATCGAATACTTAATGTATATAGATTTTAAACCATTTATACTAAAATAATTCATTTGAAAATGGTTTCAAAGTCAAATCGATTCAATACTAAATTTCCCAATTCAAACCAATTCCAATTTCCATTTCGATTTAATCGATTTCAATTCCGATTTCAAGTCGAATTCAATTTCAATTCCAAATAAATTTCAATTCCAATTCCAAATTTATTTCAATTCCAATTCCAAATTAATTTCAGTTCCAATTCCAAATAAATTTCAGTTCCAATTCCAAATTAAAACCATTTCGATTTATATCAATTCCGAGTTCGATTTTCAAAATATCGACTCAAAACACTTAATCAAATTTTCCTTCAATATCCAATTTAAAAATTCGAACCTTCAAATATTATTAAATTCCAAGTTTAATTTCGAAATATCATTTTATATCACTTTTACCTAGCAATATCTAAAGTTCGAATAAAAGTCCAACCTTTTAAAAAAAAAATTCTGAAATTTAAATCATATTTCGATTATAACTTAAAAATCTCAACTTCGATTAATTAAACAATTTCGTTTACCAAATTTAAAGTTCGATATTTCGAGCCCCAGTTTGAAAATAATTCGATTTCCATAAGAACAATTTTTAAAATCAAATCATTTAAATAGTTTCCAAACAAAACTTTAAAATTATTTAATTTGACTAACCCGTTGTCCGTATATAATTTTCTATTTATGGCCAAGTGAATAATTATTTCAATTCAGGGATGGACATATATCATTTTAATCTAAAATAAATGTCGTAGATATATGTCATTTCAACCTATTTCTTTATTAATTCCAAATAATTCAATTTACATTTTTATATACTGTAAATAATATACAGAGCGATGATAGGATATATTAAAATAAATAAACGTTCAAATCATCCATAATATCAACAGCATTCTTCACAACCAACATCCAAACAGTCAGTGAATCATAACAACTTATTGGTTATCAAAAATCGGGAATTAACTAGTAATTTAATTTTCATTTCAAATTTTAACTATCGATTCAGATTTCTTTGATTTTAATTCATATCAATTTAAATACCAGCTAAATTTTACCACACAACGATCAATAAATTTAAATCACTTCACAATATAAAGTTAACTAACATAAAATATGTTAGTCAGTCGTGAGTGTATAAAACACCTGCCTTTCATTTGAAACTGAAAAACATTTCTAGCTTCAAATAAATGCCAATCCAATGTCAAGCTGTAGACTACCTCTGTAACAACCCATAAATTTTCGATAATTAAATTTGTTAAATTAATGAATCTTGTTATTTAATATGAAAAGAAATAGAAAGTCGTAATGCAACAATGTAATAAATATTAAAATGAAATGTAACAGTGGTAATTAAAGTTAATTATTGATAGATTGAATGGAATTACAGTAAATGAAACAGTGTAAGTGTTATACTAGGTTATAAATTGAATATAAGAATACAAACGTAAATATTGAATTTATTTATTAATTAATATATAATGAATGGTAATTTAATAAAATCAATGCTCTATAAGTAATTTTAATATAGGTTTGGAAATGACAAACTTACAAGAATGTGACTGAGAGTTAATGGCAATAATTATTATAAGTTACATATATATTTAATCTGTTAAATTAAATTGAAATTTATCACAACAAATGTAATTAAATATTATGTTAATGTAAATTAGGTTAATATTTGGAAGTATATAATAATAAGATAATTGGAAATAAAATAATGGAAAATCAAGATTTATTAATTTATTGGAATTTAAATTTAGTAATTGGATTAATTGCAAATAAATGAAATTAAATATTTAAATATTATGTTAATGGAGATTAAGATGAAATTTGAGAATATTGATGTAATAAACCATGAACCAATGGTAATTTTATCTATTTGATGATAATGGATTGAATAACAAGATTTAAAATCAAATAAATGAATTTATTGAAATTCTAAATGGTAATTAGTGAATTTAATTAAAATTGAGATTTAATACGGTAATGGCAAATTAATTAACTTAAAATTAACATTTAAAGTTGTCTAAATTATGGTGAGGGTTACTCAAAAAATGATAAAGATTGCTAATTATAGAACTGGAATTAAAATTTTGATTTAATTAATTTCATATTAAACTATTTAATTAACTGGAAAACAACCATTTTAGTCACTGACATGGATTTCGATGAAATTAGTTTCATCGGATCCACAACCGTGAATTATTATAGGATTTCAAGTTTTATAACGATCGGGCCTGTCGTTTAATAGTACGGGCTTGAAATGCCTAGAAATCAATTTAATTGAAATCAATTTAAAATAACTTGATTTTAGCATAACTTCTTCATATGATGGAATTTGGACTTGAAACCTGCTCCATTGCGTTTAAAATATTTAAAAACATCTATTTTGATATATGGGTTGACTCATTTTCGTTCCAGAGTCAGAACGGGCTTTACGGGTCATTTGTCATTCAACTTTCAATCCTAATCAATCTGGTCCATTCTAATTTCTGCTTTGCCTATATATACCTCATTATAAACCCTAGCAAACTTTCTATTTCTTATTTCTTTACGTACATAAATTTCTATTGCTTCTCTTTCTTAATGGCAGACAAACCCTGAGTTTCCAATTGCAATTTCAAAATCAGATTCAAATCAAAATTTCAAACTCCACAAACTATATCGAATTATATATGAATTTGAAGCTCTCGACCAGCGCAAGTCAGATGTACGATTCGTTTTTCAATTTGAGTTTCGATGTGGCCGAAAATCGATGAAATATTCATGGTCGTTCATCGCGCGTTGATGAACGTTGTCTGATCGACGAATTGACTTATGGGTTTTGTAGAGATCATCAAGCGGAGTTCATCGGTGGTATTCGCAAGGTGTTTCAATGGTTTGATTGAGCAATTTAATTAAACTTGGATTTCTAAATTTGAATTGTTCAGGTGGTGGCGGTTCGTCCTTGGAGGCCGAAGGTGGTTGCGCGACTCTAGGAGGGGGCTCGACCTCTAACGGCAAGCACGGCCGTGATGTTCGATCGAAGCTTGGAAGCTCGGGTGGTCGGCGAATTTTGCACTAGTGTGGTGGCTTTAGGGTTTGCTTTGGTCGCGTATGTATCGTGTACAGGGACGAGCGAAGGAAGAAAGGCGCTGACGTGTCGTAATGTGTGTGGTGAGTTTTCGTTTTGTTTTATTTTATATAAATTAAATTTCGGGTCACTCTAACTAGCAAAACTTTCGCATACGAGGTCCGTTTCGCGTGCGGTTTTCTCCACTAGGATCGTATTAGAATTCGAGATAGTTTTTCTCTTTTTTGGAAGAATTCTAAGACTATTCAAATTTTGGGTTTAAACTAGATTTAAATTCAATTTAAATCCAAAGGTGAGTGTTTTAACCCACTCACAACTTCTAAAATTTCTTATGTTTGTTAAATTGATTTATGATGTGATTATAAATTTATTTATGACTGTTTGGCATATTTTGAATCATCATCTCAGTTTATTTGGATAAAATAGTTATTTAATTTATTATTGAATATAAACTGCCAGTAAATACCTGTTATTTATTATCTGTTCTATATTGATGTTGTTGATTGAATTAGATGATGATTGTGATAAATGTTTGATGATTGATATTGGATGAATGGATGTTGTAATTTATGTTGTTATAAACAGCAAGTTGTTATGGATTTTTATTTTATTCAGGATTGTGGTTTGAAATTATATATAACCATATTTATATTTTAAATTACTGATTGAAATGATAAATATCTGTATCGCTTGACCATATGATAGAAAATTATATACAAACACAGTGGTCTATATATAAAAATATTTTGAAATGGTTTCTATGGTTTTGTGAAGAAATATATAGTTTTAGATAACTATTAATTTTAGATATTATATAAGTGTTATTTTATCCTTGATTTTAAGCTATGTATAATTTGTTCCTTGATTTTAAGCTATGTATAATTTGTTTTAATATAGAATAAGCTTAATAATAAGTTTGATTTTTATTGAAGATAATATGGTTAAGTATTTAAATTATATTCTAATATATAGAGTTTATAATAGTTTAAATAAATTAAGGTTCGAAGACAAATTTGAGATTTATTTGAAATTGAATTTATTTAAGAATTAAACTCAAATAAGCTTGATGTGAAATTTATTAAATTTGAAATTTTAGAGGGTATGATTTTTATAACTTGATTTTGGTTTAAGGTGAATTGAATGAATATTTTAAGTATAAATAAATTGAAGGAAATATTTAGTTATTTGAAATTTGAGTTTTTATTTAAATGATAATGGATTTATTATGTAAAATGTTTCAAAACTAAATAATAGAAAATTGAATTGTTGAATCATAATTGCCAAGATTAGCTTTGAAATTGTTGAATACTTAAAGTTAGAAATATAGTGAATTTGAAATGGTTTATTCTATGGATCAAATCTGTTTTGAAATCGATATAATTTAGAATAATTTATTTGGAAACTGAATTGAATTAAAATTTATGATTTGGGATTTGGTTAAATTTAAAATTTAGAAATTTGAGTTGTTTTGGAATTGATTTGTGAAATTTAAGAAACTATTTTATTATATATAGTATTCTAATATTTAAACCGTTTAATGGTGGAAGTTATGTTTCAAAGTTATGAGTTTCAAAGTAGTATGATTTGAAAGTGTTATACTTTAAGTGTTTTGATTTCGAAGTGCTATAACTTGAAAGTGCTATGATTTTGGAAAAAGGATATATTTGAAATAAAAATGATATTATATTGATTTGGGTTTTTATAAAAATGATATCATATTGATTTTGTTTTTATAATGGAAATGATATCATGTTTATATGGTTTTGAAATGGCTATTATATTCTGGTTTTGAAGTATAAATTATTTTGAAATGACCACGGTGTTATAATAACGTTTGGTTGTTAAAGAGACCGGGATCAGAAGTTGTCATACATTCTGCCAACTCCGAGAATCACTTTAACAACCGTGTACGCGGTGGAGGTTCCAAAATGAAGTAGGATGGTGGCGACGTTCTATTGAGGTATATACGTGGACCCGACTCCCGTGAGTTGTCATAAGGTGACTAAAACTAGAGCGATCGACGGGCTAAGATGGTAGCACCTTTTATCGAACACACTCCTTCGATACCATTCTATTACTTTGTGATTGATTGGGGCCCTTTTGATTTTGGGGGCGTGGCTCGAGGTGGGCGGTAGTACTTGCTACGCGTTACCACCGGTCCGGAAGCGTAATTGGTATATCTAACATGGCATTGCCTAGTTGTGCCATGTCACCTACACTAGCGCGCCTTGTACTAGTTTGGTTTTCTTCCGTAGCCCGTGGAGTATCCTCTGGTGGCTTTCCGATCAGGAGGGAGTATGATACTGGATGGACTACTGGACTATTACGTGTTAAGGTGGAAAATATAAAGCCTTAAAGCTATTTAAAAGTAAGTTTATTTTACTATAGACATTATTATAATAGAAAAATATTACTACATAGTAAATAGTTTAACGGATCCTTACGAGATGTGAATCCCGAGCATCTCTTAAGTTTCTGCACTCATGTCTGACACTGGATAGCTGAACATCTCTGACGCCGTTTCACTCATATTATTTACTGTTGATTTAACTTACATAAGATCTTTTAGTTCTGACTCGAATGTTTTGTCCATTCAATTCGCTCGGGTCAGCCTGAGCATTTCAAGGTTTGGAGACCTTACTTCTGGAGGACGAAGACAAAGATTTTATTACTATTATTTACTATATTGTTCCACTGCATCACATTTTTCCACTGCATTGTTATTTATTATTCTTTGGTATGTGTATCCATGATTCTGTGTTGTATAAGTATAATCAAATTTTTTGTAAAACAGCTTCATGAACTGTTTTTTGATTATTATATTTGGTCGTTCCGCTGCAAGATTCTATTTTGTTTTTCTTCTTTCCCTGCCTTTTCTTATTCGCCCCAATAACAATCCACCCTTCTGTATGGTTTGAGTTTGACGTGTGTGGTTTATCGTCGATTCAAAACGTACAAAAAGGCGAGATGTTACATTTGGTATCAGAGCTTTGGTTTAGCGATAAACCTTAGCTTTGTAGGGTCTGGCTCTTTATTAATAGGGTAGCGATACCCTATGATGAGTCGTTGAGTGTATATATATGAGAGAGCGTATTTGTTAGTGTTATAAAAGGTTTTGATATTGTGTTAATTTGTTCCGTTTTGTATTAATAAATTCGGGTTGGTGCATAGGACGCTATGACATCAATAGGGACTTCTAAACACTTAATAGGACAGACCGACACAATATTTGTTTTGAATATAGGTGAATGAAATAATTTTTCCTATTATATTTTCTATGTATATAAAATAATTTTTTTATAAATGATATATATTTGGTTGAGATATATTGGTTGTTAGATAGTGAAATTTATAAATGTTGGTTGGAAATAAAATTTACAAATAAAAATAAAGTAAAATTGGAAATTTAGAACTTAAGTTCCGAGGTTTTGAAACTTTCTTTCGTATAATTTTGTGATATAACAACAATATTATTTAGAACTATTTTCTTATATAAATATTTCAACATGATTTGAAAGAATTGTTTTAAAGAAATTTTGAAAAGAAATAAGTTCTGTACTCCCTTCTATGTCATTGGAAAATAATTTCGGTGATGAGTGCATGCATCATCGACATTCATTTCAAGTTTCAAGGTGGGAAGACCACTGTAGTAGTTTTACTATAGATTTATCTTGATAAAAAAATATAAAATATAAATTATTTTAAATATAATTGGATATTTAAGTTGTAAGTATATACATTTATCTATTATTTTGAAAATGATTAGAAATAGAAACCCGGTATTTAGTTCTTAAATTTCTATAAATTAGAAATTTTAATTAATGACATGGAATTTGACCAATTAATAATTGGAACCTCTAAATGAAATAAGAGATTAAATGCTAGGTTATGAATGAAATAACAAGAAAGTTGAAATTTATAATCTATAAAAGGCAAAGGATATGATTATTGAACATTAGATTAACTAAAAGAAATAAGACAAACACGTGTAATTTTCAATTGCATTCTTAAAAACATACATATAACTTACCAAAGGGTTTAAAAGGTTGAAGTGTTTAATAATAAAATTTAATGGAAAATTGGACAAGAAAAACTTATATAATGAAAGTATTCAATGAATCAGATTAATAAATAAGAATTTGAGGTTGTAGTTGTTGTAAACTTAAGTATATTTGAAATGCTACTGATTAAAAATAATAGAAAGGTAAGAATTATAAAAAGATGATTATAAACTTAAGTTAATGAGTTGATATGCTAAGAAATGAACGAATGAATAAAATGCAATGAAAGGAAGATACGAATGTGAAAAGAAATTAATATGAACAAACATAAATAAAGTTAGAATTTGTTGTTTGTTATGGTTTATGGGTTATTTGGGCAGGGATACTTCTAATTGTTTGGATGTACGAATGATCTATTTAGCTTTATCTAAGACTGTTAAGTAAATGGTATACTTAATAGTTTATTTTTCATTCTATGCAATTTAAAAGTGTCTAAGCCCAAACTAACTATTTGTTTTGGTTGATATGGATGAATAATTGATTTGTTTTGACTTCGTGTGATGATTGTATGCTGTGGTTGCAAGTGATTGTGTTGTTTGACATTGATTTGTTTGTTAGTGGATGAAAAAACTTTAATATTACATTTTATATAATTATTAACTCTTTTTAGATTGAAAAAGTGAAATACAGGTTATGGAAGCAATTGTAACTACTTTTGGTTTCATAATTAAGCGTTAATTGCCCGACAAATAGGTACGTTCTCGAATTACGGTTTTATAGCGTTATTATATTGTTTTTTCCGTTGTTGGGATATATTATTTTGAGATATTGTGATATATATTGTTATATTTGATATTATATTTTCTTCCAAGCCTCCCCATACAAAGGAGACTCTACCAAAATTATCCGTAAATTTTGGACTTAGAAAATTTTGAAAAATGTTTTCCAAACTTTATTAATTTGAGTATAAAAAGATTTAATGGTTATAAATTGGTATATTTTATTTAAACTAATTAATTTTGTAAATTTATTTGTTATAAAGTTAATATTTTTGAATAAGATGTATTGTTTACTCAATTCTTTCTTTTCCCTTCTTTTTCCTTTTTGAGGACGAAAAGTTTTGAGTGGGGGAGAGTGCAACAACCCGTAAATTTTCGATAATTAAATTTGTTAAATTAATGAATATTGTTATTTAAATATGGAAAGAAATAGAGAGTTGTAATGCAATAATGTAATAAATACTAAAATGAAATGTAACAATGGTAATTAAAGCTAATTATTGATAGATTGAATGGAATTACAATAAATGAAATAGTGTAAGTGTTATACTAGGCTATAAATTGAATATAGAATAAAATGTAAATGTTAAATTTATTTATAAATTAATATATAATGAATGGTAATTGAATAAAATCAATGCTCTACAAGTAATTTTAATATTGGTCTGGAAATGATAAACTTATAAGAATGTGATTAAGAGTTAATGGCAACAATTATTATAAGTTACATATATATTTAATCCACTGAATTAAAATGGAATTTATCACAACAAAAGTAATTAAATATTATGTTAATGTAAATTAGGTTAATATTTGGAAGTAATGTTAATTTTATTTATAATAATATGATAATTGGAAATAAAAGAATGGAAAATCAAGATTTATTAATTTAATGGAATTTAAATTTAATAATTGGATTAATTGCAAATAAATGAAATTAAATATGTAAATATTACGTTAATGGAGATTAAGATGAACTTTGAGAATATTGATGTAATTAACCATGAAACAGTGGTAATTTTATCTATTTGATGATAATGGATTGAATAACAAGATTTAAAATCAAATAAATGAATTTATTGAAATTCTAATTTATAATTAGTGAATTTATTTAAAATTGAAATTTAATACGGTAATGGGCAAATTAATTAACTTAAAATTGATTTCTGAACTTGTCCAAATTATAGTGAAGGTTTAAGAACTCAAAAAATGATAAAGATTGCTAATTATAGAATTAGAATTAAAAATTTGATTTAATTAATTTAATATCAAACCATTCAATTAACTAGAAAACAGCTATTTGGCCACTGACACGGATTTCGACGAAATCAATTTCATCGGATGCGTAACGGTGAATTATTGTAGGATTTCAAATTTCATAACGATCGGGCTTGTCGTTTGATCGTACGGCTTTGAAACGCCTAGAAATTAATTTGAAATAACTTGATTTTAGCATAACATCTTCATACGATGGAATTTGGACTTGAAACTTGTTCCATTGCGTTTAAAATATTTAAAAACATCCACTTTGATATATATGTTGACTCATTTTCGTTCCGGAGTCAGAACGGGCTTTTCGGGCCATTTGTCGTTCAACTTTCAATCGAAATCAATCCAGTCCATTCTAATTTCAGCTTTGCCTATATACATTATGAACCCTAGCAGCCTTTCTATTTCTCATTTCTGTACGTACAGAAATTTCTGTTGCTCCTCTTTCTCAATGGCAGACGAACCCTAAGTTCCCAATTGCAATTTCAAAATCAAATTCAAATCAAAATTTCAAACTCCACAAACTATATCGAATTATATGTGGATTTTGTAACGTCCCGCCTTTTTATACGCTTTAAATCGACGATAAACCACACACGTCAAACTTAAACCATAAAGAAGGGCGGATTGTTATGGGTAAATAAGAAAAAGCAGAGGAAGAAAAACAAAATAGAATCTTGCAGCGGAACGATAAAATATAATAATCAAATAAACAGTTCATGAAGCTGTTTTACAAAACATTTGATTATACTTATACAATACATATCAGAGTTACACATACCAGAGAATAATCAATAACAATGCAGCGGAACAGTATGAATGTAGTGGAATAATATAATAAATAATAGTAATACAATCTTCGTGTTCGTCCTCCAAAAGTAAGGTCTTTGAATCCTAAATGCTCAGGCTGACCCGAGCGAATTGAAAAGACAAAACACTCGAGTCAGAACTAAAAGATCTTATGAAAGTTAAATCATCGATAAAATATGAGTGGAACGGCATCAGAGATATTAATGGGATTTGACATCTCCTATTCAGTGTCTAACGTGAGTGCAGTAACTTAAGAGATGCTCGGGATTCACATCTCCTAAGGATCCGTTTAACTATTTACTATGTAGTAATATTTCGCTATTATAATAATGTCTATTAGTAAAATAAACTTGCTTTAAAATAGCGTTAAAGGGTTACCCATATATCCATTAACACGTAATAGTGCCAATAGTCTATACAATACCTGCATATCTCCTGATCGGCAGACTACGAGAACATACTCCATAGGTACGACACAAATCAAACTCGTACAAGGCGCAATAGGGTAGGTGACACGGCACAACTAGGCAATGCTAGGGTAGATATACCAATTACTATTCGGACTGGTGGTGACGCGTAGCGCGCAGCTACCGCCCACCTCGAGCCACACCCCCAAAGTCAAAAATAAAAGTGGCCACCAAATGAATCTCCAAGTCAGAATATAGCATCGAAGGAGTGTGTCCGATAAGAGTGGCTACCACACTGGCCCAGAATCGCTCCTGTTTTAGCCACCTTATGTCAACTCGCGGGAGTCGGGTCCACGTATATACCTCAAAGGAAACGCCGCCACCATTCTACTTCATTCTGGAATCTCCACCGCGTACACGGTTGTTAAAGTGGTTTTCAAAGTTGGCAGAGAGTACGACAACTTCCGATCCCGATCTCTTTAACAACCAAACGTTATTATAACACCGCGGTCATTTCAAAATAATTTATACTTCAAAATCAGAATATATTATCCATTTCAAAACCATATAAATACGATATCATTTTCATTTCAAAAACCAAATCATTATGATATCATTTTTATAAAAACCCAAATCAATATAACATCATTTTATTTCAAACATATCTCTTTTTCAAATCATAGCACTTTCAAAGTTATAATATTTCGAAACCAAACGCTTGAAATATAACCTTTCAAAGAAATATACTTCGAATTCATAGCTTCTAAACCATAACTTCCAAAACTTAAGTGGTTTGGATATTCAAACAGTATATAAAATAAAATAGTTTGAATTTAAAATTACTTCTAAAGTAAAATAATTTCCTTGACTTCACAATTGTATTCACTTTAAATTAAATCTCAATTCATAACTTTCACTCACTTTCAATTTCAATAAACCATTTCAATTTCAATATATTTCAAACTTTAAGTATTAAACAATTTCAAAACTAAGGTTGGTAATCACGATCCAACAATTCAATGTTCTATTATTTAGTTTTGCAATATTTGCATAATAAATCCATTATCATTTAAATAAAACTCAAATTTCAAATAACTAAATATTTCCTTCAATTTATTTATATTTGAAATATTCGCTTAATTCATCTTGAACAAAAAAACCGGTTTAAAAAATCATACCTTTTAAAATTTCAAATTTAATAAATTTTACATCAACTTATTGCGTTTAATTCTTAAATAAGCTCAATTTCAAAAAAATTCCAGTTTACTTTCCAACCTTAATTTATTTAAATCATTATAACCTCTATATCAAAGTATGATTTAATACTTAACCATATTTTATATTTTAATAAAATCAAACTCCATTATTAAACTTATTTTTATTAAATAAATTTATACATAGCTTAAATACAAGAATTTAACTATATATAAAATATTATTTATAATATCAAAAAAATCAATATTTATGAAACCGTATATTTCTATCCAAAACCATAGAAATCATTTTCAAAATATTTATATATATACTGACTGACGGTGTCCGTATATAATTTTCTATCCTATGCTCAAGTGATACGGATATTTATCATTTCAATCCGTAATTTAAAATAAAAATACGGTTATATATCATTTCAAACCGCAATCTCGAATGAAATAAAATGCATAACAACTTGTAGTCTATAACAATATAAAATACAGCATCCATTCACCCAATATCAATCACCAACCATTTATCACAATCATCATCCAATTCAAACAATAACATCAATCTAGAACAGATAATAAACAACAGTTAATTACTGGCAGTTTATATTCAATAATAAATTAATTTAACTGGCAGTTTATATGCAATAATAAATTGAATAACAATTTAATTCAATAAATTCAATCTAAGTGAGATGATGAATAAAAATATGCCAAACTGTCATAAATAAATTTCTAATCATATCAAAAAATAATTTAACACACATAAGAAATTTTAGAAATTATGAGTGGGTTAAAACACTCACCTTTCGAATTTAAATTGAATTTAAATCCAATTTAAACCCAAAATTTGAACAGTTTCCAAATTCGTCCAAACCAGCGTCAAAATGTCCAGAATTTTATTACGATCCTAGGGAGAAAACCGCGCGTAAATTGGACCTCGTACGCAAAAGTTACAGCGATTAGACGATTGAAGATGAAATTTATAATATATATATATATATATATATATATATATATATATATATATATATAACAAATAATACTAATCCTACCTACTTCCACGTCATCTCATCTTCCCGCATCTCACATTCGAAAAAAAAACCGAACCCTATTGAACCTCGCATGCCCAACAAAGCTGCCGCCGCCATCGCCTCGTACGCGCGCTCGAACGTCGCCGTCAGGAGTACGCCCTCCATCACCGTCGATGGCCTATGCCCTAATCCAGGCCACCTCGGCCTCGAACGCAACCGGAACCCCCATCCTCCGCCATTGATTTAAAACCCTAGGTCGAATTTTTTTCGAATATCCGATCGTCAATTTTCCAAACAAACCACGCCAATGAGCTCCCCTCGGTTCTCTACCCTACTGTGCCTTCAATTCTTCGATCGGACGAAGTTCATCAACACGTTATGAACGGCCGTGAACAATCCCTCGAATTCCGAGCACTGAGGAACTCAAATTGAAAAACGAATCACGGATTTGACTTGCGCTCATCGAGAGCTTCAAATCCATATATAATTTGATATAGTTTGTGGAGTTTGAATTTTTGGCTTTGAATTTGATTGAACTGGATTTGGAATTTAGAATTTTGTCTACCATTGAGGAAGATGAGGAACAGAATGAATTGTACGTACAGATAAATGACAATGATGAACAATTAGGGTTTATAACAGGGTATATATAGGCAAGCTGAAATTAGGATGGACCGGATCGATTGGATATACGCGTTGAACGAAAAATAGCCCGAAATGCCCGTTCTGACTCCGGAACGAAATTGGATAAACCCATATATCAAAATAGATGTTTAAAAATATTTTAAAATCAATGGAACAAGTTTTAGGCCTAAATTCCATCGTATGAAGAAGTTATGCAAAAATCAAGTTATTTCAAATTGATTTCAATTGATTTCAATTTCATTGATTTATAGACATTTCGAGCCCGTACGATCAAACGACAAGTCCGATCGTTACGAAACTTGAACTCCTACAATAATTCACGGTTACGGATCCGATGAAACTAGTTTCGTCGAAATCCGAGTCAGTGGCCAAAATGGCTATTTTCTAGTTAATAAAATAAATTAATAATTAATTAATTAAATCCAATTTTTAAATTTCAATTCTATAGTTGACAAATTTTTATTATTTTTGATTCCTCGATCATTTAAAATGATTTAAACAAATTTAAATGTCAATCTAGAGTTGATTAATTTATCAATTTCAGTGTTAACTCAATTTCATTAAATTCAAAAATCAAGAATTAAATTTTCAATAATTCCATTTAATTTACTTTTCACTCTATTATTCAATTCATTGATGTCAATGGATGATACTAACATTGGACTCATGATCTATTTCATTAGCATTCTCCAATTTCAATTTAATTTTCAATTAACGTAATAATTAAATATTTAATTTCATTCATTTGCAATTAATCCAATTATTGAATTTCAAATTTCAATAAGTTAATAAATCTCGATTTTCATTCTTTAAATCAACCAATTGTCATATTATAAATAGAATTTGACATTATTTTCAATTATTTCTTTACTTTACACTAACATTGATTTTATCAAATTACAGTTTATTACGTATCATTTCGTCAATTAATACACTTTGAACTTATTTCCAAATTTATTAATTACAATCAGTTAAAATCTTACAATTGGTTCAGTTAATTTGGTTTGCACTAAATTAGTTATTTATTAACATGTATTAACATTTTTTCATTTTATCTTTATCTCAATTTCATAATATTTAGTTCCAATTGCTGTGATTATTACTTATTATAAATTAGATTTCAATGGATTGATTTGTTTCTATTCAAATCTTTTTATTCATTACTACTCTATAAACTTAGTTACCTTGTTTTTCCATTCATTACCCTAATATACTCTAATTTAACAACTCCTAAGCATTGTATTACATTTCACATTAAAGTAACATTTATTTACATTTATTAAAATTTATTTCCGATTCCATCAAAACAGGTAACTTGTAATAATTTGTTATCATCAACTATCAATCATATTCTCACAAGTTTAATCTTTTCCAAACCAATGTTATAATTTCTTGCTAAACATTGATTATATTCAATTACCATTCAATATACATTAATTCATTAATTAATTCAATATTTACGTTTGTTTTCTTATATTTGATTTATAGCCTTGTATAATATTTACATTAATTCCGTTAATTGTAACTTCATTCAAATAGTTAATATTTAACTTAGATTACCCTTATTACATCTCATTTAAGTTATTATTTCATTGGTTAATTCAATACTCACTTTTACCTACTTATTTTTAATTTTTATAACTAAATGCACAATTTACACTATTTCATTATAAATTATAAAGTTTTTAGTTCTTTCTAGATTTTATTACAAAAATCTTATTAAATTAACCAATTTTAATTATTGAAAATTTACGGATCGTTACAAATTTGAAGCTCTCGACGAGCGCAAGTCAGATATATGATTCGTTTTTCAATTTGAGTTTCGATCTGGCCGAAAATCGATGAAATATTCACGGTCGTTCATCGCGCGTCGATGAACGTTGTCTGATCGACGAATTGACTTATGGGTTTTGCAGAGATCGTCAAGTAGAGTTCATCGGTGGTATTCGCAAGGTGTTTCAACGGTTTGATTGAGCGATTTAATTCAACTAAGGTTTCAAAATTCGAACTGTTCAGGCGGCGGTGGTTTGTCCTTTGAGGCCGGAGGTGGTTGCGCGACTCCAAGAGGGGGCACGACCTCTAACGGAAAGCACGACCGTGATGTTCGATCGAAGCTTGGAAGCTCGGGTAGTCGACGAATTTTGCACGAGTGTGGCGGCTGTAGGTTTGCTTTAGTCGCATGCATATCGTGTACAGGGACGAGCGAAGGAAGAAAGGCGCTGACGTGTCGCAATGTGTGTGGTGAGTTTTCATTTTGTTTTATTTTATATAAGTTAAATTTCGTGTCACTCTAACTAGCATAACCTTTGCATACGAGGTCCGTTTCGCGCGCGCTTTTCTCCGCTAGGATCGTATTGGAATTTCGGACAGTTTGACGCTAGTTTGGACGAATTCTGAAACTGTTCAAATTTTGGATTTAAATTGGATTTAAATTTAATTTAAATTCAAAGGTGAGTGTTTTAACCCACTCACAGCTTATAAAAAAAATTTATGTTTGTTAAATTGATTTATGATGTGATTAGAAATTTATTTATGACTGTTTGGCATATTTTGAGTAATCATCTTAGTTCATTTGAATTTATTTGGATAAAATAGTTATTTAATTTATTTTTGAATATAAAATGACAATAAATACCTGTTATTTATTATATGTTCTATATAGATGTTATTGATTGAATTGGATGATGATTGTGATAAATGTTTGATGATTGATATTCGATGAATGGATGTTGTATTTTATATTGTTATAAACTGCAAGTTGTTATAGATTTTTATTTCATCCGGGATTGCGGTTTGAAATGATATATAACTGTATTTATATTTTAAATTACGGATTGAAATGATAAATATCCGTTTCACTTGACCATAGGATAGAAAATTATATACAAACACCGCGGTCTATATATAAAAATATTTTGAAATGGTTTCTATGGATTTGTAAAGAAATATATAGTTTTAGATAAATATTAATTTTAGATATTATATAAATGTTATTTTATTCTTGATTTTAAGCTATGTATAATTTGTTCCTTGATTTTAAGCTATATATAATTTGTTCTAATATAGAATAAGCTTAATAATAAGTTTGATTTTTATTGAAGATAATATGGTTAAGTATTTAAATGATATTTCAATATAGAGTTTATAATGGTTTAAATAAATTAAGGTTGGAAGATAAATTTGAGATTTATTTGAAATTGAATTTATTTAAGAATTAAACTCAAATAAGCTTGATGTGAAATTTATTAAATTTGAAATTTTAGAGAGTATGATTTTTATAACTTGATTTTGGTTTAAGGTGAATTGAATGAATATTTCAAGTATAAATATATTGAAGGAAATATTTAGTTATTTGAAATTTGAGTTTTATTTAAATGATAACGGATTTATTATGTAAAATATTTCAAAACTAAATAATAGAAAATTGAACTGTTGAATCGTAATTACCAAACTTAGTTTTGAAATTGTTGAATACTTAAAGTTTGAAATATAGTGAATTTGAAATGGTTTATTCTGTGGATCAAATCTGTTTTGAAATCAATATAATTTAGAATAATTTATTTGGAAACTGAATTGAATTGAAATTTATGATTTGGGATCTGGTTAAATTTAAAATTTAGAAATTCGAGTTGTTTTGGAATTGATTTGTGAAATTTAAGAAGCTATTTTATTATATATAGTATTCTAATATTTAAACCGTTTAAGTGGTGGAAGTTATGTTTCAAAGTTATGAGTTTCAAAGTAGTATGATTTGAAAGTATTATACTTTAAGTGTTTTGATTTCGAAGTGTTATAACTTTGAAAGTGCTATGATTTTGGAAATAGGATATATTTGAAATAAAAATGATATTATATTGATTTGGGTTTTTATAAAGATGATATCATATTGATTTGGTTTTTAAAATGGAAACGATATCGTATTTATATGGTTTTGAAATGGATATTATATTCTGGTTTTGAAGTATAAATTTTTTTTGAAATGACCACGGTGTTATAATAACGTTTGGTTGTTAAAGAGACCGGGATCGGAAGTTGTCATACTCTCTGCCAACTCCGAAAACCACTTTAACAACTGTGTACGCGATGGAGATTCCAAAATAAAGTAGGATGGTGGCGACGTTCTATTGAGGTATATACGTTGACCCGACTCCCGTGAGTTGGCATAAGGTGGCTAAAACAAGAGCGATCGACGGGCAAAGAAGATAGCACCTTTTATCGGACACACTTCTGCGATACCACTCTATTACTTTGTGATTGATTTGGGCCCTTTTAATTTTGGGTGTGTGGCTCGAGGTGGGCGGTAGTAGCTGCTACGCGTTACCACCGGTCTGGAAGCGTAATTGGTATATCTACCCTGGCATTGCCTAGTTGTGCCGTGTCACCTACCCTGGCGTGCCTTGTACGAGTTTGGTTTTCTCCCGTCGCCCGTGGAGTATCCTCTGGTGGCTTCCCGATTAGAAGGGACTATAATACTGGATGGACTACTGGGACTATTACGTGTAAAGTGGAAAATGTAAATCCTTAACTCTTTTTAAAAGTAAGTTTATTTTACTATAGACATTATTATAATAGCGAAATATTACTACATAGTAAATTGTTTAACAGATCCTTATGAGATGTCAATCCTGAGCATCTCTTAAGTTTCTACACTTACGTTTGACACTGGATAGGAGATGTCAAATCATGTGAACGTCTCTGACGCCGTTCCACTCATATTATTTACCACTGATTTAACTTACATAAGATCTTTTAGTTCTGACTTGAGTGTTTTGTCCTTTCAATTCGCTTGGGTCAGCCTGAGTGTAACAACCCGGGGTTTTGCTGTTAATTTGTTATCGTCATTAAACGATTAATCTGTTGGTTTGTTACTATCGGGAGTTTTAATCAGCTGAAATTCTTTTCAAAAATTTTTAAGAATTATACGGGCTTTAAAATTTATTTGGCCCACGTTTCTTTTGTGCCGTGATAATTATTTACACCGATCCCCTTTATTCTTTTCATATAAAAAAACCCTAAACGAACGAAAGAAAATAAAAATGGCGGCCTCGTCTTCTTTCTGAAATTAGGGCTTGCTCGTTCGTCGTTCGTTCCTCTGTGCTCTGATATTAGGGCTTCAGGAATTCGAAGGCGTCGACGTCGATTTGCTCGATCGAACGATGATTTCGTCCCAGGTTGTGTCGATGGATGATCTCTCTGTGCTCGCGGCTACTTCAATTCGCGTCGAACAAAGGTGAGTAATTTACATTCACATCTTAAATTCGAACTCAGTGCTATGCTCGTGTTCAATTTTGTGTTGATATTTGGGTTTTGTAATCTGACTTAGTTGAATCTCTGTCAATTGTTGACTTCGGCCATTCGATTTGTTTTGATGTTGAGGATTTCACTGACTTTGATTTTGGACTGCATATTTCTTTTGACTTTGGCTTTGAAGCATTTTCAATGCTCGGCATTGGTTAATTGTGTTCATCCCTGACTTCGGGTTTGACCTTTTCTGATGATGTTAATTTCACTGTGACTTTGGTTACACCTTCACTGTGACCTTGGTTACTCCTTGCTTTGACTTTGGCCAAGACTACAGCTTTGGCTTTGTTAGTTATTTTCTATGTTCTTGGCTATGGTTATGTTGTTTCAGTTGTCTGCACTATGTACTTGAGTCTGATTTGTATCTTGGTTCATGTATATTGTCACTGCACACCTGGGTTCAAGATGTATGTTTGTAGCCTTTGATGCTTTTGATAATTATGTTTCCAGGCTGCTATGATGTAGTCATCTTGTGATCTAGTTATGCAGATTGCCTCAAGTATATGTGTGTATTGTTTTGGTTGCTTCCCTGAACTATGTTCCATGAGTACATCTCTGTTTCACTTCGACTTGAATCTGGTTCTCTCAGTTTCTTGTTTCAGTTGTTGATGAATTATGGCCTTGCTTTGTCACCTATTTATTCAAGTCTTCATATATGTACATGCATACATATGTATGTGTGTGCGCATATATTATTGGAATTGTACCGAGCTTGAGTTATTTTTGCGGTGCATTGTAGTTGTGCTTGGTTCAGTTGTAAGTGATTTCCAAACTTGTTTGGATATTGAGCTGCTTCATTTTTGTAAACGTGGTATTAGTTGCTTGTAAGCTGCATCCCTTGAGTACTTGTCTGGTTCATGCCTTGATCACTTTGTAATTTGGAACATGAACTGTTTTATTCATGTGGTGTCTGCAGTTTCTTTTTTTTTGTGTGCAGTTGTGTTGAGTCCGGATAGCCGTGACTTGACCTCTGCAGTTTCGAATTGACATTAATATTTGGAGTTATAATGACATCATATACCGTAGTGGCGAGGCAGTGCACGCGAGCGTGTATTGCAGCCACACATTATTGACTTTTTAAGTGTTATTTCAATTGTTTGAATTGTTTTGTGTGTTCAATTTAATATTTTGAAATTGTATTTTGATTTGGTTTAATTTAATGATTTTGTTGATATCTAATTATCTTTTTGAAAATTAGATTATGAGTTCTAATTATTTATTTAATAATTAGATATTGTCCCTAATTGTCGTTTAGGAAATTTTGTTGTTTTCTAAATTATCTTCATTTGATAACCCTTTTATTTACCTTCGTTGATAATTTGAATTTTATTGATTTGTTGTTTAACACTGTTACGTGTTATATTTATCGTTATCCGATTTCTTTATTTAAGGATCGGATAGACGAGATTTATTATGACTGTCGTCTAATTATTATTTAATTATTATTGCTTCTGTGCATTAATAATTGAGTTTGAATTAGACTGACCCGTGTATTATTTTCTTTTGAATTTAATATTCGGGTCAGACCGAGTTATTACAGGTTGTAGATATCTTACTTTGGGTTGCTGCTTGAGCTATGAAGCCTCTTCATATCTTTTAGAGTAGTCGTTGTCATCTATTGTAGTTAGTGTATTTGTATAGGAAGATATGTATTCATGTATATTATATACGTTAATGTACTTGTATATGTAACTTCCAGAGTCGACAGTTGTAGTTGTATCATATGTACTGTATCACGTGTATTGTAGCTGACATCAATTATTATATATATGAGACTTTTTGTTTTATCTGTGTTCCGCATTTATATTATCTGTGTTATTATTATATTTATTGTCCTAAACTATTATGAACCATCGTAGTTCGTTTTATACTGGAATTGGGTATGTCGATGGGAGTAAATAAATAAGAGATGAAAAATAAAAATATATACCACTCCTATCGAAATAACCAATACTAGTGTAAGGCCTAACTAGGATGGCCGCTCCTATCCAGCCTTATTCTTTGTGATAACAGACATTATTTCCTTTAATACTCTTTTTTATTATGAGCATAGAGGTGGGGCGTCACAGTTGGTATCAAAGCTTGAGGTTTATGGACATAATATAAAACATAACTCAGATGAAACATGTGTTACAACTATTTGTCGATGTTTTATCGTGCTTTGAGTCAAAACTAAAGTTTTGAAATTGTGATGAAATTTTTAAATATCTTTATTTAAAAATAAAAGTGAAAAGTGTGTTTTGATGATTGAGTAATTTATGTTTTGTTTATCAGAGTGCGCAGCGGAAACAATGACACTGTCTTCGCTGAGTACAGCTGATAACCTTTTTGATTTAAAAATCAAAATATGAAAATGAAATAAATTTCATTTGTTGTTCACATAGCTGTGTTTATTTTGTTTTCTTTGAAAATTTCGAATCCGATTTGAGGATTCGAAGCGATTGCGGTTATGTGAGTTTGTTGAGATTTTTGCTATTTTGAATTATCTTCGTTGAAGATATATTCGAATGATTTCTTTGTTCATTTTGGAGCATACGTGTAAATTTGAGTTGCGCGTTACTGCATTAATTTTACGTTGAACCGGTGTTTGGTTTTAAACGTATTTTGTTGCCAATATTTTTGTAATGGGATTTTCACACCGGTGCTAAATTTTTGGAAGCACGGTGTTTTATGACATTTTTAATGAATGAAAATTCACTGGTATTATATTTTGATGCAAATTATTTTGATGAGATTTTGACGTGTAAAAATTACTATCGCATTGACTTCAGTAACCGTCAATTTTAAAGTGGATTTTTAAGCGGTTATCCCCGCAATGCTGATTTTGAGATCCTTTTCTACGGTGTTTTGAGAAATGCAATTTCCTTGTCGAAATTGTCACTAATGTTACTGTTTTTATCACGGATTTGCAAATCGTTTTAAAAATAAAATTGCTTTCAAAATTTTTATGGTTTACATTTTCAAAAGAACGAGGAAGCGATTTAAACATTTCAGCAAAATCGAGGACTATGACCCCTTTCTTTTACTGATTCGCTTAATTCCGGACTTGTCCGTTTGAGAATGTAAATTATTACTTTTATAAAATAAATGAAATTGTTTTCAGAAGTTTTGCAGTTTGCGCTTTCAAATGAATGAGGAAGCGATTTAAACGTTTCAGCAACATCGAGGACTATGACCCCTTTCTTTTACTGATTCGCTTAATTTCAGACTTGTCCGTTTGAGAATGTGGAATGTTATTTTTGGAATACACAATTTTGCACTTTTAAGGAAACGATGAAGAGAATTAAAAGATTTAATAAAACTCGTGGTTATGGGACATGTGCGTTTGCTATTTCGGTTAATTCCGGACTCGTTAATTAAAATATTTTCTGTTTTGATGATTTTCGTGTGCTTTCGAGCCACTATGTTGGACCTTCGGGTCATATGTTGGACCTTCGGGTCAATACCAGTACTAGACCTTCGGGTCATTTTTTGGACCTCCGGGTCATTTGTTGGGCGCCAAAATTATGTTGATAGTACTTGGTAGGCTTCGGCCATTTGTTGATGCACGTACGGCGTAGCTTAAAAACTCGCCGTCTGATGGGATCGATCCAACCTTTTATGTTGATTTTCTAGTCATCTTAATTGATTTCTAGATATTTGTTGTTTCCAATTATCTGCAGGTAATTGGATATTTGTTGATTCTGATTATCGTTTTTGATAATTGAATATTTGTTGGTTCTGATTATCGTTTTTGATAATTGGATATTTGTTGGTTCTGATTATCGTTTTTGATAATTGGATATTTGTTGGTTCTGATTATCGTTTTTGACAATTGGATATTTGTTGGTTTTGATTATCGTTTGTGATAATTAAATATTTGTTGATTTGGGATTTGATTATCGTTTGTGATAATTAAATATTTTTGATTTGAGATTTGATTATCGTCTGTGATAATTGAGTATTTGTTGATTTGAGATTTGATTATCGTTTTTGATAATTGAATATTTTTTGATTTGAGATTTGATTATCGTTTTTGATAATTGAATATTTGTTGATTTGGGATTTGATTATCGTTTGTGATAATTAAATATATTGATTTGAGATTTGATTACCGTTTGTGATGATAATTGAATATTTATTGATTTGAGATTTGATTATCGTTTGTGATAATTGAATATTTGTTGATTTGAGATTTGATTATTATTTTTGATAATTGAATATTTGTTGATATGAGATTTGATTATCGTTTTTGATAATTGAATATTTGTTGATTTGAGATTTGATTATCGTTTTTGATAATTGAATATTTGTTGATTCTGATTATCGTTTTTCTGATTATCGTTTTGATAGTTGGATATTTGTTGGTTCTGATTATCGTTTTTGATAGTTGGATATTTGTTGGTTCTGATTATCGTTTTTGATAATTGGATATTTGTTGATTTGGGATTTGATTATCGTTTGTGATAGTTAAATATTTTTGATTTGAGATTTGATTATCGTTTGTGATAATTGAGTATACGTTGATTTGAGATTTGATTATCGTTTTTGATAATTGAATATTTGTTGATTTGAGATTTGATTATCGTTTTTGATAATTGAATATTTGTTGATTTGAGATTTGATTATCGTTTGTGATAATTAAATATTTTGATTTGAGATTTGATTATCGTTTGTGCTAATTAGATGTTTGATGATTTGAGAATTCTGATTATCGTTTTTGGTGATTAGATAATTGTTGTTTTTCAATTATCTGGTTAATAACTAGATAATTGCAGTTTTGCGAATTGTGATTTGTGTTTTCCAATTATCTTTGTTGATAATTAGATTTTGCTGTTTTCTAATTATCGTATCGATGATTAGATATTGCTGTTTGTGATTTCTAAATTCTAATTGTCTAATTGATAAATTGAATATTGCTGATAATTGCATTTATCCAGTTTTGTTGTCTTCTGATTATCTATTTGATAGTTAGATTTGTTGAGAATTTGTGAATTTCTTTTATGAAATTAAAAGATTTCTTTGGTATTTGTGTTCTTGACCTTTATTTTTCTAGCTTAACCAGTTTATGTTAGAAAAATAATTGTTATTGACGACTTTAATTATGAAAATTGCGGGGGCGCAATTTTTATAAGGAGGGGAGTCTGTAACAACCCAGGGTTTTGCTGTTAATTTGTTATCGTCATTAAACGATTAATCTGTTGGTTTATTGCTATCGGGAGTTCTAATCAGCTGAAATTCTTTTCAAAAATTGTTAAGAATTATACGGGCTTTAAAATTTATTTGTCCCACGTTTTATTTGTGCCGTGATAATTATTTACACCGGTCCCCTTTATTCTTTTCATTAAAAAAAACCCTTAAACGAATGAAAGAAAATAAAAATGGCGGCCTCGTCTTCTTTCTGAAATTAGGGCTTGCTCGTTCGTCGTTCGTTCCTCTGTGCTCTGATATTAGGGCTTCAGGAATTCGAAGGCGTCGACGTCGATTTGCTCGATCGAACAATGATTTCGTCCCTGGTTGTGTCGATGGATGATCACTCTGTGCTCGCGGCTACTTCAATTCGCGTCGAACAAAGGTGAGTAATTTACACTCACATCTTAAATTCGAACTCAGTGCTATGCTCGCGTTCAATTTTGTGTTGATACTTGGGTTTTGTAATCTGACTTAGTTGAATCTCTGTCAATTGTTGACTTCGGCCATTCGATTTGTTTTGATGTTGAGGATTTCACTGACTTTGATTTTGGACTGCATATTTCTTTTGACTTTGGCTTTGAAATATTTTCAATGCTCGGCATTGGTTAATTGTGTTCATCCCTGACTTTGGCTTTGACCTTTTCTGATGATGTTAATTTCACCGTGACTTTGGTTACACCTTCACTGTGACCTTGGTTACTCCTTGCTTTGTCTTTGGCCAAGACTACAGCTTTGGCTTTGTTAGTTATTTTCTCTGTTCTTGGCTATGGTTATGTTGTTTCAGTTGTCTGCACTATGTACTTGAGTCTGATTTGTGTCTTGATTCATGTATATTGTCACTGCACACCTGGGTTCAAGATGTATGTTTGCAGCCTTTGATGCTTTTGATAATTATGTTTCCAGGCTGCTATGATGTAGTCATCTTGTAATCTAGTTATGCAGATTGCCTTGAGTATATGTGTGTATTGTTTTGGTTGCTTCCCTAAACTATGTTCCCTGAGTACATCTCTGTTTCACTTCGACTTGAATCTGGTTTTCTCAGTTGCTTGTTTTAGTTGTTGATGAATTGTGGCCTTGCTTTTTCACCTGTTTATTCAAGTCTGCATATATGTACATGCATACATATGTATGTGTGTGTGTGCATATATTGTTGGAATTGTACCGAGCTTGAGTTATTTTTGCGGTGCATTGTAGTTGTGCTTGGTTTAGTTGTAAGTGATTTCCAAACTTGTTTGGATATTGAGCTGCTTCATTTTTGTATACATGGTTTTAGTTGCTTGTGAGCTGCATCCCTTGAGTACTTGTCTGGTTCATGTCTTGATCACTTTGTAATTTGGAACATGAACTGTTTTATTCATGTGGTGTCTGCAGTTTCATTTTTTTGTTATTTGCAGTTGTGTTGAGTCCAGATAGCCGTGACTTGACCTCTGCAGTTTCGAATTGTCGTTAATATTTGGAGTTATAATGACATCATATACCGTAGTGGCGAGGTAGTGCACGCGAGCGTGTACTGCAGCCACACAGTATTGACTTTTTAAGTGTTATTTCAATAGTTTGAATTGTTTTGTGTGTTCAATTCAATATTTTGAAATTGTATTTTGATTTGGTTTGATTTAATGATTTTGTTGATATCCAATTACCTTTTTGAAAATTAGATTATGAGTTCTAATTATTTATTTAATAATTAGATATTGTCGCTAATTGCCATTTAGGCAATTTTGTTCTTTTCTAAATTATCTTCATTTGATAACCATTTTATTTATCTTCGTTGATAATTTGAATTTTGTTGATTTGCTGTTTAACACTGTTACGTGTTATATTTATCGTTATCCGATTTCTTTATTTAAGGATCGGATAGACGAGATTTATTGTGACTGTCGTCTAATTATTATTTAATTATTATTGCTTCTGTGCATTAATAACTGAGTTTGAATTAGACTGACCCGTGTATTATTTTCTTTTGAATTTAATACTCGGGTCAGACCGAGTTATTACAGGTTGTAGATATCTTACTTTGGGTTGCTGCTTGAGCTATGAAGCCTCTTCATATCTTTTGGAGTAGTCGTTGTCATCTATTGTAGTCAGTGTATTTGTATAGGAACATATGTATTCATGTATATTATATACGTTAATGTACTTGTATATGTAACTTCCAGAGTCGACAGTTGTAGTTGTATCATATGTACTGTATCACATGTATTGTAACTAACATCAGTTATTATATATATGAGACTTTTTGTTTTATCTGTGTTCCGCATTTATATTATCTGTGTTATTATTATATTTATTGTCCTAAACTATTATGAACCATCGTAGTTCGTTTTATACTGAAATTGGGTATGTCGATAGGAGTAAATAAATAAGAGATGAAAAATAAAAATATATACCACTCCTATCGAAATAACCAATACTAGTGTAAGGCCTAACTACGGATGGCTGCTCCTATCCAGCCTTATTCTTCGTGATAACAGACAGTATTTCCTTTAATACTCTTTGTTATTGTGAGCATAGAGGTGGGGCGTCACACTGAGCATTTCAGGGTTTGAAGACCTTACTTCTGGAGAATGAAGACGAAGATTTTATTGCTATTATTTACTATATAGTTCCACTGCATCACATTGTTCCACTGCATTGTTATTTATTATTCTTTGGTATGTGTAACTCTGACTCTGTGTTGTATAAGTATAATCAAATGTTTTTGTAAAACAGCTTTATGAACTGTTATTTGATTATTATATTTAATCGTTCTGCTGCAAGATTCTGTTTTGTTTTTCTTCTTTTCTGCTTTTTCTTATTCATCCCAATAACAATCCGCCCTTCTATATGGTTTGAGTCTGACGTGTGTGGTTTATCATCGATTCAAAACGTACAAAAAGGCGGGACGTTTCAACGTCGATACGATTCTCTAACGCCTCTCGTTTCGTCCGAAACGGACCTCTTATGGAGAAGTTACGTAATTATTAATATAGGATAACATCTTAAAACTTAAATTACCTAAACCAAAATAAAATAAAATAAATAAATAAATAACGCTACCAGCTTCTTCCTCAACGCTCCATCACGCGACCCAGATCCTGTAACCCAAACGAATGCATACGGCAATCCATCACGCGACCCAAAACATCATCCAAACTATGATCGCCTTGCTCCCCATCACCAGCCGCGCAACCACATTCAGACCGACCTTCCCACGAGTCGCCGCCGGTCACCAAGACGTGCACAAAACCCAAGCTACATCGAAAGCAAGCCCAGCCTCAACACGTCGTGCCCTACCAGACTCCGCGATCACGCCCTCCACCATTGTTCGCCACGCTCACGAGTATGCAGTCACTCATTTATTTCATATATATATATATATATATATATATATATATATATATATATATATATATATATATATTCATGTTTTTCTTGATTAGATTTGTTGTTTTTATTTTATTTTTTTAAACTGGCCCTTCGATCTAGTTTTATCGAGAGAAGAGGTGAAAAGGGATAGGGATACGGCCTAAAGAACGCACGTCCTTGAACGATATGAATGAAGTATTTATTATATATATATATATATATATATATATATATAAGAAAATTACGCTCGAATGGCCCGCGCAAATCCGAACTCCAAACGAAGCGCCGCCTGGTGTTTATAATGTTTTACCCCCATTCCGAATACAATGGAACTAGTTCCGAGGCCTAGTTCGATTGTATGCAAAAAAGATAGCTTTGCAAAACCAATTAATTTAGTTAAATTCTGAAATTAAATTCTGCGCGTTTCAAGCTCACACGACCAAGTGGTAAGTCTGATCGATACGAAACTTGAAATCCTATAATAATTCACTATTACGGATCCGATAAAACTGATTTCGTTGAAATCCGAGAGAGTGGCCAAAATGGCTATTTCTACTCGTTAATAAAAATGAGCAATTTTCAAAATTTAATTTAATCACTTTAAATTCCATTTTAAAAGTTAATAATCTTCATTCATATTTCAACAAAATTTAAATCAATTTTCGATGTCATTTTCATTCACATTAAATCCATAATTCAATTACAAAATTTTCAATATTAAGTTTAAACAATTTAATTATGCAATAAATTACATTAACGATCATAAATTTCCAAATGAATTTAGTTATCGACAACTATTTCCATCTAAATAATTCAACGCTTATGATCCAATTCTAACTATTGGCTACAATTTTATCTCAACATAAATAATTCCTGGATTTTCGAAATTGTTCATTTCAAGATTTATTCAAGTTCATATTCAATAACTTCATTAATAAATTATTAAATTTTATTTCTAGCCATTTTTATTCAATAATTATATCAAATTCTATAATTCAAAACGGTTGAAAAAATACGGGTCGTTACAAATACAATTCAGATGTCCGACCATATAAAAAAATAACTTCCAAGCATTCCGACGTCCGATATCATTTTCAAACATCTGACTTAGATTCCAATCGTCTGAAAAAGGATTCAAACGTCTGAATCAAGTCGAATTCGAACTAGTTGCTCTCGGGTTGAAATTTTCTAAAATCCAAACGTCTAACTCCTATTTAAACGTTTGGTTGAATTTTTCAGAAGTCTAGTTCGTGTTTTCCAAATTTTAATTTTTTTTATTATTTTGTTTGTTTCGACCGTTTTCTTCGTAGATTCGAAAATGGACTTAAGGTTCATTTTCAACTAGATTTTTGTGTGTACTTTGTATCTTTGTTTACACGAATTTAACTTGTTAATTTCAACACGCACACACACACACACGAATGGACTTAAGGTTCATTTTCAACTAGATTTTTGTGTATAGTCTGTACTTTTGTTTATACGAATTTAACTTGTTAATTTCAATATATATATATATATATATATATATATATATATATATATATATATATATATATATAACTTCCTATGTGCTTTTAAACAAAAAGCCTAGTATATTTCAAGTTATAATCAATCTCAGGATGGAATAAAAGGATGTTTGATTTCTTTATTTATCCAAATCAAATCAATCATTTATCAAATTACGCTAACTTTATCATATAACGGTTTATATCCATAGAATCCAGGATGAATTGATCTAGTCTATCTTTTTCAAGTTTTTTACACTTACGATTCATAACTGAAATTAATCAATTTAAATAAACTTCAAATTGAAACTTCCAGTCCAAATTCAAAGTTCATAATTTTAGATCAGGTAGAATTACAAAGAATTCAATTACTTACGAATCAACATAACATCACAACCAATTCACTCACCTTTCAAAGCTTTTCTCCTTCTAGTCTTGATTTGAATCTCCTCTCCTAAACCTCCAAATTTGATCAATTCGCATTTTATTTTATTTTTCTTCTAATCTTGATTCTCACTTTTTAATTTGAATTTTCTTTGTTTTATTTTTATTTTTAATGTAGAAATTTTTGAAAAGGTAACAGAGTTCTTTTAGATTGAGAGGGAGAGAGAAGCGCGCGCGCATACATATATATGCGACGACTAGGGGTTGAAATAAGAAATATTGAGGTCTAAATTATACTCAAAACAATGGTAAGCTGACTTGAATCCAAAATCAATAATTACAAAAATGTCATTGTGACCATTTTCCGCTATTTCTAACTCATTTCATCAAACTTAATAAGTTATACATATTTTCTAACTGTAAAAGACATTTTGGATGCAATGGAATAAGTCCTGCGACTCAATTTCAATATTTTGAAAAATTATCATTTTATCATTTCATGTAAAAATTACTTTTTTACTCTTATTAATATTTTAATTTATTATTAATAAAAATTTCGGGGTGTTTAGGTAGCAAGGCGGGCGGCAGTGACCGACTGCTTGTTACTGAAAATTGTTGTTTGAAGCGGAATAATGCACAGGACCAAGTTGTGACAGGCATGTCGAGCAGTTCATGGGATGACAAGACGGGTTGCCTGGGACCAGTTGAAGGCGGACTAAGATTAAGTTGGGCCAAGGATGGATCACGCTTTGCCGAGTCTAGTCAGATGAGTTGGCCATGTCGACTTGTGCTAGGTCGAACTTGACATAGGAAGCGGGGCCAGCCCATCTTGTGACTTGTTGGACCTGCTAAGATGGAGCCGGGTTGTTGAACATGGGTCGATCTTAGCTGAGCCAGACCGAGTGCAAGCTAACCTGGGGCTAGACCAGGCCTTAATGTCCTGTGACTTAATCTTCTGTTTAAAATTGTACATCCTTCTTGTTATCAAAGCCTTCTCATGAATATTCTCTTTAACATTAAGCAAAATATCTCTAGGTTTCACATCAGAAACAAACAAATCAAAACACTGCTTTTTCTCTATGACAATAAATTGTCCAACAAATTAGAAATTTTGGTTACTCGTGATTATGAATACTGTTAGCTAACTCAATACCCCATGAGCTATCTTATTTGTCCATGTCCCATTTGTATACCTGTAAGTGAAAATGGACGGTCACATTTTCTACTTGAAGTGTGCTCAGGCGTTCTAATATTTCTCGCGTTGTTTTCCACACTCATTATTTGCCGATATTTTCCACCTCTTTCACATTCAAGCTGAATTCATGACTTCATCCCTAACTGCTTATTGGATCTAGTAATTCAGTGGACTTACGCCAATAAATCATAGCTTCAGCTTCACGTAAAGGGAAAACCAACATACAAAATGACATTACAATTTTAATTCCTTTTCAGTTTTCTTTGTTTCTATCAATATATTTATATAGAATAACTTACTTCTTCGATAGTAATATACTTGTTAAGATCAACTTTTATTTCTTTATTGTTATCTGATTCTGGATCATTTCCATCTGAAAGGTTAAACTCACTTCTTCCTATAATCACAGCTTCCATTTTAGTACCTTGGAAATCTTCTACGCGCTTGTTTCATTCGCCTTCAAAATCATCACTGCAATCTACTAAATTAGAGCGCCCAACATCCTCTAGTGTCAGTATATATTAAACAAAAAGAAATAGAATAGTAGCATCTAATGATCATTCAATAAAAAATTTCACAAAATAACCAAATTAATCAACCTATAAAGTAAAAAAACAAAACAAGGAGAAAAGCTAATAAATATTGCAAACCATTTTACAAACTACAACTACAACATAAGAGTTTGCGAAACCATTTGACTCCGAAACGTTTTTTCAACAAAAATTAAATTGTCATACATGTTATGTTTCAACCAAAATTAAACTAGTATTACATACTATCTGAAAACAAAACATCAATAAAAACTACAATAAATACAACCTTGTTTTTAATGAGATTAGAACACAACTAAATGCTTTGAATAGTTTAAACAGTAACAGAAAAAACAATCATTTCATACAACAATTTGTTCAAAAACAATAAAATATGTCTTGCATTATTAATTTCAATATGCGCCGTCATTCATTGACAATAGAAGAAGCATTTATTGTGTTTTATAATTACGGTTTTTGTTTTTTATATTCGTATTCTTCGGTTATGCAAAACCGTGTGAATATTTCTTCACTCGGTTTTGCATAACCGATCAAAGTGGTATTTACGGTTGAATTAGTTTTAGTGCCTATTTAAGTGGTGCTATTGGTAGTTTAGGTGTATGCAAACAGTAACGCTCAAGAAACTCATAAACGTATCTGAGCAACGTACTAAAACATGTCGTGTTTCCTAATCAGCATTAGATTAAGAAACACTGAAGATCGAGATCATAACACCACATCAGGTAATAAAGATCCAAAATTTGTTTCTTGCAGGTAATGTTTGTAGGTCAATCCAGAATTTAATTTTATTCTGGAAGAACATCAAAACTTCATATATAATAAAAATTTGCATCATTTGTGAATACAGTACAGAAATCTGACATTAGGTATATAGAAACATGAATCAAACTTGACTTGGAGCTTACATTCGGTGCATCTAAGAAGAATTTTCCTGACTAGGAAGGGCGAGAAATGGTTCGAATGTCAAAAGAAGTCCTATCAGTTCCGTTAGATTCAGCACAAAAAAGACCATCTGATCACCTGCATTGCCACATAATCCATAAGGATAAGCAAATCAATGAGATTTCTTCTGTTTGATGTAGGATTATTTTTCCTATGATGCAAGTCATTTTGATTTATATAATAAATAAAATTTGCATACCTGGAAGAACGGGAGCTCTCTGATGTTTTTGTGCCCATGAAAACCTAAAATTACAATGCATTTTCAAGGGGTGAAAGCAAGACACTGGAAAGAGAAAATGCATAAATTTGACAATTATTATACTCACAGTATTCCTGCACTTGCTGGACCACAAGCTTTAAAGAGAGACATTGCAGTCACAGATAAACCATTTGCAAATCCTCTTTGATTTTGAGACTGTCATGAGATAAAACAATTTTGATCTACTATTTTAAGAATCACAAAAGGTTTACAGAGACAATAATTGAGAATCCCACTTGAAGTAGTTTTTGGGTAGTACTACCAAAAAATACCCAATAGAGGTAACTTTAGTAACCCCAAAAGCAACTAACGGCTAGCAGCAGCCGGCTATTCGATACGTAACACTTGCCTGAATTTCAAAAATTCAGGTAAGTGAAAAAATAACCATTGCTCCTCAAGACTGCCTATAATGGTTATTTTTCTCTACTATTCAATAAGCACACGCCTATGTCATTCTGCATCACATTTCTACCATTTCTTCTCAGATCTAAACATCAAAATTTCTTCCTCGTTTACAATGTCAACCAACCATCCCCAAGACATCCGAACAACCTCAAGTCACAGGTTCTTCAATTTCGTGCAACTGCATACCAACTTTATCTGCAACAACCACTCTTTCTTCGACCTCCTACAACGCTTTGGTAGTTCGATTGAGGTATTTGTGTTTTGGTAGTTTCGGAATATGAGTGTGAGACTTGTTATAATTGATCATATTGATAATATGAGAATGGCTCTGTCATCTCTTTTAAGATGATTGTACCCCATCAGATGTATATTCTAATATCTGAAACGTGGAAATATTACATATGCTCTTCACCACTCAACCATCTCTTTACGGCCAAAACTACTATCCAACGCAACAAAATCAAAATTAAGAATGGAATCTTAGCCACATTCCACCTTCAGAAGAAAACTACTACAAGACAACATGCGGAAATCTCAACCAACTCTCTACTTATAACTCGAGCCCTTCAACACACAATTAAGTTCCACCACGTTCTTCCGGTGCCGGAGGAAGAAAGAGACCAATTGACTTGAACGATGGCGGTGCTTTGAGTTCACAAATAAAATGGATAGTAAAAGATGAAGTTTTGTTGGCAGAAGCATATTCACAGCGGCAGCAAAATGAAAAGGTTGGAGCTACAAATGACATATTCTGAAATGGAGTGGCTGCTCTACTCAATAAAAATACAAAGAATCACAGAACTATCATTGCGCTAAAGTGTCACTTTGCAAAATGAGCAAGCTGTGTCCGAAGTGGAAAATATTTGCGATAAAACGAACAAACGAAAGGCTAATGGTACTAGTCCACTAGTTACTGAAAAAGAATGTGTAACTGCATTCAAAAGTGAGAATGGTGGAAGACATTTCCCTCATGAAGCAGCTTAGACGGTGCTAAAGTGATGCAATAAGTGATATCACAACAGTGGATCAATTCTCCCTGATGGCATCAAAGTTGCTAAGGATAAAGAATCAGCAATGTGCACTGGATGCACATGATGAAAATTTCAAATGATAAAGCATCATCACCAGGCCGGGAGAATGAATAATAAAAACCTAGCCATGGCCCGAGATCATCAAGCGATGGAGATGTAAAAGAAGCGAGATGCAAATGATCTTCAATTGATGAACACCGATTTAAGCTGGATGAGCAAGGATCAATGTCGGGTGTTTAAGTTTCGTCCCAGGCAACTATATCAGCGCAAGAAAGCTAGGGGTGAAAGAACTTCCGATTTGGATTAGTCATAGTAAATGTACTTTCTATCAAACTTCTGTAGATGGCTACTTCAAATTTATTGTTCTAAAATTATTGCTTTAGAATTCTTGAATTTATTGAATCTGAATATGAATTTAAATATAAATTTAGATATAAACTTGGATTAATTTAAATATTAATTTGAATACAGTTAAACATAAACTCGGCATAATACTGAAACTAAATCAAAACATACATATAACAGGAGACACAATTAAGACCTAGCACCAACTTTGGACCATAAATGATCCCCTAATTGTTGTTGTAAACTAAAATGAGCGTCGTGATCCCTAATCCAACTAACTGTCTTTACATAATCCTGCAAGCTGTTAACATCTTTGAGAATCGAAGTCTCAAATTATTCAATTAATTAAGGACAATTTTTTAGCTGATTTTTGTAACTTCCACGTTCATCCTCGATAAGCATGTTGTGTATTATAATGCAAGCGTACATGATCTTAGCTAAGTCTTTGATGTGATGAAATCTAATCGGATCATGAATGATATGAAATCGACCATGTAAAACACCTAAATCTTGCTCTATCTTTCTTTTTCCACTTTCATATCTTGTTATGAAATGTTCGCCTTCATTAGATGTTGGATCTTTGATTGCTTGAACAAGTTTTCTCCATTTCAGATACCTACCATCAATGAGGTAATACTCCATATCATGCTCATGTCCATCAATCTCGTGCTTGCAGAGTGTTACGCTGCCATTTGCAAGATCAGAGAACATACAAGATTGATACAGCACATTAAGATCATTTGTCAAACCTGGTGCACCAAACGACGAATGTTTAGAAAACAAATCGTATGATACCACAATCTCTAAAATTATAGTCTGATCTTTTTATGACCAATTTACAGTCTTACCAAGCATACCAATAATCTTTGCATACATTATAATCTTCTAAGCATTCCTGGAAAGTCAACCTTTTTCTCATAAACTAGCAGCATTGTAGCATCTGTTTCATTGGACCTTAAGATACTTTTCTTCGAAAACATTGCCAACCACTTCACAAAATTGTTTCAATATTTAATTGTAGTAGACTCACCGATTTAAAAATGGTCGTCATGTAAATCTGCTACAGCACTATAGCATAATATTCAGAGAGCAACCGTTATTCAGAGAGCAACCGTAATCTTTAGCAAAGACGACAGTCCAAGCCGGTGACAAACATTCGGTCATTGTGTAAATGCAACATCTTAAGCCGTAATATTGTCATAATTTTTTAAAAATATTTCAACATAATTTTTCTGGATTGTATGTCGATCATCACATAGATAGTCTACCACTAACTAATCATGGCCCTATTTCCAATTTCTTTTCAGCGGTTATTCTTTCCCATCACACTTACTCCATTACCATTGTTGTCTTCTAATATGTTTAAGCTCGGTTTCAATTAATTCGTCGCCTCCCTCGTACCATTATAAGAACTTTCTTGCTATTGACATTTTGAGAATATGTGGAAATTTTTGAACATTGATGTGAAAAGAAGAGTTATGTTGAATTTGTGGTTCGAGTGTTTTTAAATAGGAGTTCAATGACTAGTGCAGATAGCGGTTGCACTCGAGTCTTTGAAACCGAATAAGTAGCTAACCGATTTTTAGAAACTTAGCTAAGTCGAGTAACTAAATCCCCTCATTGGGGAAGCATATAGTATCATTTCTGCTACATAGGCAAAAACCAAAAGCTACATCCCCATCTGTTGGGATGCTCTTAATATTTCAGAAAATTGATTGAGAATAGCGCTTACCACGGCATTGTTCTGCAAAAGGTTCAATCCAGTGATAATCGTAATCTGTTGCATAACATAACAACATCAAAAATGAAAAGCATACACATAAGAACACATCAATGAATAAAATTCGAGCATATCTTATGATTTTTATTTATTTATTTTGATGCAGAACATCAAAGGAAGAAATTAGGGGTTTTCACCTGTAGGTCGTTCGCCGACCTAGCTTTGCCTCTCCACTGCATTCACCCAACTCGCGAGTCAACTCCGGTGCCACCATCCCCTACCGCGACCTTGTCCTTGTCTCGCGATGCCTTGAAACGCCTCTGCCTCTCCTTAAATCGTGCGGCCATGAATCGCGAGCGACTTATCAATGTCGCGACTCAATATGAAGCTGAAGCCATGAGTCGCGACCGATTCAAAACCCTAAGTCGCGAACGACTTACTTCTTCTTCCCCCCCCCCCCCCCCTTTCCATATGCCGCGCGCGAGCTACCCAATTTGCAGCCGATCCATCTATATGTCGCGAACGACATAACTATGTCGCTGAGAAATCCCCAAATCACTGATTCGAATTTTATTAAGTCGCGGCCGTGTTATCTCTTAAGGCGTTGATGTTTTCATAAGTCGCGAAGCTTCATTGAGTCGTTACCGAGTTATCCTCAAATCGCGAAGAAGAAAATTAAGTCGTTGCCGAGTTTGTTTAAGTCGTGGCTCGTATTGCTTAAGTCGCTGCATTTTGTTTTCTTAAGTCGTGTACTGTTTGTATTGTAACTTTCTCAAGTCTTTTGTGTTGAGTCATAAACCCTATAAATAGGGATGTAATGTCATTGTAATGGTTGTTGAAAATTGAATAAAATTCCTTTTGATTGCTTTGTGCTTTCTTCCAATTGGTAGTCGAGTGTGAACTCCTATCTCCACCTACGTCATTCGAGTGCGCTCGAATCAACGTTTGTTGAAGCCGATTCGCGGAATCAAGTGCGCTTGATCAACGTCGAAGAATCGTAGATCTTTGTTTCTCGGTATCGTGCGCGATCAACGAGACGAAGATAGCTAGAATTCGGCATCTTTGGATCAACGGATTTGGGCATTGCAGTATTTTCAACTCACCGATTGCTACATTCCAACGATTTCATTTGTTTCATATTATCCGCTGCGTCAGTTTGGTATCAGAGCTTGTTTTAGCCAATCATAGCTCAATCGGATCTTGAAGCCAAGTATTTGAAGTTTGAAGTTGTTCATCGTGTTCATATTGAAGTTGCAACCAGATTGGAGTAATTGATCCATAGCGTTTTGGGTCAAAGTGTACAAAAGTGTTGGAATTTAAAGCGTCAATTTTGGTATCATTTGTTGAAGTTAAGCCGTGTATATTTGTGAGAAGTAGCCGAGCCTTGTGAAGTTGTTTTTGAAGCTTGAAGCCGTGCTAGTTGATTTGAATTGTAGTTTTGGAGTTGTTTTGTTTGAAGATTTTTGAAGTCAAATTTGTTGAAGTTTTGATTTGTTGAAGTTTGGAGATTTGTTGAATTATTTGTTGGAAGATCAATTATGCCTCCGAGACGAGCTCAACGTCATCGCAATATTAATGCCTTGTATGGAAGAGAAGAGGCCGATGAAATGGAGCAACGAATCAACGAAAGCTTCACTGAGAAGTTGAATGAAGGAATTGGTCGATTAGAGAGAATGATGCTTGAAATGAATCAAAGTAGAAGAAGAGTTTCACCTGAATCGAGCCATGGGAGAAGTAGAGCTTCGATACATTCAGATCGGAAGAGAAGAGAAGATCATAGAAGTATTGACAATCGTGATAGGAATGTTGATCGAAGGAGTGGTAGTAGAGATGTTGGAGGTCGTGATCGACATCGATATACTTCAGACTTTGATGAGGAGTTTGATGGTGATAGGGAAAGTGTTCATTATCGAGATAGAGAACAAACACGACGTCAGAATCGAGATGTAGATGATGATCGTCGATGGAAATCGGGAATGAAGATGGAAATACCAGAGTTCAAGGGTGGAATGGTTGCTGAAGATTTTTTGGATTGGTTATCTAATGTTGAGGAGATCTTTGATTTCAAGGAGGTTTCGGAGAATCGTCGAGTAAAGTTGGTTGCTACTAGATTGAGGGGAAGAGCTTTGGCGTGGTGGCAGCAAACTAAACTTACCAGAGAACGGATGGGGAAGTCAAAGGTTGTAGAGTGGGATAAGATGAAGAAAATGATGAGAGCTACATTTTTGCCATACAACTATCAATCACTCATGTACCAGAGATTGCAGAATGTACGGCAGGGGACGAAATCAGTTAACGACTATGCAGATGCATTTTACCAACTCATTGCCAGAAACGATATAGTGGAAACGGAAGAGCAGCTGACAACAAGATTTGTTGGAGGGTTACGAATGCAGATCCAGGATATGGTTAATATGTTTGATCCAAGATCTGTGGCGGGAGCACACCAAAAGGCGTTGGCTTGGGAGAAGCAGGGAAGACGTGGAGGTGGTGTGTTTACTAATTCCAACAATCAAGTGAAGGGTGTTAGCGGAAGTTCTAATGTTTCTAAACCTGTCAGTAAACCCGTAGTAAAGGAGAGTGAGAAGGCGAAGGTTAACAATGGTTTCAAACGCTACAATTGCCAGGAAATAGGTCATAAAAGCAATGAGTGTCCAAAACCGAAGAAACGAGCTATGATAGCTGAGGTTGAAAGTGAGAATGCTGTTGATGGTGAAGATAGTCCAGTTGAGGAGAATGAACAGGACATCGCATCGGGAGATGAAGGATGTAATCTAATGATGAGGAGGTCTTGTTTAACACCAAAGCAAGAAGATAAAACTAGTTGGTTGAGGAGCAACATTTTTCAATCTACATGCACTATTCTGGGAAAAGTTTGTAAGTTTGTGATTGATGCAGGAAGTTGCGACAATATTATTTCTACAGAAGCAGTGAGAAAATTGAAATTGAAAACGGAAAAACATCCACATCCTTATAAGTTAGCGTGGCTGAGAAAAGGAGGAGAGGTGAAGGTGGATAAACGAGTTCGAGTTCCATTTTCTATTGGGAAGAAATATAAAGACGAAATCTGGTGTGATGTAGTTGAGATGGATGTTTGTCATTTGCTTTTGGGTAGACCGTGGCAGTATGATCGAGCGGTGCAGCATGACGGTCGAACCAATAGTTATAGTTTTATGTTTGAAGGCGTTAAGATTATTTTAGTTCCAAAGAAAAGGCAACAAGGAGAGAGCAAATCTGAGGAAATCGAAGAATTGAAAACTTTGCTATCTTTGAAGGAGTTTGTTAAGGAAGTTGAAGAGGAACCTGAAGTGTACTTGTTGATTGGGCGAGATTGTAGTGAAGAGGATGAAATTCCAGAAGAAGCGAAGCCAGTTTTGAAAGAATTTGAGAATGTATTTCCAGAAGAGTTGCCTAAGGAGTTACCGCCACTGAGAGACATTCAACATCAAATCGATCTTGTTCCGGGAGCAGTATTGCCGCATAGACCACATTATCGAATGAGTCCGAAGGAACATGAAGAGTTGAGGAGACAGGTGGAAGAGTTACTTGAGCAGTGACGTGTGCAGGAAAGTTTGAGTCCATGTGCTGTGCCAGCTTTGTTAGTACCAAAGAAGGACGGAACGTGGAGGATGTGCACTGACAGTCGAACATTGAATAAGATTACGGTGAGATATAGATTTCCAATGCCAAGGTTGGATGACTTGCTAGATCAGTTGAGTGGGGCAACTATCTTTTCGAAAATTGATTTGAAGAGTGGTTATCACCAAATTCGGATTAGACCTGGAGACGAATGGAAGACAGCCTTCAAGACGAGAGAGGGGTTGTACGAATGGTTGGTTATGCCATTTGGTTTATCAAATGCGCCTAGTACGTTCATGCGGGTGATGAATCAAATCTATAGACCATTCATTGGGAAATTCGTGGTGGTTTATTTCGATGATATTCTGATATATAGCAGGAGTACGGAGGAGCATGTTCAACATTTGAGGGAAGTGCTGATTATTCTTCGTGAGGAACAATTTTATGCTGCTACGAAGAAATGCGTGTTCATGACACATAGTGTTTTATTTCTGAGATATGTTGTGTCAGGAGAAGGTATACAGGTGGACCAGAATAAAGTTGAAGCAGTCAGGAATTGGCCACAGCCAAAGACAATTACGGAAGTGAGAAGTTTTCATGGGCTAGCGTCATTCTACCGAAGATTCATTCCACACTTCAGTAGCGTGATGGCACCGATTACTGATTGTATGAAAGAGAAACAATTTGTATGGTCAGAGGAAGCGGGGGTTGCTTTTGAGAAGATCAAGGAACTATTGACGACAGCACCGATTCTTGTTTTACCAGATTTTCAGTTGTTGTTTGAATTGCATACTGATGCGTCGAAGGTGGGAATTGGTGGAGTTTTGAGTCAGAGTGGGAAACCCGTTGCTTATTTCAGTGAGAAGTTATCAAGAGCAAAGATGAGGTATAGCACGTACGATGTGGAGTTTTACGCAATTGTTCAGGCTGTTAAGCATTGGAGACACTATCTATTTCAGAAAGAGTTTGTTTTATACACTGATCATGAGGCATTAAAGCATTTACAAGGCCAAGACAAGATTTCAGCGAGACATGCATCATGGATTGCCTATTTACAGCAGTTTACTTTTGTCGTTAAGCACAAATCAGGGGTGGCGAACCGTGTAGCAGATGCATTAAGCAGAAGGAATCACTTGTTGACTACATTGAAGGTTGAGGTGACTGAGTTTGAATTATTGCCAGAGCTGATTGAAGAAGATCCTTACTTTGTGAAATTTGTTGAAAAAGTAAAGGAAGGAAGCACTGATGAGTTTGTGTTGGTGGATGGTTTTCTGTTTAAGGGAAATCGTTTATGCGTACCGGATTGCAGTTTGAGAATGAAGATTATAAAGGAGCTACATGAAGAAGGTCATGTGGGTCGAGATCGTACTTTGCAGTTAATTTCTCAATCTTATTTTTGGCCATCAATGAGGAAGGAAGTGAAAAGGTTTGTGGAGCGATGTCATATTTGTCAGGTTTCGAAAGGAACAGCGACAAATGCGGGATTATACATGCCATTACCAGTGCCTACAAAACCATGGGTTGATATTAGCATGGATTTTGTTTTGGGTTTGCCTAGAACTCAGAGAGGAAATGATTCTATATACGTTGTAGTGGACAGGTTTTCGAAGATGACACATTTTATAGCCTGTAAGAAGACAGCGGATGCAGTTCGAGTGGCTCAGTTGTTCTTTAAAGAAATCTATCGTTTACATGGGTTACCGGAGTCTATTGTTTCCGACAGGGATACCAGATTTTTAAGTCATTTTTGGCTTAGTTTGTGGAAGATGGTGGGAACGAAGCTGAATTTTAGTAGTGCTTATCATCCGCAAACAGATGGGCAGACAGAGGTGGTGAATAGATCATTGGGAAACTTGTTACGATGTCTTGTGAAAGACAATTTAAAGAGTTGGGATGTGAAGTTGTGTCAAGCTGAATTTGCTCACAATCATGCAAATAACCGAAGCACTGGTTTCAGTCCATTTCAGATTGTATATTCAAGCTTACCAAAGGGACCACTGGATTTGACAACAATGTCACAACCAAAGGTGACAGTTAAACGGGCTGCTGATTTTGTTGATGGGTTGACGGAATGCCATGGAATCGTTCAAGAACGATTGGAAAAGGCAAATGAGAAGTATAAACAAATGGCGGATAAGAAACGGAGAAGTATAGTCTTCAAAGAGGGAGATTTCGTTTACGCAGTATTGACGAAAGATCGTTTTCCAGTTGGAACTTACAACAAGTTAAAAGCACGAAAGGTTGGTCCAGTAGAAATTTTGAAGGTCAATGATAATGCGTATCGGTTAAGATTACGGGTGGATGTTCATACTTCTGGTATGTTTAATGTGAAACACTTGATTCCGTATTATGATGATGATCAAGAAAATGCGAATTCGAGGACGAATTCTTTCGTACCCAGGGAGGATGATGCAGAACATCAAAGGAAGAAATTAGGGGTTTTCACCTGTAGGTCGTTCGCCGACCTAGCTTTGCCTCTCCACTGCATTCACCCAACTCGCGAGTCAACTCCGGTGCCACCATCCCCTACCGCGACCTTGTCCTTGTCTCGCGATGCCTTGAAACGCCTCTGCCTCTCCTTAAATCGCGCGGCCATGAATCGCGAGCGACTTATCAATGTCGCGACTCAATATGAAGCTGAAGCCATGAGTCGCGACCGATTCAAAACCCTAAGTCGCGAACGACTTACTTCTTCTTCCCCCCCTACATATGCCGCGCGCGAGCTACCCAATTTGCAGCCGATCCATCTATATGTCGCGAACGACATAACTATGTCGCTGAGAAATCCCCAAATCACTGATTCGAATATTATTAAGTCGCGGCCGTGTTATCTCTTAAGGCGCTGATGTTTTCATAAGTCGCGAAGCTTCATTGAGTCGTTACCGAGTTATCCTCAAGTCGCGAAGAAGAAAATTAAGTCGTTGCGGAGTTTGTTTAAGTCGTGGCTCGTATTGCTTGCTGCATTTTGTTTTCTTAAGTCGTGTACTGTTTGTATTGTAACTTTCTTAAGTCTTTTGTGTTGAGTCATAAACCCTATAAATAGGGATGTAATGTCATTGTAATGGTTGTTGAAAATTGAATAAAATTCCTTTTGATTGCTTTGTGCTTTCTTCCAATTGGTAGTCGAGTGTGAACTCCTATCTCCACCTACGTCATTCGAGTGCGCTCGAATCAACGTTTGTTGAAGCCGATTCGCGGAATCAAGTGCGCCTGATCAACGTCGAAGAATCGTAGATTTTTGTTTCTCGGTATCGTGCGCGATCAACGAGACGAAGATAGCTAGAATCCGGCATCTTTGGATCAACGGATTTGGGCATTGCAGTATTTTCAACTCACCGATTGCTACATTCCAACGATTTCATTTGTTTCATATTATCCGCTGCGTCAGTTTGAATCCGGATAAAGGAAGGATGATGGAAGATCATTGATGGAATAAAAAGTATTTTTCTGACCGAGGTCACTAGGATTTGATCTTAACTATATAGTAGGTCTCAAAATCAACAGCTGTGGCTGGTGGGTGCTCATTTTCGTATCTTTATGTCAATAAGCAAACTTTTCTACTAGATCTACATACTTTTGGTATATTATATATTCCATATAGAATTGCTTGTTAAAAAAAAAGATTTTGGAATAAGTATTTGTTGATTGTTTGACTACTGTATTATAAAATTATTATAAATCCTGTTCATTCAGTTTTCATCATGTTTATTCAGACATGTTTTAATGTTGGAAATAATTTAAAATATATAAAAGTCACTGATAAACAATTATGCTTATTCGGATGTATAAGGTACTTTGAAAGCTCTTTTTTTTCTGAGAATATTACATGCACTACTAAAATATTTGTTATTCCAACCAATATATAATAAATAGAAGAATTGTTTGACACTTAAAAATGTACTCACAGAGAAGATATTTTTCAGCAAGGAAGCAATATTAACCACCAGTTTAAGAGGGAATCCTGATAGTTTGGTCATAAATGGATAACACGCAAGCAATGGTAAGCTTAGGATCTGCAATTTAATCAGTGATACCATCAGACTATAATCAAAATATGTCATTAGGTTTGGCATGAAATAATTACCGCTGCCACTCGAGATGAATTGATAGGGCCTAATGCTCTCTCGAAAGGTGGATAAAATAACAGCTGATAAATAAGAAGACTAAATCCTGATTTAGAAAAAAAATACAATTTATTAATAATACAACATAATACATTTCAAATGGTGTTTAACAAATTTCCGTCAATGCTAATCAAATAAAGGGAAAAAAATAGTCAACAATTACTTAGAAAACGACGGACAGCTTCACTCAGCATAAATTTACAGGCTATATATAAAACAAATATGAATTGCATGCAGGTCATCATCTTCTTCTTCTTTGCCTTGTTCCTAAATGATTTGGGTCATCCACATGAATTCTTTTTCTACATAATATCTATCTTGAGTCACGTCTCTGGTTAAATTTAGTTTTTTCAATTATTTTTAGTATTTTCTTCATAGTTTAATTTAAATCAACATTTTGTCTTTTTCCTTCTATGTAAAGTTGCATGCAAGTAAAAAAGCGAAAATATGTTTAATAAAAGTTATGACCTTTCTATTATATGTAATAGATAAAACATGATCAATATTTTAGTCACCATTTTTATATCAGAAATATACTCTGTTCGGTTAACAACTATCAGTAAGAGTGACAATATGTTCATCAGGTCAGCAGTAAACTTTTAAATTTTGTTGATACAAAATCACAAATAGAGAGAAATAAATATGCAAAAGAAACAAAGAGAAAATTTTGTTTTCTCTAATTAATAGGCATATTTGAGTATGTTTATTTCTCTCTCTAATTGGCTAATCAAATTATTTTTGACATATAATGTTAACTTGGTCATTGAGTAATTGATTATATAAATAGAGACTAGAAGAGAGGGTAAAAGTGTGGAGCAAAATCTATTTGCTAATTTTATGTTCTTCGTTTTTTTTTTCCTCCAACAATTTTAGCCATATAGATATTTGCTCCCTTTCTCAATTTGGTTATTGATTCAATGGTATTTTGTTTACTTTACCTTTGTTCTATTAATTGTAAACAAAATTTTGGTGAATCAATAAAGTGGGTGGTTGGGTGGAATATTTTGTATTATTGCGCTTTGATTTCAATTCGTCTTATTTTCAATCCAAGTTATCTCTTTGTGATTTTGGTGACAAAGATCCATTGATAAAAGCTTCTGCAAAGCGCTACTATTTTCATAACAGTTTGGTATCGGAGTACGGATCATCGCAAAGCTTAGAGTAATTTTGGTTTGAAAAATTATTGATGGCGGATATGATTTCGTTTTCAAAAATGGCTATCTTGAATGGGAAAAATTGGGTTATTTGAAAGCCTAAGATGGAGGATGTTATGTACCTCAATGATTTTCATGACATGATTGATGGCGATGGAAAGAAGCTCTATGATGTAGATGAGGGAAAATGGAAGAAGATGGATAAGAAGGCGATTGTTTTGATTCCTCAGTATCTTGATGATTCATTTTCCATAATGTGGCTACTTGTGAATCCGCGAAAGCTTTGTGGGACAAGTTGGAATATTTGTATGAGTCAAAGAGTGCTACTAGTAAGGCTTTTCTGTTTCGAAAGTTGGTACAACTAAGATTGGACGAAGAGAACTCTATTGCAGAGCATTTGAATGAATTTCAAGATGTAATAAATCAATTGGCAAATATGAAGGTTAATTTTGATGATGAGTTACAGACTTTTTCATTAATGAGATCGTTTTCAGAAAGTTGGAAAACTTTGATTGTCTCATTGAGTAATTCCAATGCTAATGGAATCATCTCTCTGAAAACTATTCGAAACAGTCTTTTGAATAAGGAGCTTAGAAAAAAAGGGTCGAGTATGAAATCAATTTAAAGTGAGGCTATGGTGACAAGAGACTCGAAGAAAGATACAATTTGGAAGAAGAAGGACGCCAATGGTAAATGTGTTATCATTAATCATTATTGTAATAAGAAATGAAACATACGCGCAAGTGTTATGCTTATAAAAGAGATCTGGAAAAAGGCTGCGCATGGTGATACTAGTAGTGATGCACATGCAGGTTTTGCTGAAGGTACCAATAGTGATGCTTCTTGTGATGTCCTCTTTAGTGAAAATAAACCTTGGAATATGGATTCGAGAGCCATTTTTCACATTTTTAGAGATGTGAATTGTTTTTCTTCTTATGAAAAGAGTGTTGACATGATTAGAAAAGCCAATGGAGAAGAGCTACCGATTTGTGGTATTGAATCTATCCGATTTCGTATGCATGATGGTGTGCTTAAAGAAGTCTCTGGAGTGAGACATATACCCACTTGTTCGTATAATCTTATATCTCTCAGTCAGTTGGATCGCCGTGGTTGCACTTATGAGACTCAAGGTGGAGTTTTGAGAGTGAAAAAAGGTGATCGTGTAAGGATGAGATGAGTATTGGAAGAAGGAAACCTTTATAGCTTGGTTGGTTCTGTAGTTGACAATGGAAAGCGAGTAACGGTTGAATGACCTAGTCCATATCAAGGTGAAGAGGTTAATGTGATCACTGTTTATGATTCTAGCATTGATGATCGTATTTTAGACAGGTCATCATATTGATGATGCTCGAGGGATTGATAGTGATCAGTTAATGAGCTCAGATCGAGTGATAGACGGGTGTCGAATTGCAAAATTCATAAAGACAAGATGGAGATCTTTGTGGTATTACAAACGTTTTTGAGACCGGATTTGTGCGGTGCACCTCATGTGGGAGATGCATCACTTACAGACGGTGGTGAGGTTTGTAATTTAGTGTGGTTGAGATGCGGAGATTTGTGATAGATCTAGATATGACATGCTTGATATGTCGGAGATATGTGATTTTTGCATCAAAGTGGAGTGTTAAACTTTGATGATACAAAATCACAAATAGAGGAAAATAAATATGAAAAAGAAAGAATATTTTGTTTTCTCTCATTAATAGGCATATTTGAGTATGTTTATTTCTCTCTCTAGTTGGCTAATCAAATTATTTTTTGTCATCTAATGTTAACTTGGGCATTAAGTAATTGATTATATAAATAGAGACTAAAAGAGAGGGTAAAAGTGTGGTGGAAAATCTATTTGCTAATTTTCACTTCTTGATCCTTGTTCTTTTTCTCCAACAATTTTAACCATATAGATATTTGCTTCCTTTCTCAATTTGGTTATTGATTTAATGGTATTTTGTTTCCTTTAGCTTTGTTCTATTTGTTAGAAAACCATATATTATCACAAAACCAATTGGTTATGTGAAGAGAGGTCTCTTAGTATTTATGCAGAATTCATATTGTAAATTGTCCGATGTGCGACTAATCTCAATACTCCCCTGCACGTGTGGCGTATCATCAGTTAAACATGTGGACATTCATTGAGGGTGATGTGTGACACAATTAAAATCCGCTTTGATACCATGTTAGAGAACCATATATTATCACAAAACTAATTGGTTATGGAAGAGATATCTCTTACTATTTATGCAGAATTCATATTGTAAATTGCCCGATGTGGGACTAATCTCAACACTATTAATTGTAAACAAAATTTTGGTGAATCAATAAAGTGGGTGGTTGGGTGAAATATTTTGTGTTATTGCGTTTTGATTTCAACTCCGTCTTGTTTTTAATCCAAATTATTTCTTTGTGATTTGGGTAACAAATATCTGTTGATAAAAACTTATGCAAAGCGCTACTATTTTCATAACAGTTTGGTATCGAAGCACAGATCATTGATGTCGGATATGACTTCGTTTTCAAAGATGGCTATCTTGGATGGGGAAAATTGGGGTGTTTGGAAGCCTAAGATGAAGGATGTTTTGTACCTCAATGATCTTCATGATCCGATTGATGGAGATGAAAAGAAGCCCTATGATGTAGATGAAGGAAAATGGAAGATGGATAAGAAGGCGATTGCTTTGATTCCACGGTATCTTGATGATTCATTTTCCATCATGTGGCTAGGTGTAAATCCGCGAAGGCTTTGTGGGACAAGTTGATATCTTTGTATGAGTCAAAGAGTGCTACTAGTAAGGCTTTTCTGATTCGAAAGTTGGTACAACTGAGATTAGATGAAGAGAAGTCTGTTGTAGAGAATTTGAATGAATTTCAAGATGTAATAAATCAATTGGCAAATATGAAGGTCAGTTTTGATGATGAGTTACACTCTTTTATTAATGAGTTCACTTTAAGAAACTTTGGTTGTTTCATTGAGTAATTCCAATGTTAATGGAACTATCTCTCTGAAAACTGGTTGAAGCGGTTTTTTGAATGAGGAGCTTAGAAGAAAAAAGTCAGATATGAAATCAATTCAAAGTGAGGCTATGGTGGCAAGTGACTCGAAGAAAGATACAATTTGAAAGAAGGACGCCAGGTGTTATCACTTGTCATTATTGTAATAAAAAAGATCACATACGTAGCAAATGTTATGCTTATAAAAGAGATCAGAAAAAGGTTGTGCATGGTGATATTAATAGTGATGCACATACAGGTTTTGCTGAAGGTACCGATAGTGATGCTTCTTATGATGTCCTCTTTAGTGAAAATAAGCCTTGGAAGATGAATCCGAGAGCCAGTTTTCACGTTTGTAAAGATGTGAATTGTTTTTCTTCTTATGAGAAGACTATCGGCATGATTAGGACAGCCAATGGAGAAGAGCTACTTATTTGTGATATTAGATCTAGCTGATTCCGTATGCATGATGGTGTGGTTAGAGAAGTCTCTGAAGTGAGACATGTACCCACTTGTTCGCATAATCTTATTTCTCTCGCTCAGTTGGATCACCGTGGTTGCACTTATGAGACTCAAGGTGGAGTTTTGAGAGTGAAGAAAGATGGTCGTGTAAAGATGAGAGGAGTATTAGAAAAAGGAAACCTTTATAGCTTGGTTGGTTCTGTAGTCGACAATGGAAAGCGAGTGACGGTTGAAGGACCTAGTCCACAGCAAAGTGGAGAGGTTAATGTGGTCGCTGCTTATGATTCTAGCATTGAGGATCATATTTTAGACAGGGGACTTCATGTTGATGCTCGATGGATAAATAGTTATCAAGTAATGAGCTCAGATCGAGTGATAGACGGGTGTCGAATTGCAAAATCCACAAAGACAAGACGGAGATCTTTGTGATATTACAAACGTCTTTGAGACTGGATTTGTGTGGTGCACCTCATGTGGAAGATGCATCATTTGCAGACGGTGGTTGAGGTTTGTAATTTAGTGTGGTTGAGATATGGAGATTTGTGATAGATCTAAATATGACATGCTTGATATGTTGAAGATATGTAATTTTGCAACAAGGTGGAGTGTTAAATTTTGGCGATACAAAATCACAAATAGAGAGAAACAAATATACAAAAAAAGAAATATTTTGTTTCCTCTAATTAATATGCATATTTGAGTATGTTTATTTCTCACTCTAATTGGCTAATCAAATTATTTTTTGTCATCTAATATTAACTTGGGCATTAAATAATTGATTATATAAATAGAGATTAGAAGAGAGGGTAAAAGTGTGATGGAAAATTTATTTGCTAATTTTCTCTTCTTCGTCTTTTTTTCTTTCTCCAACAATTTTAGCCATATAGATATTTGCTCCCTTTCTCAATTTGGTTATTGATTCAATGGTATTTTGTTTACTTCAACTTTGTTCTATTAATTGTAAACAAAATTTTGGTGAATCAATAAAATGGGTGGTTGGATAGAATATTTTGTGTTATTGTGTTTTGATTTCAATTCCGTCTTATTTTCAGTCCAAGTTATCTTTTTATGATTTGGGTGACAAAGATCCGTTGATAAAAGCTTCCGCAAAGCGGTACTATTTTCATAACAGTTTGGTATCGGAGCACGGATCATCGCAAAGCTTAGAGTAATTTTGGTTTGAAAAATTATTGATGTCGGACATGATTTCGTTTTTAAAGATGGCTATCTAGGATGGGAAAAATAGGGGTGTTTGAAAGCCTAAGATGGAGGATGTTTTGTACCTCAATGATCTTCATGATCTGATTGATGGAGATGGAAAGAAGCCCTATGATGTAGATGAGGGAAAATGGATAAGAAGACAATTGTTTTGATTCTCCAGTATCATGATGATTCATTTTCCATCATATGGCTAGTTGTGAACCTGCGAAGGCTTTGTGGGACAAGTTGATATCTTTGTATGAGTCTAAGAGTGCTACTAGTAAGGCTTTTCTGGTTCGAAAGTTGGTACAACTGAGATTAGATGAAGAGAAATATGTTGCAAAGCATTTGAATGAATTTCAAGATCTAATAAATCAATTGGCAAATATGAAGGTCAATTTTGATGATGAGTTGCACTATTTTATTAATGAGTTCACTTTCAGAAAGTTGAGAAACTTTGGTTGTTTCATTGAGTAATTCCAATGCTAACGGAACTATCTTTTTGAAACTGTTTGAAGCAGTCTTTTGAATGAGCAGCTTAGAAGAAAAGAGTCAGGTATGAAATCAATTCAAAGTGAGGCTATGGTGGTAAAGGATTCGCGGAATGATACAATTTGAAAGAAGAAGGAAGCTAATGGTTAAGGTGTTATCACTCGTCATTATTGTAATAAGAAAGGTCACATACGCAGCAAGTGTTATGCTTATAAAAGAGATCAGAAAAAGGCTGTGCATGGTGATACTAGTAGTGATGCACATGCAGGTTTTGCTGAAGGTACCGATAGTGATGCTTCTTGTGATGTCCTCTTTAGTAAAAATAAGCCTTGGAAGATGGATTCGAGAGTCAGTTTCACATTTGTAGAGATGTGAATTGTTTTTCTTCTTATGAGAAGAGTGTCGGCATGATTAGGACAGCCTATGGAGAAAAGCTACTGATTTGTGGTATTGGATATATCTGATTTCGTATGTATGATGGTGATATGTACCCACTTGTTCGTATAATCTTATTTCTCTCGGTCAGTTGGATCACCGTGGTTGCACTTATGAGACTCAAGGTGGAGTTTTGAGAGTGAAGAAAGGTGGTCGTGTAAAGAGAGGAGTATTGGAAGAAGGAAACATTTATAGCTTGGTTGGTTCAGTAGTCGACAATGGAAAGCAAGTGATGGTTGAAGGACCTAGTCCACGGCAAGGTGGAAAGGTTAATGTGGTCACTGCTTATGATTCTAGTATTGAGGATCATATTTTAGACAGTGGTCTTCATGTTGATGATGCTCAAGGGATCGATAGTGATCAGGTAATGAGCTCAGATCGAGTGATACGGGTGTCGAATTGCAAAATCCACAAAGATAAACGAAGATCTTTGTGGTATTACAAACGTTTTTGAAACCGGATTTGTGTGGTGCACCTCATGTGGGAGATGCATCATTTGCAGACGGTGATTGAGGTTTGTAATTTAGTGTGGTTGAGATATGGAGATTTGTGATAGATCTAGATATGGAATGCTTGATATGTTGGATATATGTCATTTTGCATCAAGGTGGAGTGTTAAATTTTGGTGATACAAAATCACAAATAGAGAGAAATAAATATGCAAAAGAAAGAAAGAGAAGATTTTGTTTCCTCTAATTAATATGCATATTTGAGTATGTTTATTTCTCTCTAATTGGCTAATCAAATTATTTTTTGTCATCTAATGTTAACTTGAGCATTAAGTAATTGATTATATAAATATACTAGAAGAGAGGGTAAAAGTGTGATGCAAAATCTATTTGCTAATTTTTCTTCTTCGTCTTTGTTCTTTTTCTCCAACAATTTTAGCCATATAGATATTTGTTCCCTTTCTCAATTTGTTTATTGATTCAATGGTATTTTGTTTACTTCAGCTTTGTTCTATTAATTGTAAACAAAATTTTGGTGGATCAATAAAATAGGTGGTTGGGTGAAATATTTTGTGTTATTGCGTTTTGATTTTAATTCCGTCTTATTTTCAATCCAAGTTATCTCTTTGTGATTTGGATGACAAAGACCCGTTGATAAAAACTTCCGCAAAGCGCTATTATTTTCATAACATAAACTTCCTGTGCATACGTGAAATAGGTAACTGAAAAACAAAGATAAGAAAATAAGCATAACATACCTGATATGGCAAGCACATTACCAACATCATTAGATGTGAAGCTTAATCCTCCATAGCTTATACCACTCTCAGCCCACATGGGAAATATCTGATGGCATATTCATCACAAAAACAAGTTTAGAGATGCTAGAGACACTTTCAGAAATTCTGTTGGACAGGTAACAACCTGACATGCCTTTAAATGATGTGTGTGTGCATACATAATACATTCAACACATTATTATTGTTGTTATTTACTATTTTGAAGGAAGGGAGGGAGGGACCTCGGAGTAGGCTGTATCGTGAAGGGAGAAAACACAATAGACGATAATAGCCGATATTAAGGGCCAATTCCTTAGTACGCTTTTGTTAGGAATCAGTTTTTTTCCATCTATTGTATTACTTGATTTTTCCAAATCAACTTCATTTAATGATGCTTCCACATTTCTCACTCCATTACCATGCATGTGAAGAGTTTCCTGTGAAAAGAACAAAATAATTTACGATCCAGATGCACATCTGATAAACAGAAAAATAAAGATAGAGTTTCTTTTGCCTTATTGTTGAATTAAATAAATTTTTCTACAATGCATAAATTAAGATGATTTTCTTTTTCTTTTTCACATTCCTTCAAAAGCCTTGAGAAATTCTAGTAAAATACATATTATTTTTTCCTGTGATCAGTCAACCAAGTACATGGGACAGATCTATCAGATGCCTCGTTAAATTGAACGTTGAGAAACTTATTAATGCAAGTAGTAAAGCTAAAATATAAAATAAAAGAATATTAATATACAGCTTACCGGAAGCCAGAAACAGGCAATAAATGCACCAGCTGCAAAGAGCGATATGCAAAGACAAGGTAAGAGGTAAGGAAACCTTCAAAATCAAATTTAAACAGTCAGAATGAGAAGCTGGCAAGTACCTGCATGAAACAAAAAATTGACGAAATGGCTTACTTTCCCAATAAAGACTCTTTGGTGATGATATCTGGAAACTTTTCTGCAGGCTATATAAGTACATCATGGAAATATAAATAAATAGCAGATTCTAATTGGTCACTGATAAGTAAAGGGTTTTAAAGAAAGCTAATAGAAGACAACTCACTGATAAATAAAATTAATGGAAAGTTACTATTACTGAATTATGGTAATACTACAACATGAAATTGTTGGCGACAAGAGTGCATAAAACAATGATGAAATCATGAAATACATGGTCATTGGTTTCGAGTGCAGTTAATATTCTACCAATGTACAAAATTCTATGTTCCTCCAGCATTATAACAAAGTAGTTATGGCTTCTATTACTCAATTTTTTTGTGAGTAAAAAGAAAGGCTGATCAAGGCTTCTTGGCCTGGCCCAGTCTGGTCTAGACCGGTTCGGATCCAAGCCGATGCCCCGCAAACAGCCAAGGTTAGGGCCAAGTCGGTTAGACTGCCCCCATTGTCAGCCAGGTCCATGCTGGGTCCACGGTAGCTCATCTGATCAATAGCAAATCAAGCCAAGTGATGGTCGGCGAGCCCGGAAGCAGTTTCAGTAGCCAACTCATCAAGCAAAACCAGACCTAGGCATAACCTGGCCCAATCCGCACCAAGCCATCTCACATGCGACCGGCTCCCTCATACCGATCTGCATCCGATGTAGCAAGCAGATACACGTCGGCTCAAGCATCTCTCCAGCTATTTGCTGATCATTACAACTCAACACCGGCTCATGTGTGGCCCGCATTTGTCCCATCTGCAGTATAGCCACCTACGGCTGGTACACCTTCTCGTCATCTCATGTCCGGCTCGACACGCCCTCAGCTTTGTCCTTGCAACTTCATGTTCTCTTCATGACATCCCGCCTTGTCACCCAAGCATGTGAGGTAAACAACAAAAAGTACAACCAGATGTATCTACTTCTGACAGAGTGACATACCCTTATAACATACCGCTACGCTACGTAATGTATTAAATGCATAGTAAAGGCAAGGCATGCACCTTATGCGGTTTTCCCATTGGCACTCATCTCAATCATACATTCATTCCACTATTCCAGCTGTCTCTCATCAGCCTGTTTGACCTGATTAACGGTCAGGCGCGCTTTTTGACTCCTTTACAACTCAATCTCAACCGTCCAAATATCAGTTTCAGCTAATATAAATATATCATACATTACCACTTCACAAGGGTTGAAAAACATTAGCTTTCAACTATCTTAGTATTTTTAGTAATTATCTTATAATTTAGGCTGTTGTAATAGCATTGGAACAATAAGAAATCTATGACAGTGGATGTCGATCGAACCACTCTAAAACTCTTATTTACTTTACTTTTTCAATCTAATAATATACCTTCATTTTCATTTTTAACCAAGGTATTAGTTACCAATCGTTGTTAATACTTCCTTTTACACACACTTTTGAGGTTGACTAAAACTTATAGCGCCAACGTTTTAACGCTAGAAGGAAGGCTCGTACCTCCACCAAAAGCTCTCAATTTTTCCTCGCTTTTTTTTCTCTTTTGCAAATTCTTTTCACGTCCTTTTTTACACCATGTCTAACATTGGTGTTAACGGTGAACAGCGTTCCACCGCCCTCTTTGGTAACTGAACATTTTCCTTCGAGGATTCAGACTGTAATCCCAGTTTGGCTCTGTGCCGCGTGTAGCAACAGTGCATGCCATGCAATTCTTCAGATTACCGCTACTATCAACCAAGTCATGATAATTATGTACGTATTATGATAATTATGTACGTATTATGCATGGGGATCACACTAATGTTTGGCAAATTCCTGTGCTTTCCAACTTTCATCGAAGGGTGGGGCGTGCTAGTATGAGCAACTCGCCTTTTGCAAACAGGGATGGGAATGCTCTATCCTCCATCCAGAAATGCTCCCTCGACAAAAGACTTTCGAGTCAGACAACGCCTGCAACAGAGCCGGAAGGTAAGATGACTAACCTAGTAGTCATAGCCACCTGCTCCGCGTCCCCCAGAAGATCCTAGAGCAACTCGACACTCCAATTCATGTCCAGATCCTCCCCTCCTGCAGGCACCAAACAGTGAGGCTAGAGAAGGTCTAGGCCTAGCAAATGGCTCACTAGCGGCCATTTTACTCAATCAGCAGGCCACCGGACAGTTCCACTTGTTTTCTCCCTCAGCCATGTCCGCAAATGACCGAATGCCCTTCTGCATGTCTGAACACAGTTGGGCTTAACAGCTAGCGATTTTTTTAAACATGCTCACAAACACAGCCCATCACCATAGATAAGTTCTCACTTTTGATAATAAGTTCTTCTATCTACCATGTTCATTTGAACGGCGGCACGTGCCGTCCGTCTCACCGTCATATAACACACTTATACAGAAATGCTCTCGCCAATCCTGCACTTTCATTCATGCTGGGACATGCGGTCACCTTATGATTGGTGGCATGTCACCCATGAGAACCTTTGAGTCCTCATGAGTTCCGTTTTGAACCGAGCCTCTTTGCCACTCTACATATAACCGCTTATCATCCAGAAGAACCCATGAGCTGACATGTGCTCCCGCTCACGCCTCTATCACCCGTCACACTGCGTCTGGTCGGCAAATAGTTTGCATGAGCGGACTCAACCTGTCTCATTAATACATTGTTATTTAACATATCTAAAAAAAGACAATATTTTCTACAAACAATGCAGGAACTAAGCTAGTCGTTCGAGATAAGTAAATCTACAAGTCATACGCAGACAAGCAAAGGCAAAACAACAAACTCTTAGACAAAATTCGTAGGAAATGGTATCTTTTTTAAGTCCAATAGTGCAGGGGCACAAGGCCTGCTCCGCCAGACGCACAAAGATATTTTATCATTAACTAGTTGAAAAGAAGAAAAGAAAGAGACCCACGCTTTGAAAACAGGGGAGCGCTGCCACCCTCGAAGCTTTCCACAACGAATCTCACAAGAGATCTCAAAAAACTACTAGTCGATGATGCGAAAGAGCCTCTAGAGACTTTAGCTGTGACATCATAAGCAGAGGAGGCGACCACTACTCTTTCCAACATAGCAGGCGGTAAAATGTGCAAATCAACTTAGGTACTGCCAGAGCAAGATGACGAGGAAACCAGTCAATATCAACAAGGCCATTGATATGACAGTGAAGGTTAATCGACATCGGAAAAATGACCAAAGAGCGGCAATGACGCAAGATACATCTCTAAACAATGTTCCAAACAGCAGTCCAAGACGTATACCAATGTTCATAACAGTTTAATATCAAGGAACCTTTCTTATAACAAGTTTGACAAAACAAAAGACGCTCAAGGGCATTTGAAGATGAAGAGGAAGACGAAGTTAGCTGTATTTAACAATAGAAAACCTTGTAAAGTTCGTGATTTCTGAAGTAAATCACATAACAAAGAGTTCAAAGTGGAAGGAAAGATGGGTAGTCAAATATCTGTCCCTTCAATCATAGCCACTATACTAAAAAGGGTAAAAATGATCTCAACCGTTCAGGAACAATCAAACGTTGTGTCACACTACGTGCATGGGAAAGTGACACATCTCTGACACATTTTGAAAAACGCAACCGCCTCAGTCAATAGCATAACACCATGTATGATACACATTAAATGCACAGCATAGTGGCAAAACGGCAGAGCCTTCATGATTTGGCAAGCCCGCACCCAGTTACGAGCATGGACTTGAAAGCAAAATGTTACTCCATTTTTTTTTAAGTAAAAAGAAAAGTTGATCAAGGCTTCTTGGCCTAACCTAGTCCGATCTAGGCCTGTTCGGATCCAGGCCGAACCCCCGCAAACCAGCCAAGGTTGGGGGCAAGTCGGCTAGGCTACCGTAGTTGTCGGTCTAGGCCCACGGCAGCCCATCCACTCAATAGTACATCAAGCCAGCTGACGGTCAACGCATCCTGAAGCAATTTCAACAGTCAACTCATCAACTAAAGTTGGACCTAGGCATAACTCGGCACATCCGCACAAACCAATCTCACACATGATCGGCTCCCTCATGCTGACCTGCATTCGGTGTAGCAAACAGATACCTGTCTGCTCGAGCATCTCTTCCATTTATTTGCCGACCGATACAACTCAAGACTGGCTCAAGCATGGCCCGCCTTTGGCCCAGCTCCGATATAGCCACCTATGACCAGCACACTGTCTTGTCATCTCATGCTCGGCTCGGGACGCCCTCGGCTTTGTCCATGGCAGCTTCATGTCCTCTTCATGTCATTGGTTGTCCTTGGCAACTTCTAGTCATCGACAGCCAGCTAACCAACCCAGCATGCCTTACCACCTAAGCATGTAGAGATAAACGATAAAAATTACAACCACGTGTATCCGCTTTTGACAGAGAGCGTGTTGCATATTTAAAACATGCCGCCACAGTACATAATGCATTAAATGCATAGTAAAGGCGAGGCATGCACCTTGCACGGTTCTTCTGTTGGTACTCATCTCAGCCACACATTTCTTTCACTATTCCAACCATCTTCCATCAGCCTGTTCGATCTGATCAACGGCCAAGCACGCTTCCTGCCAGCTTTACAACTCAATTTCAACTGTCAAAAACCAGTTTCAACTATCCAAAAACCAGTTTCAACTACTATAAATAAATCATGCATTACCACATCACAAGGATGAAAAACATTAGCTTTCAAGTATCTTGGTATTTTTAGTAAATATATCATGATCTAACTTGTTGTAATAGAAGTGGAATAATAAGAAATTTATGATAGTGGATGTAGATCTCCCTAGATCGAACCACTCTATGACTCTTGTTTGCTTTATTTTTTCAGTCTATCAGTATTCCCTTATTTTCATTTTTAACCAAGGTATTAGTTACCAATCGTTGCTAATACTTCCTCTTAAACATACTTTCGAGATTAACGAAAAATCTAATCAACGGCTTCAATTATGATTTCAATAATCAATCAACAATTTAATGGAACCCTGGGAAAATAACGTCATATGGTAAAACTAAAATATAGGTCCTTGGAGATGCACAAAATCCCATTCTGCCATGTGATATTACTTTTACTTTGTTTTTTAAGTAAATAAAATACTGAACGTGGTGAAATTAACAAACGGTAAATCATAATAATTCTAAGGTAAGAAACCAATACAGCAAAGAAAAAAATATATCAAACCAATTATACCTGAGAAAGGTAACCTCCAATTGCTGGTCCAATTATCAAGCCGATTCCTCGTGATGTGCTAACCTAATACAAAAATACATTAATCAAGACCTTAAGTTTAGCAAATTGGGATAAAATTAGTGATGAAACTGCTTCTTACAACTGATAACCCTAGGGCTTTATATTCTTTTCGACAAACCTCTGTAGCATATGCCTGTAAGACATCCTATTTAGTCATGACTTGAAGCTACATAGTAAAATTATACAACCTGCTATAATACTATTAATTAAATAAAAACTAGTGGTTGAAATCAGGGACTAAGAAAAGGGGCTGTCTGAAGGTCTATGGAGCCTTCCTCGCGTGTGTGCGTGTGTATGCATGTATGTGTATTAAAAACCTTTAAATACGTACCTTTATTGGACCTAGTATGCCACTAAAAAATCCTAGAAGCAATCTAGTACTAACCGCCATCCAAAAATTTGTGCTAAAGCCAAAAAGCGTGTTAAATATAATCCTGCAATAATGTATATGGTAAACACTTAGAGAAGGTAAAGTTCAAAAGAAACTGCATGACCAAAATAAGGAACTTGTTGAGGAAATTACACAGAAATGATGCTAGTTACTATGACTGGTTTTCGACCATATCGATCGGCTATAACTCCCCATAATATAGAAGTTAAAACTCTCCCAAGCATAAATGAAGATCCTATAATAGGGATTATCTCGAATATTAGAATAGATTGACGAATCTAAAATGGAAAATGAATAATAAAGTGATCGTAAATATAGTGCCATTTCCATAATCAAGATACAATGCAAAATATTTACCAACAAAACCAGCATAAAACCCAATATCTTCCACTGTTTTAGCAATATGGAGGTCTCTTACCTGTATGATCAATAATGGAAGAAAGAACATACATTTAGTATAACCCTCTTACACAAGAATGTACAAAATGAAAAGAAAAGGAGGGCAAAAAAAGGGGAAAGCCCTCTGTTTAGCGGAAAATGCGGAGTCTGATTTAATATTTGGCATATGTATATCAATATGCATACAACAATTGTGTTGACAAAGAATAACATTTCAAAATGTACTTAGGCATAAAGTGCAACATATGTTAAATATACTGGCATTTATTTTGGGTTAGCTGCAATGCTATATGTTACTTTAGGTATTCATATTTTGCAAAAGGTGATGAATTTTATATCGCCGAAGTTCTTTATTCTCCATGATGTACATAATCTGTGAATTATATCATTTCCAAATGGGACTACTTATTGCAACCAAGACATGTGCATGGTTGATTGTATTTTTTGCTCTGCTACATGATTTGATTTCGATTTAGAGTATCTCCAACTAGTGACGAAGGTAAAGCAAGAACACCCTGGGACATGGTCTGGTTTAGAATTTTGAACTCAAATACTAGTTATAAGATAACTAGCAGTCTAGCCCAAATATTATGGCTACACAAAGCTTTTTAACAAGTCAATGTTCCACTATTGCTAATGCTTATTTTCAAATAACCCAATTTTTCCCATGATTTGCGATTTTTTACTTTTACTGTAATGTTGAAGTTACAATTTCACTACAAGCAGGAGTAATACAAAATCCTAGCCCTGCCACTGTCTCCAACAGCCCTGAGAATTAGCTATATATACGGATTTTTTTTAAAAGTTATTTAAACAACCTCTAACAGTGGTAACAACGATAAAATAATCAGACATAGGCACATAGCTAGCTAAGGAGCTACAAAGTTGAAGTTGTGCATGAAACTGACCAGTGGAATCTGGAGACTCATTAACTAGGCACTCAGAAAGCTGGTGTGTTGTTCAATAGGCACCTAATGTTGGGTACGTGTACAACAGACCCCCAAGTTATTTAAAGGAAAAATATATGTATAATTTGTTAAACCTTTCTGAACATTACATTGAAAATGTGAAAACACCATGAACTAGGACGAAAACTGAATTTATTTTCAAGGAACTCACTCAAACCACGATACTGAATAATCCGTTCTCCTAGTTGTTCTCTCCATCACTAACAGAGATGCTCTTAAATAAAGGAAATTTTAGGTCAAATAATATAATCAGGGCAGTATGTTGGCAGCATCGAAGACATAATAAAGAAAATAGATGTTATTCTGCAAAATAAGATCAGAAGAATTAGAAGATGCATCATACATACCATAAAGTATATAAATGGAAACAAGAATGATATCGGCAAAGCTGGAAAAAAACAAAGGAACGGTGAGGTAATGCAAAATGCATCAAATTAATATCTAGAATATAAACTGAACAAAAGAGTAAGAATGAATGGTAGCATATTTGCAGTAAAAGGACCATATCATGCAAGTAGTGTTGAAATATTAGGGATGAATGGTAGCGCATCAAGTTGAAATGTCATGGCTATTAGAGATTTTCAACATCCCATATTGTTCTCAGAAGGGAATGGATTTTTAAACTATTACAGTAAATATAATATAAATGTGAGCCTAAATGCAGGTAGGGTATGGCTAGATGGGTGCCATGCCCTAGCTCAAGTTTTGCAATCTTTTTACAAATAGTAGTGTGTATGCAGTTGATCCCTATCTAGAGTAACTTTTTTGCCCTACTTCCTCCTACTTGCTGGCTCCACCACCGCCAAAATGTCCATAAACAATCTTGTTCAACATTAATTTTGTAGGATCTATGTTGTGTGGTTATCAGAATTTTGATCTCTTAACTGGATAAAAATAATACATAATTGACCCAAGCACAAGATGCAAAATAGTTATTTTATGATGCATTAGATAGACACCTTATGGTATATTGCATCAAATTCAAGGCTAATTCTATTTAAACCCGTAGAGCTATTGAGTAGCCCCAGAAATTTTATATAAAAAAAAATTATGAAAAAATTGATCTTATGTCATTCACCACATCCTTTTACCGTTCATTCTATTTTCCTTCTTCTATTTGTCTTATCCAACAAACCCTAATAATATAATCTTATGTAATTTTCAAATATTGTGCTTGAATTGATAGATTGTGATGATGATAATACAAATCTAATAGAATCAGAAGAAGTAAAACTTGAAATTTATGTTTTTTTTGATGTTTATTTAATTTGAAAATGCGCATTTTACAAAAGATCGACTGAGTGGTTGAGTGGAAAAACACGCATTAGAAATGCATGATATGTAGAACAACAATGTAGGTGATGCGTGGATTAAAAAAATTCTCGCAGGTGGGGTGGGTTTTGTATGATGAATTTATTATGGATCAGTTTTTACTATGTAAGGATATAAAAGGAAAATTTTAACAATAAGATGGGTATAGTTCGCAAAAACATGGATATAATGATTTTTTTCAGTTTTGCGAGGCTATTCGGCAACTTTACGTGTTTAAATAGAATTAACCCAAATCAAATGTTTTTAGAAAGTTCTTTTTAAAGGTATGTCAAATCACCTGGTCCATGAATTCCATATCTCTGTGTCGGACAGTCAAAACACTTAAAATTTTGCAAATAACTCCAAACCATCTTCATGTAATGGATCTCTTTGCAAAATTGTTGTTTAAGTGTCATTGACAAGGCACAACAAGACAGGAGAATTTGGATCCGTGATTTGCTCCCCTTTGCTACTGCTTTCCAAATAAGAATTGGGACACATTTATGTACCCATTAAGCTAATCATTTACCATGTTTGTCCCATATTACTAGTTTCTTGACCTCCAGAGGGTTTTCTTATTGTTAACTCGCATTTTGTCAAAGCCATAAGTAGGCGAATTCAACCTAACCAACTTGACGACTATCGAGTTTGGAGTATGATGAATTTGGTTTTGAAGGATGAAGTTTACTTGGATATGTCATTTGGTCAAGAAATGAAGGGGATACATGGCACAAGTACTTCATTCGGCCTACGAGTACGTTCGGCATAGTTACTTCGTTCGGCCTACGAGTACGTTCGGCATAGTCGCCTCGTTCGGCCTACGAGTATACTCGGCATAAGGGATGGTTCGGCATTGGCAATCATCCGGCATTAAGGTCTGCTCGGTACCTAGTTATGTTCGGCATGATGGTTTGTTCGGCATTCACTTGGGTTCGGCATTAAGGTCTGCTCGGCACTTAGTTTGTTCGGCAGGATAGTTTGTTCGGCACTCAAGTACGTTCGGTATGTTGGTTTGCTCGGCATGAAGGTAGGCTCGGCATCCTCCACTCGGCATCTGAACTCGGCATCAGAAGAACATTCGGCATTGAATGTCGTTCGGCCAAGACTAACGTTCGGCCTCCAAGGTGTACTCCGTGTAAAGTGTGTTCAGCAGTCAAAGGACACTCGGCATCCAGAGCATGTTCGGCCAAAGGAGCGTTCGGCCGAAGTAAACATTCAGCATAAGACCGTTCGGCATAAGGATATCTTTCGGCATTTAGAGGTCATCTGGCATCGAGAGATAGTTAGGCATTGAATGCCGCTCGGCCAAATAATATCGTTCGGCCACCAAAGTTTGTTCGGCTTTCTACGAACGTTCGGCGTAAGAACGCTCGGCATCCCCGAACGTTCGGCCAGCAAGATGTTTCAGCATCCTCCTCAACACAACTGTTCCAACTGTTGCTCGGCCTACTCGTTCGGCACGAAGGTTTCTGTTCGGCATTCCATCGTTCGGCCTCCCTGGTCGGCGCGCCGTGCCTACACTCTTTGGACCGAATAATTCGACTACCAGGCCCACTAGGGAAGTCCAACCCACTGTCATCTATAAATAGGGAGGCAGGGGCACAGAGAAAGGGATCCTGATTCTCTACCCTGCTCTCTAACTTTCTATCCCCTAAGGCTAAGGCTAGCCTATCACTTTGTAACTGTAATCGATTGTTACAGCAATAAAATAGAAATTACTGGAGTGGACGTAGGCCAGAGTTAGCCGAAGCACTATAAATTCCGTGTCTTTACCGCTTTCATTTTAATTTCTGTTATTCTTCATATTAAATATCCTCTACATACATCCTACCCGTGAACTGTGATTGTTGTTCGGTACCTTCACTTGGATTTGGGTGTTAGTGACCAATTTTGGTGCTTTCACTGAGAACTGAACTCAGGAATTTTGGAGTTAGAAACTTGGATTTAAAAGAGCAATGGCTAGACCATCAGCAAGAAAGCAAATAATGGAAAGGAGCAATCAGGAGGGAAGTCAAGAGGCTTCCTCTGGAGATGGAGCAGGTGGAGCATCCAATTACATCACTAGAGAGGAAATGGAGGCGATGATGAAAAGACAAGAGGAGATGATGCAGACTCTTCTCAAACAATTTGCACAAACAGAAAATGCAGGAGCTCAGGTCCGTGGAGCTGGATCAGAAGCGCTCAACCAGCAAGCAGAGGGAATAGCTCGGCAGGGGACAACCCCCAATCAGCAAACAGCTATCAATCCAGATGGATCTAGACTTGAGGGCATACCACCAAGAAATGTTGAACCAACCCATAGAGGGATACCAGACGATGTTGTGCAACCCGACACCAACAGGAGTGCGAGATGAGGAGTATGTGCCAGAATTCCCTCATAAACTCGAGGGGCAGACCAGAGGCGATGGACAAGGATTACATCTTGGGGGCAACGACAGATTAGCGGAGATGGTTAGACGGGCTATGAGGGGTGGATTGGTAAATAGAGACTTGGAGGATGTAAATAGGAGTCATTTTACTCCTACTATCAGGCAAGCTAGGAACCCATCCGAATTTAAGCTACCAAATTTGGAAATGTATAATGGGAAGGCGGATCCAACGGTTCATCTGACGAAATACATAAGGCATATGGAGGTATTGGGGGCATCGGATGAGGTCATGGCTCGATGCTTCCCATTGTATTTGACAGATATCGCAGCTATGTGGTTTAGACAGCTGGAGAATGGTTCTATCGGCACATGGACGGAGCTAATTGAGAGATTTATGAGACAGTTTCGGGTCCACATAGTTAGACCCAAGAACGTGATGACTCTGACATCTATGAAATAATGGAAAGGGGAATCGCTCAGGGACTTCTTAACCAGATTCAACGCAGCGGTAGCCTCAGTGGATCGACCCGATCCGTCAATGGTTTTGATGGCAGCCGTCTCGGGAATCGCGGATAACTCGGATTTCAAAATATCATTGGAACGGGACCCGCCGAGGGATCTCGGGGAGTTCTATCATGAGGCGGAAAGGTTCTTGAGACAGGAGGATGCGCAGGCTGAGAGAGTAGGGAGAGAGGCTGAAGCTTATGCAGTAAGGGGTGGAGGTCCATCCAGGGAGGATCTAAGTAAAGATGATAAAGGAAAAAGGAAAACGAATGGAAATTGTGGCACTTCGAAGAAACCTCGAAGGGAGTCAAAGTTTTCTTCTTACACAGATTTAACTGAGACTCTAGAAAGGATTTACTTGGACACTCGAGGGCGGCTCCAATACCGGAGGCCAGCAAAGAGAGAGCCTTCAGAATACGAACGGACATCGGGAAAGCATTGCCTATTTCATGAGCTGGATGGGCACAACACAAACGACTGTAGGCATTTGAGAGATATCATTGAGGAGCATGTAAGAAATGGTCACCTACAGCAGTATGTCAGGAATCGAACTACGGCAGGGGAGCAAGAGCAGCCACCACCTACCTCTAGCAATGGCGGCATTGGGTCTGGTCAACGCCGATTTACTATCAACTAAACAGGTTCATGGTTTTGAATAAGTAATAGAACTCAAAGTAATACGGCTAGGTCACTTACACACGTACGGGATTGAGGACGGTCCCTAGGCGTGCTCTGAGATAACTGTAAACCGTATTACTTGAGTCTACGAAATTCTGCTTTCTTTCTAGTTTTCTGCAAACTTTGGTTCTCTCTTTCGTATTTCGGACATTTACTTTTCTTTGGTATGGTTTTGGAGTTTGGATTGAACTCCCGATTTGGTTGGTTTTTTCTTGATTTCCCATTCTGGTTTGGATGTTTGATTTTTGATACGGATTTCTGGTTTTATATTTGGTTTTGGATCAATGTAATAAACAGTTCAGGTTTCATGATTACTGCCCCGACCGGAGAGACGGGGCAATGGTCACAAGTTACGAGTCCCTTCGCCGGAGAGCGAAGAAATGGACTCGGGCAGGATATAAAAAGTCCTTGACCGGAGAGTCGAGGCCGGAGAATATAAAAAGTCCTTGACCGGAGAGTCGAGACCGGTGAATATAAAAGGTCCTTGACCGGAGAGTCGAGGCCGGAGAATATAAAAAGTCCTTGACCGGAGAGTCGAGGCCGGTGAATATAAAAAGTCCTTGACCGGAGAGTCGAGGCCGGAGAATATAAAAAGTCCTTGACCGGAGAGTCCAGGCTGGAAAATGTAAAAAGTCCTTGACCGGAGAGTCGAGGCTGGTGAATATCAAAGTCCTTGGCCGGGGTGCCGAGGCTGGAGAATATCAAAATCCTTTGCCGGATTGTTAAGGCCGGTGAATATCAAAGTCTTTGACCGGAGAGTCGAGGCCGGAGAACATACAATCCCGTGATGGAAAAGTCAAGGCTGAAACAGGATAACACGACCCGACGAGGTCCACAAAATCAAGATTAAGCCCGGAGAGGTCGTGGATTTGATAGTATGATCACAAAAAGGATATGGGCTTTGGATATTGGATTTGAGGCTATTCAAAACACACCTTCCAATAGCAAGGCATGTTTTGGAGGGCAAGTGTTAACCCGCCTTTTGTCAAAGCCATAAGTAGGCGGATTCAACCTAACTAACTTGACGACTATCGAGTTTGGAGTATGATGAATTTGGTTTTGAATGATGAAGTTTACTTGGATATGTCATTTGGTCAAGAAATGAAGGGGATACATGGCACAAGTACTTCGTTCGGCCTACGAGTACGTTCGGCATAGTTACTTCGTTCGGCCTACGAGTACGTTCGGCATAGTCGCCTCGTTCGGCCTACAAGTATACTCGGCATAAGGGATGGTTCGGCATTGGCAATCATCCGGCATTAAGGTCTGCTCGGTACCTAATTATGTTCGGCATGATAGTTTGTTCGGCATTCACTTGGGTTCGGCATTAAGGCCTGCTCGGCACTTAGTTTGTTCGGCAGGATAGTTTGTTCGGCACTCAAGTACGTTCGGTATGTTGGTTTGCTCGGCATGAAGGTAGGCTCGGCATCCTCCACTCGGCATCTGAACTCGGCATCAGAAGAACGTTCGGCATTGAATGCCGTTCGGCCAAGACTAACGTTCGGCCTCCAAGGTGTACTCGGTGTAAAGTGTGTTCAGCAGTCAAAGGACACCCGGCATCCAGAGCATGTTCGGCCAAAGGAACGTTCGACCGAAGTAAACATTCAGCATAAGAACGTTCGGCATAAGGATATCGTTCGGCATCTAGAGGTCGTCTGGCATCGAGAGATAGTTAGGCATTGAATGCCGCTCGGCCAAATAATATCGTTCGGCCACCAAAGTTTGTTCGGCTTTCTACGAACGTTCGGCGTAAGAACGCTCGGCATCCCCGAACGTTCGGCCAGCAAGATGTTTCAGCATCCTCCTCAACACAACTGTTCCAACTGTTGCTCGGCTTACTCGTTCGGCACGAAGGTTTCTATTCGGCATTCCATCGTTCGGCTTCCCTGGTCGGCGCGCCGTGCCTACACTCTTTGGACCGAATAATTCGACTAGCAGGCCCACTAGGGAAGTCCAACCCACTGTCATCTATAAATAGGGAGGCAGGGGCACAGAGAAAGGGATCCTGATTCTCTCCCCTGCTCTCTAACTTTCTATCCCCTAAGGCTAAGGCTAGCCTATCACTTTGTAACTGTAATCGATTGTTGCAGCAATAAAAAAGAAATTACTGGAGTGGACGTAGGCCAGAGTTAGCCGAACCACTATAAATTACGTGTCTTTACCGCTTTCATTTTAATTTCTGTTATTCTTCATATTAAATATCATCTACATACATCCTACCCGTGAACTGTGATTGTTGTTCGGTACCTTCACTTGGATTTGGGTGTTAGTGACCAATTTTGACGCTAACACTTATCAGTCTAATATTATTGAAATGTCTTGTATTTTGGACTAACTTATCATTCTTTGACAGATGAAGGGTTCAGAGGTAACTGTTAGGAGTATCAACTATTGATTCTTATCTGCTTTAAGGTTAAAATCAAATTTGAATCTGCATAAAGTCGAATTTAGGCCAAATAAGAAAACAGATCCTTACGCAATGCTTCTTCCAGCTGAACAAATCATCAAATCATACAACACGAAATTTAAAATCTCAACCATAATCCAATGCCTACATATTTCATGATCTATAGATGAACACAATTTTTTTTGTTTGAATCCAAACAGTAACACAACAGAGCAACAAAAATCTGGATTAATAAACTTCGAATGCAGCTATAAACGAATTTCAACAGAATTGATCCAAATTTCTAGCAAACAAACAGCATAATAAAAGATAAATATAAAGTACGATGAAATTAACCGGAGCAAAGAGCAGCGACCCATATAAAGAGAAAATCTTTAAAAGGGATTCCCGTATTTTGATCGTTCTTCTTATCCTGCTTACAACCAGGGCAATTCTCGTAATACTTCCTCTTCTGCTCTGGGTTTGATAACAATGGCTCCAAAGTAGAAGCCATTATTCGTTTATCTAAAAGCAAAAGGATTGGTACATGGATGAATGACACGGCAGGAAGAAAAGAACAAGCTGTTCTGTTTTTTTCCCACTGGACTTTCGTGGATACGAGCGGAGAGATTTCTCTCCGTCGCTCTCCCTTCTTTCTTTTTTTCTTCGTTTTTTTTTTCCTTGTTTTTACCCTTTTTTCTTTTCCATCTTTTCTTTTCTTTTTGGACCTTTTTTTTTTTTGAAATTAATTTAAAGGCAAAAAATTCATATAGTTTTAGCCTTAAGGACACAACCTCAATGTTTTAAATAAAAGGACAAACATTCTCTTAAAAATTATTCAAAAGTCAAACATTCTTCCAAAATTATTCACAATGACAAACATTCTTCCAAAATTGTTACCGAACTAAAACCTAATACCTAAAAACTGCCAACGATAATTACAAACTGATACCTATAAAATGCTATCGATAACTAAAAACTGATACTTAAATAAAGTTGTCATTCAGGCTAAAATGGTGAAGGTCTGACCATGAGGCTAAAATGCTGAAATTTTTTGTCCTTCGGAATAATTTTCTGTTTTTATTTAACAAATATTTACTATGAGGTATGGGCACTAATAAAACTAGCCTTCTCATGAAAATATAATATAAATGGATCCATTTGTCCTTTTGTTTTTTATCCTATTTCTTTTAATCTTGATTAATTTTCTTCTTTATTCTTCAATCTAAATTAACTAGTGTGAATCCGTGCTTCGCACACGGTTGTTCGTAGAAACGTGGATTCACAAAGTACATCCAACTAACGAAAGAATGGATATTTACAACAATGTTATAAAATCAATGTAATTTACAAAAATCTCTTGAGTTTAGATTTATAATCCATAATAATATTCACAATCGTACGGGTGTCTGTCCAATAAATATTAAGAAACTGCCTTGCTTGTTCGATAAATGCTAAAATTGACTTAACTGTGTTGGCGACATAAATTTGGTGAAAAAATTGAATATTTGATAAGTATGAGATTAAAATTCTAGACAATTAAGTAAAGAGAATGAATGGAGTTGAGGATAGTCTATGGCACAAAGATTGTCAATGGGTGCCATATTTATTTGTCCTTAACTTCCAATTTTTCATAATTTTTTTATTTATAAGCCGCATTGTACAATCTTTCGAAACAATATTACTGGAAAAGTTGTATAAATATAGTCTTGTAATCATGCTAATACCCAAAAAATTCTAACTTGAATTATACAATTGTAGCTAATTCAAGGAAATCTCCATTGTAGAAAATTTTAGACAAAAAAAACATTGTACCAAATTCCATCTAAACATAAGACTCTCACATAAACATTGCAGCAAATTCCATCTAAAAAAACTTTAACTTGTTTAATACAGTTTGACTGTATTCATATTCTCTTTATGAGAAGCCTCTTATTGAATTAGATAATGTCCAGACATCTCAAAATGCTTCCCGGTAGGTAAGTACTTGAACCTACATACATTCAAAAAGGATGATTTCATAAATATGTTTGACAAACAAAATAGCTACGAAACAAAAGACAAAGAATATTACTGTATGGTCAATCAATGGAACTATCAAAACCTTAAGCAAAGTGTCCTTAACTTTTACCCTCAAACAAACCTTAAGCAAAGTGTCCTTAACTTTTACCCTCAAACAACTATCAACAGCTAAATAAACTAAATGGAAAAACAAAATATAACATCCTAATTAATACCATTTGAGTGATTTTAATGATTCTCATTCTAAATAAGGTCAGCGTCTAGCTATGCGAATTGAATATATTCAATTACCCCTTTTGAATTTGAACATGACATGACCGTCATTGCAATCATATGAATTGTAAGGGACACGAAGCAAGCAATGAGGCCAGTTATATAACCACATAAAATGCAAAACATGAAAGAAAGAAAAAACCTGCTAAAATATACAATATGTGACATTTGCTGCACTTGCATAATTAAATATTTCAAAGCATTACATAACTGGATTTTGTTATTAGCAACCGTGTAATCGCTATAAGGGGATAAAAGCATTGATCCATATATATCATATCCAATAATGTTATCATTTTGGACAATATTGTCCACATGTCATATCCGGTAATGTTATCATTTTAGACAGCTCACAAATTTCATTATTACATAAATTATTTCTTTTAATATTAGAAGCAGAGGTGTTATATGTGTATTCTTAGAATTTACAATGTCATAACATTTTATACCTTGAGTGATGTTCCTATGAAACCTTCCAGCACCGAATCAGTCTAAAATGACTTCATTTCACACATAAACCTGGAATATATTTATAAGTTAAAAAAGCAATAAATTATACATTTTTATTTTAGAATATTAAGTTATTACCTTTGGGGGGAAACATGTCACAAAATGAGATATTGAGAACTTTTCATATGTCATTCCTAAATTGATTAATAACACTTAAAAAATCATACTAATTTCCATCATTGTTGATTACTATAACAATAACTGAAATATAAGAAAAGCAATCACATATCTTAAAAGAAGTTCTCAAGCAATTTTTTTTGATAAAGTTCCGAAATAAATATTGAGTACAGTCAGTCCATTTACTCGACCTAATAAAAAGGAATATGTACCTGAGTAATTAGAAAACGAACCATTAAAATGAAAGAAAATCATACCTGAAACTTGTTTGAAGGCAGCGAAGGAATCAGTAAGGCCCGATATAAATCATAGGCAGCGACAACAAATAGCGAAAACAACTGAAATAAGTTAGTTCAAGAAAGAAGACTAACATAAAAAGCTAAACGAATCGCGGTAATTGAAAGAAATCGATGAAAACGAATGACTAGAAATACCTAAAATGCGAGCAGGATGAAAACAACATCATTCTGTTCATTTGTGGTCGAGCAACAGTACAGTGGAAACGGACGAAAAGCATGGGCGAGCAAGGAATGGCGCTAGAGGAAACCGATGGAGAGGTGTAAACGGGTACAGCGTTAAGGCCGGGATTTGTACAATATTTCGATGTGGGGAAGAAACGATGGTAAGAAATGGTGACGGCAGAAATGGAAGGGAATTTATCGATTTCCAATGGGAGAGGAGAGAAACGTAAGGGGAATCAATGGATTTCGGGCATAAGAAATTGGGAAAAGGAGATTAGGGACGGGGAGAATGGAATTTTTAGATGGAGGAAAAGGATGAAGCAGAGAGCTGGTAGGAGAAGGAAACAATATAAAATGAAACGACCCGCGGTTCCGTACCCCTTGAGTCGACACTATTCTTCATCAATCAACTCAAGATGAACGGAAATACGAATCATTTGGGTTAAAATGAAGAGCTAGAAGAAGAAAATAGAAAACAACATCAGAATCTAACCATCGCAGCGGAATAAAATATAATAGATAATCAATGATCTTTAAACAAAAACAAATCTGTTTATACATTACATCATCAGAGTATACATAACACACAACTGGACAGTAATCATAACCTGTCCTCACAATCCGAATACACAGCGAAATATTTAACACAAATACGAAAGTACGTATCGTTATCCGGCTCGTCTCCTGAGCTCCACCGCATCCTTTTCTGTATTCTATAATACTCGGTCTGACCCGAGCATTAGAGTAAAATAACACACTAGTCAGTCTGGAATACCAACGTGAGAAAACCACACTTAAATTGATTATTAAAGTTTCAAAATCCTTTTGAAAACAAAAGCATCTCGTAAGGCCACGTCACAAATAAACATGTCGGGTTTTTACCTTACGATAGCCAAAACACCTTTATCAAATCCGTCGATATTATAATAGTGTCTATAGAAAGTAAAATGGAATCTAGCTGAAATGCTTGCATCTCACGTTTCAGCAATAGTTGGGCACAATTAAAACCGTAAAGGCGTGCAGGGAGAATGGATTTCCAACTAATGACTAGACACTGGGGTACCACCTGTCACAGTACGTAGCCTAGATCACCGTACCGAATATCCCTCCCGATCCCCTGCAGCACCCCTTACTAGATAATCCCGAGTAGGATTACCCCGCGGTTGGGATCAGCAACCGCCCACTAAGCCGAATAAAGAAAGGAACATTTAGACAGGGATGACCTTACCCTAATGGGTGCTACCTACTTAGCCTTGTTGCATATCCCTGATTTTCAGTCATTCCCGGTTGATGAGGCTCGAGGCTAAGCATTATCTTTTTAGAACATATCACTTAGAATACTTATCGTCCTCCTGACGATGTTCTGAAAGCATTCATCCATACAAGTCCGTTCCGGGATCGAACGGAGTCGAAGACACTACTCCTACTACATCAATTTTGGAATCACCTCAGGATTAGTAGCGACCAGCCCTTGCACTTCACTGCTCCACCTTCGAATCCAAACTCTGGTTTTTCACACGAAAACGTTCAAACCGGATCGAAGTGGTTTTCAGGAAATAAATCCCGATCTCGGTCTCTTCGAAACGATTAGCGCATTGACCAATATTGATAGTCGGTTATTTAACTATCAAATAACATTCACAAACAACCCTCAAACATATATAATTTCACCAAATTATCTATTAATCTCAAAATATCTTCACAAGATATATTTCCACTTTTCAACCCTTTGAAAACAGTTTTCAAACCACACACTTCTCATGGAATGAATTCTCAAATATTTATTTCCACTGGAAACACCAAGTACAATGCTTTACACTTTTAAAATAATTTAAAACACTTTATTATAAATTGTACTTTAAAACATTTAAAATAAAAACTACTTTAATACCTATTCAAAAATATATACTTTAAGAATATTTAAAATAAAGCTACTTTATAAAATATAAAACTAAATTTTTCTCTTTTAGAAACATAGTACCAAGCCACCTTTAAATAATTACTACTATAATAAGTTTGAAAAATACTTACTTAAAATTTAAACATTTAAAAATAATAAATTTTCTAAAACATACTTTTTAAAACAACTTTTAACTTTTAACTTATACTTATAAATTTGTTTTGAAAATGTACTTGGCTATCTAGGAAATACGCTTCTCTTTCACATCTTTAAAAATAAAGCACTATTTATTCTTAAACAAATTTACCCATTCCTTTAATAAATTCCCACCGTGAATTTATTCTTTCAAATATCCACTGATATATTGCTTTACTTTTATAAACCAAGTTTATAAGTTTCATAGACTCAACTTCCTTTTAAAATTCTGATTCCAAACACTTAGATCAATTTCCAAATTGATTTCTAATTTACTCCATTTTGAAATAAATTCATTTACTTACTCAATTTATTCAAAACCCATTAACTTCAGATTTTATTTCTTAATTATGATTTAAAATCTTTTTAACCGAAAATACCAATTTCAGATTTCCATAATTCCTTCTTTATCCTTTTAGATAAATTTAAACCTTGAAATTTAAAATAAATTCTTTACTCCTTTAAATAATATCACTTAAGTTATTTTTAAAATTCATTATTACTCTGCTTATTCAAAATCCCCTTTTCAATACTCGGAACTTATTTATTAGAATTTTAAAATCACTTTTATTTTTTTCCAATTCATTCTTAAATTTGTTCAAATTCGTTATAATTGTTTACTTAAAAATTCACTCTTTTGTTTTCTTTTCAAAAATCCAATTCTATATATTTTGATAACTCAGTGCACCGAAACATATTCAAGAAACCATAGCATTCAATATTCCAATTATCAATAATATTCATCATAGAATATCAAATATTCATAACACAGAATATTAAACAATCTAAATAATTTTGAAGAATCCAATTGGATCCCTCCAACCTGTTTACATACATCCACAGATGTTTGCACGGCATAAAATACCAATTTCACTTCGAGGTAGAATATCACGGTATATGGGTTTATATAATATCATCCGTTATTATACGGCGCATAGGATCTCATCCGCTATATAATGTGGGAAATCAATCACTCCAATATATACTATACACTACTACATATAATATAGCACATCAAATCAATTCAATCATTCAACCAATTATTTAAATTTAATCATTTAAATTTAAATAAAACCCAGATGGGTGAGATTAACTCATCTTTTCCCCTTAAATTTGCAATCCACTTCATTCTCGATTTGATTCTACGGTTATTGACCTTGTATAAATATTTATACAATTTATTAATATTTGAATTGATCGAACAATTAATTACTACTTACTTATTTAATTTAAACTAATAATTTGGTTTTTAAACTAATAATTAAATTTAACAAATTAATCCCCTTAATAAATTATTTGAAATAAACTAGTAAATTGTATTTAATTTTTTTCGTTTCCAAACTGTATATAAAAATAATCTATATGGGTTTTTAAAAATCTTATCTTTATATAAACTCTTATTTTTTCCAAAATCTTATATATGTATATTTACTGTTTTATCCATATATATATATATATATATATATAGTTAAATATGTATGTGTATTCTTATTAAAACTAAAACAGAATTTGTGACGACCCGCCTTTCTAACCCCAGAAAGACGTATCATCATTAAGAAAAGAAAGGGATAGAAATAGAAAAGAATAGAAAGAAAGAATGACAACATCAGAATCTCACAGCGGAACGGAACAAAATATAATACATCACATAACTATTACATAGTTATACATACATCAGAGTTATACAATATCATACAACAGAACTGTCATATACATATCTGTCACTCATACATCCAAAATACAATGTACATCAACTAACACAGCGTAACTATATAGATAGATACATACGTCTGGTCTTCTTCTCCAAAGCTCCTCCAGAAAATCAATACTTCAAATACCTATCACTTGACTACTCATAAAAATTTGAGTACCCAAGAGTTTATGAAAAACAAAATATAAACTCCGGGTCAGACATGGGTCTGGTATGAGTAAACGGGTTAAAGTTGTTTAACTTTGAAAACCATTTGAAAACAAAGCTATCACCTAAGACTTCCCACACATAAATACGGGTAAATTTTTAGCTTACGCTAACCAAAACATTTTATAGGAAATCCAGTGATATTATAATAGTGTCTAGGGTTTTCAAGTAAATAGAAAATAGCCGAAATTGTTACATTCATTAAATTCCAGCTACTAGCCACGAAAGTAGGTAATACAAATCAAAACCGTAGGGTCTCGTAGGGAAAATGGGTTTGCAACAATGGCGGGGCTACTGGGATACCGTCCGTCACAGTACGAGGCCTAGATCACCGTACCGAGGATCACTCCCGTCCCCCTACAACACAAGGCCGGAACCATTCCTTACTGAACAGTCCCGAACAAGATAACACTGCAGTTGTGGCCAACAACTGCCCACACAGCCGAAAATAAAGGGACATCTAGACAGAGGTATACCTCGTCCTGCTTGGGCATGACCCACCTAACCTTGCTGCATCTTTCCTGTTTTAGCCATTCCCGGTTGATGAGGCTTGAGGCCGCGATTACCTTTAGAGAACATATCTCTTAGAATGCTCATCGTCCGCCTGACGTTGTGCTGAAAGCATTCAATCCATACAAGTTTGTTCCGGGTTCGAACGAAACCGAAGGTATTATCTCGTTACCCTCGTTTTGGAATCACCCTCAGAGTTAACGACGATAACCCTTGCATTCTGAAACACCATCTCGATCTCCACTTGAGATGTCATGACCTATCGTTTAATTTGGATCGATATGGTTTTCGGAATATCGAATTGATACCCGATCCCGGTCTCATCGAAATCCAAACACCATTTTAAGGGCCAAGTTGTCTACTTAGTTTTAACAGTTTAATTCAATGCCTGGAATTCACATAACAGCTATCACAAATAAATCATACACAGTCATCACAGATATATCCAGAATATATCACAACATATTACAGAATATCACTAAACAGATACCAGAGTCAATCAAACAAGAATCATCAGTTCATATCAATATAGTGTGATCTACTTAACTTAAATTTTCATTTATCCAGCTTGATTAACCACTGATTAATCAATTTATTAATTTTATTAATTATTTCTTAATTACTTACTTAATCAGTTAATTCTTAATTATTAATTATTAATCTTAATCATTAATTTATAAAACTTAATTACTAATTAATTACTTAATTAATCATTAATTTCCAATTAATTAATCATTTAATTAGTTAACTATTATTAATTAATTAACTTTAAGTAGTTAATTAAAGTTCTTAAGTTTAAATTGATTTAAACACAAGATCAATTTCTAATTACAAATTTATTTAAAGTTATTTATTCAATTACAAGTATAAATTAATTTACATTTATATTAACTTATACTTTAAATTCACTTATTTTCTTACATTTGCAAACCTTCTTAATAAAATTTAAAACAAAACTTAGCTCAACACTTGTCAACATAAATAACTTTATTAATATTAAACTTGTTTAACATTTTAACTTAAGGTTTGTTTAAGTTAACCCCTAGAATATTTGGACCCGAAGTAAACGTGCTATTCACTCGAGTAAAGCTCGAGACATTCACTATTCTTTCCCCCGTACATTCTCCTCTACTCTTTCTTCTTCTCTACTGATCCTTTTATATATATATATATATATATATATATATGTTTATGCTTAAGTTAATAATAGCAGTATTTTGAACATACTCACGCACCTGGGTTCGACACGAATCATTTCCCAAAAATTCTCGTGCAATACTCGCGACAATCATGATACCAACCTAGACCACCCAAACGCCACCGTGCACGTGCACGGTGGTTCGCCGCCCCTCTGGCGACCATCATCGACTCCAACACACCACAAATCATCCCCTCGTTAGAAATCAAAACCCAGAACTTCACAAAAAGGTCAAAATCGAAAAAGTGTCTGAAGCTCAAACCATCGACTCGAACAACCCACTGAAAATCGCCACGTCCCACCAACACCGACCTCTAGAGGCGACGCCACTTCGTCCACGCCAAGACCATACCTTCCTCAACCATCACTCAGAATCGCGAAAAGCTCGATCAATTCACGGCATCGCGATCCTCAATTTACAGCACACAGTAAATTATGAACTCAAAACCCTATATTTATTTCGTCTTCAAAATCCTTGCATTCGAAATGTTTTTAAGCATTTTTCCTGTGTTAGTAAATCACCAAGCTTGCTTCACAGTAAACTTCAACAATTAAAATTTGTTGAATCAACAGATATTGATAAAAATGCTTCTTTTATTCATTTTCGAACTGCACCTTGAATATGGATCTAAAAATCATCACTCTATTTTTAAAAATCTTAACTTTGAATATGGATGCCCAGCAAATTTGAATACTTGAATTTAAACACCAAATTTAGTGATTTCCCTGTAAATCACTTCCCAGTGGGTATAGTCCATTGACAGGTTGAAGACAAGTTTTTTAAAAGCTTGATTTATATTCAAACAACTTGCTTTGTTTTAAAAAAACATAAGCCTATAAATAATTGAATGAAAATATTTTGTATGTGATTGTTTACTTAACTCTGTGACTACACAAAACTGCATATTCAAATTTGACAGAGTTCTCATATATGAACACAGAATTAAAAAAAAACAGATTCATATTGCCATCATATTATTATCAATACATCATACACAAAATTGAACTTAAATTTTAAAGGTTTTGTTTACTCACTTGAAACAATCTGAACAAAGATCAACTTCTTGATTGAAACACTTGCAGTTTGAATTTCATAGAAAGCTTTCCTTGTTTTGCTGTTGAATTTGCTTGAGTTTACAAAGACAAGATGTTTTTTTTATTATTTTTTTCTTATCTCAGTTAGCTTCTCAAGTTTTGTAAACGAACAAAATAATATGTTGTATAAATAGAAATGGCTTGGACAGTAGGTTATAACTGGACAGCCTACATGTTTGACCATACAAGATTTTGTATTAAATATACTGCAATGTGAAATGATATTGTAATTTCGGCTGAAAGATTTTCTTTGACAAAAAGTTATGCTAATTTAATGCATGTGTCTTCATTTTAGTTTACATCTATTTATGGTTTCTGATATTTGTATTTTAATTTGTCCTGGGCAAAGATTTTTTTTCTTGTATTTGATGTGAATACTTTGTTTTCTTTTGCATATCAGATTTACACAGCAACTTTGTTATAATCTTTGTTGAAGATTTTGTATTATACAAATGTATTTCACAGGTCAATGTTTATACTAAACTTATCTTATATGTTTGGGAAACTTATTATAGTTATTGTTAGCATATTAGTTTTATTCTATTTGTAATTTAAATTTTCAAAATTTGATTTATAACATTCTATTTGTATTTATATATTTTATATTTCTATTTATATCTTATTTTTTACATTATGGTTTTCTTATGTTTATGCTTAAGTTTAATATTTATGTTAAATATTGATAAGATTACTTATTTTAAACACTATTATTAAAGACTACATTTATATATGTATTATATTAAATATTAATAATATAATACCTTTTTAATTTCAATCGAATAGGACAGATTTTATTTTAAAAAGTTTTGAAAGATTCTATTTTAAATTTTTAAATCACAATCTTTTTACAAACATATATAACTGATTTATAACTGAAAACTGATTTAAAATCTTTTTAACCGAAAATACCAATTTCAGATTTCCATAATTCCTTCTTTATCCTTTTAGATAAATTTAAACCTTGAAATTTAAAATAAATTCTTTACTCCTTTAAATAATATCACTTAAGTTATTTTTAAAATTCATTATTACTCTGCTTATTCAAAATCCCCTTTTCGATACTTGGAACTTATTTATTAGAATTTTAAAATCACTTTTATTCTTTTTCAATTCATTCTTAAATTTGTTCAAATTCGTTATAATTGTTTACTTAAAAATTCACTCTTTTGTTTTCTTTTCAAAAATCCAATTCTATATATTTTGATAACTCAGTGTACCGAAACATATTCAAGAAACCATAGCATTCAATATTCCAATTATCAATAATATTCATCATAGAATATCAAATATTCATAACAAAGAATATTAAACAATCTAAATAATTTTAAGGAATCCAGTTGGATCTCTCCAACCTGTTTCCCTGCATCCACAGATGTTTGCACAACATAAAATACCAATTCCACTTCGAGGTGGAATATCGCGGTATATGGGTTTATATAATATCGTCCGCTATTATGTGGTGCATAGGGTCTCATCCGCTATATAATGCGGAAAATCAATCACTCCAATATATAATATATACTACTATATATAATATAACACATCAAATCAATTCAATCATTCAACCAATTATTTAAATATAACCATTTAAATTTAAATAAAACTCAGATGAGTGAGATTAACTCACCTTTGCCCCTTAAATTTGCAATCCACTTCATTCTCGATTTGATTCCACAGTTATTGACCTTGTATAAATATTTCTACAATTTATTAATATTTGAATTGATCGAACAATTAATTACTACTAACTTGTTTAATTTAAACTAATAATTTGGTTTTTAAACTAATAGTTTAATTTAACAAATTAATCCCCTTAATAAATTATTTGAAATAAACTAGTAAATTGTATTTTATTTTTTTCCGTTTCCAAACTGTATATAAAAATAATCTGTATGGGTTTTTAAAAATCTTTTCTTTATATAAACTCTTATTTTTTTTCCAAAATCTTATATATGTATATTTACTGTTTTATCCATATATATATATAGTTAAATATGTATGTGTATTCTTATTAAAACTAAAACAGAATTGTTTTACTGTAAAATCTTTTTCTGTTTCTATAAATAACACAGTAATTTGTTTTACTGTACAAATATACATACATGTAAATCTATAAATTGAAGAAAATAAATTGTTTGTAAAACTTCTGTCATTTTTCCGTTTTCTGCTTTTTTTCTTTCCAGAGCTAAAATTCGATTTAGTAAAAATAACTTGGTTAAAAAGATTACCAGAAACCCTCTCGGCCTTCACCATCTCGCTCGAGCTCGCGACAAACCTGGCCTCAATCGAAACGACTCGCAAAACCCTTAGCTTGCTCAACCATCTCCTGCCAAACTCCTCCAAGCGCTCGCCTTCGAAGATCGCGACCTGCTTTAGCTCAAGATCCACGCGAGCTTGACCCCACACCATCGCGACACTCATCTTCACGCACCTCCGGCGCTCGTGCTCACGCGATTCTCGATGGCTTCGGTCGTATCTTCGAACGAGATGAACTCGACCTCGTTGATTTTACTGAGAATTAAAGGCGGAGAGATAGTGAATTCGATTTTAATTTTGTTAGGCCTTTGACCATTTTTTTTCGAACGAAGCACGTTTGTGAATCTCGGCTTTTTTTTTCTTCGAGAGTGAAATCGATTTTAAAGAAGAAAGGGATAAGCGGCTGAATTATTTAAAACGAGGCGGCCATGATTTTTATTTTTCTTTCTTTTCATCGTTTAAAACTTGCTCTGATGCGTGGATATAAAAAGAACAGAGGGAGACAAGAAGCGATGGTCGCGTGTAGCAGATGAGCTACAGTGATTTGCAAAGGAGACCAAAAAGCTTTGATGCTGAAAGAATTTCAGCTGATGGAAAGAATATTTGACCAGTCAACCATGTATATTTTACATTTAAAATTTCAAAATTTAAATTTAAATTGACTTGAATCCACAACTTAGAATCTTGACTTCCTATCGAGGCGTGCCGCTAGGTGTTTATAATGTTATACACCTATTCTGAATGCAATGTAAAAGGTTTCGAGTCCTAATTTGATTGTATGGAGAAGATAGCTTTTGGACCTAGTTATTAAATTGAATTTTCAATATAGATTTAAGCGCGTCTATCTAACTTACGATCACACAACAACTCCAAACGCTGCAAAATTTTAAATTCGATAATATTACACTATTACGGATCCAATGGAACTGGTTTCGTCGAATTCCGAGACCGTGCCTTGGAAGGCTATTTTTAAATATCAATTTAAACGATATATTTTCAAAACTTAACAAAACACTTCCAAATTCAATTTTAACACTTTTACTATCTTCAGTGGTATCAATATAAATTTTACAAGCCCTTAAAATTTTTTTAACAAGCTTGAAACTCAAGATTAAATATTTTATTCAATCTTCAATTATTGAATTGAATAATTATATTATTCAACAAATTGTTGTATCTACATTCTAAATGGATAAATCCAAGTTTTTCATATTCAAAACCAATTTATAATTCAATTTCTATATTTAAAACCACTTAAATATTCCAGATTCAACGCTGAAAAATCCGGATCGTTACATAAAACGCGACCGTTCAATTGATAAAAATTCAAGGAAGCTTCTGCATTCTTGAAATGCAACTCACTAATAATATAATAGTATAGATATTCAATGGAGAAATCAAACTTATCTGCAAATGAAATTCCAAACGAGAAAGAAACAAGATTAAATTGTACTCATCCGTAACGTAGATTTTGTTCAACAAAACAATCAGCTAACTTTTTTTTTTAAAAAAAAAAATCTAGGGTTTTATAGGTAGGGTTTAACGTGTTCATCGACCAGAAAAATTAACGTATAACCGATATTTGAAATAAAGTTCGAAAGGAGATGACCAAAATGAAAATTTTAATTCGACAGCCCCCCGTCGTTTAATTTTTTTTTATTTCGACAATCTATTGTCGATTTTCTGGTTTTAACCGGACATACACTCATCAAATTTTATTCATTTTTTAAAGTTAAAATTTAGTTTAAATTCAGTTTTTCTTTAGAATTTTTTGTTCTTGTCGTTTTGGTGTATAAAGGCAAGGAAGTGGAAGAGTTATTTTGCATGTTTACTTTCTACTGTGGAGTTTTGAAGTTTTAACCAAGGGCAAAACAGGAAAAAATGCCAACTTCGATCAAAGGCTCTATACACCTCACATCAATTTTATTAAACATGAAGTGCTCATATAATTTTGCCTCTCTCTTTTATTCATAATTGAAGTGTCGGTAAGAATACTTTTTTGCAGGGAGTGTTTGTAAGTATCATTTGTGACGTGGGCCTTTTTGGTTTAATTTGCTTGGAGTACTCCAACTTTCTTCCCACCATGACTTTGGACAACAGACATGAATTTCACATTGGATGCCATATTGACAAACTTTTGAGCTAGGAATACAATCCTAGCTTAGCTAGAACATCCATCCAATCCAAACATAAGGCCGTAACATCAGCGGTAATATAACGCTATTTTGTTTCGGATTATCTTTTAAATACTTCTTCTCCCGAAAAAATCAAAATCCAATACATTCAGTTGCAAGAACCAACTTTCAAAACAACGTTAAATCATGTATTATTGGAGTGTGGCTACGTTTTGATATATACCTCAAAAATTTACGAACAATGTCAATTTATAATGAGTATTTCCACCTTAGAGTCATAAAAGTCATGTTGTTTGAACGTTAGCGTACCATCGTTTTTCAATCACGATATGCACGAGCTCTAATAAATGATTCCAATGTTGAGTTGAAATAAATTCGTTGCATCTCAACATTTCAGGTTAGATGGTTATCGCACACCCATCCAGAGAAAACATGCTTAAGACATATTGAACCTAGTCGCCTAGAGACAATCAAGAGTTGCTATTATATATTAGATTTCTTATTCAGTAATCAGACTTTTCAACTTATAAGCTGTTATCGAATTTTTGTGCTATATTTCTACGTAGGTTTGGAGGAATTAACACTCTGAAGAAATGGATACGAAAAAAACCCTACATTTGTAATCGTCATTATCACTTTTCTATGAATATACCATTTGTTAACCAAAAATTAATCGCAGATTTTGAGAATGACTGTTTAAACAGAATTCTACCGAAAGACTTGTAATAAAAAAGTTGAACAAAGCAATAATCTTCTCTAGTAGACTTAGCCCTCGAGCTGAGCCATGGAACTCCTCATGATGTCGTTGTTTTATTTTATATTCACGGAACCTTTCAATCCATGTTAACAACCCATGGTTACGTAAAAAAATTCCTTTCATCATTGATAAGCACTCAATAGCCATCAGTCATCATCAATAATTGGTAAACTACATCCATCAATTATCAATATGGAAAATAATCATTTACAGAAAATATCGCTATATATTTAATCGTGCTCCTTGTTGGTTCAGGTGCACTTGGAAGCCAATGAAATGAGGAAAATTTAAAAAAAAGACATTCCCTAAGTGGATCTTAATGGGCTTATTATGGATAACTCACTAGAATTTAGATCCATTCTGCTTTTAAATTAGCATTTCATTTTAACATTAAATGTATTTATATTTAAATCATTGTTGTAAAAATCCTTCTAGGCCTTTAGGAGCTAGGCAAGGATTACCACCTTGAGATTTGTCAGGCAAATCGAAACATGTATTTAGGCACTATTTATCCATTATTTAAGGTTCAATACCACATATAAGCATTAATCTGCTGATATTAGATGATCTTGCCTTCTTGGCTACTCGTATGCTCATTCATGATCCCAAAATTCCGATTTATATCAGTCGACTCTAAACAATAGACTAAAATTTATCCGAAATACATGAGTTATCAAAAATTTCTAGCTCTAATTACTTCTCGATTAATCCTCACCTAAATGATTAATCCATAATCTGTATTAACCTCCTAGCATCCGTCTAATGATTTTTACAACCTTAATTTAAATAGTTTTGGTGTTTTACGTTTTGTGAATTTAGGTATGTAAGGAGTTACATTAGCATGTCTCGCTTTTCCATGTACACATGTTATATTATTTTTATGTTATTTTGTCATCTTTTATATGTATATATATAACACAAATATACATTTACATGTATGTATGTATGTATGTAACCCTGGTCAAAGCGGTCAAAGTGAAGCCTTTTTGGCATTTTCGAAAATATCCCTTTTCATTTACTACTGCATATCATAAATAAGGACGCTTTTGTCATTTGACGAAATAGTGGGGGTAAGTTATTTCACCTTCTCACCCTTCTCACCCATTATCACTCTATCCCTCTCCATCCTTTTCTTCTCCCGTTCAACCCTACCCCCTTTTTCTACATAACACGCTTAAATCGAAAATGGAAAAAAATTCAGCATCGCCCGACATAAACAAAAAAGGAGGATGAAGGCTGGCGGCTTCGAGAGGAGGGCGACGTAAGGGAAGGTGCACGCCTGGGCCGCTAGCGGTTCAAAGATGTGCGCTTAACGTTCGGACCGACTGTTGATGACACATATGAAGGAGATGGAAATTGCAACGGAGATGTCATTCCAGGCAGCACACGATTGCTGAAGACACAACGTCTGTGATGTCGGTTTGACGTCGGTGTGGGTGATGTACAATGGGGCAGTCGAAATTCAAAATACCCAATTTAATTTATCAGTTTTTCCCTTTATAAACTTCAGTCACAAATTTTAATTTTTTTTGAGGATCAGCAGTGGTTAAGACCGAGATTAAGATCTAGCAAATGATGTACCCAAGAAGACATAGGCGAGTATTAATACCAGTAGACAAGTATTGTGAGCTTTACTGAACTTCCTTTTTCCCATTACATCCTCATTTTTCATTCGCATTGATTTTTGCGCATATTGCTATCTTTATTTATTTTTACATAGCATTTACCCGCCTTCTTCTAAATACTGGATCTACAATGGTTGGCTGTGATAACGGTTAAGAGGTTTCTGTGCTCTAATAATCATCTCGACTTCAGATTTGTAAGAATATTAATCTTCCTTCACCCGATTATTACTGTTCTTACTATTATTTTGAATTTTTTCTATTTAATGGTTGAGTCTTTGAGCATAAAACTGATATCCCTAGAGGAATGCTGCTGTTTTAAATGCAAAAAAGTTGTTAGGCCATGTAATTCACTGTTTGTCCATAATTGCTTTCATTTTGGGATTAGTTATGTTGATTGTTAGGGTTTGATTGCATAAAAGGAACGATTATGGTTAGATCTTATTCTTTTCTTATGCATGATGCGTGTATTCTGCAGGTTTATGATATGACTTGGAGGACATTGTTTGGGAGGAATGAAAAAGATATGAATACTGATATTCCTTCACCGTAAGTAGTTGGTTAACGCTCTAAGTTCTTCACCTTTTTTCCACTATATTTCATTTGGTAAAGTTCAAGGCCATTTCCAGTTTGACTATAGTCAAATTAAATATTATGATGATAGTTAGCACTCAAATGGGTGAAAATTGATATTTTTTTGATGTTTATATGAATGAGCAAGTTTCGAATGTGTATATACGTATGCTTTTCAAGGAGCACAATTTAAATTATATCAAACCCTTGAAAATGTAAGCTTTAAGTGTATGCAAGCCTCGAAAAAATCAACAATGTTGAAGAGTTGTTGGTTTCGAAAAGAGTGTAATTCCAGGCTTTGGGAAGAAGATGGAAATTGCAACGGAGATGTCATTCCAGGTAGCACGCGACTGGTGAAGACACAACGTCTGTGATGGCGGTTTGACGTGGGTGTGGGTGATGTAGGATGGGGCAGTCGAAATTCAAAAATGCCCAATTTAATTTATCAGTTTTTCCCTTTATAAACCTCAGTCACATTTTTTTTTTTTTGAGAATCAGCAGTGGTTAAGACCGAGATTAAGATCTAGCAAATGATGTACCCAAGAAGACATAGGCGAGTATTAGTTCCAGTAGACAGGTATTGTGAGCTTTACTAAACTTCCTTTTTCCCATTACATCCTCATTTTTCATTCGTATTGATTTTTGCGCGTATTGCTATCTTTATTTATTTTTACATAGCATTTACGCCCCTCTTCTAAATACTGGATCTACAATGGTTGGCTGTGATAACGGTTAAGAGGCTTATGTGCTCTAATAATCATCTCGACTTCAGATTTGTAAGAATATTCATCTTCCTTTACCCGATCATTACTGTTCTTACTATTATTTTGAATTTTTCTATTTAGTGGTTGAGTCTTTGAGCATAAAACTGATATCCCTAGAGGAATTCTGCTGCTTTAAATGCAGAAAAGTTGTTAGGCAATGTAATTCACTGTTTTTCCATTATTGCTTTCATTTTGGGATTAGTTATGTTGATTGTTAAGGTTTGATTGCATAAATGGAACGATTATGGTTAGATCTTATTCTTTTCTTATGCATGATGCGTGTATTCTGCAGGTTTAAGATATGGCTTGGAAGACATTGTTTGGGAGGAATGAAAAAGATATGAATACTGATATTCCTTCACTGTAAGCAGTTGGTTAATGCTCTAAGTTATTCACCTATTTTCCACTATATTTCATTTGGTAAAGTTCAAGGCCATTTCCAGTTTGACTATAGTCAAATTACATATTATGATGATATCTAGCACTCAAATGGGTGAAAATTGATTTTTTAAATACTGGATCTACAATGGTTGGCTGTGATAATGGTTAAGAGGTTTATGTGCTCTAATAATCATCTCGACTTCAGATTTGTAAGAATATTCATCTTCCTTTACCCGATTATTACTGTTCTTACTATTATTTTGAATTTTTTCTATTTAGTGGTTGAGTCTTTGAGCATAAAACTGATATCCCTAGAGGAATTCCGCTGCTTTAAATGCAGAAAAGTTGTTAGGCCGTGTAATTCACCGTTTGTCCATTATTGCTTTCATTTTGGGATTAGTTATGTTGATTGTTAAGGTTTGATTGCATAAAAGGAATGATTATGGTTAGATCTTATTCTTTTCTTATGCATGATGCGTGTATTCTGCAGGTTTAAGATATGACTTGGAAGACATTGTTTAGGAGGAATGAAAAAGATATGAATACTGATATTCCTTCACTGTAAGTAGTTGGTTAATGCTCTAAGTTATTCACCTATTTTCCACTATATTTCATTTGGTAAAGTTCAAGGCCCATTTCCAGTTTGACTATAGTCAAATTACATATTATGATGATATTTAGCACTCAAATGGGTGAAAATTGAATTTTTTTTGCTGTCTATTTGAATGAGCAAGTTTCGAATGTGTATATACGTATGCTTTTGAAGGAGCACAATTTAAATTATATCAAACCCTTGAAAATGTAAGCTTTAAGTGTATGCAAGCCTCGAAAAAATCAACAATGTTGAAGAGTTCCAGGCTTTAAGTGTACTACATTCCTTTCTAATGATATGTAGCAGATTATAGCCGATAAAAGCCTTTCCTATTGTTGGTATGATTTGAATGTTGTAAACCCTGCCATGAAAGAAAAAGGACATTGGGATGAGAGATTTGAAGATTAAAATTGAATAAAATGTTATATGAGAATTATTTTTACAACACTACAATCAAGATACCAATCCCTGAATTGCAAAGTTGGTATGATTCAATTAGATATTTCAACTGACTACTTATGTACCTTTTGTTATAAGTATATTTTTACTGTAATTCATTTCCAGATGTACCTGCTGTTGCTGCTACCGACATGAACCGTTTTTGGTTGGCAGTGTACGAAATTAAAGAAGTTTTATTCTATTTCTGAACACAGTAATGTTCAACAATTTTTAATATTTATTGTAGAAAAGTGATACTGGAGATGTATATAAATTATGATTGAATTAATATAATTATATTATCGACAAGTTTATACCCATGAAATATCTTTATCTCCTATGGATTGTTTGGATAGAGAATGTATTGTATATAAACACATGAGTATGATATGGAATATGCCAAAAGGTCAATTAGAGAATGATTGGTTTCGTTTGTTTGACTCATGGTGAATAAGGAGATACATATTTTGGTTTTCAATTTATTCCTTTGCCCTGATCAATATTGCAGAGGTTCTTTCCTTTTGTATAATTTATTTGTATCCAAATTTAAGTATATTCCTGCATTTTTCCTTGGTAAATACATTTGAAAATCCATCTCCATTTGTTTTCTGCTAATTTTTAAACACATATTGTTGAGAACCTATTGCTAATAAATGCTGCAAAATATACAATTTATTATTTAATTATATTTTGATAATGAAAATTTATGCTCCAAATAAAAGAAATTTCCTTTGCCCTAAAATTGGTTTGCCATTTGAACATGTCCTAGGTTACGGTTGTCTGCTTTAAAGACAAACGCTTGAAGATCTCCCCCATAATACATATATAAAAGTGTGTCACTACCATAATACATATATGGTGTCACTATCAACATTCAGGTTTGTTCTGCAGGCCACCATATCAATTTTTTTAATAACTATGGTCTGTGGGCAATCGTCAAACCATGACTGTAGCGCACACAAAATTTTTCCACTTTCTTCTTGGTACACGTCCAACGGACGTGCCACCATACTCGTATATACAAAATAAAAATGGTGGAAAAAGAAAAGGCGAAACAACTATTAAAAGGGCTTTCTCGTTTCCGAGCAAAAACGTTGAAATTCACAATGAAAATAAAGATGCTACTACTGAAAATACAACATCATCTACGCACAAAACATTCAAAGAGGCGGTTACTGGAAAATCGACTGAAATCGGCATGAAACTAAAATATATAGAGCCAGTTAGAGAAGGTAATAGTGAATATCATTGTTGCCAGATGATATATTGCATAGATCCGGTAAAAAATGGCAAAACACTTTAATTTGTTATGCTTTCGATGTCAGGCCTACTTTTTATCAATTCAAAAACTATATGGAAAAGGCGTGGGGACTTGAAAATAATTACACGTTGGAAGTCCATAGTTAGGCCTGTTTATTTTACATTTATCGACTACTACTGAAATTACAAAATATTGGATAACGACCCTTGTACATTTGATTCTCGATACATTGTAATTAAACAATAGACTCCAGGCATGGAACTGATTAAACATAAACTCCAAGAGATGCCTGTTTAGATAAAACCGAGCAACTTGAGACTTGAACATTGGGATCAAAAGCTCTCAGTAGGATTTGCAGCGTTATTGGACAACCTATTCGAGCGGACAGTGTAACTACAACAATGAAAAGAACAAATTATGCTAGAATCCTTGTTCAAATAAATATTGCAACAAAATACACTAATCATGTAATTGTTAAGACCTGCAATGGGAGAGTTTATCAAGTGCAAGTGGAATATGATTTTAACCTTACATCTATCATACATGCAATCAATTTGGACATCAGACTGATAAATGTTCAAAAGGTAAAGAAGAGGAAAAAACAAAGAATGCACAAAAGCCGAATGCACAAACACATAAAACATGGCAACCAAAGGCATCCATAAGGGCTGAACCAAAATACACTTCCTAGAATTCTCAAGCAGATGCAGCAAAATGTTAGTACACAAAAATCATTTCATGAAAAACATGTCACACCCTGTTAAAAATTGATAAGAAATTAATTAATAAGAAAGAATTAAGTAATAAATTAATAATAAGGCTAGAACTGGAAAAAAAATTAAATGTTGGAATTTGGCCATGAAAGTTGTGTCGTTGCGTTCGTGCCGGTTTTCCAATCAATTTCTATATATAAAGTTTCAAAAACGGAGCTCAAATGAAAAAGTTATTGACCATTAATACCTCAGTTATTGATTTTGATGATAACAATCAATAAATTGTAGATATTAATGTCTTGTCAAATTATATAATATATAGTGCAGAAATTTATACAAGTGTTGAATCGAAGGTTGTATAGTATAAAGGCTCAAAAGATGTCATGGTACAAAGATCAAGATATGAAAATCTCAAGATTATAATTTATTGTATAGAGTCATGTGACGCCCCACCTCTATACCCACGCTAGCCAAGAACACTACGTAGTAGTGCTGTCAACTAGCACGGAGAATAAGGCTGTTGAGGAGCGACCATCCATGTAATTGCTTATCACACGGTGGCTATAAATAATCTTCGGAAACAAACATAGAAATAAGCATAACGTAAATCAGTCACAGACATCCATATCACAAAGGCGGAAGAAGATATGAATATATAACTAACACATGAAAGTGTACATCAGAGTAGTGGTCAAAAGATCCACAATAATACAAAAGAATAGCAACACATGCTATACAAAAGAATACAACTATGAGTCTATACCTCAAGTGTATACAACAAAAACTGCTAATCTAAACAGTTAGCCAAAAGTCAGAGTGATGAATCCCTGGGAAGAAGTCAAGCAGAAGCACCTGTAACATCTCGGTCTGACCCGAGTATTATTTAAGAAAATAATAAACGGGTCAGTCTAGCTATAAATATCAGATGACATGATATAACATAAAAGATATGGCATAAACATAAAATATCCATAATGACATACCACTATAAGTATGTAAATAATGATCAACAGAAGATCAATCAATAAGAGATAATCAATATCACAAGAATCTTCTTAAAGATTCGGAAAGGGCATCATACCCCAAACTTGTACTCATAACAAGTCAATGACATAAATTCTAGAAATCAATGCAAGAAGTCCAAAAATCATAGAAAAGAGAAAGAGGCTTATCACATGACCGTCCGAAGACCAAGGGGAGCTACCCCACATGTGTGAATGGAATCACACAGATTAAGGTCCAGACTAACCAAAAAGCAAAAAGGTATGTGTGAGTGGAATCACATAAGTGGTGTCTAGTCTAACCTCGCAACAAGATACATCGCACAGTTGCTAGTCTAAAGCATCAGAATGATCGTCATGATCAACGAGAAGTGTCAATTACACTAAGCTAGTAAATATAGAAGTTTAGCTTCATGTCCCATAACCACTTGCTTAACTTAAATATTTACGAACAAACTGCAAATCTTCACTAATAAAATTGTCACAAGAGGTTCAATCGAATAAGTCCAAGAATTAACCGACGAAGTGAACGCAAGCGTTTCATACCACTTGTTTTACTAAGTCGTTTAATTAGATTTCTCATCCGAGTGAGGTAAATGTTTGTATATACTAATAGATTGGAAAACGGTTTAAGAAAAGAGCTTTGTTATTAAAAATAGAGTTGAAATTGTTTGTTAAAAGAGTTTTGATATTTACTACTAGTATTGAAACCTTTATATTATAAACTGACAAAACACAGAAGCAATTGTAGAAACAATCAATCACAAAGATCGCATACGGAGATGTGAATAAAATACAAGGAAATCAGCTCAATGTTTTTCAGATAAGATCCCCTACAGAGGGGGGGTCCGGGGGGGTGGCAACCCCCCAAGGTGGGGGTGCGGGGGCAACGCCACCGCTTACGGGGTTCGACCTGCCCGGTCAGGTCGCGGGGGTCCAAGGGGCAGCGCCCCGTCCAAAACGGTACGACCTAGTGAAGACAACATGAGGTCTAACGACCTAAGAGGAATAGGGTCGAGCGACCTAATGGTTGCGACCATGGGGTCTAAGGGGTCAAACAACCTAGTGGTTTCGCGAGTTAGCAGAAGCGAGCGACCTAAGAGAGACGAGCGACTTAAGAAACTCGCGACTTAACATTTGAATAGGTCAAGCGACCTAAGTGGTCAGGCGACCTAAGGGAGACGAGCGACTTAAGAAACTCGCGACCTAACATTTGAATAGGTCAAGCGACCTAAGTGGTCAGGCGACCTAAGGTGTTGCGACTTAACGACCTACGGTCTAAACAAGGTCACGCGACCTAAGGCCAGCAACGACCTAATGTGGGACGACCTAAGGTCCAGCGACCTATCGATATGAGGACTAGCGACCTAATGGAAAACGGCTTAGGGTCTTACGACCTAACGACCTAAGTCAAGTACAAGGTCACGCGACCTAAAATGGTTAAGAGCCGTACGTGTTAACGAGTTAACGACTTAAGGGGGTCAACGACCTACGGGATATAGGTCACGCGACCTAACGGTTTACAAGGTCTTGCGACCTAAGGAGACAGGGTCTAGCGACCTACGACCTAGGTCAATACGACCTACGACCTAAGGTCCATACGACCTAACTCCGAAGACGTTAGAAATGGCCAGAACGACCTACGACCTAGGGTCCATACGACCTACGACCTAAGCCCGAACGATCTAACACCGAACAAGCATTTAGATGGCCCAGTGACCTATGGTGCTAACTCGCGAGCGACCCAAGGGTTAGGTCGCGAGCGACCTAACTCCGAGCACCAAAAATGGCCAGAACGACCTAAGTGCAGAAAATTCACCAAAACGCTAAAAATTGGAGTTTTTCGCCAATCCAATCCAAATCAAATGCTAATATGCATGCAAAAGCGATAGGGAATCATTCCCAACAGTCCAATATAGTTATAGGCTAGAATTGTGAGATAAGAATCTCACCTTTGCACAAATTCAATGAAGAAAGAGCTTGAAACAATGGAGAAGCAACTACAAGCTAGAATCCAATGTCTTCACTTTGATTTTGGAGTTGAATGATGGTTTAAAGTTGAAACCTAAGCTTGGAGTTTTAATTTCCTCTTCCACTCACCATTAATGCAAAAGCTTGGTTGTTAGGAAATTTATGAAGAGTGAGAAGAAGGAAGGGGGTTTGGGCTTGAGTTATAATGGCAATCTAACCCAAAGTCCAAAGCGGGAAAAGTTAGTGAAATTCCAATAACTCCAAACCTACCAATGTTTATACTTAAAAAGATTGTAAACGGCATTTCGAACTCAATGGAAGTGGTCTCGAGTCCTTATTTGACCGTTTGCAAAAAGTAGCTTTTCGGACCAATATCCGATTAACGACAAAATATTTAAATAAAATATTTAAATATAAAATCGATAAATATGCGGGTTGTTACAAGTCATATCTTATATTGTTAAAATCCTTGATAGCAATCCTTGATCACTATCTCCTATTTTCTATCTTTTATATTTTTAAAACAAAATAAATTTTCAAAATAAATTTCAAATATTTTATAAAAAGTTTTTCAAAGTTGAAAATGTTTATAAACTATGTTAAAACTATTTATAAAGTATCAAATTATTTTACTAAGTATTGGATTTTCAAAACATTTTAAAAGAAACAAGTTTGCAAAATACACTAGCATATGTTGACATATAAAGACATAAAGTATGTTGACAAGCATGCCGCCAAGTAGTTTTTCAAATTTTGAATGCAAGTGTCAATTCATCGCAACTCTTTACGAACAGACACATTTGTTGATTTACTATATAAAGGCGAGTTCAAATGAATTTTTGAATAACTAATTACTTATTCTCTTCCCTCTTTCCACTCTCTTGAAAACTACATTAAAAATACGATATTCTCTTAAAATCACTTAAAATCAATTCATACTACATTCTATTGATTCAGTAATACCTTCTTACTATTTTGCAAACATCTATCTCTCAAGTCAAAGATCAAACTATTGTCCAAGAGGCTATAAGATCCATTGTATTCAAAATTCAAGAAATAGTCTTTGGAAAAGGTATCAACTCTATTTGTATTTGCTTTAGGTGTGCTTGTAGCCCGTTAAAATCAAGTGGGTGTGTTTAGTAGGTCGGAAATCTAGTGGGTATGCTTATAGTCCGATCAAATCAAGTGAGTCTACCCCTAAGCTTGGAAATTCAGGAGGGTGTGTTCGTAGCCTCGAAATCGAGATTGTATTTGGATTTGCCTTCTATCTAGTTAAAGATTGGCATTTGAAAAGAAATATGTACAAACAATTGTACGAGACTGGATGTAGGAGAATTCCAAACCTGTATAAAATCTCTGGTGTCATGTTTCTAACTCTTTATGTGACGACCCCACTGCTATACCCATATTACTGAAGAACATTACAAGTAATGCCGTCTAACAACATGGAGAATACAGTTGGTTAAGGACGATCAAATGTGAATATATCTTTGTACTGACACTAACATGTCTTTATTACTTTTAGATGATCTAAATTGAAAATTTTGACGTGTTCAGTATTATTACAAAGTAATAAACACAACGATTGAAATATTCAAAAAAACATATAATATAAAATAATTTAGAATTGGAATCACACACCATAATGGAATAATATACATCATATACATAATAGAATGCGAGTCTACAAAATATCAGTAATAGACCCACATAATATATGCACACACATCGTATCTAAACTATTGTATCAGGTACACAACTACTACTAGATAATATACATGACATAAATTCCAATATGTCAATATATACATATATAAAGTAAACTGAAGCGGTCAAAAGAGTCTACTTCTATGCTAGCCCAAAAATCCAGTCAACGAGTCCTGGTACCTATAGAGTCTCGGCATGACCCGAGTATTTTTTTTTTTAAATAAATGGGTCATACTTTATTCAATAAAGAGATGAGATAATGATATCGTAAACATACGACTTAAATTAAATAAGCCATAATAAAAGTATGACAGAATAAATGACCAAAATAAGGCATAATAACCAAATCACCATTTCATAAATCCATATCAAGTCTGAAATGGAATGTCATCAAACATGGTGATAGCAATCAAAATTTCTCTGAAGCCCAAAAGATACTAAATATCTATCTCAAATCTATGAAGAAATAATCATCACTACCGAAATGATAATGGTAGTCAACTATTAGCATGGTACAGTGCGACACAGGGCCTAACTAAAATAAATAAACCCCTCCACATAGCGTAATTGTCTAATGAAAGAAATAAACTATTTGGTAAACACCCCGACTACTAACGATAAGAATATGGAGTCGTGTTTATGACAAAACTATGTGAATTTACCTAATGAATATAAATAGGTAAACATTGTCCAATGGTGAAATAAACTTATAGGCTTGCATATAACACCTGCCCAAAAATAGAATGGCAGTCATGTCATGCCATAAAAAAGCCTAACTAAAAGAAATAGGTCTGCCTACCCCAAATCTTAAAAAATATCGACTCTTAAGTCGATAAAATTAGTTATCGTATCTTAGGGATCTATCGGCCAAAAACCCGAATACCCCAAGATAATACAACTCTAAGTGTAAATTACTGTCATTTTAGTAATCACAAGAATTTGACAAACTATACCATACTAGCTATTAAATTCAAGTATTTACTAATAGCTAGTAAATTCAAACTCTATTTACGGATTCTAATAATAATCGAAAGAATTGTACGAAATGTCTCATGCCAATCCGACAATTCAATATTTATTAAAATTATCTATTTCATAGAAAAGCACGAAATCAATAGAAATTTACTTTATTTTGAAAATCTATTTTAAATAAATAAATAAATATATATGTAAATAAAGATATAATTTTCCAAAGGCTTTCAAACTCTTTCTAAAATCATTTAAACAACTTTTATAACTAAAATTACTTGAATTAAATTTATTACTTTCATAACAACTTTTCTAAAATAATACCATATCTTATCTTTTGCCTCTAAAGCATTTACAAAACTTTATACTTACAAATAATTATTAAAAAAAAGATATTTGTAAATAAATATTACTTATCTTTAAAAGTTTCAATTGGAAATTCTGAAATAAGCAATAAGTTAAGAAGATAATATAATTTAACTATATATATTTTATAAACTAAATTCCAATAAGGATCAAAATGGATAAAATCTCATTTTTGAAATTCATTTAGAAACATTTAAATAATTCAAACAATAAATCCAACGAAAATTCAACATTTAGAGCAAACATTGCTCCATGAAATATAATTCCATAATACAGAATTATTTATCAATCCGAGTTGCTTTCCAACAAACTTAGATCATACAACAATGTATGTACTTTCAACCATCGACAGAAATTACAATGAACAATATAAATTTTAACATGTAATCTTATTTTAACCATTTAATTCATTTTTAACTATTTATTCAAATCTAATATTTCAAACATTCTATTTAACCAATTCAAGCATCAACCAATTAAAACTACGTCATGAAATTTTATTCCAATTCTATCATTCAACCACTACCAAAAATTTACGCAGATCATAATTTAAGAAAGGCATAAAAAGGGATATAACTAATTGATATATGTGTGTGAGTTAAATAAATAAATCACCGAATTCATTGCCTGTCGAAACTCCGCTCTTTTGCTTCAGCCTTCCTGAGCACAAACTCCAAAATGACGAACATCCTTCCGTCACACAACAACACGCCTAAGCAATGCCATCGTTGGAGCCATGACCTCAATGACTGCTTGGTGCCGCTCTTGAATCTCCATTATTACCAGGTCTGTGTGCCAACGCCACCCTTTCTACTTCGCCCAAAATTGTCGTGGGCCTCCTGAATGTGACAACATCGCATCAATCACGAATCCCTTAACTTTATCCCTCTGTCTCCCTATTACCCCATGCGAGTCTCCTCCATGCTTGCATGCCTCGTTCGACAGCTGCAGGCAACGCATACAACCTCCTTCCTAGCGCCATGATGCTTGCTTCGGTCGTCGCCTTTGGTCGCGACAGCGCAGGTCGCGCACATTTTTTTCTTTCTTTTAGTTCGATTTTTCAATTGATTTAATCGTTTGATTTAAGGCACAAAAGGTAAGTCGATTTTCTTTTTAACCGGGAATCCATTTGGTTAAACGAGGAGGAGTTTTAATTTCTTAATGGGGCTTGGCCTATTTAGGAACCTTGTTTTAATTAATAAATTTTCATTTTCTTTCCTTGTGCATATCCTAATTATTTATTTAGAAGTAATTATTAGTCCGGTCTAATTTAATTATTCATTGTCTTGTTACAAAATTAATTTATTCATCTTCGTTGATTTATTGATTTTACAGAATATCATATAAACTTCTCTTCATCTATTTCAAATATATAAAATTATTTGCACTTTAAACTATTTTATATTTATTAAATCTTTCACTTAAATTTTAACATATTATCTATAAAAAATTAACTATTAAATTTTATTATATAAAAAATCTTTTACTAAATAGACTTTAATTGTATAATAATTTAATTCAAAATAATAATAGTCAGAATTGAATTCAAACACTTCTATTTAATTAAATTAGTTTCATATTAAAGCCTCAAACTGGGTTGTTATACTTTACTTTGCTTTACTACATTTATTTTTATCTGTGATTGCATATGTGACCGTTTAATAGTATAATTCTATGTTGTTAATTTGTGATTTAATATTTAACTTGAAAAAAATTCAAAAAAATGTTTACACAAGTTAGAAAGCACTATTCACCCCTCCCTTTATTGTTTAATTAGTCTTAAAATCCATAATTCCGCAACTCATATTTGGTATCAGAGCACTAGGTTTTTAAAAACTCATAATTTAATTTTTGAAAAGTTTTAATGGCTAGCAACACTTATTACATTTGTTAACATTTTTGTTGAAGGACAATCTACTACTAGACCACCACTTTTCAATGGTAGTAATTACACTTATTTGTTATGTAGGATGAAGATTTATTTATGGTCTAATGGTTTAAATATTTAGAATATTACAAAAAATGAGTACACCGAACACCAGCCTAACTTTGCATAATAGACTGCTGACCAAAAGACACTTGTAAAAAATAATTCCAAAACCATAAATATTTTATTTTTCTACTAGATATAAATGAATTTAATAGAGTCTTTATCTGTAAGTCTGCATATGAAATTTGGAGAACACTGCAAACTACATATAAGGGCACTAGTAAAGTTAACCAGACCAAAATTTCCATGTTAGCTAATCAGTTTCAGTTGTTTAAAATGAATCCAAATGAGTCTTTTTTGATATGTACTATAGATTTCAAGGTATAGTGCATTCTTTAGTAGCATTAGGTAAAAACTTTTCTGAAGAGGATCAAGTTAGAAAGATCCTCAATTCGCTCTTTTCAGAGTCGGATCAAAAGACACTAGCAGTAGAAGAGGCTAACGACATTAGTACTCCAAAATTGAAGAGGTAATAGGCAATTTAATGTCCTATGAAACATAATTACAGGGCAAAAGAGAAAGCAAAGCACTAGAAAAGAAATCCAACGTTTTCAATGCAATAATTGACGATTAGGATTCAAACGATGAAAATGACGAAGAAATTACTTTTATGACCAGAAATTTCAAAAAGTTAATGAAGTATAGAAAGATGAACAACTTTCGAAGATCTAAAAACAAGACTCCTGGAATTGGAACTGCAATAAGGTGTTTAACTGCGATGAATCTGGTCATCTGCAAAGAGACTGTCCACATCAGAATAAATCAAAGTCTCACCAGTTACTGGTTCATCCAAAAAAAGAAAGAAGGATTATACAGAAGCATTGGATGATTCAGTTACTTCCTCAAGCGACAATGAACCGGATACTGAGGATGTGAATATGTGTTTCGCGGCAATAACAGATTAGTCAGAACTAATCAACAAAAAGCGCCAAAAATGGTATCTTTTATTTATTAGTTATTCATTATTATAAAATCTAGGAATAAAATATGGATTAATAATAATACTTGATGTATATATATAGGAATATTTTATATAGTTTTATTTTCTAAATTTACGGCCCATATATGGACATACATAGAGCATATATGTTGACATATCTGCTAGAAATTTGAAATTTCATTTCAAATTCAAAATTTGAATTTTTCCCTCTTTTGTACTTATTCACATGTTCTAAAAAGACATCATTTTATCAAAGAACATGACCCTTGCTCTCTATTGATTCAGTCTATCTCTATCCATTCATTCACTCACTTTTATTCAAAATTCAAAAATTTATCCATTCTCTTATCTCTTCAAAAACTCAAATATGGTTTCCTCAAGTCAAACTGTTAGAACCATGAGGCTCAAAACAAAGGCTTTCTTTTAAGTGACAAAGAAGCCTTTGATACTTATATGGAGCATGCTACTTTCATAAAAGTTTTTCCTAGAAGATTTGCAAAGTTTGAACATTTTTCCTCTTATGGTCCTTAAGATCTTTGCTTTCAAAATGAAATTCTTAGCTTAGTCGACTCTTCTCAAAATGATTTTGTGTGTTTTCCGAATTTGATTAAAATGTTTTATGCAAATTTGAATGAATTTTTTTTTCAAGGAGAAGAGGGGTAATTTTGGAGTAATGTAAATGACACTAAAATTGTTTTAAATTGTGAATTTTTAGTCATATACTTGATTGCAAATCTAGTAGAATCGACCTCTCCACTTTTCAATTGATGAACAAAATCATGAAGTTTTTCATGACATTTGAAACCGACGAAGAATTTAATTTTAAACATAAAATCTTAGACCAAAATCGAGACTTATGAGTCTCATTTTACAATAAAGAATTACTCGATGTCTCTACTATTCAAACTTTCTAAACAACTTTTCACTCCTATATAAGCTTATTTCTTCCAAAAAATTTACTCGTCGTTTTATTCTCTATTCTCTTTGTATTTTCAAACATTTTTTAACAAAAATGTCTTCTCCACACTAAAAATTATGTGAAAACCTTGAACAAACGCTTCAATCTTTTAAGCATATTCTTCGTTTATTTTAGAAATCAAAAGCATTTAGAATTAAGTCAAATGCAGATGATCAAAGAGCATGAAAAGTATTTCAATGCCCTTCGACCATTGATTTCTTTCTTAATCAAAGATGATCCGGCAAATAACCCAGAATGCTCTATCAACAAGGATAATGAAGATTGAGATGCCATCAAAGCAAATCCAATCTTTGGATCTGACGGTTGGGTTGAAGTTCCAGGGAATGTCTAGTTATTCGGTTTGTTTTAAATTATAAGTATGTACATATATAACTTATTAATACTCTTAGATTTGGATTTGTTCGGATTGATTAATATTCTTAGGTTTTGATTTGGTATAGTGTGTTTAATATGTATACTTGGATTGATAATTTGATATGCATTGTTTGACTTATTAAATAAAGATTATTAACTTGTCCTATTTATTTAAAGCCTGCGTATATTAATTACTTCATGTTTAATATGCTTCGATTATTTTAGTGCTTCATTATTGATTTTGACTCTACGGTTTCTAAGTATTTAATTTAGGGGGAGTTTTATTTTTCATCCATTTTTGTTGATGACAAAGGGGTAGAAAAGTATAAAATATACACATGCATATATTCAGGGAGAGTTATGTAACTCAGGAGGAGTCATATCATATTTTATATACAAGAATATTTAATCGTTGTCATCATTAAAATGTGGGAGATTGTTAGTACCTTAGTTATTGATTTTGATGACAATAACTATATACAGCCATATATAATTATGTAAAATATAGATACAAATGTTTTGCCAAGTTATATAGTATATAGTGTAGAAAATTACACAGGTATTGAATCAAAGATTGTATAGTATAAAGACTCAAAAGATAGACCTGAAGACTAATGAGTACAAAAACCAAGATATGAAGATCTTAATTTTATAATTTAGTGTATAGAGTCATAGCTTATATTGTTAAAGTCATTGATAGAAATCTTTGATAGCAATCTTTGATTTCTATCTCCTTTTCTCTATCTTTTATATTTTTAAAACAAAATAAAATTTCAAAATATATTTCAAATATTCTATAAAAGGTTTTTCAAAGCTCAAATTTTTTATAAACTATGTCCAAACTATTTTACAAAGATTAGATTATTTTACAGAGTACATGATTTTCAAAACATTATAAAGAAATAAGTATTCAAAATACACTAGCATATGTCGACATATAGACATAAAGTATTTCAGTATACATGCCGCTAGGTGGTTTTTCAAATTTTGAATCGAAGTGTCTATTTGTCGCAACTCTTTACAAACGGACAATCTTTTGATTTACTATATAAAGGGGAGTTCAAATGAATGTTTGGATAAATAATTACTTTTTTTCTCCTCTCCTCTCACACTCCTGAAAAATCCATTGAAAATATACTATATTCTCTTCAAAACCACTTAGAATCAATTTATACTTCATTGTATTGATTCAATACTACTTTCTTAGTGTTTTGCAAACACCTCTCTCTCAATTTAAGACCAAAATGTTGCCTAAGAGTCTATAGGATCCATTGTATCTAAAGTAAAAGAAATTGTCTTTGTAAAAACTATCAACTTTATTTGTATTTGCTTTGGATGTGCTTGTAGCCTGTTCAAATCAAATGGATATGCTTAGTAGCCTAGAAATCTAGTGGGTGTACTTGTACTCTAGTCAAATCAAGTGAGTCTACCCTGAGCTTGGAAATTCGTGAGGGTGTGTCTCCTAGCCTCGAAATCGAGATTGCATTTGGATTTTCCTTCTACCCGGTTAAAGATTGACATTTGAAAAGAAATCCATACAAGCAATTGTACGGGACTAAATGTAGGAAAAATTCGAACCAGTATAAATCCCCGTTGTAAGCTCTCTAACTCTTCTACTTTTTTACTACTTTTATTTTTATCAGTGATTGTATCTGTGACTGTTTGATAGTATTATACTATATTGTTAATCTGTCATCTAACATGTAACTTGAAAGAAATTTAAAAAAGATTTACATAAGTTAGAAAACACTATTCACCCCCTCTACTGTTTAATTACCCTTAAGATCCATAATTTCACAACTCACATTGACGTTTGAAGTTTCAAATTCAAATTTATTTAAATAGAATTCGAATTTAAGTAAATAATTAATGTTAAATTTTGGAATTTAAAAATTAACGGTATTATAATTGGAAGCTAAGTAAACGTTAAAATAAAATTAACGTTAAATATTAATAAAGGAATTAAATAAACAAATCAATGTTGTTAACCCAAAAATGGATCAACACCCTGCTTTGAGTATGAAAGCACCAACTCTGGGTATCAAGGAAAATAGAATAGAAAAAGCAATAGTAAACGACGGAAAAGGTAAGGAGACGAGAGATTTTTATAGTGGTTCGGCTGTTAATGAAGCCTACGTCCACTTTATAGATTCTTTTGTTGATCAACTACTATTACAAAGGAGTTTAGATTACAATATAATTCTCCTTTCCTAAATTAGATCAAGCCACCATTGTTAAAGACAAAAGGAAGATTTCAATTGTCCCTTAATGGCTGTTGTGCAGGAGAAGAAGGGTGAAGAAATAATGGCAGAGCTTTAGCAGAGATTGGATCCCCTTTACTATTGCAGATAGGATAGTATTTATAGGGGTTAGAGAGCATCTAAGCCAGATTCACATTACCAAAAGCCTGTAGTCATCTTGCAGAGGTCGCTCAAGAAGTTTGGTGGTGTTTGGAGCTAAATTTTCGGATCGGTACCGATCCGAAAAGTTGTGTAATTTTTGAGTCTTCTCAATTTGGTTGTCTTCCTATCCCATAATTGAGTACCATGTCCGAATATCAAGTCGTTTGGAGTTAGTTTGATCATCAATCTTCATAGATCATCTAATCCATCCCTTCATAGAAGATCCATCCATAACTCACTTAATACTTCACCAAATGACCCGAAACTTCATGCATGTAATGTAGATGAGTAGGAGACCCTCCAAATCGGATCTCATGGGGCAAGTCCCATCCTAGGTGGGTCGGACCTGATATGTCAAACTAGTTTAATTTAGAGATCCATCCATAACTCACTCGATACTTATCAGAATCAGATGAAACTTTGCACATAGCTTCTAGAAGATGTGCGAGACCCGTATACCAGATCTTAGGTGGTGGGGCTCATTTAGTTAGGTCCGATTCGATCGAAACCTTGGACCAGTACCGATCTAAACTAGCTTTTCCAAATGATTTCATTTTTGGTGTAAGCCTTTCTTTATATCTTCTATGTGTCCCCTCCTAATTTCAAGTCAATCCGAATCGATATGAGTTCTGTAGGTCCATTTCAAGTTGCTCCGATCCAAAAGCGCGTAGATATTTGAATGGATCAAATGAGTCTTCACTTCTTGAACTAGGTTGCTCGAATGTTACCGAACTTGATAGGTGAGCTTAATAGAGGAATAGGAGTACAATGCAAGTGGTTAGAAGGAACCGCAAGCCAACATTTCAGATTGGTACCAATCCAATTGGATTAGATCGGTATCGATCAAAATAGTTAGCCTAATTCTGGGCCAAACTTCTTATGTTTCCTTGTCTTGTACTTTTAGGCCTTCAGATCAAGTTTCGAGTCATTCTGACTTAATCTAAATGTGTTAACTCCTTTTGAATTCTGTTGGGTTAAAAGCCCAGTTAACACTTGCCCCCCAAAGTACGCCTTTTGAATGAAAGGTGTGCTTTAATCCAGAACAAGTTCCGGTAATGAGTCTTCGTTTGTTGAGCTTCCTAGCTACTTTAGCTTTGGTGAACCGTCCAGTTCCTTTGGTTCTTTCGTCAATCACAAGTCGTTCCAAACCTATTGTAGCCTAAGACTCTACCTAATTGTAATGTATACATCACAAGCATTCCAGTTTCATTCAAAGTTATAACATCACATGTCTATAATTACATCAAGCATCTCTAATCGTCTCGTGTTCATCCAGGATTTACATCATTACCACTTGGATTTAATTCAGGGTTATAATAGCATATATCGAAATCACATCATATCACATCATATGTCAAAATCATCATGTGTTCATCCAGGATTTATCCGTTTTATTCTACTTATAAGGCATTCAAATCCTTTTTGCCAAATCAAATCTATTTTAAAGTTCGACCTCTCTGGACCATTTAAGCTTAATGTGCGATCTCTCCTAATCGTTTAATGTTTAGTTTAGGGGATGATCTCTTCAGATCATTTTTTGTTTTAGTTTAGGGGATGATCTCGTCAGATCATTTGCTTATTAAGTTAAGGGCGATTAAGAAGCCCATTCGCTCACTCTTTGGTGATGGGACTTACTTCTTGCACTCCGATCTCGTCTTTTCGGTCGATACTCTATGGTGTTTAATACCGTACAAGTCTATCCACTCGCTCTTCGACACGAGATTTGCACTCTGGTCCCATCTCTTCGGTCAAGATTTTATGGCGTTTAGAATTTGTCATCACATTAAATATGGATTTTAAAAAATTCAAATTTCAAATCAAAGCAAACAGGTAGAAATTAAATAAGGATGCTGAATGTTTATCCCAAACATCCGACTCAGAGCATGGCAAGGGACCAATCTAGGTTTTGTGCATGTCCAAGCAGTCTGAGATTATTATCCTAAGTAGCCATCTCAGATATCCGACTCAGAGCGTGATTAGGAATCAATCTAGGTTTATCACACGTCTAAGCGGTCTGGGGTCATTATTGTTTTTACCGCTAATATATGAAAACAAAAGTGCAAAAAAGAAACCAACGCAAAGAGTAGCAGCCAGATCTGACTTCCCATCCATCCCAGTTATGGGATTATCTGCCTTGGCCTAGATCCCTGAGCATTCCTTGAAGCATCTGTTGTGGGTGGTGGCTGCTCTGGCTAAGCTATTATAGCTTTGTTTCTCACTTATTGCGACAACTGGTTGTTATGAACTAGTTCTTCTAACATATCACAAAGGTGACAACACTCATTCGTTTCATGTCCGCCCAACTCATGGAAGATGCAAATCTTTCTAGACCCTTTCTCTTGATCGGTGGGCTCTCTTCTCGGAGGCTTCCGATAGAGAATTTGCCCCATAGTGTCTTGGTATATTCTTTCTAGAGTTTTAGTTAGCTCAGAGTAGGAAGAGAATTTGGGATCTCTCCTTTGTCATTTTGGTTCTCTAGAGTCATCATCAACTTCTCTTTCCCCTTTGTCTTTTCCAAATCCCGCTTCAAAGAATTCCTTGCCATCCACAGCATAAATTCCGACGTCTTCAGCTTTATCTTCAGCGTCAGCATCCTCTTGACGTGAATATCTCTCGGCTTCGTAGTAAAACTCAACAAGATCCATTGGAGGATCCCTCTTAAGTGCAGCCCTGAAGTCGGTCTTGCTTGTGACTCTAGACACTGCCAGCATCAAAATCACTAATGGGTTTGGCCGATCGAATGTAGCCATTGTTGCATTGAATCTTACTAAATAACATCTCAAGCTCTTCTCAGGCCTTAGTTTCACATTTGACAATTTCATCACATTCTTCAGTTGTGAGATGTGAACTTGAAATTATCTTAAAAATCTGCCTACTAACTCAATCCACGTGCTAATGGACCCATTCTCCAACTGTCTAAACCATATTGCAGCCAAACTCGTCAAGTATAATGGGAAGCACTGCCCCCATTACTTCCTCAAAAGCATGCAACACCTCCATATGTTGGTGTGTGTGTATATATATATATATATCATTAGATGAATCATTGGATCGGTCTTTTTATCGTACATTTCAAGCGCGGGAAGCTTGAAATCGGGAGGATTTCTTGCGTTTCGGATGTTAGTAATAAACGGGTTTCTGTTCACATCTTCAAACCCTGATTGTGGGTCCTCCTCTAAACAACCTTCTTACCAATTCAGCAATTCGATTTTCACCATCCAATGAAGGTCTTCATCCGAAAGTGATGTTCTGCCCCCCGCCTTGGGGAGGGGGGGAGATACTTCGCTGGTTACACACTAGTGTTCTACCCTACTCTCTTAGCCTTATTCCGTCCATCGCTCCTCCAGGGTATCCCTGACATATATTCCTCTACCGGTTGCACTCTAGTATTCAGATTAGCTCCCATACCACCAGTTCTTGAAGTTTCGACAACCACTCCATTGTTGGCCCTTTCAGTGCTGGCTCTAATATCGATCCCAGCATTGGTGTTGATCCTAAGTTGACTCCCATGTTGCCCCCAAGCATCGATTGCTATGGGCGTGGAGGCAATGTTCCATCTTGTTCTAAGCCAACTCTAGAAGCTGCTGTATTGTTTCTTAGGGTTTGAATTCCTACAGCTCCTGTAATTCCTTGTCGTCCCATCCTTTGAAAGAATCCCTTCATCATCTCTTATTGCCTAGCCAAGATTCCATCATGCATCTCCTTTATCGGCATTTCCGTTTCTTCTCTAGCTACATAGGTTGCTTGTTGAGAATTTAAGGATACTTCCTGACTGCCCCCAGGCTCTGGTTGACTTGCTCCAGTTTTAGATCTAGTGTTAGGCCTCTTCATTTTTCCCAAATCTAAGGTTCAAGCTTCAAATTTCCGGATCTACCTTTGTTCTCAGTGAAAACACCAAAATGTTAACCCAAAAAATGGATCAACACTCTAGTTTGAGTGTGAAAGCACCATCCCAATTTATCAAGGCAAATAAAATGGAAAAAGGAATAGTAAATATCAGAAAAGGTAAAGAGACAAGAGATTTTTATAGTGATTTGGTTATTAATGAAGCCTGCATCCACTTTATAGATTCTTTTGATGATCAACTACTATTACAAAGGAGTTTATATTACAATATAATTCTCCTTTCCTAGATTAGATCAAGCCATCATTGTTAGAGACCAAAGGAGGATCTCAATTGTCCCTGAATGGTTGTTATGTGGGAGAAGAAGAGTGAAGAAATAATGGAAGAGCTTCAGAAGAGATTAGATCCCCTTTACTGTTGCAGATATGATGGTATTTACAGGGATTAGAGAGCATTTGGGCCAGAGCCACTTTACTAAAAGTCTGTAGTCATCATGCAGAGGCCGCTCAAGAAGTTTGGGGATGTTCGGAGCTAACTTTTCGGATCGGTAGCGATCCAAAAAATTGTGCATTATTTGAGTCTTCTCAATTTGGTTGCCTTTCTACCCCACTTATCCGAATATTAAGTCGTTTGAAGTTAGTTAAATCATCTATCTTCATAGATCATCCAATCCATCACTTCGTAGAAGATCCATCCATAACTCACTTAATACTTCACCAAATGACCTGAAACTTCATACATGTAATGTAGATGAGTAGGAGGGCCTCCAAAATGGATCTCATAGGGCAAGGCCCATCCTAGGTGGGGCGGACCTGATTTGTCAAACCAGCTCAATTTAGAGGAGATCCATCCATAACTCGCTCGATACTTATCGAAATCAAACTAAACTTTGCAGGTAGCTTCTAGAGGGTATATAAGACCTATATGCTGGATCTTTGTTGGTGGGGCCCATTTTAGTTAGGTCCGATTCGATCCAAAATTTTGATCAGTACTCGGTTAACAAATGGCAATTAATGTTCTTCCCAAAATATGGCAACCGGTCGAACGTTGCCTAAGACGGGTCGACCGCCAGTGGTCGATTGCCAATATAGGGGTGATCGACCGATGACTGTAGTGGCGGCTAAGGTTTTTCACATCGCGAATGGTCCAAAATTTATTATTTTAAACTGACTTAAATCCAATGGTTTTGGTGCTTTCTAACCACTATAAATAAAAGTCTAGCCCCTCACTTTTATTCATAGATTATTTTGAGAACTAAGTGAAGCTTTGCTGGTCTCTCTCTTCAAAGATTCAGAAAATTCTCTAGGGTTTCAAGTAAGAAATTTTAGGTGCTTATTATTCAATTTCTAATTCTATTCTCCTTTAATCCCTAAGTTTTCGAATCTAATTCATATACAATTCCCTTGTTGTATAAAAGAAGAGATATGAAAGAGATTCAAAAAGGCGCAAACAAATCTAAGAGGAAGAGCTAAGGATATTTTGTGAGTGAAAATTTAAGTTTTTCTTATTCTAGTAATTGTATAGTATAATTTGGATTTGATATATGCCTTGGGGAATTTTGTCTAAGAAACATCAAACTAAAAGCCCAAAACTTCCCTAAATGAAATATCAATTCTTTTGTTAGGATCTCAATTATTCTATATTAAAATAGTGGTGTTATATAGTAATTGCAAATTTAATGTTTTACATTCTATTATACTTCTCATCTTTTTCTTTGGAGTGGAATTATATAGTTATTGCAAATTTAATGTTTTACATTCTATTTCACTTCCTATCTTTTTCTTTGGATCTAATTAAAGGTTTTTTGAAAGGAAATACCTTAGGAAATGGTGTGTAAGGTACGAATTCACTTTATTTGTAGTTTGCACTACCTATTTACGTAATTTAAATGAGAATTCCCTTTTCACTTGTATATAAGAAATTGAATAAAGCGTAAAAGGATTTGAATTGAAAATTCTATTAATGTTGATTCTGCTAAATTAGTATAAAATAATTTTGGTATGGATTCTATTTTTATACAAGTCTTTTGTTGAATTGAGAATATTTAATATATGATATGTTTGTTGATATGAAATTGGACTTGTATAAATTTAAAGGTTTGACATATAAAGGATTAGTTTAGAGCATAATCTTTGCACGCTTAGAAATATTTTAGGCGTGTGTGTGCGTATTAGCGCATAAATAACGTATAATTAATAGCATATTAATTGCATAGTAAATTGCTTATTAATTAGTATTAAATCTCTATTTGGAAAGGAATTGGTAGATAATGCAATATACGGGTTTTTCCTAGTAAGGCCTTAATAAGGAATGCAGTGAGGTGTGTGATATTATGCTGAGTGAGAGTAGTTATGCTTAAGTTATAGCTATGTGAGTACAGTCAAAACCATACAGAAGTCTGCCCAGTTAATTTAGCTACCAGTAGTGTGACTTTGGGGCTGATATGAGATATCACTTATAATAAGTACCCACGGAGGATGTTAGGTTAGTCCCAAATTCTATAGGGTAAAGATGCATTGCTAATTTGGTTATCAGTGCATATGAATATTCGGACTAATATGAGATGTCACAATTTTGGTTATGAGTCATAATATGTAGGGCCTGCTTTAGGGTTGAAGGTAATAAGTGGCTGATTGAGGGTCGCCTCCTCCTTATTTAAGAAGTATTATATGGTTAGAGTTAGTGGTTAGGCACGGTAGATGATATCTTGAAAAGGGCCTGCTTTGGGTTTGAGGTATCAAGTGCTATTATAGGTCCGTCCGCCTCTTCCATAAAGAAGTAAAGTGGTCCGATGAGATTCCTTGCAATGTCAGCTAAATAGTACTAGAGAGGAGTTCGGCTTAGGACGGGGACTTGCCTAGGATGAGTTATTAAATGGTCAGAGTCTATCTAGTTCCCATTAAAGAGGCATCAAGTGACTTGGGTATTATCTCTTATATTTTTAGGACATTATTGATGATAGATGCATGGTACTATGAATGGCCTTTAGCCTACGATTGAAGATGGTTTATTGGGTCAAAAGGGTAATGGTTATAGAATTGGCCTAGAAAAGCCTTAGGGCTTGTAGTTGGAAAAACTTATAATATAGTTAGGATGCATAATATATATTCTTATTCAAATTATATAGCCCAAGTATTATTATAAAATGACTCGAGATTTTATTTACCAAACATTATTATTCTGACTCCCTCCTCATTACAACACAGGTTAGAGAATATGATGCAGATTTCGAAGATGGTAGGGGAGATGGAACCTACGGTAGTTATTTGTCTATCTATTTCTGAAGTACCCATTTAGACATGATGATGTATTTAGTAATATTGTACTAAGGATATTTGGCATTATTATATGGCATTGTGTTTTATGTTTTTGACATTTCAATTTTAATAAAACGGGTACCGTTTTTGATATTATATTTTATCATTCTGCCATGAGATTCTAAATGTGTAGATAATAACACTATTATTATTCTTTGTATCGATTTTACCAACTAACAGCCAACTTTGGAATGCGCCTAAGGTTTGATGGCCTTTTCTAGATCGAAAATTAGGTCTGTTTCAGGGCAGGTCGTTACAAAACATCTAAAATTTACACATAAGGTAGTACTGGGCACGTCAAAGAGAATACAAGTAAGTTCAACAAACAGCAAGGTAGTAAAGACAAAGGAGAACAAAAGATGGCTATAAATACACCTATCGGCAATAGATTTACTTATCTTAGACGTGGATGGAGATGATATGGATTCAAGAAACACAACAGAAAATAAGGAGTTCATCCCTACACAGGAAGAATTTATGCAAGACACGTAATTTATTAATAATATTGCAGAAAATATAACTAAACAATATGAAGAACAAGAAGATGATACAAACTATACAGCATATGTATCAAACAATCCAGATTATGAAAAGGAGTCAAAAGAAGGAACTACTTTACCAATATCAAACAAGTACACCCTATAAGAGCAACAAGGGCTAGGAAGCCAGGTAAATGACTTTCATCTCTTGGAATGTGAGGAGGATTAATACTGATTTTAAAATGAATCAGGTATTAACCTTTCTTAACTCTAATAAACCCACTGTCATTGGTCTGTTGGAAGATAAATTAACTATAGAAAAAGTGACAAAAATCTTGTTGAAAATGGATAGAATCTGGGAGTTTATTCATAATAATGATCGTGGTACAAAAGGAAGAATTTTGTTGATATGGGATAAGTCAATTTGGAAGATAAACGTTTTACACAAAAACACACAACACACAACATGCACAATTGAAATATGGCTGGATATGTTAAGTTTTTAACCGTTGTGTATGCAAGCAACTTTTTTTCAGATAGAGAGTTGCTATGGCAAGAACTAATCAACCTTGTAAGTGTTGTAGATAAAGCATGGCTGCTTATGGGGGATTTTAATAATGTAGTTAAACCTAAGGACAAGAAAGGAGGATTTCGGTCTCTTTTCTAATCTCTGAGGGTTCTCGAGCTGCTTGCTCACATGTGGCCTTGCTGAAGCAAACATACAAGGTTTTTAATCCACATAGAGAAGAAAAGGGATAGCCACACATATAGTTAAAATGCTAATAAATGAAACTTTTCTATAACACTACCAATACTTCATAGCTATTGCCACACATCAGCACTTAGTGATCACAATCCTATCATCATTAAACCACATACACAAAGTGCACATGAAAAGGGTAAACCTTTCAGGTATATCAACAGTTGGCATATGACAACTAGCCATGAAGAACAGGTAGCATCTATCTTATTAAAACTCACTTGAGGCAATGAAATTTAGATGTTCGTGATAAAGTTAAGAGGATAAAATAAAATATGAAAAATTAGAACAAAATAAGAGAAAAAGATACTGAAATTCTTATCAAATTGGAAAACATATTACAATGTTAAATTGTTGGCAACAAATACTAATCCAGAGGAGGACTTGCATATAAGGAATTGATTACTGTAGGAAATGTGCTAAAAAGGAAAATGCATGAAAAATACATACAGGCAGTTCAAAAATAAAAAATTAACTGGATAAATGAAGGCAAATCGAATTCAAGAATTTTTAATGCAAAAATGTTAATGAGGAAATTAAAAAATAATATAAAATCATTATGCAATGATAACGGAGAACTGACTTTTGACACAGTGCAGATTCAGACTCAAGCAATTCCGTACTTTATTAATCTGTTTACAAATCAACCAATTTGAGAATATTAACTACAGGAAAGTTGTTAATGACTTGGGGAAGGAACACTTGCTACAAAATGTTTTAACACAGGAAGTGAAGGATGCAGTCTTCTCAATTAAAGAAGAGAAATCACCAGGACCTAATGGTTTCTCCTCCATATTTTACAAACTGCATTGGCAACTTATCAAAGATGAGTTAACTTCAGCTGTTAATTATGTTTATTCTACTGCTAGTATCACTACAAGGGGAGGGGGGATTTTCGACGGCTGAAAACCGTCGGCGGCCGTCGGAAGCCGTCGGCGGCCGTCGGAAAAAGCCGTCGGAAATGAAGGCGTCGGGAAGCAGTATTTTCGACAGCTACCGACGGGTGATGCCGTATACATTATCGACGGCTTTCGGCGGTTTCCGGCGGTTTCCGACGGCTTCCGACGGCCGTCGGAAACCGTCGGAAACCGCCGGAAATCAGGCCAATAAGCCGTCGGAAACCGCCGGAAACCGCCGGAAAATTTCGACCAATAAGCCGTCGAGAGCCGTCGGAAACCTGCTGTTTTTTTTTAAAATCTGCTGCAAATAGAGCCTTCCAACCACATTTCTCTTCCAAACACTACAATATCAATACTGCACAATCAAATAAACAATAATCCAACCAAACATGCAAACCAATACTCCAAAATATTCAATAGACACAGAAATAAACAAAATTAGAATAAAAATAAAATACAAAATATACATAACATTCCAACATTAACAATAATACTAACAATAACTGTTCTAATCATGCATATCCTGATACAGCTACAGAACCAAGTGTATTATACATAATTATACATATCAACAATTAATTGTTCCTTCTACCAAATCATTGTAAACTAAAACTAAACATACCTGCACGAACGAATTAGAAAGCAATGAATCAATCTGCCCCAGATCCAGAGCCAGCCGATGAAGGGAAGCGGCCACCAAACTGCTGCATGTACTCAAATAACTGTGCCGTCTGCATGGCCTGTTGGCGGTTCTGCTCCTCCAACTGCTGAACTCTAGTCTGCAATTCTTCTATACTTGCTAGCTCGCTCTGAGGTCTACTCCGCCGTCTCCTACTCTGACTACTGGACTGCAATAATTGAAAAATAAATAAAATCAAAGTTTATTGTTTTGAAAAGGTAAGAATATCATATTTTAAGTATTTTAAGAAAAATTAAATTATTTACCGCTAAATTGCCAAATCCGTATCGTCGACCATGCTCTGGTGGACTCATAACGGACTCAAAAATAACGTCATCTTCATCGGTCGTCAGCTGCTCTCGACCCGTATCAGAAAGGAGTTTCTGTCGCTGCTCCATAAACATCTCCTGCATTGACAAATTAATAATATCATATCTTATTTCATAATAATTTGACAACTAAAACAATTACTAATACTGAATAAAATGAAATATGCTTACATGGCTTTTACTGGATTTATCGTCCTGCCATGTGTACGAAACAGTCCCGTCTGGATTAACATGCTCAACAGCATGCGTACGGGTGAACACGTCCATATAGCTGACAGGACCATGTGCCTCGGCTTCCTGAAGTTGATTGTTACATACAATTATTATACATTTAAAATCATATAGCATAAACTATTTACATTTATTATTCAGTAATTAAATTTACCAACTCCTGCCGATACTGCTGAAACGACTTCGATCCTCCGCGATGAGTAACGGGATTCTTATTTCTATTTGCAGAGTTTCTATCTGACTCTGCCTGTACATTCAAAATTTGATACATTATTTTTCAATCACGTTAAATTAATAATTGAAAAAAAATTAGTATACTTGCCTTCGCCTCGTCCGTCTCCCAGTAGCTCAACCAAGCTTGCCACACGCTCTCCCCCATCCACCGTAGTCTCTTCCCGGATTTCTTAACCTCAGATATCGTGTCTCTGTAGTTCTTTCGCATCTTCCTCATCCAGTATGCTCGTGCCAGCTGCATATCATCTGTCTGGATGTCTATCTCAGCCTGTGTTAAAAAAAGATTACACTTTAAACGATAAACGGTAGAAAAACGACAAAAACGAATTAAAAATGGAAAACATAAAAATTACACATACTAGGACATCCTGCCATATGCACTCTATGATGTGCGGAGGGATGGTATCCCACTTCGGCCAGCACGCACTCATCCTACTACGATATGCTGCTCTGGAGACGTCCAACACTACCTTAGTGGGTAGTAGCTCGAACCCCCTGTTTTTAAGTACGATACAGATAAGTACATACGTATAGTATAGAAAAAATAAGATGATGAATAAGATTTAATTTTTACCCATCTGCTTTGGGGACTAACGTAACAACTGGACGGTGTGGCGCTTGCGATGGGCCACTGCCATCGCCTCCTGAAGAACGGGAAGAGCTCCTCCCTCTATGTGACATAATGATAAACCTGTGACGTTTACACATCATTATATAAGAGAATAAAAACATGATAATGAAATATATTTCATATGAACATGACATCAATGGTATAAATTGCTTAATTATAATGACTGAAATGTAAATAGACATGTAAGTTTGTTATACCTGATTCATGATGGGTGTACTCTTCCTACGATAAGCAGAGTTCATTGCATTTTTAATAAAAATTGCTAAATAAATGACAAATTGAAATAACATAAAACAATAGTAAACGGATTTAGTTTCATAGTTACATCAATTTCATAATATATCAAGAATTCAACATAGTTACATCAATTGCAAAAAAACAGATTCAAATTTATATCAGTCATCATCGTCTTCTGATTCAGATTCCGTCTCGTTTTCGACGATATTTTCCTCTGCACTGTCAAACGCTTCTACCAAAACATTTGATTCATCGATCAAAGGACCAAAATCTGTATGATCGTCTGTAATTATTATTTCGTTATTTTGCTCAAGATCTGCCTGATAAGCTTGTTCGTCCGGAATATTCTTCCCATCGAATGTGAATCTGGCCTTTGTTTTAAAAACTGCAGACCAATCTGCTTTATCTCTTTTTAGAGACGGATAAGGAGCGTAATAAACTTGCAATGCTTGTTTGGCTAGTACAAAAGGATCATACTTGCAATGCTTGTTTGGCTAGTACAAAAGGATAAGTTTTTTAACTTCGTAGTGATTTTCACACATTAGATTATCGGGCGGCATATGTCTTTTTGCAGCTTGTACAACAGCCGTAAACCCAGCTTCAGTGATGTTGTATTTTGACTTCATCGCAATGTATTCTGCGATTACTGACAGCTGCGTGCCGCTTTTACAACCATCCCAAATAGGTTTTTTAGCTGCATCTAGTAAATCATAAATTTTCTTAGCTTCAATATTTGGTTCTTCAACATTTACATCATCGTCGTCAACTTCAACCATAGGAAACATTGATCGTGCTGCATCTTCGACCATATTTTCTATACGGGTCGTTGAAACTATTTCGTTAACGACACTTTCAGACTCTACAGAAGTATTTGCTACAACTTCTCCATGCCGATCCCAAACATAATATTCGGGTGTGAAACCGTGTTGGCACAAATGAACTTTCACAATATCTGGTAACAAAAACTTCAAATGTCTACACCTACTACACGGACAACGAATTTCTGGATCGTTTCCGTTATTACTTAAGGCGAATTCAACAAACACGTTTATACCGTTATAAAAATCTTCTTTTATTGAGCCCCTCATTCCTTTTCTTTGGTACATCCATCTCCTTCGATCAACAAAATAATCAATCATTTTTCCTATTTGACAAAATGAGAAGTTCAAAATTTAATATTTATTTTGAAGAATACACATTCGAAAAAGATTATTTTCATGTTCGTATAATATTTTGAATTTAAAGAACAACTTCACAAATTTAAAAATATTTTCAAATAGGGCACATTTCATTTTTTAACGTACGTAACGATTAAAAATATATAATTTTTTTTCATTGGTCAGACATCCTACTTCCCATTACAAACACAGTAAGCATTTACATTTCGTATATTACTTCGTCCCAAACGATTCAATAAAATTTCGGCAGCATTTCCCTTTTGTTCCCTGCATTGTACACAAATGCGTGTACGCAGGAAACAAAAAAGAAAAGTTAGGGCGAAATTTTATGAACCGTTTGAGACGAAGTAGTATACAAAATGTAAATTCTTACTGTGTTCATAACTTGTCCAATACAGGGACAAATCCGACAAACATTGTACCAGATGAATATAAATGGTCGTTTTTCGAAAAAAACGACTATTTATACAACGATCATGTACAACACTCGTCAGACGGGGCCAAAAACTCTCTAAGGGACATTTGTCGGTTAACATGCGCGCATTTTACTCAAAAATACAGTTTTACTCACTGTTCACATTTATATATTAATTTCACACATTTATTCGACGTATTACGCATCAACTTAGGGCTGGTTTAACATTTTGTCATTTTTCAATACACACAATTATAATTTAGAGTAATGCATTTTTTTTGTGTCATAAGTAAAAACGTGCACAATATAATACTCCTAGTTCATTCAATCATTTTATCTTATTCCAAATAACGTATACAATCGTCGAATCAAGGCATACACAACAAAATACATATACATGAACATGCACAAATTATACGTGTTTATCACAATTTCACGATAAAAGATGAAATCGGTATACCATGTGATGCTATAAACCGTTATTACGCTAGTGGAAACAATTGCAATCATTAATTCGCCCTAATTTATCAATTTATGCAAATCTATAATTAGGGTAAAAACTGAATTTTTCATAAAAATAAGAGATTATACCTGAGATTAAGAGTACTGAAGCTTGATTAGAGTGCGTTGGAAGATCCGGAAGCTAAAAATTAGGGATTGGAAGCTTAGGGGTTGAATTTGGGGGGTTTTTTGGATTTTTTTCGTATGAAATGGAGGAGGAAGAAAGGGCTCGGCTGGCTGGTATAATCGCAAATTTGCGACGGCTTCCGACGGCCGCCGACGGCCCGTCGAAAGCCGTCGGAAAATGGCCGTCGGAAGCCGTCGGTCTTGGCTGTCGGTATTCTGCCTTTTTCTTGTAGTGTATACCGGACGGTTTAAATCACACCTTTATAACTTTAGTCCCAAAAAAATGATAAACCTTCAGATATACCAGACTCTATATGGACCTATTGCCTGCAGTAATGTGCTATATAAAATCATATCAAAAGTTATATGCAACAAGCTAAAAGGTCTAGTGCCTTACTTATTTGCTGAATTTCAGTGTGCATTTTTTTTCTAGGAAGAAATATTGCAGAAAACATACTACTAACACACGAGATTATAAGAAATTTCAAGAAGAAAGGCATAAAGAAATTCTATATTAAAGTGGATGTTCAAAAGGCATATGCTAAGATAAATAGAAGATTAATATGTCACATGCTTGCAAGAATTAGTTTCACTAATTGGTTTATTCATCTTATATACATGTGTATCACACCACTTACCTTTCTATCCTACTTAATGGTATACTACGTGGTTACTTAACCTCAAATAGAGGTATAAGACCGGTGGACCCAATGTCCTCCCATTTATTTTGCATAACAATGGAGCACATGCCACCTAAACTGGAGGCAGCAACAAGAAATAAAGATATTACAACTATCAGCACTGTATAACCATGTGTATCACACTTATTATATGCTCATGATGTTATGTTATTTGCAATAGCTGATACCAATAGTGCACAAACTATTAATGATATCACTAAAAGACTAGGCATGGAAGTAGGTTTGTAAACCAGATGAAAAATCAGATATACTTTTGTACTAGCTGCCATAATAAGAGTGAAACTTTACAAATTCTGCAACTGAAGAGTCATCTCTACCAGTAAAGTATTTGAGGGTCCCTCTATCCATTGATTATTTACACTACTCAGAATGCAATAGTTTAGTTCAGAGCATAATGGACAGATTTGATAATTGGGATAGTAAACCACATTCAATGATATGTAGGGTTGAATTGATTCAGACTGTCATCACTCCAACGGTGTTGTACTGGTTATTAGTTTATCATATTCCCATGGATACAATTATTAAAATAGATAATCTATGTGATGATTTCTTTTAGGCAGGAAAGAAACACAAAATTTTGTGGACTAAATTATGCAGACCAAAAAAAATGAAGGAAGTATAGGCCTCAAAAACTTTATGGATCTTCGAACAACTGCATACTTGAAACTAATTTGGCAACTTCATTTTGGAAACAATATGTTGTCATAGTGGATGCTAAATAGGTGTTGCAAGAATACTAATTTTTGGCAATTGCAATATAACAATTACATGTCATGCACTATGAAAAACACGATCAAACATAGAGCTAAAAGCCTAAAGTGCATTGTAAAGGTAATTGTCAATGGAAACAACACTTTTTTGTGGACAGATCCATGGATAAACAGCAAAAGTCTGGTTGATATTCTAAGGTGGGACAGATACTATATAAGTGAATATAAGAGTATGCTGGTATCATATATTATTCAGGAAGGCCAATGGAATATTGCTAGACTATCAGAGACAAGAGAAAGCAACACATTAATTCATCAAGTGCATATTACAACAGATGGTGGTGTTGATCATTGGGAGTGGTGTGGGCAACATTGGTTTTTTTTCCCAAACATGGCAACTGTGTTGACAAACCTATGATCAATATGTGTTGTGCATATAGAGTCATGCCAATAGCAACAAGATGTCATGCTGTGCATATAGAGTCATACCGGGGAGAATTAACAAAAAGGATAGACTACAGCAATCGGGAATGGATTGTGATGACAAATGTGTGCTATATGCAGATCAACCAGAAACTATTGATGTTTGTTCTTGAACTGCAGTTATAGTAGGTATATCTGAACAATTATGAAATTAAAGCTCAATCTGATTACAATTGGTGATACTTCCGTATATATTGAAGAAGAGGTCAACATCATCAAATCTATTTTCCAAACTAAAGATAAGATCGATCAACTTTCTTCTTGTTGTCCGATCATGATAGTTTATCGCCTATGGGACAAAAGAAACAGAAGAGTATTTGAGCAAAGATGCACAAAAAATAGAGAGAGAGATAAACTTATACAAGCTGAAATTACTTATCTGATGATGAAATCAACCACGAAGACGAGACGAAGTACAAGAAACAAACTTATCCTATGGAAATGAGGGATTGATTTGAATGATAATGGATGGACACCATGAAGACCAAAACCAGCTGATGAGAAAATTGCGCATTATTATCTCTGGAATTTAGAGTTTTGGAGTGATAAGGCCGGTTTTTGGTTAGGCTTTGTTTATATGTTTTTACATATATTGATGTTGTATTATACAGGGATTGCGTAGTTTGATGTACTTCATGGCCAGGTAGTGCCATGCTATTTTTCCTTACTACTGTGGTAGAATTTTTTAAAGGAGATGGGCAGCCTAGTGTTCTTCTACGTAAATAAAAAGAATCAACTTTCAATTTATGCGTGTGTGTATTGTATAACTTTGAATATAATACATACACATATATTTAAAAATTTCAATTTGTTGTAAAACATTTAATTAATTTGACTAAGTAAGATGAGATTTTATACTTAGATTTAAAACCAATTTGACAATTTAAAAAACAATATAGATTTAAAATTAAAATGAATTAAATTTACAAATATAATGACTTAATTTTCTCTAAAATATTTTATGAATAGAATATACAATGATTTACATAATGTTAATTTATTATAAGCGTAACTAACTTAATTTAATAGTTCTATTAGGTTTAAACTGAAAAATGTATTTGATATTTCAAGTGATGGATATGTGTCTATGATATAGTCATATATTATTTCATGTAGGATAATTTTTACAATGTTACTTTTTTGGTGTGGCTGAAATATATTTATTATAACATGCAAAACAAATCTAAAACCTGTCAATTAGTATACATAATTCATATCAATTGTTTATTAATTCTATAATTATTAATTAAATCAAATATGTGGCAACATCACCGCATATATAATGATTTGGACATAACATATGTGGATCTATAACGATAACATCATTACATCTAAATTGTTCAAGCATAACATATAAAGATTATGAAAAATATAATATTACTTCAAATGATCTTGCTGCTCTTTATACTTTGATTTGTGCTTTCCTCGTAGGATCCTGAACCCACCTATATGATCTTGCAAGGATCAAAGAACTATCGCCATTGAATGAGAGAAGAGGCATTTGGAGTTCATGAAGATGGAAAGAGGGGTGGGCCATAGGTGTTTAGTTTTGGGAGAATGAAAAACCATTTTCCACGAAGGAATTTTGGATGCTTTTGTAAAATAGACATTTTGCCAAGTAACTTACCATTAATTTCTCCTTTTAAAGCCAAAATTAGATCATCCCTTCTCCGATCATATGACCCACAACGTGTGATAAATTTTCACCTTCAAACTCTAGGCCTCCTTTCTTATTTGCATATTTAAACTCATTTTAAATATGTATTGATTAATGTGTGTGTGTATGCATACCTAAATAATTACTAAGCACACCCGAAAAATTCTCAGCAATTACAAAATTACCATGACACCCCAAATAAAAAAGGCACCCATAACTAATATATCTTATATACAACTTAATTTAAAACGCATTATAAACTAAATAAATCGAGTGATATTTCATAGACTGCATAAACTCAGTTGTGCGACTCATAGGTATGAGTTCAGTTAGCAATTAATATGAACGATTCAAATATTAACATCCACACATCATCTTAGATGATGGTATAACGATTTGGCTAAATTCACTGCTTCCAAATATTTTCAATAAAATCATATTTTAGATCAATTTAAGACACGCCTTTAAGTAATGATATATTATACGCATGTTCTCTTCATCACCATCGTATCACTATCGATATCTAAAGATTGGTTATGGTCAAAACTCCAACAATATCTATATCCAACTATTTAATCCATCTTCTAAGTCTTTAGTCAATAACAACATTTATTATTAACTGATATGCCCTGGTTGGAGACCTTTGACTTTGAGTTGACCACAATTGAGCATGATACTAACTTCTTATAGTAAGAAGAGTTCTCTTTTGGATAGTGTTTCACTTCACATGCTTCAATTTAGACCCAACGATAGTCGTTCGATGGTCGTCATGCCATGATTTAACTATAATCAAAGTGGAGTATTCACAACGAAGTTCTACAATATTCTCAAGTCGAAATTTAGGGGAATGTCTTAGGGGTAACTGTTAATTTGTTACATATATCTAACTTTATGAACGATCTTGTTCATAATAAAGGTGTTTGATTTCTATTGTAAACTTTGTTGTATACTGATATAATTAAGTAAGTGATTAATTTAAACTATATAAATAAGAAAATCCTTAAATGAAATATTATGTGACTGAAGTTGTAAACAATTGCAACCATGAGTAATTAATCGCAATATAAAATAACATTTTATTTTAAATATTCCTGATCAAGATGTCTTGAGAAAGGATATCGATACGTCTGTAGAATATGCTAGTGTATGATTTTTGTTTGATGATAATAAACATAAATATTCGATTAAATGTATTTGTTATTGTACTATTTCATTTTTCCATATAATTAAATAAAAATATTTGTTGAATAAAATAAATAACTTAGAATTCATATTTAAACAAATATTTTATTCAAACAAATATTTTATTACAAATTCAAATAGTACAAATTTGAGTTCTCACTGCATTTACGCATTTTCAATTACAATGCAACTTCTATTACAACACAATTTTCAATATACAATTTTTCATACATGGTTCACCTCATTACATAATTCACTCAACATTCATATTTGATCTTCAACTTGTTTCAGCCTGTATCCAATATCTGAACTATTTGTAAAATAAACACTGACGCAGTAAAATTGAAAAAGAAATTATTTTACAGTGTACAATAAAATGTGTGTTTTGTAATTATTATCTGCCTCAGTTATTTAGGTTGTTCGTCATCAGCTCTTTTAAATCATATACACGAACAACTTTTGATATGTACAGTGTATCACTGTAAATGCCATAAGGCCGTGCACACCGATATACACTTGCTTGTTAAAATCGCTGGGATAGGTGAGCACAAGGTCAAACCCGAGCCTAGGTTGGATTCAACTCAGGAGTAATATAAAACAAAACATCACAAAATGATCGAGTATAAGCACAAGTACAAGGATGCAAACCATGGAACAAAAAGACCACATGACTCAAGAATACAAAACTCAACAGACTTCAACATGCACCGACAACACTACAACAAGCCTCGACCAAACAACATGCAAGCACTCAGTCTAAACAAGCTAATGGGTCAAGACAATAGTTCGATGCATATGGTTAGGAGCAATACATCAAGCTACATGTAGATTCAAATCCAACCAATGACACAAGTACACAGATAAATGTACACAAGACATATACAAGTTCAACGCACAAGGGCTCAAAGCAATTGACTCAAAGTAGTGACAACAGATCAGAACTAGAAACAAGGTCAACAACATCCAGACTCAAAGTAATATGAAGACCAGACTACAAAATGTTCAAGTGCAACATGAAACCAGACCATCATAACCCAAGCACATGAAAACAAGTCTGACCACAACATGTACAAATAAGCATATGAGTTGAAGAATCACAATGTCTCACTACAAAGCTCACTTATAATTGGAGTGTAACGTCAGGAGTGCAGGTTGTTCTGATATGATGAACACTTATGGAAGTGAAAATGAGTTATGGTCAGAATATAGTATAGTGTGACAGTGAAGCAGATTTCAAAGAGAATACAAGTGCACAAATCAAAGGCAAGTTTAACTCGAAGCATGTACAAAGCAGCAGACCAGTCAACATCTACATGAAATCAAACATGCTCACATAAACAGGTGAAAAGAAATGGCATATACAAGACTTAGACCTCAAAAAGCTTCAAATTTACATACTTAAGACTGCAACAACACAGTTGTGAACACAAAGAAGAAAATCATTGGAGATCAATATGAAGTGCAGACTCAACACAATATCAAGCCCACTAGACTCAAGAGGAACCACACAACAAGCCTAGACCAACATGAACACGGTAAAAAGTTCACATGAAACCAAGCGGATAGGCAACAATCGTACACATATATACATACATATATGTATGTACATACATGTTTATATGTTTATAGTAAACACAGTTGCAAGTCATCATTTAAAGAAAAGCAGTAGTTTTTTCTTCTTAAATTGATCAAGCCGAAAAAGTCAGTGAAATCAAAGAGTAAAACAAATCGAATAAAGTCAAGAATTGTTTCAAGAAGTCAAAACCAGCAATATATTTTATGGAACTCGCAAGTGATAAAGACGAATATAAAAGTCAAAATATTATCACAATTTCAAATGCTGAAGTCATAGGAACCGACCCAAAGCAATTCACAAAGCAAATTCAAATGCATCAGAGAAAATAATGGAACCGACTCAAGAGATTCAAATTCATCAATTATAGCAAATAACAATAACCATTCGATTAAAAATCAATGCAAAAACCAAAATCAATTGAAGAATTCAAACTCAAAAATATAAACGAGATTACAAGGGTTCGAATCCTATAAATTCAACCCATTATCATCATCGGCATCCTATTCGAGTTCAAGCAAATCAGAGAGCAAGCACCATAAAATCACAGAACTCAAATCGAAGTCGAGTGTAATCAAAATCGAAAAGGGGATAAATTGCATACCATTCTTCTCATTCGTGCTCGACACAAATTGAAGCCGCCGCAAACTACCAAAGCCAGAGAATCGATTGACGAAGCCATTCAATTGAAAGCATATTTCGAATAATCAATTTTCAAAGGAAGCTTCAATTGGAAAAACCCTAATACCAGATCGAAGAAAATAAGAGGCGGCCGTAAAATAACAAAGGGGAACAGACTTCTTATGTTTACAACACTATTATTTTATGGTCCGGTGTTATTTAATTATATTAGGCTTCATTTATAAGAATTACGGTTTTGTTAGTTTTAGTTTTTATTTTGTAATTTTCTTTTTTAAACTGCGTAAATACTAGTTGTGTAACTAGGTACAAACAACGTGACATAGTTTGAGAATTCACAACTCAGTGGCCGAGTTGTGGTAGGGTTTTGAGCTTAGAGTTAGGTTACTCAAGTAGCGGATGTCACAGTTTACTTCTATAAGCGTTTGACTACTTAATTTCTAGTAGAAACCTTGCGGGCAACACGTAGGTGGGGTTTTACCCAAGCTGGGTAAATTTGTGTGTGATCTCTTCTGCATTACTATCTGTTACTATTTTTATTTCCACATTAATTTTGGTATCACCCTATTCATCCCCTTCTAGGGTGAAATGATCCCAACATCCATTGAGAACCAGAGCATGTAACACTCTTTAAATGTTGGGTAGTGGATTACTCTTTGTTGTTGGGGTTACCAAGAAGTTACATACTAATAGCTATTGGATAACTATGGAATGATCGTCCAAGAGTTTTCTATTGGTTAATAATGTTGGAACTAGGCCAACATTCAGCGGAGTAAATGGGTAAATTTTAAAAAAATATTCCACTATTAGATCTTTATGGGCCTATGTAGTCTAATTCATTTAGAACTCTCTAAATTTTCGATTAAATAAAATCAATATTTTATTTAAATTTATTACTTAATTTTTATTATATATAATTTGTATTTTATTTTATATATGTATATCATATGCACATACGTATGTGCGTGCATAACAGGATAATGTGTAGATGGTTTGACATGTCTGTATAAAGATATTGTGATATACACCGCAATGGACATGTTAGCTCCTCATGTATACAAATGATTTGTCTAAATTTGTGTATATATGTAACATCCCGTAAATTGAACAATAATTAATTTAAAAAGAAACTAACTAATAATTATTAAAGCCGAAAATAGAATTTCCGCAAACTGTAGAATTTTGTAATGAAAATTGCACCATTGTGTTCATTGTGGTTTTCTAATCAATTTTCTTATTTAACGTTTTATGATCGGAGTTCAAATTGTGAAGTTATGAACGTTTGGAGATTTCAGATCGAAAATAATTATATATATAGTTAAGAAAATAAATATAATTAATCAACATTAACGGATTCTTAATGTCCAAGTAAAATTTACCTTAATCAGATAAAAAGAAAATCATATCAAATAATGTTAAAAAGGAAACAAGCGAACATTTAACATAATAACACAACCGGTCGACCCCTTATTGGGATGGGTGGACTGCTAACGATCGACTGGTGGTAGCATAGCGGTTGATCGACAGTGAACAAATGGTGCACATTAAACCTGGGCCGAATGGTTTGGATTTAACATAATCTAATCTAACGGCTGACATTGGTTTGAATCCTTATAAATATGGGTCTAGCTCCTTACTTTTCTTCTTATATTTTCTTAAGTAATGGTGAAGCTCTGCCCCTTTTTCCACCACAAATTCTAAAATCTGTATTAACTATAATCTATGTGTATATGTAAGTGGAGAATGGTGGTGGATAATAGAGAAAAAGAATAGGGTCAAATCAATTTGGCAAAGCCAAGGTAAACTATAAATCTAAATCTAAATTAAATTCAAATCTCTTCTCAGATGTAAAATTCTAATAAATACGTATATGCTTTTGATACATTTTTTTATAGGAAGAAAGAGAGTCATGTTAGGAAGAAAGAGAGTAAATCATGAAATACAAGAAAATTATATATTTTTATATAATATTGGTTTATATCGCTGTAAATCTGTTCCTTGTATGCCTAAATGTAAATTTTGGAGTTGTAAGCTTAAATATACACATGTAATGAATTTGAGGGCCTTACCTACATATTCTATGAATTGTCAACTTTGATTAAATATTGTATATATTTGAATCTAGAACGTAAGGGTGAAATTAGTCCCTAAATTTATGAGATAATTTGTTAATGGTATTGTATAATAATTTCAAGTTTGTTGGTTGAGTGATATACGTTGGTAAACATGATTTGGAAGTTGTTGTGAATTGGATTGTGATTTAGGTAGTATTTTGCTTCATTAGAATGAAGTGTATCAAGTTTTATAATTATGAATAAAAGTGCATCGTTCGAATTAACAACGAATATGCCCAAAAGAAAGAGATGTACAAAATATGGATGTTTACCGTATTTTGTATCATCTATTTAAATAATAACAGAAAAGATAACTCCTTATAACTCCAAATATAATACAAGTCCTCTTTTAGATAATTACGGAAAATTAGAGTGTTAACGTTCCCTTTTGGGAAGAAATAATTCCAACCCATTAAAATGCAGAAATCCCTAAGTATAAACCAAAGTATTGCAAATAGAGATAACAACAACAATTTAATTGTAGATCTAATATATACGATTTGGGATAAGTTAGAAAATGAACAATAGATGATGGAATATAAATAAAGCAATGGGAAACTAAGAAGTTACAATAATCAAAGAAAGATATTTAATAGTTGAAAAGGAACAGTAAGCTATATCTAATAGTGTTAAGTAGAAGTTAAGCGGTAAAAGATAGTTAATCTTTTAAATTAGAAATAAGCGGTAAACAACATTAATGAAGCATGAAGTAAGTTATGTAAAAATAACCTGATACCAACAGTTGAATATAGGAGGCGTAGTAATTAAATAAATTAACATAGCCTCAAATATGCGTTTATGTTGGATGTGAATTATTGAATTTATTCAATAACTTAGATTAATTAAAAAAAATGACATAGTCATCAGTATAGGTTGGGATGCAATGTCAGTAATGTTGCACAACAGAAGTCTGCACTCCAAAAGGGGCTACTAGCAATTGTGTATACATTGAACTGATGTGAGATATCTCCAACTGTAAGGCTCATGGGATTGTACATTCACATATAGGTGAAGGAAATATACCAAAGTAGGTTCGCCTTGGTTTGAAGTATAAAAAAGCCAAGTTGGATCTGCTTCAATCCTTATAATGGGTATTAAGTAATAAGTGGGCATTTCCTTGATTACATTAGGCAATCTAAATGGGACGGTGAGCATAGGCTCGGTGCTATGTCAGCAAGTTGGGTACCATATATGTTTGAAGTAGTGTTGTACACATAGGTCGAGAGCGTCATCGGTCTTGGAGCGGTCATTAAGAAGACTTGGTTTGCGCCTAAATGGACTACCCTCCTACCAGCATAGGTTCCGTATGGGGTACACACCTCCTCGAAGTTGTTTTTTTAGTTAGGAAGTAAGGCTAGATAACCCTTAATCGAGTCTTTAAGGCGAGTAGACTATAGCTAATAGTTGTATGTTGTTATTAGGCACTGAAGGGAAGATCCTCGCTGTACGCGGGCAATCTGGTCTAGACACGGATGGTGGATATCTAGGCAGGTGTAGTGTTGTAGATACTAGCGGGGAAATATCCTGGTCCATGGGGGATTGTGGGACTTATATATATATATATATATATATATATATATATATATATATAAATATGCATATATATGTATGTACTTGTTGTATACATCAAGTAAGTGGAGTGTATCATACGGGCATGACATTCGGACGACTAAGTTTATCAAGTAGACATAGCACGAAATAAAAAGCAATCGACATAAACTTGTGTTATGTATAAATATGTAATTTATCAGTCACTAGAACGTTGTTCTGACCCTTTCCTCATTACAACCTACAATGTAGAGTTTGAGGGACAAGTATTAGTACAAGGAGGGAACAGTGGAAGGACAGATTCCCTTATGTGTGCTCTACACTAACAAGGGCACTAGATAGCAAAGATATTAGCAATGGTCAGCAACTATGTGTTTTATTATACTTTACCATTCCATTGTGAGTTTTTATCAATAGTACTCTTATATACTTTTGTTTGTTTAGATGATACCAGCACCAATGATCCGTACTTTAGTGGACTTGGGTTTTCAATTTAGCGAAAATTCAGGCACATTGTAGTGCGAGTTGTTAGACTTGGTATCAGGGCTTAGGTTAATCAATCATAGAAACTAAAATATGCCAAGTGAATATATTTGTATTTTTGCATACATACATACATATATTATACACTAGACTTTACAAATTCTGACTATAGAAGTAGTTGCAACCGTATTCTAAAAAGATGGGTAAATCAACTATAAGTTGGAAAAGTAGATAAAGTTAAAAATATAAACCCGTCCTAATTACCCCACGAGAGATAGGTTGTATCAAAAAGGCATCGACTTAAGTAGAGCATGAATGTGATATATAGAAGAGTCCCTGAAGTCAGATAGTACTTAACTTCCTTGTTTCTCTATGGTTGTAGATCCCTACGGGTTTGCCGGTTGATGATGTACGTTAGACCCAAATAAAAGGAAAGTAAAAATCTATATGTTGCAGATATCCAAAAGTAAAAATTAAATAAGTTCTCGAAGTAAGGTATATATAAATCACTCCGAGACAATAACGAATTTTTTAATATTTTAGGAGAAGGTAAGTGAGAATGTAAGTAGAAAAGAAGAATAATCCTAAAGAATGGATAATTAAAATCCATGAGTCCAACCTCATATGAAAGAATTTAATAAAAGGTTCGAGAAAAAATAATAGATTTGAAATGATTTTCTAGAGATTTATTTAAAAGTAGAAAATCCGTATTTTTAAAAAGTAAATAAATTTTAGATTTTTTGTAAAATAAAATATCTATTTACATTTAAATGAATATCCTTATAGAAATTAAAAATCTATTTTGATTAATTGTTTGATTAATGTTTATTAAAAATTATTTGTAAAATTATCTAAACTAACTCAATCTTTTTTCATTAGAAAGTTCTTTCAGTTATCCATAAATTTTCTTTTAATCACGTTACGAAATTCTGCAGTTTAGGATGTCGAAATTGAGATAACCTTTATGTCCCATTTTGCTTTGAAACACATAAATTGTTTTGATCTTAACTTTTTCATTACTAATCAGAATTTGATAATTCTTAAAGTTATAGAAAGCTTGGACTCGATGAATTTTACAAAATTTTGCAGTTTAAATGGTCAAAAATGCATTTCTTTTCACTGCCTGCCAATGAAAAACAATGTTAAAAAACTTAAATTTGAGAAACTTTTTTGACTATAACTTTTTCGTTACTTATCAGAATTTAACGATTCTTGATGTTTTGGAAACTTAGCCTTTTATTTACAACCTTCATGTTTTAAGTTTTATAAAATTGAGAGATTTAAGTGGTCATAACTACAGATATTTAGAACCAAAATTTGAGTTAAATGAAATAAGTTGATAAGATTCGTATACAAGTAATTTTACGAAAGAGAATTATTTTATTTATAAATCTTTGAATTATTTCTAAATTAATTTAATAGATATTAAAAATGATTTTTAGCAAGTTATTTTATATATTAAGCATGAAATAAGTTGGCATTCCTATTACCACCTCAAGAATTTCGACCACTCAATGCTTGCTAATAATGGCAAGATTATTTCTAAACTTAGGAATTGGCCTACAGATCTTCTATCTCAAGCGGGAAGAAGTATTATCGGAGAATACATCATATTCGGTATGACATCATACTGGTATAGGCTCTATATTTTGCCTAAGAAATTGATTTCCATGATCAACGCGGCTACGATCCATTTCTTATGGCATGGAGACTGCCACTCGCATAAACCTATTCATATTGCCTTTAATAAAATATGCAGACCGAGGAAGAAGGGGGGATTGAGTATTATTAACTTGTATTACTGGAACATGGCTGCAGCTACTAAGCATATTGATGATATTCTAAGTAATATACCTAACTTATGGGTTCGTAGATTAACAAAAACTACCTGTTTGGAATTTTTTTTCTGGAATATGACATATTCATTCACTTCTAGTTGGTCCTGGAAAAGTTTACTTAACACGAGACATGCTATTCGACCACTTATCAAATACAATATTTTCTTTGATATCCAGACTTCCTTCTGGCACTCTCCCTGGGCATCAACTGGTATAATATTAAATGATTTAGTTGACATTATGCAGATAAACTCTACTTGCATCCCTGACAATGCTAGTATTAGACATTTCATTCTCCATGACAAAGTTATTATGCCCATCGCTATCTCACCAGTGATTAGAAATATTTGGAATATGATCATGAGCGAAAAACATGTAAACATATCGTGTAAGATCCAATGGACCAATAAGCACTGTGCTCATTCCACTGCTATTGTATACAAAGATCTTCTTCCTGATAATCATTACTCTACTTCACCATGGTGCCGTAGAGTATGTACTAGGTTGGGATCTGAAAAAGATAATTTTCTCCTTTGGAAAAAAATACGTAACCCTTTACTCACTTGAGATAAATTAATGGCTAGGGGATTCATCACTACCAGCATTTGTGTCTTCTGCAACGACCTACCTGAAAATATAGAACACATACTTTTCCAATGTACGAATATCAACCAACTTTGGAAATCTTTATTATTGAAAGCTGGTATATTCTATGGCAATACTGACCGCAACCAACAATGGTTTGAAATCTTCAAATAATCAAGATGGAGAACCGAACGAGGGAGTCGCATGCTGTTACGCTCAAGAGTTTCATCAGTGTATTGTGGCGAGAAAGAAATCATTGAATTTTTGAGAAAAAAATATAAAAGCAAGAAGGAATTTATAGCTGAAGTGAAAGGAGCAATTAATAGAAGAATGAAGCATTTGCAAGCTTCTAGATCGGGATTTGAATGGCGTATTAATTAAAGCGGTATTTGGGCTTATGGGCCTTAATCCTTATTTTATTATTCGATGTACTATTATATTTTATTTTTATATTTCTTTACGCTTATTTGTATGTATATATAACATTCTTTTTAAATCAAGATCTGGTAGTGGCCACTATAATCCCACGTTTACTCTTTATAATTAATATATATATATATATATATATATATATTAAGCGTGATTAGTAAAATATTTACGGATTAGGAAATATGACTTTGGAAATACAAATATAATCTATTTTTACACAAAAGTGATTATGTTGGAATATAAGTGTTACGGTTTTATTAAATAAATAATATAGGATTCACGAAACTTGGAAGTGTGATTTTGAAAACTATAAACTTAGTTTATTTCTAAATAAAATAGTTATATGTCAATATAGATTCAGAAGAGTGATTAAGTATGGTTTTATAAATATAGTTTTGTGAATTACAACTATATGGAAATTTAAGACAACCTTGTGTATATAAGTGAAATCTTGGACAAATTCAGATTTATGGAATATTTTATCAAATAAGTGAAGATTTATTTTATCTAAATAATAAATGGACTTATGGAAATTTATAACTAAGGTTTTTAAAACAATAAAATCACAGAGAAAACTTGTTTAGAGAACCTTAATTCTATAATTTTAGGAGTACTATTCGACTTATTGTTATCGATTGGTTTAAATGCTTTTGAATAACGCTTTGTCGAATATGGTATAACTCATTGAATATAATGTTGGAGTAGAATTTACTAACCCATTAGCAAATACTCGAATTCCACCGGGTAGTATAGAAATGCCTTGGTTAAATTCTTGTGATCGTATTTGGGTAAATACTTAACAGTTTGGAGTTGTATTCTTTTCTGGTGTGCGATAAGTGGTTGCCAGATCCTTACGAGAACGTTGTTCAGGTTTTCTAGCAGTATCCGTAGTAAGTGATATTTACTAACTTTTAGTAAATACTTGGATTTCACCATACAGTATGGAAAGTATTGGTTAAATCATAGTAATTATTGAAGGCGATAGTATTTGACACTTTAGAGTTTACTTTCTTTTGGTGTGCAGCAAATGGCTGCTAGATCCTTAAGTAGTTATTCTTGGATTTCTTTTCAAGTGTAATAATCTGAAATAAATCTAAAAGATTCGGTCATGGAAGCTATCCTTGAGATCATCCTGTGATCCTATGATTCCCGTCCTGTGTACGATCGCCAATATCGGATCAGCTCGTGTGATACCAAATTGTTTGTTTGTTTTCTACGATTCTATGTATGATCATTAAGACCGTTTTCAGTAAGGTCCCTTAGATTTTGGATATTTAGATTTTGTGACTATTCTATGTTCATGAAATAAATATATATTCTTGTGTCTTGTGTTCATGAAATAAATATTTATTCTTGTGTCTTGTGATAGATGCTAAGTTAATTATGTTATTTATGTTTAGTGACTTGTTCGTGTTTGTGACTTAAATTTATGACATCATTTCGAGTTAAATTAATTTCTCGACTTGTTATATCCTGGACATTTGTAATTACTTATATGTTATTTATTCTTGCGTTATATTCTGTTCTCACCCTATTGGATATTTAGAGATACTCTGACCTGAGTGTTATTTTGCTCGGGTTAGACCGAGACTTTCAGGTTACATGACGAGTATACCTATGGATTATTGGGCTAGCAAAGTTGGATCTTTGATATTTAGTTATATCACTTAGGAATTTTGTTTGAAATTGAGATATGTAATTAAGTTTAGAAGAACATAACTTGTATATTAATTGAGTTTAGTATTTCATTTTGTAAACTCAAAATTTGTATATGTATAAGTTGAGATTTTTATTTCGCTGTGATCTATGACTAATTTTTATATGATATATTGTTCTGATTTTGAAAAATTAATGGTTCTATTACTTTGTATTAGTACTATACACGTCAAAATTTCAATACAGATATTAGGTGAAAAGGTATAAATGATGTGTCAGTGTTAATATAAAGATATATTCACATGCGAATCCCCTTAATAAGCAGTATTCTCTAGATTAGCAGATGACATTACTTGTAATGTTCTTTGCTAAACTAGGCATCGCGGTAGGGTCGTTACAGTTTGATATCAGAGTTGTGTCAGAACATTATATTATATAATATTACAAATCCAAGACTAGATGACTTAAAGTCCTATCCCCTAGGATGTGTGGTAGATAGTTATATTTGTTTTCTAATTAGGGATTAGAATATAAAATGATTATCGGGGTAATCATTTGGAGTGTAAATTGATTTAAAAAATTTTAAATTGATAAATTGGAATTTATGACATTAAAATCTTTGGAAAATGATGAGTAAAATCTTTTGGTGTTAAGAAAATTTTGGAATTAAACTGGAAAGAATTAAATTAAAGTGAACTATTTTCTTTTAATAGAAAATTTGGAAAATTTGAGTAAATAAGTTTAATATTTAAATGAACTAGGAATAATCAGAGTTGCACAATAGAATTTTAGATATTGAATTGTTCCACTATAAATGATTATGTATGTTGATTGGTTGCTAGGAATTGGTTGTTTGGTTGCATTTATTTAAAATTGGATGCATAGTTTGTAACGACCCATAATTTTCGATAATTAAATTTATTATTTAAATAAGTTTTGGAATTTAATGTTGTGAAAAATTAAAAATTTAAGATTTAATAATGAAAAGAATAACTAGAATGTAATGTTAGTAATGTTAATTTAAGGCAACTGATAACTATTTTAGTGTAATTCCTATTTATTGAAATGATTGAAAAGTTATAATTGATTATAAATTATAAATAAGGAAATAAATTAAATGTTATATTAATTGGTGAAATAATATGAAATTAATTGAAATTGGTTAATATCGAATAATAAATCAGTATGTGAATTTATTAATTTTGTTTGTTAACAATAAACATAGAATTGGGTTTGAAATTGTAAGTTGTCACAAGGGTTTAACTATCATTGCATTATTTAATCTGTTGAAAACATAATTGTAAATCAATTGCAATAAATGTATTAAATACTACGTTAATATGAATTAAGATGATAACTTTAGAATATTAACGTAATAAGATAAAAACAAATGTTAATTTTATCCATAGAGTAATAAGGGATTGAATAATAAAATTGAAATCAAAATAAATTAATTTATTGAATTTAAAATTATAATTTATGAATTTATTTCAATTGAAACTTGAACACGGTAATTAGTGCACTATTAACAATTGAATCTGATATGGGAATTTGTTTTAAAAAGTTATTAACTTGTGTGAATTAGAAATGATAAAAATTGTTAGTTATTAAATTTAAATTTAAAGGTGATTACTCAATTTAATAATAATTTATTTATTTAACGTGAAAATAGCCATTTTGAGCACTGTCTTGGATTTCGAAGAAACCAGTTTCATCGAATCTGCAATAGTGAATTATTGTAAGTTTTCAAGTTTCATAGCGATCAGACTTGTCGTTTGATCGTGCGGGCTCAAAACGCATAAAAATCAATTTAATGAAATCAATTTTGAAATAAGCTGATTTTAAAGCTGACTTTTTCATACGATGGAATTAGGACTTGAAACCTATTCCATTGAATTTAGAAATATCGAAAACATCTGTTTTGATATATGGGATGACCCACTTTCATTTTGAAGGCAGAACCGGCTTTTTGGGTCGCGTAGACGTTTCGATTAATTCAATCTGGTCCATTCATTTCTAATTCAGATCTGTCTATATATAGCCTATTATAAATCCTAGAAGCCTTTTTATTTCTCATTACTGTACGCACTAAAATTTCCGTTGTTTCTCTCATCTCAATGGCTGAAAAACATAATTGCCAAATCCAAATTCAAACTAAAATCAATTTTAAAAATTTAAACTCTTCCAAACCATGACATATTATATACCGTTTCGAAGCTCTCAACGAGCATAATCCATTGGTGCAATTTTTTTTTGCAATTGAATCACCATTTGTCCAAAAATCTGTGATTTAGTTTTGGCCGTCCATTTGCTAGGGTTTGGTTCCAATTGTGGATCTTTTCCAGATCGACGATTGGGGAATGGCGTTGGGAAGAGGGCGTTGAGCAGGCCTTTTAGTGGTGTTTGTTTGTCATGGTTGTTTATGGATTCACTAGAATTGGCCCAACTATGGGGCGACGGCGGAGTTCTCCTGAAGCAATGGTGATGGCCGCGCACGTGGAGGCTGGAGCAGCCGGGGATGGGAGGGCCAACGACGATGTCAGATACGGTCGGAGGTGCATGGTTGAGCGGCGTTTGGACGATTATCATCGGCGGCTGCAGGTGTTATCGAGAACAGTGGGCTAAGATTTCACGTTTTGTTTAGGGGTGACATGTAAATGTATGCTTATTTTATTTTTATTTAATTCAAATTTAAATGCTCTAACGATCATAACTTTTACGTACGAGGTCAGATCTACACGCTGTTTGTTTCATTGGGATCGTATCGAAATTTTAGTCTTATGAAACTCCTTTAAACGAATTCTGAGGCTGTCGAAATTGGGTCTTTATTTGGATTTTAAATCGATTTGAAATCAAAGGTGGGTGTTTTGACCCACTCACAACTACAAAATTATCTTATTTTAGTTAAATTAAATTTCTGATGTAATTAGAATTGATTAGGTTGATGTTTGTATATTTAAATAGTCACTCCAGTTAAATAAGACCTTTATTGCATTTAATCATCGTTCAATTTAATACTGAATTTTTAATTGCCAGTTAATACCTGTTATTGATAACAGTCAATCATTGTTATTTTATTGTTGATTTGAATGGTGATTGTGATGGATGTTTGATTGTTGATATTGAATGATTTGATGTTATATTTATATTGTTATAACACTGCAAATTCCCTTGTTAGGAAATCATTATGGGTTGAAATGCTACATACTCGAACGATATTGTAAATTAGAGGGAAATCGTTATGGGTTGAAACAATAACCCAAGCGATTTTCATTGATTTTTGAAATTTTAGGATTGCGGGTTGAAATAGTATATACTCGTAAATATTAAATTTTATATTGCGGATTGAAAATGATAAATATCCGCACCACTTTACCATAGGGTAGAAAATTATATACGGACACCGGATTGGTTAAATTAAATGATTTTAAATCCTCAAAATTTGAATTTAGTGAAATGATATTTTGAAATAAAATTTGATTTCCGTAAACTGAATTATTTTTGAAATTTAAGTTTTTTTAGTATTGAATTTGCAGTTGGTTTAATGAATTGTTTAAAGAATAAAAACGAGAATTTAAAAGCTGAATTTTAAAGAATAAAGTAAATTTATCGAAATTGAGTTATCGAAAATGTTTGAATATGATTTTGAAATCTATTTAATTTGAAGTGGTTTAAAATGATAATTCAAACATGGATTTGAAATTGATATTGATTAAATGGTTTGAAATGAGAATTTCAATTGAAAGACAAAAGTAGTTATCGATTGAAAGCTAGACATGATCCAGATGTGTTAAAATGAGAGAAATAGTTCAATTTGATATAAATTTCAAATTTATTATATTTAATATAAACTGTTTTTAAATATATTATTTTTAAATACTAATAACTAAGATTTTGAAACTATTAAACTAATTTAATCTATTTTAAACTATTCTAATCAGTTTAAACAATTTAAACTTATTTTAATCTATTTTGTCTATTTAATCCAATTTAATCTATTTTAACCTATTTTAAACTAATTAAACCATTTTAATCTATTTAATCTACTTTAAATCTATTTAAACTATTTTAAATCTATTTTAAACTATTTTAAATTTATTTAAACTATCTTAAATCCGCCTAAACTATTTAATCTACTTTTATACCATTTTAGAGTATTTTAACTATTTGAAATCATTTTAAACTATGCTAAACTATCTAAACTATTTTTAACTATCTAACTATTTTCTAAATTTCAGACTGTGTAGAGAGGAAGTGTTTATATTCAAATCCTTGACTTTAAAGCAAATATGATTAAATGATGTTATAACCCAAGTTGAAATTTGAAATGATATTTTCTAGTGAAATGACACCTTTTGAGTAAATATGATGATTTGAAAATATGATTTCAATGGTGATATGATTTCGAAAATCAATATGATTTCGAAAGTAAGTATGATTTTGAAAGTGATGTGGCTTTGGGAATATGGTATTTTGATATCAATTTTGAAATGGTTTTGGAAATATAAAAGAACCATCTGGTGTGAAATAAGCGTTTGGTTGTTAAAGAGACCGGGATCAGATATTGTCATACTCTCTGCCAATACCGAAAACCACTTTAACAACTATATACGTGGCAGAGATTTTCGAATGAAGTAGGATGGTTTGACGAATGATTCTATATGAGGTATTTACGTTGCCCCGACTCCCGTGAGTCAACTTAGATGTGACTAAAACAGGAGCCATGCTTGGCTAAGTGAGGTCGCACCTCCTATCGGGCACATTTCTTCGATACCATATTATGACTTTGTGATTGATTTGGTGGCCACCCCTCGATTTTGATTATAGGAATGTGTTCCGAGATGGATGGTAGTTGCTGCTATGTGTTACTACCGGTTCAGGTCTGCAAATGATAGAATCCTACTTTGGCATTGCCTCGAGTGCCGTGTTTACAATCCTTATCGCGCCTTCTACGAGTTTGGTTTGTACCATACCTATACAGTGCCCTTTGGGTAAACCTCATGGAGGAACTTACGGTACCATATAGACTATGAGAATATATAAAATGTGTTAAGGGGGATATGGGCAACGCCTTAATGCTATTTTATTACTTTACTGTAGACATTATTATATTATAATAGCGTATCGTACTATGTATGTAGATAGTTTAACGAATCCTTAAGAGATGGAAATCCCAAACATCTCTTAAGTTATTGCACTCACATTAGACACTGGATATGAGATGTCAAAACCCCGTAAACATCTTCAACGCCATTACAATCATATTTATTTACCATTGATTTAACTTATATAAGATATTTTAGTTCCGACTCGAGTGTTTTGTCTTTTCAATTCGCTCAGGTTAGTCTGAGCTTTTCAGTGTATCGAAGACTGTTTTCTGGAGGACGAAGACGAAGATTTAGTACTGCTACTATTATTACTATTTATTATATTTACTACTACATCATGTTGTTTTGCTGCATTGTTTTATTTATTACTGATGTATGTACCTTGATTTTGTATTGTAAAAATGTAATCAAATGTTATTTGTAAAACAACTTCATGAACTGTTTATTTGATTATTATACTTTGTCATTCTGCTATGAGATTCTATGTTTGTTTGTTTGTTTGTTTGTTTCTTTATTTTTTTCTTAATTATCCTATAACAATCTGCCCTTTTGAATGGTTTGAGTCTGATGTGTGTGGTTTATCGTCGATTTAAACCGTCCAAAAAGGTGGATTGTTACATGGATGTTAGCGATAATAAAATAAACACATCTAAACTTATGATTATATATTGTGTTAACTTGTTCGGATGTTTTTTAAGGATTCAGATCGATACGTGGGACGCCATGTTATCGAAAGGAGTTCTTAAACATCGAACTTGATATTTTGACATAATTAATAATCAAAACATAGAAATTTAAGTACAGATTTTTTTTTCATTACTGAATATTGTATGATGTCAATCTAATTAAAATGTAAGCAAGAATTGTGAATATCTTCTATATGATATGAATTTGATATCAAATACTAATATGAATTTTTGAGATAGGTGGTGAATCTGAAATTAAATAGATATCGTTTAAAGATTATAAATTAATTGCTTAAGGAATATTAGCGAACTCGTTAATATTTCAAATATATGGTACATATATTGAATTACATATCGCATTATTGTATTTTTCCCTACGGGAACACTAGCCGCGCAAAGGAGACACTAGCGAAATTTTTCGCAAATTTGAGGCGTTAGAAATTTCTGAGAATTTTGAAATTTTTTGCTAACTAAAATATGATAGTAGTGTTTCTTTTTCCTCGAAAATTTCTTCTTCTTTTAGGCTTCGGGTTGTAAGCATTAGTTTTTTAGTTTGTATAAAAATGCCTATGATGTTATGATAAATGTTCCTTATATTTATTTTCTGGATTGGCCGCTATATTTGTTGGAAAATGGTATAAATAAGGAAATCTCATAAACGACACTTAACTAATGCAAAAGAAAACGAAACAAAGGCTGAAAATTTATAGAATAAATTATGGGATTTATCTAATTAGCTACTAAAAGAGAAACAAAATTAAGTTCCAAAAAGCATTAAAACTTTAGGAGATAAATTTTAACGAAAATAAGACAGAGAAAGGTTGTTGCGAAACTTGGGTCACTATCCCTACCCCTTAAAAGCTAAAATTTTTAAATGAACTTATGCACTAGTTGTTGTTCTAATTAAAGAAGAAGTTTTGGAAATTTGAAATTTACCACGTAATAGAAAAGAGTCAATCATGGACATTAACCCATCGAATAAATCCTGACTGCATAGGATGTGGCTGAATTTGTTTCGGAAAGTTAAAACCAATACTTTCAAGAATTTTTGTTCAAAATTCTTTGACTTTTAAATATAAAATATATAACAACCCGTAATTTTCGTTAATTACATTTTTCATTTTAATAAGATTTACGTAAATTTAAATAAAGATTTTATAATTAATAATGAAGCAAATGCTGAGAATGAAATGAAACCATGGGAATATAAGGCTAAGTATTTACAGTTGAAACAAAATGACGAATAAATTGAAGTGATGTAAATTGTTATACTAGGCTAAGAGTTGCATATAAGAGAACAAAGGTAAGTAGTGAATTTAGTTAATGAATTAATAATATTAAATAGTAAATTGAATTAAATCAATGTCCGATAGAAATTGAAATATTGTTTGGAATGAAAGCTTATAAATTGTAAGCATTTAATTTACAAATGAAATCAGTGTATTAATTTAGTTGTAACTGAATGTAAATTAATGAAATTATGTAATAATTGATAAATGATGGCATTCATGAACGAAATAAGATTTGTAAGTAATAAAGGAATAATTGAAATAAACATTTACCAATGAAATAGTATATTGATTTATATAGACTTAATAAAAGAGTTGAATTGAGTCAATCTATTTCGTTGAAACTAATTAATTGGTATGCAAATTATAAATGAGTTTATAGTAAGAAATTATACTACCGTGAATTGGAATTAAGATGAAATTGAAAAATTCAAGTATGTGATGCAAAAATATCATATATTGCAGTGGAACAAAAAAATTAGTGTTATTATAACCTAGTTGGTAAGTAACAAACTTATGACTGAATTTAAAAGAAAATAGGTGACAATGAATATAGATTGTTCATTTATTTGATGTGTTAAATAAATTTTGGTATTCAATCGCAATAATATAAATAATTAATTGAAACTGTTGTAAGGTCAAAATTTATTGCATATAATAAATTAGGGGATAGATTTCATTAAAGGTAATTTATTTATTATGTTAATGTAAATTAAAATAATTAGAGGTACGTAAATGATGATTAATACCATGTTTGGAAGTTGTAATTTAGAGGATATTAAGAATTAGGAATTGAATTTTGAATTATTTGCAATACAAATAAAGAAAATGTTACGTTATTGCTAACTGAGGGAATCATTAATTAATTGAATAAAAGTTAAATCAGTGGAATTAATGGAGATTAATTTACGTTAGTTATTTAGGGTAGTGACTAAATTTGGTAATCCATTTGCAATTAATGACAATAGTGTTGATATAAGCTAATAAGTTAAATGTCAATGCAATACCAGTTAATGGATTGAATGTGGTTACGAAATTGGAATTAGATAAATGCAGTAACTAATTCAGGGCAAATAAAATTTATGGAACAAATGTTAAGATCTAAACTGATAATAATTAATAATTGAAATATGATATTGGTAAATGAAAAGATTGTAAATCAAGATTTGTTTATTTATTTGAATTTTATGAAATTGCAGATTTATATTGATTAATCTTTAATAAATTTACATTTATAAATTGTTAAATCATTGTAAATGTTTGAGAATTATAAAGTGATAAAGATTTCAAATTTCAGAATTTTAACGCGAAATTTGATTTAATTTATTTATTTTAAATTTATTTAATTAATGGAAAAATAGCCATTTTGGCTACTGACTCGGATTTTGACGAAACAAGTTTCATCGGATTCGTAACAGTGAATTATAATAGTGTTTCAAGTTTCGTAGCGATCAGACTTGTCGTTTGATCGTACGAACTCGAAACGCCTTGAAATTTATGCAATTGAAATCAATTGAAATCGATTTGAAAATATTGGTTTTAGCATAACTTCTTCATACGACATAATTTGAACCTGAAACCTGTTCCATTGCGTTTAAAATATTTTAAAACATCTATTTTGGTATGTAGGTTGACCAAATTTCGTTCCGGAGTAGAAACGGGCTTTTCGGGCCATTTAGCGTTCAACGTATATACCAATCTGATCCATCTATTATTTTTTCAGCCTTGTCTATATATAACCCGTTATAAACCCCAGCCACTCCTTATTTTCATTTTTCTATACGTACATCTCCTTCTCAACTCCTCATTCCAATGGCAGAAAAAAAACCTAATTCCCAAATAACAAAAAATAATTTCAATTTCAAAAAAAAAAAAAAATTTCAAATCTCCAGCCACTTCGAGTCACGCTTCGAGTTTCAAAGGCAAAAACGCTGTATCTACTTCGGGGGGTCAGGAAGAAAATGACTCAGGTCGCTCCGGGTCGTTTTGGCAAAAACTCCAAGCAAGCACCGGGGATTTGAGGCGGCGCACCGAAGTCGAACCCGAAGTCGGCACAGGGCCAGAATTTTTCAATTTTCAAATTTTCATAAGTTTTGCGTACGAGCTCGGATTCATGCGCTGTTTTTTTGTTGGGATTGTATCAGAATTCCAGACATTTTGGCGTTGGTTTGGGCGGATTTGGAGACTGTCAAATTTTTGAGTTTAATTGAATTTAGATTCAATTTAAATTCAAAAGGTGGGTGTTTTAACCCACTCACAACTTCTAAGTTTTCTTATGTTTGTTAAATTAATTTATGATATGAGTAGAAATTCATTTATAACTGTTTAGCATATTTTATTCATCATCTCAGTTAGATTGCATTTATTTAAATTAAACTGTTATTTAATTCTATTACTGCATATAAATTGACAGTTAATTTTTTTTTTTGCGTATAAACTTCTAATTAAACAGTTATTAATTTATTTGTGAATATAAACTGTTCATTAATACCTATTATATTTTATATGCTATTTATTGATGTTTGTTCAAATTGGATGATGATTGAAATAAAAGGGTTGATGAATGATGTTTGGTGAATGGATGATGTGTTCTATATTATATAAGCTGCAAGTTATCATGCATTTCATTTCATTCGGGATTGCGGTTTAAAATGATATACAACCGCAAATTTTATTTTTTAATTGTGGATTGAAATGATAAATATCCGTATCACTTGACCATAGGATAGAAAATGATATACAGCCACAGCGATATATATATAAGAATATTTTTGAAATGATTTTCTATGGTTTGGATAGGATACGATTTAATAAATATTAAATTTTGATATTATATAAAATCATATTTTATTTATATATATAGTTAAAGTATTGAATTTAAGTTATGTATGAATTTGCTAAATAAAATAAATAAGTTAAATAATGGAGTTTGATTATTTTATATTTTATGGTCAAGTACATGTTAAGATATTAAAAATAAATAGAGTTTTTAAAAGATTTAAATCAATTAAGATTGGAAGTTAAATTGAAAATTTTATTTGGAATTGAGCTTAATTAAGGATTTAAATTCATAAGTTGATGTAAAATTTATTAACTTGAAATTTTAAGAAGGTATGATATTTATAACTGAATTTTTATTCAAGATGAATTAATGAATATTTCTAGTATAAATAAATTGAAGGAAAATTTCTTTTATAAGTAATCTGAGTTTTATTTAAATGATTACAGGTTTATTATGCAAATATTTCAAACTAAATAATAGGACTTTAAATTGTTGAATAGAAATTTCCAACCTTAGTTCCAATTGTTTAATAATCAAAGTTTGAAATACATTGAGACTGAAGGGGTTATTGAAACTGAAAGCGATTCTGAAATTTATGGATTTTGACTTAATTTTTAATGAAATAGATTGTAAGTCGCGGAAATTATTTTATAAAGTAATTTTAAATTCAAACTATTTTATTCTATATAATGTTGAATATCCAAACCATTCAAGTTTTAGAAGTATGGTTTTAAAGCTATGAGTTTTGAAGTATTATGTTTTGAAAGTTATAATTCAAATGTTTGGTTTCCAGCTATTATAAATTTTAAAGCAGTATGATTTTGGAAAAATATATTTGAAATAAAAATGATATTATTGATTTGGGTTTTATAAAAATAATATCAAAATGAGTTGTTTTGGAAATGGAAATGATATCGTATTTATGGGTTTGAAATGGATAACTATTTTCTGGTTTTAAAGTATAACTATTTTAAAGACCGCGGTGTTACAATAACGTTTGGTTGTTGAAGAGACTGGGATCGGAAGTTGTCATACTCTCTGCCAACTCCGAAAACCACTTTAACAACCATGTACGCAGTGGAGATTTCAGAATGAAGTAGGTTGGTGGCGGCGTTTCCTGTAAGGTAAATATGTGGACCCAACTTCCGTAAGTTGGCATAAGGTGGCTAAAACAGGAGCAATTGACGGATTAATAAGGTAGCACCTTTGATCGGATACATCCCTTCGATATTATACATGACTTTAGGATTGATTCGGTGGCCACTTTTGATTTTATTTGGGGGTGTGGCTCGAGGTGGGCGGTAGCTGCGCGCTACGCGTTACCACCGGCCCAGAATCGTAATTGGTATATCAACCCTGGCATTGCCTAGTTGTGCCGTGTCACCTCCTTATCGCGCCTTGTATGATTTTGGATTTCTCCCGTAGCCCGTGTGGTATCCTCTGGTGGCTTCCCGATCAGGAGGGACTATGATATTGGATGGACTACTGGGACTATTACGTGTTAAGGGCTATATGGGTAACCCCTTAATGCTAAGAAAAAAGTAAGTTTATTTTACAATTAGACACTATTATAATAGCGCCATATACTACATAGTAAATAGTTTAACGGATCCTTAAGAGATGTAAATTCCGAGCATCTCTTGAGTTACCGCACTCATATTTATTTCTTCTAATTTAACTTACATAAGATCTTTTAGTTCTGGGTCGAGTGTTTTTGTCTTTTCAGATTCGCTCGGGTTAGTCCAAGCGTTTCAGGATTGGAAGATTTAGCTCTGGAGGACGAAGACAAAGATTTATATTATTATTATTTATACTAGTGCACTACACACTGTTCCGCTGCATTGTTATTGGTATGTGTAACTCTGATATTTATTATATAAATGGTTTTGCAAACAGATTTATAAACTGTATATTTGATTATTATATTTTATCCTTTCGCTATGATATTCTATTTTGTTTTATTTCTTCCTTGTTTTTCTTATTTACCCTATAACAATCTGCCCTTTTGTATGGTTTGAATTGGCACGTGTGTCGATTTAAATCGTGAGAAAGGCGGGACGTTACATCTGGTATCAGAGCTTTGGTTTAGCGATAAACCTTAGCTTTGTGGGGTTTGACTCTTTATTAATACGGTAGTATTACCCTATGGGAGTCGCCGAGCATATATATATGAGAGAGCGTATTTGTTAGTGTTATAAAATGTTTTAATATTGTGTTAACCTGTTCCGTTTTGTATTTATAATTTCTGGTTGGTGCATGGGACGCTGTCACATCAATAGGGATTTCTAAACACTTAATAGGACAGACCGACATAATATTTGTTTTATATAGGTTAATGAAATAATTTTGCCTACTATATATTCTATATATAAAATAAAAATTTTCAAATGATATCTATATTTGGCTGAAATAGATTGGTTGTTAGGTAATAAATTGTATAAATAATAACAAAAATAAGATTGAAAAATAAAATAAATGAACTTTGAAAATTTAGAACTTAAGTTCCGGGGTTTTGAAATTTTTTCGAATAAATTTTGGAATATAATAATATTGTTTATAAGTATTTTCAGATATAGTATAATTCGAAAGAATTGTTTTAAAGAAGATTTTGGAGAAAATAAGATTTGTACTTTTCCTCTCTGTCACTAGAAAATAATTTCGGTGATGGCGGCCGCATCATCAACTTTCATTTTTGAGTTTCGAAGGAGGAAGACCACTGTAGTAGTTCTACTGCAGATTCATTTTTGAAAAATATATAAATTTTGAATCGTTTTTAATATAATTAGAGATATATAAGTTGTAAGAATATATTTATCTATTGTTTTAAAATAAATTGAAAATTTAACCCGCTATTAAATTCTTAAATTTCCATTGATTAATTGTTTCAATTATTATAGTGAAATAAAAGGTAAGTAATTAATAATTGAAACCTCTAATTTAGGTAAGAGATTTAAGGATAAGTTATAAAGGAAATAAAAGGAAGTTGAACTTGTAACTTATAAGAAAAAGGATTTTTTTTTATTGAACAATGAATTAATGAGAAACTTGTATAACTTTCAATTACATTCTTTAAAAGCATATATATAACTTACCAAATATTAAAAGTTGAAATGTTGAACAAGAAATGTAATGGGTACAGTAAAAATATGTCATGAAAGTGTTCAATAAATTGCTTTTATTTATGAGAATGGGTGGTATAAAGTTATAAACTTAAGTTTAAATTAAAAAGACTACAAATTAAAGTAGAAAAGTAAGTATTGTAAATGGAATTTAGAAAAAATAAAAGGGGGAAAAAGAAGAAGAAAAATAATAAATGAAAGTCAATAAATGAAATGAAGTAGTATAAATAAATGATAATAAACTTAAGTAAACAGTTGAAGCTATTTATAAATAAAATTAGTAGGGAAATGAATACTGTAATAAATAAAATTAAGTAATAAATAAATGAGGACATGCAATAATAAAAGAATGAATAATTATAGTGAAAAAGGGGGAAACTGGCATGACCTGAGTTAATGGAAATGAATAATAGTAAGTAATAAGTGAAAATAAATGAAACAAACATTGAATGAGTAAATGAAATTTAAAGTTTGTTAGAAATAAATGTAAATTATAAAAGGAAAATTTATGTGGTATGAATAAAAAGAGAAATTAAACAACAAATGTATGCATGAAATTAATAAGGATAAACAAAATTTGTTGTTCAAATTGGTTGTTGTTTGTTTTGGGTTTTAGTTGTTTAGATTTGTTGTTGTTTAGTTAATGGTTGTTTGGGTAAGGATATTTTAAAATTCGATTTGGGGTGAATGAATAATCTATTTAGTTTATCTAAGACCGTTGAGTAAATGATGCGCTAGTAGTATATTCTTCATTCCGTACAATTTAAAATTTTGAACCCGAACAACTAATTGTTTGATTGAATGGTTGTTTTGTATTTGCTGTGTATGCTGTTTGTTGAAATTGATGTTTGTTGTATTGATTTGTTGTTAGTGACTGAAACCACTTAAATATTTCACTTTATATAAGTTGTTAACCCTTTGGATTTTATAAGTGAAATGCAGGTTATGGAAGCAATTGCTACTGCTTTTGGTTCCATAAATTAAGCGTAAATTGCCCGACAAATAGGTACGTTTCGGATTACAGTTTATAGTGCTATTTTATATATTTTCCCGTGTTGGGATATTATATTTTGGATATTATATGTGATATTTTGATATATTTGATATTATATTTTCTCCCGAGTCTTCCCGTACAAAGGAGACTCAGCCAAAAATTTTCCGTAAATTTTGGACTTAGAAAATATTTTGAAAATGTTTTCCAAACTTTATTAGTTTGAGTATAAAAAAAAGAATTTTTTTAATGATTATAAATTAGTATATTTTATCTAAATTAATTTTGTAAATTTATTTCTTTATAAATTTAATATTTAATATGATATTGATTTCTTAATTCTTCTTTTCACTTCTTTTTCCTTTCGGGGACGAAAAGTTTTGAGTGGGGGAGAGTGTAACGACCCGTAATTTTCGTTAATTACATTTGTCATTTTAATAAGATTTACGTAAATTTAATTTAAAAGAAATAAAAATTTTATAAGTAATAATGAAGCAAATGCTGAGAATGAAATGAAACCTTGGGAATATAAGGCTAAGTATTTACAGTTGAAACAAAATGACGAATAAATTGAAGTGATGTAAATTGTTATACTAGGCTAAGAATTGCATATAAGAGAACAAAGGTAAGTAGTGAATTAGTTAATGAATTAATAATATTAAATAGTAAATTGAATTAAATCAATGTCCGGTAGAAATTGAAATATTGTTTGGAATGAAAGCTTATAAATTGTAAGCATTTAATTTACAAATGAAATCAGTGTATTAATTTAGTTGTAACTGAATGTAAATTAATGAAATTATGTAATAATTGATAAATGAAGGCATTCATGAATGAAATAAGATTTGTAAATAATAAAGGAATAATTGAAATAAACATTTACCAATGAAATAGTATATTGATTTATATAGACTTAATAAAAGAGTTGAATTGAGTCAATCTATTTAGTTGAAACCAATTAATTGGTATGCAAATTATAAATGGGTTTATAGTAAGAAATTATACTACCGTGAATTGGAATTAAGATGAAATTGAAAAATTCAAGCATGTGATGCAAAAATATCATATATTGCAGTGGAACAAAAAAATTAGTGTTATTATAACCTAGTTGGTAAGTAACAAACTTATAATTGAATTTAAAAGAAAATAGGTGACAATGAATATATATTGTTCATTTATTTGATGTGTTAAATAAATTTTGGTATTCAATCGCAATAAATATAAATAATTAATTGAAACAGTTGTAAGGTCAAAATTTATTGCATATAATAAATTGGGGGATAGATTTCATTAAAGGTAATTTATTTATTATGTTAATGTAAATTAAAATAATTAGAGGTACGTAAATGATGATTAATACCATGTTTGGAAGTTGTAATTTAGAGGATATTAAGAATTAGGAATTGAATTTTGAATTATTTGCAATACAAATAAAGAAAATGTTACGTTATTGCTAACTGAGAGAATCATTAATTAATTGAATAAAAGTTAAATCAGTGGAATTAATGGAGATTAATTTACATTAGTTATTTAGGGTAGTGACTAAATTTGGTAATCCATTTGCAATTAATGACAATAGTGTTGATATAAGCTAATAAGTTAAATGTCAATGCAATACCAGTTAATGGATTGAATGTGGTTACGAAATTAGAATTAGATAAATGCAGTAACTAATTCAGGGCAAATAAATTTATGAAACAAATGTTAAGATCTAAGCTGATAATAATTAATAATTGAAGGTAATGTAAATTCCATTTATAATAAGATATTGGTAAATGAAAAGATTGTAATTCAAGATTTGTTTATTTATTTGAATTTTATGAAATTGAAGATTTATATTGATTAATCTTTAATAAATTTACATTTATAAATTGTTAAATCATTGTAAATGTTTGAGAATTATAAAGTGATAAAGATTTCAAATTTCAGAATTTTAACGCGAAATTTGATTTAATTTATTTATTTTAAATTTATTTAATTAATGGAAAAATAGCCATTTTGGCCACTGACTCGGATTTCGACGAAACAAGTTTCATCGGATCCGTAACGGTGAATTATAATAGTGTTTCAAGTTTCGTAGCGATCGGACTTGTCGTTTGATCGTACGAACTCGAAACGCCTTGAAATTTATGCAATTGAAATCAATTGAAATCGATTTGAAAATATTGATTTTAGCATAACTTCTTCATACGACATAATTTGAACCTGAAACCTGTTCCATTGCGTTTAAAATATTTTAAAACATCTATTTTGGTATGTAGGTTGACCAAATTTCGTTCCGGAGTAGAAACGGGCTTTTTGGGCCATTTAGCGTTCGGCGCGTATACCAATCTGATCCATCTATTATTTTTTCAGCCTTATCTATATATAACCCGTTATAAACCCTAGCCACTCCTTATTTTCATTTGTCTATACGTACATCTCCTTCTCAACTCCTCATTCCAATGGCAGAAAAAAAACCTAATTCTCAAATTCCAAAAATTAATTTCAATTTCAAAAAATAAAATAAAATTTAGATCTACAGCCACTTCGAGTCACGCTTTGAGTTTCAGAGGCAAAAACGCTGTATCTACTTCAGGTCAGGAAGAAAATGACTCGGGTCGCTCCGGCTCGTTTTGGCAAAAACTCCAAGCAAGCACCGGGGATTTGAGGCGGCGCACCGAAGTCGAACCCGAAGTCGGCACAGGGCCAGAATTTTCCAATTTTCAAATTTTCATAAGTTTTGCGTACTAGCTCGGATTCACGCACGGTTTTTTTGTTGGTATTGTGTCAGAATTCCAGACATTTTGGCATTGGTTTGGGTGGATTAGGAGACTGTCAAAATTTTGGGTTTAATTGAATTTAGATTCAATTTAAATTCAAAAGGTAAGTGTTTTAACCCACTCACAACTTCTAAGTTTTCTTATGTTTGTTAAATTAATTTATGATATGAGTAGAAATTCATTTATGACTGTTTAGCATATTTTATTCATCATCGCAGTTAGATTGCATTTAATTAAATTAAATTGTTATTTAATTCTATTACTGCATATAAATTGACAGTTATTTTTTGTTTTTTGCATATAAACTTCCAATTAAACAGTTATTAATTTATTTGTGAATATAAACTGTTCGTTAATACCTATTATATTTTATATGCTATTTATTGATGTTTGTTCAAATTGGATGATGATTGAAATAAAGGGTTGATGAATGATGTTTGGTGAATGGATGATGTGTTCTATATTATATAAGCTGCAAGTTATCATGCATTTCATTTCATTCGGGATTGCAGTTTGAAATGATATACAACCGCAAATTTTATTAAATTGCGGATTGAAAAGATAAATATCTGTATCACTTGACCATAGGATAGAAAATGATATACAGGCACCGTGGTATATATATATAAGAATATTTTTGAAATGATTTTCTATGGTTTGGATAGGATACGATTTAATAAATATTAAATTTTGATATTACATAAAATCATATTTTATTTATATATATAGTTAAAGTATTGAATTTAAGTTATGTATGAATTTGCTAAATAAAATAAATAAGTTGAATAATGGAGTTTGATTATTTTATATTTTATGGTCAAGTACATGTTAAGATATTAAAAATATACAGAGTTTTTAGAAGATTTAAATCAATTAAGATTGGAAGTTAAATTGAAAAATTTATTTGGAATTGAGCTTAATTAAGGATTTAAATTCATAAGTTGATGTAAAATTTATTAACTTGAAATTTTAAGAAGGTATGATATTTATAACTGAATTTTTATTCAAGATGAATTAAATGAATATTTCTAGTATAAATAAATTGAAGGAAATTTTCTTTTATAGGTAATCTGAGTTTTATTTAAATGATTACAGGTTTATTATGCAAATATTTCAAACTAAATAATAGGACTTTAAATTGTTGAATAGAAATTTCCAACCTTAGTTCCAATTGTTTAATAATCAAAGTTTGAAATACATTGAGACTGAAGGGGTTATTGAAACTGAAAGCGATTCTGAAATTTATGGATTTTGACTTAATTTTTAATGAAATAAATTGTAAGTCGCGGAAATTATTTTATAAAGTAATTTTAAATTCAAACTATTTTATTCTATATACTGTTGAATATCCAAACCATTCAAGTTTTAGAGGTTTTAAAGCTACGAGTTTCGAAGTATTATGTTTTGAAAGTTATAATTCAAATGTTTGGTTTCCATTTATTATAAATTTTAAAGCAGTATGATTTTGGAAAAATATATTTGAAATAAAAATGATATTATTGATTTGGGTTTTATAAAAATAATATCAAAATGAGTTGTTTTGAAAATGGAAATGATATCGTATTTATGGGTTAGAAATGGATAATTATTTTCTGGTTTTAAAGTATAAACTATTTTAAAGACCGCGGTGTTATAATAACGTTTGGATGTTGAAGAGACCGAGATCGAAAGTTGTCATACTCTCTGCCAACTCCGAAAACCACTTTAACAACTGTGTAAGCGGTGGAGATTCCAGAATGAAGTAGGTTGGTGGCGGCGTTTCCTGTAAGGTAAATACGTGGACCCAACTTGCGTGAGTTGGCATAAGGTGGCTAAAACAGGAGCGATTGACGGGTTAATAAGGTAGCACCTTTGATCGGACACATCCCTTCGATATTATACTTGACTTTTGGATTGATTCGTTGGCCACTTTTGATTTTATTTGGGGGTGTGGCTCGAGGTGGGCGGTAGCTGCGCGCTACGCGTTACCACCGACCCGGAAGCGTAATTGGTATATCTACCTTGACATTGCCTAGTTGTACCGTGTCACCTACCCTATCGCGCCTTGTATGGGTTTGGATTTCTCCCATAGCCCGTGTGGTATCCTTTGGTGGCTTCCCGATCAGGAGGGACTATGATATTGGATGGACTACTGGGACTATTACGTGTTAAGGGCTATATGAGTAACCCCTTAATGCTAAGAAAAAGTAAGTTTATTTTACAATTAGACACTATTATAATAGCTCCATATACTACATAGTAAATAGCTTAACGGATCCTTAGGAGATGTAAATCCCGAGCATCTCTTGAGTTACTGCACTCATATTTATTTCTACTAATTTAACTTACATAAGATCTTTTAGTTCTGACTCGAGTGTTTTTGTCTTTTCAAATTTGCTCGGGTCAGTCCGAGCGTTTCAGGATTGGAAGATTTAGCTCAGGAGGACGAAGACGAAGATTTATATTATTATTATTTATACTAGTGCACTACACACTGTTCCGCTGCATTGTTATTGGTATGTGTAACTCTGATATTTATTATATAAATGGTTTTGCAAATAGATTTATAAACTGTATATTTGATTATTATATTTTATCCTTCCGCTGTGAGATTCTATTTTGTTTTATTTCTTCCTTGTTTTTCTTACTTACCCCATGACATTCTGCCCTTTTGTATGGTTTGAATTGGCACGTGTGTCGATTTAAATCGTGCGAAAGGCGGGACGTTACAAAATAATTTAGTAAAAATTTTTAAAAGTGATTTTTTTTCTAACTACTTCAAAAATTTAATTGAAAATGATTTTGAACAAAAAAGGTAAATTTTTTATTTTTGAAATGCCACATGCTTAGCATAGGAAATATTAATGGGTTAGCAAATACGCATTTTACTGTTCGGATGAAACGAGGTATGAAATATATAGTTAACGATGAGGAAAAAAAATGTTTTTGCTTTGCAATTTCTTGTTCAATACCTTGTTGATAGGGCAAAAAATATGTTTTAAAATTACTCTATTTAAAAAAATTAATTTTTATTCTTATACTGGCTCTACTTGGAAAAGTTGAAAAATGAATCTAGGGAAAAATAGAAAGTTTCAAGGTGTATTGGATTGTGTATGCAAGAGAAGGATGGAAACATGGAATTCTCCATCTAAATCTTTTTCCGTCATACAAATTTAGATCTAGAAAACCGGGTCTTCAAACTTTGAATGTTAGTAAAGGTGTGCTAGGTATTGGATGGTAAGGATTGAATGTAAAATTTATTGAACAATACTTCTATTCTTAGAAGTGTGGAAAAATTTGGATGTGAAAACAAATATTTTGATTTTCAAACTTGCATACATATAGAACTACTAGTACATATAGCTTATTTTCACCATATTTTCAAAGTTGTTTTAAAGATGCATTCATATAGTAGGCGCCATTTAGTATAATCCTACATGCATATCATATGCGTTGTGATATTCCATGCACCTGTTCACAATTGCCTATAAATTTGGTTGCACACTAATTGGTTGGATAACTTAGAAAGTTGTACGTTATGTTATAAGATTCGGTCCTTAAGAATTATACGGACAAAATTATTTTAAGGTGGGAGAATGCGACACCCCATAATTTGAAAGATAATTAATTTAAAACAAAATTAATTAATAATCATTAGAGCAAAAAATGGAATTTTCACAAACATCAGAAATTGGCTATGAAACTTGCACCATGTGTTTGTGGTAATTTTTTGATCAATTTTCATACATAAAGTTTTACGATCGGAGTTAAAATGAAGAAGTTATAAACGTTTGAAAATTTTGGATAAAAATAATTATACATGTAATTAAGGAAATAAATATAATCAACTAGTCTTAATTAACATTAATGGATACTTAATATCTAGGTAAATTTACGTTAATCAATGTGTTATCTAGCTTTGTGACCAAACCATATTTGGACAAGTCAGATCGACCGGACAGGAAAACAACTTAGCTGAAATCTAGTATGATTACTTTTAAACTCGGATACCAAACAAGGTCAATGGATGAAGTCATTAGCTTTCCAAGAATCCTCAAGAGTAGCTTATACATCAACCCACTCCAAATGCTAAGGCAAAAAACCAAAGATTCATGAACAAGCCATGGATCGATATTGATCCCAAATGTTAGCTCTGATTCACCAATATTTATTCTGTAAAATGTTAGAGTGAATACTAGTCAGTACTCGCCATTTAAAATGGTTTTCTAGCTATCCATAGCCTAAACGATTGATGGATGAACCCAATTTCAAAACAATTAGACCACATACTTTCGCCTACCCACCAAACTATGATTTTGACTCAAGTTTGAACCCATATTGATGCAAACAAGCTCTACATGTGAAGATGCTAGCCAATTAAGCAACATTGACAACTCAAAGAAGGGTTTACAACCTATTTATGGATAGGTACTGAACATATGGCACAATTCAGTGCCGATCCTTGAACCATGCTGATTTGGCTTCGATCTCTTCAAGGCAACTCTTCTGGACGTGGAGAACATGAGGAAGAGCGTGGTGGAGAGAAATCCATCAACTTTCAACTATAAATAAATAGTGATAGACATTGTTTTCGGGATCCTTTTGGTTTGTATTCTTAATTTCTGTAACTCCATTGTAATCTCTTCGGTCAATACCGATTCGTAGACTATTTATCTATAAGATCGTATTTGTAAAAGATTTGAAGAATCATAAACAAAGTTCAAGTGGAGGTAGGCCTAAGTTTAGCCAAACCACTACAATCGTTGTGTGTTGTTTTATCTCATTTTTCATTTAATTTCTTCACTTTATTCTCTTCTATAAATCTTTTAAGTGTTTATGCTGAATTTTGGCGTAAACATTTTAGTGCTTTCACTGAGTGAGTATCGATATCTCACTATTTGGATCTATTTTCTAATTTTGGGTTGCCTTAGTCCATGAAGTAGATCCATCAGTTTCATTCCTATAATCCGTGACATATTTTGCATAATCTATCATAGGATTATCCGAAGTAATGGCTCCATGACACTAGAGAAAATCTGCAGCTTCTAGGCATGCTAATGATGTTAAGAACGCCGACTCCCAACATGTTGAAGAAGTTGCTAAACCTAACACTAGTGAAATTTAGAGCCCCTCAGATATTACAATATGGATTGAGATGGATAAGATAATGAAGGAGTTGAATGACAAACAACATGAAAGCCAGGACGAAATGAGGAAATAGATAAAGATAAGTTTGGATTTGCTGAACTAGTTATCTCGTAGTTGCAAAAGAAATAGAAGAGGGCTATAACTTTCTGATTCAGAAGATGAAGATAGTTCTTCATCATCTGGTGGGAATAATATAGAAGGGAGTAGAAGATGAAAGGAAGGATTGCGGACCTCGAAGAGTGAAGAAAATAGACTCAAAAGTGTAAATGCACCATTCAGAACTGAACTATCTCTAAGGGTCGATACAGATCCTACATCCCTTAGAATGCCGAGGACGTCAATATCTTAGAAGGTGATGTTGTTTTTGGAGATGGTCTAGTGTTCGATGGTCGAAATGTTGGGGTCCAAGCCGTGACTATCAATAATTCGTGTGGAAATCATATAAACAAGTCATCTGGATGAACGCTTCTCTTAGAGACAAAAGAACCCAGGTATTGTAAAATTTACCTAGACCATTTGTAGTGCCAAGCACTTAGGGCAGGCTATGATTATCGCTGTTCAACTAATCTTATAGAACCAGAATTTTTAGTTAATATGGTGAGAAGGCTGATCAATGAAAACCCGCATAGACATAATGATGATTAGGGCTTTTTTCAGTAGAAACCCATTCATGGAAAAGATATTCTAGCATAGACCGTACTTTAACAACATGTCAAATTTAGCCACGTACTTCGACATAGACACATCTAATTGTCTCAAGTCAACAAACTTTAGGAAGAGCATCGACTTCTGAGCAGTCGATGTATACTTCTCTTCAAATCTCGTGTTAAACTGCTCCTAATTAATCTGGTCCTCAGGAGTAGTAATCTTGATGGCATTCCACCACCATATAGCTCGTCCTTCAAGCTGTCTAGAGGTCAGCTTCCTCTTCTTCGCATCCTATAACTCCATATACTCAAAGATGTATTTATAGGTATCCAACCAATCCTGCACTTTGATGGCGGATTCCGTTCTAAGAAACGGTTTGTCTCCCATAGTAGAGAAATCCTGGCTCAATTTGGAAAAGTTAGCCCGTGACACTTGTACTAGAGCACCACTACCAATAGCCACATTAGGAGTTATTTGGACATTCTGGACCATATTTTGCACCATTTTAGTGAACATGTTTTGCAAGTCGAGGTTAGTAGCCCCCAATCCCACCCCCACCTAACCTCCATAGGTGGAGCTCATAGCAGCATTGCTTGTTAGCTGGCTCATTCTTATAAGCTGTAATAAGAATGATCAGTCTCTCTAAAAGGTATAAGAAGTGTCCGTGAATGCAACGCAACTTATATACTATACACACACACATACACACTACTATATAGTTTTGAAAACCAAAATATAACATGTATGCTCTCTCATATATTGCTGGATCCATTCTAAGGCAATAACTCCCTCCTTATCTATAATGGATCCAAGTATCAACTTAGGTCGTCCACATAACCTGTGCTCTGATACCAAATGTAATGACCGCCCTACACCTCCGTTACCCTATATACCTAAATGATACGCTGTGTGCTACCTGGGCAACGTAAGGTGGTAGCCAAAATTGAAAAGTAGAGAAAATCCAAACACAGGACCAATAGAACATGTCATGGTGCATAGATAAAATATAATATAACAACATAGGGGTAAAACAGGTGAGGTAGTGTTATAATCAGATAAACCATAAACAAGAACAACATAGTGTATCAGGTTCACAAACTATAAGAAACTACGACAAAGAGTTTATGTATCCCAAATCTCCTAAATAAACTCTATAACAGTCTCTCTAAATACAAGTACTTACGTCCGCAGTACTGCACAATGGAATATAAAGGATAGTAAGCTCCAAGTATGGATATATGAAAGTGTAGCCTCCTGCTCGTACTCCATATAACTCCATACGCTATCCAAAACTGTTATCCTAAGTTTACTCATTTAAGAGTACTCAAGGTAATAAGAAGTAAAGCATAAAATCTCGAGTTAGACAACAGTCTGGTGTGAGTGATACATCATTTAAAAAAATACCATATAAAAAATCGTATATAGTAAACATGGACATAGGGTATGTAGAACCATACCTTATCTGTCCCTGCGTCCAAAGAGTTAGCATATAACAGTCGATATACGCTAATCTACCATCAAAGCCTTATAAGTGTACTACAATCAAAGTACAATGTCCAATGTCTTGGCGTACGGTCGTAATACCTACATCGTGTGAGACCTTAGAGCGATAAACAACCCTAAAAATTATAGCAGCCATCAAGCAATCTTCTCATTCACTCATGTGCGTTGGATATATGATAACTCGTATGGCATAATCACAAACCAAGGACCCAATAGTAATTCTAGCTCCATTGGTGCTCGAATCCATGCTACTCCGAAAGGTTGGGAACTAGGCCCACAATCGCAAAGCCTAGAGTAATCTACTATCTCAAGATCTAGAAACAATCAAAAATCCAGATGGGCGTCCCAACATACAACTTCTTTACGAGCAGATTAGAAGCCTCCATGTTGTCAATGATCCTTTTTGCACATGTCTTTATTATGGAACTCAATCGTTATTTCATCCTGACTATCACCATAGTAGGACACTATCACAAATCCCACTCACAAGTCCCTATTGTTAAGCTATCCCTTGTGGATTACCGTCACGAGTCCCATCATTAATTCATCCTCTTCGGAACACCTCTAGACGCCCATCATAAGTCATAGAGCCAACGTACTAAGTCCCAAAATCATCATATAGTCGACGTCGAAGCACCAAATCATTGCTTCACTAGTCATTGCATGAAGTCCAAGTTCATTTCGAACATTCCCGACATCACCCATCCTTACTCCTCATTAACTCGGCAAAGGCCCCTAAGCTCTATCGCCATGTCGGAAGTCCATAGCCAAACTTCATGCCCCAACCTTGTTGCTCTATCCTACAACCAAGCCGAGCTAGGTGTAAGCCAACCACTCTTCCTTAGACTGGCTTCCATCACCGAACATCCATCTTGATCTGGTCACCAAGCATTCACCACCATCGAATGGCCATATCGGTCCATTCACCGAACACGCGCAACCAATGAATAGCCATACTTTATGGTCACCGAAAACACACCACCATTGAACGACCATTCTTGTTCAACCATCAAGCACCCACCACTACCGAACCAGACTCCACGTTCGGCCACCGCTCTGACTTCCCACTGAACAGGGTCTCTTGACCAGTCACTACACTAAGTCCAAGCCTGAACTAACCAATGTCGAACCGAGCACGTCGAACCAAAAATCATGTAGCATTGCAATGTAACAACCTTGGTTTGGAGAATACCCATCAATACTAAATTATAATGGTAATTATAATTAAATATTGTAAATTAAATTAAAATGGGAGAAATTAAATTGTTTATTTGGAATAAACAATAAAATTGGAATTAAATTGTGAAAATAAAGCTTAGAACTTTATTTAATTTTGTTTGGAGTGATAATAAATGGAATATGGACTTTAAATAAAGAAAATGATTTTATTTTATAGAAAATGCAATAATTATATTAATTATTGCCCAATTGATTCTTTTAATAGTTTTAAAAAGAAGTATTTGATTTTTATGGTGTTTTATTTAAATAAAAAGGTGAATATTGGTTTAAAAATATATTTTGGCTATAAATCAAGTTTGGAAATGGTTTGAAGTATTTTTGTTAAATTTTAAAAGTAAAAAATATAGACTTTTACATTTTATTGCAAAAATAGTGCATTTTGTGAAATAAAGTATTTTAATAACAAAAATCTTTTAAAAATATAAATTTATCTTTTTATATAGTAGAAAATGTTTTATTTTGTAAGTGTACAAGTTTTCATATTTTTCCTATGTAAAAGTACGAAGAAATGGATTTTTATTTTGTTAAACAGTGTATATTTAAAGCATTTTTAGTTTGAATTAATTAACCAATAGGCCATTTATTTTCTTTTTACTAATGGATCCAAGGCCCATTAGTGCATAACCTAGTTTGAGAAGTGAGAAATATAGTACTGTACGTTCTTTTCTCAACTCATCTTCTTCCTTAACCAGATAATGAGAAAAATAAAACTCTCTTTACCAATTTCTCAATCCAAGCCATTTTCTTTATATAATTCAATCAAATTAGAGTCTTTTTCACTCTAGAGAATAAACACAAAGGTAATCTAACTCCAAATCACTTAATTTCATCAAAAATCTTGGATTTGTGAAGTGGTTCTCTAATTATAGTAAAACATTCTTTTGCATGTTATTTCTATCTTCTCTACATGTTTTTAGAGGCTATCTTTCAAGCAAAAGCTTCAATCTTTTGACTTAAATTCGAGGTTTGATCATTTCTAACAATATGTGAGTATCAATCTCACAAAAGCTAGCTCATGCAAGGCCAAAAATCGCAAGTTAAATAAAAAATTTGCTAAAAAAATTCGTTTTTGAACTATTTTGATTTTCTATGTAAACTATCTTAAGTTGCAACTTTGTGTAGTCATATCGGTCTATTCCGACAACAAAATGCTGCCGGATATTTTTTGTACACCTGTTTTGTAGATTAAGCACACCAAATATTAGGTCATTTCGACCTATAAAGCTTATAGAAATATGCTGCCGAACTTTGATTCGGAGCTTGTTTTTGCCGATATTTTTACAGTGAAAGCACTACCTGGGTTCAGCTTTGAGACATAATTAATTTCTCATAGTTTGTTAAAATTCCATGATACTTTTTCCAGTTTCAAGTATGAACGTTAAACTTTAAGCGCAGCAATTTTTAGCACAATCTGAAGTCGTTCGAGCCTCTTTTTCATGTTTGAAAGTTGAATCCGAGATGGTTTTCAGGCTTGTACATTTTTGTTTTTTTGAACTGTTGCAAACATGGCGTGAGTCCTTGTTTGAGACAATGTAACCTTTTCATCTCCAGTCGTAATTAATTAATTATTTTTGTTTGAAAGATGAAGTTTTCTAGTATGTGCATACCAAAATTTAGCTCAATATGAGGTAGCATGGTTCTCTATTTTAGGCCTGTAAGTCGAGCCCAAGATAGTTTTCAGGCCTGGGCACATTTTTGTTTTTGTACTGTTATAAACATGATCTGAGTCCATGTTTGAGACTACATAAATTTTTCTTTTCCAGTTGGAATTCATCGATTTTTTTATTTGAAAGCTGAAGTTTCCTACTATGCGTGCACCAATTTGTAGTCCAATCAGATGTCGCTTGTCCACCTATTTCATGTCCGAAATTTGAACCCGGAGAAGATTTCAGACCTGGGTATTATTTTGCCTATACATCTTTATGTTCTTTTTCCATCCAACTTTTGACTTTTACTTCATATTTTGTGATATTTCTGAAATATTTTGAGGGCTATGATGCCTATCTATAGGGTAGCTAAGTTTTGATGAATTCGAAATTTAGTTTTGAATTGAATCTTAATGATGGTTTGAGTGATTTCTTTAATTTTGAGCATGGATTTTTCCGAACAATTTTGAAGTAATTTTTAAAATAAATTGGCTTTCAAAATAATTATTATATAATATTTTTAAATTATTTAAGCTATAAAATCTATTTATTCTCTATAATAAGGGAATTTTCAAATATTGTCTTCAATATTGATTTTGAAAAATGGTTTTAAAAGCTTGTTTTCTCAAGAAAATTATTTTATATATAAAATACACGTTTTTGCACTATTCGAGTGAATAAAAGGAAAATTAAATGGTTTGGTAAAACATGAGGTATGATACACATGCGTTTACCTTATCGGTTAATTTCCAACTTGTTTGTTTAATCGTTTTGACCTTCGGATCGAGTTACCGATGAGATGAGGTAAATTTTTTACTACTTTGAGGTGAAATTTACTGGCGGTTAGCAAACCGTGGTATGGGACTCATGTTAACACTGTTTGGATTTCTATCCGAGAGTTTGTGACACATTTGTCTAAGAGACGCATTTTCCAGTACTAGACCTTCGGGTCATTTGTCCTTCAGGATGTTTGTCTAAGAGACGTTTGTCATTGCGACGTATTTTTCCTTGAGGATGTTGTTCTTTGGGATGTTTTTCTAAGTATATTTGTCCTTCAGGACGTTTGTCTAAGAGACGTGGCACCTTATTTTGGGAGAACAGTACTTGGCAGGCTTCGACCATAAGCACGTGCTATATTTTTGAGATGATTTCATTGATTTCCTTATGATTTTTCAAGTGTATCGCCTTTTTACATTATTGGGAATTTGTGCCGTTTGAGATATTATATATGGCGATTACATCTTTGGAAACTGAACTCCTTATCGAGTTCTATATTTGAGATTTGGGTTTGCCAACACTAGCATTATTTGAGATTTGCCTTTTGGCGTATTATTTGAGATTTGCCTTTTGACGTTTATTTGGGATTATAGTCTCCTGTGTTGGAGGTTTACATTTGATTTCCTTATGGCATATTTGTGATCGTGATTTCTTAGACATTATTTGGAGTTGTCGATATGGCGGGTTTAGGATTTCTCCTCTTTGGAGTTATGTTTTTCTCCTAAACCATATTTGATCTTTTGTGATGCGCTAATGAGATGTGGCATCTTTTATTGTGATATTTATCACCTTTGAGTTGCATTCATATTTAGTGATATCCTTATATCACTTGAAATTACTATACCTACTTAGTTATGCCATGCGAAGTAACCATATACCCTTGAATTATTCCTTCTCACTTGAGAAGATTATCACCTTGCCTTATGCTCATATTATCACTTATCCTTATAAACTGATTTTTTAGCTAGACCGACCCGTGTATTTTATACTCGGGGTTAGGCCGAGGTGTTTCAGGTTAGGTACCCTTATGGACTTAGCCAATTCTGGTTTCGCATGCACTTACCTGTCAGACCTTTTTGTTGTAGTCTTCGTGTAGCTACTCTGATATGTATATTGTTTTGTCTCGTGTGTATATTATGGTCGTCATACCACTTATGATGTATTATTTGTGCTGTATTGGGATGTATCAGTATATACGTATATATATCTGTTTGCTGTTTTGTGATGTGTTATGCATTCGAGTTATTGTATTTTGTTCTGATAGATCCTATAACCACTTGTAATTTTGTATTAAGCATTTATTGGATATGTTGATCCACTCTAGATATCAAAGAAAAATATATAAAGCATTAAGCAACGTATTCAATAGATATTTAAGACAAGACTATAGATGTCGCTCCTAACCAGCCCTATTCTTCGCATTAGCAGATAGTATTACCTAGAAATACTCTTTGTTAGTGTGGGTCTCGGGGTGGGGCGTCACAGCTTGGTATCAGAGCTGAGTTCGGAAAAAATAGGATAAACATAGAACAGAAGCAGATATTATGATACATCCAAGTATAGTACGAGCGTACGAATCCCTTAATCATCGTGTTTTTTATCTTGTAGTGTCCTTTGAGATTGAAGTTTGGGATATGTCTAGGATTATTTTTATTCTGCAATATTCCAAAAATAGTATTGATGACATCTTACTTTAGGAGTAATCCTAATCGTGTTTGTTTTATTCGAGTCCTCTTCAATATGGGTGCTTGACACCCATCCGTATCGGAGGAGTTTGTTGATGCTTTTGGATGTTCTAGTCTTGTTCTTTTGTAAGGATTGCAAGTCCTATTGAGGGGATCCACAATATTTGGCATGATGTATGAGGATTTGGGATTGCTGCTTATAGGTTATCTTTTCGTGCGAATTAGTACGCCATTTTTTGCTTGGAGTTTGGAGTGTTTGCGATAAAGTGGCTTGCCTATTATTAGGCCACATTCTGTGATTCGAATAATCAAATATTAAGTATCCTTATTCCGCTGATTTGTTGCTTCTTATCCTTTGGAATGTTAATGATTATTCCAAATTCTCTGTGTTCACTCTTGAGTTTCGAGATGTTGATGATATATCTCGAATTCTAGTCATTGTGACTCTGTTGATTTATGTGAGTCCGTTTCAGGTATGACACCCAATTGAGCAATCAGATATTGTATCGACTTCACTCCCCATTCTTAGCTTTTCGGTCATCCTCCCACGAGAATGTCCACTAGGAAAATGAGGCGATTCATTAAATTTAACCGATGTTGTCATTCTTGCCTCCTTTTGAGATATCCACTTTGGATAGTCAATTGTTTATATACTTTGTAAAATTACTTCACTTGAAGTAATGATATGTTGTTAGTGTTCTTCTTCTCATTCGAGAAGATATCTTAACCTTACTCTTATACCTTATTTCTCTCTTTTTAATCTATTATGTGGTGCTAGGGTCATTCCTCAATTTGACCTTACACCGATTTTTCATGAGCTACGAGTCATGGAGGATAGCGCTACCCTTACCGCATTCCGCACTCGTTATGAATCTTGTGAGTGGTTCGTTATATCGGTCGGAATAATGAACACTCCAGTCTATTCCATCAATCTCGTGGATTGAGTATTCTAAGAATATTTCGATGAGCTCTATTTGTGTTACTTGATTTTGAGAATAAGTATCAAATTTATTTTTAAATTTTTCAAAAATTGAAGATATGTTTCTAGGAGAAATTGGATTTTGTTTTTGGGAAAAACAAAGAATATTTTGAGTATTATATATAAGGTATTTCTTTTTAAAGAAAATGAATTTTTGTATTGGGTTGTCGTTTAGTGCTTTAAGAATTCTGGTTGATGCGTTCGGCCAACATTATCAAAAGAAATCTCCTAAACGCTGTGATGAGACAGTCAGACATGGCAAATTAAGTTTTAATAAGTAAAATTTGAAAATAATTAATATGGTGGAGTACTAATTTTTATTTTAAATGTTTAATGAACCATTGAACCATAGTGAGTGTTGGATGAGCGGCGAGGCAATTTTGATCATTTGATCAACTTACAGCTAATCAATGGGGCCATTCACTATAAAATCAATGGAAAGGCAATACCCTTATATTGTTTAAAATTTGAGAAATTTAATATGTAATTTTGGTAAGTAAAAGTGTATAATTCTAATTAAGGGGATGCCTTAATTAGAAGAAAATACCATTTGATGCTTTGATTAATAAAATGATGTATTTAAGGTAAAAGAATACTTTGGTTTGAAAAATAAAGTATTAATTGAATGTTTTAGTATAAGTTATTAATGATGACTATAAATTTTTTTTAACACTTATTTATTTGAGTAATAGTAGAGGATAGATATAAAACTCTATCTTAAGAGAAAATAAAGAAGTGTTAGTTTAGGACATTTAGTATAAATTTGTGTGCTAGTTTTTGTTTTAAACTTAAATGGTATAGTTTGAAATTGCAAAATTATTTTGAAAACAAGTTTGAATTAATTATCAACTTTAATTACTTTTATGTTGATAATTAGATGGAAATTTAATTTTTGTGACAAGTGGAAATGTGAATTTGGATTGTTTAGATATGAACAATTTATTTAGTATAATCTTTTTAAATTCTAAGAATAATTTTAAACTTTATATATATCCTAAAAATTTATTTTGGTGAATAATCAATATTATCTCTTGAGAATGAAAGACATTAGTTATATTTTCCAAAATGAGTTTTCAAGTTAATTGTTTTAAAGTTGATTTTGGAAAGTAATGGAGACATTTCCACTTAATAAAATGATTTATGATGATTACGTAAAATTGATCATAATTTTATATGTCTTAGCTTTCCAGGAAAAAAAAATCATTTAATAAATTATTTAGTAAAAAGCTTGTTTGGAAATGTAGTTTGAGCTTAAAATGGTTTGGGTAAATTTCAAATTTCAAATTGATTTAAAAGCTGAAATTTTGTTTGGAAATGTGCTGTCCTAAAACAACAATAACTTGAGATTTATAACTCCAAATGAGTTCAATCTTTTTGCAAATTAAAGAGCTTTCAGTAAGCTATAAATTTTGTTTTACCATCTTAAAAGATTTTGCTTTTACTATGTCTAAAATAGGTTTGAAAGTGGAAAGGCAGTTCTGCCCTATTACAAAATTCTCTAAGATTAAGCTGAAAGTAAATTTAACATAGCTTTCAAACCGTAAATCCAATTTTGGTGATCTTTATATTGTTGTAAAGCATAGACTTAGTAGAACAAGTTTTATGTTTTAAAGTTTCAGATTTTGTTTTTTGCTCGGTCAAAACATGTCATCTTTACAGCAAGTCTGAAATGAAATTGATCTATATATATCCATAATAGTTAAATGTAGCACTTCTCATAAACTGTTATCATCTATTTGAGTTAGGTACATGTGAAAGAGGATAGTTGGAACATTATTTTTAGCAAAAAGAATATATATAATTTTGTGCAAAATCGCTTTAAAATGCTCAAAAGGAAGTTATGTTTTCAGATTAAAATTTTAAAGTGTTAAATGATGGTATATATTGTGTTTTCGACCTAATGGTTAATGTATATTACATAAATTATTTTTGTAATATTGTATACGGCCTTCCGTACAAAGGATACTCCACCAGTTTTCTAGAAATTTCTAACATTTAGAAAATTTGAGAAAAAATATATGTTGCAAACTAGTGAATACCTATGGAAGATTAGAGAATAAACAACTTAAATTTTATTTACTTTATTGAAGAGTAATGAATTTAAATTTAAAATCTAAGTAAGAAGTTTTGAAAATTTTCAAGTGTTGAAAAATGTGGTTATAATTATAAAAATATTGAATTTTTAAACTCTATGAATTTTTGATTGAGAGTTTATACATATATTTTAGTTCCTTGTGTTTATCTTACTCTTGTGTTATTTTCTAACGACGTGCATTTATGTGGTCGTGTGAGTATGGTGGCCTTTGAAGAAACCACATTTTGGTTTATTTATATTGCCTCTTTTGTGTCTATCTTGTATCGGTATAGCTGTGTTATACGGAAAATCATATCGATAATCATTTTGTTGGTTAGAGTTCGGGTTGGAGTTATGTTAAATCCCAACCCTACTCGATGAGCTTATGAGAAATCAATATTATTTGGTTGATCCTTTGTGTAACATCTTGTTGTGTTCCCATTCGAAGGTGAGACGCTCTCGAAATCTTGTGTGTTGCTCGGAACATTCAATAGTTCGCTAATTCCAATATTTGCACTTTAGAAGCCATAGAATTAATCGAACAAGCCTCATCTTGGTTTTCTACCATTTTATTTTGAGAGTGAGAGAATTTTTAAACTCGAGCTTGTGTATCTTTCTTTTGATTGATGAAATTAATAAGTTGAACATAAACTCTTCTTTAGAAATTGCGTGGACGCATTTTTGTTAAGTGGGGAGTCTGTAACAACCCTGGTTTGAAGCCTACCTATCAATACTAAATTATAATGGTAATTATAATTTAATATTGTAAATTAAATTAAAATTGGAGAAATTAAATTGTTTATTTGGAATAAACAATAAAATTGGAATTATATTGTGAAGATAAAGCTTAAAACTTTTTTTATTTTGTTTGGAGTGATAATAAATGGAATATGGGCTTTAAATAAAGAAAATGATTTTATTATAGAGAAAATGCAGTAATTATATTAACTGCTTTCCAATTGTTTCTTTTAATAATTTTTAAAAAAAGTACTTGATATTTAAGGTGTTTTATTTAAATAAAAAGGTGGAAATTGGTTTAAAAATATGTTTTGGCTATAAGTTAAGTTTGAAAATGGTTTGAAGTATTTTTCTAGGCGAGAAAAGTAATTTTGTAAAATTTTAAAAGTAAAAAATAAAGACTTTTGCATTTTATTGCGAAAATAGTGCATTTTTGTGAAATAAAGGATTTTAATAACAAAAATCTTTTAAAAAAAATAAATTTATCTTTTTATATAGTAGAAATTGTTTTATTTTGTAAGTTTACAAGTTTTCATATTTTTCTTATGTAAAAAGTATAAAGAAATGCATTTTTATTTTTTTAAACAATGTATATTTGAAACATTTTTAGTTTGGGTGAATTAATTAACCAATAGGCCATTTATTTTCTTTGTACTAATGGATCCAAGGCCCATTAGTGTATAACCTGGTTTGAGAAGTGAGAAAAAGAATACTGTACGTTCTTTTCTTAACTCCATCTTCTTCCTTAACCTGATAATGAGAAAAACAAAACTCTCTTTACTAATTTCTCAATCCAAGCCATTTTCTTCATAAAATTCAATCAAATTAGAGTCTTTTTCACTCTAGAGAATAAATACAAAGATAATTTAACTCCAAATCACTTATTTCATCAAAAATATCTGATTTGTGAAGTGGTTCTTTAACTACAGTAAAACTTTCTTTTGCATGTTATTTCTATCTTCTCTAAAGGTTATTAGAGGCTATCTATCAAGCAATAGCTTCAATCTTTTGACTTAAATTCGAGGTTTGATCATTTTTAACAGTAGGTGAGTATCAATCTCACAAAAGCTAGCTCATGCAAGGCCAAAAATCGCAAGCTGAAATAAAAAATTTGCTAAAAAATTCGTTTTTGAACTATTTTGATTTCTTATGTAAACTGTCGTAAGTTGCAACATTGTGTTGTCATATCTCTCTATTTCGGCAAACGAAATGATGTTGGAATTTTTATGTTTTATAGATCATGTTTTGTAGATTAAGCACACCAAATTTCAGGTCATTTTGACCTATAGAGCTTATAAAAATATGATGCCGAACTTTGATTCGGAGCATGTTTTTGCCTAGATTTTTATAGTGAAAACGCTGTCTAGGTTCAAATTTGAGACACAATAACTTTATCATAGTTTGTTCAAATTCCATGATTCATTTTCCAATTTCAAGTATGAATGTTAAACTATATGCATACCAATTTTCAGTACAATCTGAGGTCGTTTGGTCCTTTGTTTCATGCCTGAAAATTGAACCTGAGATGGTTTTCAGGCCTGTACATTTCTGTTTTTGTGAACTGTTGCAAACATGGCCCGAGTCCATGTTTGAGACAGTGTAACTTTTTTATTTTCAGTTGGAATTCAATGGTTCGTTTTTTTGGAAGAGGAATTTTTCTAGCATGTGCATACCAAAATTCAGCTCAAAATGAGGTCACTTGGTTCTCTGTTTCAAAACTGTAAGTCGAACCCAAGATGGTTTTCAGGCCTGGGCATATTTTTGAAATGTTGCATACATAGTCTGGGTCCATGTTTGAGACAGCGTAACATTTTCATTTCCAGTCGGAATTCATTAATTATTTTTTATTTGGAAGATGAAATTTTCTACTATGTGCGCACTAATTTGTAGTTCAATCAGATATCGTTTGTCCACCTATTTCATGTCCAAAATTTGAACCCAGAGAAGATTTCAGACCTGGGTATTATTTTACCTATGCATTTTTCTGTTCGTTTTCCATCTGGTATTTGACTTTTACTTCATGTTTTTGTGATTTTTCTAAAATATTTTGATGGCTATGATGCCTATCAATAGGCTAGCCAAGTTTTGATGAATTTGAAATTCAAATTAGAATCGAATTTGAATTGAATTTGAATGACGGTTTGAGTGAATTGATTTCGAGCATGGATTTTTCCAAACAATTTTGTAATAATTTGTTAAATAATTGGCATTTAAAATAATTATTATATAAAATTTTTAAATTATTTTAAGCCATAAAATCTATTTATTCTATATAATAAGGGAATTTTCAAATATTGTCTTCAATATTGATTTCGAAAAATGGTTTTAAAAGCTGTTTTCTCAAGAAAATTATTTTATATATAAAATACACATTTTTGCACTATTCGAGTAAATGAGAAGGAGAATTAAATGGTTTGGTAAAACGCAAGTTATGAGATACGTTCGGTTAATTCCTGACTTATCCGTTTGATCGTTTTGACCTTCGGGTCGAGTTACCGATGACATGAGGTAAACTTTTTACTGCTTTGAGTGTAAAATTTACTAGCGGTTAGCAAATCGTTTAGTTCGAACATGTGGTATGAAACACATGTTAACACTGTTCGGGTTCCTATCCAAGAGTTTGTGACACATTTGTCTAAGTGATGTATTTTCCAGTACTGGACTTTCGACTTATTTTTCCTTCAGGATATTTGTCTAAGAGACGTTTGTTATTGCGACGTATTTGTCCTTCGGGATGTTTATCTTAGAGACGTATTTATTTGTCCTTCGGGATGTTTGTCTAAGAGACATGGCATCTAATTTTGAGAGAATAGTACTTGGTAAGGTTCGACCATAAGAACACGCTATATCTTTGAGATGATTTCATTGATTTCATCATGAATTTCCAAGTGTATCGCCTTTTTATGTTATTATCCATTTGAGCCGTTCAAGATATTATATATGGAGATTACATCTTTGGAAATTGAACTCCTTATCGGGTTCTATATTTGAGTTTGGGTTTGCCAACATTAGCTTTATTTGAAATTTGCCTGTTGGCCTATTATATGAGATTTTCCTTTTGGCATTTATTTGGGATTATAGTCTCCTATGTTGGAGATTTATATTTGATTTCCTTATGGCGTATTTTGAGATGATGATTTCTTTGACGTTGTTTTGAGTTGCCGATATGGGGGGTTTGGGATTTCTCCTTTTTAGAGTTATGTTTTTCTCCTAAACCATATTTGATATTTTTTGATACGCCGATGGGATGAGGCATGCTTTTATTATGAGATTGATTATAGATTTTTATCGCCTTTCAGTTGCATTCATATTTAGTGATATCCTTATATCACTTGAAATTACTATACCTACTTAGTTATTTCATGTGAAGTAACCATATACCCTTGAATTATTCGTTCTCACTTGAGAAGATTATCACCTTTCCTTGTGCTCATATTATCACTTATCCTTATAAACTGATTTGTTTAGTTAGACTGACCCGTATATTTTATACTCTGGTCAGGCCGAGGTGTTTCAGGTTAGGTACCCTTATGGACTTAGCCTATTCTACTTCTGCATGGACTTACCTGCTAGACCTTTTTGTTGTAGTATTCTTGTCACTACTCTAATATGTATATTGTTTTGACTTATGTGTATATTGTGGTCATCATACCACTTATGATGTATTATTTATGCTGTATTGGGATGCATTGGTGTGTATATATATATGTTTGCTGTTCTGTGATGTGTTATGCATTTGAGTTGTTTTATTTTGTTCTGATAGATCCTATAGCCACATGTAGTTTTGTATGAAGCATTTATTGGATATGTCGATCCACTTGAGATATCAAAGAAAAAAATATAGAGCACTAATCGACGTATTCAATAGATATTTAAGACCAGATTATAGATAGTCCCTCTTAACCAGCCCTATTCTCCACATTATCAAACAATATTACCTAGTAATACTCTTTGTTAATGTAGGTCTCAAAATGGGGCGTCACATGCAAAATCCAAGTTTCACGTCGATTTCACCACTATGTTCCATTCTCCGACCCTTGTGCATTCTATATGCAACGATACAACTTTTGATAATCCCAAGTCAATCCATCGAAGCCTAGTTTCATGGTTTCTAAATCTAAGTCACTTTGAGAATTTCAAGCATATAAGCATTTACACAAACACAACACACACACAATCACATCTAATCATCAAGTATCCAAACACACATCAAACCATAGAAAATCATGTAATTACATCCCTAATGTAGCTTATCACATATGAAGACAACCACTATAACAACCCTTATTTTTAGGCTACTTTGAATATTTAAATTTTGTATATTTAAATATTTAATTGTTTTATTCTATCCATGAGCTAAAAACTTGATTTTCACAGATGGACTTTTTAGGACTCAAGATTATTTCCATTGGGCCTAGATGGTCCAAGCGATCGAGGATGAGTATAAGCTTCGATATATTTCGATGGTTTAATTTAGAGTTAGAAGATTGAGTTCAATTCGTAAAATTGAGCAACTTGAAAAGTTAACTTGTGTATATTCTAGAATTAGGTCCTGAAATAGTTCCATTGAATTCGAAATAGGGATATTTGGTTAGGAACGCCAGTCTGCATACCTTGGTTGGAGTTCATAAAATTTCGAACGTGAATAGCGTCGGTTGGAATTTCTATATAAATACCCCCAAACTCATTTCATTTTTCCAAACTAGAGCAAACCCTAATTTTACAACCTTATCTGCTATTTCAACCTTCCTCCAATTCAACGTCCATGGATGATCAGTGAGATATAAGCAATGGGCTTAACAAAGAAATTGTTCTGGGAGGCAAGACGAAGATGATGACCGGTTAGATCATGCTAATCCATAACACGGTGGAGGAAAAAGGTGTTCGACGATGGTGAGTTAAAATGTTCGATCTCGTCAATAGTGAGATGTTAGGAGACGTGGCGGATGTCTTCGAGTTCGTCGGAGTTAGGGGCTTCATCTGTGACGACGCAGTGGTGGATGATGGCCTCCGGCAACGGTGAAGGTCGATAATGACAAGGAGGCCGAGTTTGTGATTTCATGTTTAGGGGATGGATTAGCGGCCTAGATTAGGGTTAAGAAAGGTTTAAGTTAATTAATGGCTAAAATTAATAATTATATTATATTATTTAATTAGCGATCTTATAAATTGTATAACTTGTTCATACAAGGTCCAAATCGAATGTGGTTAGTCACATTGGTTTTATAATGACGTTAACTTTGTTTTGGAATCGGACTAGTGAAGATTGGAGCTTGTACAATTTCCAGCTAAAATCGAATGCCCGTTCGATTTTAATTCAAACTGGAATCCTTCGATGATAACTGGAATTTCGGTGAGTTTACTAACCTCTAAATAAAATATATAACATCTGTGATGCTGTAAATTATTGTTGAATGTTTGGATGGTAGTTTAAATTGTCATTTGATTGATTGTTTGGATTAAATTCCGGTTTTAGAAAACGGATGATATATTACCTAATTTGCAGGGAACCCACATGATTATGTGCTATCCATAACCATTGTTTTGCAGGGAACATTTGTAGAGAGATCCAAAAGGGTTTCTCACCAATATTAATTTATTTACATCCTTATGCTACATATATTAATATTTGGTTGAAAATAATTGTGATATTCTATTTAAATTGCTCAAGTGTCGTTATAACGATTTTTGCTATATCACGACTTATTGAACATCATCTTCTAAACCATCGTGTATTGAACTGAGCTTGCATTTTCATAAAAATGTTTAAACTTAATTAATCATTTTAAATAATGAACTTTCAAGTTAGTTAATCGTGTTAACTAATGATGTTTAAAAGTAGTTAATCATTTTAATCTATGATATTTGAATTTAATTAATCATTGTCATTAATGTATTTGAATTTAATTAATCATTTGATTTAATGTTACTAGAGTTTAAAATAATCATTTTTATCGATGATGTTTAAATTTTATTAGCCATTTAAATTAATGATATTCAAAATTTATGAATCATTTTAATTAATGATGTTTGAATTTAATTAATCATTTTTATTTTTTGAAATTTATGAATAATTTTAATTAAATAGTGTTTAAATTTAAATAATCCATTTAATTAATGATATTTGAATTTAATTAATAATTTTAATTAAATGTTTTTTCGATTGAACTAATCCTTTTAATTAATGATATTTGAAATTTAGTAAATCATTTTAACTAATGACGTTTAAATTTAATTAATGATATTTGAAATTTATAAATCATTTTAATAAATGAAGTTTGAATTTAATTAATCATTTTAGTTAGTGATAATTGAAATTTATAAATAATTTTAAATTAACTGGTGTTTAAATTTATTTAATCCATTTAATTAATGTTATTTGGATTTAATTAATAATTTTAATTAAATAGAGTTAGAATTTAATTAATCATTTTAACTAATGATATTTGAAGTTAATTAACTGATTAAATAGAAGTGTACTAAAGTTAATTAACTGATTTGATAAAGGTTTTAAATTTAATTTACTGATTAAATAAAAGTGTTTTAGAGATAATTAACAACTTTAATAAAAATAATTGATTGGTTTATTTAAAAGAGAGTTTAAATATACCAAATTATTTTAAATTTGATTTACTTTCTTTTTGGGAAAAATTAATATGGTTTAAAAGTTGTAGAAAAGTAATATATTATGTTTCAGGATAAATTAACATGGTTTAAAGTTAATAAAAGTTATTTAATTGATTTATTATCTTTCAAGATAATATATGTTACTTGAAATTTATAAATGATAAATGGGAAAATATTTTAAAAAGAACTGGTTAAAAATAAAGCTAAGTGTAAATTATTTTGGGTTTATAGTAAATAATGTGTTTATAACATTTGTTTTTTACCCTTGTTTTAATACACTTAGCAATATAATTTTCCCCTTTTAAAAGAATATTTTAAAAGAGTATTTTTAAAATGTTTTACACATAATCCGTGACATATTTTTGCATAATCTATCATAGGATTATCCGAAGTAATGGCTCCATGACACTAGAGAAAATCTGCAGCTTCTAGGCATGCTAATGATGTTAAGAACGCCGACTCCCAACATGTTGAAGAAGTTTCTCAACCTAACACTAGTGAAATTTAGAGCCCCTCAGATATTACAATATGGATTGAGATGGATAAGATAATGAAGGAGTTGAATGACAAACAACATGAAAGCCAGAACGAAATGAGGAAATAGATAAAGATAAGTTTGGATTTGCTGAACTAGTTATCTCGTAGTTGTAAAACAAATAGAAGAGGGCTATAACTTTCCGATTCATATGAAGATAGTTCTTCATCATCTGGTGGGAATAATATAGAAGGGAGTAGAAGATGAAAAGGAAGGATTGCGGACCTCGAAGAGTGAAGAAAATAGACTCAAAAGTGTAAATGCACCATTCAGAACTGAACTATCTCTAAGGGTCGATACAGATCCTACATCCCTTAGAATGCCAAGGACGTCAATATCTTAGAAGGTGATGTTGTTTTTGGAGATGGTCTAGTGTTCGATGGTCGAAATGTTGGGGTCCAAGCCGTGACTATCAATAATTCGTGTGGAAATCATATAAACTAGTCATCTGGACGAACGCTTCTCTTAGAGACAAAAGAACCCAGGTATTGTAAAATTTACCTAGACCATTTGTAGTGCCAAGCACTTAGGGCAGGCTATGATTATCGCTGTTCAACTAATCTTATAGAACCAGAATTTTTAGTTAATATGTTGAGAAGGCTGATCAATGAAAACCCGCATAGACATAATGATGATTAGGGCTTTTTTCAGTAGAAACCCATTCATGGAAAAGATATTCTAGCATAGACCGTGTTAGCACCAAAATTGGGCAACACCCTTCGGAAGTCTTTGAAGAGATAATAAGTGAAGAACTTAAATTGGAAATGAAAATTATCTAACAAAAACTCCAAGTGATAGAAAAGTAAATTGCATAGAAGACAAGAATTTAGAGTGGTTCGGCGATGCGCCTACGTCCACTATGAAGTTTGATCACTTTATTGCTTAATACTTGAAGGTTACAAGTGTTTTGAGGCAAATTACAGCAGACAACAGACTTAAATTCGAAATCAGCAGCCAAGATGGCGGTATGGAATGATTCTGGCAGCGTTTAGGCGTATTCTTTCTCTCCAAATTCTCCGACCCCTCTTTTGAATGACCAGGGGCTCTATTTATAGGTGTGGAAGGCCAAAATCCCGCCTAAATCATGGAGAGGCTGCTTGGCGCGTGACGGGGGGCCCACAGGCCCGCGTTCTTGAAGTGCGTGCCCAGTTTGGGATCGATTCGAAGTGAACTTCGAATCGATCAAAAAATTGTCCAATTACGATAAAACTTGGCGTGGACGTTCTTCATCATGTAGACAAACTTCTGTAAAAATTTCATGGGATTTGGATCAGTAGATTTGGAGTTATGATCGGTTCGAAATTGGGTGTTCGTCATGCTGGTCGCTTCGACTCCACTGATTCATTCGAATCCATAGGTTCGAATCCATATGGTTCGACTCCATATGGTTCGAATCCATGCTTTCGTATGCGATGTGGATGGATTCGAAACCGATGGCTGATGGAGTCGAAGCTGATGGATTCGAAGCTTCTGATGGATTCGAAGCTCCTGATGGATTCGAAGCTTGGATGGATTCGAAGCTTCTGATGGATTCGGAGTTTCTGATGGAGTCCAAGGTGCTGATGGAGTCGAAGCTTCTGATGGATTCGAAGGCGATGGAGTCGGAGCTTCTGATGGGTTCGAAGTAGTTATGGTCTCGAAGTTAAAGGATGGATTCGAAACTGATGGGTTCGAAACTGATGGTTTCGAACATGACGGGTTCGAACAGGATGGGTTCGAACATGGTGGTTTCGAACATGATGGGTTCGAACACGATGGGTTCGAACCAAGCAATGTGCACCGTCTCATCTTGAATCCATCATAACTTGAGCATACGACCTCGGACCGTCTTGAAATTTGAAATGCCGGCTTCTATGGTCTTTCTTGCCATGCCCTATCAATTGTGGCCCGATCCGGGCTCGGACAAAATTCATCGATATCCATAGCGAAGAGAAGTGCAACCAGTCTCTGAGACGAATTGCCCTTTGTTTTTGGCCAATCTTTTGGTATCACGGCTTTGCCAAAAAGCGGGATAACATTTTGCCCCCCAAAGTACGTCTTGTGGGAACATGACGTGCTTTGAATAGCTGCCATTTCTTTCTGAAAAATCATTGCCCTCTTTTTGTTGAGACTCATATACCGTATTGCCGTAACCTTGCCTTGATATGATTGATTACTGTGCGACTGTGCTTAATCCTTGGCTGTCGTTGCTATAACAGGGTGAATATTTGATCCCTGTGAATGTTCAAAATCGAACGTTAGTTCATTATGTGTACACATACATTAGCTCCGCCCTTATTAACGTCGTGTGTCCATGAGTCATGTCGGTCTTTGTTTGCTGATGGAGTCGAAGCTTCTGATGGATTCGAAACTCCCGATGGATTCGAAGCTTAGATGGATTCGAATCAATGATGGATTCGAGGACCCTGATGGACTCGAAGCCCTTGATGGATTCGAAACTTGGATGGATTCGAATCAGTGATGGGTTCGAAGAAAACTTGGATGGATTCGAATCAGTGATGGGTTCGAAGACTCCGATGGATTCGAAACTGGGATGGATTCGAAAGTGGTCGTTCGAATCGATGGGAGTTGAAGTGACACTAATCCTTCTTGGAATCCGTATAAATATACGAGGTTGACTTCATTTTCACTTTTTACCTTTTACCATTGTTTTAGCTGCTTCTCTGAATCGATTTCCCAGAGCCAAATCAAACGTGCTTTTTCACGAATCGACCAAATTCCTTCTAGCTTCCATTTGTGATCAAACTAAATCAGGTAATCAAGGGGTCGATTCGGTTTTGAGAATGATAGATTAATCTTTTTTGGCATTGATTCAACCCCTCCTTCTGGAAATTTTTGGAGAGTGACGAGGTTTGAACGAAGTAGGCCGACTCCATGGAACTGAGGAATGCAAAACTTTGAGCCGTATCGATCAGGGGTGCGCGCTTTGAGTTGGTTTCGAATGGGTAGCTTCGAACCGATGATCGCAGGAGAACACAACAAAAAAGGCGAGCTGTGATGGATTCGAAACAGTGGCATTCTGATCGATTCGAAGGAGCTCACTACTGATCGATTCGAAGCAATGACACGTTCATCGATTCGAAGGAGTTCAACTCCGATGGATTCGAAGCTAGGTGGGGCTCCGTGGATTCGAACCGCCCTTGATGGATTCGAAGGAGCCCGACTTTGATGGGTTCGAAGTCAGGTGGGGCTCCATGGGTTCGAACCGCCCTTGATGGATTCGAAGGAGCACGATTTCGATGGTTTCGAAGCTCCATGGATTCGAACCGCTCTTGATTGATTCGAAGGAGCCCGACTTTGATGGATTCGAAGTCAGGTGGGGCTCCATGGGTTCGAGCTGCGCTGATTCGAGGTTCACCGATCTGACTCGTGTCGAATCATGTTGATTGATTCGAACGTTCTTGCTTCTGAACTATGACCACTTTTAAATCGAACTTTTAACGAACTCACTAAATTTTTAGCATATCTGATTCCGACGAGCTTCGTCCTTCGCATGATCAAGGTTGACCTGACCTGTCTTTTTGAGCTCGTCGATGGCACCGTGACTTAAACGAATCCACACTTGAATCGGCCAGCAGTATCCGAAGGACGCGAAAGCGACGGTCAGTGATGACGGTCGTTTTCGTTCTCTGATCCAAAAGCCTAGTCGTTCAGATACCGCGTTTTACTCTTGTAAAATTTGTTTTAGTTATGTATTCGCATTGCACGACATATCCATATGCTTCACACCGGGGAATATACGGGCTTTCTTTGTTTTTTAACGCTACTTTTTCGTGAGTTAGTTAGTTATGGAGTCTTCGGGTTCTGAACAACTAGAGTTACAAAGCTTGCCTCCTCTGATGCTAGAAATTCCAGAGATCATTCCCGAAGTAATAGATCCTGCTCCGGACGAATTGCCGGAGGCCTTATTTATCGAGGATCCCATAGATTCCGTCCGATCTAATATTTCTGGAGCATTATTGGGTCGGATATGTTCGAAGCATAGCTTATCCCCGGATGATGTTTTGCTACCGGGAGTTGATGATAGGCCTCACAATCCACCCGAGGGCTATACTGCCTTTTATCGCCACGCTTGTGCGGCTGGAACTCTCCCCCCGTTTAACCAATATATCAGGGAGATGCTATCGTTCATTGGAATCGCTCCCGCACAACTTCACCCTAACGGACACGCGTTACTGAACAGTGTTTTCATCTTATTCATGGACCACCTTTTTCGTCCGCCTAGGCCAGCTGAAATTAGACATATATTCAACTTCAAGAGCAGGGGTGATAGTCCATCGTTCACCTTTCTGGAGGCAGTTAGAAATTGCCAGATTGTGACGGGAGCTTGGACCAGACTCAGTTACTTTAAGAATGAATGGTTCTTTGTCCGATGCCCTCCAGGATTCGCTAGGCGATGGCTGTCCAGACGTAAGTATCGTAAATCGTGTTAGCCTTCTTTAATGGTCATTGTCACCACTTGAACTGACATAAGGTTTTTTTTTTTTTTTTTGCAGCTATCATATCAAGGCCAGACGGTGGTCGATACAGAAACATCATCCGAAGTCTACAAGAGGTTCCGAGCGACCTGCGGCACATTGACTTGGTCTTAACCGATGATAACTTAAGGACGCTGGGCTTAATTGAGTCGAACCAGAGTATTGTCGTTGAAGGGTTTGTGAAATCGGCTCCGAAGGCAAAGAAGAGGACCGGTGTAGCGATAAGAGGAATGGGCGATGATGAGAGGACGCCTACTGACACTGGACTAGCGGCTGATTTTCCCCAAGCAGGGAAAAAACGGAAAGGCAAGGCCGTTGTTCCTAAATTTGCGAGACGGAAGTCCGTAATCGTGTCTCGCTTGACTTCTGGAATTATTTCTTCTGACTCCGCTCTTTGTCAATCAGGAAACATTTTCACAGGGCTGGATGACGTTCCCATACCGGAGTGCGTTTCTCTTTATCACAAGTCCGGGCTGGTTGAGCTCCGGGAAGCGTTAGACATAAGCAGGCTTTTACCCATTAGTGCAGTCGAAACCTCTGGTTGGTCGGGGGCTTTGCACATTTGCATACACTCTCATGACACTACATGACTGCTTCACTCGTCTTATTGATTTTTCCTGGAACTTAACTGAACTGTATCTCTTTTCCAGGTAACATGGCTGGTCGTCAGACTACATTGGACAAACTCCGGAGAGTGCATCACCCCTCAACCTATTATGAATCTCGTCGTGGAGGCCCCGACCGTGATCGTGACCGGAGGCAATATGGTCAGGGGTATTATGCAAAGGATCATCGCCGTGGTAACTCCAGCCAGGAACGATCGGACAGAGATCGTAGGCATCGCTCCCTATCTCGATCTCCTCCGCAATCCCGAAGTCATGTCCAGGCATCCGAGCCTCTGCGACATCAGTCATCTTCGCAGGTTTCGAGGCCTGAGCCACATCATTCTCGAACCGGGGTCGCAACGTCTATATCTGGGGAGGAGACCCTTGTTGAGTCTTCTGGCGAAGGGGCCATCAGGCTTGCACAACTGAGGAAAGATTTTCCAGAGATTTGCTTTGATGCTTGTATTTTTCCTCCCAATCTTAAAAGAATTCCCGATGATGCCGCGACTTCGGCGCTCAACTATACCCGCGACTTTTTTGCCCAGTACAAAGAATGGTACAAAGCGGCTGTTAAGGCTTCCAAAGTTGCCTTCGACCGGGCCCAAATCATTGAGAAGCTAGAGGCCGACTTGGCTCAAAAGAGTCGCATCGTCGACATACTCCAATCTGAGGCGGAATCTTCCCGCAAGGCCGAGGTCGAGTCGTTACAGAAGGTTGATGAGACATTAGCTGAAATGGCGAAAATGCAACAGGCACATTGTACTTTAGTTGAAGACTTAGGTCATCGATACAAGAACGTTGAATCTGAGCGGGATGCGGCAGTGAAGGAACTAGAGGAGCTAAAGGCTAGGTTTGCTGACATGAATAAAGAAAAAGACGACGCGAACGTGGCTGCGCAAGAGGCGTGTGAGCAGGCTGTATCTTTTTGGGCCGAGCGCGATGTGGCAATTGCAAGGGTTAAGGAGGTTGAATCGGAGTTGGAGGATAGAGTCCAAGCAGAGAGGTTCAAAATGGAGGCCGAATTTGACGATCTTTTGGACACATATAATGCCAATGTATTGGAGCATAGAAATCTATCCTGGCTAGGGGATTATTCGATGCCTCTCTACAATGCTTGGAAGAAATTAGTGGAAAACAAGAGGACGTCTTGTCCGGATTCGGTATTAGATGAGTTTGAGCTCGAGTCACGTCTGCTCAGCGAGGATGAGAGGAGGACCCTTCATGAAGCAATCATTTCTGTTGAAAAGGAAAGACTTGTCGTCCATCGAACGGAGGTTAGCGAAGGTTCGGGTGTCGTGCACCATAGCGGGAATACTGAAGTCCCTGTTTCGACTTCACCCGAAGCTGCTGCCGTGGTTGATTCACAAGTTATTCCCGCCTACAATCCGGACCAACCGGAACTGTCCTCGGGCAAGATGTTCGTCCCCGAGCTTGTTCAAGCTCCAAGGCAAGGTAAAGTAGGTATTTCCCTTTACGTCTTAAAACATTGATTTTCGAGGGAATTTCTTGGTCTGATAGCTCTAATTTTGGTTGTTTAGTGACCGAGAGTGTCGCACCCGTGCTCCCTGTCCTTTCGGCTTTACATCCTACACGTGGAGTTATCGTCACCGAGGCGATTTCAACTGCCGCCATGGTTGGTGATACGGGAGAAGGAGGCTCAATATCATTCGATGTTCAAATGTTTGAAGAGCTATTTGGCCATCCTCTTGACCCCATGCCCGACCTCTCTTTCGTGATGAGCGGAGCTACTTCTGTTTCTGGCTCGATCGTGACGACCACCGGCGTACCTAGCGCACCTCAACTGTCTCGAGAGGAGGAGATTTTAGCAGAGATAAGTGCCGAGATGGCCAAGACAGTGACAGTTGGCCCCGATGGTGACGCCGTTCCTTCAAGCTTATCTTCTCTAATGATGATTTCTCCTGGTGGCACAGTAACCGTCTCGAGTGTTGCTGAACAAGTATCCGTTACTGCTCCCGTGCCCCAGGCTCGTCCTTATAAAAGGATTTCCATCCCTTCCAGTTCTGAGGAAGATGTTGATATCATGCCGGAACCGGAGGATGTTCCAAAGAAAGGCAAAAAGTCTCGTATGAAGCCAGGCAGTGGGTCTAGCGGCTCAACTCCGAGGAAGAAGCACCGGAGGAAGAAAGAGTGAGCCCCTCGCTTTGTCGTGAGATTTACAGATAACAATTCTTTTGCCTTTTCTTTTGTTCTTTCTTGGGCCATGTGTATGTACGGATGCGGCCTCCACTTAATTGAAACATCTTTACTTGCCATGTAATCAAACTTGTTTTTGTTGGTTGATGAAATGGGAAGTTACACTTTTCTTCTTATCTGAATGCCTTGCAGTATTTGTGTTGTATTCGCTTGGTATTTATATAGCTTCGTGTCGTGATTTAATGAATGAGTCGGATTCGGAGTATATTATTACTTAAGCCAGCGATTAGCACCCAGCTTTTTGCCCCTTAGTTGTGGGGAGTAATACTCATATTCTGGTGGCTGATTGCGTTTATTGCAAGCCCTGAACACATGCCTCCCCCCCCTTCTGGGGACTCATGACAATTTGAGATTGATAATCTGTCCTGCATTCCAGGAATCTGAGGGTTATCGATGTTTACACTCCATTCCACGCTATGGGAATTGGGAGTTGATATTGATATCTCGGCCCGTATTTTGGGAACTTCGAATTGTTACTTGTACTTTGATTCGTGCTTCGGGGATCTGGATTAGATGTTTATACTCCAATTCGTACTCTGGGAAGTCGGAGTCCGTTCGCGCTCTGGAAACAGCTTATTGGATGTTTTATACTCCGATTCATACTCTGGGGAGTTGGAGTCCGTTCGTACTCTGGGAACGATTTATTGGATGTTTTATGCTCCAATTCACATTCTGGGAAGTTGGAGTCCGTTCGTGCTCTGGGAACGACTTATTGGACGTTTTATACTCCAATTCACACTCTGGGAAGTTGGAGTCCGTTCGCGCTCTGGGAACGACTTATTGGACGTTTTATACTCCAATTCACACTCTGGGAAGTTGGAGTCCGTTCGCGCTCTGGGAACGACTTATTGGATATTTTATACTCCAATTCACACTCTGGGAAGTTGGAGTTAGTAAAAGGATTGTCGTGTATCAATCCCTGTGAATGCTGGTATTGTGTTTTGCCCCCGAGCTCGGGTCTTATTTAGTAAGTTACTGGTCGTATCACAGTTACTCCCTATTTAGATAAATCCCACCGTGTGATGGAATTTAGCTCTTCGTGCAATGTGATATTATGTGCTATTTTCAGTGAATCACAACTTTTGGCTCGAAGAGATGGCGTTTTATTGCTGAAACAAAAGAAGCATGACAACATCAGTTGCCTTATTACAAGCTCAAATTTCAAAATGCGAAAAACAAAATGCTAAGGAAGAAATTGATAGAAAGATAAATAAAGCCTGTTAGGTGTAGTAGGGACGGAGGCTTCCGCTATTCCAGGCTCTTGGCAAAGTGAGACCATCAACGGTCGATAACTTGAACGTGCCATCTCTGAGTTTTTGTGAAATCATATACGGCCCTTCCCAATTTGGGTTCATGTGCGAAGGGACCGGGTAAACTCTTTTGAGTACCAGGTCGCCGGATTCAAAAGTCCGTGGGCGGACCTTGGCGTTGTATATTCGGGCGACTCGGCTTCGATATGCAGCTGCCCTCACGTCGGCTTCTTCACGTTTCTCATCAAGCAGATCTAGGGATTCAGCAAGTAATATAGCATTCGTTTTCGGGTCGTAGTATGTCACACGGTGAGAGTGAACTTCCATTTCGACCGGGATAACTGCTTCGGAGCCATAGGATAGAGAAAAAGGGGTGTGTCCGGTCGCAGTTTTGTGAGTTGTTCTGTATGCCCACAGAGCCATTGGTAGTTCATCGACCCATTTGCCCCCGGCTTTCTCCAATCTTTTCTTCAATATAGACTTGATAACCTTATTGACGGCCTCGACCTGACCGTTTGCTTGTGGATGCGCTACTGCTGAGAATCTCTTATGGATGTGAAATCGCAGACAGAAATCCCTGAATTCAGTACTGTCGAATTGGGCTCCATTATCGGTGATAATAGTATGCGGGATACCAAACCGGCAGATGATGTTGCGCACCACGAAGTTGATCACCTTTTTTGTTGTTATTGTTGCAAGGGGCTCAGCCTCAGCCCATTTGGTGAAGTAATCAACCGCAACTATGGCGTACTTTGCACCCCCTTTAGCTAAAGGCAATGCACCGATTATATCCATCCCCCACATTGCAAATGGCCACGGGCTGACCATTTGGGTTATTTCAGAAGGCGGGGCTCTAGGGATCCGAGCGTGTCTCTGGCATTTATCACACCTCTTGGCATAATCCATAGCATCGCGGTTAACGGTAGGCCAGTAATATCCGTTTCGAAGTATTTTCTTGGCAAGCGCTTGCCCCCCAGTGTGATCGCCACATTCTCCTTCGTGCACCTCATGCAACACTCGCCTGATTTCGTTATGCGCGATACACCGGAGAAGAGGAACAGAGTAACCTCTTCGATACATAACTCCGTCTTGAATGACAAATCGCGACACCTTTCGAAGAATCTGTCTTCTCTCGCTTCGTCGTTCGGGCAGTGTGCCATGCTTAATATAATCTTGGTAGGGAGTCATCCATGATTCCTTCTCGGATGTAGCTTCTAATGTGAATTCATTTTCCGTTCGATCAATGCTCCGAGAGGATAATGTCTCGACAGGGACGAGTCCCAAGTGTTGAGTTTCGCCTGTACTTGCCAGCTTTGCCAATGAATCGGCTTTCTGATTGTGCTCTCGGGGTATGTAGAAAATGGTATAATAATCAAACTGATCCAGTATTGCTCGGACCCGGGCTAGATAAGCGGCTAGCCTTCTATCCTTGGCCTGATATTCACCCCGAACTTGACATACCACCAACTGGGAATCGCAGTAGATTTCCACAGCGATAATTTTCAGGTCTCGGGCCAACTTCAACCCGGTGAGCAAGGCTTCGTATTCAGCTTCGTTGTTGGTTGCCCGAAAGTCAAACTTTAAGGCGTAGCAGATGGATCGGCCCTCGGGGGTCTCAAGCACAATCCCTGCGCCTGAGCATCGATCGTTGGATGCGCCATCAGTGTATAGTTTCCATATATCTTCGGGGGAGTCACCAGTTTCGGGTAAGTCTTCAGGAACAGTGAATTCGGCAATGAAATCTGCCAAGACTTGACCGTGTATGGCTCTCCTTGGAACATATGCGATGTCGAACTGACTCAGCTCAATGTTCCACTTTAGTAACCTGCCAGACGTCTCAGGTCGTGTGAGGACCTGTCGTAACGGTTGGTCGGTATATACAATGATAGGGTGAGCCTGAAAATATGGACGGAGCTTCCTCGAGGCGATGACTAGGCAGTATGCCAACTTTTCTAGCCTTGGATAATTTTTCTCGGCCCCGGTTAATCGTTTACTGATGTAATAGACTGGTTTTTGTATTCGGTCTTCCTCACGAACCAATGCAGCGCTAACAGCGTTTTCAGATACAGCCAGATAAAGGTATAATTGCTCGTGATCAACAGGTTTTGAAAGAATCGGTGGTGTGGAAAGATGCTGGATTAGTGATCGAAACGCGCCCTCACATTCCGTGGTCCATTCGAAGTTTCGTTTCCCTTTTCGGATCAGATCGAAAAAGGGTATGCATTTATCTGTTGATTTTGAGATGAACCTGCTTAGCGCTGCAACCTTTCCGTTGAGACTCTGAACCTGTTTTATGGTCCTCGGGGTTTGAAGATTCCTGATTGCCCAGATCTTTTCGGGGTTGGCCTCTATTCCCCGGGCGTTGACGATGAATCCAAGGAACTTTCCGGAAGCAACCCCAAAATGACATTTTAGTGGATTTAGCTTCATCCCATATCTCCGGAGGACATCGAACATTGACTCCAAGTCCTTGACATGATCAATGGAGTACCGTGATTTTACCAACATGTCATCTACATAAACCTCCATGGTTTTCCCGATCTGATCGGCAAACATCCGGTTGACTAAGCGTTGGTAAGTTGCTCCGGCATTCTTTAAACCAAAAGGCATGACCATGTAGCAGTATAGTCCTAGGTCAGTTACGAAGCTTGTATGTTCTTGATCAGGCACGTGCATGGGTATCTGATTGTACCCGGAGTAAGCATCCATGAAAGACAATAATTCGTGTCCGGCCGTTGAATCCACAAGTTGATCGATTCGAGGAAGTGGGAAACTGTCTTTTGGACAAGCCTTATTTAAGTCAGAGTAGTCGACGCACGTTCTCCATTTTCCATTTGGTTTGCGGACAAGTACAGGATTGGATACCCATTCCGGGTATAAAGCATCTCGGATAAACCCATTCGTCTTTAACTTATCGACTTCTTCTTTGAGGGCGGCAGATCTCTCTGGATCCATACCGCGTCTCTTTTGCTTGACCGGGATGTATCGCGGGTCAATATTTAAGGTGTGGCTCGCGATGTCCGACGAGATTCCACACATATCGGAGTGCGTCCAGGCGAATACGTCTAGATTCCCTTGGAGAAATTCGACCAATTCCTGTTGTGCTTGTAGGTTTAGCTGAGACCCAATTTTCAATATTTTCGAATCGTTATTGTCATCAATTGGAACATCGATCGTCAGCTCGGCTGGAGAAGCTTGATTTTCTTTGGATTCATCATTATCTTCAGTGTCTCGAGGGTCAAGATCCTTCTGGAATTGGTCGTGGTGCCCGGGCCGAGGCCCAGGCGCTAATTGTCAATCGTCGGCAAAGCGGACGCGGAGAGATTCCCCCACGCCCTTTCCCTTCTCCTTCCTTTGCGCTTTTCGTAGTTCAGCAACATAACAGGCTCTCCCGGCAGCCTGGTCCCCTTGAACGACCCCAATCCCGTGGTCAGTAGGGAACTTTAGAGTCAGACACCACGGGGCAATTGCTGCCCTAAATTCTGCAAGGGCTGGTCGACCCAGAAAGGCATTATAGGGTGAATGGATATCCAGGACAACAAACTGTAACATTCGGACTCTACGGCGTTCTCCGTTTCCCAATTCTACTGGCAATTCCACCATCCCGGTGGGTATATTTGCACTTCCGTCGAAGCCGTGGATCCTATATTGACAAGGCTTTAGATCCTTAGCTTCCATCTTCATCTGATCATATGCCCCTTTAAACAAGATGTTTACTGAGCTTCCACTGTCTACCAGGATCCTCTTCATCCAAGCAGGACCAACCTGTGCGGATATGACCAGTGGGTCTATGGTCGGGGCTTCGACTTTGTCAGCATCTCGGTTTCTAAAGATGATATCATCCGTCATCGTCTTCTGTTGTTTAGCCGGAGTCCCTTCATCAAGTGTACTACAGCTTTCAAAACTTACGTGCCTGATCGAATTGGCGTATGATTCCATTTCCCTCCAACTTCGATCCGCTGGATGAGGGCCACCACTGACTGTATTTATGACCAACCTTCCGCTTGTACGGGCGGGCTCTTCCTGTTTTTCTTGGTTCTGCGCACGATTTTGGTTTGACGGGCCCACACCGCCGGTTTGTGGTGCTCGCACAAATTGATCCAACTTCCTCTCTCTGATCAGTTTTTCAATAAGGTCTTGCAGATGCCTGCAGTCATTGGTGTTGTGTCCATAGCTTTCGTGAAATCTACAAAACTTCCCCGTTTGAATCTGTTTCTCCGATGATAATTTCGGAGCCGGCTTCTTATATTGCATTGCATTACAGGTTTGTAGATATACGTTTTCCAATGTCGTATTCAGTGGTGTATAGTTTTCAAACATTTGCGCCCTACGTCGGGGGCCACGGTTCTGATCCTGCTTCTTATTCCTATTATCGCCATTCCTTGGCTGGGTTTGCTTGTTCTGAATATTCAACTGCACCCTTCCTGAGCCCTCTCCTGACTGTTTAACCGCCACATTGCTTTGAACCCCCTCCTTGTTGGGCCTTGCATCGTCCTGCTTCCTAGATTGTTTCGCATCCTCACGCCTTAGGAATTGGGCGGCTTTGGAATAGAAACGATCCAGCGACGCGGGAGGTTTTCCAGCTAGCCAGTTTCCAAAATCAGAGTCGGGGTCAATCCCTTTAGTAAGAGCCATCAAGATTGAATTATCATTGGGGTTAGTGATTTCTGCGCAGGCGGCGTTGAATCTTTCCAGGTATCGCCTGAGTGTTTCCCCGGGAACTTGAGTGACACTAGATAAAGTGTTTACGTCTTTAGGCCTGGCGATGTGCATACGGAACTGTTCGATAAACTTGGTCGCCAACTGGTCAAACGAGGAGATAGACCGTGGTGGTAATCGTGTAAACCACATTGTCGCAATCCCTCCCAAGGAAATAGGAAAACTACGGCACTTTACTGCATCATCAGCTCTTGCAGCAGTCATTGACCACTCGTACTTTAGAATATGCTGGCTAGGGTCGGAGTTTCCTTCATACATGGGCAAAGCCGGCATTCTGAATCGCCGGGGAGGCTCAGCATATAATATGTCATCGGTGAACGGGGTGTGACTTCGAGAGATCCCCCAATCGTCATTCGTCAAACCTTGACTTTCGCGAACCATTTGGCGGACCATAGCTGAGTTCAGTTCTCAGTGAAAGCACCAAAATGTTAGCACCAAAATTGGGCAACACCCTTCGGAAGTCTTTGAAGAGATAATAAGTGAAGAACTTAAATTGGAAATGAAAATTATCTAACAAAAACTCCAAGTGATAGAAAAGTAAATTGCATAGAAGACAAGAATTTAGAGTGGTTCGGCGATGCGCCTACGTCCACTATGAAGTTTGATCACTTTATTGCTTAATACTTGAAGGTTACAAGTGTTTTGAGGCAAATTACAGCAGACAACAGACTTAAATTCGAAATCAGCAGCCAAGATGGCGGTATGGAATGATTCTGGCAGCGTTTAGGCGTATTCTTTCTCTCCAAATTCTCCGACCCCTCTTCTGAATGACCAGGGGCTCTATTTATAGGTGTGGAAGGCCAAAATCCCGCCTAAATCATGGAGAGGCTGCTTGGCGCGTGACGGGGGGCCCACAGGCCCGCGTTCTTGAAGTGCGTGCCCAGTTTGGGATCGATTCGAAGTGAACTTCGAATCGATCAAAAAATTGTCCAATTACGATAAAACTTGGCGTGGACGTTCTTCATCATGTAGACAAACTTCTGTAAAAATTTCATGGGATTTGGATCAGTAGATTTGGAGTTATGATCGGTTCGAAATTGGGTGTTCGTCATGCTGGTCGCTTCGACTCCACTGATTCATTCGAATCCATAGGTTCGAATCCATATGGTTCGACTCCATATGGTTCGAATCCATGCTTTCGTATGCGATGTGGATGGATTCGAAACCGATGGCTGATGGAGTCGAAGCTGATGGATTCGAAGCTTCTGATGGATTCGAAGCTCCTGATGGATTCGAAGCTTGGATGGATTCGAAGCTTCTGATGGATTCGGAGTTTCTGATGGAGTCCAAGGCGCTGATGGAGTCGAAGCTTCTGATGGATTCGAAGGCGATGGAGTCGGAGCTTCTGATGGGTTCGAAGTAGTGATGGTCTCGAAGTTAAAGGATGGATTCGAAACTGATGGGTTCGAAACTGATGGTTTCGAACATGACGGGTTCGAACAGGATGGGTTCGAACATGGTGGTTTCGAACATGATGGGTTCGAACACGATGGGTTCGAACCAAGCAATGTGCACCGTCTCATCTTGAATCCATCATAACTTGAGCATACGACCTCGGACCGTCTTGAAATTTGAAATGCCGGCTTCTATGGTCTTTCTTGCCATGCCCTATCAATTGTGGCCCGATCCGGGCTCGGACAAAATTCATCGATATCCATAGCGAAGAGAAGTGCAATCAGTCTCTGAGACGAATTGCCCTTTGTTTTTGGCCAATCTTTTGGTATCACGGCTTTGCCAAAAAGCGGGATAACAGACCGTACTTTAACAACATGTCAAATTTAGCCACGTACTTCGACATAGACACATCTAATTGTCTCAAGTCAACAAACTTTAGGAAGAGCATCGACTTCTGAGCAGTCGATGTATACTTCTCTTCAAATCTCGTGTTAAACTGCTCCTAATTAATCTAGTCCTCAGGAGTAGTAATCTTGATGGCATTCCACCACCATATAGCTCGTCCTTCAAGCTGTCTAGAGGTCAGCTTCCTCTTCTTCGCATCCTATAACTCCATATACTCAAAGATGTATTTATAGGTATCCAACCAATCCTGCACTTTGATGGCGGATTCCGTTCTAAGAAACGGTTTGTCTCCCATAGTAGAGAAATCCTGGCTCAATTTGGAAAAGTTAGCCCTTGACACTTGTACTAGAGCACCACTACCAATAGCCACATTAGGAGTTATTTGGACATTCTGGACCATATTTTGCACCATTTTAGTGAACATGTTTTGCAAGTCGAGGTTAGTAGCCCCCAATCCCACCCCCACCTAACCTCCATAGGTGGAGCTCATAACAGCATTGCTTGTTAGCTGGCTCATTCTTATAAGCTGTAATAAGAATGATCAGTCTCTCTAAAAGGTATAAGAAGTGTCCGTGAATGCAACACAACTTATATACTATACACACACACATACACACTACTATATAGTTTTGAAAACCAAAATATAACATGTATGCTCTCTCATATATTGCTGGATCCATTCTAAGGCTATAACTCCCTCCTTATCTATAATGGATCCAAGTATCAACTAAGGTCGTCCACATAACCTGTGCTCTGATACCAAATGTAATGACCGCCCTACACCTCCGTTACCCTATATACCTAAATGATACGCTGTGTGCTACCTGGGCAACGTAAGGTGGTAGCCAAAAATGAAAAGTAGAGAAAATCCAAACACAGGACCAATAGAACATGTCATGGTGCATAGATAAAATATAATATAACAACATAGGGGTAAAACAGGTGAGGGAGTGTTATAATCAGATAAACCATAAACAAGAACAACATAGTGTATCAGGTTCACAAACTATAAGAAACTACGACAAAGAGTTTATGTATCCCAAATCTCCAAAAATAAACTTTATAACAGTCTCTCTAAATACAAGTACTTACGTCCGCAGTACTGCACAATGGAATATAAAGGATAGTAAGCTCCAAGTATGGATATATGAAAGTGTAGCCTCCTGCTCGTACTCCATATAACTCCATACGCTATCCAAAACTGTTATCCCAAGTTTACTCATTTAAGAGTACTCAAGGTAATAAGAAGTAAAGCATAAAATCTCGAGTTAGACAACAGTCTGGTGTGAGTGATACATCATTTAAAAAAATACCATATAAAAAATCGTATATAGTAAACATGGACATAGGGTATGTAGAACCATACCTTATCTGTCCCTGCATCCAAAGAGTTAGCATATAACAGTCGATATACGCTAATCTACCATCAAAGCCTTATAAGTGTACTACAGTCAAAGTACAATGTCCAATGCCTTGGCGTACGGTCGTAATACCTACATCGTGTGAGACCTTAGAGCGATAAACAACCCTAAAGAATATAGCATCCATCAAGCAATCTTCTCATTCACTCATGTGCGTTGGATATATGATAACTCGTATGGCATAATCACAAACCAAGGACCCAATAGTAATTCTAGCTCCATTGGTGCTCGAATCCATGCTACTCCGAAAGGTTGGGAACTAGGCTCACAATCGCAAAGCCTAGAGTAATCTACTATCTCAAGATCTAGAAACAATCACAAATCCAGATCGGCGTCCCCACATACAACTTCTTTACGAGCAGATTAGAAGCCTCCGTGTTGTCAATGACCCTTTTTGCACATGTCTTTATTATGGAACTCAATCGTTATTTCATCCTGACTATCACCATAGTAGGACACTATCACAAATCCCACTCACAAGTCCCTATTGTTAAGCTATCCCTTGTGGATTACCGTCACGAGTCCCATCATTAATTCAACCTCTTCGGAACACCTCTAGACGCCCATCATAAGTCATAGAGCCAACGTACTAAGTCCCAAAATCATCATATAGTCGACGTCGAAGCACCAAATCATTGCTTCACTAGTCATTGCATGAAGTCCAAGTTCATTTCGAACATTCCCAGCATCACCCATCCTTACTCCTCATTAACTCGGCAAAGGCCCCTAAGCTCTATCGCCATGTCGGAAGTCCATAGCCAAACTTCATGCCCCAACCTTGTTGCTCTATCCTACAACCAAGCCGAGCTAGGTGTAAGCCAACCACTCTTCCTTAGACTGGCTTCCATCACCGAACATCCATCTTGATCTGGTCACCAAGCATTCACCACCATCGAATGGCCATATCGGTCCATTCACCGAACACGCGCAACCAATGAATAGCCATACTTTATGGTCACCGAAAACACACCACCATTGAACGACCATTCTTGTTCAACCATCAAGCACCCACCACTACCGAACCAGACTCCACGTTCGGCCACCGCTCTGACTTCCCACTGAACAGGGTCTCTTGACCAGTCACTACACTAAGTCAAAGCCTGAACTAACCAATGTCGAACCGAGCACGTCGAACCAAAATCATATAGCATTGCAATGCAACAACCTTGGTTTGGAGAATACCCATCAATGCTAAATTATAATGGTAATTATAGTTAAATATTGTAAATTAAATTAAAATGGGAGAAATTAAATTGTTTATTTGGAATAAACAATAAAATTGGAATTAAATTGTGAAAATAAAGCTTAGAACTTTATTTAATTTTGTTTGGAGTGATAATAAATGGAATATGGACTTTAAATAAAGAAAATGATTTTATTTTATAGAAAATGCAATATTTATATTAATTATTGCCCAATTGATTCTTTTAATAGTTTTAAAAAGAAGTATTTGATTTTTATGGTGTTTTATTTAAATAAAAAGGTGAATATTGGTTTAAAAATATATTTTGGCTATAAATCAAGTTTGGAAATGGTTTGAAGTATTTTTGTTAAATTTTAAAAGTAAAAAATATAGACTTTTACATTTTATTGCAAAAATAGTGCATTTTGTGAAATAAAGTATTTTAATAACAAAAATCTTTTAAAAATATAAATTTATCTTTTTATATAGTAGAAAATGTTTTATTTTGTAAGTGTACAAGTTTTCATATTTTTCCTATGTAAAAGTATGAAGAAATGGATTTTTATTTTGTTAAACAGTGTATATTTAAAGCATTTTTAGTTTGAATTAATTAACCAATAGGCCATTTATTTTCTTTTTACTAATGGATCCAAGGCCCATTAGTGCATAACCTAGTTTGAGAAGTGAGAAATATAGTACTGTACGTTCTTTTCTCAACTCATCTTCTTCCTTAACCAGATAATGAGAAAAATAAAACTCTCTTTACCAATTTCTCAATCCAAGCCATTTTCTTTATATAATTCAATCAAATTAGAGTCTTTTTCACTCTAGAGAATAAACACAAAGGTAATCTAACTCCAAATCACTTAATTTCATCAAAAATCTTGGATTTGTGAAGTGGTTCTCTAATTACAGTAAAACATTCTTTTGCATGTTATTTCTATCTTCTCTACATGTTTTTAGAGGCTATCTTTCAAGCAAAAGCTTCAATCTTTTGACTTAAATTCGAGGTTTGATCATTTCTAAAGTATGTGAGTATCAATCTCACAAAAGCTAGCTCATGCAAGGCCAAAAATCGCAAGTTAAATAAAAAATTTGCTAAAAAAATTCGTTTTTGAACTATTTTGATTTTCTATGTAAACTATCTTAAGTTGCAACTTTGTGTAGTCATATCGGTCTATTCCGGCAACAAAATGCTGCCGGATGTTTTTTGTACACCTGTTTTGTAGATTAAGCACACCAAATATTAGGTCATTTCGACCTATAAAGCTTATAGAAATATGCTGCCGAACTTTGATTCGGAGCATGTTTTTGCCCATATTTTACAGTGAAAGCACTACCTGGGTTCAGCTTTGAGACATAATTAATTTCTCATAGTTTGTTAAATTCCATGATACTTTTTCCAGTTTCAAGTATGAACGTTAAACTTTAAGCGTAGCAATTTTTAGCACAATCTGAAGTCGTTCGAGCCTCTTTTTCATGTTTGAAAGTTGAATCCGAGATGGTTTTCAGGCTTGTACATTTTTGTTTTTTTGAACTGTTGCAAACATGGCTTGAGTCCTTGTTTGAGACAATGTAACCTTTTCATCTCCAGTCGTAATTAATTAATTATTTTTGTTTGAAAGATGAAGTTTTCTAGTACGTGCATAACAAAATTTAGCTCAATATGAGGTAGCATGGTTCTCTATTTTAGGCCTGTAAGTCGAGCCCAAGATAGTTTTCAGGCCTGGGCACATTTTTGTTTTTGTACTGTTGTAAACATGATCTGAGTCCATGTTTGAGACAACATAAATTTTTCTTTTCCAGTTGGAATTCATCGATTTTTTTATTTGAAAGCTGAAGTTTTCTACTATGCGCGCACCAATTTGTAGTCCAATCAGATGTCGCTTGTCCACCTATTTCATGTCCGAAATTTGAACCCGGAGAAGAATTCAGACCTGAGTATTATTTTGCCTATACATCTTTATGTTCTTTTTCCATCCGACTTTTGACTTTTACTTCATATTTTGTGATATTTCTGAAATATTTTGAGGGCTATGATGCCTATCTATAGGGTAGCTAAGTTTTGATGAATTCGAAATTTAGTTTTGAATTGAATCTTAATGATGGTTTGAGTGATTTCTTTAATTTTGAGCATGGATTTTTCCGAACAATTTTGAAGTAATTTTTAAAATAAATTGGCTTTCAAAATAATTATTATATAATATTTTTAAATTATTTAAGCTATAAAATCTATTTATTCTCTATAATAAGGGAATTTTCAAATATTGTCTTCAATATTGATTTTGAAAAATGGTTTTAAAAGCTTGTTTTCTCAAGAAAATTATTTTATATATAAAATACACGTTTTTGCACTATTCGAGTGAATAAAAGGAAAATTAAATGGTTTGGTCAAACATGAGGTATGAGACACATGCATTTACCTTATCGGTTAATTTCCAACTTGTTTGTTTAATCGTTTTGACCTTCGGATCGAGTTACCGATGAGATGAGGTAATTTTTTTACTACTTTGAGGTGAAATTTACTGGCGGTTAGCAAACCGTGGTATGGGACACATGTTAACACTGTTTGGATTTCTATCCGAGAGTTTGTGACACATTTGTCTAAGAGACGCATTTTCTAGTACTAGACCTTCGGGTCATTTGTCCTTCAGGATGTTTGTCTAAGAGACGTTTGTCATTGCGACGTATTTTTCCTTGAGGATGTTGTTCTTTGGGATGTTTTTCTATGTATATTTGTCCTTCAGGACGTTTGTCTAAGAGACGTGGCACCTTATTTTGGGAGAACAGTACTTGGCAGGCTTCGACCATAAGCACGTGCTATATTTTTGAGATGATTTCATTGATTTCCTTATGATTTTTCAAGTGTATCGCCTTTTTACATTATTGGGAATTTGTGCCGTTTGAGATATTATATATGGCGATTACATCTTTGGAAACTGAACTCCTTATCGAGTTCTATATTTGAGATTTGGGTTTGCCAACACTAGCGTTATTTGAGATTTGCCTTTTGGCGTATTATTTGAGATTTGCCTTTTGACGTTTATTTGGGATTATAGTCTCCTGTGTTGGAGGTTTACATTTGATTTCCTTATGGCATATTTTGTGATCGTGATTTCTTTGACATTGTTTGGAGTTGTCGATATGGCGGGTTTAGGATTTCTCCTCTTTGGAGTTATGTTTTTCTCCTAAACCATATTTGATCTTTTGTGATGCGCTAATGAGATGTGGCATCTTTTATTGTGATATTTATCACCTTTGAGTTGCATTCATATTTAGTGATATCCTTATATCACTTGAAATTACTATACCTACTTAGTTATGCCATGCGAAGTAACCATATACCCTTGAATTATTCCTTCTCACTTGAGAAAATTATCACCTTGCCTTATGCTCATATTATCACTTATCCTTATAAACTGATTTTTTAGCTAGACCGACCCGTGTATTTTATACTCGGGGTTAGGCCGAGGTGTTTCAGGTTAGGTACCCTTATGGATTTAGCCAATTCTGGTTTCGCATGGACTTACCTGTCAGACCTTTTTGTTGTAGTCTTCGTGTAGCTACTTTGATATGTATATTGTTTTGTCTCGTGTGTATATTGTAGTCGTCATACCACTTATGATGTATTATTTGTGCTGTATTGGGATGTATCAGTATATACGTATATATATCCATTTGCTGTTTTGTGATGTGTTATGCATTCGAGTTGTTGTATTTTGTTCTGATAGATCCTATAGCCACTTGTAATTTTGTATTAAGCATTTATTGGATATGTTGATCCACTTTAGATATCAAAGAAAAATATATAAAGAATTAAGCAACTATTCAATAGATATTTAAGACAAGACTATAGATGTCGCTCCTAACCAGCCCTATTCTTCGCATTAGCAGATAGTATTACCCAGAAATACTCTTTGTTAGTGTGGGTCTCGGGGTGGGGCGTCACAGCTTGGTATCAGAGCTGAGTTCAGAAAAAATAGGATAAACATAGAACAGAAGCAGATATTATGATACATCCAAGTATAGTACGAGTGTACGAATCCCTTAATCATCCTGTTTTTTTATCCTGTAGTGTCCTTTGAGATTGAAGTTTGGGATATGTCTAGGATTATTTTTATTCTGCAATATTCCAAAAATAGTATTTATGACATCTTATCTTAGGAGTAATCCTAATCGTGTTTGTTTTATTCGAGTCCTCTTCAATATGGGTGCTTGACACCCATCCGTATCGGAGGAGTTTGTTGATGCTTTTGGATGTTCTTGTCTTGTTCTTTTGTAAGGATTGCAAGTCCTATTGAGGGGATCCACAATATTTGGCATGATGTATGAGGATTTGGGATTGCTGCTTATAGCTTATCTTTTCGTGCGAATTAGTACGCCATTTTTTGCTTGGAGTTTGGAGTGTTTGCGATAAAGTGGCTTGCCTATTATCAAGCCACATTCTGTGATTTGAATAATCAAATATTAAGTATCCTTATTCCGCTGATTTGTTGCTTCTTATCCTTTGGAATGTTAATGATTATTCCAAAGTCTCTGTGTTCACTCTTGAGTTTCGAGATGTTGATGATATATCTCGAATTCTAGTCATTGTGACTCTGTTGATTTATGTGAGTCCGTTTCAGGTATGACACCCAATTGAGCAATCAGATATTGTATTGACTTCACTCCCCATTCTTAGCTTTTCGGTCATCCTCCCACGAGAATGTCCACTAGGAAAATGAGGCGATTCATTAAATTTAACCGATGTTGTCATTCTTGCCTCCTTTTGAGATATCCACTTCGGATAGTCAATGTTTATATACTTTGTAAAATTACTTCACTTGAAGTAATGATATGTTGTTAGTGTTCTTCTTCTCATTCGAGAAGATATCTTAACCTTACTCTTATACCTTATTTCTCTCTTTTTAATCTATTATGTGGTGCTAGGGTCATTCCTCAATTTGACCTTACACCTATTTTTCATGAGCTACGAGTCATGGAGGATAGCGCTACCCTTACCGCATTCCGCACTCGTTATGAATCTTGTGAGTGGTTCGTTATATCGGTCGGAATAATGAACACTCCAGTCTATTCCATCAATCTCACGGATTGAGAATTCTACGAATATTTCGATGAGCTCTATTTGTGTTACTTGATTTTGAGAATAAGTATCAAATTTATTTTTAAATTTTTCAAAAATTGAAGATATGTTTCTAGGAGAAATTGGATTTTTTTTTGGGAAAAACAAAGAATATTTTGAGTATTATATATAAGGTATTTCTTTTTAAAGAAAATGAATTTTTGTATTGGGTTGTCGTTTAGTGCTTTAAGAATTCTGGTTGATGCGTTCGGCCATTCACTATAAAATCAATGGAAAGACAATACCCTTATATTGTTTAAAATTTGAGAAATTTAATATGTAATTTTGGTAAGTAAAAGTGTATAATTCTAATTAAGGGGATGCCTTAATTAGAAGAAAATACCATTTGATGCTTTGATTAATAAAATGATGTATTTAAGGTAAAAGAATACTTTGGTTTTAAAAATAAAGTATTAATTGGATGTTTTAGTATAAGTTATTAATGATGACTATAATTTTTTTTAACACTTATTTATTTGAGTAATAGTAGAGGATAGATATAAAACTCTATCTTAAGAGAAAATAAAGAAGTGTTAGTTTAGGACATTTAGTATAAATTTGTGTGCTAGTTTTTGTTTTAAACTTAAATGGTATAGTTTGAAATTGCAAAATTATTTTGAAAACAAGTTTGAATTAATTATCAACTTTAATTACTTTTATGTTGATAATTAGATGGAAATTTAATTTTTGTGACAAGTGGAAATGTGAATTTGGATTGTTTAGATATGAACAATTTATTTAGTATAATCTTTTTAAATTCTAAGAATAATTTTAAACTTTATATATATCCCAAAAATTTATTTTGGTGAATAATCAATATTATCTCTTGAGAATGAAAGACATTAGTTATATTTTCCAAAATGAGTTTTCAAGTTAATTGTTTTAAAGTCGATTTTGGAAAGTAATGGAGACATTTCCACTTAATAAAATGATTTATGATGATTACGTATAATTGATCATAATTTTATATGTCTTAGCTTTCCAGGAAAAAAAATCATTTAATAAATGATTTAGTAAAAAGCTTGTTTGGAAATGTAGTTTGAGCTTAAAATGGTTTGGGTAAATTTCAAATTTTAAATTGATTTAAAAGCTGAAATTTTGTTTGGAAATGTGCTGTGCTAAAACAACGATAACTTGAGATTTATAACTCCAAATGAGTTCAATCTTTTTGCAAATTAAAGAGCTTTCAGTAAGCTATAAATTTTGTTTTACCATCTTAAAATATTTTGCTTTTACTATGTCTAAAATAGGTTTGAAAGTGGAAAGGCAGTTCTGCCCTATTACAAAATTCTCTAAGATTAAGCTGAAAGTAAATTTAACATAGCTTTCAAACCGTAAATCCAATTTTGGTGATCTTTATATTGTTGTAAAGCATAGACTTAGTAGAACAAGTTTTATGTTTTAAAGTTTCAGATTTTGTTTTTTGCTCGGTCAAAACATGTCATCTTTACAGCAAGTCTGAAATGAAATTGATCTATACATATCCATAATAGTTAAATGTAGCACTTCTCATAAACTATTATCATCTATTTGAGTTAGGTACATGTGAAAGAGGATAGTTGGAACATTATTTTTAGCAAAAAGAATATATATAATTTTGTGCAAAATCGCTTTAAAATGCTTAAAAGGAAGTTATGTTTTCAGATTAAAATTTTAAAGTGTTAAATGATGGTATATATTGTGTTTTCGACCTAATGGTTAATGTATATTACATAAATTATTTTTGTAATATTGTATACGGCCTTCCGTACAAAGGATACTCCACCAGTTTTCCAGAAATTTCTAACATTTAGAAAATTTGAGAAAAAAATATATGTTGCAAACTAGTGAATACCTATGGAAGATTAGAGAATAAACAACTTAAATTTTATTTACTTTATTGAAGAGTAATGAATTTAAATTTAAAATCTAAGTAAGAAGTTTTGAAAATTTTCAAGTGTTGAAAAATGTGGTTATAATTATAAAAATATTGAATTTTTAAACTCTAAGAATTTTTGATTGAGAGTTTATACATATATTTTAGTTCCTTGTGTTTATCTTACTCTTGTGTTATTTTCTAACGACGTGCATTTATGTGGTCGTGTGAGTATGGTGGCCTTTGAAGAAACCACATTTTGGTTTATCTATATTGCCTCTTTTGTGTCTATCTTGTATCGGTATAGCTGTGTTATACGGACAATCATATCGATAATCATTTTGTTGGTTAGAGTTCGGGTTGGAGTTATGCTAAATCCCAACCCTACTCGATGAGCTTATGAGAAATCAATCTTATTTGGTTGATCCTTTGTGTAACATCTTGTTGTGTTCTCATTCGAAGGTGAGACGCTCTCGAAATCTTGTGTGTTGCTCGGAAAATTCAATAGTTCGCTAATTCCAATATTTGCACTTTAGAAGCCATAGAATTAATCGAACAAGCCTCATCTTGGTTTTTTACCATTTTATTTTGAGAGTGAGAGAATTTTTAAACTCGAGCTTGTGTATCTTTCTTTTGATTGATGAAATTAATAAGTTGAACATAAACTCTTCTTAGAAATTGCGTGGACGCATTTTTGTCAAGAGGGGAGTCTGTAACAACCCTGGTTTGAAGCCTACCTATCAATACTAAATTATAATGGTAATTATAATTTAATATTGTAAATTAAATCAAAATTGGAGAAATTAAATTGTTTATTTGGAATAAACAATAAAATTGGATTTATATTGTGAAGATAAAGCTTAAAACTTTTTTTATTTTGTTTGGAGTGATAATAAATGGAATATGGGCTTTAAATAAAGAAAATGATTTTATTATAGAGAAAATGCAGTAATTATATTAACTGTTTTCCAATTGCTTCTTTTAATAATTTTTTTAAAAAGTATTTGATTTTTAAGTTGTTTTATTTAAATAAAAAGGTGGAAATTGGTTTAAAAATATGTTTTGGCTATAAGTTAAGTTTGAAAATGGTTTGAAGTATTTTTCTAGGCGAGAAAAGTAATTTTGTAAAATTTTAAAAGTAAAAAATAAAGACTTTTGCATTTTATTGCGAAAATAGTGCATTTTTGTGAAATAAAGGATTTTAATAACAAAAATCTTTTAAAAAAATAAATTTATCTTTTTATATAGTAGAAATTGTTTTATTTTGTAAGTTTACAAGTTTTCATATTTTTCTTATGTAAAAGTATAAAGAAATGCATTTTTTATTTTTTTAAACAATGTATATTTGAAACATTTTTAGTTTGGGTGAATTAATTAACCAATAGGCCATTTATTTTCTTTGTACTAATGGATCCAAGGCCCATTAGTGTATAACCTGGTTTGAGAAGTGAGAAAAAGAATACTGTACGTTCTTTTCTTAACTCCATCTTCTTCCTTAACCTGATAATGAGAAAAACAAAACTCTCTTTACTAATTTCTCAATCCAAGCCATTTTCTTCATAAAATTCAATCAAATTAGAGTCTTTTTCACTCTAGAGAATAAATACAAAGGTAATATAACTCCAAATCACTTATTTCATCAAAAATATCTGATTTGTGAAGTGGTTCTTTAACTACAGTAAAACTTTCTTTTGCATGTTATTTTTATCTTCTCTACTTATTAGAGGCTATCTTTCAAGCAATAGCTTCAATCTTTTGACTTAAATTCGAGGTTTGATCATTTTTAACAGTAGGTGAGTATCAATCTCACAAAGCTAGCTCATGCAAGGCCAAAAATCGCAAGCTGAAATAAAAAATTTGCTAAAAAATTCGTTTTTGAACTATTTTGATTTCTTATGTAAACTGTCGTAAGTTGCAACTTTGTGTTGTCATATCTCTCTATTTGGGCAAACGAAATGCTGTTGGAATTTTTTTGTTTTATAGATCATGTTTTGTAGATTAAGCACACCAAATTTCAGGTCATTTTGACCTATAGAGCTTATAAAAATATGATGCCGAACTTTGATTCGGAGCATGTTTTTGCCTAGATTTTTACAGTGAAAACACCGTCTAGGTTCAAATTTGAGACACAATAACTTTCTCATAGTTTGTTCAAATTCCATGATTCATTTTCCAATTTCAAGTATGAATGTTAAACTATATGCATACCAATTTTCAGTACAATCTGAGGTCGTTTGGTCCTTTGTTTCATGCCTGAAAATTGAACCTGAGATGGTTTTCAGGCCTGTACATTTCTGTTTTTGTGAACTGTTGCAAACATGGCCCGAGTCCATGTTTGAGACAGTGTAACTTTTTTATTTTCAGTTGGAATTCAATGGTTCTTTTTTTTGGAAGAGGAAGTTTTCTAGCATGTGCATACCAAAATTCAGCTCAAAATGAGGTCACTTGGTTCTCTGTTTCAAAACTGTAAGTCGAACCCAAGATGGTTTTCAGGCCTGGGCATATTTTTGTTTTTGAAATGTTACGTACATGGTCTGGGTCCATGTTTGAGACAGCGTAACATTTTCATTTCCAGTCGAAATTCATTAATTATTTTTTATTTGGAAGATGAAATTTTCTACTATGTGCGCACTAATTTGTAGTTCAATCAGATATCGTTTGTCCACCTATTTCATGTCCAAAATTTGAACCCAGAGAAGATTTCAGACCTGGGTATTATTTTACCTATGCATTTTTATGTTCTTTTTCCATCTGGTTTTTGACTTTTACTTCATATTTTTGTGATTTTTCTAAAATATTTTGATGGCTATGATGCCTATCAATAGGCTAGCCAAGTTTTGATTAATTTTGAAATTCAAATTAGAATCGAATTTGAATTGAATTTGAATGACGGTTTGAGTGAATTGATTTCGAGGATGGATTTTTCCAAACAATTTTGTAATAATTTGTAAAATAATTGGCATTTAAAATAATTATTATATAAAAATTTTAAATTATTTTAAGCCATAAAATCTATTTATTCTATATAATAAGGGAATTTTCAAATATTGTCTTCAATATTGATTTCGAAAAATGGTTTTAAAAGCTGTTTTCTCAAGAAAATTATTTTATATATAAAATACACATTTTTGCACTATTCGAGTAAATGAGAAGGAGAATTAAATGGTTTGGTAAAACGCAAGTTATGAGATACGTTCGGTTAATTCCTGACTTATCCGTTTGATCGTTTTGACCTTCGGGTCGAGTTACCGATGACATGAGGTAAACTTTTTACTGCTTTGAGTGTAAAATTTACTAGCGGTTAGCAAATCGTTTAGTCCGAACATGTGGTATGAAACACATGTTACCACTGTTCGGGTTCCTATCCAAGAGTTTGTGACACATTTGTCTAAGTGATGTATTTTCCAGTACTGGACTTTCGACTTATTTTTCCTTCAGGATATTTGTCTAAGAGACGTTTGTTATTGCGACGTATTTGTCCTTCGGGATGTTTATCTTAGAGACGTATTTATTTGTCCTTCGGGATGTTTGTCTAAGAGACGTGGCGTCTTATTTTGAGAGAATAGTACTTGGTAAGGTTCGACCATAAGAACACGCTATATCTTTGAGATGATTTCATTGATTTCCTCATGAATTTCCAAGTGTATCGCCTTTTTATGTTATTAGCCATTTGAGCCGTTCAAGATATTATATATGGAGATTACATCTTTGGAAATTGAACTCCTTATCGGGTTCTATATTTGAGTTTGGGTTTGCCAACATTAGCTTTATTTGAAATTTGCCTTTTGGCCTATTATATGAGATTTTCCTTTTGGCATTTATTTGGGATTATAGTCTCCTATGTTGGAGATTTATATTTGATTTCCTTATGGCGTATTTTGAGATGATGATTTCTTTGACGTTGTTTTGAGTTGCCGATATGGGGGGTTTGGGATTTCTCCTTTTTAGAGTTATGTTTTTCTCCTAAACCATATTTGATATTTTTTGATACGCCGATGGGATGAGGCATGCTTTTATTATGAGATTGATTATAGATTTTTATCGCCTTTCAGTTGCATTCATATTTAGTGATATCCTTATATCACTTGAAATTACTATACCTACTTAGTTATTTCATGTGAAGTAACCATATACCCTTGAATTATTCGTTCTCACTTGAGAAGATTATCACCTTTCCTTGTGCTCATATTATCACTTATCCTTATAAACTGATTTGTTTAGTTAGACTGACCCATATATTTTATACTCTGGTCAGGCCGAGGTGTTTCAGGTTAGGTACCCTTATGGACTTAGCCTATTCGACTTCTGCATGGACTTACCTACTAGACCTTTTTGTTGTAGTATTCTTGTCACTACTCTAATATGTATATTGTGGTCATCATACCACTTATGATGTATTATTTATGCTGTATTGGGATGCATTGGTGTGTATATATATATATATGTTTGCTGTTCTGTGATGTGTTATGCATTTGAGTTGTTTTATTTTGTTCTGATAGATCCTATAGCCACATGTAGTTTTGTATGAAGCATTTATTGGATATGTCGATCCACTTGAGATATCAAAGAAAAAAATATAGAGCACTAATCGACGTATTCAATAGATATTTAAGACCAGACTATAGATGGTCCCTCTTAACCAGCCCTATTCTCCACATTATCAAACAATATTACCTAGTAATACTCTTTGTTAATGTAGGTCTCAAAATGGGGCGTCACATGCAAAATCCAAGTTTCACGTCGATTTCACCACTATGTTCCATTCTCCGACCCTTGTGCATTCTATATGCAACGATACAACGTTTGATAATCCCAAGTCTATCCATCGAAGCCTAGTTTCATGGTTTCTAACTCTAAGTCACTTTGAGAATTTCAAGCATATAAGCATTTACACAAACACAACACACACACACAATCACATCTAATCATCAAGTATCCAAACACACATCAAACCATAGAAAATCATGTAATTACATCCCTAATGTAGCTTATCACATATGAAGACAACCACTATAACAACCCTTATTTTTAGGCTACTTTGAATATTTAAATTTTGTGTATTTAAATATTTAATTGTTTTATTCTATCCATGAGCTAAAAACTTGATTTTCACAGATGGACTTTTTAGGACTCAAGATTATTTCCATTGGGCCTAGATGGTCCAAGCGATCGAGGATGAGTATAAGCTTCGATATATTTCGATGATTTAATTTAGAGTTAGAAGATTGAGTTCAATTCGTAAAATTGAGCAACTCGAAAAGTTAACTTGTGTATATTCTAGAATTAGGTCCTGAAATAGTTCCATTGAATTCGAAATAGGGATATTTGGTTAGGAACGCCAGTCTGCATACCTTGGTTGGAGTTCATAAAATTTCGAACGTGAATAACATCGGTTGGAATTTCTATATAAATACCCCCAAACTCATTTCATTTTTCCAAACTAGAGCAAACCCTAATTTTATAACCTTATCTGCTATTTCAACCTTCCTCCAATTCAACGTCCATGGATGATCAGCGAGATATAAGCAATGGGCTTAACCAAGAAATTGTTCTGGGAGGCAAGACGAAGATGATGACCGGTTAGATCATGCTAATCCATAGCACGGTGGAGGAAAAAGGTGTTCGACGATGGTGAGTTAAAATGTTCGATATCGTCAACAGTGAGATGTTAGGAGACGTGGCGGGTGTCTTCGAGTTCGTCGGAGTTAGGGGCTTCATCTGTGACGACGCAGTGGTGGATGATGGCCTCCGGCAACGGTGAAGGTCGATAATGACAAGGAGGCCGAGTTTGTGATTTCATGTTTAGGGGATGGATTAGCGGCCTAGATTAGGGTTAAGAAAGGTTTAACTTAATTAATGGCTAAAATTAATAATTATATTATATTATTTAATTAGCGATCTTATAAATTGTATAACTTATTCATACAAGGTCCAAATCGAATGTGGTTAGTCACATTGGTTTTATAATGACGTTAACTATGTTTTGGAATCGGACTAGTGAAGATTGGAGCTTGTACAATTTCCAGCTAAAATCGAATGCCCGTTCGATTTTAATTCAAACTGGAATCCTTCGATGATAACTGGAATTTCGGTGAGTTTACTAACCTCTAAATAAAGTATATAACATCTGTGATGCTGTAAATTATTGTTGAATGTTTGGATGGTAGTTTAAATTGTCATTTGATTGATTGTTTGGATTAAATTCCGGTTTTAGAAAACGGATGATATATTACCTAATTTGCAGGGAACCCACATGATTATGTGCTATCCATAACCATTGTTTTGCAGGGAACATTTGTAGAGAGATCCAAAAGGGTTTCTCACCAATATTAATTTATTTACATCCTTATGCTACATATATTAATATTTGGTTGAAAATAATTGTGATATTCTATTTAAATTGCTCAAGTGTCGTTATAACGATTTTTGCTATATCACGACTTATTGAACATCATCTTCTAAACCATCGTGTATTGAACTGAGCTTGCATTTTCATAAAAATGTTTAAACTTAATTAATCATTTTAAATAATGAAGTTTCATGTTAGTTAATCGTGTTAACTAATGATGTTTAAAAGTAGTTAATCATTTTAATTTATGATATTTGAATTTAATTAATCATTGTCATTAATGTATTTGAATTTAATTAATCATTTGATTTAATGTTACTAGAGTTTAAAATAATCATTTTTATCGATTATGTTTAAATTTTATTAGCCATTTAAATTAATGATATTCAAAATTTATGAATCATTTTAATTAATGATGTTTGAATTTAATTAATCATTTTTATTTTTTGAAATTTATGAATAATTTTAATTAAATAGTGTTTAAATTTAAATAATCCATTTAATTAATGATATTTGAATTTAATTAATAATTTTAATTAAATGTTTTTTCGATTGAATTAATCCTTTTAATTAATGATATTTGAAATTTAGTAAATCATTTTAACTAATGATGTTTAAATTTAATTAATGATATTTGAAATTTATAAATCATTTTGATAAATGAAGTTTGAATTTAATTAATCATTTTAGTTAGTTATAATTGAAATTTATAAATAATTTTAAATTAACTGGTGTTTAAATTTATTTAATCCATTTAATTAATGATATTTGGATTTAATTAATAATTTTAATTAAATGGAGTTAGAATTTAATTAATCATTTTAACTAATGATATTTGAAGTTAACTACTGATTAAATAAAAGTGTACTAAAGTTAATTAACTGATTTGATAAAGGTTTTAAATTTAATTTACTGATTAAATAAAAGTGTTTTAGAGATAATTAACAACTTTAATAAAAATAATTGATTGGTTTATTTAAAAGAGAGTTTAAATATACAAAATTATTTTAAATTTGATTTATTTTCTTTTTGGGAAAAATTAATATGGTTTTAAAGTTGTAGAAAAGTAATATATTATGTTTCAGGATAAATTAACATGGTTTAAAGTTAATAAAAGTTATTTAATTGATTTATTATCTTTCAAGATAATATATGTTACTTGAAATTTATAAATGACAAATGGGAAAATATTTTAAAAAGAACTGGTTAAAAATAAAGCTAAGTGTAAATTATTTTGGGTTTATAGTAAATAATGTGTTTATAACATTTGTTTTTTACCCTTGTTTTAATACACTTAGCAATATAATTTTCCCCTTTTAAAAGAATATTTTAAAAGAGTATTTTTAAAATGTTTTACACATATTGTAATATGAAAATCAAGCACAAGTGTGAATCAAATGTTTAAAAAGTGATTCATTTATTAGTGGTAAGTGTATGCGATTTAATTCCCATACACATATCACTTTGTTATTCTTTCTCGAGAATTGATTTATCAACTACCGATTTTGCTTTTGCTATCTTCCTTGTGTTTTTTCAATTCAAGACGACTTATTTCTCTTTTGAGCTTTGATATCCTTTGTCGAAAAATGACTAAATCCAAAGCGCAAGTGGAAACCAAGCCATGTAGGGTTGCTTCCATTAGGATATTTTCACATCTACAATAGATTGGATTTGGTTTGCCCATTGAGATATGAAATAATTGGATTTTCTATAACTATTGGAAGGGTCTGGCTTGGATTTGTCCGAAAGCACTTATAGTTCATAAGTAAATTTATAGAGGTATACTGTTGGTAAGAGGGTGCACCCTCCTAGTCATTGTTGGAAAAACTTCACTTTCCTTATTTAATTCAAATATTTGAATTGCATCGAGAAGTGCCTTGTGCTCTTCTATATGTTTAATTATTTGTGTCATTCTTTCAATGTTTGGATTTTTATCTTATTTTGTTCACTCCTTGCAGTTTGAATTTTATTTGGATTATTTCCATTCTTTTAAGTCTGGATTTTGATATAAGTTATGCACGTTCATTAAGTTTGGGATTTGTTCTTACCTATACCCATCTTTTATATTTAGATTTATTTCTATTTTTCATTTCCTTTCTTGTATGTTTGGATGTTGTTCTGGTATGGTGAGACCTCGTTCCGCGTTTGCGGTGCGATCCTACCAATTGTTATATATTGATCGCACTTCTTGAGTGTTCTCGAATTGAAACTGATGCGGGTGTTATTTTATTATAATGCTTGAGTCAGACCGAGTATTTTTCCTAAGTTGGCTTTGGTGATATGGAGTTCTTGGAGAAGAGCTAGATGTGCACCTATCATAGTGTTCTATTTTCCACTATATTATATTATATACCTCTCAATAATTATAAGGTTAGGCTTTATAACCATTCAGCTGATAAGATTTGTTTTAACTTTAAAGTACTTTGTATTTTGAAGTGACAGTTTATATTATCTTTGTTATATTATATATTGTCTTTTTCTGCCATGAGATTATATTTCCCTTTTTCTTTGTTCTTTTCTTTTTATTTTACCTTAACAATATGCCTTTTTGATGATTGGATGTTCGACATTTGAAAATCGTGGATGTATTCGGTATCAACTTTCAATGGTCGAAAAGGTATGTCGTTACATTTGGTATCAGAGCTGAAGGTTAAGTGAGAACCTTGGCTTTGGTAAGATATGAATAATTAGAGATAGGGTAAGTGAACCATAGAATGAGTTGAGAGTATTAGATATACGAGAGCGTATTTTTATTGCTATAAAAACGTATTGTATTAATTGGTCTGTTGAATGGCTTATGAATTCAAGTTGAGAATGTGGGATGCCACGTTGTCGAAGGGATTTGTAAATGCTTGAACAAGACAAACTGAAATGGTATTGATTTTTGAAAATTTGGTAAATGAAATATTTTACCTAGGATCATACATTTTATATACATAAAGAAGTAAATTGTCAAAATTTATATAGTTATTTATAGTGTATTAGTAATAATAATATTCCTCTATTATCATTATTGTTTGATTTGTCGTGCTTAGATAGTTTAGGAGCATTGACTATCATTTGTTGATTGTTGATTATTCATGGTCAAATTCTTTTTTGAGCAAATGAACCCTTTGAATAAAGTTCATGGACAAACTATAAGGTGTTCAGTAGTAATGTAAAGTTATAAGTAAACATTTAATAAATATGTTCAATTTAATCTAAATGGGAAGCTAAGACATTTAGAGGATAAAAATTTAAGAAAATTTTATTATAAAAAAGGAGAATTATTATAAAATAAGATGATTTTATATATATATATATATATATGTAATTTTTATATAAATTTAGCTTATAAAATGTGTTTTAAAAGAATTTTCGTTTAAATCTCGAAGTTGTTTGAAAATAATTTCAAAAAGATTTTTGAGAAAAATAATAGTAGTATTACTTGGAGGTAGTTTTAATTAAAATATTTGGGAAGTAAAATTTTAAATGGAATGCATTTCCTTTGGGAAAATTTGAGGAAAATATTTTGATTAGTTTTGTGTTAATCTGAATAATCTTTTAAGTGACAATCGAAGGTTTGCTCAGGAAAACGTTGTAGAGTACTTAATAAATTATTCTCTTTATCATTGTGCAATCGAAAGGAGTTCAAATCCGGATAAACCTAAAGTGAGTTTTAATAAATAAATAGTTGAAGTTATTTCATATGGACATATATGTTATATGTTTAAAAAAAAAGAGTTTTGAACTGAAAACTAGGTAATTTAGTCATAAGTTCCCTAAAGGAAATTAGTTTAAAACAAAAGTTATTTTAAATAATATTTTGATAAATGGGAATTTAGACTCTTGGATAGAAAAAAGAGATATTTTGACTTAAAATTAAAAAGGGGGTAAAAATTGAATAGGAAGGCTTTAATAAATATTGCTTTGTTGAAGCTGTAGATTTTATTTAAAAACGTCCAAGTGGTGTCAATTATTTGATGTTATTGGTCGACTCGTAAAACATCCTTCCTTAGAACACTCTAAGGTAAAGAGCTCATAGGGTTGACTCGGTTTTAAAAATCCATATTGCGATTGGGTCTCCATCTAAATTTTTAAAAGTAAATTTAAATGAGTGTTTTACCTGTACTCTTAGGATATAGAAGAGTATTACATAATTAGATAAATTGGAGTAAGTTTTTATTTTATGTTTTATAAAGAAATGTCTTTATAAAGTATTTTTTAAACTTAAGTGAAAATTTATGAAATAATTCATAAATAATTTTAGTACTGAATAAAATAATAAGTGAAAAATATAAGTGATGTGGAAAAATTGGTGTAGTTAAGAAACTAAATTTTATCATAGTGAGCTTGGATAATCTTCTAAGCAATAACCAAAGACTGATGAACAGAATTGTACACTTAGATAGTTATCTATATTTTAGGCAATCAAGAAAATTTTAAACCTAGGCTAAGATTTGATTGCTAGTCATTTATTTTAAATAATGTTAAGTGTTAGTTTATTCCTACATGGAATATGATTTGATTTGATTGTGTGATTTCATATACCCTATGTATCACCCCGTAAAATGAACCACAAATAAATGAAGTAAATTAAATATGATAAGGGTTAAATACAGAAATTTTATAAAAGTTGGATTTTGACCATGAAAGTTATTCCATTGCGTTCGTGATTAAATTCTGATATGTTTCCATACATAATATGCTAAAAACGAAGCTCGAATAAAGAAGTTATGAGCATTTGATGTTTTCAGATTTAAATTAATTTAATTCAAATTCATATTAATATTTAAATTTAGAGTTGGAATTTCAAAATTAGCCTAGGAACTAAGTAACATTTTAGTCAATATTTAACATTAAAAAGTTAATTAGGGAAGAGAATAATACAACAACGGGAACAAAAATAAATGCACCTGAATAAAAAAGCGGTCAACCTGAATAAGTCAACCGTCAACTGGTCGCCCAAGGGTGGTCGATCACTTGGCAACAACAGTTGCCGATGGCGGCTAGAGTTTTATGTTATGCTCTATTCGATTGTGCGCTCCAGATTTACCCGTTTTCTATCTAATTCCATCCTATGATTATGGGGCATTTAAACTCCTATAAATAGAACCCCATCCTCTCCACTTTTATTTATATTATTTTGGGGAATACAACGAAACTCTACCATTGCTATCTCTCTAATAAGATTTAGAAACTCTATAGAGAATTAAGGTAAGGATTCAACCTATTTCCTATTTGTTCTTTTTCCTAAAACCTATTATTATTCTATTCTCCTCCAACTATTCTAAATCTAATAAATATATATACCTCTTTCCTATTGTGTGTATATATCAAAAGAGAGAGATTCTGGAAGAGACCGTAAGGCATGCAAATCCAAGAAAGGCGAAGCTAAGGCTATTCTGTAAGTGGAAACCTTGGTATTTCTCTTCAGCAATTGTTTAATGTATTTTTTTTGGATTTGAATATGCCTTAAGGATTTTGGGATTTCGAAAATATAATAGATAAAATCCCCTGCAATTCTTTTTATTTTGAAATGTCAATTTTGTAATGAGATTCAATTATGTACATTAATACGATGGAATCTGTTTCATTTATGTAATTCTTAATAATTTCATAGTCTATTCCACTTCTCCTTCTTCTTTGAGCTAAATTGTGATTCTTCAATAAAATATGAGGTTTAGATTACAAATTCTATTCGTAGTTTATACCTCTTATTCTTATCTATTTCTTTGTAAAAGAGGAGTTGAATAGTATATGGAGTTTATATTGCAATTTTTATTGTTTAAGATATTTCATTGAATTGTTGTAATAAATTGAGTTTCTATTTTATTTGTAGGTCTGTTATTGCAGTTATGATTATGAATATTTATTTCATGTTCTGCACATTAGAATTCCATGAAATCTTGGCAAATGAAAGAAAAAGGACCTATAATAACAATTGATTAGGGAATTTACATTAAACCCTAGTTTTGGGCATAAAATCCATGCGTACAGAAATTATCAAGCGCGAATATTTATTTATTTCTATCTACGTAATTAACGTATAACTATTGCGTATATAGCAAAGTTAATTAGGCAATTATTATATTTATTTTCCCCCATCAGGAAGGTAACTGGTTTTAATTGGTGAAAATAAGAAGAAATTCTTATATATCCTAATTATTATTCTAAGGTGGAACAAGGAAGATTCTTTATAAGGCCTTATTTATGAAACAGTGAGGTCTGTGTTTGTGTGTGTGTGTGTGTACCTGTGTAGTTAATGCCTTACTATTACACTGCTATAATCCTACTATGTCTCATTGTGGATTTCTACCTCTATGATTTTTCTATATAGCCCCAAATATAGGCTTTCCGCTTTAAGCCTCGCCATTTCCGCTATATCCCATTATTCCAGCTATATTACAATATTTCCGCTATATCTTCTTTAAAAGAAATGAATTAATAAATGACATTTATACATTATAAAAATTATGAAATTAATTTATTTAATTGAATTTTTAATATAATTTTAGAAATAAAAATACTATAATATTCTACTAAATTCAATCATGTTAATGTATTAATTATAATTCAGTTAAATATTAATTTTTCATTTAATTACCATTTATATACTTGTAAAAACATTAAATACTAGTTTTATATGCTATTTTAGAGGCATCTGCTATGTCCTGCTATATCTTCGTTGTATCCCTCGCTATGACATTTTGCACCTCCGCCGCATTGAATCTCCCGAACACTTTAACTACACAAATATATATAGTAATTAATTTATGGCTAACTCATCATGCGAGGTCAATAGAGTTACATGGCAGAAGTCTACCCTTCACCTTAAGGCTACCTACAGTTATGTACACTTTTATTGATGTGCGTTATCCTTATGATAAATATTTGTGATGGACGAGGTTAGTTTCAAATTCTGTATTAGAAATCTGCCCAGCTAATCTGGCTATCAGTTCTTATGAATAGTGGACTAATATGAGATGTCATTATGTGTATGGGCCATATGATGAAGGGCAGGCTTCAGGATTTAAGGTATTAAGTTGTTGGACCTGCCTTTTTCCTTTGGATGAAGTATTAGACAGCCAAGGCGTTACGCTAGGTGGTATCTCTACAGGGGTCCGTTTTTGGAACTAGGCCTTAAATAACGGATCTGCCTATTTTCCACTTGGAAGAATTAAGTGACCTATGAGATTACATATGATGTCAACTAGATAGTACCATTTAGGAGCACGCTTCTTGAATTAGGCCTTAAATGACGGGTCTGCCTATTTTCCATTGGGAAATATTAAGTGCTTGGGTACCATCTCTTACATTATTAGCTATTTATGACATATGATTGGGATATGAGATTTACTTCTGGAATGGAAGGTATTAAGTGGTTTGTTAACCCAAAAAATGGATTAACACCCTGGATTGAGTGTGAAAGCACCAGCCTTGTTTATCAAGAAAATAAAGTAAAAAAGACAAGATATTTTTATAGTGGTTTGACTGTTAATGAAGCCTACATCCACTTCATAACTTTTGTTACCGACCGACTGCAATTACAAGTTGAATCTGATTATAGTTTGATTAGATTTTGTCAGTTAGAACAATACACCATTGTCAGAGTTCACTGGAGAATCATGAAGAACCCTTTAGATGACAGTTATGTGGGAGGAGAAGAGTGAAAAATAGTTTCTGCAGAGTTTCAGCAGCCAGTTTAGAAAATCCTCTTTATGTTGATGGTCGGCTTGTATTTATAGGGGCTGGAGAGCACTTGGGCTAAAGCCGCTTTGTTAAAGACTTACATTCGAAGGTATGAAGGCACTCTAAAATTCCAAAACGACCCGACCCGACCCTATATGATGGATCGCCAGCGATCCATAAGGCATGGATTACTAGCGATCCATGGGGTTAGAGTATTTTTGGCTCATTCCATTTGGATCATGTTCCGTGCACTGTGTAGATGCTCTTCATGTCATTTCATGACTAGATGCTTTGTTTTGATGATGATTCATGTACTTGTTAACCTGCCTTTTAGCGAGGCCGTGGATAGGCGGATTTAACTAAATTGACTGCTCGTTCGTCGGCGCTGGATTACGATGAATTCAGTTGAATGGATGGATGGACAATCTAGCATGGATAATAATCATGGATTTACAGCCGGGATTTGGCATAGTCGATGAACAAAGGTTATTGGATATTTGAAACTTGGGTTCGACGAGTCGCAAGTCGCGTTGGATTTGCTTCGAGTCGTATGGAGTCGAGCTTTGAGTCGTATGGATGATTTCTTCGAGTCTTTTAGGTGGCTCGGTATAAGTGACTCGGCGTTGGTGGCTCGGCTGTGTTGGTGACTCTTTATGGAAGGTGGTTCGGCCTAATTAGATCATGTGTCGGCCTTGGTTGTCGCTCGGCATTGTGGTTCGTCAAGGTGGGTCGGTCAAGCCAGTTTCGTGTCTTCTAGCTACCTCCTTTGGGTTGGCTTGGTTAAAGATGGCTTGGTGTAGTTAAAATATGGGCCGGCTTTGTGAAAGATGGCTCAGTGTAGTTAAAGTATGGGTCGGCAATAACATGGATCAGTGGCTTCGAGTCGAGGTGCTCGTTACTTGGGGTTGGCATTATAAAATGTGGCTCCGTATGATGCAAGGCGGGTCGGTATGATTATATGGTTCAGCTACTTCAAATCCTATATCTCAAAACTTCGGGTCGGCCTCCGGGGTTTTTGGTCAGCATCTTACCTAGATCAGTTACATCCTACTTCGAGTCCAGGGATGCTCAACTTCGAGTCAAAGGTTATGCTTCGAGTCGCCTTGGCGGTTTTCGTGGGTGGGTCATGATGGAGGATGTTGGCTCGGCTATGGTATTTATGGGCCTGGACTACTCAGAAAGCCCGGTTACCTGGATTTGCCTATAAATACACCATGTAGGTCTCCAGATAGGGGGATCTTCTTTCGGTTCTCTGGTTTTCTCTTTTCTAAGACTAAGGCTATTCTGCCATTGTTAAACTCTGGATTGTAGCTGTAATCGATTATTACAGCAATAAAAAGAAAATTTCTAGAGTGGACATAGGTCGGAGTTAGCTGAACCACTATAAACCTTGTGTCTTTACTGCTTTCTTTTTAATTTTTACTGTTCATCATATTTATACTCTCTACATACATCTATCTGTGATCAGTGATTGTTGTTTGATGCTTTCATTGGAATAACATTTTGGTGCTTTCACTGACAACTCTAGCACTCAGGGACTCAGAAGCTTGGAGTTTGGATTTAGAGGCTTAGGAACTTGGATTCTGAAGACTATGGAAAAGCAGTCAACTAGGAGACAGACAACGGAAAGAAATTAGCAAGAGGGAAGTTAGGAGGCTTCCTCTCGAGCTAATCAAGCCTCCGTCTACATCACTAGGGACGAGATGTAGGTCATGATGAATTTCATGCAGGAACAGTTGAGAAGGCAAGAGGAAATGATGCAGGTGCTTTTCAGACTATTTGGACAAGCAGGAACAGCAGGAGCTACAGGAGCTCAGATCCATGGAGCTGGATCAGAAGGACTCAACAGGCAAGCAGATGGAGTGGCTCAGCAGGGGGCAGCCACCAAGCAGCAAATGGCTATCAATCTGGATGGACCTAGACTCGGGGGTACACCGTCAGGAAATGCTGGACCAATCCATGGAGGGATACCAGATGACGCTGCACATCCCGACGCCAATAGGAATACAGGAGTGCGTGACGAGGAGTATGTTTCGGAATTCCCTTGAGCACTAGGAGGGCAGTTAGGAAATGTAAATGGGGGGCCAGCCCTTGGTAGGTAACATTGGATTGGCTGACATCATCAGCCGAACCATTCACGGTGGTTTGACAAACAAGGATTTGGAGGGAGTCAACAAAAGTCGGTTTACCCGAAACATCAAGATAGCTAGGAATCTACCCGATTTCTAGCTACCCACTCTAGAAGTATAAAATGGTAAGACAGATCCCATTGGCCACTTGATGAGGTACAAAAGGCATTTGGAAGTGCTGGGGGGCATCAGAGGGGGTCATGGCCCGATGTTTCCCCTTGTACTTGACCGACATAGCTGCTATGTGGTTCAGACAGCTGGAGGATGGATCTATTGGAACATGGAAAAAACTGGTGGACAAGTTCTTAAGTTAGTTTCGAGTTCATATAAAAAGGATAAAGAATGTGATGACGTTGACATCAGTTAAGCAGAGGACGGTTGAATCGCTCAGGACTTTCTTAACTCGGTTTAATGCAGCAGTTGCTTCGATGTATCAGCCAGATCCATCAATGGTTCTGATGGCGCAGTATCAGGATTCAGGGATGATTCAAGTTTCAAAGTATTATTGATACACGATCCACCATTGGATCTCGGGAAATTCTTTCATGAAGCCGAGAGGTTCCTTCTACAAGAGGGTGCATGTTTGGATATGAAGTCAAAGGAAGTAAACATGGTTAAGGATGGAGGACCACCCGGTGAAAAATCAGGTAAAGACAAGGATAAAGGGAAAAGGAAGCGCTGGGGGAAACCAAAATTCTCCCCTTACATAGGATTAAATGCAAATTGGAGCGGATATTCTTGGATACTTGAGATTGCCTTCCGTATCGAAGGCCGGCAAGGAGGGAGCCCTCAGAACACGAAAGAGCATCAGAAAGGATATGTCTCTTTCATGACCTAGACGGGCATGATACTAACAGCTGCCGACATCTGAAGGATATAGTTGAGGAGTATGTGAGGAATGGTCAATTGCGACAATATGTCGAAACTCAGAATGCAGCGGTGGAACAAGAGCAGCCACTGCCTACCTTGAAAGATGATGGCACGAGGACAAGAATGGTGACTGGTTGGTCGTCAACTAATCATGAGGGTTTGGAATAAGTAGCAAACTCTGGGCAAATGGCCAAATCACTTACTTATGTATTGGGTTAGAGATAACCCGAAGGCATGCTCTGAGATGATGGTTTACCGAGACGCTCTGGTTTGTGAAATATGTTTTTTCCCTTTTGGCTTGGACATTTGCTTTTTCTACTTTGGTCTTGGATTTCTATTTGAACTCCCAGCTTTGTTGGTTTGGATTTTTGTTTGGATGCTTGCTTTTTAATTTGGATTTTGATTTGGACTTTTGATATGGATTTATAGTTTTCTAGTTTGAATCTGGATTTCAGATTTTGGTTTTTGGTTGACTTTTTATCTAATTTTTTGTTAAAAGGTCGTCGAGCATCGACTATGTTCGGCAAGGGTCTGGAGAGACAAGGATTCGACCTAGGACTTAGACCTCATAATATCTATCGGTCACTATTACAGGTCGTCAATCATGGACTATGCTTGGCAAGGGTCCAGAGAGACCAGGATTCAGCCTAAGATTTAGGCCTCCTATTATCTATCCGTTACTATTATAGGTTGTCGACTATGGACAATACTCGGCAAGGGTCCATAGCGACCAGGATCCGGCTTAGGATTTAAGCTATGACATTACTCAACATTCAGGGATACTAAACTAGGCACACCATGGAATTAATTGACATAGGTCATCAGGTGCAGGTTGTGCTTGGTAAGAACCCAGAGAGGTTACTGATTTGGATATTGGCTATGAATAGCTAAGGATTTGGGCATGGACCCAGAGCGGTCTCGAATTTGGATATCGACCCGGGAAGGTCATGGATGTGGTTATTGGTTATTGGATATGGATGGATTAGAACTCGGTTGTCAGGTTCAGATGGATGTGGAATTGGATAAGGGTTTGGTCACTGGATAGGAATCGGATATCGACTCGGAGCAGTCATAGATTTGGATAAGAATACGACAATAGCGTTTGGATAAAATGGATTGGATTATGAATCAGAAAGTATGGCTATGGATAACACATGGACTTCGGATATCAGATTTGAGGCTATTCAAAACACATCTTTTCGATAGCAAGGCATATTTTGGGGAAAATGTTAACCCGCCTTTTGGCAAGGACGTGGACATACAGATTTAACTAAATCGACTGCTCGTTCGTCGAGGTTGGTTTACGATGGATTTAGTTGATTGGATGATGATCAAGCAAGGATAATAATCATGAATTTACAGCCGTTGGCATAGTCGATGAACGAAGGTTATTGGACACTTGAAACTTGGGTTACGATGAGTCGCAAGTCGCCTTGGATTTGCTTTGAGTTGTATGGAGTCGAGCTTCGAGTCATATGGATGATTTCTTCAAGTCTTTTAGGTGGCTCGGTATAAGTGGCTCGGCATTGGTGGCTCGGCATAAGTGACTCAACTGTGTTAGTGGCTCGGCCATGTTGGCGACTCATCATGGAAGGTGGTTCGATCTAGTTAGATCATGGGTCAGCCTTGGTTGTCACTCGACATTTTGGTTCGTCAAGGTGGGTTGGTCGAGCCGGCTTTGTTTCTTCAAGCTACTTGCTTCGGGTCGACTTGGTGAAAGATGGCTCGGTGTAGTTAAAGTATGGGTCGGCTTTGTAAAATATGGCTCAGTGTAGTTAAAGTATGTGTCGATATTGTGAAAGATGGCTCGTTGTAGTTAAAGTATGGGTTGGCAATAACGTGGATCGGAAGCTTCGAGTCGAGGTGCTCGTAACTTCGGGTCGGCATTATAGAACGTGGCTCGGTAGGATGGAAGGCGGGTTGGCCTCAGGGTTTTTGGGTCGGCATCTTACCTAGATCGGTTACATCCTACTTCGAGTCCTGGGATGCTCTGCTTCATATCAAAGGTGACTATGCTTCGAGTTGCCTTGATGGTTTTCATAGGTCGGTCATAACAAAGGATGTTGGCTCGGCTATGGTCCTGATGGGCCCAGACTACTCAGAAAGCCCGGTTACCTGGATTTGCCTATAAATAGACCATTTGGGTCTCTAGATAGGGGGATCATCTTTCGGTTCTCTAGCTTACTCTTTTCTAAGGCTAAGGCTATTCTACCATTGTTAAACTCTGGATTGTAACTGTAATCGATTATTACAGCATTAAAAAGAAAATTTCTGGAGTGGATGTAGGTCGGAGTTAGCCGAACCACTATAAACCTTGTGTTTTACTACTTTCTTATTAATTTTTACCGTTCATCATATTTTTACTCTCTACGTACATTCTATCTGTGATCTGTGACTGTTGTTTGGTGCTTTCATTGGAATTTGGGTGTAAGTGACCAATTTTGGCGCTAACAGTACTGATTGCATTGAACTGTTGTTGGAATCAGATGAATTCTCACTTCTCGATCTAGCTAGCTTGAAATACCATCAAACTTAGAAAACATCCCTAGAAAACATATTATATCATTGTGTAAGAGGATAAGAGGATCCACAAGCGACCCTATGATTGCTAGCGATACATAGGTGATGGATCGCTAGCGATCCATCACCTTAGTTAATTTTTGGTTTCTTTTTCTTGAGTCATTCTTAGTTTTTTCTTCTAGTCCTTTTGGTTGATTCTTGAGTTGTTCTGACTTGATGTAGATGTTCTGACTTGCTTTGAATTCCATTTGGTCAAAAACCCAAATAATGCTTGCCCCACAAAGTATGCTTCCGTTGGAAGCAAGGCGTGTTTTGGAACTTACTACTTTTGAGTTTCCGTTTGGTGAGATTCAAATGATCATGCACAGGACATCATGCGAATTTGGCTTTGGTTATTTAGCCGTATGTTGAGTTTTAGTTAATCACCATTGAACTTTATAATAAATTAATTTCAATCCCATAACTTTCATGATACTAGCAAAAGATAGTTAGATCATGCTTATTGGGTTGGGAAAAGTTTGGTTGCAATTATATGGATCGTCGACGATCCATAGTCCAAGGATCGCTATCGATCCAAGGAGTTAGCATAATTTTCTCGTGCAACATTCTATTTAGTTCATTCGAGCCGACCTGCTTCAATCCATATTCGTGAATCGATCCTTCTAGCTTACGGCCAGATCCAACTTCTGTAAACCCTAAATTCGCCTTTGTCATCGCCGCTGTTGATCTTCACCGCCGACCTTCCACCCTTGGATCGCTGCTGATCATTCTTACTTTAGGTCGCTAATATCCGAAGTTCATCGTGTTCTCCTTCTAATCTTTGACTAAAGGTGGATAACGCAGATTTTGGCGTTTGTTAAAAAATTCGACAATGAGGTTGTATTGGTGGTGATCGTTGTTTTGAATTTGAGTTGATTGCAACTTTGTGGAAGAAGATAGTAAAACGAGTCTTGAATTTTTCATGGAATGAAATTCGGGCTTTTCCCTGGTGCTCAACATGTTTTGTTATCTTCTTCCACAGAATTAGAATTAACTTGCACAGAGTTACATTGTTAATCCGATACGAAATCTCACGGATTGGTTTTGGTTTTCTCGAAGGTGATAATAGCTTAGGATAACGTCTCCTATGCAGCTTATGTTGTCATCACCTTTCAGAGAACTGAAACCGACTTATGCTTAGAATTCTCTAATTTATTCAAACCCATCCATCTATAGTTGCTCACTTCAGATTGGTCCCGTTATTGCATAATTGGTATACCTGGAATGGGAAGAGCTTCCTGTGTCGCTACGGATAGCAGATCTGTTATCGATTTTGATCGATGATGGGTAAGTGTAGGAGAAGTTACTTTTAATAAATGATACGAGAACCCTTTTTTTGCTTCACTGCAAGTGAACTATCTATATAAGATAGAGCGTTTGTAGTGTTCAAGACACTGAGCCCATCCCACATAGATAACATGCTGTACTTACCTCACTCAACACTTTCCGATGTGCTAGCATAAATTGATACGCTTTTAGAGTTCTAGTGTCATAGGGGGCCTTTTAGTTGAAGATAGAATTACCTAACCATGTTAGATGCAAGTTTTGTTGTATAGATAGAAGCACCCGTCCTCTCGTCGTAAGTCCAGTAGAGGAAGTCCTACACTTTCAGAAGCTGAATCATCATCCAATGCGCCTTCGCAAATAGTTCCATAGCACCTACTGCTTCAGTATCATGAGTTGAATATGGTCAACTTGTTTCGATTGGTCCAATTATAGATCAGAATCCTCCAAATTTCAAAGTGCTACTCAATCCTATGGAGAGAGATTCCCTCCGTAATCTATGCTAAAGTTCTACATAACATTTGCTTACAACAAGGCATTCCGGATGATGACTTGCGCCTTTCGAAGAAGAATGCGTTTGCACATATACCGCCTACGAGGTACACCTCTTGCCACCGTATATGTGCTTAAATGGAGCAGTGTCTCTCTTTAATTACTTCTAGAAAGAAAATCTTTTGAACTTGGGGATTGCTCCATTTCAGATTAATCCTAATGGGTATGCGATCTTGACTTGCCTTCACGTCTCGTTTATGCGGATGTTTAATCATGCCTCGAATTTCAATGAGTTGAGATATTTTCTTTGTTTCAAGAAGAGAGGCGAATGTCCATCCTTTATCGTCATCGAGGCCTAAAGAAACTGCAAGATCGTGCTACAGCTTCAAAGAAACCTATTTCAATTCAAGATTCAGTAATTCTTTATTATGTGTCCCGAGGGATTTAATCACCTTTGGATGACAGGAGGTAAGTTCTCTCTTTTACTTATTGAGATTTAATACGTTGCTATGGGATTTTTGATAGATCCAACCTTTCCTGCAGTTATTCCAAGGTCAGAAAAGGATCCATCATTCGATCCGGTTTTCATACCCTGAAGGCCATAGACGCGAAGGACAGATTGGTTAAGTTTTTGCTAGCGGACGAGTAGTTGCTTCAGTATAGGCTATTGCATCCCGGGAGGTCTGCTATGACCGTCGAAGTTCCGTCTCCTTGCGTCCTAGAATTCTAACACGTTCCACTTCTTCATCATGCGGTTCCGAAGAGGGTGATCTCCCTGGAGGGAAAGGTCCGACCGGGGATCTACCAAAGAAATTTATGAAGGAAGGGATGTTACGACTGAAGCTAGCTGCTCGGATAGAATACCCCCGATTTTGGAGGAAGAGGAAGATGAATTCAAGAAGCGTGAGAGTAAGGCTATAGCGACAATAGAAAAAGAGGAGGGAGAATTTGAGGGCGGCAATAGTTATGATTCCTCCTCTAGTGATGTTGACTTCGATGCAAGTTCCGATGATGGAAAGTTTGAATCGTGTGATGAAACTCTAGGAATGAGTCCCGTTCTCCCAGATTTGCCTCCCTAAGAGATTCGCAATAAAAATGCTCCCCTAGTAGTGGTTCCCTACTTAAGGAAACTGATATTCACTTTGGGGATTTGAGCAACATTTATGTAGATATCGATGAAATCATGGGAGAGGATATCGAATTCTTGGGATCGTCTCCTCATCCCGATCATATTGTGTCAGGAGTAAGCCCAATTTCTTCCATGGTGGCTTCCCAACCTAGTTTACAACGTCTTATTAGGCCGCCTAGACATGTTATAGATTTCACCAGGGTCACACTCACTTACACATGCATTATTTATGTCCATTTCTTATTGCTAAAGCTCTTTATTTATCCTTCATATCAGGTACCATGAGAGGCTGTGGACTTTACGAGGATCTTGAACAATTCATTGGTTTGCAATGTTGGTGAAGACGGTCTTCAAGCTGCCACCATCCCCATGAAACCAAGGAAGAGTGGAGAAGGTGGAAAGACCCGGAAGCCAAAGCACATCACTGGGACGATAGAGGATGGGATATGATTTATAAGAGTGGTTACGAGAAGAGAAAAACTCCTGATGACTAAGAAGAGCCATCCAAGAAGCCGAATGTAGATCATGATTCTCATCCTTTCGAGTATCTAGCTTTTGCTCCGACCCCAGCCTCTGTCGAACTCGAAGTTTCAGCTTTCACTATTCAAGTTTCATTTTCATCAGAAGCTCCATTGACTCACGTGGTGTTGCTTTCTGGTCCTTTACGTTCTCGCAAGAGGGTGGCTTATATTCTTCCGTACGATCCCTCTAGACTTGAGGCTGCGCTCCCAGGGTGGTTTTTAGTGGGAGTCAAATTTGACCATGACCTGCGCCTAATCCGCAAAGATTCTTATATGCCCCATCTTCAGGCGATTCAGAATGATTTAGATCAGGTCGAGGGATGGGAAAAGTTATTCAAGTAGCTGGCAGACGCGAACCATAATAATTATCAAGAGATCCTCTCGTTTGAATCATAGAAAGACGATTATGAAAGGGCGTTAGCACAACGTAATGCGAGAATTGAGCCATTAATGCAGGAGAAGCATGCTGCACTCCGAGAGAGTAAGAACAACGCCAGCTTGCTAAAGGAATTGAAAGAGGCCCTCGCAAAAGTAGAGATCGTATTTCGAGATGATATAAAGAAGGCACGAAGTTAAGCTGAAAGAGGAGCTTGGGGCTCATGACATGATCATTGAATCTTAGAAGAAAACTATCGCCGACCATGACAAAGCTATTGAAAGACATAACAAGACAATTTCTGAATAGCGAGAATAGTGGAATCCCGTGAAAAGACCGTTTCCGATTAAGCTCAAATGATTGCATCGCTCCAGGAAAGAGTCGTGCAGCTTAGCGCCAAGAAGACCTGAGTGGAAGTTGAGAAGGCCGCCATAAGAGCGAATTACTTGAAGTTGCAAGATACTTTTAAAAAGAAGATGGATGATACCATCTTAAATTTCTATGTTAACTCCTTGCTGCATCAGAGGAGCCTTAACTATTTGGTCCCTAAATTTTTGCATACTATTGTTGTGGTTTGGCAAGAAGTTCTGACCCGTTTCCTAAAGAACGAAGATGTGTATACCAAGAAAGAGTTAGGGGATGCCTATCCCAATGAGGAACCAAAGAAAGCTCTGATAGAGGGTCGAGAGATCATTCGAATTGAGAGGGAATATGAGGCTACCGATGCTTCTATGACTGTAACTACCAAAACGTTGCTAGAGCCTTTCATTTCTGGGCCCGACAAATCTTCAAAACAGCCTCGCAATCAGCTAGTGAGTTCAGCTAGTGCTGCCTTGTCGTCTGTCCCTTTGGGAGCTGTCTTTGAAACTTCAGGTAGCATTGGAACTTCTTCGAAGATCGTACAACCGTCAAAAGAAGGAGAAGGTGGGAAATACGAGATTGAAATTCTCGGCCATTCCTTTGATGCAAGTAACCTTTTTGTTTCCCCCGAGTTTTAGGATTTTTAGCTCATGTGTAAGAACAAGATGAACTTAATGCCTTCATTTTTGATCTTATAGGTTCGTCTTCTTTACCTATTGACCGCCAATTTCGTTGATGCCTGGGCTCGCCGCTGTTTCAATTGCCTCGATGCTTGTCTCCATAGCTACACCGATTGCTGCACTTGTGTCTGGCTCATAGCTAGGGTCAGAATCCAAGAAGATTGTTGCTTTGCATGGCCTAGATGATCCTTCTGTATCTTTTGAGGGTGATTTCACGGCAGTTGAAGCTCGAGAGCAGTAAGATAAAACTGGCCAGCTACATAAATCCAAACAGTAGATGGTCGCCATTAAGAAGGAAAAGATCGTGGAGAGAAAATCTTCGAGGAGCTCTCGTAAGTCCTGGAAGCGTAGGACCAATGGGGAGTCTTTCGAGAAGGTCGAATGTGATAACCAAGATTGTTAACAACTGATAATTTGATAATTAACTGATTGTAAATTATTAAATACTAATTTTATTGGGATTGAACAAACAAACTCGATTATTAATGATGTCCGGATGTATGTATAAGTGGATTTGAAACTATAATAATAGTTGAATTAAAATGATGAATTTAATAGTAAATAGATGTATGCAAATTTTATAATATAGGAAAATTTAAAATGATACATGTATATAAATGGATTTGAGTTGTAATAACTGCTGGATTATAAATATCTAAAATTTATAACTCTTGTAGTAAATTAATAAAGTATATATATAGATTCATGCAAACTTTATGATATTAAAATTTTAAGTGTATACACATATAAGTATAAAATTGTGTGTATATATATGTTGTGTGAATAGAAAGCATTTATTTTATTTTTATTTTCAATGTATTGAATTTTCAAAGGATATTTAAAGTTAAAATCCTATATTTCAAGACACTAAAAATAATATTTATATGATAGTTTAAAATAAGATTTAACAAATGTTCAACACACTTTCTTTTATACTTGAACTTAATGTAATTTGTAAGAGTTTAAAAAAAAACAACAAAAACATATATTAATAAAACATAAGGAATTTTAACATTTGTGGCTTAAGGGCCATGCATAATTACAAGTGGCATATTATTATTATTTTTTTTAAAATTAAATTTTAGATATTATGTTTTAGAAGGCCAGGTTGTTTTCGGTTCAAAACACATTCTTCTTCATTTCTTTCAAAAAAAATCTGAATACAAACCTGAGATGGAAAGTTCAAATTCAATAGCAACTCATCTTCTTTTGAAACCCAAAATGAAATTCAGCAATAAATAAAGGAAAGGGAAAACAAACCAGAAGATAATAAGAGAATAACAATAAACTTCATCAAGCTTTCAACTGAGTAGAGCAAGAAAAATCAAATCAAATTCAAGTGCAACTCATAGTTCAGATCAAATAGCAAGCCTCAGATTCAAACTCAACCTAATCAAGATCAACTTCAGTTTTCATCAAAATCAGATTTCAGATTCCAAGATATGTCCCCTGTTCTTCTTTAATGGTGAGTAAACTGCTACTCATTTAATCCTAAATCTGGTTTGAAAATTTATGTTTGTAAGTAAGCCCCTTCACCAGTTTTAAGAATCTATTAATTTGTTTGAATGGCTGTAAATATTGCTTATACATACATAAAAAAAAGATGCATGTCTGAATCCAAGCATATACATGCCTCTGTTAAAAATGTACAGGGTAGGATAAAAAAAATTTTAAAAAAAATTTGCAGGTGAGTAAACAAGCTCTGATTTGATTAAGTTTTGTTGCATGTAGAGATTTTCAAAGAAAATTGTTGATTGCATGATCGTTTATACGATCATATATATATTTATAAATATATATAAGAATATTTGGGTGCATACTTGTTATTGCTCTGTTCATATGCTTCGGATTGTAGAACTTTAACAAAAAAATTCACATATCCTTGCCTGATTCTCTTTAGAGTCTGATGTTTATATGAAATTTGTTTGAATTAACAAAATGTACGATCTTAAAATATTTTCAAGCAGAATTTCAAGCTAGCTTTCAAATAAAATAAGATTTACAGTAAAAGCTTGAACATACCGAAATTTCGATATAAATTATTTGTGGATTCAGGTATACAATCTAGATTGTTATCAAAAATAATGTTTTTTAAAATTAAAATCGTAAATTTTAAGCTTGAAAATCATAAGGAATTGAATGGTGATCGGAATTTGGGTTTCAAGCGATCACTAATGACCGACAAGGTTTGGGTTTTCGAGATTCTTGCTGGAACTAGCCTAGAGGCTGTCGATATCAATAAATTAGTTGCTGAATTTTTCAATCACCGAGGAAGCGAGAATTTGTAGAACTAGGGCATAATCAGGATTTTTTAATCGTGGTTGATTTCAGGGCCACTGCGACGTTGATAGGACTTGGGACTGATCGCAAGTGAGGGAATGGGTCTGTGGGTCTATAACGAAGTGATGATCGAGGTGATGGTGTTTCTGGTGGCCGAAGTTGATAGTTTGGGGAGGTTTTTTGGTAATGGTTCGTTTCGATTTAGGTGTGCACTGACTCGATCTTGCTCTCGAGTTCATACTGAAGCAATAAGGGTTGGAATCGGGTAGTGAAGCTTGGGACGACTTGCGGTGATGTTGTGGATGATCGAAGCGACGTTCGGCGCCGTGTACACGTGCACGGTGGGTCAGCAGTATCAGTTGGGTTGGTTGCTGAGTTGTTTGGGAAGATGAAGGAATGACTCGAAGAGGGTATCGGGTTTTGGTGGGTGGAACTCGAGTTTATACTCATGTGAAATACTTGGAATTGGTCAGAAGGGTTTAAGCGTTGATAGAATCCAGGTTCTTGAGAAAAAAAAGGGAAGAAGGGAGAAACTCGGGGAAGAGCCGTGTGGTCTTCGGGTAAAACCTGAAGCAATAAATTTTGAACAAGTTTTAAATGTTTAAAGATCAAATTTGTTATTTTATTATTTAAATTAAAACCTGGATTATACTGTCTTATTTAAACTTACTTTTCTTTCTTTAAAATTGTTTCTTTAACAATTGATAAGAGGTTTCGAGAATTGGTTTAATTTTAAAGTGATTTTAAAAATTTAGTTCAAATATGATTTTATAAAGCAAGTTTTAAAATATAAGTTTTAAGAGCTTCTACTTGATAATGTTTTTTTTTAAGGAACTTAAATTTTCACAAACTTTAAAATTTTCATGTTAAATGATCACCTTATTCTAAAACTTAATTAATGATTTAATTAAGCAAAGGTAATCATGATAATAAAATGTTTCAAAATGGTAATAAGGCATTGATAAGGGAAGAATTATCCAATTATATTTAATGAAATGAATGGGATTTATTAATTTGTTGATTAATTTGTTGATTAATTAAAGATAGTCATTTGATACTTGATTAAGTAATACTTAATGAAATTTATAAGTAAATTTACTTCGTGATGTAAATAATGGATTGTAATTACTTAGGGAAGTATTTAATTGATAATTACTGAATGTAATTAAAAGTGTTAATGATGAAAGTAATTTGGATCAAATTATTTTGTATAATTAATCAAGGAATTAATTAGAGAATAAATTAAAGATCAATTTATTCAATGAAGTAATTTAGGGAAGTTAATTACTGGATGTTATTAATCAAGGGTGAGGTAATTAAAGGTTAATTACTGTATTTTGTTAAGAATAAATTAATTTGTAAAATAATTTAAGGGATAGATAAGAATGATATGGGAAGCCTTTGATTAATTGTTATCCCTAGTATGTGGTTCGTGATGATATGTGATAAGATATGTTTAATCTAATCTGTGATGAGGTGGTTTTCTATGGATAATGAATTACTGAAACATTCTGTATTTAAAAGTTGAATTGTATTTCACTTGGATAAATTGAGTTAAGATGACATAGGGTTCGAAGAGACCGGAGTCGAGTATTAGTAAATACCCGAAAACCACTTCGATTCTTTATAGATTGATATGAGAAATCAATAAGCCTGTTTGGAATGATTTAAGTGAATTGGACCATTTAATATAAGTTTGGCACTTAGAAATGGATGCGTGAAATAAGCAATATCTATAACAGTTTGTGAAGTTGTAAATTAATAAAAGATACTCGGGTTTATATAAATTGTATGCTTTTGTATTCCAAGTTAGATGGGTTTACTCATGTTGGTTTCTAGCCTGACCCGGGTGTTACCTTGATGTAATGCTTGGGTCAGACCGAGTATTACAGATTTTCAGGTAAGGACGTTCTGGAGCTCAGGAGGCGAGCTGGATGGCAGGGACGTATGGAGAGTTTCCACTATGATATTATATATATCTGAGATATGTTAAATTGTATCTGTCCAATATTGTGTAAATTGTTGTAACTCTGATATATCGATGAAAATTGATAGATACAGTTTCTCTTTATGTAACTGTTATTATTATGTGATATTATATTTTGATCCGCTGCGAATGTGAGGTTTCAGTGTCTTGTTCTTGTTTCTTCTTCTTTCTCTTTCTTCTTTCCTCCAACTATCTGGAATTTTCGGGATCGAAAATTTCGGGTCATTACATTTGGTATCAGAGCTGAAGGTTAAGCGAGAACCTTTGCTCTGGTGGGATTACTCATTAAGGATAGGGTAAGTGGTACCCTAGAATGAGTTGAGTGTGTATGTATATATAAGAGAGAGCGTACTTGTTATTTTCTTATATAAAGGTTTTTAAATGATTTCAAAAGTAAATGAATCTTATATAAGAAATAGATTATCTATTATATTAAGGAAATTGGTTGTAGTATTAATTAAATTAAAAGTAATAGTAAGAAATAAATTAAGAAGTAATATAATACAACCAAATTGAAATTAAATAAGCATAATTTTGAAAAGGATTCAAACTTAAATTAAAATCTTAAAGTTAAGAAAGAATTTCAAAATAAGATGTATCAGAATTGGTTTCAAACCAGGGAATTCAATGGTTATTGTGTTTAATAATGGGATGATTGTTTTTGTCAATAAACAATAAAATGTTTTAAGAAAGTAACCATTTAAAAAGAAAACAATTGGTAAATGTGAAAGGATATAAATTAAAGTGGGTTTCAAATTGTGAAGTCCTGAATTCTAAGTTTAAAATTTTAATTGGTTTCAAAATGATTAAAGGAAATATTATTATTCAAACTACTTTGAATATGATCTTATTTTAAAAATAAGAAATGTTTGAAAATTTTAAAGAAAATTTGTTTGAATTGAAACCAAAGGTGATTTAAAATTTTAAAGTATAACTGGGTATGTAAAAGAAATAAATATGTGTATATGTATGAATATACAAGATATCAAGGATAATTTGAAATAAACTCTGAATATTGAGTTTTCAATTTGGAATGAGATACGATACCCAAAGTGAAAGTTTTTGAACTTGATAAGTGGGAAGATTATTTATGAAAAGTCCAAACTGGGTAAAGTTGACTGGATTAAGTGAATTGAGTTTAACTTGGGAAAAGTTAAATAGGTTTAAACGAACAATCTGATTTGGAAATTTCAAGATGAAATTGGAATTTAACTTGGAGAGTTAAATGGTTGATTTGAATTAGGAAGTTTGAGTGATCTCAAAATGGGTTTGAAATACGAAAATTGAAAATATTTAAATTGTGAAATGGGATTTGTTCAAATTGAATTTGATTCGAATTAATTGAAATGGTGATTGAAGATGTATGAGTATAAAATTCAAATGGAAAGTTTGAATTGGATTGATTTGAATAATTTGGAATTGTAACTAAAGTTGAATAGTTTTAAATTAAAATGGAATTTGAATTGAATTTGGAAAGAAATCAAGAATAATTCTACTTGTTTTGAAATGGGGTTTGATATTGGGATAAATTCAAACTGGTCTTGAAATGAATTGAAATTAGTAGAATTCGAGACCAAAGTTGAATAAAGTTAAATTTGGAAAGAAACTGAGGTTAATTCAACTTGAATTTGGGTTGAATCAATTTCAATGGAATTTGAAATTATTTAAATTTAAATTGGATCAATTTAAATGGAAGGGTGAATTTAAATTGAATTAATGAGAATGGAGATTGGAAAGTGAACAGTTTTGACTCTGGACTATTTTTAATATAAATTGTCTTAATATAAACCTATTTTTCCACGATAATTCATTATATATAAACAACCTTTCTTTTAAAAACCAAACTTGTACTTGTTTTACAATTATTTTTGAAACTGTTTAACAATTTTCTAACTATTCTATAAACTAATTACTATATTCAACTACTAATTACTATTTTATAGCTATTTTGCAATTATTTAAAATTTCTATGACTATTTAACTATTTTCCAATTATTTTACAATTACCGAACTATTTTACATCTATTTTACAAACTAGTAATTATTTTTCAACTACTTATCTATTTTTAAATATTTCAAGCTATTTTCTAAATAAACTGGTCGGAGTTCAAACTGTTATTGGTTAAATACCCAATCGAGATAAGAATGGAGGTGATAATCAAATGGATTAAAGCAATTGTGAGTAAGTGAATGAAAATCAAAGTGAATGTGAATAGAAATGGAATTGATTTGGCCAATAACTAATAAAGAAAAATACGTAGGGTGTACGTACGTTATTCTATTCGCATAGTGATTTGATCCAGATTTGAGCACAGAATTTCTAGATAGTTATATCGATCTGAGTGGGATTTTTCACTCGATTTTCGACGGCGAACCTGGATATGGATTGTTGATTGGTTCTGGATATTCTCTATCATAGTTATGGCTATGCAAGGATAATGACGGTTTCTGATCAAGAAACCAGATCTGTGTCCGCACTAGGAAGTCGGGAGGACGATACTAGTTCGGAAATGAAATTGTGTGATCGAGTGAGCGATCAGATTGGTATAGCGTACGGATGATATGTGTACATCGTATGGATTTGAATAAAATCGATACTCGGAATTTGTGGATAAGAAATGTGAAATGGTTTTTAAAATGAAAAATATATTTTGTGAAATATATGATGAAGTAAAGTGGAAATTGGATATTTCTATGGTTGAAATTTTGTTTATGGAAGTAAGTGATATCGTAAGTGGTTTTGTAAAGAGTAATCAAATTTGAATATTTGATTTTGAATAAAGAAAGTTATATATCTTTGTTATATAAGATGAAACTCCCCTTGATGAATCTTTTGCCCGAAGAAAATGGTTTTTTGGAAGTGTTTGAAGTATAAAAGGAGTTTTATACAGGTTTGAAATGATCCAAAGTTTTAAAAATTATATATAACTGTATATATATATATATATATATATATATATATATATATATAAAGGATATTATGAGGATTTTGGAAAAGATTTTGGGAACCTTTGGATTTGGATTCGGAAAGGCTTTTGATTTTTGGGTAAAATCAATATTGAATTTGGAAAGCCTAGTTTGAGAATTATCGATTTTGAATAATCGATTTTGTGTAAAGAAGCTTTGTATGAGATCATACTAGGTGTATGATTTAAAAGATACTATATATATAGTATAAAATGTTTTGATGATGACTCTAGGGAAAAAGGCGCTCCTTGGAATGGACTTCTCAGGAGTACCACTGGGTGGTGCTGCCTTGAGCCCCAAGGGGGGTTCTAAAGTTGATCCTGTGAGGAGTCCGGACAAACTAGTTCCTAAGGATTATTGGGTAGCGAAAGTTGAGGGCGCTGATGCCTATAGGGGCATTTGGGTTATGCTGTGACGATAGTGTAACTCGATGTCACTGCGATCTACTATGGTGACCATAGCGAAAATCGTGTGGAGGATGAGTGTCAACGGTCTACACTTGATTTTGCCGGGAAGGCAACGCAACATCGGTAGACTGCGATCTATGGTCGAGTGGAGAAGTTTCATTCTTTTGGCAGCGAAATTCGAGGGTGTTGAAGCCTACAGTTATATGGGTTTTTGCTGTGATAGCTACGTAACCCCAGTTGTAGTTGCGATCTGTAGCGGGTTCCATGGTGTAATCGGGGGCGCGGAGGCCTACTGTTATCTATGGGTTTTGTCGGGATGGCAACGTAACCATCGGGTTAACTGCGACCATGGATGGGAGTGATGATTTCCAGAGCATTCTCACCAAAAATATATCCTCCATTTTCAAAAACTGTATTCTATATTTTCAATAAAATTATTTTCAAAGTATTTTCACTGGGTGTTAAAACGGGTTTACTAAGTGCTTGTAAATTTTCAGTCATACGCCTGATCAACGTATGACCGAATTTCTATGAGAACGAGGATGGACTTGTTAAAACATCGAGTAATAAAAAGTATTTTTATAAAAACTATTTTATAATATAAAATAGATTTTTAAAGTGTTTTAAAAATGATCGAAGAAAATCTATATGATTTTAAGCATTTTAATAAATTCTGGCTTCGTTCCTTTTCGGGGACGAAAAGATTTAAAGGGGGGAGGAATGTGATAACCCAGATTGTTAACAGCTGATAATTTGATAATTAACCGATTGTAAATTATTAAATACTAATTTTATTGGGATTGAACAAACAAACTCGATTATTAATGATGTCCGGATGTATGTATAAGTGGATTTGAAACTATAATAATAGTTGAATTAAAATGATGAATTTAATAGTAAATAGATGTATGCAAATTTTATAATATAGGAAAATTTAAAATGATACATGTATATAAATGGATTTGAGTTGTAATGACTGCTGGATTATAAATATCTGAAATTTATAACTCTTGTAGTAAATTAATAAAGTATATATATAGATTCATGCAAACTTTATGATATTAAAATTTTAAGTGTATACACATATAAGTATATAATTGTGTGTATATATATGTTGTGTGAATAGAAAGCGTTTATTTTTATTTTTATTTTCAATGTATTGAATTTTCAAAGGATATTTAAAGTTAAAATCCTATATTTCAAGACACTAAAAATAAATTTTTGATAAGTTCAAAGGTATGATAGTTTAAAATAAGATTTAACAAATGTTCAACACACTTTCTTTTATACTTGAACTTAATGTAATTTGTAAGAGTTTAAAAAAAACAACAACATAAACATATATTAATGAAACATAACGAATTTTAACATTTGTGGCTTAAGGGCCATGCATAATTACAAGTGGCATATTTTTTTTTTAAATTAAATTTTAGATATTATGTTTTAGAAGGCCAGGTTGTTTTCGGTTCAAAACACATTCTTCTTCATTTCTTTCAAAACAAAATCTGAATACAAACCTGAGATGGAAAGTTCAAATTCAATAGCAACCCATCTTCTTTTGAAACCCAAAACGAAATTCAGCAATAAATAAAGGAAAGGGAAAACAAACCAGAAGATAATAAGAGAATAACAATAAACTTCATCAAGCTTTCAACGGAGTAGAGCAAGAAAAATCAAATCAAATTCAAGTGCAACTCATAGTTCAGATCAAATAGCAGGCCTCAGATTCAAACTCAACCTAATCAAGATCAACTTCAGTTTTCATCAAAATCAGATTTCAGATTCCAAGATATGTCCCCTGTTCTTCTTTAATGGTGAGTAAACTGCTACTCATTTAATCCTAAATCTGGTTTGAAAATTTATGTTTGTAAGTAAGCCCCTTCACCAGTTTTAAGAATCTATTAATTTGTTTGAATGGCTGTAAATATTGCTTATGCATACATAAAAAAAAAGATGCATGTTTGAATCCAAGCATATACATGCCTCTGTTAAAAATGTACAGGGTAGGATAAAAAAATTTAAAAAAAAAATTTGCAAGTGAGCAAACAAGCTCTAATTTGATTAAGTTTTTTTGCATGTAGAGATTTTCAAAGAAAATTGTTGATTGCATGATCGTTTATACAATCATATATATATTTATAAATATATATAAGAATGTTTGGGTGCATACTTGTTATTGCTCTGTTCATATGCTTCAGATTGTAGAACTTTAACAAAAAAATTCACATATCCTTGCCGATTCTCTTTAGAGTCTGATGTTTATATGAAATTTGTTTGAATTAACAAAATGTACGATCTTAAAATATTTTCATTCAGAATTTCAAGCTAGCTTTCAAATAAAATAAGATTTACAGTAAAAGCTTGAACATACCGAAATTTCGAGATAAATTATTTGTGGATTCAGGTATACAATCTAGATCGTTATCAGAAAAAATGTTTTTCAAAATTAAAATCGTAAATTTTAAGCTTGAAAATCATAAGGAATTGAATGGTGATCGGAATTTGGGTTTCAAGCGTTAACTGATGACCGACAAGGTTTGGGTTTTCGAGATTCTTGCTGGAACTAGCCTAGAGGCTGTCGATATCAGTAAATTAGTTACTGAATTTTTCAATCACCGAGGAAGCGAGAATTTGTAGAAATAGGGCATAATCAGGATTTTTTAATCGTGGTTGATTTCAGGACCACTGCGACGGTGATAGGACTTGGGACTTGATCGCAAGTGAGGGAATGGGTCTGTGGGTCTATGATGAAGTGATGATCGAGGTGATGGTGTTTCTGGTGGCCGGAGTTGATAGTTTGGGAAGGTTTTTTGGTAATGGTTCGTTTCGATTTAGGTGTGCACTGACTCGATCTTGCTCTCGAGTTCATACTGAAGCAATAAGGGTTGGAATCGGGTAGTGAAGCTTGGGACGACTTGCGGCGATGTTGTGGATGATCGGAGCGACGTTCGGCGCCATGTACATGTGAACGGTGGGTCAGCAGTATCTGTTGGGTTGGTTGCTGAGTTGTTTGGGAAGATGAAGGAATGACTCGAAGAGGGTATCGGGTTTTGGTGGGTGGAACTCGAGTTTATACTCGTGTGAAATACTTGGAATTGGTCAGAAGGGTTTAAGCGTTGATAGAATCCAGGTTCTCGAGAAAAAAAAGGGAAGAAGGGAGAAACTCGGGGAAGAGCCGTGTGGTCTTCGGGTAAAACCTGAAGCAATAAGTTTTGAACAAGTTTTAAATGTTTAAAGATCAAATTTGTTATTTTATTATTAATTAAAACCTGGATTATACTGTCTTATTTAAACTTACTTTTCTTTCTTTAAAATTGTTTCTTTAACAATTGATAAGAGGTTTCGAGAATTGGTTTAATTTTAAAGTGATTTTAAAAATTTAGTTCAAATATGATTTTATAAAGCAAGTTTTAAAATATAAGTTTTAAGAGCTTCTACTTGATAATGTTTTTTTTAAGGAACTTAAGTTTTCACAAACTTTAAAATTTTCATGTTAAATGATCACCTTATTCTAAAACTTAATTAATGATTTAATTAAGCAAAGGTAATCATGATAATAAAATGTTTCAAAATGGTAATAAGGCATTGATAAGGGAAGAATTATCCAATTATATTTAATGAAATGAATGGGATTTATTAATTTGTTGATTAATTTGTTGATTAATTAAAGATAGTCATTTGATACTTGATTAAGTAATACTTAATGAAATTTATAAGTAAATTTACTTCGTGATGTAAATAATGGATTGTAATTACTTAGGGAAGTAATTAATTGATAATTACTGAATGTAATTAAAAGTGTTAATGATGAAAGTAATTTGGATCAAATTATTTTGTATAATTAATCAAGGAATTAATTAGAGAATAAATTAAGGATCAATTTATTCAATGAAGTAATTCAGGGAAGTTAATTACTGGATGTTATTAATCAAGGGTGAGGTAATTAAAGGTTAATTACTGTATTTGGTTAAGAATAAATTAATTTGTAAAATAATAAGGGATAGATAAGAATGATATGGGAAGCCTTTGATTAATTGTTATCCCTAGTATGTGGTTCTTGATGATATGTGATAAGCTATGTATAATCTAATCTGTGATGAGGTGGTTTTCTATGGATAATGAATTACTGAAACATTCTGTATTTAAAAGTTGAATTGTATTTCACTTGGATAAATTGAGTTAAGATGACATAGGGTTCGAAGAGACCGGAATCGAGTATTAGTAAATACCCGAAAACCACTTCGATTCTTTATAGATTGATATGAGAAATCAATAAGCCTGTTTGGAATGATTTAAGTGAATTGGACCATTTAATATAAGTTTGGCACTTAGAAATGGATGCGTGAAATAAGCAATATCTATAACAGTTTGTGAAGTTGTAAATTAATAAAAGATACTCGGGTTTATATAAATTGTATGCTTTTGTATTCCAAGTTAGATGGGTTTACTCATGCTGGTTTCCAGCCTGACCCGGTGTTACCTTGATGTAATGCTCGGGTCAGACCGAGTATTACAGATTTTCAGGTAAGGACGTTCTGGAGCTCAGGAGGCGAGCTGGATGGCAGGGACGTATGGAGAGTTTCCACTATGATATTATATATATCTGAGATATGTTAAATTGTATCTGTCCAATATTGTGTAAATTGTTGTAACTCTGATATATCGATGAAAATTGATAGATACAGTTTCTCTTTGTGTAACTGTTATTATTATGTGATATTATATTTTGATCCGCTGCGAATGTGAGGTTTCTGTGTCTTGTTCTTGTTTCTTCTTCTTTCTCTTTCCTCTTTCCTCTAACTATCTGGAATTTTCGGGATCGAAAATTGCGGGTCATTACATCGAAGAACAGGGGGGAGATGCTGGCATAGAGGAGATAGTTTATATTTCAGGCATCGTCACTACTCCTAGTAGGGATTCTGAGGGAAGAAGAAACTTCCAACTAAAGGTGAGAAGGGGAGTGGTGGAAAGAAGCATTGATATGCTCGAGTAACAATGGAGCGAGATTTTGGGACATTCTGTTTTGTTTGATACATGTTCTGTTCAAGTGCAGATTTTACACTTATTTCTTTGATAGTTGTAGCATCTGTATTTTCCTTTTTGTTGGCCGATATTATGTGGGTGCGGTCCCCACATTTTGACTTTGTAATGAAAATGCTATAAGTAATACAATGTTGACATTTTGATTGTAACGTTTTCTGTCTACTTATCTATTTTTCATGCACTTATGCCAATTTTATTTATTTTATCTAGTGTTGTAATTACCACTAAAATTCTTTGTTTGGAGTAACAAAACTGTTAAGTACTTGATTTTTTTAAGTATCGGTGAAACACCACACACCTCTTAATATACCCAAAAGGACACATTGAAAGGCTAGGTGCATTGTAGGTATAAATAAAAACAACGGAGACTAAGATTCACAAAACAAAAATAGGTAAAAGCAGCAAAAACTAAAATAATAAATTATTTAAAATAAAACTTTTATAATTGCTTCATAAATAAGTCAAATACAAAATACAACATCCATATCTCAAAACCCATCATGTCTTATGAAATAAAAATTCATAGTCCTAAAATCAGAGTACATAAAATCCCTCATAATAAGACAGTACACAAAAAGTACCAAAGCTTTAATAAAAGAAATACATGATAGAAAACTCCTCCAAGAAAACCTCCAAGCAACCGCACGTCTACTGTCCTCTCCCTTGATTGCCTATGGGGAAAGGGGGAAGGGGAAAAATGGAGGAGTAAGACTAAAAGTCCGATGAATGATAGTAATTACTAGAGTCTTTAAGCAAGGTAAAATAATAGACTCTACAATAGTCCTAGAATAAATAAAGAAAACATAGGAAATAGGAAAGGGATAAACTAGAAATAAGTACGAGTAAATATCGCTTAATTTATAAGATAGGTTAACTTTGATTGTTTGCACTTCTCCTTGATTGCTGCTTTGATTAGGCCGTATCCCTAATCTTGTAATCAGGCTGTATCCCTAATTCTACCCTTTTGATCGGCCTGCTACTCTATTGTACCTTTCTGTGGACTAGATGCTATATTACTCTCTATACAGAATGCTAATGGCAACTACGAAAGATACACAAAGTAGTCACTGTGGACTAGACGACATATATAGCTCTCTACACAGAAGGCATTAATTTACCGTGGACTAGATGCTATATAACTCCCTACACAGAAGGTCAATGTGGATTAGACAACATATATAGATCCCTATCCAGAAGGCATTAATTTACTATAGCCTAGATGCTATGACTCCCTAAACAGAATGTTACTATTGACTAGACGACATATATAGCTCCCTACATAGAAGGCATTAATTTACTGTGGACTAGATACTATATAACTCCATACATAGAAGGTTACTGTGAACAAGGCGACATACATAGCTCCCTACACAGAATTCTGCTTTTCATCCAAATAATATTTAATAGCGCCCCTTGTCCAAATCCCCTGCGATTCGAACATCTACTTATTAATTACTACCACTATTAGCATAAGTGTGCCCTCATCTCACTTCAGGGTTATGTGAAACATCGTGTCCATAAAAAAAGGAGAATGCTATTTGGTACAGGTCCTACTAACACTTTTTCTTATTAACTTAGATAAATTATTTAAATAAGCTTTTATTATCATCTCTACTTTCTACTCTTATTAATTTATCCTAAGTCTTAAAATAAACCTCATTCTATTCTTTTTCTTATTATAACCTACGTTATAATCATGCTTATTACTTAACCCAAGGTCTAAGTGTGAAATAAGCTTGTTTCATCGTTTACTCTTTTTAGTTATGATTCTATGTTATAACTAAGCTAATAAATTAGTCCATTTCTAATTATAATTAGGTATAATTTCAGTCCAATCCCATTTATATTAGAGTCCAATTCTTACAGCCTTTATAATTTACATCTTATCTTCTTCATTCAATATTCTCACTTATATAATCCATATCCGCGTTTTAATTTATTCTAATTCATACGCGAAGAAAAGGAGGAAGAAGAGATTAGACGCTTGCATAAAATCCAAAATGTAGAAAAAGATGTAAATAAGAAATAAATAATAGTAAATAAACTCAAGTACTATAAATAAACTATAAATAAAAAAAATTATGCTTAACAGAAATTATAATTAACTGAAAAAGAATAACTAAAAAGGAATAGACTAGAAAATAAATCTAAAACTGATGAGAAGGTTATTCCAAAATCGTAGTAAAACTACAACTATTGGAAACCCTATTATTTCAAACTAATTGAAGAAACCTTAAAATAATTATAATCACTCACCTCCAGTCCTAAGCTCTTCGTGGATCCACTTGGAGTTGTAAAATAATTTAATTTATAATGATTTTCTCCTTGGAAAAATTATTCCATTTAAGGTCCTTCCTAGAAAGGTGAACCTAATTGGAGAAAACCTAAAATGAGAAAAAGTGTTAGGTTTAGGGGTCTATTCATAGAGGTAAAAGTGGATCTCAGACCGTTGGATTTGAGGACTGTATAGGATGCAACCACGCCACAGACTGAAAAGGGGCCATCGGATGCATGAATAGAAGGACCGGATCGGTTAAAACGATGCAAAATACGTGTTCGATCGTTTTTGAACCGTTCGAACGAATGAACATTCGTTCACATGCCAAAAGGCATGGCGGGTCAACCACCCGGTTACCCTGGTTGACCAGCCAGTCGCCCTGTATTATGTATATATATATGTATATATATATTCATTCATTTTTTTGATTATTTCGTTCTTTGCTCGTATTAACTTGGATTCTGACATTCTATATACGGAAATTGACCAAAAAATTACCATGGATACAATGCTGCAACTCCTATGGCTCAATTTCGATAATTTCACAAAGTTATTTTATTATTTAGTTAGTTAACAAATTAATTATTATGAGTTAAATTTTGGTTACAATCGGTGTGTGCCCTCCAAGTTCACGGGGCTGTTTACTTCAAACACTCTACAAATGACCAGTTGATCCAAGTCATTTTTTGGATATCTGTAATCGAACCTGCTTTACGGCTTATATCTTTGGGAACTTGTGATTTGAATGCCTCAATTCCAGAGATATTGTCGGTTAATAAACAGAATTTTCTGCTGATTCGTAGTCGCTTGACATTGCTGGATTCATACCCATTACTCCTAATAGTGGGAGTGAACTGATTCTTATTCGTCCGATAAGATGAGTTTCCCACCAACGCTGGGTCAATACCGGTACTAAAGAATTGTGCAGCTTTTAAGAGTATGCATGCTTATGAGACGCGCGGCTTTTGGGAGTGTGCGCGGCTTATGGGATGCGTGGCTTTTGGGATCGATATGGCGCGTCGATCCGAAATGGTTTAGAATTTCTCAACGTTACAAATCTTCGGGCAACGTTGAGTTCATGTTTCAAGAGTATGATTCCATGACTCAAAAAGTAATGCATGGCTTATAGGGGTGCACGACTTCGATAGTTATGCTTGCTTAGAACAATCCAAGAGGTGGTGCATGGCTTACGAAATGCGCGGCTTTTATTTGGGCCTTTCCTGCATCATTGAAGCAACATCAGTTCTTAGAAGGCGGGGATCGGGTTCCACTAATCCAACGGTTTGAGTCAATTTGCTTCCATCGACCCGTTGGTAAATTGGGCATACTTGAGCATGGTTCCACTATTCTCAAGCACGATTGGATGATTTTGAGTGGATTTGACCCCGTTGACTCGGTAGGTTACTTTTGTGAACATAGTTTTATTGGTTCAGAAAGCAAAGCAATTTTACTAATGAAAGTTGGGCAAGTTTTGCCTATTTACAATGCCTCCGGTATTCCGAGAAGGCTTATTTGCTGGAAATAGGAAAGACATAAGATAATCTTAAATAAAGTAACGATGCATCGATTCGCTGTTCCATGCTTGGGGAATTTGGATTCCATTAATTGTTGTTAGCTTGAAGGTACCATCCCCAAGCTTTTGGCTGATCACATAGGTTCCTTCCTAGTTTAGTCCGAGTGCACCTGGTACTGGGTAGACCCTATTAAGGACAAGGTCTCCCACTTCGAAGGTGCGATTATGAACTTTGGAGCCAAAATAATGTAAGACCCTTTTTGGTAAGCGGCAGTCCTTAATTCAGCTTCTTCCCTCCTCTCATCGACCATTTCAAGCGACTCGAGTAGGAGCTCTTCGTTCTGCCTTTGATCGAAGTTTCATCTCTGATGAGAAGGGGCTTCCAGCTCAATTGGGATAATTGCTTCCGAACCATATGCTAGGGAAAATGGAGAGTGCCCAGTTGCAGATTTGTGCATTGTCCTGTAGGCGCATAGTGCGAGTGGAAGTTCATCGACCTAATTTCCTTCTGCTTTAGTTAGCCATTTTTTGATGGTGGAGTTGATGATCTTATTTACTGTTTCTACTTTCCCATTTTGCTATGGATGTGTGACAGCGGAAAAGCTTTATTTGATCGGAAGCATTTGTAAAAGTTTTTGAACTCAGTGCTTTCGAATTGAGTCCCGTTATCCGTGATGATTTTCTATGGCTTCCCAAACCTACAAATAATATTTTTAGTAACAAAGTTGATGAAATTCTTCGTGATAATAGTGGCCAGCGGTTCCTCTTCAGCCCATTTGATGAAGTAGTCAACAATAACGATAGCATATATAGCGCCCCCTTTAGCCATTGGTAATGCACCAATCAAATAGATTCCCTAGATTGTGAATGGCCAGGGGTTGACCTTCTTTGTGAGGACCCATTTATTCGACTCTTGAAAATCATCATTAATACATCCTTAGTATTCACGTCCGTAAATCTAAGTGCTGGAGAAGTGGATTCTTAAGGGAAAGAAAGAAAATAAAGATAGAACAGAGTCTTACATATGTTATTTCAATAAAAACTTTACAGCGAAAATTAAACTACATTTATCAAAGTTAAAAACAAGGACCATTATAAATTTCTATCCTTATAAATGCGGAATACTATAGTACAAGAGTGTGCTGAAAATGGGCAAAAATTTTTAATAAAATCTTACGACTCCATGCTTCGAGCTCTCTCCAGCTTTCTTCTAAACTAAACATGACAACCAGGCTGCCCGAGAAAATTAGGGCACCCAGAGTTTAAGGAAAAGGAAACTAAACTCCGGCTCAGTCATGGAACTGGTGTGAGAACTTAACATATGCATTTTGAAAACAAAAAGATATCTTATTAGACCATGCTGCACATAAACATGGAATGAATTTTTCCCTTATGATAACCAAAACATTCTTACGTAAAAATACTTGGTATTATATTTAATGAAATATCTTTAAAAGCATTTGCAAGTAAACTTATTAATCTTAGCCGAACTTGTTACCGTTATTAAATTCCAGCATACTAGGTTCTAAAAACGAAATGGTAGGCTCTTATTGAAGAATGGATTTCCGTACAAATGACCGGATGAAGGGGCAACCTTCTGGTAGTACATCTCTAGAGGAACGTACCGAGGTCCAACTAATGGTCCTCTACCAACACAAAACCGGCTTACCTCTTCCTTGATAGTACCAAATATGTCATCATTTCGGTCATTACCGATCTATCTGAGGGCCCTCACATAATACATCTACAACAATTTAAGTTCGAAACATCATAGCGGGAATAAATATAACTAGAAGGGGATGATCATATTCTAATGGTTGCGGACTACATAGCCTTGCAGCATCTACCCTGTTTAGACCATTTTCGGATGTGAGGCTTCAGATAACGATTGCCTTTCACATTTCACATCATCTTCCTTTGGATGCAACATTGCTATCTCATGGTCGCACAACTGATTTCTACAAACGTATAACTCCTGAGCTCGTACGTCTTAGGAAAGAGTGTTAAGCTAAGAGAAGTTTCCTTCTCTGCCACCAAGCAGATAATACGTTTGTAGGGATCACTTATGTAACTAGAAATTTAACGTCAGACATTCGTCCATACAAGTTCATTCTGGGATTGAACGTGTAACAGCCCGCAAATCTGTACCCCTTGAGTTAACACTATTCTACCTAAATCAACTTAAGTGGTACAAAAATACGAACCATTTGGGTTAAAGAAGAAGAGGTAGAAGAAGAAAATAGAAAACAACATCAGAATCTAACCATCGCAGCGGAATAAAATATAATAGATAATAAATGATCTTCACTCAAATCAAATATCTCTGTTTATATATATTACATCATCAGAATACATCAATCATAGCTAAACATCAATATCATACAATGGACACACAACAACTCAAGATACACAACAACTCAAACATAGCGGAAAATATATATATAGGTAAACAAGTACGGAAGTACGTATCATCATCCTGCCCGTCTCCTGAGCTCCACAGCATCATATCCTGTATCCTATAATACTCGGTCTGACTCGAGCATTACAGTTGAATAATACCCGAGTCAGTCTGGAATACCAACATGAGAAAATCACACTCAATTAATTATTAAAGTTTCAAAAATTCTTTGAAAACAAAAGCATTTCGTAAGACCACGCCACAAATAAACATGTCGGATTTTTACCTTACGATAGCTAAAACAATTTTTATAGAAATCCTCCGATATTATAATAGGTTCTATCTACAAATATTTATAAAATAGCCGAAATTGTTACATTATTAAATTCCAGCTACTAGCCACATGGTGGGTATACAAACAAAACTCGTACGAGGCTCGTAGGGAGAATGAATTTCCAACTAATGACTAGGCACTGGGGTACCACCTGCCACAGTACGGGGCCTAGATCACCGTACCGAGGAGTACGCCCGCTCCCCTGCAACACAAGGCCAGGACTACCCCTTACTGGATAATTCCAAGTGAGATCACTACGCGGTTGGGATCAGCAACCGCACCACTAAGCCGAAATAAAAAGGGACATCTAGACTGGAATGACCTCACCCTGCTTGGGTGCTACCCACCACCTGCCTTGCTGCATAACCCCTGATTTTCAGTCATTCCCATTTGATGAGGCTTGAGGCTAAGCGTTACCTCTTTAGAATATATCCCTTAGAATGCCCATCGTCCACCCGACGATGTTTACGAAAGCATTCATCCATACAAGTCCGTCTCGGGTTCGAACGGAACCGAAGGCACTATTCCTACTACGTACATTCTGGAAATATCCTCAGGATTAGTAGCGACTAGCCCTTGCACTTTACTGCTCCATCTTCGAATCCAAAATCGTTTTCACGAAAACGTACAAACCAGATCGAAGTGGTTTTCGAGAAATAAATCTCGATCCCGGTCTCTTCGAAACGATCAACGCATTTTTGTCCAATATTGATAGTCGGTTATTTAACTATCAATTAATATTCACAAACATCCATCAAACAATAAATAATTTCTCAAATTATTTATTTATCTCAAAATATCCTCACAAGACATAATTTCACTTTTCAAATTCCTTTGAAAACAGTTTTCAAAACTATCTACTTTCTCAGAATAAATTCCAAGTATTTCCATTTCCACTGGAATCACCAAGCACGTAACTAGTTTTTTCTAAATTAATTTAAAACACTTTACTTTTTACAAATATACTTTAGAACATTCAAGTTAAAATTACTTTAATAATTTGTTAAAAATACATACTATATGAATATTTGAAAATATGGTTACTTTATAAATATAAACTAGGTTTTCACCTTTTAAACAGAACTACTAAATCACTATTTATAAATTATTACTACGATAATAGATTTGAATAAATTTTTACTTTAGAAATTTTAAACATTTAGAAATAATAAATTTCCAAGAACATGCTGTGTAAAACAACATTAAACCTTTATTTTCTTTTAAAAACTTACTTTGAAAACGTACTTGGCTATCCAGAGAAATACACTGCTCTTCACAAACTTTAAAAATAAATCACTGTTTATTTTAAAACAATTTTCCTCATTCCTTTAATAAATTCCCACCTTGAATTTATTATTCCAAATATCCAATTTCAAACACTTAATCAATTTCCAAATTGATTTCCAATTTACTTCATTTATTCCAAAATCCTTTAATTTCAAATTTACTCCTTAATTATGATTTAAAATACTTGTAATTGAAATACCAATTTAGATTTCTCAATTTACTTCTTATTCCTTTAGATAAATTTAAAACTTTAAGTTTTAAAATAATTCTTTATTCCTTTAAAATAATATCTCTTGATTTACAATTCATTAATTACTGTTTATTCAAACCCCTTTCTTCTCATACTCGAAGTTATTTTTTAGTATTTAACATACTTCTATTTCTTTGTCAATTCATTCTTAATTTATTAGATTCTCTAAGATTATTTCGTTTACAAATTTACTTCCTTTATTTTCTTTCCAAAATCCAATTTATATATTTCTGGTAATTCATTACACCCAATATATATCAAATCAAATCATATCATTCAATATTCCAACATATTCAACATAGAATATCAAGTAATCACAGCAGAGAATATTAAATAATAAATGTTGAGGGATCCAGTTGGATCCCTCCAACCTGTTTCCCTGCATCCACAGACGTTGGCACAATAATATATCAATTCCAGGATATACCATACTATAGCACATCAATCAATTTCAACCATTCAAACAATTATTTAAATTTAATCCTTTAAAATTTAAAAATAAATTAACTAAGTGAGATTAACTCACCTTTGATTTAATTTGCAATTCATCCAATCCGACTTGATTTTCCATGATTTCAGACCATGTAAGAATAATTTATACAATTCATCAGATTATTTAATTGACTAAAAATTTATCCAACTGATCATTTTCTTTTTAATAAAATCCAATCAACTAATGATTTGGTTTTAACCCTTTACAATATGATTTATTAACATCAAAGATAATCTACCAATAATTTAGCACTAATTAAATTAACCAATAATTTAATTTAAACCAACCATTTGGTTTTAAAATAATAACTTTAAAACGTATATAGGTATATTTATTTTCTTTTGAAACTACATATATATATACCTATATAGAATTGATAAAAATATAACTTATATAAATTTTTCAACATTTAAAAGCCCTTTTATTTGTCAAAATCTTCTATATATATTTATATTATATGTTTACTGTTTATCTATTTAAAATCGATATCTTAAACCTTACTGTAAAAATGATTTTCTATTAACTATACTATCTCAATGTAAATCATTTAAATCAAAATAACTTAATGTAAATTATATATACATTTCCTGTACATGTTCTCATATATAATTTACTGCTAGATTTCCAAATTACCAAATACACATTTTAGTTTATAAATATAAATGTTCAGAGTTTCCTATTTAAAATTCAAAACAAAAGAAAAAGAAAAGCAGCTCACCTCAATCTCATGTCATCGGCGAACCCCTTACCTCCACCGTAGGCCCACCCTGCAACGAGCAGCGCGCCCCCTTGCCAAACTCAGGAGCCTTCCAAAGTTCGAAGTCGGGCAGCCTCCCGAATATACATCGCGATTCGCACGCCTCCCATCGAGTCGCTGCCCCTAAATCCAACCCTAATCGGCATCATCGCGTCTATCCCAGTCGCCCGCGCCTACCCCCGTAGCCACCGCGTCACTCTACTTCGATTGCGAAGTTGCTTGCAACACAAGATCGCGAACCTCGAAACCATCATTCCTCGAATCGCGACTACGAGTCGGCGTTGTCCCCTACGCGCGCGCGTGCGCGAGCTTCTATGATTTAAGTTTGATTCGATGTAGATGACGTGATTCCTCTCCCTGTTCGCCATTTTGAACTATTGAATAAATTTTTTTCTTCGTTCGGCTATGTAAACAAGCGAAGGAGGAGAGATTGATTTTATAAAGGAGAACGAATTGAACTGCCTTGCGTTAAAAGCTAGAAGAGTGTGGCTTCTACGAGAAGGTTTGACTATGTAAATTTAATTTAATTAGATTCTTCTACGTATTCACCGGTTGTACGACCAAACGGTAACTCCGAACACTGCGAAAATCGAAACCCGATAATAATTCAATATTACGGATCAAATGGAACTGGTTTCGTTGAATTCCAAGATTGTGCCTCGGAAGGTTACTTTTAAATTCAATTTAAACGATATAAATTTTAAAACTGAACAAACCACTGTAAATTTAAATTTTACAACTTCTATTATCCTCAGTATTATCAATATAAATTTGTAAGCCTTCAAACTATATTTTAACAGGCTTAAAATTCTAGATTCAACAATTTGCTCAACTTCTAATTATTAAATTTCTATTATTTAATTATCAAATAAATAGTGATATTTGAATTCAAGTTAATATTTAACCCTTAAATATTTTAAATTAATTTAAATATTCAAATTTTAAATGCTCAAAAATTTCGGGTCGTCACATTCCTCCCCCCTTAAAAGAATTTTGTCCTCGAAATTACTAGTTAGGAATAATGTTCCAATACCCGTTTTACTTTTTCCCAAAATCAAACAGTTTTATCAACTTGCCATAACATATCTTTTATTAAAGACCCACTATTACTTCAACCAACTTCCCTAAACCTTTTACAGTCTTCAAATAACTTACTTGTTCAACTATTCAAATTATAATTCAAACTAAATTTTGAATTATCAAAATTTCCTCAAAATTTTTCTAACTTTCTAAATTTCCGAAATTTTTTGCCAGCGTCTCCTTTGCACGGCTAGCTCGGTACAACTACAAAATGGCTCTACGGCCTCCCAAATCCAAAAAGAAAACAAAAAGTCAAGTGGCTCAATCCAAAATCCCAATCAAATTTCACACCAAAATCCAAATACATACCTTTTTGTCGAGCATTTCAAATTTTTATCGTTTGAAATCAAGCCAACTCTCTTTTCCCTTTTGATTACTTGCATATCCTGCTTAGAACTAATATCTAATCACAATATTCCAAAAACATTTTATCGACTTCCTCACAAAATGCCAATATCTATTCATTCCAACATTATCTTAGATTACATTTCTAGTATCAATCTTTCACTTAAGAATTCACCATTCCTTACTTAAGTTAGTATAAGCATTTTATATGCTTCCTTTATTTATTTTCACCTTTCCATTTATGTTAATATCTATTTCTATTCAAATTGATTTCCACATTACATATGAATTTCATTTATTTTCAACTTTGAACTTCTAATTTTATCTTTCATTTATAACTAATTTATGTCATTACTTTAATTAGTTTCATTTACTAACTTATTTCAATTTTCCAATTTAAACCGTTTTGTCGTTAACAAAAATTTCCAAAATTTTCAAAAATTTTCTAACTCCCAAAATCTCTAAATTTTTTTGGCAGAGTCCCCTTTGTACGGAGGAGCTTTTACAATTTGACAATAGATATAAATATATATACATCGACCACCCGGTCGGAAAAATCAAAAACAGTTCATATTTCATATTTTTATTGCGTAGGCGTACCTTATTTAGCATTTTTAAGCAAGCGGCTTATTATTTTTAGCAAATAGCACAACCAAATCCAGCCACATGGCTTCCAGGTACCTGTACTTACTCAATTTAAACATGTAAGTGCCGAATATACGAAGTTTAACAGCATATCACTTATTTGCAATAGTTAAAACATATGAATTCTAAAAGAAATTAACACCAAACATTTTTCCATAAGCAACTTATACAATTTTCATACTAATTCCACTGTTCCAATTAATATATACCCATTTTCATTCAATTTGGAATGGTTTTCAATCCATTCGTATACAACTTCATCAATTTTAAATGGTTTAAAACTCAATTGTTTACATTCAATTCATTTTTAAGCAAACCAAACTCATATTTAATTCAATTGCTCTCAAAATCAATTTATTTTACTCTTATCGATTCATAGAATTTTTAATTACTTCCATTTACAGCAAATGAAAATTTATTCTATGCAATTTGACGAGATCTATGTGAATAAATAAGTCTTTATGTTTTATAACCAATTTAAATTGATTTCAACTCAATTTATACTTAATTCTATTCCATTTTTAAATTTATTCACAATCCATATATTCTCATTTTTATTACGTTTCAGACTTGAATCCATGCACTTGCATTTCATTTTATTAACCAAACTAGTTCATTGTTCAAACTAGTTTATTAACCAAACTAGATTCAAAATCATTTGATCTACCTCGACATATTCTGCTTAAATTTCATTCACAACCATTCATTTACATTTCGTTCCATGTTATTTTATTCCATACTGTTTTATTCAGCTCGAAAACAATCCAGGCTATTTCATTCAACAACCATTTCAATTTTTATTCACGATCCATTCATTGCGTTACATTTAAATCTACTCTGAATTTCATTTCCTTAAATATTATTCATAACTCCCCGAATTCTATTCCGATTCAAATTTATTTCTCTTGATTTAAATCCAACCCAATATCATTAAACTTAGTTTAAGTTGAATTAAATTCAACTCCTTTCCATCTTTTTAGCTTAAGTTGATTTACTTCAATTTATTCCAATTTTATACTTAAGCTCATTTTCATTTTACAAATAAACTCTCTCTCAATTAAATCTCATTTTGAATCTGCAATTTCTTTTGATTAGTTATTATAAAATTTAACCTTTCAGATTCAACTCATTCAATTGATTACATGGCCATTTCCAAATATATTTTCTTCACTCATGATTCAATTCAAATTTTGATTTCTAACTTGAGTTTTATTTTCAATCTTCATTATTATCTCACAATTCAGCTTTTATTTAACTGCATTGGGTTCTCATTACATATTTCATTATCTAATTATAATCTAAATAGTCTTTCCCCAACTTATAATCCAGAACTTGATTTTAATCTCAAAATCTCTTCATCAAATTTTCTTAAGTTCAACCTTTTTATTTTATTTTATTTTATTTTTTATAATCCCAGTTTTGATTTTCATTTTATTCTTCAATTCATCAGAAATATTTATTTTGGATTTTCTATCCCACTAATAAGTCACAACTTATTATTTCCACAATTCCATTTATTATAGGCTTGAATATATTCTTTCTTTATTTTTAACTCAAGCCTTATGCTTATTTATAACCCAAGCATATTTTATTCTATGGATTTTTATTTCTTTTACAAGTCATTCTAATTTATTTATTTCAATCCAATCTTTATTCATCTTATTTTCCATTTGTGCAGGTAAGAATCTAATTCCCTTCAATTTTATTTTAACTCAGATTTATTTAATCTCAATTCAATTTCAACTAAATTTGAATACAACTGGATATTATTTTCAGCCTATCCAATTCATTTCCAATCCAGTTAATTAATTAATTTATTTATTTCCCAATCCAAGTTAATTTCATTTTTAACTTTTCACTTTAAATTTACATTCCATTATTCAAAGCTTATATTTCTTCCCGATTTAAAAATCATCTAAATTTATAAGCTTACGACATATCTCATCAGGATTTTTAAATAGCCTGCTTTTGGTTTCAAATTATTTGGAAATCTCCAACATCTCAAATCACATTCCTCAAAAGTTTTAAACCAATCCTGGCCTTATTCCCCAACAAATTTCTTTTGAAATTTTCAAAAACAACCAGCTTTTCTTGAACAAACCAGTTTGGCAGCAATCCTTCACTTAGAAATTCGAAAATGAATATTGATGATGCGGCCGTCATCATCAGAATTATTTTCCAATAATCCAAGTGATTTCAATGCTATTTCATTTTCAAAATCCCTTTAAAACAGATTTCCATTTAGAAATATCTCCAAAACAACAATGCTATTATTTATCTCCAAAACACCTCGATAAACATTTCCAAATCTCCGAGATTTTAAATTTCTAAAGCCTGCTTAACTAAATTTTCACTATAATTCATTTGTACAGTTTATGCTTATACAAATTTCCATTTAATGTTATTTCAATTCATAAATTACATTTATAATTCATATTTATAAATTTTTATTTTATAAAGAATTTATTCCCCTAAATTTTAGTTATACTTCAATTTCTAGTTAAATTTTCACTTAACAATGATAATACTTTAATATTATCATTTCTAACATCCAAGCAACCATATATTAGCTAAACAGTTTTCAAAAACTATTCTTTATATCAAAATATGTTTTTGGGTAAAATTATTTCATTTACCCATATTTAAAACAATACCGTGTCGATTGCTCTATTTGAATGTTTAGAAACCCCTTCGATACAGTTGTCCAGACTGTGCCGACGAAGGTTCATATGCCACGCAATAAACCAATCAACACAATATTAAAACAATTTATATTCACTAACAAACACGCACTCATATCTATTAATACGCTCAAACTCATTCTAGAGTATTACAGACTCTAATGTAAATGAGTAATTCCCACCAGAGCCAAGGTTATCACCAACCTAAGCTCTGATACCAACTGTAACAGCCCGCAAATCCGTATCCCTTGAGTTAACACTATTCTACCTAAATCAACTCAAGTGGTACGGAAATACGAACTATTTGGGTTATAGAAGAAGAGGTAGAAGAAGAAAATAGAAAACAACATCAGAATCTAACCATCGCAGTGGAATAAAATATAATAGATAATAAATGATCTTTACTCAAATCAAATATCTCTGTTTATATATGTTACATCAATCACATCTCAACATCAATATCATACAATGGATACACAACAACTCAGGAAACACAACAACTCAAACACAGCGGAATATATATATATATATATATATATATATATATAAACAAGTGCGGAAGTACGTATCGTCATCATGCCCGTCTCCTGAGCTCCACAGCATCATATACTGTATCCTATAATACTCGATCTGACCCGAGCATTACAGTTGAATAATACCCGAGTCAGTCTGGAATACCAGCGTGAGAAAATCACACTCAATTAATTATTAAAGTTTCAAAAATTCTTTGAAAACAAAAGCATCTCGTAAGACCACGCCACAAATAAACATGTCGGGTTTTCACCTTACGATAGCTAAAACAATTTTTATAGAAATCCTCTGATATTATAATAGGGTCTATCTACAAATACTTAAAAAATAGCCGAAATTGTTACATTATTAAATTCCAGCTACTAGCCACAGGGTGGGTAATACAAACAAAACTCATACGAGGCTCGTAGGGAGAATGAATTTCCAACTAATGACTAGGCACTGGGGTACCACCTGTCACAGTACGGGGCCTAGATTACCGTACCGAGGAGTACGCCCGCTCCCCTGCAAACAAGGCCGGGACTACCCCTTACTGGATAATCCTGAGTGAGATCACTCTGCGGTTGGGATCAGCAACCGCACCACTAAGCCGAAATAAAAAGGGGGCATCTAGACTGGAATGACCTCACCCTGCTTGGGTGCTACCCACCTAGCCTTGCTGCATAACCCCTGATTTTCAGTCATTCCCATTTGATGAGGCTTGAGGCTAAGCGTTACCTCTTTAGAATATATCCCTTAGAATGCCCATCGTCCACCTGACGATGTTTACGGAAGCATTCATCCATACAAGTCCGTCCCGGGTTTAAACGGAACCGAAGGCACTATTCCTACTACATACATTCTGGAAATATCCTCAGGTTTAGTAGCGACTAGCCCTTGCACTTTACTGCTCCATCTTCGAATCCAAAATCGTTTTCACGAAAACGTACAAACCGGATCGAAGTGGTTTTCGAGAAATAAATCTCGATCCCGGTCTCTTCGAAATGATCAACGCATTTTTGTCCAATATTGATAGTCGGTTATTTAACTATCAATTAATATTCACAAACATCTATAAAACAATAAATAATTTCCTGAATTATTTATTTATCTCAAAATATCTTCACAAGAAATAATTTCACTTTTCAAATTCCTTTGAAAACTGTTTTCAAAACTATCTGCTTTCTCAGAATAAATTCCAAGTATTTCTATTTCCACTGGAATCACCAAGCACATAACTAGATTTTTCTAAATTAATTTAAAACACTTTACTTTTTAAAAATATACTTTAGAACATTCAAGTTAAAATTACTTTAATAATTTGTTACAAATACATACTATATGAATATTTGAAAATAAGGTTACTTTATAACTAGGTTTTCACCTTTTAAACAGAATTATTAAATCACTCTTTATAAGTTATTACTACGATAATGGATTTGAATAAATATTTACTTTAGAAATTTTAAACATTTAGAAATAATAAATTTCCAAGAACATGCTGTGTAAAAAACATTAAACCTTAATTTTCTTTTAAAAACTTACTTTGAAAACGTACTTGGCTATCCAGAGAAATATACTTCTCTTCACAAACTTTAAAAATAAATCACTATTTATTTTAAAACAATTTTCCTCATTCCTTTAATAAATTCCCACCTTGAATTTATTCTTCCAAATATCCAATTTCAAACACTTAATCAATTTCCAAATTGATTTCCAATTTACTTCATTTATTCCAAAATCCTTTAATTTCAGATTTATTCGTTAATTATGATTTAAAATACTTTTAATTGAAGTACCAATTTAGATTTCTCAATTTACTTCTTATTCCTTTAGATAAATTTAAAACTTTAAGTTTTAAAATAATTCTTTATTCCTTTAAAATAATATCTCTTGATTTACAATTCATTAATTACAGTTTATTCAAACCCCTTTCTTCTCATACTCGAAGTTATTTATTAGTATTTAACATACTTCTATTTCTTTCTCAATTCATTCTTAATTTATTAGATTCTCTAAGATTATTTCGTTTACAAATTTACTTCCTTTATTTTCTTTCCAAAATCCAATTTATATATTTCTGGTAATTCATTATACCCAATATATATCAAATCAAATCATACCATTTAATATTCCAACATATTCAACATAGAATATCAAGTAATCACAACAGAGAATATTAAATAATAAATGTTGAGGGATCCAGTTGGATCCCTCCAACCTGTTTTCTTGCATCCACAGACGTTAGCACAATAATATATCAATTCCAGGATATACCATACTATAGCACATCAATCAATTTCAACCATTCAGACAATTATTTAAATTTAATCCTTTAAAATTTAAAAATAAATTAACTAAGTGAGATTAACTCACCTTTGATTTAATTTGCAATTCATCCAATCCGACTTGATTTTCCATGATTTCAGACCATGTAAGAATAATTTATACAATTTATCAGATTATTTAATTGACTAAAAATTTATCCAACTGATCATTTTCTTTTTAATAAAATCCAATCAACTAATGATTTAGTTTTAACCCTTTACAATATGATTTATTAACATTAAAGATAATCTACCAATAATTTACTACTAATTAAATTAACCAATAATTTAATTTAAACTAACCATTTGGTTTTAAAATAATAACTTAAAAACGTATATAGGTATATTTATTTTCTTTTGAAACTACATATATATACCTATATAGAATTGATAAAAATATAACTTATATAAATTTTTCAACATTTAAAAACCCTTTTATTTGTCAAAATCTTCTATATATATTTATATTATCTGTTTACTGTTTATCTATTTAAAATCGATATCTTAAACCTTACTGTAAAAATGATTTTCTATTAACTATACTATTTCAATGTAAATCATTTAAATCAAAATAACTTACTGTAAATTATATATACATTTCCCGTACATATTCTCATATATAATTTACTGCTAGATTTCCAAATTACCAAATACACATTTTAGTTTATAAAAATAAATGTTCAGAGTTTCCTATTTAAAATTCAAAACAAAAGAAAAAGAAAAGCAGGTCACCTCAATCTCACGTCATCGACGAACCCCTTTCCCCCACCGTAGGCCCACCCTGCAACCAGCAGCGCGCCCCCTTGAAAACTCAGGAGCCTTCCAAAGTTCGAAGTCGGGCAGCCTCCCAGATCTACATCTCGATTCACGCGCCTCCCATTGAGTCGCTGCCTTTAAATCCAACCCTAGTCGGCATCATCGCGTCTATCCTAGTCGCCCGTGCCTGCCCCCGTAGCCACCGCGTCACTCTGCTTCGATCGCGAAGCTGCTTGCAACACAAGATCGCGAACCTCGAAACCATCATTCCTCGAATCGCGACTTCGAGTCGGCGTTGTCCCCTACGCGCGCGCGTGCTTCTATGATTTAGGTTTGATTCGATGTAGATGATGTGATTCCTCTCCCTGTTCCGCCATTTTGAACGATCGAATAATTTTTTTCTTCGTTCGGCTATGTAAACAAATGAAGGAGGAGAGATTGATTTTACAAAGGAGAACGAATTGGATTGCCTTGCGTTAAAAGCTAGAAGAGTGTGGCTTCTATGAGAAGGTTTGACTATGTAAATTAAATTTAATTAGATTCTTCTACGTATTCACGGGTTGTACGACCAAACGGTAACTCTGAACACTGCGAAAATTGAAACCCGATAATAATTCAATATTACGGATCAAATGGAGCTGGTTTCGTCGAATTTCGAGACCGTGCCTCGGAAGGTTATTTTCAAATTCAATTTAAACGATATAAATTTTAAAACTGAACAAACCACTGTAAATTTAAATTTTACAACTTCTATTATCCTCAGTATTATCAATATAAATTTGTAAGCCTTCAAACTATATTTTAACAGGCTTAAAATTCTAGATTCAACAATTTACTCAACTTCTAATTATTAAATTTCTATTATTTAATTATCAAATAAATAGTGATTTTTGAATTCAAGTTAATATTTAACCCTTAAATATTTTAAATTAATTTAAATATTCAAATTTTAAATGCTCAAAAATTCCGGGTTGTCACAAAACGAAACCAAAGGCACTCTCCTACCGCATCCTATTGGGGATTAACCTTAGGATTAGTAGCGAGTAGTCCTTGCAACCCAAAGAGTTTCAGAAATAAAGGGACCATCGCTACTTTAATACTTGGGAGCTAGCCAGAATTATCAACAAGCAGTCCTTTCATCCCTAAGATCTTTGGTCTTCATCCTTTAATCTCTCTATCAGGTTTTTATTTATCGAACGCATACATTGGTTCAAAGCAGTCTTTGGATAGGAGTTTCCCTAGATCCGACCCCGGTTCCTTCAAACCAATCATCGATAAAAAGAGGTTTTGTGAATAACGAATCATTCTTTAATTGATTAAGTTCTTTTTATCAAAATCTCTTTTAGAGATACACATTTCCAAAACATTCTCTCCTATATATATATAGAATTATTAAACCTCTCTTATCAAATCCTTTGATTACTTAAAACCCATTTTAAACTTGGAATAATTCGAAATCATTTCATTTTTCACTTAGGAAATTTTTTCCAAAATCATTTCATTTAAATCTTAACAAAGATTTCTTAATTCAAAACTTATAATTTTGTTTACTTAAAACCATGTTATCTAGGATGTTAATCCAAAACCAGTAAATATTAAGTGAGCAGAAATCATCTAATTCTACTCAGTGTCAATTCCCGTATTCAACAAATGCTATGTGCGAAATAACGGTGAAATCACCTTTTAAATTCCGCGAATAGTATGAGTTCCCTCTTCGGGCTTTAATACTAAGTACAAGAAGATCATCTCCATATAATCAAATTTTTATTTATTTTAAATTTGGAAAATATAAATCTTCTTACACTTAACTCGTTTCCGACATTTCGACCTTATCTATCCTTGGCCTAGGGAAGAGGCCTAGTGAGCTGGAGGACTGGTTGCTCCTAAACAACTCCTTAGCTTAAGCACCTCACATCCAGATCTCACGAATAGAAAAATCCAGTCTACTCGACAACTTTTAGAGCCAAGATTAAATCTCTTAATTTGTAGTAGCTGTTCTTTAAATCGTTTGTTTAAATTCCTTTTACATAAAATAAAAAACTTCCAAATCATCATTAAAACACTTAATTATTCCATTAAAAACATTTATAAAAGAATTGGAAAAGAATTGTTAGGTTTAAAACCATATTTCAGAAGATATTGAAAAGTACTACAGAAAAGAGCCGTGGAAAGTGCTATTTAAGCTATATTGATCAAAATGACATTTATCATTTGAAAATTCATTATTAAAACTCAAATCACTTTCAAAACATTTCAAAATATTTTTAGAATTTATTCACATTTTTAAAAAATTGAAGATATCATTTTCAAGGAAATCCAGATTTGGATTCTGAACTGCAAAACCGCGATTTTTCAAAAACTTGTTTTACTCATATCCCAAAATCTACTTATCGGAATTTCGATTTTCTTTCTTCGTTGGAAAACTATAGATATAATAGTATGGAAAATTCATACCTCGAAGAATTCCAATCTATATTCCGAACTGCCGTTACGCGATGCACCTATTTTTGACTAAATTTTCCATTCTCATTCAAACTTCGTCAAAACACTTTTAAAGTCGATAAGGTCCTCTTAATAGACCATTAGTATCTAAAATAGCTTTAAATAACACATTACTCTTTTGCCATCCTTTTATTTCCTTTTAATCAAATCTTATTTAAAATAATAACTTTAGAATCCATTTAATAATATATTAAGTTAATTTCAAACAATATTATTGTATTAATAAATAAATTCAAAAACAATATTAATATCGTAATTTATAATTTTAAAACATTATTTGAACAATAATTAATTAACCTCAAACTAGTATTATTATAAAAATAAATTATCCTTTAAATATAATTAAATCACTTAAATCAATATAATTAGTTAACTTTAATTAAAAATTAAAGTATATATAATCTTTTAAATAATTAATTAAAATATGATTAAAATATTTCTAAAACCATAACTAAATAATTTTTAAATAGTAATTGAACATTTTTAAGTAACATTAAGAAATAACTTTTAAGAATCACATAAATAAATAATTAACTTTAAATCATTATTTAAATAATTATAAATTGCCTTTGGAACATTATTAGTAAACAATTATTATTTTTTAAAATCTTATTATCAAATTATAATTATCTTTAAACCATATTAGAAAGATAATTATTCATAAAATAACTTTGGCATTAATATTTAGCTTTTCTAATTTGAAGGAGGCTTAACGATCACCATGGTGCTTAACAAGCTACCATGTTATTCAATTAACTTTTTAAGTTAATAACATATATTTACATAATCAACGACCATGTAAATAGATTCAACATTTAACCATTATTGGTTAAAATATCACTTATTCAAAGCGGGATATCAATTAACAATATAAAATAAGATGACCAAATTTATAAAATAGCAGAATGAGGATTTATTCTGCTGGTTAAATGTCAAATTAATTTAATTAGCGGAATGGTGTTTTATTCTGCTAACGGATGTTCATTTACCATATGAAATCCAGTTTAACTCAATAATAATTTATTTGGGCAAACAAAACATCAATAACTATGATATATAGAAATTAAACAACGTTATTAATTAAAATAATGTAGTTTAAATTCTATCCTTCTAAATATGTCATAAATTTTACTTGTCCTAAGCAACCGATAAATTATCCTATAATGTTGTGCTCATTCATACGAATATAAAGCATAAAACCCTGTGTCAAATGGGTTAAATATGAGCAAGCTATGTATTTTTGAAGTTAACATGATTATATATGTAATTATCACAAAACAATATATTTAAATTCTCACCTAACTTTAACGTGCCAAGCCCACATGAGTTCCAACCCGCCTTACAAAATACACAGCACTCTTCTTCCCAAATGCCATAGCTCCAGTAACTATATACCCACATAGCTGTGCACGTGCACATGCACTTCGACCACTCTTTGCCGCATCCAAGCCCACAGCCATGCCTACCTTGCCAAGCTCAACTCGATCATACCCATCCACCCACATTCTGATGTTCCATATGAAATTCAACAATCACGCCGAAACCTCCACAAAAAATACTAAAACACCATACGAACCTAACGGCGCCTACGAAGTCGATCCATTCGAAGCAAAACTCGAGAGCTTGATTTTTGAAGTTTTAAGAGCATTTCTTCCTCTTTCTGATTTTTGACGATATCTTGATCGATTCTCAATGAAATCGAGTTTCGTCAATTTCTAAAAATACTATGGGGAGATACGAACAACTTTGTTTTGATGGCGAAGGCTAAATGTTGATAAATGATGAGTTTTGGATTTTTGAAAGGAGGAAAACTATATTCTGTTTCTTGGCTTTGAAATGTTACTATAAGCAATCGAATAAAAAAAACTCTCTGCTCACCTTGGTTAGTATTTATTGCATGCTCGAGGAAAAGATCAAGGGAACAAAGAAACGGAGAAGTGAAAGGGGAAGCAAAGTGCCAGGCATAGACAAGGCAAAAAAATGGAGGTTGCGAATAAAATGTTTGCACTGTGTGTACTGTATGCATGTGTTTTATTTTAATTTGAATTTCGGTACCCCGCCACATCGGATCGCGTCCGATTACAAATTGCAATTGACAGAAAGAAATTTTCGATCACGTATAACTATGTTACACAATCAAAAAACAAAAATAGAATTGATAAGTTAACTTATTCTGTAAAATTTCAAAAGTACTGACGTTTGTCGCAAAAAGCGTCAAACGAAAGTTATTGATTTTTCAAATTAAAAGCCATGGAATTTTTTTAAAATTAAATTAAAAACATCATAAAAAAATCAAGTAGCTAGTTGGAACATAGATTTTATTATAATTTAATTCAAATTCGAATATTTTTAAAAAAAAATTAGATTTCTAAATTTGAAGACCCAAAAATATGGGTTGTTGCGCTCTCCTCCCTTAAAAAGAACTTCGTCCCCGAAATTTCAACAAAATAACACTCAATACTATTCATATGCCGCATGAAGTTCATAGATCATTCATATACAGAATCTGATTCAATCACTACTCGAACACATGACTCCACTTCGGTACTATTATCGTTCAACCGATTTACTAGTGCGGACCCTAATCAATCTCTTTTATTAGGAACCTCTATTTTCCTTACACAGTCATGGACTATGATAGAAAACCTTAGTTCCATATCAAGAACCCTCAACAAGTTCTCTACATCAAAATCGAGTAATAGATCCCTAGTTGGAAAAGTTAAAAACTTATCAAAGCCTTGTACTCGAATATAGATCAAAACTATATGAAGAGAGTATGTCCACCTTCGCACTTATTCAATTGATTATTTCCGATACCAAAACTACTACCACTAAATTATTTGTGAAAACATTTTCATAAAGCTTAAGTGTACAAACTGGTATAACCCCCAATCATATCCTAAGGGTATACGCAACTATAATTCAAACTTTATTTGAATTTACTTAAGAATTTTTAAACACCCAGTTTTTATTCAAAACATTTTTTGAAAAGATATCATATATTTTGGAAATTTAAGGGTCAAATACTTAGATATTTATTTTCAATTTTTTTTGAAATGATATTATATGTATTTTAATCCATATATATAGCCTGAGTAACCTAAAATTATACCAAAGAAATAGGTACTACCTATATATTCCTTACTGTAAGGATAATACTCAAGAGAAACGTTTACTATCCAAACATATCGCTTGCCCATTTTTAGTTATTTTCGAGCCACTCAAACTAGTTAACTAAAAATAACTTCTTTCTTTTCAAACCCAATTTCGAAACAATATCATAAATATATTACCAGCAAAATATTTCAATGAAATATCCAATTCCAATTTGCTTTGGATTCATTCGGATTCGAACTCATTCTGACCATACAATGCCAAAGAGAATAATTTACTAAGTGCACATGACGGTTCGCCTAAGCAAACATTTGATCGTCACTTAGAAGATTATTCTGATCACCATAAAACAAATAGGGACTTACTTCCCAAATCAATCCAAAGAAATCACAATTCTTTTTAAATTCTCTTTTCCAAAGAATTTATATTTAAAATATATTTTCTAAGCAACTACTTCCAAATTATTGATACACCGAAACCCCTTTAAGAAAATTTTATTACCATTTCCAAAATCATTCATACACCAAAACTATCTTAATTAGAATTATTATTTTCTTTCTCCAAAACCATTTGAAATAGTAATATAACCATTTACTTTATAGTAAATCAGACCACACTTTTGGAATCAAATCAAAATTTGTTTTATCTAAACAATTATATAGCAAGCTCCTAATAGCAGCAATTCCATATTTAGAAACTCAAAAATATTTTCAAATACTATTATTAACCCTTTAAACCTCGAAAACTATTTTGCCAAAATCATAGCGATTAAACTCTCAAATTCCTTTTATTTATTAGATACATTTTGTAACGATCCCGTTTTTAAGCCAAATTTAATTTAGTAATTAATATAATTTTTAGAATTAATCTGTGAACAAATTTGGATTTTTTCAAAACAAATAAAATATGAGTTTGTTTTTATATATATATATATATAAATAAATTGTAAACAAAATTTTGATTTGAAATTCAAAAATAAATTAGATTTAAAAAACTATATTTTAAAACTAATAAAAATTTGTTTTCTAATTATAATATATATATATATATTGTGATTTGGAAGTTATGTTTTGAATTTAATATAATAATTTTCAAAAGCTATTTAAAGTTAAAATTCTATATTTTAAATCATTTTCTTTAAAGATTGTATAAATATTAATGATAGGAAATGTACTAATAAAAATAGGAAATATAATATAAAATTATATAAAACATATTTAAAACATTAATACATGCAATAGAAAAATGTAAGCTAAGATAATATGCATAAGAACAAGTGTCATTAGTTTCTTTTGATTTTTAAAATAATAAATAAAAGGAAAACAAGATTATATATACATATATACTCCTCTTTTTCTCCTTTTCTTTGATATATTTAAAACTGAAAAGAAATCAAACTAAAGAAAAATCTGAACAATAACTCTTTCAAATTCAACAACTTCAACTCTTTAACTGAAATAAGCAAAGATCAAGTAAATTCAGATTCTACTCAAACATCAAGTAGAAGATCAGATTCAAAATCAACTTAAACCTAAAGAGTTCTATATTTTCAAACATAAGGCTCTGTTTCTCTGTAATCTGGTGCGTAAACAATTTCTTTAATAACCTAATGCATGTGTTAATCTTTGTATTTGTGATGTGAAATATGCTTTGCATGATTGTGTAAATATAGTTGCACGTATATATGTATGTGTTATTGATGTGCATGTCTGGACACACACACACACACACACATATGTCTCTGTTTTTATGTTAACAGGCTTAAGCAAGTTAAAAGTTAAATCTCTCTTCCTCTAATCTCTTCTAGCTGATGATGTTTAAGCAATACATGTTTGAATTTATAAGATTGTAATTTTAAAAATACTTTTAAGTATAAATAACAGATAGATTTACTGAGAGATAGAAAACACAGTAAAAATCAAATTTATTTCAAAAATTTAGTTGTTTAAATCTTGGTTTTGGTTACATCATCTAATTCATCTTCGAAAACCATGATTTTTAAAAGTAGAAGCAAGATTTTTAGAATTGTTTTGAGTGAGGAATTTGTGGTTGAATGAGAAGGGGATTTGGGCTTTTTCTGATGATCGGAGTAAGGTGGGTGGTCAGGAACGCTGTTAGAGGTAGCTTGGAGGTCGGTGATCTCGGGAAAAATGATCAGTGGATTTATTGAACATCGTGGCAGTGGCACGGTGATGTTTTAGGGTTTATTGCCAGTTTTTGTCAACTGGGTTTGAGTGGCGTTTGCGGCGACGTCGAAGCACCGGACTGGTTCGGAGCAAGGGAAATAGGTGTGTGGGACTGCAACGAGGCTTTGGTCGAGGTGACGAGTTTTTTGGTGGTCCAAGGCATCGTCATGAGGAGCTTGTTGACGATCTGTTTTGTTCTAGTGGAGCTTCGGTAGCTCGAATTCGATTTCGTGGATGTCTCGGGGTTCTGGGTGGTTGGAATCTGAGGCGAGGTGATTGGCAATGTGTTGGAGGTAGTGGCGATGAACGGAGCTACGGTGCTTGTCCGTGCACATGCACGTGTGACTGTAGTGTATTGGTTGTTTGGTTTGGTGGCAGTAGGTTTTGAGAAGAAGATTGGCCTCGGGTTTGTATTTGGGAAAATGAAGGCGTGGCTCGAGTGGGCTTTCGAGTTGGGCTCGAGTGTGTTTATGTAACAAGATTGAAAAGTTAAACTAAAAAAAAGAAAGAATAAGTAAAGGGGTCGGGAAAGATGGAGTATGGCTCGAGTTTGTGATCGAGAAGTGTAGGCTTGAGCCCGAGTATTTTTTTTAAGTGTGTGAATTAAATCAAGTTTTTAAAAGAGAATTTGGAACAAGTTTTCCAAAGTAAATTTATTAAACAAGTTTTTAAAGGTTTCAAACAAAGGTATTGACCAAGTTATCAAGCAAGTTTCAAAGGTTAAAATTTTAAAGTTAATTGTTTTTAAGATTAATTGATTTGGTTTTAAATAAATTATATATTGGGATAATTATCTAATTAAATCCCAAAGTGTTTTCAAAAAATAAAATGATGTAATTAAGTATGATAAATGCATTGAATTTAACTATTCAAAAGCTCTCAAGTGATTTCATATGTTAATAACAAATTAATTTCAAACAATTAATTTTAATAAATGATAATTAAGTAATTAATTTAGATAAATGGCTTATCTTTAATTAATTAAAGGATAATTAATTAATGTAATTAATTAAGGGTAATTAATTAGAGGATAATTAATTAATGTAAGTATTAAGGGTTAATTAATTAATATAATTAATTAAAGGATAATTAATTAATATAATTAATTAAAAGATAATTACTTAATGTAAGTAATTAAAGGATGACTAATTAATTAAAGGTTAATTAACTAATGTAAGTAATTAAAGGATAATTACTTAAAGGTTAATTACTTAATGTAAGTAATTAAAGGATAATTTATTAATTAAAGGTTAATTAATTAAATAAATTAAAGGATAATTAATTAATTGTAGGTTAACTAATTAATGTAAGTAATTAAAGGATAATTAATTAGTTAAAGGTTACTTAATTAATAATTATAGGATAATTAATTTATGCAAGTAATTAAGGATAATTAATTAATTTCATCAATTAATTAAAATAATAATAAATGGTTTGTGATTAATTACTTAATTAAGCAGGATTTAAAATTAATTTATTTATTTTATGATTAAATTAAATTAATTACAAATTGCATAACAAATTAATCTTGATTTTGGCCGATCAAATATTATTGAATGTTTAGATTGATTAATATCTCTAGTATGTTAATCCGTAATATTCTGTGATATGAATTGCTTTGGATTGAGCTGTGACAAATATTTATCTATGATGAATTGTTATGTGAATGTGAACTTCTAAATTGAATTAAAATTGTTTACTTAAACAACTTAGCCTTTAAGACGGCGTTTGAATTTCAATGAGACCGAGATCGGATTCCATATGGTTATCTGAAAACCTAATCGGATATTAAAGGTAGATCTTTTGTTTAAAAGATTAAAAATGGAAATTTGTTTAAACCATTCAAAAGGAAAGGTTTTGGGAAATAAAAAGTTTTGGCTTAACTAGGATCCGAATGTATCCACATATTTTTAGAAAAAGCGCTCATTATCTAGAAAGGCCGGGGAAGGGCATTAAGTCAAAAACTCATTTCGAATAATGATACGACGGAACGGAATTGCATTTGAAGATGGTGGTTGGAGACCGGATATTTTCGAAAACGAAAGGATTGCCCCTTGTTTGTCTCTGCACCGAATTGCTGCGGTATAGAGATTATCCTATGTGACGGGGAGTCCGGACATGATTAGGGAATATCCGGATTTGCAAGGACTTTTTCCTTAATTGGACGAAGTTCCTTCGGTTCTATTCAAACACAAGATGGACTTGTTTGGATGTATGTCTGACATTATACTTTGGGATATAAAGCTGGTTTCTATGAAATACATTTCTGTTTGGTGGCAAAAAATTTATTCTCTTAGCTTAACACCTTTCTCTGAGACGTATGAGCTCAGAGGTAATGTAGTTGATAGTTATTAATGATATATTCCCAAATTAGTAATGTGGCATGCTAAGTGTTGAGCATGGATTGATCGCAACATGGCTTTTGTGTAAAGCGTAGCTTTGTGGGACGAGACTTCATCAAACCTCACACCCTAGGAAATGGTCAAAACAGGAAGGATGCAGCAAGGTTATGGGGTTTGCGACCCTAAGGGTATGTGCATTTCCTTCTGGATAAAAAGTAGTATTATGGTATAGAACCCAGATATTTTACTTATGTGGTTATTGGAATTTGAGGCGCCTTGGTAAAGGTCGGTTACGACCGAGGAATGACATACTCGTGATAGTTAGTTACCTAGTTACAGAGGTAACCAGGCCTTGTGTTGGTAGAGATCCGGTTAGGTTCTCGAGACGTTCCTCCATAGGCGTACCCATTCGTTCCTTAGCCTTGGCCATTTGTTGGAAATCCAAACAAAACAATACGAGCCCTTTACGATTTCAGTTGTGGAGCTATAGTAGGCATATTATAATGGTACGTATGCTGGCTAAGATTACTATTATACTTCCGAAATGTTTTTCCACACTATGCACTAATAATAATATCAAAAGGATTTTCGCGTATCAAGCGTGTTTGACTACTATAAGGAGAAACCTCCCCCATGTGTGCGATTGCATTTGAGTGTGCGTCGGGAGACCTTATGGTAGTTTCATTTTCCAAAAGCATGAATGGATTTTTTTTTCTGTGGCACAAATAACTGTTTTAAGTTTCTCACACCAGTCCCATGACTGACTCGGAGTTTGTGGTTCCCTTTGCTAAACTCTGGGTGCCCTTAATTTTCTACACGGGAAGCCTGGAGTCAGGTTATCAATAGGTTCTAAAGCTAAGTCAGGAAGTAGATGTGGATTTGGACATCTTTGGTTTGGAAGCTTTTGGTTTTGAGCTTTTTGGTTTGGACTTTGGAGCTTTAGAGATGAAGATGCAGTATGTTGGACTCTCTTAGAAGACCATGTTGATGTTATTTTCCACTGTTGTGTTATATTCCGCTGTTGTGTATATACATATGCTCTGATGATGATGGGCACTTGTTGTAAGAATGTTGTAATCCATGTAGTGTATGAATTAAAGTTATTTTGTTTCCATTGTGTCGTCATTACCTAATGTGTTATAGCTCCATCGAAACGGACTCCAACGTTTGAATCCCTGACATTTGAATATGGGTGATGTAATAGATGCCGATTTTGGAATGTTGAAAGTCCGGGTCGTCACATCTGGTATCAGAGCTGAAGGTTGAGTAAGAACTTTAGTTTTGGAGTATAACTCATTTGGTGACTCATTAGAGATAGGGTTAGGAATGCATTAGAATGAGTATAACCCGAGAGACCGAAAACCCAAAATTTCTTGGTCTAATATTCACTAAGATATCTCGTTAGTTCACTTAAATCAATTTCCTTACTATTATGGATAGTGAGAATGAATGCAAGAAGAGGATGAAGTAGGGGAAGGGGGAGTACCACTACAAATGGTCGAGGCCCTGCAACAACAGTAATGGAAGGAGAAACTCTTCCCAACTTACCCCAGCCAAATCTGGCAGAGTTATATTGGAATTTCTCAAGACTTGAAGGGTAACTATTCAAAGGTACGGAGAGCTATTATAGAAGCGCAAGCGTGGATTCGATCTTGTAAGAGGATTTTTAAAGGATTGAAATTGGACGATGATCAAAGGAGGTTGATGGCTTCCTGGCAGCTCCAGGAAGAAGCTTTGACATGGTAGGAGACCATTACTTTGGCCGAATCGGAGGATGAGTTTACATGGGATAGATTCAAGAAAGTATTGAGCAGCGTTATATGCCCTCCGCTGGTATTTCCAGGATGCATCAAGTGTTTACCGATTTGAAGCAAGGAAATCTATCGTTTGAAGAATACTTAAATAAGTTTAATGAGTTATCCCGATTGGGACCTGAATTGGTGAATACCCCTCTTAAGAAGAATGAGAGATTTATTAAAGGGATGAACCTTCAACCTCAGGAGCTGATAAAGGAAAGGAGTTTTGGAAGGTAATCTTCTTATTCATGATAAAATTGTTTGAATTCTATTCGACACTAGAGCCACGCATAGTTTTATTTCCTAGCAAACCATAGAAGAATTAAATCTTGAACCCGAATTCGTAGACGAACCTATTTGTGTGAAGAAACCGGTAGGAGGCCTGACGAATCTTTGTTTACATTGTAGAAAGATTCCAATTTCGTATTCTCATCATCATTTTCCTATCAGCCTTTCCATTCTTGACTTTAATGAATTTGAGATTTTACTTGGAAAGAATTGGTTAACAATATATGAAGCTAAATTAGATTACATCAATGGAACGATTTCAGTCAAAACAAAACTTAGGAATTTTGTTATGATTTCTTGTGAGGATCCAAGTCCGAGGAGGGACAAGCTAATGTACACTTTAGGGTATTCCGACCCGAGTTTGGAATCCATACCTATTGGTCGAGCTGAAAACGGTTAAGGAATAAAGTGGTGAAATTGATGAAAATATAATGAAGCGAGGATCCCAGGGATTGTACCTGGGAAACCCTGGATAGTATTAGGAAAGCCTATCCGGATTTGTGTTAGGATAGTTAGGAATGTTTGTTAAATGAACTGTTTATTTTGGTTGTTAGTATATGGCTGATATGTATGCTTGGATTGTTTGAATATAAGAGTTTTGGAATTATCTTTTGCTTTCAAATTTCGAGGACGAAATTTTCCAAAGGGGGGAATTTGCAACGATCCCGTTTTTAAGCCAAATTTAATTTAGTAATTAATATAATTTTTAGAATTAATTTGTGAACTAATTTGGATTTTATCCAAAACAAATAAAATATGAGTTTGTTTATATATATATAAATAGATTGTAAACATAATTTTGATTTGAATTCAAAAATTAATATCTTAAAAATAAATTGGCGGATTTAAAAACTATATATTTTAAAACTAATAATTTTTTTCTAATTATAATATATATATATGTATATATATATTATGATTTGGAAGTTATGTTTTGAATTCAACATAATAATTTTCAAATGCTATTTAAAGTTAAAATTCTATATTTTAAATCATTTTCTTTAAAGATTATATAAATATTAATAAAAGGAAATGTATTAATAAAAATAGGAAATATAATATAAAATTATATAAAAACATATTTAAAACATTAATATATGCAATAGATAAATGTAAGCTAAGCTATCATGCATAAGAACAAGTGTCATTAGTTTCTTTTTATTTTTAAAATAATAAATAAAAGGAAAACAAGATTATATATACATCCATACTCCTCTTTTTCTCATTTTCTTTGATTATTTAAAACTAAAAAAAATCAAACTAAAGAAAAATATGAACAACAACTCTTTCAAATTCAATAACACCAACTCTTTCAACTGAAGCAAGCAAAGATCAAGTAAATTCAGATTCAACACAAACATCAAGTAGAAGATCAGATTCAAAATCAAATCAAGCCTAAAGAGTTCCAAATTTTCAAAAATAAGGCTCTGTTTCTCTGTAATCTGGTGAGTAAACAATTTCTTTAATAACCTGATGCATGTGATAATATTTGTAGTTATGATGTGAAATATGCTTTGCATGATTGTGTTAATATAATGGCATGTATATATATGTGTGTGTGTGTGTGTGTGTGTGTGTGTGTGTGTGTGTGTGTGTGTTACTCATGTGCATGTCTGGACATATATATATGTCTGTTTTCATGTTAGCAGGCTTAAGCAAGTTAAAAATTAAATCTATCTTGCTCTAATCTCTTCTAACTGATGATATTTAGACAATACATGTTTGAATTTACAAGATTTTAATTTCAAAAATACTTTTAAGTATAAATAACAGATGGATTTACCGAGGGATAGAAAACACAGTAAAAATCAAATTTAGTTCAAAAAATTAGTTGTTTAAATCTTAGTTTTTGATTACATCATCTAATTCTTCTTCGAAAACCATAATTTTTAAAAGTAAAATCAAGATTTTTAGAATTGTTTTAAGTGAGGAATTTGTGGTTGAACATGTTATCCCGCCTTTTGGCAAGGCCGTGATACCAAGGAACTGATTGAAAACCAAGGATCACTCTTCCTGGATATCAAGCCTACACAGGTTCGCTATGGATATCGATGAATTTTGTCTGAGTCCAGAATGGGCTACAATTGATAGGACATGACAAGCAAAGCCATGAAGGCCAGCATTGCAAATTTCAAGTCAATCCGAGTTCGTATGCTGGAGTTATGATTGATTCAATCTAGAGGAAACGACCCAGCCTTCGTATCCATCACTATGGGTGATTTCGTATCCATCAAGAGTGCACTCGGTTCGTATCGATCACGTTCGTATCGATCAGGTGTCCAGTGACTTCGTATCCATCGAAGTGCCTCCGTTCGCATCGATCAAGTTCGAATCCATGGGAAGCCTCGGTTCGACTCGATCTCGTTCGTACCCATCAGCTCCTCCTTATTCGAATCCACTGGCATTTCCCTACTTCGTATCCATCAGCAGATAGCCTACTTCGCATCCATCAACTAAGGCAACAGTTACTGCTTCGTATCGATCATGGAAGCCTCTCTTCGAATCCATCTGGGCAGAGCAATTCGTATCCATCAGGACACCTTACTTCATATCCATCAAAGGGCTTCAGTTCGCATCGATTGGCTTCGTATCCATTGAGACGCTACGTGTTTCGTATCCATCAAAGGAAGGCTTGTTAGTATCCATCGACCATCAGTAGTTCGTGTCCATCAATGACTGCTGTTCGAACCCATGAGTGAGGCCTTATTCGAATCCATCAAATCAACAAACCTGGGTGACGTGTCATCCCTCGATACGAACAAGGCGAGATATATGGAGTCGACGCGGTCAACTCGGAGTAAAGACCGGATCGAGGCGAAGTATGCGTGCCACATCATCACGAGACCACGTGAGGTGATCAAGTCGAAGGGATCGTTTCGAAGTGATGGATTCGAACCAGACAGCTGCCGAGAAATTCCATTTCGTATCGACTATATCTCAAAATCTACTGATCCAAATGCCATGAGATTTTCACAGGAGATTGCACACGAGACAAGGAACGTTCACACCAAATTTCAGCTTGATTGGACATCATCTTGATCGATATGAAATGATTTCGTATCGATCATAGATCGACTCGAAACTTTCTGGAATTGGTCATGTGGGTCCCCTCACGTGCCAGAGCGAATCTCCCGAAGTTTGAGCGAAGTCTCAGCCTCATACGCCTACAAATAGAGCCCCAGAGCCTACAGAAGAAGGATCTTGGGATCTTTTGATTCTGAAGCGCACAGACTCTGCCGGATTGAGATCTCCATCATTCTACTACTGTTGATTTCGAATTTCCAGTTGTAAGTAGCTGTTGATTGCTGTAACCACCTATAATCATTGAAAGAGAATCAATAAAGTTGCAAAAAACATCATAGTGGACGTAGGCAACACGCCGAACCACTCTAAATTGCTTGTCTACGCATTTGCTTTCCTGTCGATTGGAGTTTTTGTTCGATAATCCTCATTTTCAATTTATACTCTTCATTATTATCTCTTTAAAAACTTCCGAAGAGTGTTGTGACCAATTTTGGTGCAAACAGAATGAGTAGGGGACTTTGGGCTTTTTCTGATGATCGGAGTAAGGTGGGTGGTCGGGATCGCTGTTGCAGGTAGCTTGGAGTCGGTGATCTCAAAAAAAATGATCAGTGGATTTTCTGATCATCGTGGCGGTGGCACGGTGACATTTTAGGGTTTAGTTGCCAATTTTGGTCAACCGGGTTTGAGTGGTGTTTGTGGCGACATCGAAGCACCGGACTGGTTCAGAGCAAGGGGAATAGGTGCGTGGGACTACGACGAGGCTTTGATTGATGTGACGAGTTTTCTGGTGGTCTAGGGCGTCGTCATAAGGAGGTTGTTGACGATCGATTTTGTTCCAGTAGAGCTTCGGTAGCTCAAATTCGATTTCGTGGATGTCTCGGGGTTCTGGGTGGTCGGAAACTTAGGCGAGGTGATCAGCGACGTGTTGGAGGTAGTGGCGATGAACGGAGCCACGGCCTCGTCCGTGCACATGCACGTGTGACTGTAGTATCATTTGTTTGGTTTGGTGGCTGTTGATTTCGAGAAGAAGGCTGGCCTCGGGTTTGTACTCGGGAAAATGAAGGCGTGGCTCGAGTGGGCTTTCGAGTTTGGCTCGAGTGTGTTTAGATAACAGGATTGAAAAGTTAAAACTAAAAAAAAAGATGTAAAGGGGTCGGGAAAGATGGAGTATGGCTCGAGTTTGTGATCGGGAAGTTTGGGCTTGAGCCCGAATATTTTTTTTAAATGTTTGAATTAAATCTATTTTTTAAAAGAGAAATTTTGAACAAGTTTTCCAAAGTAAATTTATTAGACAAGTTTTAAAGGGTTTCAAACAAAGGTATTGATCAAGTTATCAAGTAAGTTTCAAAGGTTAAAATTTTAAAGTTAACTTTTTTTAAGATTAATTGATTTGGTTTTAAATAAATATATTGAGATAATTATCTAGTTAAATCCCTAAGTGTTTTCAAAAAAATAAAATGATGTAATTAAGTAAGATAAATGCATTGAATTTTAACTATTCATAAAGTCTCAAGTGATTTCATATGTTAATAACAAATTAATTTCAAACAATTAATTTAAATAAATGATAATTAAGTAATTAATTAAGATAAATGGTTTATCTTTAATTAATTAAAGGATAATGAATTAATGTAATTAATTGAGGATAATTAATTAATGTAATTAATTAGAGGATAATTAATTAATGTAATTAATTAAGGGTTAATTAATTAATGTAATTAATTAATGGTTAATTAATTAATGCAACTAATTAAAGGACAATTACTTAATGTAATTAATTAAAGGATAATTAATTAATTAAAGGTTAATTAATCAATGTAAGTAATAAAAGGATAATTACTTAAAGGTTAATTACTTAATGTAAGCAATTAAAGGATAATTTATTAATTAAAGATTAATTAATTAAATAAATTAAAGTATAATTAATTAATTAAAGGTTAATTAATTAATTGTTATAGGATAATTAAGTTATGCAAGTAATTAAGGATAATGAATTAATTTCATTAATTAATTAAAACAATAATGAATGGTTTGTGATTAGTAACTTAATTAAGCAGGATTTGAAAGTAATTAATTTATTTTATGATTAAATTAAATTAATTAGGATTTGTATAACAAATTAATTTTGCTTATGGCTGATCAAATTGTATTGAATGTTTGGATTGATTAATATCTCTAGTATGTTAATATGTGATATTCTGTGATATGAATTGCTTTGGATTGAGCTGTGATAAATATTTATTTGTGATGAATTGTTGTGTGAATATGAACTTCTAAATTGATTTAAAATTGTTTAGTTAAACAACTTGGCCTTTAAGACGGCGTTTGAATTTCGATGAGACCGGGATCGGATTCCAAATGGTTATCTGAAAACCACATCGGATCTTAAAGGTGGATCTTTTGTTTAAAAGATTAAAAATGGAATTTTATTCAAACCATTCAAAAGGAAAGGTTTTGGGAAACTAAAAGTTGTGGCTTAACTAAGATCCGAATGTATCCACATTTTTAAAAAAAGAGCTCATTATTCGGAAAGGCTGGGGAAGGGCATTAAATTGAAAACCCATTCCGGATAATGATAGGACGGAATGGAATAGCATTTGAAGACGGTGGTTGAAGACCGGGTATTTTCTAAAATGAAATGATTGCCTGTTGATTGTCTCTACACCGAGTTGCTTCGGTATAGAGATTATCCTATATGACGGGGAGTCCGGACGTGATTAGGGGATATCCGTATTTGGAAGGACTTTTTCCTTAATTGGACGAAGTGCCTTCGGTTCCATTCAGACCCAGGATGGTCTTGTATGGATATATGTCTGACATTGCACTTTGAGGTATAAAGCTGGTTTCTATGAAATACATTTCTGTTTGGTGGTGGAGAATTTATTCTCTTAGCTTAACACTCTTCTCTAAGACGTACGAGCTAAGAGGTTATATAGTAGATAGTTATTAGTGATATATTCCCAAATTGGTAATGTGGCATGCTAAGTGTTGAGCATGGATTGATCGAAGCATGGCTTTTGTGTAAAGCGTAGCTTTGTGGGACGAGAATTCAGCGAACCTCACACCCCGGGAAATGGTCGAAACAGGAAGGATGCAGCAAGGTTATGGGGTTCGTGACCCTAAGGGTATGTGTATTTCCTTCTGGATAAAAAAGTGGTATTATGGTATGGAACCCAGATATTTTACTTGTGTGGTTGTTGGAATTTGTGGCGCCTCGGTAAAGGTCTGTTACGACCAAGGAATTGCATACTTGTGACAGTTAGTCACCTAGTTACAGAGGTAACCCGGCCTTGTGTTAGCAGAGATCCGGTTAGGTTCTCGGTACGTTCCTCCACCCATTCGGATAAAGGAAGTTCCTTAGCCTTGGCCATTTATTGGAAATCCAAACGAAAGAGTACGATCCCTTTACAATTTCAGTTGTAGAACCTGCTATTTAACATGGTAACTATAGTAGGCATACTATAATGGTATGTATGCTGCTAAGATTAATATTACACTTGCGAAATGTTTTTCCATACTATGCAGTAATAATAATATCAAAAGGATATTCACGTATCAAGCATGTTTGACTACTAGAAGGAGAAACCTCCCCCATGTGTGCGATTGCATTTGAGTGTGTGTCGGGAGACCTTATGTAAATTTCATTTTCCAAAAGCATGAAAGGATTTATTTTTATTTTTCTTTGGCACAAATAACTGTTTTAAGTTTCTTACACCAGTCCCATGACTGACTCGGAGTTTATTATTCCCTTTGCTAAACTCTGGGTGCCCCTAATTTTCCACACGTGCAGCCTAGAGTCAGGTTATCAGTAGGTTCTGAAACTAAGTCAGGAAGTAGATGTGGATTTGGAAGTCTTTGGTTTGGAAGCTTTTGGTTTTGAGCTTTTTGGTTTGGACTTTGGAGCTTTAGAGATGAAGATGCAGTATGTTGGACTCTCTTAGAAGACCTTGTTGATGTTATTTTCCACTATTGTGTTATATTGCGCTGTTGTGTATATAGCATATGCATATGCTTTGATGATGATGGGCACTTATTGTAAGAATGTTGTAATCCATGTAGTTTATGAATGAAAGTTATTTTATTTCCATCGTGTTGCTATTACCTAATGTGTTATAGCTCCAGCGAAACAAACTCCAACGTTTGAATCTCCGGCATTTGAATATGGGTGATGTATTAGATGCCAATTTCGAACGTTGAAAGTCCGGGTTCGTCACACATTTTAATAAATCATATTTATAAAATATCTCCCTTTAAAGGAAATCATTTCAAATATTTTTATTGCAAAAATGTTCTAGTTTTCTTATGTAAATCATTCTTTAAGTATTTATTTTTGAAATATTTGAGTTCCTTTTAATGATCTTTTTTATATGAAATTTCAATTTAATACAATCAAATTTTATATTAAATCATTTCCAAAATATTTATTTCAAAATATTCCAATTTCCTTTTTATAAAACCAAATTCTTATTAAATCACCCTTTTTATAAAATCGTTCCTAAAATATTCATTGCAAATATTCACATTTTCTGCTAAATAAACAACCTTTAGGAATCAAATTTCAACTCAACATTATCAATAAACGCCTCATATTCAAATTTATTCACAAGATATTAGTTTCAATGTTCCCAAATTTCCTATCTATCCATCCCAAGTTTCAAAAAGGAAGATCCAAGATAGATTAACGGACAATAGTTAATGCTTAGAAATGGGCGAGCATGACCGATCAAATCCTAGAAGATACTGATGAAATACTATCATTCCAAACAACCAAGCACAACGGAATACTATACTAAATTTTTGAAAAATTATCCTTTTATATGTATATAAAAGTGGAAATTAACCACAAGGGCCTCTTTAGCAAGTGCAATTAGTTTCTAGGACACACAACTGAAATAATTACTTTTAAGGACAAAACGTAAAATAATTAGTTTCTAAGGCCAAAAAACTTATGAAATTATGTCCTTGAAAGTAATTGGACTGCTGACTTTGTCCTTAAAAATAATTATTTTGCTGACTTTGGTCTTGAAATTAATTTCTGTGGATGTGTGTCCTAAAAACTAATTGGACTGCAAAGTTTGTCCTTTTGGTGGAATGCCCCTATATAAAATATATTCTTATATAAAATTATTTCATTTACCCATTTAAAAAATATATTATGTCAATTGGTCTTGTTCAAGTGTTTAGGAAATCCCTATCGATAACATTAGCCAAACGCAATGACAAGAACTCTTAAGCCACTCAACAGATCATACAACACAATATAAAACATTTTCATACCACTAACAAATACACACTCTTAAATATATACCCTAAAACTCATCCTAGGGTCTCATGTACCCTATCTCAAATGAGTTAACCCTACCAAGCCTATGTGTGCTCAACCTACAGTTTAAGCTAACAATAGACCACAGATATCCAACTAAAACTGAGCAGGAAAGCGGATAGTTAGGGAAAAAAGAAGACGAAAAGAACTAAACAACACAGAATCTCACAGCGGAGTGAATAATTTATAATAGATAAAAAATCTTTATATAAAACAAAACTGTAATATATGTATATACAGACATCAATCAGAGCATATTAACTTATTCAGCACGGATAGTTATAACAACCCGTCCTCACAGTTACTGAATAATAGACAACAATGAATGCAATGGAAGGAAAATAACCATCTGCGTGAATACGTCTCAGGGCCTCCAACATCATCTCCGGAAGCTCCAAATATCCAAGTAAACCAGGAAATATGCTTAGTCCGACCCGAGCATTATAGGAAAATAACGCTCGGGTCAGTCTAGTAAAACTAACGTGAGAACTCAAATTACAAGGAATTTTATTTATTTTAACTTGTAAAATCCTTTAAAATCAAAGGCATCTCATAAGACCACACCACACAGAAACACAGACGGGTTTTTACCTTACGATAACCAAGACCTTTATATCAAAAAATCTAGTGATATTATAATAATGTCTAAGGGCGAAAATAATAATAATCAAGTAGCTGTGATGCTCATGAGTGTAGATCACAACAGTACTAGGTATATAATTGAAAACCAATAAGGCACGTTCGATAATTGTCTAGGATTTCCATGGAGGTGCCTTTAGTACTTTGAGAAATGGTCCTTCTGCACAAGGATCAAAGATATCCTTTTGAAGCAGCATACAACCCTAGTGATGTACCATAGGAAAAACACAGCTAGTCTCGCTAAGATCGACTGCATCGTCCCATGCTTGGATAACAACTGTAGGTAACGTCTAGGTGGAGCTGACTACACCCTACGAGTTTTCCAACCCTACTGGTCATGTCTGCTATCTCTGGCTTTAGTCATTCCCAATGATGAGGTAACGTCCGGCATTCTAGCTTACGCACCGCCACCAAATAGATCATGGAATCCCACATGGATTCCAATACCCCAATGGGTCTCGAAATCATACATAAATTTCCACATTTAAATTAGATCTTGGAATCACACCTGGATTCCCATCCCCTAATGGGTTTCAGAATCACACATAGATTCCTACATCTAAATATCACGAATCTCCTCCATAGAACCGTATATGGTTTTCAGAGTAGTCATGGGTTCGAGTCATCTGTTACGAGTACACTCTTCCATTTCCCAGGTGATCAACCAAACAAAACACCGATTTCCAAAATGTTCTATACCGTTTCTTTAGGAAATAATCAGACAATACATAAGAGCGAGGATAACCCCCTAACCATTTAAGCGGACGGATCTCCATATCATTTGTCCTAGAAGAACGAAATGAGTTTATACGTATAGTATAACACCCCGATAGTTACTGTATCATATAATCCCCGTGCTTCCCCTAGATATTTTCAGAGTTAAAATCCTTCGATGTTAAGTAGGGAATATATCCCTACCACCAAAACTAAGAAGGATTACATATTTTGCCCAAGATTTGATCGTCGGTTGTTTAACTATCAAATAAGAAAACATTCAAAACAAATATTACATTTCCCACGAAAATCACTAAGCCTCTTAAATTAATCTTTCATTAATTTAAATTCACATTTCAAATACTTGGAAATCACTTCCATATACTTACCTTAACGGAATATGTATATTCACAAAGCACTATATTTTCGATACTAAGAAATTATAATCATATATTTATCACACTGGTATAAGTATAATTAACCATTTCACTTTCAAAACTTGGATAGTATATCTACCAAACACTTAAAAGGACTTTCTATTTTGAAATCATATTTAAAAGATCAAACCTAAATCTCATATAAACGAAGAAAGCCTAAACATTAATCCTTTTATAAAACATTCTCAATAAACCCCAAACCCCATTTATAAAGATCCTCCTTCTTAGATCTTTAAAACCCATTAGTAAATCCTTTTATAAATCCAAAGCCATTTATAAAACCCTTTCCATATTTGATCCAACTCATTAATAGACTTTTAAAGTCAATAAGGTCCTCCTGATAAATCATTAGTATTTAAAATAGCTTTAAATAACACATTACTATTTTGCCATCCTTCTATTTCAATTTGATCAAATCTTATTTAAAATAATATCTTTAGAATCCATTTAATAATATATTAAATTAATTTCAAACACTATTATTGTATTAATAAATAAATTCAAAAACAATATTAATATAGTAATTAATAAATTTTAAAACGCTATTTAAACAATAATTAAGTATCTGTTAAATATAATTAAATCACTTAAATCAATGCAATTAATTAACTTTAATAAAAAATTGAAGTATAGGAAATCTTTTAGACAATAAATTAAAATATAATTAAGACATTTCTAAAACCATAACTGCATAACTTTAAAATAGTAATTAAACATTCTTAAATAACATTAAGAAATAACTTTTAAGAATCACATAAATAAATAATTAACTTTAAATCATTATTAAAACAATTATAAATTGTCTTTAGAACATTATTAGTAAATAATTATTACTTTTTAAAAATCTTATTATTAAATAATAATTATCTTTAAACCATAAAATAAAGATAATAATTCTTAAAATAACTTTCGCATTTATAAATAGCTCTTCTAATTTTAAGGAGGCTTAACAATCACCATGGTATTTAACAAGCTACCATATTATTCAATTAACTTTTCAAGTTAATAACAGATATTTACATAATCAATGACTACGTAAATAAATTCCAACACTTAACCATCATTGGTTAAAATATCACTTATTCAAAGCAAGATATCAATTAATGATATATAATCAGATGACCAAATCTATAAAATAGCAGAACGGGGATTTATTATGCTGATTAAATGTCAAATTAATTTGATTAGCGTAACAGTGTTTTATTCCACTAGCAGATTCAATTACCATATTCAATCCAGTTTAACTCAATAGTAATTTATTTTGCCAAATAAATATCAATAACTACGATATATAAAATTTAAACACGTTATTAATTAAAATAACATAGTTCAAATTCTGTCCATTTAAATATGTCATAAATTTATACTTGTCCAAAGCTACCAATAAATTACACTATAATGTTGTACTTTTTCATACGAGTATAATGCAAACATCCCAGTGTCAAACGGGTTAAATATGAGCAAGCTATGCATTTTTGAAGTTAATATGAATATATGTATAGTTATCATAAAAATATATATTTAAATTCTCACCTAACTTAAATGGGCCAAGCCCACAAGAATTCCAACCTGCCTCCCAAAATACACAGTACTCTTCTTCCCCTAAAGCCATAGCTTTAGCAACCCATATGCACACATGGCCATGCACACGCACTTCGACCACTCTTTGTTGCATCCAAGCCTACGGCCATGCCCGCCTCACCAAGCTCGACATTATCACTCTCCTCCACCCGCGTTATGATGCTCCATACAAAAATCGAAAGCCACAGCCATTAGAGAAAATCTGACTCTATTCATGCGACACTTTTTAACACCAAAATCCACCAAAACTTGCCACGAAGTAGCCTTCTCTTAGCTTGACATCATGACATCCTCCATTTCTTCAATCATTGTTTGAATTGACCACCGACTCAAACCCCCAGAATCAACCATCGCCAATTATCAACGGGGAATCACATCGAAACCTCCACAAAAATACTACAACACCATACGAACCCAACGGCGCTACTACATCGATCCATTCGAAGAAAACTCGAGAATTTGATTTTTGAAGTCTTAAGAGCATTTATTCCTCTTTCTGATTTTTGACGATATCTCAATCGATTCTCAACGAACTCGAATTCCGTCAATTCTAAAAATACTATAGAGAGATACGAACAACTTTTGTTTTGATGATGAAGGCTAATTGTTGATAGATGATGAGTTTTGGATATTTGAAAGGAGGAAAACTATACTTTGTTTCTTGGCATTGAAATGTTACTATGAGCAATCGAATAAACAAATATGTCTCTACTCGCCTTGGTTAGTATTTATAGCATGGCCGAGGAAAAGATTAAGGGAACAAAGAAACAAAAAAGGAGGAGAAGTGAAAGGGAAAGCAAAGTGCCAGGCATAGACAAGGCAATGAGATGGAGGCTGTGCATGAAATGTTTGTGCTGTGTGTACTGTATGCGTGTGTTTGATTTTAATTCGGATACCAATACCCCGACACACCAGGTCCCGTCCGATTATAAATCGAGATTGATAGAAAGCAACTTACGATTGCGTATAACAATACTACACGATCATAAAACAAAAATAAAACAGACAAGTTTACTTATTATGTAAAATTTCAAAAGTATTGACATTTGCCGCAAAAAGCGTCCCATGAAAATTTAATTATTTTTCGGATTAGAAACTATGAAAAACTTCTAAAAATTAAATTTAAAATGCATCGTAAAAAGAAAAAATCAAGTAGTTATTTGGAAGATAGATTTTATTATAATTTAATTCAAATTTGAATATTTAAACAAATTAAATATCCAAATTTGAAGACCAAAAAATATGGGTCGTTAAAGGAGAGCTTGGCCTAGCCTTGATGGTGATGGTGCTCACGGCCAAGGGAATGGTAAGTGGTGGCCGTGGGTTTTAGAAGTGAAGAGGAGGTGTTTCACACTAGTTTTAAGTGGGTTGATATTATAAGCTAGTATATACATTTTTCTCCTTTTATTTTAATATTTTTTTTCTAACTTTTGTAAAATATTTTTCTATGAATTAGAAGCCATTAAAGAGGCTCTTAGAAAGATTGAAAAGAAAAGGAAGAAGAAGTGGAACAGTATTAGGAATTTGTGAAAAAAGGGGTGATATTTATAGGAAAATCCTTAGAATAAAATATTCAATTGCATAATTACCTAAATAACCCTAGCCCACACCCCTCCCCTAGCCCCAAGAGCACTGCTCCCCTCCAAAGCCATGTGATAGTTGATGTGAGGTGATGGTGTTGTACAATGAAGTGATTTTTGCTTTATTGTTACTTAAAGGTTAAGCTTAGGAATTATTAAATCATTTTTATAATATATATATATATCTGTGTGTATGTGTATTTATGTATGTGCTTGTTATCATATGCATGTGACATATATATGTATATACATGTAGGTGCATAACACTTCAAACGTCTTTAAACAACTTTTGTTCGTTAAATCGTTGAAATCCGGAGAACCGATTATCGGTCACATTTTCACTTATTTATTAACGTACATATATTTCTAAACAAAATTCAAAAATAAATTTATTATCATTTTAAACTAATTAAAATGATCACATTTGAATTGTAACACCATATAAATTAATACTAACAATTATTTACAATAATTGCTATTACATTGATAAATCGTTATCGATTTTTCTTTATATCTTCAAATAAAATATATATCTTTATAAAACTATTGTAAATGATTCATCATCACTTTATAACTATTAAAAATGAATTATCATCATTTAAGATAATTATATGGATATTAAGAGAATTATTAAATCATTAAATTTTAATTTATATTCATAAATCTTTATTTAAGTACAATGTCATTTTATCGTTATAAGTTTGAAGGAAAATATTTATTCAAAATAAGATTACAGTTACTTATTATCACTTGAAATAATATTATCTATATTATCATCCTTTTATTTGCATAAATTTAAAAATAAATACAATTTATCAAAGAGATAAATCGACGGGTCGTTACGGACTCCCATTTAAAAGAATTTCATCCCCGAAATTACCCAAATAAAAACCCTAAGAGTTTGCCCAAAATATTTATTTTTAAATTTATACCCGTATGATGTATATAGATCATGTGTACGCAATAACCGTTTCGATCTTCTATTCGAATCCACAACGTTATTTCTGAGCTAGTATTAATCCTCCGATCCTTTAAAGCGGAACCTGACTAGGTTTCCTGATCAGAACTTTAGCTTTCCTTGCATAGCTCTCAACTATGATAGAAAACTCAAGCATCTAACTATAAACGCTTATCAATGTTCATTGTCAAGAATCGAGTGATAAATCCTCTTTTCGAATAAGTGTCAAACACATCGAAGTCTTGTACTCGAATCTTAGATTAAATCGTGCGACGAAATAAACCACAGACTTCACACGTATTTATTAACCTTTAAAAAAATTTATGAAAACATTTCATAAAACTTTAATTCTTTATTAAAACTTTTTTTATATAGATAATTCATTATACATAACCAGTTTACATTTTTATTTCCAATAATCCTACTTAAAAAAACATTTCTTTTCAAAAGATAAATATCCTTTTATTATAATATAGTTCTAAACATATCTTAGTGGTTTTCTGGGAAAACAATAATTATTCATTATATTGATAAATTGTCATAAACACCCTTTAACCAGTATCAAATGTGAAAACTTCCTTTATTAATTAATACTCCTTTAATAATTATAACTTCCTTTATATATGTATATGTACATATTCTTTACTTATACCAGTTTTATCATATAAAAGCATCTATACACCTATTTAAATGTTATAAGTTTATTTAACAAGTTTTTATTACTTCAAAATACAATCAAAGTGATTAAATCAATTATTACCAAAACATTGTTATAATGAACTTCTTTTCTTTTATAATTTAAACTCATAATATTTCTACCTTTATATAAAAGATACCAATATTTGTCATTATCCTTAAATCCCATTATTAATGATTTAAATATACCTTTAAAATTTCTTCCAAATTGTCATTCAAGGGTTTTAAAACGAATGTCGCTAAAACGTCGTTTACTACAAACCCAAAACCATTCTGTAATAAATTTAAATATTTATTTTAAAGATCGATACTAATGAGAAGTGAGGACAACATCATATTATAAATTATCACATTCTTACATCATTTAAAAGTTTTGAAGCTTAGGTCCGAAAAGAAAAATCGCTCTCCCTTCCACTCTAATACAATTCAAAACACTAAATCAAAAATACACACCCATCCATACTCATACATACTAGAATTATCCTTAATTCCCCAAAAGTTACTCCTATTCTTCCGAGTCCGGAGATAATGTTGGACTCCAACATCCCAGGTCAATCTTCACTTTACATTCTCCTTCTTCATCACTATCCAGTTCGTCGTCGACCTCATTTCCGTCTTCCTTCTGTACCTCTCCTATTCCCTAGGGTAGCTATGGCTGGTTCCGTGGGACATGTCCTATGCCGGCTGGTATTCCAAGAATGAATCCTTCTTCTTTTAACTCCTCCAAGCCTTACAGATTTTCCTCCCAAGGATTCTAAAATTCATCGACCCTCTCCTCTTCTTCTTCTGTTGCTTCTTCATTGTTACTTTCTATCTCGTTCCGGTTTATGTATGAACTGGGTGATCCCTCCTGCCATACGACACGCTCCCCGTCCATATCCCATACTACATTCACTTGATATGATAGCATCAAGGTCTTCCATTGGCCTTGATTCTTCCTCCTAGGCTCTATTTCCTCTTCCATGGGTTTTGATTTTTCTTTCATTAGTTCAATCTCTTCTATTAGTTCCAAAATGGAGCTGGCGGGTCTGCTATCCAATTCCCCTCTAAGACCTGCCTGGTTTTATCGTTGCTAGAAATCATAATTACTTCTGGAGATGGGGTGGTATAAGCATTATGGCCATATGGTATCCTTCTTCACCCCTTCGAGTGTATGGGGGCATATTCTTCCTAGATTGGAAACCCACCATTGCTAGGCGGTCTGACTGCTCCTCTTCATCGCTAAAGAGAATAATGAGGCTATCTTTCTTACCCCAGTTCGCTCTAGAAGACTCCCCTTTCGCGTAACTTCTCCCATATAGTTTCTACAAGGCAAACAATTATTGTTTTAGACAAAAATAGTAGGTAATTGCTAATATATTCTTAGGTAGAAAGGTTTGGTCAATAATCAGAAAATGTTTTGAGATTTATTTCTAAAGATGGCTTTTAATATTATTTGTACAAAATGTTTATTATTTCAAAAACTCTTTGAAAATTTTACCAAAATATTCTTTTTTTTCAAATACACACACATATATATATTTAGGTAAACTGATTTCATATAAAACCAAATTCATCTGTATATCTTATTAACAAATACGTGCTCATATATATAAATATACACTAAAACTCATTCAAGGGCGTTACTAATCCTATCTCTAATGAGTTACTTATCTTAGAGTATTACTATCCCTATTTCTGACGAGCCTTCTACTCTTATCAGGCTCAGGCATTCACTCAACCTAAGCTCTATACCACATTGTGAGGACCCGTTTCTTCGACTCTCGAAAATCGACATAATACTCCTCGGTATTAACGTGCTGTAAATCCAAGTGCCGAAGAAGCGGGTTCTCAAGGGTAAGAAAGAAAAACAAAGACATAAAAGAATATCACATATGTTATTTCAATAAAAGCTTTGCAGCGAAAATTAAAATAAATTAGAGTTAAAAAAAAAGGCAGTTATAAATTTCTGTCCTTACAAATGCAGAATACTATTGTATACGAAAGTGGTGGAAATAGACAAAAAAATTTAGTAAAATCTTCTGACTCCATGCTTCAAGCTCCCACCAGCTTTCTTCTAAACTAAACTTAACTACTAGTCTGCTCAGGAAAATATGGCACCTAGAGTTTAAGGAAAAGGAAAATAAACTTCGGGTCAGTCATATGACTGGTGTGAGAACTCAAAATACGCATTTTGAAGGTATCTCATAAGGCCACATCGCACATAAACACAAAACGGATTTTTCCCTTATGATAACCATAACATTTTTACGTCAAAATACTTGGCTTTATTTTTAATGACATATCTTTGAAAACATTTGCAAGTAAAATTATTAATCTTAGCCGAAATTGCTACCATTATTAGATTCCAGCATACTAGGTTCTAAAAATAAAATGGCATGCTCTTATTGAAGAATGGATTTCCATACAAATGACTAGGTGAAGGGACTACCCTCCGGCAATACATCTCTAGAGGAATGTACCGAAGCTTAACTGATTCTAACAGCACAAGATCGGCCTACCTCTTCCTAGATAGTACCGAATATATCATCACCCCAGTCGTTACTGACCTATCCAAGGGCCCTCATTGCATATATCCACAATAATTTAAGTCTCGAACGTCATAGTAGGAATAAATATATCTAGAAGCGGATGATCATATCCTAATGGTTGCAAACTACATAGCCTTTCCGCATCTAGCCTGTTTCGGCCATTCCTGAGTGTGAGGCTTGAGGTAATGATTACTTTAACATTTCACATCATCTTCCTTTAAATGCCACACTGCCATTCCATTGTCACACAAATTATTTCTACAAACGTACAAATCTCGAGCTCGTACGTCTAAGGATAAGGTGTTAAGCTAAAAGAAGTTGACTTCTCTACCAACAAGAAGATAATACGTTCGTATAGATCACTTATGTAACTAGAAATGCAATGTCAGACATTTATCCATATAAGTTCATTCTGGGACTGTTCGAAACTGAAGGCATTGTCCTACCACATCCTTGAGAGAGTTAGGGGTATGCCCTAGGGGTAATTATGTAATTTGTTACATATATCTAACTCGTTGACCAATCTTGTTCGAAATAAAAGGTATTTCCTTCCTATTATATACTTGATACAATGTGATTATATTAATTAATTAACTTAATTAAAGGTATATTTAATAGAAAAATCCATAAATGGTATATTTTGTGATAGTAGTTACAATGTGTTGTAACCGTGAGTAATTTATCACAACGAAACAAATATACCATTTTAAATGTAACTAGTCAAGATGCATCGAGGCTGGATATCGATGTATCAGATACTGGAGTACGTAACGCTTATCAAATGTTGGGCAGCGTATTACTCTTGAATGCTAGTGGAACCTAGGGTTTACGTACTAACAGTTATTGGATAACTATGGAACGACTCACTCGATAGTTTTATGTTGCTTAATATAACTACGGTGAAACAAAAAACACCGATGTGACTAATTTACACAGTTCTTTGGACTTGAGAATATTGTGGATCTACAATATGGAAGCTCCGCTTTGATTATAGCCAAATCATGGTATGACTATAGTTGGGTTGAGTGGAAATATTGGAAGTGAAGCACTATTCAAGAGAGGATCCGTCTCCACAGTTATATGCGGTTAGTATCACAGTCGACTCAAGTCAACTCAAAGTCAAAGTCTTTGGCCAGAGTATCTCGGTTAATAATAATTATTATTATTGAACCAAGGACTTTGTACTTGGACTATAAAGTTGAATGCGGATGAGGTTGGAATTTTGACCATTACCAAATTCCATAAGTCCAAAGTGATATAATTTGACGAAGAGAATTAGTGTAAACAAATGCCACAACTGGGTAACGCTTATTAAACTAAAATTGGATTTTACCGAAAATGAGTAAGCGATAAATTTGGCCATAATGTCACACCACCCGCCAAGTGACATGTGAACGTTAACATTAGAATAGTTCAATGTTAATCACTGACCAAATTTACACCCAATGGTTACACAGTCGGAATGATGAATTCCCTTAAGATCGAATGATTTAATTAGTTTATAATTTTTATAAATTAATAAATATTTATAAAATATTAATTATAAAATTTGAATATGATTTGAGAAATAACTAACGTTATATATATTTATAACATTTTTTAATATATCGATCGATATACAATATCGACAAGCGATTAAATTAGATTTAATTGCATAGTATTTTGGCTTGGGCTTAGATGGGTTTAAGACCCAGCATTAGGGCTACAAAATTTTGGTTTTGGGAAGGTCTAGGGGTTGCGATTGTGAGAATGGGCAAAAGGTTTTCCTCGTTTATCTCTAATACAACCATATATATGTATATATATCTCTAAAAATAATAACTAACCTTTTTGGCTGCCATTACCTCCTACATTGCTGGTTAAAACATAGCTCTAAATCCACTTCAAAACATTCAAATATATTTCAAACTAAAATAATACTATTCGACAGTTAGAGGTCGCTGGTTCCGGACTTGCAATCTGATGAATCAAGAACAAAACAGAAGAGAGTCATTGCTTCAACGTGGATTCAAAGGCATCAATAAATTAGTAATTTTAATTCATATTATAGTAATTAAATTATATCCTATGATCCTATAATGGGTAATTTCATATCTTTTAAAATATATTGCTACTATATGTTTAGTTAGTTGAGATTTTTGTAAGTAGATGTAGCTATCACAAGTCAGTTTGGTTATGTGCATAATTTGTTTGTTATACTATTAGATTTATGTATAGACAAATGTTGTTTACTGTAAAAAACCAATTTGTATCATTAATAATTGATTTATATATATTTATTAATTAAATCATTTACACACACATATATTTTAGTGTATATTTCTCTCTCATAATAGCATATATGCATACATAAGATATATATTATTTAAAAAATTTAGTACACTTATTTATATATAATATTAATTTATAAATTCAAAAATTAATTACCATACATATATTCATATTTTTAAATTAATATTTATTAAAATTTTGAATTGTTTATTATATATAAAAAATTATTACATTAAAAATTCAATTTTATATTTTGAAAACATATTATATCATCTCATAAACATATTGAAATTTTTTAAAAAGTTTATTACTTTTAATGATTAATATTATTTCGAAAAAATTATTTAGGATTTATTAAAAATAATAATTTAATTGAAAAATTCTTCAAAAATTTTCATAACTATTGATTCATGATAATAGAATTTCTAAAATTTTAAAATTTGAATTTTTAGTGATATATTATTTTATATTAAATAATTATTGCCAAAATCATTGTATTTGTTTTTCTAAAAATAATATTTCAACTTTGCAAAATCTCTAGATTTTTTATAAGCTCTATTTTATGATCCTAGATTTTTGAAAATTGTATTTTATTAATAATATATAAAAATTAAAATACTAAAATTATTATGTTTGCAAAACTAAGTTAATTTTGATTTATAAATATTTCTCTCTCTCTTTCAATATATATATATATATATATGTATATATATAAATGTTTTATGTTCATATATTATATATAATATATTTATACTTACAAGTGTGTGTGTTTGTAACACATGTACATGCACATATTTGGACAACATACATGACATACAAAATGAGCTAATATGTCCGTTGCGATGTAAATCCCAACATCTACATATGTGCATATTATACACTTCATGAATTATTATATTACACATGCACTCACACATAACATTTATATATAAACTAAATCAAATAAAATTAATTTCATATCTTAATATATTTGAAAATTTAACTAAAATAAATGATTTTATTTGAATGAAATTTAGAAATGTTCTAATTCAGTTAGATTTCATAGGCCCAATAAAGATCCACTAGGGTAAATTTTTGAAATTCACCCATAACTTCTACTACGGGCCGGTCCAGTTCCAACAATGCTATCGGAGCCCAATCGCCTATGCGGTCTAAATGAGTCCTATTAGTGCTAACTAATTAATCTCACCCACTTAGTACGGTGTCTAGAATGGTAATGTCTAGGATTGGAATTGGGTAATCAAGTACCCGTCCTACTTGGTTACCGACCTGCCTCGAAAGGTAAAATGAGCCTAAAGTTTTTCCCAAATAGAGAAGGCCCAACTTAATTTGGGCCTTGAGCTAATTTTCAAAATCGTTTTGAAAATTAATGTTAAAGATTTTAAATTCAACGGTTAAATTTAAAATAAAGCACGTTTATTATAAAAATTATAATACTACATAAGTTTCCAAAACGTTTGAAAGGATAATGATATTTTCGAAATGTTTGAAAATATTTATATAATAATTTCAAATTTTATATTTATTAATAAGATTAATAAAATAAACTAATTAAATATGTTAAGTAATTAATGCATATATGCATGTATTATATATGTTGATATATGTTATGTTATTTTAAAATGTTTAAGATAACATAAGTATACATGTATGTATACAAGATAAATTTTGAAATTAATAAATTTTAATAAAAACTATTTAATTAAATAAATTAATTGGAAGTTCATTAATTAGATAAAATACACATATATATGATATATGTGAGTTACACTATAAAGGTTATAGTATACACTATAAATATTATAGTAGATATCTCCAATATAAAAGTTATATTGGAATACTAATTTAAAATTAGTTAAAGAGTCAATTGATTAAAATTAATTTGATAAGATCTAATGAATGATACATTATACCTAAGACTATCATATAAGTAGTATGAAATATAAAAGTTATATAACAATAAAACTTATATGATATGTTTATAAACTAAATGTGGAACATTAAAGAAACCTAAATAGACTTGAGAAATAAATACATACGTAAATGTACATATACCGTGATTTCTGATGTGTCTGACACTTGAATCACTGGGGTATTTCATAAGAAATATATTATTCTATAAGTCGATATCACTTAAGATATATGTTAAAGATTATGAATCTTCAATATAATGTTGTCCTCTACAATATATATATATATTTATCAATAAATTACTTACACACTAAGTTGTTGAGAAAAATCAAGCTACGGATGCTATGCGTAGTATTATTAATATATTGAATAGATGAGGTAAGATAACTATGTTTGTTTATTGAGCAAACTTAAGGTATATACACTATACTTAGGCCATCACGATATGGTAGGTATGGGTGAATAATTTCTTTCGATTTGTTGAGCAAACTTAAGCTCTAAATGAGATTAGAATAAGGAAAAATGGGTGAGGAGTTGTATATGATACAACCGATAAGGAGTTATCCATCGTTGGTGGGGCAATGATTTGTTGAGCAAACTCAAGGTTAGGATACCGAAACAAACGGGTCCTAACACCCAATAGTGAAGTTATAAGACTTCTATGTTTCATCTTAGGGTTTCGAGAAACATAAAAGACTAGTGGGAGCCTTATTAGAAAAATGAAATGGTAACATTTAACCTTTCTAATATTGTAAGAACATATGCCATATAATGTTATAATTATCTACAGTGATAAATTTGTGCATTTTATATGATTGATAAAACATTTGTTAATTAACATATATAAATAAACTGACTTGAAAGTTGACAAATAGAAATATAATATATACTTACTAATAATTCTAATTGCATGTTATATAATGTTTCTATACCCATGCAAGTGCCTAATTTCAACTACTTAATACATTCCTAAATTGGTCACTTATATGTTATTTGGTTTAGACCGTGTATTGAATTTTATGATTTTTTGAACTCTAAATGCAATTCAAGACTATGGATATTTGATCCATGTGCTTTCACATATATACGTTATATGGTGAGAATTCATAGTTTGTAGGGTAAACTATTTCGATGAAGTTAGTTTATTCGATGTAAGGCAATAAAAAGTATTTTAAGATCATGTATTCAACCTGAATGATTTCAAAAGGATCATATTGTGTTAATGTAAAACAAGACCATAAACTACGAGATACATCTAAGAACTCGATCGTTGAAATGTCATCTTGATCGGTTTACATAAAGCAACATATTTGATGTCTTAAATGTTAATAATAATCAAATACGCTTTTGTAAAAGGTTGTTATGATATTGTAGTAAGGCTTTCTTTTGAATAGTTTGACCATTTGAAAGAAAAAAGAATGTATATGAATAGATGTAATTTAAGGTAAAGTTGGAATGAGGAGAATGAGTAGTCACTTATGCTTCATAGAGAAACATTGGAAACAAGAATTGTAATACTAATTGATACTTAATATTGGAATATGGAATATAATATTTTGTCTATAACATTTATTTCTTTGACTTTAAGATATTTAATCAAAGAACTCTCCACTGTAAACTAGTTGCAGCATATGAAATAAGTAAACAATATTAACAATATTAAGCAAATGGTGGACCTCTAAATTTAGCAAGCTATTATAGTAATGGCGGAAATAGTTGGAACATGCCATATAGCACCTAATGATTGCATCAAATTACAAAAATTGTTTTCGTAAAATGTACTGAACATTATTTGTGAAATGATGTTTATTTTTTGTATTGACTGAAAATAGATATAACTATATTTCAATACCAGTATTATGAATATTCATTATGAAATAGAACTATATTATGGAATTTGTTTTTATAGTAAAAGTGATGCAACAAATATACATATATATCTAATATTATTTACATTTGTTTTGGAATTATAGATTAAGCCATAGTTTTGAGAAATAATTTTACTATATGATTATGAATCATATGGTACATGTTAGTTACATCTCAAACAAATAATGGCAGCATCATAAGAGTTGATGAACTCTTTGAATTAATACATAGTGTTGTATGCAATCACAAGTCTATTAATACGAAAAGGGTTCCACATACTTTGTTATATTCATAGATGATTTATTACCAACATGTACATGTGTATTGGATACACATGTAGTAAGTTTATAATAAGATCATAGAATCTAAAAGAAAAGTAAATAAAATAACATGCAATAGAATAAAATGATTTTATTTGGTCGAATAAGTGATTATATTGGAAAGAGTTTCAAATGTACCTAAAAATGAATATAAATTCAATCTCAAAAGTCACTCCTCCATGTGATACATAATGATGCGTCGATAAGGAGTAATTAGACATTATTGGACAATTTACGAATAATTGTGAGTGAAGTTGAGTTAGTTTCTTTCTGTAAGGTCATGTACTTAAGATTAGTACACAAGGTTGATATCATTTTATCTAAACAATAGTTTACAAAATCATACAAGATATGGGTTTGTAAGAAATCCCAACATATCCTAGGCCAAGGAGTTGGTAGGTTGTGCGAGTAGAAAGATTGCACGTAATAATTGTTCATGAGGGATCTTGTATGAATCTCCAAAATTTTTTTGGAAAGATCTGTCATCAAATAACATATTTATGTGTTGAACACAATTTTTTTAAACTAAAATCAATTTTATAAATAAAAAGGTTCACAAAGTGTTTATGAATCCCTACTCTATTTGCACCAAGAAACAATTTTTGTTTCAAGATATATCAACATCATTGTGAAGGAATTTGTTTGAAATTTTTTGTTAGTTAAATGGAATTGGATCCTATCCATAGATAGAACTAATTATACAAGACGATATGAAATTAACTAACCTAAATGAATACATAACATTAGAATGTCTAATTTGTATTCTCGTAAATCGAAGAGAAACTACGAGTTTCTTATTAATGTCGAAAATATACATTACCCTCGGTTGTTCAATTAAACCATTAATATTGTTCACTCTATATGGTATGATGCGCAAATCTGAAAGAATTCTAAGTACACTATCAAAATATGATTTTAGTGGTCGTAACCAAAGAGGTATGAACCATCGGCCGAGATTGTGTCTTTAATGGGAAGGCTAATGTGGTTGGAATTAAATGAGTAATGTTGATAAGAATAATATCACAAATTTCAATTATTGAAATTTGTATAACAGATTCGGAACTCAATATGCTCAAGTTAATTCAGATTTACTCACAAAATGATCGCTCAATAAAACTTAGTGTTTGGTACTTATGTATTGAAACGAAAAATTCTAAATAATGATTTAGAATAAGACGTTTACACGTATTAACCAAAAATACCTCGAAGTCAGTGAGAGCGATGTTGGATTTGTGAGTCTTTGGATATGATCCAAGCAATTATATGAATGTATCATTTTATAAGCATCAAGATTAAATAAGTATTTTGATAGAAATGTCAAATAGTTTGATTTTCAATCAAAGTGCAGAGGAAGCGCGTGTTCATAAGAAAGAACGTTAAAATGTACATTGATATTTCTAAACTTGAAGTCAACAACACGTTGTTGATTTTAGCACTATGCTTGTATCAAAATCACTTTAGTTGTTTTAATACTCAATTTTGGATTGTTAATGATGTCTTTTGTGGTGAGTATAAAAGATACAGGGAATGTCCCAAAATGATATATAAGAGCACCCTATTAAAAAGAGAACATGTAAGTTGGATTACTTATGCATTAGCAATAGGAATTATCATACAGGTTATGTTGTATATGATATTCTGTTTCGTATATGTATTTGATACATGGAGCAAATATAAAATCAAATACCACTAAATGGTTGTTTTAGGTTTTCTTGCGTATTTATGAAATACTAGAGAATTGTTTATAGAAACAACGAACTCATTATGACGAAATATTTGGACACAAACTTTTATAAGTGATATTGAGTATAACATGTCACTGATAAAATTCAAGTTAAAATATTAATTTGAAAATGTTTCAGAACAAAGTGATTGTGGTTGATTCAACGAAATGTTGAGAACGTTAACTTGAATAGCACTACAATAAACCAATGTATATAGATATAAACGCACAAACTTATAATTGAGCCAAAGGTGATTCCAAATGTTGAGAATCCTATAATATTATTATAAACTAACAATGTCATGAAATTGGTCATGATGGAACTTAAAGCTCACTAGAAGTCGATAGACATACTTCGAATCATTCCACATGATAAAGGCAGTTTGTCAGTGTTAGAGAGAGTTAATCGACAAAGTAGACAACTAAAACAAACATAATATCATACCCATTCACTAAAGGACCGACCTAATTGGTATTGAGAAAACTGATTGGAGAAGTTGGAATTAGATTCCATAATTGACCCCAAGTGCAAGTGGGAGATTGATAGAGTTAGGGGTACGCCCTAGGGGCAATTATGTAATTTTTTACATATATCTAACTCATTGACCAATCTTTTTCGAAATAAAAGGTATTTTATTCCTATTATATACTTGATATAATGTGATTATATTAATTAATTAACTTAATTAAAGGTATATCTAATAAAAAATCCATAAATGGTATATTTTGTGATAGTAGTTACAAAGTGTTATAACCGTGAGTAATTTGTCAAAACAAAACAAATATACCATTTTAAATGTTTCTAGTCAAGATGCATCTAGACTAGATATTGATGTATCCGTTGAGACATGAGTACGTAACGCTCTCCAAATATTGGGCAGTATATTACTCAAGACTGCTGAGGCACCTAAGGGTTACACACTAATGGTTATTAGATAGCTATGGAATGACTCACTTGATAGTTTTCTATTGGTTAATATAACCAAGGTCGAACAGAAAATGTGACGAACCACCCTTCTCACAGTATGATATGTCAACGATCATGTGCCGGAAAAGACAGATTGTTGAGGAAAAAGAAAGAAGGTAGAAGAAAGAAGGAACTAAACAATATCAGAATCTCACAGTCGTAGCGGAATAAAATGTAATATATAATACCATCTCTTTACACAAAAATGAAAACTATATCTGTTTTATACAATATATCATAAGAGTATCTCAAACAAACAACATTTACCAGTCAGACAATTCCATACAATCACAGCAGCGGATATATATACAAGCACGGATAATACGTCTCGGACTCCAGCTCCTCTCCTGCTCCATAGCATCCTACTCGGAACATATAATACTCGGTCTGACCCGAGCATTATAATGAAATAACACCGAGTCAGTCTGGAATACCATTTGATAATAATGCACCCAAATTGATTATTAAAGTTTCAAAAATCCTTTAAAAACAAAAGCATCTCGTAAGACCATGCCACAAATAAACATGTCGGGTTTTTACCTTACGATAGCTAAAACACTTTTTATAAAAATCCTCTGATATTATAATAGGGTCTATATACAAATAATTATAAAATCGCCGAAATTGTTACATCTATTAAATTCCATCTACCAGCCACTGAGTGGGTAATACAAACAAAACTCATAAAAGGCTCGTAGGGAGAATGGATTTCCAACTAATGACTAGGCACTGGGGTACCACCTGTCACAATACCTGGTCTAGATCAGTGTACCGAGGACCACGCCAAATCCCCAGCAACACAAGGCCCGGATTATTCCTTACTGGAAATCTCAAGTAAGATCACCCCGTGGTTGGGATCAGCAACTGCACCACTAAGCCGAAATAAAAGGGACATCTAGACAGGAATGACCTTACCCGGAAATGGGTGCTGCCCACCAAGCCTTGCTGCATATCCCCTGATTTTCAGTCATTCCCGGTTGATGAGGCTTAAGGCTAAGCGTTGCCTTTTAGAACGTTTCACTTAGAATGCCAATCACCCACCTGACGATGTTTCGAAAGCATTCATCCATACAAGTCCGTCCCGGGTTCGATCGGAACCGAAGCCACTACTCCTACTACATCCATTTTGGAAATATCCTTAGGATTAGTAGCGACTAGCCCTTGCACTTCACTGCTCCATTTTCGACTCTGAACTCATTTTTCCCACGAAAACGTACCAACTAGATCGAAGTGGTTTTCGAGAAATAAATCTCGATCCCGTCTCTTCGAAACGATCAACGCATTTGTCCAATATTGATAGTCGGTGATTTAACTATCAATTAACATCCATAAGCATCCATCACATAATAAATAATTTCCCACATTATTTATTTTCCTCAAAAATATCTTTGCGAGATATGATTCTATTTCAAATCCCCTTGAAACACTTTTCAAACCCAATTCTTCTCATGGAATAGATTTCAAAATCTTTACTTCCTCTGAAACATCCTAGTACCCATATTTAAGGTTCAAAAATAATTTAAATACTTTATTCTTGAAAATACTTTAAAACATTTATATTAAATCTACTTACGTACTTAAATTAAAATATACTTTTATAAATATTTCGAGTAAATCTGCTTTATAAAATATAAACTATTTTCATCAAAATAAAAGTTAAGTCATATTTTTATTAAAATAAGCTATGAAATCCTATCCAAGTTCTCAAATAAAACTTTAATTAATTATCTTTAAATTAAAACCATTTTGTAAAGTATAAATATTAATATTATCCTTTAAAATATAATTCTAATTACCTTTTTGAAATAATTACTTTTATAACTAATTTGATAAGTGTTCACCTTTAAAATTCTTACAACTTAAATCATTTCTTGAAACCATTCTTTAATAAAACTTCTAAACTCCTAACTTTTCAAAAATCAGCTTTAGAAACGTACTTGGCAATTCAACAAATACTCTCCATTTAGGATCACCCAAAAATTCTTTTTATAGATCTTGCACGATTTATCCCAAATTCAATTTTACGTTCATCCTGTAAAATCCTTTCCATACTTTAAAAATAGCTCCCTTTATTTTTAAACACATTGCTGTTTTCCTGGAAATCACTTACAAATATATTTTAAAATATTTAAAATAAAGCTTCTAGAAATTACTTGATTTAAAATAATACTTAAGGAAATATATAGAGGTTTCCTAAGTACTTTAAGTCAAATTTAATTTTTAAAATTAAGTTATTAAGTCAAATATTTATATTAAAATTCCCTTTTGAAAACTTAATACTACTTTACTTTTTTTTAAAATAATTTAATACCATAATTACTTAATCAAATATCCGCTTTCACTTAAAAATAATTTAAAATAAAATTTCTTTCTAAAATATTATAAACATATTTAAACTGCAAATTTATAATTTGAAAGCTTTCTTAAAAACAAAATGAAATTTCCAGGAGAAAGCACACTTCCCATTCTTTAAAAATAAATCTCGCTATAATTTTAAACAACTCACATTTCCCTTTAAAATCACAATTTCAAACACTTCAAATTAACAACCAATTTCTTGAATTTAATTCCTTTTAAATTCTTTACTTATCCTTTTATTTCCTTTAAACCCAATTTATTTATTTATATTCCAATTCCCAGGTTGTATTCACCCAATCATAGCACAACACAATTTAAATTTCAATTTAATATATCATGGTATATAAATAGAATACAACATAACAGGATCTAAACAATTTATCACAGAATATAAATGAGATATATCACAGAATATGAACAATTTCTATTTGTAAGGAATCCAGTTGGATCTCTCCAACCTATTTCCCTGTATGCACAGATATTAACACAACAATATATATATTCAATTTGATAATAATTATCATATTCAACCAATCAAGCAATCATTTAAATATTGACTATTTAAATTAACTAGTATTCCAAATGTGAGTGAGTTAAACTCACCTTGGGTTTTCGACGAGCGTTCAAATTTAAATTAAATCGAACGACGTTCAATTTAACCTAAATTTTTACTTGCTTCGAATGATTCCAGAATTACTCCACTGCATAGTACGCATCTCTGCGATTCCGGTGCTTCCTATTTCGTCGAAATCTGACAACGTATGCTCAAGCTACGAATTTTTAAACGTTAGAATATAATTTATATAAACAATTTTCTATTTATTAATTTATATTAATCTATACCGTTGATCACGCATTAGGAATCATGGCTATCCCTTAACTATTCCTCTTCATGCCTGCATCAGGTTCAAACGAACCCACGCACGCAAATCAACTAAGAATGCCGCACCTCCATCAATCGTCTAGGGGATGATCGGCCTCTGCCCTCACGTGCGCCAACCTGATCCTTACCCACGCCCTCGATTCCAAAGAACTCGGCCTCAACAACACCTCGATAAACGTGCTCGACCACCCAACGAACGGAAGCAATTTACGCCACCAAACGACAGCTTCAAACAAGATCAAACGTTGGATCTGATGATCTTCTCACGCTCTACAATTTCCATGTTGGAAGATTTGTGAATTAAAGCTTGAATGAAGAGAGTTCGAGGGATGAATGCCGAGCGACTTCGGCCATTGAAATAATATAAGCGGCGGCTCCAGAAACGACTAGGGTTTGCTGAAAAAAACGTGTATATATAAACAACTATAAGTATTAATTTAACATTATTTCACTTTAACAAGATTTTTACAAACAAACTCCAAACAACGCATGCCAACAGGCATTTCTAAGGTTTTACCTATGTTCCGAAAACAATGGAACGTGTTTCGAAAGTTGATTCGATCGTATGTGCGAGTTACAAAAATAAACGATCAGTTTTAATTTAAATCGATTAAAGTATTTTCTATGCGTTTTGAGCTGCCAGGGTCAAACGACAACTCCGATTGCTACGAAAATTGTAATTCGATAATAACTAAATATTATGGATCCAATGGAACTAGTTTTGTCAAATTCCGAGACTGTGCTCCGGAATGCTAATTTAACTCGTCGATTAATTCGAGTTATTTTCAAAATCACTTTTCCGTTTTAAAATTTTATTAACTCCGTTATAAATCGTATAAAATTTATATTCACATTAGAAATCATTCTGATTCAGTTTAAATCAAAATCTAATTATTTGCATTATTATATTAATAAATTACATTATTAAATTAATATAAAATTCCAAATCTTAATTTATCGACTTTTACTTTCGTCCAACAGTCCAACATTACTATTTAAATCAAAATAAACTTAAATAAATTTTTAGAAACCATTTTTATATTTATTTACACCCAGATTCACCAATTATCCCAATTCTAATATTAAGCTATTATTATTCAAATCTCAACTAAATTACCGTATATAAAACTTTAACCAATTCTATTACCTTAACCAAAATCTTTTTATTTCAAAATTGAAATTATAATCTATATTCGACATTTAAAATGAATTAAATGTTCTAATCTAGCGATCCAGAATTCCGGGTCGTTACATTCCTCCCCCTTATAAAAATTTCGTCCCCGAAGTTTGCTAAGGTAGATGAATGTTCCAAACCCAATAGAAAACCCAATTAGTGAAAATCTCAAATTCACTTTTCCTAAACTCTTTAGTTTCGAATCAAAACTACTAATTTCAATTTCTATCCCAAAATTCTTTTTATTTATTTTTAATTTGAAATCAATTTGTCGTTAACAAAATGCTTTCAAAAATTTTCAAAAATTTTCTAGCTCTCAAAATTTCCAGAAAATTTTGGCAAAGTCTCCCTTGTACGGAGGAGCTTTTGCAATATCACAATAGATATAAATACATATACATCGACCCACACGGTCGGAAAAACAAAAAACAGTTCATATTTCCTATTTTAATTGCGTAGGCGTACCTTTATTAGCATTTTAAAAGCAAGCAGCTAAATAATATTGCATATACGCACTCCAACTCTATCTACCGCCTCTCGTACCTGTACTTACTTAAAAAAAACCAAACACATCAATTCCATTGTTTAACCAGGCAAAATTCATAATTTAACAATGTTAACCATATTTTATCAGCACTTCAAAGATTTCAATCACCATTTAATTTCTCGACAAATCCTAACTTCACTTTTATTTCACTTGAATGATTTAAATTCAAGTTCACTATATATATTTCATATTCACATCGATATGGTTAAAATATGTATTATGTAACGACCCGGAATTTTGGGCAATATAAATTTAATAATCTGTGTTAATAATTTAATTGGTTTGATAATTTTCTTTATAATTTTAATTTAAAATTTGTGAATTTGATCTTTTAAAGGTTAATAAATATTTAATCTGTTAATGGTAATCAATATTTTTCTGACAATTTAAATTTGTTAAGAATTGTTTTTCAAAGCTAATCAGATTTTATTCTGTTTATAATATATACAATTGATATATATTGTAAATAGAAGAGCTTTTGTTTTAAATTAAAGATTGAGTTTTGCAAATTGTAATATATATGTTTGTATATGTTATAATTTGAAATTGTTTTGAAATTTAATTAAATCAATTAATAATTTATAATGTATGAATATTATAGATTGAAGCTTTATTTTAGAATCAATGTTTTCAAAAGTTAATTTAGTTTAATTTATTTGTTTTCAAAAAAAAAATAAGATGGATATTTATTTTAATATGATAGTTTATAAAAAGGATTTAAATAAAGTTTTGTTTTATTTCTTTAAAGTGTTTTAAATTTAAAATGGTTGTATAAATATAGATGTTTAGATTTTAAATTACATATATAAAATTTATTTGTATTGTAATTAGTTTTATAATACCTTCTTTAAAGTAAAATTATATCTACACATATAAATATTTAGTAATAAAGTAAATTAAAAAAATGTAAGGTTATATTTACATTTAAAATTAAATAAAAATTTAATTAAAATACTTAATAACATGTGTAAGCATATTATCATATTAGTGACATTTGTAAAGCAATTAAATACTATAGTGACATTTGTTTGAATTAAGGAGCATGTGGCATTATTTTCATTTTCCTTTTAATAAACGTTTTTAGAAAAAAAAGAGAAAATCAGTTTTTCACAAACACTCTCATTCCTTTGTTTGTTTTCTTAACTCAAACCAAAAATTTACTTTCAAAAATTCTGAGATTTAAAAACTAAAAGAAAATCAAACTTGAATTCTGCATAACTTGAAATCTGCAAACAAGTTCATCACAACAATTTTAAATCTGCAACCATCAACCTGCATTTCATTTGAGGGCATCTGCAAGTTTAATTAACAATTGTAAAGCATGCAAGGGCACTCGATTTCAATAGAAAGCTTCAACTTTTAAAACATCAAGTGACAGGCATGTAGGGAGTTTCAAATAGTTTTCAAATTTAAAAGTTCAAACCTGGGCATCAAAGCCTGCTCTGCAGTGTTCTGCATATCATCTAATAGGTGAGTAAATATTTTTTTTAAAAGACAGATTAATCTTGTTTACTTAAGTGCATGTGATCATGTTGGATTGAGTTAAATTATATAGTTCAAATTTTATCTGGATTTGCAAATCTTTGTGAACATATGACAGTACATGTTGTTGCTCTGTTCCCTGTCTGATAAAAACCTGAGATTCATGTTTCAAAATCCAGATTTTTCAACATTAAAACTTATTTGAACTTGATGATTAAATGACATTTCATGCTAATGTTAGATAGTAAATTTTAAAAATATTTTCAGTAATTTTTAATGTACAAATAATTTTAAAAAGGGGTAAACCCAGTGAAACTCTACTGCACGTCCAAAATTTATATTCTTAATTTTTGTTTTGGTTGTATAGTTTGATTATATATTAGAAATCATGATTTTTGATACATATTTCATGATTTTTAGTTTAAGGAATTAAGAAAATTTTAAGTTTGAACATTTTGGGAATTGTTGTGAACTGCAGATGATTTAGTCAATAATTCGATTTGATTTTTCGGGTGAAGCTTGCTTGCATGATAGAGATTTAGGGAAAAATATAATAAAAATGTTCAAATGTTTAATTTGATTGAAATTTAACAAAGCAGGGTTTAATTTTTTTTACTGGGCTTTACTGTTGAGGGGATTCCGATGTGAATAATGGTTTGGGGGTGATCGCACATGGGGGGAAGTGGAGCTCGAGTTGTGGCGGTGCTATGGGAGGTACGGCAGGTTGTACGGCGTCGTTGGCGATGGCCGTGGAGGAGATTCGGGGTCGACGTTTTTTTTCTGCAGTGGTTCGAGTTTTTGATTCGAATGGTCATTTTTCGTTTCGTGTATTGATGGGTGGATCTGGGTTCACCTGAGTGCTCGCGAGAGGGTTTGGGACCGATGGGGATGGTCGTAATGATCAGCGGCGGCAGGAGGCAGCGGGGCACGTACACAGTGCACAGGTTTGTGCACTGGAGAATTTCGAATGGGGAAGACGAGTTGAACTCGAAGGTCATCTCGCGTTTGCATCGTGTATAACTCGAAGTACGAGGAGTTGGAGTAGGGCTCGGGATTTTGTTCGAGCAGTAGAAGGGTTTGTCTCGAGTAATTTAGGTATGGGTTTCTGGATATACTGAAATGTTATAAGTTATGAATGTTAACTTAAGTTTGAACAAATTTAGATCAAGCATTAAATTATAAGTAATTTTTATAAAAGAAACAAAAGTTAAAACTAGTTGTTTTAAAATAAACAAAAATTCAAATTTATAGATGATAATTGAATCTATTCTCAAATTTAAAAGGGAAAATTGAGTTTATATTCCAAATTTAAGAGTGTGTAAGATGATTGTTTTAAAAGTAATTATCTTAATTTAATTTTGGATTTCAATTTAAAAGAATGTTTTGAATTCAATTATTTAATCAAAGTAATGATTTAATAACAAAGTTTTCAAATTTATTTTGAAAATGAATAAGTTTAAATTAGATAATTTATAATGTTTTAAATTTGAAATTGATTTCTAAATGCCTTATATTCAAATAAGGTTATTATCATGATTTCGAAAACTAATAGAATAATTTGTTTGTAAGTTTTTGAAATTTGATTAATTTCGTAACAATTTATTTATATAGATAAATATGGTAATTTATCTTTGATTATGCACTTAAGAATATTTGATTATATGATTTGTTAATAAGTAAAGTTTAATTAAGAATAATGTTTTCTTAATTAATTAATTAATTAAGGATTTTAAAATATAAGAAGTTAATTAATTAATTGTTTAATTAATTTTAAATAATTAGTTAATTAATTTTAAATAATCACTTAATTATGGATTAATTAAGTATACTTACTTAATAAAGCAATTAATGGTTAATTGTGAATGTAATTAAGAAAGTTAATTACTTATGGAAGTAAATAATGATAATTACTCATGGAGTAATTAGTTGAAGTGATTATTGGTTAATCACTTAATGTTATTTATTAAAGATTTAATTAATATAATTGTTTTAAAGGTTAATTAATTATAAAGTGATTAATTAATTAAAGAATCATTTAATGATGGAATTAATTATTTGTTAAGTAATTAATTAAGAGATTAATTAAGATTTCTTAATGAAAGTAATTAGAGATAATTACTTATTAAGAGTTAATTACTTAATTATTGTAGTTAATTAATTAATGTGATTAATTAATGTGATTAATTAATTAATAAACGAGATTAATTTAAGATTAATCACTAAAGGTAATTAATTAAAGTGTAATTAATTAATAAAGTAATTGATTAAGGATTTATTTATTAATTTAATTGTTTAATAATTACTTAATGAAGTAATTAAGGATTAATTAATTGGGTTAATTAATAAAGGATTAATATAATTAAATTAGAAATTAATTAAGTAAGAAGTTAATTAATTAAAATAAGTAATTACAAATTGTTAATTACTGTCTATGAATTAATGAGTTGATTAATTATAAGTTAATTATTTAATTAATTAAAGTAATTATTAATTAATAAGGATTAATTAATTAATGTGATTAATGATATTAATCAAGGTTGATTACAATAAGTAATTAATTTAAATATGATTAATTAATTGTAATTAATTAAGAATTAATGTAATTAATTATAGTTAATTAATGAATGATCATTAATTATTGTAATTAATGATAGTAATTAAGGTTAATTACTAAATATGGTTAAGAACAATTTCTTGAATGTAATTAAAGGATAATTAATCAAGGAAGACTAATTAAGGAAAATCATTAGAAATGATTAATTTATTTCATTTGGAATAATAATTAATAAAGAAGGATTATAGTAATTCAATTGATTAAGAAATAATCAATTCTGTTTTGGATGTTTGATTAGTATGGTTGATTGGATAATATTGGTTAATTGATTGATATTGGATGATCAATATTTGGAGATTGATATTGTATGATTGGTTGATATTGGATGTTTGATATTGGTTTGATGCTGGATGATTTGGATATATCTGTTATGTGATATGCTGCTTTGTGAAGATGAATATTGATATGAATTATCTATTGTGATAATATGATTCATCTATCTGTTTATATATATCATCCTGAAATATAAGTTTGAATTGTTTAAACCCTTAAGTACAACTTGGACATTAAAATGGCGTTTGGTTTCGGTGAGATCGGGATCAGGTTTCCATATTTGGAATCCGAAAACCACATCGATTCCAATTAAACGTTAGGTCGTTAATCCAAGTAGAGCAAGTGAAGACTCGAGGTGTAAGGGCTATACGTCAGTATAACTCTGTGGGTGATTTCGTAATGAGTTTGACGGAATAGAACTTATAGGTTCGAGATGGTGAATCAGAGTGCAAGGGCTATGGTCGTTGACTCTGAGGGTGATTCCAATAATGAGTGCAACGAGATAGTGCCTTCGGTTTCGTTCGAACCCGGAACGAACTTGTATGGATTGAATGCTTTCAGCACATCGTCAGTTGGGCGATGAGCATTCTAAGATAGATGTGTTCTATAAAGGTAATCGTAACCTCAAGCCTCATCAACCGGGAATGGCTAAAACAGGGGAGGTGCAGGAAGGCTTCGTGGGTAGCCCCCACTTGAGAGTGAGACTTACCCCTGTCTAGAGGTCCCTTTCTATTTTGTCTTAGTGTGTGGTTGGTCGCGCCAACTACGGGGTAGTCTTGTTCGGGACTGTCCAGTAAGGGATGGTTCCGGCCTTGTGTTGCAGGGGAGTGGGAGTACTCCTCGGTACATTGATCTAGGCCACGTACTGTGACGGACAGTACCCCAGTAGCCCTGCCATTGATGGAATCCAAAATCCAATAAGTGCCTGTACGGTTTTGATTGTGCCCAACTATGTTGGAACGTGAGATGTAAGCATTCCAGCTATTTCTGTAATTTATTTTGAAAACCCTAGACACCATTATAATATCACTTGATTTCCTATCAAATGTTTTGGTTAGCGTAAGGTAAAAACTTTTCCATGTTTATGTGTGGGAAGTCTTACGTGATACTTTTTCTTTTCAAAGGTTTTTCCATAGTTAAGCAATTTTAACCCGTTTACTCACACCAGACCCCTGTCTGACCCAGTGTTTATTTTCTGTTTTATTAAACTCTTGGATACTCATATTATGTATGAGTAGTCAAGTGAATTAGGTTAGCTTGACGAATTCTGGAGGAGATATGGAGCAGGAGGCTTCGACGTGTAGATATATTATGGTTCCGTTGTGTCTGTTTAGTATCTGTTTCTGTTGTACTTGAGTTGTATAGTTAGACAGAAGTTTATAACTGTCTATTATCTGTTGATTAAGTTGTGTACTCTGATGTAAATAGATACTATGTAATATTTTATGTTAATTATTATATTTTATTCTTTCCGCTGTGAGTTCTCTGATGTTGCTCTGTTTCTTCTTTCTCTTTCTTTTTCTTCTTCTATCCCTTTCTTTCTTCAAGATGATGCGATTTTATGGGAGTAGAAAGTCGGGTCGTCTCACTTGGTATCAGAGCATTAGGCTGAGTGAATACCTAGGCTCTGAAGTATGTCTTTCTTTAGGGAGCATTAGGCTGAGTGAATACCTAGGCTCTGTAGTTGTGTCTTTCTTGAGAGAGCGTACTTGTAATTTATATATATATATATATCTATATATATTTATATATATATATATATATATATACCTGATCTGTTGGGTTATCTGTTCGGATTTTCCAACATAAGTTTTAGAGGTAGATGGATGAAGTAGTGGTGTGTGTAACACGACTACCACTGATGGAAGAGGTTCCATATGTTTGAGGTTGGAAGTATTTGTTAAGACTATAGACCTAATACCGTCTTGAGTAAGATTTGTAGTTTGGAGTAAGGATTTCTCTGATATCCGAAGGAAATCTTTTGAAGATTTGGAGTTTGACTTTGAAGTGTAAGTTTGGATTTCGCTTGAGTAAGCGAATTTTTCTTGTGTTTGAATCTGTTGGAAGTGCAGATAATAGTGATGATATCCTGATAACCGCGTGAGGAGATGCAGTATCCTTGGATATTTTTTGAAGGTGTTTTCTCTTGAAGCAGTTTTAGAAATGGTTGAAGAGCAGCCTTTACCTGCCTCAGGGAAGATTCATCTGTGTAGAAGTTGTTTGGATCTTCAGCAAGGAGATTGGCTGTTTTGGAATATGAGATTAAGGTCTATAAGTTATTTTCTTTGGCATGGTCTCATTTGTTATTCCCTAAGGTAAGCGAGATGTAGATGCTTGGTTTGGAGTCCGAGTTTCTTGAGAAGTTTTCTGCCATCTTGGAAGTCAGTTGTGTGGTTCGTTGAAGGTTTTGGGTTTTGAGAAGCCTTTGGATTAGAGTCTTTGGTTAGCTGTGGTAGCTGTGCAACTCGAAGTGTTCGGTGTACTGACAATGAGATCTTTTGGCTTCGCAGTATCATCGAGGTGGAGTTTAGAAGTAGCAATGTGGCTTGTTTCTCTGGTGGTTCAGAAATCTTTGTGGTTCTCTTTCAGCAGTTCGGGCAATTAGTGATGTTTTCTTGAAAGGTTAACCTTGTTTGGAAAAGTTTAAAACTGTTCTAATTGGTAAAGAGAGGATAGTTTCTTTGGAATCCGAACTAGGTAGGATCGCAAAAGTGACTTGCGGTTAGTTTGGAATTTATCTTGGGTGATCTGTTGTTTGAGGCTGAGGGTTCTCATGAGAAGTAGGAGCTACCGAGGTAATCAGAAGGTCGTCTGCATCTGGAGTTGAGTTCCATATTGTTTTGGTTCCATAAGCAATTTTGGTAGTTAGCCCGATAGTTACAGGATGATAGGAATGCTTTGTTGATTGAAATTGAAATCTTTGCTGGATTATTAAATTACCTTTGCTTTTAAATTTCGAGGACGAAATTCTTTTAAGGGGGGAGGATTGTAACGACCCGGAATTTTGGGCAATATAAATTTAATAATCTGTGTTAATAATTTAAGTGGTTTGATAATTTTCTTTATAATTTTAATTTAAAATTTGTGAATTTGATCTTTTAAAGGTTAATAAATATTTAATCTGTTAATGGTAATCAATATTTTTCTGACAATTTAAATTTGATAAGAATTTTTTTTCAAAGCTAATCAGATTTTATTCTATTTATAATGTATACAATTGATATATATTGTAAATAGAAGAGCTTTTGTTTTAAATTAAAGATTGAGTTTTGCAAATTGTAATATATATGTTTGTATATGTTATAATTTGAAATTATTTTGAAATTTAATTAAATCAATTAATAATTTATAATGTATGAATATTATAGATTGAAGCTTTATTTTAGAATCAATGTTTTCAAAAGTTAATTTAGTTTAATTTATTTGTTTTCAAAAAAAATAAGATCGATATTTATTTTAATATGATAGTTTATAAAAAGGATTTAAATAAAGTTTTTTTTTATTTCTTTAAAGTGTTTTAAATTTAAAATGGTTGTATAAATATAGATGTTTAGATTTTAAATTACATATATAAAATTTATTTGTATTGTAATTAGTTTTATAATACCTTCTTTAAAGTAAAATTATATCTACACATATAAGTATTTAGTAATAAAGTAAATTAAAAAAATGTAAGGTTATATTTACATTTAAAATTAAATAAAAATTTAATTAAAATACTTAATAACATGTGTAAGCATATTATCATATTAGTGACATTTGTAAAGCAATTAAATACTATAGTGACATTTGTTTGAATTAAGGAACATGTGGCATTATTTTCATTTTCATTTTAATAAATGTTTTTAGAAAAAAAAGAAGAGAAAACCAGTTTTTCACAAACACTCTCATTCCTTTGTTTCTTTTCTTAACTCAAACCAAAAATTTACTTTCAAAAATTCTAAGATTTAAAAACTAAAAGCAAATCAAACTTGAATTCTGCATAACCTGAAATCTGCAAACAAGTTCATCACAACAATTTTAAATCTGCAACCATCAACCTGCATTTCATTTGAGGGCATCTGCAAGTTTAATTAACAATTGTAAAGCATGCAAGGGCACTCGATTTCAATAGCAAGCTTCAACTTTTAAAACATCAAGTGACAGGCATGTAGGGAGTTCCAAATAGTTTTCAAATTTAAAAGTTCAAACCTGGGCATCAAAGCCTGCTTTGTTGTGTTCTGCATATCATCTAATAGGTGAGTATTTTTTTTTAAAAGACAGATTAATCTTGTTTACTTAAGTGCATGTGATCATGTTGGATTGAATTAAATTATATAGTTCAAATCTTATCTGGATTTGCAAATCTTTGTGAACATATGTCAGTACATGTTGTTGCTCTGTTCCCTGTCTGATAAAAACCTGAGACTCATGTTTCAAAATCCAGATCTTTCAACATTAAAACTTATTTGAACTTGATGATTAAATGAAATTTCATGTTAATGTTAGATAGTAAATTTTAAAAATATTTTCAGTAATTTTTAATGTACAAATAATTTTAAAAAGGGGTAAACCCAGTGAAACTCTACTGCACGTCGAAAATTTATATTCTTAATTTTTGTTTTTGGTTGTATAGTCTGATTATATATTAGAAATCATGATTTTTGATACATATTTCATGATTTTTAGTTTAAGGAATTAAGAGAATTTTTAGTTTCAACATTTTAGGAATTATTGTGAACTGCAGATGATTTAGTTAATAATTCGATTTGATTTTTCGGGTGAAGTTTGCTTGCATGTTAGAGATTTAGGGAAAAATATAATAAAATTTTTCAAATGTTTAATTTGATTGAAATTTAACAAAGTAGGGTTTAAGGTTTTTTTTTTACTGGGCTTTACTGTTGAGGGGATTCCGATGTGAATAAAGGTTTGGGGGTGATCGCACATGGGGGGAAGTGGAGCTCTAGTTGTGGCGGTGCTATGGAAGGTACGACAGGTTGTACGGCGTCGTTGGCGATGGCCGTGGAGGAGATTTGAGGTCGACGTTTTTTTTTTCTGCGGTGGTTCGAGTTTTTGGTTCGAATGGTCGTTTTTCGTTTCATGTATTGATGGGTGGATCTGGGTTCACCTGAGTGCTCGCGAGAGGGTTTGGGACCGATGGGGATGGCCGCGATGATCAACGGCGGCAGGAGGCAGCGGGGCACGTACACAGTGCACAGGTTTGTGCAATGGAGAATTTTGAATGGGGAAGACGAGTTGAACTCGAAGGTCAGCTCGCGTTTGCATCGTGTATAACTCGAAGTATGAGGAGTTGGAGTAGGGCTCGGGATTTTGTTCGAGCAGTAGAAGGGTTTGTCTCGAGTAATTTAGGTATGGGTTTCTGGATATACTGAAATGTTATAAGTTATGAATGTTAACTTAAGTTTGAAAAATTTTAGATCAAGCATTAAATTATAAGTAATTTTTATAAAAGAAACAAAAGTTAAAAACTTGTTGTTTTAAAATAAATAAAAATTCAAATTTATAGATGATAATTGAATCTATTCTCAAATTTAAAAGGGAAAATTGAGTTTATATTCCAAATTTAAGAGTGTTTAAGATGATTGTTTTAAAAGTAATTATCTTAATTTAATTTTGGATTTCAATTTAAAAGAACGTTTTGAATTCAATTATTTAATCAAAGTAATGATTTAATAACAAAGTTTTCAAATTTATTTTGAAAATGAATAAGTTTAAACTAGATAATTTATAATGTTTTAAATTTGAAATTGATTTCTAAATGCCTTATATTCAAATAAGGTTATTATCATGATTTTGAAAACTAATAGAATAATTTGTTTGTAAGTTTTTGAAATTTGATTAATTTCGTAACAATTTATTTATATAGATAAATATGGTAATTTATCTTTGATTATGAACTTAAGAATATTTGATTATATGATTTGTTAATAAGTAAAGTTTAATTAAGAATAATGTTTTCTTAATTAATTAATTAATTAAGGATTTTAAAATATAAGAAGTTAATTAATTAATTGTTTAATTAATTTTAAATAATTAGTTAATTAATTTTAAATAATCACTTAATTATGGATTAATTAAGTATAGTTACTTAATAAAGCAATTAATGGTTAATTGTGAATGTAATTAAGAAAGTTAATTACTTATGGAAGTAAATAATGATAATTACTCATGGAGTAATTAGTTGAAGTGATTATTGGTTAATCACTTAATGATATTTATTAAAGAATAAATTAATATAATTGTTTTAAAGGTTAATTAATTATGAAGTGATTAATTAATTAAAGAATCATTTAATGATGGAATTAATTATTTGTTAAGTAATTAATTAAGAGATTAATTAAGATTTCTTAATGAAAGTAATTAGAGATAATTACTTATTAAGAGTTAATTACTTAATTATTGTGATTAATTAATGTGATTAATTAATTAATAAATGAGATTAATTTAAGATTAATCACTAAGGGTATTAATTAAAGTGTAATTAATTAATAAAGTAATTGATTAAGGATTTATTTATTAATTTAATTGTTTAATAATTAATTAATGAAGTAATTAAGGATTAATTAATTGGGTTAATTAATCAAGGATTAATATATTTAAATTAGAAATTAATTAAGTAAGAAGTTAATTAATTAAAATAAGTAATTACAAATTATTAATTACTGTCTATGAATTAATGAGTTGATTAATTATAAGTTAATTATTTAATTAATTAAAGTAATTATTAATTAATAAGGATTAATTAATTAATGTGATTAATGATATTAATCAAGGTTGATTACAATAAGTAATTAATTTAAATATGATTAATTAATTGTAATTAATTAAGAATTAATGTAATTAATTATAGTTAATTAATGAATGATCATTAATTATTGTAATTAATGATAGTTATTAAGGTTAATTACTGAATATGGTTAAGAACAATTTCTTGAATGTAATTAAAGGATAATTAATCAAGGAAGATTAATTATGGAAAATAATTAGAAATGATTAATTTATTTCATTTGGAATAATAATTAATAAAGAAGGATTATAGTAATTCAATTGATTTAGAAATTGTAACAACCCGCATATTTATTGATTTTATATTTAAATATCTTATTTAAATATTTTGTCGTTAATCGGATATTGGTCCGAAAAGCTACTTTTTGCAAACGGTCAAATTAGGACTCGAGACCACTTCCATTGAGTTCGAAATGCTGTTTACACCTTTTTTAAGTATAAACATTGATAGGTTTGGAGTTAGTGGAATTTCACTTACTTTTCCCGCTTTGGACTTTGGGTTAGATTAGCCATTATAACTCAAACCCACTTCTCGCTTTCCCCTCACTCTTCATAAATTTCCTAACAACCAAGCTTAAGCATTAATGGTGAGTGGAAAGAGAAATTAAAATTCCAAGCTCAAATTCTCTTGCAAATCCAACATTCAATTCCAAATTCAAGAAGAAGACATTGGATTCAAGCTTGTGATTACTTCTCCATTTCTTTCAAGCTTTTCTTCATAAATTTGGTGAAAAGGTGAGATTTTTATCTCACAAATCAAGTCTATAACTATATTGGACAGTTGGGAATGATTCCCTATCACTTTTGCATGCACATTTGCCTTTGGTTTGGATTGGATTGGCGAAAAACTCCAATTTTTAGCATTTTTGAAAATTTCCTGCACTTAGCTCGTTCTGGCCACTTGACTCGTTCGGTGATAGGTCGCAAGGTCGCTGGGTCGTCGGTCGCAGGGCTTTAGGTCAGCTGGAAATATTGGCACTTCGGAGTTAGGTCGCTCGCGAGTTAAGCCTTAAGTCGTAGGTCGCTCACGAGTTAAGGCTTAAGCCGTAGGTCGCTCGGGAGTTAAGCCTTAAGCCGTAGGTCGCTCGCGAGTTAAGCCTTAAGCAGTAGGACATTCGCGAATTAAGCCTTAGGTCGTTAGGCCTATAACCCGTTAAGTCGCGAATACCTTAGGTCGTGAACCCTGTTAGGTCGTTAAGCCTATAACCCGTTAAGTCGCGAATACCTTAGGTCGTGAACCCTGTTAGGTCGTTAGGCCTATAACCGGTTAAGTCGCGAATACCTTAGGTCGTGAACCCTGTTAGGTTGTTAGGCCAATAACCGGTTAAGTCGCGAATACCTTAGGTCGTGAAACCTGTTAGGTCGTTAGGCCTGTAACCCGTTAAGTAGCGAATACCTTAGGTCGTGAACCCTGTTAGGTCGTTAGGCCTATAACCCGTTAAGTCGCGAATACCTTAAGTCGTGAACCCTGTTAGGTCGCGTTGTACTTTAGGTCGCATGACCTATAGGTCGCTTGCTCCAGTTAGGTCGCTCGACCACTTTGTTAAGTCGTTCGTCCTGTTGCACTGTTAGGTCGCAACCTCTGTTAGGTCGGCCATGTTGGGTCGCAAGTCATCGTTAGGTCGCGAACACCCCTAGGTCCCAACCATTAAGTCGCTTGACCGCTTAGACCCCTAGGTCGCAACCATTAGGTCGTACCGTTTTGGACGGGGCGCTGCCCCACACCCCGCCGAGGGCGCTGCCCCAGGGACCCCGGCGACCTGACCGGGCAGGTCGAACCCCGTAGCGGTGACGTTGCCCCCGCACCCCCACCTTGGGGGGTTGCCACACCCACCTGGACCCCCCCTCCGTAGGGGATCTTATCTGAAAAGCATTCAACAGAACTTGCTTTGTTGAGATGCTGAGATTGACCACTCTTCGAGACAAACTATCTTTGTCTTCTCGGTCAATTTTATGGATTTTTGAATATCTATTTCAATGGGTTCTTAATCGGTTTCTTTGGATTTTATTCACGTCTTCGTATGTGAATTTTTATGATTTATTGTTTCTACAATCACTTCTATGATTTGTCACTTTAAAATATAAAGGTTTTCTATATAGTAGTAAATATCAAAACTCTTTCAACAAAATGATTTCAACTCTATTTTCAATAACAAAGCTCTTTTCTTAAACCGTTTTCCAATCTACTAATATATACAAACCTTTACCTCACTCAGATGAGAAATCTAATTAAACGGCTTAGTAAAACAAGTGGTATGAAACGCTTGCGTTCACTTCGTCGGTTAATTCTTGGACTTGTTCGATTGAACCTCTTGTGACAATTTTCTAGTGGAGATCTACAATTTGTTCGTAAATATTTAAGTTAAGCTAGCGGTTATGGGACATGAAGCTAAGCTCATATATTTACTAGCTTAGTGTAATTGACACTTCTCGTTGATCATGACGGTCATTCTTATGATTTAGACTAGCAATTGTGCGATGTCTCTTGTTTGCGAGGTTAGACTAGACACCACTTGTGTGATTTCACTCACACATACCTTTTTGATTTTTCGTTAGTCTAGACCTCATCTGTGTGATTTCGACTCACACATGTGGGGTAGCTCCCCATGGTCTTCGGACCGTCATGTGATAGGTCTCTTTCTCTTTTTATGATTTCTGGATTTCTCGTGTTGATTTCTGGAATTTATGTCATTGACTTGTTATGAGTACAAGTTTAGGGTATGATGCCCTCTTTGGATCTTTGAGAAGATTCTTATGATATTGATTTACCTCTTATTGATTGATCTTCTGTTGATCATCATTTGCATACTTATAGTAGTATGTCAGTATGGATATTTTAGGTTTATGCCATATCTTTTATTTATATCATGTCATCTGATATTTATAGCTAGACTGATCCGTTTATTATTTTCTTAAATAATACTCGGGTCAGACCGAGATGTTATAGGTGCTTCTGCTTGACTTCTTCCCGGGGTTTGCTACTCTAACTTTTGGCTAACTATTTAGATCAGCAGTTTTTGTTGTATACACTTGAGATACAGACTCATAGTTGTATTCTATTGTATAGCACGTGTTTCTATTCTTTTGTATTATTGTGGATCTTTTGACCACTACTCTGATGTACACTTTCATGTGTTAGTTATATATTCATATCTTCTTCCGCCCTTGTGATATGGATGTCTGTGACTGATTTGTGTTATGCTTATTTCTATGTTTGTTTCCGAAGATTATTTATAGCCACCGTGTGATAAGCAATTACATGGATGGTCGCTCCTCAACAGCCTTATTCTCCGTGCTAGTTGACAGCACTACACCGTAGTGTTCTTGGCTAGCGTGGGTATAGAGGTGGGGCGTCACAGCAATAATCAATTCTGTTTTGGATGTTTGATTAATATGGTTGATTGGATAATATTGGTTAATTGATTGATATTGGATGATCAATATTTGGAAATTGATATTGTATGATTGGTTGATATTGGATGTTTGATATTGGTTTGATGCTCGATGATTTGGATATATCTGTTATGTGATATGCTGCTTTGTGAAGATGAATATTGATATGAATTATCTATTGTGATAATATGATTCATCTATCTGTTTATATATATCATCCTGAAATATAAGTTTGAATTGTTTAAACCCTTAAGTACAACTTGGACATTAAAATGGCGTTTGGTTTCGGTGAGACCGGGATCGGGTTTCCATATTTGGAATCCGAAAACCACATCGATTCCAATTAAACGTTAGGTCGTTAATCCAAGTAGAGAAAGTGAAGACTCGAGGTGTAAGGGCTATACGTCAGTATAACTCTGTGGGTGATTCCGTAATGAGTTTGACGGAATAGAACTTATAGGTTCGAGATGGTGAATCAGAGTGCAAGGGATATGGTCGTTGACTCTGAGGGTGATTCCAATAATGAGTGCAACGAGATAGTGCCTTCGGTTTCGTTCGAACCCGGAATGAACTTGTATGGATTGAATGCTTTCAGCACATCGTCAGGTGGACGATGAGCATTCTAAGATAGATGTGTTCTACAAAGGTAATCATAAGCTCAAGCCTCATCAACCGGGAATGGCTAAAACAGGGGAGGTGCATCAAGGCTTCGTGGGTAGCCCCCACTTGAGAGTGAGACTTACCCCTGTCTAGAGGTCCCTTTCTATTTCGGCTTAGTGTGTGGTTGGTCGCGCCAACTACGGGGTGGTCTTGTTCGGGACTGTCCAGTAAGGGATGGTTCCGACCTTTTGTTGCAGGGGAGTGGGAGTACTCCTCGGTATGTTGATCTAGGCCACGTACTGTGATGGGCGGTACCCCAGTAGCCCTGCCATTGATGGAATCCAAAATTCAATAAGTGCCTGTACGGTTTTGATTGTGCTCAACTATGTTGGAACGTGAGATGTAAGCATTCCAGCTATTTCTGTATTTTATTTTGAAAACCCTAGACACTATTATAATATCACTGGATTTCCTATCAAATGTTTTGGTTAGCGTAAGGTAAAAACTTTTCCATGTTTATGTGTGGGAAGTCTTACATGATACCTTTTCTTTTCAAAGGTTTTTCCAAAGTTAAGCAATTTTAACCCGTTTACTCACACCAGACCCCTGTCTGACCCGAGTGTTTATTTTCTGTTTTATTAAACTCTTGGGTACTCATATTATGTATGAGTAGTCAAGTGAATCAGGTTAGCTTGACGAATTCTGGAGGAGATATGGAGCATGAGGCTTCGACGTGTAGATATATTATGGTTCCGCTGTGTCTGTTTAGTATCTGTTTCTGTTGTACTTGAGTTGTATAGTTAGACAGAAGTTTATAACTGTCTATTATCCGTTGATTAAGTTGTGTACTCTGATGTAAATAGATACTATGTAATATTTTATGTTAATTATTATATTTTATTCTTTCCGCTGTGAGTTCTCTGATGTTGTTCTGTTTCTTCTTTCTCTTTCTTTTTCTTCTTCTATCCCTTTCTTTCTTCAAGATGATGCGATTTTCTGGGAGTAGAAAGTCGGGTCGTCTCATATTAGTTGCATCAATTTACTTCAATTCAATTCCAAATTGATTCACAGCCAATTTTACTTTCAACTTGAAGTATTTGCATTTCTTTTATGATCCATTCTCATTTATACGCAAAACCACTTAATAAAATTTCAATTTGCTTCTTTAAGCCAATTAAATTTTTGTTTACAACAAACTTCCAATTTTTATGCAAATTTTAATGTTATCCAAGCAAGTAATAATCACTTAAGCTTATAACCATTTAAAATTAATTCCAGCTTAAATTTATATTAATTTTATTCAATTCTGCATGATTCACAATCCAAGCATTCTTATTCCATTGCAATTCTTAAATCAAATCCTTATTCTCACTTCAAGTTCATCATCCAACTTAAGTTTAAATTAATATCATCCCATTTTATATTATTTACAACTCCCACATTCTTATTTCATCACAATGTTTAATTAAAATCTTTTCACTTGCATTTCAATGTTTATTATCTAAACAAATTTCATTTAAGACCCTTATAAAGCCCGACCACAATTATTTCTCAACTTTCTTAGGTTATTTAAATTTCACAATATTTCCATTTCTTCTTATATCAATTTTATTTTTATTTTCATTCGATTCTCATCCAAATCAATTCCAATCCATTTTGAGTTTATTTTATTAACAATGGGACCACTTTAAACTATTTCACTCATTTAAATTTATTTATAATCCAAACCATCACTATTATAATCTAATTCCATTATTCATTCACACTCTCAGCTTTTTATTGCCAAAATTAACTCCCATACTAGAACTGTGTTTTTAATTTCTTTTCAAAATTTTCTTAACCAACCATCAAAATTTCATTCATGCCAATACAAATTCCATTTAATTTAGTTTACACAAAATTCATCTTCAAGCTTCTTTTTATTTAATTTAGCTTACGCTAAATTCTTTCTCAAACAATTCCTTTAAATTTAGTCGAGTTAAAATTTTATTCATACGATATCATTCTTACTTAGTCTAAATTAAATTTCCTTTCAATTTAATTCTTTTCCAAATTTAATTCAAGTTCAACTAAATTTATTCAGCTAACTTAAACTTTTACCATTCCCTTTACTATTTTAAATAAGAACTTAATTCTATTCAAAATTATTTGTAACACAACTGAATTTTGATTTTAATTAATCCAAGTTCAACTCAATTCCATTTAATCGAAGTTAAATCCAACTCGATCCAATTTTAATTTTCCATACACCAGTTCAAAATCTATTTACTGACTTAATTTCATTCACCCTTTTATCTTTTATATTTTCTTCACCTTATTTCAATTTACATTTCATTTGAGGTTAGGTTTGAATTCACCATACCATTCAACTATTTCACATTTGTGATTATAATTCCATTTTACTTGGGTTTACAATCTGATTTTCCATTCTTAAATTCACTAACTCATTTATCTAAAAGCTTATATTGCTCATTTTAATCCATTTACATCTTATAATCGCAATTCCAAATTTTATATACATGTATCACTGAATTCTTAAGAATACAAATTTTCTTTCAATTTAATGCTTTGCACAATTTTAAATCCACAATCTTAGATTATAAGTATAACAATTAATAACTTAGAGTACAATTTATTACACAATGTCTCACAATTACAAAGTCATTTTACATTTCAATTTAACCCAAATCAATTTGATTCTAAGTCCAATTTATTTAACTTATCCCAAGTTAAGTTCAAATTTTCTATTCACTTCCATATACTTAAATTAAATTTTAAATCCACGATTAAAATTTTTCATTTCCTTCTTATTAGTACCAACCGCACTTAATAAGTTCAATAGTTGATTTATTTTAACTTTACACATTATTTAAATAAAATTTTTCCGAATAAAATTACTCGGTTTTATTTCAAAACCATTTTAAAATAATAATCAACACATACCCATTTGGTATATCAATCAAATCTCCGGACTCCAAAACAACTTGGTTGTACCAAAACAAATTCCCCCCTTTGAAATTCCTAAATCACCTTGTACGTCAAACAAATCTAAACAGATGTCATACCCAATTACTATGGAAGCAATCCATCACTTTAGAAACTCGAAAATGAATTCTAATGATGTGGCCATCATCATCAGGATTATTTTCCAGTGACTAGAGTGAGTTCAATGCTTCCTTACTTTCACAAATTCATTTCAAAACAGTTTCCATTCAACATATTACCCAAAATAATACTCCATCACCGCCTTCAAATACTTTGGAAAACATTTCAAACATTCCCAAGATTTTCAATTTCCAAGCTTTTGTTTTTCAATCATTTAAAACACCTTTCAAAATTTTCGGGATTTAAATTCAGGTTTAATTCGAATTTAGTTATTCTTCTTTTGTATAATTTATACTTATAGAATTTTATTTGGTTATAACCATTTCAAATTTCAGATCAAATTTTAGATTCTTAGTTGATTAAGATATCCACATCCAAACAATCAAATATATATATATATATATATATATATATATATATATATATATATATAATAATTTCAGAAAATTATTCCGTTTATATCAAAATATAGTTTTGGGTAAAATTATTTCATTTACCCACTTTAAAAACAATACTATGTCAGTTTATCTTGTTTGAGAGTTTAGAAACCCCTACCAATATTGTTGTACTTCCCGTACCGACCAGAATTCATAAGCACTCAACCGATAAATCAACACAGTATAAAAACAATTTTATATGCACTAACAAGTATGTTATCATATCTATTAATACTCTCAACTCATTATAGAGTACTATTGACTCTGTTTAGTTAGTAATTTCTCCACCAAAGCCTAGGTTGTCACCAACCTAAGCTCTGATACCAAGTGTGACGACCCGCCCTTCTCGACCTCGAAAATCGACGCAAAATACTCCACAGAATGATATGTCAACGATTAAGTGCCGAAAAAGACAGATTGTTGAGGAAAAAGAAAGAAGGTAGAAGAAAGAAGGAACTAAACAATGTTAGAATGTCATAGTCGCAGCGGAATAAAATATAATATATAATATCATCTCTTTACACAAAAATGAAAACTATATCTGTTTTATACAATATATCATCAGAGTATCTCAGACAAACAACATTTACCAGTCAGACAATTCCATACAATCACACCAGCGGATATATATACAAGTACAGATAATACGTCTCGGACTCCAGCTCCTTTCCTGCTCCATACCATCATGTCCTGAACATATAATACTCGGTCTGACCCGAGCATTATAATGAAATAACACCCGAGTCAGTCTGGAATACCAGCTGATAATAATGCACCCAAATTGATTATTAAAGTTTCAAAAATCCTTTGAAAACAAAAGCATCTCGTAAGACTACACCACAAATAAACATGTCGGGTTTTTACCTTACGATGGCTAAAACACTTTTTATAAAAATCCCCTGATATTATAATAGGGTCTATATACAAATACTTATAAAATAGTCGAAATTGTTACATCTACTAAATTCCAGCTACTAACCACAGAGTGGGTAATAAAAACAAAACTCGTAAAAGGCTCGTAGGGAGAATGGATTTCCAACTAATGACTAGGCATTGGGGTACCACCTGTCACAGTACCTGGCCTAGATCAGTGTACCGAGGACCACACCCGATCCCCTGCAACACAAGGCCTGGATTATCCTTTACTGGATAATCCCGAGTAAGATCACCCTACGGTTGGGATCAGCAACCGCACCACTAAGACGAAATAAAAGGGACATCTAGACAGGAATGACCTTACCTGGAAATAGGTGCTGCCCACCAAGCCTTGCTGCATATCCCCTGATTTTCAGTCATTCCCGGTTTATGAGGCTTGAGGCTAAGCGTTACCTTTTAGAACGTTTCTCTTAGAATGCCAATCGCCCACCCGACGATGTTTTGAAAGCATTCATCCATACAAGTCCGTCGCGGGATCGAACGGAACCGAAGGCACTACTCCTACTACATCCATTTTGGAAATATCCTCAGGATTAGTAGCGACTAGCCCTTGCACTTCACTGCTCCATCTTCGACTCCGAACTTGTTTTTCCCATGAAAACGTACCAACCGGATCGAAGTGGTTTTCGAGAAATAAATCTCGATCCCGGTCTCTTCGAAAAGATCAACGCATTTGTCCAATATTGATAGTCGGTGATTTAACTATCAGTTAACATCCATAAGCATCCATCACATAATAAATAATTTCCCGCATTATTTATTTTCCTCAAAAATATCTTTGCGAGATATAATTCTATTTCAAATCCCCTTGAAACACTTTTCAAACCCAATTCTTCTCGTGGAATAGATTTTCAAATATTTACTTCTTTTGAAACATCCAAGTACCCATATTTAAGGTTTAAAAATAATTTAAATACTTTATTTTGAAGTACATTAAAACATTTATATTAAAACTACTTACATACTTAAATTAAAATATATACTTTTATAAATATTTCGAACAAATCTGCTTTATAGAATATAAACTATTTTCATCAAAATAAAAGTTAAGTCATACAAATTTTGAAATAAGCTATGAAATCCTATACAAGTTCTCAAATAAAACTTTAATTAATTATCTTTAAATTAAAAACATTTTTAAAGTATAAACTTTAATAATATCCTTTAAAATATAATTCTAATTACCTTTTTGAAATAATTACTTTTATAACCAATTTGATAATTGTTCACCTTTAAAATTCTTACAACTTAATTCATTTCTTGAAACCATTCTTTAATAAAACTTCTAAACCCCTAACTTTTCAAAAATCAGCTTTAAAAACTTACTTGGCTTTTCAGGGAAATACATCTCCATTTAGGATCACCCAAAGAATTCTTTTTATAGATCTTGCACGATTTATCCTAAATTCAGTTTTACGTTCATCCCATAAAATCCTTTCCATACTTTAAAAATATCTCCTTTTATTTTTAAACACATTACTGTTTTCCTGGAAATCACCTACAAATATATGTTAAAATATTTAAAATAAAGCTTCTAGAAATTACTTGATTTAAAATAATACTTAAGGAAATATATAGAGGTTTCCTAAGTACTTTAAGTCAAATTTAATTTTTAAAATAAAGTTATTATGTCAAATATTTATATTAAAATTCCCTTTTTGAAAACTTAATACTACTTTACTTTTTTTAAAAATAATTCAATGCCATAATTACTTAATCAAATATTTGCTTTCACTTAAAAACAATATAAAATATTATTTCTTTATAAAGTATTCTAAACATATTTAAACTGAAAATTTATAATTTGAAAGCTTTCTTAAAAAAAATGAAATTTCTAGGAGAAAGCACACTTCCCATTCTTTAAAAATAAATCTCGCTATTATTTTAAACAATTCACATTTCCCTATAGAATCAAAATTTCAAACACTTCAAATTAACAACCAATTTCTTGAATTTAATTCCTTTTAAATTCTTTACTTAAGGATTCCTTTTATTTCCTTTAAACCCAATTTATTTATTTATATTCCAATTCCCAGGTTGTATTCACCCAATCATAGCACAACACAATTTAAATTTCAATTTAATCTATCATAGTATATAAATAGAATACAACATAACAGGATCTAAACAATTTATCACAGAATATAAATGAAATATATCACAGAATATAAACAAATTTCTATTTGCGAGGAATCCAGTTGGATCCCTCCAACCTGTTTCCCTGCATGCACAGATATTAGCACAACAATATATATCGATTCAATTTGATAATAATTATCATATTTAACCAATCAAGCAATCATTTAAATATTGACTATTTAAATTAACTAGTATTCCAAATGTGAGTGAGTTAAACTCACCTTGGATTTTCGACGAGCATTCAAATTTAAATTTGTAACGGCCTGGAAAATCCGATCCCGAAATTTCCAGATAGTTAGTGAAAGGAAGAAAGAGAAAGAAGAAGTAACAGAAAACTCAAACTCAGAATCTCACATTCGCAGCGGATAAAATATAATAGCCAATAAAATAACAGTTTACAAAGAAGAAATGGGGAAGTACATTTACATTTTTACATCAGAGCTACAACCATTTCACAACACTGGACAGTTTTAAAAAACATGTCCTAGATAAATAACAATATATATATCACAGCGGAAAAACAACCTATACGTTCCTGCCCTTCAGCTTTCCTCCTGAGCTCCAAACGTCCTTACCTGCAAATCTGTAATACACGGTCTGACCCGAGCATTACATTAAAGTAACACCCGGGTCAGGCCGGAAACCAGCGTGAGTAAACCCATCTAACAAGGAAAACCAAAGCACAACAACTTATAGAAACCCGGGGTAACTTATCAATTTACAATTTCACAAACTATTATAGACCTTACTCATTTCACACATCAATTTCTAATGCCAAACTTAGATTAAATGGTCTAATACATTCAAATCATTCCAAATCAGCACATTTATTTCCATATATCAATTTTATAAAGAATCGAAGTGGCTTCAGGTATTAACTAATACCAGACTCCGGTCTCTTCGAATCCAATGTCATCTAAATCCAAGTTATCCAATTCAATTTTTAAATACAGGATGTCAAAGTAATTCATCATCAAAAGAAAACCACATCATCACAGTTTAAATTAAACATATCTTATCACATAGCATCACGAACCACATATTAGGGACAACAATTAACCAAAGGCTTCCCATATCATTCTATTTATCCCTTAATTAATTTCACAAATTAATTTATCCTTAACCAAATACAGTAATTAACCTTTAATTACTTCATTAATTAATTATTAACCATAATTATTAATCACCCTCGATTAATAACACCCAGAATTTAACTACCCTTAATTACTTCATTGAATAAATTAACCCTTAATTTATTTCCTAATTAATCCCTTGATTAATTACAAAGTAATTAAATCCAATAGATATCATCTAATTCAGATATTTACTCAAACAATCTTTCATAAGCGATCATTGTAAATTTCTTTTATAACTGATTAAATTTACTTAAATTAAATCAATTACTTAAGAATAAATCACCTAAATTTGTTTAATCAACCATTAATTAATTTCAACCTTTTATTAATTAATCATTCTTCAAATATCCACCCTGATTAATCACCTTCATTAATTATCTTCAATTACATAGAGTAATTATCCTTTGATTGATTTCACAAATTAACTATCCTTAGCCATTTCCGGTAATTAATCTTTAATTACTCTCATTTATTACATTAATTAATTACATTAACTAATGATCCTTAATTGATTACTTCCACTAATCAGTCTTAATCAATCCATAAACAGTGATTAACCATCTTGTAATTACTCATCCTAATTAATTACTTCCTTAATTAATTATATTAATACTCTAATTAATCACTCCCAGTAATTAACCCTTAATTACATCGCCTAAGTAAATAACCTTAAATTTAATTTATTAATTAATCATCTTGAATTAATTTCACTTAACCTATTAAGAATAAACTTGTATTTGTACTAAATACATATTCAAATCATTTACTTCTTTAAACCAGTTTAGAATACAATTTGAAATATAATTTTACTTTAAACAAACCAATTCAACATTTAATTTTAATATACTTAAAATCTTTGGAAAATCCTTTCAAGCATACTTAGTTAAATTAATCACCCATTTATCTTTGGAGATCTAAATCTTATATTCTTTAAACTTATTCATTTGAAACATATTTGAAAATATAGTTTAAACATTACTTATATAATTGCTTGAGTATACTAAACAACTTAAAACATGCATATCTAAACTTATTAAATTTCTTAAACTTGATTTAATGTTTATATTGAACATTCTTTTGAATTGCAATTTCAAAATCAATTTAGTTAGTTACTTTGAAAACAAATCAATTATCTTGACATTTAAATCTGAAAACATATTAGATTAAACACCCTTAAAATCTTTGGTTTTCATTCGTTTGAAAAATCTGCTTTTACACTGCACTTAATTTCATTCGCAACATGCTTTATTCAAATCCAAATCAACAGAATACCTAAATACTCACGAGACTCTCCTACCCCCTTCTCCGAGTCCCACACGAGAAAATTCCCAGAAATGCTCGAGCCCACACTCGTCTTCCCCAAAACAGATTCTTACTTTTGATTCCAACGTGTCCGTGCACGTGCACCGGCAACACCGGCCACCGACGATCGACATGACAATCCTCCACAACTTCACGAACCCACGCCATCACAATATCGAGTCCAGATCCCACAAAAATCCAACGAGACGAAATCGAGATAGAAACTCGACCTAACAGAAACGCCAAAACCAAAAAATGCCCGCCTCCGATGATCCCTTTTGACCGGAGACTCTAGTACGCCCTCCAGAGCACCGACACATCACCACGCCCCCATTCCCAACTCGCGATCACCTACGGTAAGCCACTGACGTCGAACTTCCTTCAAGAACAAAGACAACACATCAGGTTGATAAACCCTATTTTCCCCTTTTCCTGTTACCGTGGCCATCGAGAATTTCGATCACCATTTTTCTCTCAAACTACATCTAACAAACATCATCTGATTCGAACCCCATGACCACCGATTCACGTGATTGCCAGAAATTAGTAAGTTTCCAGCTTCCGACCAATATGCAAATTCTCTCGAATTACAAATCTAAAAATCATGATTTAAACTTCAAAAATCCTAGATTTTAAAATCAAATTCGATTATACACTCGACTCCAGAAATCACTAAAGTCGAGTATTTGCTATGTTTATGATTCTACCGTCCTGCCTATTTTGTTTTTATTAAAACCAGCTTAGAATTTTCTTTATATATATCTGGGAATAATTTAAAGCCATTTCTTGTCATTACAATCAATTTTTACTTACACATCAATGTTCAAATTAAATCAGGTAAAAGAATATATAGATCTGATCAGGTTTTGGAAACAGCATAAATAGAACAGAGTGATTGTTTTATATTCAAACTTGCATACTAGAAAATCTTGTATATATCTACATGCAATTCAATATAAATAAACACGCACTACTCATTATATTAGTTTTTAAGAATATAGCATGCGACAGGCTAAAACTGGGTTTGCGCACCTGTAAAAGAAGATAATAGAAATCGTGATCTGGATTCTTGTTTCTAACCGAAGTTTGAACTTACTACTAGCTGTTTTGATTTTGAACAGATCTGATTTTATGGTATGGGTTGAATTTTCTTCCTGTTCTTGATCTTAAACTGCTGCTTTAATTAGAAAAAAAACTGAGTTGATCTTTGTTTTTGACTTCAATCTGCCCCTGATCTTGCCTAATTGATTTTTCTTGTGTAAAATTTGAATTTGGATCTTGTTTTTTCTTCAGTTTCAAATATTTGGAAGAGTTTTGATTTATTTTAGGATAAAAAGAAAAAAAAAGAACACTTGTTAAATTTTCTAACAAATGTCATTAGCATGCCATAACAATGTACACTTGTATTTAGATAAAACTTAGGCTTACATTTGTATTTTCGCCAATTTAAATTAGACATTTAAATGTTAGATAAAAGCTTTTGTCTTAGGTTTATGTTTACATGTTTATATAAATGTTTATCTATTTTTAGCCTTAAATGATTACATATAAATTACTTTTATAAAATTACACATCTTAATGTTTATTTGAATATTTTTAAAATAATATTTTAAAACTAAATTTTCAAAAGAGAAAATTTAAAAAGAAAAGAACATTGAATTAAATTCTATTTCAAAATTTCAAACCAAAATATTATACTCTATTATAATTGAACTAAGTCTATTTCAAAAGAAAATAATTTTATTTTAAATAAAACAAAATAAACTTTTATTATAAAATACAATTTAAACCTTTATATTTTTAAACAAAATAGATTTTTACTTTAATTAGTTTGAAGATATAAGATAGATCTTTAAATTAACCTTTGAAAAGTTCAATACTATTCCAATCAAATTCACCAATTCATAATTTATTCAATATTAAATAAAAATCAAATTCTCTATTTACAATGTATACACCTATATACATTATAAATAAAATATCTCTTTAAATAAGCTTAGAAAGATAATTTTATCATTTGATATCAATGTATTCGAAGATCTCTACTAAGTTAATTATCAAATTATCAGCTGTTAAAAAAAAATCGGGTTATCACAAAATTAAATCGAATGGTGTTCGATTTAACCTAAATTTTTACTTGCTTCGAATGATTCCAAAATTATTCCAATGTGTAGTACGCGTCTCTGCGATTCCGGTGCTTCATGTTTCGTAGAAATCTGACAACGTATGCTCAAGTTATGAATTTTTAAACGTTAGAATATAATTTATATAAACAATTTTCTATTTATTAATTTATATTAATCTATACCATTGATCACGCATTAGGAATCAAGGCCATCCCTCAACTATTCCTCTTCATGCTCGCATCAGGTTCAAACGAACCCACGCACGCAAATCAACTATGAATTCCGCACCTCCATCAATCGTCTAAGGGATGACCGGCCTCTGCCCTCACATGCGCCAACCCGAACCTTACCCACACCCTATATTCCAAAGAACTCGGCCTCAACACCACCTCGATAAATATACTCGACCACCCTACGAATGGAAGCAATTTATGCCACCAAACAACAGCTTCAAACAAGATCAACCGTTGGATCTGAAGATCTTCTCACGCTCTACAATTTCCATGTTAGAAGGTTTGCGAATTAAAGCTTGAATGAAGAGTGTTTGAGGGATGAATGCCAAGCGACTTCGGCCATTGAAATAATATAAACGGCTGCTCCAGAAACGACTAGGGTTTGCTGAAGAAAACTGTGTATATATAAACAATTATAAGTATTATTTTAATATTATTTTCACTTTAACAAGATTTTTACAAACGAACTCCAAACAACGCGTGTTGACAGGCATTTCTAAGGTTTTACCTATGTTCCGAACATAATGGAACGTGTTTCGGAAGCTAATTCGATCGTATGTGCGAGTTACGGAAATAAACGATCAATTTTAATTTAAATCGATTAAAGTATTTTCTATGCGTTTTGAGCTGCCAGGGTCAAACGACAACTCCGATTGCTACGAAAATTGAAATTCGATAACATATAACTATTACGGATCCAATAGAACTAGTTTCGTCGAATTCCGAGACTGTGCCTCGGAATGCTAATTGACTCGTCGATGAATTCGAGCGATTTTCAAAATCGTCGAAATCACTTAAAATTTCCGTTTTAAAATTTTATTAACTCTGTTATAAATCGTATAAAATTTGTATTCACATTAGAAATCATTCTGATTTAGTTTAAATGAAAATCTGATTATTTGCATATTATATTAATAAATTCCATTATTAAATTAATATAAAATTCCAAATCTTAATTTATCGACTTTTAATTTCATCCAACAGTCCAACATTACTATTAAAATCAAAATAAACTTAAATAAATTTTTATAAATCATTTTTATATTTATTTACACCCAGATTCACCAATTATCCCAATTCTAATATTAAGCTATTATTATTCAAATCTCAATTAAATTACCATATATAAAAGTTTAACCAATTCTATTACCTTAACCAAAATCTTTTTATTTCAAAATTCAAATTATAATCTATATTCGACATTTAAAATGGATTAAATATTCAAATCTAGCGACCCAGAATTCCGAGTCGTTACTGAAAATATCGACGTGATCGGCTTACACTGTTCTCTCGACTTGAGAATACAGTGGATCTTCAATATGAAAGCTCCACTTTGATTATAGCCAAATTATGGCACGTCTTTCATTGAATGACTATAGTTGGGTTGAGCGGAAGTATCGGAAGTGAAGCACTATTCAAGAGAGGATTCGCCTCCTTAGTTATATGCGGTTAGTATCACATTCAACTCAAGTCAACTCAAATTCAAAGTTTCTAGCCAGAGCATTTCGGTTAATAATAATTGTTATTATTAAACCAAGTATTTTTAATTTGGACTATAAAGTTGAATGTGGATGAGGTTGGAATTTTGACCATTACCAAATTCCATAAGTCCAAAGTGATATAGTTTTGAAGAAGAGAATTGTTGTAAACAAAGGTCATAACTGGGTAATGCCTATAAAACTAAAATTAGATACTAAAAATGAGTAAGCGACAAATATGGCCATACTGTCACATCACCTGTAAGCGACGTGTGAGCGCTAAAATTAGAATAGTTCGATGTTAGTCTCTGACCAAATTTACACCCAGGAGTTACACAGCCAAAATAATGAATTCCCACCGAATAATTTAATTAGTTTATAATTGTTATAAATTTATTAATATTTATGGAACATTAGTTATAAAATTTGAAATGATTTGAGAAATAAATAATGTTATGTATATTTATAACAGTTGTAGACATATCGATCGATATACAATGTCGAGAAGCGATTAAATTAGGTTTAATTGCATAGTATTTTGGCTCGGGCTTAGATGGGTTTAAGGCCCATCATTCGGGCTGAAAAATTTTAGTTTTGGGAAGATATAAGGGTGGCTAATAGATACGAATTGGCTTGGGATAATGGGTTGAGATCAAGTGAGAATGGGTAAAAAGGTTTTCCTCGTTTCTCTCTAATACAACCCTATACGTATAATTGTATCTCTAAAAATAATTAACCTTTTTGGCTGTCATCACCTTCTACATTTCTGGTTAAAACATAGCTCTCAATCCACTTCAAAATTGTCAAATATATTTCAAATTAAATTTCGATGGTTAGAGATTGGTGTTTTTAGACTTGCAATATGACGAATTGAGAATATTAATAGGAGGGGAAGTTATTGCTTCAACGTGGATTCAAAGGCATCATTAAATTTTAATTCATATTACAACAATTAAATTATATCCTATGATATTATAATGAGCAATTTCACATCTGTTTTAATTCATATTAGGTGAGATTTTGTAAGTAGATGTAGTTATCACAAATCAATTTGGTTATGTGCATAATTTGTTTGTTATACTATTTGATTTTTGTATAGAAAAATGTTGTTTACTGTACAAATTCAATTTTTGTCGTTAATAATTATTTTATATATATTTACTAATAAATTCACATATATATATATATATTAGTGTATATTTCTCTCTCATAATAGCATTATGCATATATAAGATATATATATATGATTAAAAAAAATTCTACACTTATTTCTATATAATATGAATTTACAAATTCGAAAATTGATTATCATACATATATTCCTTTTTTTAAATTAATATTTATTGAATTTTTGAATTGTTTATTATATATAAAATAATTATTACATTAAAAATCAATTTTATATTAAAAATATATTATATCATTTCAAAAAAATATAGATAAAATTTAGGAATTTCTCAATAAATTTTATTATTTTTAATGATTAATATTATTTCAAAAAACTATTTATGATTTATTAAAAATAGTAATTTAATTGGAAAATTCTGCAAAAATTTTCGTTACCTTTCATTCATGATCCTATAATTTATGAAATTTTAAAATTTGAATTTTTAACAATATATTATTTTCTATCAAATAATTATTTCCGAAATCAATGTATTTGTTTTTGAAAAAATAATATTTAATCTTTGGAAAATTTCTAGATTTTTTCTATGCTTTATTTTATGATCTTAGATTTTTGAAAATTGTTAATTTGAATTTTCACTAATAGATTATTTTATGTTAATTATTTATGGATGAAAACATTATTTGATTCATAATATATACAAATTAAAATACTAATCTTATTATGCTTGCAAAACTAAGTTAATTTTTGAATTATAATTAATTTCTCTCTCTCTTTCTATATATATATATATATATATATATTTATCTGTATATAAATGTTTTATGTTTATATATTATATATAATATATTTATACTTAAATATGTGCATGTGTGTTTGTGTATTCGTAACAGATATACATGCACATATTTCGACAACATACATGACATACAAAATGAGCTAATATGTCCGTTGCGATGTAAATCCCAACAGCTACATATGGGCATATTATACCTTTCACGGATTATTATGTTACACATGCACACACACATATATGTATACGATACATTTATGTATAAAGTAAATCAAATAAAATTAATTTCATATCTTAATATATTTAAATTTAAATAAAATAAATGATTTCATTTAAATGAAATTTAGAAATGTTCTAATTCAGTTAGACTTTATAGGCCCAATAAAGATCCAATAGGGTAAAAATATTGAAATTCACCCATAACTACCATTGCGGGCTGGTCTAGTTCTAACAATCCTGTCAGGGATTAACCCTAGGATTAGTAGCGAGAAGTCCTTGCAACCTAAAGAGTTTTGAAAATGAAGGGAGCATTACTACTTTAGTATTGGGAGCTAACCAAAGTTATTAACAACCAATCCTTTTATCCTGAAGATTTTTGGTCTTCATCCTTCATTCCCTCTATCAGGTCTTTATCGAACACATACATTGGTTTGAAGTGGTCTTGGGATAGGAATATCCCCAGATCCTACCTCGGTTCCTTCAAACTAATTATCGATAAAAAGAGATTTTGTGAATAGAGAATCATTTTTTAATATACTAAGTTCTTTTTATCAAAATCTCTTTTAGAGATATACATTTCCATAACATTCTCTCCTACATATACAGAATTATTAAATCTCTCTTATCAAATCCTTTGATTAATTAAAACCCTTTTAAACTTGGAATAATTCAAAATCATTTCATTTTTCACTTAGGAAAACATTTCCAAAATCATTTCATTTAAATCTTAACAAAGATTTCTTAATTCAAAACTCATAATTTTTTTACTTAAAACCATGTTATCTAGGATGCTAATCCAAAACCAGCAAATATTAAGTGAGCAGAATCTATAGAAATCATCTAATTCTACTCAATATCAATACCTGCATTCAGCAAATACTATGGGCAAAATAACGGCGAAATCAACTTTTAAATTCCACGAATAGTACGAGTTCCCTCTTTGGGATTTAATACTAAGTATAAGAAGATCATCTCCATACAATCAAAGTCGTATTTAATTTGAATTTGGAAAATTTAAATCTTTTTATACGTATCTCGTTTCTGACATTTCGAGCCTATCCATCTTAGTTAGAAATTCACTTTGATTAGAGTTCCTCTAAATTTGAATCTCTCTCTCCTTGTTTTATAATCCATTCTTGAATCATCCTGTGAGGGAGTGTATTTGTAGTTAATATAAAATGTTCTTTATTGTGTTGTTTGAGTTGTTAAGTTTGAATTTTTAGTTTCGATCGATTCGTCTGGCCAACACTATCGATAGGAATTCTAAAACACTTGAACAGAGCAAACTGACACAATTTTGTTTTCGAAATTGGTAAATGAATAATTTTATGTATGATTTTATTTTATATAATTTTTTGAACTTAAATAGTTAAATGAATTGGTTGTTAGAAATGATAACAATAGATTATCATTTACTATTTTGTCAATATTCCCAACCCATTAATTATTGTTGTATAATTTTATAATCATGGTTTATAAATCTGATCTATAAATGAAATGGATTTAAGTTAAGGATTTGAGAATTTAATTTTCGATGCTTTTCAAATTTGGTTTTCAAAGTTATGGAAGAATATATTATTTGAAAGTATTTTTGAATGAGAACTGTTTCCAAAATAATTTTAAAAGAAGAAAATCAATACTCTCCTCTTTTGTGGTCGGAAAATACTTTCGGTGATGACTGTAGCATCATTGACATTCATTTTCGAGTCTCACAGTGGAGAGGCCACTTAGTAGCCTTGCTGCACTTATGTTTTGGAAATTTGATTTGAATTTTCTTGAGTAAGATTAGATATACAAAATATTGTATGTATATATTTCTTCCAAATGATTTGTAGTGAAATCGAAAATGTATTCTTAAATTCTGTGTAAAGTGACGTTTTCAAATTATTGAAACAAAGCATAAATTTTACTAATTTAAGTGTTTAGTATAAGAAATGGAACTTAAAATAACTTGAAACAGTTGAACTAAGATAAAATTTTATTTGTATAATACTCAACTGAATTTTTAAAACATATATAACTTACCTGAAGTATTCAAAAGTTAAAAATGTTTGGGTGAATATATAATTGAAGGTTATACAAAAGAAAACTTAGGTAATAAATTATTCAAACTAAAATTTTGCTTAATAAAAATGTTGTAAACAAAAAGGTAAATTTGTGTAGTTTTTAATTATATTCAAAGATATTAATATAACTTACCCGGGAAAAGTTAAAACGTAATGAGAATATGTAATTGAATAAAATAAAATATTAAATGTAAATAATAGAATGTCCAAAATGAAATCTTGATTAAAGTAAACTATAAATAAAAATGAACTTGTTATAATAAGTGCTGATACACTAAATGTATGTTATAAGAAATTATAGTGAAATACATTGAATAATAAATAGAGAATGCAACTTAAGTAAATAAATCTGAACTTAGGAATAGTAAAATCTAAATTTTAACGGAATTAACTTAAGTAAAGTCAAATTGATTAATAAATGGGTTAAATAAAGTAACATTTGTTTTCAAAATATGGAATGTTGATAAACTAAAAGTAAATAAATTAAATGTAAACAAATTTAATATTGATTGATTTAAATAAAATGGATTGAAACCAAATTAGTTGAATTTAAGTCAGTTTATGTAACGATCCGGATTCAACATTCGAAAAACGACATCCATACTTCACCCATACTCGAATACCGCATATTCAAACGTTGATTCTGATTCGTCGGAGCTTATAACACATTAAGTAAACAACACAGCAGAAACAAAAATGAATTTTTATTAATACACAATATTTGGTACAACAATGATACAAATGAAATGATCAACGTTTATCAGAGATACACAACAACGGAAAGATAACAAAGTAGAAAACACCAGCAATAGCAGCGGAAAGATAATATCTTCAACGCCAAAGCTCCAAACCAAAAGCTCGAACCACCATCATGCTGGGATATAGAACAAATCGATCGCCAAATCCAAAGACTCCAAAGATTGCCAAAAGCTACACCTACTAGCTGACTATTGATAACCTGACTCTAGGCTGCCCGTGTGGAAAATTATGGGCACCCAAAGTTTAGAAAAGGAAAAATAAAATCCAGGTTAGTCATGGGACTGGTGTGAACAAACAAAAACAGTTTATTTGAACAAAAGAAAATAAAAAGAAATCCGCTATGCTTTTTAGAAAATGAAACTGCCATAAGGCCTTCCGCCACACACGATTGCACACTTGGAGAAGATTTCTCCTTATGACAGTCAAACTTGCTTGATACGCAAAAATCCTTTTCATATTATTATTAGTTCATAGTTTCGAAAACATTTCGAAAGTATAATATTAATCATAGCCAGCATACCACCATTATGATATACCTACTATAGCTACCATGTTTTGTAGCAGGTTACTGCCATGTTGCATGGCAGGTTATACAACTAATACCGTATATGGCCGTATTGTTTTGTTTGGATTTCCAACAAATGGTAAGGCTAAGGAACTTCCTTCACCGAATGGGTACGCCTCTCGAGGGACTCCCTGAGAACTTTACCAGCTCTCTGCCAACACAAGGCCGGTTACGTCTGTAACTAGGTAACTACTAACATGAGTATGCCGTCCCCCGGTCGTCACTGACCTTTATCCGAGGATCCTCAACACCAACAAATTCCAACAACCACATAAGTTAAATATCTGAGCTTCATGCCATAATACCACATTTTATCCAGAAGGAAATGCACATACCCTAAAGGGCGCGACCCTCATAACCTTGCTGCATCCTTCCTGTTTCGACCATTTTCGGGTTATGAGGTTTGACGAGATCTCGTCCACAAAGCTATGCTTTTCACAAAAGCCATGTTTCGATCAACAAATGATCAGCAACACTTAGCATGCGACATTACCAAATTGGAAATATATCACTAGTAACCATCAACTACATGACCTTTGAGCTCGTATGTCTCAGAGAAGGGTGTTAAGCTAAGAGAATAAATTCTCTGCCACCAAACAGAATGCATTTGATAGAAACCAACTTTACATCTCAAAGTGTAATGCCGGACATACATTCATACAAGTCCGTTCCGGGTTCGAACGGAACTGAAGGCACTTCCAAAGAAGCCTTTGCAATCCGGGTATTCGCAATCCCAATCGGACTCCCCATCACATATGGAGATCTCTATACCGATGCGACTCAGCGCAGAGACATTCGACAGGTAATCCTTTTGTTTTCGAAAATACCAGATCTTCACCACTGCCTTCAAATGCTATCCATTTTGTCGTATCATTATTCGAAATGGGTTATATGACATAAAGTCATCTACTGGCTAAACCGAATAATGAGCGCTTATTTTTAAAACCATATGGATATATTGGGATTTTATTTAAGTCACAACTTTTCAACACTTGTTCTCCAAAATCTTTCTTTTGAATGGTTTAAGCAAATATCCACTTTAATCTTTTGAAAACAAAAGATTCACCCTTTTAAGATCCTCTTCAATTTAAAACAAGATTCGCCAATCTTTCACAAAGATTCATCCATAGGTTTCCAAAACTATTTTCAATTTGATTCACCCATAAGTTGAAATGCTTTCGACAAAAACTAGAAAGTTCATACTTCATATGAAAGCCATTATCATTTGAAAACAAAGGTTTTCTTTTTGGAAAAATCCGATCAAATATGCACAAATTATAGCCTTTAAAGTGTAAACTTGGGTTAAATTCCAATTTCCAAAATAATACTTTTAAAATGGTTTAAAATCCATATATATACATTATACAATTTATACAATTCTTTTAAACCATAGTTTCCAAATAAACTTATATATATATATATATATATACCAACTTCAAAATCTTGAATTCAAATTCAAATTAATTTAACAAACCATATCATATCAAAAATAATTTTAATTCCAAAATTCCCTTTTCAAAAGTTTAACCCAAATCACCCCCAAACCATTTTGGATTCAAATTTCAACTTTTAAATCATTTTAAATTCAAAAACCCATGACTTAACCAATTTCCGGTGAAATCCATATTTTTTGTGTGTGTGAGTGTAGTCCAGGGGTTTTACACACAAAATACAATATCACAACCATCATCAGTTCAAGCACAACAATATCGATATGCGGTATAATCCTTTAACGCTTATCTTTCATTCATAGATAAACAAGTAATATCATCATAGATAAATAAATCACAGTTCACAGCTCAATTGAAAGAAATCATATCACAGAGTGTCACACATCAGAGATGTCAAACAATTCAAAGCATTCAATAGAATCCAATCATCCATAAGTAAGATCAATTCATCATCTGATTAAAATTAACTTAAACCAGATTAATTACTTATGAATAAATTTCTAATCCTGGTTAATTAACATTAATTAATTACAAACCATTTTATTTAATTATCCTTTTGATTAACCTTTAATAATAAATTAATTAACCTTTAATTATTAATTAATCAACCTTAATTAACAAATCAATCAACCTTTAATCATTAAATAATTAACCTTTAATTATCCCTTAATTAATCACATAAATAAATTAGCCTGAAGTTAATTATATAAATTAATTAACCCTTAATTAATTACATAAATTAATCATCCTCTAATTAATTAATTAACCTTTAATTATTAAGTAATTAATCCTTAATTATACTTTAATTAATTAACCTTTAATTACAAATTATCTTTTAATTACTTATATTAAGTAATTAACTATAAATCACTTAATTAATTAACCTTTAAATCATTAATTAATTAGCCTTAATTACTTTCATTAAGTAATTTACCTTTATGTAATTAATTAATTATTTTTTAATGTAATTATTTAATGTAATTACATTTAGTGTAATTGTCCATCAATTAATCACTTTATTTTAATGACATTAGGTAATTAACTATCCTTTAGTTACTTCTATTAATAAATCAACCCTTAATTACATTAAAGTAATTAACCTCTAAGTAATCACGTTAAGTAATTAATCTTTAATTACTTACATTAATTAGTTAACCTTTAATTAATCACATTAATTAATCGGCTTTTAATTAAAATAAACCACTTCTCTTAATTAATTGCTTAATTGTCATTGAAAATCTTATTAATAATCCCTTGAAAACAATTATCATTAACATATTAAATAAATTAAACTTAATTACTTTAAAATAATATACTTTTAAACATTAAACTAATCCCACACTTAAATCAAAACAATTTTTTAAAAGAATGAGTTAAACATGTTTAAAATTTGAATTTGTTTAAAGTTTGAAAATTATCATTATACCTACCCGAGACAATCCCGAGCTCACCCCCGAGCCCAAAGCCAATTTCCCCTAGTCTTTCCCGAGCCATTTCCCCTCTTCATCTTTGTAACATTGTTTTTTGTTTAAAAATTTAAAACCCGTTAAAAAACCCATTCGAATCACCAGAAGTCTAACTAAATATACACGTGCACGTGTACGCATCACCGCCGCACCTCCGATCATGGTCACCATTGCCTTTAGTTCACCAATGACCTGCCCGAGCCTCCTGACCACCCAAGTTAATCAATTTCGTCCTAGAACAACATCGAGCATAAAAGCATCCAACTTGAACTATACCGATCATCAGAAAAACTCTTCGCACTGCCGCCAACGATCGCCTGAAGCCTCGCGATCATGTTCAGACGACCTCCGCAGTCTCACGCTTCCATGCCCACCACTCCGGTCAAGTCCGGTTCACCGACGATGATACACGAGCCTAGGAAACACCTGACCGAAACTACTCTTAAAACCCAATATCATCGTCGACCATCCACCTCGATGATATGAAAATCCAGCAACCATTTTTCCAATGACCTCCATGCTCCCAGCTACCTCCAGCTCCAAATACGTCAACCAACTTCACGCCGATCGCCAGAATTTGACCAAAATAGGATTCCCATTCAACTCGCAAATTCCTCCTCAAATCAAAACTAAAAATCTTGAAACTATTTTTAAAAATCATAGTTTTTGATTACCAAACAGATTATATAAATGAATCAATAAATCATCTAAGTTGAATTTGGTCATACATTTGAATTTACTGTAATTCTTTCTTTCAGGTCAATATTACTTATTAACCATGCTTAAAAGTATTTTTACAACTAAGATATAGTAAATTTAATCACTTTTTATTTACATCTCAAATCCTAAAAAGAATCAGGGGAAGAGATTTTAAATTTAGAATAAGTTCTTGAAACCTGTAATCAATCAGAGGCAAGTTTGCTTGAAACTGACATGCATACCATGTTTACAAATATACAGGCATATTTTCAATCCATACATACATTATCAAAGCATTATTCTCAACAATCATCCCAAACATAAGTAAACAAGAGGGTTTAGTTTGCTCACCTGGAATTTTGATTAAGCATAGAACCTGGAGGTGAGAAGGCTTGATGTTTTTGAACAGAGGAGCTGAGAAGTTTCTTTGATCTGAAATTTGTTTTAATATTTTATCTTTGATCTGACCTTGCTTGATCTTTGAATGTTGTACTTTGATTTGATCTTAAACATCAACTTGAATCTTGCTTTGTATATTGAATTGAGCTTTGAATTATTAACTTGTTTGATCAGGCTGAAGCTTGATGTTTAGCTCAGGTTAAAAACAGTTTGATTGCTTTGATTCAAACTTGCTTCAGGTTTAAACTTTGTTTTGATTTTTCTTTTTCTCTTCTCTGTTTGATTTTATTTTTCTTTTGGTTTCCAATTTTAGAAAAAATAAGTGAAAGAAGAAGATTTAGAAACGAAGAAAGAATGAAGATGTTTTCAACTGTTAAAGCCTGGTTTTCCTTTTAACACTTATTATTTATGAATTTAATTTAAAAGAAAATTTAAATTCCACTTGTAAATCCAAGTTATACTTTGTTAACACTTGTTAATGCATGATATAATTATCTCACAAATGTCAATGTATGTGTTATTATTTCACATTTGTAAATTTTCATATATTTATGTTATTATAATATTTCATATTATATTTTCAATTTAAATAAATCCATTTCCTTTTATTTATATATATTTATAATTTTAAAGAAATTAATTTTAAAATCTAATTATACTTAAATAAATAAATACACATATGTATATTATAAAATATATAATTTAGCTTTAAACAACTTTTGAAAATTATTTATACCAAATTCAAAATAAAATTTTCAAATCACAACTTGTGAATATATATACATATTATAATTACAAAATAGATTTTTATTAATTTAAAATATAACTTCTAAATATATATATACAAATATATTATAATTAGAAAACAAATTAGTTTTAAATTATGGAGTTTTTAAATTAAAATTATTTCTCAAATTTTTTTTTTTTGAATTTCAATTCCAAAACAATATTTACAATCAATTTTTATATATATAAATAAACAAACAAATATCTTAGTTAATTTTGGAAAAATTCAAATTAATTCAAAACTTAATCCCAAAAACTTATATTAATTACCAAATTTAATTGGCTCAAAAATGGGATCGTTATAGATTCCCCCATTAAGAAAATTTCATTCCCAAAATTTGTTAGACAAGGTGTAACATTCCTGAATTTTGAACAAGATAATTTGACAATTTATTTAATTTTTGGAATTAAATTATGGAATTTTTGTAGTTAATTTTTAATTTTTTAGAATTAAAAGTTGAATCAATTGGAAGATTTACAGAATAAATAATAATATGCATTTTTAGATTGAATTTGGAATTTAAAAGATTTGAGATTTTATTGTGAATTTAATTATGAAAGTTTTAAAAAAATAAGTGTTTGTTAATAAGTTGAACATCTTAAGTTTATAAATATAGATGTATTGAAAATAAAAGTTGTATTTACTAACTTATAAATATTTGCTAATAATGTATAATCTAATTTCAAACTATTTTACTTTAATTTGTGAAAGTATAACTACATAACATATATGTGTAAATATAAGATTGATAAGCATGTTTTATAAATTTAAAATCAAATAAGGTTTAAAAACAAAATGTATGAATTAAAATTAATTGAACTAAAGGACCAAAACAAAATTTATAAAATAAATTCAAGACAAGGTTAAAAACATAAATATACAAAATTTTACAAATGTAAACCATATGACATAAAAGAATAACAAGTGTAAACATAAGTAACAAGTGGCAATTGTTTTACTTATTTTTGTTTGAAAAATATTTTATTAAAAATTTATTAAGTAGAAATCTTAGCAATTCATAATTGTTCAAACATTATCTTCAAAAGAAAATCTGAAATCAGATTTAAAGTGAAATTCAAAACCAGATTTTCTCATCAATTACCTGTAACAAAATTTAAGCATAGCAAATCTGGAACAAGCAAATGCAGTTTTCCCTGGTGATAATTGAAGAACCTGTTTTCACAATTCAATTCATCAATGATTCAATACAAAGATTAAAAGGCAAACAAGATCAGAGAAGTAAAACAATCGAGTGAAGTTTTTAAAGCAAACAAGTTGCAATTCAAGTCTCAGATCAAACCTGGAATTAATAAGCAAGCTAATTTAACAATGAGAAGCAGATCAAAATCAAATATGGGAATAGGCTCTGCATGCAAACCTGAAATGGATTCAACTAAGGCAAGCCTGGAATCAAGCAGCATCTGTTTGCAAGCATTTCAGTTGCATATAGATTAGCAATTCAACTTTTAACACAAAGAAGCAAGAGAAAAAAAAAAAATCAAAACCTGAAGCCAAATGGAAATCAAAGACCTGTCTCTGCTTTCTGGAAAAAAAGAAAGAAAAGATAAGTAAATTTCTTTAAAAGCTTTTAATTTTATATTGATAATCAGTAAATAAAACAAACATTTAAAACAACTTTATTTAATAAATTGCAGGAAGAAAATAGAGTGCAGGGTAGGAATCAAGTTCTTTTGATCAGGGCAGTGCAAGCATCCCTGTAATGAATCAAAATAGTGTAAATTCTCTCAAAACAAATTAAGGCAAGTAAAATTTCTTTTAAAAAGGATTTGAATCTGAAGTGATAATCAGTAACAAAGAAAAGATTTAAAAACAATTGTATTTATCAGTTCAGGAGTAAAGAGAACCAAGAATTCAAAAAGCAAATCAAAATTCAGAATATGAGAAAAATCAAAAGCCTGTCTCTGTTCTTATCTCTGCTGCAACTCCAATGTGAGCAATCCTTCACCCTCTTTTATCTGATGCATATATTAAACTCTGTTGTTAGTTGCTTCTCTGTTTCCATGCTTGTGAGCAAACCTTATTTTTTTTTTAAATAAAAAAAAAACTGGGTTCTTTATTTCTTTTACCTATGAGCAACCCTTCTTCTAAAACCAGACTTCCTTATTTCTTTTACCTGTGAGTAACTTATCCTTTAAAAAAATTAAGTAGGTGAAAGTTGTTGCATGCTTTTATTTAGAAATGACTTAACATTTGAATTTGTTGTTTATATGTGTATATAGGATACATTCTGTTATGTTCTGGCTATCTACAATATAGGTTCTAGTTGATAGAAAAATCCTTTCCTTTTGATTGTTTGCTGTTATGTTTAATCTGTGAATGAAACTTGCTTATATCAAATATAGTAAGCATTAAACAAAATTATATAAGTTAAAATCAAATTTTGTTTTACTTGATAATAATATAACAGAGTAAAGATTTATATCAAGTGAAATTTTAATTATAGGAATTCATGTTTTAAGTTAGTATATTAAATCATCAAACAAAATAGAATTTTTAAAAGTAAAATTACAGTTCTTATTGCTTTAACCAGAAAGCAATTCAAACTCTACTGTATTTTATATTTGAACAAGATCAGTTGATTCTTGTATTTGAATTGGATGAATTTGTTTCTGGTGATAGTTTATCTATCACCAATCACAAGAAAACTATTGAATTGATTTGCAATTCAAAATTGAGATTGAAATTTGGAAATTACTGTGATGAACCCTAGTTTATTTGGGTTACAGTTTTGGGTCGATTGTGTACTCCTCATTGAATCGAGTTCAAAGCTATTTTGGGAATTGATGGTTGGTGTAGTGATGAAGCTAGTGCCGGAGTTTGGGTGTTGATGTTGGTCGGAGTTGAGAGAAATTGGAGTTGACAGGTTTTAGGTGATATTGGTGAAGGCTGTTTCAGGTTTCAGGGGTATTGGAATTGCAGTGTTTTGACTCGGGTTGATCTCGGGATTTTTGGGAAATGACTCGAAGCAATGAGGCTACTGACCCGAAGTAAATTAGAGGAGTACAGGGTGTATGTGTTCAGGGTGTAATCAACAGATCTGTTCTGTTTTTTTTTTATAATTTTAAGAATCAAGTTTAAATTAAATTTAGAAATTTGAACTTAGGATTAAACTTGAATCTAAAATGAATTCAAATTTGTTTGAATTCTTATTTTATAATTGTTTAAATGCAGAAATTCAAATTTTGGTTTGGAATTAAAATAAAGAGAAAGGGGGAATAGGAAGCCTGTTTCAGGTTTTATAGAATTTGAAAATAAGGTGCAAAAATACAAATGTGACTTAGAATTTTGAAAATTGAATTTTAGTTGAATTCAAATAGGTTTGAATCCTGTATCTTTGAAATAGTTTAAATTCAGAAATTTCAAAAGTTAGTTTACTTTTTTTTGTATATAAACAGAAAACAGTTTCTGTTTTAAATGTAAGAGGTAAGTTTAAATTTTTAAATGAAGATTTAAACTGAGTTTAAGTTGAAGTTTGAATATGAATTCAAATGCTGATGGTTTGAAATTTGAAACCATTTAAGTTTTTAAATTCAAATTTGATTTTAACTCTCAAGTATAAAATGCATTGTTGTTTTGCATATTGAATTGGAAAGTTAAGTATTTAATTTAGAAATTCAAATTGAATTCAAAACTGAGTTTTAAATCTGGATTTAAAATTTAGACTTCAGTTTTTAAATAAAGATTTAAATTTAAATTGTTTTCAAATGACATACATTTGAATTGAAAGTGCAAATTGTAGGAAGAGTTTTAGAGAGTTTAAACTAAATTGAGAATGGAAGTTATATTTCAATTTTGAAATTTTAAAGTAATTTTTAAATTGATTTGAATTTGATTTGAATTGAAATTTAAATCCTTTTCAACTTATTAATAAAGTATATGTTTCTTTTAAACATATAAGATTAAGTTGTGTATTGTTTTAAACTCTTATTTAAGACAAATTTGAGTCTTGAGTTTAAAGAAAATGTTAAATGGAATTTAATGTAAATTAAAAAACATTTTGTTTTTAAATGCATAATTTAAATAAGGAATGTTTATTTAAAGATAAAGAAAAGTATAATGATTTGTAATTCATTTATTTATTAAGGTAGTACGAATGGATAATTAATAAAATAAATTAATTAAGAAATGGATAATTAATTAAAGTAATTAAGGGTTTTAATTTGATTAATTAAAGTTTAAGATTAATTTTTCTTAGAATAATTAACTTGTAATCAAGAAATCATTAATTGAATGATATTAGATTTTAAATTAATTGAAGATTTATTAATTGAATAAATATGGATAGTTATTTAATTAGGAATAATAAATGAAAGTAATTATGTAGGTAATAAATTTAAAACCACCCAGTTTATTCATCTTAATTGTAGATGCTGATTGTTGTTGAATGTTGTGTGATGGATTGATATATTTGATATGTGATGTGATGCTATGTGATACTTTGTGCTGAACTGCTATATTTGTGATGAATATACTGTCGTATGTATATGAAACCCTTTGACCCGTAAAACGACATTTGAGTTTCGATGCGACAGGGAGTCGGATTCCAGCTGGTTATCCGAAACCCACATCGAATCATATTAGTGGATTTTTGTGATTGATAATTTACTTTATCTATGAATCTGTGAATATAGATAAGCGCTATGGGTTATACCGCTTATCTTTATGATTGAATCTGTGATGATGATGTTGTGTACTATTGTGTTAAACCCCTGGACCACACTTATACACACACAAATATGGATTGCACATGGTAATGGGTTAAGTCACAGATTTTGAAATTGTTTAAAAATTTGAATTTTTGAATCCAAAATAGTCTTAGAATTAGAATTGAAGCTTTTGAAAAAAATGAATTTCAAAAAATAAAAGTTATTTTGAATAACTTAATTGAGTTTTGAAATTTAAACAATTTGAGTTAAATTTGAATTCAATAATTGAATTGAATTCTATGATTTGGGAACTAGGGTTTAAAAAGTTATCCAACTTATAAATGGATTTATATGGGGTTTTTAAACCATTTTAAAAGGTGATGTTTTGGAATTAAATTTAACCCAAGATTCCAACTTGTATAAATCGGACTTTTCTGAAACAAAAACTGTTGTTTTCAAATAATAGAAGTTTTCATATAAGAAATGGATTTCCAATGTATGTTAAAAGGAATTCAAGTTTTGAAATGAAAATGGTATTCCAAGTTATAAATAAATCTTTGGAACGGGTTTTTGAAAGCTATAAATTAAATCTTTAATTTAAAGATTTATTGAGTTAATCCAATCGGAATGGAAGTTGTTTTGAATCTATGGATAGATCTTTGTGAAACTAGGTGAAACTTTGTGAAATAAATCTTTTGGTTTAAAGTTTTAAAATGGTAATTTTTTTTAACCATTGAAAGAAAAGTTTTGGATTTTATAAGTTGTGACTTAACTAAAATCTCATATCCATATGTTTTAAAATATGGCGCTCATTATTCGGTTTAGCCGGGAGAGGACCTAGTGTCATATAGCCCATTCCGAATAGTGATACGACGTTATGGATAGCAATTGAAGACCGGTGGTGAAGACCGGATATTTCCAAAAACAAAAGGGTAACTCGTCGATTGTCTCTGCACTGGCTAATCCCCGGTATAGAGATCTCCATATGTGATGGGAAGTCCGGACGTGATTAGGGATTATCCGGATTTGCAAGGGCTTCTTCGGAAGTGCCTTCGGTTCTGTTCGAACCCGGAACAGACTTGTATGGTTGTATGTCCGACATTACACTTTGAGATGTTAACTGATTTCTATCAAATACATTTCTGCCTGGTGGCGGAGAATTTATTCTCTCAGCTTAACACCCTTCTCTGAGACGTACGAGCTCAGAGGTTATGTAGTTGATATTTATCAGTGATATTCCCAATTTGGTAATGTGGCATGCTGAGTGCTGCTGTGTGATGATCATTGGTTGATCATTTGTGATATGATCATTTGTTTGATCATTTATCTTTATGATCATTGCTTTGATCATCTGTTGACCCAAAGCATGGCTTTGTGCCAAAGCGTAGCTTTGTGGACGAGACTGCATCAGGACCTCACTCCCCGGAAATGATCGAAACAGGAAAGATGCGGCAAGGTTATGAGGGTCGCTCCCTTTAGGGTGTGTCATTCCCTTCTGGTAAAGGGTGGTATCAAGTATGGAGCCCTGGTATTTAACCTATGTGGTTGCTCCAATCTCATTTACTGTGTGGTTGTTGCTTTGAGGCGCCTCGGATAAAGGTCCCAAAGGACCGGGGGATGGCATATTCGTGTAGTAGTTACCTAGTTACAGAGGTAACCCGGCCTTGTGTTGGCAGAGATCTAACCGTAACGTTAGTTTCTCGGGACGTCCCACCAGAGGCGATCCCATGTGGCAGTAGGAAGTTCCTTAGCCTGACCATTTGTTGGAAATCCATTCATCCAATATGTGCCTTGTACGGTTTTAGTTGTAGAACCTGCCATTTAACATGGCAGCTATAGTAGGCATAGTATCATGGTACCTATGCTGGCTAGGATTTATATTCTACTTTCGAAATTGTTTTCTACACTATGCACTAGTAATAATATCAAAGGATTTTTCTCGTAGTAAGCATGTTTGACTATCATAAGGAGAAATCTCCCCCATGTGTGCGTTTGCATTGTGTGTGTGCCGGGAGGCCTTATGGTAGTTTCATTTTTCAAAAAGCATTGCGGATTTCAAATTTAAATTCTGTTGTTTGTTTTAAAAGACCAAATGTTTTTGTTTGCTCATACCAGTCCCATGACTGACCTGGAGTTTATTGTTCCTTTCCTAAACTCTGGGTGCCCACTATTTTCCCACACGGGCAGTCTAGAGTTGGGGTTTTCAGATAATCTATAGTAGGTGTAGATTCGATAGCTTTCAGCCTTAGGATTTGGCAATTACAATTGGATCGTGTTGCTTCTCTTCATCTTGATTTGGGAGTTCTCACTATTTCTGGATTGGTGCTTTGGAGATGGAGATTACTGATGCTGGAGTTCTTTCTTGAAGACTATTTTGGAGATTTTGTTCCGCTGCTAGTGTTATCTTTTTATTTCCGCTGCTATTCTTTGTAACTCTGATGTATATTGATGTTCATTGTATCATTCTGTTGTATCGGATATTGTATCAAATGTTGTACATTGAAATATATTATTCATTTTCTTCCGCTGTGTTATTTACTTAATGTGTTATAAGCTCCGGCGACTCGAATTTGAACGGTCGAATCTGCGGCATTCGAGTACAATGTAAAGTATGGATGTCGATTTTCGAACGCGAAAAATTCGAATCGTTACATTTGGTATCAGAGCTGAAGGTTAAAACTCTAGCTCAGGAGTATAACACATTAAGTAACTCATTAGAGATAGGGTGAAGTAAACCCTAGAATGAGTATATCCCTGAGATATCCGTTCGAATGCCTCAGTAAATTCTCTTACTATCCACTGATAGTGAGTATGAGTGCGAGAAGAGAATGAGATAGGGGACAGGGGAGTACCACTACAAATGGTCAATACCCTGCAACAGTGGGAATATCTTTTCTCTATCAATCTCCTTTGATTCGATTTCGAATTCTTTTGATTGCTTCGTGACTGCTCCAGAAAGAAGTTTCGGTGTGATGATGGCCATATGTACTGTTGTAGGAAATTCTTACTTCGTATCTTCATCGGTTTCTTAACAGCTTTTCGATCTAAACTCTAATGAATTTGAAATTGAAAATATTAAATAAATTGGAAATTTTAAATTAGTAAATTGGTTAACTAATATGAAGATTTGATCCATCTATCTATTCTCTGGGATCCGATCTATTCTACGAACGATTAGTTGTCTCTTCGAACTAGTCAATGCCCTTGCATATTCGTAGACCGATGGACCCAAATATCTTGTGTAATATCATATGAGATTGTTCTCATATCTATTGTTGATATTCTTATTTGGTGAGCCAAATGCAGAATAGTTAATCGGCCTGATTTATGAGTCGATTATCTATCCTTGTGTATCTATCCATCATTGGTTGTCTTCCTACTTTCAAATTTCGAGGACGAAATTTTCTTAAGGGGGGAAGTCTGTAACATTCCTGAATTTTGAACAAGATAATTTGACAATTTATTTAATTTTTGGAATTAAATTATGGAATTTTTGTAGTTAATTTTTAATTTTTTAGAATTAAAAGTTGAATCAATTGGAAGATTTACAGAATAAATAATAATATGCATTTTTAGATTGAATTTGGAATTTAAAAGATTTGAGATTTTATTGTGAATTTAATTATGAAAGTTTTAAAAAAATAAGTGTTTGTTAATAAGTTGAACATCTTAAGTTTATAAATATAGATGTATTGAAAATAAAAGTTGTATTTACTAACTTATAAATATTTGCTAATAATGTATAATCTAATTTCAAACTATTTTACTTTAATTTGTGAAAGTATAACTACATAACATATATGTGTAAATATAAGATTGATAAGCATGTTTTATAAATTTAAAATCAAATAAGGTTTAAAAACAAAATGTATGAATTAAAATTAATTGAACTAAAGGACCAAAACAAAATTTATAAAATAAATTCAAGACAAGGTTAAAAACATAAATATACAAAATTTTACAAATGTAAACCATATGACATAAAAGAATAACAAGTGTAAACATAAGTAACAAGTGGCAATTGTTTTACTTATTTTTGTTTGAAAAATATTTTATTAAAAATTTATTAAGTAGAAATCTTAGCAATTCATAATTGTTCAAACATTATCTTCAAAAGAAAATCTGAAATCAGATTTAAAGTGAAATTCAAAACCAGATTTTCTCATCAATTACCTGTAACAAAATTTAAGCATAGCAAATCTGGAACAAGCAAATGCAGTTTTCCCTGGTGATAATTGAAGAACCTGTTTTCACAATTCAATTCATCAATGATTCAATACAAAGATTAAAAGGCAAACAAGATCAGAGAAGTAAAACAATCGAGTGAAGTTTTTAAAGCAAACAAGTTGCAATTCAAGTCTCAGATCAAACCTGGAATTAATAAGCAAGCTAATTTAACAATGAGAAGCAGATCAAAATCAAATATGGGAATAGGCTCTGCATGCAAACCTGAAATGGATTCAACTAAGGCAAGCCTGGAATCAAGCAGCATCTGTTTGCAAGCATTTCAGTTGCATATAGATTAGCAATTCAACTTTTAACACAAAGAAGCAAGAGAAAAAAAAAAATCAAAACCTGAAGCCAAATGGAAATCAAAGACCTGTCTCTGCTTTCTGGAAAAAAAGAAAGAAAAGATAAGTAAATTTCTTTAAAAGCTTTTAATTTTATATTGATAATCAGTAAATAAAACAAACATTTAAAACAACTTTATTTAATAAATTGCAGGAAGAAAATAGAGTGCAGGGTAGGAATCAAGTTCTTTTGATCAGGGCAGTGCAAGCATCCCTGTAATGAATCAAAATAGTGTAAATTCTCTCAAAACAAATTAAGGCAAGTAAAATTTCTTTTAAAAAGGATTTGAATCTGAAGTGATAATCAGTAACAAAGAAAAGATTTAAAAACAATTGTATTTATCAGTTCAGGAGTAAAGAGAACCAAGAATTCAAAAAGCAAATCAAAATTCAGAATATGAGAAAAATCAAAAGCCTGTCTCTGTTCTTATCTCTGCTGCAACTCCAATGTGAGCAATCCTTCACCCTCTTTTATCTGATGCATATATTAAACTCTGTTGTTAGTTGCTTCTCTGTTTCCATGCTTGTGAGCAAACCTTATTTTTTTTTTAAATAAAAAAAAAACTGGGTTCTTTATTTCTTTTACCTATGAGCAACCCTTCTTCTAAAACCAGACTTCCTTATTTCTTTTACCTGTGAGTAACTTATCCTTTAAAAAAATTAAGTAGGTGAAAGTTGTTGCATGCTTTTATTTAGAAATGACTTAACATTTGAATTTGTTGTTTATATGTGTATATAGGATACATTCTGTTATGTTCTGGCTATCTACAATATAGGTTCTAGTTGATAGAAAAATCCTTTCCTTTTGATTGTTTGCTGTTATGTTTAATCTGTGAATGAAACTTGCTTATATCAAATATAGTAAGCATTAAACAAAATTATATAAGTTAAAATCAAATTTTGTTTTACTTGATAATAATATAACAGAGTAAAGATTTATATCAAGTGAAATTTTAATTATAGGAATTCATGTTTTAAGTTAGTATATTAAATCATCAAACAAAATAGAATTTTTAAAAGTAAAATTACAGTTCTTATTGCTTTAACCAGAAAGCAATTCAAACTCTACTGTATTTTATATTTGAACAAGATCAGTTGATTCTTGTATTTGAATTGGATGAATTTGTTTCTGGTGATAGTTTATCTATCACCAATCACAAGAAAACTATTGAATTGATTTGCAATTCAAAATTGAGATTGAAATTTGGAAATTACTGTGATGAATCCTAGTTTATTTGGGTTACAGTTTTGGGTCGATTGTGTACTCCTCATTGAATCGAGTTCAAAGCTATTTTGGGAATTGATGGTTGGTGTAGTGATGAAGCTAGTGCCGGAGTTTGGGTGTTGATGTTGGTCGGAGTTGAGAGAAATTGGAGTTGACAGGTTTTAGGTGATATTGGTGAAGGCTGTTTCAGGTTTCAGGGGTATTGGAATTGCAGTGTTTTGACTCGGGTTGATCTCGGGATTTTTGGGAAATGACTCGAAGCAATGAGGCTACTGACCCGAAGTAAATTAGAGGAGTACAGGGTGTATGTGTTCAGGGTGTAATCAACAGACCTGTTCTGTTTTTTTTTTATAATTTTAAGAATCAAGTTTAAATTAAATTTAGAAATTTGAACTTAGGATTAAACTTGAATCTAAAATGAATTCAAATTTGTTTGAATTCTTATTTTATAATTGTTTAAATGCAGAAATTCAAATTTTGGTTTGGAATTAAAATAAAGAGAAAGGGGGAATAGGAAGCCTGTTTCAGGTTTTATAAAATTTGAAAATAAGGTGCAAAAATACAAATGTGACTTAGAATTTTGAAAATTGAATTTTAGTTGAATTCAAATAGGTTTGAATCCTGTATCTTTGAAATAGTTTAAATTCAGAAATTTCAAAAGTTAGTTTACTTTTTTTTTTTATATAAACAGAAAACAGTTTCTGTTTTAAATGTAAGAGGTAAGTTTAAATTTTTAAATGAAGATTTAAACTGAGTTTAAGTTGAAGTTTGAATATGAATTCAAATGCTGATGGTTTGAAATTTGAAACCATTTAAGTTTTTAAATTCAAATTTGATTTTAACTCTCAAGTATAAAATGCATTGTTGTTTTGCATATTGAATTGGAAAGTTAAGTATTTAATTTAGAAATTCAAATTGAATTCAAAACTGAGTTTTAAATCTGGATTTAAAATTTAGACTTCAGTTTTTAAATAAAGATTTAAATTTAAATTGTTTTCAAATGACATACATTTGAATTGAAAGTGCAAATTGTAGGAAGAGTTTTAGAGAGTTTAAACTAAATTGAGAATGGAAGTTATATTTCAATTTTGAAATTTTAAAGTAATTTTTAAATTGATTTGAATTTGATTTGAATTGAAATTTAAATCCTTTTCAACTTATTAATAAAGTATATGTTTCTTTTAAACATATAAGATTAAGTTGTGTATTGTTTTAAACTCTTATTTAAGACAAATTTGAGTCTTGAGTTGAAAGAAAATGTTAAATGGAATTTAATGTAAATTTAAAAAACATTTTGTTTTTAAATGCATAATTTAAATAAGGAATGTTTATTTAAAGATAAAGAAAAGTATAATGATTTGTAATTCATTTATTTATTAAGGTAGTACAAATGGATAATTAATAAAATAAATTAATTAAGAAATGGATAATTAATTAAAGTAATTAAGGGTTTTAATTTGATTAATTAAAGTTTAAGATTAATTTTTCTTAGAATAATTAACTTGTAATCAAGAAATCATTAATTGAATGATATTAGATTTTAAATTAATTGAAGATTTATTAATTGAATAAATATGGATAGTTATTTAATTAGGAATAATAAATGAAAGTAATTATGTAGGTAATAAATTTAAAACCACCCAGTTTATTCATCTTAATTGTAGATGCTGATTGTTGTTGAATGTTGTGTGATGGATTGATATATTTGATATGTGATGTGATGCTATGTGATACTTTGTGCTGAACTGCTATATTTGTGATGAATATACTGTCGTATGTATATGAAACCCTTTGACCCGTAAAACGACATTTGAGTTTCGATGCGACAGGGAGTCGGATTCCAGCTGGTTATCCGAAACCCACATCGAATCATATTAGTGGATTTTTGTGATTGATAATTTACTTTATCTATGAATCTGTGAATATAGATAAGCGCTATGGGTTATACCGCTTATCTTTATGATTGAATCTGTGATGATGATGTTGTGCACTATTGTGTTAAACCCCTGGACCACACTTATACACACACAAATATGGATTGCACATGGTAATGGGTTAAGTCACAGATTTTGAAATTGTTTAAAAATTTGAATTTTTGAATCCAAAATAGTCTTGGAATTAGAATTGAAGCTTTTGAAAAAAATGAATTTCAAAAAATAAAAGTTATTTTGAATAACTTAATTGAGTTTTGAAATTTAAATAATTTGAGTTAAATTTGAATTCAATAATTGAATTGAATTCTATGATTTGGGAACTAGGGTTTAAAAAGTTATCCAACTTATAAATGGATTTATATGGGGTTTTTAAACCATTTTAAAAGGTGATGTTTTGGAATTTAAATTTAACCCAAGATTCCAACTTGTATAAATTGGACTTTTCTGAAACAAAAACTGTTGTTTTCAAATAATAGAAGTTTTCATATAAGAAATGGATTTCCAATGTATGTTAAAAGGAATTCAAGTTTTGAAATGAAAATGGTATTCCAAGTTATAAATAAATCTTTGGAACGGGTTTTTGAAAGCTATAAATTAAATCTTTAATTTAAAGATTTATTGAGTTAATCCAATCGGAATGGAAGTTGTTTTGAATCTATGGATAGATCTTTGTGAAACTAGGTGAAACTTTGTGAAATAAATCTTTTGGTTTAAAGTTTTAAAATGGTAATTTTTTTTAACCATTGAAAGAAAAGTTTTGGATTTTATAAGTTGTGACTTAACTAAAATCCCATATCCATATGTTTTAAAATATGGCGCTCATTATTCGGTTTAGCCGGGAGAGGACCTAGTGTCATATAGCCCATTCCGAATAGTGATACGACGTTATGGATAGCAATTGAAGACCGGTGGTGAAGACCGGATATTTCCAAAAACAAAAGGGTAACTCGTCGATTGTCTCTGCACTGGCTGATCCCCGGTATAGAGATCTCCATATGTGATGGGAAGTCCGGACGTGATTAGGGATTATCCGGATTTGCAAGGGCTTCTTCGGAAGTGCCTTCGGTTCTGTTCGAACCCGGAACAGACTTGTATGGTTGTATGTCCGACATTACACTTTGAGATGTTAACTGATTTCTATCAAATACATTTCTGCCTGGTGGCGGAGAATTTATTCTCTCAGCTTAACACCCTTCTCTGAGACGTACGAGCTCAGAGGTTATGTAGTTGATATTTATCAGTGATATTCCCAATTTGGTAATGTGGCATGCTGAGTGCTGCTGTGTGATGATCATTGGTTGATCATTTGTGATATGATCATTTGTTTGATCATTTATCTTTGTGATCATTGCTTTGATCATCTGTTGACCCAAAGCATGGCTTTGTGCCAAAGCGTAGCTTTGTGGACGAGACTGCATCAGGACCTCACTCCCCGGAAATGATCGAAACAGGAAAGATGCGGCAAGGTTATGAGGGTCGCTCCCTTTAGGGTGTGTCATTCCCTTCTGGTAAAGGGTGGTATCAGGTATGGAGCCCTGGTATTTAACCTATGTGGTTGCTCCAATCTCATTTACTTTGTGGTTGTTGCTTTGAGGCGCCTCGGATAAAGGTCCCAAAGGACCGGGGGATGGCATATTCGTGTAGTAGTTACCTAGTTACAGAGGTAACCCGGCCTTGTGTTGGCAGAGATCTAACCGTAACGTTAGTTTCTCGGGACGTCCCACCAGAGGCGATCCCATGTGGCAGTAGGAAGTTCCTTAGCCTGACCATTTGTTGGAAATCCATTCATCCAATACGTGCCTTGTACGGTTTTAGTTGTAGAACCTGCCGTTTAACATGGCAGCTATAGTAGGCATAGTATCATGGTACCTATGCTGGCTAGGATTTATATTCTACTTTCGAAATTGTTTTCTACACTATGCACTAGTAATAATATCAAAGGATTTTTCTCGTAGTAAGCATGTTTGACTATCATAAGGAGAAATCTCCCCCATGTGTGCGTTTGCATTGTGTGTGTGCCGGGAGGCCTTATGGTAGTTTCATTTTTCAAAAAGCATTGCGGATTTCAAATTTAAATTCTGTTGTTTGTTTTAAAAGACCAAATGTTTTTGTTTGCTCATACCAGTCCCATGACTGACCTGGAGTTTATTGTTCCTTTCCTAAACTCTGGGTGCCCACTATTTTCCCACACGGGCAGTCTAGAGTTGGGGTTTTCAGATAATCTATAGTAGGTGTAGATTCGATAGCTTTCAGCCTTAGGATTTGGCAATTACAATTGGATCGTGTTGCTTCTCTTCATCTTGATTTGGGAGTTCTCACTATTTCTGGATTGGTGCTTTGGAGATGGAGATTACTGATGCTGGAGTTCTTTCTTGAAGACTATTTTGGAGATTTTGTTCCGCTGCTAGTGTTATCTTTTTATTTCCGCTGCTATTCTTTGTAACTCTGATGTATATTGATGTTCATTGTATCATTCTGTTGTATCGGATATTGTATCAAATGTTGTACATTGAAATATATTATTCATTTTCTTCCGCTGTGTTATTTACTTAATGTGTTATAAGCTCCGGCGACTCGAATTTGAACGGTCGAATCTGCGGCATTCGAGTACAATATAAAGTATGGATGTCGATTTTCGAACGCGAAAAATTCGAATCGTTACACAAGGAGACAAACAAAAATAGATAAACACATAGAAAGATAGAGAATCGACTCACTAGATCAAGATGAAATATTTTTTCTAATTTGGTTTACCAAAGTAGAATATCATCAATAGATACGAGAACGATCTTATTCAATACTTTACGAAATACTCGGGTCATTAGATCTATGAGATATGTAGGGCATTGGTTAGTCCGAAGATCAACTAACCGTTCGTAGAATAAATTGGGACCCCTAATGTAACAACCCGCATATTTGGAAATTTTATATTTAAATATTTTATCGATACTCGGAATTTAGTCCGAAAAGCTACTTTTTGCATACGGTCGAATTAGGACTCGGGACCACTCCCATTGAGTTTAAAGTGCCGTTTGCGACCTTTTTGAGTATAAACTTTGATACATTTGGAGTTAGTCAAAAATTTGACCTTTTTCACTTTGGGTTTGAGTTTGGGTTCAGCCCACTAGCCAACTTAAACTCAAAACTGAACCACTCTTCCCCATTCACCCTCACTTCTTCCTCTTTTCAGTTCTAAGGCAATAATGGTGGGAGAGATTGGAAATTAAAACTCCAAAACCCTAGTTCCTCTTGCAACCCCAAATTCCTAGCTCCAAATTCAAGAGAACCCATTGATTCAAGCTCATTTGGGTTGTGTCGAAGAGAGGTTGATTCTCCATTTGCTTTCAAGCTTCTTCTTGTTTGATTTTGTAAAAAGGTGAGATTTTTATCTCACATCTTTGTCTATAATTATCTTCGATTGTTAGGTATGAATTCCTAACGTTTATTCGTGTGCAATTGATTTTGGTTTGGATCGATTTCGTGTATATTCCAATTTTTGGTGTTTTGGTCTAATTTATGAAAATCCTATTATGGATATTTGGACATTGATATTTGAGGCGTATCGAGGAGCCGTTTAGGCTGGGTTGTCGTTCGACGTAATTCCTTAGTCATCGCCATTTGCTCGTTCGATCGTTTTCGATATTCGTTTGGCCATTTTTCGCCTAGGTTCAGGGAATGCCCTGAACCCCAGATTCAGACGTCTGAAACGTAACATTCAGACGTCTGAATATTGTTCTGGGAAGATTTCTATTCCCAGATTCAGACGTCTGAATATATGGTTTCAGACGTCTGAATTGGTTCATTTGGAACCAGAAAGGAAATAGGCTAAAAAGTGCCTATTTCAGACGTTTGGGTTCAAGGATTCAGACGTCTGAATTCTATCTTTGGAAAATATTTATTTTCCAGATTCAGACGTCTGAATCCTTGATTTCAGACGTCTGAATCAGCACAATTTTTCCAATTTGCCTACTCGCTTGAGAATTCCAATTTAAATCGATTCATGATGATCCTATTTGTTGTTATCATTTATTATGCCTTTGATGACTCCTATTTAGGGATTTTTGAATATCCATTTCGATGGATTCTTTATCGGTTTCTTTGGATTTTATTCACGTCTTCGAATGTGAATTTTAGTGATTGATTGTTCTTACAATCTTCTTTGTGATTTGTCACTTTAAAAATATAAAGGTTTTCTATACTAGTAGTAAATATCAAAACTCTTTCCTCAAACGATTTCAATACTATTTTAATACCAAATTCGTTTATAAAACCGTTTTCCAATCTATTAGTATATACAAACCTTTACCTCACTCGTATGAGAAATCTAATTAAACGACTTAGTAAAACAAGGGGTATGAAACGCTTGCGTTCACTTTGTTGGTTAATTCTTGGACTTGTTCGATTGAAACTCTTGTGACAATTTTCTAGTGGAGATCTACAATTTGTTCGTAATATTTAAGTTAAGCTAGTGGTTATAGGACATGATGCTAAGCTCATATATTTACTAGCTTACTGTAATCGACATTTCTCGTTGATCATGACGATCATCTTTGTGATTTATACTAGCAATGTGCGATGTCTCTTTGTCTACGAGGGAGACTAAACCCTGTTTTGTGGAGTTTCGACTCAATTTGGTGGGGTAGCAACTCATGGTCTTCGGGCCGTTTGTGGAGCTTCGGCTCAATTTGTAATGGTTAGCAACCATGGAATTAGCGTTCCGTTTGTGATACACGTGTTGGTGGGCTTTATGCTCCCGTTTGTGATAGGCCTTCCCCCTTTTTGTGATTTCTGGATTTCTTGAGATGATTTCTAGAATTTGTGCTTCACCAATTTTCGTGATTTCCATTGATAAGTTTTATCAATATTTGTGCATTGGTGAATTTGTGTGTCACTGACTTTTGTGATTGGCATTGATATAATTGTCAATATTTATGGTTTGGTGAACGAAATGAGGAGTATGACATTTCTTTGATTCTTGTGTAGATTTGGTGATATTGATTAATCTCTCGTTGATTTTCAATTACTTATATATATCACAGCTTGGCATTGTGATTATTATGTGTTTAGTCATATCTCTTATTCTATATCGTTTCATCTGATATTTATAGTGAGACTGATCCGTTTATTATTTTCTTATTAAATAATACTCGGGTCAGACCGAGATGTTACAGGTGCTTCTGCTTGACTTCTCCCCTGGGATCCATTACTCTGACTTTTGGCAAACTACTTAGATTATTTGTTTATTTTGTTGTATACACTTGATATATAGACTCATAGATGTATTCTCTTGTATAGCACATGTTGCTATTATTTTGTGTATTGTGGATCATTCTGACCACTACTCTGATGTACACTTTTATGTGTAATATTCATATCTTATTCCGCCTTTGTGATACGAATTATCTGTGATTGATTTATGTTATGTTTATTTCTACATTTGTTTCTGAAGATATTACAGCCACTGTGTAGTAGCTTTGAGATTGTGTCGGTATGTCGGATTGTTATACTATCTGACATATCAATGCTCGCGCAAAGCAATTACACGGATGGTCGCTCCTCAACAGCCTTGTTCTCCGTGCTAGTTGACAACATTCACCGTAATGTTCTTGGCTAGCGTGGGTATAGAGGTGGGGCGTCACAGCTTGGTATCAGAGCCAAACTTCGAAACAATGTAGAATAACTTAACAAGGATCATCGTCCTAAGTCCATCTTAGGAGTTATACCTTAGGATTAATTCGAGTCTTTGTACCTTTCTATCCTATTTTCTTTTATGATTCCTTGTTTTATTTATCAAGATTTCTTGATAATTGTTTGGTGAATAACCTTTTTCTTCTTTCTTTCTTTCTTTCTTTCTTTCTAAAGGAAGAGAAATGTCTAGACTAGGCCGCCCTAGATCCGTGCCACCTAGTACTCCACCCCAGGATGGAGTTTTTATGACTGCTCAACAGCTTCTTGATTTGGTAACTAATGCTCAAGCAGCTGGAGCTAACCCGGAACCTACTCACCCAAAGTCGGGATTTGCACGCTTGTGCAGCGATTACACTAATTTGGGTGGGAAGCCCTTTAAAGGTTCCGAAACTGTTATTGAAGTACAGGCTTGGCTAAGGTCATGCGATCGAATCTTTTCTCGCATGAATCTTGTTGACCTTCACCGAGTTCAGGTGGCCTCTTGTATGCTTCGAGAAAGAGAATTGGACTGGTACGAGCTTCTTATTTCTGAGATTAATGAAGCGGATCTCACCTGGGGGCAATTCCGAGAACGCTTCGAGTTGAAATTTGTGCCAGAAGCAGAGAAAGTGACATTGGCTCGACGATTTATAGACCTTGTTCAAGGTGAGTCCTCCGTGACTGATTACGTCGCCTCCTTCGAGTCGCTTTCCAAATATGGGGTTGAATACATCAACACCCCTTTAAAGAAGAACTAGAGGTTCGTCTATGGCTTAAACAAAAATCTCAAGAAGCCATTACTTCTAAAATTAGAAGTTTCTTTCGACCAACTTGTTGATATCGCTCTTCGCCTTGAAGAGGCAGATAGGGAGAATGATGTTGAAGTGGTGGGTTCCAAACCAAGCTTCAACAACAACAAGAAGAGGCCAAACAAATTCAAAGGCCCCTATCCTAGTAAGAAAGGGAAGCAAGCAACCTCCGTGGCAAAGACTTCTTCCTTTGGTCGTGGAGAATGCTATAATTGTGGTTCGAAGGACCATTACGCGAACAAGTGTCCAAAGTCTCTCTCTTGTCGCTACTGCAAAGGTCCCGGTCATGTTATATCCTCATGCCCCAAACTTGAAGGCAAGAAGAAGGGAAAGTTAAATGTTGCTCAAGTCCCTGGAAACACATCTCGTGGCCAAGGTATTTCTCATTCCATTCTTGATGGAATTATTTTATTTCGTGATCATCCTATTCGAGTTCTTTTTGATACGGGTGTGTCCCATTCTTTTATATCAAAAGAACTTGTTGATACTTTTTCTTTGGATGTTTTGTGTTTAATGACTTCTTTGAGAATTGCGAATCCGGTTGGTGGATCCGCGACAATCAGTTTATTTTGTAATGATGTCAAGATTATTTTGTGTGATTTTTCTTTCCGAGCCAATTTGCATGTCATGCGTTATTTAGGCTTTGGAATAATTTTGGGAATGGATTGGCTTAACCGTTATGAAGCTCATATCCTATGTCCTGAGCAGACTATTCATCTTCGACATCCTCAATCTGTTAAGCAGATTTCTATTAATCTTAAAGATTCAGATTCCAGCTTGGTTGCATCTTTATATTCTTTAAATCCTCGTGATGACGATGATGATGATGAGGGTGATATTATTTCTCTTATTCACGTCGTTTGTGAATTTTCCGACATATTCGAGCCCGTTTTAGGATTACCACCTAAGCGAGCAATTGAGTTCAGAATTAATCTTATTCCTGGAGCTCAACCTATCACTCGTCCTCCGTATCGTATGTCCAATAAAGAAAACGAGGAGATGCGTAAACAATTATTTGAATTGGAGACGAAGCAATTTATTCGCTCTAGTTCCTCGCCTTGGGGAGCTTCAGCTATTTTTGTGAAGAAATCCGATGGAACACTTAGGCTTTGCGTTGACTACCGCAAGCTTATTGATCTTACTATCAAAAATAAATATCCTTTACCTCGGATTGATGATCTATTCGATCAGCTTAGTGGTGCTAAAGTCTTTTCACAATTAGACGTAGCTACTGGATTTCATCAGCTTCGTATTGCAGAGGATAGCATTCCTTTGACATCGTTCCATACTCGTTATGGATCTTATGAATGGCTTGTTATGCCATTTGGGTTAACAAATGCCTCGGCTTATTTCATTGACCTTATGAATAGAGTTTTCAAGGACTTCCTCGATCGGTTTGTTCTCATCTTTGTTGATGATATTCTTGTGTATTCAAAAACCGAAGAGGAACATGAGAAGCATCTTCGGATTGTGTTGGAAACTCTTAGGAGTAATAAACTGAAAGCAAAATTTTCTAAATGCCATTTTTGGAAATCTCATGTGAAGTTTCTCGGTCATATTATTTCCGAATCCGGAATTTCCGTGGATCCTTCAAAGATTGAAGCGATTCAAGATTGGAAGAGACCGGAGAGTGTGACGGAGGTTCGTAGTTTTCTTGGATTGGCGGGTTATTACCGCCGTTTTATCAAAGACTTTTCTAAAATTACCATGCTCTCACTGGCTTAACCAAGAAAGGCATTAAATACATTTGGTCGGACAAATGTGAAACTTCTTTTCAGAAATTAAAAGAACTCCTTTCTGATGCTCCTATTCTTGTGATTCCCGAGGGAAACCAAGATTTTATTGTTTATACTGATGCTAGCCGCATTGGTTTGGGTGCCGTTCTTATGCAAAAAGAACGTGTTATTGCTTATGCTTCTAGGCAATTGAAGCCAGCCGAGATTAGATATGCCACTCATGATTTAGAGCTCACGGCTATTGTTTTCGCTCTTCGGATTTGGCGTCATTATCTCCTAGGAGAGAAATTTGTTCTTTATACCGATCATAAGTCTTTGAAGTATTTGTTCTCTCAGAAGGAACTTAATTTGCGCCAACAGCGTTGGCTCGAGTTCCTTGCGCCGTATGATCTCGACATCCTTTATACTCCCGGAAAGGGAAATCGTGTTGCCGATGCACTTAGTCGCAAGCAACAAGCGGTTTTTTCTATGATGATATCCGAATGGAATGATCTCGAGATATTATCCTCTTGTGAGATTCGAGACTGCGTATCTGATTTATGCTCATCATTTGTTTTATGTAGCCATGAGGCTCATCCTTCTCTTTTAGACCGCATTCTTGAAGCTCAAAGGCTAGATCCCTACTTGGCTCTTCTTGGCCAAAATATTAAGAATAGAGGTGATATTGAAGGATTGAGAGAATTTGATATCGATTCTCGTGGCGGCATTCGAAAATTTGGTAGACTTATCGTACCAAATATTATTGATCTTCGTAAGGATATTTTAGAAGATTCTCATCGTTCTAAATTCACCATTCATTCCGGTAGTAGTAAAATGTACGCGGATATGAAGCGACTATATTATTGGGAGGGAATGAAATTTGATATTGCTAACTTTGTTAAGTGTTGCATGACTTGCCAGCTTGTTAAAGCCGAACATCAAAGGCCCGGTGGGTTATTGCAACCTTTAGAAATTCCAATTTGGAAGTGGGACCAAATTTCCATGGATTTTATAGATGGCCTTCCCCGTTCTCGTTCGGGTCATGATAGCTTATGGGTGATCGTTGATAGACTTACTAAATCCGCCCATTTTATTCCCGTTCGGTCTAACCGAACCGTTCCTCTTTTGGCCAAGCTCTTTGTTAAAGAGATTGTAAAATTACATGGGGTTCCTACTTCTATTGTTAGTGATCGTGATCCATTGTTTACTAGTGGGTTTTGGAAGAGTCTTCAAAAAGCTTTGGGAACGAAGCTCAATTTTAGCACCGCTTATCATCCGCAGTCTGATGGACAAACCGAGCATGTGAATCAAACACTTGAAGATCTTCTTCGTGCTTGTGTGCTTGATTTTGGGGGAAGTTGGGAAGATCATATTTCCCTTGTTGAATTCTCCTATAATAATAGCTTCCAATCTAGTACTGGTATTGCACCTTTTGAGGCACTCTACGGAAGGCCATGCCGATCTCCTTGTTGGCTTGAGACCGGTGAGAAGCTGGTTTTAGGTCCAGATTTTATTCGTGATTCCACAGAAAAGATTGATCTTATTCGTCATAGGATGAAAGAAGCCCAGAGTAGACAAAAATCCTATGCCGATAATCGAAGAAGGAAATTAGAATTTTCTGTTGGAGACTCTGTTTTTATTCGTGTTTCACCGATGAAGGGTGTTGTACGTTTCAGTCGATCGGGAAAATTGGCGCCTCGATATATTGGGCCATTTCCTATCACTGAACGTATTGGTTCCATGGCTTATCGCCTTTTATTACCGGCTCAATTTTCTGCTATCCATGACGTGTCTTACGTTTCTCAACTTCGGAAATGTCTTCGAGATTCCGATTCTATTCTTGAGCCCGGTGTTATGGAAGAGATTGAAGTTTCGCTTAATTTAACTTACGAGCAACATCCTACTCGTATCATTGCTTCGGAGGTCAAACGACTTCGAAATAAAGATGTTCCGCTTGTTAAAGTTCAATGGTCTTCAAATCCTAAGGATTGTTCTTGGGAATCTAGAGAGTACATCGAGAAAACACATCCGGACTTACTTTCTCGTGTTGTTTGAGGTGAACCTTTTATTTCAAATTTCTTTTGTGTTGAATATGCTTTTATGGTTGTTACTATATATCTTCTTTTTAAATATTGCGAGGACACAATTTCTTTAAGGAGGGGATTCTGTAACAACCCGCATATTTGGAAATTTTATATTTAAATATTTTATTTAAATATTTTATCGATACTCGGAATTTAGTCCGAAAAGCTACTTTTTGCATACGGTCGAATTAGGACCCGGGACCACTCCCATTGAGTTTAAAATGCCGTTTGCGACCTTTTTGAGTATAAACTTTGGTATATTTGGAGTTAGTCAAAAATTTGACCTTTTTCACTTTGGGTTTGAGTTTGGGTTCAGCCCACTAGCCAACTTAAACTCAAAACTGAACCACTCTTCCCCATTCACCCTCACTTCTTCCTCTTTTCAGTTCTAAGGCAATGATGGTGGGAGAGATTGGAAATTAAAACTCCAAAACCCTAGTTCCTCTTGCAACCCCAAATTCCTAGCTCCAAATTCAAGAGAACCCATCGATTCAAGCTCATTTGGGTTGTGTCGAAGAGAGGTTGATTCTCCATTTGCTTTCAAGCTTCTTCTTGTTTGATTTTGTAAAAAGGTGAGATTTTTATCTCACATCTTTGTCTATAATTATCTTCGATTGTTAGGTATGAATTCCTAACGTTTATTCGTGTGCAATTGATTTTGGTTTGGATCGATTTCGTGTATATTCCAATTTTTGGTGTTTTGGTCTAATTTATGAAAATCCTATTATGGATATTTGGACATTGATATTTGAGGCGTATCCAGGAGCCGTTTAGGCTGGGTTGTCGTTCAACGTAATTCCTTAGTCATCGCCATTTGCTCGTTCGATCGTTTTCGATATTCGTTTGGCCATTTTTGGCCTAGGTTCAGGGAATGCCCTGAACCCCAGATTCAGACGTCTGAAACGTAACATTCAGACGTCTGAATATTGTTCTGGGAAGATTTCTATTCCCAGATTCAGACGTCTGAATATATGGTTTCAGACTTCTGAATTGGTTCATTTGGAACCAGAAAGGAAATAGGCTAAAAAGTGCCTATTTCAGACGTCTGGGTTCAAGGATTCAGACGTCTGAATTCTGTCTTTGGAAAATATTTATTTTCCAGATTCAGACGTCTGAATCCTTGATTTCAGACGTCTGAATCAGCACAATTTTGCCTATTTGCCTACTCGCTTGAGAATTCCAATTTAAATCGATTCGTGATGATCCTATTTGTTGTTATCATTTATTATGCCTTTGATGACTCCTATTTAGGGATTTTTGAATATCCATTTCGATGGATTCTTTATCGGTTTCTTTGGATTTTATTCACGTCTTCGAATGTGAATTTTAGTGATTGATTGTTCTTACAATCTTCTTTGTGATTTGTCACTTTAAAAATATAAAGGTTTTCTATACTAGTAGTAAATATCAAAACTCTTTCCTCAAACGATTTCAATACTATTTTAATACCAAATTCGTTTATAAAACCGTTTTCCAATCTATTAGTATATACAAAACTTTACCTCACTCGTATGGGAAATCTAATTAAACGACTTAGTAAAACAAGTGGTATGAAACGCTTGCGTTCACTTTGTTGGTTAATTCTTGGACTTGTTCGATTGAAACTCTTGTGACAATTTTCTAGTGGAGATCTACAATTTGTTCGCAAATATTTAAGTTAAGCTAGTGGTTATGGGACATGATGCTAAGCTCATATATTTACTAGCTTACTGTAATTGACACTTCTCGTTGATCATGACGATCATCTTTGTGATTTAGACTAGCAATGTGCGATGTCTGTTTGTCTACGAGGGAGACTAAACCCCGTTTTGTGGAGTTTCGACTCAATTTGGTGGGGTAGCAACCCATGGTCTTCGGGCCGTTTATGGAGCTTCGGCTCAATTTGTGATGGTTAGCAACGATGGAATTAGCGTTCCGTTTGTGATACACGTGTTGGTGGGCTTTATGCTCCCGTTTGTGATAGGCCTTCCCCCTTTTTGTGATTTCTGGATTTCTTGAGATGATTTCTAGAATTTGTGCTTCACCAATTTTCGTGATTTCCATTGATAAGTTTTATCAATATTTGTGCATTGGTGAATTTGTGTGTCACTGATTTTTGTGATTGGCATTGATATAATTGTCAATATTTATGGTTTGGTGAACGAAATGAGGAGTATGACATTTCTTTGATTCTTGTGTAGATTTGGTGATATTGATTAATCTCTCGTTGATTTTCAATTACTTATATATATCACAGCTTGGCATTGTGATTATTATGTGTTTAGTCATATCTCTTATTCTATATCGTTTCATCTGATATTTATAGTGAGACTGATCCGTTTATTATTTTCTTATTAAATAATACTCGGGTCAGACCGAGATGTTACAGGTGCTTCTGCTTGACTTCTCCCCTGGGATCCATTACTCTGACTTTTGGCAAACTACTTAGATTATTTGTTTATTTTGTTGTATACACTTGAGATATAGACTCATAGATGTATTCTCTTGTATAGCACATGTTGCTATTATTTTGTGTATTGTGGATCATTCTGACCACTACTCTGATGTACACTTTTATGTGTAATATTCATATCTTATTCCGCCTTTGTGATATGAATTATTTGTGATTGATTTATGTTATGTTTATTTCTACATTTGTTTCTGAAGATATTACAGCCACTGTGTAGTAGCTTTGAGATTGTGTCGGTATGTCGGATTGTTATACTATCTGACATATCAATGCTCGCGCAAAGCAATTACACGGATGGTCGCTCCTCAACAGCCTTATTCTCCGTGCTAGTTGACAGCATTCACCGTAATGTTCTTGGCTAGCGTGGGTATAGAGGTGGGGCGTCACACCTAAGAATATACAAACAAATACAATCTAATTCAGTTTCATATTTTGTTGACCAATTTATTCCCATTTTTTTTCAATTCGTTAAAGTTGAAAAGATTAATAAGAAACTAATGATTAGAATATGAAATAGGAATTTTCTATAACATAAACAACTATTCGCAGGGCCACTACCACACCAAAGCTTCTTCTTGTAGCTGCTAGGAAATTTTTAAAAATTGAAATTGGATGATGAACAAAAGAGATTGATGGAAAAAGTTGTTTCCTTGTTGTTGCAGGGTATCGACCATTTGTAGTCGTACTCTCCTGTCCCCTATCTCGTCCTCTTCTTGCACTCATTCTTACTATCAATGAGTAGTAAGAGAATCGACTGAGGCATACGGACGAATATCTTAGGGATATACTCATTCTAGGGTATTTACCCTATCTCTAACGAGCCACTTAATGCGTTATACTCCAAAGCTAAAGTTCTTACTCAACCTTTAGCTCCGATACCACATTGTAACAGTCTAGGCTTTTCAACCATCGACAGCGGCCACTTTCGACTAGTAGGCTTTTTAACCATCCCAGCCTTGCCGTGGCTTACAATGGTACCTCACATTGGTTTTTACGGCCAGCCTCTCGACTCTCAACGTACCCGGTTAGCCCACCCCTCCCCGAGGACATGTAGGGGTAAGAGTCTCCCGTTCGCCACCAAACACGAAGTGAGAACCCCCAATCATGCTGTAATGAAACACCATACTTTACTCGTATCCAAATGCCGTAGATTCAAACGTTGATTCCGATTCACCAAAGCTTGTAATACATTAAGTGGTAACAACACAGCGGAAACAAAATGAATTTTTCATCGATATACAACAAATGGGTACAATATTCTGATACAACTGAATAACATCAAAGCGAAATAGAAATACAACAGCGGAAGAATAACTCCAACTTGATCTTCAAGGGAGAGAGAATCCAACAGACTGCATCCAATCCAAAGCTCCAAAGATTCCTAAAGACTCAAACCAGAAGCTCGAACCACCATCACGTAAAAATGAAACAAAATGCGATCACAACCAAAGACTAAAGGCTCCCGAATCTAGAATCTACATATACTAGCTGATTATCTGATAACCTAACTTTAGGCTGCCGGTTTGGAAAGTTATGGGCACCTAGAGTTTAGAAAGGGAACAATGTACTCCAGGTCAGTCATGGGACTAGTGTGACCAAAAAAAATAGTTTATCTTGAAAAAAAACAAAAAAATAAATAAAAACAAATTCGCTATGCATTTTGGAAAATGAAACTGCAATAAGGCCTCCTGCCACACACACAATGCAATCGCACACTTGGAGGAGATTTCTTTTTATGATAGTCAAACATGCTTGATACGCGAAAATCCTTTTGATATTATTATTAGTGCATAGTGCAGAAAACATTTCAAAAGTATAATATTAGTCTTAGCCAACATACCACCATTATAGTATACCTACTATAGCTACCATGTTTTGTAGAAGGTTACCGCCACGCTGCACGGCAGGTTATACAACTAAAACCGTATAGGGCTCGTATTATTTTGTTTGGATTCTCAACAAATGGTCAGGCTAAGGAACTTCCTTCACCGAATGGGTACGCCTCTGGAGGGATGCCCCAAGAACTTAACTAGCTCTCTGCCAACACAAGGCCGCGTTACCTTTGTAATTAGGTAACTATTGACACGAGTATGCCATTCCCCGGTCGTAACCAATTTTTCTCGAGCGCTCAACACCAACAAATTCCAACAACAACATAAGTTAAGTATCTGGGCTCTATACCATGATACCACTTTTTATCCAGAAGGAAATTTATATACCCTATAGGGCGCGACTGTAACATCCCTGAAATTTTGATTAAGATAATTTGTTAATTAATTTAATTTTTGAAATTAAATTATGAGTAAAAATCTGCATTGTGTTTGAATTTTCAAATTCAATTAGATGTATGTTTATCTATTTATATAAATGGATTTTTGTAAGATCATTTGAATTTGATTTGAAAAAATATATATATCAAAAGATAGTAAATAAAGGAATTAAATTAAGAAATTCAATAATGATGTTAATAAGATTCCTATTTGGAATTCAGAGGTAAATATTTTATAAATATATTATAAATTTGGAATTTGAATTTTGAATTTCAAATACAAATGTATTGAAAAATAAGAAATTAAAGTTTAAAATAATATATATATATATATATATATATATATATAATTGATTTTTTTTTAAAAAGATATAATAGTTTTAATTCAAAAAGAAAAATATAATGAACTAAGCTTAGAAAGATATTGGTTTAAAAGTAATATTACAAAATAGATATAAATAAGATTTACAAAAGCTATTTAAAGGATTAAATTCCAATATACACATATTATATACTTATTTATTTGTTTTGATAAAAAAGATTTAAAACACATCTTCTTTTGAAAATAAATATAGTTGTATATTCATAAAATTTAAAATGTAAAAACGTTTACAAATGTTGGAAATATGAAGATGTAAATAATACAAATTGCTTCCATATTAACAAATTAATAATACAAAAGGGTAAAACAAAAAAAAAACTATTGTATATATGTATATATCCAAACCAATGTTGTCATACTCTAAGATCTTATACATATATATGAACAAATGGCATCATCACTTTTTTTTTAATAATCAAATTTGGAATTAGAAGAAGCTTTTCATTTTCCCATGTGTAATCATGGCTATCTTAGCAAATCTGAGGATAAGATTTGCCTCCACAATTCTCAATATCAAGGCTGTTCAAGAAAAAAAAACAACAACTCAGTTCGAAATGCAAAAAAGAAGAAAAAAAGAAGAGAAAAATCAGTTGCTTCCTTCTCCTCATCTTCATTTTCTCGAATTGCTTTCCTTATTTAACAATCTGAAAGCTTTCAAGCTTAAGATTCAAACCCAGAGAAATGATGCCTGAGTTCATTTCAAAACTCTGGTACAAACAGCAATCAAGGTAAAGTGACAAAAAAAAAGAAGAAGAACAAAAGTTCAGTTCGAAAACTATGACCAGATTTTCATGGAGCATAAAAGCAACCTGAGAACAAAACCCATGCATTCAAACTTGGAGGCAATTCAAAATTAAGCAATCAGATTTATGTGTTTCAGGTTGTTGGCAATGCAGTGGTTTCTAAGATAATTTAAAGGTAAGAAAAATTTCATTGTTTTAAATTTGAATTTGATGTTAGTAATCAGTAATAAGAGCATAGATTTTAAACATCAAACTAACAAACAACATAAACCAGAGAACAAAAGGCAAATCAAAGGCCCTAAACAAAAAGAAAATCAAATCAAACAGATCAAAGAAAAGGTCGGGGGCAGAGCAAATTCAAAATGCAAACTTCCGGGTCTCTGTTTCAAAGTCCATCTCGGTGAGCAAACTTGAACCCATCTGTGTGTTTTGACATCTAAATTTATACTTGAAGTGTATTGTGGAAAATGTTTGTTTGGTTGCTGATTTTGTTTGCATGTTTATATATATATGAGCAAATGTATGTGTGCATGAAGAAACATGCTGCTGTTCCAAAATCAACAGGTTATAAACCTACTAAAAGTGTAAATAATCCTTCCTAAGTCTGTTTTAGGCTTAGATTCCTAAGAAAATAAACAATGATAGCAATGTAACACACTAGTAAAATTATTTTCAGTAAAATTTCTTCAACCCAGGTCAAATAAATAATAAAAAAAAATCAGATCAATCCCAGATGCTAGGCTCTGTTCATATACAACTGTAAATAAATCGTTGTTTTAAATTTTTAAATCGGGTGATGAATGAATGATTAGACCTTGATGCATGCAACAGTGATTTAATATACATAGTTTACAGGAATATTTAGGTGAAAATGCAATGATACATGTATGTGACATAACTGTGCATGTTTAAGTACCAGGCCAAATTTGCCTTTGTTGTTCCAGATTTCCAAAATTTGTTTTGGAATTTGATCTCTTCTTCTTTGGCCATTGTTAAACTTTAAGGTCTAAACAAAAGATGTTTATTTCAACACGATTTAAGTTTTAAAAATAAATTCAAGTATTTTAAGCTTTAAAATCCTCTGAATTCAAGAAAATACAGTAAAAAACTTATAAATCTGTTAAAAACCAGTTAATACAATTCTTTAATTTAATTACATAACTTGAATTAGCTTGGGAAGTTATGATTTTTGAAATCAAAATCACGATTTTTGGTAAAGCATTGAATGTGAATTCTAAGTTTGACTGAAATTTGGTTTTTTGTCGATTTTTGATGATCGGCTAATTTTTGGAAATCGAGTTTTAGCATGAAGATTATAGGGTGATCATGGATTGTTGGAAAAATACTAGAAGATTTTTTAATTCATTACAGTTTGAGATTTAAATCAAACTAGGGTTTTATGCTGTGTTTTAGTTGGCGTCAGGAAATGGGTTACTGCGCCATCAGTGACGCATCAGATCTCATCGCACGTGGGGGGATGGCGGCACGGTGGTGTGACGTTGCTTTGGACGAAAGGGTGGAGGCTCTGGTGAGCTAGGTCGTTGGGGCGGAGGAATTTTTCGTCGACCAATTTTGGTCTCAGTCAGGTCGAAGAGCTCGATTTTGATCAACGCCGTTATTGGGTGGTTCGGGTGCTCAGGCGAGATGGGGGACTCTTCGGTGATGGATGGGTATTGTGGACCATGATCGGAGACGCTGCGATCACATGTGCACGTTCACACGTGCATATCTGCTCTCAGGAAAAGTTTGGTTGGAGAAGATGAAGTTGTAGCCGAAGTCAAACTTGAGATAAATAACAATCTGGCCCGGGAAAAACAAGATGAAGCTCGAGTGTTGTATCGAGTCACACGCGAGGGTTTAACTGGACGACAGTTTTTACTTAGCCGAAAAAAAGAAGAAAAAAAAGGGAAGAGTAAGAAGAAGAAGAAGCGTATGAGTAAGAGTGGGAGACTCGGGAAAAGGTTAGGGGAACTCGGGTTTCACTCGAGTAAACAAAGGGTTTTCATCGGGTAATTGTTTTGTTCGGTTTTTTTTAAAAAAAACAACCTTTTCCTGAATTTAAAAACTGAATTTAAAAATTCAAAGCAAAGTTTAAAATAAGTTTTTAAATCATAGTTTGATAGTGAATTCAAGTCAGTTTGAATCTTGGTTTGGAAGAAAGGAAAATAAAGTTTTAAATTCAAATTGTTTTTAATAAAGGTGTTTAGGTAAGTAAGTGAAGTTAAAAAAAAAAATTGAATTTAAAATGGGTTTTGAAATTGTAAGAAACAAGTTAAATCAAAAATTTGTAACCTGGACTTAAGTTTAAAAATTTGAATCCTAGATTTTGAAATGAAAGAAAGTTTATAAATTTAAATGTTTTAAATAAGTTTAAATATTTTGAATTCAAAGGGAATTTGATTTCAAACTCTTTTTCAGTTTCCTTTATAAAAAAAGTATAACTTGTAATTATAAGGTTTTAAAGGTTAGACTTAAAATTGATTTAAAGATCAATGGGTATTCATTTTAAAATTGGAAGATTTAAAATGAAGCTTCAAGGGTAAACTTAAAATAAATGTTTTCAAACATATTTGTGAGTGATAAATGAAATTATTAATAAGTTTTCTTTAAAGTTAATGAATTTTTTTGATTTGTAGTTCATGAATTATTAGGTTAATAATTAAATTAGTAATTACAAGTTTAAATTTGTTAATCAAAGTTGAGCTTAATTTAATTAAGGGTAATTAATTAAGATTTAATTAAATTAGGGGTTTATTAATTAAAGTAATTAATAAAAGTAATTAAGAGCTAATTAATTAACAATTTAGGATTTATTAATTAAGAAAAGTAATTAAAGGAATGATTAATAAATGAAGGTGGTTAAGACTTAATTAATTACAGTTAATGATAATTTATCATTGATTTAAAGATTACAAATGGGAGTAATTATGTGGGTAATAGATTTAAACCACACGATTTATTCACCTTAAATTGTAGATGTTTGATTGCTATTGAATGATGTGTGATGGATTGATATACTTGATATGGGATGTGATGCTATGTGATGCTTTGTGCTAAGCTGTTATATCTATGGTGTATATATTGTTATATGAAAACCCTTGACCCGTAGATCGACATTTAAATTTCGATGCGACAGGGAGTCGGATTCCAATTGGTTATCCGAAACCCACATTGAATCATATTAGTGAATCTTTGTGATTGATGATCTACTTTATCCATGAATTTGTGAATAGAGATAAGCGTTATGGGTTATATCGCTTATCGATATGATTGAATCTGTGATGATGATGTTGTGCACTATTGTGTTGAACCCCTGGACCACACTTATACACACACAAATATGGATTGCACGAGGAAATGGGTTAAGTCACAGATTTTTGAAATATATTTAAAATTGTATTTTTGAATCCAAAATAGTTTTGGAATTAGAATTGAAGCTTTTGAAAATAAAAGTTATTTTGAATAACTTGATTGAGTTTTGAAATTTAAATAATTTGATTTAAATTTGAATTCAATATTTGGGATTGAATTCTATGGCTTGGAAACTATGGTTCAAAAGGGTTGTTCAACTTATAAATGGGTTTTTAAACTTTTAAAAGCATCGATTGGGAATTTAAATTCTAAACCCAAAGATTTTAACTTGTATAAGTATAATTGAATTTTTCTGAATGGAAACTATATGTTTTCAAATAATAAGAGCTTTCACATAAGGAATGAATTTCTAATTTGTGTAAGAAGGATTTCAAGTCTAAAATAAAGATGGTCTTCCAAGTTACAAATAAATCTTTGGAAACGTGCTTTGAAAGCTATGAATTAAAATCTTCAATTTAAAGATTTAATGAGTTAATCCAATTGAAATGGAAATTGTTTTGGGAATCTATAAATAGATCTTTGTGAAACTGGGTGAAACTTTGTGAAATAAATCTTTTTGTTTAAAGATTTAAAATGGTAATTTGTTAACCATTTGAAAGAAAAGCTTTGGATTTTTAAGTTGTGACTTAACCTAATCCCATATCCATATGTTTTAAAATATGACGCTCATTATTCGGTTTAGCCGGGAGAGGACCTTGTGTCATATAGCCCATTCCGAATAGTGATACGACGTTATGGATTGCATTTGAAGACCGGGTGTCTTCAAGAACGATAGGATAACCTATCGATTGTCTCTACACCGAGTAGCTACGGTATAGAGATTCCCTTAGTGATGGGAAGTCCGATCGGGATTGTGGATACCCGGATTTGCAAGGGCTTCTTCGGAAGTGCCTTCGGTTCTGTTCGAACCCGGAACAGACTTGTATGGTTGTATGTCCGACATTACACTTTGAGATATTAAACTGATCTCTATCAAATACATTTCTGCCTGGTGGCGGAGAATTTATTCTCTTAGCTTAACACCCTTCTCTGAGACGTACGAGCTCAGAGGTTATGTAGTTGATATTTATCAGTGATATATTCCCAATTTGGTAATGTGGCATGCTGAGTTCTGCTGTGTGATGATCATTGGTTGATCATTTGTGATATGATCATTTGTTTGATCATTTATCTTTGTGATCATTGCTTTGGTCATCTGTTGACCCAAAGCATGGCTTTGTGCCAAAGCGTAGCTTTGTGGACGAGACTGCATCAGGACCTCACACCCTGGAAATGGTCGAAACAGGAAAGATGCGGCAAGGTTATGAGGGTCGCTCCCTTTAGGGTGTGTCATTCCCTTCTGGTAAAGGGTGGTATCATGGTATGGAGCCCAGATACTTACTCATGTGGTTGCTCCAATCTCATTTACTGTGTGGTTGTTGCTTTGAGGCGCCTCGGATAAAGGTCCCAAAGGACCGGGGGATGGCATATTCGTGTAGTAGTTACCTAGTTATAGAGGTAGCCCGGCCTTGTGTTGGCAGAGATCTAACCGTAACGTTAGTTCTCGGGACGTCCCGCCAGAGGCGATCCCATGTGGCAGTAGGAAGTTCCTTAGCCTGACCATTTGTTGGAAATCCATTCATCCAATACGTGCCTTGTACGGTTTTAGTTGTAGAACCTGCCATTTAACATGGCAGCTATAGTAGGCATAATATCATGGTACCTATGCTGGCTAGGATTTATATTATACTTTCGAAAGATTTTCCACTGTGCACTAGTAATAATAGTATCAAAGAAATTTTCTCGTATCAAGCATATTTGACTATCATAAGGAGAAATTTCCTCCAAGTCTGCGTTTGCATTGTGTGTGTGGCGGGAGGCCTTATGGTAGTTTCATTTTCTAAAAAGCATTGCGGATTTTCAAATTTAAATTCTGTAGTTTGTTTTAAAAAGACCAAATGTTTTTGTTTGCTCATACCAGTCCCATGACTGACCTGGAGTTTATTGTTCCTTTCCTAAACTCTGGGTGCCCACTATTTTTCCACACGGGCAGTCTAGAGTTGGGTTTTTCAGATAGTCAGGTTTAGTAGATTATCTGGAGCTAGTTCAGTCTTTGGATCTGAACTGCATTTGCTTATCTTCTGGATTGGTGCGTTGGAGATGGAGATTACCGATGCTGGAGTTCATTCTTGAAGACCATATTGGAGTTTTGTTCCGCTGCTAGTGTTATCTTTTCTTTCCGCTGCTATTGTCTTGTATCATATCTCTGATGTATATTCATTGTATCATCTGATGTATATTCATTGTATCATTCTGTTGTATCAGATATTGTATCAAATGTATATTCTTTCTCTTCCGCTGTGTTGTTTTACTTAATGGTGTTATAAGCTCCGGCGAACCAGATTCGACGTTTGGATCTGCGGCATTTGAATACGAGTGTCGTATTCGGTGTCGATTTTCGAAGGTCGAGTCAGGGTCGTTATATTTGGTATCAGAGCTGAGGGTTAAAACTTTAGCTCAGGAGTATGACACATTAAGTAGCTCATTAGAGATAGGGTGAAGTATATACCCTAGAATGAGTATATCCTTAAGATACCCGTTCGAACGCCTCAGTAAATTCTCTTACTATCAACTAATAGTAAGTATGGGTGCGAGAAGAGAACGAGATAGGGGACAGGGAAGTACCACTACAAATGGTCAATACCCTACAACAGTGGAAACAACTTTCTTCTCAATCTCCTTTGATTCGATTCTAAATTCTTTTGATTGCTTCGTACCAGCTCTGCAAAGAAGTTTTGGTGTGATGGTGACCCTACGAATCGTTGTAGAAAATTCTTACTTCGTATCTTCATCGATTTCTTATCTGCTTTTCAACTCTAATGGATTTGAAATTGAAAATTTAAATTAAATAAATTGGAAATTTTAAATTAAGTAAATTGGTTAACTAATATGAAGCTGAATTTGAATTGCATCAATAAAACGATATCGATTAAAATCAAATTTGAAATTCTATCATAATTTCTTGTGTGTATCAAAGTCCGAAGAGGGACAAATTGATATATATTTTGGAATATTCCGACCTGAATTTGGAATTCATACCTAGTGTTTGAGAGATTGTAAAAGATTGAATCAATCGATCTATTCTCTGGTATCCGAATCGTTCTACGAACGATTAGTTATCCCTTCGAACTAATCAATGCCCTTGCATATTCGTAGACCGATGGACCCGAATATATTGTGTAATAATTGTATGAGTTTGTTCTCATATTGTTAATATTCTGATTTGGTAAGCCAAATACAGAATTGATATCCAGTTTGATTTGGAAATATATTTCTCTATCGTCTATTATTTCTCGTCTTCCTTGCAAATTTCGGGGACGAAATTTTCTTAAGGGGGGAAATCTGTAACATCCCTGAAATTTTGATTAAGATAATTTGTTAATTAATTTAATTTTTGAAATTAAATTGTGAGTAAAAATCTGCATTGTGTTTGAATTTTCAAATTCAATTAGATGTATGTTTATCTATTTATATAAATGGATTTTTGTAAGATCATTTGAATTTGATTTGAAAAAATATATATATCAAAAGATAGTAAATAAAGGAATTAAATTAAGAAATTCAATAAATTGATGTTAATAAGATTCCTATTTGGAATTCAGAGGTAAATATTTTATAAATATATTATAAATTTGGAATTTGAATTTTGAATTTCAAATACAAATGTATTGAAAAATAAGAAATTAAAGTTTAAAATAATATATATATATATAGATAATTGATTTTTTTTTAAAAAGATATAATAGTTTTAATTCAAAAAGAAAAATATAATGAACTAAGCTTAGAAAGATATTGGTTTAAAAGTAATATTACAAAATAGATATAAATAAGATTTACAAAAGCTATTTAAAGGATTAAATTCCAATATACACATATTATATACTTATTTATTTGTTTTGATAAAAAAGATTTAAAACACATCTTCTTTTGAAAATAAATATAGTTGTATATTCATAAAATTTAAAATGTAAAAATGTTTACAAATGTTGGAAATATGAAGATGTAAATAATACAAATTGCTTCCATATTAACAAATTAATAATACAAAAGGGTAAAACAAAAAAAAAACTATTGTATATATGTATATATCCAAACCAATGTTGTCATACTCTAAGATCTTATACATATATCTGAACAAATGGCATCATCACTTTTTTTTTAATAATCAAATTTGGAATTACAAGAAGCTTTTCATTTTCCCATGTGTAATCATGGCTATCTTAGCAAATCTGAGGATAAGATTTGCCTCCACAATTCTCAATATCAAGGCTGTTCAAGAAAAATAAAACAACAACTCAGTTCGAAATGCAAAAAAGAAGAAAAAAAGAAGAGAAAAATCAGTTGCTTCCTTCTCCTCATCTTCATTTTCTCGAATTGCTTTCCTTATTTAAGAATCTGAAAGCTTTCAAGCTTAAGATTCAAACCCAGAGAAATGATGCCTGAGTTCATTTCAAAACTCTGGTACAAATAGCAATCAAGGTAAAGTTACAAAAAAAAATTGAATTTAAAATGGGTTTTGAAATTGTAAGAAACAAGTTAAATAAAAAATTTGTAACCTGGACTTAAGTTTAAAAATTTGAATCCTAGATTTTAAAATGAAAGAAAGTTTATAAATTTAAATGTTTTAAATAAGTTTAAATATTTTGAATTCAAAGGGAATTTGATTTCAAACTCTTTTCAGTTTCCTTTATAACAAAAGTATAACTTGTAATTACGAGGTTTTAAAGGTTAGTCTTAAAATTGATTTAAAGATCAATGGGTATTCATTTTAAAATTGGAAGATTTAAAATGAAGCTTCAAGGGTAAACTTAAAATAAATGTTTTCAAACATATTTGTGAGTGATAAATGAAATTATTAATAAGTTTTCTTTAAAGTTAATGAAATTTTTTGATTTGTAGTTCATGAATTATTAGGTTAATAATTAAATTAGTAATTACAAGTTTAAATTTGTTAATCAAAGTTGAGCTTAATTTAATTAAGGGTAATTAATTAAGATTTAATTAAATTAGGGGTTTATTAATTAAAGTAATTAATAAAAGTAATTAAGAGCTAATTAATTAACAATTTAGGATTTATTAATTAAGAAAAGTAATTAAAGGAATGATTAATAAATGAAGGTGGTTAAGACTTAATTAATTACAGTTAATGATAATTTATCATTGATTTAAAGATTACAAATGGGAGTAATTATGTGGGTAATATATTTAAACCACACGATTTATTCACCTTAAATTGTAGATGTTTGATTGCTATTGAATGATGTGTGATGGATTGATATACTTGATATGGGATGTGATGCTATGTGATGCTTTGTGCTAAGCTGTTATATCTGTGGTGTATATATTGTTATACGAAAACCCTTGACCCGTAGATCGACATTTAAATTTCGATGCGACAGGGAGTCGGATTCCAATTGGTTATACGAAACCCACATCGAATCATATTAGTGAATCTTTGTGATTGATGATCTACTTTATCCATGAATTTGTGAATAGAGATAAGCGTTATGGGTTATATCGCTTATCGATATGATTGAATCTGTGATGACGATGTTGTGCACTATTGTATTGAACCCCTGGACCACACTTATACACACACAAATATGGATTGCACGAGGAAATGGGTTAAGTCACAGATTTTTGAAATATATTTAAAATTGTATTTTTGAATCCAAAATAGTTTTGGAATTAGAATTGAAGCTTTTGAAAATAAAAGTTATTTTGAATAACTTGATTGAGTTTTGAAATTTAAATAATTTGATTTAAATTTGAATTCAATATTTGGGATTGAATTCTATGGCTTGGAAACTATGGTTCAAAAGGGTTGTTCAACTTATAAATGGGTTTTTAAACTTTTAAAAGCATCGATTGGGAATTTAAATTCTAAACCCAAAGATTTTAACTTGTATAAGTATAATTGAATTTTTCTGAATGGAAACTATATGTTTTCAAATAATAAGAGCTTTCACATAAGGAATGAATTTCTAATTTGTGTAAGAAGGATTTCAAGTCTAAAATAAAGATGGTCTTCCAAGTTACAAATAAATCTTTGGAAACGTGTTTTGAAAGCTATGAATTAAAATCTTCAATTTAAAGATTTAATGAGTTAATCCAATTGAAATGGAAATTGTTTTGGGAATCTATAAATAGATCTTTGTGAAACTGGGTGAAACTTTGTGAAATAAATCTTTTTGTTTAAAGATTTAAAATGGTAATTTGTTAACCATTTGAAAGAAAAGCTTTGGATTTTTAAGTTGTGACTTAACCTAATCCCATATCCATATGTTTTAAAATATGACGCTCATTATTCGGTTTGGCCGGGAGAGGACCTTTTGTCATATAGCCCATTCCGAATAGTGATACGACGTTATGGATTGCATTTGAAGACCGGCGTTGAAGACCGGGTGTCTTCAAGAACGATAGGATAACCTATCGATTGTCTCTGCACCGAGTAGCTACGGTATAGAGATTCCCTTAGTGATGGGAAGTCCGATCGGGATTGTGGATACACGGATTTGCAAGGGCTTCTTCGGAAGTGCCTTCGGTTCTGTTCGAACCCGGAACAGACTTATATGGTTGTATGTCCGACATTACACTTTGATATATTAAACTGATCTCTATCAAATACATTTCTGCCTGGTGGCGGAGAATTTATTCTCTTAGCTTAACACCCTTCTCTGAGACGTACGAGCTCAGAGGTTATGTAGTTGATATTTATCAGTGATATATTCCCAATTTGGTAATGTGGCATGCTGAGTGCTGCTGTGTGATGATCATTGGTTGATCATTTGTGATATGATCATTTGTTTGATCATTTATCTTTGTGATCATTGCTTTGGTCATCTGTTGACCCAAAGCATGGCTTTGTGCCAAAGCGTAGCTTTGTGGACGAGACTGCATCAGGACCTCACACCCCGGAAATGGTCGAAACAGGAAAGATGCGGCAAGGTTAGGAGGGTCGCTCCCTTTAGGGTGTGTCATTCCCTTCTGGTAAAGGGTGGTATCATGGTATGGAGCCCAGATACTTACTCATGTGGTTGCTCCAATCTCATTTACTATGTGGTTGTTGCTTTGAGGCGCCTCGGATAAAGGTCCCAAATGACCGGGGGATGGCATATTCGTGTAGTAGTTACCTAGTTACAGAGGTAACCCGGCCTTGTGTTGGCAGAGATCTAACCGTAACGTTAGTTCTCGGGACGTCCCGCCAGAGGCGATCCCATGTGGCAGTAGGAAGTTCCTTAGCCTGACCATTTGTTGGAAATCCATTCATCCAATACGTGCCTTGTACGGTTTTAGTTGTAGAACCTGCCATTTAACATGGCAGCTATAGTAGGCATAATATCATGGTACCTATGCTGGCTAGGATTTATATTATACTTTCGAAAGATTTTCCACTGTGCACTAGTAATAATAATATCAAAGAAATTTTCTCGTATCAAGCATATTTGACTATCATAAGGAGAAACCTCCTCCAAGTCTGCGTTTGCATTGTGTGTGTGGCGGGAGGCCTTATGGTAGTTTCATTTTCTAAAAAGCATTGCGGATTTTCAAATTTAAATTCTGTAGTTTGTTTCAAAAAGACCAAATGTTTTTGTTTGCTCATACCAGTCCCATGACTGACCTGGAGTTTATTGTTCCTTTCCTAAACTCTGGGTGCCCACTATTTTTCCACACGGGCAGTCTAGAGTTGGGTTTTTCAGATAGTCAGGTTTAGTAGATTATCTGGAGCTAGTTCAGTCTTTGGATCTGAACTGCATTTGCTTATCTTCTGGATTGGTGCGTTGGAGATGGAGATTACCGATGCTGGAGTTCATTCTTGAAGACCATATTGGAGTTTTGTTCCGCTGCTAGTGTTATCTTTTCTTTCCGCTGCTATTGTCTTGTATCATATCTCTGATGTATATTCATTGTATCATCTGATGTATATTCATTGTATCATTCTGTTGTATCAGATATTGTATCAAATGTATATTCTTTCTCTTCCGCTATGTTGTTTTACTTAATGGTGTTATAAGCTCCGGCGAACCAGATTCGACGTTTGGATCTGTGGCATTTGAATACGAGTGTCGTATTCGGTGCCGATTTTCGAAGGTCGAGTCAGGGTCGTTATAGCGACCCTCATAACCTTGCCGCATCCTTCCTGTTTCGACCATTTCCGGGGTGTGAGGTTTGATGAGGTCTTGTTCACAAAGCTACGCTTTTCGCAGAAGCCATGCTTCGATCAACAAATGATCAGCAACACTCAGCTTGCCATATTACCAAATTGGGAATATATCACAACTAACCATCAACTACATAACCTTTGAGCTTGTACGTCTTAGTGAAGGGTGTTAAGCTAAGAGAATAAATTCTCTGTTTATAAAAAACACAAATTCTATTTATTTTTTAGTTTCCATTCCAAAATTCAATTTATAATTAGAAAACAAATTAGTTTCCAATTATAGAGTTTTTAAATTCAAATTATTTCTCAAAAATATTTATTTTTGAAATTCAATTCCAAAACTCTATTTACAATCAATTTATATACATATATATAAATAAACGAACAAATATCTTATTTAATTTTGGAAAAATTCAAATTAATTCAATATTTAATCCCAAAAATTTATATTATTTACCAAATTTAATTTGGCTCAAAACGAGATCGTTATAGATTCCCTCCTAAGAAAATTTCGTCCTCGAAATTTGCTGGACAGGGAGACAGACAAAAATAGATAAACAAATAGAAAGATAGAGAATCGACCCACCAGATCAAGCTGAAATATTTATTCTACATTTGGCTTACCTAATCAGAATATCATCAATAGATAGGAGAATGGTCTTATTCAATACTTTACGAAATACTCGGGTCATTAGATCTATGAGATATGCAGGGCATTGGTTAGCCTGAATAGCAACTGACCGGTCGTAGAATGAATCGGGACCCCAAAGAATAGACGAACGGGTACAATCTAATTCAGTTTCATATTTTTTTAACCAATTTATTCCAAATAAAATTTCAAATTCATTAAAGTTGAAAAGATTGATAACTGATGATTAGAATGCGAAATAGGAATTTTCTATAACTTAAACAAAGATTCGCAGGGCCACCACCACACCAAAGCTTCTTCTTGTAGCTGCTAGGAAGCCTTTAAAGAGTTGAAATTGGATGATGAAAAAAAGAGATTGATGGAAAAATTTGTTTCCTTGTTGTTGCAGGGTATTGACCATTTGTAGTCGTACACCCCTGTCCCCTATCTCGTCCTCTTCTTGCACTCATTCTTACTATCAGTGAATAGTAAGAGAATTGACTGAGGCATACAGACGGATATCTTAGGGATATACTCATTCTAGGGTATTTACCCTATCTCTAATGAGCCACCTAATGTGTTATACTCCAATGCTAAAGTTCTTACTCAACCTTTAGCTCTGATTCCACATTGTAACAACCCGGATTCAGCGTTCAAAAATCGACATCCATACTTCACCTGTATTCGAATGCCGTAGATTCAAACGTTGATTCCGATTCGCCGAAGCTTATAACACATTAAGTTAACAACACAGTGGAAACAGAAATGAATTTTTATATTAATACACAACATTTGGTACAACAATGATACAAATGAAATGATCATCATTTATCAGAGATACACAACAACGGAAAGATAACACAACAAAAAACACCAGCAATGGCAGCGAAAAGATAATGTCTTCAATGCCAAATCTTCAAACCAAAAGCTCTTACCACCATCATGCTGGGATATAGCACAATGCGATCGCCAAATCTAAAGACTCCAAAGATTACAAAAAGCTACACCTACTAGCTGACTATCTTATAACCTGACTTTAGGCTGGCTGTGTGGAATTTTATGGGCACCCAGAGTTTAGAAAGGAAATAATAAACTCCAAGTCAGTCATGGGACTGGCGTGAGCAAACGAAAACAGTTTATCTAAACAAAAAAAATAAAAAGAAATCCGCTATGCTTTTTAGAAAATGAAACTGCCATAATCCCTCCCACCACACACACAATGCAATTGCACACTTGGAGGAGATTTCTCCTTATGATAGTCAAATATGCTTGATACGCGAAAATCCTTTTGATATTATTATTAGTTCATAGTACAGAAACATTTCAAAAGTATAATATTAATCTTAGCTAGCATACCACCATTATGGTATACCTACTATAGCTACCATATTTTGTAGCAGGTTACCGCCATGCTGCATGGCAGGTAATACAACTATAACTGTACAGGGCTTGTATTGTTTTGTTTGGATTTCCAATAAATGGTCAGGCTAAGGAACTTCCTTCACCGAATGGGTACGCCTCTGGAGGGACGCCCCGAGAACTTAACCAGCTCTCTGCCAACACAAGGCCGGGTTACCTCTGTAACTAGGTAACTGCTGACACGAGTATGCCATCCCCCGGTCGTCACCGACCTTTATCCAAGGATTCTCAACACCAACAAATTCCAACAACCACATAACTTAAATATCTGGGCTCCATATCATGATACCACTTTTTATCCAGAAGGAAATGCACATACCCTAAAGGGCGCGACCCTCATAACCTTGCTGCATCCATCTTGTTTCGACCATTTCCAGGTTGTGAGGTTTGACGAGGTCTCGTCCACAAGGCTACGCTTTTCAAAAATGCCATGCTTCGATCAACAAATGATCAGCAACACTTAGCATGCCACATTACCAAATTGGGAACATATCACTAGTAACAATCAATTACATAACCTTTGAGCTCGTACATCTCAGAGAAGGGTGTTAAGCTAAGAGAATAAATTTTCCACCACCAAATAGAAATGTATTTGATAGAAACCAGCTTTACATCTCAAAGTTTAACGTCACACATTCATCCATACAAGTCTGTTTTGGGTTCAAACAGAACCGTAGGCACTTCCAAAGAAGTCCTTACAATCTGGGTATTCACAATCCCGATCGGACTCCCCATCACATATAAAGATCTCTATACCGGCGCGATTTAGTGCAGAGACATTTGACAAGTAATCCTTTCGTTTTTGAAAATACCCGTCTTCACCACCGTCTTCAAATGCTATCCATTTTGTCGTATCATTATTCAGAATGGGTTATATGACATAATGTCCTGTCCCGGCGAAATCAAATAATGAGCGCTTATTTTTAAAACCATATGGATATATTGGGATTTTAGTTAAGTCACAACTTTTCAACACTTGTTCCCCAAACCTTTCTTTTGAATGGTTTAAACAAATTTCCACTTCAATTTTTTTGAAAACAAAAGATTCACCCTTTTAAGATCCTCTTCAATTTAAAACAAGATTCACCAATCTTTCATAAAGATTCATTCATAGCTTTCCAAAACTATTTTCAATTTGATTCACCTATAACTTGAAATCCTTTCAACAAAAACAAGAAAGTTCTTACTTTATGTGAAAGCCATCATCATTAGAAAACAAAAATTTTCATTTTGAAAAAATCCGATCAAATATGCACAAGTTATAACCTTTAAAGTATAAACTTGGATTAAATTCAAATTTCCAAAATAATACTTTTAAAATGGTTTAAAATCTGTATATATGCATTATATAACTTGTATAATTCCTTTAAACCATAGTTTCCGCATAAACACACACACACACACACACACACAAATATATATATATGTATACCAACTTCAAAATCTTGAATTCAAATTATTTTACCAAACCATCATATCAAAAATAATTTTAATTCCAAAATTCCCTTTTCAAAATTTTAACCCATATCACCCCGAAACCATTTTGGATTCAAATTTCAACTTTTAAATCATTTAAAATTGAAAACCCATGACTTAACCAATTTCCCTGTGAAATCCATATTTGTGTGTGTGTGAGCGTAGTCCAGGGATTTTACACACAACAATACAATATCACAACCATCATCAGTTCAAGCACAACAATATCGATAAGCGGTATAATCCTATAACGCTTATCCTTCATTCATAGATAAACAAGTAATATCATCATAAATAAATAAATCACAGTTCACAACTCAATTCAAAGAAATCATATCACATAGTGTCACACATCAGAGATGTCAAACAATTCAAAGCATTTAATAGAATCCAATCATCCATAAGTAAGATCAATTCATTATCCGATTAAAATTAACTTAAACCAGATTAATTACTTATGAATAAATTTCTAATCCTGGTCAATTAACATTAATTAATTATAAACCATTTTAATTAATTATCCTTTAATCATTTATTAATTAACCTTTAATAATAAACTAATTAACCTTTAATTATTAATTAATCAACCTTAATTAATAAATCAATCAACCTTTAATCATTAAATAATTAACCTTTAATTATTTAATTATCCTTTAATTAATCACATAAATAAATTAGCCTGAAGTTAATTACATAAATTAATCAATCCTTAATTAATTACATAAATTAATCATCCTCTAATTAATTAATTAACCTTTAATTATTAAGTAATTAATCCTTAATTATCCTTTTAATTAATTAACCTTTAATTATTAAGTAATTAATCCTTAATTATCCTTTTAATTAATTAACCTTTAATTACAAATTATCTTTTAATCACTTAAGTAATTAGCTATAAATCACTTGATTAATTAACCTTTAAATCATTAATTAATTATCCTTAATTACTTTCATTAAGTAATTTACCTTTATGTAGTTAATTAATTATTCTTTAATGTAGTTACACTAAGTAATTGTCCATTAATTAATCACGCTATTTTAATGACATTAGGTAATTAACTATTCTTTAGTGAGTTCTATTAATAAATTAATCCTTAGTTACATTAAAGTAATTACCTCTAAGTAATCACATTAAGTAATTAATCTTTAATTACTTACATTAATCAGTTAACCTTTAATTAATCACATTAATTAATAAGCTTTTAATTAAAATAAATCACTTCTCTTAATTAATTGCTTAATTGTCATTGAAAATCTTATTATAAGCCCTTGAAAACAATTATCATTAACATATTATATAAATTAAACTTAATTACTTTAAAATAATTTACTTTTAAACCTTAAACTAATTCCACACTTAAATCAAAACAATTATTTAAAAGAATGAGTTAAACATGTTTAAAATTTGAATTTGTTTAAAGTTTGAAAACTGTCATTATACCAACACGAGATAATCCAAAGCTCACCCCCGAGCCCAAAGCTAATTTCCCCGAGTCTTTCCCGAGTCATTTCCCTTCTTCTTCTTTATAACTTTGTTTTTTATTTAAAAATTTAAAACTCGTTACAAAATCCATTCGAATCATCCAAAGTCTAACTTGGGCTACCATGTTGTTTTCTCGAAATCATCTTCGAGACCCATACTTTCTTCTTCTCCTTCTACTTTCTAACACACAAATATACACGTGCATATGTACGCATCACTGCCATGCCTCCGGTCATCGTCACTATTGTCTTTAGTTCACCGATGACCTGCTCGAGCCTCCCGACCACCCAGGTCAATCAATTTCGCCGTAGACCAACATCGAGCATAACAGCATCCAACTGGAACTATACTAATCATCAGAAAAACGCTTCGCACCACCGCCTGCGATCGCCTAAAGCCTCGCGATCACATTCAGACCACCTCCACAATCTCACGCTTCCATCCCCACCACTCTGGTCAAGTCCAGTTCACCGACGATGATCACGAGCCTAGGAAACACCAATGACCAAAACTACTCTTAAAACTCTAAATCATCTCTACCATCCATCTCGATGATCTGAAAATCTAGCAACCATTTTTCCAGTGACCTCCATGCTCCCAGCTACCTCCAGCTCCAAATATGTCAACCAACTTCATGCCGATCGCCAGAATTTGACCACAATAGGATTCCCGTTCAACTCGCAAATTCCCCCTCGAATCAAAACAAAAAATCTTGAAACTATTTTTAAAAATCATAGCTTTTGATTACAAAACAGATTATATAAATGAATCAATAAATCATCTAATTCGAATTTAGTTATGCTTTTGAATTTACTTCAATTCTTTCTTTCAAGTCAATATTACTCATTAAACTTGCTTAAAAGTATTTTTAAAACTAAGATCTGGTAAATTTAATCACTTTTGATTTACATCTCAAATCCTAAAAAGAATCAAGGGAAGATATTTTAAATTTAGAACAGGTTTTTGAAACCTGTAATCAAACAGAGGCAAGTTTGCCTGAAACTGACATGCACACCATGTTTACAAATACAGGCATATTTTCAATCCATACAAACATTATCAAAGCATTATTCTCAACAATCATCCCAAACATAAGTAAACAAGAGGGTTTGGTTTGCTCACCTGGAACTTTGATTAAGCAGAGAACCTGGAACTGAGAAGGCTTGATGTTTTTGAACAGAGGAGTAGAGATGTTTCTTTGATCTGGAATTTGTTTTAATGTTTTATCTTTGATCTAACCTTGCTTGATCTTTGAATGTTGTAATTTGATTTGGTCTGAAACAACAACTTGAATCTTGCTTTGTATATTGAGTCGAGCTTTGAATTATTAACTTGTTTGATCAGGCTGAAGCTTGATGTTTAGCTCAGGTTAAAAACAGTTTGATTGCTTCGATTTAAACTTGTTTCAGATTTAAAATTTGTTTTGATTTTTATTTTTCTCTTCTCTGTTTGATTTTATTTTCCTTTTGGTTTCCAGTTTTAGAAAAAATGAGTGAAAGAAGAAGATTTAGAAATGAAGAAAGAATGAAGATGTTTTGGACTATATAAAGCCTGGTTTTCCTCTTAGCACTTATTATTTATGAATTTAATTTAAAAGAAAAATTAAATGCCACTTGTAAATCCAAGTTATACTTTTTTAACACTTGTTAATGCATGATATAATTATCTCACAAATGTCAATGTATGTGTTATTATTTTACACTTGTAAATTTTCATATATTTATGTTTTTACAATATTTTATATTATATTTTTCAATTTAAATAAGGGAAGGTCTATTGGGACACAAAATATAAACACAATTAGTGACACAAAGTATCTGCACCATTGGATTGTCCCCTGAATTCCACCTTCCATATAACGACAAAAAAGATCCAATGGTTTAGATCTTTTGTGTCACCCAATTGTATTTAATTTTGTTTCCAAATAACCACCCCTTTAAATAAATCCATTTCCTTTTATTTATATGTATTTATAATTTTAAAGAAATTGATTTTAAAATCTAATTATACTTAAATAAACAAACACACATATGTATATTATAAAATATAGAATTTAGATTTAAATAACTTTTGAAAATTATTTATATCAAATTCAAAATAAAATTTTCAAATCACAATCTGTGTGTATATATATACATATTATAATTACAAAACAATTTTTTTATTAATTTAAAATATAACTTATATATTACAATTAGAAAACAAACTAGTTCTAAATTATAGAGTTTTTAAATTCAAATTATTTCTCAGAAATATTTATTTTCGAATTTCAATTCCAAAACTCTATTTACAATCAATTTATATATATATATATAATAAACAAACAAATATCTTATCTAATTTTGGAAAAATTCAAATTTCAAAATTTAATCCCAAAAATTTATATTAATTACTAAATTTAATTTGGCTCAAAAAGGGGATCGTTACAGTTCATACAGTTTTCAATTAATTGTTGTACTTTATATTTCAATATATCTTTTCTTTCTAGTTGTTTCAAATCTCCTATCTCGTTCCTTTTCGGGGACGAATAGTTTTGAGTGGTGGAGAGCGTAACAACCCGGAAATTTTAATGGTTTTATCAATATAAATAACTGAATTTTTCTTGAAAATATAATAATTAAATTTAATAATGAAAATTTGATATTTGGGATCCTCAGTCGCCATTTTTTATTGCCAAAAGCGACTCTGTTTAAGCATAGCAAATGTCAAATTTTCATCAGAGATTAGGGAAGTTAGTTTTGTTGTATAATTTTCAATTTCAATTTAATCAGTTAATTTGATGAAATTAAATTGTTTTCGAAATCTGAATATTTTATATAATAAAAATGTAAACTTTTTTTTAAGTGAGACGTCATATTTCCTTTCATCAAATTTGGATTTCTCTAGCTTCGTTTATCTTATTTTCAGCAAATTTGCAGTAGTTTGGCAGCGAAAAATCAAGTTTTGATAGGATGATCATATAGCTCATATCTATGTCCCATTCTGTTCGTGTCGTCCTACCGATCTCCGTAGTATATTCATTTGTGCAGTTCGGTGTCTGGCAAGCGGCAAATTCGACAAAATGATTTGCTGTACCAGTTCTGTATTTTGATTTTAATTTGTCCTTTCGTTTTCACCTTGAGAAAACTATGGCCACCTGCTCTTATTATTTCGAAAATCCAACCTCTGGGCATTTGCTATCACACGTTTCAATTTACCATTTCAATCTAGATTGGTTCGCATGCTTTCTGTTGTTTCATTTCTGAAAATATAATATACTAAACAAAGTAACGTGTATAAGGTTGCATATATATATATATATATATATATATATATATATATATATATATATTCTCTCCTAGGCCTGTCCATCATAATTTTTTCATAAACCTATGGCCCAAACCTAATCGTCCGTTTTTTTTCTTTTCTTTTGCCAAGACCTCCACGTCATCAACCACCACAGCCTCTCCAGACTCTACCACGAACTCTAGGTCGGCCATTCCTTGACCACCACTCATCGGCTTCCCCATCCTTCACGTCATCACTAGACCCCAAGCCTCTCTACCCGTTCAACCGAAGCAGCCTTCTCACTTTTGCTGCCCTCCGCACGAGCATATGCCTTGCCCCACATCCAAACATCCAAACCCGACCCATCCACTTTGGCAGCATTTTTCCACCTGAGTTGAGCCACTCCGCCTCCTTCTTCCCATGACAGCAAGCTAGCCTTCCACACAACCGAAGCTCCACCTCTCCTCAACCACAAGCACCCTCTTCCACCCAGAACCCGAGCCTGCCCTTTCCAGTCAACCAAGTATCACCCACGTGCCATAACCACCGTCCTCAAACTCCACAAGACCCCTACGTGACAGCATCCCCCTGACAGCGTCGAGAACCACCACTTCCTCCTCCATGACCTCCGCCTCCTCTTCCTACGTGATGTAGCCAATCTGACCCGTGTTCGCCTCTTCTTGTATCCATATACTCCCTAGCTCCTTCTCTCTCTCTCTCTCTATATATATATATATATATCAATGTTTTCATATATATGCATGTTGAGATTGAGATTCGAGCGTGTCCACTTTTTCCTTGAGCACCAGCCTTTACTTCTCTTTTACTTTGAAAAAAAAGGGTATATATTATATGTTAGAGTATATAATATGTTTTGTTTCAATCCATCTGAAGCCTTCTTTTACTTCATATTTTATAATAATAAAAATAATGACAAAGTATGTTATATATATATATATATATATATACGAGTTGCGATTTTTTTTATATATTCATTCTTCCTTTTTACAGTTTTACACTTTATTTTATAAACATTATAATTGGTTTTCGCATATAACATATGTATGCTATGATGAATAAAAAGCAGTATATACATGTATATATTTACAAACAGTATATACGTTTACAGTAGCAATAGTATAGTAAGTTTGCACAATAGCTTTGACTGATTTCTTATATATAATACAAAAAATGAAATTATATATATTTTGCATGTACAAAAATATATATGAGTGAAATTTTTTGAACTGATGTGCCTGCTTAAATATATGTCTGCCAACATATGTGTTCTATTATATATTATATATATAGGTATTTTGATTTCAAAATTCCTATAGATTTTATATTATAATATATATATTTATGTAAGTATTTTGATTTTTATATGTATGCGTTTTAAAATTTAAATTTATTTTCAAATATATAAATATATAAATTTTATTTTTAATTACGTTTTTTGATTAAACATTGAGTTTACGAAAGAAAATAATAAAATAATAATATAATATACTCTTCGTTTTAAAAATTATCAAGCTGATTCTGATTTGTTTCATCGATTCCTTATTATCAGCCTTGTTCGTCGAATCTGTGTTCACCTTGCTTTGCTTTGAGATTTGTCATTTGAATTAGTCAATTGTCGAGTTCGTGATTCAATTCGTAGCTTGTCGTGCTATCTAATTTCTCTAGCCTCGAAAGAAGAGCAATCACTCATGATTAACATTCTTATATATATTAAAATTAATTTACATGAAATGACGATTGAAATATGCTGTTAAATTTGAATTGTTAAGTTATTTAATATGATATGCTATTATCTGTAGTTGTTTACCTTGATGTATGACACCATAACCTGTTTTTTATATTATGATTAAATTTGTTATTGATGATATATATGCCTGTTGTTGATATGTTATGTTATTATCATATTGGTTCTCACTCTACAAGTTCCCTCTTAGTTTAGAAATTCTCTATGAGTTGAAATGATACATACCCGAACTATTTTATAGATTAAGGGAAAATGATTATGGGTTGAAATGATAAACCAAAGCGATTTTCATAGATTTGAATTTTGGGATTTTGGGTTGAAATGATATATACCCGTAAATACTAAATTTAAATTGTGGATTGAAATGATAAATATCTGTATCACTTGACCATATGATAGAAAATTATATACGAACACCGTTGATCTATTTTGATTTTTTTTTTTTGAGTTTTGGAAGGAAATATATGGATTTTAATAAATATTTATTTAATATAATGTAAAGATATTTTATTTTGTAAAATTTAGATTTCTAAATTATATGTTTGGGATTTTAAATTTATACGTTAGTTTTGAAAATATAAATTATTAAATTTTTACTTAACTTTTTTATTTATTTTCAAGTATGTATAAAATAAGATTTCATATAAAATAAATTTAATAATAAGATTTAATTTAATAAAATTTAATTTAATTAGTATATAATATGTTTAAGCATTTATTTAAATTTATATTAATATTTTAAAAATAGATTTAATAACATTAATAATAGAGGTTGGGAAAAATAAATTAATGTTGACTTGGAATTCAAATTTGCTAATAATTGAATTTAAATAAGAATTGATTTGAACTTATTTATTTTGATATTTTGAAAGGTATGGTTTATAACTTTATTTGATAACAAGTGATTAGATGAATATTCTCAACTTTAAATAAATCTGAGACTGAATATTTAATTTTGATTTAAATTTATAAATGGAGATTTTATTTAATCGTCATTAAAATGATTAAATGAATGTTTTTCCAATTTGAATAAAAACTAAAGTTAAATATTGAAATATAAATGAAACTTATATTAAAAATGTTTGAATATTTAAACTTTGAATCTTATCGGAATTGAAATGATAGTTCAAAACTGCATTAGAAATTGATAAAAATTGAAATGGTTTATTGAGAATTTGAATTGAATTTTAACCTTTTAAATTAAAAGTGTTTAACATGGATTGATTTAAACTGAATTTTGGAATTTATGTTGATGTGAATCGATTTGTGAAATTTGATGAAATAATTCTAATTGGAAAACTATTTCAGTATAATCTCTTTAAATAAATATAAATAATTTTTTAATTATTACAATTTGGATATATATACTAGTTTCAATATCTAAACTATTTAAGTTAGAACTGTTATGATTATAGATGTGTTATGATTTCAAAAGTGTTATGATTTTAAAAGGGTTACGACTTCCAAAGTGTTATGATTTCGAAAGTGCTATGATTTTTGAAGTGTTATGATTTTTGGAAATGAATATGATTTAAAGTGAATAATGATATCAAATTGATTTTAGTTTTGAAATGAATATGATATTTTGATATGAAGTATGAACTATTTGAAATGAAATGACCACGATATGAAATTAACGTTTTGTTGTTAAAGAGACCGGGATCAGATAATGTCATACTCTTTGCCATTACCAAAAACCACATTAACAACTGTGTACGTAGTGGAGAATCCAGAACGAAGTAGGATGGTTTGGTGAAGATTCTGTATGAGGTATTAACGCAGCCCTGACTCCCGTGAGTCAGCTTGATATGGCTAAAACAGGAGCCACACCGGGCCAAGTGAGGTCATTCCTTCTATCGGACACATTTCTTCGATACCATTCTATTACTTTGTGATTTGATTGGGTGCACCTTTGATTTGGGAGTGTGTCTCGAGGTGGGCGGCGGTAGTTGCTATGAGTTACCACTAGTCCGAATCCATAAACGGTATATCTACCCTAGCATTGCCTCACGCGCCTTGTCACATTCCCTGTCATGCCTTTTACGAGTTTGTTTTGTGTAACAACCCGCATATTTATCAGTTGTATATTTAAATATTTTATTTAAATATAACATCAATTGTCGAATCATAGTCCGAAAAGTTACTTTCTGCAAACGGTCGAATTGGGTCTCAAGACCACTTCCATTGAGTTCAAAACGTCGTTTGCGATCTTTTTGAGTACATGCTTCGATATATTTGGAGTAAGTCGAATTTTGCTATTTGCTAAGTGGGCTTTTGGGTTTGGGTTTCACCCAAACTGTTCTATAAACCAACTCAGCCCTTCTCTCCTTCCATTCACTTATTCATTTCATAAAAACTTAAGCTAAAAACTGATAATGGTGGAAGAGAAAGGAAATTAGAAACTCCTAGCCCTAGATCCTCTTGCAAATCCAAATTCTTGCTCCGAAATCAAAGAGAAGCCATTGGTAAGCTCTTCTTCATCTTCTCCAACTCTTCTCCCCTTCAATTTCAGAAAGTTTTCCTAAACCTAACTTAGGAAAATACTTGTTTGTTCTTAGATTGAAGCTTGTTGAGTTGAAGTAGTGATTAGTTGGTCTTGTCCTTGTGTTTTAGCTCCTTCATCTTCTTTGTTTGTGAGGTTAAAAGGTGAGTTTTGAACTCACATCTACCTCTTTTGATATCATAGATGTTGGGTATGAATTCCTAACACCTTGTTCATATGCACTTGCTTTTGGTTTGGATTGAATTGGTGAATATCCAAATTTTTAGTGTTGGGTTCAATTCTTTAAAGATCCTAACTTTGATGTTTGAAAATGTTTTTGGTTGCGAATCCGAGAGCTAATGGAGCTGGGGTATCGATTGGCTAAGGCTCCTTAGGTCCATTGCTCGAACGATCGCGTTTTGGAAGAAATTGCAATTCGTGGAAAAAAGGGCAGAAACTGCAAATTTATGCAGTTCGGCCGACCGAGCCCTGTAGCCGGTCGACCGACCTGCTCGTGTTGAGTTTTTCCTGCATCTGGCCAGCCGACCGAGCCCTGCAACCGGTCGACCGACCTGCTCATGTTTTGTCTGTTTTGCCTATTTTTGCATATTTTGATTTGTCTTCCAAATTTTATCGATTCAAGTTGCTTCTTAGTGGTTGTTATTGCCTCTTTGACTTTGATAACTTATTTTTGACTTCATCCACGGGTTTTTATAAAATAATCTTTCTATTCATATTAAAAGCTCGTTTCTCCAATTTATAAATTCTATTTAAACACACACACAATTTCGCACTTCGAGCGAAGTGGAATGGTGATTAAATGGTTGGGCAAAACACAGACCATGAATCTGTGCGTTTATCTTTCCGATTAATCCCCGACCTATTCAATTGATCGTTTTGACCTTCAGGTTTGGTTTACTGAGGATATGAGGTGAACTTTGTACTGCTTCGAGTGTGAAATTAACTAATGGATAGTAAACCGTTTAGTGCAAATGGGTGGTTATGGGACTCACGTTACCACTTTTCGGATTCCTTTCTGGGAGTTTGTGACACATGCTGCCTTTGGGATAGTGTCTTCGGACTGTCTCCTCAGGCTTGTTGCCTTTAATATCGCTTTTGGAGTTGGTCCTTTGCCCCGACTCGAGAGATATTTGGGATTGTCGGTTACCTTTAGTATTGCTATCGGAGTGGTTCTTCTTCACCACCGCTCAAGAGATATTGGAGTGGTTTCTTCACCGCCGCTCAAGAGATATTGGAGTGGTTTCTTCACCGCCGCTCATGATGTTTCATTGATATTGTATTCCTTGGGTATTGCTATTCTGTATTGGTTCTTTGGAGCCACACAAAATATAGCGTTTACCTTGTGGAACTCGTATTTATCGGTATTGTTGTTTGCCTTTATGGCTTGCTTTGGGATATTCTTATCCTTTGTTTCCATATCTTGTCGATGATATGAGGCTGGTTCTGTATGATTCATCTTTCGTTAGATGATTGTTTATCTCTTTTAGAGATATCTATTATGATTTATAACCTTGCAGGTTTATTGTTGTTCAGTTTATCTAACTGATTTGTTTAGCTAGACTGACCCGTGTATTAATTACTCGGGTCAGACCGAGATCTTTCAGGTTAGGTGCCTTTGGACTTAGCCTATGTTGCTTCCGCATGGACTACTCCGCTAGCTTCTTTTTGTCATAGCTTTTTGTGTAGTCCTATTTTGTTGTAACTCTGATATGTATTCTTGCGAACTCGTTTGTATATTGTGGTTTGCTATACCACTTGACATGTATTATTTTGTATACTCTGTTGCGTATTAATATATGTGTATATGATGATCAACTGTTCTGTGATGTATATTACATTTGAGTTGTTATATTCTGTTCTGATAGATCCAACCACCTATGGTTTTGTTTTAAGTATTCATTGGGTATGTCGACCTGTTTGGTATGTGTATTGTCAATGTATTCAATAGATAATTAGAGCAAGGCTATAGATGGTCGCTCCCAACCAGCCTTATTCTCCGTGTTAGTTGACGGCATTACTTTGTAGTGTCCTTGGCTAGCGTGGGTATAGAGGTGGGGCATCACATTTTGTGTCGTACCTATGGAGTGCTCCCTGATAGCCCACTTGCGAGTGGAGTTTACAATATCTGTATAGACTACAGCATGATATCAAATGTGTTAAGAGGGATATGGGTAATGCCTTAACGCTATTTTAATACTTTATTTTACTGTAGACGCTATTATAATAGAGTATTGTACTACATAGTAGATAGTTCCATGGATCCTTAGAGGATGGAAATCCCAAACATCTTTTAAGTTACTTATATTTTAGTTGACATTTCACTTGAGTTGAATTTATTAATATAAGAATTTTAATCCTAACTCGAGTGTTTTGCTTTATGCTCGGGTCAGACTGAGTGTCATAGCATTTGAGACTCACCTTTGGAGTTGGAGCTTCACTTAGAGATCCATTTGTCTATCCCTCTTTCAGTCATTTCAGTTTATTCCAGTCATTTATGTCCATATTTGTCATTTGCTTATGTAATAGAGATTCAATTGTATTTGAGATTCTATTATTTTTTACTTTAAACTCTGATGTTTATATAGTAGCTTCATGAACTACTATTTATCTATCCTGCCGCTTATCGTTGTATTACTCTGTGTCTGTGATTCTGTGATTGATATATTTACTGTATATGCTAAGTTTTTCCAAATATAAATTAACAATTTGTTGTTTTGAGCAATTCAAGTCCAACACGTATGGATGCGAATGATCTAAAATAACAGGTTGTTACATAAACGATTTTTAAAGAGGTTTAACATTCCATACACACGTTTCATTAATTCAAGGAAAGTGATTTCCTTTGTGCTTATCGATATGTATTTCCATGACTTGCATATATTTTCAACATTCATTTAAAACAATCAAAACTTGATGATCAAAGCATATTAAACATCCATTTTCAAACATCATATCATCATTCAACATAAAACATAATAGTTTAGTAGTTCTCACCTTCATTTTCCCTTCGAGTTAATAGAAAATCGGCTATAGCTCCGCTACGATCGAACCAAAGAAAATGAAACCAAGCCTACGACCTAAGGGAGAGCGCGTAGCCTTGATGGTGATGGTACTCACGGCCAAGGGAATGGTGGGTGGTGGTCGCAGGTTTTGGAAGTGAAGTGGAGGTGTTTCGGACTAAAGTGGATTGATATTGTAAGCTAGTATATACATTTTTCTCTTTTTATTTATTATATATTTTTTTAAATTTTATAAAATATTTTTCTATGAATAAGAAGCCATTAAAGAGGCTCTTAGAAAGCTTGAAAAGAAGAAGAAGAAAAAGTGGAATGGTATTAGGAATTTGTGAGAAAAAGGATGGTATTTATAGGAAATTTTTAGAATAAAACATTCAATTGCATAATCACCTAAATACCCCAAGCCCACACCCCACCCATAGCCCCTAGCACACGGATCCCCCCTAAAGCATGTGATAGTTGATGTGATGGTGTGGTACAATGAAGTGTGTTTGCTTTATGGTTGCCTAAAGGTTAAGCTTAGGAATTATTAAATCATTTTTGTAATATATATATATACACTTACATACGTATCATGAACATGATAACATGCATATAAATACATAATTATATATATATATATATATATATATATATATACATATATGCACATGTAGGTGCATGATACTTCGAATGTCTTCGAACAACTTTTGTTCGTTTAATCGTTGAAATTCGAAGAACCGATTATTAGTCACATTTTCACTTATTTAGTAAAGTACATATATTTGTAAACAAAATTCAAAAATAAAATTTTCATCATTATAAACTAATTAAAATGATCACATTTGAATTATAACGCCATATAAATTAATATTAACAATTACTTACAGTAATTGCTATTACACCAATAGATCATTATCGATTTTCCATATATTTTCAAATCAAATATATATATCTTTATAAAACTATTATAAACGATTCATTATCACTTTATAACTATTTAAAATGAATTATCATCATTTAAAATAATTATATGGATAATTAAAATAATTATTAAATCATTAAATCTTAATTTAAATTCATAAATCTTTATTTAAATACAATGTCATTTTATTGATATAAATTTTAAGGAAAATACCTATTCAAAATAAGATTACTATTACTTATTATCACTTGAAACAATATTATATATATTATCATCCTATTATTAGCATAAATTTAAAAATAAATACAATTTATCAAAGTGATAAATTGGCGGGTCATTACAATCTGTGTTAGCCCCGTCGAGGGGTTCTTTTGATCTTACTGAATCTTTAGCATTAATTGCTCCATCTAGCGTAATGTGCTGCATCATGGTTCACTACTGGCTAATAGTACCCATACCCGAGAACTTTCTTTGCAAGGATTTGTCCTCAGTATGATCTCCGCAGGCGCCTTCATGAACTTCTTTTAGGATCCTTCGAGCTTCGCCATTGGTCACACATCTGAGCAAGGGGGTAGAGAATCCACTTCGGTAGAGTATTCCATCATGCGTTACAAATCACGGTGTATTTCAAAGAAGAATTCTTTGTTGATTCCTGTCCGTGAGGAGAGCTCCTGTTAGCAGGTAGTCTTTAATTGGCGTCATCCAAGACTCTGGTTCCTTGGTTGTCTCCAGAATCCAGTCAATATCCATTGCTCTTATGCTCGGAGTGGTCAACGTTTCAACTGGGACCAGCCCCAATGATCGAGCTTCTCCGTAACTGGCTAGTTTCGACAGATAATTCACTTGGCTCAATGTCATTCAAAAGTTCCTACATTTTAGATAGATACATGGCAAGGTTCTCTTTCGAGCCTTGATTCGCCTTTTACCTGGGAAACGACTAGCTGAGAGTCGCTATAGATGTGTATGGATTTTATCTCGAGTTTCCTCACAATCTGTGGCCTAACTATCAATGCATCGTATTCTGCCTTGTTATTTGTGGCAGGGAATTCCATGTGCAAGGCATAGCAAACGGATCATCCTTCGGGTGTCTTGAGCACTACTCCTGCTCCCGAGCAGAAGTTGTTAGATACATCATCGACGAATTGCTTCCAACGTGTCTCCACTTCTGGAGTCATTACTTCCTCATTATCTCATGTTGTAAATTCGACAATGAAATCTATCAGTGCCTTCCTGTTTATCGCCTTTCGAGGATGGTATATGATTTCTTACTGACTTAATTCGATGTTCCATTTGATAAGTCGTCCAGCGGTCTCATTGTCGTATAACAGTTGCTTTCAGGTTTGATCTGCAGCACTTTGATCGGGTGTGTCTGGAAGTACAGTCATAAATTTCTGGATGCGATCAAGAGGCATTATGCCAATTTTACAAATGTTGGATAGTTTTTTTCTACTCTAGTGAACCGTTTACTGATGTAATATACATGTCATCGGATCTTAGCTTCTTCTCGTACGAGCGCGGCACTCAATGCATTTGGAAAGACTGCTAAGTAGATGTATAAATCTTCTCCATCTAATAGCTTGGACAAGATTGGTGAGGATTCCACATGTCGTAGCAGATCTTTGAATGCAGTTTGACAAGCTTGATTTCATTCGAATTTTTTCTTTCCCTTCTTTAATGCATCAAAGAACGGTATACATTTGTCGGTCGCTTTTGAGATAAATCGCTTTACTATTCTAACCTTTCCATTTAGGCTTTGTAACTCTTTCGTGTTCCTCGGAGCCTTGACTTCCTACAAAGTGGTTATTTTCTCGGGATTTGCTTCGATTCCTTTGGCACTTACAATAAATCCCAAAACTTTCCTGAGGCTACCCCAAGATGATAGTTAAGTAGATTGAGTTTCATTCCATATTTGAGGAGTATTTCGAAAATTTCAATAAGGTTATCCAAGTAATAGGCAGCTATGCACAATTTAACCAATATATCGTCTACGTAAACTTTCATTGTCTTCCCAATTTGACATTTAAATATGACATTTACTAGTCGCTGGTATGAAGCCCTAACATTCTTTAAGCCAAATGTCATTCCTTTGTACCAATACAATCCAAGATCGGTAATGAAACTGGTACTTTCTTGATCTGGTTCGTGCATCATAATCTAGTTGTACCCTAGTATGCCTCCATAAATGATAGCAGTTCATGTCCAGCTGTCCCATCCACGAGCTGATCGATTTTGGGTAGAGGAAAACTATCTTTCGGCCAAGTACCTTTTTTCAGATCCGAGTAGCCGATACAGGTCTTCATTTCCCATTAGACTTCATGATCAAAACTGGGTTAGATACCATTCAGGGTAGGTTGCATCATGGATAAAACGATTCACCATCAGCTTGTCCACTTCTTCTCTGAGCGCTTTGGACTACTCGGGCTTTAGGATGAACCTTTTCTGCTTCACCAGCATATAATTGGGGTCAATGTTAAGTGCGTGGTAGGCTATCTTTGGCGACACCCCACACATATTGGAATGCGTCCAAGTGAACACATCTAGGTTGGCACGAAAAAATTTGATGAGTTCAAGTCGCTTCCTGTTTCCAGGATGCGATCCAATTTTGAGGACTTGAGTCATCCATGTCGATAGGGACAGACATCATCAGTTCTATCGATGCTTCTTGTTCCTCCGGTGAACTCTTCTTTTTACAGTCTAAAGCCTTATCAAATCAGATATGGTCCCTAAGCCAGAGGCGTCTCTATAGTTGCTATTCGATAGGTTCATGTATGTGGAGAGTTCTCCTCGCATTCTTCCCCTTTTCTTTAATTTTAAACTCGTATAGTTCTGAAATATAACATTCCCTAATGTCACTTTGGTCTCCCTTGATTAGCCCGACTCCATTTTCTATCGGGATTTTCATAGTCAGTCACCATTGAGCTAAAGCAATCCTAAAATCTGCCAAAGCGGGTTGGCCCAAGAAGGTATTGTAAGAGGAATTTTCATCTACGATCACAAAGGTTTGGATGAGGGTTCGGTTGCCTCTCCGAGTTATATGAGTAAGTCAATCGTTTTGATGGGTTATTTGGGTTCAGCAGTGAATCCCTGAATCTTTGTTTGGCATGCGGATAAATCTTTAACACCGATCTTCATCTAAGAAAAGGTGCATTTGAAAAAGATATTGATAAAGCCATCGATGTCTACCAATACTTACCGGACCATGGTTGGTCAGATTCCTACTGTTACGACCATGGGGTCGAGAGTTGGAGCATTAATTCCTTTAGCGTCTCGATTCTGGAACTCTATGTCATCATTTAGGGTTCTTTGCTGCTTAGCAGGGGTTGCATCTTCGACCACAAAGCATCTTTTGGAGCGTGCTTTAATGAGGATGTATACCGCTCCATTTCTCCTCAACTCTTTTATGCAGGATGGGGTCTGTGATGACCTACAAATCCATACCCTTTGAATCGACAATAAACCATACATGTTCGATCCAAAAAGCATAGACTGATAGAAAGTCAGGAGAAAGAAAAGAAGAGAGAAGAAGAGAAGAGAATAAAGAGAGAAGATAGAACCAAACAAGAAAAATACAGAATCTCACATCGTAGTGGAAAACATATAATATCATATCAATGATCTTCACAAAACAGAAACTGTATATACATACATGAATCAGAGTTCAGTAATCAATCACTAAGCTTGGACAGTTATAATAACCTATCCTCACAATTGTCGATAATATAAAACAAAAGCGGCTAATCAAAACTGATACGTGTATACGAAAATGAAGATATCTAGCTCTCCTGCTGAAGCTCCAATAGCACCAAATCTAAACCTATGAATAATACGTGGTCTGACCCGGGCATTGAAAGGGAAGGACGTCCGGATTAGTCTGGTAAACTAGCGTGAGAAAACACACTCAAATGAATTTATTAAATTACCAAACTTTTCCTTTCAAAACAAAAGTATCTCGCAAGACACACTCACACATAAACACGGACAAGTTTTTACCTTACGATAACTAAATCCTCTCATACTAAATTCTCTTATATTATAAAAGTGTCTATTGCACAAATAATATTCAAATAGCCGAAATTGTTACATTGATTAATTGCAGCATATAGCCCAAAATAGGTAATACAATCAAAATGGTAGGCACATAGTGGAGTTTGGATTTCCATACAAATGACCAAGTAAAAGGGACTATCTTTCGATGAGTACACCTCTAGATGGATGTACCGAGGCACAAAACCTCTGCCCTCTACCAACACAAGACTGGCCTACCTCTATAACTAGGTAGTACCGAATATGTCATCCTCCGGTTATTACCGACCTTTTTCGAGGGCCCCATAGCATACAAACCACAATAATTTACATCTCGAACATCAGCAATAAGAAATATATCTAGAAGAGGATGATCATATCCTAATGGTAGCGACACACTTAGCCTTGCTGCATCTAACCCTATTTTGGTCATTCCCGGTTGATGAGGCCTGAGGTAACGATTACCTTTCACATATCACATATCACATCACTTAGATTTCCATTGACTACTAATTTCCTTCCACAAAAATATGACCCTTAAGCCCATACATCTCAAGGAGGGTGTTAAGCTAAGAGAAGTTACTTTCTGCACCACTATTGATGTATGTTTGTAAAAACCAATGTACGTAATCTTTAAAAATGCAATGTCAGACAAACGTCCATACAAGTTGTCCAGAAATAGGACAAACCTAAGGTACTTTCCCACCACATCTTGTTGGGAAATCCCTAGGATTAGTAGTGAATAGTCCTTGCATTGGATATTTCATAATGAAGAGACTACTGCTATAGGATGTATGTTGGGATTTTAACCCCAAATGATCAATAAGCAGCCCTCCATTTTGAAAATTCTGAATATCAATATCATCACAACCAACCTGCACAATCGTTGCATAAATGTTGGTCCGAAGTGGTTTTCAGATAAATCGGATTCCCGTCTCTTTGCACCAACAACACAAAAGCGTTTCTCAGCCTCACACGAAAACTAAGTCTTATAGACTTATCACATCTCCAACTTTCTACTTGCTATCCTTCGGTCAAGAAGGAAGCTCGATAGATTGGAGTAATACTCCGAACTACACGAATCAACATCCTCAACACAAACGATAAACAAGCCTACATAGAAGGCTACATACTAAATGTACTACTAAATAGTTCCCACATCAAGTCGATGAAGTAAAATGCCTAATTTAGTAGTCGGTTATCTAATTATCAAAGCAAACAAACAAATATCTAGCACCATAAGAAATCACTAGGCCCTTCTAATTAATCTTTTACTAATTAAACAACTTTCCAAATATTCATTGCAAATTATCTTTTCAAAAAGATATACTTCCAAAGCCGTTCAATATTTCAGTATTGGAAATCCTTTTACTTACTTAATAATAAGTAATTCACAAATTAATTTATTTTCAACACTTAGAAAATATTACATATACTTAAATGTCGATTAAGTATATATTTATTCTTTAAGGAAAACATTCTCTTAAACATACTTATTTGGGTCAAAATGAATGTTGTGTAAATCATCGTTACGACAACCCAAAATCATTAATATAGGGATTCGAAAATTAGATAGATATATAAATCCCATATACTATACAAAACTTTTCCTTTCGAAAATCATTTACTATAACAACAGTGGATGTTGAAATCTATTTATTAGATACTTAACACATTTTAAATTATCTTCAAACCATTTAACTCCATTTAAAAGATCACTTTTCAAAATATTCATTTAATTTAAAAGATTATTCACTGTCCAAAATTGTGAATATAATTCTCTTATCCAACTCGATACTTCTACAAGTTTAATAAAGGATTATCCACTATCCAAAATCATGGATATATCTCCTTTAATAAGCTTCCATATTTAAGTTATCAAAATAAGCTGATTTCACATTTGTAAAACAATGTTTATAAATTCTCGTTTCTATTTTATAAAAACATCCATTTATAAAATCGTTTACTAACGAATTCCATTTATAACTCAATCACATGCCAAAATCCAAATTATAAGTTAATTACTAATAAATCTCTTATCTAAAAATTTATTCTTTTTAAATTTTATTATTCATAAATCTATAGATCTTATTTACTTATAAGATTCAATTATAACTTCATTTTAACATTTACAAAAACTCCTTATAATTCCATTATTTTTATCAATTTAATAAATCTTATATATAAACCGTTTATAATAAATCAACAATCTTAATCTAAACTATTTTACCAAATAGTTTGCTTCATATTTCAACAATCACATTCTGATTATATTTTATAAAAATCATAATTTTTATAACATAAAAATTATAACATTTATTTAAAACAAATCCATTTTTTTAACAATTCAAAAATTTAATAGAACATCTATTTTCAAAATCACTTGAAAACCCTTTTTAAATTGAAATCATCACTTCAATATTTTTAAATTTTCAAAAATAGGCCCAATACTGCAACGACATTAAATACATCAATTATAGCATCCAAAACATCATATATCACATGATAACAGCATATATATCAATATCTGTAAATAAGATCAACACCAACGAGAAATCTAGTTAGATCCCTCCAACCTATCACCTGCAACAAATATACATATTAGATAATGTGTACAATGTCCGCTTCGAGGCAGATGCGCATATAAAAGTTCATCCGCTCATACACGGGAACGTATAGGTTCTCATCTACTCCAATAGGCAGGAATATATCCAAATACCAATCGATATATAGATAATATACCATATATCTTCCAAAAAATCATCAATCAACATAAAATAAATTTATTCTCACTTATATAAAAATATTAGTGAGTTAGAAAGAATGAGTTATACTCACTTTGGAGCCAATAGTAGTTGCAGTCTTTTATTCCGAATAAAGTTAAACAAGCGTTTAACTTTATCCAAATTTACACTATCCCTAATCAACTCCAAACTATCTCTAAAATGTAATGCTCGTTAATATGGATCCAATGCAACTTGTTTCGTCAATAACGGACCTCGTATGAAGAAGTTATGATATTTTAAAGTTCATACAAATTTATATATAAATTATTTACAATTTTTTTTATATTTTTTAACCTAGATTGCATCACATCGACTCGTTTCCCTTGCATCAAATCTCGGCTGCACTTGCTTTTCTTCTCATTCGAACCAGGTGAAACACGAACGCAAAGAACCAAACTGCCGCCTTCAACCATCAATTATCGCGCCACCCTACTTCACTTCGACGGCGATCGGCCAATGCCATTCGAAAGCCCATCGCTGACTCCTCCTTCACCTTGAACGACGCAAAGATCAGTCGCATGTGGACCTCAAAAAATGTTTACGAACATCGGATGTTCTTCATCATTTTTCCGCCGATCCATAGCTCTAAAACCTATCATCACCATTGGATGTGTTCGTCTCATCGTGCTCTACAACTTCTTAGTTGAAGGTTTTTCAAACAGGTTGATGGATTGGAAGAAAAAGGGAAGAAGTTTCGAATTATTTCAGTCATTCATGATGAAGGTGGTGGCTAGCCCTAGATAGATTAGGGTTTGTTAAATTGAAATGATAAAGGTCCTTTTATAGAAAATTTAAACGACACTATTCACCCTAAATTTTTCCGAACTCCAAACGAAGCATGCCGCCTGACATTTATAATGTTTTATCCCTATTCGAAACACAATGGAATATATATCAAGAGCCAATTCCATCATATTTGGAAGATAGGTTTTCGAATTGACTTATTAAAAATTAAAATTTCACTTGAACAAATTTCTACCCGTTTCAGCTTCCCACGGCTAAACCATAAATCCGATTCACACGAAATTTAAAATCTAACAATAATATAACATTATGGATCCAATGAAACCGGTTTCGTCGAAATCTGAGAGTGTATAAAAAATGACAATCTTTACACGTTAATTAAATATTAAAATATTCAATTTCTACAAATTAACTTTTAATTCAATTTTAAAAGTTCTCTATCATCATTCTAATTCAAATAGAATTAATTTCAACTTTATAAATCATTTTCTGTCACATTAAATTCAAATTTCAGTTATTTACACAATTTCAAATATTAAATTAACAATTTAATTATCTAATTAAATCACTATATTCGAAATATAAGTTATTCAGCTTATAAATTTTAGTTGTGAATATTTAAAATCAATTAAATATTCGAATTACAAGTGACTAAAATTATGGGTCATTACAAGGCCCTCCAGATATCGTTCCAATGATGATTCTCTGGGCAGTCCATCTGGATCCCTCTTTGTTGGTTCTAGCTTGGTTCCCTTGGTCTCTACGATGTTGGGGCACTACAGGTTGGTCATGATCTGGTGGTTTCCAAACATGCCGCTGAAGCTTGTTTTCCTAAATCAACTCCTCAATCAAGTTCTTTAGGTGAGGAAACTCGTTCATGTTGTGGCCAAATGTCTCGTGGAAGTAGCAGTATTTTCCAAAACGCTTCTTCTGTTCGTTTGCTTCCTTTTTAGGAGAATTCTTGTATTCTTCTATCCTCTGCTTCATGAGATAGATGTTTCCTGGAGTATCGTTAAGCGTGGTGTATCCTTCGGGCTGCAAACCTTTGAGTTTCATGGTTCTTCCATTTCGCTTGTTAGTATTCTGGTACTTTCTTTTCCGACTCCTATTTTTTCTTACGTTCCCTTCAGCTTTCCCGGAAGTGTTTATATCTTGGTTCATCGCCATACCATTCCGCCCAACGTTAGTCGGTTGAAGGTTAGTAGATTTACTTTCCAATTCAAGTTCCCCTTCTAGTCTCAAATACTGGCTCGCCTTTCGATTGAAGACCCTCCTAGTGGTGGGTTAATTCATTTTTATCCATTTTCCAAATTCACTCTCGAGGTGAATTGCACGGACTAAGGCCATGAAAACCATTTCCTCATTCAGATTAGTTACTTTAGTTACCACAGTTGTAACAACCCGATATTTTCAGCCATTCGCATCCACACATGCCGGACTTGAATTGCTCAAAATATCGCATTGTAAATAATTTTGGAGCAAATGAAATACAATCACAGAATCACAGACACAGAAATATCAGAATAACTCGCAGCGGAAATTAAAATACCATAGTAGTTCATGAAGCTACTATAACAAACTCTCAAAACATAATACATAATATCAGTCTGAAAAAAACATATACAATAGAAATCTCAATTACATAGCAGTTTATCAATACCAAAGCTGAAATAGAACAACTGAAACTGAAGGGATAGATAATTGGACAAGCAGAATCTCCAACAATTCCTAGCTCTAGAAAAGAAATCCAAAGCTAAGTTGTAAATACTCAGGCTGACCCGAGCGTAAAGTAAAACACAAAACACTCGAGTCAGGACAATATATACTTATATAATGTAAACTAACTCAAGTGAACTGTAGTAGAAATGCACAATAACTTAAAGGATGTTTGGGATCGCCCATCCTTTAAGAATCATTTAAACTATAAATTTTACATCCCGTGGTTAAAATTTCAAAATGGTATTTTGTACTTTACTCAAATGTCATTTCAAAATTCAATATCATTCAAAATCCATTTCAAAATATCAAAAATATAATATCTTCCAAACCACATTCATTTTTATTTAATTTAAATACCATTAAAAAACACATTTCAAAATAGTTTATATTTCAAAACAAATTACTTCATTTTAAATCATAAAATGAAGTTATTATATTTAATAATTAAATTATTAAATTTGCAAAATTTTAGTCTTTCAAAATTCATTTATCCACTTAATTTATTAAAACAGATGAAAATTCAACTTTCGCAGCATTTAGAAATTGCTACGGAAAGTTACATTCAAAACAGTTCAATTTAATAAAAGATAGCATTTAAAAAGGTTGTAATAGGGTTACATTAGTTTCAAATAAAACTTAGTTAAATTCAATAATTATTGCATTTACAAAAATGCTATAATAACCTTTAATTAAACTTAGCCATTTGGTTCATTATTATATACTACAGCATTTACAAATGCTGTATTATCATTTACATTAGAATTAATAGCATTTCAGAAATGCAGTTAATTAACTTCAAGTATTCAATATAATTTCACAAACAATTATATTTTTATTTTTTTAGCTTATAAAATCATATAATTTCACTTTTAAAACAGTCATTCAAATACCCTCATATTCATGATTTTATAAAGTTAAATCTCCATTCAAAAATCAAAATTTAATAATAATTCACCTATTAAATTCCAACATTAAATTTTAAATTCATTATATTAAATTTAACTTAACATTTAAGTTTAAAATTTTCAAATATAACTTAATTTCATTTTTATTTACTTAACTTAAATTCACCTTTAAGCCAAATTCACAAATTTCCAATTTTAGTTATATTTCCAAATTTCAACCTAAATATTCATTCATTTCACATTTTAACTTTATTCAAAAATCATTGATATATTATAAAATCATTTTAAATTCATTTAATTCAAAATATCATAAATTTATCATATTTTCATATTTAATTTAAATTCCATTTATCACCAAATTCTAGTTTCCAAAATAACTTACATTTCGGATTTTCTAACTTTACCATTTATTTATTTCACTTATAAATTTTCAGAAAATCAATAATGCTTTACAAAAATCATTCTTAGTCAAATTTAAATCAAAATATTATAATATTTACATTTCTAAAATAATTTAAATTTTTTAGAAAAACATATTTTAACAACGGGTCTGTATTTCATTTTCTGGCCTAGATGAAGTGATACGGGTAATATATCATTTCAACCCGTAATTTACAAAGAAAACCGGGTTTGATCATTTCAAACCCGCAATCCCAAGTAAAAGAAAATAATTGAAAATCATTCAGGCCTATCATTTCAGCCCATAACGATTTTCTCCTATTCTAAATTCCGTTTGGGTATGTATCATTTCAACCCATAGTGATTCTAGTCTACAGGGAACTTGCAGTGTGGTAAACTGATGAAAATAACAGAATAGCATGAAATAACAGTAACATATGGTATAACAAGTGTAAATATAGGTGTGAACTTCATATGAATATAATATAGCAGTTATAACAGGATGATATGCATTTACAGATTCAGGTGATGTCAGTTTATCACTATATAAGTGCATATTAGTCTGGTGAGGTTTACTCACCCGTTCAAAGCTGGAGATCGCTACCAAAGCAATAATACTGACACTACGAAGGCACGACAACACTACTACAATGATCTGAGAGTGGGAGAGCCAAGGCTATACCCCTTGAAACATTTAAACAAAACAATACAATATACATGAATAAACACTTCACATATATTTAAATAACTTATATATACAAGCACAAATCAAATCCAAACCAATTGCACTTGCCTCCATCTTGCATAGACTCAGCCATGGCTGGAAAATACACGACTATGGCATGTTCTAGGGTCTGGTTATGGACCTATAGGGGTCGGCCTAACCTAGAGAAATTGGTGCAAATATTTGTGAAGCAAGATCTAATGTTCAAAGGCAAAAGCATAGATTTCAAAGCATCTTATGGATCGACCAAGACCAAGGGGGCATGGCTATTTCAGGTGGGGTCAAATAGTGGTGTACATAGGTGTTCCAGGTCGGAATTTGGCTGGTGGAGGTGGTGTTTGGTCCGCCTAGGTGGAAGAGAGAGGTGGTGATAGCATAGGTGATTCGCTATGGCAATTCAAGTGGAGTTTGTGCAAGTTTTGGTGGAGTTTGATCAACTATTGGTGCATGGCCAGTCTTGGGCAGATGGCTGGAAGTGGTGGCAAACTGAAGTGGTGGAGGAGGCCAAGGTGATGAAGGAGCTAGGGCTGAGCTACAATGGTGAAGGCAAGTGCACAAAATCATAAGAAACAAGAAGAAAAATAGAAAAAGAATTGAAAATTTACCAAAGCATTTCACAAAGGAGATGGCCAAATTTTTTAGAGTTTGAGAAGATAAAAATTCGTCAAAAATAAAGTGGAGAAGTGGTCGGCTGAAGGGAATGAGTTATGGCAGCAAATAACGAAAAAGTGATGGTTGAAATGTGAAAAGACAAGAAGACAAAAAGCCTTAAGCAAATCAAAGGTCGCAAAACTCTTCAAATTTCCACCATTTCTTTTGCAATTTTAAATAACTGAAAATAAGTATAAATTCAGATAAAAACACGAAAATTTAGTAAATAACCAAAATAAATAAATAAATATTAATTATATATAATAAAATTAAGAAAATAGCAAAGAAAATGTAAACTAGGCTAAAAAATTTGAAAATAAATGAAATGAACTTTGGAAAAATTTTGTGTACTTGAAAAATATTTATAAATAAATATAAAAACACAAAAATAAAATGCATGCATAAAAATAAATAAATAAATTTTAATTAAATATAATTTAAATGAAGAAAATAGCAAAAAAATGGAAAATAGCCTTTAAAAATAGAAAATATATGCAATAAATTTTGGAAAAATTATATTATCACTTTAAAAATATTAAAGACAAAAATATACATAAAATAACATATTAACGCATATTAAAATAAAATATAACAAAGAAAATATGATTTATATAATCTAAAATAGACAAAATTGCAAAATAAAACAAATTATACTCAAAATTGAAATGTGCATAAATTTCACAGTTTAAGTCCGTTTTCAACGAAATAAAAAGCAGTATTCAAGTTGTTAAATCTATTTCCATAATAAAAGATAAAATTTAGGAGTTTAAATATTTAAATTTGAAATTTAAAAGTCAAAGTTTGACCAGTTTGAACAGAAATTCATCTTTCAGTAAAATATCCAATTTATACCTGTTTGAAATTATAATTCACATAATAATCAATACTTATATTTAAAAATGAAATGTTTGAAATGAAACAAGTTTTAAAAAATTCAAGATGAAATAAAGTCAAAATTAAAATATACATAAAAATCTAGGGTTGTTACACTCTCCCCCACTCAAATCTTTTCGTCCTCGAAAAGGAAGGAAGCGGAGAAACAACAAGAAAGAGCAATAGGTCGGAACGCATCCCCGAAAGAAGGTAGGGAAAAAGATAGCTAGGAGGTAAAGCAGGTTGAAAGACAAGGATGAACCATTATTTGAACCATTATACATTTCAATTTAATTTTTTTTTAGTATGATGAATAGTCATTTGATTCAAATCTGATGGTTCAAAGTAAACAATATTTAAAACATTTTAAATTTTTAGAAGGGAAAATAACTGATCAAAATATTCTTTATATAGTACTTTATCAAAATACTTTTATAACTCGATGTCTTAACAAGTTTATCCTCGTTCCTGTAGATTCCGGCAGTGCGTTGATCAGGCACGAAGCTAGACTTCTCCAGGTACTTAGTAGACTTGTTTCAACACCCAATGAAAATACTAGAAAACACTTTTAAAAAAAACAGATATGGAAAGTACAATCCAAACAAATCAACCAAACCGAAACAGTTGTCTAACCATGGATCGCAGATACACAATGGTTACGCCTGGATCCCCCAGGAAACAATCCGTATCCGTAAGCTTTCTTAGCCCTGCGAATTACGCCATGATGACGAGTAGAATGCAGGATACACAATGGTTACGCCTGGATTCCCCTGGAAACAATCCGCACCCCCAGGCCAGCTCAGCTAGGCATTTGCACTACTAATGCGACCTACATAGAGTGCAGGATACACAATGGTTACGCCTAAATCCCCCAGGAAACAATCTGTACCCCTAGGCCAGCTCAGCCAGGCAGTTGCGCTATGTAGTCGCAATCATAAGACCATGGAGATCGCCATGGAATTCGATGGACACTCGAGTATCATATCCGAAAAACCCAAATCAAAGAGAGAGAATAATATCGATAGAATGAATCCACAGTGTGGCCACAAAGATATCAAGCAGAAGGCACTTTCCATATCTTTACTTCGAAAATATGTATCATATAGTACCTTTCAAAATCACTATCAAATATCATACTTATATAAAGTCCATTATATATAAGATTTCATTTCAAATCAAATACTTTCCAAAATAATAGTATATCAAATCACACTTATATAAATTTCGATTATATAAGATTTCATTTTTCAAAATTTGGGTACCCTTTCAAATCAACAGTTCCAATTCAACAGTTTACTTATACAAATCATTTTTATATAAGTTCGATAGCTCCCAAATCAAGTATTTAATAAAACAAGGTTCTAAATTTCAAACCATTTCGATATCAAATAAATTTTAAAATCATATACGATGTCACCAAATCATTTCTTTCAAGTTACATATATTCAGTTTCAAAGTTTCTTAAAACAATAGGTTTAGAAAATAATCCAAATTTCCAAATCAACAAAATTTAGGTCAAATAAATCCATTTCCATTTCAAACATGTATTCACTTCAAAAGTCATAATACTTTCAAAGTTATGAATCTTTCGAAACTAAAATTCTTGAAATCATCACACTTTGAAAATCATAACATTTAGAAATCATGCATTTGAAATCATAAAACATTCCTTCAGTTCTTTACATATCACAAATTTATTCAATTAAACCAAAATCTAAAATTTCCAAATTTTAATTCCATTCAATCCAACAGTTTCAATTCAATTTAGTTTTCCAACGAAACCATTTCAAATATAGATTTGATTTACAAAATAAACTATTCAATCTTAAATACGTTTCAAGGCATGATTTCAAACTAAATTTTATAATTTCATATATCTCAAATTTTACTTCATTATTACTTAGTGTTGAAATATTTATTTCATAAATCCATTATTTTTAAATAAACTCAAATTACAGGTAAACCAAATATCCTTTCATACTAATACAAGCTTCAATTATTGATTTATCAAAATCAATGGTTTTCAAAATCATTTTATACTTACATAAAGTTTATCTTATATAAGGATCAAAATTTTCAAAAAAATAAATTTCGCTACATGAAAAGCCATATGGGATTGAACATCTTTGCTTACTTAAAAGACTTTTAATTAAGAATAGTTATGTATATAAAATAGTTTTTATGAAAAATAGAATAAAACAGTTAGTTTAAGAAAAAGAAAAATAGTTTTGAAAAATGGCTTTAAATTTGATAGTGGCTTTTCATAAAAGAAAAAATTCCAATTAAATCACAAAGATATCCAACCCAAAAACTTTCAATTTCTCCATCAAGTATACCAGTGATATTAGGATATAAGATGTACATATGTCATCATTTCGCAACATTACATTCGATCGCTCGCTCGATCACACAAGTTCGCTTTCGAACTAGTATTATCCATTCGACTTCCTTAATGCGGACTTCGATATGGTTTCTTGACTAGAAGCCATCAGTCTCCTTGCATAGCTATATACTATGATAGAGAATTATAGAATCAAGCCCAAAATCCATATCAAATATTCGCCATCAAGAATCAAATGAAAAATCCTAACACGAAATGGTGTAATTCACCTCAAACTTGTGTACTCAAACTTGGATCAAATTAATTATGCGAATAAAACAACATACGTACAACTTATGTACCTATTCCAACTTGTTAAATAAATAATTTTATAAAGATGTTACTAAGTTCAAACATTTAAAACCAAAATTTTCTCAAACATTTGAAGACTAATATTTATCCAAAACATTTCAAAACTAAATTTCATATTAGTATAATTCAAAATAGTCTTATTTATTTACTTAACAAAACAGTTTCAACTTATAGAAAACCATATTATTTCATACTTGAAACATACAAACTAAACTTATATTCTTTATCAAATACCTTATACCTTTCAAAAAAATTAGCTTTGAAAAATTAACCTTGATTTGGAAGTGCTCGAATCTTAAAATAGTCGAAGAAGTCATATTTTCAATCCAAGAGTTGAAAATCAACACTAAATCAGTAAATCAATTTCAAAAGTTAGGTTTCAAAATCTGAAACTCGAGAACTGAACACCGGCTTACTTTAAATCTTTTCAAATATATATATATATATATATATATATATATATATATATATATATATGGATCTATCTTTCGAATATCAAACCATACTTCGAAATCTGAAATCAAAATTGGTTTCACAAAATCACTCGCAGAGCAAAGCTACTAGAGTGGCCTCTCTCTCACTCAGAAACTCGAAAATCAATGTCGATGATGCATGCATTCATCACCGAAATTATTTTCCAGCGACATAAGTGAGTCCTGGACTTCAATTAACTTTTAAAAACTTCTTTGAAATTCCTTCGAAATCATTCAAATTCATTTGAATACATTTGAAACATTTCTTATTTGAAAAAAAAAATCTTTAAATCATATTAATATTATATATTTTCCAAAATCTTAAAACTGATTTCAAAACACCGGAATTCGATTGCTCGAAATTCAAATTCAGAACCCTTTAGTTATAAATCATTTTTGTATAAATCAAGTTCTTATAAAATTTTCAAATTTTAAAATTCTTTCGAAATTTCAAATTTTCATTTTTGAAAGGTATATAATCCTTATCGAAAACATTTCACTTTTATATATAAAAATATGCACATCCTTAATAATTTCGATGTATACACAATTTCAAAATACAACCAAACACAAATTTCCAAAGGATGATTCAAGGAAGGATTTCAAACAAACAAAGATTCAAAATTAGAGGAACTCTAATCAAATATAATTCTAGTTTGAAGATAAACTCAAATGAAGATGAGATAATTTAATTACCAAATAGAGGATAGATAAGCCTATATAAATCACGGGCGACCTTAACCGGTCAACCGAGACTTTAGGAATATAATCAATACGAAAATCTAAGGCAAATCGACCTTCGTTCTCCAGAGATAGAATCCGGGTAGAGCAGGAGATAGATAGCATCGACATCCGAGGATACAGAAATCTCTAGTGAATCAATGCCAATTGTAAAGGAATTTCACTCCTTTACAAATCATTCAAAGATTGGCGGGACTGCCGATCTTTAGAGATTATTCAAAGTGGAGTTATGGAAAGCTCCAAAAATCAAAAGAATGCAATTAGGGGAGATAGGAATAGCTTTCAGAACGAGTAGGCATGTTCCAAAATTCAAAGGAATCCTAATCGAAGAAATCCCAACCAAGATAGAAGTTCAAAATTTTAAGGAACTCCTAATCAACAAAACTTACTAACAAGGTGGATACGAAAGGGATAAAGTCCAGAAATTTTCTTTCAAAACAAGAAAATTTTATACCAAAATAATCTTTAAAAATCCTTTAAAATCATTTGGAAATCATTTTATACTTCGAAAATACGTTCTATCACAAGGAAATGATTCTGAGATTGATTTCACTCATTTTAGGGTATTTCTACCCTATCTCAAATGAGTTTTTTTGCTCCGTAGGCTAAGGTTTGCCTAGAAACCAAAGCTCTGATACCAACTGTAACAACCCGATATTTTCAGCCATTCGCATCCACACATGCGGGACTTGAATTGCTCAAAATATCGCATTGTAAATAATTTTGGAGCAAATGAAATACAATCACAGAATCACAGACACAGAAATATCAGAATAACTCACAGCGGAAATTAAAATACCATAGTAGTTCATGAAGCTACTATAACAAACTCTCAAAACATAATACATAATATCAGTCTGAAAAAAACATATACAATAGAAATCTCAATTACGTAGCAGTTTATCAATACCAAAGCTGAAATAGAACCACTGAAACTGAAGGGATAGATAATTGGACAAGCAGAATCTCCAGCAATTCCTAGCTCCAGAAAAGAAATCCAAAGCTAAGCTGTAAATACTCAGTCTGACCCGAGCGTAAAGTAAAACACAAAACACTCGAGTCAGGACAATATATACTTATATAATGTAAACTAACTCAAGTGAACTGTAGTAGAAATGCACAATAACTTAAAGGATGTTTGGGATCGCCCATCCTTTAAGAATCAGTTAAACTATAAATTTTACATCCCGTGGTTAAAATTTCAAAATGGTATTTTATACTTTACTCAAATGTCATTTCAAAATTCAATATCATTCAAAATCCATTTCAAAATATCAAAAATATAATATCTTCCAAACCACATTCATTTTTATTTAATTTAAATACCATTACAAAACACATTTCAAAATAGTTTATATTTCAAAACAAATTACTTCATTTTAAATCATAAAATGAAGTTATTATATTTAATAATTAAATTATTAAATTTACAAAATTTTAGTCTTTCAAAATTCATTTATCCACTTAATTTATTAAAACAGATGAAAATTCAACTTTCGCAGCATTTAGAAATTGCTACGGAAAGTTACATTCAAAACAGTTCAATTTAATAAAAGATAGCATTTAAAAAGGTTGTAATAGGGTTACATTAGTTTCAAATAAAACTTAGTTAAATTCAATAATTATAGCATTTACAAAAATGCTATAATAACCTTTAATTAAACTTAGCCATTTGGTTCATTATTATCAACTACAGCATTTACAAATGCTGTATTATTATTTACATTAGAATTAATAGCATTTCAGAAATACAGTTAATTAACTTCAAGTATTCAATATAATTTCAAAAACAATTATATTTTTATTTAAATCATTTTTAGCTTATAAAATCATATAATTTCACTTTTAAAACAGTCATTCAAATACCCTTATATTCATGATTTTATAAAGTTAAATCTCCATTCAAAAATCAAAATTTAATAATAATTCACGTATTAAATTCCAACATTAAATTTTAAATTCATTATATTAAATTTAACTTAACATTTAAGTTTAAAATTTTCAAATATAACTTAATTTCATTTTTATTTACTTAACTTAAAATTCACCTTTAAGCCAAATTCACAAATTTCCAATTTTAGTTATATTTCCAAATTTCAACCTAAATATTCATTCATTTCACATTTTAACTTTATTCAAAAATCATTGATATATTAGAAAATCATTTTAAATTCATTTAATTCAAAATATCAAAAACTTATCATATTTTCATATTTAATTTAAATTCCATTTATCACCAAATTCTAGTTTCCAAAATAACTTACATTTCAGATTTTCTAACTTTACCATTTATTTATTTCACTTATAAATTTTCAGAAAATCAATAATGCTTTACAAAAATCATTTTTAATCAAATTTAAATCAAAATATTATAATATTTACATTTCTAAAATAATTTAAATTTTTTAGAAAAACATATTTTAACAACGGGTCTGTATTTCATTTTCTAGCCTAGATGAAGTGATACGGGTAATATATCATTTCAACCCGTAATTTACAAAGAAAACCGGGTTTGATCATTTCAAACCCGCAATCCCAGGTAAAAGAAAATAATTGAAAATCATTCAGGCCTATCATTTCAGCCCATAACGATTTTCTCCTATTCTAAATTCCGTTTGGGTATGTATCATTTCAACCCATAGTGATTCTAGTCTACAGGGAACTTGCAGTGTGGTAAACTGATGAAAATAACAGAATAGCATGAAATAACAGTAACATATGGTATAACAAGTGTAAATATAGGTGTGAACTTCATATGAATATAATATAGCAGTTATAACAGGATGATATGCATTTACAGATTCAGGTGATGTCAGTTTATCACTATATAAGTGCATATTAGTCTGGTGAGATTTACTCACCCGTTCAAAGCTGGAGATCGCTACCAAAGCAATAATACTGTAACGACCCAGAATTTTTATTTATTAAAATTTGAATATTTAATTAATTTTAAATATTAATAAGAGAAATTTATAAGTCAAATAAATTTTTATTTGAATTATTGGATTTAATTTGATTATTAAATCGATAATTTAATATGATAAATTATGGGAAATAATTGAAAATAGGTTTAAATATGATTGAAAATGATTTGTAAAATTTTATTATATCATATGGAAGTTAGAATGATATTTTAGAACTTTTAAAATCGAATTAAAAGTTAATTTGTGAAAATTGAATATTTTAATATTAAAATCGACTAGTGAAAATAGTCAATTTTTGAACAGTCTCAGAATTGAACGAAACCAGTTCCATTGGATCCGTAATAGTTAGTTATTACCGGATTTCAAATTTCGTGTCAATCGGAGTTATCGTTTGATCGTGGCAGCTCGAAACGCATCGATTTATTTTTAATTTAAATTTGACGAGTGAAAATAGCCATTTTTCAAAAAGTCTCGGATTTCGACGAAACCAGTTTCATCGGATCCGTAATGTGATATTATTGTAAGGTTTCAAATTTCAAGTCAATTGGATTTACCGTTTGTCCTGTACGAATTAAAACGCCTAGAAAATCGCTTAAATCGGTTTAATTCAAATTGAGCGTTTATAGCCATAACTCGCACATACTTCCGAATTAGCTTCCGAAACCTGTTCCATTGTGTCCGGAACGCGGGGTAAACCCTAGAAACGCTGGTTACGGCGCGTAAATCGGAGTTCGGAATTTCCGGAATGAATAGTGTTTACGCTTGATTTTCTATAAAAAGAGCACCCTACCCTTCATTAATAAAAAAAAAAAAAAATAAAACACAAACCCTAGCCGCCACTAACAAAATGAAGGGCCAGAAATTGTCAAAATTCATTCATTAATCTCTCTCAATCCGTAAGGAATTACGCGAAGTGCTCAACTACAAAGTCGAAGAGCTCGACGAGAGCTTTGATTCCATACGGCGATGATCGAATTTGGAGCGACGATGGGGGAGGAAAGTGGGGCCGACAGTGGTGGCCTGCGCACGCAATTCGATGAGAATGAGGGGGCCGAGCCTTATGCCCTTCAGGCCGAACATAGGTGGGGTTTGAGGCTTCGATTTGCAACTCCCGGATCGAAGTTTCGTCGTGTGATCGAGGAGCAAGATCAAACCCTAGTTTCTAAGTCATGGGTTCTTATGCGTATTCATGTTCTGGAGCAATTTGTGTGAGGGGGGAAGAGAGGTAGTGGACGGGCCTGATGAGGGTTTGCTTGGATCTAACGGTGATGTTTAACTTAGGTTTAAAATTAGTTAATTTAGGTTGTAATTAGTTTATATAAAAATCGTGTAACTTCAACAATTCATAACTTTTTCATACGAGGTCGAAAACGCGCGAAACCAGTTGCGTTGGAATCGTATGGACGAGCACTACGCGATGGAGTTGGTTTGGAGTCGTTTGGAGTTAGTGAGAATTTTGGGTAAAATTAAACGTCCGTTTAATTTTATTCGAAATAAATCGCTAAAACGAAAATAAAATCAAGGTGAGAACTTCTCACTCAATCGAATCAGTTTCGATTTTATTTTAAATAGTTAGATTTAAAATATTTGAATGCATGTTGATAGTTATCTATTGATTGTTAAAATAGACATTATACGCCGTTAGTAAGCGGATGTTATTTAATAAAAACATATACCGCGAATATTTCATAAACAGTGAAATTGGTATTATATATAATATCAATATATATATATTGGCATATGTATATATTGCAGTTGTTGATTTTCCGCATTTTTTTGTTTAGCGGATGAGACCCTATTACGCCGTTATTAAGCGGATAATATTTAATAAGAACATATACCGCGATAATTTCGTACTGGAGCGAAATTGGTATTGTGCTAATGTTTGTGGATGCAGGAAAACAGGTTGGAGGGATCCAACTAGATTCCTCAACAGTTTTTATTTAATTTCAGATATTTTGATATTTGATGGATTTTCATATTGATATATGATATCGTTGTAGTCGTGATTGACTATTTGATATGTAGCATCATTGGGCCAAATTTGGAATTTTAAAATGATTTCAAAGTGATTTTTGAAAGTATACGTTTATAAAATATTCTTGGAATTGATTCATTTTAAATAAATAAACGTTATACTTTTTAAAGTTATAAAAATTATGATTTTTGAGAAATATAGTTAAAAACTGATTTTTGAGAATATGATGCTAATGATTTTATAAAAATAGTTAAATCGGAATTTTTGAATTTATTATGAAAAGTTGAAATATAGGATTTATAAAATTTAATTATTTTATGAATCAATAGGAAGAAGTTTTTAAAGGAATTTAAAGACGTTTAAAAAGAATAATATAAATTGATTTATATTAAGAGATTTATAAATGGATATTTATAAATTGAAATATTGACATTATAAAACGAGTTTTTATAAGTGTTTGAATGAAGTGAAAATGAATTTCATAAATGAATGAAATTTATAAAATTATAAACTGTGAAGTTATAAATAAAATTTATAAATAGTAAGATTTATAAATTTGTGAAGTTATTGAAAGAATAGATTTGGTTAAATAAATGAATCTTATAAGTTATAAGATTTATGGTTTGGAAAGTCTTTAGAGGAACGATTTTGTAAAATAATCGTTTTATAAGTATTTAACTTATAATATGAACTTTTAGTTTATAATTGAGTTATAAACGGGAATAGGTTAATAAAAGGATTTATAAAAAGGAAGTTTTTATAAATAAATAGAAATGGAATTTATAAACGTTGTTTATAAATTCGTAATGACTTATTTTGATAAGTAAATTGTTGTAACCTATTAATGGAGTTATATTCACGATTTTGACTGTGAATAATCCCTTGAAATAAAATGTATAAAAGAATGAAATTTATTAACGTAGTATATTCACGTTTTTGAATAGTGAATAATTCTTTTAAATAAAATGTATAAAAGGATGAAATGGTTAACGTAGTATATTCACGTCTTTGAATAGTGAATAATCCTTTTAAATAAAATGAATAAAAGGATGAAATTGTTAATGAAGTATATTCACGTTTTTGAATAGTGAATAATACGTTAAAGAAATTGTTTTGAATGTGATATTTCAAATAGGATTTAAAATGATCTAACGATGTTTTAAAATATGTTGAGATTCGAAACCATAGATTTCAACATTTATTGTTGAAATAAACGTTTTCGAGAAATAAAAGGAAATGGTGGACTATAACACTGTTGTTATAGTAAATGATTTCCGAAAGGAAATGTTTTTGTATAGTATTGGGATTTATATATCTATTTTAATTTCGAATCCCTATACTAGTGATTTTGGGTTGTCGTAACGATGTTTTACGTAACATTCGTTTTGGCCCAAATAAATATGTTTAAGAGAATGATTTCCTTAAAGAATGAATTATATACTTAATTCGATTTAAGTATATTGAATATTTTCCAAGGTTGAAAATAAAAAGATTTATGAATTACTTATGAATAATAAGTATGGAAATGTTTTCCAATATGAAGTGAATATTTAGAATTTATCTTTTTTAAGATAAATTGAAAATGGATAGTTGAAATCGTATATGCATGATATTTTGAAATATAAATTCATTAAGGAATTTATAAAAGAAAGTGGAATTTGTTTAAAAATAAATATTGATTTATTTTTGAAGAATTGAAATTATATATCTAGTGAAGATATCTTGGAAAATAAATAATTTGGAAAATTATTTGGAATCTGGTGATGTGTGCATATCCAGTGATAGTTCAATAACCGACTATCAATATTTCCCTTTGAATGGGTAATTGATGTGATTTGTTTGAATGTGAATGCTACACTTATTTTTGAATAAGCGCTCACTATTCGGGTTAACCGGGAAAGGACCATGGGGTCGTATAACCCATTCCGAATATGTGATACGTCGTTATAATTGCATTTGAAGATCGGTGTTGAAGACCCGGTATTTGCGAGAGCGATAGGATGACCTATCGATTGTCTCTGCACTGAGTTGCAGCGGTATAGAGACTCCCTAAGTGATGGGAAATCCGATCAGGATTGTGAATATCCGGATTGCAAGGACTTCTTTGTAAGTGCCTTCGGTTTTGTTCGAGCCCGGAACAGACTTGTATGGATTGTATGTCTGACATTACAAGTTGAGATATAAAGCCGATTTCTTTCAAATATATTTCTGTTGGTGGCGGAGAATTTATTCTTTTAGCTTAACACCCTTCTCTGAGATGTACGAGCTCAGAGGTTATATAGTTGAAGTTATCAGCGATATATTCCCAATTTGGTAATGTGACATGCTGAGTGTTGCTGTAAATGATCATTGTGTTGATTACTGTGATAGGATCGTTTATTTGATCGTCTATCTTGGTGATCATTGTGTTGATCATTTGTTGACCCAAAGCATGGCTTTTGTATAAAGTATGTTTTTGTGGACGTGAATTCGTCGAACCTCACACCCCGGAAATGGTCAAAACAGGAAAGATGCGGCAAGGTTATGAGGGGTAGCACCCTTTAGGGTATGTACATTTCCTTCTGGATAGAGGTGGTATCATGGTATGGAGCCCAGATATTTAACCTATGTGGTTACTACGAATTTATTACTTTGTGGTTGTTGGTTTTCGGGATCCCGTGAGAAAGGTCGTTTACGATCGGGGAATGGCGTGCTCGTGTCAGTAGTTACCCAGTTAGGGGTAACCCGGCCTTGTGTTGGCAGAGTTCCGGTTTGGTTCTCGGGGATGTCTTTCCAGAGGCATTCTCATGTGGCAATGGGAAGTTCCTTGGCCTGATCATTTGTTGGAAATCCAAAGAAACAATACGTGACTTGTACGGTTTTAGTTGTATAACCTGCTATGGAATGTGGCGGTAACCTGCTATTGAACATAGTTAGCTATAGTAGGCATACGATAATGGTCGTATGTTGGCTAAGATTTATATTCTACTTTCGAAATGAATTTCTTCTACACTATGCACTAGTAATAATATCAAATGTTATTTTAAATGCGTATCAAGCATCTTTGACTATCATAAGGAGAAATCTCCTCCGATTCTGCGTTTGCATTGTGTGTGTGTGCGGGAGGCCTTATGGTAGTCTCATTTTTAAAAACATTGCGAATTGAATTTAAAAATATCTCTCTATTTCGATTTTAAGATAAATAAACTGTTTTGAGTTCTCACACCAGTCACATGACTGACTTGGAGTTTATTGTTTTCCTTCCTAAACTCTGGGTGCCCACCAATTTCCACACGGGCAGTCAAGAGTTAAGGTTTATCAGGATATTCTGGATATTCTGGAATTGCTGGAGGCAAGCTGGATGGCATGGCGTATTACTAGTATATAGTATTTCTTTTTCCGCTGCACTGTTGTTGTTGTATGATGTTGTACACTCTGATGATATGATGTAATGAAATGTGATGTAATGTAATAACTGATATAGTTCTTTGTTTAAAGATTATTCATTTATTATTATATGTTGTTCCGCTGCGAATTGTGAGATTCTGATGTTGTTCTGTTGTTTTCCGTTCTATTCTATGTTCTCTATTCTCTTTTCTTTCTATCTTAAAATTTTCTATTTTCTCTAATTTCTATTTTCTTTTCCCTATCTAAATTTTCTATCTTTTTCTTATTCTTTTCTTTCTTTCTTCTTTCTTAAACCCATAACTATTCGGTTTTTCGGCAACGAAAAATCGAAGCGTTACATTTGGTATCGGAGCTTATGGTTAAGCGACAACCATGGTTCTGTTGGGTATTTCTCATTAGAGATAGAGTCAGGAGTACTCTAGAATGAGTTTGAGTGTAATAATAGCTATGAGAGCGTATTTGTTAGTGAATATGAAATTGTTTTATATTGTGATGATTGGTTTATTGAGTGGCATATGAACCTTCGTCAGCACGGTCTGGACAACTATGCCGAAGGGGTTTCTAAACACTTGAATAGAACAATTCGACACAATATTGTTTTAAAATTGGGTAAATGAAATAATTTTACCTTGAGTATATTTTATATATAAAGGAATAATTTTTCAAAATTATTAAAGTGTATATAAGTTGATTGTTTAGTTGTTTGAATAATCTAAATAAAGTGAATAATTTGGTTATGTTGAATATACATTGGTTGTTATATGGTTGTTAGTTAATTGGTTGTATATAATTCATTAAGTATTAATGAAATTTAAAGCTATGTAATTGAATTCAAATTAGAAGTAAATAAATTTGAATAGAATTGAATTTGAATTGGAAGTGAACCAACTTGAATATGAATTAGTGAATATGAACTAATTGAAAATGAATGTTAGTAAGAACATCCACTATTAATGAATCAAATATGATTAAATTGAAACCAATTCATTAAATATTAATGAGAATATGAATGAATATTTATTGGTTATGGATGCTAGTTGGTTGATGGTTGCATTTGTTGCTTTTGTTTCATTTGCTATGTGACGTATATAGTTGTTATGGAGATATATGTTGTATATTGAGATTATTTTCATATATGCATGTTCACATGTTGTTTGTTGAGTGATTAGTAGGTGCGGATCGCGTTTGCTTCGCATTTGGAGCTCGCTTTTGCGCTATATTAGCCGTATATGCTTGCTAATAAAAATATAAGGTACATATCTCGGATTACATACCGTACCTTTACACTTTTTTCCCTACGGGATGGCTCATTACTTGATGAGATGTATATTTGTGATATATATACTGTCATTTTTTTTTCGGATCGAGCCGCGCAAAGGAGACTATGGCGAATTTTTTCGAAAATTTAAGGCGTTAGAAAATTTTTGAGAAAATTGGGAAAATTTTGAAAACTTTAACTTTGATTTTGAATTGGGAGTTAAAAGTTAAACAATAGTAACTGTTTTTGAAAAGATAACTAAATATGATTTGAAAACTTAGTAAAGTTATTGTAAGAAGTTTAACTATGAATTATGGAAAATTAATAGATTCTGTAATTTTTCTTACTTGTAATTTCGAGGACAAAATTCTTTTAAGTGGGGAAGATTGTAACGACCCAGAATTTTTATTTATTAAAATTTGAATATTTAATTAATTTTAAATATTAATAAGAGAAATTTATAAGTCAAATAAATTTTTATTTGAATTATTGGATTTAATTGGATTATTAAATCGATAATTTAATATGATAAATTATGGGAAATAATTGAAAATAGGTTTAAATATGATTGAAAATGATTTGTAAAATTTTATTATATCATATGGAAGTTAGAATGATATTTTAGAACTTTTAAAATCGAATTAAAAGTTAATTTGTGAAAATTGAATATTTTAATATTAAAATCGACTAGTGAAAATAGTCAATTTTTGAACAGTCTCAGAATTGAACGAAACCAGTTCCATTGGATCCGTAATAGTTAGTTATTACCGGATTTCAAATTTCGTGTCAATCGGAGTTATCGTTTGATCGTGGCAGCTCGAAACGCATCGATTTATTTTTAATTTAAATTTGACGAGTGAAAATAGCCATTTTTCAAAAAGTCTCGGATTTCGACGAAACCAGTTTCATCGGATCCGTAATGTGATATTATTGTAAGTTTTCAAATTTCAAGTCAATTGGATTTACCGTTTGTCCTGTACGAATTAAAACGCCTAGAAAATCGCTTAAATCGGTTTAATTCAAATTGAGCGTTTATAGCCATAACTCGCACATACTTCCGAATTAGCTTCCGAAACCTGTTCCATTGTGTCCGGAAGGCGGGGTAAACCCTAGAAACGCTGGTTACGACGCGTAAATCGGAGTTCGGAATTTCCGGAATGAATAGTGTTTACGCTTGATTTTCTATAAAAAGAGCACCCTACCCTTCATTAATAAAAAAAAAAAAACACAAACCCTAGCCGCCACTAACAAAATGAAGGGCCAGAAATTGTCAAAATTCATTCATTAATCTCTCTCAATCCGTAAGGAATTACGCGAAGTGCTCAACTACAAAGTCGAAGAGCTCGACGAGAGCTTCGATTCCATACGGTGATGATCGAATTTGGAGCGACGATGGGGGAGGAAAGTGGGGCCGACAGTGGTGGCCTGCGCACGCAATTCGATGAGAATGAGGGGGCCGAGCCTTATGCCCTTCAGGCCGAACATAGGTGGGGTTTGAGGCTTCGATTTGCAACTCCCGGATCGAAGTTTCGTCGTGTGATCGAGGAGCAAGATCAAACCCTAGTTTCTAAGTCATGGGTTCTTATGCGTATTCATGTTCTGGAGCAATTTGCGTGAGGGGGGAAGAGAGGTAGTGGACGGGCCTGATGAGGGTTTGCTTGGATCTAACGGTGATGTTTAATTTAGGTTTAAAATTAGTTAATTTAGGTTGTAATTAGTTTATATAAAAATCGTGTAACTTCAACAATTCATAACTTTTTCATACGAGGTCGAAAACGTGCGAAACCAGTTGCGTTGGAATCGTATGGACGAGCACTACGCGATGGAGTTGGTTCGGAGTCATTTGGAGTTAGTGAGAATTTTGGGTAAAATTAAACGTCCGTTTAATTTTATTCGAAATAAATCGCTAAAACGAAAATAAAATCAAGGTGAGAACTTCTCACTCAATCGAATCGGTTTCGATTTTATTTTAAATAGTTAGATTTAAAATATTTGAATGCATGTTGATGGTTATCTATTGATTGTTAAAATAAACATTATACGCCGTTAGTAAGCGGATGTTATTTAATAAAAACATATACCGCGAATATTTCATAAACAGTGAAATTGGTATTATATATAATATCAATATATATATATTGGCATATGTATATATTGCAGTTGTTGATTTCCCGCATTTTTTTGTTTAGCGGATGAGACCCTATTACGCCGTTATTAAGCGGATAATATTTAATAAGAACATATACCGCGATAATTTCGTACTGGAGCGAAATTGGTATTGTGCTAATGTTTGTGGATGCAGGAAAACAGGTTGGAGGGATCCAACTGGATTCCTCAACAGTTTTTATTTGATTTCAGATATTTTGATATTTGATGGATTTTCATATTGATATATGATATCGTTGTAGTCGTGATTGACTATTTGATATGTAGCATCATTGGGCCAAATTTGGAATTTTAAAATGATTTCAAAGTGATTTTCGAAAGTATACGTTTATAAAATATTCTTGGAATTGATTCATTTTAAATAAATAAACGTTATAATTTTTAAAGTTATAAAAATTATGATTTTTGAGAAATATAGTTAAAAACTGATTTTTGAGAATATGATGCTAATGATTTTATAAAAATAGTTAAATCGGAATTTTTGAATTTATTATGAAAAGTTGAAATATAGGATTTATAAAATTTAATTATTTTATGAATCAAAAGGAAGAAGTTTTTAAAGGAATTTAAAGACGTTTAAAAAGAATAATATAAATTGATTTATATTAAGAGATTTATAAATGGATATTTATAAATTGAAATATTGACATTATAAAACGAGTTTTTATAAGTGTTTGAATGAAGTGAAAATGAATTTCATAAATGAATGAAATTTATAAAATTATAAACTGTGAAGTTATAAATAAAATTTATAAATAGTAAGATTTATAAATTTGTGAAGTTATTGAAAGAATAGATTTGGTTAAATAAATGAATCTTATAAGTTATAAGATTTATGGTTTGGAAAGTCTTTAGAGGAACGATTTTGTAAAATAATCGTTTTATAAGTATTTAACTTATAATATGAACTTTTAGTTTATAATTGAGTTATAAACGGGAATAGGTTAATAAAAGGATTTATAAAAAGGAAGTTTTTATAAATAAATAGAAATGGAATTTATAAACGTTGTTTATAAATTCGCAATGACTTATTTTGATAAGTAAATTGTTGTAACCTATTAATGGAGTTATATTCACGATTTTGACTGTGAATAATCCCTTGAAATAAAATGTATAAAAGAATGAAATTTATTAGCGTAGTATATTCACGTTTTTGAATAGTGAATAATTCTTTTAAATAAAATGTATAAAAGGATGAAATGGTTAACGTAGTATATTCACGTCTTTGAATAGTGAATAATCCTTTTAAATAAAATGAATAAAAGGATGAAATTGTTAATGAAGTATATTCACGTTTTTGAATAGTGAATAATAAGTTAAAGAAATTGTTTTGAATGTGATATTTCAAATAGGATTTAAAACGATCTAACGATGTTTTAAAATATGTTGAGATTCGAAACCATAGATTTCAACATTTATTGTTGAAATAAACGTTTTCGAGAAATAAAAGGAAATGGTGGACTATAACACTGTTGTTATAGTAAATGATTTCCGAAAGAAAATGTTTTTGTATAGTATTGGGATTTATATATCTATTTTAATTTCGAATCCCTATACTAGTGATTTTGGGTTGTCGTAACGATGTTTTACATAACATTCGTTTTGGCCCAAATAAATATGTTTAAGAGAATGATTTCCTTAAAGAATGAATTATATACTTAATTCGATTTAAGTATATTGAATATTTTCCAAGGTTGAAAATAAAAAGATTTGTGAATTACTTATGAATAATAAGTATGGAAATGTTTTCCAATATGAAGTGAATATTTAGAATTTATCTTTTTTAAGATAAATTGAAAATGGATAGTTGAAATCGTATATGCATGATATTTTGAAATATAAATTGATTAAGGAATTTATAAAAGAAAGTGGAATTTGTTTAAAAATAAATATTGATTTATTTTTTAAGAATTGAAATTATATATCTAGTGAAGATATCTTGGAAAATAAATAATTTGGAAAATTATTTGGAATCTGGTGATGTGTGCATATCCAGTGATAGTTCAATAACCGACTATCAATATTTCCCTTTGAATGGGTAATTGATGTGATTTGTTTGAATGTGAATGCTACACTTATTTTTGAATAAGCGCTCACTATTCGGGTTAACCGGGAAAGGACCATGGGGTCGTATAACCCATTCCGAATATGTGATACGTCGTTATAATTGCATTTGAAGATCGGTGTTGAAGACCCGGTATTTGCGAGAGCGATAGGATGACCTATCGATTGTCTCTGCACTGAGTTGCAGCGGTATAGAGACTCCCTAAGTGATGGGAAATCCGATCAGGATTGTGAATATCCGGATTGCAAGGACTTCTTTGTAAGTGCCTTCGGTTTTGTTCGAGCCCGGAACAGACTTGTATGGATTGTATGTCTGACATTACAAGTTGAGATATAAAGCCGATTTCTTTCAAATATATTTCTGTTGGTGGCGGAGAATTTATTCTTTTAGCTTAACACCCTTCTCTGAGACGTACGAGCTCAGAGGTTATATAGTTGAAGTTATCAGCGATATATTCCCAATTTGGTAATGTGACATGCTGAGTGTTGCTGTAAATGATCATTGTGTTGATTATTGTGATAGGATCTTTTATTTGATCGTCTATCTTGGTGATCATTGTGTTGATCATTTGTTGACCCAAAGCATGGCTTTTGTATAAAGTATGTTTTTGTGGACGTGAATTCGTCGAACCTCACACCTCGGAAATGGTCAAAACAGGAAAGATGCGGCAAGGTTATGAGGGGTAGCACCCTTTAGGGTATGTACATTTCCTTCTGGATAGAGGTGGTATCATGGTATGGAGCCCAGATATTTAACCTATGTGGTTACTACGAATTTATTACTTTGTGGTTGTTGGTTTTCGGGATCCCGTGAGAAAGGTCGTTTACGATCGGGGAATGGCGTGCTCGTGTCAGTAGTTACCCAGTTAGGGGTAACCCGGCCTTGTGTTGGCAGAGTTCCGGTTTGGTTCTCGGGGATGTCTTTCCAGAGGCATTCTCATGTGGCAATGGGAAGTTCCTTGGCCTGATCATTTGTTGGAAATCCAAAGAAACAATACGTGACTTGTACGGTTTTAGTTGTATAACCTGCTATGGAATGTGGCGGTAACCTGCTATTGAACATAGTTAGCTATAGTAGGCATACGATAATGGTCGTATGTTGGCTAAGATTTATATTCTACTTTCGAAATGAATTTCTTCTACACTATGCACTAGTAATAATATCAAATGTTATTTTAAATGCGTATCAAGCATCTTTGACTATCATAAGGAGAAATCTCCTCCGATTCTGCGTTTGCGTTGTGTGTGTGTGCGGGAGGCCTTATGGTAGTCTCATTTTTAAAAACATTGCGAATTGAATTTAAAAATATCTCTCTATTTCGATTTTAAGATAAATAAACTGTTTTGAGTTCTCACACCAGTCACATGACTGACTTGGAGTTTATTGTTTTCCTTCCTAAACTCTGGGTGCCCACCAATTTCCACACGGGCAGTCAAGAGTTAAGGTTTATCAGGATATTCTGGATATTCTGGAATTGCTGGAGGCAAGCTGGATGGCATGGCGTATTACTAGTATATAGTATTTCTTTTTCCGCTGCACTGTTGTTGTTGTATGATGTTGTACACTCTGATGATATGATGTAATGAAATGTGATGTAATGTAATAACTGATATAGTTCTTTGTTTAAAGATTATTCATTTATTATTATATGTTGTTCCGCTGCGAATTGTGAGATTCTGATGTTGTTCTGTTGTTTTCCGTTCTGTTCTATGTTCTCTATTCTCTTTTCTTTCTATCTTAAAATTTTCTATTTTCTCTAATTTCTATTTTCTTTTCCCTATCTAAATTTTCTATCCTTTTCTTATTCTTTTCTTTCTTTCTTCTTTCTTAAACTCATAACTATTCGGTTTTTCGGCAATGAAAAATCGAAGCGTTACAAATGCTGATACTACGAAGGCACGACAACACTACTACAATGATCTGAGAGTGGGAGAGCCAAGGCTATACCCCTTGAAACATTTAAACAAAACAATACAATATACATGAATAAACACTTCACATATATTTAAATAACTTATATATACAAGCACAAATCAAATCCAAACCAATTGCACTTGCCTCCATCTCGCATAGACTCAGCCATGGCTGGAAAATACACGACTATGGCATGTTCTAGGGTCTGATTATGGACCTATAGGGGTCGGCCTAACCTAGAGAAATTGGTGCAAATATTTGTGAAGCAAGATCTAATGTTCAAAGGCAAAAGCATAGATTTCAAAGCATCTTATGGCTCGACCAAGGCCAAGGGGGCATGGCTATTTCAGGTGGGGTCAGATAGTGGTGTACACAGGTGTTCTAGGTCAGAATTTGGCTGGTGGAGGTGGTGTTTGGTCCGCCTAGGTGGAAGAGAGAGGTGGTGATAGCATAGGTGGATACGAAAGGGATAAAGTCCAGAAATTTTGTTTCAAAACAAGAAAATTTTATACCAAAATAATATTTAAAAAAATCCTTTAAAATCAGTTGGAAACCATTTTATACTTCGAAAATACGTTCTCTCACAAGGAAATGATTCTGAGATTGATTTCACTCATTTTAGGATATTTCTACCCTATCTCTAATGAGTTTTTTCTCTGCAGGCTAAGGTTTGCCTTAAAAACAAAGCTCCGATACCAACTGTAACCACCCGATATTTTCAGCCATTCGCATCCACACATGCCAGACTTGAATTGCTCAAAATATCGCATTGTAAATAATTTTGGAGCAAATGAAATACAATCACAGAATCACAGACACAGAAATATCAGAATAACTCACAAAGGAAATTAAAATACCATAGTAGTTCATGAAGCTACTATAACAAACTCTCAAAACATAATACATAATATCAGTCTGAAAAACATGTACAATAGAAATCTCAATTACATAGCAGTTTATCAATACCAAAGCTGAAATAGAACAACTGAAACTGAAGGGATAGATAACTAGACAAGCAGAATCTCCAGTAATTCCTAGCTCCAGAAAAGAAATACAAAGCTAAGCTGTAAATACTCAGGCTAACCCGGACGTAAAGAAAAACACAAAACACTCGAGTCAGGACAATATATACTTATATAATGTAAACCAACTCAAGTGAACTATAGTAGAAATGCACAATAACTTAAAGGATGCTTGGGATCGCCTATCATTTAAGAATCAGTTAAACTACAAATTAATTACTTCCCGTGGTTAAAATTTCAAAATGGTATTTTATACTTCAAAATCAAATATAATTTCAAAATTCAATATTATTCAAAATATCATACTTCCAAACCACATTAATTTTTATTTAATTTAAATACCATTACAAAACACATTTCAAAATAATTTATGTTTCGAAACAAATTACCTCATTTTAAATCATAAAATGAAGTTATTATATTTAATAATTAAATTATTAAATTTCCAAAATTTTAGTCTTTCAAAATTCATTTATTCACTTAATTTACCAAAACAGTGAAAATTCACTTTTCGTAGCATTTAGAAAATGCTACGGAAAGTCACATTCAAAATAGTTCAATTTACAAAAGACGGCGTTTTAAAATGCTGTAATAGGGTTATATTAGTTTCAAATAACTTAGTTAAATTCAACAATTATAACATTTACAAATTTCTATAATAGACTTAATTAAATTTAGTCATTTAGTTCATTATTATCAACTATAGCATTTACAAATGTTGTATTATCATTTATAATAGAATTAAAAGCATTTCAGAAATGTAGTTAATTAACTTTAAATATTCAGTATGTTTTCATAAACAATTATATTTTTATTTAAATAAATTTTAACTTATAAAATCAAATAATTTCACTTTTATAACCATCATTTAAATACCCTTATATTCATGATTTTATAAAGTTAAATTTTCATTCAAAAATCAAGATTTAATAATAATTCATTAATTAAATCCCAACATTAAATTTAAATTAATTAAATTAAATTTAACTTAACACTTAATTTTAAATTTCAAATATAACTTAATTTCATTTTTTATTTACCTAACTTAAAATTCACTTTTAAGCCAAATTCATAGATTTCCAATTTTAGTTATATTTCAAAATTTCAACTTAAATATTCATTCATTTCATATTTTAACTTTATTCAAAAATCATTAATATATTATAAAAAATCATTTTAAATTCATTTAAATTCCAAATATCATAAATTTATCATATTTTCATATTTAATTTAAATTCCGTTTATCACCAAATTCTAATTTCCAAAATAACTTACATTTCAGATTTTCTAACTTTATCATTGATTTATTTCACTTATAAATTTTCAAAAAATCAATAATGCTTTACAAAAAATCATTTTTTTTATTAAGTTTAAATCAAAATATTATAATACTTACATTTCGAAAATATTTTAATAATTTTTTTTTAGAAAAACATATTTTAACTACGGGTCTGTATTTTATTTTCTAGCCTAAATAAAGTGATACGGGTAATATATCATTTCAACCCGTAATTTACAAAGAAAACCCAGGTTTGATCATTTCAAACCTGCAATCCCAAGTAAATGAAAATAATTGAAAATCATTCAGGCATATCATTTCTGCCCATAATGATTTTGTAACAACCCGGGATTTGCATTACCAATTAATAAATAAAAGTTAGGATTTTTATTTATTCTTAATGAAGCATAAAAGGATTTGGAATAACAAAATTTATTTGAAAAAGGCTATTTTAATTAAATGGGAAATATGGGATTTTAAAATGAGGATAAAATGTTATTTTGGAGAGTTAAATATTTTAAAAGAGATTTTAAAACGGGTTTGGGTAAGAAATGAGTTCATAAACATACATGAATACTTAGAATTTTTTTTGGAAACATTGTAATAACCCTCTTCTTATTGGGTTACAAAACTTAACCCAATAACCCACCCTAAACCTCCTCTATATATTATCTCAAACTCTCATAACCTTCTTCATTCAACTCTAATCAAAACCCTAATCATTTCCTAAAGCTTCTTAACAAAAATGGCCTCCATCTTCATCTCCTTCAAGTTTTAGCTTATGCAAGTCATTCTATGCAAAGGTAATGCAAATACCCACCTCAAATCCCTCTTTTATAACTTTTTAATTTCTAAAATTAGTTTGTTAACACATGTTTTATATGTTTTTATGATCTTATAGCCTCCTAATCCTCTTTTGCTAACTTGGGTTGATGCCATTATGATCATTGTTGCTTTCTAAGAGAGGTATATTGCTAAAAACTTCTTATAGTATGTGTTTGATCCTCTTTTGATGTCATAAATCAATTAGTAACACATGCTTATTTATGTAACATGTGAATCATAGCTCCTTAATCATCTTTGCATTCAATTTGGGGTTGCACATAAGCTGTTTGTAAAATTGCTTCATAAGGTAATGCTAAGCTTTGACCCTATGTTTCCTTTAATTTAGTATAATAATCATTATATGATGGTTAGTGATTGTTATTAGCAAAATTTGATGCCAAAAACTTGAAAAAAACACTCCAAAATCACTAAATTGCACAATTTCTGCTGGCTGGAAATGTGCAGGCTGAAACAGGCCAAAAACCCAAATCTGAGTGCACCAGGCAGGCCTGGGCTGCACCCTGGCTGCTGCACTGGTGCAGTAGGCTAGCCCAGCTTCGCTAGCCAGAGGCAGGCCAGCCCTGGATGGGCTGGCCGCACCCCACACCCCCCAGCCCGCCTGGGCTCACCCCAGCCTAGGCGGGCTGGGGATTTGATCTTCCCCCAGCCCGCTGGGCTGGGGACAGAAGACGCGGGCTTTGGCCCGCGTCTCAACCCCAGCCCAGGCGGGCTGGGGAATACTGATATCTCCCCAGTCTGCCTGGACTGGGGAGCAGTGGACGCGGGCCGAAGCCCGCGTCCCAGTGCCGGCCCTGGCGGGCTGGGGCGGACTGACGCGGGCCGGGCCCGCGTCCAAAAAAAAATAAAAAAAATCAAACATCACCTCTGTTTCCAGCTTTTGAGCGCCACTTCGCGATGCCTCCACGTCCGCATCGGAAGTCAGAATTCGACGTTTTTGGTCTCGTTGGAAAGGTGGAGTTGCGAACTCCATCTCTGGAAAATTTGGACAACATTGGAGTTCGTTGGGTGCTTCGATTTTCGTGCCAAAGTTAGACTCTGGTCGCTGTTGGAAAACAGTATGAATCTTTCTCTGGGTTCAACTTTGAGACATCGCTGCCACTTCGTCTCAACTCGGAATCCATAAATTCTTTTTGCATCTTAAAGTAGGTATGTTGGACTATATGTCTACCAGTTTTCATGCCATTTGGACACAGTTTGCTGGTCCAAATAAATTGCCGAACTTGGGTTCGCAGCAGTTTTTGAATGGTTTCAAACACTTGGAATATTTTTGATGATTTTCTGGTTTTCGTCGATTTCTTTGAGATTTGTCTCTGGATTTCGTACACAGGCTTTTAAAAAGGATTTAAAAGGATTTTTCACTCCAAAATGGCTTTTGAAAATTATTGTATAATATTATTTTTAATTATTAAATTAATTACTCCATAATAGGAGACTTTTCAAAAGACCGTTTTAAAAGTGATTTCGAAATCAATTACAAATCCGTTTTACACCATTATTTTCTATAATAAAAATCTCACACTCACTTTTAGCACGTCAAGCGAAGTGGAAAGGTGCTTAAACGGTTAGGTAATCTCCGGCCTATGGAAACCGTGTGTATTTTCTTTCCGGTTAATCCCAGACCTATTCGATTGATCGTTTTGACCTTTGGGTCTAGTTTACCGATGATATGAGGTGGACTTTTTATTTTTTGGAGTGTGAGCTTGCTATTGGTTAGGAAATCGTTTAGTGCGAACGTGGGGTATGGGACTCATTGTTAACACTTTACGGGTTCCTCTCCAAGAAGTTAGTGACACATTAGCCTCTGGGCGGCCAGTACTGGACCTCTGGGTCACCATGCCTCTGGGCAACCGTCTCTGGACACCTGCTCTATGGAGCAGTTTATTTTCGGCGTGTGCCTCTGGGCCTTTATCCTTTTGGGAAGGATCTCGCCCTTTCGCGCGTTCCGCATCTATGCGAGTGATCGATCACAACTCTACAGTACTTGGCAATAACGACTCTGGTCGGTGCACGTGCAATATTTGTATTATCTGATGATTTTATATCCATTCGAGTATCGCCATTCGGTGTTGGTTCTATGGAACCATACGATGTGAGTGCGATTACTTTGTGGATTCACAGTGTCTCTGGACACCGCTTTTCAGTATTCGATTTCATTGATTTTTCATTATATCCCTATTGCTCTTTGGAGCATCGATCTTTGCTTGGGCATTGATTATTGACTCTGGTCACTCTTGGGATTATTGCCTATGGGCAACTTTATATAGCTTTGGCTACGCCGATGATATGAGGCGATTTTATTTATTCCACACTTTGGTGTTGATATTCTCTTTGGAGATTTTTACTGTTTATTGATGATTAGGGATCGTCATTATATTCATGTAGTCCATATTACTCTTCTCTTTGGAGAAGTACTGTTTTATTTATGTACTGCATTATTATATATATATCTCAGTTATTACTGATTGTTTAGCTAGCCTGACCCGAGTGTTTTCGCTCGGGTCAGACCGAGTTGTTTCAGGTTAGGTCTCTGGACTTAGCTTTCTGTGCTTACGCTTGGACATTATCTGCTATGCTGATAGATAGCTCTTTTATTTGTCCACTATTCCGCTACTCTGTTTTATTCGAACTTTGATATGTACATATTTTTGACTCACATATGTGAGCAGTGGCTTTGTACCCACTTTTAGTATTTGAATCTGTATTGATAATATATTGTACCTATGTTCTGTGACTGTTATGTGACTGTTCTGTGATGATGATGTTATCATTTAGTGTTATGTTTGTTCTGAACCTATTTTCCTTAGCCATTGTAGTTTCGTTATAAATATCTATTGGATATGTCGAACCACTTGAGAAAAGAAAACCACCTATTCGACGTATTTAGTAGATAGTTATAGCTTGATTACATATGGTCGCTTCCATTATACTCTATTCTGCGTTCTAGTAGACGGTATTACTCCGTAATACTCTTTACTAGAGTGGGTCTCGGAGTGGGGCGTTACAGCTTGGTATCAGAGCTAAGGTTCAGAATTAAGCATAACAAACACAGAACGGATACACTTAGTTCAATACATTTTAATTGGATCCGAATTAAATCAAATCCCTTCCTTATGCTTATTGATAGATAAGTTAGGAATATGTGTAGGAATTTATTATATTCCGTAGTATTCCTTAATTAAGTATCTATCATTGAATCATGTCTAACTCTAATTCCCGTTTGACTTTCGGTATGTCTGGAAGGGGAAGAGGGAGAACCACACGTCAGACTAGTGCTGCTGGGCAGTCCAGCAACACTTATCCAAAAGGCGTGTTCATGACTACCGACCAGATCATGGAGCTGGTTCGGAATTCTCAGTCTCATTCTCAGTCTCCAGTCGCAGTTGCTGATGCTCCGCGCATGTCTGTTTTTGCGCGTCTCTGCAGTGATTTTACCCATCTCGGAGGGAAGCCGTTCAGTGGCTCCGAGAATGTCTTAGAGGTCCAGGCTTGGATTCGGATATGCGAGCGCATTTTCACTCGTATGGATATCCCGGATCATGACCGTGTTCTTATTGCTTCTAGTCAGCTTCTGAGTCGTGCCCTGGATTGGTACGAACTACTTATTGCCGAGGTCGATGAGACCACACTTACTTGGGCTCAATTTCGTCAGAGATTTGAGCTCAAATTCATCCCAGAGTCAGAGAAGAACTCCCTTACTCGCCGCTTTCTTGATCTCAAGCAGGGGAAGTCCTCCGTATCCGACTATGTCTCTTCCTTCGAGGCCCTGTCCAAGTACGGCCTTGAGTTTATTGCTACTCCTTATAAGAGGAACCTCAAATTTGTTGAGGGCTTGAAGAAATATCTGAAGAGGCATCTTATGCTACAGCTTGAGCTCTCATTCGAGAAGCTAGTCGATGCAGCCCTACATCTTGAGTCAGTCGAGATGGAGCATAGTGATGATGATGGCGGGGATTCCAAAAACCCCAACCAGAAGCGGGTCCATTTCAGAAGAACAAGCCTTGGAACAAGAAGAAGAAGACTGGCAGTTCTGCTGTCCAGGCTTAGCCTCAGACTCAGCCTCAGATTCAGTCACAGCCTAGTGGAACCCGTCCTTCGAGGAAATGCTTCAACTGTGGTTCTCCAGATCACTTTATTCGAGAGTGTCCCAAACCTCTCTATTGCACCTTCTGCAAGAAGGAGGGACACAGGATCTCCACTTCTCCTATTGCTCCAGCTAGTGCCAAGCCTGGCAAGCTTAATGCTGCCAAGGGTCCTGCATCTTCAGCTCAGCCTCGAGGTACGCATCCTTCCGTTCTCGAAGGTTCTATTTTATTTCATGGTAGATCTTGTAGAGTTCTCTTTGATACGGGTGCCTCTCACTCATTCGTATCAAAGGAGCTAGTAGATGCTTTATCCTTGGATGTTACTTGTCTGGTTTCTTCACTAAGGATTGTGAATCCCATTGGCGGATCCACGAACCTTAGCTTGCTTTGTGAGAATATAGATACTAAACTTTGTGGATTTTCTTTCCGTGCGAATCTGTACGTTATGGAGTATTTGGGTTTTGATATGATTCTTGGCATGGATTGGCTCGCTCAGCACGACGCCAAAATCATTTGTTCGGAGCGGATATTATTTCTTCGTCACCCTGACTCGTCCTCTCCGTTAGCTATTTCTCTTCAGGATGTTGGGATTTCTGATGTTACTTTATTTTCTCTTGATACACGAGATGAGGATTTGGACATATCTCGTATTCCTGTCGTTCAGGATTTCCCCGATATATTCGAGCCAGTATCTGGCCTGCCGCCAAAGCGGGCCATTGAGTTCCGCATCGATCTCATTCCAGGCTCCCACCCTGTTGGGTGTCCTCCCACGAGGATGTCTATTAAGGAGAATGAGGAACTCAGGAAGCAGTTAGTGGAGCTTGAGACGAAGCAGCTCATTCGGTCCAGTTCTTCACCATGGGGTGCTGCTGTGGTCTTCGTTAAGAAGCCCGATGGCTCTCTTAGGCTTTGCATTGACTATCGCAAGCTTAATGAGTTGACCATCAGAAATCGTTATCCATTACCACGGATAGACGATATGTTTGATCAGTTGAGCGGTGCGAAGGTCTTTTCACAGCTCGACCTTGCCACCGGATTTCATCTGCTCCGAGTTGCGGAAGATAGCATTCCTCTTACCGCTTTCCGCACTCGTTATGGTTCTTTTGAGTGGTTGGTCATGCCATTCGGCTTGACGAACGCACCGGCTTTCTTCGTCGATCTTATGAATCGAGTATTCCGGGAATACATCGATAGATTCGTTCTGGTTTTCATCGACGATATTCTTATTTACTCTAGATCCGAGGCAGAGCATGCTTATCATTTGCGGATCGTCTTGGATACTCTTCGTCAGCATCATCTTAAGGCCAAGCTCTCCAAGTGTCATTTTTGAGAGAGCAAGGTCAAGTTCTTGGGCCATATTGTATCATCTGAGGGTATTTCTGTCGATCCTGCCAAGATTGAAGCTATTCAGAATTGGAAGCAGCCCGAGAACGTTTATGATATTCGCAGCTTCCTTGGTCTGGCGGGTTATTACCGTCGGTTTGTCAAGGATTTCTCTCGAGTTGCACTTTCTCTTACGACGCTGACTCATAAGGTTGTTCGCTTTATTTGGTCTGATAAGTGTGAAGCTTCCTTTCAGCGACTGAAGGAACTTCTCACTCATGCTCCTATTCTTGTGGTTCCTGAAAGTAATCAGGATCTGGTTGTTTACACCGATGCTTGTGGTAGCGGGCTCGATGCTGTGCTTATGCAGAAGGATCGGGTAGTTGCTTATGCTTCCAGGCAACTGCGTCCGAATGAGGTTCGCTATCCGACTCATGATCTTGAGTTGGCAGCTATCGTCTTTGCCTTGAAGACGCGGCGTCACTTTCTATTAGGCGAACGCTTCACTCTTTACACCGATCATAAGTCTCTGAAGTATCTTTTCAGTCAGAGGGATCTCAATATGAGGCAGCAGCGATGGCTTGAGTTTCTCGCCTCATATGATTTAGATATTCAGTATACCCCTGGCAAGGATAATCGTGTTGCAGATGCGCTTAGTCGCAAGCACTCGGCGGTAGTTTCTATGATGATTGCCGAGTGGAATGTTCTTGAGACTCTATCTTTATGTGATATTAGAGATCGAGCTTCATCTTCTGATGCTCCTGTCTTATTATTTAGCTTGGAAGCTCGTCCTATCTTATTGGATCGCATTGCCCATGCTCAGTGGCATGATCCAGACTTATTGCATCTTATTCATCTTCTCGAGTCGGGATCCAGTGATGAGACATTGCTGGATTATTCTCTGGATTTTCATCGGTGTCTTCGTAGGAAGAACCGTATTGTTGTACCATCTGATTTATCACTTAGGCGTGACATTCTAGACGAGTGCCATCGCACTAAGTACACTATACATCCTGGTTCGAGTAAGATGTATGCCGATATGTGCCGGCTATATTATTGGAAGGGTTTGAAGAGAGATGTGGCAAGTTATGTGAGTAGTTGCATGACTTGTCAACAGATCAAAGCCGAGCATCAGCGTCCATCTGGTCTTCTTCAGCCGCTAGAGATTCCATTATGGAAATAGGATCAGATATCCATGGATTTCATTGACGGTCTGCCTCGATCGAGGTCAGGCCATACTTCTAACTGGGTTATTGTTGATCGCTTGACCAAATCGGCTCATTTCATTCCGATTAAGTCCACTCGGACCGCACCTCAGTTGGCCAAGCTCTATGTGAAGGAAGTCATTCGACTTCATGGCATTCCTAGCTCTATCGTCTGCGATCGAGACACTATCTTTACTAGTCACTTCTGTAAGTGCCTACAGTCAGCTTTGGGCACAAAGCTGAATCTCTCGACTGCTTATCATCCTCAGACCGACGGTCAGACGGAGAGGGTGAATCGTGTTTTAGAGGATCTTTTGCGCTGTTGTATTCTGGATTTCGGAGGTAGTTGGGAGGATCACTTACCGCTCGTAGAGTTCTCCTACAACAACAGCTATCAGTCTAGTATCGGCATGGCACCTTTCGAGGCTCTCTACGGAAGGCCATGTCGCTCTCCTGCATGTTGGTTAGAATCTGGCAAGAAGCTCATTCTTGGTCCAGATTCAGTTCGGGAATCTTCTGAGAAGATCGTGCTTATCCGTCAGAGAATGAAAGAGGCACAAGACCGCCAGAAATCCTACGCGGACAACCGTAGGAAGCCACTTGAGTTCTCCATTGGCGATTCTGTCTTTATTCGGGTTTCTCCCATGAAGGGGGTTGTGCGTTTCAGCTCCACAGGGAAATTGGCTCCTCGCTATATTGGACCATTTCCTATTACGGAACGCATCGGCCCCGTTGCTTATCGTGTGGCTCTACCTGCTCATTTTTTCGGAATGCATGACGTGTTCCATGTTTCTCAGCTTCGCAAGTGTGTTTGTGATCCTGATTCTATAATTGAGCCGCATGTCGTACCTGATTTAGAGATCTTACCTGACTTATATTTGGAGCAGCAACCTCTCCGTGTGCTTGATTCAGAGGTTAGACGCCTTCGCAACAAAGAGGTTCCACTCGTGAAGATTCAATGGTCACCGAATCCTAAGGACTGCACTTGGGAGACCAGAGAATCCATCGAGCGCTCTTATCCTGGCTTTCTCCCATCTTCTTCTGCGGGTAAGAATTCTCTATTTTATCTCTATCACTTATTTTGTGGATTTGACGTTATAGACGACATCTATCTTAAGGAATTGCGGGGACGCAATTTTCTTAAGGGGGGAGTCTGTAACAACCCGGGATTTGCATTGTCAATTAATAAATAAAAGTTAGGATTTTTATTTATTCTTAATGAAGCATAAAAGGATTTGGAATAACAAAATTTATTTGAAAAAGGCTATTTTAATTAAATGGGAAATATGGGATTTTAAAATGAGGATAAAATGTTATTTTGGAGAGTTAAATATTTTAAAAGAGATTTTAAAACGGGTTTGGGTAAGAAATGAGTTCATAAACATACATGAATACTTAGAATATTTTTTGGAAACATTGTAATAACCCTCTTCTTATTGGGTTACAAAACTTAACCCAATAACCCACCCTAAACCTCCCCTATATATTATCTCAAACTCTCATAACCTTCTTCATTCAACTCTAATCAAAACCCTAATCATTTCCTAAAGCTTCTTAACAAAATGGCCTCCATCTTCATCTCCTTCAAGTTTTAGCTTATGCAAGTCATTCTATGCAAAGGTAATGCAAATACCCACCTCAAATCCCTCTTTTATAACTTTTTAATTTCTGAAATTAGTTTGTTAACACATGTTTTATTAGTTTTTATGATCTTATAGCCTCCTAATCCTCTTTTGCTAACTTGGGTTGATGCTATTATGACCATTGTTGCTTTCTAAGAGAGGTATATTGCTAAAAACTTCTTATAGTATGTGTTTGATCCTCTTTTGATGTCATAAATCAATTAGTAACACATGCTTATTTATGTAACATGTGAATCATAGCTCCTTAATCATCTTTGCATTCAATTTGGGGTTGCACATAAGCTGTTTGTAAAATTGCTTCATAAGGTAATGCTAAGCTTTGACCCTATGTTTCCTTTAATTTAGTATAATAATCATTATATGATGGTTAGTGATTGTTATTAGCAAAATTTGATGCCAAAAACTTGAAAAAAACACTCCAAAATCACTAAAATGCACAATTTCTGCTGGCTGGAAATGTGCAGGCTGAAACAGGCCAAAAACCCAAATCTGAGTGCACCAGGCAGGCCTGGGCTGCACCCGGGCTGCTGCACTGGTGCAATAGGCTAGCCCAGCTGGGCTAGCCAGAGGCAGGCCAGCCCTGGATGGGCTGGCCGCACCCCACACCCCCCAGCCCGCCTGGGCTGGGGGTTTACCCGGCCTCCCCAGCCCGGGCGGGCTGGGGAAGCAGGGACGAGGGCCGAAGCCCGCGTTCCACCCCAGCCCAGGCGGGCTGGGGATTTGATCTTCCCCCAGCCCGCTGGGCTGGGGACAGAAGACGCGGGCTTCGGCCCGCGTCTCAACCCCAGCCCAGGCAGGCTGGGGAATACTGATATCTCCCCAGTCCGCTTGGGCTGGGGAGCAGTGGACGCGGGCCGAAGCCCGCGTCCCAGTCCTGGCCCTGGCGGGCTGGGGCGGACTGACGCGGGCCGGGCCCGCGTCCAAAAAAAAAAAAAAAATCAAACATCACCTCTGTTTCCAGCTTTTGAGCGCCACTTCGCGATGCCACCACGTTCGCATCGGAAGTCGGAATTCGACGTTTTTGGTCTCGTTGGAAAGGTGGAGTTGCGAACTCCATCTCTGCAAAATTTGGACAACATTGGAGTTCGTTGGTTACTTCGATTTTCGTGCCAAAGTTAGACTCTGGTCGCTGTTGGAAAACAGTATGAATCTTTCTCTGGGTTCAACTTTGAGACGTCGCTGCCACTTCGTCTCAACTCGGAATCCATAAATTCTTTTTGCATCTTAAAGTAGGGATGTTGGACTATATGTCTACCAGTTTATTTTCGGCGTGTGCCTCTGGGCCTTTATCCTTTTGGGAAGGATCTCGCCCTTTCGCGCGTTCCGCATCTATGCGAGTGATCGATCACAACTCTACAGTACTTGGCAATAACGACTCTGGTCGGTGCACGTGCAATATTTGTATTATCTGATGATTTTATATCCATTCGAGTATCGCCATTCGGTGTTGGTTCTATGGAACCATACGATGTGAGTGCGATTACTTTGTGGATTCACAGTGTCTCTGGACACCGCTTTTTCAGTATTCGATTTCATTGATTTTTCATTATATCCCTATTGCTCTTTGGAGCATCGATCTTTGCTTGGGCATTGATTATTGACTCTGGTCACTCTTGGGATTATTGCCTATGGGCAACTTTATATAGCTTTGGCTACGCCGATGATATGAGGCGATTTTATTTATTCCACACTTTGGTGTTGATATTCTCTTTGGAGATTTTTACTGTTTATTGATGATTAGGGATCGTCATTATATTCATGTAGTCCATATTACTCTTCTCTTTGGAGAAGTACTGTTTTATTTATGTACTACATTATTATATATATATCTCAGTTATTACTGATTGTTTAGCTAGCCTGACCCGAGTGTTTTCGCTCGGGTCAGACCGAGTTGTTTCAGGTTAGGTCTTTGGACATAGCTTTCTGTGCTTCCGCTTGGACATTATCTGCTATGCTGATAGATAGCTCTTTTATTTGTCCACTATTCTGCTACTCTGTTTTATTCGGACTTTGATATGTACATATTTTTGACTCACATATGTGAGCAGTGGCTTTGTACCCACTTTTAGTATTTGGATCTGTATTGACGATATATTGTACCTATGTTCTGTGACTGTTATGTGACTGTTCTGTGATGATGATGTTATCATTTAGTGTTATGTTTGTTCTGAACCTATTTTCCTTAGCCATTGTAGTTTCGTTATAAATATCTATTGGATATGTCGAACCACTTGAGAAAAGAAAACCACCTATTCGACATATTCAGTAGATAGTTATAGCTTGATTACATATGGTCGCTTCTATTATACTCTATTCTCCGTTCTAGTAGACGGTATTACTCCGTAATACTCTTTACTAGAGTGGGTCTCGGAGTGGGGCGTTACAGATTTTCTCCTATTCTAAAGTCCATTCGGGTATGTATCATTTCAACCCATAGTGATTCTAGTCTACAGGGAACTTGCAGTATGATAAAGTGATGAAAATAACAGAATAGCAAGAAATAACAGTAACATATGGTATAACAGGTGTAAATATAGGTGTGAACATAATATGAATATAATCTAGCAGTTATAACAGGATGATATGCATTTACAGATTCAAGTGATGTTGGTTTATCACTATATAAGTACATATTAGTCTGGTGAGATTTACTCACCTGGATAAGATGGAGATGACAACCAAATGCACAAACAAGGAATTTCAAAAGCACGATAACACGACAATGATTTGAGAGTGGGAGAGCCAAGGCTAATTGCCTTAAATACATGAGACAAAACAATGCAAATATACATGAGTAAACACTTAACACAATTTTAAACAACACAAAAGATACATGCACAACAAGTCACCAAATCACATACACTTGCCTTCAACCACCGCTAGGCTCAGCCATAGGTTAGAATACACGGCTAAAGTGAGAGTTTGGATCTGGTCTTGGGTCAATAAGGTGGCTATAGGATGGAAGATGATGGTGCAAATGTTGTGACACATGAAACTGCAAGCTAAGGAAACAAACATGGTTTTTATGCAACTACAAGCTCGGCCCTATGCAATTCTAGGCATGGCCAAACCTGGTGGGGTCAGGAGGATAGTGTGGCAGTGGTGTCAGGTCATGTAGGGGATGGAGATGGGGTGTATGGGGCGGCCAAAGTGGTGGTTTGAGTGGTGAAGTACTTTGGTGGTCGGCTATGTATGATTAGGTAAAGTTTTGCTCAAATTTTTGTGGATCTAATCAAATTTAGTGCATGGCCATGGCTTGATCAGTGGGAAGGAGAGGATGGCAGCCTGATGTGGTGGTGGTGGAGGAGGCCATGGTGAAGGAGGAGTGAGGGCTGAGCTATAAAGGTGAAGGCAAGTGCAAAGAGATAAGAAAAACAAGAAAGTTTGAGTAGAAAGAAGAAGAAAATTTACCAAACTTCGCTTTAGCAGATGGAGGCCGAACTTTTGAGATGAGAAACTTTATTTTTACGTGAAAAATGAGAAATGTGATGCAGCTGAAGAAAAAATAAGGTCGGCAGAAATTGATGGTAAGTGGTGGTTGGAAAAATGAAAAGGTGAGGAGGTGAAAAGTCAAAGGCAAGTGAAAGGCTTTAAAACTCTTCAAATTTCCTTATTTCTTTTTGCAAATTTAAATAAATGAAATATATATATAAATTCAGTTAAAATACGAAAATATCACAAATAAAAATAAATAAATAAATAAATATTAATTATATATAATTAAATTAAGAAAATAGCAAAGAAAATGTAAACTAGGCTAGAAAAATTGAAAATAAATGAAATGAACTTTGGAAAAATTTTGTGTACTTGAAAAATATTTATAAATAAAGATAAAGACACAAAAATAAAATGCATGCATAAAAATAAGTAAATAAATTTTAATTAAATATAATTTAAATGAAGAAAATAGCAAAAAATGGAAACTAGCCTTTAAAAATAGAAAATATATGCAATAAATTTTGAAAAAATTATATTATCACTTTAAAAATATTAAAAGACAAAAATATACATAAAATAACATATTAACACATATTAATATAAAATATAACAAAGAAAATATGATTTATATAACCTAAAATAGACAAAATTGCAAAATAAGACAAATTATACTCAAAATTGAAATGTGCATAACTTTCACAGTTTAAGTCCGTTTTCAACGAAACAAAAAGCAGTATTTAAGTTGTTAAATCTATTTCCATAATAAAAGATAAGATTTAGGAGTTTAAATATTTAAATTTGAAATTTAAAATTCAAAGTTTGACCAGTTTGAACAGAAATTCATCTTTCAGTAAAATATCCAATTTATACCTGTTTGAAATTATAATTCACATAATAATCAACACTTATATTTAAAAATGTGAAATGTTTGAAATAAAACAATTTTAAAAATAATTTCAAAATAAAATAAAGTCAAATATTAAAATATATGAAAAATCTAGGGTTGTTACACTCTCCCCCACTCAAATCTTTTCGTCCTCGAAAAGGAAGGAAGCGAAGAAACAACAAGAAAGAGAAACAGGTTGAAAGACATTCGAAAGAAGGTAGGGAGAAAGTAGCTAGGAGGGGAAGCAGGTTGAAAGACATGGATGAAATATTTTTTTTATTTTTATATTTTTTTATATTTAACATGTTAAACATTTAATATGATAAATAGTTATCTGATTCAAATTTGATAATTCGAAGTAAACAATATTTAAAACATTTTAAATTTTTATAAGGGAAAATAACTAATCATAATATTCTTTATATAATACTTTATCAAAATACTTTTATAACTCGATGTCTTAACAAGTTTACTTTCGTTCCTGCAGACTCTGGCTATCCGTTGATCAGGCACAAAGCTAGAATTCTTCAGGTACTTGGTAGACTCGTTTCAACACCCAGTGAAAATAGTGAAGACACTTTTAAAAACAGATATGGAAAGTACAATCCAAACAAATCAACAAAACCGAAACAGTTGTCTAACCATGGATCGCAGATACACAATGGTTACGCCTGGATCCCCCAGGCAACAATCCGTATCCGTAAGCTTTCTCAGCCCTGCGAGTTACGCCATGATGACGAGTAGAATGCAGGATACACAATGGTTACGCCTGGATCCCCCAGGAAACAATCTGTACCCCTAGGTCGTCTCAGCCAGGCAGTTTCGCTACTAATGCGACCTACTTAGAGTGCAGGATACACAATGGTTTCGCCTGGATCCCCCAGGAAACAATCCGTACCCCCAGGCCAGCTCAGCCAGGCAGTTTCGCTATGCAGTCGCGCTCATAAGACCATGGAGATCGCCATGGAATTCGATGGACACTCGAGTATCATATCCGTAAAACCCAAATCAAAGAGAGAATAATATCGATAGAATGAATCCACAATGTGGCCACAAAGCGGATATCAAGCAGAAGACACTTCCCATATCTTTACTTCGAAAATATGTATCATATAGTACCTTTCAAAATCACTTTCAAATATAATACTTATATAAAGTCCATTATATATAAGATTTCATTTTCAAATCAATACTTTCCAAAACAATAGTATATCAAATGACACTTATATAGATTTCGATTATATAAGATTTCACATTCAAATTGAGTACCTTTTCGAATCAACAGTTTCAAATCAACTTCATACTTATACAAATCCCTTTATATAAGTTCGATAACTCCCAAATCAAAGTATTTAAATAAACAAGGTTCTCAATTTCAAACCATTTCAATATCAGTTCAGCTTCAAAATCATATATGATTTCACCAAATCATTTCTTCCAAATTACATAAATTTAGTTTCAAAGTTTCTTAAACAATAGATTTAGAAAATAATCCAAATTTCCAAATCAACAAAATTTAGGTCAAACAAATTCATTTCCATTTCAAACATATATTCACTTTCAAAAATCATAATACTTTCAAAGTTATAAATCTTTGAACTCACAATACTTGAAATCATTACACTTTGAAAAATCATAACACTTCGAAATCATACATTTGAAATCATAAAACATCCCTTTAGTTCTTTACATTTCACAAATTAATTCAATTAAACCAAAATCTATAATTTCCAAATTTTAATTCCATTCAAACCTTTAGATTCAATTCAATTTAGTTTTCCAACGAAACCAATTCAAATATTATGCAATTTCAAATATGGATTTGATTTACAAAATAAACTATTCAATCTTAAATATGTTTCAAGGCTTAAATATACCATATTTCAAACTAAATTTTATAATTTCATATATCTCATATTTTACTTCATTATTACTTAGTGTTGAAATATTTATTTCATAAATCCATTATTTTTAAATAACTCAAATTACAGGTAAACCAAATATCCTTTCATACTAATGTAAGCTTCAGTTATAGATTTATCAAGATCAATGGTTTTCAAAATCATTTTATACTTACATAAAGTTTATCTTATATAAGGATCAAAATTTTCAAAAAAATAAATTTCGCTGCATGAAAAGCCATATGGGATTGAACATCTTTGCTTACTAAAAGATTTTTAATTAAGAATAGTTTTGTATATAAAATAGTTTTCATGAAAAATAGAATAAAACAGTTAGTTTAAGAAAAAGAAAAATAGTTTTGAAAAATGGTTTTAAATTTGATAGTGGTTTTTCATAAAAAAAATTTTCCATTTAAATTACAAAGATATCCAACCCAACAACTTTCAATTTCAGCGTCAAGTATACCAATGATATTAGGATATAAGATGTACATATGTCATCATTTCGCAACATTACATTCGATCGCTGCACACAAGTTCGCTTTCGAACTAGTGTTGTCCATTCGACTTCCCTAATGCGGACTTCGATATGGTTTGTTGACTAGAAGCCATCGGTCTCCTTGCATAGCCATATACTATGATAGAGAATTCTAGAATCAAGCCCAAAATCCATATCAATTGTTCGCCATCAAGACTCAAATAAAAAATCCTAACACGAAATAGTGTAATTCACCTCGAACTTGTGTACTCAAACTTGGATCAAATTAATTATACGAATAAAACAACATACGTACAACTTATGTATCTATTCCAACTTGTTAAATAAATAGTTTCATAAAGATGTTCTTAAGTTAAAACATTTAAAACCAAATTTTTCTCAAACATTTGAAGACTAGTTTTTATCCAAAATATTTCAAAACTAAATTTCATATTAGTATAATTCAAAATAATCCTATTTATTTATTTAACAAAACAGTTTCAACTTATAAAAATCATATTATTTCATACTTGAAACATACAAACTAAACTTATATTCTTTATCAAATACCTTATACCTTTCAAAAAAATTTAGCTCTAAAAAAATTAACCTTGATTTGGAAGTGCTCGAATCTTAAAATAGTCGAAGAAGTCATATCTTCAATCCAAGATTTGAAAATCACTAACAAATCAGTAAATCAATTCCAATAGATAAGGTTATAACAAAACAAATCTGAATCTCGAGGACTGAACACCAACTTACTTTAAATCATTTCAAATATATACATACATACATATATCTTTCGAATATCAAACCATATTTCAAAAATCTGAAATCAAAATTGGTTTCACAAAATCACTCGCATAGCAAAGCTACTAGAGTGGCCTCTCCCTCACTCAGAAACTCGAAAATAAATGTCGATGATGCATGCATTCATCATCGAAATTATTTTCCAGCGACATAAGTGAGTTCTGGACTTCAATTAACTTTGAAAAACTTCTTTGAAATTCCTTCGAAATCATTGAAATTCATTCGAATACATTTGAAACATTTCTTATTTGAAAAAAATATATCTTTAAATCATATTATTATTATATATTTTCCAAAATCTTAAAACCGATTTCAAAACACCGGAATTCGATTGCTCGAAATTCAAATTCAGAACCCTTCAGTTATAAATCATTTTTGTAGAAATCAAGTTCTTATAAAATTTTCAAAATTTCAAATTCTTTCGAAATTTTAAATTTTCATTTTTGAAAGGTATATAGTCCTTATCGAAAACATTTCACTTTTATATATAAAAATATGGCCCTCCTTAATAATTTCGATGTATGCACAATTTCAAAATACAACGAAACACAAATTTCCAAAGGATGATTCAAGGAAGGATTTCAAACATACAAAGATTCAAAATTAGAGGAACTCTAATGAAATAGAATTCTAGTTCGAAGATAAACTCAAATGAAGATGAGATAATTTAATTACCAAATAGAGGATAGATAAGCCTACATAAATCACGGGCGACCTTAATCGGTCAACCGAGACTTTAGAAATATAATCAATACGGAAATCTAAGGCAAATCGACCTTCGTTCGCCAGAGATAGAATCCGGGCAGAGCAGGAGATAGATAACATTGACATCCGAGGATACAGAAATCTCTAGCGAATCAATGCCAATTGTAAAGGAATTTCACTCCCTTACAAATCATTCAAAGATTGGCGGAACTGCCAATCTCTAGAGGTTATTCAAAGTGGAGTTATGAAAAGCTCCAAAAATCAAAAGAATACAATTTGGGGAGATAGGAATAGATTTCAGAACAAGTAGGAATGTTCCAAAATGCAAAGGAATCCTAATCGAAGAATCCCAACCAAGATAGAAGTTCAAAATTTTAAGGAAATCCTAATCAACAAAACTTACTAACAAGGTGGATACGAAAGGGATAAAGTCCAGAAATTTTCTTTCAAAACAAGAAAATTTTATACCAAAATAATCTTTAAAAAAATCCTTTAAAATCAGTTGGAAACCATTTTATACTTCGAAAATACGTTCTCTCACAAGGAAATGATTCTGAGATTGATTTCACTCATTTTAGGATATTTCTACCCTATCTCTAATGAGTTTTTTCTCCGCAGGCTAAGGTTTGCCTTAAAAACAAAGCTCTGATACCAACTGTAACCACCCGATATTTTCAGCCATTCGCATCCACACATGCCAGACTTGAATTGCTCAAAATATCGCATTGTAAATAATTTTGGAGCAAATGAAATACAATCACAGAATCACAGACACAGAAATATTAGAATAACTCACAGCGGAAATTAAAATACCATAGTAGTTCACGAAGCTAGCTACTATAACAAACTCTCAAAACATAATACATAATATCAGTCTGAAAAACATATACAATAGAAATCTCAATTACATAGCAGTTTATCAATACCAAAGCTGAAATAGAACAACTGAAACTGAAGGGATAGATAACTAGACAAGCAGAATCTCCAGTAATTCCTAGCTCCAGAAAAGAAATCCAAAGCTAAGCTGTAAATACTCAGGCTGACCCGAGCGTAAAGTAAAACACAAAACACTCGTGTTAGGACAATATATACTTATATAATGTAAACCAACTCAAGTGAACTATAGTAGAAATGCACAATAACTTAAAGGATGCTTGGGATCGCCTATCATTTAAGAATCGGTTAAACTACAAATTAATTACTTCCCGTGGTTAAAATTTCAAAATGGTATTTTATACTTCAAAATCAAATATAATTTCAAAATTCAATATTATTCAAAATATCATATCTTCCAAACCACATTAATTTTTATTTAATTTAAATACCATTACAAAACACATTTCAAAATAGTTTATGTTTCGAAACAAATTACCTCATTTTAAATCATAAAATGAAGTTATTATATTTAATAATTAAATTATTAAATTTCCAAAATTTTAGTATTTCAAAATTCATTTATTCACTTAATTTACCAAAACAGTGAAAATTCACTTTTCGTAGCATTTAGAAAATGCTACGGAAAGTCACATTCAAAATAGTTCAATTTACAAAAGACGGCGTTTTAAAATGCTGTAATAGGGTTATATTAGTTTCAAATAACTTAGTTAAATTCAACAATTATAACATTTACAAATTGCTATAATAGACTTAATTAAATTTAGTCATTTAGTTCATTATTATCAACTACAGCATTTACAAATGCTGTATTATCATTTATATTAGAATTAATAGCATTTCAGAAATGTAGTTAATTAACTTCAAATATTCAGTATGTTTTCATAAACAATTATATTTTTATTTAAATAAATTTTAACTTATAAAATCAAATAATTTCACTTTTATAATCATCATTTAAATACCCTTATATTCATGATTTTATAAAGTTAAATTTCCATTCAAAAATTAAGATTTATAATAATTCATTTATTAAATCCCAACATTAAATTTAAATTAATTAAATTAAATTTAACTTAACACTTAATTTTAAATTTCAAATATAACTTAATTTCATTTTTTATTTACTTAACTTAAAATTCACTTTTAAGCCAAATTCATAGATTTCCAATTTTCGTTATATTTCAAAATTTCAACTTAAATATTCATTCATTTCACATTTTAACTTTATTCAAAAATCATTAATATATTATAAAAAATCATTTTAAATTCATTTAAATTCCAAATATCATAAATTTATCATATTTTCATATTTAATTTAAATTCCGTTTATCACCAAATTCTAATTTCCAAAATAACTTACATTTCAGATTTTCTAACTTTATCATTGATTTATTTCGCTTATAAATTTTCAGAAAATCAATAATGCTTTATAAAAATCATTTTTTTATTAAGTTTAAATCAAAATATTATAATACTTACATTTTGAAAATATTTTAATATTTTTTTTTAGAAAAACATATTTTAACTACGGGTCTGTATTTCATTTTCTAGCCTAAATAAAGTGATACGGGTAATATATCATTTCAACCCGTAATTTACAAATAAAACCCGGGTTTGATCATTTCAAACCCGCAATCTCAAGTAAATGAAAATAATTGAAAATCATTTAGGCATATCATTTCCGCGCATAATGATTTTCTCCTATTCTAAAGTCCGTTCGGGTATGTATCATAGCAACCTATAGTGATTCTAGTCTACAGGAAACTTGCAGTATGATAAAGTGATGAAAATAACAGAATAGCAAGAAATAACAGTAACATATGGTATAAAGGTGTAAATATAGGTGTGAACATAATATGAATATAATCTAGCAGTTATAACAGGATGATATGCATTTACAGATTCAAGTGATGTTAGTTTATCACTATATAAGTACATATTAGTCTGGTGAGATTTACTCACCTGTATAAGATGGAGATGACAACCAAATGCACAAACAAGTAATTTCAAAAGCACGATAACATGACAATGATTTGAGAGTGGGAGAGCCAAGGTTAATTGCCTTGAATACATGAGACAAAACAATGCAAATATACATGAATAAACACTTAACACAATTTTAAACAACACAAAAGATACATGCACAACAAGTCACCAAATCACTTGCACTTGCCTTCAACCACCGCTAGGCTCAGCCACAGGTTAGAATACACGGCTAAAGTGAGAGTTTGGATCTGGTCTTGGGTAAATAAGTTGGCTATAGCATGGAAGATGATGGTGAAAATGTTGTGACACATGAAACTACAAGCTAAGGCGACAAACATGGTTTTTATGCAACTACAAGCTCGGCCCTATGCAATTCTAGGCATGGCCAGACCTGGTGGGGTCAGGAGGATAGTGTGGCAGTGGTGCCAGGTCATGTAGGGGCTGGAGATGGGGTGTATGGGGCGGCCAAGGTGGTGGTTTGAGTGGTGAAGTACTTTGGTGGTCGGCTATGTATGATTAGGTGAAGTTTTGCTCAAATTTTTGTGGATCTAATAAACTTTAGTGCATGGCCATGGCTTGATCAGTGGGAAGGAGGGGATGGAAGCCTGATGTGGTGGTGGTGGAGGAGGCCATGGTGACGGAGGAGTGAGGGCTGAGCTATAAAGGTGAAGGCAAGTGCTAAGAGATAAGAAAAACAAAAAAGTTTGAGTAGAAAGAAGAAGAAAATTTACCAAACTTTGCTTTAGCAGATGGAGGCCGAACTTTTGAGATGAGAAACTTTATTTTTACATGAAAAATGAGAAATGTGATGCAGCTGAAGAAAAGATAAGGTCGGCACAAATTGATGGCAAGTGGTGGTTGGAAAAATGAAAAGGTAAGGAGGTGAAAAGTCAAAGGCAAGTGAAAGGTTTCAAAACTCTTCAAATTTCCTTATTTCTTTTTGCAAATTTAAATAACTGAAATATATATATAAATTCAGTTAAAATACGAAAATATCACAAATAAACAAAAATAAATAAATAAATATTAATTATATATAATTAAATTAAGAAAATAGCAAAGAAAATGTAAACTAGGCTAGAAAATTTGAAAATAAATGAAATGAACTTTGGAAAAATTTTGTGTACTTGAAAAATATTTATAAATAAAGATAAAGACACAAAAATAAAATGCATGAATAAAAATAAGTAAATAAATTTTAATTAAATATAATTTAAATGAAGAAAATAGCAAAAAATGGAAACTAGCCTTTAAAAATAGAAAATATATGCAATAAATTTTGGAAAAATTATATTATCACTTTAAAAATATTAAAAGACAAAAATATACATAAAATAACATATTAACACATATTAAAATAAAATATAACAAAGAAAATATCATTTATATAACCTATAATAGACAAAATTGCAAAATAAAACAAATTATACTCAAAATTGAAATGTGCATAACTTTCACAGTTTAAGTCCGTTTTCAACGAAACAAAAAGTAGTATTAAAGTTGTTAAATCTATTTCAATAATAAAAGATAAGATTTAGGAGTTTAAATATTTAAATTTGAAATTTAAAAGTCAAAGTTTGACCAGTTCGAACAGAAATTCTTCTTTCAGCAAAATATCTAATTTATACCTGTTTGAAATCATAATTCACATAATAATCAACACTTATATTTAAAAATGTGAAATGTTTGAAATAAATTTTTTTTTAAAATAATTTCAAAATAAAATAAAGTCAAATATTAAAATATATGAAAAATTTAGGGTTGTTACACACAGTACTGAGTCGTTTGATGAAAGACTTCAGAGATTCATTCCGTCCTTAGAATAAACCAGACAAGGACATCACTCTTTTGGCTGTGCCATGTGAAGTCTAAATTGATCAAGGAATCTTGTTACTAGTTGATTGAGCGTGGAGATGGATCTTGGTGGAAGCCTAGTGAACCGTATGGAAGCAATTCCCTCTAGAAAAATCAGGAAACATCTGCATCGAACATCGTCCGAAGCATTTGCTCTGTCCATGTACCAATTGTACTTATATAAATGGGGTTTCCAGTCTCTCATTCCGTCATAAGATGGAATGGTTGGCATAGTGAGATTTTCGAGGTATCGCTCATTCAAAATCTCATTAGTGAAAGGAGTCTAACTTTGAGCGGATTTCCATTCATCATCCCTTCAATCCTTACTTTCATCCATCAGTCACTTGACCATGTTTGCGATATACGCCTTAGATGCCCGGTAGTCACGTGGTCGACTGTCAGTAACTACATCGAGGTTTGGTTTTATGAGTGATCTTGGTGAGTGGGATGAAGCCTAGGCTCTCCTGTCTTCAACAGAGCACTCCCTCAGGGTTCCATTGGCTTACTATTGGTCTGATAGTGGCAGTTTGGATCTCCCTAGTGTCATTAAATGCATTGGTATTTCCCTCCAACTTTCCATCGTCAAGTCACTCACTATCGTCTAAGATGGAGAGATCCACTATTATATCCTCCTGTGGGGTTTTCGCTTCTGGATTTAAGTTCGTAGCTGGTTGCCTCGTAGTTGGTGGAGTGATTTTGTTTCCATCCATATTGATTCCCACTGTTTCACCTATTATTCCTTTCTACGACTACTTCCTTTTCTCCTGTTTAGGCCAGAAACAGAAGAATTTCTTGTTCTATGCCATCTGCGAGCTCTGTCATGGTTCTTGGAGCAACATGGGACTGCAAGGTCAGCAAGGCATTTATTTTTTCCATGAGATCCCTTTGGCGATTTTCCATTCTCTGATTAATTTCGTTAGCCATTTTATTTAATTCATCTCATGTAGCAACTTTACGCTGAATGGAGGATCCTGGAATCTGATCACTGGAGTTAGCTCCAAACTACAGATTGTTGGGATCATTGACTTTAGTTTGTTGGGGGTTTGTTTCTTTTCAAGCAACGGTAGCTCCTATTGATCTTCCAGATGTTGTTATCTTTCTTCCTTGCGCCATTGGTTCTCAGCAATAAATCTTCTAATTATATATTGACGATCTAACTTTTGAATCTATCTAATCTAAAGTAGTTGTCTAGATCTAAGCCTGAGTTGGGTTTTTAGTGAAAGCACCAAAATGTTAACCCAAAAAATGGATCAATACCCTGGTAGCCTTGTTTATCAAGGAAAATAGAATAGAGACAAGAAATAATAAGTTGTAGATAAAGTAAAAAGATGAGATTTTATAGTAGTTCGACTATTAACGAAGCCTACATCCACTTCATAGCTTTTGTTATTAACTGACTGCAATTGCAAGTTGAATCTAATTATAGTTTGATTATATTTTATCAGTTAGATCAAGTCACCAATGTCAGAGATCGTTGGAGAATCATGGTGAACCCTTTAGATGAATTTTGTGTGTGAGGAGAAGAGTGAAGAATAGTTTCCTCAGAGTTTCAATAGCTAGTCCAAAAGATCCTCTTTATATTGATGGTAGGATTATATTTATAGGGGCAGGAGAGCACTTGCGCTAAAGCCGCTTTGTCAAAGACTACATTTGAGGTTACGAAGGTACTCTAGAAATTCTAGAATGAGCCAACCTAATATGATGGATAGTTGGCGATCCATTGAGCACAAATCAATAGCGATCCGAGGTTAGAGTATTTTTGGCTCATTCCATTTGGATCATGCTCCCTGCCCTGTGTAGATGCTCTCAATGTAATTTCATGACTAGATGCATTGTTTTAATGATGATTCATCTACTGATTGCATTGAACTGTTGCTGGAATTAGTGAATGCTCACTTCTCAATCTCGCTACCATGGAATATCATCAAACTTAGCAGACATCTCAAGAAAACTTATTAGATCATGGTGCAAGAGGATAGGAGGATCCACGAGCCTTATGGATCGCTAGTGATCCATAGGTGATGGATCACACCTTAATCAATTTTTGGTTTCTTTTTCTTAAGTCTTTCTTAATTCCTTATTCTAGTCTTTTTGGTTGATTCTTTAGTTGTTCTGACTTGACGTAGACATTCCGACTTCCTTTGAATACTTAGGTCAAAATCCCAAATACATGGTTGTACCTGCTCTTTCCCTTATAAAGAAGTATTAATTGATTTTAATGATTTTATGTTCGTAGACATATTCTTGTTTTGAAATATACTGCGTAAGTAGCGAAAAGGTAAGACTCTAGGTTTTCAATAATCAAACACTTGTTGTTCTGACTTCCTCCTAATTGCAATACAGGTTAAGGACGAAGTGTTGGCATGATGATGCTTAGAGATGGATAAGATTTGCTTGTGGCAGTATTTTTTTATTATTACTTGCTTTTATGTGCACCCATGTGTTTTGATAATTGTTGTATTGGATGCTATGTTACGGTTTTTACGGAATTTTGTATTATGACATTTTTATGGCTTTAAAATATATGGGTACACTTTAATATTACATTTTATTCTATCCGTTGTGAGTTCTGAAAGTTTAGTTATGGCACTGCAATGTTGTTTCTTTTTACTACCAACAGCTTGCCTTAGAATAAATCTAAGTTTCGATGGGCCTTTTCTGGGTCGAAATTTAGCTCTGTTCCATGGTGGGTTGTTACATTTGGTATCAGAGCCCTTGGTTACCCGATTAACGGGGAAAGGATACTATATGCATGAGTGTCGTACTTGTTATTTTGAATAGAGTTTCCAAAAGATTTTCTGAAAATCATACTATATATATACTTATTTTTGAATTTACGGTTAGCTCTATTTATTCCGACTATAGAAGTAGTTGCGACCATATTCCAAAAGGATGGACATGGCGACTATGAGTTGGAAGAATAAATAGAGGTAATTTCTACTCCTACTCCGATTATGCATGGAGCAGAGATCATATCTGTTGAATATGCGCTTATATGATTTTTTGTTTGATGATAATAAACATATATACATTCGTTTAAATGTATTTGATAATATACTATTTTATTTTTCACAGATTTAATAAATATTTGCTGAATAAAATAAATAACACGGAATTTGAATTCAAACGAATATTTTATTCAAACAAATATTTATTACAATTTTGAATAGTATACAAATTCAAGCTCTCACTATTCACTATACAACTTTGATACAAATTCAATTACATCACTATTTTACATATCATCACCTCACTACATATCACTCACACTCGTATTTATCTTCAACTGCATTCCAGTTTGAATCCAGCATCTGAGCAATCTGCAAAAATATAAACTAACGCAGTAAAATTGAAAAAGAAATATTTTTGCAATTCAAAAATAGAAGATAATTTTTGAAAATATGATTTGCCTCAGTTATTTGGGTTGTTCGTCATCATTTATATTTGAATTCATCATACACGAACAACTTGTGACATACACAGTGTATTACTGTATATGCCACAAGGTCGTGCACGCCGATATATACACTTGATTGATTTACAGGGACAGGTGAGCACAGGTCAAACCCAAATGAAAAACCGGGTTCAACTCACATGCAATACACCATGACACGAGCACAAGGTCAAACCCGAGTTTTTGTAACTGGATTCAACTCAAGCGCAAATCAAAAGTACACATGAATATGAAACTAAACAGTCAAGTTCAGTGGTCAAATGCAATAGGCCGAGAACCAGACAAATGCATGCAACAGCAGTGAAAGTGTTCAACACAAGGCAGCTAACATATCAAAAACACTTGCAACATGGATATCACAAGAAATGAAACACCAATCAGTAGGATGCTAATGAAGACTGCATCAAAATGCAAGCACAAAAGTGCACAGCAACCATTAACTGCAACAAGTTGATATGCAAACTACAACATGCCAGAGGTGAAAGCAATACACGACTGAAGTGATGAAGTGAATGCAAACAACTCGGCAATCAAATAACAGTGATGCAGTCAACATCTATTCAAGGCCAACACAAATTATAAGAGGATGCAGAATCAAGATGAACAATGCAATTTAACATGAGCAAGTGCAACAATGTGCACAGTTCAGACAAGACAGTAGTGTGCAACTCGAGTTTCAAAAGAATCAAAGTATGCCACAATAAAGACAGTAAAATGAACAATGCAAAGAAGGCTGCAGTGAAGCATGTACATGAGTGGACAGGACTACAACAGCCAGTGCCAACAAAGAATTAAGTCTCGACCAAAACCAGTTACTCTATACAAGCAACACAATGCAAAACTCAAATCTGGCCAAAAACAAGACAGACCAACACAACAGCTCCAAAACCAAAGATACAACAGATAATGATGCAGGGAAGACTCGAATGACCAAGTGCACCACTGACCATACAACAACTCAAATATCAAGCACATGAATTCGCAAATAAATTTCAGACTCAAAGAATCAACTACAAGCCCAATTGGCAACACAGCAGCAACATGTACACAGTAAACAAAGACCAAAGTGCATGAACACAGTGAAGACCACAAAGGCAGTGCAACAGTGGTGATGCAGTGGCACATGACTATCATGGTACATTTCAAGTTCATCAGTATATGACAGCAACCAGAGGCAACATCACACAATCGAAGATAACTACAGTACAAAATCAAATACCAACTATCCAAGTACAACATGAACACTATAGGCCGAGGTGAACAATGTAAGGGACGAAGCCGTGGAAGCATAGCAAAGCCAAAAATCGTCACAGTCAATATTGAACGAGTCAATAATCAAAACCGTTGTCAACCAAGCCGTGGGAAGCAAGTATCAAGAATATACGCATATGAATTAGTCAGATTTTATCTCAATCATCCAAGTATAATCGAATGGCCGAAGCAAATCAGTAGACAAATTCAAACACGAATATACGAACGAAAAAATAGGATTTCGAATCCTTTATAATCCCAATCATCATTGGCAAAATAATCATCGAGTTCAAGCATCAACCAGCAAAGCAAAAGGAGGAAAATACATACCGAAAAAGCAGAATGAATTCGATCCAAAATTGAAGAAGCCGTAAGCAAATCAAAAGCATCGAAGCCTACTATCGAACGAGATTGAGCGGCGCTTCAATTTTGCACAACCCTAGCTTAAATCGCAAGGAGCAAAAGCAAATTACCAGAAGCCCTATTTCGCAAAGAGGAACGAAAGAGGATCGGCCATATTTTCACCAAGCAAAGAAAAAGGAACGGGTTGAAGAAGTGAATAAGGGGCCGGCCTGTGTTTTATTAATTTGGGCTTACTTTTTATTTTAGGGTTTAAATTTTTAAATAAGGGTTATTTTGTTTTAAATTATTTTTAATTTGTATTTTCTTTTTTAAACCGTTTAAATTTCTAGTCGTGTGACTAGGGGACAAGCTACGTGGCGTAGCTTGAGAATTCGCAACTCGGTAGTTGAGTTGTGGCAGGGTTTTGAGCGTAGAGTTAGATTAGTCAATAGCGGGTATAGCGAGTTTACGTGTGTAAGCGAGGGACTATCTAATTTCTAGTAGAAACCTTGGGGGCAGCACGTAGGCAGGGTTTTTGCCAAAGCTGGGTAAATTCTGTGTTGTTCTGTTTTATTCTGTTATTTATATTCTGCGATATCTGTGCTGCTATTCTGTGATCTGAATTGAAATTAATTGATAAGCTTCCGCGTTTAATTTTTATAATTTACACTATCACCCTATTCACCCCCCCTCTAGGGTGAAATCGATCCTACAAGTGGTATCAGAGCTAGGAACAAAAGCCGTTTTTGTTTTAAAAATTTGATTTTACAAAAATCAATTTTTATTTTAAAAATTTGTGTTTCAAAAAAAAATCGTTTTTTGTTTTAAAATTTTGAATTTTTAAAATGGCTTCTTTTAATACTGCTTTTGCAGAGGGTCAATCCATAGTTAGACCACCAATGTTCAATGGTGAATATGCTTACTAGAAAAATAGAATGCAAATTTTTCTGAAAACCATTGACGCTTGGAATATTGTTGAGAAAGGTTATAGATTACCAACTATAACTGTAGATAATCAGGAAATAGAGAATCCAAAGGAACAATGGGCAGAACTAGAAAATAAATTACAAAATACTAATGCCAAAGCTATGAATTCTATTATCTGTTCATTGGATCAATTTGAATTTAATCGTGTCTCACATTGTCTAACTGCGCAGGAAATATGGCACATACTAGAAGTGACTCACGAAGGAACATCTCAAGTCAAAGAATCTCGCCTTGCAATGCTAAGCAGCGAATACGAGAACTTCAAAATGGCGAAGGAAGAAAATGTCAAAGAGATGTACGGACGACTCTCCAATATCGTATACAAATCAAAAGCTCTCGAAAAAACATACACCGAATTAGAAATAGTCCGAAAAATCCACAGAGTCCTTCCACGAAGCTTTGAAGCAAAATTAACTGCCATACAAGAATCGAAAGATTTAAAACAACTTAAAGTTGAAGAACTCATCGGAAATCTCACCACTTATGAGCTAGAAATGAAATTCAAAGAAGAGCGTGAAGGAGGTGACACTCAAAAGAAATCCATAGCTCTCAAAGGAACAACCAAAAGTGATGATGATAACGATGAAGATGATGGAGCAGCAGAATTGGAGCTGTTAATAAGGAAATTCAAAAAATGGAATCAAAAACATGGAAATTCAGCTCGAATTCAAAAAGCAAAAAGCAGAATAGCCAAAGCACTAGACTACTCAGAAGAACAAAAGTTTATTTGTTATAATTGCAACAAACCCGGCCATATCAAGCCCGATTGTCCACAAATTAAATCCAGCCATGGAAAGAAGCAGAAAAAGAAAAGTTTTGCAGCCACTTGGGATGAAATAGACGAGAATGATCAAAGCACTGGTAGTGAAAGCGAAAAGGCAGAATTGTGTCTTCGAGGTGATACAACTGACAGTGACGATGACGAGCCAAGTGAGGTATCAAAACTTACCCATTCTGAGTTGCTTATATATTTTCATGAAGTAAACGGTTGTTTTGAACGACTTAGGGAAAAATACGCCAAACTTGAATCTCAAAAAGATACTTTGATAGAATGTAATAAACAACTTGATCAATTAGTTAAAACCTATCAAAGTAGGATCCCTAAGTGTGATAAGTGTCCAACATTTGAAAAGGAAATTAAAAAATCAGAAATCAATATAAAATCACTTGAAAATGAAATTCTGATTTTAAAGGAGAATGAAAATACTAGGAGAGAGAATTCTATTAAAAAGTGCACACAGTTGTTAAACGAAAATGAATCTCTCAAATCACAAGTCCAACAATTGTCAACGACTTTGGATAAATTTTCAAAAAGTGAAAAATCATTGAATATGCTATTAGGAAAGCAAACTATTTATACGGTTAGACAAGGACTTGGATATAGTCATTCTAAAAATGTTAGAAACGAGATTAATCGAGAAAATTTAATGTGCACAATTTGTAGAAAATTTGGACACAATCACAATAATTGTTGGTATAGACCCAAACATGTGAAAACTATACCGATTTGGGTTCCAAAAGGCACAAATATAAAATCTCTCAAAGTTAAACAAATTTGGGTGCCAAAGGGAACAATTATAAATAGTTTTGGGTCTTTACAAAAGTGTTTTTCGAAATATTCTGCCACTAACAATCATGGACCTATAAAAACAAATAGGTCACATAAATCTTTTCTCGTGTAGGTGTGGTGGCAGGCTAAGGAACAACAATAGTGTTCTCTGGATTTTGGCTGTTCCAGAAACGCAACGGGCGACAAAGCTAAGTTCCTTAGCCTAGTATAAAGGTGACAGAATCACAACGGACAACAACGAAAAATATCGTAAAGGTAAAACAAGTAATGGTATGTTTTAAACGATATATTAAATGTGATAATTTGCACCGTATTCTGAATTAAAATCAGCCAATATTGAGATGATGATTTTGACTCTGACTTATTCAACATAGTTGGCCAATTATATTCTTATGCCAAAAACACTATAAAAATCTCTAGATTCTTTGAATTACTTCATATGTATCAGTTTGGATTAAAAATAGTGTTTTGTTGGATAATACAATTGGTTATAATATGGCTAACTCCTTATTCACGGTTTTCTGATTATTTACACGGCTTCATTTCAAATTCAAAAGAATGTCATTTAAATTGTTGTTAAAATTGAGTTTGAAATTTTTGTTGCACACTTCATGGTTTGGTCAATCGAATTCAATTAATGATAATTTTGAGTGAAAAAGAAATTCAGATGCAGATTACACTGGTAATCTAGTTGATAGAAAAATTTCTAGTTGAACGTGATTTTTGAGACATTTAGTAACTGCATCGTTTTTCAAAGAAAATATCTGCATATTCTTCATTTAAAATAATTTTCAAATAGCAGAAAATTTTCTTTTAAAACCCCCTGGAGAAAATCATTTTTGACCATATTTTCAGATTAGTCATTTTTTGAAAAATTAATTCCATATTTATTTTTGAATTTGATTTTAAATGACTATATTGACTAATCTGACTCCCAAATGATTATTGAAAAGAAAAATAGTGATTGCAAAAGTGATGATTGTTGATATTGATCAAATATTATGACTCGAGACGGTATAATTAATGAATTTCTTTAAAAATTTAAACAAGAGTTATAAAACTGTTTGTTGGTAAAAATTCCATGACCATCTCTATATCTATTATATTTCAACGACCATCACTCATCAAAATTCTATATAGTTTGTCGATATGTGGTACTTTAAACAGGAATCGTTCGTTTTTCATTTTCACATTTTTTTAAAATAAAAAAAAATTAATTAATAATAATAATAAATAAATACCAAAGTATTCACTCTCATTTAAAAGTCCTCACGGTTATGCATGGGTGAATTACTTGGAATTTGTTATGTGCTTCCATGCTCATTTAAAAGTCCTCGCGGTTATGCATGTATGGAATGCATATCAAAAGTTGATTTGTAAAATAAACAAGTTGATTCTAATCCCATTTAAAAGTCCTCACGGTTATGCGTGGTTAGAAGATACTTGAATTCATTTTTTTTTAAAATAAAATTGGAATACTACTAATCTCATTTAAAAGTCCTAACGGTTATGCATGGTTAGTAGATATTCAAATTCCTGATATAAGTATACCACAAATAGACATAACTATATGGTTTTATATGATGACATCATTTCCATCATTCTAAAAGTGGAATATGCGCCTAACAAAATATTTATGATTTTTGTTTGATTTTTTATTGAAATTTAATATTTATATTCAATTGAGTTTTAATGTTGGATTGATATCGATTACTTTTTCTCTATTTTCTCTAACACTATTATTCTTTTGCTGATAACAAAAGGGGGAGAGAAAAGTTAAGATTTTGTCAAATAGAATCAACCAAAGGTCAAATAATTTTCCATTTGCATATAGGCTCATTTATATATTTCTATTTGTATGCATATATGTAGGGGGAGCTTTTTGTAGAGAGGAAGCATTTAAATAGGGGGAGCAATTAGAGCATATCAATGATCAAATACATTTAACATATTCAAAATCTTAAATATATGTTTGTTATCATCAAAAGGGGGAGATTGTTGAATATGCGCTTATATGATTTTTTGTTTGATGATAATAAACATATATACATTCGTTTAAATGTATTTGATAATATACTATTTTATTTTTCACAGATTTAATAAATATTTGCTGAATAAAATAAATAACACGGAATTTGAATTCAAACGAATATTTTATTCAAACAAATATTTATTACAATTTTGAATAGTATACAAATTCAAGCTCTCACTATTCACTTTACAACTTTGATACAAATTCAATTACATCACTATTTTACATATCATCACCTCACTACATATCACTCACACTCGTATTTATCTTCAACTGCATTCCAGTTTGAATTCAGCATCTGAGCAATCTGCAAAAATATAAACTAACGCAGTAAAATTGAAAAAGAAATATTTTTGCAATTCAAAAATAGAAGATAATTTTTGAAAATATGATTTTCCTCAGTTATTTGGGTTGTTCGTCATCATTTATATTTGAATTCATCATACACGAACAACTTGTGACATACACAGTGTATTACTGTATATGCCACAAGGCCGTGCACGCCGATATATACACTTGATTGATTTACAGGGACAGGTGAGCACAGGTCAAAACCAAATGAAAAACCGGGTTCAACTCACATGCAATACACCATGACACGAGCACAAGGTCAAACCCGAGTTTTTGTAACTGGATTCAACTCAAGCGCAAATCAAAAGTACACATGAATATGAAACTAAACAGTCAAGTTCAGTGGTCAAATGCAATAGGCCGAGAACCAGACAAATGCATGCAACAGCAGTGAAAGTGTTCAACACAAGGCAGTTAACATATCAAAAACACTTGCAACATGGATATCACAAGAAATGAAACACCAATCAGTAGCATGCTAATGAAGACTGCATCAAAATGCAAGCACAAAAGTGCACAGCAACCATTAACTGCAACAAGTTGATATGCAAACTACAACAGGCCAGAGGTGAAAGCAATACACGACTGAAGTGATGAAGTGAATGCAAACAACTCGGCAATCAAATAACAGTGATGCAGTCAACATCTATTCAAGGCCAACACAAATTATAAGAGGATGCAGAATCAAGATGAACAATGCAATTTAACATGAGCAAGTGCAACAATGTGCACAGTTCAGACAAGACAGTAGTGTGCAACTCGAGTTTCAAAAGAATCAAAGTATGCCACAATAAAGACAGTAAAATGAACAATGCAAAGAAGGCTGCAGTGAAGCATGTACATGAGTGGACAGGACTACAACAGCCAGTGCCAACAAAGAATTAAGTCTCGACCAAAACCAGTTACTCTATACAAGCAACACAATGCAAAAATCAAATCTGGCCAAAAACAAGATAGACCAACACAACAGCTCCAAAACCAAAGATACAACAGATAATGATGCAGGGAAGACTCGAATGACCAAGTGCACCACTGACCATACAACAACTCAAATATCAAGCACATGAATTCGCAAATAAATTTCAGACTCAAAGAATCAACTACAAGCCCAATTGGCAACACAGCAGCAACATGTACACAGTAAACAAAGACCAAAGTGCATGAACACAGTGAAGACCACAAAGGCAGTGCAACAGTGGTGATGCAGTGGCACATGACTATCATGGTACATTTCAAGTTCATCAGTATATGACAGCAACCAGAGGCAACATCACACAATCGAAGATAACTACAGTACAAAATCAAATACCAACTATCCAAGTACAACATGAACACTATAGGCCGAGGTGAACAATGTAAGGGACGAAGCCGTGGAAGCATAGCAAAGCCAAAAATCGTCACAGTCAATATTGAACGAGTCAATAATCAAAACCGTTGTCAACCAAGCCGTGGGAAGCAAGTATCAAGAATATACGCATATGAATTAGTCAGATTTTATCTCAATCATCCAAGTATAATCGAATGGCCAAAGCAAATCAGTAGACAAATTCAAACACGAATATACGAACGCAAAAATAGGATTTCGAATCCTTTATAAGCCCAATCATCATTGGCAAAATAATCATCGAGTTCAAGCATCAACCAGCAAAGCAAAAGGAGGAAAACACATACCGAAAAAGCAGAACGAATTCGATCCAAAATTGAAGAAGCCATAAGCAAATCAAAAGCATCGAAGCCTACTATCGAACGAGATCGAGCGGCGCTTCAATTTTGCACAACCCTAGTTTAAATCGCAAGGAGCAAAAGCAAATTACCAGAAGCCCTAATTCACAAAGAGGAACGAAAGAGGATCGACCATATTTTCACAAAGCAAAGAAAAAGGAACGGGTTGAAGAAGTGAATAAGGGGCCGGCCTGTGTTTTATTAATTTGGGCTTACTTTTTATTTTAGGGTTTAAATTTTTAAATAAGGGTTATTTTGTTTTTAATTATTTTTAATTTGTATTTTCTTTTTTAAATCGTTTAAATTTCTAGTCGTGTGACTAGGGGACAAGCTACGTGGCGTAGCTTGAGAATTCGCAACTCGGTAGTTGAGTTGTGGCAGGGTTTTGAGCGTAGAGTTAGATTAGTCAATAGCGGGTATAGCGAGTTTACGTGTGTAAGCGAGGGACTATCTAATTTCTAGTAGAAACCTTGGGGGCAGCACGTAGGCAGGGTTTTTGCCGAAGCTGGGTAAATTCTGTGTTGTTCTGTTTTATTCTGTTATTTATATTCTGCGATATCTGTGCTGCTATTCTGTGATCTGAATTGAAATTAATTGATAAGCTTCCGCATTTAATTTTTATAATTTACACTATCACCCTATTCACCCCCCCTCTAGGGTGAAATCGATCCTACAATATCTTTAAGTGCAAACTAGGGAGAGAATGACCATAACTTATGGAAGCACCTTAGAAGTTGGATAGTAATTGACTCCTTGATAGGATCTAGTCTTCCTTATCACTATGGACCCTATAGATCTATTTAATAATATGGATGACCGTAGATGGAAAGGTTGATAGGAAATAGGTGACTATAAGGAAACGTCCGTTAGGTTGACAATTACATTTATGGAGGTAACAATGAAGGTTTTATGTATTATAAAATACAGAAGTAAGGAAAAGAGAAAACTTCCGTAAGAAGGAATACATTTATCATTACAAGGTGGAAATTAGATTTATAAAGGGTAGAGTACAAAGGACTAAAAGAAAGAAATTTTTTTAATCCTATCTTTTATGACATAATTTCATAAAAAAGTTTCTTTCAAAACCCCTTGAAATATTGAAAGTGTCTTTTAAAGGATTTTTAAACGAAAATCTTATATGTTAGAAATATTTGACAGAAATTGATTTTCGATAACTTTTAAATTATTCCAACCTTTGTTTTTTAAAAAGTTTGAAAAGAGGTTGTGATTTAAAAAGGTGGTGAAACATTTTTGGTAGGTGAGTTTTTTCTTTAGAAAAATTTTTGGTGACTTGAGAAGTTGAAAAGAATGTTTCCATTTATTAACTTATCAATTTGAAATTTGATTGAATTAGAAAAACTTTTAATTTCCTTGAATTTTTATTCTTTGATTTTTCAATGTTATATTTCCTATGCAATAAATTTGAAAGTCCTTTCCTCTGTAACTTCTTAGAGGTTATATAAGTTGGAAATATTAAGAATTATAATTATGGTTTTAGACAACCTTGGAAATATGCAACCATTAGTTTTGGAATAGTTTCCAAAGGTAATGTAATTTATAAAAGCGGTGAATTTCTTTAAGACAAAATGGTAGATTGTTTTAATTGTAAATTAATGAATTGAACAGTTTCATTTGTTAACGTTTTTAATTTGATTAGGAAGATATCAATGTTTGGTTCTTTGATCCTTTTATATTTCCTTGTTTATAAACTTGAAATTTCTTTCTTTGAAACTCGTTTGAGGGTTTATAAATAGAAATAACATCTATTTCGGGATAAAATAGAAAGAAAGAAATGTCCAATAGTATAAGAGGAAGAACATTCCTATATAAGACGATGAAGAGAATAATGGATGGAATTTATGCAATAATAAAATTGTGAATTCTGGTAGATGAGATATTGAATGAAGTAATAGAGTAAGATAGAAGTTATCTTTGTCTACTCCATCTAATTTTCTATCGTATAAAGTTATAAAGGGTATCTCAAACCATTATTGGATTTAAATGATCATTGATAAATAATTTAGATGTTTCTGTATGAGGAGAAGCATTTATGTAAAAATGTGAATTTTACATGTTTTTCCTAAATTGAATACAAAATTTATCTGAATAATAATAATATTAGACTTGACAAAGAAAAGCACTGCAAGAAATTTTAGGATTTTTTAAGCAAAGCTTCGGATATTTTCATAAAATAATAGTATTTTTTAAATAATAAGGTAATAAATATTATTGAATGCTTTACAAGGAAATAACTGCTATTTTAAAATGATGATTGTGCAAAATTTATTATTTTGTAAACGACAATTTTCGTAGCTAGAATTTTTTTTAAACAAAAACGTTTAACATATTATTTTGAAAAGATAATTAAGTCTTGAATCTTTTTTGTTAAATTTCCTATTTTCAAAAAGGAGTAAACCCTTATTTTAGTAATCTATTGAAAAGCAATAACCAATATAATTTTGGGAGTCATAAGTTAGAAATTCGAACTTTTAAGAAATAGTTTTGATAAAGAAAGTTTTAAAAAGGAAGATTATTTTATTCCTATTTGAAATAGAATCTTTGATAAAAAATTTATTAACGTTTAGATTTACAAAGATGGAGATAATGAATTTGTACTTCATGTTTTTAGTATTGTAAGAAATGAAACAATAAATAATTATTTTTAAATAAGTTTATTTGTGTGAAGATATTTTATTTTTTTTGCGAAAGTTATGATTGTATAAAATTTTATGGAGTAGATACAAATCATGACCGAGGTAGGATAGGGATAATTATTTTTTAAGGATATGAGTAAAATGGAAGTAGAATGTACAAACTGATCTAGAAAGTTGAAGTTAGTCACAAACCTCTATTTAAAGTCGTTGGTAAAGTGTAAAGATATTCCAAATATGTAATTGGGTTGTGAATTAGGTTGCCCATAGAATATGAATTTCTATATTTTAATTTTGAAGCAACTTCATGTAATTTCCATAAATTATCCAATTCCAAAATACATGTAAAAGTGCATTGTTTGAAGTAATAAGGAATACACAAAAAAGGAAAGAGAGTGCAGGAGATGGATATTTCTTTCCATGGTTTATACTGTGTATTTCAATAATAAGAAATGTAATGATTCTACCAAGCAAAAATCTTAATTATGGTTATGAAATAATCTTTTTGGAAGGATAGCTTCGATGAATTAAAATATGGAAATAAGTATTCTAGTTGTAGAATCAGTAGTTAGATATAGATATCGTATAGCTATGCTATATGACTAGAATATATGTAGATAGCAAAGATTACGACTATATGCTTATTAGTTAGTAATTGACAAATTAGGATTTATGGATGGTAATTACAAATTTAATGGGCAATATGTTTGTAATTAATGAGAGAAAAAATAATCTAAAGGGGGACTGATTAAGGAAACTTGATATTGCATTTGTGGAAGAAAGAAATTAGTGTAATGAATGGATTTTGGAAACTTGAAGAAGGTTAAAAAGATCGAAGAAGTATTAAGGGGAAATGTTCCAATTCTGATAGCAATGATCAGCTGCTATGGATGTTAATTGAAGCAATTAATGGACCACATTTATTAAAGACCGAAAACAAAAGAAGAAGAGCAAATTAAGAAAATGGGTAGCAATGGAATGAAATACTAAAAATAGCCCATCTTAATTTAGAAAGGTTGGTAGGACCTCTACGCCATTTAACTAATAATAACTGGCAACTTCCAGTATAAATTTCTTTTGGAGTTCTTGGATTGTGGTCACTAGTTGTCTTCCTTAGTTACTGGAAAAGTGGATGATGTGGTACGAGATATATTTCCACTTTATTCCCGTGTAGCCTTTATGAATGGGATTTAAACCACTTGATATATGTTGGGAAGCAAAGTAAATAAGGAAATTTTATGGGAACACTTAACTAACGATATACCATAGGTGGTTAGCAGCCTAAAATGAGTGAATGTATCAATCTCAAAACTATATATTTTGGGAAACATAAGGGATTTAGCTCACAAAATGCCACTATCCGAGGAAAGGGGAAATGTATAGGAATGAGAATGGAATTTCTTATTGATTAAGGATTAAGAAGATGGTGGCAGAAATTTTCCGTTAGAAGCAGTAGAACTGCAGCACTCCAACACACCTTTATGGAGTTGCGCTTTGCGTCGTTAGTAATAAGGACCATTAGTTTACTAGCAAATTTAGAGGGGTTTGCTAATAGCTTTAGGAACTTCGTTGAATCGAAGCATCACTTACCGACTGTAGACTGATGGACAAACTAAAGGAATGGATAGGAACTTGGAGGATATGTTAAGAGCTTGCATCTTGGACTTTGGAGGACCTTAGGAGAAGCACTTACCCTTAGTAGAATTCAGTACGATTATAATCATCAGTGGCTCGGACCAGATTTGTATTGTGAGACTTTGAAAAGTCAGAATTGTATAGGCAATGTATGCTTTGGATGGTTGGAAAGGATGCACCATATTTATTGGACCTTTTCCCAATATAGGGAAAACGAAAAACTTCTATGTTGGTTGTAAGTCCATGAAGTTTTTGCATTTGAGGAGATACCTCTATAGCATAACAATTGTTGTAGAGCATATTCAATTGGGGGATGTTAAGACGGAGCCAATAGCATCCCATGCTGTTAGTCCGTGAGATGATGGTTTTGATGACAACAACCTTAGAATAGATTATAAAATATAAATACTAACACTATAAGTTTATATATATATATATGTATATGCAGGATTTAACCATGAAGCTACTAAGAATGAAGATCGTACTGTATAGAGATTCAAGATATAAAGATAAAATATCAAGATAGAAGACTCATTAGCATCGAGACTATTAAGAGTTCAAGATTTCAAGGATAACTATTTTTTATTATCATTAGGAAATTTTGTTAAAACTCGTAGAAAAGCACTGGCATCTTAAAATCTAATTTATTCATGGAATGGAATCCACTTCGAGCCCGTTAAAGGGATGGAACGCTAAGTAGGATAGAACCTACGAAAATCTAGTGGGACATTGTTTTGTATCCACTAATTTTAATTCAAAAGATTTTACAAAATTATCTTGTTTTCAAAATGATTTCAAAACTTTCCTTTTAAAAGATTCAAAACCCTCGATCCTGATTTTAAATAATTTTAGCTTCAAAAGCATCTTTATTTTCAAAGTCAAATTACTCCTGATTTTAAACTATCTTTTTAAATAATATATTTAACTTTTAATATTTACTTATATTTAAATATAAAATTATGGTTAAATTCTATATATATTATTCTTTATATTTACTTATGACTTTCAACTATAGTCAAGTATATTTAAAGTTTAAATTAGTTTTTATATAAGATAAAGGTTATTTTCAAAGAAATTCAAAACATCATAAAAAGCTTTGGGATGTCGACATGCCTATGGGTAGCATGTCGACATGGTGACAGTTTGATTCAAAAATTCAAATTTCAAAAGAAGTGTCTGTTCGCCATAACTCTTCATGAATGGACATGGCTGTTGTTCTTCAATAAATAGGGGTCAGTTTCAACGAATTTTTAATCACGTTTTTCTTGTTTTCACTCATCTTCTTCTTCCTCTTTTCTTAATACATATTCTTATCATTACTCTGCCGAAATCAACATTGAATCATATTCAATTACTTCTAATTTGATTCTCTATCACTATCTCTACAAGGTTCTCAGTGCTATTCAGAGTTATAGACTTCTTTGTAATCTATTAAGCGAGAAAAGGTATGATTGTAGCCTTGGAAATCAATCAAAAGGGAAAAGGTGTGGTTGTAGCCTTGGTAAATCAATTGGGTAAACTTGTGTCCCGGAAATCAAGTATCTCTACCCATAGGATCAAAATTCTGGAGGGTGTACCCCATAGCCTTGAAACTGAGGGTGCAATTATACAATTGCTTTTGAAAGGAAATCCATACTTGTGTGCGGGACTGGATGTAGGGTAACTCCGAACCAGTATAAAATCCGGTGTGTTCTTTCCTTTACTGCTTTTGTTTTATTTCTGCATCTGTGATTGTTTCTGTGATCATATCTGTGTCTGTATATTGCATACTTTTGTGTCTAAATTAACATAAGCTAAAAAGATTTAGTAATTCTTTATTAACACTATTCACCCTCCCTCTAGTGTTAATCTTAGCTTTAAGATCCGTAATCCTCATTTCTCACAATTGGTATCAAAGCAAGGTTTTCAAAGTTTCATAATCTAATTTTTGAAAAGTTTTCAAAACTGCTACCAACACTGGTACTGTTATCAACACTAGTATCCCGTCACTAGTTCATTTGTAGAGGGTCAGTCTACTGTTAGACCACAACTTTTTAATGGCAGTAACTATGCATATTGGGCATGTAGGATGAAAATATATTTACAATCTAAAGGATTAGACACTTGGAATATCGCATAAACTGAATATTCTGAACCCACAATTGATTTTGCATGGTGGACTGCTGAGCAAAAGACTGTTGCACAAAATAATTCTAAGGCAATGAATATTCTGTTTTGTTCGCTAAATAGAAATGAATTCAATAGAGTGTCAGTTTGTAAGTCTGCATACGAAATCTGGAAAAGTTTGCAAGTTACTCACGAAGGAACAAGCAAAGTTAAACAGACCAAAATTTCCATGCTCACAAATCAGTTTCAATTATTTAAAATGAATGCTAATGAGTTTATTTCAGATATGTATAATAGATTTCAGGATATTGTGCATTCTCTAATATCTTTGGAAAAGGAATTTTCTGAAGAAGATCAAGTCAGAAATTTTTTAAATTCTCTAACTCCAAAATGGAATCAAAAGACACTTGCGATCGAAGAGGAAAATGAAATCAGTATTTTGAAGGCAGAAAAATTAATTGGAAATCTAATGTCGTATGAAGTTCAAATGATCGGGAGAAGAGAAAGTAAAGCATCTGAAAAGAAATCAATGGCATTCAATGCATTGACTGACGAATCAGACTCAAACAGCGATAATGATGAAGAGATAGCATTTATGACCAGAAATTTTAGGAGATTCCTGAGATACAAAAAGATGAATAATCTCAAGAGAAACAACTATAAGAATTCTGGAAATCAGAATATAGTGCCAAATAATGACAAGTGTTACAACTGTGATAAACCAGGCCACTTCAAAAGAGACTGTCCGTATCCAGAAAGGCAGAATCCTCCTATGGACAATGAACCAGCAAAGAAGCGGAAGCGTGCGTTTACTGCTACTCTAGATGACTCAGACTCGTCCTCAAGTGATGATGATCAGAAGACGGATAATTCGAATTTGTGTTTCAAGCTATTCACGACTCCGATGAATTCAGAGAAACGGACTCAGAAAAAGGTATACGTTTACAATACAATTGGTTGAAATTGATTGCCTAGAATTAGTTACTTGATTGTTTGATTGATTGTTTTTTGATTTGCTGTGTTGTTTGAATTTTAAAATTTATTTTCTATTTTTTTTATTTTTTTATTTTTATTTTATTTTTTTAATACTTTTTGAAATATATTATAAGTATAATAATATTTCAGAAATATATAATAGACATTTATAATAATAATATATACATTAGAAATCTTAGGAAAAATCAATTCATGAAAATTCAAAAGCACATGTCGACATGTTCCCTACCATGATGTCGACATGGCTACCTGAATTTGAATTTCAAAATTTGAATTCAAATGTTTGAATTTTCTTCCACCTTTTCACTTCATTCAATTCTCTGAAAAGATACCTTTTGACCAAAGAATATGTTCTTTGAGATTCTATTTATTCGCTATCTTTTATTATATCTTTTCACTTTCATTTTCAAATTCAAACTCTCTCTTCATTACTTCAAGCTCTCTTCTCTATACTCTAATGGCTTCTTCAAGCAACCCCTCAACCATGAGAATTTCCAGAAAAATCAAAGAACAATTATTCAATGATCTGGAGGCAATTAAAGCATACATCAATTATGCTAACTATGCAAAGTCCATCCCGGAAAATTTGCTATTTTTCAAGATTTTTCTTCTTATGAAATTAATTCTCTTTTTACAAATAATGGTGTTCTTAGTCTTATTGATGCTTCTCAAAATGATTTTGTTTGCTATCCTAATCTTGTCAAAAAATTTATGCGAATTTAAATCGCGGATTTTATGTTGGAAATGAAGATGAAGTTTGGAGTAGTGTCAAAGGCACTCAAATTATTTTGAATTGTGATCTTTTGCGTACCATTCTCAATTGCAAGAGTTCGAGAACAGATCTTTCTAACTTTAAAATCGATGAACATGATCGCGAGACATTTCATCACATTTTCGAAAGAGATGATGATTTTGATTTTAAAAATAGAATTTTTTGGCCAAAAGCAAGAATTCTTAATCTTCTTTTGTAACATACTTTGACCCTAAGATCGGGAAATTTTAGCAATCCTACTTCAAAAGTTTGCAAAGCACTTTTTGCTATTATCGGAAACTATGACATAAATTGGGCGCAAGTTATTTTGGATGAACTTCGTCCTAAAAATCTTGAAATGGGTGAGAATACTTTATACCATGGAATTTATCTCACTCGGATTTTTAACTATTTTGGAGTGGATTTCAAAGGCGAAGAATTTGTTTCTAGAAAAGTTTTCAATCATTCCAACATTTCGCTTATGAAAATTCCATTTTTTTTTCCAACCATATGAGACGCCTACCAAAAAGGAAGAGCGTTTGGCTCATGAGGAAATGGAAGAAGAGGAAGTTGAAGAAGAAGAAGAAGGGGATGAAATGAAAATTGAAGAAGAAGAAGAAGGTGAAACGTCTTTGGAAAGTATTGAATATCCTTCCAATCCATCCAACAAAACCCTTCTCAAAAACCAATAGATGATTGTGAAGAATCAACAGATTCTAAAACGATCCGTTAGTAAAAAGTTGGATAACATTTCTTCGAAGATGAACAAGTTCTTTTCAAAAGTCAGCAAGAAACTTGGACTATCTTCATCATCTTCATCCTCTAACTAGTTTTATCTTTTCGTATCTTATTGTATTTGTTTTAGTTTGCTTTATTTCGAATGTTTATGTAGTTTGTTGTGTGCTTAATCATTGTATTATCGTAGTATGCAATGAAATGAAATTTCCTTTCTGTCATCTATCTTATCTTATCTCTAGAATAAATGTTACTATATTATATATATACACACATAATTATTCACAAAATCAAATTAGTCATAACATTTCACTAACCCATGTCGACATCCCCTATGTGACCATGTCGACATGTACTGGTCAGAAATGAAAATTGATTTTGAATTTGAAATTTGAATAACTACCACATGTCTATTAAATTCAAACAAATTTCTACACCTATATATACCTGTTTCTTCCAGAATTCTTCACTGAAATTTATTTCTTATCATCTATATCCTCCATTTCTTTCATAAATTCAACTATGGCTAATCTTAATCACAATTTATCCGAAAATCTTGAAGAAACTTATAATTCGTTCAAGAATATTATCTCATTTATTCTATGAAACCAGCGTCATTTAGAATTAAGTCACATGCAGATGATAAAGGAACAAGAAAGGCACTTCGATGCGATACGATGGATGATCTCCTCTCTGCACAAGGATAATAACGAAGAACATCCTCCTGTCTCTCTCACCAATGACAATGATAATTGGGATGCTATTAAGGTAGACCCAATCTTTGGAGAAGAAGGATGGGTGGAAGTTCCACGTAACGTTTGATTTTTTTATTTGTTTGAATGGATTTGGTTTGATTTGATACTTTGTGCGGATTAATTTCTTATTGATTTGAAGATTGGTGTGTAAAACATACACACACACACACACACATTGAATTAGTTATCATGCTTAGAAGTATAATTGTTTCCTATTCTATATATTCCATTATATAGTTTATCAATGCAGGTAATGAAGTCCAAGAATGAGGGGGAGTATGTTTTTGTTGATGACAAAAGGGGAGAAACATAAAATAGGATAATTAGGTATAGATTAAGGGGGAGTTATTAGGATAGAAATAATATTTTATAAACAAAGGTTGTCATCATCAAAAAGGGGGGAGATTGTTAGTCCGTGAGATGATGGTTTTGTTGACAACAACCTTAGAATAGATTATAAAATAAAAATACTAACATTATAAGTTTAGATATATATGTATATGCAGGATTTAACCATGCAGGTACTAAGAATGAAGACTGTACAGTATAGAGATTCAAGATATAAAGATAAAATACCAAGATAGAAGACTCATGAGTATCGAATCTATCAAGAATTCAAGATTTCAAGGATAAGTATTTTTTATTATTATTAGGAATTTTTGTTAAAACTCGTTGAAAAGCACTGGCATCTTAAAATCCAATTTATTCATGGAATGGAATCCACATCGAGCCCATTAAAGGGATGGAACCCTAAGTACGATGGGACCTACGAAAATCTAGTGGGACATTGTTTTGTATCCATTAATTTTAATTCAAAAGATTTTACAAAATTATCTTGTTTTCAAAATGATTTCAAAACTTTCACTTTAAAAGATTCAAAACCCTCGATCCTGATTTTAAATAATTTTAGCTTCAAGAACGTCTTTATTTTCAAAGTCAAATTACTCCTGATTTTAAACTATCTTTTTAAATAATATATTTAACTTTTAATATTTACTTAGATTTAAATAAAAAATCATGGTTAAATTCTATATATATTATTCTTTATATTTACTTATGAATTTCAACTATAGTCAAGTATATTTATAAAGTATAAATTAGTTTTTATATAAGATAAAAGTTATTTTCAAAGAAATTCAAAACATCATAAAAAGCTTTGGGATGTCGACATGCCTATGGGTACCATGTCGACATGGTGACAGTTTGATTCAAAAATTCAAATTTCAAAAGAAGTGTCTATTCACCATAACTCTTCATGAATGGACATGACTGTTGTTCTTCTATAAATAGGGGTCAAGTTTCAACAAATTTTTAATCACCTTTTTCTGGTTTTCACTCATCTTCTTCTTCCTCTTTTCTTAATACATATTCTTATCATTACTCTACCAAAATCAACATTGAATCATACTCGATTACTTCTAGTTTGATTCTCTATCACTATCTCTACAAGATTCTCAGTGCTATTTAGAGTTATAGACTTCTTTGCAATCTATTAAACGAGAAAAGGTGTGATTGTAGCCTTGGAAATCAATCAAAAGGGAAAAGGTGTGATTATAGCCTTGGTAAATCAATTGGGAAACTTGTGGCATGGAAATCAAGTATCTCTACCCATAGGATCGAAATTCTGGAGGGTGTAACCCATAGCCTTGAAACTGAGGGTGTAATTATACAATTGCTTTTGAAAGGAAATCCATACTTGTGTGCGGGACTGGATGTAGGGTAACTCCGAACCAGTATAAAATCCGGTGTGTTCTTTCCTTTACTGCTTTTGTTTTATTTCTGCATCTGTGATTGTTTCTGTGATCATATCTGTGTCTTTATATTGCATACTTTTGTGTCTAAATTAACATAAGCTAAAAAGATTTAGTAATTCTTTATTAACACTATTCACCCTCCCTCTAGTGTTAATCTTAGCCTTAAGATCCGTAATCCTCATTTCTCACACATGCCACTACATGCATCATAGAGCATGGAACTAGAAAGCTCCCGACAAGGAACTAGATTGGTTCGAGTGTAATTTAGGGTTTGAATTTCAAAATTAGCTTGGGGACTAAGCAAACGTTTTAATTAATGTTTAATGCTACAATGTTAATTAAGGAATAAAATAATACAACAACAGAAACAATAATAAATGCCATGAATAAAAGAGCGGTCGACCTAAATAGGTCAACCGGTCGATCGTAGCGGATGACCGATCCCCCATGGGCGGTCGACCTCTTGGCAACAACAGTTGCCGATGGCAGTTCGGGTTTTACGTTATGTTCTATTTGGTTGTGCACTCTAGATTTACTGTTTCCTACCTACTTCCATCCTATAGTTCTGGTGCGTTTCAACTCCTATAAATAGAACCCTATCCTCTCCACTTTTATCCATATTATTTTGGAGAATACAACGAAACTCTGCTATCGCTATCTCTTTAATAACGTTTAGAACCTCCATAGAGAATTCAAATAAGGATTAAACTTATTTCCTCTTTTTTTCTTTCTTCCTCCAACCTATTCTTATTTTATTCTCCTCCAACTATTCATAATCTAATAAATATATATACCTCTTTCCTATTGTGTACTTATATATCAAAAGAGAGATTCTGGAAGAGATTTCGAGGCATGCAAATCCAAGGAAGGCGAAGCTAAGGCTATTCTATGAGCAGAAACCATAGTATTTCTTTTTAGCAATTGTTTAGTGTATTTCTTTTGGATTGAATATATCTTAAGGATTTTCAAATTTCGAAAATATGATACCCAAAATTCCATTTTATTTTAAAATGTTAATTCTATGTTGAGATTCTCAATTGTTTACATTAATTTGATGGGTCTGTTTCATTTATCCAATTTTTGATAATTTCATAGTCTAGTCCAGTTTTCCTACTCCTTTGGGTTAAATAGTGATTCTTCAATAAAATAATAGTTTTAGATTATGAATTCAATTCATAGTTTACACTACTTGTTCTTATATATTTCTTTGTGAAAGAGGAGTTGAATAGAATCTGGGGTTTAGATTGCAATCCTCATTGTTTAAGACATTCCATTGAATTGGTGTATTAAACTGAGTTTCAATTTTATTTATAGGTCTTTTATTGCAGTTTTGATTATGAACATTTATTCCTTGTTTGGGACATATAAGTCCATGAAATCTTGGGAAATTGAAAAAAAGTGTTTTAACAAAAATTGATTAGGGAATTGACATTAAATGCTAGTTTAGGGCATAAAATCCATGCATGTAGAAATTTTAAGCACGACTATTTATTTATTTCTATCTACGCAGTTAACATATAACTATTGAGTATATGGCGTAGTTGATTAGGCATTTATTTACATTTATTTTCCCCTATTAGGAAGATAATTGATTTTGAGGTGAAAATAAGAGGAAACTCTTATATAGTCTAATTATTATTTTAAGGCAAAATAAGGAAGACCCCTTGTAAGGCCTTATTTATGAAACAATGAGATGTATGTTTGTTTATATATATATATATATATATATATATATATATATATATATATATATAGACACACACACACACACATATAGAGTAATTAATCTATGGCTAAGTCATAAGGTGCGAGGTCAATAAAGTTACATGACAGAAGTTTGCCCTTCACTTTAAGGCTACCACTAGTTGTGTACACTTTTATTGATGTGAGATGTCCTTATGATAAATATTTGTAATGATGAGAGGCTAGTTCCACATTGTGTAGGGGAAACCTGCCCAGCTAATCTGGCTACTAGTTCCTACAAATAATGGACTAATGTGAGATGTTATTAAGGGTATGGACCAAAAGATGAAGGGCATGCGTCGGGGTTTGAGGTATTACGTAGTTGGACCAGCCTTTTTCTCCCGAAGAAGTATTAAATAGCCAAGGGGTTATGCTAAGCGGTATGTCTACAGGGGTCTGCTTCTGGAATTAGGCCTTAAATGACGAAGTCCGCCTATTTTTCGCTTGGAAGTATTAGGTGGCCTATGAGATTCTATATGATGTCAGCTTGATAGTACCATTGAGGAGCACACTTTGGGAATTAGGCCTTAAATGATGGGGTCTGCCTATTTTCCAATAGGAAGTATTAAGTGACATGGCTACCGTCTCTTACATTATTAGCTATTTATGACGTATGATTGGGATATGGGATTTAATTCTGGAATGGAAGATATTAAGTGGTTGGACCTGCCTCCTTTCCTTGTAAAGGAGTGTTAAATGATTTTAATGATTTTATGTTCGTAGACATATTCTTGTTTTGAAATATACTACCTGAGTATCGAAAAGGCAAGACTTGTGGTTTTTACAATACAGGTTAAGGACGGAGTGATGGTGGTGATGATGCTTGGGATGGAGAAGCTTGGCTTGTGGCAGTAGTTGTTATTATTACTTGCTTTTATGTTATGTATATTGATAATTGTTGTAACGGATATTATGTTACGGTTTTTATGGAATTTTGTATAATGACATTTTTATGGTTTTGAAATATATAGGTACGCTTTACTATTATATTTCATTTTATCCCCTTTGAGTTCTGAAAGTTTAGTTATGGCTCTGCAATGTTATTTTTTTTTACTACCAACAACTTGCCTTAGAATGGATCTAAGTTTCGATGGGCCATTTTTGGGTTGAAATTTAGGTCTGTTCAGGGTAGGTTGTTACACCCTAGTTTGTAAAGTTTGAATTTATAAACAAAGTTCTTTGGATTGTTGTTTATTAAGACTTAAATCCCAAGCTTTTGAAAAAGCGATTTCGATAGAATTTGTGAAAGAAATAATAATAAAACTATTGTTTTGAAAAATATTGATGAAGTGTTATTGTTTCAAATGTTTGAAAAGAATATTTTTGAAATAGGTTTTCAATTGTTTTGTTATGGCTATAATTGGGCAATTGGTGGTTTTCTGATTTGAGTGACTCATCGTGTATATTTATTTATTCTAGTTGTTGATTTTGGTGAAACCGGAACACCACTGGATACTCCATATTGTTTGATTCTGGAGTTATACCATGCTTCAGTAGGAGTAGCCCCTCCTTTTCATTTTTATTTTTGGTTTGATATATTTTTGTTTATAGGAATTTGAAAATATTTTAAATATAAATTTTGGGCATTTAATTCTAAATTTATCTTTTGAAAATATTGGGTGCATGGCATTTATTACAGAATATTCTCTATATTTTGTTGCATATGCTTGTTATGTTGATTTTTATTGCATATAGTTTTATTTCATACTAGAGTTGCATGTGGATTTATATAATGCTAGTTTTTGTGTGAAAAGTTACATCATTATTATTAGTTGCATCACATTACCTTGTTGCAAATGTTGTTGCATTATTTTTGTTGTTTTGAGCTTATGATAGAAGTAGCTAGTGTATTACACTTTTGTCAGCCTGATTCTCTTTTGGATTACATTAGTGCAATATAGGTATAGGAAAGCAAGAGATTACTATTGGATTGTTTGCGCACTTGCATTGATTTTGAGATAGTTGTGGGTTGCCAAGAAAATCAAACGCCAAAGAGGTATGTAGTAGTTTTAGAGATTGGTGATTTTATGCCTCAGACATGAGAGGCCACTTTTGGCCTTCTGTTTTCATTTGGTTATTTAGGCTTATTGAGGCAAGTTGTAGTTTTTTTGGATCAACCGCGCAAAGGAGATGATTTAGAAATTTTCCAAAACTCAGGCATTACGATTAGCGTAGAGTGTAAGGAATTTAAGTGTTGTACGGAAAATTAGCACCGATAGTCGTAAGAATCGAAGGAAAAGACTGTTGGAATAGCCTAGGGTGACGTAGGAATTTTAGTGATAATTTGGAAAGTTGTCACTATAGATGTTGTTGTTAGTTAATCGTTTTGAGTGCTTATATCTCGATTCAGGCGAGAATGCCATGTTGGATAACATGCGCATGTAGGTAAGATAGTGCCCAAGATAGATTAGTGTGGAGTTTGCCATTTTGGAAAAAGTTGAAGATGATTTATATATCATCAAATATGCTTGAGACTTAGGGTATGTTGCTTTGCCTTCTATATTCAGGAATGAAATCTTCGAAGGGGGAGAGTGTAACAACCTGTATTTTTGGGCTTCTCTGAATATCTAAATTATGAAAAGGTAAATATTTAATTATTTTTTTCATCGATGAGCTGAAAACTCAATTTCCGCAGAAGAATTTTTTAGGACTTGGGAATATTTTGGTTCAAATAGTCCAAACGAGCCAGGGTAAGTATAAGCGTCAATATATTCGAACTATTTGGTTTAAAATTAGAAGGTCGAGATCGGTCTGTAAAGTTGAGCGACTCAAGTTAACTTGTATATACGTTAGAATTAGGTCTCGAAAATAGTTCCATTGCGTTTGGAATTAGGGTATTTGGCTAGAAACGCCAATGAGTACGCCTCGATTGGAGTTCGTAAAATTTCATGTGTGAATAGTGTCATTTGGAATTTCTATAGAAGGACTCCCAAACTCATTTCATTTGTCCAAACCAGAGCAACCCCTAATTTTATAACCTTAGCTGCCATTTAAACCTTCCTCTAAATCAACGGCCGTGGATGATCAGCGAGATATGGGCATTTTTCGAGCGATGGGCTTAAATAATAAATTGTTTGAAGATGATGACAAGTTGTGATTCTTAGCATGGCAGCAACGAAAGTTGTTCGAAGATGGCAATTTTAAAACGTTCGTTCTAGTCAACGGTGAGATGTTAGATGACATGGGGTGTCTTTGAATTCTTCGGAGTTGGGGCCTTCATCTGTGATGACGCAACGGTGGATGATGGCCTTTGGCGGCGGTGAAGATCGATAATGACGAGGCGACTGAGTTTGTGATTTCTTGTTTAAGGGGGTGGATTAGCAGCTAGGACTAGTGGTAAGCAAGGTTTAGGTTAATTAATGGCTGTAATTAATAATAAAATTATATTATTTAATTTGCGATCTTATAAACTGTATAACTTGTTAAGGTCCAAATCGAACGTAGTCGGTCACGTTAGATTCATAATGACATTAACCACGTTCAAGAATTAGAATGTTGGAGATTGGAGCATGTAGAATTTCAAGCTAATAATACCCATTTGATTTTACTCTAAACCAAAACGATTCAGCGATAACTGGAATTTCGCCAAGTTTACTCACCTCTAAATAAAGTATATAATATCTGTGATGCTATAAATGATTGTTGATTGTTTGGATGGTAGTTTAAATTGTTATTTGATTAATTGTTTGGATTGGATTCCTATTTTGGAAAAACGGATGATATATTATCAAATTTGCAGGGAACCTATATGATTATATACTATCTGTAGCCAATGTTTTGCTGGAAACATTTGTAGAGAGACCCAAATGGGTTTCTTGCCAATATTAGTTTATTTACATCATTATGATGAATATATTGATGTTTGGTTGAAAATAATTTTGATATTCTGTTTAAATTGTTCAAGTGTCGTTATACTAATTTTTGCTATATCGTCACTTATTGGATATCATCTCTCTAAACCTTCGCGTTTGTTAAATTTGAGCTAATATTTCACAAAATAAATGTTTAAACTTAATTAATCATTTTAATTAAAGATGTGTTAAGTTAATTAATCATGTTAACTAACGATGTTTAAATGCAGTTAATTGTTTCAATTTATGATATTTGAATTTAGTTAATCATTGTCATTAATGATATTTGAATTTAATCAACCATTGGAATAATAGATATTGGGATTTAGTATAATCATTTTTACTAATGATGTTTAAATTTAACTAATCATTTTAATTAATGATATTTGAAATTTATAAATCATTTTAATTAATGATTTTTGAATTTAATTAATCTTTTTAATTAATGTAATGTTATCTGGGTTTTTAACCCAGCAAGACCCAGTAGAAAGCAGAACAACATCGTAACATCAGGATGGCTTAGAACCCAACCAGAAAGGCTATGGAAAGGAGTGAACGATAGCCGAGCTATATTACTAAGATAACAACTGAGATCTATTAAACCATGGGACTAGCCTTCTTACGTCTCAATCAGTAGCTAAACATAAATAGCTAGTGAACTACCATCAAAATGAAACGACTACGATAAAAGACTATGGAAACATCTCCAGTTCCAAACTCTAGAAAAATCCTATATGCTTGGATCGTCACAGACCCATGCCTCCCCTCAAACCTTCAAACAAGCTAGCCAAAGAATACTACGAAAGGAGCCAAGACAGCTAGAGAATACTACGAAAGGAGGCCAAGACCTTGGGCCACAAAACGAGCCAAGTCCATGGGTCGCGAGCGACCCATATCATTGCCTTGTTTTGCGAGCCAAACTTTCTCAGGTCATTTCCTTCCTATTTGCAAGCTGATGATGGAGTGACCTGGCCTTGAAGCTCTCCGACCATATAAATACCATCCTACCTGCAACATAAACTGGATCTTCTCCGAACTGGTTGCTGAAGCTCTGCTGGACCTATTATTCACTCTTTACCTCCCTCATAATAATCTCCAAAGGAATACACTGTGATTCTCCTGTGGATTCCAACTCTGGAGATTCAATCTAGCTAGAAAACAATCAAAGCCTTGTAATCAAACATCTATTGTAACAAAAATCAGTTTATAATAATGCTATGAAGCGCACGTAGGCTTCATAACAACCAAACCACTATAAAAATTCTCAGCTTACTTTTTTTCCTGTACTTTCTTTATATCTATGTTTTGTGATATTACGCTGTTAGAACAGGGATACTACTTTCAAACTAAAACCAGGGTGTTGGTCCATTTTTTGGATCAACATTTCGGTGCTTTCACTGATAACTCCAACTCGGGGTTCAAATCTAGCTATCTACGTAGGATCCCATAGGTCCAGATGTTAGATCTTCATTCTTTGCTTAGAATATCACTACAACAAAATGGTCTATCAATAGCAACTAGGGATTGCATTAAAACCTAGCCTGCTATAGTTAAGTATATCGGTCGTCATTACTGTCTAAGACAGCTTGTGTGCACGCAATCTTTAAGCAAAATAAAATTTTGGCGGTCATATTTTATGTGGTTCCCTCTTCTTATTATTCTGCCGCCATACTTTGCTTTTCCCTACACTTCCAATTTCCCTGAATCCACTCCACTTCACTGACAAATCTCCTCTCCACTCTTGAATTCTTCAATCGCTAATCCCTCTTCGCTTTAAAAGCTCGATTCTATCGCTCGCTCTATCTCTCACCGCGCGATTCTTTAATGACGTCGATTCCTCCATGAAGCTGAAGCACGATTCTGCAACGAAGCACGATTCAAGGCTTCTTAGGCACGATTCAACAACGAAGCTCTATTCCTCGACCAAGCTCAATCCATCAATGAAGCTGAAGCACGATTCCAATTTTTGACCAAGCTTTATTCCTCGACCAAGCACGAAGTTGACTGTAGGTATATCTTCCTATTTTTGTTTTTTAATTGTGCGTTTAATGGCTGGATTAAATTATTTAGAATGGTCTTAATTGTGCTTTTTAATATTTATAACTTTCGATTTTGGTCTTAATTATTCTAAAACAGTTTTGTTACTATCCGTGGAGGAGGAAATGTAGTTTTTGTTCAAATATAATAGTTTTTTTGATGATTCTTTCTACGATAAATTTATATCATTTAATATTTCAACTTATTATGTCTGTTCTCTAAACTTAGATGAGTTAGTCTATGTGATATTGAGTGTTAAAAGTAGATGAAACAAGTGAGAGGTTACAAAAATTTAAATGCACGTGCAAACGATTAAAGTATTAAATGTGTATCTTACAGTTGAAGTATCATTTTTCGAATCCCAATTATAATCTACACTCAATAAACAAATATAGTCATTACTATTTTTTATCCCTATATTGTATATATCTTACCGACGATCAGTGCTATAAGGAGCTGGATATTTCTTTCAATGCATTCTGAAATTTAATTTTAATGATCTAATATATGAAAGAGGAGAACTTGAATCCTCTACTTTTTAATTACATATATTATTTTGCAAATGGTGATTATCAAGTGTAAAACTAAAAGTCGATTAATTCCTTTTTTGTTGAATTGATCGGATTTTGCTTGCTTGTCAGAGGATTCTGTATTCATGTTTTGGATATACTTTTTGTGTTGATTAAGAGAAGATATCATGGGTGTTTAGTATATATGTGAACAAAAAGAAAGAAGTAGAACTGGGACTTCCCTTATTTTCCTTTTCAAGACAACTACTTTTATCAATTTCAATAATTATGAAATACTTAGTATATCACTGTAAATATATTTTCCTGAAGTAGGTTTACAATGATATACTTAGGACAAGTATACAGTGATATACTAAGTATTTCATAATTTTTATGTTGTTAAACATAGTATAGGTTTATAGTGATATTTACAAATGTAACCAAGGGATATTTACAAATGTCAGTATGAAACGTTTTCTATCATCAAAACCACCGCCATCTCCATCCAATGGAATAACTTCTGTTTTTTCATTAGTTAAAGTGATATGCCAATTTCTATGTTAATCATGTTTCACCATGATGTTGTGTGGATTGAACTTTTTCCATATACATAAGCACTTTCAATACATTATTGCGATGACAAATACATCTAATCAACACTATAATTTAATAATTGTTTCTGTGAAGTAATTCAAATATGTGATTGGTGTGGCTGAACGTTCCTTTTGTCCTCTTGGTTAGAAATTGAAAATTTGAACTGAAGGATGCAAACCTCAACAGCTACAAAATGGCTCAGTTGTCTATAGGATTTGAACATCAAATTTTGTGGTCTCCTTATATGTTTCAATCAACCAAAATAAATTGATTATTGCAAAATTTAAACAGTATTTGGTTGGCTGTATTTTAATCACTGTGGCATAGTTATTAGAAATCAATTTCATTAAAATATACTAAAGTATTTTGCATTGGTTGATTCAGAGATAAAATAAAGATCTTTGATTTTCACTGAGACTGTTTTTTGCTTTGATATATTAATATAGTCAATTATCAGGTCGAATGTAGTGGGAGAGCCATAAGGCTGATTCTGTGGAAAGGATACATTGTTTGTAAAATTTCAAACATAAATCAAATAAAAACATTACTTGTTTGTTGAGGTACGTTTTTTCATTTATCGTTTACAGTTTAGCTTGATTTCCATTATTACTGATTCATATTTGATCCATACCCTTGCAATTAGAAAACATCAATAACTAGTACGAATCCGTGCTACGCACACGGATTGGACTATATTGGTAGTTAAAATAAAATCTATATATTATATTTCAAGTTTACGAAAATAATTAGTGCAAATGAGTAATGAGAAATTTAAAAAAGACATAAAAAATATGTTATTACAATCAAAAGTTGGTTTTGTTTCTTAAAACTATTGAAATTCGGTTTCGTTAGCCTGTTTGTCAGGTATAAGGACTTTAGAGTCTTAGACAATCATGTTTTTAGACCCTTTTACAACGGATACAACTTGCACATAGTTGTAATTGCAATATCTTCTACTGTGTAGATTAATTTTTTAATAGTTTATACAGGTAGAAGTTTAGTAAACCTGAAGTATATTCAGAAATATGTCTTTGCTGGTAGTTCTATAGATAATTTTGAAATAAATCATAGCATAGCTAGAATTTAACACAAAGAATAAGTGCATCAAATAACTCAATCGTGTATCGGAATTTAAGAAGGTCAGAATACAGTAGCAACAATGAGTGAGGAGTACGTTAGTTTGATAGAAAATTGGATAAAATTGGTGATCAAAATGCGTTGAGTAATAATTATAATACCTATTATGGAAGAATGCAAAGGAGTGTGCTATATTACTGGAAAGCATTTCCTCTTTCATAAGTTCTCTTAATTAATCAATAAGAAGGCTAAATCAAATGTTGTACCTCTGTCTCATCTCTTTTTTCTTCTTTTTTGATCATAAACTTTGTAGGCAATTCTATGACCCAACAGATTGTTCTTCTCCGAAATTCTCTCCGGGTTCACTATACACGTGCAATGCTACTCGCCCATCTTGCAAAACATACGTCGTCTACAGATCACATGAAGGTTAACAGTATATCAAATATTTCAGAACTCTTCGACATAAACAAAAATAAGGTATTGTTTCTGAACTTTAGTCCATTATAAATATATCAATTTATAGTAATTCATATCCAGATTATATAAATAAATTCGTGTGCACAATAGTCCATTATAAGCAGGTTAATATCAAAAGCTTGGACCTCAAATAATATTTACTACTATTTTTTTGGTAAATCTTACTATCCTCTTTAAAATTTTGAATTGAATATGAAACTGTTTTCTTATATGTATTTTGCATTTCATGATATCTGTAATTGGAATAGAACTGTAAATCATGTGCATGTCCCTGTTCAGCCTTTTGCTGTGCCTAAAGTAGATCAAAAAATAAATTTCATGTAGATAATTTGTGGCATGGACCTGATATGATCTGACACAATATTATACTTCTAACATTAGATTTATTTAATCTTGCATGAATGGTCTGTTTTGTTCTATTCTTTTTTTTCTTGCTTATGCAACTATGTAATGTGTTGGCAAGGCAGATTATGACTGTATGTTGCAACAATCTGAGTGCATGAATCAATAATGGATTACTTCAAGACTGAAATATCCCCATTTCTAAATTTGTGCCAATTTCTTGGTGAGTTCTTAAAAAAATTATTTGATTAGGGGATACATAGGATGATGTTTGGGAAGTATTTCCTCTAGAATTAGAGGTCATAAGGGGTTGCTTGTTGTGAAAAATAATTTTGTCAGTGGAACTCTTAATGCCTTTCAATTTCTGAACCACAACAGTGAAAATTGTCTACTATTCGGATTCCATTGCCAGTTGTCTTCATGTTTGTTGTTGAATGTTTTGATTTCCTTTATGTTGCTATGTATATGTGATGGCAAACTTGATGAATTAACATTCCTAACGTTGCTGACTTTGTGTGATCATGTTATGAAGCATGTGTGCTAGCTTGCATGATTTTATTTTAAGCATGTGTGCATTCTTATACTTGAATCCCTATCATTTGTCTCGTTGGTTACCGTATTTCTATAATAAAGTAGACTGCATGGTTTAAGTTATATCCTTGTTTGTATATCTTAGTTATAATCTAATTGTAGTCTAGCCTATGCCTTCCATTTTCTAATATATTGTCATCATCAATTTATTTTCTTTTCCCATATACCATGTTTTAATGTATAAATCATTTTGAGAAAAATATGTAGAGAAAAGAACAATTGAAGGTTACTTTACATTATAACGATAATTGAAAGTTAAACAAAGTAGAAAATAAACCTTTATTTTTCTCAATGTTGACTTGAAATCATTTTCAGTATTTGTTATATTTTCAGTAGAAAATAATTATTGTTTAATGTTTTATAATTTCGGTGGAAAATTATTATTGTTTCATACATATTAATATAATGCACTCAAAATCATTAAAATAAAAATAGAATGGTTAATTTTTGAATACGGATACGGTCATATTCATATATGTTTTTTCGTATATTAGAATTTTTTTATGAATATTGATGAGGTCTGTTTTTCTGGATATTTATTGACAAGCTTAGTGGAAAAATGTTTGAAAGTTGAGCCTAAATCTATTGATATAATATAATAGGATAAACAGTGTTGATCCTAGAAAGATAGTTCATTTGATCTGACACTAAAATGTCTAATGAGAGACGCATAGACCAAATTCCAATGGCCATAACCCCTTTAAATAATTTGAATAGATGTTTGTCGAGTGTATATTTTCTTGAACGTTTACAAACAATGTCCAGTTGACTGAGTATTAAAAGAAAAAAAATGGACAGACAATGTTGAGTATTAGTTAACAAGGTTGTGAAGCAAGACATACATAATGTGCATCATTAAACTACTCATATTTGTTTCCAATGGAGTGAAATGTTGGATATGAATTTCATGATTGAATTGAAATTTTGATACCTTAACAATAGAGATGTGAGAAATTATTAACAGTTCGTGTTTACCGACACATTTGAGCAGTAAAATAAAATTTGGAATTTTGTTATAAAAATCGGGTAGAGATCTGAGTAGGATATTATGCTTTGTTACTTGATGGCTGCTATTCAGATCATCATGTCTATTGCATTCATCTCTCTTCGAAGATTTCTACGGTTATTGTTGCCTGCATATATTATTATTTCTCCATGACTTGCTTTAGATATAGTGCATACTCTTTCAAGAAGATGGTGACCACCATATTGTTTTTATATATGCCTTGTTCCTATTTAACATGCTTTTTTTAATTCCTGATCTCAACTCACAGTTTGATGGTGCTTTTCACAAGGCCTTAGGACACAATGTCTAAAAGAAAAGGAAAAAAATAGCAATCCCTTCCAATTTACAAATATAGCAGGCAAGTTTCTTTTTTTGAAAAGGAAAAATATGATTCTGTTGTGATTAAGAATTCATGTTTTACTAGTTTAGTTTTAAAAGATGCTACGCTATCAGAAACACTAAATATAATTGCAGTTTCTTTTTTTTGAATAAACATATAATTGTAGTTTCAAAGAGGGTTGAAGTTACACAAATAATAGGTATGATGGAGTTGATTGGTCTTATAACTTGATTAATTGCGGTGTATGTTTTCTTGAAGTTGCTCAAATATCTGATAATTACTTAAAGACTTGTTCAAGGTTTGAAGACTAATATCAAAATTTGGATGCAAGGTAAACCTACTATAACTTTTTTATATGATTAGTTTATCATATATTTGTTGATTATTAGTTGATGAAATGTACCAGTTTTACCATTGGGTATTACAAAACTATGATCATGAGGCATCAAGGACAAGAATGATGATTGACAAAAGTGATATAAACTAGTTGCAGATGACTATATCATTGAGGGTAAAAGATAAGGACTGAAGGTGGGAAGATCATTAATTTTAAGGCACATCACACTCCAAACCAACACTGGAAATATAGGTACTCTTAACGAATCAGTTTGTATAAAATCGTATACCTTCTTAATATTTATCATTAAATGCCACATCTATTTATGCCTTTGTGTGTTCAATTATTGATTCCTTTTTCCCACAATTCAACTTCATAACTGTTGTGATTCAATTTTTTGTTAATAAAATTTCACATTTTATAATTCTCACAATGATAGATTTTATAATGAAGGTAAAGCAGACATAGTAGTTCAACTTGTACTCAATTTCTTAATACTCGGGTATGCTTTCACTTTCTATACATGTATGGTTATTTTTAATAAATGATATATAGGTACATTAAAACTGAACCTCCACCCTGCTTACCAAAATATTTGTACCCTTCCTTTTTTGATAATTAATAGCTTGTTCGATTATGCTAGGTTAAATAGTAAATACCATTCATTTTCATTATGTATTTACATCATAATTAAGAAAACAGAAGTGAGCCATGTTGCCTATTCTTTACCGCACTTGGCATACGCACCTCAGTTCAATTTTAGCTGAAGCTTACATGCCTCGGTTCACTATACTCCTCAGTTATGTTTAGCCTTGGCGTACATGTCTCGGTTCACTACACTCCTTAGTTTTAGCTGAGGCACAATCACCTTAGCTCAGTTTTCTTATTATGATGTAACAATTTTTGCTTAGGCAAGAGCAGTTTTTGGCTGTTGATTTCCATGGTTCATATAATCAAATACAAAGTGCAGTATCTGTAATCATAAAAATGAGTAGCTTTTAAATATGCAATGTTGAATAATGGTTAACTTCTTGTGTCCTACTTTTCGTTGCAGAGGTTGGAGTACTCTTATAGATGAATGCATGCTTGATTGCGAAGTTATAGGCATGTCTCTTTTACAATTTATAATTTATTGCTTATTACTGCTACTAAAATAAAATTGCATTATAAGGCTCGCAATTTGACCAAATTGACTACTTTAGCAAGGCGATTGAGGAGTGGATTTAAGGATTTTCGCAAGTGGTTGAAGTCAGGATTTGAGTTTGGAGTGGTTAGCTTTGGTAGTGGAAGTGGTGAAGCTGCCGAGCAAGGCAGGGGACAATTGAGGCAGAGGGTTGGTAGTATGATGCAGTTGATGGTAGATTGGGTTGTGGGATGATGTTGATGGCAAGCAGTTATTGATGACAGGGGGGTGGTTTGTGGGTTATGGGATGTTTGTTGTATCAACTGGTGATATAGGACAACATCCGATTTAGAACAACATTGAAGATGCTCTTGTTACTTTTATTATGTATTGTCTTGGTTAGCTACGATTATATGAATTGTTACTAATATTTATATGCTGAATATTGTGCATGAAATGCTTTTATTCATATAATTTTTTTTATGCTTAATTGTTAATACTGTGTGAAATACCGTATATTACATCCTTTTTATATTAATGCTAGGAAAAAAAATTGTCATGGTTATACATATTATAGCGTTATGCTAGTGCAATAAAAATATTTTGCAACGATTAAACAGTTTTCATGGCAAGTAAATAATGCTATGAAAGACTAAAGTAAACATTCTATAGCGTTTTTACAGCATTTATAGTTGCTATAATAATCAGGCAATAATATTTCTATATCATTTATAACTGTTATAATAATCAGGTAATGCTATATCTACAGCGTTTACAATTGCTATAAATAGCAAATAAATGACGTCATAAATATTAGCATCATAAACCATAACTCTGGGTAAAAGTTCTATAGCAAGCACCAAAACGCTATAGAAAGGTACTTGTATGTCCTGAATTGTCCATTTAATAGCAATTTAGAAACACCATAAGTAACGCCATTTATAGCATGTTTTTTATAGCGATTCTGAGGTTGCTATTAGATCCCTGACATATTACAACTTGTTGATATACAGCGTTTATAAAAACGCCATCGTATCCTTTTACAGCGTTTTTTAAACGCTATAAAAAGGTATTTTTCTTGTATTGTATTTTCCATTGAGAATTGAAGGAGCAACATAGAAGGAATGGAGGATAAGTAAGCAAACACATGCTAAGGTGAGGGAGAAAAACAACATGAGATAGTAGACACGATCCTAAAGGCAAAACTATGAAATCACTTAAGTGCATGGGTTGCTAGCGATCCATGTACTATGGGTCGCTAGCGATCCATGCCTTTTCACCAGACTGCCATAAACTCCAGAAGACAAAGCTCTGAAATCAGTAAAGTACATGGACCACCGTCTATGTCGTTCGAAGGGGATATAGTCAAAAGGAAGCAATCCGCGGAGCTCCAAGAAGAATGAGATGGAAGAAAATGTTAACACTCCACCTACTATAAAAGCACCGACTACAGATCTGAAATTAGGTGTGAAAACGCTAGAAGAAGCTCTAAAACCCATGTCGTGGCATAGTACTAAGCAGAGGACGAGGAACTGCTACTTAAATGGTACTCCTAGAGGCAGGAGAACCAAGGAGATATGATATAAACCTTTATCAATTACAATGCCAAGCTCCCACGGAATATTGTGATCAGTCCCAACTAACCAACTTCCAATCCTATCATCGAGCTCCCATCATCGAATCACGAATGGTCGCCGTCGAAAATAATCAAAAATCTCATTGAAAAACTCACTTCAGTCCCGACTCAAAGTCAAACTCAGGTAATCACACATTTGACTTGAAGCAAACCTAGGAAACTTGGGCCCAAAGCCAGACTCATGTAAACCATGTTTTTTCCCTAAGCAAACGCCAAAGTGATTCCAAGCGCCGATCACCAGTCCTTTGAATTTAGTGACTCTAAGCCAACCAACAATTGACTCCAATCAACCAGCAGATTTTCTCGGTCCGACTCCAGTTAGCTTACCACTGATCCGTCAATACTAGTCCATCTTGCTTTGCTTATATCTCGGGCATGCATACATTATTCACTAGCATAACAAGTAGCTGTAACTTAAAAATGAACTGGATTGCCGGTGACTGAAGCATCTCCCCTAGTCTAAGCCTATTCATTGAAGTTGTTCGGTGTGTAATATATCCTAGGAGATTCAATGTACCAATCATATCAGTTTACTCAGGGAAAACCAACCCTGGAACAAATCTTATGAATTCCTATATTCCTTATTGATCATGTGATTTATGCGATTATCGCCCAAATCCATCTCTCATTCAATCAATCAGATTAGAAGTTTGTCAAGTAGTTTAAATGCTTTCGACTCACACCAATGATGTGATGTCATTATCTAATTAATTTTACATGCTAGGTGAGCCACTCAAAAACTTCCTATAGTGATTCAATGTCGTCGTCACTAAAGCAAGCAATCCCGATGAGGATATCATGCTGATGGCATTGACGAGGGGAATCAACCCCTAGATTTTGGAAGCTAGTTATATTGAGATCCTCCTATGACCTTGGATCGTCTCTGTTACAAAATGAATCAGAAGCTAAGCAAGTAGGAGGTAGAGCAGACTAGGAGAAAGAACAATACATGCCCATTGGCTAAGGACGCAAATTCTAGGGGATGACCCAGTATCTCAAAATTCAACTCGTGTGCTCCTTTGAATGACTAAATTGATAGCCCCTACTTGGATACTCATGACTTAGAGCAATACTGAAAACTAGTCTCGAGAGAGTCCACTGAAGCCCAGAGAAAATCCAAGGAATGTTGTATATTCCAAGATGCACACGGTCCTAACACTGGCGATTACAAACACCTTAGAGATATGATCGAAAAGTTGATTCAAAAGGGAAAGCTTCAACAGTATGTGCAATCCCTGTAGAATGGTGAGCAAGGGACATTTGATGCCTATTAATAAAGAACTCTGATTATCAATTGGACCATTGACTATCGGCATCCTGCTGAAAGGAGCTAGGGGCAAGGTGGAATAGCGAGCACATGATGCTGCTTCACTTATCAATGAGATTTATTCCAATCTTCTTTGAATTATTTTATTTTAGTTTCAATTTCAATTATGTTGTGAACTATAACCAAGTTGAACTAAACTACTTCCAAAACGATGCAGGTGACCAAGTACTTAGAGTTGGCCGCTAGCCAATCTCCACAGACCGTGATCAAACTATGGAGTTTCATCAAGACCAACATGATTCGATCGTTCATCATATACCCTATACCCTTGATTTGGGATGCCCAGGCCCATAATAAAGAACCTAACAAGTTCAGAATCCAATAGAAAGTAGACATGACTAACAATCCACTCAGCAGACTTCATATTAGACTCAAAGTAGTCACGACAGGCTGTCTACTGATCAACCCTAGATTTCAACAAATGAACATGATTATAGCCTGAAATAGACGCAACTTAATTTCTCGCTTAATAACTCATTATCTCTGCTTGCTAGAAAGAATATGAAGCAAATTGTGCAAGAATCGATAATCTGACCCCAGCACGGATGTGACGGCCCACCTCTATACCCACGCTAGCCAAAGACACTATAGGGTAATGCCGTCAACTAACACGGAGAATAAGGCTGGTTCGGAGCGACCATCTATAGCCTTTCTCTAACTATCTATTGAATACATCGACAATAGACATACCAAGCAGATTGACATATCCAATGAATACTTAAGACAAAACCATAGGTGGTTGGAGGATCTATCAGAACAGAATATAACAACTCAAATGTAATATACATCATAGAACAGTAGATCATCATATACACATATACAGATACATAACAGAGTATACAAACTAATACATGTCAAGTGGTATAGCAAACCACAATATACAGATGAGTCAAAAGAATACATATATCAGAGTTACAATAAAAAAGGACTACACAAAAGCTATAACAAAAAGGAACAAGCTGAATAGTCCACGCGGAAGCAAAATAGGCTAAGTCCAAATGCACCTAACCTGAAACAACTCGGTTTGACCCGAGTATGAAATACATGGGTCAGTCTAGCTAAACAAATCAGTTAGATAAACTTAACAACAATAACCTGCAAGATCACAAAGTATAACAAATGTCTCTACAGGAGATAACACAATCATCTAACAAAAGATGAATCATAATAAGACAAGCCTCATCTCATTGACAACTCATAGAAACAAAGGATAGGAATATCCCAAAAAAAGCCATAAAGGAAAATAACAAATACCAATGAAGGTAACACAAGTTCCACAAGATAATCGCTATATATCGTGCGGCTCAAAAAGACCAACACCGAAGGGCGATACCTAGGGAATATACATATCAATAAAACATCAGAAAATTTGCACATGCTCAGTATTGTATAAACAAGGATCCATGAGCCTGAAGACTCCAAACCCAAATATCACTCGAGCGGCTCATAAAGACCTAACTCCGAAAGCGATACAATAGGGCAACAAACCCGAAGGCACAAACCCGAAGGCAACATACCCGAAGGCAACATACCTGAAGCCAACAAACCTGAAGGTGCAAACCCGAAGGCAACACACCCAAAGGCAACAAACCATAGTGGTGATGGTCCGAAGGCCCAATACTGGACACCACTAACTGGAAGAATGTGTCACAAGTCTCAAAAAGGAATCAGAAAAGTGGTAACGTGAGTCCCATAACCACTCGTTCGCACTAAACGGTTTACTATCCGTTAGTTAATTTCACACTCAAAGCAGTACAAAGTTTACCTCATCTCATTGGTAAACCAGACCAAAAGGTAAAAACAATCAATCGAATAGGTCGGGGATTAATCGGAAAGATAAACGAACGGATTCATGGTCCGTGTTTTACTTAACCATTGAATCTCCTTTCCACTCCGCTCGAAGTGCGAAATTGTGTGTGTGTGTGTGTGTTTAAATAGAATTTATAGATTAGAGAAGCAAGCTTTTAATACAATTTAAAAGATTATTTTATAAAAACCCATGGATTGAAATAAAAAAGGAATCATCAAAGTCAAAATAAATGATGACAACAAATAGGATCATCATAAATCGATTCAAATTGGAAATTCAATCCCAAAAGGCAAAGTGGGCTGAAATAGCAAATTCACTTGACTAAACAGAGAATTCAGTTGACTAAACAGCAAGTTCAGTTGACTGAACAGAGATTTTCAGCTGACTGAATTCTGCCTGGAAACTTTCTGTTTCCAGGTTCAGTCGACTGAACAGAGAATTCAGTCGACTGAATCATGCCTGGAAACTTTTTGTTTCCTGGTTCAGTCGACTGAACAGAGAATTCAGTCGACTAAACCATGCCTAGGTTGTTTCTCAACCTATTCAAATGAAGAGCCAACTCTTCCAAAATACAACCGGAAGAACATTGGCTCTAAGGGTTTATGCCAATCGGCAACCCGGCCTTATATGCTCCTCGATGCATCACCAAAACATGATCAAAACATCAAAGTTAGGATTTCAAAGATTTGAACCCAAAACACTAAAAATTGGAATATTCACCAATTCAACCCAAACCAAAAGCAAATGCACATGAATAAGTGTTAGGAATTCATACCTAACAACCAAAGATAATTATAGTCATAGATGTGAGATAAAAATCTCACCTTTAACCCAAAACTAAGAAGAAGGAGCTCAAACACAAGGAGAAGACCAACCAATCTCTACTTCAACCCAAGAAACTTCAAACTAAGATCAAAACAAGTATTTCCTAAGTTAGGTTTAGGAAACTTTCTGAAATTGAAGAGGAAAGAGTTGGAGAAGATGAAGAGAAGGCTTACCAATAGCTTCTCTTTGATTTTGGAGCAAGAATTCAAGTTTGCAAAGTAAACAAAGGCTTGGAATTTCTAATTCCTCTTCATTTCCCCCATTTTCAGTTTTAGCTTGAGTTTAGAAGTGAAAATGAGTGAATGAGAAAGAGAGGGACTGAGTTAGGGTATTAAACTAGCAAATGGGCTGAACCCAAACTCAACACCCAATTAGAAAAAGTAGCAAAATTCAACTTACTCCAAACACATCAAAGTTTATACTCAAAAAGATCGCAAGCGCCGTTTTGGACTCAATGGAATTGGTATTGAGCCCCAATTTGGCCGTTTGCAAAAAGTAGCTTTTCGGACCCAAAAATCCTACTAACGACGCAATATTTGTATAAAACATCTAAATATATAATCGTTAAATATGCGGGTTGTTACAGATCTCCCCTCCTTACAAAATTGCGTCCCCGCAATTCCCAGAGACGATATTTGTAACAACTACATACATACAACATTCAAAAGAAAAGGAAATAAGCTTGAGATGAAAAGATATTCTCACCATTGCCAAGCCAAGATAGAAAACCCGGATAAGATCGCTCGATAAACTCTCCAGTTTCCCAAGTACAGTCATTGGGGTTAGCGGACCATTGAACTTTAACGAGAGGCACGTCCTTGTTCCGAAGGTGTCGCACCTCCGTGTCAAGTACGCGAATAGGTTGCTGTACAATAGATAAGTCCGGTGAGATCTCAAGCTCTTGCAAATCAGGAGAGTCGATAACAGAATCCGACTCTCGAAGACACTTCCGAAGTTCAGAGACGTGAAACACGTCATGAATGCCAGATAAATGAGCAGGAAGTGAAACTCTATAAGCCATAGGGCCAATACGTTCAGTAATAGAAAATGGTCCTATAAAGCGAGGAGACAATTTCCCAGTCGTACTGAAACGCATAACCCCCTTCAAAGGAGAAACACGAACAAAAACAAGATCACCCAGTGAGAATTCGAGAGGCTTCCTACGGTTGTCCGCGTAGGATTTCTGGCGGCTCTGTGCCTCTTTCATTCTCAAATGAATTAGATCAATCTTCTCAGAAGAGTCATGAACAAAATCTGGACCAAGAATAAGCTTCTCCCCAGATTCCAACCAACAAGAAGGTGATCGACATGGCCTTCCATATAAAGCTTCGAAAAGAGCCATACTGATACTAGACTGAAAACTATTATTGTAGGAGAACTCTACAAGAGGTAGGTGATCCTCCCAACTACCACCAAAATCAAAAATACAAATACGGAGAAGATCTCCCAAGATACGGTTCACCCGTTCAATCTGTCCGTCAGATTGCGGATGATAATCTGTGCAAAAATTAAGCTTTGTTCCCAAAGTTTGCTGAAGACTCTGCCAAAAATGACTCCTGAATAAAGGATCATGGTCACTCACAATAGAACTAGGAACACCGTGAAGTCTCACGATTTCCTTGACATACAACTTAGCAAACGAGAAGCAGTCCTATTAGACTTAATAGGAACAAAAATGAGCAGATTTAGTGAAGCGATCAACAATAACCCAGATACTAGAATGGCCCGATTTCGAACGAGGTAGGCCGTCAATGAAATCCATAGAAATCTGATCCCATTTCCACAATGAAATCTCTAGAGGCTGAAGAAGACCCGAAGGACGCTGATGTTCGGCCTTAATACGCTGACAAGTTGTGCAATTACTCACATAACTCGCCACATCACATTTCATGCCTTCCCAATAATAAAGACGATGCATATCAGCATACATCTTACTACTACCAGGATGAATGGTATACTTAGAACGGTGAAAATCATCAAGAATGTCATGCCTAAGCGCAAAATCAGAAGGCACATAAAGACGGTTCTTCTTGCGAAGACACCCATGGGAATCAATGCTGAAATGGCGCAATGCCTCATCACAGGATCCAGACTCACAAAGCTGAATAAGGTGCAACAAATCAGGATCACGCTGCTGAGCATCGGCAATACGATCCAATAAAATGGGTCGAGCTTCCAAACTAAGTAATAGAATAGGAGAATCAGAAGATGAACATCGATCACGAATTTCACAAAAAGATAGAGTCTTAATAATATCGCACTCGGCAAGCATCATAGAAACAACAGCCGAATGTTTGCGACTAAGCGCATCAGCAACACGATTACCCTTTCCAGGGGTATACTGGATATCAAAGTCATAGGAAGCAAGAAACTCAAGCCAACGCTGTTGCCTCATATGGAGTTCCTTCTGAGTGAACAAATACTTCAAGGATTTATGATCGGTATAAAGAATGAAGTGCTCGCCCAATAAATAGTGTCGCCAAATCTTCATGGCAAAGACAATGGCAGCCAACTCAAGATCATGAGTGGCATAGCGAACTTCATTCGGACGCAGTTGCCTAGAAGCATAAGCAACTACCCGATCCTTCTGCATAAGAACAGCACCGAGACCACTACCACACGCATCGTTGTAGACAACAAGATCATGATTCCCCTCGGAAACCACCAAAATAGGAGCATTAGTGAGAAGTTCCTTTAATGATAGAAAGGAAGCTTCACACTTGTCGGACCAAATAAAACGATTGCCTTTCCGAGTAAGGCTGGTGAGGGGAAGCACAACACGGGAAAAATCCTTAATAAACCGACGGTAATAACCCGCCAATCCAAGGAAACTACGAATCTCATGCACATTCTTAGGCCTCTTCCAATTCTGGATGGCTTCGATCTTTGAGGGATCGAAAGAAATGTCATCGGAAGATACAACATGGCCTAAGAACTTAACCTTATTCTCCCAAAAATGGCATTTGGAGAATTTGGCTCTAAGTTGATGATGACAGAGGGTACTCAAGACAATTCTCAAGTGATTAGCATGCTCAGCTTCAGACTTAGAATAAATAAGGATAGTATCAATGAACACAAGGACGAACTTACCGAGATATTCCCGGAATACTCAATTCATGAGATCAACAAAGAAAGCAGGAGCGTTCGTCAAACCGAACGGCATAACGAGCCACTCAAAAGAACCATAACGAGTGCGAAAAGCGGTAAGAGGTATGCTATCCTCCGCGACTCGCAACTGATGAAAACCTGTGGCGAGGTCAAGTTGAGAAAAGACCTTAGCGCCACTCAATAGATCGAACATATCATCGATCCTAGGCAATGGATACCTATTCCTAATGGTTAACTCGTTAAGCTTGCGATAGTCAATGCAAAGCCTAAGAGTTCCATCAGACTTCTTCACGAAGACGACCGCGGATCCCCATGGAGAAAAACTGGACTGAATCAACTGCTTGGACTCAAGCTCTAAAAGCTGCTTCTTGAGTTTCTCATTTTCCCTTGTAGGCATCCTCGTGGGAGGACGACTAACTGGCTGCGCGTCCGGAATAAGATCAATGCGGAACTCAATTGCCAGCTTGGGCGGCAAACCCAAAACAGGCTCAAAAACATCAGAAAAGTCACAAGCAATAGGAATACGAGATATATCATCATCATCTCGTGAGTCAAGAGAATATAAAGTCATTTCGGAATTATCCATATTTCGAAGAACAAGTAATAACCGAGTAGGCGAATCTGGATGTCGAAGATACAAAATCCTCTCAGAATAAATAATCCTGGCATCATATCTCACTAGCCAGTCCATTCCCAAAATCATATCAAATCCCAGACAAGAAATAACGTGCAGATTCGCACGAAAAGAAAAGACACATAAAACAATCTTAATATCATCACAAAGCATACTAAGGGCCGCGGATCCTCCAATTGGATTCGCAATCCTCAATGAAGTAATCAAACAAGAAACATCCAAAGATAAATCATCAACGAGCTTTTTCGATTCGAAAGAATGTGAAGCACCCGTATCGAAAAGAACTCGTATACTATGATCATGAAATAAAATAGAACCTTCCAAAATAGATGGAGATATACCTTTGGGCTGAGAAGGACCTTCAGAAGCCTTAGCAGCATAAAGCTTGCTAGACTTGGCACCAGCCGGAATAGTAGGGCAAGTGGAAACATGATGACCTTCCTTCTTGCAATAGTAACAGAAGAGAGGCTTGGAACAAGCTCGAATCATATGATCAGGAGAACCACAACTGAAACACTTCCGAATAAAAGGTGTTCCACTAGATTGAGGCTGAGAACTAGAACCACTAGTCTTCTTCTTCTTAGAAGGAAAAGACCTGGACTTCTGAAATGGAAACTGCTTCTTGTTGGCTTCTTGGAAAGCTCAATGTGCTCACCACTTTCACACTCCTTCTCGACGGTTTCAAGATGAAGTGCAGAATCAACCAACTCCTCAAAAGAGAGTTTAAGCTGGAGTAACAAAGACTTCTTAAGATATTTCTTAAGACCAGAGACAAACTTCAAATTCTTCTTATAAGAAGTGCTAATGAATTCAAAACAATACTGAGATAAAGCCTAGAATGATGCAACATACTCAGAAACAGAAGATTTCCCTTGCTTCAACTCAAGGAAGCGACGGGTCAATAAAACTTTTTCAGATTCAGGAACAAACTTGAGTTCAAATCGTCCCCGAAACTGAGTCCAAGAAAGAGTAGACTCATCAATTTCGGCTATAAGAAGCTCATACCAATCAAGAGCACGCTCTTGTAATAAGCTAGAAGTCACAAGAACTCTATCATGGTCAGAAAGATCCATGCGAGAGAAGATACGCTCGCACGTGCGAAGCCAAGCTTGGACTTCAAGAACAGATTCGGAGCCCTTAAACGGCTTTCCTCCAAGATGAGAAAAATCACTGCACTGACGTGCAAAGGCAGACTTGCGAGGTGGAGAAATTCGAGGAGGAACTGGAGGCTGAGTGCTCCTAAACAATTCCAAAAATTGATCAACAGACATATAAACGCCATCCGGATGTGAGCCAATGGATTGCCCAGCATCCGAACGTCGTCCACTGCCTCTTCCAGCCATACGCTGAAAGTAAGATAAGAACAAGATTATTCACAAGATAGATGTCATTAATACAATTGTGGAATACTGTGGAATGAAATGCATTCCTAGACGTATTCCCATTTTCTATCTAACCTTTGATGGTAGAAGGAATAGAGAGATACGATGATTCAAAGATTTGTATCACTTATACACTTTGATGTACCGGAATATGTGCTTCTATTCTGTGTTTATCATATTTTGTTCTGAACCTCGCTCTGATACCAAGCTGTGACGCCCCACCTCTATACCCACGCTAGCCAAGGACACTACAGGGTAATGCCGTCAAATAACACGGAGAATAAGGCTGGTTAGGAGCGACCATCTATAGCCTTGCTCTAACTATCTATTGAATACATCGACAATAGACATACCAAGCAGATCGACATATCCATTGAATACTTAAAACAAAACCATAGGTGGTTGGGGGATTTATCAGAACATAATATAACAACTCAAATGTAATATACATCACAGAACAGTAGATCATCATATACACATATACAGATACATAACAGAGTATACAAACTAATACATGTCAAGTGGTATAGCAAACCACAATATACAGATGAGTCAAAAGAATACATATATCAGAGTTACAATAAAAAGGACTACACAAAAGCTATAACAAAAAGGAACAAGCTGAATAGTCCACGTGGAAGCAAAATAGGCTAAGTCCAAATGCACCTAACCTGAAACAACTCGGTTTGACCCGAGTATGAAATACATGGGTCAGTCTAGCTAAACAAATCAGTTAGATAAACTTAACAACAATAACCTGCAAGATCACAAAGTATGACAAATATCTCTACAGGAGATAACACAATCATCTAACAAAAGATGAATCATAATAAGACAAGCCTCATCTCATTGGCAACTCATAGAAACAAAGGATAGGAATATCCCAAAAAAAGCCATAAAGGCAAATAACAAATACCAATGAAGTTAACACAAGTTCCACAAGATAATCGCTATATATCGTGCGGCTCAAAAAGACCAACACCGAAGGGCGATACCTAGGGAATATACATATCAATGAAACATCAGAAAATTTGCAAGTGCTCAGTACTATATAAACAAGGATCCATGAGCCCGAAGACTCCAAACTCAAATATCACTCGAGCGGCTCATATAGACCTAACTCCGAAAGCGATACAATAGGACAACAAACCCGAAGGCACAAACCCGAAGGCACAAACCCGAAGGTACAAACCCGAAGGCAACATACCCGAAGGCAACAAACCTGAAGGTGCAAACCCGAAGGAAACACACCCAAAGGAAACAAACCGTAGTGGTGAAGGTCCGAAGGCCCAGTACTGGACACCACTAAATGGCAGAATGTGTCACAACTCTCGAAAAGGAATCCGGAAAGTGGTATAGTGAGTCCCATAACCAATCATTTGCACTAAACGGTTTACTATCCGTTAGTTAATTTCACACTCAAAGCAGTACAAAGTTTACCTCATCTCATTGGTAAACCAGACCAAAAGGTCAAAACAATCAATCGAATAGGTCAGGGATTAATCGGAAAGATAAACGCACGAATTCATGGTCCGTGTTTTACTTAACCATTTAATCTCCTTTCCACTCCGCTCGAAGTGCGAAATTGTGTGTTTGTGTTTAAATAGAATCTATAAATTAGAGAAGCAAGCTTTTAATACAATTTAAAAGATTATTTTATAAAACCCCGTGGATTGAAATTAAAAAGGAATCATCAAAGTCAAAATAAATGATGACAACAAATAGGATCATCACGAAGCGATTCAAATTGGAAATTCAATCCCAAAAGGCAAAGTGGGCTGAAATAGCAAATTCAGTTGACTAAACATATAATTCAGTTGACTAAACAGCAAATTCAGTTGACTGAACAGAGATTTTCAGTTGACTGAATTCTGGCTAGAAACTTTCTGTTTCCAGGTTCAGTCGACTGAACAGAGAATTCAGTCGACTGAATCATGCCTGGAAACTTTCTGTTTCCAGGTTCAGTCTACTGAACAGAGAATTCAGTCGAATAAACCATGCTTGGAAACTTTTTTTTTCAGGTTCAGTCGACTGAAGAGAGAATTCAGTCGACTAAACATGCCTGGGCTGTTTCTCAGCCTATTCAAATGAAGAGCAAACTCTTCCAAAATGCAAACGGACGAACATTGGCTTTAAGGGTTTATGCCAATCGGCAACCCGGCCTTATATGCTCCTCGATGCATCACCAAAACATGATCAAAACATCAAATTTAGGATTTCAAAGATTTGAACCGAAAACACTAAAAATTGGAATATTCACCAATTCAACCCAAATCAAAAGCAAATGCACATGAATAAGTGTTAGGAATTCATACCTAACAACCAAAGATAATTATAGTCATAGATGTGAGATAAAAATCTCACCTTTAACCCAAAACTAAGAAGAAGGAGCTCAAACACAAGGACAAGACCAACCAATCTCTACTTCAACCCAACAAACTTCAATCTAAGATCAAAACAAGTATTTCCTAAGTTAGGTTTAGGAAACTTTCTGAAATTGAAGAGGAAAAGAGTTGAAGAAGATGAAGAGAAGGCTTACCAATAGCTTCTCTTTGATTTTGGAGCAAGAATTCTAGTTTGCAAAGTAAACTAGGACTTGGAATTTCTAATTCCTCTTCCTTTCCCCCATTTTCAGTTTTAGCTTGAGTTTAGAAGTGAAAATAAGTGAATGGGGAAGAGAGGGACTGAGTTAGGGTATTAAACTAGCAAATGGGCTGAACCCAAACCCAAAACCCAATTAGAAAAGTAACAAAATTTAACTTACTCCAAACATATCAAAGTTTATACTCAAAAAGATCGCAAACTTCATTTTGGACTCAATGGAATTGGTATTGAGCCCTAATTCGGCCGTTTGCAAAAAGTAGCTTTTCGGACCTAAAAATCAACCCAACGACGCTATATTTAAATAAAACATTTAAATATATAATCGTTAAATATGCGGGTTGTTACAACGGATGTGATCAAGTCATTCATCAACTGATTTTTTCCCGACTTAATAGGAAGTCCGCAGCTATCAAGTCGACGTGAATCAACCGTTTGATTGCCAAATTTCATCCTGAATGTTGGGGGTAGAATCCCAATCCATGTACAAAAATGGTTCCACTGTTCATTCAAAAACTTTTTCCTTAATACAGTAAATAAAGTACAAAAAAAACAGGTGGAATTACAACTGCTCTCAATAAAAATCTCTAAGTCCACGTAGGCAGACTGGAGCACTCATAAATCCCCGGAGTGCGGAGTAGAATACAAGCGATTCAACAGAAATCTCTAAGTCCCTGAGGTACCGACTTGAGTGTTCTAAGTGCCAAAACGCGGTCTAGATTATAAATGATTCGATAAAAATCTCTGGGTCCCTGACTACGGGCTAGAGTACTCTAAATTCCTGACTATGGATTAGAGTATAAACGATCTGACGAAAATAATCTAAGTCCCCGGAGCACGGACCGAAGTATGAACACAAACTGAGCACCAGTCGACCGCTCATAGAATGACTCTAAGTTCCCAGAATGTAGACTAGACTACAAACTTTGTGAACCGATAAGTGGGTTTCAACTGTTCCATATTCCAATAATTCCAACCTAAAAGCGACAAACGGAGTACAAACCGGTTCTAAAGACTAGAAGTAGTGACTTAGAAGAAGGCAAACCCGGTAGTATGCCAAAGAACATACCAAACGCTAAGGAGCTACAGGACCTCAGGGACCCTTTGTCTATCCAAGGCTACTAAGACCCAGCAAAAAAGCGCCCAAACTAACTGACAAAATCAGATGAAAGGATGATTATCAAATAACACTCTAGCTAGCTGACAACTAAGGAATGAAATTGCAAACTAAAGCGATGCCTTCTCATCCATCCTTGTTAACTCTCCTTTTTCAAATGAGCTGTACCGGGCCACCAGGGGTATTTCATACAGCATGGCGAAAGGAATGCTTCTATGCCATCGACGAGTCATGTTAATCCCTCTTCTAAGAACTGGAGTTATTGGTGGCGTCGAGAAGTCTTATCCAAAGGATCATTGAACCAATAGGTCTAACACCTTAGCCAACAGGCACCGATAAAAATGCGTTCCCTCGAGCTGAATCCGTAAAATTCCTCTTGGAGTCAAAGAACCATTACTTTAAGACCGTCGGGCCATCAGACACACGACCCAAAACTCCTCTTGAAATCGAGAAATTATCATTTCAAGGCCGTTTGGTCGTTGGACATCCAACCACAAAAAGCACTTTGCAAACGTGAAGGTCTTTCATGAAATAAAAGCATCGTAAAGGCAAACTGGTAGATTAGTGGTCATCTGATTAAAAATCCCTTCACAGACGTGAAGGTATTTCATGAACTAAAGTATTATGATGGTAAACTGATAGATCATCAGTCATCTGATCAAAAAAAAAAACCTTTGCGAGCATGAAGCTCTTTCATGAACTAAAGCATTGTGAGGGCAAACCGGTAGATCAACAAAATTTATGTACGACTAGTATCCATGAAGGTGAACTAGAAGATCAGTAGTCATCTAATCCAAAGCCCCTTGAAATCAATGAAGTCATGTTCTGGGGGCCATAAATCGACAATCATACCAGTCACTTCGCGAAATTAACGGAATCACTTCCAACAACCAATGAGGTAAACTGTGCTAAATCCCAGAGCTTTAAAGTCGCTCAAAGAAACTAAGCCAAAACTGAACTGACCTTGTGATCAATTGAAGGTCAACTCGAATCAAGCCAAGATTTGACATCTAGGAAAGCCGCACCCACTGGAGCAGGGGCAACCAAACGAGTTATGGAGAGACCAAGTATCCAATTCAAGCGCACCAACAGCCCTGTGGCATAGGGGGCACGCAGACACTTGAATAGACTTAAGAAAGACCAAGACTAATCATACCATAGTTCTGTTATACCCGATCGAAAATCCTGGCATTTTGACAACCGCGGGCTTAATGACCTAGCTAGTGCAACAAATGAAATACTAGCATATTACCTGCCCACTTCATTCCAACTACTATTTTACCACTCTTGCTGACCAATTCATTTTCCTCTTAGACTGTATGCCAATCAAAGACCCATTTTCTGAAGGCAATTTGGACCCAGAGTTAAGAGTCATGCCCTACGCTCCCGTAGGCTCTTTCTTCAATTCATCTTCGTGCGGTCAGTTGTAGATCTCTCCACAATGGCAACCTTATCTGTTTGGCCGTACACACCTTATCGAATATTGGAGGATCGACCAAGCATGGTTACCTAATCCAAAAACCAATTATCTATTTGAACCGACAAAACTGTGTTCACAATAACTATCCGTCAGGTTGACGGAAGCAAATCGACTCAAACTGATGGATCAGCGGAACCTGATCCTTGCCTTCTAAAAACTGATGTTTCCCCGACAATATCGGGTAACACCAAATGACTAACTCCTCGAGTTTCCCGGAGATAGGCCCTTCCGAGGAACATCAATAAAAATAACTTCTCACATTGCCCGAAGATAGGAAACACCAAGGAGCATCAAAAATTAGCTCTTCGCGTTGCCCGGAGATAGGCAATGCCGAGGAACATTAAATAAAATAACTCCTCGTGTTCCCCAAAAATAGGCAACGCTGAGGAGCATCAGAAATTAACTCCCTGCGTTTCCCGGATATAGGCAATGTCGGGGAACATCAAAAATCTAACTCCTCATGTTGCCGAGATAGGCAATGCCAAGGAGCATCAAATATCTAACTCCTCATGTTGCCCGGAGATAGGAAATGTTGAGGACCATTAAAAATATAACTCCTCACATTTACCGGAGATAGGCAATGCCAAGGAGCATCAAAAATCTAACTCCTCATGTTGCCCGGAGATAGGAAATGCCGAGGAGCGTCAAAATCTCACTCATCGCGTTGCCTGGAGATAGGCAACGCTGAGGAGCATTAAAAACTAACTCCTCGCTTTTCCCGGAGATAGGTAATGTCGAGGAACATCAAAACTCTAACTCCTCGCGCTGACGGGAGGAAGGCGACGCTGAGGAGCATCAAAAATCTAATTCCCCACGTTGCTTGGAGGTAGGCAACGCCGAGGAGCATCAAAAACTAATTCCTCGCATTGCCCGAAGATAGGCAACGTCGAATAGCTCCAAAAGCCGTGCATCTCGTAAGTCGTACTCATACTCAAACTCCTCGCATTACACGAAGATAGGCAATGCCAAGGAGCTCCAAAACCTATGCATCTCGTAAGCTGCGTACTCAAACTCAAACTCCGTGCATTGCTCGAAGATAGGCAACGCCAAGGAGCTCCAAAAGCCGCACATCTCATAAGTCGTGCATTCAAACTCAAACTCCTCGCATTGCCCGGTGATAGGCAACGCCAAGGAGCTCCAAAAGTCGCGCATCTCTTAAGCCACACACTCAAAATTAAACTCCTCGCGTTGCCTGGAGAAAGGAAATGCCAAGGAGAACCAAAGCCATGCATCTCATAAGTCGCGCATCAAAAAATAATTACTTATGTTGCTCGGAGATAGGCAATGCCGAGGTGACTAAAAGACTGACTCCTCACTCCTTGCATTGCCCGGAGAAAGGCAACGCTAAGGAACACAAAAGGTCATGCGCCTCATAAGCAGCGCATCTAAACTTACACTCCTTGCTCAAAGGAAGGCACTCAGAAACTGACAACACTTGCCCACGCGTAAATTGCATGCTTATCAGAATATCGCCAGAAACCGGGATTACATGCTAAAGTTGCAAAACTTCCGAAGAAAGGGGGATCAAGTTGTAACTTATCCAAGTTTCAAGTTTTAATATAAGAGTTTTCTAAACCCAATGCTTCCGGTCATTTGAATTTTTTTTGAAGTAAATAGCCATGTGACATGGGGGAATACACTAGATTAAAACGTTGGGGTCGTACCCACACAACACCGGACAACAAAAAGAAAATACAGACTCCATGAAAAAAACACTAAGTGCAGACTCTGCATTTGAACAAAATGACTCAAAAAGAACAAAAGTTAGATCGGTCTCCACACAAGCTCCTCGGTGCTTTCTTCCACCGCTCTACTTTTCGCTCTTTGTTTGTAGTTTCTGCCTCGTTTCAGGGGTGGCGTCACTGCTAGTAATATCAACAAACTCTTAAGTGTCAAGAAGTTCCAAGCCATTCCGGGTGTCATATCGATCCCATGAGCCACACACTTTCAAAAGCCATGCATTTTGTAAGCCACGCACTCTCAAAAGCGGCGCACTTTGATTAACAAGGATTGACTCCTACTACCCGAAGGAACTGACATTACTTCGGTAGTGTTGCAAAGCTCACGAACCAAGAAGTTGGCAAAGGATTCTCATCTTTGACCAAAGTCAATGTACAAAATGTCAAAATTCAAGACACCCAAGTGATGAGTTCCCAGAGATAGAAGCTACGATGTACCTTTGACTAGGAGCATCCAGGTAGCCTCCTAGAACATCAAGTTTCACATTAGTTGTTTAGAATAATTAGCCCCATGGACTGAGGGGAACATAATACATTAACACATGGTCAGGATAAAACATCGCTCTAACTTGAAACAAAAGGAGGAACTTACTATCATGTAGAGATAGACAACGGAAAGCATTAGCGAATACTACCGAACTCTACCAATCCATGATCGGCATGGGAATGAATGCGGTCATATCAGGGCCAACATCATCTAATCTTCTATAAGTGCTTAGAATTTATCATTTGGGATTAAGGGGTTCCGTAAATGACAGTCAGTTTGCAACAAAAACAGACCGATGGAAATTTGACTCTACACAAGAGTAACCATGGAATTGGTTAAACAATGACCCGGTACCGCCAAAGGGAACACTTGATGGTTATAAAAAAGTGAAATAACTGAGATGCCTAAGACTCTCATCCTTTCATAAAATGGCGTATCCCGGAGTTAAGAAACACTAAGAAAACAAACACATCGGATTAGAAGGAATCTACTCAGCTCTACAGGATCGGTCGAATGATTCAACCTTCACCAACGTGACTTTAGCACTCCTCGAAGACAGGAATCACTAAGAAAATACATCTACAATCCAACCATCGCATTGCTAGCTTTAAAAGGCCAAAACTAGTACCCGACTGGATTAAGAGCACCTCCAAATCGACTGGGATAATCAAACCCAAACTCCTGAGTGTTGGTGTTGCCTCGCCAACGCCTAGGCCTTCTTTTATCTTTTAACCACTGGTGTTGCCCTCGCAACGTCAAGAAAATTTTCCATTTCCTAAGTACCAGTGTTGCCCTGGAAATGCTAGGAAACTTTCTATTTCATAGTACAGGTGTTGCCCGGGAAACTCTAGGAAACATTCTACTCACTAAGTATTGGTATTGCACCGGCAATGCTAGGAAAATTTTAATCTATGGGTTGATGAGTAATACTCATCGCAGTGAACCATCGGTGCACTAGCTTACGGAGATAGAAATTGGTCTTCAACTCAGTTTCTACCTTCTCTTTAGAAAACTACTATTGCCCAATGACATGCATCTATCGAAAGACATATCCTTTCAAAGGTCAGCCGGATGGGTCAACCTTTCATCACAGGATTTAACCACTGCACATGAATAAAGCAACGTTGAAAGGAAATTCTGGGATTCAATTACCCATGTACAAGTTTCTAGTGATGAAAGCTGGTGCACAACCTAATTTCCTAAACTCAACTTAGAAAGAATTTAGACACCATCGAAAGATAGGCAGCCTCGAGGAAATGTTGCTTCGAACCAAATAGCTAGGTTATCATTGCTCAAAGACAGGAATTGACATACGAACAATGACAATGTCAGCAACCAAAAAGAGCATGCATGGCCAAGAACAAGTGGGAGCAATCATGGAAGGTCGAAAATAAAATCCCCGAATGTCCTTAATTCCACAATGGGATTGAGAGCCAGACTGTGGGCAATTGAGCAATTCGCCCTATAGATTTCCATCTCTTATAATGGCCTAAATAAAAGCATTCAAATAGCTAGTCCTTCAAGAAGGGCTAGAAGTACAGATACTTGATCGAAAGAAATGTTTCAAAAGTCTGAACGCGAATAACCGCGAGGTTGGTTAGATAATGGTTTTGCATTAAAAAATAGAGCACTGCAGCAACAAAATCACCAACAAAGGAAATGAAGGATTTAACATTCAAAAATCCATCGTCGCTCATAGTCTGACGATGACGAGAAGGATCGATGCCTAATTACGGTCTAATTAGATCATTTCGTTCCAACTTGCATGATAATGCCATTACCCAATGTTTGGTCATGCTATTTGAAGATTCACAACATCAATGAAAAATCCACAGATTTGAGTCTTCCATGTATGAGTTTCCAAAGATAGAAATGAACACATGATTAGGATCTTAATGTAGGACTTAGAAGAATTTACTTTAGCAAAAGATACCGTTATGATCTCAATGTAGTTGAACGCAAGAGAAGGATAACCGCAATGTAGTTTAACACTATGATGATTCACACTAAACATTCATCAGATGACTAAAAAGCCAAAGCCAAATTTGCATGGTAGCCTCGACACTTACCCATTGTTTCAAAGTACCCCAAGAAGCTATGGAGAGAAATCTGATTCCATACGACAAGCAGTAGCAATCGAGACCAAAACTAGGTGATCAACATCATAACTTACTACGTGTCCGCGAGAATATAATGCAATTATTTTGAAACTATTGAACAAAAACTATAATTGATAACTACCAGAGCACGCCTTGTTTTCAACAAAAATGCATTTTAGGGGGCAAATGTTATCTAGGTTTTTAACTCAGCAGGACCCACTAGAAAACATAACAATCTTGTAACATCAGGATGGCTTAGAACCTAACCAGAAAGGCTAAGGCAAGGAGTGAATGATAGCCAAGATATATTACTGAGACAACAACCGAGATCGATTAAACCAAGGGACCAGCCTTCTTACAGCCCAATCAGTAGCTGGACGTAAACAGCTAGTGAATTACTATCAAAATGAAATGACTACAATAAAAGACTATGAAAACATATCAAATTCCAAAATCTAGAATAATCTTAAGTGCTTGGATCATCAGCGACCCATGCCTCTTCTCGAACCTTCAAATGAGCTAGCCAAATAATTCTACGAAAGGAGGCTAAGATAACAGCAAAATACTACGAAAGGAGGCTAAGACCTTGGCTCACAAAGCAAGCCAAGTCTATGGGTCGCTAAGTGCTTGGATCATAGGTCATGGTTCGCCAACGACCCATGGCTTTGCCTTGTTTTGCGAGCCAAACTTTCCCAGGATCATTTCCTACCTATCTGCGAGTTGGCAATGGAGTGGCCTGGCCCAAAAGCTCTCCGACCCATATAAATACCATCCTACCTACAACATAAACTGGATCTTCCCCAGACTAGTTGCTGAAGCTCTACTGGAACTATTCTTCATGCTCTACCTCCCTCACAACAATCTCCAAAGGGATACACTATGATTCTCTAGTGGATTCCAACTCTGAAGATTCAATCTAGCTAGAAAATAATCAAAGCCTTGTAATCAAACATATTATAACAACAATCAGTCTATAATAAAACTATAAAGTGGACGTAGGCTTCATCAATAGCAGAACCACTATAAAAATTCTCTGCCTACTTTCATCTACAGTTCTTTCTTTATATCTGTGATATGTGACATCGCTTTGTCAGAAAATGGCTGGTGCTTTTAAACTCAAACCAGGATGTTGGTCCATTTTTTGGATCAACATGTAATTTGAAATTTATAAATAATTTTAATTAAATGGTGTTTGAACTTAATTAATCCATTTAATTATGGATTTAATTAATAATTTTAATTAAATGGTGTTTGAATACAATTAATCATTTTAATTAATGATATTTGAAATTAATAAATCATTTTAATTAATGATGTTTAAATTTAAATCGTTTTAATTAATGATATTTGAAATTTATAAATCATTTTAATTAATGATGTTTGAAGTTAATTAATTATTTTAACTAAAGATAGTTGAAATTTATAAATAATTTTAATTAAATGGCGTTTGAATTTAATTAATCCATTTAATTAATGATGTTTAGATTTAATAAATAATTTTAACTAAATGGTATTTGAATTTAATTAATCGTTTTAACTAATGGTATTTGAAGTTAATTAAATAATCTAATAAAATTGTTTTAAAGTTAACTAACTGATTTGATAAAGGTTTTAAAGTTAATTTACCGATTAAATAAAAGCATTTTAGAGATAAATAACTATTTTAATAAAGATAATTGATTGGTTTATTTAAAATAGATTATAAATGTACTTAATTATCTTTCGGGATATTTTTGTTGTTTTAAATTTACAAAAAGATTTTAAACTGGATTTATTTTCTTTCTGGGAAAAATTAATGTGGTTTTAAAGTTATAGTAAAGTAATATATTATCCTTTGGGATAAATCAACATGGTTTAAAATTAATAAATGTTATTTAAATGGTTTATTATCTTCTAGGTTAATAAATAGCGTTTGAAATTTATAAATGATCATTTATAGATGAGAAAATCTTTTGGAAGGAATTGTTAAAAAATAAAGCTAAGTGTATATTGTTTTGGGTTAGTTGTAAAAAATGTGCTAATGACTTTTTCTTTTGACCCTTGTTTTAATACACTTAGTAATATAATTTGCTCCTTTTAAAAGAATATTTTAAAACCATATTTTTAAAATGCTATTATAAATATTGTAATGTGAAGATCAAGCACAAGTATGAATCAAATGTTTAAAAAGTTCGATCCATTTATTAGAGGTAAGTTTACACGATTTAAGTCTCGTATACATATCACTCTGTTATTCTCGATAGTTGATTTATCGACTATCGATTTCAATTCTGCTATCTTCTTTGTGTTTCATCAACTTAAGACAATTTGTTGCTCTTTTGAGCTTTGATATCCTTTATCGGAAAATGACTAAATCCAAACGCGAGTGGAAACCAAGCCATGTGGGGTTGCTCCCATTAGCGTATTTTCAGATCTACTCAAGATTGGATTTGGTTTGCGCATCAAAAAGTGAAATACTTGGGTTCTCGTTAACCATTGGCAGGGTCTGGCTTGGATGTGTCTGAGAGCTATCGCAGTTCTCAAATATATTTATAGAGGTATACTTCCGGCAAGGGGGTGCACTCTCCTAGTCATTCTTTGAAAAACTTCTCTTTCCTTGTTTATTTCAAATCTTTGAACTATTTATCTAATTGCATCAAGAAGGCCTTGTTCTCTTCTCTATATTTAATTATTTGTGCCCATTCTTTCAAAGTTTGGATTTTTAGCTTGTTTTGTCCATTCCTCCCATTTTGAATTTTGTTCATATTATTTCCATTCTTTCAAGTTGGGATTTTGGTATTAGTTATGCCCATTGATTAAGTTTGGGATTTGTTCTTACTTGTACCCATCCTTTATATTTGGATTTATTTCTATTGTTTATTTCCTTTTTTATGTCTAGATGTCATTTCGGAATGGTGAAACCCATTCTGCATTTGCGATGCGGTCCCACAAATTGTTATATGTTGATCGTATTACTTGAATTTCTCACCCTGGTTTTTCAGACCGATCTGGATGTTATTTTATTATAATGATCGGGTCAGACCGAGTATTTTTCCAGGTTGGCTTTGTGGATATAGAGTTCTTGGAGAAGAGGTTAGTGTTTTATATTCCGGTGTATTATACTGTATACTATCAACAATTGTAAGGTTGGGTTTTTACAACTGCACAACTGATAAGGTTTGTTTTAACTCTGAAGTACTCTATATTTTGGAGTGACAGTTTATAACGTCTTTGTTATATTATATGTTGTTGTTTCAGCTATAAGATTATATTTCCCCTGTTATTTATTCTTTTCTTTTATTTTACCCTAATAATATACCTTTTTGGCGATTAGATGTACGACGTTTGAATATCGTGGATGTATTTGGTATCAACTTTCGATGGTCAAAAAGGCGGGTCGTTACAACTATGCTCCAAAATAACATGATTAGAGTACTTAAAGCATTCTAAAATTAGTTTTGCTATAGGTTTGAAATTTACAATAGTTTATAACCTTAATTTGACTTCAAAAATGAGTTTGAAACATATCAAAACCTATAAGTACATATATAGTAAGGTGGGAGATAATAAATCACTTACCAAAACCCCCAAAATCCAAGTTCTGCACACAAATCTTGGTAGATCCAAAAAAGAATAGCAAAGGTGTAATTTTACTTCCCTAAAAATGTAGATTTGAAGATCTCTGATGAACCTCCTTGCTAATCTATGACCAATATTATTTAGACTTGATTTGGAGTAGAAAAGTGAATGTTTGGGTGGAGAATAGGTTAATATAGGCTAGATCTATGTGAGAAGGTGTAAAATGGTTTGGGGATGATTGCTCATCCTAACAAGGTCTCCAAACACGAAATGAGTTAGTGGGATTCCCTCTAAACTAATTACCCACTTAGCTGCTCCAAAAACCGCCAATCTTCAAACAACAATATCTCCTAGCCAAAACATCCAAATCGCTATTATGACTACTCTATGGAAAGTAAAACCATCATATCTTTTTAATGGAAGTGCGACCTTCTGCTACTTCAGTTCATATCAAAAGTTATAGGCGATACAAGTTTCTAGGGGTAAAATCATTTGGATAAATTCTAAAAATAGGAAATGTCCCTAGTAGGCATTTCCCAAAGTTATGGAGTCATATTTTATGCTATTGCTCCTTTGTGAGATTCTGTTTCTCCTATTCTTTTTCCTTTTATTTTACCCTAAAAATATGAATTTCCAGCATCTAGATGCTCAGCGTTCTAATACCATGGATTTATTAAGTGCCGACTTTCAAGGGTCCAAATGGAGGGTCATTACATTTGGTATCACAGATAAAGATTAAGTGGTAACCTTGGCTTTGTTAGGGTATGGTTCATTATGTATAGGGTAAATGACGCTCTAGAATGAGTTGAGAGTATTACAGATATGAGATTTTATTTGTTATTGCTATAAAAACATGTTGTGTTAATTGGTCTGTCGTGTGGTTTATGAATTTTGATCGAGACATGGAATGTCATGGTGTCGATAGAGATTTCTAAACATTCGAATAAGGCAAACAAAAACGTTATTGATTTTCGAAAATAGGAAAATGAAATATTTTACCTAGGATTATATATTATATATACATAAAAAATAATTTTCAAATTTATATAGTTATTTATGGTGTGTTTGTTTGTTAGAAAATGATAATTATTCCTTATTATCATTGTTGTTAGATTTGTTGTGCTCGAGTAGTTTAGGAGCATAGACTATTGTTTGTTGAGCATTGATTTATGCTTGATCAGTTTATGAGCGTTTATTGTTTTGATAATTGTGCATGCATTAAAATGAAACCCTTATGGATAAAGTTTCATAGTTATACTATAAGGTGTTCGAAGAAAATGTTAAGTTCAAAGTCGTCTTTTAATAAAATTGTTTATTATAATCTAAATGGGAAGATAAGACATTTAGAGGATAACTTTTTTGAAAAGTTTATTATTGTAAAGGAAAGTTATTATAATATAAGATGATTTTAAAGGCACATTTTATATGAGCATGGTATATAAATGGTTTATATGATTTTTTAAAGGGTGTTTTATAAGTAAATAGGGTTTTTGAGAATTTACAACCAGATATTGCTTGAAATTATCTCAAAAAGATTTTAAGAAAGTAATGGTACTGTTACTTCGAAGTATTTATAAGTATAAATTTTTCAAAAAGAATTTTCAAAAAGGATACATTTTTTGGGATAGTTTTGTTGTAGTTTGAATAATCTTCTAAGTGACGATTAAATGTTTGCTTACGAGAACATTTAATGCACTTAGAAAATTGTTCACTTTATCATTGTGCGATCAAAATGAGTTTCGAACCCGAACGAATTCAAAGCGAGTGTTGGTGAATAAACTGTTAAAGTTATTTTATATAATATACATAGTATGATTTCAAAAGGGGGTTTGAAATAAAAACCGGGTGTTTAGTTCTCAAGTTTCCTTAAAGGAAATTGATCTAAATTAAATGGTATTTTTATAGAAGAATGTTTTGATAAATGAAAATTTTAACTCTTGGATAGTAAATGGATAATGTAACATAAGTTTTTAAATGGGTCAACTTGGGTAGGAAGGTTTTAATAAACAATTTTTTATCAAAACCGTATCTCTGTTTAAACATCTAACTCATATAAACTAATTGATGTTATTGGGCCGACTAATAAACATCTTTACCTTAGGGATCTCTAAGGAAACGCAGACTCTAGGACCAAGTTTGGATAGTAGCATCCCACTCTTCTTAACAACTTACCAGACCAGATAGGTAAAGAGGTAGAAGTAGCTGACTTATTTTTAAGACCCATATTATGTTTGGGCCGCCATATGAATTTTGTAAAGTAAAATGAAATAGACATTTTGTATATAAACTTAGGATATAGAAGAATATTATACATGTAATAAGAGTGGAATAAGTTTTAATTTAATGTTTTATAAAGATGTACCTTTATAAATGTTTACAAGCTTAAGTGGAAATTTGTGAAACGATTCATAAATAATTTTAATATTGAATGAAATACTATAAATGAAAATGAAAGTAATTTAGAAAGAGATTGGTGTAGTTAAGAAATCAATAGGATTAAGTACGTAAGTTGTGTGTAGATCATTTTATTCGCAAGGTTCTTGATTATGATATGAGTACATAACTTCAGGGATATTCACACAAGCCCGAATAAGGATTTCTCACTTGATTCTTGACTGCGAACACTTGATTCAGATTCTTTATATGATACTAAGGTTTTCTATCATAGTATATGGCTATGTGTAGAGAACGAAGGTTTCTAATCAAGGAACCTGATCCGTGTCCACACTAAGGTCGAGTGGGCGATACTAGTTTGGAAATAAAATTTATGTATCTAAGCATGCGGTCGGATTAGATATTACATACGGATGATCCATTAACATCATACATGCTTAAGTATATTTGCGTAGTATGTTGTATGTCTTAGGAAAGTTTAGGAAGTGACCTTCAATTTTCCTCTAAGGTAGCTTAAATAATCTTGTAAGCCATAACCAAAAGCTGATGAGCACAATGGTACGTTTAGGAAATTAACTATAACTTTGGGCGATCGAGAAAGTTGTGAACTGTAATATCCCGGAATTTTTGACAATATCAATTTAATAATCTTTATATAAAATTAAATTGATTTGATAATATTGATCAATAAAATATGAATTGGTTTAATAATCTAATTAAATAAATATTTAATTAGTGATTTTATCTTTAAAAAGCTAAATAAATGTTTCTATTTAACGTATATATATTTGTATATATTTATAGATAATTTTAAATTGGGAATTTAATAAATAAATAAATTTTTGTTTCCAAATTCTAATAATATATTGAGTAATTAGGAAATTATGTTTTAAATTAATTTTAAGTTTCTCAAAGTTATTTAAACTAATAACTATATGGTTTGTAAACACTTAAAATAAATGTTAAATTTTTTAAAATTTATCTTAGCTTAATTTTTAAATTTAAATAAAAAGTTTGTTTTATTTCTTTTTAAATATTACTTGATATAAATATGATTTGGAAATTTTGTATATAAGTTTAAATATAATGTAAAATATGATCTTAATTCATTTAATAATAAAAGTGATTTATAATATTTTCATAAATCATTTAAAATTTGTTAAATCTGTTATTTTCAAGCCATATTTATAATGTATTATTTTTCCATAAATATAAAAAGAATTAAAATAATAAAATAGAATTTTCATTTTTAATTGAATAAGTTGATTTTAATTTGGATTTTAAAAGTTTAATTTGAATTTGGAATTTATTTTTAAATTCAAAAATAATAGATTCTTTAAAAATATTTGAATTAGTTTTAATTTATAATTTGTTTTATTTACATTTTCTTTAAATAAGAAATTCATATATATTCACATAAGTATAAATAAATTAAGTAAAATTCTTTATTTACATTTAAAATATAACTAATTAAATTTAGGGACATGTGTTAATTCCTTAAGTACTAAATCAACATGTTTTAGCTAACAAATTTAATAACATGACAAGTATCATTGTATTTGGTTCTTTTTCTTTATTTTAATTAAATTAATTTCAGCCCTTAAACATATCCTTTTCCCTTCATTCTTTTTTTTTCAAAGTCAAATTCTAAGCTAAGAAAAAGAAAACAAAATCTGAAAATCATCTCCTCAAACATGCAATTCAAATTCCTGCAAAAGAAAAAAAAATCAAATGGTTGCATTTTCAAAAAGCTGTAGGACAAAAGTCTGCATTTTTTTCAAAAAATTAAAGGATCAAGCCTACATCTCTTCAACAGCATACAAACTATAGTTCTAAAATCATGTCAGCATTTTCAACCTGGAATCAAAGCATTTTCAGGCCTGCATGCATGTAATTTTGGTCAAGAAGCAAAAGTATTTCAGTTACAACAGCATTTCATAAATCAAGAACAAGGAGCAATTCAATTTTTTTTTAAATTCAAGCTTTCAATGGTGCTCTGTTCTTCTGAGTATAAGGTGAGTAACTTTTTAAAATAAAAAAAACATAATTTGGTTGCATGTTAATATATTTGAAATGAATATGTATTACATGAATATACAAGTGACAATTTGATATGTTTTTTTTAAAAAAAGAATGCCTGCAGTGTATATATGTATGTTTTATTCTGTTTTGTTCCTAGGCACTGAACATGATTTAAATCCCCTATCTTTTGATCTAATTATTGTTATGAATTAAGTTACAAACAAAATTGTTTGTGTGATCAATAGTTTAAGTTTAAAATTTTAATTAAGCTAAAACAAATACAACTTTCTCTGGAAACCCAAAATGATCAGGAAAACCATGAATTCGTTTAAAACTTAAATTCATTGATTCATTAAATTAAGATTATGATCTGAAACCTTATAAGAAAATATGATTTTTAAAACAGAAATCACAATTTTTAGTTTAGGATTTGGAAAGTAGTTCTGTGATGAACTAAAAAGATGAATTTGGAAGATTCTGATGAACTTGGTATTCTGGATGGTCAAGGTGGTTTCTGGAGGAAGTGGGGTGTATGGTGAGGCCGAGAAAATTGTCAAATTGATGGATAAATCTTTGGGTTAGCAGAGGTGAGGGATTTAGTTCTGAAACCCTAGTTTATGAACAAGTTAGAAATTCGATCATTTCTGTCTCAATTTTTGATCGAGTGTTAAGCAGCTTTGGGGGATGGTAGCTGCGTCCATGACGAGGAAGTGGCCGGAGTTTCAAATTTTTCGGTGGTCGGAAGAGTTGGGTTTTGGCGCTGACAGGTTTGAGTTTTGGAGGAGAACTGTGTTTCCAGGTTTCTGGATTGAGGCTGTTTTTGATTCCAGGTGAGTGGTGAATTACTGATGATCAAAGATTGGAGCATGTGTGGTTGTCGATGAGTTGAACCATAGCGAGAGGCTGGAGGTGATCAACGTCACGGTGCACTTGCACTATGCATTTCCTTTTGCTGGTGAAGGATTCTGGCATGTGTGCGTTATTCTTGTAAAATGCTCGGGTCACATGGATGTTTTGCCCGAAGTAGAGAGGAGTTGACTTGGAGTAATTTAGGTTCTAGCTCGAGTTGTTTTTTTTAGTTTCAGGTTTTTCTGAAACCTGACAGTATGCAGGTTTTTAAATTTAAACCAAATTTAAATAAAGGAAGTAAAGAAAGATTTAAACCAAAAGTTGAAACAAGTTTAAATTATGAATTCAACAATGAATTTGATTTCTAGTTTTCAAAATAAATAATTTTATATAAATGGAATGTTTAACAACTACAAACCTGTACAGTATTTTATAAAGTGTTGTACAAAAATGAAATGAGATTTAAAACAAGATTTTAAATTTAAGTCAAATCTGAATTGTAAATCTGAATTCAAATTTGAATTTGAATCTTAAAGTTTTAAAAAAGGAAATAAAGCTTATAAATTCTAATGTTATAAATAAGTTGAATGTTAAGGTATTTTATAACAAGTTTTTAAAATCTGAAATATAGAATTTAAACAGGATTTTAAATTTAAGTTTTTTTAGATCTGAATTCAAAACATGATTTGAATTCTCGTTTGAAATTAAATAAGTTTTAGAATTTAAATGTTTCAAAACCACTTGGAATATCTAAAGTATATTTTGAATTTATTTAAACTGAATATGGGTTAAAACTATTTTTAAATTTACCCTAGAAGATAAGTAATTCTTTAAAATGAAATTAAAACGGTTTTAAATACTTAACCTTGTTTAAGTTAAAATTTGATTTCATTTTAAATCTTGATTTAAAATGGAATTTAGATGAAATTCAAAAGCAAATTGTTTATAAATTACTTTATTAATGATAATTTAATCATTAATAAGATTTATGTTAAAAGTTAATTGGAACTTAATAATTTATAATTCATTAAATGATTAAGGAAATTAAGTTTTGTAATTAATTAATTTAATTAATTAATAATTTAGGTTAATTAATTAAAATATTTAAGGGTTTTATCTAATTAATTAAAGGATTAATAAGTTAATTAAGATTGATTTAAATTTGTAATTAAGAAATCAATTAATTAGATAAGATTTGATTTTAATTTAATTAATGATTTGAATTTATTAATCAGGTAATTTTAAATTAATTAAGTTTTAGATTATCACTTGATTAATTTAAATAATTAGAGATTAATTAAATGGGTTTTATAAGTAAATTAATTTGTAATTAATATTGATTAATCTCAGTTAATTTCTTTAGGGAAGTAATTAAAGATTTTTTTATTGGTTAATGAAGGTCATTAACTTAGGATTTTTTAATAGTTAATTAATGTGATTAATTTTTAATGATTAATTAGATTAATTAATTTAAAGATAATCATTTGAGAATTGTTTAAGTATAATTACTTAATGAAAGTAATTAAGAAAATTAATTACTAATTGTAATTAATTGAGTTTATTTTGATTAGTTAAGTTAATTAATTAAGTTTAATTAATTTAAAATAATCACTGGTTAATTTGAGAAGTAATTACCCAGTATAATTAATAATGGATAATTACTTAGTGAAGTAATTAAGAAGATAAATTACTGGATGTAATTAAATTGAAGGATAATTGGTAATGAAGGAGTTTTGGAAATTGATTACTTTATGTAATTAATATGAAACCAGTATGCAGAATAATTACTTAGAGAAAGTAATTAATAATTAATTACTTAGTGTAATTAATTTAGGTTTTGATAATTGAGTTATTTGAAGATAATAAAGAGATGTAATTAATTAAATATGATTAATTACTTAATGTGATTGATCAAGAGTGATTAATCAATATGGATAATTGATAATTAATTACTTAATTTAAATAGGGTAATTATTAATAGATATAATTAGGAATCATTCATAATTAATGATGTAATTAAGGATGGACTAATTAAGAATAGTTAATCAATGAAGGAATTAATTAATGTAATTACTTAAGGATTAATGTAATTAATTATAATTAATCAATTAATGAAGTAATTACAGGTTAATTACTGAATTTGGTTTGGATTAATTAATTTGTGAAATTATTTAGAGGTTAATTACTGTAATGTAATTAAAGGATAATTAATCAAGGATGATTAGTTAGGGTAATTTGTTGAGGGTAATTAATTAATTAATTGATTTGTAATTAATTAATGGATATGCAAGCAAGATTTATATGGATGAAGTAATTAGTTTAATTTATTTTAAATTAATTAGGGAGGAAGTAATTAATCTAGTTCATTTTAAAATGGTGATTAATAAGTCATTGATTATGAATGTTGATTGATATTGATTACCCTTAATGGTTGAGATCTCAGATATGAGATAAGTGATGTTGTGTGATTTGGATGCTATGGTTGCACTTGAGTTGATAATATGAATTATCTGTTTGGGATGATAATATGGATTATCTGTTGTGATGATAATGTTGATTATCTATTGTGATGTTGTGTATTATCTATCTGTGTGTATGTAAATAATATTGAATTGAATTGTTTTAAAACTTTAAAACAACTTGGACATAAAAGATGGCGATTTGGATTTCGATGAGACCGGGATCGGGTTTCCATATTTGGATATCCGAAAACCACATCGATCCAAATTAACGATAGATCGTGAATCTCAAGTGAAGATGAAGATTCAGAGTGCAAGGGTTATCGTCATTAACTCTGAGGGTGATTCCAAAATGAGTGTAACGAGATAATGCCTTCGGTTTCGTTCGAACCTAGAACGAACTTGTATGGATTGGATGCTTTCAGAACATCGTCAGGTGGATGATGAGCATTCTAAGAGATGTGTTCTCTAAAGGTAATCGTAGCCTCAAGCCTCATCAACCGGGAAGGGCTAAAACAGGGGAGGTGCAGCAAGGTTTAGTGGGTCATGCCCAAGTAGGACGAGATTTTCCCCTGTCTAGAGGTCCCTTTATATTCGGCTGTGTGGGGCGGTTGATTGCTACAACTGACGGGGTTGTCTTGTTCGGGACCGTTCAGTAAGGAATGGTTCCGGCCTTGTGTTGTAGGGGATTGGGAGTGATCCTCGGTACGGTGATCTAGGCCACGTGCTGGGCCGGGCGGTACCCCAGTAGCCCTACCATTGTATGGAATCCAAAATTCAATAAGTGTCGTACGTATTAGTTGTGCCCAACTATGTTGGAACGTGAGATGTAAGCATTCCAGCTATTTCTGCATTTACTTGAAAACCCTAGACACTATTATAATATCATCGGATTTCCTATCAAATGTTTTGGTTTACGTAAGGTAAAAACTTTTCCATGTTTATTTATGGGAGGTCTTACGTAATACCTTTCTTTTCAAAAGGTTTTTAAAGTTAAGCAACCTTAACTTATTACTCACACCAGACCCATGTCTGACCTAGAGTTTATCTTCTGTTTTCCTAAACTCTTGGGTAGTCAAATTTTTACGAGTAGTCAAGGGATTCAAGTTAGCTTTGACGAATATTGGAGGAGCAATGGAGCAGGAGGCTTCTACGTTGTAGATATATAGATTCCGCCATGTGTTCTCTGTGTTATGTTTGTATTAAGTTGTAAATACTAGACATGTGTTTATAGCTATCTAGTATGTGACGTATATGCTATGTATCTCTGATTGGTGTTGTATATTATGTAATACTCATGTTATTAATATAATTTACTCGTTCCGCTGTTAAGATTCTAGTGTTGTTTCTTCATTCTCTTCTTTCTTTTCTCTTTTCTATCCCTTTCTTTCTTAAAGATGATACGACTTTTGTGGGGAGAAAGTCGGGTCGTCTCTGTTGGTATCAGAGCGTTAAGTTGAGTGAATACTTAGGCTCTGGAGTTGTGTCTATCTTGAGAGAGCGTATTTGTAAATTTTAATATATATATATATATATATATATATATATATTTCTACCTATCTATTGGGTTACATGTTCAGGTTTCCCAATATGAGTTATAAAAGTAGATGAGGTGGTGATGTGCGTAACACAACTACCATTGGTTGGAGTTTGAATGTTTGAGGTTGGAAGTGTGTCTTTCGAGACTGTAGACCTAATACCGTCTCGAGTGAGCTTGGCAGTGGTGCAAGGACTTCATTGACCTCTGAAGGTAACTATTAAGGTTCAGAGTTCATCTTTGAAGTTGGATGAGTAGAGTTTGGATCTGTTGGCTGAGCAGAAGCGAGTGGTGAAATCTTGATACCTCAGGAAGTAATAGCTGCGTGATGAGATGCAGTGACTATGGATGTTTCCGAAGATGATTTCTTTGGAACAAGTTTAAGGAAGTAGGGCTGCTTCGGTGTTGTGGCTGAGTTTAGTAGGGCGTTTCTGTTTGGTTTGAAGTCCGAGTTTCTCGAAGAGCTTTGGATTGGGAATTCTTTGGCATTGGTCTCAGCAGTGCAGCTCGGAGTGTTCTGTGTTGGCAGGAAGTCTTCTGGCTTAGCAGTTTTCTAGAGATGGAGTTCAGAAGCAGCTGAGTGAATCCATTTGTTCGATGGATTGGCTAGACCATCGTAAGTTGTTCTGATTGGTAAAGTGAGAATAGTTTCCTTTTGATTTTAGTTTGGATTGATCGCAAAAGTAACTTGCAATAATAGAGTATTCTCTTGGATTGTTGGAGATTTTCTGGATGAGCCAGAGGTTGTCTGCATCTAGAGATTTCGTTTTTTTATCGTCCAGGATTCCAAGTGTGGTACCGATGGTTCAACTAGTTGAAGGTTGGTTCCTTGAGAAGGAGTTTTGTTGAAGCAACTCAGGATTTAAGGAACTTCTGAATTTTTTTCTTGGTTATGTTGTCCAGATTGTGCTTGTATTCTTCATCAGCACTTTTCTACTCCAGATCAAAGTTGTGCAGCGGAAGCAGTTTGGGAGTGCATCTGCTTTTCTTTTCCGGATAGGAGAAGTTTGTTTTCTTCTGATAGTTGTGAGTGGAGTTTGTTCTTGATCTTCGTTGATCGTGGAGGATCATTCTGGTGAGTTGGGTTTGGTCCAGTTTGTTTCTTAAGACATCAGCAAGGAATGAGCTGATCAGGTAGGAAGTAGGCAACCCGGGATCGTCCGAAGGATTCTGTGGATCTGAAGTCGGAGATCTGATTTTGATAAGTGTTTGGTTTTCTGGATTGAATTGCTAGTTTGGACAACTAGAATTCGAAGTATTTAACGTATGTCTGAGGGAGTACGTGTATGATCTATTTCTAGTTTTGGAATCAGCTGTTTTAGGAGATGTGGTTGTTGAGTCAGACATGTCTGTAGTCTGATGTCTTGTTCAGTTGTACGTGTAGATGAGTAGAAGCTTTGTAGCTTAGTAGTGTTGATTGTTTGGATTTTATAGAGGGAGTATCCCGGTTTTTACTTGGGAAACTCGAGGAAACTCTATCCAGAATTTTGTCTGGATAGTTAATTTTGTTTGATTGGGTGAATTGATTGCTATGGTTGTTAGCATATGTTTGATATATGCTTGTGTTTTGAAATTAAAAATCTTGGATAGATTATTAAATTATCTTTGTTTTAAATTTCGGGGACGAAATTCTTTCAAGGGGAAGGAATGTAATATCCCTGAATTTTTGACAATATCAATTTAATAATCTTTATATAAAATTAAATTGATTTGATAATATTGATCAATAAAATATGAATTGGTTTAATAATCTAATTAAATAAATATTTAATTAGTGATTTTATCTTTAAAAAGCTAAATAAATGTTTCTATTTAATGTATATATATATATATTTGTATATATATATTATAGATAATTTTAAATTGGGAATTTAATAAATAAATAAATTTTTGTTTCCAAATTCTAATAATATATTGAGAAATTACGAAATTATGTTTTAAATTAATTTTAAGTTTCTCAAAGTTATTTAAATTAATAACTATATAGTTTGTAATACTTAAAATAAATGTTAAATTGTTTAAAATTTATCTTAGCTTAATTTTTAAATTTAAATAAAAAGTTTGTTTTATTTCTTTTTAAATATTACTTGATATAAATATGATTTGGAAATTTTGTATATAAGTTTAAAATATAATGTACAATATGATCTTAATTCTTTTAATAATAAAAGTGATTTATAGTCTTTTCATAAATCATTTAAAATTTGTTAAATCTGTTATTTTCAAGCCATATTTATAATGTTTTATTTTTCCATAAATATAAAAAGAATTAAAATAAGAAAATAGAATTTTCATTTTTAATTGAATAAGTTGATTTTAATTTGGATTTCAAAAGTTTAATTTGAATTTGGAATTTAATTTGAAATTCAAAAATAGTATATTCTTTAAAAATATTTGAATAAATTTTAATTTATAATTTGTTTTATTTACATTTTCTTTAAATAAGAAATTCATTTATATTCACATAGGTATAAATAAATTAAGTAAAATTCATTATTTACATTTAAAATATAACTAATTAAATTTAGGGACATGTGTTAATTCCTTAAGTAATAAATCAAATGTGTTAGCTAACAAATTTAACAACATGACAAGTGTCATTGTATTTGGTTCTTTTTCTTTATTTTAATTAAATTAATTTCAGCCCTTAAACATATCCTTTTCCATTCATTCTTTTTTTTCAAAATCAAATTCTAAGCTAAGAAAAAGAAAACAAAATCTGAAAACCATCTCCTCAAACATGGAATTCAAATTCCTGCAAAAGAAAAAAATCAAATGGTTGCATTTTCAAAAACCTTTAGGACAAAAGTCTGCATTTTTTTCAAAAAATTAAAGGATCAAGCCTGCATCTCTTCCTCTGGAAAATCAACAGCATACAAACTATAGTTCTAAAATCATGTCAGCATTTTCAACCTGGAATCAAAGGATTTTCATGCCTGCATGCATGTAATTTTGGTCAAGAAGCATAAGAATTTCAGTTGCAAGAGCATTTGATAAATCAAGAACAAGGGGCAATTCAATTTTTTTTAAAATTCAAGCTTTCAATGGTGCTCTATTCTTCTGAGTATAAGGTGAGTAACTTTTTAAAATTAAAAAAAAGCATAATTTGGTTGCATGTTAATACATTTGAAATGAATAGGTATTGCATGAATATACAAGTGACAATTTGATATTATTTTTAAAAAAGAATGCCTGCAGTGTATATGTGTGTGTTTTATTCTGTTTTGTTCCTATGCTCTGAACAGGATTTAAATCCCTATCTTTAGATCTAATTATTGTTATGAATTTAGTTACAAACAAAATTGTTTGTGTGATCATAAGTTTAAGTTTAAAATTTTAGTTAAGTTAAAACAAATACAACTTTCTCTGGAAACCCAAAATGATCAGGAAAAACATGAATTTATTTAAAACTTAAATTCCTTGATTCATTAAATTAAGATTGTGATCTGAAACCTTATAAGAAAATATGATTTTTAAAACAGAAATCAAAATTTTTAGTTTAGGATTTGGGAAGCAGTTCTGTGATGAACTAAAAAGATGAATTTGGAAGATTCTAATGAACTTAGGATTCTGGAAGGTCAAGGTGGTTACTGGAGGAAGTGGGGTGTATGGTGAGGCCGAGAAAATTATCAAATTGATGGATAAATCTTTGGGTTAGCAGTGGTGAGGGATTTAGTTCTGAAACCCTAGTTTATGAACAAGTTAGAAATCCGATCATTTCTGTCTCAATTTTTGATCGAGTGTTAAGCAGCTTTGGGGGATGGTAGCTGGGTCCATGACGAGGAAGTGGCCGGAGTTTCAACTTTTTCGGTGGTCGGAGGAGTTGGGTTTTGGCGCTGACAGGTTTGAGTTTTGGAGGAGCACCGTGTTTCCAGGTTTATGGATTGAGGCTATTTTTGGTTCCAGGTGAGTGGTGAAGTTCTGATGATCAAAGATTGGAGCATGGGTGGTTGTCGATGAGTTGAAGCCATGGTGAGAGGTCGGAGGTGATCAACGTCATGGTGCACGTGCACCGTGCATTTCTTTTTGCTGGTGAAGGATTCTGGCATGGGTGAGTTATTCTTGTAAAATGCTCGGGTCACATGGATGTTTTGCCCGAAGTAGAAAGGAGGTTGACTCGGAGTAATTTAGGTTCTAGCTCGAGTTGGTTTTTTTAGATTCAGGTTTTTCTGAAACCTGACAGTATGCAGGTTTTTAAATTTAAACCAAATTTAAATAAAGGAAGCAAAGAAAGATTTAAACCAAAAGTTGAAAAAAATTTAAATTATGAATTCAACAATGAATTTGAATTCTAGTTTTCAAAATATATTTTTTATATAAATGGAATGTTTAACAACTAAAAACCTGTATAGTATTTTATAAAGTGTTGTATAAATCTAAAATGAGATTTAAAACAAGATTTTAAATTTAAGTCAAATCTGAATTGTAAATCTGAATTCAAATTTGAATTTGAAACTTAAAGTTTTAAAAAAGAAAATAAAGTTTATAAATTCTAATGTTATAAATAAGTTGAATGTTAAGGTATTTTGTAACATGTTTTAAAAATCCAAATATAGAATTTAAACAGGATTTTAAATTGAAGTTTTTTTTAAATCTGAATGCAAAATATGATTTGAATTCTAGTTTGAAATTAAATAAGTTTTTGAATTTAAATGTTTCAAAACCACTTGGAATATCTAAAGTGTATTTTGAATTTATTCAAATCGAATATGGGTCAAAACTATTTTTAAATTTACCTTAGAAGATAAGTAATTCTTTAAAATGAAATTAAAAAGGTGTTAAATACTTAAACCTTGTATAAGTCAAAATTTGATTTCATTTTAAATTTAAAATGGAATTTAGATGAAATTCAAAAGCAAATTTTTTTCAAATTACTTTATTAATGATAATTTAATCATTAATAAGATTTATGTTAAAAGTTAATTAGAACTTAATCATTTATAATTCATTAAATGATTAAGGAAATTAAGTTTTGTAATTAATTAATTTAATTAATTAATAATTTGGGTTGATTAATTAAAATATTCAAGGGTTTTATTTAATTAATTAAAGGATTAATAAGTTAATTAAGATTGATTTAAATTTGTAATTAAGAAATCAATTAATTGGATAAGATTTGATTTTAATTTAATTAATGATTTGAATTTATTAATCAGGTAATTTTAAATTAATTAAGTTTTAGATTATCACTTGATTAATTTAAATAGTTAGGGATTAATTAAATGGGTTTTATAAATAAATTAATTTGTAATTAATATTGATTACTCTCAGTTAATTACTTTAGGAAAGTAATTAAAGATTTGTTATTGGTTAATGAAGGTCATTAACTTAGGATTATTTAATTATTAATTAATGTGATTAATTTTTAATGATTAATTAGATTAATTAATTTAAAGATAATCATTTGAGAATTGTTTAAGTATAATTACTTAATGAAAGTAATTAAGAAAATTAATTACTAATTGTAATTAATTGAGTTTATTTTGATTAGTTAAGTTAATTAATTAAGTTCATTGGTTAATTTGAGAAGTAATTCCCCAGTGTAATTAATAATGGATAATTACGAAGTAATTAAGAAGATAAATTACTGGATGTAATTAAATTGAAGGATAATTGGGTAATGAAGGAGTTTTGGAAATTACTTACTTTGTGTAATTAATATGAAATTAGTATGCATAATAATTACTTAGAGAAAGTAATTAATAATTAATTACTTAGTGTAATTAATTTAGGTTTTGATAATTGAGTTATTTGAAGATAATAAAGAGATGTAATTAATTAAATATGATTAATTACTTAATGCGATTGATCAAGAGTGATTAATCAATATGGAAATTGATGATTAATTACTTTATTCAAGTAGGGTAATTATTAATAGATATAATTAGGAATCATTAATAATTAATGATGTAATTAAGGATGGATTAATTAAGAATAATTAATCAATGAAGGAATTAATTAATGTAATTAATTAAGGATTAATGTAATTAATTATAATTAATTAGTTAATGAAGTAATTACAGGTTAATTACTGAATTTGGTTTGGAATAATTAATTTGTGAAATTATTTAGAGGTTAATTACTTGAATGTAATTAAAGGATAATTAATCAAGGATGATTAATTAGGGTAATTTGTTGAGGGTAATTAATTAATTGATTGATTTGTAATTAATTAATGGATACGTAAGCAAGATTTATATGGATGAAGTAATTAATTTAATTTATTTTAAATTAATTAGGGAAGAAGTAATTAATCTAGTTCATTTTAAAATGGTGATTAATAAGTCATTGCTTATGAATGTTGATTGATATTGATTACCCTGAATGGTTGAGATCTCAGATATGAGATAAGTGATGTTGTGTGATTTGGATGCTATGGTTGCATTTGAGTTGATAATATGAATTATCTGTTTGGGATGATAATATGGATTATCTGTTGTGATGATAATGTTGATTATCTATTGTGATGTTGTGTATTATCTATCTGCGTGTATGTAAATAATATTGAATTGAATTGTTTTAAAACTTTAAAACAACTTGGACATAAAAGATGGCGATTTGGATTTCGATGAGACCGGGATCGGGTTTCCATATTTGGATATCCGAAAACCACATCGATCCAAATTAACGATAGGTCGTGAATCTCAAGTGAAGATGAAGATTCAGAGTGCATGGGTTATCGTCGTTAACTTTGAGGGTGAATCCAAAATGAGTGTAACGAGATAATGTCTTCGGTTTCGTTCGAACCTGGAACGAACTTGTATGGATTGAATGCTTTCAGAACATCGCCAAGTGGACGATGAGCATTCTGAGAGACGTGTTCTCTAAAGGTAATCATAGCCTCAAGCCTCATCAACCGGGAAGGGCTAAAACAGGGGAGGTGCAGCAAGGTTAAGCAGGTCATGCCCAAGTAGGACGAGATTTTCCCCTGTCTAGAGGTCCCTTTATATTCGGCTGTGTGGGGCGGTTGATTGCAACAACTGCCGGGGTTGTCTTGTTTGGGACTATTCAGTAAGGAATGATTCCAGCCTTGTGTTGCAGAGGATTGGGAGTGATCCTCGGTACGGTGATCTAAGCCACGTACTGTGATGGGCGGTACCCCAATAGCCTTGCCATTGTATGGAATCCAAAATCCAATAAGTGTCGTACGTATTAGTTGTACCCAACTATGTTGGAACGTGAGATGTAAGCATTCCAGCTATTTCTGTATTTACTTGAAAACCCTAGACACTATTATAATATCATCGGATTACCTATCAAATGTTTTGGTTAATGTAAGGTAAAAACTTTTCCACGTTTATGTGTGGGCGGTCTTACGTGATACCTTTCTTTTCAAAAGGTTTTTAAAGTTAAGCAACCTTAACTTGTTACTCACACCAGACCCATGTCTGACCCAGAGTTTATCTTCTGTTTTCTTAAATTCTTGGGTACTCAAATTTTTATGATTAGCCAAGGGATTCATGTTAGCTTTGACGAATATTGGAGGAACAATGGAGCAGGAGGCTTCTGCGTTGTAGATATATAGATTCCGCTGTGTGTTCTCTGTGTTGTGTTTGTATTAAGTTGTAAATACTAGATAGGTGTTTATAACTGTCTAGTATGTGATGTATATGCTGTGTATCTCTAATTGGTGTTGTATATTATGTAATACTTATGTTATTAATATAATTTACTCGTTCCGCTATTGAGATTCTAGTGTTGTTTCTTCTTTCTCTTCTTTCTTTTCTCTTCCCTATCCCTTTCTTTCTTAAAGATGATACGACTTTTTGTGGGGAGAAAGTCGAGTTGTCTCATGAACCTAAGAAAAATTCTAAAATTTGTTTGTTAGTCATTTAACATTTCAAATAATGTTAAGTGTTAATTTATTCTTTTATGGAATTTGATTTGATTGATAGTGTAATTTTATGTATTCTGGTTTATAAAACATGAATTTATTATCAAAGGATTTTTAAGTTGTTGTTTGCTAGTACTTAAATCCCAGTACTTTAGAAAAAGAAATTTTTGAAAGAATTTGTGAAATGAAATAATAATATTATTATTTTGAAAACTTTGTAAAGTATTACTATTTTAGGACATTTGAAAGGAGTTTTTTGAAATGATTTTTCAAATATTTTCGTTAAGACTAAGGTTGGGAAATTAGAGGTTTTCCAATTTGGAAGACTTATCAAGTATGTTTATTTACTCTAGTTATTATTTAGGAAGGAACCAGATTACCGCTGGATGTTCCATGTACATTTATTTACTCTAGTTATTATTTAGGAAAGAACTAGAATACCGCTGGATGTTTCGTATTGTTTTGATTCTAGAGTTATACCATGCTTTGATTGGAGGAGCCCCTTCCTTGTCATGATTGATTTTTTTTAATATATTTCTCTCGAAGGAATTTGAAAATATACTTTTAATAGAAAAAACCCAAGCATTTAGTTCTGAACTTATCTTTTGAAAGGATTGGATTCACGGTATTTTATTACAAAGCATTCATTGTACTTATGTTGAAGCTTTTAATGTGGATTTCCTATTAAGAAAAATGTAATTAATCAGATTACTAAAATCCAAGTAAGTAATTTTCTTTTTAAGCAGGGATATTACATTTTCCACTCCGTGATAATTTCAGGGACAAAATTCTTTTAAGAGGGAGAGAATATAACATCCTAGAAAAAAAAATACTATATACTCAAATATATGGATAATTTAAATATTTGAATTGTGAATTAAATATTAAATAAAATGGATTTAATAGCCTTATAAAACTCCTTTTAATTTATAAATAATAACGGTAAACTCATTTTATAATTTTTTTACATAAATAAATAGTTCGGTGGTCGAAAATGTGACCGAAAATTATTTGCTGATTTTTTGACTTTTTACCAAACAAATTTTGTTGAAACGTTGTTGCATACACTGATTAATATATGTACAAATAAATTTAACAAATAAGAGGTGAATAACACTAGAAATATAACTAATAAGTTAATTACTAAAGTAATAAAGTAAGGAAGATTTTTCTTCCTTATTTTAAAATGATAAAGTACTATGTAGTACAAAAATTTGTGTGCTCCATTTTGTGTTATGATGGAAAGTAATTTATCACCTGGGAGAAGATGTACCATGGTGGAATTTTGTAATGGTATTTAGGTAATTTGGTAAAAGGGAAGTGAATTCATTTTCCATTTTTTGAATTTTATAAATAAAGCACCTTACTTCATTTCCACCTTTACACTTTCCATTTATTTTCTATGTTCTTTCTTTTTTCCATCTTCTTCGTTCATTTTCTACAACAAAACAATATCAAAATATAACCTTTCTTCCTCTAAGTCAAGTATAAGTCAGAAATTATATTGCAAAAATCATCACCTTCTCAAATTTGCAAGTTTTGGAGCCTAGCCCATCCATTTCCTTTATTGCCATGAGCTTGAGGTTTTTTTAAGCATGGACATGGACTTCTGGAGAGAAAGGAGAGAGGTTGATGCTTGCTTTGGATTGGGTGTAGGAAGTGTTGTTGCTTAGATGTGGTAGGAATTCTTTTGAGCTAAAAATGAGTTAATCACACTTTAAATGGATTTAAAAATTGAAAAAAATATTTCAAAATATAAATTGCTCTCTATGTTGTTTATACTTATATATATATTGCTTATTTGGATTTGATTCCCACTTTGTAGCAGATGGCATAAATAACCATTGTTCTACAGGGGATAAAAAGCAAAAGAAAGTCGAAGTGTTTTCGTAGCGAATAGTTCACTACGAAACACTTCAAAAAACATACATAAATGTGATTTAGGACTTTGTAGAGATGCCCTAAAGGGTTTCTTGCCAGTACCGATTCACTTTTATATGCATCTTACTTATATAAATGTTTGGTTGTTGGTTGAGGTGTTAAAGTAGCAAAAATGTTGAACAGTGGAACAGTCGCACTTTCACACTTTGGAATCACGTTATTGCACTTTGAAAATCTCATTTCTTTATAGCTTATGTTTGACATCTTATGTTGTTTTTGCATCCTTAAATATTTGGTCGCATTTTTGCATTTTTAAAATGTTATTAGAACTAATTTTTGATGGTTTAGAAAAGGTTATAACCCTAACTCCAAAGTGTTTAAAAGTTAAAAAAGTTTTGGTCATGTTTTTGTAGTTCGAAAGTCAAGTTTTAAAACAACTTTCAAAAGGGTTTTGTTCACTTCATAAATCTCTAGGTATTTGTCAATATATACTAGACTCATAGTATGTTGTTCTGAAAATAAAATAAAACATTCATACTTTGTAAGAATATGAAGAAAGTTCCAATTTGAAAAGAACTAATTTAAAATAATTTTCCACACATTTTAGCGGTAGTGTTGCGACACTATTTTCAACTTTTATAAAATAGTTTTAAACTTTATTTTTCATCTTCAATCCATTTGGTGAACTTCTCTAACATATATTTAAGTGTTTTAAAAGTGGTTTGAAATTTATATATATTTTAAATGATTTAATATAAATTATGGATGGAGAAGTTTTATTTCAAAATAAGGAAAGGAAATGGTTTTGAGTTTTTAATATATTTTAAACTTGAGATTTTCCATGTAATATTTGAAATTGATGGTTTTTTAACTTTATTTCAAGTAGTTTTGAGTTTATGGAAAATTAAAAAGGAAGCATGGATTAAAACACGACCCTAACTTTTAAAATATCAAGGTAGGAAGCAACATTGCCCTAACTTGTAACTATCCTTCTTTGAGCTTCATCAATTTAAGATGATTTGTATCTCATTCTGAGCATTGGCACCTGTCACTAGAGAAAACTAAAACCAAAGAGAGAGTAGTAGCCAAGATTTTTGGTTCACCCTTATTAGGTATATTCACATTTATCTAGAGTGGTTTCGGTTGCATGCATGCGGTGATGTAGATATATTTGTATTCTTGAATGTTGTTCACGATGGTCTAGCTTGGAGGTTCCCAAGAGTGATGCATGTCTGGTGTGCACTCTTAAGTATATTTTATCAAAAGGTATACTTTCGGTGTAGGGCGCACCCTCTTAGTCATATTGGATAAATTCATTCTCCTTGTTTTGATTCGGACTTTGGAGTTAATCCTTTCTTAATTGCATAAGAAGTGCCTCATGCTCTTCTTTATGTTTAACTATCTGTATCCATTCTTTAAGTTTGGATTTTGATCTTGTTTGAGTCCATTCTTTCAAGTTTGGGATTTTTTCTGACTTGTTTCCGTACTTTCATGTATGGATGTTGTTCTTGTGAGGTGAAACTCGTTCCGTGTTTAGTGGCATGGTCTCACATATTATATTATGTTCATCAAATTTCATGAGTTTTCTCAAACTAGTTTTTCAGATCGATCCACGTGTTATTTTATTGTAATGCTTTAGTTAAACCACGGTTTATCTAAGTTGTCTTTGGCGGGACATGAAGCTCATGGAGTAGAGCTGAATGTTCTCCTACCGTGGTATTTTTATTTCCAATGTATTATTATGTATACCCATCAACAATTGTAAAGTCGGGGAGTTATAAAGGACTAGCTGATGAAGTTTGTTTTTAACTTTGATATACCACGTATCTTAAAGTGACAGCTTTTACTGTCTTTGTTATATTATATGTTATCATTCCATTGTGTGATTCTATTTCCCAGTTTCTTTTTCATTTTATTTTACCTTAAAAACCTACCTTTCTAGCACTTAGATGCTCGACATTCTAATACCTTACGTGTATTAAGTGCCAAATTTCAAGGGTCAAAAGGGTGGTTCGTTAAAGCATTTCAGTGAGATGATACAAAGTAATGTTGAAGTGAAGAACATATGAGAGAGTTTCGAAAATATGGTTGTAAATATAGTAAACAAAGGTGGCAATCAAAATAAAATAACCAAGAAAATAGAGATAGATAACCGAATCCTAATAAACGCCTGCGATTCCCAAAGTATAAGGACTATACACTATTGAACAACTTAATCGAGAATATTTACCTTGCGATGAAAGATATGGAACATGACAAGAAACCAGCTCCGAGGAATCAACAAAAAAGGAGGAGAGGTCTGAGACGTACTGTTGTTTCGACGAGACGTACGACCATAATACGAACGAAATTAGGCATTTTCATGATGTGACCATGACTTGATCAAGAAGAAAAAACTCCAGCAATATGTAAAATCCACATAAGACAGTGGACAAGGAAATGATCGACCCCTAGAACAATTGTTATAACGGGGCCAAGTCGGGCCTAGTGATGACAAGCTGACGCAGCTTGGAAAGAGACTTCTTATCAATATAATCACTAGCGGATATCATCCAGTTGAGAAAACCTATAAAAGGATGGAAAGATATGCAAGTTCTTTGAGGTATGTTGTGTAAAAAAGTTTCTTCTCCGTCAAAGATGGAGCTCCAACAAAACAACTAAAGGCTAGGACTGATAATATAGTATTTAGAAATCATGATATGGAAGGGATTGAAGCACCCACACATGATCCCTTGGTGATATCGGACGTAATTGGGCTAGTGACTGTGAGAAAAGTTATTGACTATGGAAGTTCCGTTAATATTTTTTTAAAACAGCTTACAAACGAATGATGATTGATGGTCATGATCTAAAGCCTTGCAAATCCCAGATTCCAGAATTTACTAGGCAGAGCCTGTAGCATGTGTGGATCTACCGATGGTTTTAGATGAAGGTGATCACAAGAGAGTGTAGGTTGTGACTTTTATAGCGATGGACATCTTTTTGGCATATAATGCCTTTCTAGGTCGACCAGCCTCTCTTGTTTTCATGTGGCCCTTGCTCCATGGTGCTTGTTTCCTGGAGATTTGACCTGGCAACTTAGTACTCGGCATTAGCACATTGCTTGGCAATTTATGGATCGTTCGGCATTCTAAACGCTCGGCATCTAGAAGCATTCGGCATCAGAAGAACGCTCGGCATAATGGAACGCTCGGCGTGAAGGAGCGTTCGGCATCTAGAAGCGTTCGACATCTAAAGGAAGTTCGACATACAAAAAACGTTCGGCATACCAAGGGCGTTCGACATACCAAGAGAGTTCGACATACAAGAGTATTCAGCATAGCAGAATCGCCCGACATCCCATATTGCTCGGCATCCAGACCTTGCTCGGCACATCACTCTGTTCGGCCTAAATCTCGTTCGGCATTCGCTTACCGTTCGACATCCAGGAAGCGCTCGGCACAAATGGTTTGTTCGGCATCCCGAGGTCGTTCGGCATGAAGGTGGTGGTTCGGCATTTGGTCGTTCGGCGTATTAGGGTCTGCACACAGAGCCTACTCCATTTGGGCCAAGCTATTCAGCTGCTAGTCCCACCAGGGAAATCTAACCCACCTTCGTCTATAAATAGAGAGGCAGGGGCACAGTGAAAGGGATCGGTTTTTTAAGAACACTGAGGAAACTCTGCCGCATTCAACACTCACTCAAGACTTAATCTTTTACTTTGCAATTGTATTCAAGTAATTGGAAATGTATTGTATCTGTAATCAACTATTAAGGAAAGCAATAGAAATCAACTTCAAAGTGGACGTAGGCAATTACGCCGAACCACTATAAATCTGGTGTTCTTGTTTTCTGCATTGAAATTTACATACTTTTCTCTGTTTTAATTTACTTTCTTCATTAATCCCTCTACGCAATCTTTCTAAGGGTGCTAGTGACCATTTTTGATGCTAACATTTTGGTGCCTTCACTGGGAATTGAACTCAGGCTGTTAGGATCTGCTTTGTAGCTACTGGATTGCATAAATCCCTCAGAGGAGATCCAAGATCATTCACAAGGCATCTGTTGATTCTATTCAGAGTTACAACCAACAACTCTACCATGGGGATACCACGAACTAGATCGGCCTCTCACAACGCGGATGTCCATGAGACTTCTGGCGTGCAACAAGTTGGACCTACAAATCAGCAAGCAACTCGAGGTGCAGGGCCCTCCACCCCAAACCAAGTGGAAGTTGTTTCCCGAACAGAGTTCAACGACTTGATAAGAGAATAAGGAAAGTAGAAGCCAACTTGCTGAGCAGATTCAGGCCAAAACTAACCTCATGATGCAGCTGCCCCTTATTCCGAATCTAATAGTTCAACCTCAGCTGACGAACCTCCTAGGCGTAGACGCCGTAAGGATGAAGGTGCATAGGCAGGTGCCACAGATCGATTGACTAAGGATCATGCCCTTGAAGAGACTAGACACCCGAATCTCCAAGACCCAAATAAGGTGGGACATCAATCCGCACGGTCCCATGAAACGGAACCCAAGCTTCCATCCTCCATACAAACTCCGAACTTAACAGCTATGGTCAGGCAGTTGATGAGAGAGAACCAAGGCTTGACCAATGAAGATTAGGAAGTGTCCAGAAGCCATACTTCCTTTACGAATGGTATCCTACATGCCGAGTACCCCAAGAAGTTCAATATGCCTACTATCCCAGCATACGAAGGAAAGACTGATATTAGGCAGCATGTGATAATGTACGGATGGATGATGGATTCTGCAAGAGCTAATGACGCAACCAAGTGTAGGTGCTTTCCAATCACTCTGCCTGGAATCGCCACCATGTGGTTTACTCGACTTCCCCCATGATCTTTATCCAGCTTTGACGAATTGGCAAAGAAATTCATAGAACAATTTAGGATACACACCACTCGTCCAAAGGATGTGATGTCCTAATCAAGCGCAATCCAAGCTCCGGGAGAGTCATTGAAAGCATACTTCCAGAGATTTCATGTTGCTGCTACCAAAGTGAGCAATCCAAATGATGACGCAATTTTGATCGATAACGCGTGGAGTGAATCCATACTCTGAATTTGGAGATTGATTGGCGGGGAAGCCCCCAGCCACGCTGGAGCGCTTTTATTCAAAAGCTCATCAGTTCATAAGATGGGAGGAAGCTCGATGGACAAGACGAGATAAGGCACCAGGGCCTGCTCAGGAGACTGTGAAAAGTAACGTCGCCATGAGACAAACCAGCGATAATTCGGGAAAAGCTCAAGTCAACGCCCAAAACAAGCCTGGGCAGACTAAAGGATTCGGACATGGAAATCCCAGAAAGAAAAGAGAGACGGGGAAATGGAAGTCAAGGATCTCGACCTACAATCTCAACGCATCTCTTGAGAACATCTATTTTTCAACTTGCAACACTTTTCAACATAGAAAACCACGCCTAAAGGAATCAATGGAGGAACAAAGGAAGACTGGGAAGTATTGCTGCTTTCACGAGTCTTACGGGAACAACACAGAGGAGTGCAGACACATTCATGACGCTATAGAAAAGTTGATTAGACAGAAGAAGCTGTAGGAGTTTGTCAAAGACCCACAAGATGAAAGACAAGAGACATCGGACCCCGACGCGGACCAGCTCCACGCCAATCAGAACAATCTGCTCGAACTGTGGGTCGATTGGTTATCAACACGATTGCTGGCGGCCTCATCCTACGGATAAGAATTGGCAGGAGATGGAGCGATATGCTAACTCTTTAAGACATGTGGAGTATGAGTGTTGTTCGAATGTGGAGGATAGGACTCCTGCAAAGCATCAGCGCATGATGGATGATGATATTGTATTCAGGAGCAGAGACGCGGTTAAGGTGGAGACTCCTACCATCGACCCGATGGTCATATCTGCGACAATCCAGCCGGGTTTGTGAAGAGAATTCTAATTGATTGCGTAAGTTCCGTTAACATCATCTTCAAAAAGGCATACGACCAAATGAAGCTAGAGACTAAGGATTTGAAACCATCTAATGTCAGAATACATGGCTTTAACGGCGCAGCAACGGATGTAGTGGGATATGTGGAGTTACCAGTTGAACTAGGGCAAGGCGAGCGTAGGAGGGTGCGAAACCTACCATTCATAGTGTTGGACGTTGACTCTCCATATAACGTGTTTCTAGGACGTCCAGCCATGGCAGAATTTAGGTCAGCATTGGCCCCTTGGTGTCTGACGTTAAAATTTCCTATAGACGGAGGAGTTAGAGTGGTACACGGCGACCAGGCGACCGGACGTGCACGCTATGTGGCTGAGCTAAGAGAGGCTTGGCGTAGAGAGAAAGGAAAGGTTTCGGACAGCTCCGTCCACATCCAAAATTCCGACGATTAACAACTAGCGCCCGAGCCCTGGCTCGGGCAACATTCTCGGATCTATAGAGACATAGATCGGAGAGATGACGGGGGACCCAGGAAAACAAATGCAACACCGGCTAAACTAACAATTGACATCCCAGTCAGCCGGGATGACCCGTCATGAATTCTTAAGATTGGATCACAACTCAACCCCGTGGTGGCCGAGAACCTCACTGACTTCCTCCGAGCAAATGTTGATGTTTTCGGTTGGGTACACTCTGATATGTGCGGGATTTCTCCAACAGTTGCGAGTCATATGTTGAACATAGACCCAAAGTACACTCCCGTAAAATAGAAAAGGAGAGGCATGGACCCCGAGAGGTCTACGGCTCTCAAACAGGAGGTGGACAAACTCAAAGCTAATGGATTCGTCCGCGACGCCCTCTATCCTGAATGGGTATCTATCCCAGTGCTAGTGAAGAAAGCGAATGGAAAATGTAGAACTTGTGTTGATTATTCTGATTTAAACAAAGCATGCCCGAAGGATAGTTTTCCATTGCCTAGAATCGACCAGCTCGTCGACTCTACCGCCGGACATGAATTATTGTCATTTATGGATGCATACTCTGGATATAATCAAATCCCGATGCACCTACCGAAGCAGGAACATACCAATTTTGTCACAAACGTTGGGTTGTATTGCTATGCAGTGATGCCCTTTGGATTGAAGAACGCGGGAGTAACTTATCAGCGTCTGGTGAATCGGATGTTCAAAGATCAGATTGGTAGAACGATGGAAGTCTATGTGGATGACATGCTCCTGAAGTCACGGAAGTCAAGCGACCACATTCGAGACTTAGCAGAAATATTTGACATACTCAGGCATTATGGAATGAAGATCAATCCTTTGAAGTGTTCATTCGGCGTAGCGTCAGGAAAGTTTTTGGGTTTCATTGTGAATGCATGGGGAATCGAGGCTAACCCGGAGAAGATTCAGGCTATCCGAGATATATAAGTGCCCATAACTATAAAACAGGTGCAAAGCTTGAATGGAAAGGTGGCCGCACTGAGCCGATTCATATCCAGGGCCACAGACAAGTGTATTCCTTTCTTCGATGTCATAAAGAAAGGAAAGAGGAATTTCGAATGGACGTTCGACTATGAGGAAGTATTCCGAGCTCTTGTAAGGCACTTAGAAAGTCCTCTGGTATTGTCGAAACCAATAGACCATGAAATGTTGTACATATACTTGGTTGTATCCCAGCACAATATCAGTACAGCCTTGGTTCGCAAGGAAGACCGGGTTTAAAAGCCAGTTTACTATGTTAGTAAACGCTTGACAGGGCCAAAAGAAATTATCCGAATATTAAAAATTAGCCTATTGCTTGGTGATTGCATCACGCAAGCTTCGTCCGTATTTTCAGGCACACTCAATCAGTGTTTATGCTGATCAACCTTTATGGCAGGTACTCCAACATCAGAAACTTCCGAAAGGAAGTTAAAATGGAATATTGAGTTAAGTCAGTTCGATATTACCTACCTGCCGTGAAGGGCCACACAAGGGCAAGCACTAGCTGACTTCATTGCTGAATTTACTATGCCTGACGAATCAAACGACCACAATGTCATACCGTCCGTTCGATGGAAGATGTACACCGATGGGGCATCTAACGACCATTGTTTGGGGGTTGCATAGTTCTTTTAACTCCTGAGAACCTATTAGTTTGCTACGCTTTGAAGCTCGAATTCACAGCAACGAATAACGAAGCCGAGTATGAAGCGTTTATTGGCGGCTTAAGGCTTGTCAAAGAATTGGGAGTAAAATCGGTTAAAATCTTTAGCGACTCGTAGCTGCTAGCGAATCTCGAGTATTATGTTATTTCACATGTCCCGCGCGAGCAAAACAGAGTAGCCGATTCATTGACAAAACTCGCAAGCACTGGTGATGTGCAACAGATGGGATTGTTTCCTGTTGCGATCCTCCATGCTCCGTGTATAGATATGATGGAGATAGATTTCGCCTTCGAAACCGAAATCGAAAAGGAATCATGGATGACCCCAATCAGGCAGTACTTGCTATTCGAGATCTTACCCAAAGAAAGGAGTGAAAGATGACAAGTCCATTGTAAGGCTTCACGATATATAATTCAAGATGGGATAATGTATCAGAGGGGATTCTCGACCCCCTTACTCCAGTGCGTGGCCCATGATGAGATAAAACTAATATTAAAGGAAGTCCATGAGGGAGAGTGCGATGACCACACTGAGGGGCAGACACTAGCAAAGAAAGTCCTCCGTTATGGATATTACTGGCCAACTGTGAATTAGGATGCTGCAGACTAAGTGAGAAGATGCGACAAATGCTAGATATATGCAAAAGTCCCGAGAGCTCCGCCGACGGAACTCACGCAAATGGATAGTCCCTGACCATTTGCAATGTGGGGGATCGACCTAGTTGGTTCTTTACTCATAGCGAAAGGTGGAGCAAAATATGCAATAGTTGCAGTCGAATACTTTACCAAATGGGCAGAAGCAGAGCCTCCGGCCGCAACAACCACCAAGAAGGTTATTAATTTCGTCGTACGAAATATTATATGCCATTTTGGCCTTCCACGGACCATCATTATAGACAATGGGACTCACTTCGAAAGCAAGGAGTTCAAAGAATTTTGTCAGAAATATGGTATTGAGAAGAAGTTTGCAGCAGTTGCTCACCCGAAAGCCAACGGATAAGTGGAAGCCATAAACAAGATAATCAAGTCCATATTGAAAAACCGTCTGGAAAAGGCTAGAGGCAAGTGGGTGGATGAACTTCCAACATCGCTTTGGGCCTACAGGACCACACACAAGACTGCGACTTGCCATACTCCATTCGCATTGGCATATCGCACGGAAGTTGTCATACCCGTGGAACTTGATGTTCCATTACATCGGGTAGCCTATTACGACCCTGAGTCGAACTGAAACCTTTTATTGGAATCGTTGGACTTCATTAATGAAAAACGCGAAGAAGCCAATTTGAGAGCGGCCGCATACAGACACAGAGTCGCTAAATATTATAACAAAAAAGTCCAACCAAGAATTTTTGGTGTGGGATACCTCGTTTTGAAACAAGTTTTTCCAATCCCATCATATATGAACCCCGCATGGGAAGGTCCATACGTCATCGAATGGAAGCATGGAGAAGGAACTTTCAAGCTAGCGACCGTCGACGGTGCGAAATTCCCCCGGGCATGGAACAACGAGCACTTGCGGCATTATTATACTTAGTCTATTTCTTTCATGTATTAGTTGCATTTATTTTCGGTACGCTTTTATTTCTAGTTCTTGGCATGTAGTAACACAATTTAGCTTGCTTTCATTAAGAAAGGCTTGAAGCCATCTTTTCCGTGAATTACTAATATTTCTGCGTATGATAATCCTGTGATAGGCAAATGAAACGGTATTATTCCGATTGACGTACGAACACGCGCAGACACTCAAAATATCCAAGTCTCCAGAGTGCGGACTGGAGTACTCTATGTCCCCGGTGCACGGACTCGAGTATAAACGAATCGAAATCTTCAAGTCCCTAGAGTGCGGACTGGAGTACTCTAAGTCCCCCGAGCGCGGACTCGAGTATAAACGGTTCCAAATCTCCAAGTCCCTAGAGTGCGGACTAGAGTACTCTAAGTCCCCGGAGCACAGACTCGTGTGTAAACGACTTAAATCTCCAAGTCCCCAGAGCGCGGACTGGAGTACTCTAAGTCCCTGGAGCATGGACTCGAGTATAAACGATTCAAAATCTTCAAGTCTCTAGAGTGCGGACTGGAGTACTCTAAGTCCCTTGAGCGCGGACTCGAGTATAAACGACCTAAATCTCTAAGTCCCCAGAGTGCGGACTGGAGTACTCTAAGTCCCTGGAGCACGGACTCGAGTATAAAGGACTTAAATCTCCATGTCCCCATAGTGCGGACTGGAGTACTCCAAGTCCCCAGAGCGTGGACTCGAGTATAAACGACTCAAAATCTCCAAGTCCCTAGAGTGCGGACTGGAGTACTCTAAGTCCCTGGAGCGCGGACTCGAGTATAAACGAATCAAAATCTCCAAGTCCCCAGAGTGCGGACTGGAGTACTCTAAGTCCTCAGAGTGCGGACTCGAGTATAAACGACTCAAATCTCCAAGTCTCTAGAGTGCGGACTGGAGTACTCTAAGTACCCGGAGCGCGGACTCGAGTATAAACGACTCAAAATCTCCAAGTCCCCCGAGTGCGGACTGGAGTACTCTAAGTCCCAGAGTGCGGACTAGAGTACTCTAAGTCCCAGAGTGCGGACTCGATTATAAACGACTCAAATCTCCAATTCCCCAGAGTGTGGACTGGAGTACCCTAAGTCCTTGGAGTGTGTACTCGAGTATAACGTCCCAAATCTCCAAGTCCCCAGAGCGCGGACTGGAGTACTCTATGTTCCGATGTGCGGACTAAGAAATATTCTAAGTGCTTGAAGCGCGGAAGGAAAATGAACAACTCTCAAAGAATCTCCGAGCTATATGAAGGCGAACCGAGAAGTCAATGTTATTCACAATAGCTTGGATTTAAATCGCAATCATACAAAAATTAAACGACAAGAGCCTTTTGAAAGACAGAAAAAGGAACTAAGATTTATTTAAAATAAGTTTCTACTAAAGCCCTCCAAAGTTCGGAGTCGACAATCTATTTACAAAGACTACGGAAGTAGATGAAAATAATTACATAACTTAGACTAACTCTCGTTGAACGAGAGTAATGATCACTTCTTGTGCTTCTATGACTTCTTCACCTCTGTTGTCTTCTCGGACGGCTCCTCTCTTATGCGTTTACCCTTGGTGCTCTTCTTTGATGGAGGGGTAGCAACTGAAGAAGTACGGGGAACCTCCATGGGCTTGAACCTGCCAGGAAGGATGACATTCAACGGTTTATTCAAAGGCTCGCCCAGGTCCACAACTCGAGGCTCGACCTTGATCTTGGCTGTTTTTCTCTTCTCCTCCTCAAGCCGCTTCTTCGTACTCAGCTCAGATGTGTGTTCGAAGACGCCTGTAATTTCTACTTCATAACTCCCATCGATGGGAGAAGAAGTCTCAGATTTGTCCTCATCCAGCACTCCAACCACCTGAGCATCTGGCCCTAGAGCCTCTCTTGCACGAATGGCCTCACTTATCTTTCCCTCCACCTCCTTAGCGGTATCGCTCCTCGGAGTGGGCCTAGTATCAGAACGGCCTGTGCATAATCATAAATAACAAGCATTAGAATACAATAGTCCTTTATAAAGATAGACGACTTTTGAAATCTTAAAGTGAAGGGTTATCTACCAGGTTCCAGCAGACTCTAAGTCGTCAAGGGGGTCTCAACCTCTGGAATGGGAGACAGAATTTGGACGCCAAGGCCGGCGTCCTCCGGATTATAACCGATATGCTACTCAAATGGATCGAGTATTGGCCGATCGGCCGATTGAGTAGGCACATGAGCTAGAGGCACGATCCCGGACGGACCAGTAATAACTTCTTTCCCTTTCTTTGAGGGGGAGCCTTTGCCATAAATAGCTTTAGCTGTAGACAAGTTTGAAGGCTCATTTCCTTGAGGAATTATTTTATCAAGGCCCCCTCATCAATCTCTTCAGTACCGTGCTCGGCCTTCCTGATTTCTATCAAGGCCTCCCATGTCTCGGCTAAAGATTCAAGATAGCCCTCGCCCAGAAAAGTCAAGTCTCGATGCATGAGGACGCGGGCATTGAATTCAGCGATTAGCGGTTCAAACATGCTCTTGATCTCTTCCCTACCTTCTTCTCTAGCCGCCTCAAGACGGGAGTCAATGTCCGCAGACGCTATCTTCTTTCCCTCTTCACGGGATTTACTCCTTATCGCCTCAACTTTGGAAAGCTCGGCCTTAAGTTTTTCTTTTAAGAGTCGAGTTTTTTCTTTTAAGGGTCGAGTAGCGACGATTTTGTCACAGTATCATTGTGACTCTTCTTGGGCAGCCGTTTTCTCTTATTTCTCTTTGCGGAGCTGCTCCTCAAGTTCCATGACTCAGAGGTTGAATGCATTCTCTCTTTTTGGACTGAGTCCTTCTCTAGTGCTAAGGGCCGCAGCGTTGTACTGCCTCGTCGATCTCTTTTTTATGTGTCGATCCCAGACGAGTCACGGCTTTGGCAGTATCTTGAGCACTCTGCCGGGCAGCCTCAAGCTGAGATATATAAGTCGCAATCTCTTCGTCCTGAGCCTTAATGATATCTTTGTCGTGGATAGCCTCAAGCATCAGGCGGTCGATATCGTGTTTGCGCTTGATGGAGACTTCAGAAAGTTTTTCAGCCAAATGAATAAATGCATCATGTTGAACATAGACTTCGTTGGTACAGGCAATGGCACTCTGCTTGACATGTCCGGGAATAGGATGAATTGCTGGGAGGAATTTCTGGCCATCAAAGAAGATTTTTGGAAATCTATCTTTAAGCTCGGCCAGCCTTTCCGACACGTTTGGATCTATTGCAGGAGCAGGAGGAGACGGCTTTGAAAGTTCAGCCCTCTTGTGAGGATCTCGGGACTGTCGAGTGGAAGAGGAGTCGGAGTGTTGGTCCCGGGGGACAACAGATTGCGACCCCTTATAGTCGCGCTTATCCTTGCTTTGCAGCGGGTGAGAAGAGGTATCCTGGTGGTATTTCGGCTGATAGTAAGTTTTCTTCCGAGATGACGAGTCCTGGGAATGATAATCTCTATCGCCGTCATCATCCCTGTCTCGACGTCTTCCAGAACCCGAGTCACGTCTAGGTTGATAAAAGATAGACGAACCACGAAGGCGATCGAATCCGTGTGAATGACCCATGTCACCTGCACAGAATTTAAACAACAACAAATTAGCAAAGAGTAGCTTGACAACGAAAATCTAAGTGCAAATTGAAGTGTAAGTGTTTGTGCGTGTCCTAATGTTTCCCCCGGACGGACCAGTTGCTTTACTAATTGTAACGACCCGGAATTTTGGGCAATAACGATTTAATAATTTGCAATAATAATTTAAATTGGTTTGATAAATTTTCTTTATAATTTTAATTTAAATTAGTGAAATTAAAAAGTGAATCAAGTTTTAAGTAAAATTCTAAAATAATGTTTTAAAAAAAAACTTAAGTTTCAAATTTTTATTCAAAATAAAGAAGTTTGAATGGGGAAAATTTAAGTTTTTTAGATTCTAAAATTTGATTTCTAAATGCTTTATTTCCAGATAAAGTTTTGATTTATAATTTTGTAATCCAAATAAATAATTTGTCTTCAAGTTATTTAGATTTGATTAAATTCAAATAATTTACTTATGTAGATAAGTATGGTTAAATCATTTTTGATATGAACTTAAGAATTCTTGGTTATATGAATTGATTATAAGTAAAAGAAAAAGTTTAATTAAGGATAATGTTTTCTTAATCAATTAAGGATTTTGAAATATAAAGTAATTAATTAATTAATTGTTTAATTAATTTTAAATAATTAGTTAATTATTTATTTAATTTTAAGTAATCACTTAATTATGGATTAATTAAGTGTGATTACTTAATGAAGTAATCAATGGTTAATTTTTGAATATAATTAGAATAGTAATTACTTACGGAAGTAATTAGAGAAGTTACTCATATGAGTAATTAATTGGGAGTGATTAATGGATGATCACTTAATGTTATTAATTAAGAATTAATTAATATAATTGTTTTTAAGTTAATTAATTATGGAGTAATTAATTAGTTAATGAATTAAGATTTATTTAATGATGGAATTAATTAATTAAGGAAGTAATTAAGATTTATTAAAGGAAGTAATTAAAGATAATTACTTATGTAAGTAATTAAGAGTTAATTACTTAAGTAGTTTAGTGAATTAATTAATGTGATTAAGTAAGTAATGAATGAGTTTAACTTAAGATTAATTACTAAGTGTAATTAATTAAAATATAATTAATTAATAAGGTAATTAATTAAGGATTTATTTATTAACTTAATTGTTTAATAATTACTTAATGAAGTGATTAAAGATTAATTAATTAAAGTAATTAATCAAGGTTAATATAATTAGTTAAGAAGTTAATTAATTAAGATAAGTAATTACAAGTTGTTAATTACTAATTAAAGAAATGAGTAATTTTAAGTTAATTATTTAATTTATTAAAGGGTTAATTAATTAGTAAGGATTATTAAATTAATGACATTAATCAAGGTTGATTAATAATAATAATTAAATATAAGTATGATTAATTAATTGTAATTAATTAAGGATTAATGTAATTAATTATGGTTAATTAATTAATCTAAGATCATTAATTATTGTAATTAATGATAGTAATTAAAGGTTAATTACTGAATATGGTTAAGGATAATTACTTGAATGTAATTAAAGGATAATTAATCGAAGAAGATTAATTAAGGAAGATCATTAAGTGATGATAATGAATTTGATTTATAATAAATCAATAATCCAAGTGATTAAAGGATAGTATTTAATTTAATTAGTGATTAACTAAATTTATTAAAAGTTAATCAATTCTGCTATGGGTGATTGATTAGTATTGAATGGTTGATATTGAGTGATTGATATTAGATGTTGAATGATATTGGATGATTGGTATTGGGTGATTGGTTGATACTGGATGGTTTGGATGACTATGACATTTGTGATATGCTGCTTTGTGAAGATGAATATTGATATGAATTATCTATTGTGGTAATATGATTCATCTTTTTGTTTATTCCATCCAGAATATAAGTTAAATTGTTTAAAACCCTTAAGTACAACTTGGACATTAAAATGGCGTTTGGTTTCGATGAGACCGGGATCGGGTTTCCATATTTGGATATCCGAAAACCACATCGATTCCAATTAAACGTTAGGTCGTTAATCCAAGTGGAGCAAGTGATGACTCGAGGTGTAAGGGCTATACGTCAGTATAACTCTGTGGGTGATTCCGGAATGAGTTTGACGGAATGGTACTTATAGGTTCGAGATGCAGATTAAAGTGCAAGGGCTATGGTCGTTGACTCTGAGGGTGATTCCAATATGAATGCAACGTGATAGTGCCTTCGATTTCGTTCGAACCCGGAACGAACTTGTATGGATTGAATGCTTTCAGCACATCGTCAGGCGGACGATGAGCATTCTAAGATAGATGTGTTCTATAAAGGTAATCGCAGCCTCAAGCCTCATCAACCGGGAATGGCTAAAACAAGGGGAGGTGCAGCAAGGCTTCGTGGGTAGCTCCCACTGGAGAGCAAGATTTACCCCTGTCTAGAAATCCCTTTTTATTCGGCTGTGTGGGGCGGTTGAATTCCGGACAACCATCGGGGTTGTCTTGTTTGGGACTGTTCAGTAAGGAATGGTCCCGGCCTTGTGTTGCAGGGGAGTGGGAGTACTCCTCGGTACGGTGATCTAGGCCACGTACTGTGACGGGCGGTACCCCAGTAGCCCTGCCATTGATGGAAACCCATTCTTCCTACGAGACCCTACGGTTTTGATTGTATTACCCACTTTTGTGGCTAGTAGCTGGAATTTAATGAATGTAACAATTTCTGCTACTTCATATTTATTTGAAAACCCTAGATACTACTATAATATCACTGGATTTCCTATCAAATGTTTTGGTTAGCGTAAGGTAAATTTTTTTCCATGTTTATGTGTGGGAAGTCTTACGTGATACCCTTTCTTTTCAAAGGTTTTCTAAAGTTAAGCAATTTTAACCCGTTTACTCACACCAGACCCCTGTCTGACCCCGAGTGTTTATTTTCTGTTTTATTAAACTCTTGGGTACTCATCTTATGTATGAGTAGTCAAGTGATTCAGGTTAGCTTGACGATTTCTGAAGGAGTAATGGAGCAGGAGGCTTCCACGTGTAGATATATTGGTTCCGCTGTGTTTGGTTGGTATCTGTATCCTATATACTTGAGTTGTATGAATTAGATAGATGTTTATAGCTGTCTAATATGTGTTGTAGTTGTGTACTCTGATGTATTATGATACTGTGTAATATTTTATGTGTTATATTATATTTTATTCGTTCCGCTGTGAGTTCTATGATGTTGTTGTCTTTCTTCTTTCTCTTTCTTTTCTTCTTCTAACCCTTTCTTTCTTCAAGATGATGCGATTTCTTGGAGATAGGAAGTCGGGTTGTCGCATTGGTATCAGAGCATTAGGCTGAGCGAATACCTAAGCTCTGAAGTTTGTCTTTCTTTAGGGAGCATTAGGTTGAGTGAATACCCAGGCTCTGTAGTGGTGTCTTTCTAGAGAGAGCGTACTTGTAATTTTTGTATATAACTATATATATACATTTATATCTACCTAATCTATTGGGTTATCTGTTTGGATTTTCCAACATAAGTTTTAGAGGTAGATAGAGTAGTGGTGTGTGTTTGTAACACGACTACCACTGATGGAAGAGGTCCATATGTTGAGGTTGGAAGTATTTGTCGAGACTGCAGACCTAATACCGTCTCGAGTAAGTTTTGTTGTTTGGAGTAAGGATTTCTCTTATATCCGAAGGAATCTTTTAAAAAGATTCGAAGTTTATCTTTGAAGTGTAAGTTTGGATTTCGCTCGGGTGAGCGAATTTTTCTTGAGTTTGGATTTGTTGGTAGTGCAGGAATAAGTAATGATATCTTGATGACTGCGTGATGAGATGCAGAATCCATGGATATTCCAGAAGATGTTTTCTCTTGAAATAGTTTAGAGGTGGTTAAGGAGCAGTCTTTATCTGCCGTAAAGATGATTCATCTGTGTATAAGTTGTTTGGATCTTCAGTAAGGAAGTTGGCTGTTCTGGAATATGAGGCTAAGGTCTATGAGTTGTTTCGCTTCGTCATGGTCTCATTTGTCATTTTTTTAGGAGAGTGAGATGTTGATGCTTGGTTTGGAGCCCGAGTTTCTTTTGGGTTGTCTGCCATCTCGGAGGTTCTATTGTGTGGTTTGTTGAAAGTTTTGGTTTTTGGAGAGCCTTTGGATTAGAATTTTTGGATAGCTGTGGTAGCAGTTCAGCTTGAAGTGATCGGTGTGCTGACGAGTGGATATTTTAGCTTTGCGGTATCATCGAAGTTGAGTTTGGAAGATGCAGTGTTGGTTGTTTTTCCGATGGTTCGGGAATCTTGTGGTTCTTCTATCAGCAGTCCGAGCAGATGGTGAATGTTTTCTTGAAGAGTTAACCTTGTTTGGAAAAGCTTAAAGCTGTTCTAATTGGTAAAGTGAGAACAGTTTCTTTGGAATCCGGATTAGTTTGGATCGCAAAAGTGACTTGCGATTAATTTGGGATTTTCTTGGGCATTCTTTTGTTTAGGACTGAGGATTCTCATGGGAAGTAGGAGCTACTGATGTAATCAGAAGGTTATCAGCATCTGGTGTTGAGTTCCATTTTGTTTTGGTTCCAGAAGCGATTTTTGGTGGTTAGCCTATAGGAAGAGTTGGTGTAGCAGCTCAGAATTTTTTGGAATTTCTATTTGGTTAGATCTAGCTTTTGAATTGGATTCTGTGTAAGGTTGTGTGACCGAGTCGGATGTGTCACCAAGGTTATATGGATTTGATGAACAAGGTCTCTCATATATTGGAAAAGTTTGTACTTATGTTCATCAACAGTATTTTCATCTATTTCAGAATCAGAGTTGCGCAGCGGAAGCGAGGTAGCGGCTGTGCAAGAAAGGAAGCAAGTTCTGTTTGCCTTTGCTTGAGTAGTAGAATTTGTGTTCTGGGTTTCGACGGATCTTGAAAGACTTTTCTGTTGAATAGGATCTAGGAATTGGTTTGTTTTGGTTTAGTTGTTTCTGGAAGTATCAGCATAGGTTGAGCTGATAAGGAAGAGATTGGCAGCCTAGGATTGTGTGTTGAGTTATTCAGATATGTGGTAAGGAGTTGGAATTCGAAGTTGGAGACTTCATTGTTGTTAAGATTTCTCTGGTTAAGAGAGCAGAAATTGAGTAAGATTGGTTGGTTAGTGCTATGGCATTTGAGATTTCTTATATGTGTTCTGATAAGATAAGATTTGTTGTCTATGAGATTGAATTGCCAGTTTGGATAGCTGGAATTCATTTTATTTCACGTATCTATGAGGGAGTACGTGTATGATTGATCATTAGTTGTTGAATCGAAAGTTCAGTTGGATTTGGAAGTTGTGTTAGATTTGAGTATAGTCTGATATTCTGTTCAGATTGGTGGATCTAGAGAAGAGAGGAGCTCTGGATTTTGGTGGTGCAGTTTGTTAGTTTAGCTTCGGTAGAGCGAGTCTCCCGGTGATTTATACTTGGGAAACTCAAGATAGTACTAGAGATTTTCTATGATTTGTATTTGGATAATTAGTTAAGTTTGTTTGTGTGATTGATTGCTTTGGTTGTTAGTAACTAATTGATAAGTAATGCTTTGCTGATTCAATTAAAATCTTTGCTGGATTATTAAATTACCTTTGCTTTTAAATTTCGGGGACGAAATTCTTTTAAGGGGGGAGGATTATAACGACCCGGAATTTTGGGCAATAACGATTTAATAATCTGCAATAATAATTTAAATTGGTTTGATAAATTTTCTTTATAATTTTAATTTATATTGGTGAAATTAATCTTATTAAGAATAACAAATAAGTGTGATCAATATCTTTTAACAATTTAAAAATTGGTTAGAATTGTTTTTCAAAAGCTAATAAATTTTATTCTATTTATAATACATATGTTTGATATATATTGTGAATGGGAATATCTTTTGTTTTAAATTAAAAATTGAATTTTCAAATTGTAATATATGTAAGCATATGTTATAATTTGATATTGTTTTGAAAATTTAATTTAATCAATTAATAAACTATATATTAATGAATATTGTAATTGAAGCTTTGTTTTAAAACATAATGTTTTTCAAAAGAAAATTTAGTTTAATTCAATTGTTTCAAATATAAGATTGTTATTATTTTTAAATAGCATAGTTTAAAAAGGTTTAAAACAAAGTTTTGCTTTGTCTTTCTTTTAAAGTATTTAAAATATGATAGTTTGAAAAGAATTTAAACAAGCTTTGTTTTGTTTAAAAAAATACTTAAATTTTAAATGGTTATATAAATGTTTAGATTTTTAAATTTATGAGAATATATTTGTATTCATTAGTTTTAGAATATTTTCTTTAAGAAGTAAATTTATAATCACATATGTAAATATTCATTAAATAAGTAAATTAAACATGTTAATTTATGTTAACATTTAAATTAATTTTTTTTTATTAAAATACTTAAAGACATATGTAAACATGCAAATTTCTTTAATAAACAAATGTAAGAAGATTAAATACTTATGTGACATGCGTCGTTATTTTAAAATCTTACTCTCTTTAATTTTCTATAAACTTAAAATATGAAGAAAAATTGTTTCCTCTTTCAATTAATGGCTAAAACCAGAAATTCATTTACAAACCTGAGATTTTAAAATCAAAATCAAAGTTTTTCTCAACTTCGATCTATAAACTTCAACCTGCAACTACAAAACCAGAAAGTTTTTCAAAACTGAAACTTGAATTTAAAAAGCAAAGAAAAATATGCAATTAAAAAGGGGAGTTCATCTATTTCAGCAGCAAGTCAATAGCTGTTTCAATACTTTTTAAATCATCAAATTGAACATGCATGGATTCAACTTCATCAGCAGCTTCAAGACGCATTTTAACAGTAATCAATACTTTTTCAAAGTCTGGAATAATAAGAAAACCTGCTCTGCTTATGAAACGGTGAGTAATCTATTTTAAAGACAGTTTAATTTTAGATTTCATTTTGATTTTATGATAATATCATGTTGTTACCTGGAAATTTTATTTAGATTGGATTGCATGTGGAATTAAAAATATTTAATTACCTGTAGGAGATTAAAATGAATTCTGTGATTAATAGGAATAGTCCAATTCTTTTAAAAACTATAAATAACTTTGGTTTTATCATGAATTTGACCATGGTATGTTAATGAAAGTTGTTTGTAATCATATAGTATATCATTTAAAAATAATTATAAGATTTTAAATTCTAGAAGTTACTCAGAATTTCAATTTTACAGTAAAATACTGTTACAATTCGAAATTTTAAATCTTGTTTGCTGATTTTGAATACATGAATGCATTAGTGATTAGAAATCATGATTTTTAATACAGATTTCATGATTTTTAGTTTGATAAATTACGAGAATTTTGGGCTTGATCAAAATTTGGTTGGACGTCGAATTCTAGTGTTCGGCTAGATGGAATTGGTCGAAATTTGGGATGGAGATAGTTTGCAGGATGGAGATTTATGGAAAAATGGATTTGGATTTTTCCAGTTGTTGAATCGAGCGAATTTGAAGGAAGTAGGGTTTAAGTTTGTTTTTGGATTGATTTGACTATAGGAGCTGTCGCGACTTGGATTGATGAACCAGTGGTGGTTGCGACATGGGGGATGGTAGCTGGGGGACACGGTGATACTCTGGAGAAGGTACCGGAGTTTCCGGTGGCGAAGTTCGTCAACGGCCATGTGGTTTTGGGACGAGTTGGTTATGCAGTTTCATGTGAATGGTCGAAATTTGATTCACGAATCAATTGATCGATCTGGGTTTGGAGATGGGTTCCCGCACGTTCAAGTGACCATCGTCGATGGTCGCGGCGATCAAGATCGGCCGGAGGCGGCCGTGCATGTGCACAGTGCACATTAGTGTGCACTGGAATGTGGAGCAGGAATTTGGTTGGGGAAGATGGAGGCCAGCTCGAAGTCGAGCTCGTGTTTTAAGGGTGACGACCCGAAATAGATGCTGTTGGGGGTGACTCGAGGCAAGCATGAGTTTGCATCGAGATTTACTTGGAGTTTTAGTGAGTATTACTCGCGTTTAACCCGAGTTTTCCTCTCAAGTAAGTATTTGCAGGTTGTTTCAAAGAGTATGTTACAGATTAAACTCATTGATTGAATAAATGAATTCAAGTAAAGTTTTATAGAAGAATAAATTACAGAGTTAAAGTTTGTTCTGTGAAATGAATGTAAATCAACTTTTAAAGGTGACAATTGAATTTATTATCAAAAATTAAAATGTTTTAAAATGATTGCCTTAGCAAGTAATTATGTTAATTTAATTTTTGAATTTCAATTTAAAAGAGTATTTGGAATTTTAAAAGTGAATCAAGTTTTAAGTAAAATTCTAAAATAATGTTTTAGAAAAAAACTTAAGTTTCAAAATTTTATTCAAAATAAAGAAGTTTGAATGGGGAAAATTTAAGTTTTTAGATTTTAAAATTTGATTTCTAAATGCTTTATTTCCAAATAAAGTTTTAAGTTATAATTTTGTAATCCAAATAAATAATTTGTCTTCAAGTTATTTAGATTTGATTAAATTCAAATAATATACTTATGTAGATAAGTATGGTTAAATCATTTTTGATATGAACTTAAGAATTCTTGGTTATATGAATTGATTATAAGTAAAAGAAAAAGTTTAATTAAGGATAATGTTTTCCTAATTAATTAAGGATTTTGAAATATAAAGTAATTAACTAATTAATTGTTTAATTAATTTTAAATAATTAGTTAACTATTTATTTAATTTTAAATAATCACTTAATTATGGATTAATAAGTGTGATTACTTAATGAAGTAATCAATGGTTAATTTTTGAATATAATTAGAATCGTAATTACTTACGGAAGTAATTAGAGAAGTTACTCATATGAGTAATTACTTGGGAGTGATTAATGGATGATCACTTAATGTTATTAATTATGAATTAATTAATATAATTGTTTTTAAGTTAATTAATTATGGAGTAATTAATTAGTTAATGAATTAAGATTTATTTAATGATGGAATTAATTAATTAAGGAAGTAATTAAGATATATTAAAGGAAGTAATTAAAGATAATTACATATGTAAGTAATTAAGAGTTAATTACTTAAGTAGTTTAGTTAATTAATTAATGTGATTAAGTAAGTAATGAATGAGTTTAACTTAAGATTAATTACTAAGTGTAATTAATTAAAATATAATTAATTAATAAGGTAATTAATTAAGGATTTATTTATTAACTTAATTGTTTAATAATTACTTAATGAAGTAATTAAAGATTAAATAATTAAAGTAATTAATCAAGGTTGATATAATTAGTTAAGAAGTTAATTAATTAAGATAAGTAATTACAAGTTGTTAATTACTAATTAAAGAAATGATTAATTTTAAGTTAATTATTTAATTTATTAAAGGGTTAATTAATTAATAAGGATTATTAAATTAATGACATTAATCAAGGTTGATTGATAATAATAATTAAATATAAGTATGATTAATTAATTGTAATTAATTAAGGATTAATGTAATTAATTATAGTTAATTAATTAATGTAGGATCATTAATTATTATAATTAATGATAGTAATTAAAGGTTAATTACTGAATATGGTTAAGGATAATTACTTGAATGTAATTAAAGGATAATTAATCGAAGAAGATTAATTAAGGAAGATCATTAAGTGATGATAATGAATTTGATTTATAATAAATCAATAATCCAAGTGATTAAAGGATAGTATTTAATTTAATTAGTGATTAATTAAATTTATTAAAAGTTAATCAATTCTGCTATGGGTGATTGATTAATATTGAATGGTTGATATTGAGTGATTGATATTGGATGATTGATATTGGGTGATTGGTTGATACTGGATGGTTTGGACGACTATGATATTTGTGGTATGCTGCTTTGTGAAGATGAATATTGATATGAATTATCTATTGCAGTAATATGATTCATCTATTTGTTTATTTCATCCAGAATATAAGTTAAATTGTTTAAAACCCTTAAGTACAACTTGGACATTAAAATGGCGTTTGGTTTCGATGAGACCGGGATCGGGTTTCCATATTTGGATATCCGAAAACCACATCGATTCCAATTAAACGTTAGGTCGTTAATCCAAGTGGAGCAAGTGAAGACTCGAGGTGTAAGGGCTATACGTCAGTATAACTCTGTGGGTGATTCCGGAATGAGTTTGACGGAATGGTACTTATAGGTTCGAGATGGAGATTAAAGTGCAAGGGCTATGGTCGTTGACTCTGAGGGTGATTCCAATATGAATGCAGCGAGATAGTGCCTTCGGTTTCGTTCGAACCCGGAACGAACTTGTATGGATTGAATGCTTTCAGCACATCGTCAGGCGGACTATGAGCATTCTAAGATAGATGTGTTCTATAAAGGTAATCGCAGCCTCAAGCCTCATCAACCGGGAATGGCTAAAACAGGGGAGGTGCAGGAAGGCTTCGTCGGTAGCTCCCACTGGAGAGCAAGATTTACACCTGTCTAGAAATCCCTTTTTATTCGGCTGTGTGGGGCGGTTGAATTCCGGACAACCGTCGGGGTTGTCTTGTTTGGTACTGTTCAGTAAGGGATGGCCCCGGCCTTGTGTTGCAGGGGAGTGGGAGTACTCCTCGGTACGGTGATCTAGGCCACGTATTGTGACTAGCGGTACCCCAGTAGCCCTGCCATTGATGGAAACCCATTCTTCCTACGAGACCCTACGGTTTTGATTGTATTACCCACTTTTGTGGCTAGTAGCTGGAATTTAATGAATGTAACAATTTCGGCTATTTCATATTTATTTGAAAACCCTAGACACTATTATAATATCACTGGATTTCCTATCAAATGTTTTGGTTAGCGTAAGGTAAAAACTTTTCCATGTTTATGTGTGGGAAGTCTTACGTGATACCCTTTCTTTTCAAAGGTTTTCTAAAGTTAAGCAATTTTAACCCGTTTACTCACACCAGACCCCTGTCTGACCCGAGTGTTTATTTTCTGTTTTATTAAACTCTTGGGTACTCATATTATGTATGAGTAGTCAAGTGATTTAGGTTAGCTTTACGAATTCTGAAGGAGTAATGGAGCAGGAGGCTTCCACGTGTAGATATATTGGTTCCGTTGTGTTTGGTTGGTATCTGTATCCTATATACTTGAGTTGTATGAATTAGACAGATGTTTATAGCTGTCTATTATGTGTTATAGTTGTGTACTCTGATGTATTATGATACTGTGTAATATTTTATGTGTTATATTATATTTTATTCGTTCAGCTGTGAGTTCTCTGATCTTGTTGTCTTTCTTCTTTCTCTTTCTTTTCTTCTTCTATCTCTTTCTTTCTTCAAGATGATGCGATTTCCTGGAGATAGGAAGTCGGGTCGTCGCACTAATGGGAGTTGTTTCTCCCTGACTTTGCGCTAGAGCGTCGCATCGCCTCTGACAGGCGAATGAAGCTTAAATGCCTTCGGATCGTCAAAGTCGTAATTGAGCATATCATCAGAAATAGAGAGGTTCGATAGGCCCTTTAAAGAACTTTCGACATGCTTTGAAGAAGCCTCTTTCTCCGTTGGAACGAGCATAACTTTTGAAGTTTCGCCAACCTTCTCCTTCCTGATCTTGTACGTCAATCCCTTTTTCCTCTTTGAAGGGGAAGATGACGTTTCGATGTCGTGCACTTCGACTATCGGATCCTGAGTGGGACCCAAGTTCTCACCTTGTGCTTCGGGTGTTTCATTCGCTTGAGTTTCCCCCTCTTCTAGTGCGTCAGGAGTATGACGTGCTGATGACTCTGCTAATTTTTTCCCTTTACCGGATACGGGCCTGGGTATGGAGACGCCCTCAGGAAGGCTTATCTGATGACCTTCTGCTAACTGTCCGAACCTCGATAGTGACTCATTTGAAATGAGAGTTTGGATGTCCCGTTCCTCGGCAAGAAGAACTCTAATTTCTTCGACGGCTTCAGAATACCCACTATCGTCAGGGCGTGGATTGATACCTGAGAAGATGAAAAAAGAATTAGAAAAGGCATGGCTTTGACCAAGTATGGATATCAGCCCGGAGAAAAGACTTACTTCCTTCCACCCATCTCCTCGCGAAACCGAGAGGGCAACGCACATAGAACCATTCCTGTTTGTACAAGGAAAATTTGCTCCATGCCCCAGTTAAGATTTGGCATTTGCGATATGGCTCGAGAAACATGTAAGAGGGGCTATCTCCCCGCTTCTTGATCATACATATATATCTGAAGTCGCCCGGAGTTGGAGGCCTAGAGAGGAAGGTCATGAAAAGGATGTAGGTCCCGTAGATGAACGCGTGGCAATTCGGGTCCAGTTGCGACGCGGCAATATCAATGTATTGTAGCACGTCCCGAAGAAATAATTTAAACGGTGGCACACTACCGACCCAGCACATAAACATATTACATGTAGTATATCCAACTGGGTGCAGGTGTGGACGATCGTGCCCCGATGGAACCAACACGTCGTCGAAAGGGATTTCATGAATAAAGCATATTCGCCGGAGCGCAACGTCATTAACCTTCGAAGCTTGTGAATCGATCGGGTTGTCCACGAAAATTGTTGACTCCAGGGCATCGGGAGCTAAGTTATGAGCGAGGGAAGTCAAGGGGTTAGAAGTATCTCCGACCCCTCGTTTAGAAGACGGCCTGGGTCTACTTGAGATTGTGGTGGAGCTAGATTTCTTAGACATCTTTGATGGAAACTGAATCCTGCAGAGTACCTAATTCAACTATACTTGAAAAAGAATTGACATTAGAATTAACGACACAAGTATTCCCCCCGTGTGGTGTGTGAACTAGTGTGATCATTTGTCTGTAAGCGCTAAAACAGTGAAAGTCACGGAGTTAATAATATAAAGTTGAGCTTCGAATCGTCGCCTACGAAGACCGTCATCGCTGACCGCCTCCAATAGCCTACCTTATGGTGTTTATAATTTTGGACTCAAAAGCCGGCGCCAAATGTTAGAAGAAATTATCCGTTTATGTCAATTTAAGTTCAGGCTTGTGACTACTGAATCTGGGAAGTTATCAGTCCAGATCAGTTCGATATGCCAGTATGCTGGAGTCCTTGTCCTTGTTTTGTTATATGATTAGTCAAGGTAAATGAGTGTTCGGCCTAAGTCCTGTTCGGCTAAAGTATGGTTTGGCATATATGATAGTTCGGCCTAAATATTGTTGGGCTGAGATATGGTTCGGCATTCATGATTGTTCGGTCTAAATGTTGTTCAGCCTAATTGTCGACCGGCCAAGCTATCGTTCGACCAAACTATCATTCGACCTAAGTATCGACCGAACAAGCTATCGTTCGGCCAAACTATTATTCGGCCTAACTATTGACCGGCCAAGCTATTGTTCGGCCAAACTATCGTTTGGCCTAAGTATCGACCGACCTAAGTTTTGTTTGGCCGAAATAACATTCGACATCCTATCTAATTCGTACTCCCATCCTATCCCTCCATTCCACTACTCGGCATGTGGTGAGTTATGTCAAACCAGAATTACACCAAGCCTCAACGCTCAGCACTCCATTCTTAACAAAGGTTCCATTCCTTCTTCTCTTCCCCCATCCGCGCCGAACAACAAGGACGGATCGTTTGGCGAGTCATACCAGACCATGCTGTTTGGCATCCAAGCCACTTCCTAATCCTCCTTTATTCTTTTTTCCTCCCATCTCGTTCGACACAAGGGAACCGTGCCGAACCACGATACATCTCTCAATAACTCCATCGTGTGCTCATCCCCGAACATTTTTCCTTTCTTCAACATCATCTAGCCCTAAATAACATCCTAATCACAGTTCGAGTACTTCACCCACACAACACCTATCGGCTTCGGTTCTAATGTTCTAATTTACAAACTTGAGCGTCTTATTAAAGTTTTTTAATCAGGAAAAGGAGTTAAATAGAGGGATAAAAACCTAGTTAATAGATCGAGACGTAGGGGGATGCCGAATGGATTGGGAAGGATCGTTAGATCTTTGGGGGCTGTTAACAGGCGAGGTCTGCAGGTACAAGGTAGAGGAGGTAAAAAGTCAAAAGAGAAGGAGGAAAAGGCTGGCCTTTATAGGAAAGAAGGAGAAGTTGAAGAGGCAATGACCGGTGGAACCGGTCAAAAAGGCATCGTTCGGCAAATTGTTCGACTTCGGCTGTATCGTTCGGCACACACCACCTCAACCAGAGATCAAGAGAAGTCACCATCGAGGAAACTGAGCCACGTGTCGAAGCAAAGGCAGTGGACTCGTGATTCAAAGCGCATCACGTTCGGCCACGCGATACACCTTGGGGGGAAAGTGTTTCCTAGGGATTTGACCAGGCAACTTAGTACTCGGCATTAGCACATTTCTCGGCAATTTATGTATCGTTCGGCATTTACATACCATTCGGCATTCTAAATGCTCGACATCTAGAAGCGTTCGACATCTAAAGAGCACTAGGCATAAAGGAACGCTCGGCATAAGGGAGCGCTCGACATCTAGAAGCGTTCGACATCTAAAGGACGTTCGGCGTACAAAGAACGCTCAGCATACCAAGGGCGTTCGACATACCAAGAGCGTTCGACATGAAAGAATATTCAGCATTAAGGACGTTCGGCATGGCAGAATCGCCCGACATCCCATATTACTCGGCATCCGGACCTTTCTGGGCACATCACTCTGTTCGTCCTAAATCTCATTCGGCATTCGCTTACCGTTCGGCATCCAGGGAGCACTCGACACAAATGGTTTGTTCGGCATCCCAAGGTCGTTTGGCACCTCACTTCGTTCGGCATGAAGGTGGTGGTTCGACATTTGGTTGTTCGGCGTATTAGGGTCGGCACACAGAGCCTACTCCATTTGGGCCGAGGAATTCAGCTGCCAGGCCCACCAGGAAGTCCAACCCACCTTCGTCTATAAATAGAGAGGTAGGGGCACAGTGAAAGGGATCATTTTTTGAGAACACTTGGGAAACTCTCCCGCATTCAACACTCACTCAAGACTTAGTCTTTTACTTTGCAATTGTATTCAAGTAATTAGAAACAGATTGTATTTGTAATCAACTATCAAGGAAAGCGATAGAAATCAACTTCAAAGTGGACGTAGGCAATTACGCCGAACCACTATAAATCTGGTGTTATTGTTTTCTGCATTGAAATTTACATATTTTTCTCTGTTTTAATTTACTTTCTTCATTAATCCTCCCATGCAATCTTTCTAAGGGTGTTAGTGACAAATTTTAGTGCTAACAATGCTTAATAATGAAATTATCCATGGAAAATAGAATGTGGTCATTCGAGGTGATCAGAATATAGGAGAAGATTGATAGATCGTGGAACTGAGGTAAGCGAAGCAGTGTGAAAAGGTAAAAGTGTAACAGGCCGTAAATCCGTACGCCTTGATTCGACACTATTCTCCATCATTCAACTCAAGATGAACGGAAATAAGAACCATTTGGGTTAAAGAAGAAGAGGTAAATGAAGAAAATAGAAAACAACATCAGAATCTGACCATCGCAGCGGAATAAAATATAACAGATAATAAATGATATTTACACAAAAATAAATATACCTGTTTATACATTACATCATCAGAGTACAGCATCAGAGTTTAATACAAACAACAACACCACTCAGGACTGTTATAATATCTCGTCCTTCCAAAAGCCGAATACACAGCGGAATATTTCATACAAGTACTGAAGTACGTATCGCCATCCAGCTCCATAGCATCCTTTCCTGTAATCTATAATACTCGGCCGAACCGAGCATTATAGTTAAGTAAAACCTGAGTCAGTCTGGAATACAAGTGTGGGAAAACCATACTCAAATTGAATATTAAAGTTTCAAAAATCCTTTGAAAATCAAAAGCATCTCGTAAGACCACACCACAAATAAACATGTCGGGTTTTTACCTTACGGTAGCTAAAACATTTTTTATCAAAGTCCACTAATATTATAATAGTGTCTATAGAAAGTAAAATAGAATATAGCTGAAATGCTTGCATCTCACGTTTCAGCAATAGTTGGGCACAATCAAAACTGTACAGGCAAGTAGGGAGAATGGATTTCGAACTAATGACTAGGCACTGGGGTACCACCTATCACAGTACGTGGCCTAGATCACCGTACCGAGGATTACTCCCAATCCCTTGCAACACAAGACCGGGACTACCCCTTACTGGATAATCCCAAGTAAGATCACCCTACGGTTGAAATCAGCAACCCACCACTAAGCCGAATAAAAGGGACATCTAGACAAGGATGACCTCACCCTAATGGGTGCTACCCACTTAGCCTTGCTACATATCCCGTGATTTTCAGTCATTCCCGGTTGATGAGGCTCGAGGCTAAGCGTTACCTTTTAGAACATATCACTTAGAATGCTCATCACCCACCTAACGATGTTCTGAAAGCACTCATCCATACAAGCCCGTCCCGGGTTCGAACGGCACCGAAGGCACTACTCCGACTACATCCATTTTGGAATCACCTCAGGATTAGTGCGACTAGCCCTTGCACTTCACTGCTCCACCTTCGAATCCAAACTCTTGTTTTCCACACGAAAACATTCAAACCGAATCGAAGTGGTTTTCGAGAAATTAATCCCAATCCTGATCTCTTCGAAGCGATAAGCGCATTGGCCAATATTGACAGTCGGTTATTTAACTATCAATTAACATTCACAAACAACCATCAAACATAAATAATTTCCCCTGAATTATTTATTAACCTCAAAATATCTTCGCAAGATATATTTCCATTTTCAACCCTTTCGAAAACAGTTTTCAAACCACACTTTTCTTATGGAATGAATTCCCAAATATTTATTTCCACTGAAAGCACCAAGTATAAATAATTTAAAACACTTATTAAAAAATATAATTTAAAACATTTAAAATAAAACTACTTTAATACTTTATATAAAAATATATATTTTAAGAAAATTTAAAATAAAGCTACCTTATACAATATGAAATCAAATTTCTAACTTTTAAAACATAGTACCAAGCCACCTTTAAATAATTACTGTTATAATGAATTAGAAAAATATACTTACTTCAAAATTTAAACATTTAGAAATAATAACTTTTCCTAAAACATACTTTTAACAACTTAAACTTTTTACTTATACTTAAAAATTTGTTTTGAAAACGTACTCGGCTATCCAGGGAAATACGCTTCTCTTTCACATCTTTTAAAAATAAATCACTATTTATTTTTAAACAAACTTACCCATTGCTTTAATAAATTCCCACCGTGAATTTATCCTTCCAAATGTCCATTGATATATTACTTCACTTTATAAACCCAGTTTTTAAGTTTCATAGTCTCAGCTTCCTTTTAAAATCCCGGTTTCAAACACTTAATCAAATTTCAAATTGATTTCCAAATTATTTAATTTTGAAATAAATTCCTTTACTTACTCAATTTATTCAAAACCCATTAACTTCAGATTTTATTTCTTAATTATGATTTAAAATCTTTTAACTGAAAAATACCAATTTCAGATTTCCAAAATTCCTTCTTTATCCTTTTCAATAAATTTAAACCTTGAATTTTAAAATAAATTCTTATCCCTTTAAATAATATCAATTAAGTTTTATAATTCATTATTTTTTTGTTTATTCAAATCCCTTGTTTTCATACTCGGAATTATTTATTAGAATTTTAAAATCACTTTTATTCTTTTCTAATTCATTCTTCAATTTATTCAAATCCTCTATGATTATTTTACTTAAAAAATCACTCTTTTATTTTCTTTTCAAAAATCTAACTCTTTATATTTTGATAACTCAGTGTATCGAAAATATATCCAAACAAACCATTGCATTCAATATTCCAATTATCAATATAATTCATCACAGAATATCAAATATTCATAACATGGAATATTAAACAATCTAAATAATTTTGAGGAATCCAGTTGGATCCCTCCAACCTGTTTTCCTGCATCCACCGATGTTAGCACAATACCAATTCCACTTCGAGGTGGAATATCGAGGTATATGGGATTAATATAATAGCATCCGCTATTATGCGGCGCATAGGGTCTCATCCTCTATATAATGCGGGGAATCAATCACTCCAATATATACTATATATATACCACTATATAGAACATAACACATCAAATCAATTCAATCATTCAACCAATTATTTAATTTTAACCATTTAAATTTAAATTAAATCCCAGATGAGTGAGATTAACTCACCTTTGATATTATTTGCATTCCATTTCAACTTTTCCTTGGTTTCACGGTTTTCGACCTTGTATAAACATTAAATGATTTCCATTAATATTCGAACCAATTGAATAATTAAATTTCCATTCGATAAATATAATTAACTAGTGATTTTTTTTTAATAGTTCTCATTTTAACAAATGATTTGATTTAAATAAATAATTAAATTTAAACTAATTTCCCTCAAAGAAAAAAAATCTTGTAGTAATTTAAAAATTATTAAGTAGATCACTAACAAATTAATCCCCGTAATCTATTATTTAAATATCAAAATAATAAGTTAAAAATATGTATATGTATTTATATTTATATCATTATTTATCTTTACCGTAAATTTTTAGAATAGTTTATAAATTTGAAATATTTTGTAATAACCCGATATTTTCAGCCATTCGCATCCGTACATGTCGGACTTGAATTTCTCAAAATAACGCGTTGTAAATAAATTTGGAGCAAATGAAATACAATCACAGAATCACAGACACAGAAATATCAGAATAACTCGCAGCGGAAATAAAATACATAGTAGTTCGTGAAGCTACTACGGCAGAGTCTCAAACCAAATACATAATACAGTCTGAAAACAACATAATATAAATCCCAAATACATAGAAGTTCACTAATACATGAGATAAACTAGAACAGCTGAAACAGAGAGTAGATATAAATGTAGATAAGCAGAAGCTCCAGCAAAGACCAGCTCCAGAAAGAGAATCCAAAGCTGTGAATACTCAGGCTGACCCGAGCGTAAAGTAAAACACTAAACACTCGAGTCAGGACAATATATACTTATATAATGTAAACCAACTCAAGTGAACTGTAGTAGAAATACACAATAACTTAAAGGATGCTTGGGATCGCCCATCCTTTAAGAATCAGTTAAACTATAAATTAAATACATCCCGTGGTTAAAATTTCAAAATGATATTTTATACTTCAAAATCAAATATCATTTCAAAATTCAATATCATTCAAAATCCATTTCAAAATATCAAAAATATAATATCTTTCAAACCACATTCATTTTTATTTAATTTAAATACCATTACAAAACACATTTCAAAATAGTTTATATTTCAAAACAAATTACTTCATTTTAAATCATAAAAATGAAGTTATTATATTTAATAATTAAATTATTAAATTTACAAAATTTTAGTCTTTCAAAATTCATTTATCCCCTTAATTTATTAAAACAGATGAAAATTCAACTTTCGCAGCATTTAGAAATTGCTACAGAAAGTTACATTCAAAACAGTTCAATTTAACAAAAGATAGCATAAAAAATGCTGTGATAGGGTTACATTAGTTTCAAATAAAACTTATTTAAATTCAACAATTATAACATTTACAAAAATGCTATGATAGCCTTTAATTAAACTTAGCCATTTGGTTCATTATTATCAACTACAGCATTTATAAATGCTATGTTATCATTTACATTAGAATTAATTGCATTTCTGAAATGCGGTTAATTAACTTCAAATATTCAGTATAATTTCACAAAAAATTATATTTTTATTTAAATCATTTTTAACTTATAAAATCATATAATTTCACTTTTAAAACAATCATTCAAATACCCTTATATTCATGATTTTATAAAGTTAAATCTCCACTCAAAAATCAAAATTTAATAATAATTCACTTATTAAATTCCAACATAAAATTTCAAATTCATTAAATTAAATTTAACTTAACGCTTAAGTTTAAAATTTTCAAATATAACTTAATTTCATTTTTATTTACTTAACTTAAAATTCACTTTTAAGCCAAATTCACAAATTTTCAATTTTAGTTATATTTCAAAATTTCAACATAAATATTCATTCATTTCACATTTAACTTTATTCAAAAATCACTAATGTATTAAAAAATCATTTTAAATCCATTTGATTCAAAATATCATAAATTTATCATATTTTCATATTTAATTTAAATTCCATTTATCACCAAATTATAATTTCCAAAATAACTTACATTTCAGATTTCTAACTTTACCCTTTATTTATTTCACTTATAAATTTTCAAAAAATCAATAATGCTTTACAAAAATCTTTTTTATCAAATCTAATAAAAATATTATAATATTTACATTTCTAAAATATTTTAAATTTTTTTAGAAAAACATATTTTAACAATGGGTCTGTATTTCATTTTCTAGCCTACGTAAAGTGATACGGGTAATATATCATTTCAACCCGTAATTTACAAAGAAACCCCGGTTTGATCATTTCAAACCCACAATCCCAAGTAAAAGAAAATAATTGAAAATCATTCAGGCCTATCATTTCAGCCCATAATGATTTTCTCCTATTCTAAAGTCCGTTCGGGTATGTATCATTTCAACCCATAGTGATTCTACTCTACAGGGAACTTGCAGTGTGATAAACTGATGAAAGTGTAACAACCCTGTATTTTCTGATTATTGTAATTGTATATCTTAATTATTTTAATTTAAATTCCTAATTTAAAAACTTTATTTTATTTACTAAAATTAATATATTTTGTTAATTTAAATATAAATGTTGATTTTGATGTGGATTAGAATTTCAAACATGCATAAATTGAATATTTCCAGAAAATGTTGATTTTGGTCAAAATAGTCAAACTTTGACTTTTAACTTAAAAATTTAAAAGTTTGAAATTTTAAATTTTATCTTTTATTATGAAAATAGATTTAATAACTTGAACATTTCTTTTTGTTTCGTGGAAAACGGAGTTAAACTATAAAAGATATGTACATTTCAATTTTGAGTATAAATTGTTTATTTTGCAATTTTGTTATTTTAAATTGTATAAATTTTATTTTTCTTTGTCATATTTTATTTTAATATGTTTTAATATGTTGTATTATGTATATTTTGAATTTTAAATATTTTTGAAATGATAATAGAATTTTTCTAAAATTTACTATGATGATTTCCTATTTTTAAAAGGCCGTTTTCCTTTTTCTGCTATTTTCTTCATCTAAACTATATTTAAATTAAAATTTATTTATTTATTTTTGTGATTTCCTTTTTATTTTGTGTTCTTATCTTTATTTATAAATATTTTTAAGTACATAAAAATTTTCCCAAGTTCATTGCACTTATTTTTCATATTTTCAAGACTAGTTGCAAATTTTGCTGTTTTATTTAATTAAACTATATATAATTAATAATTAATAAAATTTTTTTACTGAATTTTCGTATTTTATCTGAATTTATATATATTTTAAAGTTATATAAAATTTAAAAAGAAATATTGGAAATTTGAAGAGTTTAGTGACCTTTTATTTGCTTAAGCCTTTTTGCATTCTATCTTTTCGTTTTCTTGCCTTTTCACTTCATTGCTTTAACCGTTCACATCTCTTGCTTTAGCCGTGAATTTCTTTCAGCATTCACGTGAAATATTCTCCTCTTCCTCAAACAAAACTCATGGCATGAGAAGAAACAAATAAAATTGCAAATGACTTCCTTTATCTCTTCTCTTCTTCACAATTTCAATGATTTTGCTTCCTCCTTTGCAAAACTTTGCTTGGCCCCACTCTCCACCATCATCACCGACCATCACCTCCTCCATCTCCAGCTGCAACATCAGCCTCTCCTATGCCCATGTCAGGTCGTGATCATTAGATGATGCAAGCACCTTAAATTTGCACAAAAACTCCTTGAAACTATGCTAGCCTAGCCATAAAACATCACCTACCTCTTCCTATACACTTTGGCCACCCCTAGAACCACCACCACCAGCAACTACATGACTTTTTGGTGCTGCTATACCATCACTCCCCACTGTCCAGACCTGTACTTTCCTTTGGCCGAGCCTCACTTGCTTTTGGTCGTGCCAAAAATGCACCAAAACCCTACCTATTGTTGCCTTGACCCTTAGTATGCTTCATGTTGTAACTCCTCCATCTTCATCCACTTGTTGCTATGTGTTTTGATGCTAAACCCAAGTCATGTTGACACCTATGCCGAGCCTAGCATCATGAGAACAAGCCCATTTGATCATGTGATAAGCCATGTTGTCGTGGTCAGGCACTTTCGTGTTAAAGCTGGGTAATGTTCTTTGTTGATTTAAAATTTCCATTTCGTTTAAATTCATATTTGTATTGTATGCATATGTTTATATGGTCTTGTTTATTTGTTATATACAAGATCATTATCAAGGCTTTCCGTTCATTCAATTCAAATCGTGTTTATCGTGCTTTTGGAATCGCTCTTGTGTTTGTTGTTTTGGTCTCTAGCTTCGAAAAGGTGAGTCTTTCTCACTCTGACATTTATACTTATGAAAGAGTGAATTGATGACAAGTGTTTAGTAATATAAAATGTTTATGCAAGTTAATTATGATTATATGATATGCTATGCCATGTTGTTACCATGTTAAAACTGTTAATTATAACCTGACATCTGATATATGACATTATATTATGACATTGACATTGTTTATATTGTTTATGCATATATTCACACTGCAAGTTCCCTGTTAGAATAGAATCACTATGGGTTGAAATGATACATACCCGAACGGACTTTAGAATAGGAAAAAATCATTATGGGCTGAAATGATAGGCCTGAGCGATTTTTATTGTATTTTATTTGACTTGGGATTGCGGGTTTGAAATGATAGAATCCGGGTTTTCTTTGTAAACTGCGGATTGAAATGATATATATCCGCATCACTTGACCTAGGTTAGAAAATTATTTACAAACCCCGTGGTATATTTTTAAATGATATTTATTAAAATATGTATTTTTAAAAGTATGAAATTTTGATTTAAAAATATATATTTTATGGTTTTAAGAAAATTAAATATTAAGTCTTGAAATTGTGAATTTGAGTACGTAAATGTGAAATAATTGAGATTTTAGACTTTAAATTTTATTTTAAAATGTAAATAAATAATGGAAATTAAATTTAAAGTTTTAAAATTATATATGAAGTAAAATTTTAAGTTTTATTTAATTTATATGTTAATAAACAGTGAATTTTGACTTAATAAATGAATGGAGTTTTTAAATTGAATATTTGATCTAAAAATTTTGTTGTGTTAAATCATATGTTAAAATGATTTTAAATGTGAAATTTTGAAGTCTAGAAATATGATTTTTAAGTTATAATAAAAATTTGGAGTTTTTTTTTTTTTTGAAAAGCTAAAATGAAATCTGGAATTCATAGCATTTTAAAAATGTTGTAGTCTTTTGACAGCATTTTTAAATGCTATTGTTTTGAATCTAACAATGTTTGAAATAACTAAATATCTATTACGACATTTTATAAATGCCGTTATTCTTGAACTAAACCATTTTTGGAAGCTATAAGCTACGATAGCACTTTATAAATGCTGTCGTTGCTATAATTTGACAATGTTTGAAATGTTATAGTTTTTAACACTGTTTGAGTTATATTTTAAAGTGTTAAATGATTTAAATTTTGGAAATTGATTAATTGTGAAATTTTAGAAGTTTTGAATATTTAAATTTGAATTTTTAAGGAATTTGAATTGAATTTGAATTTAAATAAAGTTTTCTTGGTTATGTGTTAAACGGAATGAAATGTAATATAATAAATGAATTTTGAATGGAATTTTGGAATGTATTTTTGGTAATGATGTTTGAAATAATAAATGAATGATATATTTGATTTAAATGATATTTAACTTTGAATATTTGGATTTGAATTCAAATAATGATTTGATTATGAAGTTATAAAAGGATGTAATATTTTAATGATTTTGAAATGGTGTGGAAATGATTTGATCTTTATTTTAATAAAGAATGTGAATGTTGAATGATATTTGATTTTGCTTTATTTGATAAAGGAATATTTGAAGTTTATATTTGTATGAAAAGATATTTGGTTTAATTGTAATTTAAGTTTATTTTAATAATATTGGATTTATGAAATGAATATTTCAAAACTACATAATAATGAAATTAGATTTGAGATATGAATATATGGAATTATAAAGTTTGGTTTTGAAATGTGGGATATTAAAGTTTGGAAACATATTAAAATTGGATAGCTTATTTTGTAGATCAAATCTATATTTGAAATTAATAAGATTTGAAATGTTTTGTTAGAAAACTGAATTGAATTGAAATTGATGGTTTGATTTGAATTAAATTGGAAATTTGAAATTTTGAATTAAATTGGAAATAAATTTGTAAAATGTAAAGAATTAAATGAATGTTTCATGATTTCAAATGTATGATTTCAGAATGTTATGATTTTCAAAGTGTAATGATTTTAAGTATTTTGGTTTCGAAAGAGTTATAACTTTGAAAGTATTATGATTTTTAGAAGTGAATATAGGTTTGAGATGGAAATGATAAAGTATAAACTATCTTGATTTGAATATAGTTTTGAAATAAAAATGATTTTGGTTTAGAAGTATAAACTATTTTGATCGAATAAATAGTTTTGAAATAAAAATGGTTTTGGTTTCGAGGCGTAAACTATTTTGAAAGGAATATAGTTTTGAAATGAAATGATTTGATCCTTTTGAAATATAAACTATTTTGAAATGACCACGGCGTTATAATAACGTTTGGTTGTTAAAGAGACCGAGATCGGAAGTTGTCATACTCTCTGCCAACTCCGAAAACCACTTTAACAACCGTGTACGCGGTGGAGATTCCAGAATGAAGTAGGATGGTGGCGACGTTCTTGAGGTATATTACGTGGACCCAACTCCCGTGAGTTGGCATAAGGTGGCTAAAACAGGAGCGATCTCGGGCCAAAGGAGGTAGCACCTCTGGTCGGACACATTCCTTCGATACTATACTCTTACTGGTGATTGATTAGATGGCCATCCTCCAATTTTGATTGGGAGTGTGTTCCGAGGTGGGCGTATGTGGCTGCTGCGTTACCACCAGCCCGTGTGCGTAATTGGTATATCTAACCTGGCATTGCCTTGTGTGCCGTGTCACCTACCATACGGAGCCTTTACTACGAGTTTGTTTTTCTCCCGTAGCCCGTGTGGTATCCTCTGACAGTCACCCGGAGTGGAGATGGCATGATATTGGATGGACTACTGGGACTATTATGTGTGAAGGGTGATATGGGTAGCCCGAAACGCTATTTAAAAGTATGTTAATTTTACTGTAGACATTATTATAGTAGCGCAATATTACTACATAGTAAATAGTTTAACGTATCCTTAAAGGATGGGCGATCCCAAGCATCCTTTAAGTTACTGATGCATTTTGTTACTGTTCACTTGAGTTTATTTACAGTTCATAAGTATTTATGTCCTGACTCGAGTGTTTTGTATTTTGCTTTACGCTCGAGTCAGATTGAGTGAGTTAGCATTCAAGATTCACCTTCGGAGTTGGAGCTTTCCTTGAAGATCCAGCCATCTATTTTGCTTTCTGTATCCAGTGATTTCAGTGATGTATTCTGATTTGTACCTGATGTATCTTGTTACTTTTTATTGTATCATGTTTAACTCTGATGTATCTTATTTTTATATAGTAGCTTCATGAACTACTATTTCTTTTAAATTCCGCTGCATTATTAAATACTCTGTGTCTGTGATCTGTGATTATGTATTTACTGTATATTCTGAGATTTGCAAAATTTTATTTACAACGCGGTATTTTGAGCAATTCAAGTCTGACATGTGCGGATGCGAATGGTTGAAAATATCGGGTCGTTACAGAAAGTAACATAATAGCATGAAATAACAGTAACGTATGATATAACAGGTGTAAATATAGGTGTGAACATCATATGAATATGTTATAGCAATTATAACAGGATGATATGCATTTACAGATTCAGGTGATGTCAGTTTATCACTACATAAGTACATATTAGTCTGGCGAGATTTACTCACTGTTTTGAGCTGATGACACAACAACGAATTTCACAACGGGATCTACACTAGCACAAAAGCACAATATGGATATGAAATGGAGGAGCCAAGGATTAATTCCCTTGAATACAAATCAAACAAAAAATATAACAATTATAAGGTTTCAGACCAAAAATACGATAAACGATGCTAAAAATAACTTCATAAAAGAAAGCTAAAATGCTTTGCACTAGCTTCCGACATCTCATAGGCTCGGCCATAGGAAGAGCACAGGTCTAAGACAATGATTTAGGGTCAGGTCTGGGTTGCTAAGGTCGGCCTAACATGAGTTTGAGTGATGGTGTAAAGGTGGGTGAAGGCAAGAACACAAAATCATGCATACACATGGGTTTTGGGCCATGAATTGGGCTCGGCCAAGGCCCTAGGTGTCACGGCCCGAGGAGTGGGGTCCACTGTGGTGGTGTGGTCGTGGGTGCTGGAGGTGCTGGAGGTGGTGGTGGTGGAGTAGGGGCGGCCATGATTGGTGGAAGTGGTGGATGTGGAAGCTAGTGCTCGGCTAGGTCAATATGAAGGGTGTTTTGAAACTTTCGCGGATATGCATCACAAAGAGGGTTCATGGCTTGGGTGGCTGGTGAGGAGGAGGTACTGGTGGTGTTTCATCAGGTGGTGGAGGCGGCTAGGCAGCAAGGTGGCATGGTTGAACCTACATGAGGTGAAGCAAGTGTAAAATCAAACTAGAAAAATCAACATAAGTGAACAAAAGAAGATAAAATAAAATAGAATTCTACCAAACTTCTCAATCAAGAGGAGGCCAAAATTTTTTTCAGGAAGGAGGAAAAAGATGTACGTGAATGAAGAATGGAGGTAGGTAGCTGAATTATGTGAGTAGTTATGGCTAATTGATGGCAAAACTAAGTTTAAATGTGAAAAGGTGGGAAAATCAAAAGCCATAGGAAACAAAAGGTCACAAACCCTTTCAATTTACCTTTTATTATTTATATAAATTTATGTAGCTGAAATAATAATAATATCAGATAAGATTTCGAAATTTTTAACAAATATACAGATATATATAATATTTATCAATTATGTAAAGTAAAATTAAGGAAAATAGTTAAAACAATGAACTAGACTAGCAAAATTTGAAGTTAAATGAAATAATTTTTAGAAAATTCATATAAGCTTGTAAAGTATTTTTTGAACATAAATAATAACATAAAATACAAATATATTCACAAAATAAATATTTAAAATTTAATTTAAATATAAAATTTTAATGCAGAAAATAGCAGAAAATGGGAAAACAACGCTTAAAAATAGGAAATCAACACAGTAATTTTTGAAAAAATTCTATTATTATTTTAAAAATATTTAGAGATGAATTTTCACAAATAAAACAAATTTAAAATAAAATAAAGAAATTTAAAATGAAGAAAATGGCAGAAAATTAGAAAACAACCTTTAAAAATAGGAAATAAATACAGTAAATTTTGGAAAAATTATATTATCATTTTAAAAATGTTTAGAAATGATATCACACAAATAAAAAAAAAATTAAAATAATTTCAGAATGAAATAAAGTCAAATTTAAATATATAGTCAAAATCTAGGGTTGTTACACTCTCCCCCACTCAAATCTTTTCGTCCTCGAAAAGGAAGGAAGCGGAGAAACAATAAGAAAGAGCAATAGGTTGGAATACATCCCCGAAAGAAGGTAGGAAAAAAAAATAGCTATGAGGTAAAGCAGGTTGAAAGACAAGGATGAACCATTATTCGAACCATTATACATTTCAATTTAATAATTTTTTTTAGTATGATGAATAGTCATTTGATTCAAATCTGATGGTTCAAAGTAAACAATATTTAAAACATTTTAAATTTTTAGAAGGGAAAATAACTGATCAAAATATTCTTTATATAATACTTTATCAAAATACTTTTATAACTCGATGTCTTAACAAGTTTATCCTCGTTCCTATAGATTCTAGCAGTGCGTTGATCAAGCGCAAAGCTAGACTTCTCCAGGTACTTAGTAGACTTGTTTCAACACCTAGTGAAAATACTAGAAAACTCTTTTAAAAAAATCAGATATGGAAAGTACAATCCAAACAAATCAACTAAACCAAAACAGTTGTCTAACCATGGATCGCAGATACACAATGGTTATGCCTGGATCCCCCAGGAAACAATCCGTATCCGTAAGCTTTCTCAGCCTTGCGAGTTACGCCATGATGACGAGTAGAATGCAGGATACACAATGGTTACGCCTGGATCTCCGAGGAAACAATCCGTACCCCCAGGCCAGCTCAACCAGGCATTTGCGCTACTACTGCGACCTACATAGAGTGCAGGATACACAATGGTTACGCCTGGATCCCCCAGGAAACAATCCGTACCCCTAGGCCAGCTCAGCCAGGCAGTTGCGCTATGCAGTCGCGATCATAAGACCATGGAGATCGCCACGGAATTTGATGGACACTCGAGTATCATATCCGGAAAACCCAAATCAGAGAGAGAATAATATCGATAGAATGAATTCACAGTGTGGCCACAAAGTGGATATCAAGCAGAAGGCACTTTCCATATCTTTACTTCAAAAATATATATCATATAGTACCTTTAAAATCACTTTCAAATATCATACTTATATAAATTCCATTATATGGAAGATTTCATTTCAAATCAAATATTTTCCAAATCCATAGTATATCAAATCATACTTATATAGACTTTGATTATATAAGATTTCAATTTACAAATTTAGCACCTTTACAGATCAATAGTTTCAAATCACTTCTTACTTATACAAATCACTTTTATATAAGTTCGATAACTCCCAAATCAAAGTATTTAAATAAACAAGGTTCTCAATTTCAAACCATTTCAATATCAATTCATCTTCAAAATCATATTTGATTTCACCAAATCATTTCTTCCAAACTACATAAATTTAGTTTCAAAGTTTCTCAAACAATAGATTTAGAAAATAATCCAAATTTCCAAATCAACAAAATTTAGGTCAAACAAATTAATTTCCATTTCAAACATATATTCACTTCAAAAGTCATAATACTTTTATGGTTATAAATATTTCGAAACCAACATACATGAAATCTTTTCACTTTGAAAATCATAACATTTGAAATCATACATTTGAAATCATAAAACATTCATTTAATTCTTTACATTTCACAAATTTATCTAATTAAACCAAAATCTAAATTTTTCAAATTTTAATTCCATTCAAACCATCAGTTTCAATTCAATTTAGTTTTCAAAAAAACCATTTCAAATATTATCAAATTTCAAATATAGATTTGATTTACAAAATAAGCTATTAAATCTTAAATATGTTTCAAGGGTTAAATATACCATATTTCAAAACTAAATTTTATAATTTCATATATCTCAAATTTTACTTCATTATTACTTAGTGTTGAAATATTTATTTCATAAATCCATTATTTTTAAATAAACTCAAATTACAGGTAAACCAAATATCCTTTCATACTAATATAAGCTTCAATTATTCGTTTATCAAAATCAATGGTTTTCAAAATCATCTTACACTTACATAAAGTTTATCTTGTATATGGATCAAAATTTTCAAAACAAAAAATTTCGCTGCATGAAAAGCCATATGGGATTAAACATCTTTGCTTACTAAAAGATTTTTAATTAAGAATATTTTTGTATAAAAAATAGTTTTTATGAAAAATAGAATAAACAGTTAGTTTAAGAAAAAGAAAAATAGTTTTGAAAAATGGTTTTAGATTTGATAGTGGTTTTTCATAAAAGAAAAAATTCCAATTAAATTACAAAGATATCCAACCCAACAACTTTCAATTTCAGTGTCAAGTATACCATTGATATTGGGATATAAGATGTACATATGTCATCATTTCGCAACATTACATTCGATCGCTCACTCGATCACACAAGTTCGCTTTTGAACTAGTACTGCCCATTCGACTTCCCTAATGCGGACTTCGATATGGTTTCTCGACTAGAAGCCATCAGTCTCCTTGCATAGCCATATACTATGATAGAGAATTCTAGAATCAAGCCCAAAATCCATATCAAATGTTCGCCATCAAGACTCAAATGAAAAATCCTAACACGAAATGGTGTAATTCACCTTGAACTTGTGTACTCAAACTTGGATCAAATTAATTATGCGAATAAAATAACATACGTACAACTTATGTATCTATTCCAACTTGTTAAATAAATAGTTTCATAAAGATGTTACTAAGTTAAAACATTTAAAACTGAATTTTTCTCCAACATTTGAAGACTATTTTTTATCCAAAACATTTCAAACCTAAATTTCATATTAGTATAATTCAAAATAGTCTTATTTATTTACTTAACAAAACAGTTTCAACTTATAAAAATCATATTATTTCATACATGAAACATACAAACTAAACTTATATTCTTTATCAAATACCTTATACCTTTCAAAATTTCTTAGCTTTGAAAAGTTAACCTTGATTTGGAAGTGCTCGAACCTTCAAAATAGCTGAAGAAATCATATTTTCAAATCCAAGAGTTGGAAATCAACATTAAATCAGTAAATCAATTTCTAAAGTTAGGTTTCAAAATCTAAAACTCGAGGACTGAACATCGGCTTACTTTAAATCTTTTCAAATATATATATATATATATATACACAGATCTATCTTTCTAATATCAAACCATACTTCGAAATCTGAAATCAAAATTGGTTTCACAAAATCACTCGCATAGCAAAGCTACTAGAGTGGCCTCTCTCTCACTCAGAAACTCGAAAATCAATGTCGATGATGCATGCATTCATCACCGAAATTATTTTCCAGCGACATAAGTGAGTTCTGGACTTCAATTAACGTTGAAAACTTCTTTGAAATTCCTTCGAAATCATTGAAATTCATTCGAATACATTTGAAACATTTCTTATTTGAAATATATATATATATATATATATATATATATATATATATCTTTAAATCATATTATTATTATATATTTTCCAAAACCTTAAAACCGATTCCAAAACACCGGAATTCGATTCCTCGAAATTCAAATTCAAAACCCTTCAGTTATAAATCATTTTTGTATAAATCAAGTTCTTATAAAATTTTCAAAATTTCAAATTCTTTCGAAATTTCAAATTTTCATTTTTGAAAGGTATATAATCCTTATCGAAAACATTTCACTTTTATATATAAAAATGGCCATCCTTAATAATTTCGATGTATGCACAATTTCAAAATACAACCAAACACAAATTTCCAAAGGATGATTCAAGGAAGGATTTCAAACAAACAAAGATTCAAAATTAGAGGAACTCTAGTCAAATAGAATTCTAGTTCGAAGATAAACTCAAACGAAGATGAGATAATTTAATTACCAAATAGAGGATAGATAAGCCTATATAAATCGCGGGCGAACTTAACCGGTCAACCGAGACTTTAGGAATATAATCAATACGGAGATTTAAGGCAAATCGACCTTCGATTGCCAGAGATAGAATCCGGGTAGAGCAGGAGATAGATAGCATCGACATTCGAGGCTACAAAAATCTTCAGTGAATCAATGCCAATTGTAAAGGAGTTTCACCCTTTACAAATCATTCAAAGATTTATGGAATCACCGCTCTTTAGAGAGGTCATTCCAAAGTAGAGTTACGGAATGCTCCAAAATGAAAAGGAAAAATGGGGAAAATAAGACTGGATTCCAGAACAAGTGGGAGTGTTCCAAAGTTCATGGAATCCTAGTCGATAAGAATCTTAACCAAGAGATTTCTAACAAGGTGGATACCAAAGAGATGAAATTTAGAAAATCTTGATTTCGAAATAAGAACATTTTTACACCAAAATAATCTTTGAAAATCTTTTAAAAATCATTTGGAAATCATTTTATACTTCAAAATACGTTCTCTCACAAAGAAAGGATTCTGAGATTGATTTCACTCATTCCAGGGTATTTCTACCCTATCTCTAATGAGTTTTTGCTCCGCAGGCTAAGGTTTGCCTAAAACCAAAGCTTTGATACCAAATGTAACAACCCGATATTTTCAGCCATTCGTATCCGTACATGTCGGACTTGAATTGCTCAAAATACCGCATTGTAAATAAATTTGGAGCAAATGAAATACAATCACAGAATCACAGACACAGAAATATCAGAATAACTCGTAGCGGAAATAAAATACATAGTAGTTCATGAAGCTACTACGTCAGAGTCTCAAACCAAATACATAAACAGTCTGAAAACAACATAATATAAATCCCAAATACATAGAAGTTCACTAATACATGAGATAAACTAGAACAGCTGAAGCAGAGAGTAGATATAAATATAGATAAGCAGAAACTCCAGCAAAGACCTGCTCCAGAAAGAGAATCCAAAGCTGTGAATACTCAGGCTGACCCGAGCGTAAAGTAAAACACAAAACACTCGAGTCAGGACAATATATACTTATATAATGTAAACCAACTCAAGTGAACTGTAGTAGAAATACACAATAACTTAAAGGATATTGGGATCGCCCATCCTTTAAATTAAATACATCCCGTGGTTAAAATTTCAAAATGATAATTTATACTTCAAAATCAAATATCATTTAAAAATTAAATATCATTCAAAATCCATTTCAAAATATCAAAAATATAATATCTTTCAAACCACATTCATTTTTATTTAATTTAAATACCATTACAAAACACATTTCAAAATAGTTAATATTTTAAAACAAATTACTTCATTTTAAATCATAAAAATGAAGTTATTATATTTAATAACTAAATTATTAAATTTACAAAATTTTAGTCTTTCAAAATTCATTTATCCACTTAATTTATTAAAACAGATGAAAATTCAACTTTCGCAACATTTAGAAATTGCTACAGAAAGTTACATTCAAAACAGTTCAATTTAACAAAAGATAGCATAAAAAATGCTGTGATAGGGTTACATTAGTTTCAAATAAAACTTAGTTAAATTCAACAATTATAACATTTACAAAAATGCTATGATAGTCTTTAATTAGACTTAGCCATTTGGTTCATTATTATCAACTACAACATTTACAAATGCTGTGTTATCATTTACATTAGAATTAATATCATTTCTGAAATGCAGTTAATTAACTTCAAATATTCAGTATAATTTCACAAATAATTATATTTTTAATTAAATCATTTATAACTTATAAAATCATATAATTTCACTTTTAAAACAAACATTCAAATACCCTTATATTCATGATTTTATAAAGTTAAATCTCCATTCAAAAACCAAATTTTAATAATAATTCACTTATTAAATTCCAACATAAAATTTCAAATTCATTAAATTAAATTTAACTTAACACTTAAGTTTAAAATTTTCAAATATAACTTAATTTCATTTTTATTTACTTAACTTAAAATTCACTTTTAAGACAAATTCACAAATTTCCGATTTTAGTTATATTTCAAAATTTCAACATAAATATTCATTCATTTCACATTTAACTTTATTCAAAAATCTTAATGTATTACAAAATCATTTTAAATTCATTTGATTCAAAATATCATAAATTTATCATATTTTCATATTTAATTTAAATTTCATTTATCACCAAATTATAATTTCCAAAATAACTTACATTTTAGATTTCTAACTTTACCCTTTATTTATTTCACTTATAAATTTTCAGAAAATCAATAATGCTTTACAAAAATCTTTTTTTATCAAATCTAATCAAAATATTATAATATTTACATTTATAAAATATTTTAAATTTTTTTAGAAAAACATATTTTAACAACGGGTCTGTATTTCATTTTCTAGCCTACGTAAAGTGATACGGGTAATATATCATTTCAACCCGTAATTTACAAAGAAAACCCAGGTTTGATCATTTCAAACCCGCAATCCTAAGTAAAAGAAGATAATTGAAAATCATTCAGGCCTATCATTTCAGCCCATAACGATTTTCTCCAATTCTAAAGTCCGTTCGGGTATGTATCATTTCAACCCATAGTGATTCTAGTCTACAGGGAACTTGCAGTGTGACAAACTGATGAAAGTAACAGAATAGCATGAAATAACAGTAACGTATGATATAACAGGTGTAAATATAGGTGTGAACGTCATATGAATATGGTATAGCAGTTATAACAGGATGATGTGCATTTACTGATTCAGGTGATGTAAGTTTATCACTACATAAGTACATATTAGTCTGTTGAGATTTACTCACTGTTTTGAGCTGACGACACAACGACGAATTGCAAAACGGGATCTACACAAGCACAAAAGCACAATACAGATACGAAATGGAGGAGCCAAGGATTAATTCTCTTGAATACAAATCAAACAAACAATATAACAATTATAAGGTTTCAGACCAAAAATATGATAAACGATGCTAGAAATAACTTCATAAAACAAAGCTAAAATGCTTTGCACTTGCTTCCGACATCTCATAGGCTCATCCATAGTTAGATTACAGGTCTAAGACAATGATTTAGGGTCAGGTCTGGGTTGCTAAGGTCGGCCTAACATGAGTTTGAGTGATGGTGTAAAGGTGGGTGAAGGCAAGAACACAAAATCATGCATACACATGGGTTTTGGGCCATGAATTGGGCTCGACCAAGGCCCTAGGTGTCATGGCCATAGGAGTGGGGTCCACTGGGGTGGTGTGGCCGTGGGTGCTGGAGGTGCTGGAGGTGGAGTAGGGGCGGCCATGGTTGGTGGAAGTGGTGGATGTGGAAGCTAGTGCTCGGCTAGGTCAATATGAAGGGTGTTTTGAAAATTTTGCGAATATGCATCACCAAGGGGGTTCATGGCTTGGGTGGCTGGTGAGGAGGAGGTGCTGGTGGTGTGTCATCAGGTGGTGGAGGCGGCTAGGTAGCAAGGTGGCATGGTTGAACCTACATGAGGTGAAACAAGTGCAAAATCAAAGTAGAAAAATCAACATAAGTGAACAAAAGAAGATAAAAGAAAATAGAATTTTACCAAACTTCTCAATCAAGAGGAGGCCGAAATTTTTTTCAGAAAGGAGGAAAAAGATGTACGTGAATGAAGAATGGAGGTAGGCAGCTGAATTATGTGAGTAGTTATGGCTAATTGATGGCAAAAGTAAGTTAAAATGTGCAAAGGTGGGAAAATCAAAAGCCATAGGAAACAAAAGGTCACAAACCCTTTCAATTTACCTTTTATTATTTATATAAATTTATGTAGCTGAAATAATAATAATATCAGATAAGATTTTGAAATTTTTAACAAATATATAGATATATATATAATATTTATCAATTATGTAAAGTAAAATTAAGGAAAATAGTTAAAACAGTGAACTATACTAGCAAAATTTGAAGTTAAATGAAATATTTTTAGAAAATTCATATAGGCTTGTAAAGTATTTTTTGAACATAAATAATAACATAAAATAAAAATATATTCACAAAATAAATATTTAAAATTTAATTTAAATATAAAATTCTAATGCAGAAAATAGCAGAAAATGGGAAAACAGCCCTTAAAAATAGGAAATCAACACAGTAATTTTTGAAAAAATTCTATTATTGTTTTAAAAATATTTAGAGATGAATTTTCACAAATAAAACAAATTTAAAATAAAATAAAGAAATTTAAAATGAAGAAATTGCAGAAAATTAGAAACAGCCTTTAAAAATAGGAAATAAATACAGTAAATTTTGGAAAAATTATATTATCATTTTAAAAATGTTTAGAAATGATATCACACAAATAAAACAAATTTAAAATAATTTCAAAATGAAATAAAGTCAAATTTAAATATATAGTCAAAATCTAGGGTTGTTACATATTTTCCCTAAATTCTATATGCATACATATTAATATCTTAGTAAATTAAATAAAGAATCCAATGCCTCACTTGATTTCACGGTGACCATACTGCCCTCGAACTGGCACCGGCACCCCACCACAAATCACTAAACCCCTCCAACCCCATGATAAAATTGATCGATCTAGCTTCTCTGCCCTTGAATCGTGCGCCGCTTCAGACATCAACCCAACATCGGTCGCGCTATCACTTCGGCAACCCCCCTTCTTTCTCTGCTCTCGAGAATCGGCTTCGCGATTGAAGTCGCCTCTCACGATTCACCACTGCCAACCCCCTTTGAACTTCTACCGCTTGAATACAGCTGCACGCCTTCGCTCCCCATTGCGATTTTCCCTTTCTTTAATTTCGATTACGAACGAATTAGAAGAGAGCGCGGCAATATTTCTTTCTCTTGATTTTTTTTTTCAATAGATTCATCTTCAACCATTAAATTTTTTAATTCGATATTATTTACTTTTTGAATCTGAAGAGGGGAAGCTTGATTCAAGATTGAAGAGGGCTCGGCTTTGTTTTAATAATAATTTTTTATGTAAATGAACGATTTGAACATGTTTGTTTCTTTTCTCTTTTTTATAAGGTATAAAGGAACAAGAATATGCACTTATAAAAGATGGAGGAGACGTGTTGAAAAACATAGTACGTGTCTTCCAAAGCCTGCCACAGTATTAAATGCAATAATATTATTATTTATGTTTAAATTCAAATTCAAATTCAAATCATCTCGGTTTCCGCAGCTCACAATCTCGATCTCCAATCGAGGGATACCGCTAGGCGTTTATAATGTTAAACCCCTGTTTCGAACGCAATGAAAAAGGTTTCGAGTCCTAATTCTATCGTATGGAGTAGATAGCTTTTTGAACTCAGTTATTAAATTAAATTTTCGATAAAAATTCAGCATGTTTATATATCGTACGTTTACACAACAACCCCAATCACTATGAAATTTGAAATCCGATAATAATACAATATTACGGATCCAATGGAACTAGTTTCGTCGAAAATCCACGAATGTGCCTCGGAAAATTAATTTTAAATTCAATTTAAACAATATAATTTCAAAACTGAACAAATCACTGTTAAATTCAATTTTAAAACTTATTATCCTCAACACTATCAATATAAATTTTAGAAGCCTTCAAATTATTTTTAACAGGCTTAAAACTCTAGATTCAACATTTTACCCAACTTCAAATTATTTAATTTAATAATTAAATTACCCAAATAAATGGTGATTTTGTATTCAAGTTAAAAATTAACTTTTAAATATTTTGATTTCAAACATCTAAAAATTCTGAATCATGATAAAAAGACCAAGAAAAAACTCTTTATGTCAAATCAATTAGTGCATAGCAACCACCATATAAGCCCAGGCTCGTTTGGCATAGCAGATTTCACAAAGCTATGGATTAGAGGAAAGGGTCGAAGGATGCGAGGGCAGCCCTCGCTGAATTGATGATCAACATCTTGATTAGTCAGTACAATCCTACTTAGGTTCTGAAAATTAGATCTCAACTTTGCATGAAGATAAAGAAGGAATTGACAAGGTTTCTCCAAGCGAACCTGGATGTGTTTCCCTGGACGTAATCTGACCGTGTGGAATATCGTCGGAGATAGCATATAACATCGCGTAAAATTAATATTATAAATTAATTTTTAATAAGGCTCTAAAAATAGAATTAAATCATATGTTGGAATGTGGCCATGAAGCTTGCATTATTGCGTTCATGGCAATTCTATAAGCAACTTTCATATTTGAAGTTTCGCGATCGGAGTTCAAATGAAGAAGTTACGGGCACTTAAAATTTGTAGAACGAAAGTACTCAGAAAACGAATATAGTAGTAAATAAAATTTGGGACCCCATTGGTCGACCTCCACTATGGGCTAGTTCACCGCTAGAGGTTGATCGCTAATAGGGGCGTAGTCGACTGATCAGAACCTTATGGCCAGGGTTTGAACTTTACCAACGACTCGGATTTAATTATTTTAATCTAATAAATATGATTGTTTCGGGCATCTATAACACAGTCTTAAGCCCTCATTTCTCTTCTCATATTTTTTGATCAAGAGTAGCGAAGCTCTACCATTTTCTATTCTCCGCTGTTCCTCCTAACTATAAAATAATTTGTATTTACACAAATTGGAGAAGAGCAAAAAATAAAAAGAACGAAGAGAAGAAGTGAATCAGCATTGCACAATAAAAAGGTAAATTTCAATATTATAAATCTATATTCCCCTTAAGCCCAATCTATTCTCAGATATATAATTCTCGTAATATGTATATACCCTATTATTTATATTTCTTTGGATATGGAGATGGAGTTGAATCAAAGGATCATATTAAGATTTAGGAGATTTGGAAATCTTTAAAAGGTGACTGGAAAGTTACATAATTTATTCATAACACTGAAATTTATTTCGTTTGACTTTTATTTAATTATTATGCCTAAATAAACATCCGATGAGTTGTAGGCTCAAATTAATTTCATAAAAACATTGCCTACATATTCTGTAATTTAGGGAAATGAGATAGGAATATTATTTACAACCAGATCTGGAAGTAGGTCCCTAGGTTATTAAATTTTGATTATTGATAAAATGTAGAATTTATTCTAAATCTACAATTGGGTTGTAAAGATGTTAGTATAATTTAGATTTTCCCTAATTTTAATAGATTGTGAATTTCCATGTTTTAATTTGTTAAAAGTATCATCTATGTAACCTCCATAAATTATCTTATTTCTTAAACACATGAAATGTGCAGTGTTTGAATTGACAAGGGATATATGCAAAAGGGGAAAGAGAGGTGTAAAGTATAGATATTCTTTCTGTAATTTACTCCCTCTATTTCAATAAAAAGGAAATAAATAATTCCTTTTAATTTCAAACGAAGCAAATATCTTATTTTAGGTTAATTTATGGAAAGTTATAATGGCAAACCTTTTTAGAAGGATAATTCTAATAGATTAAAATATGAAAAGGAATATTCTAGTCATGGATTAATAACTAGTAACACAAAAATAAATATTTAAATACGTATAACCATGCTAAGCATTTAAAAATAAAATCATAATTAATATAGTAATACAAGTCAATATTCATATTACACATAATTAGAATATTAGAATAAATTGTGTAATAAATAAAAAGAATAGGAAATGTAGATGAAAAGGATAATAACTCCAAAATTAATAGGGCAGTGCAATAAATAGTGAGTTGAAAAAATTTAATTAAGGATATAAATGGATCAATAGGACTGGTTAAAAAAGATTAATAGGTAATTATGGAGAGATAATGGAGGTATAGTAGGTAAAATTCGAACGAATGAATAAATAAATGTCTTCAGAAATTATCCAGGTAGAACAATAATTATTTATTACAGACAAATTTACATTTATAGAAATAGCAAATAAACATATTAGGCGGTAACTAAATATTGTAAGGTAGTATAATTGTCATTATGGCAGATTTTATAGCCTTAATTATACAAAGGCAAATTATTGGGCTTAGCCCAACACTTAAACTTAGGATGAATAATTTGACTTAGTAGGTTAGGATGCAAGGTCAGTAGAGTTACACAACAAAAGTCTACCGTTCACTCAGAAGCTACCAGCAATTGTGTACACTTACAACTGATATGGGACATATCCAATAATAGGACCCATGGGAAAGGAATATATGTTGTGGATAGGTAACAGAAAATATTCCGAGGATTTGCCACGGGTTTGAAGTATTAAATGGTCCAATATCATTTAGGAAATGGAGTTTGCTTTATATCCAATTAGAGGTAGTAAGTAACTGAAAGGGGCATTTTTCTTGACTTACTTAGGTTAGTCTAAACGGGATGTGAGCTGTGGAGGGAGGGCGGGCTATGTTAGTTGTTTATACCGGTATTTTTTGGTATGTCTAGAATATAGGCTTCAACGTCCAGCAATCCTAAATGAACGGCGGCAAGGACTCAAGTTATGCTCTGACGAATTTTGTTTCCTACTAGTGTAGAATCCATATAAAACACGCACAGACCTCAAGGTAGATGGTTAGGTGAATAATTAGTTTATCAGAGGTGAGCTATTTAACCCTTAGATGAGTCTTTGAGTTGCAGTAGTAATACGGGAACTAAATTATATATTATATTATAAAATCGTATATAGTAGTCATCAGACTCTGTACCTAGAACCGATAGACTAGCACTGATTATGCCAATGGCTCAATTCATATTCAAGAAGTATTAAGTGGCTAGGGTTTTGGTTAGTGAAATGTTAGAATATATATATATATGTATGTATGTATGTATGTATGTATGTATATATATATGTATGTATATATGAATGTATGTAGGCATATATATATATATTTAAAGGGAATAGGTGTGCATATATATATGTGTGTATATATATGCATAGTGATAAGGTTAGTATAGATCATCATACGCACATCTAAAATTTAATGGATTAGCCATAAATAATAGACATAGCATTTAAAAGAAAGTTACTCGGTATAAATTTGTGTTATGATAAAGTATGCAATTTTCCAGTTTCCAGAATGTTGTTCTGCCCCCTTCCTCATTACGATGCATATGATCGATTTAGAGGGATAGGTCACTGAAGAAAGATGAGAACGTTTCATGGAGAAGCCTTCTTATTCATGCTTGGTACTGACAAGGTGATTGGATGTCCAAGGAATACTGTTAATTCGTAGGTAGTAACCTCGGTGAGTATTATGGTCTACTATATTTTCCATTCTGGTATGAGTTTAGATTGATCGATCTTAGATATACTTACGTTTATTACAGGTTACCGAAACCAACAATTCATGTCGTGATGGACTTGGGTTTCGATTTTGCCAAAATTTGGCCCATTAAGGTGGAGTTGTTACATAGCATGCAACGCATTGTCATGAACCTCAGATGTCCTTTTGTGAAGAAAAAGCGATGTAGCCCAGGTCAGAAGCGATCCCTGCACTGAAAGAAGGTGGATAAACTAAAAGCTAATGGCTTCATCTGTGATGCTTTATACCTTGAATGGGTATCCATTCTGGCCCCATTCAAGAAATCCAACATGATATGGAGGAATGCACCAACTATTCAGAATTGAATAAGGTATGTTAAAAGGACAATTTATCGCTACTAAAGATTGACTAACCGGTGGATTCGACCATAGGCCACAAATACTAGCATTCATGGATGCTTATTCTGCTACAAAAAAATTTCAATGCACATCTCGAACTAGGAACATACCGGCTTCATAACTGACCTAGGATTGTATTATTATGTTGTCATGCCATTTGGTCTTCAAAACGTCAGAGCCACTTACCAAAGACTGGTAAATTTCATGTTTAGAGATCAGATTGGATGTTCGATGGAAGTCCACATGGATGATCTATTGGTAAAGTGACGGCAGTCAACAAACATTTGCGAGACTTTTCAAAAATATTTAGCATGCTCCAGATATATGAAATGATGCTCAACCCATTGAAATGCTCGTTCGAAGTTGCGTCAGGGAAATTCTTGGGTTTTATTGTAAACTCAAGTGGAACTGAGGCCAATCTAAAAAAGACTGAAGCCTTTAGAAATGTTGAAGCCCCAAGGACAATAAAGGAGTTTCAAAGTCTGTATGGGAAGGTAGCCATGCAAAGCCATTTTATCTCAAAAGCTATGGGAAAAATGTGTATCGTTCTTCGATGTCCTCAAAGTGGGGAAAATAAACTTTGCTTGAACGCAAGAATGTAAGGATGGTTTTCAAGCCTTGGTTGACCATCTAGAAAGGCCACCTATCTTGTCAAAGCCTTTGGCAGGAGAATATTAATTTTTTAATCTGATAGTGTCTATTTATACCCTTAGTGTTACCCTTGTACGTGAAGAAACTAAAATCCAAAGGCCAGTGTATTATAATAACAAGCGATTGATAGGAGTAGAAAGAAATTATCCAAAGTCGGAACATATGACATATTGCTTATTGATCGCATCGAGGAAACTCCATCACTACTTCAAAGCTCATCCAATTAAGGTGCTGACTGATCAACACATAAGACAAGTTCTACAACGGCTTGAGACTTCTGAGACATTATTAAAGTGGAATATTGAACTAAGTCAGTATAGAATATCATATTATCCTAGGAGAGTAATCCAAGACCAAGCATAGGTCAATTTCATTGCTGAGTTTAGCACTGGGGATGATGAGAGAGGAAGTCTTAGAGCGGAGTGCTTAATGGAAGTTATACACAGACAGAGCATCCAATGAACGTTGCTTACGGGAAGGAGTGGTTTTGATAACTCTCAAGGAATGATCAGTTTGCTATGCCCTAAAACTTGAATATGAGGCAATGATCGCCATACTCAAGATAGCGATAGAGCTGACAGTCAAATCTTTACACATATCTAGCGACTCTGAATAATGGTCTGCCAGGTGAGGAAATAATTCCAGGCCAAGGAAGCAAGGCTAGCCCCCTATCCGATGAAGGTTCTGGAACTACTTAATGACTTTGGGTATTACACGATAGCACACATCTCCATAGAGGAAAACACAAAAGCTTATCGCTAGCCTAGCTAGTTTCGTGGATGCATAACTCATGGGCCTAGTTCCAGTGGATGTATTATCAGTTTGGAGCATCGACCAAAAGGATGTTGATTGGATCATGGAGGTTAAATGTGAGAAAGAATCATGGATGACTCCAATTAAGGTGTATTTATTGGAGGGCACACTTTTGGATGGAAGAAATGAACGAAGAACACTCATGCGCAAAATTCCACGGTTTATTGTTTAGGATGGAGTATTACACAGAAGAGGGTTCTTGGTTCCCCTACTATGGTGTGTCACCAATGAGAAGGCTAAGAAGGCCCTTGCGAATGTTCACCAAGGAGCATGTGATTATTATACCGGGAGAAAACATTAGCGAACAATATTCTTTGGTATAGATATTTTCGGCTGACGGTTAATTGAAATGTAGCCGATTACATCAGAATGTGATCGATGTCAAAAATTTGCAAAAATTCCTAAAGCCCAACCCATGGAGATTACATAAAGGGATAAACCACGGCCATTTGCAATATGGGGGATCGACATTATTGGAGTGCTACCGATGCCAAAAGGCAGAGCAAAATATGCCACAGTTATAGCTGATTACTTCACAAAATGGGCTGAAGCAGAACCACTTGCCACAATCAACATGAAAAATGTGATTAATTTTGTAGTAAAGAACGTTATCTATCTCTTTAGGATCCTACGAACGATCATTTTCGACAACGGAACCCAATTTGACAATATAGAATTCAAGAAATTCTGTACCAATTATCGGATGGAGAAAAGATTTTCTATGGTGGCACACTCTAGATGAATAGATAGGTGGAAGCAGTGAATAAAATCATTGGTCAATTCTTAAAAAAGCGATTGATAAAGGGCAAAGGCAAATGGGTTGATGAATTTCCTTTCGCAATTTAGTCCCGTAGGACAAACTACAAATTCATGACTGGTCACACTCCATTCGCTTTGGCCGACTGATCAGTGGCCAAGATTCTAATTGAGTTGGATGTGAAATCTCATCGAAAGATCCACTATGATCCAAAAGGAAAGAGGAGCTCCTGTTAGAGTCCCTCGATATGATCGATGAGAAATGTGATAAAGCTGATTTGGGAACCGCTACTTACCGGAAATGAGTAGCTCGACATTACAACACAAAGGTCAAGAACTGGATCTTTGAAATCAGTGATCTCATTCTTAAAGGAATCTTCCCTGGTCCAATGAATATGTGCCCGACCTAGGATGGTCTATACGCTACTGAACATAAGCTTGGAGATAAAACATTCAAGCAAGTGTCTATTGACGGAATTTCTCTTCCGAGGGCATGGAATAGCAAACATTTACGACATTATTTTTCTTAAAACTATCTTTATACATACTTTGTTAATTTCAGTGTAACAAGGCATGATCTACCATTCTTATGGATATAAAATGAATTGGCTTTGGGGATCAATGAATTTGTGTTTTCATTAACTAAACCATGCATCGTAATCAATGGCAAAACTGAACAACTTATACTTATATAATATATGTATGCAGGTGCTCGGAGATAAGTGCCAATTAAAATGCACGGTCCATGAACGGACCTGTGGAACGTGACTGTTCCAAGGAAACGAAGTTAAATGCCAAATAATTCTTTCGACGCGTAACTTGGGAATTGGGGTATAAACACTTAAGGGTGAGATGAGGCAGTACAACCTAAAACATTTTGTTCGCAGTTTGGCAAAGCACGATCTCTTGCCTAGAGAATGATGACCAACAATCAATGCCTAAAGTAGGTGAGATCCACAAGCGCCAGAGATAGAAGCTATAACACCCAGATGAAGTCGTCCTGTTTACTTAGCCTCGTAGATAGGGCATATACAATCAACATACAGAGCTAGACATGATTGGATGAAATGTCAAGGAAATAGACACTCAATCCACCACTTAGGGTGATTAATCTTGGTGAATGCTTGGAGATAGGCAAGACCAAGCATAAATGCCCAGAGATAGGTACGTTGGCTATCACTCGCTTAACATAGAGAATGCCATAAACTCCATCGCTATCAGTAGTGGAATGAAGCTTGGTTAATCCAACATCCCCCATTTCGAGGCCCAAATATAAGCGCTATTGATGCTATAGTCATCAATAGTATTATTTTCCGGTGACAAAATGAGATCAGTTGATAGTATCATTAACATCAAATCATAGGGACATGAAAATTTTTCAAACATGTTTTGAAGATAACATTTCCATTACATTAATGAATTTCCATATTCATTACATATTTCCAATGAGTCCTAGGTTTCGATAAAATATAATTATTACAAAATACTCCAAGAGCGATATATGAAGATCCCCCTTGGTTGATTAGAGTTTACTACTTGATAGATACAATTTCTGCCATTACATATGTACAAACAAAGGATAACAACCCAGCGGATAAATAAATAGATAGATTCCTATATAGCTAGCTCTGCCTCCTACACATCTTCGGAAGCTTTGTTCGTCCAACCTAAATAACTGGGAAACCATACTCTCGAACTACTCAAATGAATATCCAATAGTTCAAGTGGAAAGAAAATTTCAGGTCAGTTAAAAGTCTGGTGTAAAAAATAGTATGCCATCTCGGTTAATCGATATCCAGTGAGTCCACTATTGAGTGGAACAGGTTTTCCCCTCACTAGAATCCTCTAAATTTGTCTTTTATAAATCTAGCACCTACAGCCATAATGGTTATACTAGAAAATATAAACAATCATATGCATGCATGTAACATGGGAAATCATTACCAATCTGTCTAACTAAATTGACTATCTATCCCAACATCATAGTTTTCTCAGGATAACTACAAACTTATATGGCTGACTCGGGCCTACCAGATATATCAAATTCTCCAACTTACTGTTAGAAGGAAACTGGACGGTATGTCTAAAACATACTATTACTAGGGTCACTTTGATCCCAATGGTTTTGCAGGTCAACCAATGCATTGGAATTTTAGACTAATATCAGCTAAGGGTTAATAGCTAAAGTATAGGGTGCGACACAACACCAGTCCTATTTGGCTCTCTAATCTTTGAGTCAATTTATCCTATCATGATTTATCTAAAGGTGATAAAAACAATAATCTCTTTAGCAAAATCCTGGACTGAATACTCATTTTATTTCCTTGAAAACATGAGTCTTTATAATTGATTGAACCCTTGAAAGTATACTTTAAAACAAGGCAAATATAGTCCTTTACTTCATCCAAAATATTATTTAATACACACACACACTTTTGTAAAATAGCAATGATGAATTTTGAAGTCATTTATAGGTTATCGCACCTCAAAACAATATGCTTTGAAGCCATATATAATAAAACCATTAAACTGATGAAGTGCAGCATTGACATAGCCACTATGGGATTACCGCACACCATCATATCGAAACCACAATAAAGTATTTGATTTATAAAACATAAAGCCATAAGGGCAAAACCCTTTATGTTGCATATCATAAATGAATATTGGTTGCCGACTATAAGCGGGATAGTTATGGGTTTGCATAGTAAAAAAACTTTAAAACTAAGAAATATTGAAACATCACAATTAAGGTTAGATGGCATCATTACTATATAAATCGGTGTCAAAAATAACCTATAGGAGCACCATATCCAAAACACATCGGCATAAGAAACTAGTGGCATCATTATCTCTTTATGATCAATGTCAAAATTCATATATGTGGCATCAATGTCGTAACATAGCTTATATCAAAAACATATTCATATAGGCATTGCTGCCTTACGGAGTTGAAGTCAGTATAGAAAATATATGGCATTATGGACATTGCTATAAAACTTGTAGTGACCCGTAGTTCTGTATCCTTTGAGTTGATAATAATTCACCCCTGTTCAACCTAAAATTGTACGAAAGGGCGAATAACCAAAGTAAAGAGAAAGAAAGAGAAAGAATAAAAATAAACCAGAACACAAAATCTCACAATCACCGCGGAACAAAATATAATATAAAATAACAGATTTTTATACAAAAAAATCTGTAACAGTTGATATACTTACAATCATCATAGTACAATAACTCATACATCAATCTGGATAGTTATAGTAACTTGTCCTCATACAGCGGAAATATAAACTAAGTACGGAGATACATCTCTATTATCCAGCTCGTCGTCTAGGCCACATAGCATCCTATCCTGAATCTGTAATACTCGGCCTGACCCAAGTATTATAATAAAATAACACCGGAGTAAGTCTGGAAAACCAGCGTGAGAAATCACACTCAATTTGAATTATTAGAGTTATCAAAATCCTTTGAAAAACAAAGGTACCTCATAAGACTGCATCACACATAAACACGACAAGTATTTCCCTTACGATAACCAAAATATTTTATAGAAAATCCAGTGGTATTATAACAGTGTCTAAATAAAATACTTATATAAATAGCCAAAATTGTTACATTAGTTAAATTCCACAATACTAGGCTCTACAAAAAAATCGTAAAGGCTCGTACTGGAGAATGGATCCCATACAATGATTGGGCCACTGGGGTACCGCCCAACGTAGTACACCTCTAGAAAAATGTACCAAGACCTTGTCGGGATCCCCTGTTGCACAAATCCGGCCTACCCCAAACCTGGATAACCGAATATGTTATCTCCCCAGGTGTTCCCACCCTTAAAAATTGAGCGCTCCTATTTTCATGCACAACCATATCCATCATTTAAATATTTCCAACGATATCTTGAAAGCTGATAACATACCCTAATTGGATGCGACCCACTTAGCCTATCTGCATCTCCTATGTTTTAGTCATTTTCGGTTGATGAGGCTGGAGGCTAATGATTACCTTTCAAGAACAATTCCACTTAGAATGCTCATCGTCATCAATGATGATGTTCTGATAGCATTCATCCATACAATTTGTCTTGGGTCAGGACAAACCAAATCACCGTATTCATCATCTTCACGTTATTCATTCGAAACGATCAAATCAGATCGAAGTAGTTTTCAGATAATTAAATATTATCTCGGTTTCTTTGAAACAATTAATGAAATTGGCCAATATTGATAGTCGGTTATTTAACTATCAATAAAACATCCATTAGCAGTCACTGGGCCTTATTATAAATTTTTCCAAAATATTTATTTTCAAAATATCTTTATAAGATACATCAATCCCTCCCAACATTTGAAATAATTTCAATTACTTAAATCCGTAACAGGAAATTTCCAATCCATCTCAACACCTAGAAATATTTTCAAATTTTCATTTTTATACTTAGGAAAAAATTATAAGTCTTATTTTCCAAAACCTTTTCGAATGTCAATACCTAAGAGAATATTTCATAACTTATCTCATAAGTCTTCGGAATCACTAATAAATTTCCTTTTTCCATTTCCTAAACCCAATATATTTATTTATAACTCCATTCAATAACTTGTAACTTCTTTTATGAATTTAGATTCCATTTTCGAAGTTCCCATATTCAACATTTTGAATTTCCATCTCCTCCAAGTCCCTTATAAAATTCCTCCCCTCAAAATCATATCCATTTAAAAGCCCCATCTACGAATCTCGAGAGAATTTATACAAAAAATTTTAATCACTTCAAAACTATATATATATATATATATAAAATAAGTATTTAAAAGAATAATAATTTATTTTTGAAACATATTCAAATAATTATTTAAAATATCGAAAACACTTTTATAAACATCAATAACTTATTTTTAGATGAACAAATAAATTCTCAAGGCTGATTTTAAAAGTTACAATTTACTAAAATAAATACTTAATACTTGAAAATCTACTTACCGAAGTATCTCAATCCTAACTAGTTTAAAATTCTATAGTTTTGAAAAAAAAATCCTTTTAAAACAAACTTAACCTCTTTAAATTAAAAGTACATTTTTAAAACCTCAATAACCAATTTAATTTTATAAATTTCTCTCGAATCACATCACATCATTTCCATTCCGATCTCTTTAACCATTTTTCACTTTTCAAAAATAGTATCCAATATTTTTCTCACCGTATTTCCATATTCTATTATAAGGCTCCCCATAAATTTATATTTCCAATATATCTTCTGATATCGATTTCTCTTATTATAAACATCGTTACAAATTTTATAACTCCTTTGAGTTTCACATTTTCTATAAACTAATCTCGTTTATAAAATTCCATTTTACAAATCCATTCTATTATAAATACCATTTATAAATTCTAATCTATTTTTTATATTGACTTCAACTCCTTTTTATATTTCTGTTAGCACCAAAATTGGTCACTAACACCCTTGAGTAAAGTTATGTAGAGAGATTAATGAAGAGAGTAAATTAGGACTGAAGAATAGTGTAATTCAATGAAAAAGAATAACAAAAACGAGAACACCAGATTTATAGTGGTTCGGCGTAACTGCCTACATCCACTTTGAGTTTAATCTTTATTGCTTTCTCAATTAGTCGAATACAGATACAATCCGTAAATCAATCACTTGGATACCAGTTTGAATTAAAAAGAGGAGAGTATAAGAAATGGCAGAGTCTCCCCAGTGTTCCCGGAAAAAAGGGTCCATTTCACTATGCCCCTGCCCCTCTATTTATAGACGAAGATGGGTTGGACTTCCCTGGTGGGCCTGGTAGCTGAATAACTCGGTCCAAATGGAGTAAGCCCCGTGTGTCGACCCAAATAGGCCGAATGACCAAATGCCGAACCTTCATCTTTATGCCGAACGAAGTGAGGCCGGACGCTCTGCGTGCTGAACGAAGTGAGGCCGGATGCTCTGCATGCCGAACGAAGTAAGGTCGGATGCTCTACATGCAGCACGAGATTTGTGCCGAACGGTGCAAGTTGTTGAGTGAGGGGTGTAGGCCGAACGAGGCTGGTAATGCCGAACAGTCAAGGAATGCCGATTAAAGCATGAATGCCGAGCGCTCTAGAAGTCAAACGCTCTTAAATACCATTTGACCCATACGTGCCGAATGTATCTTGTATGCCGAACGTTCATGGATGCCGAACGTTCCTTGTATGCCGAACGTTCATGGATGCCGAACATTCTTTAGGTGCCGTTCGATATTCAATACCGAACGTCCCTTTATGCCGAGCATTCCATAATTGCCGAACGATATACAATATCGAACGATTCTCAATGCCGAGCGTCCTTCTAACGTCGAACGCTCTTGATTGCCAAAACATGTCGACTGCATCAAACCCATATATTCTCAGGCCCTTCTTTGTCAGAATCTTGTCTAATGCTAATGATAATTTCTTCAACTGTCGTCTTGTAACCGGACCAAGGTGCTGGTTAACACTTGCCCCCTAAAGTGTGTCGTGTGAAGCAACGCGACATGCTTTGAATCAGCGAGTATTCCTTGCCTCTAGAAAGAAATCCATCGTGTTCCTTGAACAATCATTATCCTTTAATTTTATCCTCCCAAGGTGTCGTATCCTTCTTTGGTCATCATGATGCTTGGTCGATTCCCAGTGTTATGAATCCAAGGTTGTAGTTCATCAGTGGCCATCCGTGTCTGATTCTACAGAGCTAGTAAGCTTCAGCTATCTGATCCGGTCTTTTCTTAATAACCCTTAGTGATAATTCAATTTCTGTTGATTTCAAGAAGTCGAACTTTTTCGGATGTACACATGCACGTTCGGGTACATGTTCTTTCCATTGGCTCTCGAATGCGTTTTATATGCTCATAAGTCGTCGCCAACTAAGTCCAATTCAATTGCAATTCAATCGCGATTTCTTGTTTGTATTTTCTGGGAAATAAGGGTTGCAATCAGCCACTTGAGGAGTTTTCCAAACCCCTCTTCAGTACAGACTCTATGATTTTGTTCACAGCTTCAACGTGAAGTCGGTTAGTGGCTCTTGGACTTGGCCGAGATAAGGAGCAAGACAATGCCCCCTAGCAAGATCAACTTCCTTAAATTTGTGTACTACCAATCAAGAATCACAAAAGATATGTAAAGTTTTCACTTCAAATCCTCTAGCAAGTTTGAGGCTAGCGGTCAAGGCTTCATACTAAGCATCGTTGTTTGTTATAGGTAAATCGAGTTTCAGGACGTAGCAGATTGATCGTTCCTCAGGAGTCATTATCATGACTCCTATGCCATAACACTGATCATTGGATGCTCCATCCGCGTACATTTTCCATCTTATGGCTGGTTCTCTGCTACTCTTCGAGTAGTCTTCTGAGGTAGTGAATTTGGGTTGGAGGTCTGCTGATTTCCGTCCTCAGATAGCCCTTCGAGGGAAATAAGTGATATCGAATTAGCTTAGTTTGATATTTTATTTAAGTAGTCTTTCAGACGTCTCAGGTCATTGTATGCCCTGTTGCAACGGCTGGTAGGCATAGATGTTGATGGATTGAGCCTAAAAGTAAGAGTGGAGCTTTCATGGTGAAATCAATAGATATTATGCTAGCTTTTGTAGCTTCGGGTTGATATCCAATGCATGGCTCGCGATAGTTAATGAAATCACATATGCTTGTGTATTCGAGTAACGCACTTTCTATTCAATGCATTCATGATCCTTTACCTGTCCTTCGGGTTTGGAGTGAAAGTCAATTGCTCATGAGCTAAGGTGTCAATTCAATGATTCAATCTCTAGGCATCCTTTCGGTCGTCTCCTTGAGCAAATGTAAGCACTATATATAAGTTTTAATACTGAGCTATCGTAGCCAGTTTTAGGATGACCATGCGTCTTCTCCCAGTCTCTGGTTGATAAATGTACTGCATGGACGGTTAAGTCTCATCCTAGCTATGTTTATGTTTTCACCTAAGTTCCAAAGACAGAGGTGATCGGTGAATAGTCGGTTCACGTTCATCTTGCTCCTCGCTCGTGCCCCCAGGTCTGGGGCATATACCGATAAGTAGGAAGGCCAGCCACGCCCACTTTAGCTTTACTCTCTTTCCCATTGAATCGTGGGATCATGTCAATCGATGGGAGACTAGGTCTCACTTATCTCGGATTTTATCGTGGTTTTTCATTCCAAGAGGAATACTTCGATGCCACGTCAGTTTCAGGGCGTAATTTGGACAGTGGATGGTCATCTACGTCCACTTTGGTTCATGCTCTGTAATCAGTTCTCGGGGTAAAGCTGGCTACAAATGCAGTCGGGTTATGCTCATCCAGTTTCATACTCCTCCCGACGAATCGAATGAGGGTGCTGGAGAATTTTTGACCAAGTATTCATGGTTTACCCTCCTTTCCACACTCTGGAGGTCATATTTTTTCAAGAAACATCCGAGTCACATTCGTATGTGCTTGGTGCGGATCGGTATTGACCCTCGATCTGAGGTATGATATAGTCGATTGCTCGTAGCTTTGGATGCCATTTCGATTGGTTTTGTATTGAGGCTTCCCTGCAGTCGTTGCTTCAAGTTATAAAGAACGCCACGCTAGAGCTATAGTAAGCTGTCGTATTCAGCTTTTTAGTGATTTGTACCCATGCTCCCAGCATTGATTTGGCCAGGCCACTAGTTGGATGGTCGAACTCCATCCTTAGCGGGTTAATAATCCTTCGGTCGATTCCAGGCCGAAGTTTGCGTAATAGAGAATGGTCGGAATCCACTCGTCTATTTATCGATGTTTATACACCACTCTGCATTCTGGTAACTTAGTGTTATTCTCCCCCCGGTTGATTCGCGCCCAATTTGTACTCATGCTTCGGTCCATGCTCCGGGGACTTAGAGATTTGTCGAACGGTTTATGCTTTAGTCCACAGTTCGAGACGCAGGGATTTTTGTCAACTCGTTTATACTCCAGTCCGTATTTTGGGATTTTAGAGTAATCTAGTCCGCTTCTGGGATTTGGAGATTCTTCTCAAGTCTTCTATAATCTAGTCCGTGCTCTCGGGACTGAGAGTACCGTAGTCCGCACTCTGGGATGTAGAGGTTTTTTAAGCCGTTTATACTCTAGTCCGCACTCAGGGGACTTAGAGCACTCTAGTCCGCACTCCGGGGATGTAGAGGTTCTTAGGTCGTTTATACTCTAGTCCGCACTCAGGGGACTAGGAGCACTTTAGTCCGCACTCTGGGGACATAGAGGTTTCTGAGTCGTTTATACTCGAGTCCGCCCTCTAGGGACTTAGAGTACTCCAGTCCGCGCTCAGGTGATTGGAGGTTTAAGTCGTTCATATTCTAGTCCGCACTCTGGGGACTTAGCGTACTACAGTCCGCACTCTGGGGACTTGGAGGTTTAAGTTGTTTATACTCTAGTCCGCACTCTGGGGATTTAGAGTATTCCCGTCCGTGCTCCGGGGATGTAGAGGTTCTTAGGTCGTTTATACTCTAGTCCGCACTCAGGGGACTTAGAGTACTCCCGTCCGCGCTCAGGTGATTGGAGCGCTTGATGAGGACAAGTCCGGAACCTCCTCCTATGCCGACGGGGGTTATGAAGTAGAAATTACAGGCGCCTCTAATCACACATCCGAATTGAGCATGAAGGAGCGGCTCGAGAAAGAGAAGGTCAGGGTCAAGGTCGAGCCCCGAGTTGTGGACTTGGACGATCCTTTGAACAAGCCGTTGAAGGTCATCCTTCCTGGCGGGTCCAAGCCTTTGGAAGTTCTCCATACTTCTTCAGTTGCTACCCCTCTATCAAAGAAGAGTACCAAGGGTAAATGCTATGGAGAGGAGCCGTCCGGAAAGGAGTTTAAGAAGTACAAGAAGTGATTACTATCCTCGTTCAATGAGAGTTAGTTTAAGTCATGTAATTATTTTCATCTATTTCCTTAGTCCTTGTAAATAGAATGTCGACTCCGAACTTTGGAGGGGTTGTAATAGGAACTCATTTCTCATTAAAGTTTAGTTCCTTTTTCCGTCTTACAAAAGACTCTTATTGTTCAGTTTTCTTTGTGATTGTGATGTTGATCCAAGCAGTTGTGAGTAACATAGACTTCTCGGTCCATCTTCATATAACTCGGAAACACTTCGGGAGTTGTTGAACTTCCATTCTGTGCTTCGAGCACTTAGAATACATTCTAGCCCGTATGTCAGGGATTTGACAAATTCAAGTCATCTGTGTCATAGTTCATATTCAGGGAACGAGGAGATCCGAATTGCTTATATTCGAGTCCGCACTCTGGGGACTTAGAGTACTCCAGTCCGCACTCTGGGGACTTGGAGGTTCAAGTCATTCATACTCTAGTCCGCGCTCTGGGGACTTAGAGTACTCCAGTCCGCGCTCTGGGGACTTGGAGGTTTAAGTCATTTATACTCTAGTCCGCGCTCTAGGGACTTAGAGTACTCCAGTCCACGCTCTTGGGAGTTGGAGGTTTAAGTCATTTATACTCCAGTCCACGCTCTGGGGACTTAGAGTACTCCAGTCCACACTCTGGGGACTTGGAGGTTTAAGTCATTTATACTCTAGTCCGCACTCTGGGGAGTTGTAGATTTGAGTCGTTTATACTCTAGTCCGCGCTCTGGGACTTAGAGTACTCCAGTCCATGCTCTGGGGACTTGGAGGTTTAAGTCGTTTATACTCTAGTCCGCGCTCTGGGGACTTAGAGTACTCCAGTCCACACTCTGGGGACTTGGAGGTTTAAGTCCTGTATACTCTTGTCCGCGCTCTGGGGACTTAGAGTACTCCAGTCCACACTCTGGGGACTTGGAGGTTTAAGTCTTGTATACTCTTGTCCGCGCTCTGGGGACTTAGAGTACTCCAATCCACACTCTGGGGACTTAGAGGTTTAAGTCATGTATACTCTTGTCCGCGCTCTGGGGACTTAGAGTACTCCAGTCCGTGCTCTGGGGACTTGGAGGTTTAAGTTGATAGTAGTCGTATTTGCACTCTTTAATTTGTATTCATCTACTGTATCGAGGCTAATATTGTCGAATGAACAGTCGAACCACGTTTGCTCATGGAATGGGATCTTGCCCCCAGCTCAAGGGACGAAATTTGAAAAATGGACGATCGATTCTCGTCCGCTTGGTAATTATAGGTCTTCCAATCGAGTCAAGGAAGGAGGTATATGACAGATGGTTGGATCACATCCGTGTTGGGTTAGATAGCAGAATCTCTTACTGTTTGCGCCAGAATTGGTCACAAACACCCAATATCGCGAATGCACCCGTTTGTCAACACAGATCAACAATAACAAACACAGAACTCAGATCTAAGAGATAGTAAATGCAACAAATCACAGATAACGGTAAACAACACAGGATTTATAGTGGTTCGGCGTTCGTGCCTACGTCCACTTTGAAGTTTTTATCTTTATTGATTCACTTGATGATTTTCAATCGATTACAGCAGACTACTGCAAGTTGTAGCTTTGATACTTGATTACAATGATGTTGGAAAGACTTAGAATTGAATCTGGCAGAGTATGGGCTTTCTTTCTCTCTTTTGAATCTCCGACCCCTTTTCTGAATGACTAGGGGCTCTATTTATAAGTGTAGGAGGCTGATATTTCTCCTAAAATCCGGAAAGACCGCTTCAGGCACGTGAGGGGGCCCACTCGCCCAAAATATGGAGGTCCGAGCCCACATCAGGATCGATTCGACCTTCACTTCGAATCGATCAAGGAAATGTCCAATCAAGGTGAAATTTGGCGAGAACATTCTTCAACATGTATGTAAGCTTCTGTGAAAATTTCATAGCATTTGGATCAACGGTTTGGAAGTTATGATTGATTCAAGATGGGGTTCTCCGGCACGCTGCTTGCTTCGAATCGATCCTATGGGTTCGTTCGAATCCATATGGTTCGAATCCATATGATTCAAACCCATAGGTTCAAATCGATCCTTTTGCATGTGGAGGCGGCAACGAGGCACTCACTGTGTGAATTGGATGGTTTCGAGTGTTGGATTCGAACGTATGCTTCGAATCGTTGCAGCCAGTGTTCGTTCGAATCGATCAGAATAGGCTGGTGTGAATCGATTCGAAGTTGCCTCTGTTTGGAGATTCGAAGATGAGTTTTGGGATGGAGCCGGGGCTTCTTCGCTTGCATGGATTCGAGGAGACCCTTGGTTAATGGACTTCGAGGGAATGGATTCGAGGCTAGGTGGCCTGAATGGATTCGAAGGTAGGCCATTGTGGTGGATTTGAAGGAGATGGAGTCGAAGCCGATGGAGTCGAAGCTGATGGAGTCGAAGCTGATGGATGCGAGGTAGGCACTAGTTGATGGACTCGGACTAGGGCGTACGTGGGTGAATTCGAACCATTGCTAGGATGATGGGTTCGAACTTCGTGGTTTCGAACTAATGAAGGGGTGATGGATTCGAACTGAGCAGAATCCATCTCTCTCAACTTGAATCCATCATAAGTTGAGCATACGACCTCGGATTGACCTGAAATTTGAGATGCTGGATCCTATGGCTTTGCTCATCATGCCTTGTCGATTCTGGCCCAATCCGGACTTGGACAAAATTCATCGATATCCATAGCGGAGTAAAGTACAACCAACTTCTGAGACGAACTGTCTTTTGCTTTTGACCGATCTTGTGGTATCACGGCTTTGTCCAAAAAGCAGGATAACATTTGCCCTCCGAAACATGCCTTGTGGTAGGAAGGTGTGTTTTGCAATACCTTGAGTTGGATGTTCATATCCTGTCATCAACCTGTAAAGAACTTGGTAGTTTCATATGTCCTCAAATGACGATCATTCGAGATCGAGCTATTTGGGATGAAGCGCGGCCGTTTATGGTCAAGCGCCTAACTTCAAATGACGATCGTTCGTGATCGAGTCATTTGAGGTAAAGTGCGACAGTGCGCGGTCAAGTGGTGGACCTCAAATGACGACCGTTCGTGATCGAGCCATTTGAGGTGTGATGAGTCGTGCCTGTTCGAGGCGAATCGTGCCTGTTCGAGGCGAGTTGTGACCGTTCAAGGTCGGATGCCGTTCGTGGCGAGTGGTGACTGTTCGAAGTCGAGTGTCGTTCTTGGCGAGTTGTGACTGTTCAAAGTCGAGTGCCGTTCGTGGCGAGTTGTGATCGTTCGCGATTATGTGCCGTTCGAGGCGAGTTTGCATGCCCGGGAGGGCTTGATGTTATGGATGCCAGGGTCATGTTTGGGTGATTTCCTGGATTGTTTGTGTGCGTGTTGGAGGCGAATTAGTGTGCCCGGGAGGGCTTAGTATTACCGATACCAGGCTCACGTTCAAGTGGGTCCCTGGATCGTTTGTCAGGGTGGTTTATCGCCATCTCAGAGCATGCCTAAGGACCGTTCGCGACCCCGTACATGTGTAAGTAGTTTAGCCATTTCAGAATTATCAGGATCAAATATCTATTCAACAGATGAATTTTTAAAAAACAGAAATGTCCAAACAAACCAAGTTTAAATGTTCGAATCGAAACGAAACAACAACAAAGCAAGGATGTCAAAGTGTAAGTTCCCGCTACAAAGCAATCAATGATCATTCAGAGCATGCCTGAAGAACGTTCGCGATCTCGTACATGTGTAAATGATTTAATTGTGTTAGTGGAAGCTTGCGACTTGTTCATCGTTATTTTAATTAATTGATAACCAAACGATGTCCTGGTTCAGGGTTGCCCCTGGCTGATGTAGATGGTGGCCGCTATGGCTCCACCGTTGAAGCTCGCCTCCTCACATATTGAAGGAGCATACCGTTTCTGATATGTCCTTCCACCTCGTCCCTCAGGTGCCTACAATCATTAGTGTTATGACCATTTAATTCATGAAAAGAACAAAACTTATCTGATCTCCTTTCGTCAGAGGTTGGATCCCTTCGTATCGGTCTACGATAGGGAACCTGCTCTTTGGTATCCTGATAAATCCGCTCCAAACTCTCAGTCAGCTCGGTGTAAGTAGTGAATCGCGGCTCCCTCCGTTGCCGTTTTGACCTGTCATTATAATCCTCAGCCCTTCGTTTTCCTTTATCTTTGACTGAGACCTTTTCGATAGGCTTTTTGTCTTTGAGCATATAAACTTCTATTCCCTCTCCTTCTTCTCTTTCGGCATTAGCATCCTCTAATCATAAAAACTTCTCTGCCTCGTGGTAGAATTCCTCTAGATCCACGGGTGGATCTTTAGTCAATGAATTTTTGAACTCTGTGCCGTCAGCTACTCCGGACACAGCTGCCATCACCACCATAGATGGATCTGCGCGATCTACCGAAGCTGCTGCTGCATTGAATCGCGCTAGATAACTCCTCAAGGTCTCTCCGGCTTTCTGCTTTAGGGTTGCCAAAGTCATCACATTCTTGGGTCTCGTAATGTGAACCATGAATTGCCTCATAAATCTCTCAATTAAACCCTTCCATGTTCCGATGGATCCATTCTCCAATTGTCTAAACCACAACGCTGCAATATCCGTCAAATATAATGGAAAGCACCGGGCCATAACCTCCTCTGATTCCCCCAGCACTTCCATATGCCTCATATACTTCGTTAGATGAACTGTAGGATCCGTTCTCCCGTCGTACATGTCTAATGATGGTAACTTGAAATCCGGTGGGTTCCTAGCTTGTCTGATTGCCGAAGTGAATGGACTCCTATTAACATCCTCCAAATCTTTGTTTACCAAACCGCCTCTCATAGCTCTTCTAACCATCTCTGCCAACTTGTCATCGTCTCCGAGATGCAATCCCCGTTCATTACTTTCATCCTGCCCCCGAGTCCACGAGGGAATTCCGGGATCTGCCCCCTTGATTGAGCGTTCACTCCTCTGCTGCTCCTTGCTTGGGTAGATGCATCTTTATCTCTCTCAGGGATTGGATCAACATTCTCCATGTGTGTGCCCCCTACTCCAGGTGCTATGTCGGATGGTCCTGCTCCGTTCTGGACTCCGGTTACTCCTTGATTCTGTGCTCCAAGTTGTCCTATTTGTTGAAATAAACTCTGGATTAACTCCTCTTGCTTCTTCATCATTGTCTCCATCTCGTCCCTAGTGAAGAAGATCGATGCTTGATTCGCCCCTGAGGAAGCCTCTTGACTTCCTTGATGTTCACTTCTCTCTGGCCTTTGTTTCTTACTTGTTTGTCTCGTCAAGGTTCTTAGATCTGAATTCCTAAGTCTCTAAATTCAAGTTCTCCTGAATCAGCCTTCTCAGTGAAAGCACCAAAATGTTTGCGCCAGAATTGGTCACAAACACCCAATATCGCGAATGCACCCGTTTGTCAACACAGATCAACAATAACAAACACAGAACTCAGATCTAAGAGATAGTAAATGCAGCAAATCACAGATAACGGTAAACAACACAGGATTTATAGTGGTTCGGCGTTCGTGCCCACGTCCACTTTGAAGTTTTTATCTTTATTGATTCACTTGATGATTTTCAATCGATTACAGCAGATTACTGCAAGTTGTAGCTTTGATACTTGATTACAATGATGTTGGAAAGACTTAGAATTGAATCTGGCAGAGTCTGGGCTTTCTTTCTCTCTTTTGAATCTCCGACCCCTTTTCTGAATGACCAGGGGCTCTATTTATAAGCGTAGGAGGCTGATATTTCTCCTAAAATCCGGGAAGACCGCTTCAGGCACGTGAGGGGCCCACTCGCCCGAAATCTGGAGGTCCGGGCCCACATCAGGATCGATTCGACCTTCACTTCGAATCGATCAAGGAAATGTCCAATCAAGGTGAAATTTGGCGAGAACATTCTTCAACATGTATGTAAGCTTCTGTGAAAATTTCATAGCATTTGGATCAACGGTTTAGAAGTTATGATTGATTCAAGATGGGGTTCTCCGTCACGCTGCTTGCTTCAAATCGATCCCATGGGTTCGTTCGAATCCATTTGGTTCGAATCCATATGTTTCGAACCCATAGGTTCGAATCGATCCTTTTGCATGTGGAGGCGGCGACGAGGCGCTCACTGTGTGAATTGGATGGTTTCGAGTGTTGGATTCGAACGTATGCTTCGCATCGTTGCAGCCAGTGTTCGTTCGAATCGATCAGAATAGGCTGGTACGAATATATTCGAAGTTGCCTCTGTTTGGGGATTCGAAGATGAGTTTTGGGATGGAGCCGGGGCTTCTTCGCTTGCATGGATTCTAGGAGACCCTTGGTTGATGGACTTCGAGGGAATGGATTCGAGGCTAGGTGGCCTGAATGGATTCGAAGGTAGGCCATTGTGGTGGATTCGAAGGAGATGGAGTCGAAGCTGATGGATGCGAGGCAGGCACTAGCTGATGGACTCGGACTAGGGCGTACGTGGGTGAATTCGAACCATTGCTAGGATGATGGGTTCGAACTTCGTGGTTTCGAACTAGTGAAGGGGTGATGGATTCGAACTGAGCAGAATCCATCTCTCTCAACTTGAATCCATCATAACTTGAGCATACGACCTCGGATTGACCTGAAATTTGAGATGCTGGATCCTATGGCTTTGTTCATCATGCCTTGTCGATTCTGGCCCAATCCGGACTTGGACAAAATTCATCAATATCCATAGCGGAGTGAAGTACAACCAACTTCTGAGACAAACTGTCTTTTTCTTTTGACCGATCTTTTGGTACCACGGCTTTGTCCAAAAAGCGGTATAACACTTACAATTTGCTCCGTATCTCCTTCTTTTGTGTTGAAGGCAGGATTTGCTGTGTAGATGATCAAATCACGTCCACTCTAGACAGATCTTGGCGTCACTGAGCTTCAGAAGAGGCCTCTGTATTTTGTCAAACTTTGTTCTATGACTTGATTTGATTGGGCGATCAGGCCATACTAATTCCAAGCCTTGTTCAGGTCCCCGAGTCAAACGTGGAGGTCAATGAATAGATGGTCAGTCATGTCGACTTTATATTTGGGCTCTAATCGTAATGAGCTTTTCAATCTCTAGTTCTTGGCCCTAAATTAAAGGCACATGATTGATGATGAGCGATTGAATTATTCTCATCTAGATGTACTCCACACGTCCGATCATGTTCTGCATGGATTGGTTGGTGACCAAATCTGAGTATCCAATCTCCTGCATCGTTTTGAAAGTAGTTTAGTTAAAGTTAGTCGTAGTTCATAGAACAATTGAAATAGAAATGGAAATGATTCAAAGAAGATTATGATAAATCTCATTGATAGATGAAGTAGCATCGTGTGCTTGCTATTCGACTTTTGCCCTTGGCTCCTTTCAAAGGGATGTCGGCCGTCGGCCGTTCAATTGATAATCATAGCCCTTTATTAATAGGCATCGGATGTTTGTTGCCCGCCATTCTGCAAGACTTGTACATATTATTAAAGCTTTCCTTTCCAGATCAGCTTTTCGATCGCACCTCGGAGGTGTTTGTAATCGCCCGTGTTAGGATCAGTGAGCATCTTGGAATATACAACATTCCCCTTATTTTCTTTAGACTTTTGGTGTACTCTCTCGAGGTTGGTTTCCAGTACCACTCCGAGCCGCGAGTCTTCAAGTAGAGGTTGTCAATTGAATCTTTCAAAGAGCATATGATTCGAATTTTGAGGTCTTGTTTCGGCTACTAGGATCTACATCCTTAGTCAACGGGCCTTCATTGTTATTTTCCTTAGTCTGTTCCACTCCTCCACACTTTGATTTAGATTCATTATTGTCATAGAGACGATCCATGGTCGTAGGAGGCTCTCCAACTAACCGGCTGTTAAAATATATATGGAGGTCGATTATCCTACAGTGATCAATATGATATCGCTTTGTGAGTATCGTTCGAGTAGTAGTTGTATGTCCGCTCCCTTGTTGTCATTCAGAAGCTGTCGCTAGATCCTCTATGCCCCGATCGACCAGGGGATGTAAGGGTAAGTTGAGTTTTGAATTCACTATAGGGGTCGTATAAGAGACCGGTGTAACTTAAGTTTGGAACAGTCTGGATGCCGCTCGGCATATACAATACCGTTCGGCATTATAGAGGTGGTCGGCATAGAGGTATGTTCGGCCTGGAAGAGCGTTCGGCCTAGAGGTATGGATCGACCTGGATGGATCGACCAGGATGGATTGGCCAGGAGTGTTCGGCCAAGATGGATCGGCCAGGAGTGTTCGGCCAAGATGGATCGGCCAGGAGTGTTCGGCCAAGAGCAACTCGGCATGCACCTTTTCTGCAACGATCGGCATAGACTTTTTCTGGGGCGATCGATTGATTTTCCTTTAGAGGAGGGTCGGCCTTCATTCAACTTGAGTGCAAACTTCGACATCCAATCGCCAAATCTTGCGTACATCAGTGAATCTAATCTACGGCTATCAGCTTCCTTTAGATTTCTTTCAAATCTGAGTAGAATAGGAAGTTTTCTATTAGACAACTGGATCTATCTCGCGAATATGGAAATCCAATAGTAGATGATGAGATCCAATCAAGCTGATAATTCAACTCTCAGTGAAAGCACCAAAATGTTGGCACCAAAATTGGTCACTAACACCCTTGAGTAGAGTTATGTAGAGAGATTAATGAAGAGAGTAAATTAGGACTGAAGAATAGTGTAATTCAATGAAAAAGAATAACAAAAACGAGAACACCAGATTTATAGTGGTTCGGCGTAACTGCCTACATCCACTTTGAGTTTAATCTTTATTGCTTTCTCAATTACTTGAATACAGATACAATCCATAAATCAATCACTTGGATACCAGTTTGAATTAAAAAGAGGAGAGTATAAGAAATGGCAGAGTCTCCCCAGTGTTCCCGGAAAAAAAGGGTCCATTTCACTGTGCCCCTGCCCCTCTATTTATAGACGAAGATGGGTTGGACTTCCCTGGTGGGCCTGATAGCTGAATAACTCGGTCCAAATGGAGTAAGCCCCGTGTGTCGACCCAAATAGGCCAAATGACCAAACGCCGAACCTTCATCTTTATCCCGAACGAAGTGAGGCCGGACGCTCTGCGTGCCAAATGAAGTGAGGCCAGATGCTATGCATGCCGAACGAAGTAAGGTCGGATGCTCTACATGCAGCACGAGATTTGTGCCGAACGGTGCAAGGTGTTGAGTGAGGGGTGTAGGCCGAACGAGGCTGGTAATGCCGAACAGTCAAGGAATGCCGAGTGAAGCATGAATGCCGAGCGCTCTAGAAGTCAAACGCTCTTAAATACCATTTGACCCATATGTGCCGAACGTATCTTGTATGCGTAACGTTCATGGATGTCGAACGTTCCTTGTATACCGAACGTTCATGGATGCCGAACATTCTTTAGGTGCCGTTCGATATTCAATACCGAACGTCCCTTTATGCCGAGCATTCCATAATTGCCGAACGATATACAATATCGAACGATTCTCAATGCCGAGCGTCCTTCTAACGTCGAACGCTCTTGATTGCCAAAACATGTCGACTGCATCAAACCCATATATCCTCAGGCCCTTCTTGGTCAGAATCTTGTCTAATGCTAATGATAATTTCTTCAACTGTCGTCTTGTAACCGGACTAAGGTGCCGGTTAACAATTTCCAAAAATCATTCATAAATTCTCTTATATAATTCATTTTTTAAATCTCCATTTAATAATTCACAATTGCTTTTTCTAAATCTCCATTTAATAATTCACAATTTAAAATCTCCATTTAAAATCTCCATCTAATAATTCACAATAGTTTTTTTTAAATCTCCATTTTAAAATATCCATTTAAAATCTCTGTTTAATAATTCATAATAATTTTTTTTAAATATCCATTTGAAATCAATAATCTCCGTTTAATAATTCATAATAGGTTTTTTAAAATCTCCATTTAAAATCTCCATTTAATAATTCACAATAGTTTCTTTTAAAATCTCCATTTTTAAAATCTCCATTTAAAATCTCTTATATAATCCATTTAAAATCTCCATTTAATAATTCACAATAGTTTTTATATAATTTAAAAAAACTATTATGAATTATTAAATGGAAATTTTAAAAATGAATTATATAAGAGAATTTATGAATGATTATCTGGAAATATAAAAAGGAGCTGAAGTCAATATTAATAATAGATTGGAAGTTATAAATGGGATTTATAACGGAATGGATTGGTAAAATGGAATTTTATAAACGAGATTAGTTTTATAGAAAAAGTGAAACTCAAAGGAGTTATAAAAGTAAAACCAAAAATCAAATATATTTTTCTAACTCAACTTCTTTAAAATAACCCTAAATCCAATATAAATATCTTTACATAAAAATTCCCTTTTATTCTGTCAATTTTAAAAATATATTTGTAGTATTTCAAAATATCAAAATTCAGGCCAGTCCTACAATTGCATCTAATAAGTCCAATCACTACAACAATTTATAATAGATTATTCTACACAATTCATATAGCACAATATATGAAATTAAATTCAACACTTTGAGGAATTCAGTTGGATCCCTCCAACCTGTTTTCTTGCATCTACATATGTTAATACAACATAAAATACCAATCCCACTTCGAGCGGGATATCGTAGTATAAAGGGTCATCCGCTATTATGCGAGGCGTATAGGATCTCATCCACTAAATATGCTGGAATATCACTCCAATTGCTAATACACACACACACACACACACTCTACTATATATATTTAACATTCGACAGACAATAAGTTATAAATTCAACCAGCATCCAATAATTTATTTAAACTATAAAAAATTAAATTTGGCAATCCAAATGAGTGAGTGTTTCTCACCTTTGATTTTTATCGCAGACCATTCAAATTTTAATTTAAATCGAACAACATTTGATTTAAATTTAAAATTCCTACCGACTTCGAAAAATCCCAAACCCATTCTATTGCGTAGATCTTCCCGCCACTAACCAACTCGACTTGTTTTGTTCATTTTAGACCTCGTATGGATAAATTGTGAATTTTATAAATATCGATTTTGATTTGTAATAAATAAAAGATTATGAAGTTAACTTTTAAAATCAATGTTTTCAAACCTGCTCAAAAATACTGATGCTCCTCACTATCTCACTCCTCCACTGCACTGATATTCCTCCTCTGCATCTCTGCCAAAAATGAACTGTTGCCATCCCCTGCATTCCAGCCTTGACTCACCTGTAACCCTTGCCTACCGATAGACTACCACCTTCCATACGCACATGAACGACCCAATATCGAGGCCCCCACCTACGGCGCACCCTCTCACACCAACCACTAGCCAAACACAGAATCCTCAATTCGATCAACTGCCTACCCTAGCTTCCATTATAACTGTCGAACTCCTCCCTCTTCCCAATGTTCGATCGCATCCTACAACTACCCGATCATCACCAAACTGTCGTTCGCCCTCAACCGTCCCCTCACAAAAGTCACAATTGCCCCGCTCCTCTCAAGGCTTCACCTAGGACGCCTCGATTTGCTTAATGAATTAGAGTTCGAGATTTCATTTTTTCTATCGAATCGATTTTCTTTTGAAAGGTGGAAAGGAGAGACGTCATTTGAATTTGGGTAACTAGGTTGTCTTCATGGATTCGATCCTGATATTTTTTTGTGTTCGATTTCATGAATCGTCTTCGAATAAGGGATGATCGTGATTTTCTTCAATGCGTGATATTTTTTTTGTTCGTTCGAACTAATTGAGAGGAGAGGGAAGTTCGAGTGAAACATAAAGATGAGGGGGATGTGATGTTGGGATGTAGGGGAGAAGCTACGTTCCAAGGTGAGCAAAAAAAACAGCCGATGTGAACAAAAGGCAAGTCAAATAAATATACATATACTATATAAATTTTCAAACCATCTCGTTTTCACAACTCAAAATCTCGAACCCCTATCGTGGCACGCCGCTACACGTTTTATTGTTATATCCCTATTCTATACGCAATGGAAAATGTTTCGAGTCCTAATTCGATCGTATGGAGAAGATAGCTTTTTGGACCCAATTATTGTACTAAATTCAACGTGTTTGTATCCCGTACGATCAAACGATAACTCCAAACACTATGAAATTTGGAATATGATAATAATACACTATTACGGGTTTAGTGGAAATTTTTTCTTTGAATTCTGAGACTGTGCCATGGATCACTATTTTAACATGTTAATTAAATTAATGATTTCCAAAATTTACGAAATTGCTTGAAAATCCAGTTTTAAAATCTTACTAACTAAATTATAATTCCTAACCAATATTTAAATATTCAAAATTAATCATCGAAGAATCCGGGTCATCACATTCCTCCTCTGTTAAAAGAATTTCGTCTCTGAAATTGCTAAGGTAGGAAAAATGTTCCAAACCCAATACTTATTCAAAACCCACTTAGTGAAAATTCAATATTCACTTTTCTAATCTTTTAATTCCAACCAAAACTATTAGTTTTCAATTCTAATTCCAAGATTCTTTAGTGCAATTACAATTCAAAATCAAATTGTTATTAGCAAAAAATTTCCAAATTTTTTTTAACGTCCTAAATTTTCAAAATTTTTTAGCAGTCTCCTTTGTACAGAGGAACTATTACGATATGACAAGAGAGATAAATATATATACTTCTACCCACATGGTTGGAAAACAAAATATATAACAATATTTATATTTTGAGGTATTTAATCCAAAAACGTACGTTAAGATAGCATTTTTAAGCATTATAAACAAGCAAGTTTACTTCATAGGCAATTACGCAACCCAAATCTAGTTCGACAACCTCCGGTTACCCGTACTTACTCAATTGTAAGTGCCAAAACATCAAATTCAGTAAAATTTCACTTATTTAAAGAATGGCACCACATAAACTTCAAAACCCAATCATGCCAAACATATATTATAAGCAATTATAAGGTTTCGATACTAATTTACTTGCTTATAATCAATCCAATTTCAATTCGAATGATTTACAACCCAATTTACTTGCATTCACTTCATAATTACACACATTATAATTACATTTATTCTAAATTAATTAAAAAACAATTTATTCACTTGCCACTTATTCACGGAAACTTTATTTACTTTCGTTTTACGTCGACGGCAAATTTTTTATGCAAATTTGGTGATATTCAGAAACATTTCAGTTTATAGCTATATTAAATTGATTCCAAACCAATTTATATTCAATTCTATTCCATTTCAAATTGATTCTCAATCAATTCACTTACATTCCATTCATATCCACATTCATTATATTCATATGAATTTTATTTAGCTCGGAACCGTTCTATGCTATTTTATTTAATAACCATTTCACAAATTTATTTAAGCCATGCATCCATCCAAAATATTAACATAAGTAGATTCATTTACTTAAAATATTTCAACTCTATAACTTAAGCTTATTACTCTTGTAATCAAATTTCATTCCAAATTTTGATTGATTCTTGTCCAATCAAATTCCATTTACTAATTTATTTAATTAGTTCACTGTAACGGCCCGAAGATTTTCGACCCTGAAAATCGACACTAATTAGTTCATTGTATAGAGTGCGAGCAATCGAGTGCCAGAAATCCCAAACTATTAGGGTTAAAAATAAAAAGAGACAGAAGAAGAAACAAAAACAATAGCACAGAATCTCAAAATCGCAGCGGAGCAAAACATAATATGAAATAACAACATTTATACAAAGAAAAGTGGTAACTGTCAATATACATACAAGATATCAGAGTACACTTATCCATAAATAAATCTGACAGTTATAATAACTTGTCCCCTACTACTATCTATACAGTCCATAATACACAGCGGAACCTAATCAATACGTCTCTGCCATTCAGCTTGTTTCGTGAGCTCCAGAACGTCCTAACCTGAAAATCTGTAATACTCGGTCTGACCTGAGCATTACGATAAAGTAACACCCGAGTCAGGCTGGAAACCACCGTGAGTAAACACATTTAGTATGAAATACTTAAGTTATACAAATCTTTTAAAAACAAGGGTAACTCGTACAACATGACAAGTTTCTATCTGATAGTAACCAACACTATTACAAAAATCCATTGATATAATATCCAAGTGCTGTAGCTCATTTTTAAATAGTCAGATTTTACTTAATTTTTATTCAATTCCAGCCTATTGACTCTCTAATCAAATCCGTAAAGATTTGTAGTACTCGTTAAATCGAAGTGGATCTGGATATCGCTAATATCCGATCCCGGTCTCTTTGAATCTAAGCAATACATTTTTAGAGGTAAAATATTTTAAATAAACAAATTATATTTAGAGAGACAATATTATAATATGGGGATTAATTACAGATTCTCTTTTCAAATAACCGCATTATCATCTGGTTTCAACCATTAAAACCCTGCTGGCCATTTGATGGCACACACTTGGATAATAGGAACAAGTATCCGATAGAGTTAAGAAAAGATATAGATTGTTACTAATTTGACAAACAATAATAAATATCAAGGCGATTCACTCCTTAGGATTTTATTAACTCTATTTAGTCGATTTCATTTATACTTTTATCCAAATTAATTACAGATTTAAACAAGTTATTGACTAATAAAAAATATATCATTAATTGCACATAAGTTTAAGTCAATAATAAGAACATAATTTACTAATTATCATTTTAGTTTTAAAGTATTATTGAAACTAGTTGCAGATTTAAAATGAAAACAGATTTTTAATTAAAAACAAATACAAATTATCATATAAATGTATATATAAATCGCATTCCTTCTCTTCTTTTCTTCCTTACTTTCTTGTCTTTTACTTTTATTTTTCCTTATCTCTTTTTTTTTCTTCCCTTTTTCTTTCTTTTACTCTTTTTTTCTCTTTCCTTATCTTCTTTTCTTTTCTCCTTTCTTTTTTTTCTTCTTTTTTTCTGTTTACTTAGCTTATTCAAATGAAATGAAATAAGAAGACAGGGTAGAGGTACATGTAGGAGAAGTGTGTTGCAGCTCTTTTGTGCAAAGCAAGCTTCTTTTTTACTTTTATATTTTTATTTATCTTTTGCATTTATTTGATCTAAGGCTTTGATTTTGAAACTGAAGTGATTTATTAAAAGAAGATTTTACGTGCTTGAGGAGATGGAATTTAATGTGTGTGTCCCCCTTTATGTTTACATGCATATCCATTCATATGTAAATACATATCTCATACATATGTTTACATATTGTATTTTGTCTGATTGCCTTACATACATACAAATATTCATATATATTTTACTAAGGTTAATCTCATATGTTTTACTTTATATTACATACAGCAATATAGGTTACTTATATACTTTTATTCCTATTTAAACATAAATTTATATTTTTATATTTATTTCACGCTTAATTCTCATCACTTAATTTATATTCATCTATATATTTATATTTATATTTATATTTATATTTATATTTATATTGAGTGTTAATAAGGTAGAGTTTTATATTTAAATATTCTTGAGAGATTTATTTTTCTGAAAAATCATAGTTTTCTTTTAAAATACATATATGTATATATAAATAAGTAGTTAATAGCCAGAATAAATATTTATTTCCTATAAGATTTATCACATCCAGATATTTTATAATTCAACATTTATTATAGTTTTAAATAAATTTATATATATCAAAATACCTTACGTACCAAAAACTCATCTACTTGACTTATAAAGTCAATATCCCAATGTTTAATTCAGTTAATTACCCGATTAACAGACGTCTAAAAATCCAGGTCGTACATTCTTCCCCCTTTAGAACTTTCGTCCTCGAAAAGGAACGAAGCGAGAATTTTAATTTACCGTGTATTTTAGTTAAATTATTCTTTAAACATTTATAACTCTTCTATTTTAATATTTTAAAACACTTTTAAAACTACATAATATTACCAAATTAGCTTTGTAAAAATACTTTTTATTACTCGATGTCTCAACAAGTCCATCATTATTCTCACAGAAATTCAGTCAAACGTCGATCAGACGCAGGATTGAAATCTATAAGTACTTAGTAAACCCGTTTTCAACACCCAGTGAAAATACTTGAAAAAAGACTTTTGTGAGAATGCTCTGGAAATCATCACCCCTCTATGGGTTGTAGTTAGCACGATGATTGCATCGCCATCCCAACAAAATCCATAGAAAACTATAGGCATCCACACCCCTTGATTTCACCATCGAACTACCACTGATCACAGCTACACCTAGGGTTACATTGTTATCACAACAAAAACCATGTAACTGTAGGCATCAGCGCCCTGGAATTTCGCTGCCAAATGAAACTTCACCACATAGATCACAGACTACAACATTCGAGTCCCAATGTAGCCTGTAGGCACTCACTGCCACACGACTTTCTCTATGGACCACATAGATCGCAATCTACGGATGTTACGCCGCTCTCCCAACAAAATCAAACGTAGACTTTAGGCAATCATCGCCCCTCGACATACGCTATGGAACGCAGTAGATCGCAGTTACACCAGATTTATGTTGCCATCACAGCCTAACCCCAATGTATCTATAGGAATCAGCGCCCTCGACTTGCGCTACCCTAACCTCAATCCACAAGAACAACAGTTTAGCCCGGATGTCCTCTGGGATCAAAATTTTGAACCCCCCTTAGGGCTCAAGGCAGAACCACCCCGTGGATTCCTACTATAAGTTCCAACTCTAAATGGGAGCGCCTTTTTCCTCATAGCATCCCCAAAACATTTCATACTATACAAATATAATATCTTTCAAATCATACTCTTTATATGTATCACATGTAAATCCCATTTACACAAAATTGATATCTCAAAATCGATAGTTCTTAACTTGCCATTCCAAATTCTCAAAATTTGCTTTTTGCCAAAACTAAAAGCCTTTCAAAATCAATGGGTTCCAAAAATATTTCCAGCTCCATTCTCATAAAATCATTCTTATTTATATAAGATTATTTTTTTCAACTTGAATAATTTTTGGGTCACTTTATACTTATATAAATTCCACTTTATATTTCAGATATACTTTAAAGATCTTTTCTTCTGGTTATAAATATCATTAATGTTAACAGAAATTTTTGTTCAAGTTCGATTTCCTTTACGAAGTCAACTGTACATTACCTACTTCTTATAAAGTGGGTTCCAGTTATAATACTATCTAATCTTTTACTTTTAAATCATCATATTTTTCTCAATTTATGTCATTTACTTTATAATCATTTCTACTTCAATTTCCGACTTCGGTTCCAACCTCAAATTTTTGTTTCCATTTCCATTTGGATTAATACTTCAACTTTATCCCGATTGGTATTTAAATCTATGATTTAAATATAAGTAATTTCCACTCCGTCCAGTTTGAATTTAGAAAATAGCTTAAATAGTTTAAAATGGTTAAGTAGTTGTAAAATAGTTAAATATTTGTAAAATAGTTAAATAGTTAATATAAAATAGTTTGAGTATTAAAGGAAGGGTAAATTTAGTAAAATAGCTTAGAGAGTCAAAATAATTTGAATATTAAGAAAATAGTTTAAGACAGTTTATATCAAAATAATTTATTTAAAAATAGTTGCAGAGTCAAACTGGTTCAATCTCCCAATCTCTAACTCAATCAATTTCAATTTCCATTCCCACTTAAATTGATTCAATCTAGATTCCCACCCTAATTAACTTCGATTCCCATTCTAATTCAAATCAATTCCAATTTTGAATTCGAACTAATTCCACTTCAATTACAATTCCTATTCATTTCAATTCAATTCCAATTTGAATTAATTTCAGTTTCATTCTCCAATTTTTTTTTAACCCATCTTGATTTATATAAATTCAGGTTCGGTTTTCAAAATTTTGATTTAATCACTTAAATCAAATTAACCTTCAACATTAATTTTAACAGTCTAAATCTTTTATAATTAAATCATGAGCCCAAATTTCAAATATTCATTTTAAACTTATTTCAAGGTGCAAGCGAGCGTTCAAATCTTTTTAAACAATTAAATTTCAGAATTAAATTTACTACTTAATTATAACTTCAAACTTTTGAAACCTAATTCTTAAGCAATTTCGGGTAACAAGTTCACTTTATCGCTTCAAACTTAAGTTCAAAATGATCATATTTCTATAAATTCAATTTTTAATTGTAAGAATCAAAATCTTTAAATGGTTTCTAAATAAAGATTTTATTTCTGTTTAATTGCAGTAATGGATGTATATCATTTCAATCCACTTCTTAATTTATTCGAGATATTCCACCTCATAGTTTTATATAAACTATTAATAATAAACAGAATGATAGCAGGATATGTCAAAGCAAATAAACATCCAAATTATCTAAAGCACCAATCAATAGCATTCATTACCAATTTCAGAATTCAAAACCCATTTATATTCTCAGAAGCTGTTTGAAATTATCCATACATAATTTCCTATCAAATCCATACTTCTCTTTTCAATTTAATCCATTTAACTTCCTTAAGTTATATTTTTCAATTTCATAATGAAATTTTCCAATTCAGGTTGTACGTTCAAAACTTATTTAACTTGCCCTGAGTTAAATTTCCAATCCATTTAATCCATTCAATCTTACACAATTTAAATTTTCCATTCCAAATTTAAATTTCTTATTAATATCCCTTCCCACTTATAAGTCCTAAAAACTTATTTTCCTTTGGGTTATACATCTCACTCTGAGGGGGATTTTAGAATTCAACACTTAGTATTTATTCCAAATCAACTTTGAAATCATATAAATCCACACATATATACATATTTATCCATCCACCTATCACGTCACACTTTAAATTTTTTAAACCACCCTGGGCTTTTAATCCAAACAAATTCATCTTCGGCAACTCTTGTTTTTAAACAAGTTTTCCATATTCAAAAATATACTGTAATATCATTTATTATTTCGTTAACACTTTGAAACAATTAATTTTTTTAGGCCTAGATTTAAAGCTTCGTATTTAAATTTGTTTTCAATTTATAAGTCACATTTATAAATTCAAATTATATAATTTTACTTCCATGAACATTGCACCATATTTTATCATTGTTCATTCTGCAGTAAACATCATTTATTAAGACACCACAACCAATTATAATCAATAATATCATATCTTGAAACCAAACACACCACATATTCCATCATAATTTACTTAAACATTATAATCAGGGCAACTTATTTCAAGTACTTTAAAAATTCCTTTGAATTTCTCGGGATTTAAATTCAGGTTTGAATCCATTTTAACTTAACTTATTTGTATAGTTAATCCTTACCAAAATTTCTATTTGGTTATATATGTTTTACCACTTAAGTCTTATAAACTTATTTAATTTTTTATAACAATAACCAATTTCCTTAATAATTAGAATTTTTTTATATATCAAAATATAAGCTTATGTAAAAATCATTTTAAACCGTTTTAAAAATCATTAAATAAGAAAATAACAAGTACGCCCTCATATAATGCTCTCAACTCATTCTATGGTACTACTGACCCTATCTCTAATGAATAATCCCCACAAGAGGCATGGTTCTCGCTTATCCTTCAGCTCTGATACCAAATGTAATGGCCCAAAGATTTTCGACCTGAAAATCGACACTAATACATTCACTGTATAAAGTGCCGAGCAATCGAGTGCCGGAAATCCCAGACTGTTAGGGTTAAGAAGAAAAAGATATAAAAGAAGAGATAGAAACAACATCACAGTATCTCACAATCGTAGCGGAACAAAATATAATATGAAATAACATTATTTATACGAAGAAAAGCTGTAACTGTCATTATACATACAAGATATCAGAGTACAATTATCCATGAATAAATCTAGACAGTTATAATAACTTGTCCTCTACTACTGTCTACACAGTCCACAATACACAACGGAATCTAATCAACACGTCTCTGCCGTCCAGCTCGTTTCCTGAGCTCCAGAATGTCCTGACCTAAAAATATGTAATGCACAGTCTCACCCGAGCATTACAATAAAGTAACACCCGAGTTAGGCTGAAAACCAGCATGAGTAAACCCATTTAATACGTAACACTTAAGTTATACAAGTCTTTTAAAAACAAGGGTAACTCGTACAACACGATGAGTTTCTATTTGATTATAACCAACATATATTACGAAAATCAATTGATATAATATCCAAGTACCATTGCTCATTTTTAAAATAGTCAGATTTTACTTAATTTTTATTCAATTCCATCCTATTTGACTCTCTAATTAAATCCATAATGATTTGTAGTACTTGTTAAGTCGTAGTGGTTCCGGATATCGCAAATATCTAATCCCAGTCTCTTCGAATCCAAGCGATACATTTTTAGAGGTAAATTGTTCTAAATAAACAATTTATATTTAGGGTGACAATATTATAATATGGGGATTAATTACAGATTCTCTTTTCAAATAACCGCTTTATCATCTGGTTTCGGCAATTTAAACCCAGTTGGCCATTTGGTGGAAAAAACTTGGATACCAGGAACAAGTATCCAATAGAGTTAACAAAGATATAGATTGTTACTAATTTGACTAAGAATAATAAATATCAAGGCGATTCACTCCTTAGGATTTTATTAACTCTATTTAGCCGATTTCATTTATACTTCTATCCAAATTAATTACAGATTTAAACAATTTATTAACTAATAAAAAAATCATTAATTGCACATAAGTTTAAGTCAATAATAAGAATATAATTTATTAGCTACCATTTTAGTTTTAAAGTAATATTCAAAACTAGTTACGGATTTAAAATGAAAATAGATTTTTAGTTAAAAAGAAATACAAATTATCATGTAAATGTATATATAAATCACATTCCTTCTCTTCTTTTCTTTCTTTCTTTCTTGTCTTTTATTTTTATTTTTCCTTCCCTTTTTTCTCTTTTACTCTTTTTTTTCTCTTTCCCTTATCTTCTTTTCTCCATTCTTTTATTTTTTTCTTTTCTTTTACTTTCCTTTTTCTTTACTTATTTTCTTTATTCTTTTCTTTATTCTTTTCTTTTATTTTTATTTTTTTCCTCTGCTCGACCCCTTTTCCCTAGCCGGCCTAACTCCCCCTTTCTTCTCTTCTTCTTTCTACTTTCTTTCTTCCCTTAATTTTGTTCAAAACATTGTGCACGTAAATGTGCATATACACGACATCTCCAGCCGCGACCACATATCGACGACCATCCTCCATAGTCACCCTTGACCCCATGTCCATGCCCATCAGCTGGAAAACACGACTGGCGGCATAGTTTGAAATTTCGAACTTCAAATCAAATCCTGAAACGAACGACGAACCCATTAATCACCTCGAAGAGCCACCCCACACCATCGATCAAGGTCAAATTTTACATAAAGCATCGTTGTTGCATCCTCTTCCCATTCCTCCTAGATCGCACGTCCCATTAGCTTTCTCAACGACGCCACCGTTCCAAAACCCAATACGACCGAAACTCCGTCTATAACCTTAAAATCGCCTCGACACGCCACTGTGCCCCTTTATAAAATATCCTACCATTTTTCGTGGATACCCCAATGCTTGCCCCTCCGCTACATCCGAATAACCCCCTACAAGATCGAGTGTGTCGTCGAAAATTGGCCAAACGCCCAATCACATTCGTCCCTTTGTATCTCGTCACATATGCCATGAAAAATCATGAGACAACCACCAAAATTCATCTTTTCCCTCACCGAATATGTTTATATAATCTGTAATCCAAAATAAATTACACGATTTTCTGAAAAAGTTTTTCCTCTTATTGTATTATCCGCTTTTATTAATTTACACTTGGTAATATTTACTAGAACAAATTTTTATTCAAAGAATAGTTAAAAACCAACATTTCTCCTTTTGAAATCCTAACCTAAATCTAACCAGATCAATGATAGAAATTTTTGAAGCTAATCATAACAGAAAAGAATAAAAGAGCAGAGCAGAATAAATGTTGTACGGGTTTTAGCATACACATCCACTCTATGCACGCAAGCTTATCAATACACTACTATATCTATTAGTCACACTCATAGATTTAGTAAACAGAAGCTTTTAGTTTTATGTGCTTGAGGAGATGGCATTTAATGTGTGTGTCGACCTTTATGTTTACATGCATATCCATTCATATCTATATACATATCTCATACATATGTATACATATTTATTTTGTCTTATGGCCTTACATACATACAAATATTCATATATATTTTACCAAGGTTAATCTCATATGTTTTACTTTATACTACATACAACAATATAAGTTACTTATCTACTTTTATTCCTATTTAACCATATATTTATATTTACATTTTTATTTCTCATCACTTAATTTATATTCATATATACACATATATGTTTATATTGAGTGTTAATGAGGTAGAGTTTTATATTTAAATATTCTTGAGAGATTTATTTTTTTGAATTTCCAATTCATAGTCTTCTTTTAAAATACATATATGTATATATAAATAAGTAGTTAATAGCCAGAATAAAATATTTATTTCCTATAAGATTTATCACATCCAGAGATTTTATAATTCAACATTTATTATAGTTTAAATCAATTTATATATATATCCAGATATCTTACATACCTGAAACTCATCTATTCGACTTATAAAGTCAATATCCCAATGTTTAATTAAGTTAATTACCCGATTAACAGACGTCCAAAAATCCGGATCGTCACATTCCTTCACTTAGTCCACTTTAAATTTTAATTCCATACTCAAATTCGTTTAATTAACATCCCAAGTCATATTCAATTTATTCACATTTTAATTGAATTTATTTATAACTCAAATCATCCTTTTTTTTCAACATAATTCCACTTTATTCGACAACATTTCATAATATAATTAATTCGCTTATAATTAAGTTAATATATCTCAAGTTCCAATTCCAATATTCACTTTTCATCCACATACTAATTTATTTAACCAAGTTAATATCCATTCTATATTCAATTAAGTATCTAATTAGTTCAATTCCAATTTGCAACTCAACTTTTGATTTTTATCTCAAAAATCACTTCTTTTTAGTTACTTGAGTTCAAATTTATTTTAAACTTCAAGTTTGGACTTTAATTCCTCTACGAAAATACCAAATTATTTTTTATTTTGGTTTTACCATACCATATTTTGCGAACTTATAAATTTTACAACTTATTTTTCTCATTTCATAAGTTCTACACTCGAGTATATTCACATTTTATTCTTAACTCAAGATCATACATTACTTTATAGCCTAAGTATATTCTTAATCTATTAATTCAAGTTTTACATGTTGTACAAACTCATTTATTTACAATAACATATTTTTCACTTAAATTTCATTTCATTCAAAATTTTATAACTTATGGTTATGTAATTATTTTACAACTTACAATTTATATTTACTTCCATTCGATATTATTTCTAATCCAATCAACTTTATTTTACCTAAATTTCATTTTCTTTTTAATCCATATTTAAAAGCTATATTCGAATATTCATCCTTAAATTAATTTCACTCCAAACAATTTTATTAATCCATTCAATTTAAATCAAGTAAGAATTTAATTCCAATTTCAATATTTTTTCCACTTCCTTACTTATATTCATATAGCAATTTCACCATTCGAATTTATTATTGTCTCAATTCCCAATAAATTTATTTAACTTTCCTTATGTTAAATTCAAATCACACAATCTATTTGAACTTACTTAAGTCAAAATTTACTTCCTAAAACTCAAATTCCATACTTTCCTTCCTTATTGAAATCATCCTCACTTTATAAATTCATAACTTATTTCCGAGGTTTCCCCAACATTTATTTTAAAATTCCAGAATTCAAACACCCGGTATATATTTCAAATCACTTTGAAAAAAAAAATATACACATATGTAGAACGTCCATACATCCTTCAAAAATGCATGTAGAAAAGGGAAAAAGAAATCTTCTTAGCTAAGACAGAGGGACGCCCTTGCTGCTCGGCCCGCTCCCTCCAGCCATGTCCTTCAAGGGTTTTGATTAGCCGAGAGGCTTGCTTTCCTTTTGCGAAGGCCCGACTTGCCCCGGAGACACCCCTACATGAGGCAAATAAAAATAATTATAAATTTTTCAATCCTGAATAGGTGACGACAGAGCTAGGGCAAAAAGGAAAGATACCTGTAGTAATGTGACTTGGATCACCGAGCCCCTCAAGATCCGATCTGCCCTCATCATCCTTGTCCTCATCTAGCAACTCATACCCCTTGGCAATAGCCTTGGTCTTCTCCACCGTGAACTGGCTGTTCACCATCCCAATGTCGTACACAGCCCCTTCTTCCGGCACGATACAGCCTTAGTCTCCTCGATAAGTGGAGCATGGATCCTGGCCATCACCTGAGTGTAGTCATCCATCCACTGAAGGTTCCTGTGTTTCCAGAACATGAAATAAGTATCCTTCAGCAACTGGTTGACCGTGTCGCAAAAGACGCTGGATTTGTTGTCTTCGGTCTGGAGGGCTACCACCTTATTCATGTACTTCTCCTTATCCCTCCTCAACCGAGCATGCTCTACCTTCAACATGTCGATCTCAGCTTGATATGAATCCTTCTCCTTTTGCCACTTGCCCCGAGACTCCTTCAGCTCGGCCAAGACCTCTTCCGATTTCTTCATTTTTCCCTTGAGGGAGCAGATTCGCTCTAGATCCTTCTGCCAGGCCTCATCCATTAAACTGATAGCCATGTCAATCTACGTCTTACATAGGTCAGTAGCCTATTTCCTTTCCTCTACCTTGGTCTTCATTATCTCAGAGGCGCAGGATGCTTCGACTTCCTTTAACTTTGCCTCTTTCTCCCTGAGCGCCTTGCGAAGGTCCTCCACCTCTAGACGCAACCGCACATTGGCACTCAATACTTCTTCACTAGCTTTGGCCTAACATGACTGATAATAAATTATGTTTATGGTCTCGTATGTAATCTGGACCATCCGTGTAACGACCCACAAATTTAACTGATTTTAATAACGTTATTAACTAAAATTTTGTGAAATTTTAAATAATAAAATTTTGAAATATAAATTTGATATTTGGAATGCATCTAGTTAAACATAGAAAATGGTAAATTTTCGTCCGAAAATATGAAAGTTTATTTCGTACGTAAATTTACTTCAATTTAATCAGTTAAAAAACGATGAAATAAAAAAATTTCGAAACCTAAATATTTTTACATAGAAGAATTCTAAATCATCTTCTGAGCAAGACGTCAATTTTTGTCTTTCAAAATTCAGAATTCTTTGGCTCCGTCGATCTTATTTTTCTGTATTTTTCATGCATTTTCCGCTAGTATAAAAATTTTGAATTTTATAATTCGATTATACCACTGATATTTGTATCCCGTTTTGATCATCTCATCATGCTGTCGCCGCAGTATATTCCTTTTCGTGATTTAGTGTCCGGTTCGTTGTGGATTCTGTGAAACGTTGGGCCGTATCGGTACCGGTTTTGTGCCTTTTGGCTTTTGGGACTTTCAGTGTCCCACCGTGTAAATCAAACCATCAGCCGCTATCATTTATATTTCGGATATTTAGCGTTTGACTTTTGCTATCCCACAATAAAGTTCATTTTGTCCGTTCATATTTTGTACGGTTTCCTCTTTCTAATATTCTAACCGATTCATTATGTTCTAATCCGAACCGTGCGTTGCTCCTATTTCCTTCTTTTTGTTTTTACTCTCGTTCTTAATTAAAAAAAACAAAACAAAGCGTAGACGGCTACGCTACTTTATATTTAGAGTTATATTTGTGGTAGCAGATGCCACCCCTTTTTCTTCCTCACCAAGCATGTTCCTTCCATTCTTTCTAAAACCTGCTATCTTCTCTCTTGCACCTTTACGTTCAAAACAATAATTTAGATGGGATGAGATATATAAGTTTGCTTTAGAAGTTTGAGCAACTACTCATTCTTTTGCTAAAAACATATGTATTTGAATGCTTGCGTTTGATCTTAGAAGCCTCTGTTTACTCTTTCGCATCACTGGGCACTGAGACCCACATTACCCGCCTCCTTACCTTCTTCACGTGTACCTCTTCAACCAGCCAGTCATCCCTCCTCCTCGCGCATCACCACGCCACCACCCGCCCCCCTTTCTCCCCCTCTCTCTTTTTGCATCGGCCTCACATCCGTGTTCGCCCACACAACCCTTCGTCAGTCGGCCTCACAGCCGGCCGATGTGATAGTCTTTCGCCGGTCCACCTCTTGATACTCCCAGCAGTTGCTTTTCACCCACGGCAGGCCGTCCTTCGCATCTTCGCATCTTCCTCTTCCATGTATGTATGAATTTGAAATTGAAATTGAATTTGCTTTGGATTGAAAATGTTAAACGACCAATCGATGTAATAATTACGAAAGTTATTAAAGAAACCGGAATCGGTTATGGACATACTCTCTGTCTAAACCGAAAACCACTTTAATAACTATACGCGGAGCGTGGTCCAGAATGAAGTGGTTGGATTGATGTACGTGATGACTGAAGAATGAGAACGATAATGGATAGCCTTGACACTTATGTCAAATTGGAAATGACTAAAACAGGAACCATGCTGTGCCAAATGGGGTTAGCCACCTCGAGGGAACACACTTCTTCGTAAACTACTCATTACTTGTTATTGATTGGTGCAGCCTCGGAATTTTGGGTTGTTGTTTCGCGGTGTTGCGATCGTTGCGGCGATGCGTTTTCACCAGTCCGGATCAGGCAAACGGTAGTTTCACTACCTTGGGTATTGCCTCATGTGCCTTGTCATACTTGTATCCCTATATACTCGACCACTACGAATTTGTTTTGTGTTATACCTATGGAGTACTCCCTGATATCTCACTAGTTTATGGTGGAGTTTACAGTGCCGTATAGACTATAACGCTTATATAGGATGTGTTAAGGGGGATAATAGTAACGCCTTAACACTATTTTGATATTTTATATTACTGATAGACATTATCTATTTAGCGTATATTACTACATAGTAGATAGTTTAGCGGATCCTTAGAGGATGGTTATTCCAACATCCTTTGAGTTACTTGTATTTCAATTGTAATTTCACTTGAGTTGGATTTATTGATATAAGAATGTTAATCCTAACTCGAGTGTTTTGCTTTACGCTTGGGGTCAGATTGAGTGTTCAACTTTCGAGACTCACCTTTGGAGTTGGAGCTTCGCCTGGAGATCCAGCTATCTTTCCAGCTTTCAGATATTCAGTTGATTCCAGTGATGTATTCTGATTTTTGTATTTGACTATTGTATTCGAGACTTCTGTTGTAATTTATTTAACTCTGATATATATATATATAGTAGCTTCATGAACTACTATCTTTTGCTTCCGCTATATATTATTACTCTGTATATGTGATTCTGTGATTATTTGTTTACTGTATATCTGAGTTTTGCTAAATTTAAATTAACAATTCAGTATTTTGAATTATTCAAGTCCGACATGTGCGGATGCGAATAGTCCAAAATAGCGGGTCGTTACAGTTGGTATCAGAGCTTTGGTAGCTCTAGGCAAAACTCAGCATGTAGGGTAAAGGTATTTACAGAATCACTTTCATTTCGAGTTTGAATCTCTTCTTTTTGACTCGATTCCCTTGAATTTTGGAACATTCCCTGCGGTTCCAAAATTCATTCGTGTCCCTCACTATTCGACTTCTTCCAATTCTGGGCATCCCATAACTCCACTTCGAATGACCTTTATAATGAATCGGCGGTCTCGCCAAACATCGAATGAATTGAAAATGGGTGAAACTCCTTTACAATAGACATCGATTTACCGGAGATTCCTGCATCCTCGATTTACGATGCTATCTATTCCCTGCTATACCTGAATTCTATCTTTTGAGAACGAATGTTGATTTACCTCGAAATTCAGCATCGGTCTCATTCTTGAAGTTACAGACGACCCGGTTAAGTTGCCTTAAATAAACTCATCTGTCTTCCAATTCTGTTAATTGAATTATCTTATCTTTTGTTCCGAACTTATTATCGAATTAAAATTCTTTTTGATTTGATTTCCATCAAATTTGAATCACTATACTTATTTGAAATCCGCACTTGTATCGTCAAGCGAGGGAGTGTATTTGTATTTATACTAAAATGTTTTATTTTATAATGTGTTGTTTGAGTTGTCGATGTTGATTTGGGTTTTTAATCGATTCGTCTGATCAACGCAATCGATAGAATTTCCAAAATACTTGAACAGAGCAAACTGGCACGGTAGTATTTTCGAATTTGGATAATAAAATAGTTTTGTATGATTATATTATATATAAGTATAAATTTTTCCGAAATTAAACTGTTAATGAATTTGTTGTTAGAAATGATAATACTTGATTTTCATTTATTGATTTTGTAAACCATTGATTTTACCAACTTATAAGTAAATGAATTTATAAAACTTGGTTATAATTTGATTTGGAATTTGGAATTTGAAATGAATTAAAATCAATAATTTGATAATTTAATTTCTGGTGATTTCAAACTTGGGCTTTTAAAGTTTTAAAATATATATTATTTAAAATATTTTCAAATAGAAATGGTTTACAAAGAATTTTAAAATGTTAAATTTGTGCTCTTCTCTTTTGTCGTTGGAAAATAATTTCGGTGATGACGGCCACATCATCGACATTCATTTTCGAGTTTCGAAGTGGAGAGACCATTTAGTAGCTTTGCTACTCTTTTGTTTGGAAAATGAACTTGACTTGAACTTCTTAAGAATGACCTGATTTATAATGTACATTATATATATATATATTAGAATATGATTATAAATTTGATTTGATATATATAGTATGTTTATATTTATCTATAAATGGGTTGAAATTAATCGGAAATTAGTTCTTTACATTTTGATTTAAGGATGATTTTCAATGAAGCCAATATTTTTAACTAGATACTTAACTTGAAATAAGTGAATTGTAAATTTTATTTTTATAATACGCAATTGCATTATATATATAACTTACCTAAATTTTCGAAAGTTAACTATGTAATTGGATATATACAATATAAAATGATATCAAAATAATTTTTAAATAAATCTGAGTAGTTAGAATAAGTGAAAATATACTTAATATATATGTGATAGGATATATTAAGTAGAGTAAATTTAATAATAATTTGAAATAAAAGAATTGAATTGTCGAATAAAGTATGATTATAATAAATAACTATTCAAATTTATGGTCTTTGAAATTGTTAATTTAAGAAAATTGGATAATATACAACATAAATTGTCTTTATAAATAAAATTTGAGTGCCTATAATAAATGTTATTCACTTAAATTTTAATTATAAAATGTTTATAAAAATAAACAGAATAATAAGTTAAATGAATAATAGATTTGATTAATAAAAGAAAATTTTTGTTTGAAAGTTAATAAATTGAATTAAATCAACTTAAACGAGTACCTTGAATTAATTGAATTTAAATTGAATTTCATTTGAAAGGAAACTTTTGTACCTAACATTATCAAATGCGAAATCAAATCAATTTAACAAAAATCTTGAATTTAAAAACAAACTGTTGAATATAAATTTTTTTAAATTGAAATTTATATGGTTTAAATTAATTCTGTTATTTATAATTCAAGTCTATTTTCTTTTGGTTGTCTCTATTCTCTTACTTCCTTCCTTTTCGGGGATGAAAAGTTTTGAGTGGAGGAGAGTGTAACGACCCGTAAATTTAACTGGTTTTAATAATGTTATTAACTAAAAGTCTGTGAAATTTTAAATAATAAAATTTTGAAATATAAATTTAATATTTGGAATGCGTCTAGTTAAACATAGCAACTGGTAAATTTTCGTTCGGAAATATGAAAGTTTATTTCGTGCGTAAATTTACTTCAATTTAATCAGTTAAAAAATGATGAAAATAAAAAAAAATTCGAAACCCAAATATTTTTACGTAGAAAAATTCTAAATCATCTTCTGAGCAAGGTGTCAATTTTCGTTTTTCAAAATTCGGAATTCTTTGGCTCCGTCGATCTTATTTTTCTGTGTTTTTCATGCATTTTCCACTAGTACAAAAATTTCGAATTTTATAATTCGATTATACCACTGATATTTGTATACCGTTTTGATCATCTCATCAAGCTATCGCCGCGGTATATTCTTTTCTGTGATTTAGTGTCCGGTTCGTTGCGGATTCTGTGAAACGTCGGACCGTATCGGTACCGGTTTTGTGCCTTTTGGTTTTTGGGACTTTCAGTATCCCACCTTGTAAACCAAACCATCAGCCGCTATCATTTATATTTCGGATATTTAGTGTATGACTTTTGCTATCCCACAACAAAGTTCATTTTGTCCGTTCATATTTTATACGGTCTCCTCTTTCTTATATTCTAACCGATTCATTATGTTTTAATCCGAACCGTGCGTTGCTCCTATTTCCTTCTTTTTTGTTTTCACTCTCGTTCTTAATTAAAAAACAAAACAAAGCGTAGATGGTTACACCACTTTATATTTAGAGTTATATTTGTTGTAGCAGATGCCACCCCATTTCTTCCTCACCAAGCCCGTTCCTCCCTTTCTTTCTAAAACCTGCTATCTACTCTCTGGCATCTTTACGTTCAAAACAATAATTTAGATGGGATGAGATATATAAGTTTGATTTAGAAGTTTGAGCAACTACTCAATCTTTTGCCAAAAATATATGTATATGAATGCTTTCGTTTGATCTGAGAAGCCTCTATTTACTCTTTCGCATCACTGGGCACTGAGATCCACATGACCTGCCTCCTTTCCTTCCTCACGTGCACCTCTTCAACCAGCCAGTCATCCCTCCTCCTCGCGCATCACCGCGCAACCGCCCGCACCCCTTTCTCCCCCTCTCTCTTTTTGCATCAGCCTCACATCCGTGTTCGCCCACACCAACCTTCGTCAGCCGGCCTCACCGCCTGCCTATGTGATAGTCTCTGGCCGATCCGCCTCTTATCCTCCTAGAAGTTGCCTTTCACCCACGGCAGGCTGTCCTTCGCAACTTCCTCTTCTATGTATGTGTTTATATACAAAGGTAATATATTACTTCATTATATATTTTTGTATATGCATGAGTTATACGTAGTGTGCTGTTGTATATATGATGGTGTAAGTCGCGTGTAAAGTTGTTTATATATAAGCTGTTAGTGTATAAAAATTAATAATATGTATATATAATTTGCAAGTGTTATATAATAATAATAATAACGCAAGTTTCAGTTCGATTATATGTTAGTGAGTATAATATATATCTATATATCTTAGTGTATATATGGATATATGTATATGGTATAATTTGTACAAAATTTAACCAGTTGTACATCTTTACAGTAACAAAAATGTTAGTGAGTTATGTAGGTTTTATAATATTGAATTTAAATCTGTTTTCCAGTTTTAAAGAGAAAATAAGTTAAGTTTTGTATATTATTGATGCAGAATGTGTGTTACGTGAGGGTTTGAACAATGTTTGTCGTTATGTCATGTCACTTCTATTCTTTGCTATAAAGTAATAGTAGGAAAGATATAGGTTGAATGTTTATCTATATATTTGTTAGTATATGCACTGTCATACACAAAGGAAGCATAAATTATATGAGTATTTTATATGGATTCAACAATTCTTTTTTTCAAAGTTGATTACATGTCAGTTTATAAATTCTTGTTTTCAGTCTTATATACATCAGATTTTATATTTGTACATATGTATTGTAGATTCCAAAATATTTTATATACCGTAAATTATATTTTTGAAAATTTGTACATTACATTGTTTAAAAGTATGTGAACAATGAACCAAGGTCTATATATATTGTATTTATTTCAAAATATATAATGCATGTGTGTATTTGATTTCTATATATGTGTGCTTAATTAAAACAATGATTTTAATTATATATATATATATATATATTGTTTAAATATTTTTTAAATTAAATATTGATTTATTGAAGAAGAAAAAATTATATATATATAATTCCAGTTTCTATCGATCCGATTCTAATTTACTTCATTGATCCCTAATATCAGATTTGTTCGTCAAATTCGTGCCCATCTCACTTTGCTTTGGAATTGTGCTTGGATTCGGAATTCTCACTTTCAATTCTCTCTAACCTCAAAAGGGGAGAAATCACTCACGACTAATGTTCTTTTATTTATTAAATTTGATTTCAATTGAAATGACAATTGAAATATTGCGGCTGTTACTTATGTACACTGTTATTTATGTTACTTGTATCAGTTCACCTGTGACATCTGGCACCATTATCTGTTATGTATACAATGATAATCCAGTTTGGTTGATAAATGATTGATTGTTTGATGTTGACACTGGACGTTAAATTGTTATTGTTTAAAGTGATAAATGATATGCAATTGAATTTGATATAGGATAGTTAACAATTTAAAATTGATTTATATGTGAATTTGATTAGTTAAATTTGACCTCTTTAAATGTTAAAATAAATTGACACGTAGAAATAGTATTAACTACACCTTGAACCATTAAATATATGTTGTATAAATCGATGTAGTATAAAATTGAATAATGGATATCAAGCGAAGAACCGTATAAGTATTAATGTAATAATCTTTAGTCTACATGAAATTATAGTGTAGATTCTAGAAATAATTATATTAATTTGCACAAATAACAATGTGAATTATTACGATTATTTCGGGATTATTGAATTAATTATTGGATTGTTATTGACTGTTGTTATTGTTGTTTATTTACTTTGACACCATCCCGGTTATCACACTGCAAGTTCCCTTTCTTATGCTCTGATTTTTGAATTGAATTGGAATCGGGTTGAAATGATAAATACCCAAATGAATTTGACCTAGGATAGAGAATTAAATAAAAACCCGATTGGTCAATAATTTGATTTAAAAAATAAAATGAAGATTTTCTTTGAATAAATAATAAGTTTTGAAAGGAAGTTGGAATTTGAATTTAATGAAAGAAAATGTTAATATTCAATATTTGAAACAAAATATTAACAAGTAGTTGTTGAAAGAACGTTGTTTTATAATAAATTAGTTAACAATAAAATTTGCAATTATTCATTGTATTAAGTTTGGAATTATTTAATGATTAAGTTTGAAATTATTTAATTATTAAGTTTTGAAATTATTTAATGGTTAAGTTTTGAAATACTTAATAATTAAGTTTTGAAATTATTTAATAATTGAATAAGATTGAATTATTTGATAATTAAATATAAATTTGAATTCTTTGATAAGAGAAATTGAACTTTTGAATAAGTGAATTCGAACTACGTAAATAAATGTACTTCGGTTTCTTATTTATTAAGTTTGGAAAATTATTTAAGTAAATTAACAAGTGAAATTTAACCTCTTGAATATGTGAAATTTAGTCACTTTATTAATTAAGTTTTGAATTTGTAACTAAGTAAAGAAATAAGTGGAATTGAATTTCTTTAACAAGAATAAAATGTGATTTATTGGAATAAACATAAGACTTGTAATTTTAAGAATTTGATTTGACGAATTTAATCGAATTCAATTTGTAAGCTGATAAATGGAGTTGAACTTAAGAATCGATTTAATGAATTGGAATTTAAATAGAAATTGTTTTGAATGATAAATTAACTTAACGAATATTTAATGAAACGATCAATGAACTTAAATTGATTTGAATGTTAAATTAAATTTATTTAAATGATTATGGAATGATATATATATATATATATGAATTTGAATCAATATTTGAATTGTTTAAATAAAAGTTGAAATCGATTTATCAGATTTTGAAATGGTAATTTGGAAGTTTTGAAACGTAAATTTTGGAAAGTGGTTTAGAAAGACAAAAGAAATGTTGGTTTACGAATTGAAATTGAAATTGAATTTGATTTGGATTGAAAATATTAAACGACCAATCGGTGTAATAGTTACGAAAGTTATTAAAGAAACCGGAATCGGTTATGGACATACTCTCTGTCTAAACCGAAAACAACTTTAATAACTATACGCGGAGCGTGGTCCAGAATGAAGTGGTTGGATTGATGTACGTGATGACTGAAGAAAGAGAACGAGGATAGCCTTGACACTTGTGTCAAATTGGAAATGACTAAAACAGGAACCATGCCGGGCCAAATGGGGTTAGCCACCTCGAGGGAACACACTTCTTCGTAAACTACTCATTACTTGTTATTGATTGGTGCACCCTCAGAATTTTGGGTTGTTGTTTCGCGGTGTTGCGATCGTTGCGGCGATGCGTTTTCACCAGTCCGGATCAGGCAAACGGTAGTTTCACTACCTTGGGTATTGCCTCATGTGCCTTGTCATACTTGTATCCCTATATACTCGACCACTACGAATTTTGTTTTGTGTTATACCTATGGAGTACTCCCGATATCCCACTAGTTTATGGTGGAGTTTACAGTGCCGTATAGACTATAACGCTTATATAGGATGTGTTAAGGGGGATAATGGTAACGCCTTAACACTATTTTGATATTTTATATTACTGATAGACATTATCTATTTAGCGTATATTACTACATAGTAGATAGTTTAACGGATCCTTAGAGGATGGTTATTCCAACATCCTTTGAGTTACTTGTATTTCAATTGTAATTTCACTTGAGTTGGATTTATTGATATAAGAATGTTAATCCTAACTCGAGTGTTTTGCTTTACGCTTGGGGTCAGATTGAGTGTTCAACTTTCGATACTCACCTTTGGAGTTGGAGCTTCGCCTGGAGATCCAGCTATCTTTCCAGCTTTCAGATATTCAGTTGATTCCAGTGATGTATTCTGATTTTTGTATTTGACTATTGTATTCGAGACTTCTGTTGTAATTTATTTAACTCTGATATATATATATAGTAGCTTCATGAACTACTATCTTTTGCTTCCGCTATATATTATTACTCTGTATATGTGATTCTGTGATTATTTATTTACTGTATATCTGAGTTTTGCTAAATTTAAATTAACAATTCAGTATTTCGAATTATTCAAGTCCGACATGTGCGGATGCGAATAGTCCAAAATAGCGGGTCGTTACAGTTGGTATCAGAGCTTTGGTAGCTCTAGGCAAAATTCAGCATGTAGGGTAAAGGTATTTACAGAATCACTTTCATTTCGAGTTTGAATTTCTTCTTTCTGACTCGATTCCCTTGAATTTTGGAACATTCCCTGCGGTTCCAAAATTCATTCGTGTCCCTCACTATTCGACTTCTTCCAATTCTGGGGCATCCCATAACTCCACTTCGAATGACCTTTATAATGAATCGGCGGTCTCGCCAAACATCGAATGAATTGAAAATGGGTGAAACTCCTTTACAATAGACATCGATTTACCGGAGATTCCTGCATCCTCGATTTACGATGCTATCTATTCCCTGCTATACTTGAATTCTATCTCTTGAGAACGAATGTTGATTTACCTCGAAATTCAGCATCGGTCTCATTCTTGAAGTTACGGACGACCCGGCTAAGTTGCCTTAAATAAACTCATCCGTCTTCCGATACTGTTAATTGAATTATCTTATCTTCTGTTCCCAACTTATTATCGAATCAAAATTCTCTTTAATTTGATTTCCATCAAATTTGAATCACTATACTTATTTGAAATCCATACTTGTATCGTCAAGCGAGGGAGTGTATTTGTATTTATACTAAAATGTTTTATTTTATATTGTGTTGTTTGAGTTGTCGATGTTGATTTGGTTTTCAATCGATTCTTTTGATCAACGCTATCGATAGAATTTCCAAAATACTTGAACAGAGCAAACTACACAGTAGTATTTTCGAATTTGGATAATAAAATAGTTTTGTATGATTATATTATATATAAGTATAAATTTTTCCGAAATTAAACTGTTAATGCATTTGTTGTTAGAAATGATAATACTTGATTTTCATTTATTGATTTTGTAAACCATTGATTTTACCAACTTATAAGTAAATGAATTTATAAAACTTGGTTATAATTTGATTTGGAATTTGGAATTTGAAATGAATTAAAATCAATAATTTGAGAATTTAATTTCTGGTGATTTCAAACTTGGACTTTTAAAGTTTTAAAATATATATTATTTAAAATATTTTCAAATAGAAATGGTTTACAAAGAATTTTAAAATGTTAAATTTGTGCTCTTCTCTTTTGTCGCTGGAAAATAATTTTGGTGATGACGGCCACATCATCGACATTCATTTTCGAGTTTCGAAGTGGAGAGACCATTTAGTAGCTTTGCTACTCTTTTGTTTGGAAAATGAACTTGACTTGAACTTCTTAAGAATGACCTGATTTATAATGTACATTATATATATATATTAGAATATGATTATAAATTTGATTTGATATATATAGTATGTGTATATTTATCTATAAAATGGGTTGAAATTAATCGGAAATTAGTTCTTTACATTTTGATTTAAGGATGATTTTCAATGAAGCCAATATTTTTGACTAGATACTTAACTTGAAATAAGTGAATTGTAAATTTTATTTATATAATACTCAATTGCATTATATATATAACTTACCTAAATTTTCAAAAGTTAACTATGTAATTGGATATATACAATATAAAATGATATCAAAAGAATTTTTAAATAAATCTGAGTATTTAGTGAAAATATACTTAATATATATGTGATAGGATATATTAAGTAGAGTAAATTTAATAATAATTTGAAATAACAGAATTGAATTGTCGAATAAAGTATGATTATAATAAATGACTATTCAAATTTATGGTCTTTGAAATTGTTAATTTAAGAAAATTGGATAATATACAACATAAATTGTCTTTATAAATAAAATTTGAGTGCATATGATAAATGTTATTCACTTAAATTTTAATTATAAAATGTTTATAAAAATAAATAGAATAATAAGTTAAATGAATAACAGATTTGATTAATAAAAGAAATTTGTTTTTTTGAAAGTTAATAAATTGAATTAAATCAACTTAAACGAGTACCTTGAATTAATTGAATTTAAATTGAATTTCATTTGAAAGGAAACTTTTGTAACTAACATTATCAAATGTGAAATCAAATCAATTTAACAAAAATCTTGAATTTAAAAACAAACTGTTGAATATAAATTTTTTTAAATTGAAATTTATATGGCTTAAATTAATTCTGTTATTTATAATTCAAGTCTATTTTCTTTTGGTTGTCTCTATTCTCTTACTTCCTTCCTTTTCGGGGACGAAAAGTTTTGAGTGGGGGAGAGTGTAACGACCCGTAAATTTAACTGGTTTTAATAACTATATTAACTAAAAGTTTGTGAAATTTTAAATAATAAAATTTTGAAATATAAATTTAATATTTGGAATGCGTCTAGTTAAACATAGCAACTGATAAATTTTCGTCCGAAAATATGAAAGTTTATTTCGTGCGTAAATTTACTTCAATTTATTCAGTTAAAAAATGATGAAAATAAAAAAATTTCGAAACCAAAATATTTTTACATAGAAAAATTCTAAATCATCTTCTGAGCAAGGCGTCAATTTCCGTTTTTCAAAATTCGGAATTCTTTCGCTCCGTCGATCTTATTTTTCTGTGTTTTTCATGCATTTTCCACTGGTATAAAAATTTCGAATTTTATAATTCGATTATACCACTGATATTTGTATACTGTTTTGATCATCTCATCGTGCTGTCGCCGCGGTATATTCTTTTCTGTGATTTAGTGTCCGGTTCGTTGCGGATTCTATGAAACGTCGGACCGTATCGGTACCGGTTTTGTGCCTTTTGGTTTTTGGGACTTTCAGTATGCCACCTTGTAAACCAAACCATCAGCCGCTATCATTTATATTTCAGATATTTAGTGTATGACTTTTGCTATCCCACAATAAAGTTCATTTTGGCCGTTCATATTTTATACGGTCTCCTCTTTCTAATATTCTAACCAATTCATTGTGTTTTAATCCGAACCGTGCGTTGCTCCTATTTCCTTCTTTTTGTTTTTACTCTCATTCTTAATTAAAAAAACAAAACAAAGCATAGACGGTTACACTACTTTATATTTAGAGTTATATTTGTGGTAGCAGATGCCACCCCATTTTCTTCCTCACCAAGCCCATTCCTCCCTTTCTTTCTAAAACCTGCTATCTACTCTCTGGCATCTTTACGTTCAAAACAATAATTTAGATGGGATGAGATATATAAGTTTGATATAGAAGTTTGAGCAACTACTCAATCTTTTGCCAAAAATATATGTATATGAATGCTTTCGTTTGATCTGAGAAGCCTCTATTTACTCATTCGCATCACTGGGCACTGAGATCCACATGACCTGCCTCCTTTCCTTCCTCACGTGCACCTCTTCAACCAGCCAGTCATCCCTCCTCCTCACGCATCACCATGCAACTGCCCGCACCCCTTTCTCCCCCTCTCTCTTTTTGCATCGGCCTCACATCCGTGTTCGCCCACACCACCCTTCGTCAGCCGACCTCACCGCCTGCCGATGTGATAGTCTCTGGCCGATCCGCCTCTTGATCCTCCTAGAAGTTTCCTTTCACCCACGGCAGGCTGTCCTTCGCAACTTCCTCTTCTATGTATGTGTTTATATACGAAGGTAATATATTACTTCATTAGATATTTTTGTATATGCATGAGTTATACGTAGTGTGCTGTTGTATATATGATGGTGTAATTCGCATGTAAAGTTGTTTATATATAAGCTGTTAGTCTATAAAAATTAATAATATGTATATATAATTTGCAAGTGTTATATAATAATAATAATAACGCAAGTTTCAGTTCGATTATATGTTAGTGAGTATAATATATATCTATATATCTTAGTGTATATATGGATATAAATATATGGTATAATTTGTACAAAATTTAATCAGTTGTACATCTTTACAGTAACAAAAATGTTAGTGAGTTATGTAGGTTTTATAATATTGAATTTAAATCTGTTTTCCAATTTTAAAGAGAAAATATGTTAAGTTTTGTATATTATTGATACAGAATGTGTGTTACGTGAGGGTTTGAACAATGTTTGCCGTTATGTCATGTCACTTCTATTCTTTGCTATAAAGTAACAGTAGGAAAGATATAGGTTGAATGTTCATCTATATATTTGTTAGTATATGCACTGTCATACACAAAGGAAGCATAAATTATATGAGTATTTTATATGGATTCAACAATTCTTTTTTTCAAAGTTGATTACATGTCAGTTTATAAATTCTTGTTTTCAGTCTTATATACATCAGATTTTATATTTGTACATATGTATTGTAGATTCCAAAATATTTTATATACCGTAAATTATATTTTTGAAAATTTGTACATTACATTGTTTAAAAGTATGTGAACAATGAATCAAGGTCTACATATATTGTATGTATTTCAAAATATATAATGCATGTGTGTGTTTGATTTCTATATATGTGTGCTTAATTAAAAAAATGATTTTAATTATATATATATATATATATTGTTTTAATATTTTTTAAATTAAATATTGATTTCTTGAAGAAGAAAATTATATATATATATATATGTTTATGTATATGTATATAATTCCAGTTTCTATCGAGCCGATTCTGATTTACTTCATTGATCCCTAATATCTGATTTGTTCGTCAAATTCGTGCCCATCTCACTTTGCTTTGGAATTCGTGCTTGGATTCGGAATTCTCATTTTCAATTCTCTCTAACCTCGAAAGTTGAGCAATCACTCACGATTAGTGTTCTTTTATTTATTAAATTTGATTTCAATTGAAACAACAATTGAAATATTGCTGCTGTTAGTTATCTACACTGTTATTTATGTTACCTGTATCAGTTCACCTGTGACTTCCGACACCATTATCTGTTATGTATAAAATGATAATCCAGTTTGGTTGATAAATGATTGATCGTTTGATGTTGACACTGGACGTTAAATTGTTAATGTTTAAAGTGATAAATGATATGCAATTGAATTTGATATAGTATAGTTAACAATTTAAAATTGATTTATATGTTGAATTTGATTTGTTAAATTTGACCCCTTTAAATGTTAAAATAAATTGACACATAGAAATAGTATTAACTACACCTTGAACCATTGAATGTATGTTGTATAAATCGATGTAGTATAAAATTGAATAATGGATTTCAAGTGAAGAACCGTATAAGTATTAATGTAATAATCTTTAATCTACATGAAATGATAGTGTAGATTGTAGAAATAATTTTATTCATTTGCACAAACAACAATGTGAATTAATACGATTATTTCAGGATTATTTGAATTAATTATTGGATTGTTATTGATTATTGTTATTGTTGTTTATTTACCTTGACACCATCCTGATTATCACACTACAAGTTCCCTTTCATATGCTCTGATTTTTGAATTGAATTGGAATCGGGTTGAAATGATAAATACCCAAATGAATTTGACCTAGGATAGAGAATTAAATAAAAAACCGATTGGTCAATAATTTGATTTAAAAAATAAAATGAAGATTTTATTTGAATAAATAATAAGTTTTGAAAGGAAGTTAGAATTTGAATTTAATAAAAGAAAATATTAATATTCAATATTTGAAACAAAATATTAACAAGTAGTTGTTGAAAGAACATTGTTTTATAATAAATTAGTTAACAATAAAATTTGGAATTATTCATTGTATTAAGTTTGGAATTATTTAATGATTAAGTTTGAAATTATTTAATTATAAAGTTAACGATTAAGTTTTGAAATACTTAATAATTAAGTTTTGAAATTATTTAATAATTGAATAAGATTGAATTATTTGATAAGTAAATAAAAATTTGAATTCTTTGATAAGAGAAATTGAACTTTTGAATAAGTGAATTTGAACTACGTAAATAAATGTAATTGGGTTTCTTATTTACTAAGTTTGGAAAATTATTTAAATAATTTAACAAGTGAAATTTAACCTCTTGAATACGTGAAATTTAGTTTCTTTATTAATTGAGTTTTGAATTTGTAACTAAGTAAAGAAATAAGTGGAATTGAATTTCTTTAACAAGAATAAAATGTGATTTATTGGAATAAACATAAGACTTGTAATTTTAAGAATTTGATTTGACGAATTTAATTGAATTCAATTTGTAAGCTGATAAATGACTTGAACTTAAGAATTGATTTAATGAATTGGAATTTAAATAGAAATTGTTTTGAATAATAAATTAACTTAATGAATATTTAATGAAACGATAAATGAACTTAAATTGATTTCAATGTTAAACTACATTTATTTAAATGATTATGGAACGAAATATATATATGAATTTGAATCAATATTTGAATTGTTTAAATAAAAGTTGAAATCGAATTGTAAGATTTTGAAATGGTAATTTGGAAGTTTTGAAACGTAAATTTTGGAAAGTGATTTAGAAAGATAAATGAAATGTTGGTTTACGAATTGAATTTGAATTTGAATTTGATTTGGTTTGAAAATATTAAACGACCAATCGGTGTAATAATTAAGAAAGTTATTAAAGAAACTGGAATCGGTTGTGGACATACTCTCTGTCTAAACCGAAAACCAATTTAATAACTATACGCGGAGTGTGATCCAGAATGAAGTGGTTGGATTGATGTACGTGATGACTGAAGAAAGAGAACGATAATGGATAGCCTTGACACTTGTGTCAAATTGGAAATGACTAAAACAGGAACCATGTCGGGCCAAATGAGGTTAGCCACCTCGAGCGAACACACTTCTTCGTAAACTACTCATTACTTGTTATTGATTGGTGCACCCTCGAAATTTTGGGAGTGTTGTTTCGTGGTGTTGCGATCGTTGCGGCGATGCGTTTTCACCAGTCCAGATCAGGCAAACGGTAGTTTCACTACCTTGGGTATTGCCTCATGTGCCTTGTCATACTTGTATCCCTATATATGCGACCACTACGAATTGGTTTTGTGTTATACCTATGGAGTACTCCCTGATATCCCACTAGTTTACGGTGGAGTTTACAGTGCTGTATAGACTATAACGCTTATATAAGATGTGTTAACGGGGATAATGGTAACGCCTTAACACTATTTTGATATCTTATATTACTGATAGACATTATCTATTTAGCGTATATTACTACATAGTAGATAGTTTAATGGATCCTTAGAGGATGGTTATTCCAACATCCTTTGAGTTACTTGTATTTCAATTGTAATCTCACTTGAGTTGGATTTATTGATATAAGAATGTTAATACTGACTCGAGTGTTTTGTGTTTTGCTTTACGCTCGGGTCAGACTGAGTTTTCAGCTTTCGAGACTCATCTTTTGAGTTGGAGCTTCGCCTGGGGATCCAGCTATCTTTCCAGCTTTCAGATATTCAGATGATTCCAGTGATGTATTCTGATTCTTGTATTTGACTATTGTATTCGAAACTTCTGTTGTAATTTATTTAACTCTGATATGTATATATATAGTAGCTTCATGAACTACTATCTTTTGCTTCCGATGCATATTATTACTCTGTGTCTGTGATTCTATGATTATTTATTTACTGTATATCTGAGTTTTGCCAAATTTAAATTAACAACTCGGTATTTTGAATTATTCAAGTCCGACATGTGCGGATGCGAATAGTCCAAAATAGCAGGTTTTTACAATCCACGTGGTCAAGTTAGCAAAATCTGGAATCTTCGTCTCATCCAGGATACAGATCAAAGGATTTCAAGGTAAAAGGAACTCGGTGTCAGGATCCGTCGCACGACGACCTGCATAGTCGGGATTTATAACAGCATGACTCTCGAAAGGGATACCACATCGGCTGTTGATAAACCAAGAAAAAAGAATCAATATTTCCCTCTCCCAACTCATCCGGCACTTCGTGTAATTCGGAACCAATCGGATAGTGATGGCAATGATGAGAGGAAGTTTGGAAGCCAGGGGAGGTGGCTTCCTTACCCAAGGACCTCGCATGTTTTTAGGAAGACTCACTGCTCTTTCCCTTATCCAGGCCTGACGGGCACTCCCTAATATACTATTGCATAGTTTTTCCCCTTAAAATGCCGCCTTGGAAGAAACGGAAGTCATTTTAAACCGTTTGAACTACTCGAGCTCTTGGAGACTTCATTTCACTTTGGGTTTCTCCTTTTCCTTGGAATACAGGCAACAACGTTAAATCCAAGAAAGGAAGAAAGCATGAAAATTCAAAATAGTCAAGACACTAAGATACAGCAACCTACTGCAAACACTTAGGGTAGACTGGATCATATGGCCGAGGCGGGATCTCACTCAAATAAGGAATACGAAGTGATGGGACTCCACTCGAAGGAATGAGATCACATGGAAATTGGACTTCATTGGATTGAGGAGCAGGAGGAGGCTGGGACCCGTCAAAAAACAAAAAGTTTTCAAGAAGTATCTCGAAATTCGTACAGTAATCAAAAGTATCTGGAGAAATACCGAACTCCTCGTCGATTCCCTCTCCACCTTGTGCTGGAAGAGGCATTATTCCACCCAGATAACCCGAAGCCATGTTCTATTGGAAACGATCGGTAGAAGAAGATGGCCTTAGCGCTGGCTCGGATTGTTCCAACTACTCGGGCAACTCTCGCACAGCCTCGACATTCTTTAAAGGATCCATGCCCGATACCTCGCTGCTTATGATATCCACGTCTGGAGATACGTGAATATCCCCTTCCGTTTCTTCAGAATTACTCTCTAATCCGTACTCCTCTTCACTTTCTGCTCCCAAATAAGAACCTCCATCGTCGCCAGGGGAAGGAGCATTTCGAATACGCCGGGATTTCCCCGAGCAGGGAGGATGAACTGAAGTCTTCTTATGTACTAGTTTCTTTAGGGCTTCAGCCGCACCACCTTCCTCATCTAGGCCCTTACCTTTGTCTCCGTCACCGCCATCGCCTTGGGTGCCCGTCACTCTCTCAGCAGAACTTGGCCTAATCTTGTACATGGACTATCTTGGGCCAATCAAGTTATAGAACCGGAGGGCTATATTACGGAGTAGGAATGAGGCTTCCTGCTTGGCCTTCGCGATAACCAATATTTCCTTAGCCACCTTTTTTGTGTTGTCGTCTTTCTCCACCTTCACACAACCTGAAAATTATGGAGCAATAAGAGGCCAAGTCGACAAAAAGATTTGAAAAAGGATAATAACTTACAGCCACAGGTAAAAGCATGTTGGGCCACGGTACCATCACGTATAAAGAAATATTCCTTCTTGAACGTATTAAACTTAGAATATAAATCCAAGAGGGGTTTGAATTTATGGGTGAACTCTAAACTGATAAAAGGACTCCCCTCCGTTAACTCCTCACATTATACAGATATCTAATCTCTCTATATGTGGGGGATCCGATACTGCTTCATGAATATCAGGTATAAATACGTCAGGGTAGCATTAGAGTTCGACTGAAGTTGCATAGGAGCAACCTTCAAATAAATTGCAAAGCTAGCAATCTAATTGGTAATCGGAGGAATCATGCCACATATACAATGATACTTGCTATATGCCATATACTTGCCTGGAGGAAAGCATGCTTTATCATCCGAACCAAGTAATATCATGTGCCGACGGTCCATCCCAAACGTAGTAGCTACGGAGTTCAGTCTCTCTATCGTCAACACGCTAGTATAACACTCCGAAGGGCTAACCAACATTTGATTAGGAGCATAACCTTCCACCAAAGAGTAAGAAAAACTGGGTTGCCTGGGAGGATTGGCTGGAGCATCAGAAGAAGGACCAGCCCCGGCAGGCTGGGAAGCTGCAAACATGGAATGAAGTTCACAACCAAAAGACATGTTCCCTACGAAAGAAAGTGAAGGTCAAGCAAAGTTCCAAAAGAAGTTAAAACATTCATGGGGAACCTCCTATCGTCTATCCTAGTTGAAACCATACTCCTAACATAACCATCTCAAACTCGGCATACCCGGGAACCTTGTGTTCAGGCTATTTGGTTCGGCATTATCCTGTACCAAAAGCCAAACGGCATCCCAATGCTAAACCAAACACTACCAATCCATCTTTAGCACAACAATTGATCATAAGCCCATAACCATTCGCCTGGACTTCACCACTCCATCCCTAGCATCTCCATTTACATCATCCGCTTCATTTCCCTTATACCCACAGCAATTCCTCGATTAGCTACTATCCCTCGCCATTTCTCTCCATTCTAATATTGAACCTTAGGGTCATGACCGCCAACATGTTCAAACTCCATCGACTCATCATAAAAATTCCATTCATAGATTGCATAAAATCGAAACAAAACCCACCTTCACCATGCATGATCCCTTTCTTCACCAACTCCGAAACCAAAAACACCAGGCCAAAAGAACGGGTTTTAGAAAAGCTTATGTAACATCCCGCCTTTTCGCACGCTTTAAATTGATGATAAACGACACATGTCAGACTTAAAACATACAAAAGGGCGGATTGTTATGGGGTAAATATGAAAAACGAGAAAGAAATAAAACAAAATAGAATCTCGCAGCGGAAGGATAAAATATAATAATCAAATATACAGTTCATGAAGCTGTTTACAAAATATTTATTTTTACTTATACAATATATATCAGAGTTGCACATACCAACGAATAAAAATCGATGCAGCGGAATACAGTGTGTAGTGGAACAATATAATATAACAATTATAATGAAATCTTCGTCTTCGTCTTCCAGAAATAAAGTCTTCGATCCTGAAATGCTCGGACTGACCCGAGCGAATTAAAAAGACAAAACATTCGAGTCAGAACTAAAAGATCTTATGTGAGTTAAATCAACAGAAATAAATATGAGTGTAGTAACTCAAGAGATGCTCGTGATTTACATCTATTAAGGATTCGTTAAACTATTTAATATGTAGTATATTTCACTATTATAATAGTGTCTATTAGTAAAATAAACTTGCTTTAAAATAGCGTTAAGGGGTTACCCATATAGCTCTTAACACACTTTCATATTCCCATAGTCTATACAGTACCGTAATCTCCTCCGTACTGGGCGTCGTCAGAGGGCACTCCATAGGTATGGTACAAAACAAAATCGTATAAGGCGCGCTACGGTTGGTGACACGGCACAACTAGGCAATACCAGGGTAGATATGCCAATTGCTATTCGGGCTGGTGGTAACGCATAGCCGCAGCTACCATCCACCTCGAGCCACACCCCCAAATAAAAAAATCAAAAGTGGCCACCGAATCAAATCCAAAAGACAATGTATAATATCGAAGGGATGTGTCCGATCAAAGGTGCTACCTCATTGGCCTGAGAATCGCTCCTGTTTTAGCCACCTTACGCCAACTCACGGGAGTCGGGTCCATGTATTTACCTCAAAGGAAACACTGCCACCATCCTACTTCATTCTGGAATCTCCATCGCGTAAATGGTTGTTAAAGTGGTTTTCGGAGTTGGCAGAGAGTATGACAACTTCCAATCCCGGTCTCTTCAATAACCAAACGTTATTATAACATTGCGGTCTTTTCAAAATAGTTTATACTTTAAAACCAGAATAAAATATCCATTTCAAAACCATATAAATACGATATCATTTCTATTTTAAAACCCAAATCAATATGATATCATTTTTATTCCAAATATAAATTTTTTCAAAAATCATAGTACTTTCAAATATATATACCTTAAACCCATAGCCTCGAAATAAAATTTTCAATACTTAAATGGTTTAATAATAAATTACTTTATAAAGTAAATTAGCTTTTTAACTCTCAAATCAATTCCAAGTACAGATTTGAATTCCCAAATAAACCATTTGAATTTCCATATATTTCAAATTTTTAAATATTCCACCATTCCAAAACTAAATTTTTAATTCATATATATATATGCCAAATTCACTTTACTATTATTTAGTTTTGAAATACTTACTTATTAAATCCAGTGTCCTTTAAATAAAACTTTCAAATTCAATAATTGAATATTCCTCAATTTATTTAGACTAGATATATTCACTTAAATCATCATAAACCCGAATTTAGTTATAACATCATATCTTTTTAAATCTAAATTTCAATAAGGTCTTAATTAAATAAAATTCTCAAATCAATTTCAAAACTATCTTCTCAACTTTGATTTATAAAAATCAATATAAACTCTATATTAGAATATAATTTAAGTAAACACTTATCCATAATATATTTTAATAAAATCAACTTTATTATTAAACTTACTTCATACTTTAAACAATTTTATACATAGCTTAAAACCAAGAATTTAACTATATATAAAATAACCTTTATCAAATATCTGAAATCTCATAAAACCATACATATATTTCTTTACAAAACCATAGAAAATCATTTTAATATATATATATATATATATATATATATATATATACACACACCGCGGTGTCTGTATAAAATTTTCTATCCTATGGTCAAGTGATATGGATATTTATCATTTCAATCCGCAATTTAAAAATAAAAATTACGGTTATATATTATTTCAACCGCAATCCCGAATGAGATGAAAATGCATCATAACATGCAGTTTATAACAATTTAAAATACCACATCCATTCATCCAATATCAACCATCAACCATTTATCGCAATCATCATCAAATTCAAACAATAGCATCAATATGAACGGAAAATAAACAACAGGTATGAAATAGCAGTTTATATCTAATAATAAATTAATTAACTGTTTAACTGGCAGTTTATATGCAATGAATAATTAATTAACAATTTAACTGGCAATTTAAATGCAATGAATAAATTAAATAGCAATTTAATTTAAATAAATGAAATTAACTGAGAAGATGATTAAAAATATGCCAAACAACTATAAATAAATTTTAAATCACATCATATATCAATTCAACAAACATAAGAAATTTTAGAAGTTGTGAGTGGGTTAAAACACCCACCTTTTGAATTTAAATTCAATTTAAACCTAAAATTTGCACAGTCTCCAAATCCGTCCAAATCAATGCCAAAATATCGGGAATTTTATGACGATCATAACAAAAAAATCGCGCGAGAAACGTAGTTCTTATGTCAAAGTTATGATAGTTAGAATGGTTCAAAAATCAATTTTTAAATAAAAAAAAAGAAAGGCTCACACTCCATGGCCACGTCAGCTGCTATGTTTCACACGTTCGAGCAACTCTCCAGGAAGAACCCTAGCCGTCCTTTATCGCTAAATTACGCCGCAGCCACGGTCATTATCGACCTGTTCAACCGCCACCATCAGGCTCGCCAAACCGAACTCCTCCAACACCATGAATTTATCCACACACGGCGCCTTCCTCCACCCGCAAACAGCACCGAACGCCACCCCTTCATGCTCAAATTTACGTCCATCTTCGATCATCGAAGGTGGTTCAGCCGTACCGATGTGAAGAGGAGACTTTGCTCTTCAATTTCTTTTTCGACGCTAACAGGAATTATTGAACGGATCGAGAGAATTTGGGGATAGAAGTTGAGATGATTCTCGGCCATTGAAAGAAGAAGAACGGTGGCTGTAGAATTTTCTTAGGGTTTGGGAATAATTAATTAATATTTTTCGATTAGCGTGACGCGTATATATCGCTGGGTCTGAAAAAACCAAACTCCGATCTAAGCATGCTGACAGGCTATCCTAACATAAAAAGGCCTTATGAACACAATGGTACTGGTTTCAAAGCCCAATTCTATCATTTTCATAGGTTACTGTTAAAGTCAAATTGGTTTTGAAATGACAATAATGCCCCGAAAAGCCTGAAAAGCCCGTTTCGGCTCCGAAACGAAAATGGATCATCCCATATATCAAAATAGATGTTTTTAAACGCAATGGAACAAGTTTCAAGTCTAAATTCCATAGTATGAAGAAGTTATGCTCGAATCAATATTTTTCAAATTGATTTCAATTGATTTCAATTAGTATGATTTCAAGGTATTTCGAGTCCGTATGATCAAACAACAAGTCCGATCGCTACGAAACTTGAAATCCTACAATAGTTCACCGTTACGGATCCGATGAAACAGGTTTCAATGAAATTTGAGTCAATGGCCAGAATGGCTATTTATAAATAAATTTATAATTAATGGATTAAATCAAATTTTATATTTCAATTCTAAAATTGACAATTTTATCACCTTTATATTTCTCAAACATTTACAATGATTTAAACAAATTTTAAATGGCAATTTAGAGAAGATTAATTTATAAATTTCAATATAAATCCTCAATTTCATAAAATTCAAAATTATAAATAAAATTTCCAAAATTTCCATTTAATTAAATTAACCCATAATTATTCCATTCATTATTTTCAAATAGATGGGCTTACCACTGGATTCAAAATTATTACATAAATTATTCTCATATTCCATCTAAATTTCAATTAACGTATTATTTAGCTATTACAATTTCATTTAGTTTCAATTTATCTTATTATCAGAAATTAAATTCCAATATACCGATAAAACTTTATTCCATTCCTTAAAATTCAACAAATTGTCCAATTTGAATAACCTTAACATCATTTCCTTTAATTTAAATCATCTATTCATTCATACACCATTAACAACACATTATTAGCCATTACTACCCTAGTTAACTAATATAACCTTTAATTAGATTAATTGCAATTAATTACCCATTTTAATTTATTAGACCCTATTAACGTTAAATTACATTTAAGCTATCACTAACAGACAAGTGTTGAAATTGATTGCATACACCGTTCTCATCCTATTATCAATTGGATGAATTTTCATTGGTTCGTAGTTATTGCATTAATATCCACAAATTTTAATACCTTGAAAATCATAACCTTACAATCTATTTCAATTAATAGGGTGTGCACTAATTTAGTCATTGCCTTAATTCTTACAAATATAACATTAAGGTTCCTTTACTCTAATTGATTTCCAGTTTTATTATTAAACGAAATAAACAGGTAACTTATACAAGTGTTACCATGCATTTAATTACACCTATGAATTCCCTATTATCAAGCAACCGTTACAGTTCTTCAATACTTATGCTTTTATATAATTACCATTAACTATATTATTATTATTCCATTAACTAATCAGGTATTTACATTCGTTTTTTTTTCATTTCAATTTATCCATTTATAAGTTTTACATCAATAAATCTTTATTTCCAAATATTACGTTAATTAACATTAACGTTAAAATTTATTATTAAATTCCACTTATTTGCAATTAATTCACTTATTTGGTTTTATACTTATAAGTTTTCACTTTCAAACAATATTATAATTACCTATAGGACATTGATTTTAGTTCATGAATTCGTAAATTAATTCGCTAAATGCCTTTGTTTTCTTATATTCAATTTATTACCATTTAAGTACATTTATTATCAAGAACACACATTATGATTTACTTATTCACATTGATTGTATAGATTTTCAAATTTATTACGTATTACTTCATTGGGTAATATACTTTGAATTTATTCAATCACCATAATTATATCATTTCATTTGTTAACATTTATCAACTTGCCATAAGCTTATTTCCTTTATTTACGTTCAGTTTCTATTAAGAAATATATTATTATGGTTAATTCAACAGTTATTTTAATTACTCATTCTCTATTTTATAACCATTGTAACAACTTACACTATTCATAAATGGGATTTCACTTCAATTGTCAAAATTAATTTTTTATAATCATTGCTAAATTACATCCTTAACAATTTACTACAATATAGGTTATAATTTTTTTATTTCTTCCCAATTAAATTACAAAATCTCGTTAATTTAACCAATTCTATTTACCAAAATTTACGGGTCGTTACAACTTACCTCAAGCAATAAAGGCATAGAGATATTTGAATCCAAGGAATAAAAACAAGTTCAAAGCGAACCCCGGTCGATCGAAAATAAGTTAGAGAAATTAATTTAAGAAAATAGGAGGAAAAGAATAAGGAGAGAAGGCAGTATTTATAGGGGAAAAAGGGAGGAAGACGAATGGTCATCAATTTTCGATCGGTGGTACGAGCTCGGTGCCGAACAAAAAAAGCCGGTCGCGTAATTACACATCATACTTTAGGGGGAAGTGTTGGTTCGGTTTATTAGCAAGCAGAGAAAAAAGGAAGAAAGGGAGCAAAAGCAGACAAAGGCATGAAAGACAGAACTACCGGACCAGATGCATGATTCGACATTCATTAAAATGCGGAACCAAATTTATGGTCAGGAATGCCAGACCAGATGTTTAGTCCGACATCCTCTGGTATGCCAAACCAAATATTTTGTCCGGCACGACATATCTATCACCAAACCAAACATTCGGTACGGTACACAAGCATGATGGATCACATGTTTGGTCCCGAAAATAGGAGGCTCCAAAGCAGAAGCACTGAACCAGACAAGTAAGAACAACCAGGCTAAGCAACCTCCATAGCCCAAAATGTTGATTCAAGTACTCCTGTCCAAGTGCCGAACCAGATTTAGTGGGTTATAATCTCCTCCTCCACACTTCACAACTCCACTCTATAAATACCAGAGCTTCTCAACAACAACGGGGATAGATTTTTGGAGAAAAGAAGAGAAGGCTCTACTAAAAATCCTTCACTTTGGTTATTCAAAGTTTTACTCTTCTCGAATACATATATCTTGTACTTTTAATCAAATCTGAGAGAGAATAAAACTGGAAAGTGAATGTAGGCATATTCTGGCTAAACCACTATAAAAACTCTTTGTTATTTGCTTTCTTTATCCGCTTCTCAAACTTTGTACTCATGAACTATCTCTGCACTTGTTTAAATTCATTCCGTTACAAGTTGGAACATGAAAACCCCACGTCAATCAAATCAAATGAAACTTAACTAAAAAAGAAAATAAGATTTAGAGGTGTTTGTCTAACTTTTGCGAAAACAACTATTGATTATGTAAATACCGTATTTAACTTGGAAAGTTAAAATGTGTGATATTGTAGCTTATTTAAGTACCATTGTGATCACCAAGCCTCTTTCTAAATTGAAAGATAATTACTTAGTCAATGTTATATTAAAGATAATTATTAGTTCTTAATAATATTTCAAAGATATATAATTATTGTTTTAAAATATTTTAATTATTTATTTAAAGTTATTTAATTATATTTTAATTACCAGTTAAGTTATTTAATTATATTGATTTAAGTTGTTCAATTATATTTAAACGTTTATTAATTATCATATTGATAATATTTAAAAGTTAATTAATTACTATATTTATATTGTTTTAAAGTTTAATTAATCATTATATTAATAATGTTTTGAAAATAACCAATTTTTATATTAATAATATTTTGAAAAATAATCAACTATCATACTAATAATGTTTTGAAATTCAGTAATCATTATGCTGATAATGTTTGGAAATAATTAGATATTATATTAATAATGCTTTGGATTTAATTGATTATTATATTAAGTATGTTTTGAAATTAATTCATTATTGTATCAATAAAGTTTTAAGTAAACTAATTATTATATTAATATTATTTTGGAGTTAATTTATTACTACAATAATATTTCTTAGAGTTAATTCAATATACGATTAATGATATTCTAAGTTATTAATTTAATATGATTTAAAGAAAATTAAGTAGAATAAAAAAGGTGTCTTAAATAATAATTTGTTAATTAAAAAATATTTTAAACGATTAATTTGATTATCAAAGAAATTTTATTGATTAAGGTTTATGAAAGAGGTTGGTTTTAAATAAGGAAAATTTATGAAAAGAGTTTTATAAATTGAAAAGGTACTTGTAATTAGGAAAGAAATTATTTGGAAATTTATAAAAAGTTTTATAAATAAATTTAGAGATTTATAAAGTGTTTTATAAATGGATTTGGGATTTAAGTAAGAGAAATTTGATAAATGGAAGAGATTTATTAAAAGGATTTATTGAAAGGATTTATTAAAGAAAATTCATAAAAGAAATTGAGATTAGATTTCCCTTAACCGACCGTCTTAATTATGGTGATATTGACATTCTTTCCACATTTAACACCGAAGGAATAGTGTTTGGGATTATCCTTATCTCTATTTTAAACAACATTTGGGTTCGATCATTAATATGATATTGAAATAGAATATCTTTCTAAGTATTTGGAAAATATGCTTATACCTATTTATAAATATGTGAAAAAGGTTTTCCAAGTTTGAAAGGAATGGTTTGCGAATATACTTATACCAGTGAGATAAGTATATGAATATTATGATAAATATTTTGGAAAGAGATTTATTTTATGAAAGATTAATTTAAGGGGCTTAGTGGTTTTCATGGGAAATGTAGTGTAACAACCCGCAAATTCATCCCTTTAATAAATTAAGATTATTTTTGGAATATTCAAACATAAGGATTTATAAACCCAATAATAATGTTTTGAACCATAAATAAAGATAATAAACCTATTTTAAAATATATTAACATAGATTTAATTGCTTTATGACGTCATTAGTGATGCCGGTATATATATATATATATATATATATAATAAGTAATTAAAGATTTTAAATTAAGCTTTAATAATTTAATGGTTATTATAAATATTCAAATAATAGTTTTAAAATGATAATAACTGATTTATAATAGTAATAACATGATAAATAAAATATGATAGTTTTATAAATTTGTAAATAAGATTTGAAATTATAAGGAAATCCATATCGATTTATCGATATAATAACACTTTTTGTAAACAATCGTTTAATATTGATTTATATGGTTTTATAACTCATATAAGATTATTTTAATTCATGATTAATAATATGAAAATAGTTTTCAAACTTTATTTACAAACATACATACGTTAATTAATAAATGAAAATATGACCGAAGATCGAAATTGTAACAACCCGCATATTTATCGATTTTATATTTAAATATTTTATTTAAATATTTTATCATTCGTCGGATTTTAGTCCGAAAACCTACTTTTTGCATACGGTCGAATTAGGACTCGAGACCACCTCCATTGAGTTCAAAATGCCGTTTGCGACCTTTTTGAGTATAAACTTCGATATGTTTGGAGAAAGTTGAATTTTGCTACTTTTTGCTTTGGGCTTTGGTTTGGGCTGAGCCAATTAACCACTTACTAACTCAGTCCCAATCCCCCTCTCCTCTTTATTACTTCATTCCAACTCCTCAAACTCAAGCTCCAAATGAAAATGGTGGAGAGGAAAGGGAATTAGAAACTCCAAGCCCTAACTCCTCTTGCTAGCTCAAGTTCTTGCTCCAAAATCAAAGAGAACCCCTTGGTAAGCATCTCCTTCATCTTCTCTAACTCTTTCTCCATTCAATTTCAGAAATTTCCTAAACCTAATTTAGGGAATGTTTCTCTTTTAAGCTTAGATTCAAGCTTGTTGAGTTGGAATCGAAGAGTGCTTGTTCTTGCCATTGCTTCATAGCATCTTCTTCATTAATTTGGGTTCAAAGGTGAGATTTTTATCTCACATCTATGTCTATATCTATATTTGTTGTTAGGTATGAATCCCTAACATTTATTCATGTGAAATTGCTTTTGATTTGGATTGGTTTTGTGAATATTTCCATTTTTGGTGTTTGAAGCCAATTCTCTAAAAAATCATAACTTTGATGTTTGATCATGCTTTAAGAGGTGTTTCGGAGAGCCTATAAGACCGGGTTGTCGCTAGGCATAAATCCTTAGTCGTCGTTGCTCGTCCGATCGCTCCCGATACGTTTTGGCCACTTTGGCCTAGGCAAATTGTTGCCTAGACCAGGTGACCAGACGTCTGGTGACAAAGTCCAGACGTCTGGTTTGGACCTGGAAAGTAAAAATGTATGCACGCATATTATAAAAAAAAAAGCCAGAGACTATTTTCAGACGTCTGAACCATCAAACCAGACGTCTGGATAGGTCTCAGACGTCTGACTTGAGGTTTCCGACGTCTGAGTGTTCTCTGGGTTATTTCCAGAGAACAAATCCAGACGTCTGGATTCCAAATCAGACATCTGGAGATGTTTATTTTTGCCTATTCAGGCTGTTTTGTGTGAATTTCCATTGTTCATCGATTTTAGCGATCCTATTAATCGTTATCACTTATTGTCGACTTTGATGACTTCTTTTTATGGATCTTTTTTGGAAATCTCCATTTCTATGGATTTGATATCGATTTCTTTGGATTTTATTCACGTCTTCGAATGTGAATTTAGTAATTGGTTGTTCTTACAATCTTCTTTGTGATTTGTCACTTTAAAAATATAAAGGTTTCAATACTAGTAGTAAATATCAAAACTCTTTCAACAAAATGATTTCAACTCTATTTTCAATAACAAAGCTCGTTTTCTTAAACCGTTTTCCAATCTATTAGTATATACAAACCTTTACCTCACTCGTATGAGAAATCTAATTAAACGGCTTAGTAAAACAAGTGGTATGAAACGCTTGCGTTTACTTCGTCGGTTAATTCTTGGACTTGTTCGATTGAATCTCTTGTGACAATTTTATAGTGGAGATTTACAGTTTGTTCGTAAATGTTTAAGTTAAGTAAGTTGTTATGGGACATGAAGCTAAACTTTTATATTTACTAGCTTAGTGTAATTGACACTTCTCGTTGATCATGACGATCATCTTTGTGATTTAGACTAGCAATGTGCGATGTCTCTTTGTTTGCGAGGTTAGGCTAGACACCACTTGTGTGATTCCATTCACACATACCTTTTCGGTTAGCCTAGACACCACTTGTGTGATTCCATTCACACATACCTTTTTGCTTTTTGGTTAGGCTAGACACCACTTGTGTGATTCCATTCACACATACCTTTTTGCTTTTTGGTTAGCCTAGACACCACTTGTGTGATTCCATTCACACATACCTTTTTGCTTTTTGGTTAGGCTAGACACCACTTGTGTGATTCCATTCACACATACATTTCGGTTAGCCTAGACACCACTTGTGTGATTCCACTCACACATACTTCTTTGTGATTTCTGAATTTCGTGTGTTGATTTCTGGAATTTATATCATTGACTTGTTATGAGTACAGGTTTAGGGTATGATGCCCTATTTGGATCTTTGAGAAGATTCTTGTGATATTGATTAATCTTTTGTTGATTATCATTTACATGCTTATAGTAGTATGCCATTATGGATATTATTTTTATGCCATATCTTGTATGTTATATCATGTCATCTGATATTTATAGCTAGACTGATCCGTTTATTATTTTCTTATGAAATAATACTCGGGTCAGACCGAGATGTTGCAGGTGCTTCCGCTTGACTTCCTCCCGGGATTTGCGTCTCTGACTTTTGATTAACTACTTTAGTTTAGTAGTTTTTTTGTTGTACATATTTGAGATACAGACCCTATGATGTATATTTACTCTTTTGTATAGCACGTGTTGCTATTCTTTTGTATTATTGTGGATCTTATTTGACCACTACTCTGATATATACACTTTTATGTGTAATATTCATATCTATTTCCGCCTTTGTGATATGAATTGTCTGTGACTGATTTGTGTTATGTTTATTTCTATATTTGTTTCTGAAGACCTTTATAGCCACTGTGTAGTAGCTTTGAGTCTGTGTCGGGTATGTCGGATTTCCTCTTGAGATGAAAAGTTATATTTTTATCCGGTATACCGGTACTCGCACAAAGCAATTATACAGATGGTCGCTCCTCAACAGCCTTATTCTCCGTGCTAGTTGACAGCATTCACAGTAATGTTCTTGGCTAGCGTGGGTATAGAGGTGGGGCGTCACAGAAATCTAAGTTCGTAACGGGTTAACGTATATAAGTTATACGACGTTGTTCAAATGACTTGTGCACCTTTCATGACATGAACATACACACATTAACATATACACACACATACATAAGAGAATAATAAAAAAGATTCTTACCATATTACACATCACTACCACCCACTGTCATCACCATCAGCACATGGCTAGGAGGAGGGGGCGGCTGCCATGCATGCTAGGAGGATTGAAGGTGATGGCTGGGGTAGTTTGGTAATTCCATGTTAACATATTTTGATTCAAAAAATTTTCTATAAATACCCCATCCACTTTTCATAACTTCCTACAACCTTTTCTTCATCTTCTTCCTCATTTCTAAGCTATTTACATGGCTTCTTGACTTAATAAAATAATGAAGAAAATATTTTATACTCCTCAAAACACTTAAAAATCACACCTTTTCAGCATCAAAACCCATGGCCACTAACCTCTACCACCATAGCTGAGCCACCACCTTTCTCCTTACTTGGCCATGAGCACAAGGACCAAGACCAAGCACTCCAAGGTCTTCCGAGCTCGAGGTCGTAGAATTTTTGTTCGAGTTAGTGAAGCTATAGCAAAATCTAGTGAATACGATTCCTATTGAAGGTGAGAACTCTAAAATTAGATCTATATAAATAGATATAAACACTTAACATAACTATGGAAATGTTTAAGATGTTTGGTAGGATGAATTACAGTAATTAGTGGGAAAGTAATTAGTAACTAATAGTTTGATATGTTATATTAAAAAAAATATTATGAACTCCATTTATATTATATATATAAATATATTGGATGCTATGGTTTTTTATCATGATTATTTATCATGTTTGTATGTTGTGAAATATGGTTGTTTCGATATATAAACAAGTCATGTTAAATGCACTTCGACATTACACACGAAAATCACTTTTCGAATCAAATTAAAAATAATATGGAATCATTAAAATTATTTGAATTGGTTTTAAAATGATTTGAATATGTTATATAAACATAATTTTTTTATTGAAGTTTGAATAGGAAATGGAAAACGAGTCAAAATTATGTGCGTCACGTAATGGTAGTTTGCGATTTCACGCTGCAAAAGTTAAATGAGTATGTAAAGTGGAATATAGCTTGGAATTCTTTGTAACAAGAATTTTCCCAACTATTATATCCATAATTTTCAAACAAAGGAAAAAGATCGATATTTCAGTAAGTAGATTTCAAAATTTAATATTTTTAAATATTTAAAAAATAGGGAAAAAATATTTATAAATCTTTTAAAATGCATTAAAATAGATTTGAGTTGTATAAATAAAATTTCAAATGATTGAAAAGCTGTTTTGGTCAATATAACTTTAAAAACACTATTTGCATCAGTTTTCAATAAATTTGAAATATAACTTTAAACTTAACAATTCTTTCCCAAAACATTTATAAATATTTTTAAATGAATAGTTAAGTGTTTTAAAGATGATTTGAAGATTTATTGGTTTATTTAAAAGATTCAAGTAAAAGAATTAAAGAAAGGCTATTATAAGCAATTGTTCTAAACTTGGCTCTAACAAGCCCACGAGTACACCTGATTTTTCTATTCGAGAGATCTAGTTATGGTGATTAAACTAAGGACAGTTTCAGGAGCAACCAGTGCCTTAGCTCAATTGGCCTAACCTAGGCGAGGTATAGATAAAGTTGAAATGTCGAAAATGAGTTAAGTATAAAAGATTAAATTTCTCAACTTTAAACAACTTAGGTTGTGTAGAGATAATATTCTTATAATTGATATTAAGTTGAGGGAAGTCTATTACTCACATGAATTTAAAGATGATTTCACTGTTACTCTATGGATAGTACTTGTCGAAAATTAACATCAAGTATAATTTGAATTATTTCTATGGACCCGTTTCCTTCAAATATTAACTAATTTGGATTTACCATCTTATATAACATGGTTTCAACTTATTAAAAAGTTACATTTTTGGAATCAGGAAATCTTTGTTGAAATTCAAGTAAAATGATCTGGAATTATTCTAAATTTTAAAAATAGTTTAGTTAAACCGAAGAATTTAACAAAGAGTGTTTTCATAAATTCCGTATATACTGAAAAGAAATGGTTTTTCAAATGATAAGTATCTCTAGAAGATATTTTGAATAAGAATATATTAATTAATTGAATATTATTCACCTATTTATAAACCATCTTTTTACCGATGATTGATTTGAAGGAACCTGGGTCGGATTTGGGTGATTCCAATTCGTAAACCCCTTCGAACCAATTTATGCATTCGAAAATGAAGATATATATGAAAACCAAAATTTTGGAGGATAAACGATCTTAATTTTGAAAGGACTGCTTGTTGATAATTTATGGGTAGCTCCCGAGACAAATGAACAGCAGTGGTCCCTTCGTTTTGAAAATCTTCGAAACACGAGGACTATTTGCTACAAATCTTAAGGGCAATTTCCGACAGGATGTGGTAGGAAAGTACCTTCACTTTGTCCTGTTCCTGGACAATCTGTATGGATGAATGTCTGACGTTGCATTTCTATTTTCACTTTGGCAGGAAAGTACATTGGATTTCTTTTTATATTCAGTTTTCTTTTATTTCTCCTTCTTTTTCTTCGCGTATGGATTATAATAGATATAACACGAAATTGGATTAAATTATCAGAAATCTAAAATAATGGAATATAAGATGTAACTTATAAGGACTATTATATAAATGGAATTGGACTGAAATTATGCCTAATTATGATATTAATTAGGCCGGATTAAGAAGATTAGCCTAGTTATAACCTAGAATTATAATTAAAAAGAATAAAAGAAGAAAGAAGCTTATTTTCACACTTAGACTTTGGGTTAATTAATAAGCATGATTATAACGTAAGTTATAAGTTGATAAACTATGGAAATTATGGTAAACTATGGAAACTATGGTGCTTATTTTAAGACTTAGGATAAATTAATAAGAAATAATAGTAATTGATAAAAATAAAGGCTTATTTGAATAATTTGTCTAAGTTAATAAGCAAAGATAAGAAGTACGACCTATACTATATAACATTCCCCTAATATTTCTATTGTTATAATGTTTCACATAATCATGAAGTGAGGCGAGGTGCTTTACATAATCCTGAAGTTACGCAAGAGGTACACTTATGCTTATAGTGGTAGTAAACGGTCAATCTATGGTAGTTCAAATCAAGGGGATTTGAACAAGGGGCGTAACTAGATTTTTGTTTGAGAGGGCTAGTACAAACTGCATTTCCTCTATTTTTCTGTAGACACAGTGTTTCACATAATCCTGAAGTGAGACGAGGTGCCTCAATCCTAAAATGAAGCCAGAGGCACACTTTGTGTTGTCTAGTGTAAATAAAAGGTCAAAAGAGGGAGCAATAGGAAGCATGCGCATGGTGGCAGTTATGTGTGCGGCTTCCCTTTCGGTGCTCAGTAATCGCTATGAGTTCCAAGCGCTTAGTAAGTGTGTCTTTCGTAGACACCAAAGTCTACTATGTAGGGAAACTTCCAGTCCACGGTAGATTCTATGAAGTAGCAGGCCGATCAAAGGATCGAATTAGGAATTCAGCCTAATCAAAGTAGCTATCAAGGACAAGCACAAATAATCAAAGTTAACCTATCTTATTATTTGAGTACTAGTTAATTCATATTCATTTCCAGCTTTACCTCTCCTATTTCCTTTATTTCTTTTTACATATACTAGAACTATTGAAAAGTCTATTACTTTTACTTTGCTTAAAGATTCTAGTAGTTACTATCATTCACCAGACTTTTAGTTTGAGTTATTTTCAGTTATACCTACAATGCACCACGCCTTTTAATGTGTCATTTTGGGTATATTAAGGTGTGTGGGGTGTTTCACTTGGTATCAAAGCCTAAGGTTGCAGGATTCCTAAGAATTCATTTTAAAAGTAGAAGTATTTTACAAAATAACTTCTTTTTAAAAAGTATTTTTCTGAAAAGAACTCTTAGAAATAGTTTTTAAGTATAAAAGAGTTTTTATAAAAATCCCCTCCAAGTCCAGTGCAATCTTCTTTCGAGCCTAAATTCGTTTTTCTTTGCATAGAATGGCTAACTTGTTTCCCAGAGCTACAGTACCAAAGGTACAAGTGCAAGTGCCAATATAACACCAGTAGGAAGAAATCCTTTTAATCCAGCTACATTGGCCCTCTTTTCTGAGCTATGCAAGGACTTCGCTAGTATAGGAGGCAGAACGTTTTTTGGCAAGGAGGAGTTCAAGGAGATGCAAGTTAGTTTTAAGAGTATGAAGCAAAGGTTTAGGAAGTTAGGTTCGAAGGATCGACAGAGTTTTCATCCTACATCTTGGTAGCAGAAGAGGGAGCTTGAGAAGATTCCTGCAAGCTCTAAGAAGCAGTGAAAGGATAAGGACAAGAGGAAAGAAGGAAGAACTCAGAAGCGGATCAAGAAAAGCGGGAAATGTAATAACTGTGGATTGGTTGGTTGTTACACAATGGACTATAAGAATAAAATGATGAAGGGAAGGTGTTTCAATTTTGGGCATCCCAATCACTTGAGTAGGAATTCCCTCAGAGGATGGGATAGGGAGCTAGTACACCAGTCGCACAGATTCAGGCGTTAGAGCAACACCTTCTGGTAGCAGACCAAATCTACGTAGGAAAATTTGATTTATATTTCTGATTTTCCCATTTGGACTCTTTTTGATTCTGGAGCATCACACTCTTTTATCTCTAGTTCTCATGAGGATTGTTTGTACTTAGCATTTTTTTAGTAGTGGACCCCATCTTTGTTTCAAGCCCCATAAGAGGATCGACACTCTTGTCTATGGCTTGTATGGGTTTGAAAATTTTTATCCTAGGTGTAGAATTTGACCGCGACGCCTATGTTTTGGGATTCTCAGGGTATGTGATGGTCTTGGGTATGGATTGGCTATCTGCATATGGAGATATAGTAGACCGCAAGAGAAGAATTGTCAGATTAGAGACATGCTTTAGTAGGACTTGTAATAACCCGGGGTTTCGTATCGATTGATTATCATTGTTTGAAGATAAAATCGGGTTGTTAATTGCTAATGGGAGTTTTGATTGGGTTAAAATTCTTTAAAAAGATTGGTTAATTGCAGTTGGTCGTTATTAAAAATCAAATAGATATTCTTTTGTAAATTAATTAAGGGACTTCGGGTTTTAAAATTTGAATTTTGGCCCAAGATTCTTTGGCGTGGGGCTGTGAGAAAAATCGAAACAAATGCCGTTCGTTTTCTCCCCTTATTCATTCGTTCACATGCCCTAAATCAAGACCAAATAAACAAAAATGGAGGCTGCCTGCTATTCTCCTCATTCGTTTCCCCCTATTCATTATTCTCAAACCCTAAAATAAAATAGAACGAGAAAAATTAAAAATGGTGGCTCTGTTCTTTTCCGTTCGATCAAAATCTAGGTTTGGATCGACATCGCTTCGTCTCTATGGTATGCGACCTTCGAATCCAAGACGGCAAGTTCGAATTTACGAGTTCGGCTGCTTCGATGGTGCTAAGGTGAGTGACCCTCACATCTAACTCAAGTTCGAATCTTGGTTGTCTTTCGTTGTTTAATTCTTTGGAGATGTTGTTTCGTTTTGGCAGTTCTATTTTTGTTGATGTTGATGTTTTTTTGGGTTGTTGACTTCGACCATTCTTCGGCCACTCAATTTTGTTAAATATTTGGGCCTTTATTTTCATTTGCTTTGTTGGATTCGGCCTTGCTTTCTCCAATGAACTGCGATTATGTTGGGTTCGCAGCCAACACGGCTTGCTTCTTAGTGACTTCGGTCACTTGATTTTATATATGTGATTCCCTGACTTTGTAGTATCTTCGGCCATAAATTTGATATCACTGACTTTGGGCATTTAACGATTTGTGATTGCAGTTGTCTTTGTTTTTGAAAAAATAATATAAGAATGCCTTAATGATGTTTGGCCTTGATTTATTTGTTTTCCCTGTTACTTCGGCCACTGTCCAGTTTTACTTTGTGCATTTGTTTGCACTGTGTAGTCAAGTGTATTGGTCTTTTAGCATTGCCAAGTTTGTTCCTTTATACTGTTGCATTCCTTTCTGGTCGACCTGTTGCTTGCATCACTGTACAGTTCACTGCATATATATAGGTTGTAGTTGCTGAACTTTGTTGTATGGACAATGGTGCACTTGGTTATTCGTCCCTACTCTACTAGTCACTGTGCATTGCATAGTAGTTACATATGTTGCATCCATTCATTTTGTTTGCATTTATCACTTGCTTGACCCCACATATATATGTGTCGTCTCTTTGCTTACATCTGCACATCCCTGTCATACTTGGTGTCACTGTAGTTGCACCTGTTTGCATGAACAATTCCAGAAGAGCCATGTTGTCTGGCCATCATGTAGTATGCATTGTTCATGTCATTTCTCTGATGCAGTTTATTTTGCATCTCCATTTTGTATTCGAGTTATTCTATTGCCTTGAGAAATGAGTTGCATTCATTTGTGTTGAAGTCATGGTTTTACCATTGACTGTTGCACTGATGTCACTCCGTGGTATATCTCCTTATAGTCTTCACCTCACTGTTGCTAGACCGTATGCATTTCTTTGAACTTATGCTGATCTGGAGCTTCATCATTTATTGCTCCTTAATGTTTTGGATTATTACAGTTCACTGTGGTATTGTGGCACCATTTACTGTTTTATTGTATAATTGGATGTTGAGTTCATTTCTTGAGTTCATTTGACTTGAGTTTCTAAAACAAAGTCAAAATATAATTACGAGTTATTGTTGTAATTAGTCACGGCTTTTCTGATCCATTGCCTAGTTTGAAGTCTGATCAGTTTGAGTGTGATGTTGTTCATCCTGACTTGTTTCATTTTCCTGCATTGCTTGAGCATTAGGGTGGTAGCTTGTGTGTGTGAATTTGATGAAGGGGCTTTGCCCTGTGGTCTGCACATTTGGAATAGTCTCTGACCTGAGACTTATTGTTGGTTATCTCCACTTGACATGGTTGAGCTTGTATTTGTTGTCACTCTAATCTGGTCTGCATACATGATGTGCTCACTGACCCGAGTTATTACATTTGGATTGATTTTCGAATTACATTTGAGTTGAATCCGGTATTTCAGGTTTGACCTTGTGCTCGGTTGTGAATTTTCCATTGAGCTTTTGTGTACATCATCACTGTAGTGGCAAGGCAGTGCAGGCAAGCGTGAACTGCAACCACACGGTATTCATTAGGTACATCATCACTGTAGTGGTAAGGCAGTGCACGCAAGCGTGAACTGCAGCCACACGGTATTGCGTTTATTGATATTTCAATTACTTTTGATCCATTGATCTTTTGCGCATTTCATATGCCGTATTGGCGAGGCAGTACACGTTAGCGTGTACTGCAGCCAATTAGAATTGATGTTTTTAAGTGATATTTCAATTGTTTTAGTTGATTTAGTTTCATTTGATCATTTTGTTGTTATCTAATTATCTATTTGATAATTAGATTATGAGTTCTAATTATTTACTTAATAATTAGATTTTGTGGTTAATTGCCGTTTAGGCAATTCTGATGTTTTCTAAATTATCTTCATTGATAATCTTTTCACTTGTCCTTGTTGATGATTTGAATTTGCTGATTTGTTGTTTAACACTTTTATTTGCTATTTTGACGGTTATCCGACTTCCTTGTTACAGGATTGGATATACGAGATTTTGTGACTGTCGTCTAATTGTTATTTAATTATTATTGCTTCCGTGCATTAATAACTAAGTTTGAATTAGACTGACCCGTGTATTATTTTCTTTTGAATTTATACTCGGTCGGCCGAGTATTTACAGGTTGTTGATATCTTACTTTGGGTTGCTGCTTGAGCTATGAAGTCACTTCATATCTTTTAGAGTAGTCGTCGTCATTTATAGTAGTCGGTTTATTTGTATAGGAAGATATGTATTCATGTATATTATATACGATAATGTACTTGTATATGTAACTTCCAAAGTCGACAGTTGTAGTTGTATCATATGTACTGTATCACATGTATTGTAACTGACATCAATTATTATATATATGAGACTTTTGTTTTATCTGTGTTCCGCATTTATATTATCTGTGTTATTATTATATCTATTGTCCTAAACTATTACGAACCATCGTAGATCGTATTATACTGGAATTGGGTATGTCGATGGTAGTAAATAAATATGAGATGAAAAATTAAATATATATCACTCCTATCGAAATAACCAATACTAGTGTAAGGCCTAACTACAGATGGCAGCTCCTATCCAGCCTTATTCTTCGTGATAACAGACAGTATTTCTTTTAATACTCTTTGTTATTGCGAGCATAGAGATGAGGCGTCACAGTTTGGTATGAGAGCTTTGGGTTTATGGACATAATATAAAACTTAACTTAGATGGAACATGTGTTACAACTCTTTGTCGATGTTTTAGTTGTGTTTTAAGTCAAAACTAAAGTTTTGAAATTTTGATGAAATTTTTAAATATCTTTAGTTAAAAATAAAGGTGAAATTATGCTTTGATAATTTGATTGATTTGTGTTTTGTTTACCAGAGTGCGCAGCGGAAACAGTGAGACTGTCTTCGTTGTGTACAGCTGATAACTAATTTGATTTAAAAATCAAAATATGCAATTGAAATAAATTTCATTTTTTGTTTACATAGCTGTGTTTAAATTGTTTTCTTTGAAAATTTCGAATCCAATTTGAGAATTCGAAACAGTTGCAGTTATGTGATTTTGTTGAGATTTCTGTTGTTTTAAAATTATCTTCATTGAAGATAGTAGAGTAATTTATTTGTTTATATTGTAGTGTGCGTGCAAATATAAATTGCACGTTACTCCATTGATTTTATGTTGAACGGATGCTTGGTTATGAAGCGTATTTTGTTGCCGTTATTTTTATAACGGGATTTTTACACCGATGCTAGAATTTTGAAGCACGGTGTTTTGTTGACATTTTAATGAATGAAAATTCACTGATATGAAATTTTGATGCAAATTATTTTGATGAGATTTTGACGTTTATAAATTACTGTCACTTTGACTTCAGTAACCGTCAAATTTTTAAAGTGGATTTTTCAAGCGGTTATCCCGCAATGCTGATTTTGAGATCCGTTTTTACGGTGTTTTGAGAAGTACAATTTTCTTATTGAAATTGTCACTAATGTTGCTATTTTTATCACGGATTTGCAAATCGTTTTAAAAATAAAAATTGTTTTTCAAAATTTTTATATATTTTATGCTTTCAAAAGAATGAGGAAGCGATTTAAACGATTCAGCAAAATCGAGGATTATGAACCCTTTCTTTTACTGATTTGCTTAATTCCGGACTTGTTCGTTTGAGAATGTAGATTATTTACTTTTATAAAATAAATGAAATTGTTTTCAGAATTTTTACAGTTTGCGTTTTCAGAAGAATGAGAAAGTGACTTAAACGTTTCAGAAAAATCGAGGATTATGACCCCTTTCTTTTACTGATTTCCTTAATTCCGGACTTGTCCGTTTGAGAATGTGAAATATTTTTTCTTGGAATACACAATTTGCACTTTCAAGGAAACGATGAAGAGATTTAAACGATGTAGCAAAAGTGCGGAGCATGGAACCACACTTTTACTATTTCGGTTAATTCCGGACTCGTTAATTGAAACATTTGTTGTTTGATGATTTTGATGATTTTACACGTTTAAGGAAACGATGAAAATAATCAAACGATTTAGTAAAACATGTGGTATGGGACATGTGCGTTTGCTATTTCGGTTAATTCCGGACTCGTTAATTGAATATATGATGATTTTCATGTGCTTTCGAGCCACTATGATGGACCTTTGGGTCAAATACCAGTACCAGACCTTTGGGTCATAAGTTGGACCTTCGGGTCAAATGATGGGCGCCAAAAATTATGATGACGGTACTTGGTAGGCTTCGACCATATGAGATGCACATGCGGTGTAGCTAAAACTCGCCATATGATGGGATCGATCCACCTTTTATGTTGATTTTCTAGAATATCTTAATTGGTTCTAGATATTTGTTGAATCTAATTATCTACAGGTAATTTGATATTTGATGTTATGAGTTCTGATTATCGTTTTTGATAATCGGATATTTGTTGTTTCTGATTATCGCTTGTGATAATTAGATATTGATGTTATGAGTTCTGATTATCATTTTTGATAATCAGATATTTGTTGTTTCTGATTATCGCTTGTGATAATTAGATATTTGATGTTATGAGTTCTGATTATCGTTTTTGATAATCAGATATTTGTTGATTTGATTATCGTTTTTGATAATCGAATATTTGTTAATTTGATTATTGTTTTTGATAATCGAATATTTGTTGATTTGAGTTCTGATTATCATTTTTGATAATCGGATATTTGTTGATTACATTATCGTTTTTGATAATCGAATATTTGTTGATTTGATTGTCGTTTTTGATAATCGAATATTTGTTGATTTGAGTTTTGATTATCGTTTTTGATAATCGGATATTTGTTGATTTGATTATCGTTTTTGATAATCGGATATTTGTTGATTTGATTATCGTTTTTGATAATCGAATATTTGTTGATTTGAGTTTTGATTATTGTTTTTGATAATCGAATATTTGTTGTTTCTGATTATCGCTTGTGATAATTAGATATTTGATGTTATGAGTTCTGATTATCGTTTTTGATAATCGGATATTTGTTGATTTGATTATCGTTTTTGATAATCGAATATTTGTTGATTTGATTATTGTTTTTGACAATCGAATATTTGTTGATTTGAGATTTGATTATCGTTTTTGATAATCGAATATTTCTTGATTTGATTATCGTTTTTGATAATAGGATATTTCTTGATTTGATTATCGTTTTTGATAATCGAATATTTGTTGATTTGAATTCTGATTATCGTTTTTGATAATTAGACCTTTGTTGTTTTCTGATTACCGTTTTGGTAACTAGATAATTGCGGTTTTGCGATTTGTGGTTTGGGTTTTATAATTATCCTTGTTGATAATTAGATTTTGGTGTTTTCTAATTATCGTATCGATGATTAGATATTGCTGTTTTATGATTTCTGTATTCTAATTATCTAATTGATAATTGAATATTGCTGATAATTGAATTTATTCAGTTTTGTCGTTTTCTGATTATCTAATTGATAGCTGGATTTTGTTGAGAATTGGTGAATCTCTTTATGAAATTAAAAGATTTCTTTGGTGTTTGTATTCCCGACTTTATTTTTCTAGCTTAACCAGTTTATGTTAGAAAAATAAATTGTTATTGACGACTTTATTTATGAAAATTGCGGGGACGCAATTTTATAAGGAGGGGAGTCTATAACAATCCGGGGTTTCGTATCGATTGATTATCGTTGTTTGAAGATAAAATCGGGTTGTTAATTGCTAATGAGAGTTTTGATTGGGTTAAAATTCTTTAAAAAGATTGGTTAATTGCAGTTGGTCGTTATTAAAAATCAAATAGATATTCTTTTGTAAATTAGTTAAGGGATTTTGGGTTTTAAAATTTGAATTTTGGCCCAAGATTCTTTGGCGTGGGGCTGTGAGAAAAATCGAAACAAATGCCGTTCGTTTTCTCCCCTTATTCATTCGTTCACATGCCCTAAATCAAGACCAAATAAAAGAAAATGGTGGCTGCCTGCCATTCTCCTCATTCATTTCCCCCCATTCATTATTCTCGAACCCTAATATAAAATAGAACAAGAAAAAATAAAAATGGTGGCTCTGTTCTTTTCCGTTCGATCAAAATCTGGGTTTGGATCGACATCGCTTCGTCTCTATGGTATGCGACCTTCGAATCCAAGACGGCAAGTTCGAATTTACGAGTTCGGCTGCTTCGATGATGCTAAGGTGAGTGACCCTCACATCTAACTCAAGTTCGAATCTTGGTTGTCTTTCGTTGTTTAATTCTTTGGACGATGTTGTTTCGTTTTAGCAGTTCTATTTTTGTTGATGTTGATGATTTTTGGGTTGTTGACTTCGGCCATTCTTCGGCCACTCGATTTTGTTAAATATTTGTGCCTTTATTTTCATTTGCTTTGTTGGCTTCGGCCTTGCTTTCTCCAATGAACTGCGATTATGTTGGGTTCGCAGCCACCACGGCTTGCTTCTTAGTGACTTCGGTCACTTGATTTTATATAGGTGATTCCTGACTTTGTAGTATCTTCGGCCATAAATTTGATATCACTGACTTTGGGCATTTAACGATTTGTGACTGCAGTTGTCTTTGTTTTTGAAAAAAAATATAAGAATGCCTTAATGATGTTTTGCCTTGATTTATTTGTTTGCCCTGTTACTTCGACCACCGTCCAGTTTTACTTTGTGCATTTGTTTGCACTGTGTAGTCAAGTGTATTGGCCTTTTAGCATTGCCAAGTTTGTTCCTTTATACTGTTGCATTCCTTTGTGCTCGACCTGTTGCTTGCATCACTGTACAGTTCACTACATATATATAGGTTGTAGCTGCTGAACTTTGTTGTATGGCCAATGGTGCGCTTGGTTATTCGGCCCTGCTCTACTAGTCACTGTGCATTGCATAGTAGTTACATCTGTTGCATCCATTCGTTTTGTTTGCATTTATCACTTTCTTGACCCCACATATACATGTGTCGTCTCTTTGCTTACATCTGCACATCCCTGTCATACTTGGTGTCACTGTAGTTGCACCTGTTTGCATGAACAATTCCAGAAGAGCCATGTTGTCTGGCCATCATGTAGTATGCATTGTTCATGTCATTTCTCTGATGCAGTTTATTTTGCATCTCCATTTTGTATTCGAGTTATTCTATTGCCTTGAGAAATGAGTTGCATTCATTTGTGTTGAAGTCATGGTTTTACCATTGACTGTTGCACTGATGTCACTCCATGGTATATCTCCTTGTAGTCTTCATCTCACTGTTGCTAGACCGTATGCATTTCTTCGAACTTATGCTGATATGAAGCTTCATCATTTGTTGCTCCTTAATGTTTTGGATTGTTACAGTTCACTGATCTGTGGTATTGTGGCACCATTTACTGTTTCAATGTATTATTGGATTGTGAGTTCATTTCTTGAGTTCATTTGACTTGAGTTTCTAAAACAAAGTCAAAATATAATTATGAGTTGCTGTTGTAATTAGTCACGGCTTTTCTGATCCATTGCCTAGTTTGAAGTCTGATCAGTTTGAGTGTGAAGTTGTTTATCCTGACTTGTTTCATTTTCCTACATTGCTTGAGCATTAGGGTGGTAGCTTGTGTGTGTGAATTTGATGAAGGGGCTTTGCCCTGTGGTCTGCACATTTGGAATAGTCTCTGACCGGAGACTTATTGTTGGTTATCTCCACTTGACTTAGTTGAGCTTGTATTTGTTGTCACTCTAGTCTGGTCTGCATACATGATGTACTCACTGACCCGAGTTATTACATTTGGATTGATTTTCAAATTACATTTGAGTTGAATCCGTATTTCGGGTTTGACCTTGTTCTCGGTTGTGAATTTTCCATTGAGCTTTTGTGTACTCATCACTGTAGTGGCAAGGCAGTGCACGCAAGCGTGAACTGCACCTACACGGTATTCATTGGGTACGTCATCACTGTAGTGGCAAGGCAGTGCACGCAAGCGTGAACTACAGCCACACGATATTGCGTTTATTGATATTTCAATTACTTTTGATCCATTGATCTTTTGCGTATTTCATATGTCGTATTGGCGAGGCAGTACACATTAGCGTGTACTGCAGCCAATTAGAATTGATGTTTTTAAGTGATATTTCAATTGTTTAAATGGATTTAGTTTCATTTGATCATTTTGTTGTTATCTAATTATCTATTTGATAATTAGATTATGAGTTTCTAATTATTTACTTAATAATTAGATTTTGTTGTTAATTGCGATTTAGGCAATTCTGATTTTTGTAAATTATCTTCATTGATAATCTTTTCACTTATCCTTGTTGATGATTTGAATCTGCTGATTTGTTGTTTAATACTGTTATGTGCTATTTTGACCATTATCCGATTTCCTTGTTAAAGGATTGGATATACGAGATTTTGTGACTGTCGTCTAAATGTTATCTAATTATTATTGCTTCCGTGCATTAATAACTGAGTTTGAATTAGACTGACCCGTGTATTATTTTCTTTTGAATTTAATACTCGGGTCAGACCGAGTATTTACAGGTTGTTGATATCTTACTTTGGGTTGCTGCTTGAGCTATGAAGTCACTTCATATCTTTTGGAGTAGTCGTCGTCATTTATAGTAGTCGGTTTATTTGTATAGGAAGATATGTATTCATGTATATTATATACGATAATGTACTTGTATATGTAACTTCCAGAGTCGACAGTTGTAGTTGTATCATATGTACTGTGTCACATGTATTATAACTAGCATCAGTTATTATATATATGAGACTTTTGTTTTATCTGTGTTCCACATTTATATTATCTGTGTTATTATTATATCTATTGTCGTAAACTATTATGAACCATCGTAGATCGTTTTATACTGGAATTGCGTATGTCGATGGGAGTAAATAAATATGAGATGAAAAATTAAATATATATCACTCCTATCGAAATAACCAATACTAGTGTAAGGCCTAACTACGGATGGCCGCTCCTATCCAGCCTTATTCTTCGTGATAACAGACAGTATTTCTTTTAATACTCTTTGTTATTGCGAGCATAGAGGTGGGGCATCACAAGACTCTTAAGATTTCTTGCGACCGGCAAGGTTCATTTACGTTGAGCTTCCTTTATTCCCATGATTCATCATCATTAGAGCTAGATTCGGTTCCTATCATTAGAGATTTTCCAAACATCTTTGAGGATTTTAAGGGACTGCCCTCCCTAAGAGAGATATTTACTTCAGGATTTATTTTGTTAGCCATTAGCATTACCCGTAGGGCATATGGCACATAGGGAAGGAAGGGATTGACAAGCAGATCCGTGAGCTTTTGAGAGAGTTTCATAAGAAGAAACATATCGGAATAGGGAGCGCTATTCGTCGTCACTACCAAAGAAGGTGGTACTCTTCGACTTTGCATTGACTATAGAGAATTGAATAAGCTCACGAAGAAGAATCATTATCCACCCCCTAAGATAGATGATCTTTTTGACCATTTAGTTGGCTCTTCAGTATTTTCTTAGCTTGATTTAGCCACTGGATTCCATTAGCTTAGAGTCGCTGATGACAACATAGATAAGACTTCATTAGGTCACCAGAAAGATTCTTTGAGTGGTTAGTCATGACTTTTGGGCTAACCAATGTCCCAGCCTATTCTATAGATTAGATGAACAATGTTTTTAGAGATGTCCTAAAATAAAGTTTGTGGTGGTATTCGTGATCGACATTTTGGTGTTTTCCAAGAAGTATGGGAGAGCATGTTATTCGTCTAAAGGAGGTTCTTTATATGCTTCGGGTTCGTCAATTGAGGGCAAAGTTCTTGAAGTATCACTTTTGGCATAAGGAAGCTTGTTTCTTGAGTCATAGTGAATGTCCAAACATAGAATAGGTTTGATAAATAGTGTTGTACATTTAGGTTCAGACCATGGAAATCCAAAGAGTGGTAGGCAAAGATTGGAGATGTATAATAGAAAAACCACGTGTAGATAATTATAAAAATTATAATTGTTTCATATAAGTGGATTTAACGGTGGTACCTTGGAATAAATTTAACGAAAGACTTTAGTAAGGAAATGAGATTTCTAAGGTTTAAGAAAAGTATTCGTAGCTTAGTAAGGACAAAATCCACTTTATGCCAAGCCCAACAAAATGAAATTTTCGAAATTTAGAGAAAAAGGGTGGAAAAAAATGTAATTGTTAGAATTGAAATTTTCTTTGTTATTATTTTCTTTTAGAAAACAACTATGGGATTTTTTTAGAATGGTGTAAAATTTAAGTTGGTTTTTATATAATGAAAAATTGAAATTATTTTTGAAGAATTATGGAGTATATATAAGTCACTAGTTTCATTATAAGTAAAGAAATATTTTAAGCATAAAACCTAGAGTGCATCAAGTATTAAAAACGTAGATTATAACTTTTATTGTTATAATAAAAAAATTTGTGAAAAATAATTGGAGCATAGACTATAACACTATTATTATAGTAAGTGACTCCCAAGAGAAATATTTTTACATAGGTATATGAGATTGGTATTTATTTAATTGAATCCATACACAAGTTTTTTTTTTGGGTTGCAATAACCATGTTTCGCACAACATCCGTTTTAACCCAAAAAAAAATGTATTGTAAACGGTAATTTCTAAGTATATAAACAAAATGGTTTGTAAAGTACACTTATTATTTTTAATAAGTATAAGGAAGTGTTTTTGCAGCTATGGAAATATTAAAACAGTTTTGAAGATGAGTTTTTCTAAAAGGAAAATGTGTATGTTAGATATTAGAAAATATTTATCATGGAAGAATATAATTAAACATACTTTAATCCATTTAAATGAAAAGAGTGGTGGTATAATTTTCTATGAAACCAATAAAAATGTTTTGTGCAAGTTACAAGGAATACATAAAAGAGATATACAAGGTATGAAAAGCGCCATATTTTGTATAGCCTATTTCGAATAATATAAAATAAGTTCCTTGTAAATTAACATGAAAATCCCTTTTAAAAGGCTCATAGAAGATTTTAGCGTTAATAATTTCTCATTTGAGAATGTAGTCCAAATATATTAAGATATGAGAATGTACGGTATAATAAGAAGATGCTTGGAAACACATAAAAATAGTTTAAAGATATTTTTAAAGAAAATGGTTTGGTGAAAAAGTAAATAAGTTTTTGGAAATGAAAAACTTAATAAAAGTAGAACTTGAAAATTTCAAATTTTATAAAAAATAAAAAGGTCTTTAAAAGAAAACGAGGAATAAGTTCTGGACTTAAAATTTGAAAGTTTTCCCCTCTAAGATGGGAAATAATGTGAAGTAACCAAGTATTTTTGAAGTTAATAGAAACTCAAAAATAACACTTTTTAAAGACAAAGATTTTCGGATTTGATGTTTTAAAAATTTAGAAGTCATAGTTTTTGAAATGATAAATACCCAACCAAACTCTTGCAAATTTTGGAGTACAGAGAAATCATTTCCTAGGTGTAACGGAAAAAGTGCAAGACCATGTAGGGGATACCAGTGGTTACTTTTGGAAGTAATGATAGAAGTTCCTGTGGAATGTATAGGACACTAGTAAGAACCTAGAAATGTTGATTCATGTGTGCAGACTAAAGAAGACAGTAAAGTAAAATGATTAAGGTAGTAAGGCACGCATGGTTGAGAATGGATATTCCTACATTTGAAAGAACCTGGGCAAAGAATCTTTCTTTAGTGGAATTCACATAAGATAGTAGTTCTCAAGCTAGCATTAGAGTGGCACCTTTCGAAGCTCTTTATGAAAGACCGCATAAGTCGCCTTCGCGTTGGATAGGGTCTATAGAGGGATCGCCTTGGTTCCGATATAGTTAAGAAGACTTCGGGGAGGATTGGTTTGATTGGGAGAAAATTCGTATTTCGTATGTAACGACCCAAAATTTTCTACCATTCGCATATGCACGTGTCGGACTTAAATTGCTGAAAATATCAGATTGTTAATTTATATTTGGCAAAACTCAGCACATACAGTAATAAATCAATCACAGAATGACAAACACAGAGTAATATAAAATAAGCAACAGAATAGATAAATAGTAGTTCATGAAGCTATTATATAAGCAAAAGAGTTGGAAATAAAATACAATAGAATATCTCAAATACTGTGAAGTCTCAAATACATACAGATGACATCTCTGAACAAATCAACTGGAAAAGCTAAAAGCTAAATAAATGCAAATGGATCTCCAAGTGAAGCTCCAACTCTAAAGATGAGTCTCAAATGTTGTGACACTCAGTCTGACCCAAACATAAAGCAAAACACAAAACACTCAAGTCAGGATTAACATTCTTATATCAATAAATCAAACTCAAGTGAAATATCAACTGAAATACAAGTAACTTAAAGGATGTTTGGGATAACCATCCTCTAAGGATCCGAGGAACTATCTACTATGTAGTAATATAAGCTATTATAATATGTCTATAGTAGAATAAACTATTAAAATAGCATTAATGCGTTACCCATATCCCTCTTAACATATTTTTATAATGCCATAGTCTATACAGATACTATAAACTCCACTCGCGAGTTGGCTATCAGGGAGCACTCCATAGGTACGACACAAACAAACTCGTAGAAGGCGCGATAGGGCATGTGGCAAGGCACTTGAGGCAATGCCAGGGTAGATATAGCGTTTGCATATCCGGATTGGTGGTAACGCGTAGCAGCGACTACCGCCCACCTCATGACCCACTCCCAAATCAAAGGGTGCACCAAAT